>OY787673.1:28969259-33769259 GCA_963678985.1 Spisula subtruncata | reverse complement strand
GAATAATTAAAAGATTGCAAGAAGAGTAGATTGAGTTATTAGAGAATGTTGGAAGTACATGAATGAATGTAATATGACATTACCGGGAGAAATAGAATATATTGTGTAAATAAAATAGACAGGCATTTAGGAAAGAGAAAGAGAGGGAAGAGAGAGAATTTGAAAGGAGGTTGTACTATTTTCTCCAGAGTTAGTATCAGAATCTTTTGCTATTGGATATAAAGGTCTAATTATTTTCCCATCATTTGCAAACAACTAACTAACTAATGTTGTTTATATCTTTTTCACTGGTCTTATTCTTGAAGCGATGCATTAACTGCACTGACTATTGTCTGTACATTTTTGTATTTACTATAGCAGTGCAATAATATTACATATATAATGCTTATGTGCCATTTTTGCAGTGAGTTATTATACATCCACTTTGATAAGTGTTGGTGCCAGGTATATATCGATGGCTTAGAATTAGAAGGTCGTAACTACCAAATCGATATTTTGAGAAAACACGGAAAAACTGTCTGACATTTACTCTTTACCTGTGGTAAAACAAACTTTTACAACTTCAATTTGGTCAACATGACAAGTTCAGATTTTTATGAAAATGGGCTCATAAGAAGCGCATTGTGATGATTATTCTAAACATGTATGAATCTTACAAGGTCGTAAGTGGCACTTACGACCTTCTAATTTTAAGCCATCGATATATAGCTTATGTTGTACTGCAAAATCATCCAATTTCGATGGGAAGAAATTTCATGGATTTTATATAAATGACCATTTCGAAAGGGTGTAAATGCGTGGATTTTGTATTTCATGTGATATATACAAGGGTCAAAGTTATTGTTCGATGGGATTTGGTTTTGTGGTCGAAGGTGAACTATGAAATTTAACCGTCTCGAAAAATGATGATTTACAGTACATTTACCAGGACTATTTACAGGTTGTGGTTATTTTCTGTGTTGTTGAAGATTAAAGAAAACAAATAAAAATTACAAAATACCATGTGTCATCCCTTCTGTTAATAGTACACCATTCTATTGATTACTGCAGCATTTCACATAATGCTTCTTATCAATGTAAACAATTGGTAGTAATCTTGATTTTCATGTTTAGCGAATATACTTTTGTAAATTTAACCCGGCCTCTAGACTCAGTCTAGTAGACTGTCTCACCCACAGGTATGTGAAAAGTGTTCAACGTGTCGGCTATATAATACATATTAAATAAATTCTACTGATATATGTACGAGGGCCATTCAAAAAATACGTAGACAACCTTGATTGTTTAACTATTTATCGTCCGATTTTCATCAAAATTGGTAGAAATCAGGGTTTTCCGGTTATGAATTCAGTGCATATTTTTATCATGAAAAATATATGTTATGTTCGAAAATATGGTTGTTATAGAAACGCAAAATTGAACACACGGGGCAACCCATCGATTCATCCCGTAGAAAATCGGTGTTGATTTCTTCACCCCGTCATTATCTTTAACGGTTGCGAAACCTTTATAAATTGATGTGTGTATCGTTTGAGACTATATAGTTCTGTGTTTCCAATGATGATGTCATAATTAACAGGGTTACCGAGACATTGGTTATACAAAGTCACTCTTAAAAGCGGAAATAAAACGTGACGTCACGTTAAACCACGGGGGAATGCGTAATCATGCAATTATGTGTTGCGCTTGGTAATAAACAGTTTTTAAACACACCTACTTACTTGAATCGTGGTCGAAAATTGGTGATTTCACCTAGAGGAAGTACCGGAACATCATGTTAAACATACAGTGCCGGGGTTGTATATTATTCTTGATTTAATCAGCCTAAACATGTCCCACGGAGTCCAAATTTCGCTTTTCTGGACGTCAAGACTTTGATATTGGCACGATTTGGGTACGTGAGTGTAAAACTCGAAACAACAAATGAAATAATGAATGCTATTTGTTGTGTTTTTGTAAGTTTAATCCGCCATTGTAAATTGATCATTATACAAAATAGTTGGAGTTGTACAATAAGTATTATAGTGAGAATTTAGAAGATGTTGTGAGGTTACCGAAACACATGACGTCAACAACGACGTCTGGACTTGCCCCGTGGTCACTCTAGGTGCAATGCATAAAGCATGATCCTCACTTAACCGTCGGTCCGATTTCTATGAAACTTTTGGATTTTGGCGAATGAAGGTGGTGCTACACCATAATTAATAATTATTGATTTATCTGAAAAAGTAAGCTAGCAAATTGATTTGTCTACGTATTTTTTTAATGGCCCTCGTATAAATAAGCGATCTTGGACACTTTTCACGGATCTGTGGTCTCGCTGAAATTAATTTATTCTGCTATGTGTATGATATTTTTATGCGTTTGAATTGAGGAATATCTGGGCACTGTTTTACTAACAATGCGTAGATTTACGCATAGATATCTACCTTGCACAAATTTGTAAGTGAGTTTTACTAAACAATCGCAAGTAATTGCATACTTTTACGCAAAACTATTGAAGATTGAACGTAAGTCGGCACACAATATAACGGATATCAGAATGAATATATATATATACATAAACGTTTGTTAAGATTTAATGATTAAACATGCTTTTTAATCACGGTCTAAAACAACAAACGATGGTCTAAAATAACATACAGCGGTCAAAAATCAACAGTGCGTGTTAAAAAGTCCACACTTGCGTTCATATTAATTTTGCTGTTTATGGTTGCCCAGCATTGGTGTAGAAATAAGCCAAAACTTACGACAGAAAAAGAACTAAAATATCTTTGTGAAACGCATTTACGCAAATATTACCTACGTACGCAATATTTTAGGAAAAATGTGTTACGCTAGTGTAAATGCTTTGATAAAACAGTGTTCTGGTTAATTTATTAAGACTATACATCCAGATATTCAAATAAAATCTCTTATAAATACAACAAAGACGAGATAGTATTTAAACAAGTTTATTTGTCATTGTTACTAGAAATAAATATTTGACTCAGTGCCTTAAATAAAACACATTTATTTAATGAACATTATGAATGATAACTTATCACAAATGGCAATAAAATAACATGATATAAGACATACAAATTAATTTTTTGGCATTCCAATGCTAAAATCAAGTTCATGATCAGTGTCACATATATGCAATGCTATAATTAATTAACTGCTAGACCACCATCAACAATTTCTTAAAAAATAAAATAATTCTATAGTCTAAGAAATCTTTTTTTTCTAAGAAAGTGGGAAGGGAACTAATAGAATAAAAGTTATCTTATTGACCTAATCTAAAAAATAAAAAGTTTGAAAAGACCAGAAAATAATGAAAAGGAAAGAACGACAATCTAGCAGCTTACTTTGAATGGCCTAATATGATACTTCATCAATCGTTTATACAATAAACAGTAGATCTGGAATTTACAATATTTGGGGTTTTCTGCTCATTTACACTTCTGTATAGATATACTGTAAATACTCAGCCATAAGTCATACAAAAACAGTCCCGAAAATTTTGAAAAGTCACCCCACGACTTATGGAAGAGTTTACTACACTACTCCCGATTTTGTCAGAAAATCATTAAATTACTCCTGACTTTATCTGAAACTGACCGCATTTCCCCGACATTGTCTGAAAATGACCACATTCCCATCAACTTTGTCTGAAAATTACTACACTCCTCCATATTCTGTCTGAAAATCCCCACATTCCTCCCAACTTTAGCTGAAAATGACCACATTTCCTTCGACACCTGACACTGAGCACATGATTTCAGCTTTCACAAAAATGGAAAACTATACATGCGACCTATGAAAGGGTTTAGACAAAACCTTGATTTTTTATTCAAAAGTCCCCCTGCGACTTATGGCTGCATGCGACTTATGGCTGCGTATTTACGGAACTCCGGAATTCAATGCAATTTTCTACACTAATCCTGCAGTACAAACAACTTTTACCTTTATCTAAGTTTTCGTTTGATGAATATTCACATGTGAACCATTGAAATGAGTGCAAAGGATAATTTGTACCACATGCAAATTTGCAGAAAACCTTCAATATTATGTACATTCCGGATGGTATCCATCACATGTTTTTTTCTACACTAAAACACTTAATGGTCCCATGTTTCTAATCTATAAATAGATGCCTCATCTATAAATATATTGTTTAACTATAAATATATCATTATACTATAAAATGAATAGATAATTCAGCTACATTATTAACCTCAATTTTTAACCTTGGCACATTTTAACATTATGATAATGTGTGTTTAACATTTTACAAAGTAGCAGACTTACATTTGAACACATAATCATATGGTATGATTCACAGAACATTTCAAATAACAATTATGTGAATCAACACAAAAAAAACAATCATTAAATAACCATGCACTTAACAAACCGAAAATGGTTGCAATTATTTCATAGGGAAGCTTGCGTCAAAAAGAAGAAGAACAGGGAAATGTTTTAATGCAAATTCTATAAGTGCATAATTATAAACAAACTCATTTAGATGTTTTTGTGAAGTTCTAAATATGCGAACATTTGACCTCACAAAGAGTATGAAATTCACAAAATGATAACCTCAAACAAATACATATACAAGTATATTTAACAAACAATGAAAGCAATTTGATATTAATGTAAACTGATTGCATTAAGCAAAATAATAAACATGTATTAACAAATTAATTTTCACAGGAATACCTAACTAAGGATCATATTCATAAGTGATTTTAGATAAAAACATTTTCGAAGAAATAGATAATTATAGAGTCTGAATCCATTGTAACATGGCAGCTTCCATTTTTAGACGAAAGAAGACAATTTATCAAACCATATTTCTATAGGCGTCCAAATACTTTTAAACTAGAGAAACTTATGTGTACAAAAAACAAATCGTTTTTTCTTAATCTCAGTAAATTTGTAAAGATAATTCTACAAAATGTCAGATCCAACATTTAAATGTTACGCTTAGATATTTATGGTATATCATATGTTCTTTGGTAAATACTATCGTATTATACTTATATCTACTCTCATTCATGTTTACTTTTTATTCCCATTTCATGTTTTGTAGCCTCGTGTATTATTCTTTGTTGTGTTCCTCATATTTGCATGTTTGTAAGCAAAGATATGTTCTGTCCATTAGGTTACCCACCTAATGAAAGTCATAGACAGATATAATGCTTTTTCAATGAAAACAAATTATTTTTTAGATTTTTGACAATTGAAAAAGAAGCAACATGGAAAACGAGCAAAATAGAGGTCCCCCTACATGTACCTGTTTTTTAGGTTGTCAGTGTTTCTGTTGCCATGGCAACCACAATATTTGATTGAATAAAAAGTAAAAGTGTGCAGTCTGCTAATTGATCCCTATGCACATACCAAGTTTTATAAACCTAGCTTGAAAACACTTATGATGGCAGCATTCAGGTTTCTTGACGGACGGAGGGCTAACCCATAGTCCCCTCCGGTTAAAACTGGTAGGTGACTAATAAATCTACATTATACATTGTACTGTCAGACTTGACCACTATACAACGGTAATAACGGTAAATAATCATAGTTTGAACCGTTTAACACATGACAGCTTCATTCAATGAAAACAAATTAGATACATACAGCTTTCATAGAATATTTTTGATAATCGAAAATAGAGAAACATGGAAAATAAATATGTCAAGGTGTAATGAGCACAATCCTCTAGTTTGGTGATCAATCACGGTACAATGATGTTTGTGACAATAATAATGGCACAGTTACAATATATCTGTTTGGTCATAGTGCATTTACACATCAACAAGAATTATGAAACATCCAATAAATTATTCCAATTTTTCGTGCTCAACTCCATTCCTTACCTAATCTGTCAAAGGTCAATTCAGTAACAAGTGCACAGTCAGGTGTGACGACACCCATATATAGTTCATCAACATCAAAATAACATACAGTGCCCACCAAAAATATGGATACACTTTTTGACAGATGCAGAATTATAATTGGTTTAATTATTCCATATCTTTGGTCAGACGGAAACAATGTTTGCAATTTCTGAAAAAACAGTTAATGAAGGAGTAAAAAATGTGACAGATAGAAAGATGAACATTTTCTGATTTAAAAATAAACTATGGGGTTCAAGGGGTTGAATTTGCCATATTATATGATCATGTTGTCGTTCAAAGCTGGCAAAGAAACTTAATATTTTCCATCTAGGGTACCAATCAATGTATTGTCTTTACACTAACTAAAAAAAAATATTCCTTGTCTTCAAAAACATTGTTGCTTCTCTGTTCTGCAAGTAGTGTTATACAGGCAAGTAAATGGGGGAAAACTCTCTGTATCCATATTTTTGGTGGGCACTGTATATACAACCTCAAAGGTCAATAAACATACCAATATAATATCATGACATCTGTACATGTATCGATATCATGACCATCAATATAAATACTGTTATAAGATATCGTTGGCATAGAACGAGAAGGTCGTCAGTACAAAACCGATATTGTGTGAAAACAAGAAAAAACTTTTAGAAAATTACTCTTTACTATAAATATAAGGTAAACAAAGCTGTTTCAATAATAGTTTGGTCAACATTACAAGTTCCGATTTTCATGAAAATATGCTCATAAGAAGCACCGTATGATGCTAATATAAATAGGTATCAGTCTTATAAGGTTGCATGTAGTTAGTACTTACGACCTTCTCATTTTAAGCCAATGACATGAGTGGCTAAACAATTTTACCACAGTTACACTAACCAGCCCAACTACCTCTATATTTTGTGAGTCTATTCAATTATTTCTTCATTGGTGAACCTGGTCCATTTTAACAGTTTGTCATTCATGACCTGACCCTGACCTTTATACATAAATATAGTACAAGGGTCTTGCATAAAATGTATATAAATTTCTGCCTGCAATATCAGTCCTTTTGATTTGTGTTGGTATTACCCCTCGAGCATCCTCGTGATACTCTCATTTTATGAAAAAAAAAGACTATTGCCAAGCAATGAAAGTCCCCTACCGGTAGCTGTTGGCGCCGTTAAACTAGTTTAAGCCTCCTACAGTTCTCACCAGACCATTCCAAGGTGTTTACCCTCGGAGTGTTTTTGTTTGTTTTAAGTTTTAGGCTCCGAACAAAATTTAAGTATGAATATTAACAAAGGAGAATAACTCAAAAATTAAGTAAGGGAGAGTTATGGTTCCTGTGCAATGCACTTCTCCTCATTGATATATTTCCACATGTAAAGTTTCAAAATCATATCTTTTTTGGTAATGGAGTTATGCTCCGGACAAAATTTAAGTATGAAAATTAACGAAGGGGAATAACTAAAAAATTAAATAAGGCAGAGTTATGGTTCTTGTGCACTGCACTTCTCCTAATTGATATCTATCCACATGTAAAGTTTCAAAATCATATCTCTTTTGGTAATGGAGTTATGCTCCGGACAAAATTTAAGTAAGAAAATTAACAAAGAGGAATAACTCAAAAATTAAGTAAGGCGGAGTAATGGTTCTTGTGCACTGCACTTCTCCTAATTGATATCTATACACATGTGAAATTTCAAAGTCATAGCTTGCTTAGTTTTGAAGTTATGCTTTTGTGACGGACTGACTGACGGAGCGCAAACCATAAGTCCCCTCCGGTTTCACCAGGAGGAATTAATAAACCTAGGTCCTAGGATCATAACATTGACAAGACATTAATTTAGTTGTCGAATTATGCTAATAGAAGGTCAGGGATCTCATAAAATTCTCCGTACTACCGGTACATGTTTATAATATCAAGAATAAAATAGCCACAACAATCATCAAATAGTGAGTGGTATCATTAAGACACAGTAACATCTTTGTCAAAACTCTGTGTAGCTTATTCATTATTTTAACATTTTAGACTAACTCTGTGTGTAGCTAATCAATTAGTGGTTCAGACAAACTCCATGACGGTGTAGCTAACTAACTAGCATTTTAGACTAACTCCTATGTGTAGCTAAATTTAGACTAAATCCGTGTGTATCAGATTAATTAGCAGTTTAGACTAACTCCATGTGTAGCAAAAAAAGCTGCATATGTATAACCAATTTTAGATACAATGACCAATTTCTGTCAAAGCCTCTGGAATGTATAACTCGTATCACCATTTATATATTGGAGATTCCATTCAAAACAATTTATAGTCTTGTTAAATCTTGAAACTTTACAATAATGAATGGATTAATAAATTAATTCCAAAATTGCTTATATCTAAAGAGTTCTTCAAAAAGTTAAGTTATGGTATAAACCTATGTTACCTCCATAAGAAGAGTTCTAGAATGATTTAAATTCTGAGGTATTAGTGCACACCAAAGTTAAGGTACCTCCACAAAAAGAGCTCTAGAAAGACTCTTCATCTCTAAGGTGATAGTATACACTAAATTTACCTCCATAAAACATGTTCTTGAAAGACTCTTCATTTCAGAGGTGATAGTGTACACCAAATTTACCTCAACAAGAAGAGCTCTTGAAACTTAAAAACTCTTATTTCTGAGGCAATCCAGTACACGAAAGTTACCTTCATTTGAAGAGTTCACAATCAAATTTGTAAAATCATATGACAATGTACATATACACTAAAACAGGAGATTCATAAAACTATGAGTAAGATTATGACAATTAATAAGATCACGAGGAGAATACCGATTGCACAACATTGTCTTTTATCTGTAATATAGAAGAAATAAATGAAAATTATTATTTCATTTCAGACAAAGAAGAAGAAACAAAAACATACAAAAACAATTTTCAATTTTTTTCAGTTATTGGCACAAGATACACAAGTTATACCAATAATTCTTTTTGGAATTAATTATAATAATTCATACTTCCAAGAACTGTAACGAGAGACCACCTGTCAACATTGGCAGTTTTTGTCGTACAAACAGATGGTCTGCAAAGACAGGTGTGCACCACACATTCATATCAGAATCGATAGTTATGTATTGCGATTTTAAAACATTAAAAGTCAGGGAAAATAAACATATTAACTGGTATAAAAAATTCTATATGAACCCTCTATTTTTGCAACGGTAAAACAATCCTGTTTCAATTTTTTAAATTTCAAATCTATTTCCCAAATTTGCCTAAATAAGTTTAAACTTGTAGTCAAATAAATACAATTATTTCACTATAATTGTTATACCTGAGGACATATGTAAAGCTTTTGCCATTTTTTTCATCACATTATCCATCCTGGATTCAGTTTTATCCATCTCATGACCAAAATCATCTAACATTCTGTAAAACAATACAAACCAATACAATACAAACCAATACAAACCAATCAGCAACAGGAGCCTTATTCACGGACATTGTAAGTCTAAGACATAGAATTACATTGTCCAATGTTTTATTGCTCAGAAGTACTGGTAGTTATAAATGTACTGAGTTTGATACTTTAAATGGGTACACATGTTCAGCGGATAAAAGAAAAATAATCAGATTAAAATTTCAATTGCTGAAGCCTTATTGCAATGAAATGGCAGTGATTATAAATTTTGTCAATTTCAAGGTTAAGTGCAAGTTTCAGCCTTTCAATGTTCATGAATAAGGTCCCAGTAGTCTTTACAGGGTCTTACTCAGGAACAATGCTGTAAAGTCTGTTCCAGATGCCATTATGACCCTACACATAAACTCATTGTCAAACCCAGACCGTGTGGTTAGGCTAAGGGTGTCCACCTCTGAAGTGGGAGGTCAAAGTTGAATCTTGGGGAAGCTTGTTTGGAACTGATGAGACTAGTTGGTTAGCAGCCAGGTAGTTAAACACATGGTAACCACAGACCCATCTATCTGCCCGGCAATACAAGAAGTGATTCAGGAGGTACTGTATGAATGAAATATAAGTGTCTCGTAAGTCACAATTGACGGGCCCTTTCAGTAGGGGGTGACACTATAACAAACAAACTTTAACTTCTTCTAATGTTACAATTCAGCATGTATCTTACATAAAAGCTCATGGTGGATTCTTATACTGTAAACTCATGGTTTTCACTTTTTGTTAAAAAAGACCATTTCAATGGGATCCTAAATTTGTGGATTTTGCATTTCAGGCAATAAATATAAGGGTCAAAATTAGTCTTCGATGGGATTTCATTTCATGGTTAAAGCTGAACCACGAAATTTAATTCCCCATATGAATGACTTTACTGAACATGTATAATGTTCATACCTATTCTGTTCTTCTAACTCATTTACTATCTGATGACTCATATTTTTCAGTACACCCACACTGGAACCAATCATGTCTAACTGTTCATCCTGATCCTTT
The DNA here is from genome assembly GCA_963678985.1 of Spisula subtruncata. Lineage (NCBI taxonomy): Eukaryota > Metazoa > Mollusca > Bivalvia > Venerida > Mactridae > Spisula > Spisula subtruncata. The sequence continues at coordinate 33,758,954 of OY787673.1, read as the reverse complement.
ATTATCAACTAGAAATATCAGCAAATATAAGGTTACATGTTATGTTCATACATTTGGAGTGTATCACATAAATCGAAAACACGATACTGTAAAATCATTAATTTTCGTGGGGGATTAAATTTCGTGGATTTCGTGGTTCACCTCAACCACGAACTTTAATCCCAATGAACATTAATTTTTACCCTTGTTTATTACCCGAAATGCAAAATCCACGAATTCAAGTGCCAACGAAATTGTCTTTTTTACCAAAACCACGAAATTTCGTCCCAACGAAATTAAATGATTTTACAGTATTCCATGTGATAACAAATGACAGAACAATGTTCTCCAACACATGTGATAAGAAGATGCACAAGATGTAATACAAACACAACTCCCCCCTAAAATACTGACATTGCACAATTTGATTGCGGTTTTTGACGTATTAACAAGAGCTGTCACTAGACAGCGCGCTCGACTATTCGCAGCCATTTGTCAGAAAAAATATAAGTTCAAAACAAGCCATTTAAAATTTGTATTATATTGAAACGTGAGTTACGCTACTTAGTTGACTACATGGCAATGAAAGCTAATGTACAATGGTTGTTGAGGCATGGCAATTATCTCAACACTGGACTATTAACAAATATTTGTCAGTGAAAATGATTTTAAGACTTCAAGCGGCACTGTACTCTATTCAAGAAATGTGTATGTTTAAAGGGAAGTGTATACATCCACTGACATAACAAAGTTTCTACAAAATAATCATATGAGTAAGATAGATTTGTTAAAGGAGTCAATTTTAAAACAAAGGTGACAAATTAAAATAATAATGTAGAGGATACAGTCATGTAATAAATCAGTGATGAGTTTAAAGTAGTTTAGTAATTATTTGTAGTATTGAATACAATACCATGCCAAACAACACAAGTTTGATATCCTCGCTGGATAGTCAAAACCTCGTATCTCAGGTTTGTATGAGCGGGGAGTCAGGAAACCGTTTTGCTCCTTATGTCAAAATATCGTAGCTCTGCACCAATCATTTTCTTAGATATACGTCATATGACACATTCAAAACCTCGCACCCATTTATTTTTGGTAACAAAATGTGAGATCTCGGCCAGATATGACTATTTGGCATTAATTTGTCAAATTCATCTACAGTTTCGGGTGAGATACAACCTTTTGACACATAGATACAACCTTTAGACACAGAAAAAAGGCAAACACCTATCACTGTCTAAAATTTTTACTACCTAGCAACAATATTCTACTTATCACATAAACATCATATAAACAAAGAACATCACATGTCATTTGCAAAGTATGTAAGCACACTGTGCAATATGATTTTTTTATTGCATAGTAGGAAAGTGTACAGATTTGTGATAAATGTAGGTATTAACAAGTTTTAGATTCAGCCAGAGAACTAAACTGGGAGGATAAATACAATACAAGTTAGCAATAGTGAGCAATACATGTAATACAATATTCTAGTGGTTAACCTAAATATCTATCTTAAGAATTCAAGCTTTAACAAAACAATGTGATATTTTCAGTTTACCATATTAGACAAATAATGTGTGTATTATACGACATTATTAAACTGGCAATCATTTATATGTGAGAATTTGTTACTTTGTACTTGTTTAAAGGGGAAGTTAAACTTTTCAATGCAATATCATTGATAGTAGGTGAGATATGGTTTGAATGTAACTTGCATGCAAAACTTTAACCAAGGAAAGTCTAAGTTAAAAGGGGCATAACTTGAATTAAACTAAAAATGGAGTTATTACAATTGACCAGTACCATTGACTAATGATGATAAACAAGTGTTATAAGTTTCAATGCAATATCATAAATAGTAACTAAGATATGGCGTGAATAGAACTTGCATGTAAAACTTGAACCAATAAACTCCTATGTTAAAAAGGGGCATAACTGAAATAAAAAAATAATAGAGTTATTGCCCTTGACTGATACCATTGACTGATGATGGTTAACAAGTGTTGTAAGTTTCAATGCAGTTTCATGGATAGTAGCTGAGATATGGTCTGAATGAAACTTGCATGCAAAACTTTAACCAAGAAAATTCTATGTTAAAAAGGGGCATAACTCAAATAATAATCATAATAGAGCTATTACCCATGACCGGTACCATTGCCTTATGATGGTTAGTAAGTGTTGTTAGTTTCAATGCCATAGCACAGATACTATTTGAGATATGGCCTTATTAGTAACTTGCATGCAAAACTTTAACCAAATTTTCTAAGTAAAAAAGGGACATAATTTGCATTAAATTCATGCAAGAGTTATCTAACATGGTTGATTACATGACAGGGAAAGCCAGTGCAAAGTTTCAATCCAATATATGCACTGGTTATTGAAATATAACCAAGGTTAAAGTTTTGCATGCAAAACTTTAACCATATGCAACGCCGACGCCGACGCCGACGAACAAGTGACTGTAATAGCTCTCATATTCTTCGAATAGTCGAGCTAAAAACAAGAACTTTGTAATATATTCATGCATAAAGGTCAGGATCATGTCAAATTCTCCAAGCTATAAAATAACTGTACATTATCAAATATACATACCTGTTGGTTTTGAGATGTATCATCTATAAAGCTTTGGTGGGAGCGTTCCATCTCAGCATCAAGTCTCGAGTATTTGTCATAAGATTTACTTGGGCTACCGGAGTTAAGCAATGACTGAAAAATACATAATTTATTAGGTTTGAAATTACAAGTAACTACATGTATAGACATAGGGGGTCTTACTGAGGCTCCATCATGAAAGTTAGGCAAACTTCCCTACCTTTTATATCTAAGTTAATTTAATTGATGCATAGTGATCTTAAAAAATTCAAAAATTCATTTTGAAACAAGTTCTTAAATTTCTATATTTATCTCTCGACACTTCATTTCTTATGAAGTTCAAAGCCACAAGGGTATGAGAGAAAGCACAGGTCCGTGAAAAGTGTCCAAGACTGCTTATTTATACATAGCTGACCAAGGACACTTTTCACGGACCTATGAGAGAAAGCAGCCAACTTTCCCTTGTATGTGGGGTGTCTAGCAAGGTATCATACTTATTTTATCTTTGGTATGATGTGGCCTGGAGTCAAGCCCAGGATTTCTAAAGAGCATAGTACACTCTACCATAATAGGCTATTGATGCTTTTCTTTCTATGTAGCATGCTCTGCAAGCCATAGCTTACGCTAGAGAAAATGCTAGCGAATTTTGTAAGCTTGCTACATTTTCAATTTGTTAACTTCTCACCTATACAATATAAATTCATTAATTGTCATCGGGAATTAAATATTGTGGTTTCAACCACGAAATAAAATCCCATCAAATAATTTAGTATTAAATACAAGGGTAAAAATAGTTTAATTATTTTTACCCTTGTATTTAATACCTGAAATTCTAAATCTACGAATTAACGTCCCATCTAAAGAAAGGGTCTTTTTTACAAAACTGCACAATTTTGTCCCATCAAAATTAAATGATTTTACAGTAATGAGTATCAAGATATTTAGATGGAACTGGAACCAACTATACATACGTACCTGTCGTACATTATTGTCCTCAGCTGGACGAGACTGTGGACTTGACATTTGTGCTTTCATTTCCTGGTAAAATAAATCTATTAATTATGAGGATTGCATATGCAACGGGTGTAAGTGTATGCCTATGTATAGTGTGCATTATATAAATAAATTATCAAACAAATTTTCCATACTAAGGTAAGCTTTCAGCAGTTGAAATGCCAATGGAAAAGAGCTACCATGCTGCGATGATGCAATGTGAACAACTCCAATATACTGCCTTGACAGACTCAGTTAATAGCAGTTTGTCAACAGACAGACAGACTTAGAACATAGCCACATATATAAGAGTGTATATGAACCAATCAAATACTAGAGACATACTATTGACATAATTAAAACAAATGAAAGCATGATTCACCTGGGCTTTCATTTGACATTTTAAACTGCAATTTGACTAAAGTGCCTATTTAGACTCTTGAAAATTTAAGATGAACAGTCAAATTTACTAATAGTCTATACTTAAAAAACAAATTTTGTTGCAATATTTTGATGACTATTGAAAACTGAGAGTCAGGAGTCATTATGACTCTTCATTTTGGAGCCTAGTGAAAGCCCTGTTCACTCATAGGAGTCATTTGAAAAATAATTTACAATATATAAAGTGATAATACATGTACTATCAATCTTCTGTGAGTCTTACTTTTACAGCGGATTTAGTTCTCTCTATAAAATCCCTCCTCTCCCTCAGCTCCGATATTTCTATCCGAAATTTTCTTGGATTTTTCTCTACAATACTTATAACATAGTTAAGGAATCAACAGTTTCAGTTTCATATAAAAATAAGGGTTTAACACTTTACCTACATATTTAACCAAAAACTATGCAATTTAAACATCAAGTAAGTTGTAAACACAATCAAGTATAATAATAATAAATGTATTGAACCATATTTTATGATATAGCCACCAAACCTGCTGAAGTTGAATTGACTCCAAACTTTCAGATTATAATTTAGTTGGTTTAATTATATTCCATCTAAAACAAGAACCAGTGTTACTAGGTAGAGATCTTGTAACCAAGCAAGAACCATGAACAGGATTTAAGGAAAATTTACAAATTTGTGAGTCAGATTTAACTCAAATTAACTGAGAGTCAAAATGTGAAGTTATTAGAAAAAAAATTCAACAATGTGATTTGAGATCCAAACAACAAGGATATCAATAGTTTCTTCGAGATCTTCCAAGTCCCATTCTATACTCCTTAAACTGTTTCGAAGTTCATTTGTAGTCCAGTTATATTCCTCCACAGAAACCAGATTCTGGGCGTCGGCAAGTTCGCACCATCGTGTGTACAAATTCTTGGATGTTTGTAGAGCCTTCTGTACCTCCCTAGCAAACAAAACATCCAGAATCAACAAAAACATTAATGTTACAAGAGTTAAAAAAATTTAAATCTACAATTTTTATCAACCTGAACTTTCAACTTGTTCTGAACATATTACATGGCATTAAAATGCACTTGGGGTTGATGTTCACATATAAGCTAATAAAAGTCTAGCAAGATGCCTGCTCAAAACACAGTAATTTTGTATAACTATGGATATATAAAAATCCTCAATCAAGGCAGTGTCTTAAATGAGATTAAATACATACTAGTACAGTTACAAGTTTGAAGAAGAAAATGCAGTATGAATAAAGAAGTTGTAATGCCTTTTGAATTAATTAAAGTCGGAAGTTTTTTCAGTTAATAGCATGGAGGCTGACTCAAAATAAGAGTAAAAAGGTCGCCTAGCTACTAGTAGCTAGTTCAGTTTGAAAATTGCATGTCAATTAAACTAATTAGAGTCTTAGAAAAATGCTGAACAAGCGCGACTTTTTTGGCACTTCCTCAATTTATTTGAACATGTTTGTTGATAGCTAAATGACATAAATTATATACTTTATTAAGTTGTACCCAAAGATATGGAGTCACAGTGTCATCATCGCATTGAAGTATATTATTTATGTTTAAAATGCTGCGTACATGTCACTAGAAAAGTTTTAACTCCAGGCTTTCCGAGTTAATACAGTAAAACTATTGCTGCGGTACTCCTTATAATAGATTAAAAGGACTTGACAATGAGTTTACTCTGTGCTGTTGTTAGAATTAGTTCCGGTAACTAAAAGCGGTTGAATGCCATCTGTTGACGTAGGGAAAAGGTTTTTACTTTTAGGCCTGGTACTGTTGCCTGTGCATTCCCTGGGTTGGAGCCTGGAGGAGGCCTGGGGTTTCTATTGATTGGTGCCACCAATGAATCATTAGTTTCCTGTACAATTGTGATGCTAAATTGGATATTTCTGAGTTTTGTTTATACACTAGTCATGCTAGTACCGCGCATGTGCTGCATCATTTCCTTCATCAATATGTCATTAAGATGTTGAGTGAAGTATTTCATTGAAGACTCCAAGTTGAAGTGTCAGTTCCAGAGAAAAATTGCAAAATTTGGACATTTTGAGTGATTAGTCCTAAATTCAGCATATGATTTTAGTGAAATTACATATGAACGTAAAAAGCAAGGTTCTTACTCTTTGACAACAAAAAATGGGTCTTCTAACGCCATTGTTTTAACACAAATAAACAAAAATCACGCTCAAAATCATGCCAAGAAGTAAACATTCATATTCTCCCAACCCTTTGTCGGTGTCAGGCAAATAGCACACTCGTGACAATTACAATATTAAAGTTTAAAGCGCGGCTCAATGAACAAATTCCAGGAACTATATTATACCAAATTTGTTATTATTTTTGTTGTTTATATTCAAAGACAAATAGATCTAATACATTTCTTTGGAATATTTATTTTAAAAATAATGACTATGTAGCTATGCTTTGTTGCGTAATAAAATATAGGCACACGTTTCATTATGGGATGCGTATAGTAATTTTTGCATCCAAATTTAAACGAGTGCCTATACAGTACATAGATTCTCTATTATCACGCAACACAGCACTGCCTTATTCATTATTTCTATTCTAACATCACAAATACTCTGCAATTTACAGCAAAAAAAGATAGGTTGACGTCGAACTACATTCTTTCCTTGGAACGTTAAGTTATATAAATTTCCCAGGCCAGATGATTATATGACGTCAAATATGACGTGTTCTGAACAACGTAACTTCAACAATCAGCTGTGTTTTGTTTATTTCAACATGACTGGCGTAATTGCTATATAGACAAAGGCAGAACATATAACTGTATACAGTGCTGTCGGGTAATTCTGTGCACCTAACGGTTACTGGCTTTCTATATTTGAGATTATTTTATTTTTAGAATAAATTATGGCGCTGTTTGGATACACTGAACCTTCATTGACAAATGTAAGCAATTCAAAACACCGTACCTTAGCTAAACTAGGTCTAATGTCGTCACAAAACAAGATGACTGCCGGTTTTCGTGACGTAAATGTTTTCGGCTAATTCTGCGCAGGTGGAATTGTTTTTTGTATAGTCTGTTTCAAAGATTTGTTTCACAAGAAGTTTATCACAGTATCGAAAAAGTAAGTCATTAAGACAATGTTAACAAAAAAGTAAAAGCCATCATCCATTACAATAGTGCTTTTATTCAATTTATGTGTCACATGGTATGCCAAATTAACGAAAATCGCCGATGACACTCATTTTGGTAAATTTTTCGTAGAAATACTTGTCCGATTTCGCCGATTTGATTATACAACTTTACATAAACGACACACATCTTCAAAAACACTCGAGGACAGAAGGAAAACAACCCAGCAAAGTCTGTAAGAAACAGAAAGTTAAGGTGCGCAGAATTACCCGATGCGCAGAATTACCCGAAACGACTGTACCGGTCGATAAAGATATACAATGGAAGTTATGTCACGTCGTATTTTTGTGACGTCATGCAGGTAAACGAGAAACGCAAACAACGTACACTTCCAAAGTAACACTGGTGTTAGACTATGTATAGTTAGACTAGATTCTATGTATATAATAATTGCGCGTTTAAATCATATTAGAACTCTTACGTCATAATACTAGTATATCGGCTGATATACAATGACTTGGCGTTCTGACGCTTGTTATATACTCTTTATTTCCACTTTTCAGTGATTTAACCGGTTTTCGTAGTTTATTTCATGCGTAATAAAACACAGCTAGTTTAGTTTAATATATGCGGAGAAGGCTAATTTCACGTGCATAGTCATGCTTGCAGCGTTCATTTTATTTCTTTTTAACACATCTTTCTCCCCCTTGATCCTGTTCAATATTCAGTGATTTTTCTTGAAAAAAACTTGTGATTGCATGTGCCAATCAATTTGAAAAAAATGCGGAAAAAACGATAATTGGAAATTATTAAACAGATTGTTTTTGTTATTGATTTGTTATTTGTTTTTTATACTAGTTGTTGTACCAACTGCATCCTCACAAATCATTGGTTAGTCTAGTCTTTATACTACAATTTAGCACGTACTACTCATTCTAAGCCAGCGATATATAGAATAAGAGATTAAATTAGTGCCGTGGATGAATAAGTTTATCTGGCAAGGCGGAGGAATTTATCGGGCGAGCCGTAGGCGTATCCGATAATTTCCGCAGCCGAGCCGGATAAACTTTTACCCCCCCCCAGGCATAAACCTATTATTCTTTTTACCCAGTCACTACATCTGCTTTAAAAAGGGAATAAAAGTCGGGACTATTTAATTTCCTTTTTATTATTTGTGAGTATCGTCACTTTCGTTCACTGACGCCACGATAAAAAACAACGTTGGGCATGTTGTACACGCAGGTAAGGGGTAGAAAAATATTGATCAACCATCTTTGGGTACAGAGTTACAACCGGCGACTACGCTTACAGAAGAAGTCCGTCAAATCTCGTGATCACTCGACGGGATATTGCAAGTCACATGCTCTCTTGACGGGATATTACAAATATTACCCGGCTCCCCGTTATGGTGCCGATTTTGCCGAAAGTGAATGGAAAAATACTAGTAGGCTACTCGTTTCTCTATTCGAGTGCAAGTGGGGCTGTAAAAGTGGTTGAGTGCAAATTATCAGGATGCTCAATTTTGTAGGCCTGTCGTATTGTCTTGGCATAGCGTTTTCCTTTGGTAAGGATTACATTGCAGGTAACTGTATCGTTGGTAACGAAAACGAAATTTAAAAAGACGAAAAACATTGTTATCAAAATTTATATTTGTCTTTCTTATAAAAAATCTATAGATTTTACAAAAAATATTTGTTTTCCAAATTAGCCTTTATCAACGATATCAGTAATCTGTGTGATGTATAATCTAGAATAATATTCTACATTTGGTCTTGTCATGGTGACGTAGTCATTTGTTTTGTTTTATGCTGTAGCAACCAGGAGATTTCGACGAAGAAAGCCCAACATGTTGAGCATTTTTCCTTTTATGGTGATCTATACGCCTGATGTAAGTGTATGTGTTGGTTTTGTCCTCTTTAATTTATCTTAACTGAGCTGACTGCATTTTAAATGGGTAATCTTTAAATGTTGTGTACGTTATCAGTATGTGATTTAAATACCCGTACTTGTATATATGTACACCAAATCTAACATTTATATTCACTACCCTGGCCAACGTGCAAGTGTGGTTTGCTAAATTGTGTTATCTATGTGGATTCTCCTTGGGACATTAATGTAATCAATCTGTGTGTCGGGGTCTCGGGTAAGCTTATTTAAAACAGGATCTTACAACTATGGTATATTTAGGAAATAGATCTTAGTTTTCCGTGATATACCGGCCAATATATCACGGTTTGGAGTTCATATGCGTAGGAATTAATCACGAAGGCCGTATGCATGTGAACGACATTGCCTTAGTGTTTGGAAACTACGTATATACGTATATATGTAGCCTACAATTATAACTTGAAACAACAATATACATGGATAAATAATACGGATGTAGGGCGCCATGGTTGTATATCACCTAGTATTTAGAAATTACATATATTAAACATGCACGCAGTCTACAAAACTTGAAATAACAACATGTTGTCGGATGTAGTTTGCTAGGGTTGTATCTGGGTAACATGTCAGGATACTTGACAAGTACTCCTATTGAAGTTGAGTTACTCCTCTTTTTTTCACGTGCCTCGCACATAAGTACTTTTGGTTCATTTTATGATCTTCTGTCCCATATTTATAACCACTGGAATAAATACACATTTCGCTTATTCACTCCTATTTGGGATTTAACTAAATTTGCAGGTATGCTTGTGGGGATTCTGAACAAGCCACTTGGCTGTTATACTTGGTCAGCTAGTCGTCTGACTAGGATGTACCGTAGACAGAGCTCTCCCGGGTTGACCATGTACGGTGTTGGTTTAATTAAGATCTTAAATGACGATTCTCCACATGTGAAACTTTTATCAGTTGCTTGCGGAAGAGCGAGCAGGTAACTAATGTTTTTTTATTATATAGAGGATATTGAGTTAGCACGAATGTAAGATTCTTTTTATCGCATTACCTTAGTAAACGCTTAATATCTTAGAACAATGATGATGTATGCTACATATGTTCATTGGGTTTCAAACAAAATTAAGTTGTACTTGCAATGTGACGCGCGGACTTAGTGAATCGCTAACGGGTCGATTCAAGGCACGGATTTGCTTACGTTACGTCACCCTACACCAACCAACCAACAACTTCGAGTGCATTGCGGAACGGATTTAATGCACTCACACACCACAGGTTATGTGATTAATATGTTCTTATTTATTCTCGCCAGTGGATAATACATATGGACGAGGCCACCAGACAATATGCCAAAACATTTGACCATGCCGTTCAATCAACGAAAATCAGTGTTATCCGATTGTAGATGCATATTTTCAGGCAAAGTGACATTTTTAACCATGATATGCCACATATAACATACTCAGAACAAGTTATTTATTGGGTATACAAATTTGCCGAACAATTAGGCACCAAGCATTCAGTATTATATTTATTCAAGAAATTATCATGGTGGATCCATTGGATCTGAATCATCACATCGATGACTAAGAATGAGAAGGTCGTAAGAACAAAATCGATATTTCGAGAAAACAAGAAAAAAACTGTGTGAAAATTACTCTTGTTTCAACTTTAGTTTGGTTATCATGACAAGCTCCGATTTTCATGCAAATAGGCTCATACAAGAAGCGCCTTGTGATGTAGATTTCATATAACATACTTTTTCAGTCACCCTAAGCTATAGCGATTTGTCCATTGTAGGCCTACATGTACGTGTATTTATTTACTAATGCAATATTATATATTTTTGTGTGTGTGTTTAACCCCTCCCCCGCCCACCCCCTACTGTGCTGAGTATGCATATCACGTTGTATTTAATCAATGTGTCCAGAAACAGCTTGTCTTCACAGAATTAACCTGAGTACGATTTATAGCCATTTGATAAAACAGTCAATGTTCACAGAATTAATATAAGTATGATTTATAGCCATTTGATAAAACAGTCAATATTTACACCCAATAAGCACCAGCCAGAATAATTTATGAGGAATGTTCAGTACAGCTTATAATAAGACACGTTATATAAGCATGTGTTACTCGATGGCTTAGAACAAGAAGGTCGTAACTACCAAATCGATATTTTGAGAAAACACGGAAAAACTGTCTGACATTTACTCTTTACTTATGGTAAAACAAACTTTTACAACTTCATTTTGGTCAATATGACAAGTTCAGATGTTTATGAAAATTGGCTCATAAGAAGCGCATTTATGCCAAGCCAAATGTCCAATAATTACGTAAACCCATGTTCACGGTCGTTAAACTAGGTTTTACGGTCGATAAACTAGGTTTTACGAACGTAAAACCAGGTTTTACGAATGTTAACCTGTATTTTCGAGCGAAAACATAGGATAACAGTCGTAAACCATAGTTCACGCTCGTGAACATGGGTTTACGTTCGATAAACTAGGTTTCTCGATTGAACTATGAATTTCAACCGTTATCCTATGTTTACGACCGTTATCCTATGTTTACGCTCGTGAACCCCGGTTCACGAGCGTTAACCATAGTTTACGAACATTAACCTGTGTTTTCGACCGTAAACATGGGTTTACGCCAGTGAACATGGGTTTACGAACGTGAACATGGGTTTACGAGCGTAAACATGGGTTCTCACTCGTGAATATAGGATAACGACTGAAATTGATAGTTATGTCCGTGAAACTTAGTTTATCGAACGTAAACATAGTTTCACGTTCGTGAACTATGGTTTACGCTCGTAAACCCAAGTTCACGCTCGAAAACATGGGTTAGCGTTCGTAAACATAGGTTCACGTTCGTAAACATAGGTTCACGCTCGTAAACATAGGTTCACGCTCGTAAACATAGGTTCACGTCCGTAAACCCATGTTTACGCCCGAAATTCATAGTTTATTTGAAAATCTTAGTTTTACGTTTGATAAACTAGGTTTCTCGATTTAACTACTGATTTCGGTCGTTATCCTATGTTTACGACCATTAACCTATGTTTACGCTGGTAAACCCTGGTTCACGCTCGTAAACCATAGTTTACGAAATACAACCCATGTTTTCGACCGTAAACCCATGTTCACGTTCGTAAACCTATGTTTACGAACGTGAACCTATGTTTACGAACGTGAACCTATGTTTACGAGCGTGAACTATGGTTTACGACGTTATCCTATGTTTTCGCTCGAAAATATGGGTTAACATTCGTAAAACCTGGTTTTACGTTCGTAAAACCTAGTTTATCGACCGTAAAACCTAGTTTTACGCCCGTGAACATGGGTTTACGAAATTATTGGACATTTGGCTTGCCATACGCATTGTGATGCCTATTCTAAATATGTATGAATCTTAAAAGGTCGTACGTGGCACTTACGACCTTCTAATTCTAAGCCATCGTATTATACTGTCGATCTGACTACTGATGAGGGAACTATCCCATTCGAACGAATAGCAAGGATTACTGTTACACCATCTATTAAACACAAGTGACCCGTTCAGGTAGAATTCAAATTTTCATTTTATATAGGTCGTGTTTGTGTTGTCTTTCTAAAACATATTTAACTCCTGTGACTGACTAAGGGTTGGATAGCTAGGTAGGCACGGCATATTTTGTATGATTATATTTTTACAGAAGTTATCGATTGCTATTATTGTAGTGAACAGCTTGCGCTAATTTCATGTCCTTTTCGGATTTCGTAATAACAAATATTCGGGCAGGGAATCATATAATATTTTATATTAGGCCTTAACATTGCACCATCTGATAGTAAAGGAGGCGACAATGATAACGTTGTGCTAGATACGGGACGCGTTAGCCTATTGACATATAAACTACTGTATGTACGTTTAAAAGGTTTAATTATGATTGGATTTAAATGATATGAGACGAAACACAATTGAAGGTTGGTAAAATAATGTAAAATACTTAAGCATATTGCTGGCGTAAAATGAGAAAGTTGTAAGTGACACTTACGAACTTATAAGACTTTTGCACATTGGAAATCAACATCATAAGGCGCTTCTTATGAGCCTATTTTCACAAAAAACAGGAGCTTGTAATATTGACCAAACTGAAGTTTAAACTGCTCGTTTAACCATTCATAATTAAGTAATTTTCAGACAACCTTGTCATTTTAAGCCAACGATATATACAATCGCAACGACTGACGTACCATGTAGAGTCGTTCAAGTTAAATACTGGACTTATATCACTGTACATAAACGAGTCGACTTCCGGCAATTGCAATACTGAGTACACGTTCCATAGTACGGCAATAAGTCATACAGTGATCATGCAGATTTTACATGTGCTTTCAATAGCAATAAATGATATACATGTAACTTGAATTTTATAGTAGTCCGATACGTCATACATTGATTTAGTTTATAAATACATTGTGTGTATTATTATTGCTTAGTGTGGTATAAGGCCATACCAAATCGTTTCTTCGTTTAGCCTCCGCCGCTAGTTCGAAAACCTATCTAGCTATACGCTTTACGTCACATCCGGTTTACGGGAGGTAACTCTGTACATACGATTATCGCTTAATTGAAAGGGTATATCCTGTGACAAAAACAAAACACTCGAAAAAAACAACAAGTCATAACGACTTGAATCCTCACCATCATATGGATAACAAATAAGGCTTTTGGGCATTGTTAATAATAATAACTTACTAAACCCACTGAAAACCTGTTTGTGTGAAACCTTCTTCTGCATAGGGATTGGGGACATGTTGGTAAGCAAGTATGACAAGTATGAAAGCAATATCTCAATGGATTTTGATGCTATAAGTGGTTAAAAAAAATTTTCTTCCAAAGATGCTCAAACCTATCTGTCCACGGACGCTCAAAGAGGAAACGATTTTGTATGGCCTAACCTGTGAGTACACTTTTGTTTTAGAACTACCCTGTGATGTTTTCTGTACCAATGTACATGTATATCGTCATTTGTAAAAACTATCATTGTGACCTACAGTATAGTGTAAACATGTATGTTGGATATAAATAGCTTAAGTGCTCTGTATAATAGTATGTTATCTTTTTATGTTATCTTGCTGTACACCTTCTACCTCCCCCATTTACAATAGACGTAACCGTTTGTATGGTTTATAACTACAATGTACACATTTGTTCTTGGTTTAAAACTAAATACCCGGTAACATATACAGTGCAAAGTCACCTAGCTAGGTGATTAAACATACTAGACATATATTTATGATACAGTAACTGCGTTTGTTAACGCATATTTAGATTCTACGTTAAGATAATATAAAGGAGGTTGTGATACAGACCTGGGCGGATGATTAACATTTTATTAAAGAGGCATTCCCTATAACTAGCATAGTTTTCTCTGCTATCACATTAAATGAGCTAAATATGCAAAGAACTATTAATTATCCTAATTTGTCAGAAGAAAGTGTGCGCAAATATATCTCTATAATGTCAAAAATATATTCAAATCACCAATCATAATTTATCGCTTCCAGCGATTTATTATTATGTGGTCAAAGGGAAACAACTCGTGACTAATTTGGCTCATTACAGAAATATATTGTCATTTTTTGGGGGAATTGGTTGGAGCTTTCTGTTGAAGATTTGAGGAGTTTAAGCAATAATGATTCTTATTTAATGCATACTATTCCTGAATCGATTTAAACGATCAAAGTTATAGGGAATGTCTCTTTAATGGATAAAGTTGTCATGTGTGAAAATAACCGACCAGGTTAAATTACGTGGCATTCGACATATGATTTCTTCTTCAATCGATTTGAGTGTATGTTTATATTTATCACGCAACATCTGCCACTGGCTATTTATAGTGTGCCCAGGATAATGTGAAAAGTGGTGAAATTAGTTTGATCCACTGAGGGGGGGTTACACAAGTGTTCACGATATATCAGTGCTGTTTTAGCATAAAATTGACCCATTTTACAACAGTAAGCTAGACCGGTCAATGTTTTTCAATATCATATTATCCAGGGCGCACTATTGAAATATATAGTTGAAGTATTAGAAGGTCGTAACTACCAAATATTTTGAGAAAACACGGAAAAACTGTCTGATATTTACTCGTTACTTATGGTAAAACAAACTTTTACAACTTTATTTTGGTTAACGTGACCAGTTCAGATGTTTATGAAAATTGGCTCATAAGAAGTGCCTTGTGATGCTTATTCTAAATATGTATGATTAAAAAAAGGTCGTAAGTGGCACTTACGACCTTATAATTCTAAGCCATCGATATGCACGTATGTATACAGTATACTCATATATGAATGATCACATCGTTAAGTGTTGCAACCTGTCTATCTATAGATTGTTACTAAACCATCTAGTAATATAATAGTTTCTTTTTATTTAAAGTGTATAGAGCTATATTTTTTAGATATTTTTTACAAAGTTTCAAAAACTAAAAAACAATTATGCTTTAATATCCGTTAGATCATTTTTAGCTTCAGTTTTAACAGAAACTCTCTCTGTGATTTATTGGACATGCGAACTGTCCATTTTCATACGAAAGGGTTCTAGAACACCCAATGAAACTATAAGAATAGTCTGTTTTTCGACGATTGAATCAAAGTATACGGAACCCATCTAAAGTTTTAATTTGCGATTAAGGTAGTCTAGTATTATATTAAAAACGATGCAAGTAATTATTTTGACATTAAATGAATGATATATAGATAGCTCTATACACTTTAACAACATACTGCACATTTAGATCCTAGATATGAGCGGACATACAGTGTATATTGTGTATATTATATTTGTATTATAACAATAATTTACAACATTTAGATCGTAAACATGAGCGAAGACAACGACACAGTGCCGGCGTTTGGAACAGACATTCGTAAGGAGTTTATGTTGCGAGAAAACAGCGTGTTTCTTAATCATGGATCATATGGAAGCATGCCACGATGTGTTCACGAACGACAAGTCAAGTAAGAATTGATTATCTCCCTGTAATAATGAGCCGCATTACAATAATTTTAGTAATTTTAACAACAACAATAACAACAACAACGTCGCGCAAGACGTCGAGCAAGACGGTTAATGTTAATCATCATTGCTGTCCACAAGGTTGGGAGCAAAATCCATCAAAATTGAATGATTTTACATTACTAGTATTCGTTATCAGCAGGAATACAGAAATACAGAAATACTATAAAATGTATAAACAGTTTGTGACATACATTGTGCAACCAACAAACAAATCTGAATAATTATTATTATACAAAGTTCTAAAATCAGTAATAACTTTCTATTTGTTTCCTGAACACAGTTGATGTCACTTAGAATCAATAAAATAAAACATAATGCTGTAGCTTATATATATATCAATCAATAAATATAAGTTAAACTTGAACATGTGTCAATTCATTATGATGCTATTAGAATACATTTTAATATCTATAACATACACTTAAATATGTCTTAATTAACATCAACCAAGCAGTTTCAGATATATTATAAGAATCGCCTAAAACAATCTTGTTTGGAAATAAACATTTATACATATTTTCATGATATAATCGACAATCGACTATTGTGTTTAATAACCAAATGGATACAAATGATATCCACATAAAAATTATATACCTTTGTATATCAAGCTTTAATCCATGAATGTGGAAAATGATTGCTTTTGTAATCTTAGCTTTAATGTGATGTATTAACAGTTTCATGATTTTTACTCAATTTATATGACAGTTAATCTGTTGGGTGTGTTAGGCCAAGGTTATTATGTTTCTTAGAGTCATATTTTCTAAAATTTAAAATTTGTTATGCTCATGAATTGTGCCGAAGAAGATTGTGATAATCCTTGTCTCTCTGTAGATCATTTTACTTTTTGTCGGAGTATAAGACAGATACATTACAAGTTTTTACAAGGCCTCGCCTCGGACAATTTCTTGTTGTTCTAACAAAACTATCATATAACGCTTGTAAGAGGACACTTTTGATAAAAATCTAGTACTGTATCTATAACATAATAAATGGTTAGAAAGTGGGAACTTTTGTGAACAGTTTCTGAAAATTTGAACAAATAATCTCATACAGTTACAAAGTTAAAAACTTTTTAAACCAACCACCGCCTAGTTTATAAGTGACTTCGCATTTCAAAAATTCGGTATCTGACGTAAACTTATAAACTTATGGCAGGTTTTAGGATCATGTTTTTGTTTTAATAAAACGAGTCCAATTTGTTAGTATTTGCTTACAGGAAAAAAACAAGTGTTAGTGTTTTAGCCTTGTTTTCCTTGATATGAGTACTTTTTAGAAACCGATCACCATAGCAACGACAGAATTTATTTTAACAAAATTTTAAAGAAAGCTTGATGCAAATGGATAGTACTATACAATCCAATAACTTAAATATGAAATCAAAGGTTTACCTGGAGAACGGCTTAATTATTCACGTAGTACATTTCCCGTTTTTCAGGTATTTAGCGGAATTAGAGACACACCCGGATGTATGGTTCCGGTACAACATGTATGGATACCTGAGGAAGGCGAGAGATAAAGTGGCTGACTTTATGGGCATAGCTCCAGACGACACCTTCCTGTTACAGAACGTCACAAAAGGTAAGCAGATAATGACGTCACTCTATCACGACAATGACGCATTTGCTTAAATTGATCGTTAATTAGATCTATATAAGAAACTTAAAACACACGTAACAGTTTGTCATCAGGCTTAATTGCTTGAAATAACCATATTTTTAGATACGGTTAGTTTGTTCTATGTCTGACTCTTACATGTGACGCCAGGGTTTTCTGTGCAGAGTTGAATTGTCTGTGCGCTGTGTACAGTATTCATTTTAAAAAATGATTTTGTCACATGTTTGGCGTTACGGCAATGTAATAATCCATTATATGAACACGATAATATAGTTGGTGTGATAAAAAGCTCTTCAATGAAGTGACGTCTCTCAAAGTATCTTAAATTCTCTGTAGTCGAAAATGCGCCTTATTTAAAGTAAGAAAAACAACAAGTTTATGTGTTTCCGTCCATTTCAAAAAGCATGTTATTATATGTGTAACATGCCACATTTAATTTTCTTGTTTCCATAGCAATGAACACGGTGGCTAAGACATGTCCCCTGAAGAATGGAGACACCATCTTAATCACCACATTTACATATGGAGCTGTTGACGTTACCGTTCATTCAACAGCCGCTAGACTTGAAGGTAAACTCATCATCATGTATCTATAGTATTAGTATATCGTACCGCATGAATCTGATATCTTAATATAATACGAGGGTATATCCAAAAGTAATGTCACTCCTCCCGTGGTTTATTTGTTTATAGGCCGATATGCAAAAATATGATATCAAAATGTTCAGCAAATCAATTCTGATTAATAAACAACGTGCTCAATTATTACATTGTCATAATTGGATTATATGTACATTTTGAAATATACCTATGACGTCATATCGCCGCACTCGAAAATTACGTTATTTTTTCATTATCATAACGATTTTCTTTTATGCGTTTTTATAAAAAATAATTCTCGAAAACAGACGATACTTGCGTGACGTGATGAAATCAATGTGTTGTGCCTGTTGCTAAAAATCATTGACGTCATTCTATTTTGAAACTCGCAATGTATTTTCAACGCACTGAATACTTAGCGAAAACACGACAGATTTGTGACAAAAAGACGCTGCACGTAATAATGCACTTTTCCTCAAAGTTATGAAAGTCACCTACTGAAACTTTAGTTACACACCGCGGCAACATAGTTTCGTGTACCTGTAGTATAAGCTTTTAAGGGGGCATGGATCAACAAATCATTATCGATAGAGAGTTATATGAACGGTTTGTAGAAGATCCGAAACAAACACCAAAAGTATTTTCAACGCCGTCCATTCAATGCGACGTTCAAAACTGCGATCATTATCTGGTGAGTTTATTTTTTTGCTGTGGGACTATCTAAAGGACACTTAACATAATTTGATTTCGCAGAGAGTAAGTGTCGGGTGGATTGCACATTTTTAAGGTCGTAGACATGACTGCATGGTTTATGAGTCGTTAGAAATTACCAGGGATGAACTTCTGCTGTATGAGAAGGTGTCGACAAGTAACGTCAATGTGACGTCGTTGACGTCGGACTTGTGGCGATGTTCTCATATAAAAATTCATATCTCAAGAACTATTCTGTGCATTGTTGTGAAATTTGGTCACCATATTCAAATTAGACTGAAAATCCGGTGTGAAAAGAAATCGTGGTTTTACTGGCATTATACACGATTTTACAGCATCAGTGACATTACTTTTGATATACCCACGTATATGTGGCTTAGAATGAGAAAGTTGTACTACTTACGACCTAATAAGACCAGCCCATATTTAAAATCAGCTCAGCAAGGCGTTTCTTATGAGCCTATATTCATGAAAACCGGAACGTGTCATGTTATCACAATATTGATTTTGTTCTTGACCTTCACATTCTAAGCCAGCGATATGGGCCAAAACACTATCAAAGTATCCTAGACTGGAGTGAATGCGTAAAAATGATTTTAAATGTATAGTAAAAAAATAAATCCAATAGTTTCTTTCGGTCACTTGAAATCACTATGTTCAGTTATTTCCTCTCAAAACTAGGCCATCCGGGGACTTGGGAGTTTAATTATTTTATTGGCCGTTATGTGTTGTGTTACTGTTGTCTGTGCTCGGCTGGTAAAGATGCGTACTGTCTTCTCTGTACGATTTCCGCATACCTTTTTCAGTAACTGTCATGCATATGACTTCAACTTTAGGTATACAACATACAATGTACTCTCAACCAGAAGGCAAATCTTGGAACCATTTTAAACTTGGTTCAGTCTTAGGCCACAACAATCGCTTTTTATGTTTAGCGTCGTCGTGCGCATAGGTTTTGAAGTCAATTTTCGAAATAAAAAACATTTGAAAAACAATACATGTCTCGATTTTCATGCTCTAGAGATATTTTGCTCTGGTAAAGTTGTGTTTCATTTGGATTTTCAAACTAACGCCAACATTAATGCTACTAAGAATGCATATATTGGCTAGTTCCAGGTCTAAACACCCTTTTAGGCAGTTATTGTAATGCGGGTGTGCAAATCCCAGTGAGGCAATGTTTTTTTATCTGCTTGGTTTGATTTGGTGAATAGGTAGCTAGGTTTTCAGAAAGTCAGATGCTAACATATTTTAGAGCTAAACATAAAAGCGATTTGGTATTGCCTTATTCTATTATTATCATTATTATTAATATTATTATATTTATTATTATTTATTATTATTATTGTTATATTCAGGTGTGACAATCCGTAGGTTAAACATCCCGTTCCCAATTACAAGCGAAAACTCTGTGGTAGATATGTATGAGGACTTCTTACAGAAACATTCCGATGTTAAACTAGCTATAATTGGTGAGTACAGTAGTAATATTTGACTTACATTTAAATCAAAACATTTTACAAAACATCTTAAGTTAAAATTTAAATATTTATACTTAAGGTAAAATAATGAGCTGCATAATTATACTGTAAAACTTCGTTATCTCGAGGAGTGATTGGAACACGTAAAATGCTCGAGATACTACGGGTTCACGAAATATCCAACAAACGCTGTATTTCACAAGAAATGAAGAATATTCCATGTTTTATGTGATAACTGTAGCTCTTTGCATAATGCTTATAAACATGGTAACATAATTGTTAATCTTGCTTTTCCTGTTTAGCTGATACTATTATACTTAAGGACAATTTGTAATTTTTAGAATTACCTATTTTATAGATCATATTAGTAGCCCTACTGCTGTATTGTTACCTGTTAAACGTATAACGGAGGTGTGTCGTCGCCATGACGTCATTGTTGCTGTCGACGCCGCTCACGTGCCAGGTCAGGTACAAGCAGATATACAGGATATTGATGCCGACTTTTATACAGGTAAATCCCTGGCCGCAAGTTCAAAAAGGATTAGTTTTCAATAACAGGATCAAATTTGTATCGTCTGCAATCAATATATAGATTACGATTAAGCTCGATATTTTTATGAATACATGTGGGTATATAATAAAATATCCTTCAATTTAAAATACTTTAAAAGTTGATCCTAGTTTTAAAAATAGATCCTCGTCTTTCGGGATCAGTTTAAGTCGCCATTACAATACTTTTTTTATTTAGCAACATAAATGTTATGGTCTTAATAGTTCGAATATGTTAACTTGACTAGATGATATATTCTGTACATGGCTTTAAGTCAAAAATAGTGGCCAAAGCTACCAAAATTTCAAAAATTGGGAAATTATTTTCGGGATCAAATGTGATAATAACTGTGTTCTCTTTCTTGTACCCAAACTCCATACTCCGTACTCAAACTTGAAAAACAGCTTTTTTGCCGATGATCATACATGTTGTCTTTTACAGTATTTACTTAATTAACTTAATCTGTGTCTATGTGTAATCAGTCAATCACGAGGGTTTTCGTCAATTATATTTCCACATTTCTACATTTTCAGGCAATCTACACAAGTGGGTATATTGTCCACGTTCGTGTGCCTTTATATGGATGAACCCAAGACGCAAGCACACATGGTTTAAACCTCTAGTTACATCAGCATTCGACAATGATAGTATGTGGGATGCATTTTCGTACGAAGGTGATTATATTTATCCATATAACAAAGGAAACGTAATTTATTTCTCCACATAGATATGATATCGCTGGCTTAGAATGAGAAGGTCGTATAGCTTGACCAGATTAAACTGACACTCATCAAACTTCGTAAAGCTCGTTCGGCAGTGCTCGGTTGTATTCGATTTGTATGTTAATTTACTATACACCGTTATCTCCGGACTTTTACGAATTAATCAATGAGTCGCAGTTTAATCTGGTAGGACTATACGTACAAAATCGATTTTTTGAGGAAACAATAAATAACCTGTTCGAAAACTACTCTTTATTTACCTATGGTAAAACAAGCTGCATGCTGTTTCAACTTAAGTTTAATCGACATAACAAGTTCAGATTTGCATGACAATAGACTTGTAAGAAGCGCCGTGTAATGCTCGTTTTTGATATATATTTGTCTGATATGTAGTAGTACTAACGACCTTCTCATTCTAAACCAGCTATATGTCCCAGGAAGAAATAGTCATTTTCGAATTTTTATGTCTGAATACCCACCAAGGAGACGATGCTTACTGTCTAAATTCCCAGGGTCGGGATACGTAATCTAGGAATAAATCCCGGTCTTGGAACCGACTAGAGTCTATTCCCCGTGACTCGGAGTCGTTAATGTTGTCAATTCTCCGCCTGTTGGGACGAATCGCCTGTCTAATTCCCCCTGTATTCCCGCCACCCAGGGCATAACATGACTGGTGCTTTATTTATACCAAGCACTTCATTTAAAATTGTAAAATATATTCCCGGAGAACGTTAGTATTTTTATTACAAATTTGCGAGGCCTTTTTGACGAGTTAGCGTGGTTGTATAAGTTAGCACTAATGTATTGATGTTTCTTGTCAAGAGCGGCGGTCTATAGGTAGAGCGAGCGCTACAGGATCGATTGGTCCCAGGTTCAACGCTCTTCTGAATCACTGGTTAATTTCAGTTAATTGGTACCAATGATGTAAGAGTCTATACCTTGGCGCCATAGATCGGTGTTGGCCGCCACAACAACAGGAGATAAATAGTCTGACAGGGAGTATTTTTCATTAGGTAGCGCAATGGCTAGGGGAAGTTACAATGTCAAAGGGTGGTGAAGCGGCTGAACAGCTGACAATATCCCTCGACAATTGGTTACTTATCAGGCATTTCACTGGTCTTCAGAACTGAAGAGAAAAAAAAACTCCTGACTCTATACGATATTTTCAAGATTCTTCAAACTACTGTGTGACAATGTGAGTTATAAGAAAAGTAAATTTGACTCTTCAGTTTAAATTTTCAAAAGTCAAAATGCAGTTTCATGAGTCAGTTGAAAGCCCTGACTTAACTTGTTTTAACTTGTATTAATGACTTATAGGAACAAAGGATGACACACCGTACATTTGTGCAGCTGATGGTATAGACTACTATAGACGAATTGGTGGATTTGTAAGTTACTTTTAATAATAATAACACATGTAAAAATAATAATAATAACAATAATAAAAAAACTCAACAAATAATAATAATCTGTTACAACTCAGCTTTGTAATAAAGTTGCAAATTGTAATAATGAATACAAAACGTGTTGAGAGCCTTATTACTCTTTAAAAAAATGTTTGCTACTTGTTTTGTAATGCAAACATAGTGTCAAAATGCAGTAAGTTTTCAAAATCACGTCAAATGTGGTATAGCTATTATAAAAGTGATTGGTATGTGTCATAACATTTGCAATCCCGTTTTTTTAAAATAAATACCTCACTTTTGAGGTGATATCAATAATCAATTACATTTTACAACTTTATTTATTTACAAAATGGGTTGTAACATCCGTCACCTGTGATCCATAATACAAATGATTATACAAATTTTAATAATGAAAATATGTAGTCTCCGTAGCTCAGTGATTAGCGGGTTTTTACCAAACGTAAAGGCTGGAACATTATAATGTTCTTTGAACAGAGTAGTTGTCAGTTATTTAAGTTTTTTTTTGTTAATTTTTCTTCAAAATATCGATTTCGTACTTACGACGTTCTCATTCTAAGCCTGTGATGTAATGAACTGAAATAATACTTACTTTACTACGTTTCTATACACTCCAGGAGAAGGTTGTTGGCTATAATTCCAAACTTGTTGAAGAAGGCGCGGCTTATATGGAGACTAAATGGGGAGTCAAGCGTCTAGCTATACCTGATAACATGATGGCACCTAACTTAAGAGTGGTAGAGCTACCTTTCATACCCGGCTTCACAGACAAATTGGTAGGTATACCAGTCCATTGTATTAAATTGTTACTCTAACCTATACATTCTCATAAGACTTTAGTGGCGAAGGGCAATAAAGCACTATTTTATTTTGAAATTGTCCGCATGTATGTACGGGTAATGCCTTCTATATGAGGGAGTTCTCCATCGACCCGTGTTAGCATATGGTTTGGCTCTACTCTGGTAGATCTCAGTTAGTGGATGTGACGTATCTTTGTTGACTATGGTTCAATCATTGTATCTAAAGGTTAGCCTCGTTCTGGTTGTGTGTAACTGCCATACATACGTACTGATAAGTTACCAGTTTTCCCCCTTAAACATGACAATTTATTAACCCCAAGAAATGCGTCAGTTCATTAAAAAACAGCAACCAGATTCCAGTTAGTATGATAAATATATTTATATAGTAGTTTATGTAATTATAGTGGACACAATGCGACCTTTTGTAGATACAGGTCATGCGGCCAAGTCCAAAACTGTCATTCTCGGTTTCTTCGTCCGAAACTAGTCCGGGAACTTGACCAACCATTGATGTATGAAAATGTCAATTGTTATGGATTTACATTGACAGCTTGTCCTTTTCAAACTCCGAAATAGAACGCATTGACAGTGTTTTATATAATTATATGGTATTGTGATGATGATGATTATTATTATTGTAGGGGCCGCCACCGTATGATGTCTTCAGAGGCAAGACCAATCTTCAGTTACAAAAACATATATTGGACAAGTTTGATGTTCAGGTTGCTGTTGTAATGATAGAAAATAAACTCACGGTCAGAGTGGCAGCTCAAGTGTACAATACAATGGAGGATTTCATCAAACTTACGGATGGCGTTCTTGAATTAATGAAAACGTAAAAGAGAGACTCTATAACGCTAGCTTAGAATGAGATGTTTCAACTTCTGTTTGGTAAACATGACAAGTCCCAATTTGCATGGAAAAAGCTCATATGTGTCTGACTTGTAATGTCGTACATCTCTTTCTAAGCCAACGATAGATATAGAATAACACTGAAACCTGTTTTTCAAATGTTCAAAGATTGGTCTACAGATCGGCGATAAAATGTATATTGTACATGTTTGTATAATGTAAAATCATTTATATTCAAGGGGGATTAAATTTCGTGGATTTCGTTGAAGATCTTAACCTTGAAATTACATCCGCACGAATGTTAACCATTTCTGTGGTATATGGCATAGTGGATAAGATATCATTGAAATTACATGTACGTACACACGAAATGGTATTTTCACCCAAACCACGACCATTCTAAGCTAACGATTTGTACACAATCTGTAAATGTTAAATCATACATTTTGTCGAGTTAGGATTAGAATACAGTAACACAATGGTCAAATCCAGTATTAATACGTTGTAAAACAAATTATGAAGGCTATCCAGACATCTATCTGTAGAATACTTAAATGTCCACTGAACTGTATCGATTGAAATATTTTATGTATCTGTTGATACTTATGTTTGTTCGTGGGTCATATTGACCCATATCAAACTATGTAATGTGCTATATCAACATTGAAGAAATTATGCTTCTGAAAATGTCTGAAACCATTCTTTACTTAATATTATTAAGTAAAAAAACATGCTTTTTCGACTTCATATTTGGTCAATATGACCTGGTCGAATTAGGTTAGGGTGTTATAAATATATGTACGTGTATGTTGATATATATTTATGCTTGTTCATGTGTCATATTGAGTTGTAGGTTATGTATTCAACTTTGTGAAATAATATGTAATTCACATTTATTTTAGTGAAGAAATCTCAAATTATGCGGTATGCCTGTATTTTTCTGTTCGAGCCCGCATCAAAAATGACGAAATTTTCCACACAAAACAATGTTTTACATCATGTGTATATGCATATTCAGAACTGTATTTATTCAAATATATTTATTTGTTGATACTTATGTTTGTTCATGGGTCATATTGACCCATATCAAACTATGTAATGTGCTGTACCTAAATTGAATGAATTCTCCACTTCTGAAACCACTCTTTACTAAATATGTAAAAACAAGCTTTTTCGACTTCAGATTTGGTCAACATGACCTGGTCGAATTAGGTTAGGGTTATAGATATATTTATCCGTTGATTCTTATGCTTGTTCATGTGTCATTTTGAGTGGTAGATTATTTATATATATAACTTTGTACATAATATATACTTCACATTTATTTTAGTAAATAAATCACAAAATATGCGGTATGCCTGTATTTTTCTGTTCGAACCCGCATCAAAATTGACGAAATTTTCCACACAAAACAATGTTTTACATCATGTATACATGTATATTCAGAACTGTATTTATTCAAACATATTTATATGTTGATATTTATGCTTGCTCATGTGTCATATTCAGTGGTAGGTTATTTATATAACTTTGTGAAATAATATGTAGTTAACATTTATTTTAGTAAATAAATCACAAAATATGCGGTATGCCTGTATTTTTCTGTTCGAACCCGCATCAAAATTGACGAAATTTTCCACACAAAACAATGTTTTACATCATGTATACATGTATATTCAGAACTGTATTTATTCAAACATATTTATATGTTGATATTTATGCTTGCTCATGTGTCATATTCAGTTGTAGGTTATTTATATAACTTTGTGAAATAATATGTAGTTAACATTTATTTTAGTAAATAAATCACAAATTATGCAGTATGGTTGTATTTTTCTGTGCGAACCCGCATCACAAATGACGAAATGTTCCCCACAAAGTAATGTTTTACATCGAATCATGACATTATATACATGTATATTAAGAATTATGTATTATATACTAGTTAAATAAATAACCTACCACATACAGAAACCTAATAAAGTAAGAGAAGTATCACTTATACTAACATAGGACAGCAATAATTTCCACCTACCGATCTGTAGGCACGGTTGGGAAAAAGGTGACAATAACGGCGAAGGTTCGGCCATTTTCGCTTGTCTCCGGTAAGAATCCTATTGCAATGCTGATTTGACATCACATGACTGACGTACAGATGTCACATTTGACAAACTAAGATAGCGATAAATGTGTTGATTTGTCATTAAAAAAAAACCATACCAAATATCAAATATCTAGGCTTTGTTTTTTAAGAGAAAACGACGTTTTATCTATTTTCTCTATGTTAAAACCGATGACCTGTGGCATTATCTGAACAATCTAAGTATATAACCACTAGATGATGCCACATACCAAATATCGAAACTCTACAGTAGGCATTGCAGTTTAAACAAGAAGATTATATAATGATTCCAAATAAAAGTATACCCAAAACTGGTGACCCCGGGGCAGGGCCAATTTTGACCCCAGGGGCATACATAATTTGCTCAATCTTGGTAGACAACTACAAAATGATGCTACAAACCAAATATGAAAGCCCTGGACCTTGTGGTTTGCAGACAATAAGATTTTTGAAGTTTGCATTAAAAAACCTTTGGGGACCCATGTCAAATCAACAAAATGGCACCCGTTAAACAACTTCAGTAGATGACACCCCAAGGAACAATCCTACACAGTTTTGTCAAATTTGATCAAGGAGAAGAAGTCATTTGAAGAAATCGTTGGCAGACGGACGGGCGACTAGTGATCACAAAAGCTCACATTGTCACTATGTGACAGATGAGCTGAAACAGTGTTTGCGTTAATTTTTCTGGAAATAATACATTATTCCATTGGCGACTGGTAATTGGTACGTTGTAGCTTTTCATATTATGCTAAATACAGAATATGTTGTTAAACACAACATGGTCGAAATGTTACCTAAACCAATACTGTGAAACTCTGTTCTAACGTAGATCGTTAACTATGTGGCAAGGCATACACTGTCTGTAATAAAATTGTTTTTTTGCTATTTACGATAGTTTTGTTTAGCAGTGAACAGCTGTATCTAACAAAACATTTGTTAAAATTAATGGCAAGTGTATTTTCCATTCTCGGATTGCAGGTGCACCTTTTTGGCCACGATGTGAATACAAAAATAATATCTTGCAAATCATTTACATGTATATCTGGCTTAGAATGAGAAGGTCGTTAATGCCACCACATAATGAGAAGGTCGTAAGTGCCACCACTTATGACCTAATACAACTGATGCATATTTACAATCAGCATCGCAAGGCGCTTCTTATGAGCCTATTTCATAACAATCTGAATTTGTCATGTTGACTTACTGAAAATGAAACAGCTTGTTTTACCATAGGTAAACAGTAATTTTCTGACAGTTTTTACTTGTTTTCTAAGAATATTTATTCTGTAGTTACGACCTTCCCATTCTAAGTCAGCGATATGTATACAAAATCTTACGATAATTAGGGATTATAAACAGGGGATATAAGTCTTCGTAGATAATAAGAAATAAAACACATTTTGAGTATATTTTTATGTAATAATTATGTATATCTTGTCAACTTACAAACACGGTCCAAGGACAGTAAGTTAGGTACCGTATGTCTATATAGACCTATCGTTCTGTACTGACAAACGTAATTTAATATTCCAAAGTCAAATAACAAGTTTAAAGTACAAAAATTATAATTCCAGAAAGTCAGTATCCGTATTGTGATTGTCTGTGATACGAAATACAATTGCTTATTAAGCCTTATAGGTTCCACTGGATATTTTTTGCCTCACCGATGTACTTCCGATTTAAATAACTAAGTTTTGGTGGGAATCGGGAACAGGGACTGCGCTCATTTTCTTATTACCCCAAGGCTTCCCCAAGTAGACCACGAGGACAATTTTCCCGGTTGCCTTCTGATGCTCATTTATTAAAGCAGGAGTACATCGCAGAGGCAATATGCTCAGTGGGACCAAGGCTTGACTTGAAAACACCAAAACTGTATTTTACTGATGAATTAAGGTACCAATGCTAGAGCAGACCATATACAATGTCATACAAATTTACGTCATCATCAACATTACTATACATATGTCTCAACATCTGAAGTGTTCTATCAAAGTGTAATGTAAAATGGTACTGTTGTCCGAACTCAAACATTGAGGAGTTCACAAACAAATGGACGAGCATTATTCAACAAAAACTTGTAAGGTCTTCCGTACTCAAACATTGATGATTTCACAAACAAATGGACGTGCGTACGCGCATGCGTAATCGAACAGTGCAAAAGTGGTGTGGATCGACAAACCTAGACACAAATAATCGGCCTCGTCTTTTGGATATCCAGAATGCCAGTGAGGAAATGCACTTTTTGAACCATACTGATATACCCACGGTGATGACGAAGTTTTACGTCGGCCATTTATATGCAAATGCGCCGTAAATCCACTGACGACAGAGTTGACGTCATCGTACTTTGTCTGAGAGTCAATGTGGATCAGATTTGAACTGTCCATGGCCTCATCGTGTGATACACTGGTTGTATTCAGTTTCATGCAAAATCCATTATCGGTCATAGTGTAGCTCTCTGGACAGAATCCTTCACACAGTCTGTCATCTAGACGGGCTGTCGTGGTGTCCACAAATGTTCTGGTTCGTGTTTGAGTATTAAAATATCCATGTCTAGTTGCATCACACAGAGACTATGGCGTCCATTCCCCGCAAATGTGTTCATGACCATGTTGATTCTTTAAAGCCATACCAATAACGGTCAGTATTGGTCTATGGAGTTTTCGTCCTAATTTAATCAGTTCATTTCCATCAACACTTTCACCACCGAATGTTTCGTTATTCTGTTATTCTGTGATGTCGTGGAATAAGATACTCCAATCAATATCACACAGAGAACAAATAAATGATTTATTTTGAACACCGTGTTGTATAATTGTTCACCTATTATTTTGTTAAATGCCAATAAAGGTTTAAAAGTCCGCACGTTAAATCTGTCTAATATAATTGTTGTTTTACAATCCGTTATTTATTCCAGATTTCACAATGCACAACAACTTTCCTGGGTCTCAGTAGCGATATGGGAATCTTTATTCCATGTGATTGAGTCTACAAGTGCTGTAATTCAGGTTTAAGGTGTAAGCATACCCACAAGCAATGATACATCTTCTATATAGCTGTACACAAACTATTTGACAAGATGATCATTTTAAAAATCCTTGGACTAAAACGCAAGTCCTTATTACAGGTTCAGTTACGATTTCTGACAATTGATTGTGTATCGTCCATTGTATAAAAACTGTATCTATCAAACGTGTTCGCTCCAAAAGTCTTGGAATTGAGAATAAACAAGTTTTCTTTCTAGAACATGTCCACCATACTCAAACATTTATGTTAGGATTTCACAAAGAAATGGATAGAAAGTTGAACATGTATTATCATACTGTCTATGCGATGTATGATACACGAGACACAAGTAATTACTAGCACTTGGATAGCCAGGGTACCATGTGAGAAATGCACTTTTAGAACCGTACTGATATTCCCAGGGCGATGTTGAATCTTTACGTCGACCATTAATATGAAAATCAGCCTGACTATGAGCGATTACAGATTGAACGTCATCATGCTTTGTCTGAGAGTCGATGTGAATAAGGTATCCTCCTTCCAGCTTGCACTGTTCCATGGCCTCATCGTGTGATACTTTGGTTGTATTCAGTTTCATGCAGAATCCATTACTTGTCAGAGTGTAGCTCTCTGGACAGACAGGTAAATCGCCAATTTGACCTTTCCCTTCACAGAGTTTACTTCCTAGTTCAGTTGGCTTCTCTTTCGTATCCGAGTGGTCTATGTCAGCACATGGTCTGGTTCGTGTTTGACTTCCAAAATATCCACGTTCCGTGGCATCACATGGAGACCATGGGGTCCATTCCCCACAAGGATGAAGATTATGTATGGCCATACCAATAAGGGTCAACATTGGTTTATGAAGTTTTCGTCCTAATTTAATCAGTCCACTTCCATCAACATTTTCACCGAATGTTCCGTTATTCTCCGACGCCGTAGAGTAAGCTACTCCAATCAATATCACCAACACAACAAATAATCGCCACATTTTGTAAAATGTACTCCTTTTTCTATATAGTTAGTTCTAAAACAAATGTAAAATTCAACGACTGCTCAATGTTCGATATTATTTTATAACGTTGCTGTGTAATCCTGATTTCACAATGTAATGTTCAACAACTCTCACGGATCTTTGTAAATATATGGCCCTGTATTCCAGGCAAGCGCGTCGTCTATAAATGCAGACAGTTTTAAGGTGCAAGCATACCCTCCATACAGTCATACACACATGGTCTTTCTCTGCAACAACTGAAAACTTCCAATTGTTTTATATAGCACGTAACATACATGTTCATACAATAAAGTTTTTAACACGCTACATAGATGTATTGTTCTTACAAGAATTTGATTATCATGTCACGATCCAGCTATAGAAACTGGAATATCATTTTTGTACTTACGACATTCTCATTCTAAGAAAGTGAAATATTAAACAATAACTTTTGCCAATCAGAGAATTACCAAAATTGAGACAATCAATATTGTGTATACTGGTTTTTTAGATACTGGAATTTTGTACAAAGTGGTACAGTCTTTATCATTATTCTAGATCAATTTTATTCAGTGAAGCTAACTTTTCGCATTCTCGTTCAACCAGCGTATTTTTCAAGTGAATGTCTAGGGGACGTAACTATATACTGATTATTAGGATGGGGTTTCGTTGTGAATCGATGTGCTACAACCTTAACATACCGATTTAGCGGCAGTACATTTTCAACTTTTCATATATTTCATGATTTTTTTATCTTAACGAGTTATTTCTAGTGTAGATATTAATGTTAATTCCAAAATGTTTCTTCAAGTGCGGTTATTACAATGGCACGCAGAGCCGTAAGTGACTTTTGCGTCATTAAAATATGTTGTTATCATTAAATTATGACAGTTAACAATTTTAATAAGAGGGTTTCTGATTTATTCATTTTGTATAGAATGTTTGTGAAATCACACGTGCATAAGGGAACATGAATAAACTTGATAAGTTTTAATTTTTTTGTCCTTTCTGTAAATAATTTTACCACCACCCTGTTGGTCTCCATTACTTTCTTCGCATGACGTGACCGTAGGATTGGACTACATTATTCTACAATATGTTACAAGTTTTGTCCCAAACCGGTAAAGTAGTTTAGACTTTAGTCGAATTTGAACAAACATAAAAAGGCAGCGCTCAACAGCACAAGCCGAGCATTGCAAACATAAATAACGAAGCGAAGAAACTGACTGTTCGCAATACAAAAATGAACTTGGAAACCCAATCTCTTCCCCCTGCAGCAATAATTATGTCGACGGGTCGAGTCCGCCCTTTTTCTGGCATTATAACTACTATACTGCAACAAGTATTATGAAGAGAAAGCAATTATAAAATTGCTGCAAACTACGCCCTTTATAACTTTATACCCTGGGAAAAGACGCTTGCATTATGCATTTCTAATTATAAACCATTTGCTTAAACTTAAACCACTTAAGAACTTAGAACATTATTTTATACACATGAACGTGGGAATTTTCTAGAAACATTACACTGTCTAATTTACTATCAAAGTGCTGAAAGCAATGATCCAATTACTCCTTCTGGAAGTGACAAATGACTTTATGGCCTGTGTATGCACAATGTACTTTGAAATCGTCATGTTAGTTGAATTGAATAAGCAATAAAACATTATATGGATACATTTTAAATGTATTGAAAACTTCTGTAATTTGTTGGTCGTACTTCTCAGACTGTATCAGTTAGCGGCAATCAATTATATTCTAGCTGAAATAACAGTGGTTTTCACTGAATGAATGGAACTGCAAGAATATAATATTATGATTTAAATTGTTATACAACTGCTTTTGCTTGTCTTTATACGCAAAGTGTGCACCACTACAAAAACTATATAATGTATGTGTTTAAATCATTTTGCTCATTAATAAAATCCATCGGCAAATTCAATTCCCATGCCCAATAGTTAGGAATTGCCAATACGCCAGTCGTCAATTAAAACTATTTAAATCAAGTTAAACGATTCTTTATAGTCACATGGTCAAACGAATTATCTTCAAACTTCGACTAACAATCAGGTGGGGCGATCTCTGCTCTGTCGTAATGTTAATTGGCCACCTCAATGCATGTGTCATATTTTAGAATAAATTATTTTAGGCAAGAAAACATTACCATAATACTTATGCTAAATCGAAGAACGTTTTTAGTTTTTAGTATGTATTGAACACATAACAAGATATGTGATGAAACAGAACATGTTTGATACCAATGTGTAACATGTTTGCTGGTAATAGTGTAGTCTGATATTGAGATGGTTATGTTATGAAGGTTTTCTTTGGTAAGATTTAACTGAATCATATTTTATAATATACGCTATAGTAAGATACACTTAGCGTTTGAGTTATGTTGATTTCGTTGATACAGTCCAGTTTGAATAAAAAATACAGTGACGCAGTGAAACAATCCACTAGTACGGTGTAAAACCAAGTATAGCTAGTTTGCGATAGAAAAAAAATCGTGCTTTGTAACATTTCTGAAAATCTATTCATCAGATTTTGGTAAAAAATTACACAGAGCTACAATAACTTCCTACCTACTCCCATTCCGAATTCCATAATTTTTAGTCACCTATTAAAATACATTAATTCTTTATTATATATTAAAATTACATGTACATGGACAGTTTAACGCAGGGAGGTAATCTGGTATTCCATTGATGATTTATTATCAATTATTTAACCGTTACACTCCGTGATTGTCGGGTTTGACATTACTGTTATGAAGACGAAACTTGGGAGGCCCGTATGATTCAGGTTATTTAGGTGTGTCGCTTGTAAACAATCTACAACAATAACATGTACTTCGTCAGATTCACAGACGGGCCTTGCGCGTGTTATATTAAGTAGGTTGTAAATACGTAAATATTCCGATAGGTATATCTCTTGACCGTAAAATTGGCTGTTGCAAGTATCAAGTCTTCTAACTTTATATCTCATACAAAACTACAAATATGTTACATAGAACTTATGAACAAAATTTTTTTAACTGAATTCTGATGTTGATGAAATTTCAATGTGTATTAGGTAGATATATTTCATTTATTCGTGCAAAATGTCATGCATGTAGGTTTCGTAATTACAGAAAAATGTTTTAAAAACACGATTTTTTTCTATCGCAAACTAGCTATATAAACGCTTATACCAACAGTTCAATACCAAA
This sequence comes from Spisula subtruncata, assembly GCA_963678985.1. NCBI lineage: Eukaryota > Metazoa > Mollusca > Bivalvia > Venerida > Mactridae > Spisula > Spisula subtruncata. The sequence continues at coordinate 33,724,814 of OY787673.1, read as the reverse complement.
CTAAACTCTACCTGATCAAGCAATGGTTTTAATCTTTTTGGTACACATTAACGATGACGTCACTGTCAGAATACCCTAGCTGGACTATACGTGGTCGTATGAATACTACTGATGTGTATCAATATACTGCGGAGTATGTTTAGACATTTTGTCCATGTACAAGTTTGTATCAAACTTGTTACTGTCATGCAAATACTGCGATCTTCGGGGCACTGCATAAACGGAAACTTATCATACACAATATATTCGATACACACCGAACGGCGAGAGAAACCTACTACTAATATACTTGGCTTTGCCGCATTAATTTTGTCTTTCAAATTTCGTCGTGGTCATGCATTCATGCTTAACATATTCTCTGAGAGCTTGTTACGTATATACGAGGGGTAACCGAACATAAATGTAACTGATATAATTCATTCACCATAAAACTCACAAGAACCCTTTACCGTACTTTCTTTAACGCATTGTACACAAGTTTAACTTTTTAAATCAGTACACAAATTATGTTTTGTCGGCTGCCAAATATACTACCCTGGTGTACTGCTATATCACTGATCACATTGGTTCCCAGGATATGTACCTACGTTCTACTAAATGTAAGTTTTATTTAAGTCTTGGAACATGGGACAAGGTATATTTCTACAAAAAGCTTCGAGGCGTGACTATTAAAGACTTTGTATTCTATCATGAATGGGCATTACCGAGAGGTCATGGTAGACCTATATAAAGAACTAGGCTATGTATATAGAATAGACTTGGTGATCAAGCATGATTATTTGGTTTACAAATACTCTACAGTAGATGTCTCGTGTGAGGAGGCATTTTCAATTGAAAGGCTCATGTGTGTCATTTCCTTAAGGTCAAAAACCACCAAATATAATGCTCTTTAACACAGTGTAAAGTGACCAATGTCAGCCAACAAAAATGTAAGAGGTTTGTCCATGTGACCCTCTTAAGATATTTTAATCAATAGAAATAGTATTCAGCGTCATAAAAATGAAAAAGTGGGGGGTCATGTATCATTATAAGAACAATTTGGTTCGTTGAACGCGGTGAACAGATTTTTTTTCACACGTACGGATTGACTTAAAGTCCGTTAGCTCGAACCCTACTTTCACTTTCATTTTAAAGCTAGCATGCCCACTATTTCTGAATAAAACACTGTCTCTACATCGCATACATGCATACAAACATTTAACCCAATTCAATGATAGATATTGGTGCTGATTTGTCAAGACCCCATTTCTGGTCGGTCCAAAGTTTCATACCGGACTATTTGAGTGTATCGGATTTTGGTCCGTGTAGACATCTTTCATCAGGCAACACAGCACTGCTCTGTTTATTATTTCGATTCTAACATCACCAATACTCTGCAATTTGCAGCAAAACATTACATGACGTCAATCATGATGTGAAACGTAAATTCATCAATGAGCAGGACTGGCGTATTTGCCAATATAAAATTATCATAATTATCATTGTATACCGGCCAATAAACAATGAAAGTGGCGTCATGTCGTATTTTGCTGACGTCATGCAGGTACACGAGTAGCATAAACAACCTACACTTCCAAGGTAACACTGGAGTTTTTATGAAGCTGAATACTATTTCTATTGATAAAAAGATCTTGAGAGGGTCACATGGACTAACTGTTGACATTTATTTTGGCTGACACTGGTCTCTTTACACTGTTTTAAAGAACATTATATTTAGTGGGTTTACCTTAAGGAAATGACACACGTGAGCCTTTCAATTGGAGTTAGGCTATATAGAATTGCGCGTTTAAATATAGGTTGTAGATCATATATTAGATTTATAAACAAAGAAGTGCAAGGGAGCGCTCGCAACCGCAGTACTAATATGTTCATAATTCTAATAAGTGTTCCATAACGTATTCATTTGTTTTGCTTTATGCTGTAGCAACCAGGAGATTTCGACGAAGAAAGCCCAACATGTTGAGCATTTTTCCTTTTTGGGTGATGTATACGCCTGATGTAAGTGTATGTGTTGGTTTTGTCCTCTATAATTTATCTTAACTGAGCTGACTGCATTTTAAATGGGTAATCTTTAAATGTTGTGTACGTTATCAGTATGTGACTTAAATATATGTACACAAAGTCTTACATTTATATTCACTACCCTGGCCAACGTGCAAGTGTGGTTTGCTAAATTGTGTTATCTATGTGGATTCTCCTTGGGACATTAATATAATCAATCTATGTGTCGGGGTCTCCGGTAAGCTTATTTAAAACAGGATCTTACAACTATGGTATATTTAGGAAATAGATCTTAGTTTTCCGTGATATACCGGCCAATATATCACGGTTTGGAGCTCATATGCGTAGGAATTAATCACGAAGGCCGTAGGCCTGAGTGATTAATAACTATGCATGTGAACGACAAACCGTGATATATTGGCCGGTATATCACGCAAAACTAAGATCTATTTGCATTCTAACACGTGTATTATGCGCAATTTCATATGGACTCATTTTTATTGCATAGTGGTGCGAGGTTTGTCGTGTTGCTACAGACAACTTCCGCTGTTTAAAGTATAAAACCTCCACCCCTGGAATATCGTTTTTTGCTCATTTCATTTAAACAGAGGCATAACTAGAGCTCATTCGAAAGTATGTCTTTCATAAAAACTAAAATGAATCGATAAATGCAATTACTGTTGCAATAATACGGATATAATTAGATAAATTAAGAAAGAACGCTACGCAAATAAAAATTCGCACTACGTCACGTTAACGTTGACGCCAAATAAACGTCATACAATCCATGACGTCATGTGATAAACAAGACGTAAATTCCATTCATAAAAAGCGTTATTTATACGAGGGAGGTAATTCAACAGCCAAAAAGTAGTACGGCAAAAACTGTGATATACCGGAAATTTAACCACGGTACAGTCCTATACGTTTACACGGAGCTAAAAATAGACAGTGTTAGAATAGTTGTTATATACAAGAACATGCATATATTATTTAATTCCAGACCAGCTATGCCTTAGTGTTTGGAAACTACGTATATACGTATATATGTAGCCTACAATTATAACTTGAAACAACAATATACATGGATAAATAATACGGATGTAGGGCGCCATGGTTGTATATCACCTAGTATTTAGAAATTACATATATTAAACATGCACGCAGTCTACAAAACTTGAAATAACAACATGTTGTCGGATGTAGTTTGCTAGGGTTGTATCTGGGTAACATGTCAGGATACCTGACAAGTACTCCTATTGAAGTGGAGTTACTCCTCTTTTTTTCACGTGCCTCGCACATAAGTACTTTTGGTTCATTTTATGATCTCCTGTCCCATATTTATAACCACTGGAATTAATACATTCCACATTTCGCTTATTCACTCCTATTTGGGATTATACAAACATGGCAGGTATGCTTGTTGGGATTCTGAACAAGCCACTTGGCTATTATACTTGGTCAGCTAGTCGTCTGACTAGGAGGTACAGTAGACAGAGCTCTCCCGGGTTGACCATGTACGGTGTTGGCTTGATTAAAATCTTAAATGACGAGTCTCCACATGTGAAACTATTGTCAGTTGCTTGCGGAAGAACGAGCAAGTAACTAATGTTTTTTGTATGATGTAGAGGATCTTGAGTTAGCACGAATGTAAGATTCTTTTTATCACATTACCTTAGTAAACACTAAATATCTTTGAACAATGATGATGTATGCTGCATATGTCCATTAGGTTTCAAACAAAATTAAGTGGTACTTGCCATGTGACGCGCGGACTTAGTGAATCGCTAACGGGTCGATTCAAGGCACGGATTGGCTTACGTTACGTCACCCTACACCAACCAACTAACAACTTAATTTGAAGATTCCTGTAACAGGCTGGGAGTACATTACGATATTTCCGATAAGGACGGATTTAATGCACTCCCACACCGCAGGTTATGTGATTAAACATGATGTTCTTATTTATCCTCGCCAGCGGATACTACACATGAACGAGGCCACCAGACAATACGCCAAAACATTTGACCATGCGGTTCAGTCAACGAAAAGCAGTGTTATCCGATTGTACATGTATATTTTCGGGCAAAGTGACATTTTTAACCATGATAAGCCACATATAACATACACAGAACAAGTTATTTATTGGGTATACAATTTGCCGAACAATTAGGCACCAAGCATTCAGTATTATATTTATTCAAGAAATTATCATGGTGGATCCATTGGATCTGAATCATCACATCGCTGACTTAGAATGAGAAGGTCGTAAGTACAAAATCGATATTTCGAGAAAACAAGAAAAAAACTGTCTGAAAATTACTCTTGTTTCAACTTTAGTTTGGTTATCATGACAAGCTCAGATTTTCATGCAAATAGTCTCATACAAGAAGCGCCTTGTGATGTAGATTTCATATAACATACATTATCAGTCACCCTAAGCTATTGCGATGTGTCCATTGTAGGCCTACATGTACGTGTATTTATTAACCAATGCAATATTTTTTTTGTGTGTGTATCACCCCCCCCCCTACTGTGCTGAGTATGCCTATCACGTTGTATTTAATCAATGTGTATAGAAACAGCTTGTCTTCACAGAATTAACCTGAGTACGATTTATAGCCATTTGATAAAACAGTCAATATTTACCCCCAATAAGCACTAGCCAGAATAATTTATGAGGAATGTTCAGTACAGTTTATAATAAGACACGTTATATAAGCATGTGTTATTCGATGGCTTAGAACAAGAAGGTCGTAAATACCAAATCGATAATTTGAGAAAACACGGAAAAACTGTCTGACATTTACTCTTTACTTATGATAAAACAAACTTTTACAACTTCATTTTGGTCAATATGACAAGTTCAGATTTTTATGAAAATGGGCTCATAAGAAGCGCATTGTGATGCGCATTGTGGTGCTTATTCTAAATATGTATGAATCTTAAAAGGTCGTACGTGGCACTTACGACCTTCTAATTCTAAGCCATCGTATTATACTGTCGATCTGACTACTGATGAGGGAACTATCCCATTCGAACGAATAGCAAGGATTACTGTTACACCATCTATTAAACACAAGTGACCCGTTCAGGTAGAATTCGAATTTTCATTTTATATAGGTCGTGTTTGTGTTGTCTTTCTAAAACATATTTAACTCCTGTGACTGACTAAGCTAGGGTTGAGAGCTAGGTAGGCACGGCATACTAGTATTTTGTATGATCATATTTTTACAGAAGTTATCGATTGCAATTATTGTATTGAACAGCTTGCGCTAATTTCATGTCCTTTTCGGATTTCGTAATAACAAATATTCGGGCAGGGAATCATATAATATTTTATATTAGGCCTTAACATTGCACCATCTGATAGTAAAGGAGGCGACAATGATAACGCTGTGCTAGATACGGGACGCGTTAGCCTCTTGACATATAAACTACTGTATGTACGTTTAAAAGGTTTAATTATGATTGGATTTAAATGATATGAAACAAAACACACTAAGGTTGGTAAAATGATTTAAATTACTTAAGCATATTGCTGGCGTAAAATGAGAAAGTTGTAAGTGCCACTTACGAACTTATAAGACTTAATATGCACATTGGAAATCAACATCATAAGGCGCTTCTTATCAGCCTATTTTCATGAAAATCAGAACTTGTCATGTTGACCAAACTGAAGTTTAAACAGCTTGTTTTACCATACGTAAAGAGTAATTTTCGGACAACCTTGTCATTCTAAGCTAACGATTTTTACAAAACGTAACGGCTGATTTACCACGTACAGTCGTTCATGTTAAATGGACTTAAATAACTATATATAAACGACCTAAGAGTACACAAATGGTTGAGAACTACCCTTTGATGTTTTCTGTTCCAATGTATATCATAATTGGTAAATAATACCATTGTGACCTACAGTATAGCATTTTGCGTGTGTACATGTTAACTATTCTGTTATCTTTTTTTAGTATTATGCAGGGTTGTACGCCTTCTAACCCCCACCCGTTTACCGTAGACGTCACGGTTTATATGGTTTATAACTACAATGTACACATTAGTTCGTGGTTTAAAACTAAATGCTCGTTAACATATACAGTGTAAAGACGCCTAGGTGATTTCACATACTTGACATATGATACAGTACCTGCGATTTAGATTCTACGTTAAGATAATATAAAGGAGGTTGCGATACAGACCTGGGCGGATGATTAGCATTTCATTAATTGGTAAAGTTGTCATGTGTCAAAATAACCGACCAGGTTAAATTACGATATGATTTATTCATCAATCGATTTAAGTGTATGTTTATATTTATCCCGTAACATCTGCCACTGGCTATTTATCGTGTGCCCAGGATAATGTGAAAAGCACAGGCTGTTGTATAAATTTTTTTTAGAGTTTATATATAAACTCTATTGTATTGATACAACAGCCTATGTATGGTGAAAAGTGGTGAAATTAGTTTGATCCACTGAGGGGGGTTACACGAGTGTTCACTATATATCAGTGCTGTTTTAGCATAAAATTGACATATTTTACAACAGTAGGCTAGATCGGTCAATGTTTGTAAATATCATATTATCCAAGAGCGCACTATTGAAATATACGTATAGCTGAATATATATGTACGTACGAGGGATGATCCAAAATAATGTGGACTCCAACAATGTGTTATTTATTCCAAATACTTACATGATTTATTATCGGAACATTTATTGCATACGATAATTTGAACAAATTGCACATTGACACAATATATCAAGCACCCCGCGTGTTTTTGTAACCATAGTAACGCGTATGCGGCGCACAAAAATTATGCGACTTTTCTCTAGTTACATATGCATTTATATAAAATGAAATGCAAGTAAGAAATACGCTAAACTTACCCACCTTACGATGGGATGTGCAGGTAACAACTTGTCAAAATTTGATGCCATTTGAACCGAGCGTTTTGAACATACACAGTTTTCTTTGCGCGGTGCCACTGTATTACTGACGTTAAAATGACGTCGTCAAACCGGCAATAAATACCTTAATGGTAAAGATCTACCATGTTCTCGGAAAATAGGCAGACAATGGCGCTTAAAATGATTGAGCAGACTAATAGAATATGTCCTATGAGCTGAGCTCTTATTTTTAGTTGTCATCGTGAATATGTGGATGGAGAAAGATCAGAGAGCGCAATCGTCACGGAGGAAATAGAAAATACAAAGCTCAACAGTGCCGTGATCCGCGATACGTTAGCGCTGGCCGATGATTGCCTATTAGGAAATTAGCTGGTCGCTATGGAGTGGTATACGAAAAACATTGTGCACAATTTAAGGTCAAATGTAATAATTTACATCACTGTATGGCCATTTTAGATAAAAAATGAGCAGGTTCAAAGCTGCTACAGTGACGAGCATCGATACACGACGTCAACGACGTCATGAAACCAACGCTGACGTGCGCCGGGTAGCAGTTAGTGACCATTTTCTATTGCATATAATTTTTCATTGAAAAACTATTTTTCCGTGATATTTTTTTCAGGAATATGCCGGACATATTCCGATGAATGTTGATATAAAGTTTGTAAATGATTAATTGAAACATATGAAAATTGTAGCAAAAGTCCACGTTATTTTGGATCATCCCTCGTATGTATACAGTATACTCATATATGAATGATCACAGCGTTAAGTGTCTATAGATTGTAACTAAACCATGTAGTAATATAATAGTTTCTTTTTATTTAACAACATACTGCACATTTAGATTCTATATATGAGCGGACATACAGTGTATATTGTGTATATTATATTTGTATTATAACAATAATTTACAACATTTAGATCGTAAACATGAGCGAAGACAACGACACAGTACCGGCGTTTGGAACAGACATTCGTAAGGAGTTTATGTTGCGAGAAAACAGTGTGTTTCTTAATCATGGATCATATGGAAGCATGCATCGATGTGTTCACGAACGACAAGTCAAGTAAGTATTGATTATCTCCCTGTAATAATGAGCCGCATTACAATAATTTTAGTAATTTTAACAACGACAATAACAACAACAACGACGAACGACGACGACGACGTCGAGCAAGACGGTTAATGCTAACCATCATTGCTGTCCACAAGGTTGGGAGCAAAATCCATCAAACTTGAATGATTTTACATTAATAGTATTGGTTATCAGCAGTAATACAGAAATACTATAAAATGTATAAACAGTTTGTGACATACATTGTGCAACCAACAAACAAATCTGAATAATTATTATTATACAAAGTCGGGAGGTTCTGTGCGCACGAAAAATAGGTGTCTCATAAGTCAAATTGGCTGGCCCTTTCAATAGGGGTGACACTATAATAAACAAACACTTTACCTTTACCTTTTATACAAAGTTATAAAAGCTGTAATCACTTTCTATTTGTTTTCCTGAACACAGTTGATGTCACTTAGAATCAATAAAATAAAACATAATGCTGTAGTTTATATATATATAAATAAATATAAGTTAAACTTGAACATGTGTCAATTCATTATGATGCTATTAGAATACATTTTAATATCTATAACATGCACTTAAATATGTCTTAATTAACATCAACAAAGCAGTTTCAGATATATTATAAGAATCGCCTAAAACAATCTTGTTTGGAAATAAACATTTATACATATTTTCATGATATAAATGACAATCGACTATTGTGTTTAATAACCAAATGGATACAAATGATATGTATAGGATAGAACACGAGTAAGTGTTGGGTATGAAAACTAAATCGAGTTTGCGAGATTTTATGTTTTCATACCCAACACTTACGAGAGATCTATCTGTCTTAGACCACAGCTAAAAATGTTAGTTTCTCAGATACAATTTGCACAACAATCAACTACTTAATACTATGATTAATACTTAGTAAACACAATATCACCAAATCGTTTACATTAGCCATTCATGAAATAAAATCAAGGAATGTTTGGTGCAGGGGTATTTTGTGTTTTCGTTGGTAACATTCCATTGGTCAACTTTCTTTCTGTATCGCACATATTTTACATATCTTTTTTAAAGCAAGTGTACATGCATGTGCTTTTAAAACGAGTAGTGGAATTTGATTTACTTGATGAAACTACTATATCGATGGCTTAGAATAAGAAGGTCCTACTACTTACGACCTTATAAGGCTTATGCATATTTGAAATCTGCTTCACAATGCGCTTCTTATGAGCCTATTTTCATGAAAATCTAAAATTGTCATGTTGACCAAAATGAAGTTTTAAAAACTTGTTTTCCTATAGTTAAAGAGTAAATTACAGACAGTTTCTCTTGCATGCATGATATTTTCGATTTTGTAGTTACGACCTTCTCATTCTAAGCCAACGACATGTAGTATGTTTTTGGAGTTTGAGGACGTAACCGCGGTTACGCAAATCAAGCATCTTCCAACCTGAGACCTTTTAGTCAAAGATCTGAATGAAAATCAAAGGTTTAAGGAAGTGCAACCGCATTCAGAACAGCGTCTGCCGAAAGATACCAGAAAGCAACATTCTTGGATATGTTCAGCATACGAGCAATATGTACAATGACGCAATTCTAAGATATTACCAGGACTACATTTTCATCATTTAAAATAAAATGTACAGGGTATCCGTCTGTATGAAAACAATTTTGACGAACAAGCAATAATGGCACGCAGTGGGCATAGAAGCACTGCTGTGTATTATTATAAACAACCGTTAGAGGCTCTGCAACTTGTAACTTATCATCCAAACTACAAACGCCATTGAAGACGCCTCCATCGCCCCAGTCTACAGCTGGACTAGTCGTCTCGGCAACGGTTATCAAGGCCGAGTCTGCTGGCTTGCCAGACCCAAATGCTATTGTGATAGAAGTACCTGACTTGTATATCTGCTATTATAGCTTTTCAAAGGCGTCAGGTTTTTCATTTTTGGCATACCGATTTTGTAAAAGAGCAGAAAGTTCATTAATTAACAATGATTGAATAATTTTTTTAGGTATACTTAACTGCTTAAATAGTATTTAAGTGCATGTATATGTTTTATAATCGATACTATTGTAATTCTTACTGCTTCAGCAAGAGATTATTCTGTATTTAATGATACTTTACTTTTAGTTACACAAAATATAGATATAAAGTAACATAACAATAAGTCATTGAAAACGCCGCTTCATCCTCTTTAAACTCTATGTTTGATGTTTGTTAATTGGATATATGCATGTATAGTAATTGTTAATGCTTAACTTCACTGTTACAATCACACTTGTCGATGGATTGTGTTTACAATAAAGCTATAAATTCCTGACTTGATGGATTATTTTGCTTGGCCTTAATAGTATTGGATAAATCAATGTAAGTTTATATACAACACTTTTTCTATATACCACAGAAAAGTGTTGTATAAAAAAATTTATGGGATTTATTCAACACTTTTTCTGCTCGTTGATTGGTCAGTTACAGTAAGCTGTGGTCTAACCACATATATACCTTTGTGTATCAAGCTTTAATCCATGAATGTGGAAAAAGATTGCTTTTGTAATCTTAGCTTTAATGTGATGTATTAACAGTTTCATGATTTTTACTCAATCTATATGACAGTTAATCTGTTGGGTGTGTAAGGCCAAGGTTATTATGTTTCTTAGAGTCATATTTTCTAAAATTTAAAAATTGTTATGCTCATGAATTGTGCCGAAGTAGATTGTAATAATCATTGTCTCTCTGGAGATCATTTTACTTTTTGTCGGAGTATAAGTAAGATACATTTCAAGTTTTTGATCAAAAGTGTCCTCTTACAAGGGTAATAGGATAGTTTTGTCAGGACAAACAACAAATTATCCTCGGCTTCGCCTCCGACAATTTCTTGTTGTCCTAACAAAACTATCATATAACGCTTGTAAGAGGACACTTTTGATAAAAATCTAGTACTGTATCTATAACATAATATATGGTTAGAAAGTGCAAACTTTTATGAACAGTTTCTGAAAATTTGAACAAGTAATTCCATACAGTTACAAAGTTAAAAACTTTTTAAACCAACCACCACCTAGTTTATAAGTGACTTCGCATTTCAAAAATTCGGTATCTGACGTAAACTTATAAAATAATGGCAGGTTTTAGGATCATGATCTTGTTTTAATAAAACGAGTCCAATTTGTAAGTACACTCAGGGACAAAAGAAACGCAAAACTTTTTCGGTGGTCATAATTTTCTTAATAAGTGCGATATTGTGTTTTCATTTAATGTAAATGATACATGGGTTACAACCTGGACATCTCAGCACTTTTCTACATAATTAAATGTGTTTTAGCCGGTTTTTACCACTTTATGGTAAAACCCATTTTTCGCACATGGAGCAAGTGCGAAATCGCAAAGCGGAACATTTCTATTGCCGAATGACAGTGTATACATAACACTTATGAAAACTCATGAAATAAAAGCATATAGAATAAGTTAAACATGCCATGTTTGCCTGCACACTGACGGTCTGAAGCAGTCGGACTGCCCTAAATGGGTTCGAGCCTTTCTGATGTTGTCGGACAATTTCATTAGCACCCTTCAATCATTCCATGGCTACATGAACGATACCAGGCCTTTGGAACGGTTAAGGACCTCAAACATACAGGGAAACCACTCGACGACAAGGTGGGACCATATGCATGCTATATCGCAGGAACCGCTTCCGACCAGCCAGCATTACAGCTAGGATACATAGGAGCTCATGTTTAGGCAAAAAACCAACTTGTATGAAAAATTAAAGTTCCTTTTTCAAAATATCGCACGTTCATTTTGATTCATTTTCTTTTCATTTTACATTCAAGACGATAACCATATATACACAAAGTCGTCGATGTAGTGTTTTTAGCCTTGTTTTCCTTGATATGAGAATTTTTAGAAACCGATCACCATAGCAACGACAGAATTTATTTTAACAAAATTTTAAAGAAAACTTGATGCAAATGGATAGTACTATACAATCCAATTACTTAAATATGAAATCAAAGGATACGAGTTTTTTGTCATTTTATACATTTTTCTAAATCTTATTGCATAATTACAATACAATGTCATTAATTAAGGCGTTTACCTGGAGAACGCCTAAATTATTCACGTAGTACATTTCCCGTTTTTCAGGTATTTACAGGAATTAGAGACACACCCGGATGTATGGTTCCGGTACAACATGTATGGATACCTGAGGAAGGCGAGAGATAATGTGGCTGACTTTATGGGCATAGCTCCAGACGACACCTTCCTGTTACAGAACGTCACAAAAGGTAAGCAGATAATGACGTCACTCTATCACGACAATGACGCATTTGCTTGAATTGATCGTTAATTAGATCTATATAAGAAACTTAAAACACACATAACAGTTTGTCATCAGGCTTAATTGCTTGAAATAACCATATTTTTGAGATACGGTTAGTTTGTTCTATGTCTGACTCTTACATGTGAAGCCAGGGTTTTCTGTGCAGAGTTGAATTGTCTGTACAGTATTCAATTTAAAACATGATTTTGTCACATGTTTGACGTTACGGCAATGTAATAAGCCATTATATAAACATGATTATATAGTTGGTGTGATAAAAAGCTCTTCCATGAAGTGACGTCTCTCAAAGTATCTTAAATTCTCTGTAGTCGAAAATGCGCCTTATTTAAAGTAAGAAAACAACAAGTTTATGTGTTTCCGTCCATTTCATAAAGCATGTTATTATATGTGTAGCATGCCACATTTAATTTTCTTGTTTCTATAGCAATGAACACGGTGGCTAAGACATGTCCCCTGAAGAATGGAGACACAATCTTAATCACCACATTTACATATGGAGCTGTTGACGTTACCGTTCATTCAACAGCCGCTAGACTTGAAGGTAAACTCATCATCACGTATCTTTAGTATTAGTATATCGTACCGCATGAATCTGATATCTTAATATAATACACGTATATCTGGCTTAGAATGAGAAAGTTGTACTACTTATACCTTATAAGACCAGCCCATATGTAAAATCAGCTCAGCAAGGCGTTTCTTATGAGCCTATATTCATGAAAATCGGAACTTGTCATGTTATCACAATATTGATTTTGTACTTGACCTTCACATTCTAAGCCAGCGATATGGGCCAAAACACTATCAAAGTACCCAAGACTGGAGTGAATGCGTCAAAACGATTTTAAATGTATAGTAAAAAAATAAATCCAATAGTTTCTTTCGGTCACTTGAAATCACGGTGTTCAGTTATTTCCTCTCAAAACTAGGCCATCCGGGGACTTGGGAGTTTAATTATTTTATTGGCCGTTATGTGTTGTGTTACTGTTGTCTGTGCTCGGCTGGTAAAGATGCGTACTGTCTTCTCTGTACGATTTCCGCATACCTTTTTCAGTAACTGTCATGCATATGACTTCAACTTTAGATATACAACATACAATGTACTCTCAAACAGAAGACAAATCTTGGAACCATTTTAAACTTAGTTCAGTGTTAGGCCACAACAATCGCTTTTTATGTTTAGCGTCGTCGTGCGCATAGGTTTTGAAGTCAATTTTCGAAATAAAAAAACATTTGAAAAACAATACATGTCTCGATTTTCATGCTCTAGAGATATTTTGCTCTAGTAAAGTTGTGTTTCATTTGGATTTTCAAACTTACGCCAACATTAATGCTACTAAGAATGCATTTATTGGCTAGTTCCAGGTCTAAAAACCCTTTTAGGCAGTTATTGTAATGCGGGTGTGCAAATCCCAGTGAGGCAATGTTTTTTATCTGCTTGGTTTGATTTGGTGAATAGGTAGTTAGGTTTTCAGAAAGTCAGATGCTAACATATTTTAGAGCTAAACATAAAAGCGATTTGGTATGGCCTTATTCTATTATTATTATTATTATTATTATTATTATTATTATTATTATTATTATTATTATTATTATTATTATTATATTCAGGTGTGACGATCCGTAGGTTAAACATCCCGTTCCCAATTACAAGCGATGACTCTGTGGTAGATATGTACGAGGACTTCTTACAGAAACATTCCGATGTTAAACTAGCTATAATTGGTGAGTACAGTAGTAATATTTGACTTACATTTAAATCAAAACATTTTACAAAACATCTTAAGTTAAAATTTAAATATTTATACTTAAGGTAAAATATTGAGCTGCATAATTATACTGTAAAACTTCGTTATCTTGAGGAGTGTTTGGGACACGTTAAATGCTCGAGATAAACCGGGTGCTCGAAATATCCAAAAGGCATGTATTTATCCTACAAACGCTGTATTTCACAAGAAATGAAGAATATTCCATGTTTTATGTTATTACTGTAGCTCTTTGCATAGTGCTTATAAACATAGTAAAATAATTGTTAATCTTGCTTTTCCTGTTTAGCTGATATACTTAAGAACAATTTGGAATTATTAGAATTACCTATTTTATAGATCATATTAGTAGCCCTACTGCTGTATTGTTACCTGTTAAACGTATAACGAAGGTTTGTCATCTCCATGACGTCATTGTTGCTGTCGACGCCGCTCACGTGCCAGGCCAGGTACAAGCAGATATACAGGATATTGATGCCGACTTTTATACAGGTAAATCCCTGGCCCCAGGTTCACAAAGGATTAGTTTTCAGTAACAGGATCAAATTTGTATCGTCTGCAATCAATATATAGATTAAGATTAAGCTCGATATTTTTATAAATACATGTGGGTATATAATGAAATATCCTTCAATTTCAAATACTTTAAAAGTTTAAAAATAGATCCTCGTTTTTCAGGATCAGTTTTAGTCTCAAGTACAATACTTTACTTTATTTAATTTCGCAACAGAAATGTGATGGTCTGGATAGTTAGAACATGTTAACCAAACTCCATACTCCGTACTCAAACTTGAAAAACAGATTTTTTGCCGATGATCATACATGTGTTCTTGACAATATTTACTTAATTATCTGTGTCGATGCGTAGGGTTGCCGTCAATTATATTTCCACATTTCTACAATTTCAGGCAATCTCCACAAGTGGGTATATTGTCCACGTTCGTGTGCCTTTATATGGATGAACCCAAGACGCAAGCACACATGGTTTAAACCTCTAGTTACATCGGCATTCGACAATGATAGTATGTGGGATGCATTTTCGTACGAAGGTGATGAGATTTATCCATATAACGAAGGAAACGTATTTTAGTTCTCTACATAAATATTATATCGCTGGCTTAGAATGAGAAGGTCGTAAGTACAAAATCGATATTTTGAGTTAACAAGAAAGAACTGTTCGAAAATTACTCTTTATTTATCTATGGTAAAACAATCTGCTGTTTTAACTTCAGTTTGGTCTTCATACAGTAATAAGTTCCGATTTTCATGAAAATAGGCTTGTAAGAAGCGCCGTGTAATTCTCGTTTTAAATATGTATGGGTCTGATATGTAGTAGTACTAACGGCCTTTTCATTTTCAGCCAGCGATATGTCTTAGGATGGCCAAATTCCGTTTAGCTTATAAAATATATCCACCAGTCAACGTTATGTCCACCGGGGGGTGGCGGGCGAGCCAGAGGGAATAAGACATTTTCATTTTTATATCTGAATACCCACCAAGGAGATATGCTTACTGTCTAAATTCCCGAGGTCGGGTCACGTAATCTCGTTGAAAATCCCGGGTTTTGTGACATACTAGAGTCTATTACCCGGGACTCGGAGTCGACAAGGTTGTCAATTTCACGCTTGTTGCAACGAGCCGTCTGTCTAATTCCCCCTGTATTCCCACCAACGAGGGAATAACATGACTGGTTCTATATTTATACCATGTAAAATGGAAAGATATATTCCAGGAGAACGTTAGTGATTTTAATATTACAAATGTATTTTGAATTTGCAAGGCCTTTTTGACGAGTTGCCGTGGTTGTATGAGTTAGCACTAATGCATTGATGTTACTTGAAGAGCGGTTGTCTATAGGTAGAGCGAGCGCTACAGGATCGATTGGTCCCAGGTTCAACGCTCTTCTGGATCACTAGTTAATTTCTGTAAATTTGTACCAGTGATGTAAGAGTCTATTCCATAGCGCAACAGATCGATGTTGGCCGCCATAACAACAGGAGAAAAATAGTCTCCCAGGGAGAATGTGTAGCGCAATGGCCAGGGGAAGTTACAATGTCAAAGGATGATTAAGCGTCTGAACAGCTGAAAATAGCCCTAGGAAATGGGTAACTTAACAGGGCTTTCACTAGCCTCCGTAACAGAAGAGCCAAAATGACTCCTGACTCTATATTTTCAAGGGTCATCAAAATAATGTGTGACAATGTGTGTTATATAGGTATAGTAAATTTGACAATTCAGTTTAAATTTTCAAGTGTCAAAAAGAGCCTTTTATCAAATTCAAGAGTCAAAATGCAGTTTCAGGAGTCAAAATATGGACTTTTATGAAATTCAAAAGTCGAAATGCAGTTTCAAGAGTCAAATGAAAGCCCTGACATTGTCTTAACTTGTTTAAACTTGTATTATTGGCTTATAGGAACAAAGGATGACACACCCTACATTTGTGCAGCTGATGGTATAGACTACTATAGACGAATTGGCGGATTTGTAAGTTACTTTTGATAATAATAACAATAATAATAACAGCATATCGCTGGCTCAGAATATTTATATGACACATACATATTTGCAATCTGTATTGCAATGCGTTTGTTATGAGCTTATTGTCTTAAAAATCGGAACTGGTCATGTAGACAAAAAGAAAAGTCGAAAAACGTGTTTTTACCATACGTAAAGGCAGGAATTCCTGGTAAAGTGTAGTTTTCATTTTATTTTATTTTTTCTTGTTTTATTTTTCAAAAAAACGATCTCTTACTTACGATTTTCTCATTCTAAGCCATTGATATAATGAACTGAAATAATATTTGCTTTACGGCGTCTCTATACACCGCAGGATAAGGTTGTTGGCTATAATTCCAAACTTGTTGAAGAAGGCGCGGCTTATATGGAGGCTAAATGGGGAGTCAAACGTCTAGCTATACCTGATAACATGATGGCACCTAACTTAAGAGTGGTAGAGCTACCTTTCATACCGGGCTTCACAGACAAATTGGTAGGTATACCAGTCCATTGTATTAACTAGTTACTCTAGCTTATACATTTTGCGTAACTGATGATGGGCAATATAACACTATTTTATTTTGAATTTGTGCGCCGGTGGAGGCACGTATGTACGCGTAATGCCTTCTATATGAGCGAGTTCGACCATCGATTCTTGATAGTAATTGGCTAGACTATAGTCTGGTCGAAGTCAGTAGTTAGCTCATGTGGCGTAATTTTGTCGACTATGGTTCAACTATCGGGTGTAATGGTTTGCCTTGTCCCAGTTGTATGTAACTGCCATACATACGTGCTGATTAAATACCAGTTTCCACCCTTAAGCATGACAATCTTTAAAACCAAGAAAAGCATCAGTTAGTATGCTAATTATATGTTACTCTGAGTTGATGTCATTATAGTGGACACATGGCGACCTTTTGTAGATACAGGTCATGCGGCATGCGGCCAAGTCCAAAACTGTCATTCTCGGTTTCTTCGTCCGAAACTAGCCCGGGAACTTAACTAACCATTGATGTATGAAAATGCCAATTGTTATGGATTTTCATTGACAGCTTGTCCTTTTCAAACCCCAAAATAGAACGCATGGACAGTGTTTTATATAATTATATGGTATTCTGATTATTTTTATTATTATCATTATTGTAGGGGCCGCCACCGTATGATGTGTTCAGAGGCAAGACCAATCTTCAGTTACAAAAACATATATTGGACAAGTTTGATGTTCAAGTTGCTGTTGTTATGATAGAAAATAAACTCATGGTCAGAGTGGCAGCTCAAGTGTACAATACAATGGAGGATTTCATCAAACTTACGGATGGTGTTCTTGAATTAATGAAAACGTAAAAGAGAGACTCTATAAAGCTTGCTTAGAATGAGATGTTTCAACTTCTGTTTGGTAAACATGACAAGTCCCAATTTACATGGAAAAAAACTCATATGTGTTAGACTTGTAATGTCGTACATCTCTTTCTAAGCCAACGATAGTTATAGAATAACACTGAGATAACATAAGATATCATTGAAATTACATGTACGTACACACGAAATGGTCTTTTCACCCAAACCACGACCATTCTAAGCTAACGATTTGTACACAATCTGTAAATGTTAAATCATAGATTTTGTCCAGTTAGGATAAGAATACAGTGACGCGATGGTCAAATCCAGTAATAATACGTTGTAAAACAAATCATGAAGGCTAATCAGACATCTCTGAACAGAATACATTCATTTCCATTGAACTGTATTGATTGATATATATCTGTTGATAATTGTTTGTTGATGTTTGTTCGTGGGTCATATTGACCTATATTAAACTACGTAATGTGCCATACCAACATTGAATAAATTCTCCTTCTGAAAATGTCTGAAACCACTCTTTACTTAATAATATTAAGTAAAAAAACAAGCTTTTCCGACTTCAGATTTGGTCAACATGACCTGGTCGAATTAGGTAAGGGTTATAGATATATTTATCCGTTGATACGTATGCTTGTTCATGTGTCATTTTGAGTGGTAGATTATTTATATATATAACTTTGTACATAATATATACTTCACATTTATTTTAGTAAATAAATCACAAAATATGCAGTATGCCTGTATTTTTCTGTTCGAACCCGCATCAAAAATGACGAAATTTTCCACACAAAACAATGTTTAACATCACGTATACATGTATATTCAGAACTATATTTATTCAAATATATTTATATGTTGATATTTATGCTTGCTCATGTGTCATATTGAGTGGTAGGTTATTTATTTAACTTTGTACAAACTATGTAATTCACATTTATTTTAGTAAATAAATCACAAAATATGCGATATGGTCGTATTTTTCTGTGCGAGCCCGCATCACAAATGACGAAATGTTCGCCACAAAATAATGTTTTACATCGAATCCTGACATTATATACATCTATATTAAAAATTATGTATTATATACTAGTTATATAAATAACCTACCACATACAGAAACCTAATACAGTAAGAGAAGTATCACTTATACTAACATAGGACAGCAATAATTTCCACCTACCGATCTGTAGGCACGGTTGGGAAACCACGTGACCATAACGGCGAAGGTTCGGCCATTTTCGCTTGTCTCCGGTAAGAATTCTATTGCAATGCTTATTTGACATCACATGGCTGACGTATAGACACTTGACAAACTAAAATAGCGATAAAGGTTTTACTTTTTCATTTAAAAAAAACATACTAAATATCTAGGCGTTTTTTAAGACGAAACGACGTTTTATCTATTTTTCTCTATGTTTAAACCGGGGACCCGAGGGCGTGGCCAATTTTGACCCCTGTGGCATAATCTGAACACTCTTAGTAGATAACCACTACATGATGCCACATACAAAATATCAAAACTCTACTGTAAGCATTGCAGTTTTAAACAAGAAGATTTTTAAATGATTCCCACTAAAAGTATACCCAAAAGTGGTGACCCCGGGGGAGGGCCAATTTTGACCCCAGGGGCATACATAATTTGATCAATCTTGGTAGACAACTACAAAATGATGCTACAAACCAAATATGAAAGCCCTGGACCTTGTGGTTTGCAGACAATAATATTTTTGAAGTTTGATTTTGGTGACCCATGTCAAATCAACAAAATGGCACCCGTTGAACAACTTCAGTAGATGGCACCCAAATGAACAATCCTACACAGTTTTGTCAAATTTGATCAAGGAGAAGAAGTCATTTGAAGAAATCGTTTGCAGACGGACGGGCGACTAGTGATCACAAAAGCTCACATTGTCACTATGTGACAGATGAGCTGAAACAGTGTTTGCGTTAATTTTTCTGGAAATAATACATTATTCCATTGGCGACTGGTAATTGGTACGTTGTAGCTTTTCATATTATGCTAAATACAGAACATGTTGGTAGACACAACATGGTCGAAATGTTACCTAAACCAATAGTGTGAAACTCTGTTCTAACGTAGATCCTAGAAATTGAGAGTTAACAATTTGGCAAGGCATACACTGTCCGTAATAAAACAGGAACAAAAACATTTGCTATTAACGATAGTTTTGTTTAGCAGTGAACAACTGTATTCCAACAAAACATTTGTTAAAATTAATGGCAAGTGTATTTTCCATTCTCGGATTGTAGGTGCACCTTTTTGGCGACGATGTGAATACAAAAATAATATCTTGCAAATCATAATTATACATGTATCTGGCTTAGAATGAGAAGGTCGTTAGTGACACCACATAATGAGAAGGTCGTAAGTGCCACCACTTATGACCTAATACAACTGATGCATATTTACAATCAGCATCACAAGGCGCTTCTTATGAGCCTAATTTCATAAAAATCTGAACTTGTCATGTTGACTTACTGAACATGAAACAGCTTGTTTTACCATAGATAAACAGTAATTTTCTGACAGTTTTTACTTGTTTTCTAAGAATATATTTATTTTGTAGTTACGACCTTCCCATTCTAAGTCAGCGATATGTATACAAAATCTTACGATATATAGGGATTATAAATAGGGGATATAAGTCTTCGTCGATAATAAGAAATAAAAACACATTTTGAGTATATTTTTATATAATAATTATGTATATCTAGTCAACTTACAAACACGGTCCAAGGACAGTAAGTTAGGTACCTATGTCTATATAGACCTATCGTTCTTTAGTGAGACGAACTATTTCTTTATATGACACAAAAATCGAATACCGGTAACAAACGTGATTTAATGTTCCAAAGTCAAATAACAAGTTTAAAGTACAAAAATGATAATCCCAGAAAGTCAGTATCCGTATTGTGAGTGTCTGTGATACGAAATACAATTGCTGATTAATCCTTATAGGTCCCACTTGATATTTATTGCCTAAGCGATGTACTCCCGATTTAAATAACTAAGTTTTGGTGGGAATCGGGAACAGGGATTGCGCACATATCTTGATTGCCCCGAAGCTTCCCTAAGTAGACCACGAGGACTATTTTCCCGGTTGCCTTCTGATGCTCATTTATTAAAGCAGGAGTACATCGCAGAGGCAATATGTTCAATGGGACCTAGGCTTGACTTGAGAACACCAAAACTGTATTTTACTGACGAATTAAGGTACCAATGATAGAGCAGACCATATACAATGTCATACAAATTATGTCATAATCAACATTACTATAAATATGACGTATTAACATCTGAAGTATTCTATCAAATGTAATGTAAAATGGCACTGTTGTCCGTATTCAAACATTGAGGAGTTCACAATCAAATGGACGAGCAGAATTCAATAAAAACTTGTAAGGTCTTCCGTACTCAAGCATTGAGGAGTTCACAAACAAATGGACGAGCATAATTCAATAAAAACTTGTAAGGTCTTCCGTACTCAAACATTGAGGAGTTCACAAACCAATGGACGAGCATAATTCAATAAAAAAACTTGTAAGGTCTTCCGTACTCAAACATTGAGGAGTTCACAAACCAATGGACGAGCATAATTCAATAAAATTTTGTAAGGTCTTCCGTACTCAAACATTGAGGAGTTCACAAACCAATGGACGAGCATTATTCAATAAAAACGTGTAAGGTCTTCCGTACTCAAACATTGGTGATTTCACAAACAAATGGACGTGCGTACACGCATGCGTAATCAAACAGTGCGAGCGTTGTGTGGATCGACAAACCTAGACACAAATAATCGGCCTCGTCTTTTGGATATCCAGAATGCCACTGAGGAAATGCACTTTTAGAACCATACTGATATACGCACGGTGATGACGAAGTTTTACGTCGGCCATTTATATGCAAATGCGCCTTAAATCCACTGACGACAGAATTGACGTCATCGTACTTTGTCTTGGAGTCCATGTGGATCAGATAGCCTCCTTCCTGTTTGCACTGTTCCATGGCTTCATCGTGTGATACACTATTTGTATTCAGTTTCATGCAAAATCCATTATCGGTCATATTGTAGCTATCTGGACAGAATCCTTCACACAGTCTGTCATCTAGACGGGCTGTCGTCGTGTCCACAAATGTTCTGGTTCGTGTTTGAGTATTAAAATATCCACGTCTAGTTGCATCACACAGAGACTATGGCGTCCATTCCCCGCAAATGTGTTCATGACCATGTTGATTCTTTAAAGCCATACCAATAACGGTCAGTATTGGTTTATGGAGTTTTCGTCCTAATTTAATCAGTCCATTTCCATCAACACTTTCACCACCGAATGTTCCGTTAGTCTCCGATGTCGTAGAATAAGATACTCCAATCAATATCATATAGAAAACAAATAAATGATGCATTTTGTACACTGTCTTGTATAATTGTTCACCTATTATTTTGTTAAATGCCAATCAAGGTTTTAAAGTCCGCACATTAAAATGTTTAATATAATTGTACTTTTACAGTCCGTTATTTATTTCAGATTTCACAAGGCGCAACGACTTTCCTGGGTCTAAGTATAGATATGAGAACCTTTATTCCATGCGAACGTGTCTATACGTGCTGGAATTCAGCTTTAAAGTTTAAGCATACCCACATACAATGATCAGTCTTCTATTTAGCTGCACATACACTTTGTGGCTAGATGATATACTAGTATTTAATACTCCTCTAACTATATAGTACAACGCAAGTCCCTACTACAGGTTCAATTATTTTTTATTACATTCAACTGTGAATCGTCCATTATGTCAATCAAACGTGTGCGCTCGAGAAGTCTTGGAATTGAAAATAAACGAGTTTTCTTTTCTATAAAAAATGTTCACCATGCTTATACATTTATATAAGAATTTCACAAAGAAATGGATAGGAAGTTGAACATGTATAATCATACTGTCTATGCGATGTATCATACGCGAGACACAAGTGATTACTTGGATGACCAGGGTACCATGTGAGAAATGCACTTTTAGAACCGTACTGATATTCCCATGGCGATGACGAATCTTTGCGTCGACCATCAATATAAAAATCAGCCTGACGATCACCGATAACAGATTTAACGTCATCGTGCTTTGTCTGAGAGTCTATGTGGATAAGGTAGCCTCCTTCCAGCTTACATTGTTCCATGGCCGCATCGTGTGATACTTTGGTTGTATTCAGTTTGATGCAGAATCCATGACTTGACCGAGTGTAGCTCTCTGGGCAGACAGGTAAATCGCTACTTTGACCTTTCGCTTCACAGAGTTTATTTTCTTTTTCAGTTGACTTCATCATCTCATCCAAGCTGTCTTTGTCGGCACATGATCGGGTTCGTGTTTGACTCCCAAAATATCCACGTTCAGTGGCATCACATGGAGTCCATGGTGTCCATTGCCCGCAAGTGTGTCCATGACCATGTTGATTCTTCAAAGCCATACCAATAAGGGTCAATATTGGTTTATGAAGTTTTCGTCCTAATTTAATCAGTCCATTTCCATCGACACTTTCACCGAATGTTCCGTTTTTCTCCGACGCCGAAGAGTAAGCTACTCCAATCAATACCACCATCAGAGCAAATAATCGCCACATTTCGTAAAATGTACTCCGTTCTCCCTATAGTTAGTTCTAAAACAAATGTAATTGTATTAAATTCAACGCTTTCTCAACGTACGCACTGTGTCAATGTTCGATATTATTTTATAACGTTGCTATGTAATCCTGATTTCTCAATGTTCAACAACTCTCACAGATCTTTGTAAATATATGGTCCTGTATTCCAGGCACGCACGTCGTCTATAGGTAAATAACCACTAAATGCCTACGCGGACCAAATTCAGATACAGTCAAATAGTCCGTTTAAAAACTTTAAAGCGACTGGAAATGGGGGTATGTCTTGACAAATCAGCATCAGAATCATGAAAATGGTGTTAAATGCTTTGTATGCATGTATGTGATGTAGTGAAATGGTTTTATTGAGAAATATTTTGTATTCTGGCTTAAATATGAAAGCGAAAGTAAGGTTGGGGCTAACGGACAGTGAGTAAATCCGTACATGTGAGAAAATCTGTTCACCGCGTTTGACGAACCAAATTTTTCTTATATAATACATGACCCCCTACTTTTTTTTCGTTTTCTTCAAGCTGGATGCTATTTCTATTGATTAAAAGATTTTGAGAGGGCCCCATGGACAAAAAGTTGACATTTTTTTTGGCTGACCAAGGTCACTTTACATTGAGTTAAAGAACAACTCTATTTGGTGGTTTGTGACCTAAAGACATGCAAAATTCCTTCAAAATCATGTTTTCATTTTTTTGCATTCAAATGAATGGAAATGCACTCAAGATGGGGTTTTAACCATTTTTATCTGTGTAAAATGTCTAAAAAAGTGAAAATTTAGATTTTTATAATGAAAAATCCAGAAAAGTTCAGATTTATTTTTTCTTAAATTGACATTTTTATGTGAATGTTGCCCTTATTTTAGTATCAGACATGGATAATTGTGATTAAATATGAAGAATAGACATATTATTAGGCATCTAAAGCAAAATTAGGGTTCAGAATACCATTTTAGCACAAATACAACCCCATTTCATGTCACTATTCATACCATTTGACAGGCGCTGACCAAATTTCTCCTTAAAGGCGCATATGCGGGTTTGTAATTTATTTCTGGATTTCATGCCCAATTTGTCTAGAATTGATTGTTTTGTGCTGCATATATATAGTAGCATTGAAAAAAGTGCAAAAAATACTTAAACAACCCAAAAAGGGTTGCCTTAAGGTAAATAACCACTAAATGCCTACGCGGACCAAATTCAGATACAGTCAAATAGTCCGTTTAAAAACTTTAAAGCGACTGGAAATGGGGGTATGTCTTGACAAATCAGCATCAGAATCATGAAAATGGTGTTAAATGCTTTGTATGCATGTATGTGATGTAGTGAAATGGTTTTATTGAGAAATATTTTGTATTCTGGCTTAAATATGAAAGCGAAAGTAAGGTTGGGGCTAACGGACAGTGAGTAAATCCGTACATGTGAGAAAATCTGTTCACCGCGTTTGACGAACCAAATTTTTCTTATATAATACATGACCCCCTACTTTTTTTTCGTTTTCTTCAAGCTGGATGCTATTTCTATTGATTAAAAGATTTTGAGAGGGCCCCATGGACAAAAAGTTGACATTTTTTTTGGCTGACCAAGGTCACTTTACATTGAGTTAAAGAACAACTCTATTTGGTGGTTTGTGACCTAAAGACATGCAAAATTCCTTCAAAATCATGTTTTCATTTTTTTGCATTCAAATGAATGGAAATGCACTCAAGATGGGGTTTTAACCATTTTTATCTGTGTAAAATGTCTAAAAAAGTGAAAATTTAGATTTTTATAATGAAAAATCCAGAAAAGTTCAGATTTATTTTTTCTTAAATTGACATTTTTATGTGAATGTTGCCCTTATTTTAGTATCAGACATGGATAATTGTGATTAAATATGAAGAATAGACATATTTTTAGGCATCTAAAGCAAAATTAGGGTTCAGAATACCATTTTAGCACAAATACAACCCCATTTCATGTCACTATTCATACCATTTGACAGGCGCTGACCAAATTTCTCCTTAAAGGCGCATATGCGGGTTTGTAATTTATTTCTGGATTTCATGCCCAATTTGTCTAGAATTGATTGTTTTGTGCTGCATATATATAGTAGCATTGAAAAAAGTGCAAAAAATACTTAAACAACCCAAAAAGGGTTGCCTTAAGGTAAATAACCACTAAATGCCTACGCGGACCAAATTCAGATACAGTCAAATAGTCCGTTTAAAAACTTTAAAGCGACTGGAAATGGGGGTATGTCTTGACAAATCAGCATCAGAATCATGAAAATGGTGTTAAATGCTTTGTATGCATGTATGTGATGTAGTGAAATGGTTTTATTGAGAAATATTTTGTATTCTGGCTTAAATATGAAAGCGAAAGTAAGGTTGGGGCTAACGGACAGTGAGTAAATCCGTACATGTGAGAAAATCTGTTCACCGCGTTTGACGAACCAAATTTTTCTTATATAATACATGACCCCCTACTTTTTTTTCGTTTTCTTCAAGCTGGATGCTATTTCTATTGATTAAAAGATTTTGAGAGGGCCCCATGGACAAAAAGTTGACATTTTTTTTGGCTGACCAAGGTCACTTTACATTGAGTTAAAGAACAACTCTATTTGGTGGTTTGTGACCTAAAGACATGCAAAATTCCTTCAAAATCATGTTTTCATTTTTTTGCATTCAAATGAATGGAAATGCACTCAAGATGGGGTTTTAACCATTTTTATCTGTGTAAAATGTCTAAAAAAGTGAAAATTTAGATTTTTATAATGAAAAATCCAGAAAAGTTCAGATTTATTTTTTCTTAAATTGACATTTTTATGTGAATGTTGCCCTTATTTTAGTATCAGACATGGATAATTGTGATTAAATATGAAGAATAGACATATTATTAGGCATCTAAAGCAAAATTAGGGTTCAGAATACCATTTTAGCACAAATACAACCCCATTTCATGTCACTATTCATACCATTTGACAGGCGCTGACCAAATTTCTCCTTAAAGGCGCATATGCGGGTTTGTAATTTATTTCTGGATTTCATGCCCAATTTGTCTAGAATTGATTGTTTTGTGCTGCATATATATAGTAGCATTGAAAAAAGTGCAAAAAATACTTAAACAACCCAAAAAGGGTTGCCTTAAGGTAAATAACCACTAAATGCCTACGCGGACCAAATTCAGATACAGTCAAATAGTCCGTTTAAAAACTTTAAAGCGACTGGAAATGGGGGTATGTCTTGACAAATCAGCATCAGAATCATGAAAATGGTGTTAAATGCTTTGTATGCATGTATGTGATGTAGTGAAATGGTTTTATTGAGAAATATTTTGTATTCTGGCTTAAATATGAAAGTGAAAGTAAGGTTGGGGCTAACGGACAGTGAGTAAATCCGTACATGTGAGAAAATCTGTTCACCGCGTTTGACGAACCAAATTTTTCTTATATAATACATGACCCCCTACTTTTTTTTCGTTTTCTTCAAGCTGGATGCTATTTCTATTGATTAAAAGATTTTGAGAGGGCCCCATGGACAAAAAGTTGACATTTTTTTTGGCTGACCAAGGTCACTTTACATTGAGTTAAAGAACAACTCTATTTGGTGGTTTGTGACCTAAAGACATGCAAAATTCCTTCAAAATCATGTTTTCATTTTTTTGCATTCAAATGAATGGAAATGCACTCAAGATGGGGTTTTAACCATTTTTATCTGTGTAAAATGTCTAAAAAAGTGAAAATTTAGATTTTTATAATGAAAAATCCAGAAAAGTTCAGATTTATTTTTTCTTAAATTGACATTTTTATGTGAATGTTGCCCTTATTTTAGTATCAGACATGGATAATTGTGATTAAATATGAAGAATAGACATATTATTAGGCATCTAAAGCAAAATTAGGGTTCAGAATACCATTTTAGCACAAATACAACCCCATTTCATGTCACTATTCATACCATTTGACAGGCGCTGACCAAATTTCTCCTTAAAGGCGCATATGCGGGTTTGTAATTTATTTCTGGATTTCATGCCCAATTTGTCTAGAATTGATTGTTTTGTGCTGCATATATATAGTAGCATTGAAAAAAGTGCAAAAAATACTTAAACAACCCAAAAAGGGTTGCCTTAAGGTAAATAACCACTAAATGCCTACGCGGACCAAATTCAGATACAGTCAAATAGTCCGTTTAAAAACTTTAAAGCGACTGGAAATGGGGGTATGTCTTGACAAATCAGCATCAGAATCATGAAAATGGTGTTAAATGCTTTGTATGCATGTATGTGATGTAGTGAAATGGTTTTATTGAGAAATATTTTGTATTCTGGCTTAAATATGAAAGCGAAAGTAAGGTTGGGGCTAACGGACAGTGAGTAAATCCGTACATGTGAGAAAATCTGTTCACCGCGTTTGACGAACCAAATTTTTCTTATATAATACATGACCCCCTACTTTTTTTTCGTTTTCTTCAAGCTGGATGCTATTTCTATTGATTAAAAGATTTTGAGAGGGCCCCATGGACAAAAAGTTGACATTTTTTTTGGCTGACCAAGGTCACTTTACATTGAGTTAAAGAACAACTCTATTTGGTGGTTTGTGACCTAAAGACATGCAAAATTCCTTCAAAATCATGTTTTCATTTTTTTGCATTCAAATGAATGGAAATGCACTCAAGATGGGGTTTTAACCATTTTTATCTGTGTAAAATGTCTAAAAAAGTGAAAATTTAGATTTTTATAATGAAAAATCCAGAAAAGTTCAGATTTATTTTTTCTTAAATTGACATTTTTATGTGAATGTTGCCCTTATTTTAGTATCAGACATGGATAATTGTGATTAAATATGAAGAATAGACATATTATTAGGCATCTAAAGCAAAATTAGGGTTCAGAATACCATTTTAGCACAAATACAACCCCATTTCATGTCACTATTCATACCATTTGACAGGCGCTGACCAAATTTCTCCTTAAAGGCGCATATGCGGGTTTGTAATTTATTTCTGGATTTCATGCCCAATTTGTCTAGAATTGATTGTTTTGTGCTGCATATATATAGTAGCATTGAAAAAAGTGCAAAAAATACTTAAACAACCCAAAAAGGGTTGCCTTAAGGTAAATAACCACTAAATGCCTACGCGGACCAAATTCAGATACAGTCAAATAGTCCGTTTAAAAACTTTAAAGCGACTGGAAATGGGGGTATGTCTTGACAAATCAGCATCAGAATCATGAAAATGGTGTTAAATGCTTTGTATGCATGTATGTGATGTAGTGAAATGGTTTTATTGAGAAATATTTTGTATTCTGGCTTAAATATGAAAGCGAAAGTAAGGTTGGGGCTAACGGACAGTGAGTAAATCCGTACATGTGAGAAAATCTGTTCACCGCGTTTGACGAACCAAATTTTTCTTATATAATACATGACCCCCTACTTTTTTTTCGTTTTCTTCAAGCTGGATGCTATTTCTATTGATTAAAAGATTTTGAGAGGGCCCCATGGACAAAAAGTTGACATTTTTTTTGGCTGACCAAGGTCACTTTACATTGAGTTAAAGAACAACTCTATTTGGTGGTTTGTGACCTAAAGACATGCAAAATTCCTTCAAAATCATGTTTTCATTTTTTTGCATTCAAATGAATGGAAATGCACTCAAGATGGGGTTTTAACCATTTTTATCTGTGTAAAATGTCTAAAAAAGTGAAAATTTAGATTTTTATAATGAAAAATCCAGAAAAGTTCAGATTTATTTTTTCTTAAATTGACATTTTTATGTGAATGTTGCCCTTATTTTAGTATCAGACATGGATAATTGTGATTAAATATGAAGAATAGACATATTATTAGGCATCTAAAGCAAAATTAGGGTTCAGAATACCATTTTAGCACAAATACAACCCCATTTCATGTCACTATTCATACCATTTGACAGGCGCTGACCAAATTTCTCCTTAAAGGCGCATATGCGGGTTTGTAATTTATTTCTGGATTTCATGCCCAATTTGTCTAGAATTGATTGTTTTGTGCTGCATATATATAGTAGCATTGAAAAAAGTGCAAAAAATACTTAAACAACCCAAAAAGGGTTGCCTTAAGGTAAATAACCACTAAATGCCTACGCGGACCAAATTCAGATACAGTCAAATAGTCCGTTTAAAAACTTTAAAGCGACTGGAAATGGGGGTATGTCTTGACAAATCAGCATCAGAATCATGAAAATGGTGTTAAATGCTTTGTATGCATGTATGTGATGTAGTGAAATGGTTTTATTGAGAAATATTTTGTATTCTGGCTTAAATATGAAAGCGAAAGTAAGGTTGGGGCTAACGGACAGTGAGTAAATCCGTACATGTGAGAAAATCTGTTCACCGCGTTTGACGAACCAAATTTTTCTTATATAATACATGACCCCCTACTTTTTTTTCGTTTTCTTCAAGCTGGATGCTATTTCTATTGATTAAAAGATTTTGAGAGGGCCCCATGGACAAAAAGTTGACATTTTTTTTGGCTGACCAAGGTCACTTTACATTGAGTTAAAGAACAACTCTATTTGGTGGTTTGTGACCTAAAGACATGCAAAATTCCTTCAAAATCATGTTTTCATTTTTTTGCATTCAAATGAATGGAAATGCACTCAAGATGGGGTTTTAACCATTTTTATCTGTGTAAAATGTCTAAAAAAGTGAAAATTTAGATTTTTATAATGAAAAATCCAGAAAAGTTCAGATTTATTTTTTCTTAAATTGACATTTTTATGTGAATGTTGCCCTTATTTTAGTATCAGACATGGATAATTGTGATTAAATATGAAGAATAGACATATTATTAGGCATCTAAAGCAAAATTAGGGTTCAGAATACCATTTTAGCACAAATACAACCCCATTTCATGTCACTATTCATACCATTTGACAGGCGCTGACCAAATTTCTCCTTAAAGGCGCATATGCGGGTTTGTAATTTATTTCTGGATTTCATGCCCAATTTGTCTAGAATTGATTGTTTTGTGCTGCATATATATAGTAGCATTGAAAAAAGTGCAAAAAATACTTAAACAACCCAAAAAGGGTTGCCTTAAGGTAAATAACCACTAAATGCCTACGCGGACCAAATTCAGATACAGTCAAATAGTCCGTTTAAAAACTTTAAAGCGACTGGAAATGGGGGTATGTCTTGACAAATCAGCATCAGAATCATGAAAATGGTGTTAAATGCTTTGTATGCATGTATGTGATGTAGTGAAATGGTTTTATTGAGAAATATTTTGTATTCTGGCTTAAATATGAAAGTGAAAGTAAGGTTGGGGCTAACGGACAGTGAGTAAATCCGTACATGTGAGAAAATCTGTTCACCGCGTTTGACGAACCAAATTTTTCTTATATAATACATGACCCCCTACTTTTTTTTCGTTTTCTTCAAGCTGGATGCTATTTCTATTGATTAAAAGATTTTGAGAGGGCCCCATGGACAAAAAGTTGACATTTTTTTTGGCTGACCAAGGTCACTTTACATTGAGTTAAAGAACAACTCTATTTGGTGGTTTGTGACCTAAAGACATGCAAAATTCCTTCAAAATCATGTTTTCATTTTTTTGCATTCAAATGAATGGAAATGCACTCAAGATGGGGTTTTAACCATTTTTATCTGTGTAAAATGTCTAAAAAAGTGAAAATTTAGATTTTTATAATGAAAAATCCAGAAAAGTTCAGATTTATTTTTTCTTAAATTGACATTTTTATGTGAATGTTGCCCTTATTTTAGTATCAGACATGGATAATTGTGATTAAATATGAAGAATAGACATATTATTAGGCATCTAAAGCAAAATTAGGGTTCAGAATACCATTTTAGCACAAATACAACCCCATTTCATGTCACTATTCATACCATTTGACAGGCGCTGACCAAATTTCTCCTTAAAGGCGCATATGCGGGTTTGTAATTTATTTCTGGATTTCATGCCCAATTTGTCTAGAATTGATTGTTTTGTGCTGCATATATATAGTAGCATTGAAAAAAGTGCAAAAAATACTTAAACAACCCAAAAAGGGTTGCCTTAAGGTAAATAACCACTAAATGCCTACGCGGACCAAATTCAGATACAGTCAAATAGTCCGTTTAAAAACTTTAAAGCGACTGGAAATGGGGGTATGTCTTGACAAATCAGCATCAGAATCATGAAAATGGTGTTAAATGCTTTGTATGCATGTATGTGATGTAGTGAAATGGTTTTATTGAGAAATATTTTGTATTCTGGCTTAAATATGAAAGTGAAAGTAAGGTTGGGGCTAACGGACAGTGAGTAAATCCGTACATGTGAGAAAATCTGTTCACCGCGTTTGACGAACCAAATTTTTCTTATATAATACATGACCCCCTACTTTTTTTTCGTTTTCTTCAAGCTGGATGCTATTTCTATTGATTAAAAGATTTTGAGAGGGCCCCATGGACAAAAAGTTGACATTTTTTTTGGCTGACCAAGGTCACTTTACATTGAGTTAAAGAACAACTCTATTTGGTGGTTTGTGACCTATAAGTGCTGACAGTTTTAAGGTGAAAGCATACCCTCCATATAGGTATACACACATGGTCTTTCTCTGTAACTACTGAAAACTTGTTTACTGAAAAATTGTTTTATATGGCACGTAACACGTATGTTTATACAATAAAGCTTTTAACACGTTACTTGGATGTATTGCTCTTACAAGATTTAGATTATCATGTCACGATCTAGCTATAGAAACTGGAAGATATTTTAATATAAAACGTCAAAATAGAATTTGTTTACAATGCAACATGGGTGTCGTTGAAGGTGAATATCATTTTTTATTAACCAGCCCAAAATATAGGAATCTTACAACCAAATGTTTTAAAACTTATTTTTCTAGCTGGCCAACCATACAAACAGTAACATGTCTCATTTCCACAACCTCAACTCGTACCATTTTGCAAATTACTTAATATATTATTATGCTACTCTTAATCGAAATTAATAATGTTGCTATTTCCAATTTTCATAAATCGTGAATAATATTGCGTTCTTCTCATTATTATTATTATTAATTTATTATAATAGTACTGTTCTGACTATATATGTATATATTACGTATAGACATTTTATTCAGTCAATTTAAATTTTCGCATTCTCGTTCAACCAGCGAATTTCTGGGGGAGTTGACTGTACACTGATTCATTTGGATGGGGTTTCGTTGCGAATCGGTGTGCTACAACCTTAACATACCGTTTAAGCGGTAGTATATTTTCAACTTTTCATATGTTTTATGATTTTTTTATCTTAATGGGTTATTTCTAGTGTAGACATTAACGTTAATTCCAAACATGTTTCTTCAAGTGAGGTTATTACAATTGCACGCAGAGCCGTAAGTGATTTTTGCGTCATTAAAATATGTTGTTATCATTAAATTATGACAGATAACAATTTCAGTAACGGGGTTTCTCATGTATTCATTTTGTATAGAATGTTTGTGAAATCACACGTGCATATTTGCTAAAATTGATAGTTTACATGGTTCGTTCAGTTCATAATCTTGACCGAATCACAGAAAGCTATTATTTTCATTCTGAGTACCCCGCCCACAGAACGTTTTGGATTTTGCATGTTTTGCACGTGTAGCTCGATTGCGCCGACCAAACGGATCAATATTGACTTTAAACTGTACACTGTTGGGAAACACATTGAAAAAAAACAATAACCTTTTTTTTCTAAAGTTGTTTTTATGCTGCGAATATCTCGAATATTTGTTCGGAGGCTTTTGCTTTCGCTTCCAACAGAACAGAGCCTCCGTGCCTGAGCATGGCGGTTCAGCTGCCATCACATGACGATTGTGGGCTGCTAAAAACATAGATTCCTAGCGAATTGCACAGTCAACGACCGACCTGGATGAAACAAGCTAAACGTATTCAGCCCGAGCTAGAAGGGAACATAACACAGGCGGTGTCACTCTAATTAGTGATGCATGGCTGCACACAGTGTCAATAGAATGCCTGGTGCCAATAAACAAGCCAAAAGTGCATTTTCATAATTATATCTTTCATAATTGTTAATTAAAAGGTAAATCATTTAGTAGCATTGTTAATGAGTTTTCTCTCGTTGAGAGCCTAATTAACCATTTTGTTTCTTCAAGCTCCTTCATAGTGTTGGTTTTTAGATGCATCACTGGAAATATCTTGACAGTCCAATGCTCATAACAAATTCATAAAGTTTAAAACAGGCTTGAGACCAGCATAGGTTCGCACACTGAGTATATCTGGACGGAACTCAGTCGTATAGCATTAGCCAGACAGCCAAAGTCAAATAAAAAAATTTATTCAAGTTAATCGTTGCTTGAATCGTAGGAAACATTTCGTCGAACATAATGTATATCCTACATGTATTACGTAATAAACCTAATTCTAGAGGAGGAGATACCACATACATGCATCAATGACGTGAGCTCTTAAACTTGCTTTTGAAATTGCGACTTTCACCTAAATGGGTCACTTTGTTATCTACATCATACTTTATTTCAAATTCGTAATAATGGCATAAAAAATACACAACTCGTTGTTATTATTAATTAGAAATAACCATAGATTGATTTTTTCATCACTTAAACCGACATTTCATATGTGGTGCGTTTTTAAAGCGTTTGAGTGTAGCTTAGTCTATAGTCGAATTTGAACAAACACTCCAAAGGCAGCGCTCCGCAGCACCAGCCGAGCATTGAAAACAGAAATAACGAAGCCAAGACACGGACCATTCGCAATACAAAAATGAACTTGGAAACCAATCTCTCCCCCCTGCAGAAATAATTATGTCGACGAGTCGTGTCCGCCCTTTATTTTGGCAATGTAATAACTATACTGTAACAAGTCTGTTCAAGAGAAAGCAATTATCAACATGCTGAGAACTACGCCCTATATAACTTTATATCCTGAACAATCGTGGGAAAAGACGTTTGTATTATGCATTTCTTATTATAAAATATGTACTAATACTCAATTGCTTAAACTTAAACCACTTAAGAACTTAGAACCTACTTTCATACACATGAACGTGGGAATTTTCTAGAAACGTAACATTACCTCCTTTACAATCAAAGCGGTGAAAGCAATGAGCCAATTACTTTGTCTGAAAGCGACAAATTCTTTTGTTTCGTCTATGTGCAAATATACTTCGAAATATTAGTTGCATTGAATAAACAATACAACTTGAAATGGATACATTGTAAATGTATTTAAAACTTCTGTAATGTGTTGGTCGTATTTCTCTGACTGTATCAGTTAGCTGCAATCAATTATATTCTAGCTGAAATAAAAAGATGTTTCCACTGAAGGCCTGGAACTACAAGAATGTATTATTTTAATCATTATAATTCGGCTGTTATTGTTTGTCTTTATATGCAAAGTGTAAAAAACTACCAGAACTGTATAATTTATGTGTCTAACGCATCTAACTATGTGATAAAACCCATCGGTAATTTCAAATCTCATGAGCATTTGTTAGGAATTGATATTACGCCAGTTGTCAATCGATGCCATTTAAATCAATTTTAACGATTAATTATAGTCACACGGTCCAATGCATGAACTTGAAAACCTCCGCTAAACAGGTGGAGGGATCTCTGCTCTGGCGTAATGTCAATTGGCCACTTTCATGCATGTATCATTTATTAGAATAATATTTTTTAGGCAAGAAAGTATGACCAAAATACTTATGGTAGGCACACACCTATACATAGAAGACAGTTTTCAGCATGTAGTCTATCATATTCCCTCACTAATACATAATAACTAACACCATCAAGGCTGACGAGACGTATTTATTTGGTAACAAACGAGAGGTATGAAATATAGAGCAATAATAAACTCACATGTCTAATGAATATACATGTATACACATATGTAACTCTCCTCCTGTTATTCTCAATCTTATAATTAATGAATTATTTTTCTTATTTAAATTGCATGCCACTATCTCATCTCCCGTTTTTTTATTAATATATCAGCTCACAAAGAGATAAGATCGTATACATGTATATCTTAATCGGGATAATGGCCGACCGGGAACAACCTCCCTTTTTAAGGAAGGAAACCTGTACCCGTAAACACCTGCCGAACTCACCCTCCAATATACTAGAAAACGGGTTATTCAAAGCATGCCAATACAAAATAATACAAGAACACAACACTTCACGTGCTTCACCCAAAAACTGTTGACCAATCAGAAATTGTTTTGTCAACACTAGACGAATAATAAATTGTATGGTAAAGGTATAGTTCAATTTTGAACCCTGAGCCATGACCTTTTCTAAAGACGATTCTATTTGGGCGGGTTACCCGTGATTTATTGATTTCAATAATCATGGTTTAAAGATATATAATATGATACTTACTAATATGTGTAATTTATCAATTGGCAATTTAACACAGTTAGTCAATGCCGTAACAAGCTTTATCGGCGAATTGATTAAACTTTAAAAGTGCAGTCACGGCTCAATGCTCGAAATCGAACTATAGACAAATAGTCTCCGCTATACTACGTACCGCGGAGAACAATATTTGAACAAGATATGTTTAAATAGAACATGTTTTATATCAACGTAAAACACGTTTGATAGAAGGAGTGTGGTCTGAATATTGAGATGGACAGGTTATGAAGGTTTTCTTTGGTAAGATTTAACTAAACCATATCTTATAATATACGCTATTGTGAGACACTTTATGTGTTTGAGTTATAATTGATTTTGTTGATAAGTGGTCGTATGAATACTACTAATAATGCAGGGCATATTCTTTAATTAACAGAAAACTTTCGGCTGCAACATGTCGGTCATATGTGTGTGCCTCCACCCCGTTTCGATCCCGGGACGCTAGATTAAGCGACAACCATGCTAACTACTGACTTACAGAGGCACACTGATGTGAATCAATATATACTGGTGTAGTCTAAGACATTGAGTCCATGGACAAGCTTGTATTAACCTTTTTACTACGATCATTCTTCGTGGCACTTTAAATTCTGCACAAGCGGAAACAGATCCTAAGAAATATTCACGCGACACGAAGAACAGCGTCAGAACACTACTACTGCTGCTACACACATACAACAGTTAACTGTAAACAATAATCGAAACTTCTTGAAATATAACATAATTATAACATTTTGGTTTATCTGAGAAAATTTCCGTGTAGCATTTCATAATTGAAATATTGTGGTTGCTTGTGCAAATAATGCATGTAGCAATTTAGGATTTTGTTTTTCTTAGAACATGCAGGTTATCCCGTTCGCTGGTACGTGAACAAACAGCGCATAGTATGGTTAAGACTCTACTAAAACACATGACGAGTTAAATAAAATTAGACCACAGCTTACTGTAACTGACCAATCAACGAGCAGAAAAAGTGTTGAATAAATCCCATAAAACATTTTATACAACACTTTTCTGTGGTATATAGAAAAAGTGTTGTTTATAAACTAACATTGATTTATCCAATACTATTTAGGCCAAGCAAAATAATCCATCAAGTCAGGAATTTATAGCTTAAGTGTAAACACAATCCATTGACAAGTGTGATTGTAACAGTGAAGTTAAGCATTAACAATCACTACACATGCATATATCCAATACAAACATCAAACATAGAGTTTAAGGAGGATGAAGCGGTGTTTTCAATGACTTAAAATTGTTATGTTACTTTATATCTATATTTTGTGTAACTAGAGTAAAATATCATTAAAATACAGAATAATTTATTGCTGAAGCAGTAAGAATTACAATAGTATCGATTATAAAACATAAACATGCACGTAAATACTATTTAAGCAGGTAAGTACATGTATATCTTTAAAAAAATTAAATCATTGTTAATTAATGAACTATTCAGTTACAACATAAGAGTTTTCTGCTCTTTTACAAAATCAGTATGCCAAAAATAAAATAAAAATTGCAGTGAAATAACATTTTTACATTTTACGGCTGCTTACACACATGTTTCGACTGGTGATTTTACAGTGTAATCGACATCTTTCTGTCGCCTTCGAGAACCAATAATAGCAGACATACAGTGAGGTACTTCTATCACAATAGCATTTAGGTCTGGCAAGCCAGCAGACTCGGCCTTGATAACCATTGCCGAGACGACTAGTCCTGCTGTCGACTGCGGCGATCGAGGCGTCTTCGATGGCGTTTGTAGTTTGGATGATAAGTAACACTGCAGTGCCTCTAACGGTTGATTATAATAATACACAGCAGTGCTTCTATGCCCACTGTGTGCCATTAAGGCTTGTTCGTCAAACTTGTTTTCATATAGACGGATTAAATGATGAAAATGTAGTCCTGGTAATATCTTAGAATTGCTCGAAGACGCTGTTCTGAATGCGGTTGCACGTCCTTATACATTTGATTTTCATTCAGATCTTTGATTAAAAGGTCTCAGAATAACCGCGGTTACGTCCTCAAACCCCAAAAACATACTACATGTCGATGGCTAAGAATAAGAAGGTCGTAACTACAAAATCGATATATTGAGAAAACATCATGCATGCAAGAGAGAACTGTCTGTAATTTACTCTTTAACTATTTGAAAACAAGTATTTAAAACTTCTTTTTGGTCAACATGACAATTTTAGATTTTCATGAAAATAGGCTCATAAGAAGCGCATTGTGAAGCAGATTTCAAATATGCATGAGTCTTATAAGGTCGTAAGTAGTAGTTACGACCTTCTTATTCTAAGCCATCGATGTAGTAGTTTCAGCTAGTAAATCAAATTCCGCTACTTGTTTTTAAAAACACATGCATGTATACTTGCTTTAAAAAAGATATGTAAAATATGCACGATATAGTGTAGTGTTGTGCTGTACTGGTATTCAACAGTTAAGTGATGTACTGTTGTAAACATCCACAAGTCTATTATAAACTATATAGTCTATAGTATTTCAAAGTATGAAATATAAGTCCAAATACTTGCATAAGTTCTACGGATATTTATTAACCAAATCACCCAAAGTCTACAATAGCTTATTACAAAAGCAGGTACATTCTACAACATACTAAGTAGCCACAATACATATGTCCCTGAGTATCAATAGCCCGTTAATTCAGTATACGTCTTAAGAGGCCTGGTAAGAATCCGGACTAACGACTTCCGTGCTGTCTTAGCTTATAAAGCCTTCCCGACTGTCGTCACGTTTGCGTCATTCTACTCATCATTATCTATTATTAATTGGTCATCATCACGAGCTGTTGTGTCCCAACATATTTAGTCGTAAAGTTCCACTAAAACCGCACTAGCTCATCCATCATTTGTCAAGTATATCTGGTGTTTACATATACGGCTGTCAGTATTTAATTTGTTATAATTAGTCTATGATATCCTTGACGCAGTTTGTCCATATATGGTATTGTAGTCTCGCCTGGCAATTCTATGTCTCGCCTGCTATATTACAATAGAAATATAGTTGACCAATGGAATGTTACCAACGAAAACACAAAATACCTGTGCACCAAACATTCCTTGATTTTATTTTATGAATGGCTAATGTAAACGATTTAGGGATATTGTGTTTACTAAGTATTAATCATAGTCTTAAGTAGTTGATTGTTGTGCAAATTTTATCTGAGAAACTAACATTTTTAGCTGTGGTCTAAGACAGATAGATCTCTCGAAAGTGTTGGGTATGAAAACATAAAATCTCGCAGAGCTCGATTTAGTTTTCATACCCAACACTTACTCATGTTCAATCCTATACCTGTACGATGCAAACACCATTTAAATGCCATTCAAAACTGGACAACGTCATGATTTGTCTATCTCTGCATTGCTGAATTTAACTCAGTGGGTGCAAGTGTACACTAAATAGAGTAATACACTGACTTTATATACGGACATATGTTGATGATTTTTTAAGATATTGTCAATGCCGGATAGCCCAAGCGATTACAATGAACAATTCTACCTAATCAGGCACCTAGCGTGCGCGGGGCAGTTGCATTATTTATGAAACACCCTACGTACATAAACCTGAACTAAGCAAAGTTTTATGAAATACAAAAAATGTATATTACAAGGTTTCCACGCACAAACTATTATATTTGCGTAAATGTTTTTTACAAAGATATTTTAGTTCACTTTCTGTCGTTAGTTTTAGCTTATTTCTACGCCAAGGCTGGGCAAACCTAAATGGCAAATATGAACGTAAGTGAAGAGTTTTTAACACGCACTGATGATTTTTGACCGTCGCATGTTATTTTAGACCGTCACTTGTTGTTTTAGACCGTCACTTGTTAGTTTAGGCCGTGATTAATCATTAAATCTTGACGTATATTTATTCATTCTGGTACCCATTATATTTGTTATATTGGTTATATTGTGTCCCATGTTACGTTCAAATCTTCAACAGTTTTGCGTAAATGTATGCAAGTACTTGCGTTCGTTTAGTAAAACACACTTACGAGTTTGCGTAAGGTAGATATCGGTACGTAATTTTACGCGACATTTACGCATTGTTAGTAAAACAGTGCCCAGGTCACTGATTCTTGTATCTGAAAAGCAAGGTTTTAGTTAGTAAACATTATTATTATTATACCATATTTATATAGCCCTTTTTTCATGTATACACACGTTCGAAAGTGCTGTACAATCATGAGTAATACATGGTTAAAACAGTATATCATGTACATAAAATATGAAAGTAGGACCTAATAAAACCGTAGGCGGGGGCTCTACTTAACCCAGTAGACGGGGCTCTACTTAACCCAGTAGACGGGCCTCTACTAAACCTAGTAGTAGGGATCTATTGAAGACAGTTGATGGAGCTCTACTTAACCCAGTAAGCGGGGCTCTACTTAACCCAGTAGACTGGGCCCTACTAAAATTAATAGTAGGGATCTACCAATAGGTGGATGGGGCTTATAGTCCTGGGAACATGTGGGTCGTTGGGTCCAATGATAGGGCGCCAAGTTAATGGGAACACACACAGAGTCAGCATGAGTAAGCTCTATGAAATTTCAGCGCTTTCTTGAAGGACGGTAGTGTTTTACTGCCTCTGTGCACTGTTTGAAGTGCATTCCAGAGTTTCGGTGCAGCTGCAGCAACTGTGAAACATCGGTCACCGTAAGTCACAGTCCTCGTCCTTTGCACAACTAGAAGAACAGAATCATTTTGAGACCTTAGCTGTCTTTGTGGTGTATATACTTCCAACATACTTCTGATGTAGCCAGGCGATTTTCGATGTAGTGCTTTGAATACATGAGTCAAGACCTTGTACTCTACCCTGTACTGTACAGGTAGCTAGTGAAGATCCTTCAGCACAGGAGTGATGTAATTGTAACGCGGTGTCCGTGTGATGAGGCGGGCAGCTGTATTTTGAATAATTTGTAGTTTATTCAGAATGATTTTCGGGGTGTCACATATAAATGAATTGCAGTAATCCAGTCTCGATGTTACTAAAGAATTGATCAGGGATTTTGATGCATCAACAGTTAAGTATTGTCAAATTTGACCTATTTGTCGGATCTGCATGAAACACGACCTTGAGACAGAGTTTACATGTTTGTCCATGTCAAAATGCGAATCCAACATGGCCTCGAGGTATCTCACCATCGACGTTGGTCTGATCACAGCATCACCAACTTTTACATTGAGATTGTCGACTGAACTGGCCTTCCTTTTCGGTACAAACAAGATTACCTCAGTTTTTTCGGCGTTAAGTTTCAGCAAATTTTCTTTCATCCAGTGCAAGATATTCTTCAGACAAGCTTCAATTCGTTGCAGTGTTTCATCTCGCGAGACACAATCTTTTGGTTTGAATGGCATATACAATTGGGAGTCATCGACATAGAAATGATGTTGCAATTGATGTTTTCTACAGATTGCATCTACTGGTTTTGTGTACATATTTTAGTTCTTCGGACCAAGCACAGAACCATGCGGTACACTGTAGTTCATTAGTAGAGGTTTTGAAAGTTCTCCATCTATACAAACAGTCTGGTAGCGGTCACACAAATAGGATTTCATCCACTCTAGTGAATGACATTAAATGCATCACTGTGTAAGTTTTACGTTTATAAGTTTGTATCATATTTGATTTTTCCACTTCAGTATTGGTTACTGATAATTAGTCTTTCATCCTCTGCTATACTAAGTAAAAACCTGTTTTGAAAGTACAGTTTGAGTAAATATGACACGCAACGATACTATTTGTTTACAGAGGTATAAAGCATTAAGTGAGCAGTTACCCCAATTTCTAAGATAATATATACTTTCTTTTTCAATTTGTTGAAAATATGAGCGCAACATTATTTTAACATCAATACAGATATTTAATTGTTCTACTAATGTGTTTTGTAAATACCAGCCCTCACCAAATGCATGTAAAGGACAGATAACCTGTAAAACAAAATACCGTACTATACACCATGATTGTCTCTCGTTGTAATAAACAACATCATGCTTAAATGATCTAACAGGAGATACGGACTCCATCTATTGGGAAATGAAACGCCTACCGTAAACATGATTTATATGGTTATGTAATGTATAACGTTCATTTTGCGACTTTTAGAACTCAATAATATTGGAATACAAAATGTTGTTTCCAATATTCAGTGTGTAGAATCACGTGACATATTTTATTACGAACAAAAGCTCATCAGTAATGATATTATGCCTAAATGGAGCTTGAAATTGTCGCCAACCATGGACATATAAGCGGTGTTTGATTCTGATTTTGGTATGATAGAGGAGAAAAGACTGAAAAAATGTATGCGCTTGAAAGCACTTGTATGCTTAATGTATGCATTATATCATTACTTTTAATTGTTAAGTTATTCTTGCTAATAAAGGTTATTTCTGTCCGTCAACAAATTGTGCATATTTAAAAACAAATATATATTTATTGGTTCTATTAACCGAAAAATGAACGTTTTATATTACCATTCCTTCCTCTGGTATACTTTCTGTAGTCGTTTATTTATGTACCTGGTGGGTAATACATTGTATTATCTGGTGATATAGTTATGTTCATCTATAGTTCAATCTTGAACCCTGAGCCATGACCTTTCAGACGAGTCTATTTGGGCGGGTAACCCGTGATTTATTTAAACATATGATACTTACTACTGTGTGTAATTTATCGATTTACAGTTGATCGGCGAATGGATTTAACTGTGCAGTCACGGCTCAATGCTCGAAATCGAAGTATAATATTGCTGTTTTGAGAAGTGCATGGGTAGACGAACGGTTCAAATCATCAAATCTCAAATGAAGTTGATTCTTTAATCAAGGAGCAGCAGTTTATCTTGTGTTATCCCAATGGTATACTGTAATAATAATGTATCATTTAATTTCGATGGAATTAAATTTCGTGTTTTTTGGTTAAAAGGACCATTTTGATGGGACGTATCTTCGATGTTGCATTTCAGGTAATTAGTACAAGTGTTCGATGGGATTTAATTTCGTTGTTAAATGTTGGCCACGAAATCCACGAATTTAATACTCCACGAAAAACAAATGATTTTACAGTATCCGATGTTGGGGCTACGTTTGATGTCTCGATAATCATCTTGTCCCAGGTAGTTGTTCATTTTGACATTGAGCATGTTGAGTAAATGTATAAGATCTACAGTCATACAGCATTACGAGTTGATTAATTCAACCTACCACTGGTACATACGTATATACTAGTAACCGGAACTAGTTTATCGTTTGACACATTTTGCCCAATGTCCACTCGACACTGAAAAAGCCTTTCGACCATTTACGTCAGCATTACAATGTTTGCCACCCGCCTGATTGTCAGCGGTTATTTGTTATTTATAATTGAATTTCGGTGTAAAAAAGGCCCACCAACTGCTCCGAAAGTTGAAAGGAAAGAGTCGGACGACAGACATCCTACCGTTCGACCATCGCACATCAGGATTACAATGTTTGCCACCCGACTGATTGTCAAATAACAAATTGTCGGCTATTTGTAATAATTTGTATAATTGACTTTCGGCGTTAGAAAAAGTCCTACCATCTGCTCCGAAAGTTGAAATGAAAGAGTCGAGCGACAGCCATCCAGACGGATCGAAAACACCGCAGTATTGACGTTGGTGTCATTAGAGATGTCACACATGACGCACATACAACGTCAGAAAATTCACGACTTACTTTCTATAACAGGTAATCGCAGATAAAATGTACACGTCGATTACGTGGTTGTGTGGCTGTTCATCTTGCGATTTGAACACTTCATATGTTAATTAGTATGCAAGTAGTCTAACTCTTCAGGGTGTCTAGGAACTTTGGAATGATTTAATCGTTAACAAATCAAAAGCAAAAAAAAAAGCTTAAACACAGTATTTATTGCAATATAATGCATGTTATAGTATAAAATGCTTTACATTTTGTCACACAAACAGCGTAGTATAACTTCACTAAGGAAATGCTGAGTAAATAATATACGAGGGACGTTTTAAAAGTTCCAAGAAAAGAGTTCTATAATGTTTACCCTACGTTCAAATCATTTCAATCTGTATTTGAACAAAGTAATTCGTGATACATATAAAGAAATATCACACCATCGAATATCATTGGATGTAGAGACGCCCATTTAGTTAATATCAAGGTGAATTGCCACAGTCATGCTATAACTATCTATATCACCAATGCTAGCGCAGATAATTTTCATTGTTTATATTTCTCTTTCCATAGAAAGAGCACATACATCTATATATATATTTAAGTACATATACATGTTTTGGATCCTGTTACATACCATGTCCTTTCTGTAGAGTCTGATTGAAGGTTTCAATGTAAATATGTTTAATACTCAAACATTTAGGATTTCACACATAAATGGACGTGAGGATGCACATGTTGAATCATATTGAGTATGAGAGCTTATTTGGAGAACTAGACAAAGCCGATCTGCATCATTTCTAGGATA
Organism: Spisula subtruncata; assembly: GCA_963678985.1. Taxonomy (NCBI): domain Eukaryota; kingdom Metazoa; phylum Mollusca; class Bivalvia; order Venerida; family Mactridae; genus Spisula; species Spisula subtruncata. Next base: position 33,680,274 of record OY787673.1, on the reverse strand, counting down.
ACCAGAATACCACTTGAGGAATGCAGTTTTAGAACCGTACTGATATTCCCATGGTGATGATGAATCCTTACGTCGACCATTTATATGTAAATTCGATGAAAATCCACTCAGAGATTTAACGTCATCGTTCTTTGACTGAGAGTCAAGGTGGATCAGGTACCCCCCTTCCTGCCTGCACTGTTCCATGGCCTCGACATTTGTTACTCTTGTTGTATTCAGGCTGATGCAGAATCCATTACTAGTCAGATTGTAGCTCTCTGGACAGACAGGTAAATCGCCACTTTGACCGTTCCCTTCACAGAGGTTATTTTCTAGTTCAGTTGGCTTCTCTTCCGTATCCAAGTGGTCTATGTCAGCACATGCTCTGGTTCGTGTTTGACTTCCAAAATAACCACGTTCAGTGGCACCACATGGAGACCATGGTGTCCATTCCCCACAAGGATGTATATTATGTATGACCATACCAATAAGGGTCAACATTGGTTTATTTAGTTTTCGTCCTAATTTAATCAGTCCATTTCCATCAACACTTTCACCGAGTGGTCCGTTATTCTCCGACGCCGTAGAGTAAGATACTCCAATCAATATCGCAAATAGAACAAATAATCGCCACATTTTGTTCAATGTTCTTCTTTTTCACTATAGTTACGTGTGACACAAATGTTATTGTATTAAATTGAACGATTGCTTAAAGTACGCACTGTGTCAATGTTCGATATTATTACGTCTTATATACGTTGTTAAATGTAATCCGGATTTCACAATGTTCAACGACTCTGACGGATCTTTGAAAATATATGGACCTGTATTCCACGTTTCGTCTATAAGTGCTGTTATACAGTTTTAAGGTGCAAGCATACCCACCATATCTACATGCTCGTTCTCTTTAAGTACAAAATCCATCAAATTATTTTATATGCCATGCACATATGTATGCTTATACAATAAAATGTTAATCATGCATCACGTGTGTGTATAAGTTGCAAGTCTAATGACTACCTTAGCAGAATATTGTCAATTATCGAGTTACCCAATTGATTGGCATTACCCCATTTTTGTATACAAGCATTTTATACACTGGGCGTTTGGTTAGTCGGTACAATTTACGAAGATAAGCATTTATAGAGCCATTCTTCGAGGCAAATTTTGTTCGAAGGTTGTCCCAGAATAGCGTATATTTCTTGATTTGTTTACTCCAACATAATGATATAGTTTTATAATTTTACATGGACATTTGTACAACCATATCACGTGTATTTGACGAAATTGTTTTATAAATGGATGTTTTTGTAACCCATTGTAACGGTTTGCAGTCCAGCACGACATTTGTTTTTAAATATTCAGTGAAATTAAGACTTAAGCAGTTTCAGCCGCATCGCGCCAAAATACTTATAATCATAATTGGCATCTTTTGGTGAGTTTTTATGTAATTATTCATAGTGATTTTTTCATATTTGATGGGTTAATTAATGAAGTACTACAGCAACGTTGTTAGTGTTACAATGTAGAAAAAACGACATTACGGATCGAGTGACTGCCATTTTCTCAGCATTGTGTTGTACCGTATATAACATAGTATATAAGTATCCGGAGGAACAATAAATTATGTAAAATCCACAGCACAATACATCAGGGTAATTCGGCAGTTATTTTTAAGATTTCCCGACATTTTATTTTGCACAGAAAGGAAGCGGAACAAAATTCATCAGACGGACCGATCAGAAAAAAATACGTCAGATCGCTTCCTACACTATCCGCACAGAATGTCAGCTCAGGCTGTCCATTTTGAAAAAAACATTTAATGCATTTTTGACAGTATGTAAAGAAATATATTTCCAAAGTGTTGATCAGAATTTCGGCGTATAGTGTTTAAAGTGTAAAGCCGACGAATGAGAGTTCTTTAGAAAACTGAGGTAGCGTGACGTCGTTGGCGAGTGTTGACGTTGACGTTCTGTGGACCGTATAACGTCACATGGTGCTGGTCAAATATGCACACTTTTAATGTTTTTGGAAGATATATCATGAAACTTGGCTAGTATGTCAAGCAATAATTTCTCTAAAAGTCGATTATCATTTGGGCATACAGTACTTTATAGTTTTTAAGATATAACAGGATTATACGGTATTCTTCGACAGCACGCGAATATCTAGTAGACATATTATTCAGTCAATTTACATTTTCGTTGCAAATCGGTATGCAACAACATTAACATGCTGTTGAAGTGGTCATATGTTTTCATATTGTTCATGAACTTTGAATCTTAATGGGTTACTAGTATCTCAAGTATCGATATTTACGCTAATTAAGTGCGGTTATTACAATGTCACGAGGCTTGAGTGTTTTAGCGTCATGCAAATGACGTTGTTATCATTAAATGTTGACACCAGTAAGGGATTTTCTAATTTAATCTTCCTGTATAGAAAACGCATTGCGGAGTTGCAATGTTTGTGAAGTCACACGTGCAGAGGGGAACAGGAATAAATTTCATAATGTAATAGTGTTTTGATTTTTAAATCATTGCATTCATTGAAATTTAGCAGATATGTTTATTTAGATCTGTAATTGTGTTTTAAGGTGACACATATAAGAGCCGTAATAGCATCAACGTAATTTTATAGTTTACACTATTGTTATCATTTAGATTAAGCTGATATGTTTATTAAAATCGATGTTAAGAGTTTTGTATCCTTTAGGACAGTTCTGGCATGCCACGTGGTCTCGATGAGACGTCATTTATGGCTAAAACGCAAGTATAAATCTGTCAACAGTTGATAAACATCCTGACCATTTTAAGGAGTTTACAGCATCGTCACTTTAGCCACGAATGATAATATTATATCATTCACACACGTTTACATTATTCTACTTATTCTACTTACTACCTTAAGCCTGTTCACTTCAGTATCGATCATAGGCCGCTAACAATCTTCCTCAATGTCAGTCTGTTCAACGCTTTTGTCAGCATGGTTTGTCAACTAATTCTTCTGCTGCCTTCCCTGTACGATTCCTTCATGTCTTTCTTCCTTCCCTCGTCACCTGCTCTAGAATTCTGCACCATGTAGCCTTTGGTCTACCCATCTTCTGTTGATCCTGATGGTTCAAACTCAAACCTTTCTGGATGAGGTTTGCTTCTGCTTTTCTCAATGTGTACCCTTCTCATATCCAAACCCCCTTCTTTATCAGGGTTGGGAGAGGAATATTGACATTACGCCATAGAAAATATCGCTCCATCTGATTGCTTGTTGAAGGCTACTTGGCAAAGGTGTTCAAGTAATCCATCGGACCATATGATTATAATTTACCATTAAAATGAATATAAAGGTATTGATTGACAACTGGGGGCATGTCAATGTGAATGATCTACCCCATTAGTTTTGATATATTTGAAGTGTCTGTAACTAGTTAGATCTACTCAGTCTGTCGAATGGTTACCGCTCAGCTTCACCAAAGTCATGTCGGTTACCTGATACATTACGTGTTTCCACCACTCCCGACACGGACCCAGTGTGAGGCTTATTGGAGCTACATTATGCTACAATATGCTAAAGTTTTTGTCCGAAACCGGTATTGTTGTTTAGTCGAGTTTGGACACACAAAGCCTTACATAGGAAAGTAGCAGAGCATTTAAAACAGACATAACGAAGTGAACACACGGACCATTCGCAATACAAAATTGAACTTGGAAACACAACTTCTCCCCTTCAGATAAATGACGACAAGCCGTGTTTGCCCTTTCGTTCTGACAATGCAATTACAATACTGCAACAAGTATGTTCAAGAGAAAGCAATTATCAAATCGCCGATAAATAAGCCCTATACAAGTGTATATCCTGAACAATCGTGGGAAAAGACGCTTGTAATATACATATTTTCATAAACCGTGTCTGATACTCAATTGCTTAAACTTAAACCACTTTTATGCTTAAGAACTTTTAACCTACTTTCGTACACATGAACGTGGGAAGTTTCTAGAAACATAACAGTACCTCCTTTACAATCAAAGCACTTAAATCAATCAACCAATAACTCCTTTTGAAAGCGACACATTCTTTTGTTGCCTTTGCATGTATATGCAAAATATACTTCGAAATCGTTATGTTTCAGTAGTTGCACTGAATAAGCAATACAGCCTTTAATGGATACATTGTAAATGTATTTTAAACTTCTGTAATGTTTTGGGCGTATTTCTCAGATTGTATCAGTTAGCGGCAATCAATTATATTATAATTGAAATAAAAAGTGGTTTCCCCTGAAGGCATGGAACTACACTAATATATGTTTTAATTATGATTCTTCGGCTGTTATTGTTTGTATATACAGGGTGTCTCAAAATACATGTCCGCTTGTTGAAGGGTCATAACTTTGCCAAATGAGTTAGTAAATTGATAATCATAGTATCATATGAAAGCTAAATTTAAACATTGTGGGGTGAATTATATCAAGTGTCAATACTCGAAAAGTTGTTGACGTCATATACGTTATACTGACGTCATTAGCAACGGACGTTCTAAAATATCCGAAGAGGAAGATAACATAGTTTGTACGGTAACATGGGTCAATTTTATATCATATGTGGGCATAGTACTAGCCAGTCGTACTCTACTATGCACACACTGGCAGAGAAACTGACAAGGGGTCATTGAAAAGTGAAATCTGACATATTTAAGGGAGGAACACGTTTTAAAATCAATTAGGACTGAAAATTTGATATTCACACATTTCTAGGCATATCATATTCATAAAAGATGCACAAATCGCGTCGAATGAACATACTGGATTGAATGTATAGCGGTATGTCTAGTTTATATCCAACAGTCCAAACATAGTCATATAATGTAACTTGATAGCATAAAATAGTAATAAATGAAGTATCAATCACCAAAAACTGCCATGGTAGGTGAATGAATTTGGTTATGCTACTTTTATGGAAATCAGGAAAAAGTAACCAAAACATCCTAAATATTTATTTCTTCTAATATTATTTCAAAGTTAGATTATACAGTTCAAGATATGTAACTACTTCGAAACTCGAAATATCGATTTGTGGAGAATATGGAAACATCACGTCCAACTCAAAGGTGTGTGAACGTCATTAAAATCGTCAAACGACGTCAATACAGGTTTTTACCGAATTTGGGTTAGCTACTCAAAATGCATTCTATAAATTTTGTATGCATTGTTTTGGATAATTGTTTCGTAATTTCTACATTGATTTGAATGCCCTTTGATCAAACATATAAATCAGATATGTAAAGCAATACATTACGGAGTTATATGTCCTCAACAAGCGGACATGTATTTTGAGACACCCTGTATATGCAAAGTGTAAACAACTACACGAAATACATGTACATCGTTTTACTCTGTAATAAAACCCATCGGTTATTTAACTTAACATGAGCAATTGTTAGGAATTGATATTACGCCAGTTGTCAATCTATTCCATTTTAATCAATTTTAACGGTACAGTAATAATAGTCACATGGTCCAATGAATAAACTTGAAAACCTTCGCCAAGCAATATTGGACAAACAATCTGGTGGAGCAATCTCTGCTCTGGCCTAATGTCATTTGGCCTTCTTCATACATGTGTCATATTTTAGAATAAATTCTTTTAGACAAGAAAACATGACCACAATACTATTGCTAATTACATAGATACATAGAAGACCGTTTTCAGTATAATTATATTATATTGAACACACAATAAGATGTACTTAAACAGAACATATTTTAAATCAGGGAATAGCACGTTTGATAGAAGTAGTGTGGTATGAATATTGAGATGATCATGTTATGAAGGTTCTCTTTGGTAAGATTTAACTGAATCATATCTTATAATATACGCTTTAGTGAGACACATTATGAGTTAGAGTTATGTATGATTATGTTGATACATGGTCGTTTGAGTACTTCTAATAATGCCGGGCATATCCTTTAATTGCCAGACAGCTTTCGGCTGCAACATGTCGGACATATTTGTGTGACTCCACCCCTTTCGATCCCGGGCCGCTAGATTAAGCGGCAAGCGCGCTAACTACTGACTTACAGAGGCACACTGATGTGTATCAATATAGACTGGTGTAGGCTTAGACATCGACTCCATGTACAAGTTTATATCAACCACTTTACTGCCCTGCAAATACCACGATCATTCTTCGTGGCACTTTTAATTCTGCACAAGTCGAAACTTATCCTAAGAAATATTCACGCGACAAGAAGAACAGCATCAGAACACTACTACTGCTACACACAAAAAACAGTTAACTGTAAACAATAATCGAAACTTCCTGAAATATAACATAATTATAACATTTTGGTTTATCTGAGAAAATTTCCGTGTAGCATTTCATAATTAAAATAGTGTGGTTGCTTGTGCAAATAATGCATATAGCAATTTAGGATTTTGTTTTTCTTAGAACATGCAGGTTATTCCGGCGATCCCGTTCGCTTGAACATGAGCAAACAGTGCATAGTAAGGTTGAGACTCTTCTAAAACACATGACGAGTTTCAATAAAACTGTACGATGCAAACACCATTTAAATGCCATTCAAAACTGGACAACGTCATGATTTGTCTATCTCTGCATTGCTGAATTAACTCAGTGGGTGTGAGTGTACACTAAATAAAGTAATACACTGGCTTTATATACGGACATATGTTGATGATTTTTTAAGATATTGTCAATGCCGGATAGCCCCAGCGATTACAGTGAACAATTCTACCTAATCAAGCACCTAGCGTGCGCGGGGCAGTTGCATTATTTATGAAACACCCTACGTACATGTATAAACCTGAACTAAGCGAAGTTTTATGAAATATATCACAAGGTTTCCACGCACAAACTATCTATATATCCTACTTGTTACATATCTGGGCACTGTTTTATCAAAGCATTTACGCTAGCGTAAGCCTAAGATTTCCTAATACAGTGTATAGACTTTCCGTCCAGAAATACTGGTTTCCAGTATTCTTTGATCTGGGTCTCAATGGCTTTATAATTGGTTAAGCGTGCGGTCAGCTCAACTATCCTGATAAAACATTTCCAGCAATAAAAAAGACATTAATTATACAGCAACTGATATGCCACATTCCAAGCAGGATGGCTGTATCAAGTTACAATGAATCAAGAAATTAAGATTTTCCAAATATATGACTGTGCTGTGTATACAGATTGTGAATGAAATTAAATTTAAAATAGTTATTTTATTATATTTTATTATTATTCAGTGGTTGTCACGGGATGTGGATGCACTTATAACTGTGCACTTAGACAATCCCAATTTTTCAGTATTAGGTAGAGATATTTTGTTAAATTTGCAAGCCAACACATGTAGTGATAAGATGTATCATATCTTTTTAGCTCACCTGTCACATAGTGACAATGTGAGCTTTTGTGATCACTCTTCGTCCGTCGTCCGTCCGTCGTCCGTCCGTCGTCGTCGTCGTCCGTCGTCGTCCGTCGTCGTCCGTCGTCGTCCGTCGTCGTCCTCGTCGTCCGTTGTCGTCCGTCGTCGTCCGTCGTCGTCCGTCGTCGTCCGTCGTCGTCCGTCAACAATTGGCTTGTGTACACTCTAGAGGCAACAGTTTTGATCCAATCTTCATGAAACTTGATCAGAATGTTGTTCTCCATGAAGTCTAGGCCAAGTTCGAAACTGGGTCATGCGGGGTCAAAAACTAGGTCACTAGGTCAAATCTTAGAAAAGCCTTGTGTACACTCTAGATGTCACCAATTTGTTCCAATCTTCATGAAACTTGGTCAGAATGTTGTTCTCCATGAAATCTAGGACAAGTTCGACACTGGGTCATGCGGGGTCAAAAACTAGGTCACTAGGTGAAATCTTATAAAAACCTTGTGTACACCCTGAAGGTCACCAATTTGATTCAATCTTCATGAAACTTAATCAGAATGTTGTTCTCTATGAAATCTAGGCCAAGTTCGAAACTGGGTCATGTTGGGTCAAAAACTAGGTCACTAGGTCAAATGTTAGAAAAACCTAGTGTTCACACCAGAGGTCACAATTTTGATTCAATCTTCATGAAACTTGGTCAGAATGTTGTTCTCTATGGAATCTAGGCCAAGTTCAAGACCTGGTCATGTGAGGTCAAAAACTAGGTCACTTGGTCAAATCTTAGAAAAACCTAGTGTTCACACTAATTTTGATCCAATCTTCATGAAACTTGGTCAGAATGTTGTTCTCTATGGAATCAAGGCCAGGTTCAAACTGGGTCATGTGAGGTCAAAAACTAGGTCACTAAGTCAAATCTTAGAAAAACCTTGTGTTCACTCCAGAGGTCGTGGTTTTGATTCAATCATCATGAAACTTGATCAGAATGTTGTTCTCTATGAAATCTATGCCATGTTTGAAACTGGGTCATGTTGGGTCAAAAACTAGGTCACTAGGTCAAATCTTAGAAAAACCTAGTGTTCACACCAGAGGTCACAATTTTGATCGTATCATCATGAAACTTGGCCAGAATGTTGTTCTCTATGAAATGTAGACCAAGTTTGAAACTGGGTCATGTGGGGTCAAAAACTAGGTCACCAGATCAAATCTTAGAAAAATATTGTGTTCACTCCAGGGGTCACCGTTTTGCTCCAATCTTCATGAAATTTATATGGTCAGAATGTTGGTTGTACTGATACCTAGACCAATATGCAACAGGTGAGCGACCTAGGGCCTTTCAGGCCCTCTTGTTAACATATTTGATGTCATAACACACAACATTAAAAGCAACGCTAGCACTTAAATCAGAGTTGTGTAAAATGCGAATTCTCGAAATCTGCTCGGGCTTAAAACGGTCAGTTTTCAATTAGCTGAGAATGTGTCCCAATGGACGTTAGTAGGCTAGGACGTGTTGCTGCATTGACGGCACCGTCGAAGGACAATCTCGCAGTTGGTTGTCGGGTTCATAGTTGGCAATTTGATACAACAGTTGCCAGTTGTATTTGGCAATTTGATTCAACAATAACACTTCAAATTGGCAGCTGGCTATTGGTTCGCAATTGCCAATTCAATCCGGTAGAAGGCACCGAATTTGATGATGGCTATCGGTTCGCAGTTGTCAACAGTGAAAATTGAATTGGCAGCTGGCTGCTAGTATTTAGTTGCCCAACACTTTTACACTGAACTTCGAATTGGGAGCTGGCTGCCAGTTCGCTGTTGCCGTTTCGATCATATGATATCATTCCAATAAGCTGCTAGCCCCTAGTTCAGATTTGCCGATTCGACAGTAGAAATCAAATTGTCAGCTTAGTTATGAAGTTAGATAATAGTTTGCATTTGCTGTTACGAGCATCCTGTAAAAATGAATAGGCAGCTGGCTGATGGTACCATTTAGCCGATTCAATCCAACAGTGGAATTTCAATCGGCTACTGACCTGCAGTTGTCAATTCGATCCCATAGAAAAATGAAGTGACAGCTAGCTGACTGACGGTTCACTGTTGCTGATTGGATTCAAAGGTATTCAAATTGGAAACCGACTAAGAGGTCACAATTCGCAATTCGTTTGGCAGGTTACCATTTCACAGATGGTGGTTCAAATATCCTATAAAATTTGAATAGGTAACTGGCTGTCAGTTCGCAATTTCGTTCTCTCGATTAAATTCGAATTGTAAACTGTTTGACGTTTCGAAGTTTGCGATTCGAGTTAACTGTAAAATTGAATTTGAAGTTGTCAATTTGATACTGCAGAAGAAAATCGTATGGACAGCTGACTGCCGGTTCGCAGTCCAGATTCGAGTGTACTATAAAATTTAAATTGGCTACTGACTGCCGTTTTGCAGTTGGCGATTCGATCCTCCTTTTAAATTTGAATTGGCAACGGGTTGCTGTTTTCCAATTGTCGATTTGAGTCTTTCTCCTGTAAAATTAAAATTTGCTGCTGGCTGCCGGTTTGTATTTACCGATTCAATTCAACATTGAATGCTGGTCGACGGTTTGCAGTTGCTGATTAGATTCAACAAAGTAATTCGATTTGGAACCTGACTGCGAGTTTGCAGTTGCCAAATCTTTCAACTGGCTGGGATTCGAATCTGCTGTCAATTTGAATTGGTAGCTGGTGCAGTTTTGTGCCTCCTTTAAAATCATTTGAATTGGCAGCTGTTTGCCGGTGTAACGGTCAGTTTTATCCCCCACATGAGTGTAATTAATATGATAATAGGGGGAAGAAATGGCCTGGTGTTTTTTATCCCCCACATGAGTGTAATTAATATGATAATGGGGGAAGAAATGGCCTGGTATTTTTCATCCCCTACCTGAGTATAGTTAATATAATGATGGGGGAAGAAATGGCCTGGTCTATTTTATCCCCCACCTGAGTTTAATTAATATGATAATGGGGGAAGAAATGGCCTGGTCTATTTTATCCCCCACATGAGTGTAATTAATAAAATCGACTAGGCCATTTCTTCCCCCATCATCATATTAACGTTACTAAGGCGGGGGATAAAATTGACTAGTCCATTTCTTCCCCCATCATCATATTAACTTTATTCAGGCGGGGTATAAAATAGACTAGGCCATTTCTTCCCCCATCATCGTGTTAACTTTACTCAGGCGAGGGATAAAATAGACTAGGCCATTTCTTCGCCCATCATCATATTAACTTTACTAAGGTGTGGGATAAAATAGACTAGGCCATTTCTTCCCCCATCATCACATTAAGTATACTCAGGTGGGGAATAAAATAGACTAGGCCATTTCTTCCCCCATCATCGTATTTACTATACATAAGCAGGGGATAAGAATGACCAGTCTATATCTTCCCTATAATAATTTTTAGGGTGGGGGAAGAAGAGGCCTGGGGTGAGGGAAGAATAGGACTGGCGGGGGATAAAATAAACTAGGCCTCTTCTTCCCCCGGAGGATAAAACTGACTGGGGGAAGACGGGGTCTGTAACATCGGATCGCAGTTACAGATTCGAGTTTACTGTAAAATTTAAATTTGCCGCTGGCTGCCGGTTTGTATTTGCCGATTCAATCCAATAGTGGAATTTGAATTTTAACTGCTGCCTGCCAGTTCACAGTAGCCCATAAAATGTGAGACTCCTGTAAAATTTGAATTGGTAGATATATGCTGATCCGCATTTGCCAATTCGATCGAACCACAGTTGCTAATTTGATCGATCCACAGTTGCCAATTTGATAGATTCACAGTAACTGATGTTAATTTGATCGATCCACAGTTGCCAATTTGATCGATCCACAGTTGCCAATTTGATCGATCCACAGTTGCCAATTTGATCGATCCACAGTTGCCAATTTGATCGATCCACAGTTGCCAATTTGATCGATCCACAGTTGTCAATTTGATAGATTCACAGTAACTGATGTTAATTTGATCGATCCACAGTTGTCAATTCGATCGATCCTCAGTTGCTAATTTGATCGATCCACAGTTGCCAATTCGATCGATCCACAGTTGCCAATTTGATCGATCGGCAGTTGCCAATTCGACCCGTTGAAAAAGTTGAACTCAATGTAGTTGAGTATACTCTTTCGATAATATTATAAATCAATATTTTATTATTCTTAAGCATATTGTAAATGCCACACTGAACAATCTTTCTCAGTTGTAAGTTTGCTGTGAATCTTTTGCTGTGAAAATAAAATCTTGGTTGAAAAGACTTGAAACTGACTTTTCTCTTACACACTCTATACAGAAAATACTGAAAAAGAATCTTCTAATTTTCTCTGACCACAAATTTTCTCATTTAGTGATAAGCTGTATCATGCTGACATTTAACCAGGGCAGTTAGGGCCATTTAATTAAGGACCGTGAAGGTATCAATTACATGCTAGATAAATCTTTGCTGTAGAGAAACCTGGCTCTCTCTGGAAAGTCTATACACTGTATACAGAAAATACTGAAAAAGAATCTTCTAATTTTCTCTGACCACAAATTTTCTCATTTAGTGATAAGCTGTATCATGCTGACATTTAACCAGGGCAGTTAGGGCCATTTAATTAAGGACCGTGAAGGTATCAATTACATGCTAGATAAATCTTTGCTGTAGAGAAACCTGGCTCTCTCTGGAAAGTCTATACACTGAATATATTGCGTACGTCGATAATATTTGCGTAAATGCGTTTTACAAAGATATTTTGGTTCACATTCTGTAGTAAGTTTTAGCTTATTTCTACGCCCAGGCTGGGCAACCCTAAATGGCAAATATGAACGTAAATGAAGAGTTTTTAACACGCACCGATGATTTTTGACCGTCGCATGTTATTTTAGACCGTCACTTGTTGTTTTAGACCGTCACTTGTTAGTTTAGACCGTGATTAATCATTAAATCTTGACGTATATTTATTCATTCTGGTACCCGTTATATTTGTTATATTGGTTATATTGTGTCCCGAACAACGTTCAATATTCAATATTTTTGCGTAATTGTATGCAAGTACTTGCGATCGTGTAGTAAAACACACTTACGAGTTTGCGTAAGGTAGATATCGATGCGTAATTTTAGGCGACATTTACTCATTGTTAGTAAAACAGTGCCCAGGTCACTGATTCTTGTATCTGAAAAGTAAGGTTTTAGTTAGTAAACATTATTATTATTATACCATATTTATATAGCCCTTATTTCATGTATACACACGGTCAAAAGTGCTGTACAATCATGACTAATACATGGTTAAAACAGTATATAATGTACATAAAATATAAAAGTAGGACCTACTAAACCCAGTAGGCGGGGGCTCTACTTAACCCAGTAGACGGGGCTCTACTTAACCCAGTAAACGGGCCTCTACTAAACCTAGTAGTAGGGATCTTTTGAAGAAAGTTGATGGAGCTCTACTTAACCCAGTAGGCGGGGCTCTACTTAACCCAGTAGACGGGCCCTACTAAACTTAAAAGTAGGGATCTACCAATAGGTGGATTGGGCTTATAGTCCTGGGAACATGTGGGTCGTTGGGTCCAATGATAGGGCGCCAAGTTAATGGGAACACACACAGAGTCAGCATGAATAAGCTCTATTAAAATAGTGCGTTTTCAGCGCTTTCTTGAAGGACGGTAGTGTTTTACTGTCTTTGAGCGCTGTTGGCAGTGCATTCCAGAGTTTCGGTGCAGCAGCTGTGAAACATCGGTCACCGTAAGTCACAGTCCTCGTCCTTGGCACAACTAGAAGAACAGAATCATTTTGAGACCTTAGCTGTCTTTGTGGAGTATATACCTCCAACATACTTCTGATGTAGCCAGGCGATTTTCGATGTAGTGCTTTGAAAACATGAGTCAAGACCTTGTACTCTACCCTGTACTGTACAGGTAGCCAGTAAAGATCCTTCAGCACAAGAGTGATGTGATTGTAACGCGGTGTCCGTGTGATGAGGCGGGCAGCTGTATTTTGAATAATTTGTAGTTTATTTAGAATGATTTTCGGGGTGTCACATAGAAATGCATTGCAGTAATCCAGTCTCGATGTTACTAAAGAATTGATCAGGGATTTTGTTGCATCAACAGTTAAGTATTGTCAGATTTGGCCTATTTGTCGGATCTGCATGAAACACGACCTTAAAGACAGAGTTTACATGTTTGTCCATGTCCAAATGCGAATCCAACATGGCCCCGAGGTATCTCACCATCGACGTTGGTCTGATCACAGCATCACCAACTTTTACATTGAGATTGTCGACTGAACTGGCCTTCCTTTTCGGTACAAACAACATTACCTCAGTTTTTTCGGCGTTAAGTTTCAGCAAATTTTCTTTCATCCAGTGCGACAAGCTTCAATTCGTTGCAGTGTTTCATCTCGCGAGACACAATCTTTTGGTTTGAATGCCATATACAATTGGGAGTCATCGACATAGAAATGATGTTGCAATTGATGTTTTCTACAGATTGCATCTACTGGTTTTGTGTACATAATTTAGTTCTTCGGACCAAGCACAGAACCATGCGGTACACTGTAGTTCATTAGTAGAGGTTTTGAAAGTTCTCCATCTATACAAACAGTCTGGTAGCGGTCACACAAATAGGATTTCATCCACTCTAGTGAATGACATTAAATGCATCACTGTGTAAGTTTTACACTTACGGACTTCTTAGAATGTCTTGTATCATAATTGATTTTTCCACTTCAGTATTGGTTACTGATAATTAGTCTTTCATCCTCTGCTATACTAAGTAAAACCCTGTTTTGAACGTACAGTTTGAGTAAATATGACACGCAACGATACTATTTGTTTACAGAGGTATAAAGCATTAAGTGAGCAGCTACCTCAATTTCTAAGATAATATTTACTTTCTTTATCAATTTGTTGAAAATATGAGCGCAACATTATTTTAACGTTAATATAGATATTTATGTGTTCCACTAATATGTTTTGTAAATACCAGCCCCTCACCAAATGCATGTAAAGGACGGATAACCTGTAAAACAAAATACCGTACTATACACCATGATTTTCTCTCGTTGTAATGAACAACATCATGCTTAAATGATCCAACAGGAGATACGGACTCCATCTATTGGGAAATGAAACTCCTACAGTAAACATAATTCATATGGTTATGTAATGTATAACGTTCATTTTGCGACTTCTAGAACTCAATAATATTGGAATACAAAATGTGGTTTCCAATATTCAGTATGTAGAATCACGTGACATATTTTATTACAAAGAAAAGCTCAGCAGTAATGATATTATGCCTAAATGGAGCTTGGAATTGTCGCCAACCATGGACATGTAAGCGGTGTTTGATTCTAATTTTGGTTTGATAGAGGAGAAAAGACTGAAAAAATGTATGCGCTTGAAAGCACTTGTATGCTTAATGAATGCATTATATCATTACTGTTAATTGTTTAGTTATTCTTGCTAATAAAGGTTATTTCTGTCCGTCAACAAATTGTGCATATTTAAAAACAAATATGTATTTATTGGTTCTATTAACCGAAAAATGAACGTTTCATATTACCATTACTTCCTCTGGTATATTTTCTGTAGTGGTTTATTTATATGACTGGTGGATATAACATTGTATTGTCTGGTGATATAATTATGTTCATCTATAGTTCAATCTTGAACCCTGAGCCATGAACTTTCAGACGAGTCTATTTCGCGGGTAACCCGTGATGTATTTAAAGATATGCTACTTACTACTGTGTGTAATTTATCGATTTACAGTTTATCGGTGCATGGATTAAACTGTGCAGTCACGGCTCAATGCTCGAAATCGAACTATAATATTGCTGTTTTGAGAAGTGAATGGGTAGACGAACAGTTCAAATCATCAAATCTCAAATGAAGTTGATTCTTAAATCAAGGAGCAGCAGTTTTTCTTGCGTTATCCCAATGGTATACTGTAATAATACTGTATCATTTAATTTCGATGGAATGAAATTTTGTGTTTTGGTTAAAAGGATCATTTTGATGGGACGTATCTTCGATGTTGCATTTCAGGTAATAAGTACAAGTGTCAAACTTATTTTTCGATGGGATTTAATTTCGTCGTAAAAGGTGGGCCATGAAATCCACGAATTTAATTCTATACGAAAAAAAACGATTTAACAGTATCCGATGTTGGGGCTACGTTTGATGTCTCGATAACAAACTTGTCCCAGGTAGTTGTTCATTTCGACATTGAGCATGTTGAGTGAATGTATAAGATCAACAATCATACAGCAACACGAGTTGATTAATTTAACCTACCACTGATGCATACGTTCATAGTAGTAACAGGCACTCCTTTGTTGAAATGCCCATTTTGCCCAATGTCTGTCCGACATTGAAATAGCGGTTGTACCATCGTACATTAGTATTACAATGTATTACAATGTTTGCCAACCACCTGATTGTAAAATAATCAAATAGCGGCTATTTGTAATTTATAATTGAATTTTGGCGTTTGGAAAGGTCCCACCTTCCACTCCGAAAGTTGAAAGGAAAAGAGTCGGACGACAGACATCCAGACGGATCGTCAACACCGCAGTATGTATTGACGTTGGTGTTATTGTAGATGTCATACATGACGCACATACAACGTCAGGAAAATATGACTACTTTTCAATAACAGGTAATCGCAGATAAAATGTAAACGTCGATCATATGGTTGTGTGGCTGTTTTTCTTGCGATAAGAAAATTTCATACGTTAGTATGCAAGTAGTCCAACTCTTCAGGGTGTCGTGGGGATTACTTAATCGTTAACAAATAAAAAGCAAAACAAGTTTATACACATCATTTATATCAATATAATACATGCTATTATATAGAATATTTTGTCACTCAAAAAGCGTAGAATAAGGAATAGCGTAGTACAGAATATGCGAGGGACGTTTACAAACTTCCAGGAAAAGTGCTCTATAATGTTTATCCTATGTTCAAATTATTTCAATCTGTATTTAAACAAATCCATTCGTGATACATATTAAGAAATACCTCATCGAGTATCATTGGATTTTGCGACTCCCCTTTAGTTAGCGTTTGGGATTTCACATATAAATGGACGTGAATGCTCACATTTGTAATCATATTGTTCGTGATAGTTTATTTGGAGAACGAGGCAAAGTCTATCTGCAGTATTTTTAGGATAACTAGAATACCACTTGAGAAATTCACTGTTAAAACCGTACTGATATTCCCATGGTGATGACAAATCTCTACGTCGACCATTTATATGTAAATTCGTTGAAAATCTACTCAGTAGAGATTTGACGTCATCGTACTTTGACTGAGAGTCTATGTGGTTAAGAGAGCCTCCTTCCAGCTTACACTGTTCCACGGCCTGATCGTTTGATACACTAGTTGTATTTAGCTTCATGCAGAAACTATTACTGGTCAGATTGTAGCTAAATCGACAGGATCCTTCACAATGTTTGTTATCTAATTCGGCGGTCATTATTTTTTCATCCATATGTCCTGTGACGGCACATGATCGGGTTCGTGTTTGACTCCCAAAGTAGCCTTGTCTAGATGCATCACATTGAGACCATGGTGTCCATTCCCCACAAGGTTGTAGATTATGTATGGCCATACCAATAAGGGTCAACATTGGTTTATTTAGTTTTCGTCCTAATTTCATCAGTCCGTTTCCATCAATATTTTCACCGAATGTTCCGTTATTCTCTGATGCCGTAGAGTAAGATACTCCAACCAATATCGCAAATAGAACAAATAATCGCCACATTGTGTACAATGTACTCCTTTCTCGCTATATAGTTACTAAGAATACAAAATAACTGTATTCAACTTAAAGATTGCTTGAAATGAACACTGTCACAATGATATACAATAATGTACATATATAAGTCTTATTTCAAAATAATGTGTTATTTATTCTAGCTTTTACAATTGCGGTTTTGCTAAACAACTTTTGCGCTCTTAGTAATAAAATGAACCCTTATTCGAATTTAATGTGTCTTTAAGTTTTGCAATACAGTTTAAGGTGTAACAATGATCGGTATTCTACATATCTGTATAGCTAGTTTGCGATAGAAAAATACGTGTTTTTGAAATATTTCTCTGTAATTACTACACCTACAAGTATGAAATTTTGCACGAATAAATAAAATATATCTACCTTATACACACTGAAATTTCTGCAACACCAGAAATGAGTTAAGCAAGTTTTTTTCATAAGTTTCTATGTAACATATTAATTTTGTAGTTTCGTATGAGATATAAAGTTAGAAGACTTGATACTTGCAACAGTCAATTTTACGGTCACGTGATACGCCTAACGGTATATTTACGTTTTTGCAACCTACTTAATATAAAACATGCGAGGCCCGTCAGTGAATCTGACGAAGAACATGGTAATGTTGTACATTGTTTACAAGCGACACACATAAATAAACCGAATTATACAGGCCTCCTAAGTCTAGTCTTCATAAAAACAATGCCAATCCCGTTGATCATGGATTGTAACAGTTAAATAATTGATAGTAAATCATCATTGGAATACCAGATTACCTCCCTGAGTTAAACTGTTCATATGCATGTAATTTCAATATATAATATGGAATAAATGTATTTTAATAGGTGACTAAAAATTATGAAATTCGGAATTGGAGTAGGTGGGAAGTTTTTTACCAAAATCTGATGGATTGATTTTCAGAAACGTTAAAAAAACAAAATTGTTTTCTATCACAAACAAGCTATACTTGAACTTTGTGGCAGGTTGATACATTTAATTACTTACTGATTTTTTTAAAACTTCAAAGAAATAAGGCAAGTCCATATTACAGGTGTAGTAACTTTTTTATGTCTCTCTGTATACTAGTATTACAATGGTTCTATAAAAACGTTCACTGACTGCTTATACATTAGGGATTTCACAAAGAAAGGGACTTGAGTATGAGCACCTGTAGTCAGCTTGTGCGTGCAATCTAGAGTATAGGAGACACAAATCATCCGCACCATTTTTAGGATAACCGGAATGCCACTTGAGAAATGCACTTTTCGAACCGTAATGATATTCCCAGGGTGATGACGAATCTTTACGTCGGCCATCAATATGAATATCGGCGTATGAGTATCCACTGAGTAGAGATTTGACGTCACCGTATTTTGTCTGTGAGTCAATGTGGATCAGATAGCCTCCTTCCTGCTTGCACTGTTCCATGGCCTTGTCATTTGTTACTTTAGATGTATTCAGTTTGATGCAGAATCCATGACTTGTCCGATTGTAGCTCTCTGGGCAGACAGGTAAATCCCCACTTTGACCTTTCCCTTCACAGAGTTTATTTTCTTTTTCAGTTGACTTCGCCTTCCTATCCAAGTTGTCTTTGTCGGCACATGGTCGGGTTCGTGTTTTACTCCCAAAATATCCACGCTCAGTGGCATCACATGGAGACCATGGTGACCATTCCCCACAAGGATGAAGATTATGTATGGCCATACCAATAAGGGTCAACATTGGTTTATTTAGTTTCCGTCCTAATTTAATCAGTCCACTTCCATCAACATTTTCACCGAGTGTTCCGTTATTCTCTGATGCCGTAGAGTAAGATACTCCAACCAATATCAAGAAGAGAACAAATAATCGCCACATTCTGTACAATGTTCTCCTTTCTCGCTATATAGTTACTTGTGATACAAATATTATTGTATTAAATTGAACGATTGCTTAAAGTACGCAGTGTGACAATGTTCGATATTATTACGTCTTATTTTATAACGCTGTTCAGTAATCCTGATTTCACAATGTTCAACAACTCTCACGGATCTTTGTAAATATATGGACCCGTATTCGTATTCCATGTACATGCGTCGTCTATAAGTGCTGTTATACAATGTTAAGGTGCAAGCATACCCACCAAATCTACATGGTCATTCTCTTTAAGTACAGAATCCATCAAACTATTTATATGACATTAATATACGTATGCTTATACAATAAAATGTTAATCATCACGTGTGTGTATAAGTTGCAAGTCTAATGACTACCTTAGCAGAATATTGTCAATTATCGAGTTACCCAATTGATTGGCACTACCACATTTTTGTATACAAGCATTTTAGACACTGGTGGTTTGATTAGTCGGTACAATTTACGAAGATAAGCATTTAAATTATAGCGCCATTCTTCGAGGCAAAGACCTAAATTAACCTGTAATTTAGGTCTTTGTTCGAAGGTTGTCCCAGAATAGCGTATATTTCTTGATTTGTTTACTCCAACATAATAATATAGTTTTATAATTTTACATGGACATTTCTACAACCATATCACGGGTATTTGACGAAATTATTTTATAAATGGATGTTTTTGTAACCCATGGTAACGGTATGCGGTCAAGCATGACAAGAGGATGTATCACCAAAAAAAAGATTTGAATTATTCAATGACAATAAGACTTAAGCAGTTTAAGCCGCATCGCGCCAAAACATTTATAAGAATAATCGGCACCTTTTGATGAGTTTTTATACAATGATTGATAGTGATTTTGTCATATTTGATGGGTTAATGAAGTAATATATCAGCGTTGTTAGCGTTACAATGTAGAAAAAACACGACGTCATACGACGTTACGGAAAGAGTAACTGCCATTTCCTAAGCATTGTGTTGTACCGTATATAACATAGTATATAAGTATCCGGAGGAACAATAAATTATGTGAAGTACACAGCACAATACATCAGGGTAATTCTGCATTTGTTTTTAAGATTACCCGACATTTTATTTGGCACAGAAAGGAAGCGGAACAAAATTCATCAGACGGACCGATCAAACAAAAAAATTACGTCAGATCGCTTCCTACACTATCCGCACAGAATTTAGCTCAGGCTGTCCATTTTGAAAAGCATTTCATGAAATTTTGACAGTATGTAAAGAAATATATTTTCAAATTGTTGATAACAATTTCGGCTTATAGTTTTTAAAGTGTAAAGCCGACGAATGAGAGTTCTTTAGAAAACTGAGGTAGCGTGACGTCGTTGGCGAGTGTTGACGTTGACGTTCTGTGGACCGTATAACGTCACATGGTGCTGGTCAAATATGCACACTTTTAATGTTTTTGGAAGATATATCATGAAACTTGGCTAGTATGTCAAGCAATAATTTCTCTAAAAGTCGATTATCATTTGGGCATACAGTACTTTATAGTTTTTAAGATATAACAGGATTATACGGTATTCTTCGACAGCACGCGAATATCTAGTAGACATATTATTCAGTCAATTTACATTTTCGTTGCAAATCGGTATGCAACAACATTAACATGCTGTTGAAGTGGTCATATGTTTTCATATTGTTCATGAACTTTGAATCTTAATGGGTTACTAGTATCTCAAGTATCGATATTTACGCTAATTAAGTGCGGTTATTACAATGTCACGAGGCTTGAGTGTTTTAGCGTCATGCAAATGACGTTGTTATCATTAAATGTTGACACCAGTAAGGGCTTTTCTAATTAAATCTTCCTGTATAGAAAACGCATTGCGGATTTGCAATGTTTGTGAAGTCACACGTGCATAGGGGAACAAGAACAAATTTCATAATGTAATAGTGTTTTGATATGTACACCATTGTAATCATTAAAAGAAAGCTGATATGTTTATTTAGATCTGTAATTGTGTTTTAAGATGACACATATAAGAGCCGTAAAAACATCAATGTTAGGAGCTAGATATATGTATCGTTACATACAGTGTGGTCATACCATGTTGTCTCCATGCGACTAAATTGTAGCATCCCATCGCAAGAAAAAAATTGCCAACAATTTTTTAAATATCCTGGCCATTTTAACGAAACTTCTAACCAATAATTAGTACATTCCACCCTAGTAGACATTATTTAACTTACTGACTCCACTGAGGACCTCCATCTCTGTCTGTCATGATAAAGTGTTAATTAAATCTTCCTTCCTTCGTCACCTGCTCTAGAGTTCTGCTTCATGTAGATTTCGGTTTTACCCACTTTTGTTGACCCAACGGTTTCCAAAACAAAGCTTTACGGGTGATGTTTGTTTCTGCTTTTCTCAACGTGTGTCCTATCCACGTCCATTTCCCATTCTTTATCTGGTTTGGGGGAGGAATTGACATTACGTCAGATTGGAGATCGCCCCATCTGATTGCTTGTCGAAGGCTGCTTGACGAAGGTTTTCAAGTTAATCCGTCGAACCATGTCATTATAATTTACTGTTAAAATGATTTTAAAGGTATTGATTGACAACTGGGGTAATGTCAATTTGAATGATCTACCCCATAAGTTTCGATATTGTTGAGGTTTTGGAAACCTGCTAGATCTTCTCAGTCTGTCGGACGGTTACCGCCCAGCTTCATGAAAGTCCTGTCGGTCACCATTACGTGTTTCCATCACTCCAGAAGCGGACCCAGTGTTGGGCTTATTGGAGCTACATTATTCTACACTATGTTAACGTTTTTGTCCGAAACTGGTATTGTTGTTGAGTCGATATTGGACACACATAGCCTTACATAGGAAAGGCAGTGCTCACCTGCACCAGCGGAACATTGAAAACGACATAACGAATAGAACACACGGACCATTCGCAATACAAAATTGAACTTGGAAACGCAATTTCTCCCCTACAGATATATGACGACAAGTCGTGTCCGCCCTTCCGTTCAGACAATGCAATTACAATACTGCAACAAGTATGTTCAAGAGAATGCAATTATCAAATTGCTGATAAATAAGCCCTATACAAGTGTATATCCTGAACAATCGTGGGAAAAGACGCTTGTATAATACATATTTTTATAAACCGTGACTGATACTCAATTGCTTAAACTTAAACCACTTTTATGCTTATGAACTTATTACCTACTTTCGTACACATGGCTGTGGGAACTTTCTAGAAACATTACACTACCTCCTTTACAATCAAACCGCTGAAAGAAATGAACCAATTACTCCTTCTGGAAGCGACAAATTCTTTTATTGCCTCTACATGTATATGCAACATATACTTTGAAATCGTTATGTTTCAGCAGTTGCATTGAATAAGCAATACAACCTTTAATGGATACATTGTAAATGTATTTTTAACTTCTGTAATTTGTTGGTCGTATTTTTCAGACTGTATCAGATAGCGGCAATCCATTATATTATAATTGAAATAAAAAGTGGTTTCCCCTGAAGGCATGGAACTAAAATAATGTACGTTGAAATCATTAAAATTATTCGCCTATAATTGTTTGTCTTTATATGCAAAGTGTTAAAACGTATAGTCTCAGATTTTGAAAATATTTTGCCACTTTCTTTGTATTCACCCATAAAAACGATTTCGGGGCTCAAAACTTAATTTTTCATGCCGTTGCTATGTTTGTACTCAATTTATTGTGACCCCTTGTCTCAAATCTTTGTTTCTCTAAAAATATGAAAAAGTATAGGTTTTCAAATTATTTTAAATGCTCGGGAATAGACTCGTTAAATGCTATAAGTACACCAACATAGTACATAGTAAATACGTGCAAATAGTCAGTCGGTCGACTTGCCAAATGGTTTTCCAACAATAACTCCAAAACGGGTGGACGTAGGAATCTAAAATTTTAAGAGGATATTGTTCATCCACCACAGACAGCCCGACTCAATTTCAAGGTCATTTGGATCAAAGGTCAAACTTACCATGACCTATGAACACACAACACTCACTGGTCCACACCATAAGAAATATAGGACCTTTGATCGTAAAACTTTACAGAGATTTTGTTGACAATCAGATGTAGGCTCCTACTAATTTTGAGGTCGAAAGGTCAAAGGCCAAGGTCGTGGTGACCTTAGCTACACTAGACTATTTACTGTAATGAGACGTGTATGTTTCACAGACATCTCTTGTACGGTCTGTTATCGTAATTTTTCCGGTTTTGTGTTTTCCTGGTGTGGGTATTGATGGATAATGTGTATGTAATATTTTAAAACTTCGTGCGAAAATCATTTGTTTTGCCCGTGCATTTTGCATAATGTGAAAATTCACGTTCACTGCTCGCAGCGGTCAAATTACAATCATTGAATTATCGGATATTGGTGATATACTACTCGCATGAAAACATGCAAAACATGAACATGATATCATGTGTAATATAAAAAATATACGCATCACATGTTGGTGTACTTATAACATTTAACAAGTGTAAATCATTTATTTGGTAAAAATGCAGATTTGTGCTTAAAGACGACATCCATCGGAACTACCCAATGATCAACCGATGTCTTTATGTTGTTCCATTTGTTTTATCAGTTGTCAAAAGTTCTTACTTAGATCAAATGTTGACAGGGGTATATTGGTTCATCATTGAGTTTTTTCTTGGACTAATATTTTTTGAAGCACAAAACCTTTTTTTTTGCAAATTCAATGCATTTCGTACCTCTCCTGTCGACGACTGTCCTCAAAACCCATTGTGTTGCACAGAGAGGGTGCCGATACAGCGTTTTGCACAATGAGGGTGACGATGGGGTATACGCTGTGACTTATTAACATACTTTTATCACTTCAATAACGTGATATTCCATATGATAATATCATAATATCATGGAACAATGTTATCCTACACGTGTGATAACAATTACGTGGTTTTTAGTGGTTAATACATTTATAAACCTTAACAATGCGCCGTTTTATGTAATATTTCACAAGGTTTCCTTGCACACAATATCTGCGGCTCCTACTTGTTACATCTACTCAAACGCTTTAAATCCCACCACATTAGTGAAAACGTCAATCTATGGATTTTTTTTATTTCTAATTAACAATTTTCAGTCTAAACACAATGAGCTGTGTGATTTTCATATCATTATTATGAGTTTGAAATAAATTAAAATAAAGGTAACAGAGTGACCCATGGAAGTGAAATTCGTAATTTCAAAAGCAAGTATAGGAGCCCGCTATTGTGGTGCATGCATGACATGTGGTATCTTCTCCTCAAGAATATTATCAATTACGCAATAGGAAAGAAATTATGTTCGACGTGATGTTTCCCACCATTAAAGCAACGCTTAACTTGAATTATCAATGCTATCTGGCTTTGGTTGTCGTTCTAATACCATATGACCGATTTCGGTTAAAATATGATCGTTATGTGATGGTTTCAAGCCTTATTTAAACTTGAAGTCTTCGTTATGAGCATCTGACGGTCAGGATATGTCCCGTTATGCGTCTATGGCACCACAAACCAACACTATGAAGGAGCTTGAAGACAAAAGGTAGGGTAATTAGGCTCTAAACGGGAGAAAACTCATTAAAAATGTACTAAAATAATTTACCTTTTATTGACTGTTACGAAAGCAATAATTATGAAATGCAATAATATAATTTTGGCTTGTAAGTTGACACCAGACATTCTTCTGACACTGTGTGCAGCCATGGAGAACCAATTCTAGTGACCATGCCAGTGTAATGTTTTCTTCTAGCTTGGGCTCAATAAGTTTGGCTGGTTTCATCCAGGTCGGTCTTTGATTAAGCCATTCGCTAGGAATCGATGTTCTAAGCCCACAATTCGAAGCGAATGCAAAGGCATCCGAACAAATATTCGAGATATATTCGCAGCATAAAACTACCGTTAGAAAATATTGTTTTTGTTGGGGTTTTTTTCAATGTGTAAACCAACAGTGTACAGTTTAAAGTCAATATCGACCCGTTAGGACGACGCGATAGAGCTTTACGTTCAATACATTCAAATTCAAACATGTTCTTTGGGTGGGGTATTCCGAATGAAAAACATTTCGTTTTCTGTGATTAGGTCAAGTTTGTGAATTGAAAAAAACTGTGAACTATTAATTTTAGCAAAAAAAGAATTATGACAAAATTTAATTATTTTCAATAGTGGTGCGTTTTTAAAGAATTTGAGTGTATCTGGTCACTGATTCTTGAATTTGAAAAGCAAGACAGTAGTTTGTAAAGTATATTAATTACATCATTGTGTGAGTTTTACACTTAGGAATTTCTTAAAATGTCTTAATATCATAATTGATATTTCCGCTTCACAGTCTTGGTTAAGGATAATGAGTCTTTCATCCTCTGCTATACTAAGTAAAAACCTGTTTTGCAAGTACAGTTTAAATAAATATGACGCCATAATACTATTTGTTTACAGAGGAATAAAGCATTAAGTGAGCAGCTACCTCAATTTCTAAGATAATATTTACTTCTATTTAATTTGTTGAAAGTATGAACGCAACATTATTTAATATAATGATCAAATTGATCCACTAATATGTTTTGTAAATACCCACCCTCATTAAATGCATGTAAAGGACGGATAAGGACGGATAACCTGTACAAAAACATAACGTTCTCTACATCACGATTGTCTCTCGTTGTATTAAACAACATCATGCTTAAATTATCAAGCAGGAAATATGGATTTCTTATATACATATGAGCCGTTCCTACTGACATTAAATATATAACAAAAAGTCATAAAATCAGTAATTTTTTCGACTAAAAAATTTAAGAATTTGAAAATTTAAGCTTCAGAGAATTATGCGACATTAAAAACTGAAAAAGTGATTTTTGCGTCACAAGGTCAAAATCGCAGTCGCGGCCACATGGTCAAAACATGAGAAAAAGGTCATGTTCTCCGATTAAATTTGAAACAGTTGGATAAACAGTACGTAGATTCTACTATCATTAAATTGAAAGCTTCACATGAATTGTCATAAAATAATTACCGTCATTGTTATGGTAACTAATTTTCTCGACAACTACCCGTATTGAGAAAGAGGTTTTTGAGGTTTAAACAGGCAGCTACTTTTCTCTTTAAAGAAGCGCTCACAATTCGTGTCGTAATTTATTTGAATAAGAATATTTTTCCAAAATGTGACAATATATTGAATAGTTTAGGTCGATAATTTATCAAATACTGCATTGATTAAATGATTGTTAACGTTACGTCAAATAACGTTGGAATAACGTTTGCGCCGTCACTCAAAAACTTGGCGGATGAGGTAAGTTTTGAATGTCCTTCAAATAAGAAACTGTTCATAAGAGTCCCGTCTTTCCAACGATATATTATCATGCTTTTCGTAATTGTGTCACTAAGCCCGGAAAGAAGAAACGCCTACAGTAAGTTTAATTTTATGGTAATATATATCGGGTTTTACAGTTTTTAAAGTAGATGGTGTATCCAATGAAAGCGTTCTTCTTGCGATTTCTGGAACTCAATAATAACGTCATACTAGTATTTTCCAATATTCTTTTGCTTAGAACAGGTAACCCCTTTTATTACAAAGAACAGCAATGACACAATATTTAAATGGAGCTTGAAAATGTCGCCAACCATGTGTGCGGTGTTTGCTACTGATTTTGGACTGGTAGAGGAAAAGCACAATGGACAAATGAATGACATTGAATGCAATTGTATGTTTATTTTATGCATTATATCATTACATTTAATTGTTAAGTTATTCTTGGTAATAAAGGGTATTTCTGTCTGTATAACGTTTTATATTACCACTATCCCTCGGTATGTTTACTGCAGGCTTTTATTTGTTTTCCTGGTTACTGTTACATTGCATTGTCTGGTGATCTATTTATATACATCTAGCATTGTTTTCCTGAGGAACGAATGGGTAGACGAACAGTTCAAATCATCAAATCTCAAATGAAGTTGATTTTTAAACCAAGAGACAGCAGTTTCTTTTGTTTTAGCCAAATGGTGTACTGTAAAATCATTCATTTTCGATGGGGGTGAAATTTCGTGTTTTTATAAAAAGATCTATTTTGATGGGACGTATTTTCGATGTTGCATTTCAGGTAATAAGTGTCAAATTTATTGTTCGATGGGATTTAATTTCGTTGTTAAAGGTTGGCCACGGAATCCAGGAAATTTAATTATTCACGAAAAACAAATGATTTTACAGTATCCAATGTTGGGGCTACGTTTGATGTCTCGATAACCATCTTGTCCCAGGTAGTTGTTCATTTTGATATTGAGTATGTTGAGTAAATGTATAAGATCTACAATCAAACAGCTACATGATTTGATTAATTCAACCTACCACTGGTGCATACGTATACACTTACGGACTTTGAAAACGCACCACTTATTCAAACCACGAAATTTAATAGTAAACATTGTTTAATTGTATTAAAAGTTTGTCTATAGATAGCTCAATTTATGTTTTAACATCTGTCCATCTTTCAAAACGACAGTTAACAATGTTACTTAGTCACGTGACATCCACGTGCTTAAGTCTCAAAACCAAATTCACATTTGTGGAAAGTGCGTGTAAAGTTATGTTTAGGTGCGTTCACAACAGCGGGTACTCATTACAATTTCAATTCGCTTCTAGAGAATGTTCCTCTATTCACCAACACAGGTTCGGACAATCGTGTGGGCAGATCGGGTCATTAAACTTATCCATGGACTCAGGTGTGAAAGAACATGTCAAATGTTTTCGGTGGAATCCAAATCTGGGACATTCTATCACGCAGATATTGCTTTCTTCAAAAAAATTGACTGTTATTCGTTATTTATACGCATGGTTATATTCATACTGTCCAAGGTTAACACCCGTTTCATCCGGAAATAGTAATACAAGAAGGAAGTGACTGCATGTTGAAGCACGTGTTCAATGTTAGATGAAAATAAAATTGGCAGGGTACTAAGTGAAAATGTTATATTTCATAAATAAACGTGTTTGATATTTTTATTTGATGATTTAGCATATCTATCGACACCAAGCATTCTTTTGACAGGCACGTTTGTTGACCGGACGTCCTTTTTATGGCGGAGCATGCGCATTAATTTATCCGAATTCGGTGGCTTTTTATGCCTTTAATCCCTATTTGAAGATAAACGGTGGTTTCAGTTGGCATAAAACGCTATTGTAGACGAATATTTATTGAATCACGACAACTTAATCGTGCAAAAACCACGCGGTGGCTACTTCCGGTTTGTAACATGTTTTTACCTCCAGGCACATCAGTTTGAGATTGACATTAAATGTAACCTTTGGTTTTGAAACTTAAAATGTGTTGTTTTTTTGGTATGCTAATGAATCGTTTACACATCGTCATTTACACAGGTCGGATATTGTCATTCGCACGAGACTCACGCGCTAAAAATGGGATTTGGCCACGTAGTCACTATTAGCAATTCGGTTAGTAAAACTAAATTAAAATATACTTTACCGACAACGTTCTAACCCAGTAACATTATTCCATTGGTATAAAATAATCCTAAATAGTTCATACAAAAAATACCGACCCCTGAAAAGTGGTGCGTTTTCAAAGTCCGTAAGTGTATATTAGTAACCGGCACTGGTTTGTAGTTTGGCCCATTTTGCCCAATGTCCACTCAACATTGAAACAGCCGTTCGAACATCGTACATAAGTATTACAATGTTTGCCTCCCGCCTGATTGTCAAATAATCAATAGCGGCTATTTGTCATTTATAATATTGAATTTCGGTGTTAGGCAAAGTCCCACCTTCCACTCCGAAAGTTTAAAGGAAAGAGTCGGACGACAGACACCCAGACGGATCGTCAACACCGCAGTATTGACGTTCGAGTCATTATAGATGTCACACATGACGCACATACAACGTCAGGAAAATCACGACTAGCTTTTAATAACATGTAATCGCAGATAAAATGCACACGTCGATCACTTGGTTGTGTGGCTGTTCATCTTGCGATTTGAACTTTTCATATGGTAGTATGCAAGTAGTCTACATGTAACTCTACAGGGTGTCTAGGAAGGTAGCTACAATGATCAAAACGTAACCAATTTAAAAGCTTATACACATTATTTATTGCAATATAGTGCATGTTATTAAATAGAATGTTTTGTCATTCAAACAGCGTAATATAACTTCACTTAGGAAAAGCGAAGTACAGAATATAGTCTGTGTATCGTCCAATATGTAATAATTGTATCTATCAAACGTGCTCGCTCAAAACGTCTTGGAATAGAGAATAAACACTTTTTCTATTCAATGAAATTGTTTACCATGCTCAAACATTTATATTAGGATTTCACAAAGAAATGGATAGGAAGTTGAACATGTATTATCATACTGTCTATGCGATGTGTCGTAAGCGAGACACAGTTCTCTAAGTGGATAGCCAGGGTACCATGTGAGAAATGCACTTTTAGAACCGTACTGATATTTCCAGGGTGATGACGAATATTTACGTCTACCATTAATATGAAAATCAGCCTGACTATCACCGATTACAGATTTAACGTCATCATGCTTTGTCTGAGAGTCGATGTGAATAAGGTATCCTCCTTCCAGCTTGCACTGTTCCATGGCCTCATCGTGTGATACTTTGGTTGTATTCAGTTTCATGCAGAATCCATTACTTGTCAGAGTGTAGCTCTCTGGACAGACAGGTAAATCGCCACTTTGACCTTTCCCTTCACAGAGTTTACTTTCTAGTTCAGTTGGCTTCTCTTTCGTATCCGAGTGGTCTATGTCATCACATGTTCTGGTTCGTGTTTGACTTCCAAAATAGCCACGTTCAGTGGCATCACATGGAGACCATGGTGTCCATTCCCCACAAGTCTGTAGATTATGTATGGCCATACCAATAAGGGTCAACATGGGTTTATTTAGTTTTCGTCCTAATTTAATCAGTCCATTTCCATCAACACTTTCACCGAGTGTTCCGTTATTCTCCGACGCCGTTGAGTAAGATACTCCAATCAATATCGCAAATAGAACAAATAATCGCCACATTTTGTACAATGTACTTCTTTTTCACTATAGTTACGTGTGAAACAAATGTTATTGTATTAAATTGAACGATTGATTAAAGTACGCACTGTGTCAATGTTCGATATTATTACGTCTTATATACGTTGTTAAATGTTATCCGGATTTCACAATGTTCAACGACTCTGACGGGTCTTTGAAAATAAATGGACCTGTATTCCACGTTTCGTCTATAAGTGCTGTTATACAGTTTTAAGGTGCAAGCATACCCACCATAACTACGTGGTCGATCTCTTTAAGTACAAAATCCAACAAATTATTTTATATGGCATGCACATATGTATGCTTATACAATTAAATGTTAATCATCACGTGTGTGTATAAGTTGCAAGTCTAATGACTACCTTAGCAGAATATTGTCAATTATCGAGTTACCCAATTGATTGGCATTACCACATTTTTGTAAACAAGCATTTTATACACTGGGCGTTTGATTAGTCGGTACAATTTACGAAGATAAGCATTGCATTTATAGAGCCATTCTTCGAGGCAAATTTTGTTCGAAGGTTGTCCCAGAATAGCGTATATTTCTTGATTTGTTTACTCCAACATAATGATATAGTTTTATAATTTTACATGGACATTTCTACAACCATATCACGTGTATTTGACGAAATTGTTTGATAAATGGATGTTTTTGTAACCCATTGTAACGGTTTGCAGTCCAGCACGACAATTGTTTTTAAATATTCAATGAAAATAAGACTTAAGCAGTTTCAGCCGCATCGCGCCAAAATACTTATAATCATAATTGGCATCTTTTAGTGAGTTTTTATGTAATTATTCATAGTGATTTTTTCATATTTGATGGGTTAATTAATGAAGTACTACAGCAACGTTGTTAGCGTTGCACAGTAGAAAAAATACGACGTCAGACGACGTTACGGATCGAGTGACTGCCATTTTCTCAGCATTGTGTTGTACCGTATATAACATAGTATATAAGTATCCGAAGGAACAATAAATTATCTAGAATCAACAGCACAATACATCAGGGCAATTCGTCAGTTTTTTAAGATTCTCCGACATTTTGTTTGACAATAAAGGAAGTGGAACGAAATGCACTAGACGGACCGATCAAAATAAAAACTTAAGTCAGATCGCTTCCTTCACTATCCGCACAGAATGTCAGCTCATGCAGTCCATTTTGGAAAAACAATTAATGAATTTTTGACAGGTATGTAAAGAAATATATTTCCAAAGTGTTGATAACAATTTCGGCGTAAAGTTTTTAAACTGTAAAGCCCACGAATGGGAGTTCTTTAGAAAACTGAGGTCGTGTGACGTTGTTGGCGAGTGTTGACGTTTACGTTCTGTGGGCCGTAAAGCGTCACCTGGTACTCGTCAAATGTACACACTTTGAATGTTTTTGGAAGATATATCATGAAACTTTGCTAGTATGTCAAGCAATAATTTCTCTAAACGTCGATTGTAATTTGGGCATACAGTACTTTATAGTTTGTAAGATATAACAGGATTATACAGTATTCTTCGACAACCCACGTATATCTAGTAGACATTTCATTCAGTCAATTTACATTTTCGTTGTGAATCGGTATGCCACAACCTTAACATGCAGTTGAAGTGGTCATATGTTTTCATATATTTCATGAACTTTGAGTCATAGTGGGTTACTAGTATCTCAAGTGTTGATATTAACGATAATTAAGTGCGGTTATTACAATGTCACGAGGCTCGAGTGTTTTAGCGCCATGCAAATGACGTTGTTATCATTAAATGTTGTCACCAGTAAGGGCTTTTCTAATTTAATCTTCCTGTATAGAAAACGCATTGCGAATTTGCAATGTTTGTGAAGTCACACGTGCAGAGGGGAACAGGAATAAATTTCATAATGTAATAGTGTTTTGATTTTAAATCATTGCATTCATTGTAATTTAGCAGATATGTTTATTTAGATCTGTAATTGTGTTTTAATGACACATATAAGAGCCGTACTAAAATCAATGTTAGGAGCTAGATCTGTATATTGTTGAATTTAGTGAGGTCATACCACTTTGCTTCCATGCGACGTAATTGTGGCTACAGACGCAAGAATAAATTTGCCACGATTGTTTAAACATCATGGTTATTTAAACGAGAATTCTAACCAAGAATTAGTATATTCCTCCCAAGTGGACATTATTCAACTTACTGATTCCAGTGAGGACCTCCATCTCTGTCTGTCATAATAAATTGTTAATTGAATCTTCCTTCCTTCATCACCTGCTCCAGAGTTCTGCTTCATGTAGATTATAGTTTAACCCACTTTTGATGACCCAACGGTTTCCAAAACAAGCTTTACGGGTGATGTTTGTTTCTGCTTTTCTCAACGTGTGTCCTATCCACGTCCATTTCCCATTCTTTATCTGGTTTGGGGGAGGATTTGACATTACGTCAGATTGGAGATCGCCCCACCTGATTGTTTGTCGAAGGCTGTTTGACGAAGGTTTCAAGGTAATCCGTCGGACCATGTGATTATAGTGTACCGTTAAAATGATTTTAAAGGTATTGATTGACAACTGGGGTAATGTCAATTTCAATGATTTACCCCATAAGCTTTGATATTGTTGAGGTTTCGGAAACCTGTTAGATCTACTCAGTCTGTCGGACGGTTACCGCCCAGCTTCATTAAAGTCCTGTCGGTCACCATTACGTGTTTCCATCACTCCCGAAGTGGACCCAGTGTTGGGCTTATTGGAGCTACATTATTCTACACTATGTAAACGTTTTTGTCCGAAACTGATATTGTTGTTGAGTCGATATTGGACACACATAGCCTTACATAGGAAAGGCAGTGCTCACCTGCACCAGCCGAACATTGAAAACGACATAACGAAGCGAACACACGGACCATCGCAATACAAAATTGAACTTGGAAACGCAATTTCTCCCCTACAGATATATGACGACAAGTCGTGTCCGCCCTTTCGTTCAGACAATGCAATTACAATACTGCAACAAGTATGTTCAAGAGAAAGCAATTATCAAATTGCCGATAAATAAGCCCTATACAAGTGTATATCCTGAACAATCGTGGGAAAAGACGCGTGTATAATACATATTTTTATAAGCCGTGACTGATACTCAATTGCTCAAACTTAAACCACTTTTATGCTTATGAACTTATAACCTACTTTCGCACACATGGCTGTGGGAACTTTCTAGAAACATAACACTACCTCCTTTACAATCAAAGCGCTGAAAGAAATGAATCAATTACTCCTTCTGGAAGCGACAAATTCTTTTATTGCCTCTACATGTATATGCAACATATACTTTGAAATCGTTATGTTACAGCAGTTGCATTGAATAAGCAATACAGCCTTTAATGGATACATTGTAAATGTATTTTAAACTTCTGCAATTTGTTGGTCGTATTTTTCAGACTGTATCAGATAGCGGCAATCCATTATATTATAATTGAAATAAAAAGTGGTTTCCCCTGAAGGCATGGAACTAAAATAATGTATGTTGAAATCATTAAAATTATTCGCCTTTTATTGTTTGTCTTTATATGCAAAGTGTTAAAACGTATAGTCTCCGATTTTGAATATAGTTTGCCACTTTCTTTGTATTCACCCATAAAAACGATTTCGGGGCTCAAAACTTAATTTTCCATGCCGTCGCTATGCAACAGAGGTAATTCGATTTTTGTTATTTTTCTTCACATTTTTTAAAAATGAAATTTGCCATTTTAAAGTTTTTTAAAGAATGAATCAAGACAAAAATGGCCATCACACACAATAATATTCCATAAATTAAGTTACATATACTATTATAGAACTTTTTCACTACAAACATGCAGGACTATGCCCTGGACCCCAGCAAATTTCTTACGCCCCCCCCCCCTAACCGGAAATCCTGGATCCACCCATGTATGATCCAAGTTGATCGAGAATTATTTGTACTCAATTTCTTGTGACCCATTTTCTCAAATCTTTGTTTCTCTAAAAATATAAAAAAAGTATAGGTTTTCAAATTAATTTAAATGCTCGGGAATAGACTCGTTAAATGTTATAAGTACACCAACATAGTACATAGTAAATACGTGCAAATAGTCAGTCAGTCGACATGCCAACTAAATGGTTTTCCAACAATAGCTCCAAAACGGGTGGACATAGGAATCTAAAATTTTAAGAAGATATTATTCATCCTCCACAGACAGCCCGACTCAATTTCAAGGTCATTTGGATCAAAGGTCAAACTCACCATGACCTTTGAACACAAAACAATCGCTGGTCCACACCATAAGAAATATAGGACCTTTGATCGTAAAACTTTACAGAGATTTTGTTGACAATCAGATGTAGGCTCCTACTAATTTTGAGGTCGAAAGGTCAAAGGCCAAGGTCTTGGTGACCTTAGCTACACTAGACTATTTACTGTAATGAGACGTGTATGTTTCACAGACATCTCTTGTACGGTATGTTATCGTAATTTTTCCGGTTTTGTGTTTTCCTGGTGTGGGTATTGATGGACAATGTGTATGTAATATTTTAAAACTTCGTGCGAAAATCATTTGTTTTGCCCGTGCATTTTGCATAATTTGAAAATTCACGATTCACTGCTCGCAGCGGTCAAATTACAATCATCGAATTATCGGATATTGGTGATATACTACTCGCATGAAAACATGCAAAACATGAACATTATATCATGTATAATAAAAAAGATATACGCATCACATGTTGGTGTACTTATAACATTTAACAAGTGTAAATCATTTATTTGGTAAAAATGCAGATTTGTGCTTAAAGACGACATCCCTCGGAACTACCCAATGATCAACCGCTGTCTTTATGTTGTTCCATTTGTTTTATCAGTTGCCAAAAGTTCTTACTTAGATCGAATGTTGACAAGGGTATATTGGTTCATCATTGAGTTTTTTCTTGGACTAATATTTTTTCAAGCACAAAACTGTATTTTTTGCAAATTCAATGCATTTCGTACCTCTCCTGTCGACGACTGTCCTCAAAACCCATTGTGTTGCACAGAGAGGATGCCATTACAGCGTTCTGCACAATGAGGGTGCTGATGGGGCATACACAATATCTGCAGCTCCTACTTGTTACATCTACTCAAACGCTTTAAAACCCACCACATAAGAAACATAGATTTTAATGATAAAAACGTCAATCTATGGGATTATTTATTTCTTATTAACAATTTTCAGTCTATACACAACGAGCTGTGTGATTTTCATGCCATTATAACGAGTGTGATAAATTATGATAAAGGTAACAGAGTAACCAATGAAAGTGAAATGCGTAATTTCAAAAGCATGTATACGTGCCCGCTATTGTGGTGCATGTATGACATGTGGTTTCTCCTCCTCAAGAATATTATCAATTACGCAATAGGATAAAAATTATGATCGACGTTATGTTTCCCACCATTAAAGCAATGCTTAACTTGAGTTATAAATGTTATGTGGCTTTGGTTGTTTTGCTTATACGATACGACTGATTTCAGTCAAAATATGCTCATTGTGTGAACCTATGATGGTTTCAAGCATTATTTAAACTTGAAGTCTTGATTGTGAGCATCTGATGGTCAGGATATATCCCGTGGTGCGTCTATGGCACCACAAACCAACACTTTGAAGGATCTTAAAGACAAAAAGTTGAGTAATTAGGCTCTAATCGGGAGATAACTCATTAAAATTTACTGAAATGATTTACCTTTTTATTGACAATTATGAAAGCAATAATTATGAAAATAAAAAAATGTGCTTTTGGATTGTAAATTGACATCCGACATTCTGTTGACACTGTGTGCAGCAGCCACACAGAACCAATTACAGTTACGCCGCCAGTGTAAAGTTGTCTCCTAGCTCGGGCTCAATATATTTAGCTGGTTTCATCCAGGTCGTTCTTCGATTTAGCAATTCGTTAGGAATCAGTATTGGTTAATGATAATGAGTCTTTCATCCTCTGCTATACTAAGTAAAAACCTGTTTTGAAAGTACAGTTTAAATAAATATGACGCAATAATACTATTTGTTTACAGAGGAATAAAGCATTTAGTGAGCAGCTACCTCAATTTCTAAGATAATATTTACTTCTATTCAATTTGTTGAAAGTATAAACGGAACATTATTTAATATAATGATTTTAAAAATTGTTCCACTAATATGTTTTGGAAATACCTTCCCTCATTAAATGCATGTAAAGGACGGATAAGGACGGATAAGGAAGGATTACCTGCACAAAAACATAACGTTCTCTACATCACGATTGTCTCTCGTTGTAATACACAACATCATGCTTAAATGATCAAACAGGAAATATGGATTTCTTATATACATAAGAGCCGTTCCTACTGACATTAAAAATGTAACAAAAAGTCATAAAATCAGTAATTTTTTCGACTAAACATGTTAAGAATTTGAAAATTTAAGCTTCAGAGAATTATGCGACATTAAAAACTGAAAAAGTGATTTTTGTGCCACATGGTCAAAACATGAGAAAAAAGGTCATGTTCACCGATTAAATATGAAAAAGTTGGATAAACAGTACGTAGATTCTACTATCATTAAAATTTAAAGCTTCAAATGAATTGTGATAAAATAACTACCGTCATTGTTATGGTGACCAATTATCGACATCTAGACTCTACCCGTATTGAGAAAGACGTTTTTAAGGCTAAAACTAGCAGCTACTTTAGTAACGTGAACTTGGCACGTACATCTGCAGTCTGCACTCAGGTCTGCAAACTTATTTTGCAGACCTAGGTCTGCAGTCTGCAGTCAGGTCTGTTAATGAAATATTTTGCAGATCCAGGTCTGCATTCTGCACTCAGATCTGCAAATGAAGTATTCTGCAGACCCAGGTCTGCAATTTTGCAGACCCAGGTCTGCAGTCTGCACTCCAGTCTGCAAATGTAGTATTTTAGAGACCCAGGTCTGCAGTCTGCACTTAGCAAATGAAAAATTTGCAGACCCAGGTCTGCAGTCTGTACCCAGGTCTGCAAATGTAGTATTTTGCCGGCCCGGGTCAGTAGTCTGCACTCAGGTCTGCAAATAAAACATTTTACAGACCAAGGTCTGCAGTCTGCACTCAGGTCTGCAAATAAAATATTTTGCAGACCTATGTCTGCAGTTTGCACTCAGGTCGGCAAATGAAGCAATTGCAGACTCAGGTCTGCAGTCTGCACTCAGGTCTGCAAGTGAAATATTTTGCAGACCCTGGTGTGCAGTCTGCACTGAGGTCTGAAAATAAAATAATTTGCAGACCCAGGTCTGCAGTCTGCACTCAGGTCTGCAAATGAAGTATTTTGCAGACCCAGGTCAGCAGTCTGCACTCAGGTCTGAAAATAAAATAGTTTTAACACAAAACTCAACTGGCTAGCTTGCCTTTAAACAAAAACTGGCATCGAGCGTCTAACGGCCGAACTTCTGAAGGCTGTTAATCGGCGGGATTTTCCTTCTACCAAGCCCTTCAAAACTTCACCTCGGGGAAAAATTCTTCCCGTGAGCTCCGATCCGGCTAAGTTTGGGTGGTTAGAAAGCTCTTTCCATGCTCGTTCATTGAACACTAAACTCAACCGTCTAGCTTACATTTGAAAAAAATTGTCATAACGCGTCTATCGATCCAGCTTTGCAAGCGGCTTTATCGGCGTGATTTCCCTTCTACCAAGCCCTCCAAATTTCACCCTGGGGAAAACTTTTTCACATGAATTCCGATCCCTACAAGTTTGGGTGCGTATGAAAACTCCTTCCGTGCTCGTTCCTTTAACACCAAACTCAACCGACTAGCTTGCCTTTGAACAAAAATTATCATCAAGGGTCGAACGGCCGAGCTTCTGTAGGCTGTTAATCGGCGGGATTTCCCTTCTACCAAACCCTCAAAATTTCACCTCGGGGAAAACTTCTTCCCATGAGCTCTGAATCGGCCGAGTTTGGTGCGTTACAAAGCTCTTTCCATGCTCATTCATTGAACACTAAACTCAACTGGCTAGCTAGCTTTATGAAAATATCAACAGCGCGTCTAACGACCGAGCTTTGAAGGTGGCTTTTCGGCGTGATCAAGCGTCGAACGGCCCAGCTTCTGAAGGCTGTTTATCGGTTGGATTTCCCTTTTACCAAGCCCTTCAAAATTTCACCTCGGAAAAATTCTTTCCATGAGTTCTGAATCAGCTGAGTTTTGGGTGCGTTACAAAGCTCTTTCCATGCTCGCTCGTTGAACACTAAACTCAACTGGCTACTTGCGTT
Organism: Spisula subtruncata; assembly: GCA_963678985.1. NCBI lineage: Eukaryota > Metazoa > Mollusca > Bivalvia > Venerida > Mactridae > Spisula > Spisula subtruncata. Next base: position 33,641,929 of record OY787673.1, on the reverse strand, counting down.
TTGAAAAAATCTGCAGACGCCCTGAGGCATTTTTTTCAAAGCAAGCTAGCCGGTTGAGTTTAGTGTTCAATGAACGAAAATTGAAAGAGCTTTCTAACGCACACAAACTTGGCCAGTTCGGAGCTCAGGGGAAAAAGTTTTCCCCGGGCTGAAAATGTGTAGGGTTTTATAGAAGGGAAATCTCGCCGATAAACAGCCTTCAGAAGCTCGGCCGTTAGACGCTCGATGTAAGTTTTTGTAAACAGGCAAGCTAGCCGGTTGAGCTTGGTGTTAAATGAACGCGCACGCCGATAAACAGCCTTGAGAAGTTCGCCCGTTAGACGCTCGATGTCAGTTTTTGTTTCAAGGCAAGCTAGCCAGTTAAGTTTGTTGTTAAATAAACAAGCACGGATGAGATTTCCGACGCACCCAAATTTGTAGGGATCGGAATTCATGTGAAAAAGTTTTCCCCGGGGTGTAACTTTGGAGGGCTTGGTAGTATGGAAGGGAAATCCCGCTCGATGCCAGTCTTTGTTTAAAGGCAACCTTATTCTGCAAAATAATTTGTTTGCAGATATGAGTGCAGACTGCAGACCTGGGTCTGCAAAATATTTTATTTGCAGACCTGAGTGCAGACTGCAGACCTAGATCTGCAAAATATTTTATTTGCAGACGTAAGAGCAGACTGCAGAACTTGGTCTGCAAAATACTACATTTGAAAATCTGAGTGCAGACTGCAGACCTGGGTCTGCAAAATATTTCATTTGCAGACCTGAGTGCAGACTGCAGACCTATGTCTACAAAATATTTCATTTGGAGACCTAAGTGCAGACTGCAGACCTGGGTCTGCAAAATATTTCATTTGCACACCTGGGTGCCGACTGCAGACCTGGGTCTGCAAAATATTTCATTTGCAGACCTGAGTGCAGACTTAAGACCTGGGTCTGCAAAATACTATATTTGCAGACCTGAGTGCAGACTGCAGACCTGGGTCTGCAAAATACTATATTTGCAGACCTGAGTGCAGACTGCTGACCTGGGTCCTCAAAATATTTCATTTGCAGACCTGAGTGCAGACTTCACACCTGGTTCTGCAAAATACTATATTTGCAGACCTGAGTACAGACTGCAGACCTGGGTCTGCAAAATATTTCATTTGCAGAACTGAGTGCAGACTGCAGACCTGGGTCTGCAAAATATTTCATTTGCAGACCTGAGTACAGACTGCAGACCTGGGTCTGCAAAAAACTACATTTGCAGATCTGAGTACAGACTGCAGACATGGGTCTGCAAAATATTTTATTTGCAGACATGACTGCAGACTGCTGACCTGGGTCTGCAAAATATTTAATTTGCAGACTTGAGTGCAGACTGCAGACATGGGTCCGCAAAATGCTACATATGCAGACTCGAGTGCAGACTGCAGACCTGGGTCTGCAAAATACCACATTTGCAGATCTGAGTTCAGACTGCAGTCCTGGGTCTGCAAAATACTACATTTGCAGACCTGATTGCAGACTATTTCAATTGCTGATATGAGTGCAAACTGCAGACCTGGGTCTGCAAAATATTTCATTTGCAGACCTGAGTGCAGACTGCAGACCTGGGTTTGCAAAATATTTCATTTGCAGACGTGAGTGCAGACTGCATACCTAGGTCTGCAAAATGTAGGCTTGAGTGCAGACTGCAGACATGGGTCTGCAAAATACTGCATTTGCAGATCTGAGTGCAGACTGCAGACCTGGGTCTACAAAATATTTCATTTGCAGACTTGAGTGCAGATTGCAGACCTGGTTCTGCAAAATACTACATTTGAAGACTTGAGTGCAGACTGCAGACCTGGGTCTGCAAAAAACCATATTTGCATATCTGAGTGCAGACTACAGACCTGGGTCTGCAAAATATTTCATTTGCAGACCTGAGTGCAGACTGCAGACCTGGGTCTGCAAAATATTTCATTTGCAGATCTGAGTGCAGACTGCAGACATGGGTCTCCAAAATATTTCATTTGCAGACCTGAGTGCAGACTGCAGACCTGGGTCTGCAAAATATTTCATTTGCAGACATGAATGCAGACTGCAGACCTGGGTCTGCAAATTACTACCTTTTCAGAATTGAGTACAGACTGCAGACCTGGGTTTGCAAAATACTACATTTGCAGATCTGATTGCACCTTGCAGATCTGGGTCTGCAAAATATTTCATTTGTAAACCTGAGTGCAGACTGCAGACCTGGGTCTGCAAAATATTTCATTTGCAGATCTGAGTGCAGACTGCAGACCTGGGTCTGCAAAATATTTCATTTGCAGACCTGACTGCAGACTGCAGACCTAGGTCTGCAAAATACTATTGCAGATCTGAGTGCAAACTGCAGATGAACGTGCCAAGTTCACGCTACTAGCTACTTTTCTTTTTAAAGAAGCGCTCACAATTCTTGTCGTAATTTATTAAAATAAGAATATTATTCCAAAATGTGACAATATTTTGAATAGTTCTATTATTTATCAAATACTGAATTGATAAAATTATTGTTAACGTTACGTCAAATAACTGTCGAATGACGTTTGCGACGTCACTCAAAGACTTGGCGAAAGAGGTGAGTTTTGAATGTCCTTCAAATTAGAAACTGAGAATTTAGAAAAAGAGTCCCGTCTTTCTAGCGATGTACGTATTATATATATATATATATAGATGGTGTATCCAATGAAAGCATTCTTCTTCTTGCGATTCCTGGAAAATTTAAACACAAGTACGTATTTAATTATTTGTTTTAGTTACCACAAAATGAACGTTTTATATTACCACTACCCCCTCGGTATGTTTACTGCAGGCTTTTATTTGTTTACCTGGTTACTGTTACATTGCATTGTCTGGTGATCTATTTATATACATCTAGCATTGTTTTCCTGAGGAACGAATGGGTAGACGAACAGTTCAAATCATCAAATCTCAAATGAAGTTGATTTTTAAACCAAGAGACAGCAGTTTCTTTTGTTTTAGCCAAATGGTGTACTGTAAAATCATTCATTTCGATGGGGGTGAAATTTCGTGTTTTTATAAAAAGATCTATTTTGATGGGACGTATTTTCGATGTTGCATTTCAGGTGATAAGTGTCAAATTTATTGTTCGATGGGATTTAATTTCGTTGTTAAAGGTTGGCCACGGAATCCAGGAAATTTAATTATTCACGAAAAACAAATGATTTTACAGTATCCAATGTTGAGGCTACGTTTGATGTCTCGATAATCATCTTGTCCTTGGTAGTTGTTTATTTTGACATTGAGCATGTTGAGTGAATGTATAAGATCTACAGTCATGCAGCAACACGAGTTGCCTACCACAGGTGCATACGTTCATACTAGAAACAGGCACTCTTTTGTTGAATGGCCCATTTTGCCCATTGTCCATCCGACATTGAAATAGCGGTTCTACCATCGTACATTAGTATTACAATGTTTGCCAACCGCCTGATTGTAAAATAATCAAATAGCGGCTATTTGTAATTTATAACTGAATTTCGGCGTTAGGAAAGGTCCCGCCTTCCACTCTGAAAGTTGAAAGGAAAGAGTCGGACGGCAGCCATCCAGACGGATCGTAAACACCGTAGTATTGACGTTGGTGTTATTGTAGATATCATACATGACGCACATACAACGTCAGGAAAATATGACTACTTTTCAATAACAGGTAATCGCAGATAAAATGTAAACGTCGATCATATGGTTGTGTGGCTGTTTTTCTTGCGATTAGAAAACTTCATACGTTAGTATGCAAGTAGTCCAACTCTTCAGGGTGTCGTGGGGATTACTTAAGTGTTAACAAATAAAAAGCAAAACAAGTTTAGACACATCATTTATATCAATATAATACATGCTATAATATAGAATATTTTGTCACTCAAAAGGCGTACAATAAGGAACAGCGAAGTACATAATATGAGAGGGACGTTTACAAACTTCCAGGAAAAGTGCTCTATAATGTTTATCCTATGTTCAAATTATTTCAATCTGTATTTAAACAAAGCCATTCGTGATACATATTAAGAAATACCTCATCGAGTATCATTGGATTTTGCGACGCCCCTTTAGTTATCATTTGGGATTTCACATATAAATGGACGTGATTGCTCATATTTGTAATCATATTGTTCGTGATAGTTTATTTGCAGAACGAGGCAAAGCCGATCTACAGTGTTTTTAGGATAACCAGAATGCCATTTGAGAAATGCACTTTTAAAACCGTACTGATATTTCCAGGGTGATGACGAATCTTTACGTCGGCCACCAATATGCAAATACGTTGAAAATCCATTCAATTGAGATTTGACATCATCGGACTTTGACTGAGAGTCTATGTGGATAAGATAGCCTCCTTCCAGCTTGCACTGTTCCACGGCCTGATCGTTTGATACACTGGTTGTATTCAGCTTCATGCAGAAACCATTACTGGTCAGGTTGTAGCTAAATGGACAGGATCCTTCACAAAGTTTGTTATCTAATTCGGCAGTCATTATTTTCTTATCCATATGTCCTGTGACGGCACATGTTCGGGTTTGTGTTTGACTCCCAAAGTAGCCTCGTCTAGATGCATCACATTGAGACCATGGTGTCCATTCCCCACAAGGTTGTAGATTATGTATGGCAATACCAATAAGGGTCAACATTGGTTTATTTAGTTTTCGTCCTAATTTAATCAGTCCGTTTCCATCAACACTTTCACCGAATGTTCCGTTATTCTCTGAGGCCGTAGAGTAAGATACTCCAATCAATATAACCAAGAGAACAAATAATCGCCACATTTTTTACAATAAAGTCCTTGTTCACTATATAGTGACTTAGAAAACAAAATTATTGTATTCAACTTAAAGATTGCTTGAAATGAACACTTTCACAATGATATACAAAAATGTACATATATAAGTCTTATTTCAAAATAATGTATTATTTATTCCAGCTTTCACAATCACAGTTTTACAAAACAACTCTTGTTCTCTTCGTAAAGAAATGAACCCTTATTAGATTTTAATGTGTCTATAAGTGTTGCAATACAGTTTAAGGTGTAAGCATACCCTCATACAATAATCGGTATTCTACATCTTTGTAACGCTAGTTTGCGATAGAATAAAACGTGTTTTTGAAATATTTCTCTGTAATTACTACACCTGCAATTATGAAATTTTGCACGAATAAATAAAATATATCTACCTAATACACACTGAAATTTTAGCAACACCAGCGAGGAGTTAAAAAAGTTTTGTTCATAAGTTCTATGTAACATATTTCTAGTTTTGTATGAGATATAAAGTTAGGAGGCTTGATAATTGCAACAGCCAATTTTACGGTCACGTGATACGCCTAACGGTATATTTACGTATTTGCAACCTACTTAATATAACACATGCGAGGCCTGCCAGTGAATCTGACGAAGTACATGTTATTGTTGTACATTATATACAAGCGACACACCTAAATAAATCAAATCAGACCAAAGTCTAGTCTTCATAACAGCAATGCCAATCTGTTGATCACGGATTGTAACGGTTAAATAATTGATAGTAAATCATCATTGGAATACCAGATTACCTCCCTGAGTTAAACTGTTCATATACATGTAATTTCAATATATAATAAAGACTGAATGTATTTTAATAGGTGGCTAAAAATTATGAATGGGAGTAGGTAGGACGTTATTGTAGTTCTAAGTATTTTTTTACCAAATTCTGATCAATCGATTTTTAGAAATATTAAAAAAACACAATTTTTTTTTATCACAAACTAGCTATACTTGAACTTTGTGGCAGGTTGATACATTTATTTACATGCCGATTTTTTTTCTAAAAATCCACAGAAATAAGGCAAATCCACATTACAGGTGTAGTAACTTTTTAGACATCTCTCTGTATATTAGTATTTGGAATTGTTCTATAAAAATGTCCACTGATTGCTCAAACATTAGGGATTTCACAAAGAAAGGGACTTGAGTATGAGCACCTGTAGTCAGCCTGTGCGTGCGATGTAGAGTAAAGGAGACACAAATCACCCGGACCATTTCGTGGATAACTAGAATGCCACTTGAGAAATGCACTTTTAGAACCGTACTGATATTCCCAGGGTGATGACGAATCTCTACGTCGACCACCAATATAAATATTGGCGTATGAGTATCCACTAAGTAGAGATTTGACATCATCGTACTTTGTCTGGGAGTCAATGTGGATCAAATAGCCTCCTTCCTGCTTACACTGTTCTGTGGCCTTGTCATTTGTTACTTTGGTTGTATTCAATTTGATGCAGAATCCATGACTGGTCCGATTGTAGCTCTCCGGGCAGACAGGTAAATCCCCGCTTTGACCTTTCCCTTCACAGAGTTTATTTTCTTGTTCAGTTGGTTTCCCTTTTTTATTCAGCTTGTCTATGTCAGTACATGCTCTGGTTCGTGTTTGACTCCCAAAATATCCACGTTCAGTGGCATCACATGGAGACCATGACGTCCATTCCCCACAAGGTTGTAGATTATGTATGGCCATACCAATAAGGGTCAACATGGGTTTATTCAGTTTTCGTCCTAATTTAATCAGTTCACTTCCATCAACATTTTCACCAAATGTTCCGTTATTCTCTGATGCCGCTGAGTAAGATACTTCAACCAATATCAACAACAGGACAAATAATCGGCACATTTTGTACAATATACTCCTTTCTCACTATAGATACTTGTGATACAAATGTAATTGTATTAAATTGAACAATTGCTGAACGTACGCACTGTGTCAATGTTCGATATTATTTTATAACGTTGCTATGTAATCCTGATTTCGCAATGTTCAACAACTCTCACAGATCTTTGTAAATATATGGTCCTGTATTCCAGGCATGCGCGTCGTCTATAAGTGCACAGTTTTAAGGTGCAAGCATACCCTCCATATAGGTATACACACATGGTCTTTCTCTGTAACTACTGAAAACTTGTAATTTTATATGGCACGTAAGACGTATGTTTACACAATAAAGTGTTTAACACGTTACTTGGATGTATTGCTCTTACAAGATTTAGATTATCATGTCACGATCTAGCTATAGAAACTGGAAGATATTTTAATATGGAACGTCAAAATAGAATTTGTTTACAATGCCACATGGGTGTCGTTGAAGATGAATATCATTTTTTATTAACATGCCCAAAATATAGGAATCTTACAACCAAATGTTTTAAAACTTATTTTTCTAGCTGACGAACCATACAAACATTAACATGTCTCATTTCCATAACCTCAACTCGTACCATTTTGCAAATTGCTTAATAAATTATTATGCTACTCTTAATCGAAATTAATAATGTTGCTATTTCCAATTTACATAAATCATGAATAATAGTGCGTTCTTCTCATTATTATTATTAATTTATTATAACAGTACTGTTCTGACTATGTATGTATATATTACGTATAGACATTTTATTCAGTCAATTTAAATTTTCGCATTCTCGTTCAACCATTGAATTTCTGGGGGACTTGACTGTACACTGATTCATTTGGATGGGGTTTCGTAGCGAATCGGTGTGCTACAACCTTAACATACCGTTTAAGCGGTAGTATATTTTCAACTTTTCATATATTTTATGATTTTTTTTATCTTAATGGGTTATTTCTAGTGTAGACATTAACGTTAATTCCAAACATGTTTCTTCAAGTGAGGTTATTACAATTGCACGCAGAGCCGTAAGTGATTTTTGCGTCATTAAAATATGTTGTTATCATTAAATTATGACAGATAACAATTTCAGAAACGGGGTTTCTCATGTATTCATTTTGTATACAATGTTTGTGAAATCACACGTGCATATTTGCTAAAGTTGATAGTTTACATGGTTCGTTCAGTTCATAATCTTGACCGAATCACAGAAAGCGATTATTTTCATTCGGATTACCCCGCCCACAGAACTTTTTGGATTTTGCATGTTTTGCACGTGTAGCTCGATTGCGCCGACCTAACGGATCAATATTGACTTTAAACTGTATACTGTTGGGATACACATTGAAAAAAAAACAATAACATTTTTTTCTAAAGTTGTTTTTATGCTGCGAATATCTCGAATATTTGTTCGGAGGCTTTTGCTTTCGCTTCCAACTGAACAGAGCCTCCGTGCCTGAGCATGGCGGTTCAGCTGCCATCACATGACGATTGTGGGCCTAGCGAATTGCACAGTCAACGACCGACCTGGATGAAACAAGCTAAACGTATTCAGCCCGAGCTAGAAGGGAACACAAACAGGCGGTGTCACTCTAATTAGTGATGCATGGCTGCACACAGTGTCAATAGAATGCCTGGTGCCAATAAACAAGCCAAAAGTGCATTTTCATAATTATATCTTTCATAATTGTTAATTAAAAGGTAAATCATTTAGTAGCATTGTTAATGAGTTTTCTCTCGTTGAGAGCCTAATTAACCAATTTTTTCTTCAAGCTCCTTCATAGTGTTGGTTTTTAGATGCATCACTGGAAATATCTTGACAGTCCGATGCTCAAAACAAATTCTTAAAGTTTACAACAGGCTTGAGACCATCATAGGTTCGCACACTTAGTACATCTGGACGGAACTCAGTCGTATAGCATTAGCCAGACAGCCAAAGCCACTGTACATTTATAATTCAAGTCAAGCGTTGCTTGAATCGTAGGAAACATCACGTCGAACATATTGTATATCCTATTACGTAATTAACGTTATTCTTGAGGAGGAGATTCCACATATATGCATCAATGTAGTGAGCTCTTATACCTTCTTTTGAAACTGCGACTTTCACCTAAATGGGTCACTTTGTTATCTACCTCATAATTTATTTCAAATTCGTAATAATGGCATAACAATTACACAACTCGTTGTTATTATTAATTAGAAATAACCATAAATTGACTTTTTCATCACTAAAACAGACATTTTATATGTGGTGCCTTTTTAAAGCGTATGAGTGCAGCTTAGTCGAATTTGAACAAACATAGCAAAAGCAGCGCTCCGCAGAACCTGCCGAGCATTGAAATAAGAAATAACGAAGCCAAGATACGGATTATTTTGCAATTACAAAATTGAACTTGGAAACCCAATCTCTTTCCCCTGGCAAGAAATAATTATGTCGACGAGTCGGGTCTGCCCCTTTTTCTGACAATGTACTTTACTGCAACAAGTACAAAAGGGAGGAGTGTAGTGGAACACACGACAACACAACGGCTATTTTAACAATTTATACTGCAACAAGTATGTTCAAGAGAAAGCAATTATCAACTTGCTGAGAACTACGCACTGCATAGCGTTATATCCTGAACTATCGTGGGAAAAAACGCTTGTATTAGATCTATGCATTTTGTATTATAAACTGTGTCTGATACTCAATTGCTTAAACTTAAACCACTTAAGAACTTAGAACCTACTTTCATACACATGAACGTGGGAATTTTCTAGAAACATAACATTACCTCCTTTACAATCAAAGCGCTGAAAGCAATTAACCAATAACTCCTCCTTTTGTTGCCTCTGCATGTATATGCAAAATATACTGTGAAATCGTTATGTTACAGTAGTTGCATTGAATGAGCAATATAACAAATAATGGGTACATTTTAAATGTATTTAAAACTTCTGTAATTTGTTAGTCGTTCATGTATTTCTACGACTGTATCATTTAGCGGCAAACAGTTGTATTCTAGCTTAAATTAAAAGCTGTTTCCACTAAAGGCCTGGACCTACAAGAATGTTTTTTGCAATCACTATATGTATTGAACACACAACAAGATATGGTTGAACAGAATATTTTTCATACCAATGTGTCACAGTTTGCTAGAAGTCGTGTGGTCTGAATATTGAAATGGTCATGTTATGAAGGTTCTCCTTGGTAAGAATTTACCAAATCAATTTTTATTATAAACGCTATGATGCGATGTATTATGTGTTTGAGTTATGTATGATTTCGTTGAAACGTGCTCCTATCAATACTACTGATGTGTATCAATATACAGTGGTATATGTTTTGATATTGAGTCCATGTACATGTCTGTACCAACCTTGTTACTGCCCTGCAAATACCGCCATCATTCTCCGTGGCACTTTTGAGACATGTTCACGGTACAAGACGAACAACGTCTGAATCCTACGACTAATACGGTGTATACACGTATCGGCACCCTCTCCGTGCAAAACAATGTATTTTGAGGAAGGTGGAGAAAGAAAATCATTTATTTTGTAAATAAATCAGATTTGTGCTTAAAAACGGCAGCACACGCAACAACTCAATGATTAACCGCTGTCTTCATGTTGTTCCATTTATTTTACATTTGTATCAGTATTCAAAAGTTCTAACTAAGATGGAATGTTGACAGGGGTGCATTATATAATCATTGGTTTGTTCCATGCGCTATCAGTTTTAAAGCACAAATCTGTATTTTACGCAAAATCACTGCTTTTCGTACCTCTCATATCCTCAAAACCCATTGTTTTGCACAGAGAGGCTGTCGATACAGCGTTTTGCACATTGAGGGTACCGATACGGATATACACCGTGATTAATGTACTTTTATGGTTATTAGTGGTTAGTATTGACCGTAACAAGGCGACGTTTTATGGGGTTACTAGGTTTTCATGTACAAACTATCTGTAGATCCTACTTTATGCCATCATTACGAGTTTGAAATAAATTATAATATAGGTAACAGATTGACCCATGGAAGTGAAAGTCACAATTTCAAAAGCAAGTATGGGAGCCCGCTATTGTGATGCATGCATGTGGAATCTCCTCCTCAAGAATAATATTAATTACGCAGTAGGATAGAATTTAAGTTCGACGTGATGTTTCCCATCATTAAAGCAGCAATTAACTTGAATTATAAATGCTATCTGGCTTTGGTTGCTAATACCATATGACCGAGTTCAGTCCAAATATGCTCGTTATGAGAACCTATGATTTTTTATTTAAACTTGCAGTCTTGGTTGTGAGCATCTGACGGTCAGGATATGTCCCGTGATGCGTCTATGGCACCTCAAACCAACACTATGAAGGAGCTTGGAGACAAATGGTTGGGTAATTAGGCTCTAAACGAATGAAACTCTTTAAAAATGTACTAAAATAATTTACCTTTTATTGACAAAACAAGAATTATGAAATGCAATAATGTAATTTTGGCTTGTAAATTGACACGCGACATTCTTCTGACACTGTACAGCCATGCAGAACCAATTATAGTGACAATGCCAGAGTAATGTTTTCTTCTAGCTCGGACTCAATACCTTTAGCTGGGTTCATCCAGGCCGGTCTTTGGTTAAGCCATTCGCTAGGAATCGATGTTCTAAGCACACAATTGGAAACGAATGCAAAGGCATCCGAACAAATATTCGAGATATTCGCAGCATAAAAATACCGTAAGAAATTTTTTTTTTTTAAAGTGAAAACCAACAGTGTACAGTTTGAAGTCAATATCGACCCGTTAGGACAACGCGATCGAGCTTCACGTGCAAAACATTTAAACTCAAAAATGTTCTTTGGGCGCGATATTCTGAATGAAAAACATTTCGTTTTCTGTGATTAGGTCAAGTTTATTAATTGAAAAAAAAACTGTAAACTATTAATTTTACCAAAAAAAAAAATTATGACAAAATTTAATTATTTTCAATAGTGGTGCGTTTTTAAAGAATTTGAGTGTATCTGGTCACTGATTCTTGTATTTGAAAAGCAAGACATTGGTTCGTAAAATATATTAAATGCATCATTGTGTGAGTTTTACTCTTTCAGAATTCTTAGAATGTCTTATATCATAATTGATATTTCCGCTTCACAGTCTTGGTTAAGGATAATGAGTCTTTCATCCTCTGTAATACTAAGTAAAAACCTGTTTTAAAAGTACAGTTTAATTAGATATGACACGCAACAATACTATTTGTTTACAGAGGCATAAAGCATTATGTGAGCAGCTACTACAATGTTTAAGTTATTTTTTACTTTCTGTTTTTAATTTGATGAAAATATGAGCGCAACATTATTTTAACTTCAATATAAATATTAGATTGTTCCACTAATATGTTTTGTAAATACCAGCCTCTCACCAAATGCATGTAAAGGACGGATAACCTGTAAAACAAAATACCGTTCACTACATCACGATTGTCTCTCGTTGTAATAAACAACATCATGCTTAAATGATCTAACAGGAGATACGGACTCCATCTATTGGGAAATGAAACGCCTACCGTAAACATGATTTATATGGTTATGTAATGTATAACGTTCATTTTGCGACTTTTAGAACTCAATAATATTGGAATACAAAATGTTGTTTCCAATATTCAGTGTGTAGAATCACGTGACATATTTTATTACAAAGAAAAGCTCATCAGTTATGATATTATGCCTAAATGGAGCTTGAAATTGTCGCCAACCATGGACATATAGGCGGTGTTTGATTCTGATTTTGGTATGATAGAGGAGAAAAGACTAAAAAATGTATGCGCTTGAAAGCACTTGTATGCTTAATGTATGCATTATATCATTACTTTTAATTGTTAAGTTATTCTTGCTAATAAAGGTTATTTCTGTCCGTCAACAAATTGTGCATATTTAAAAACAAATATGTATTTATTGGTTCTATTAACCGAAAAATGAACGTTTCATATTACCATTCCTTCCTCTGGTATACTTTCTGTAGTCGTTTATTTATGTACCTGGTGGATAATACATTGTATTATCTGGTGATATAGTTATGTTCATCTATAGTTCAATCTTGAACCCTGAGCCATGACCTTTCAGACGAGTCTATTTGGGCGGGTAACCCGTGATTTATTTAAAGATATGATACTTACTACTGTGTGTAATTTATCGATTTACAGTTGATCGGCGAATGGATTTAACTGTGCAGTCACGGCTCAATGCTCGAAATCGAAGTATAATATTGCTGTTTTGGGAAGTGCATGGGTAGACGAACGGTTCAAATCATCAAATCTCAAATGAAGTTGATTCTTAAATCAAGGAGCAGCAGTTTCTCTTGTGTTATCCCAATGGTATACTGTAATAATACTGTATCATTTAATTTCGATGGAATGAAATTTCGTGTTTTTTTTGTTAAAAGGACCATTTTGATGGGACGTATCTTCGATGTTGCATTTCAGGTAATTAGTACAAGTGTTCGATGGGATTTAATTTCGTTGTAAAATGTTGGCCACGAAATCCACGAATTTAATACTCCACGAAAAACAAATGATTTTACAGTATCCTATGTTGGGGCTACGTTTGATGTCTCGATAATCATCTTGTCCCAGGTAGTTGTTCATTTTGACATTGAGCATGTTGAGTAAATGTATAATATCTACAGTCATACAGCATTACGAGTTGATTAATTCAACCTACCACTGGTACATACGTATATACAAGTAACCGGAACTAGTTTGTCGTTTGACACATTTTGCCCAATGTCCACTCGACATTGAAAAAGCCTTTCGACCATTTACGTCAGCATTACAATGTTTGCCACCCGCCTGATTGTCAGCGGTTATTTGTTATTTATAATTGAATTTCGGTGTAAAAAAGGCCCATCAACTGCTCCGAAAGTTGAAAGGAAAGAGTCGGACGACAGACATCCAGCCGTTCGACCATCGCACATCAGGATTACAATGTTTGCCACCCGACTGATTGTCAAATAACAAATTGTCGGCTATTTGTAATAATTTGTATAATTGAATTTCGGCGTTAGAAAAAGTCCCATCATCTGCTCCGAAAGTTGAAATGAAAGAGTCGAGCGACAGCCATCCAGACGGATCGAAAACACCGCAGTATTGACGTTGGTGTCATTAGAGATGTCACACATGACGCACATACAACGTCAGGAAAATCATGACTACCTTTCTATAACAGGTAATCGCAAATACAATGTACACGTCGATTACGTGGTTGTGTGGCTGTTCATCTTGCGATTTGAACACTTCATATGTTAATTAGTATGCAAGTAGTCTAACTCTTCAGGGTGTCTAGGAACGTTGGAATGATTTAATCGTTAACAAATCAAAAGCAAAAAAAGCTTATACACAGTATTTATTGCAATATAATGCATGTTATAGTATAAAATGCTTTACATTTTGTCACACAAACAGCGTAGTATAACTTCACTAAGGAAATGCGGAGTAAATAATATACGAGAGACGTTTTAAAAGTTCCAAGAAAAGAGTTCTATAATGTTTACCCTACGTTCAAATCATTTCAATCTGTATTTGAACAAAGTAATTCGTGATACATATTAAGAAATATCACACCATCGAATATCATTGGATGTAGAGACGCCCATTTAGTTTATATCAAGGTAAATTGCCAATGCTAGCGCATATAATTTTCATTGTTTATATTTCTCTTTCCATAGAAAGAGCACATACAATATATATATATAAGTACATATACATGTTTTGGATCCTGTTACATAACATGTCCTTTCTGTAGAGTCTGATTGAAGGTTTCAATGTAAATATGTCTAATACTCAAACATTTAGGATTTCACACATGAACGGACGTGAGGATGCACATGTTGAATCATATTGAGCATGAGAGCTTATTTGGAGAACTAGACAAAGCCGATCTGCATAATTTTTAGGATAACCAGAATACCACTTGAGGAATGCAGTTTTAGAACCGTACTGATATTCCTATGGTGATGATGAATCCTTACGTCGACCATTTATATGTATATTCGATGAAAATTCACTCAGAGATTTAACGTCATTGTACTTTGACTGAGAGTCTATGTGGATCAGATAGCCCCCTTCTTGCTTGCACTGTTCCATGGCCTCGTCATTTGTTACTGTGGTTGTATTCAGGCTGATGCAGAATCCATTACTAGTCAGAGTGTAGCTCTCTGGACAGACAGGTAAATCGCCACTTTGACCTTTCCCTTCACAGAGTTTATTTTCTAGTTCAGTTGGCTTCTCTTTCGTATCCAAGTGGTCTATGTCAGCACATGCTCTGGTTCGTGTTTGACTTCCAAAATAGCCACGTTCAGTGGCATCACATGGAGACCATGGTGTCCATTCCCCACAAGTCTGTAGATTATGTATGGCCATACCAATAAGGGTCAACATGGGTTTATCTAGTTTTCGTCCTAATTTAATCAGTCCATTTCCATCAACACTTTCACCGAGTGTTCCGTTATTCTCCGATGCCGTTGAGTAAGATACTCCAATCAATATCGCAAATAGAACAAATAATCGCCACATTTTGTACAATGTACTTCTTTTTCACTATAGTTACGTGTGAAACAAATGTTATTGTATTAAATTGAACGATTGCTTAAAGTACGCACTGTGTCAACGTTCGATATGATTACGTCTTATATACGTTGTTAAATGTTATCCGGATTTCACAATGTTCAACGACTCTGACGGGTCTTTGAAAATAAATGGACCTGTATTCCACGTTTCGTCTATAAGTGCTGTTATACTGTTTTAAGGTGCAAGCATACCCACCATATCTACATGGTCGTTCTCTTTAAGTACAAAATCCATCAAATTATTTTATATGCCATGCACATACATTTTTTGTATGTATGATTATACAATAAAATGTTAATCATGCATCACGTGTGTGTATAAGTTGCAAGTCTAATGACTACCTTAGCAGAATATTGTCAATCATCGAGTTACCCAATTGATTGGCACTACCACATTTTTGTATACAAGCATTTTATACACTGGGCGTTTGATTAGTCGGTACAATTTACGCATTTATAGCGCCATTCTTCGAGGCAAAGACCTAAATTAACCTGTAATTTAGGTCTTTGTTCGAAGGTTGTCCCAGAATAGCGTATATTTCTTGATTTGTTTACTCCAACATAATGATATAGTTTTATAATTTTACATGGACATTTCTACAACCATATCACGTGTATTTGACGAAATTGTTTTATTAATGGTGTTTTTGTAACCCATTGTAACGGTATGCAGTCCAGCACGACAATTGTTTTTAAATATTCAATGAAATTAAGACTTAAGCAGTTTCAGCCGCATCGCGCCAAAATACTCATAATCATAATTTGCATCTTTTGGTGAGTTTTTATGTAATTATTCATAGTGATTTTTTCATATTTAATGGGTTAATTAATGAAGTACTACAGCAACGTTGTTAGCGTTGCACTGTAGAAAAATACGATGTCAGACGACGTTACGGATCGTATTACTGCCATTTTCTCAGCATTGTGCTGTACCGTATATAACATAGTATATAAGTATCCGGAGGAACAATAAATTATGTAAAGTACACAGCTCAATACATCAGGGTAATTCTGCAGTTGTTTTTAAGATTACCCGACATTTTATTTGGCACAGAAAGGAAGCGGAACAAAATTCATCAGACGGACCAATCAAAAAAAAAATTACGTCAGATCGCTTCCTACACTATCCGCACAGAATTCAGCTCAGGCTGTCCATTTTGAAAAACATTTAATGAATTTTGACAGTATGTAAAGAAATATATTTCCAAAGTGTTGATAACAATTTCGGCGTATAGTTTTTGAAGTGTAAAGCCGACGAATGAGAGTTCTTTAGAAAACTGAGGTAGCGTGACGTTGTTGGCGAGTGTTGACGACCGTATAGCGTCACATGATGCTGGTCAAATACGCACACTTTGAATGTTTTTGGAAGATATATCATAAAACTTGGCTAGTATGTCAAGCAATAAGTTCTCTAAAAGTCGATTATAATTTGGGCATAAAGTACTTTATAGTTTGTAAGATATAACAGGATTATACGGTATTCTTCCACAGCACACGTATATATAGTATATATAGTAGACATATTATTCAGTCAATTTACATTTTCGTTGCGAATCGGTATGCTACAACCTTAACATGCTATTGAAGTGGTCATATGTTTTCATATATTTCATGAACTTTGAATCATAGTGGGTTTTTAGTATCTCAAGTGTCGATATTAACGCTAATTAAGTGCGGTTATTACAATGTCACGAGGCTCGAGTGTTTTAGCGTCATGCAAATGACGTTGTTATCATTAAATGTTGACACCAGTAAGGGCTTTTCTAATTTAATCTTCCTGTATAGAAAACGCATTGCGGAGTTGCAATGTTTGTGAAGTCACATGTGCATAGGGGAACAAGAACAAATTTCATAATGTAATAGTGTTTTGATATGTACACCATTGTAATCATTAAAAGAAAGCTGATATGTTTATTTAGATCTGTAATTGTGTTTTAAGATGACACATATAAGAGCCGTAAAAACATCAATGTTAGGAGCTAGATATATGTATCGTTACATACAGTGTGGTCATACCATGTTGTCTCCATGCGACTAAATTGTAGCATCCCATCGCAAGAAAAAAATTGCCAACAATTTTTTAAATATCCTGGCCATTTTAACGAAACTTCTAACCAATAATTAGTACATTCCACCCTAGTAGACATTATTTAACTTACTGACTCCTCTGAGGACCTCCATCTCTGTCTGTCATGATAAAGTGTTAATTAAATCTTCCTTTCTTCGTCACCTGCTCTAGAGTTCTGCTTCATGTAGATTTCGGTTTTACCCACTTTTGTTGACCCAACGGTTTCCGAAACAAAGCTTTACGGGTGATGTTTGTTTCTGCTTTTCTCAACGTGTGTCCTATCGACGTCCATTTCCCATTCTTTATCTGGTTTGGGGGAGGAATTGACATTACGTCAGATTGGAGATCGCCCCACCTGATTGTTTGTCGAAGGCTGCTTGACGAAGGTTTTCAAGTTAATCCGTCGAACCATGTGATTATAATTTACTGTTAAACTGATTTTAAAGGTATTGATTGACAACTGGGGTAATGTCAATTTGAATGATCTACCCCATAAGTTTCGATATTGTTGAGGTTTTGGAAACCTGTTAGATCTACTCAGTCTGTCGGACGGTTACCGCCCAACTTCATGAAAGTCCTGTCGGTCACCATTACGTGTTTCCATCACTCCCGAAGCGGACCCAGTGTTGGGCTTATTGGAGCTACATTATTCTACACTTTGTTAACGTTTTTGTCCGAAACTGGTATTGTTGTTGAGTCGATATTGGACACACATAGCCTTACATAGGAAAGGCAGTGCTCACCTGCACCAGCCGAACATTGAAAACGACATAACGAAGTGAACACACGGACCATTCGCAATACAAAATTGAACTTGGAAACGCAATTTCTCCCCTACAGATATATGACGACAAGTCGTGTCCGCCCTTCCGTTCAGACAATGCAATTACAATACTGCAACAAGTATGTTCAAGAGAATGCAATTATCAAATTGCTGATAAATAAGCCCTATACAAGTGTATATCCTGAACAATCGTGGGAGAAGACGCTTGTATAATACATATTTTTATAAACCGTGACTGATACTCAATTGCTTAAACTTAAACCACTTTTATGCTTATGATCTTATAACCTACTTTCGTACACATGGCTGTGGGAACTTTCTAGAAACATTACACTACCTCCTTTACAATCAAACCGCTGAAAGAAATGAACCAATTACTCCTTCTGGAAGCAACAAATTATTTTATTGCCTCTACATGTATATGCAACATATACTTTGAAATCGTTATGTTATAGCAGTTGCATTGAATAATCAATACAACCTTTAATGGATACATTGTAAATGTATTTTTAACTTCTGTAATTTGTTGGTCGTATTTTTCAGACTGTATCAGTTAGCGGCAATCCATTATATTATAATTGAAATAAAAAGTGGTTTCCCCTGAAGGCATGGAACTAAAATAATGTATGTTGAAATCATTAAAATTATTCGCCTATTATTGTTTGTCTTTATATGCAAAGTGTTAAAACGTATAGTCTCAGATTTTGAAAATATTTTGCCACTTTCTTTGTATTCACCCATAAAAACGATTTCGGGGCTCAAAACTTAATTATTCATGCCGTCGCTATGGCAACAGAGGTAATTCGATTTTTGTTATTTTTCTTCACATTTTTTAAAAATGAAATTTGCCATTTTAAAGTTTTTTTAAAGAATGAATCAAGACAAAAATGGCCATCACACACAATAATATTCCATAAATTAAGTTACATATACTATTATAGAACTGTTTCACTACAAACACGCAGGACTATGCCCTGGACCCCAGCAAATTTCTTACGCCCCCCCCTAACCGGAAATCCTGGATCCGCCCATGTATGATCCAAGTTGATCGAGAATTGTTTGTACTCAATTTCTTGTGACCCATTTTCTCAAATCTTTGTTTCTCTAAAAATATGAAAAAGTATAGGTTTTCAAATTAATTTAAATACTCGGTAATAGACTCGTTAAATGTTATAAGTACACCAACATAGTACATAGTAAATACGTGCAAATAGTCAGTCGGTCGACATGCCAAATGGTTTTCCAACAATAACTCCAAAACGGGTGGACGTAGGAATCTAAAATTTTAAGAAGATATTATTCATCCTCCACAGACAGCCCGACTCAATTTCAAGGTCATTTGGATCAAAGGTCAAACTCACCATGACCTTTGAACACAAAACAATCGCTGGTCCACACCATAAGAAATATAGGACCTTTGATCGTAAAACTTTACAGAGATTTTGTTGACAATCAGATGTAGGCTCCTACTAATTTTGAGGTCGAAAGGTCAAAGGCCAAGGTCGTGGTGACCTTAGCTACACTAGACTATTTACTGTAATGAGACGTGTATGTTTCACAGACATCTCTTGTACGGTCTGTTATCGTAATTTTTCCGGTTTTGTGTTTTCCTGGTGTGGGTATTGATGGACAATGTGTATGTAATATTTTAAAACTTCGTGCGAAAATCATTTGTTTTGCCCGTGCATTTTGCATAATTTGAAAATTCACGATTCACTGCTCGCAGCGGTCAAATTACAATCATCGAATTATCGGATATTGGTGATATACTACTCGCATGAAAACATGCAAAACATGAACATTATATCATGTATAATAAAAAAGATATACGCATCACATGTTGGTGTACTTATAACATTTAACAAGTGTAAATCATTTATTTGGTAAAAATGCAGATTTGTGCTTAAAGACGACATCCCTCGGAACTACCCAATGATCAACCGCTGTCTTTATGTTGTTCCATTTGTTTTATCAGTTGCCAAAAGTTTTTACTTAGATCGAATGTTGACAGGGGTATATTGGTTCATCATTGAGTTTTTTCTTGGACTAATATTTTTTCAAGCACAAAACTGTATTTTTTGCAAATTCAATGCATTTCGTACCTCTCCTGTCGACGACTGTCCTCAAAACCCATTGTGTTGTACAGAGAGGATGCCATTACAGCGTTCTGCACAATGAGGGTGCTGATGGGGCATACACAATATCTGCAGCTCCTACTTGTTACATCTACTCAAACGCTTTAAAACCCACCACATAAAAAACATCGGTTTTAATGATGAAAACGTAAATCTATGGGATTATTTATTTCTTATTAACAATCTTCAGTCCATACAAAACGAGCTGTGTGATTATCATGCCATTATTACGAGCGTGATAAATTACGATAACGGTAACAGAGTAACCAATGAAAGTGAAATTCGTAATTTTAAAAGCAAGTATAGGAGCCCACTATTGTTGTGCATGCATGTGGTATCTCCTCCTCAAGAATATTATCAATTACGCCATAGGATATACATTATGTTCGATGTGATGTTTGCCACCATTAAAGCAAAGCTTAACTTTAATTATAAATTTTATGTGGCTTAGGTTGTTTTGCTAATACCATACGACCGATTTCAGTCAAAATATGCTCATTGTGTGAACCAATGGTGATTCAAGCCTAATTTAAACTTGAAGTCTTGATTGTGAGCATCTGACGGTCAGAATATGTCCCGTGGTGCGTCTATGGCACCGCAAACCAACACTTTGAAGGATATTGAAGACAAAAGGTTTGGTAAATAGGCTCTAATCGGGAGAAAACTCATTAAAAATTTACTGAAATGATTTACCTTTTTATTGACAATGATGAAAGCAATAATTATGAAAATAAAATAATGTGCTTTTGGATTGTAAATTGACATCCGACATTCTTTTGACACTGTACAGCCGCCACACAGAACCAATTACAGTTACACTGCCAGTGTAATGTTGTCTTCTAGCTCGGGCTCAATATCTTTAGCTGGTTTCATCCAGGTCGTTCTTTGATTTTGCAATTCGCTAGGAATCAGTCTTTGTTAATGATAGTGAGTATTTCATCCTCTGTTATACTAAGTTAAAACCTGTTTTGAAAGTACAGTTTAAATAAATATGACACGCAACAATACTATTTGTTTACAGAGGTATAAAGCATTAAGGGAGCAGCTACCTCGATTTCTAAGATAATATTAACTGCTTTTCAATTTGTTGAAAGTATGAGCGCAACATTATGTAATATAATGATTAAATTGTTCCACTAATATGTTTTGTAAATACCCAGCCTCGTTAAATGCATGTAAAGGACGGATAACCTGTAAAAAACATAACGTTCTCTGCATCACGATTGTCTCTCGTTGTAATAAACAACATCATGCTTAAATTCAATTATTTATCTCAGAAATAATTGCTGTTATTTTATGAATATTTATGTTTGTAGTTTCTACTTTCACTTTATCGTTTGTTTATGTACGCACCGCTTGAAATTATTATTTGCCACGCCCCCTCATTCGGAATCCTTTAGCGGCTATATAAAGGATTTGCACGAGGTCCTAAAACCTGACCAGCCCGCTTAGCTCAGTCGGTAGAGCGCGAGACTAGTAGTCACTACTGATCTAGGGGTTGTGGGTTCGAATTCCGGGCTGGCCAACTAAAATTACTAATAGTCTTTCGGATGAGACTTAAAACCGAGGTCCCATGCATGGTGCTATACACTGGCATGTAAAAGAACCAGGGATGCTTCTGGAATTTGGTCATCTTCTGTATCATGCACTATCCCCCAAAACTTAAAAGTACTAAACCTCTTCTGGAGGCCTCGCCCATATTATCCGGTGGCGAGGAAAAATAAGACCATTAAAAAAAAAAAAAAAAACCTTTTCAAATGAGATTGTTGGAGTTGAAACACATGTCATGCAACTCGTAACCAGCGAAATGACGGACACAGAATACGAAGCTCGTATTTTACGGCTATAAGCCTCTTGGAGGCACTGCAGCCGAGACAACATTACAACGGAAATGGTGAGAATAAAATTACTGTACTGTATTGAATTGGAAACATTTTTACGTGAAGCACATGACGTGTCATCACCGAGTAGCTTATTCTGGCTTCTTTCGTAGGAACAGAGCGACGTTTTTAATGAAACGCAGCTCCTAGTACTCTGCAATGAGTTTGTAACCAACTTGACCTCATCGACAGTGCGTACATCCGGGCATTACGCTAGAAATTCCGGTGCTGAATAGTCAGCGTGTCTACGTATATGAAGCTGGTTATAAGGTATGGCCACCTGGATTCAGTTAAGCAACAAAAATATTTCAGTTCAGCGTTAAAAATAGGGTATAATATTGTAAGCAACGTAATAATTTAGCTCGTGTCACTTTCGATTTGTCAACATCCGGTCTAGAGGACAGGTCTAAAACGAGACATTTTGTCGTAAACTTAGCAAAATACAGGCACGGGAACGACGTGTTTCGAGGCTAGAAATTTAATAGGCCTATTACGAGATAATATTTACGTAATGCCAGTTCGGAATAAAATATCAAGCCTTATGCTTCGTTGTTTCACCAGGTTATGACACAGTTGAGTGGTATTCGGACATTTAAATTCAGGATATTCTTACATGTTCCCAATTAAGCAAGGGATTTTAAAAAGTATACACCTTATTTGGATTTCTTTGCTCGTGTGTCTTTATTAATTATTAGGCTATGAGCATCCCATACTGTACCACTGAGGAGACATTAAGCAACAAATCCCAGGTCATTGCTCTATTGGTACTTGTACATTATAAGTGCGGTTTAATGTTCTTTTGGGTTTTCATTGCATATTGATTCTTTAAATTCAAGCACTATGATACCATTAGGATGTCATCATTAAGGTTTAGCATAGCCCATCAACGATTAACATTATGTTAGCCTTCAGTTAGAAATTAAAATAAAACCGCATTTCTTATGTCTACATTATTATAATGCATATACTTTTTCAAGCTATACTAAAAACAAGCGGCCAGTCTTCGGAGCAACGCATTTTGTATCCAAGGCTTAAATAGGCTAGCTATATATGGACTTTTAGATGATAGAAATATGTCTGAATTTTATATTGTTATATTTAACCATATTTGGACAATATATGGCAATACAATTAATAACATGAACTGTTTTTGTTTTTTCTTTGAGTTAATGACTTGTTAAAATTTCTTTTGCTAACTCTGACGCTATGTCCAGTAACTTGTGCTGCAGCCTATCAAATACACTGCTCTGCAGGTAGCCTCTAACGAAATCGGTCTTTAATATACAACTGAATGACTAAGGTGTTGCACAATCGGGAGGCTGATCTATTACTCGGACACTAAAGTCATCGAATAGGATTCTTAAAAACGCTTAAAGCCTGGTCAAAATCCAATACAACATTTGCCATTTAAACTTGTTCATTATTAAACTGATACTAGTCAAAAGGGCCACAGCTGAATAAAATAACATAGGCTCAGGGATGCTAGGAATTTAAGCTTCACATGGGAATAGCGACTATCAAACAATGCCATTTCGTGCACTTTAAATTATGACCAGACTCTGTATTCAGTTTCTTAGGTTCAACTCAACCATGCCAGCGTTTTTAATTCATACCACTAGCAATTAAAAAACTCGAAACTAAAATAGACCTATGGGGTTCTAAGTTCATTCATGTATTATCCCTCATTATGCATTTCGTATGTTTCGAACGCAGTAGCTGGGAGAAGCGCTAATAGCTGTAACAAATTAGTAAAAAATTCAAGTGTTTCAGCCGTAAGGCTGGTGTGCAATCCAACATCTAACCTAGTTGGTAATAACTTGCTTAACTGCGGTTTGGGCCAAGATCTTCCTCGAGAATCTAACAACGTGACCTGTAAGTTCACAGAATCGCATGTAGCCTATTTATATTCAGTTATGAGTCTTGCACTCCAGGCATAACTTTGATGACCTTTCGGAATGCCTGTGGGATCGCCTTACAGGACAGCTTGAATGCTTACGAATTGTCACAGCATTAAACTAAACCAACAGTCCGACTCGTGGCCATCCTATAGAATCATTGCGTAAGATGTATTGCTAGTAAAAACACACGTAACTTTCAATCGCTATATGACTTTTTGGGATACAATTCAATCTGTATGTTTTATTGCAATAACAGAAGTTGTAGTTGTCATATCCAATTTAGTACCAGGCTTTCCATATGAGAACTACAGCGAGGACAGCAAGCACTGAACACTATGCATATAGTCATGTTCTTCAGCATCATGCTTACTTGTTGGGTGACGCCCATGGCATGGGTAATTGAAATATGTCAAGCTTAGGAGCATCAATCTCCAGATTATTGCATAAGGCTATGGCTACCTAGAGATGAAATAATCTGCAATACAGATAGTCTAAAAATAAATAAAAAATTTAACCAAGGAAAATGAATCCATCCTTAAGCCGAACCATGGTTGGCTCCGTTGAATAGGAGCGCTTTCGCAGTTGAGTTATATAGAATGATTGGAACTTAAAAACTAAGTGACTAAAAATATTGCTCGTACTTTTCTTGCCATACATCATTGTTTAACACCCTTAATGTGGGCTGGCTCCGTATGTGACTCTATCCATTCTGATCCGATTTAAGTTCATTCATTAGGCCCTGCTTGTGACATTGGGCTGGGCTTATAGTGCCGCGATATGCTTAGAAATGTAACCTTTTCCTCATACAGCATATTATTTGGCAGAGTATCAGTAATCAGTATCAAGTCACAGTACTTAGCACATTACCTAAAAGTAAGGAACATAAGGGCAGCTATAAGGCTGCTAAGGTTATAGAAGGAATTTTTGGGGAAAGTATTGCTACGCCATACTTTTGTGGCGGAAAAATTCCTGCAGGGGACAGACATGCATGTAGTAATTATATAATCTTCCAAAAGGGAGTTGATTTAGGCCAACTTGGGGTCCTGCGAAAGATGGAACTAATATACTCTGCGCATGGACTCTAACTTCCATTTCACTTTGTATGGGATTTTAAGGGAACTCGGGGCTTTGTCCGTAATAAGCGTTTGCTTGGCATGCCCCGGGGCGAAGCTAAATTCGGTCAGGGAGCTCAGGAAGGGTATGGCTACCCAGATACATTTATGGGTTGGCTCCCCATGCAGCACTTACGGGTATGGCTACCCGCAGCACTTACGGGTATGGCTACCCGCAGCATCTACTGGGAGCCACCCGAGAAATTTAGGACATGGCTGTCCACGTACATTACATAATCCTCCCACTGACCAATATATCCTATAATTAAGCTGTCATGCAAGTCTTTCCCCTTGTCTGACTTACCGCGGTTCAAATACCGGAAGTCTTAATTAGTCACGGTCAATATTCCCCAACACTTAACTTGCTCCCCTTACTTGATCGTATGCTACTATGTATGATGTAAAATAAACATAATTGTTGACAGTTAATATTTTTAATTATACTTGAAAAGAACTGACCTTGTGGCGAAGGTATATAAACTATTGGAAAAAGTAATGCTCAGATCAGATTGCTTAGAATATCTCAGCTTCGCCATGGGGTCCGTTTGTTTCTGAAATGTTTCATTAAAATAAATGGTCAAACAGGAAATATGGATTTCTTATATACATATGAACCGTTCCTACTGACATTAAATATATAACAAACAGTCATAAAATCAGTATTTTTTCAACTAAAAAAAATAAGAATTTGAAAATTTAAAGTGTATAGCGCTATATCGGAAGATATTTTTTCAAAAAAGTTTCAAAAACTGAAAACCAAGTATGCTTTCCTATCCATTAGATCATTTTTGCTTCAGTTTTAACAGGAACTCTCTGTGTGATTTATTTGACGTGCAAACTGTCCATTTTCCTTCGAAAGTGTTCTAGAACACCCTATGAAACCAAAAGAATCGTCTATTTTTTGACGATTGAATCGAAGTACATAGAACCCATCCAAAGTTTTAATTCTCAATTTAGGTAGTCTAGTATCATACTAAAAACTATGCAAGTAATTGTTTTGACATTGAATGACTGTTAGAATATAGCTCTATACACTTTAAGCTTCAGAGAATTATGCGACATTATAAACTGAAAAAGTGGTTTTTGCGTCATAAGGTCAAAGTCGCAGTCGCGAAAACAAGGTCAAAACATGAGAAAAAAAGTCATGTTCACCGATTAAATTTGAAACATTTGGATAAAGAGAACGTATATTCTACCATCATTAAGATTGTAAGCTTCACATGAATTGCGATAAAATAACTACCGTCATTGTTATGGTAACCATTTTCGACAACTACCCGTATTGAGAAAGAGGTTTATGAGGTATATCTGTCTGTATAACGTTTTATATTACCACTACCCCTCGGTATGTTTACTGCAGACATTTATTTGTTTACCTGGTTACTCTTACATTGCATTGTCTGGTGATATATTTATAAACATCTAGCATTGTTTTCTCGAGGAGCGAATGGGTAGAAGAACGGTTCAAATCATCAAATCTCAAACGAAGTTGATTCTTAAATTAAGAGACAGCGGTTTCTCTTGTTTTAGCCCAGTGGTAAACGGTTCAATCATTTACTTTCGATAGAATGAAATTTCGTGGTTTTGGTAAAAGGAACCAACTCGATGGGACGTAAATTATATTTTGCATATCAGGTAATAGATACACAGGTCAAAGTTATTGTTCGATGGGATTTAATGTCGCTGCAGAAGGTGAGCCACGAAATCCAGGAAATTTAATTCTCCACGAAAATAAATGATTTAACAGTATCCGATGTTGGGGCTACGTTTGATATCTCGATAATCATCTTGTCCCAGGTAGTTGTTCGTTTTGACATTGAGCATGTTGAGTGACTGTATAAGATCTACAGTCATACAGCATTACAAGTTGATTAATTCAACCTACCACTGGTGCATATGTTCATACTAGTAATAGGCACTCTTTTGTTGAAATGCCCATTTTGCCCAATGTCCGTCCGACATTGAAATAGCGGTTGTACCATCGTACATTAGTATTACAATGTATTACAATGTTTGCCAACCGCCTGATTGTAAAATAATCAAATAGCGGCTATTTGTAATTTATAATTGAATTTCGGCGTTAGGAAAGGTCCCACCTTCCACTCCGAAAGTTCAAAGGAAAAGAGTCGGACGACAGACACCCAGACGGATCGTCAACACCGCAGTATTGACGTTGGTGTTATTGTAGATGTCATACATGACGCACATACAACGTCAGGAAAATATGACTACTTTTCAATAACAGGTAATCGCAGATAAAATGTAAACGTCGATCAGATGGTTGTGTGGCTGTTTTTCTTGCGATAAGAAAACTTCATACGTTAGTATGCAAGTAGTCCAACTCTTCAGGGTGTCGCGGGGATTACTTAATCGTTAACAAATAAAAAGCAAAACAAGTTTATACACATCATTTATATCAATATAATACATGCTATAATATAGAATATTTTGTCACTCAAAAAGCGTAGAATAAGGAATAGCGTAGTACAGAATATGCGAGGGACGTTTCAAAACTTCCAGGAAAAGTGCTCTATAATGTTTATCCTATGTTCAAATTATTTCAATCTGTATTTAAACAAATCCATTCGTGATACATATTAAGAAATACCTCATCGAGTATCATTGGATTTTGCGACTACCCTTTAGTTATCATTTGGGATTTCACATATAAATGGACGTGATTGCTCACATTTGTAATCATATTGTTCGTGATAGTTTATTTGGAGAACGAGGCAAAGTCGATCTGCAGTATTTTTAGGATAACTAGAATACCACTTGAGAAATTCACTGTTAAAACCGTACTGATATTCCCATGGTGATGACAAATCTTTACGTCGACCATTTATATGTAAATTCGTTGAAAATCTACTCAGTAGAGATTTGACGTCATCGTACTTTGACTGAGAGTCTATGTGGTTAAGATAGCCTCCTTCCAGCTTACACTGTTCCACGGCCTGATCGTTTGATACACTGGTTGTATTCAGCTTCATGCAGAAACTATTACTGGTCAGATTGTAGCTAAATCGACAGGATCCTTCACAATGTGTGTTATCTAATTCGGCGGTCATTATTTTCTCATCCATATGTCCTGTGACGGCACATGATCGGGTTCGTGTTTGACTCCCAAAGTAGCCTTGTCTAGATGCATCACATTGAGACCATGGTGTCCATTCCCCACAAGGTTGTAGATTATGTATGGCCATACCAATAAGGGTCAACATTGGTTTATTTAGTTTTCGTCCTAATTTCATCAGTCCGTTTCCATCAATATTTTCACCGAATGTTCCGTTATTCTCTGATGCCGCTGAGTAAGATACTCCAACCAATATCACCAAGAGAACAAATAATCGCCACATTTTGTACAATGTACTCCTTTCTCGCTATATAGTGACTTAGAAAACAAAATAATTGTATTCAACTTAAAGATTGCTTGAAATGAACACTATCACAATGATAAAAATGTACATATATAAGTCTTATTTCAAAATAATGTATCATTTATTCTAGCTTTCACAATCACATTTTGCAAAACAACTCTTGTTCTCTTCGTAAAGAAATGAACCCTTATTCCAAGTTAATGTGTCTATAAGTGTTGTAATACAGTTTTAAGGTGTAAGCATACCCTCATACAATGATCGGTATTCTATATCTTTGTATATCCAGATTGCGATAGAAAAAAAACGTGTTTTTGAAATATTTCTCTGTAATAACTACACCTACAAGTAGGACATTTTGCAGGAATAAATAAAATATAACTGAATATATATCTACCTAATACACACTGAAATTTAAGCAACATCAGAAATGAGTTAAAAAAGTTTTGTTCATAAGTTCTATGTAACATATTTGTAGTTTTGTATGAGATATAAAGTTAGAAGACGTGATACTTGCAACAGCCATTTTTACGGTCACACGCCTAACGGTATATTTACGTATTTGCAACCTACCTAATATAACACATGCGAGGCCCGTCAGTGAATCGGACGAAGTACATATTATTGTTGTAAATTGTTTACAAGCGACACACATAAATAAACCAAATCATACGGGCCTCCAAAGTCTAGTCTTCATAACAGCAATGCCAATTTGTTGATCACGGATTGTAACGGTTAAATATTTGATAGTAAATCATCATTGGAATACCAGATTACCTCCCGGAGTTAAACTGTTCATATGCGTGTAATTTCAATATATAATAAAGAATGAATGTATTTTAATAGGTGCCTAAAGATTATGAATGGGAGTAGGTAGGACGTTATTGTAGTTCTAAGTATGTTTTTACCAAAATCTGATCAATCGATTTTTAGAAATGTTAAAAAACACAATTGTTTTCTATCACAAACTAGCTATACTTGAACTTTGTGGCAGGTTGATACATTTATTTACATGCCGATTCTTTTTAAAAAAATCCACAGAAATAAGGCAAATCCATATTACAGGTGTAGTAACTTTTTAGATATCTCTCTGTATATTAGTATTTGGAATTGTTCTATAAAAATGTCCACAGATTGCTCAAACATTAGGGATTTCACAAAGAAAGGGACTTGAGTATGAGCACCTGTAGTCAGCCTGTGCGTGCGATGTAGAGTAAAGGAGACACAAATCACCCGGACCATTTCGTGGATAACTAGAATGCCACTTGAGAAATGCACGTTTAGAACCATACTGATATTCCCAGGGTGATGACGAATCTCTACGTCGACCACCAATATAAATATTGGCGTATGAGTATCCACTGAGTAGAGATTTGACATCATCGTACTTTGTCTGTGAGTCAATGTGGATCAGATAGCCTCCTTCCTGCTTACATTGTTCAATGGCCTTGTCATTTGTTACTTTGTTTGTATTTAATTTGATGCAGAATCCATGACTGGTCCGATTGTAGCTCTCCGGGCAGACAGGTAAATCCCCACTTTCACCTTTCCCTTCACAGAGTTTATTTTCTTGTTCAGTTGGTTTCCCTTTTTTATTCAGGTTGTCTTTGTCGGCACAGTATCTGGTTCGTGTTTGACTTCCAAAATATCCACGTTCAGTGGCATCACATGGAGACCATGGTGTCCATTCCACACAAGGGTGTAGATTATGTATGGCCATACCAATAAGGGTCAGCATAGGTTTATTTAGTTTTCGTCCTAATTTAATCAGTCCACTTCCATCAATATTTTCACCGAGTGTTCCGTTATTCTCTGATGCCGCTGAGTAAGAGACCACCATCAATATCACCATCAGAGCAAATAATCGCCACATTTTGTACAATATATTTCTCCCTATTGTTACTAGTGATACAAATGTAATTGTATTAAATTGAACGATTGCTTAACATACGCAATGTGTCAATGTTCGATATTTTTACGTCTTATTTTATCACGTTGTTGTGTAATCCTGATTTCACAATGTTTAACAACTCTGACGGATCTTTGTAAATATATTGACCTGTATTCCATGCATGTGCTTCGTCTATAAGTGTTGTTATACAGTTTTAAGGTGCAAGCATACCCACCATATCTACATGGTCTTTCTCTGTCACTACGGAATCCTTCTAATTGCTGTATACGGCATGAAAATACGTATGCTTATACAATAATGTATTAACACGTCCCTTGTGTCTATTAGGTTGTAAGTTTCATAACTATGTTAGAAATATATTGCCCGATCCATCCAATTATTTTATATGGCATGAAAATACGTATGCTCATACAATAAAGTCTTAAACGTCACTTGTGTGTATCAGTTGCAAGTCTAATAATTACATAAGACAATGACTTCAATTAGCGAGTTGCTAATTGATGGGTACAACCGATATGTATACAAACATTTTAGACACTTAACGGTTAATTAGTCGGTACAACTAACGAAGATAAGCATTTGTAGCGTCATTTTACGAGGGTTGTCCAAGAATAGAGTATAATTCTTGATTTGTTTACTCCAACATTATGATGTACAATTTGTAGTTTTATAACTTTATATAGACAATTCTACAATCATATCACGTGTATTTGACGAAATTATTTTATAAATGGATGTTTTTGTAACCCATGTTAACGGTATACGGTGCAGCACGACAATAGGATGTATCACAAAAAGAATTTAAATATTCAATGACAATAACACTTAAGCAGTTTTAGCCGCATCGCGTCAAAATATGTATACGAATAATTGGTGTATTCGGCAGTTGTTTTGAAGATTCCCCAACATTTTGTGGCACAGAAAGAAAGCGGAACAAAATTCATCAGACGGACCGATTAAAATAAAAACTTACGTCAGATCGCTTCCTACACTATCCGCACAGATTGTCACCTCAGGCTGTCCATTTTGAAAAATATTTAATGAATTTTTGACAGGTATTTAAATAAATATATTTCCAAAGTATTGATACAATTTCGGCGTATAATTTTTAAAGTGTAAAGCCCAGGAATGGGAGTTATTTAGAAAACTGAGGTCGCGTGACGTTGTTGGCGGGTAGTTACGTTGACGTTCTGTGAGCCGTAAAGTGTCACCACCAGGTACTCGTCAAATGTAAACACTTTTAATGATTTTGGAAGATATATCATGAAACTTGGCTAGTATGTCGAGCAATAATTTTCTCTAAAAGTCGATTATAATTTGAGCATACAGAACTTTATAGTTTGTAAGATATAACAGGATTATACGGTATTCTTCCACAGCACACGTATATATAGTAGACATATTATTCAGTCAATTTACATTTTCGTTGCAAATCGGAATGCTGCAACCTTAACATGCAGTTGGAGTGGTCATATGTTTTGATACATTTCATAATGGGTTACTAGTATCTCAAGTGTTGATATTAACGCAAATTAAGTGCGGTTATTACAATGTCACGAGGCTTGAGTGTTTTAGCGCCATGCAAATGATGTTGTTATCATTAAATGTTTACACCAGTAAGGGCTTTTCTAATTTAATCTTCCTGTATAGAAAACGCATTGCGGATTTGCAATGTTTGTGAAGTCACACGTGCATAGGGGAACTGGAATTTTTATAATG
This sequence comes from Spisula subtruncata, assembly GCA_963678985.1. Classification (NCBI taxonomy): domain Eukaryota; kingdom Metazoa; phylum Mollusca; class Bivalvia; order Venerida; family Mactridae; genus Spisula; species Spisula subtruncata. The sequence continues at coordinate 33,609,785 of OY787673.1, read as the reverse complement.
TAATAGTGTTTTGATTTTTAAATCATTGCATTCATTGAAATTTAGCAGATATGTTTATTTAGATCTGTAATTGTGTTTTAAGGTGACACATATAAGAGCCGTAATAGCATCAACGTAATTTTATAGTTTACACTATTGTTATCATTTAGATTAAGCTGATATGTTTTTTAAAATCGATGTTAAGAGTTTTGTATCCTTTAGGACAGTTCTGGCATGCCACGTGGTCTCAATGAGACGTCATTTATGGCTAAAACGCAAGTATAAATTTGTCAACTGTTGATAAACATCCTGACCATTTTAAGGAGTTTACAGCATCGTCACTCTAGCCACGAATGATAATATTATATCATTCACACACGTTTACATTATTCTACTTATTGCCTTAAGCCTGTTCACTTCAGTATGGATCATAAGCCGCTAACAATCTTCCTCAATTTCAGTCTGTTCAACGCTTTTGTCAGCGTGGTTTGTCAACTAATTCTTCTGCTGCCTTCCCTGTACGATTCATACATGTCTTTCTTCCTTCCCTCGTCACTTGCTCTCGAATTCTGCACCATGTAGCCGTTGGTCTACCCATCTTCTGTTGATCCTGATGGTTCAAACTCAAACCTTTCTGGATGATGTTTGCTTCTGCTTTTCTCAATATGTACCCTTCTCATATTAATTTCCAATTCTTTATCTGGATTGGGAGAGGAATATTGACATTACGTCATAGAAAATATCGCTCCATCTGATTGCTTGTTGAAGACTACTTGGCGAAGGTGTTCAAGTTAATCCATCGGACCATGTGATTAAAATTTACCATTAAAATGATTATAAAGGTATTGATTGACAACTGGGGGCATGTCAATGTGAATGATCTACCCCATTAGTTTTGATATATTTGAGGTTTCTGTAACCAGTTAAATCGACTCAGTGTGTCGAATGGTTTACAACTCCAGCTTCATCAAAGTCCTGTCGGCCACCATTACTTGTTTCCATCACTACCGAAGCGGACCCAGTGTTAGGCTTATTGGAGCTACATTATTTTACACTATGTTAACGTTTTGTCCGAAACCGGTATTGTTGTTGAGTCGATATTGGACACACAAAGCCTTACATAGGAAAGGCAGTGCTCACCTGCACCAGCCGAGCATTGAAAACAGACATAACGAAGTGAACACACGGACCATTCGCAATACAAAATTGAACTTAGAAACGCATCTTCTCCCCTTCCGATAAATGACGACAAGCCATGTCCGCCCTTTCGTTCTGACAATGCAATTACAATACTGCAATAAGTATGTTCAAGAGAAAGCAATTATCAAATCGCCGATAAATAAGCCCTATACAAGTGTATATCCTGAACAATCGTGGGAAAAGACGCTTGTAATATACACATTTTTATAAACCGTGTCTGATACTCAATTGCTTAAACTTAAACCACTTTATGCTCAAGAACTTTTAACATACTTTCGTACACATGAACGTGGGAAGTTTCTAGAAACATAACAGTACCTCCTTTACAATCGAAGCACTGAAAGCAATCAACCAATAACTCCTTTTGAAATCGACACATTTTTTTGTTGCCTTTGCATGTATATGCAAAATATACTTCGAAATAGTTATGTTTCAGTAGTTGCATTGAATAAGCAATACAGCCTTTAATGGATACATTGTACATGTATTTTAAACTTCTGTAATGTTTTGAGCGTATTTATCAGATTGTATCAGTTAGCGGCAATCAATTATACTATAATTGAAATAAAAAGTGGTTTCCCCTGAAGGCATGGAACTACACTAATATATGTTTTAATTATAATTATTCGGCTGTTATTGTTTGTATATATATGCAAAGCGTAAACAACTACACGAAGTACATCGTTTTACTCTGTTATAAAACCCATCGGTTATTTAACTTAACATGAGCAATTGTTAGGAATTGATATTACGCCAGTTGTCAATCTATTCCATTTTAATCAATTTTAACGGTAATAATAGTCACATGGTCCAATGAATAAACTTGAAAACCTTCGCCAAGCAATATTTGACAAACAATCTGGTAGAGCAATCTCTGCTCTGGCGTAATGTCATTTGGCCTTCTTCATACATGTGTCATGTTTTAGAATAAATTATTTTAGACAAGAAAACATGACCACAATACTATTGATAATTACATAGATACATAGAAGACCGTTGTCAGTATAATTATATTATATTGAACACTCAATAAGATCTACTTAAACAGAACATATTTTAAATCAGGGAATAACACGTTTGATAGAAGTAGTGTGGTCTGAATATTGAGATGGTCATGTTATTAAGGTTTTCTTTGGTAAGATTTAACTGAATCATATCTTATAATATACGCTTTAGTGAGACACATTATGAGTTAGAGTTATGTATGATTATGATGATACGTGGTCCTATGAATACTACTAATAATGCCGGGCATATCCTTTAATTGCAGGCTGTTCATGGCGGGCATATACGTGTGGTCACTTCTATCCGACAACCGGTATCTGTAGGAAATGGGTGCGGCTTAAATTATAAAAGCAGGTGTACGGACGGCGCTGCATGGAAAATAGCACTTCTTAAACTAAACGCTTAAATGACACTTTGAAGGTCAGTGACGTCAGGAACGATATAATTATAGAATTATATTGTTCCTGGAGACCTCTAAAATGTCCGAGTTTCACCCCTAAAACAACATAATGGTTAAAATACCAATTAAATATTGGCCAGTATTGTACAAAGTTAATGGGGGGGGGGGTGGGTATATCAAATAGTGAGAAAATAACATAGGGACCTTGGTACGTAGATTCTACTATGCATTTGCCTCCGTAGCTCAGTGGTTATAAGTGCGGTTAAAATTGCCATCTAATCTGGCGTGTCCGGTTGAAATCCGGATGGAGACACATGTATATGCCTGCCATATCTCCGTAGAAATAAAGTAAATAAAGGCTATGCTGGGCATGATTAGTCCAAACGACAACCGGTATCTGTAGGTGATGGATTTAGTCAAGGTTCGAGCACTATCACCACTGTGGGACTCTGTCTAAACGACAACCGATATCTGTAGGTGGTAGATCTGGGCATGACTCGACCACTATGACCACTGTGGGACTCTGTCTAAACGACAGCCGGTATCTGTAGGTGGTAGATCTAGTCAGGGTTCGATCACTATGACCACTATGGGACTCTGTCTAAACGACAGCCGGTATCTGTAGGTGGTAGATCTAGTCAGGGTTCGATCACTATGACCACTATGGGACTCTGTCTAAACGACAGCCGGTATCTGTAGGTGGTAGATCTAGTCAGGGTTCGATCACTATGACCACTATGGGACTCTGTATAAACGACAACCGGTATCCGTAGGTGGTAGATCTAGTCAGGGTTCGATCACTATGACCACTATGGGACTCTGTCTAAACGACAACCGGTATCTGTAGGTGGTAGATCTAGCCAGGACTCGATCACTATGACCACTATGGGACTCTTTCTAAACGACAACCGGTATATGTAGGTGGTAGATCTAGTCAGGACTCGATCACAATGACCACTGAGGGACTCTGTCTAAACGACAACCGGTATCTGTAGGGGGTAGATCTAGTCAGGACTCGATCACGATGACCACTGTGGGACTATGTCTAAACAAAAACCAGTATCTGTAGGTGGTATATCTAGTCAGGCCTCGATCACAGTAACTATGGCCATTGTAAGACTCTGTCTTAACGACAACCAGTATCTTTAGGTGGTAGATCTAGTCAGGACTCGATCACTATGACCATTGTAAGACTCTGTCTAAACGACAACCGGTATCTGTAGGTGGTAGATTTAGCCAGGACTCGATCACTTTGACCACTGTGTGACTCTGTCTAAACGACAACCGGTATCTGTAGGTGGTTGATTTAGTCAGGGTTCGATCACTTTGACCACTATGGGACTCTGTCTAAACGACAACCGGTATCTGTAGGTTGTAGATTTAGTCAGGGTTCGATCAGTATGACCACTATGGGACTCTATCTAAACGACAACCGGTATCTGTAGGTGGTAGATTTAGTCAGGGTTCGATCACTATGACCACTATGGGACTCTATCTAAACGACAACCGGTATCTGTAGGTTGTAGATTTAGTCAGGGTTCGATCACTATGACCACTGTGGGACTATGTCTAAACGACAACCGGTATCTGTAGGTGGTAGATGTAGTCAGGGTTCGATCACTATTACCACTATGGGACTCTGTCTAAACGACAACCGGTATCTGTAGGTGGTAGATCTAGTCAGGGTTCGATCACTATGACCACTGTTGGACTCTGTCTAAACGACAACCGGTATCTTTAGGTGGTAGATCTAGTCAGGACTCGATCACTATGACCATTGTAAGACTCTGTCTAAACGACAACCGGTATCTGTAGGTGGTAGATTTAGTCAGGACTCGATCACTTTGACCACTGTGTGACTCTGTCTAAACGACAACCGGTATCTGTAGGTGGTTGATTTAGTCAGGGTTCGATCACTATGACCACTATGGGACTCTGTCTAAACGACAACCGGTATCTGTAGGTTGTAGATTTAGTCAGGGTTCGATCACTATGACCACTATGGGACTCTATCTAAACGACAACCGGTATCTGTAGGTGGTAGATCTATTCGGGGTTCGATCACTATGACCACTGTGGGACTATGTCTAAACGACAACCGGTATCTGTAGGTGGTAGATGTAGTCAGGGTTCGATCACTATGACCACTGTGGGACTCTGTCTAAACGACAACCGGTATCTGTAGGTGGTAGATCTAGTCAGGGTTCGATCACTATGACCACTGTTGGACTCTGTCTAAACGACAACCGGTATCTTTAGGTGGTAGATCTAGTCAGGACTCGATCACTATGACCACTGTGTGACTCTGTCTTAACGACAACCGGTATCTGTAGGTGGTTGATTTAGTCAGGGTTCGATCACTATGACCACTATGGGACTCTGTCTAAACGACAACCGGTATCTGTAGGTTGTAGATTTAGTCAGGGTTCGATCACTATGACCACTATGGGACTCTATCTAAACGACAACCGGTATCTGTAGGTGGTAGATCTATTCGGGGTTCGATCACTATGACCACTGTGGGACTATGTCTAAACGACAACCGGTATCTGTAGGTGGTAGATGTAGTCAGGGTTCGATCACTATGACCATTAGTCAGAACTCGATCACTTTGACCACTGTGTGACTCTGTCTTAACGACAACCGGTATCTGTAGGTGGTTGATTTAGTCAGGGTTCGATCACTATGACCACTATGGGACTCTGTCTAAACGACAACCGGTATCTGTAGGTTGTAGATTTAGTCAGGGTTCGATCACTATGACCACTATGGGACTCTATCTAAACGACAACCGGTATCTGTAGGTGGTAGATCTATTCGGGGTTCGATCACTATGACCACTGTGGGACTATGTCTAAACGACAACCGGTATCTGTAGGTGGTAGATGTAGTCAGGGTTCGATCACTATGACCACTGTGGGACTCTGTCTAAACGACAACCGGTATCTGTAGGTGGTAGATCTAGTCAGGGTTCGATCACTATGACCACTGTGGGACTCTGTCTAAACGACAACCGGTAACTGTAGGTGGTAGATTTAGCCAGGACTCGATCACTATGACCATTGTAAGACTCTGTCTAAACGACAACCGGTATCTGTAGATGGTAGATCTAGCCATGGCTCGATCACGATGACCACTGTGTGACTCTGTCTAAACGACAACCGGTAACTGTAGGTGGTAGATTTAGCCAGGACTCGATCACTTTGACCACTGTGTGACTCTGTCTAAACGACAACCGGTATCTGTAGGTGGTAGATCTAGTCAGGGTTCGATCACTATGACCACTGTGGGACTCTGTCTAAACGACAACCGGTATCTGTAGGTGGTAGATCTAGTCAGGGTTCGATCACTATGACCACTGTGGGACTCTGTCTAAACGACAACCGGTAACTGTAGGTGGTAGATCTAGTCAGGGTTCGATCATTGTGACCACTGTGTGACTCTGTCTAAACGACAACCGGTAACTGTAGGTGGTAGATCTAGTCAGGGTTCGATCATTGTGACCACTGTGTGACTCTGTCTAAACGACAACCGGTATCTGTAGGTGGTAGATCTAGTCAGGGTTCGATCACTATGACCACTGTGGGACTCTGTCTAAACGACAACCGGTAACTGTAGGTGGTAGATCTAGTCAGGACTCGATCACTATGACCACTGTGTGACTCTGTCTAAACGACAACCGGTATATGTAGGTGGTCGATCTAGTCAGGGTTCGAACACTATGACCACTATGGGACTATGTCTAAACGACAACCGGTATATGTAGGTGGTCGATCTAGTCAGGGTTCGAACACTATGACCACTGTGTGACTCTGTCTTAACGACAACCGGTATATGTAGGTGGTCGATCTAGTCAGGGTTCGAACACTATGACCACTATGACCACTGTGGGACTCTGTCTAAACGACAACCGGTATCTGTAGGTGGTAGATCTAGTCAGAACTCGATCACTATGACCACTGTGGGACTCTGTCTAAACGACAACCGGTATCTGTAGGTGGTAGATCTAGTCAGGACTCGATCACTATGACCACTGTGGGACTCTGTCTAAACGACAACCGGTATCTGTAGGTGGTAGATCTAGTCAGAACTCGATCACTATGACCACTGTGTGACTCTGTCTAAACGACAACCGGTATCTGGAGGTGGTAGATCTAGTCAGGACTCGATCACTATGACCACTGTGGGACTCTGTCTAAACGACAACCGGTATCTGTAGGTGGTAGATCTAGTCAGGGTTCGATCACTATGACCACTGTGGGACTCTTTCTAAACGACAACCGGTATCTGTAGGTGGTAGATCTAGTCAGGGTTCGATCACTATGACCACTGTGGGACTCTGTCTAAACGACAACCGGTATCTGTAGGTGGTAGATCTAGTCAGAACTCGATCACTATGACCACTATGACCATTGTAAGACTCTGTCTTAACGGAAACCGGTATATATAGGTGGTAGATCTAGTCAGGGTTCGATCACTATGACCATTGTGGGACTCTGACTAAACGACAACCGGTATCTGGAGGTGGTATATGTAGCTAGGACTCGATCACTATGACCACTGTGGGACTCTGTCTAAACGACAACGGGTATCTGTAGGTGGTAGATCTAGTCAGAACTCGATCACTATGACCACTGTGGGACTCTGTCTTAACGACAACGGGTATCTGTAGGTGGTAGATCTAGTCAGGGTTCGATCACTATGCTGACCTTTATGGGACTATGTCTAAAAGACAACCGGTATATGTAGGTGATAGATCTAGTCAGGGTTCGATCACTATGACCATTGTGGGACCCTGTCTAAACGACAACCGGTATCTGGAGGTGGTATATGTAGCTAGGACTCGATCACTATGACCACTGTGGGACTCTGTCTAAACGACAACCGGTATCTGGAGGTGGTATATGTAGCTAGGACTCGATCACTATGACCACTGTGGGACTCTGTCTTAACGACAACCGGTATCTGGAGGTGGTATATGTAGCTAGGACTCGATCACTATGACCACTGTGGGACTCTGTCTAAACGACAACCGGTATCTGGAGGTGGTATATGTAGCTAGGACTCGATCACTATGACCACTGTGGGACTCTGTCTAAACGACAACCGGTATCTGTAGGTTGTAGATTTAGTCAGGGTTCGATCACTATGACCACTATGGGACTCTATCTAAACGACAACCGGTATCTGTAGGTGGTAGATTTAGTCAGGGTTCGATCACTATGACCACTATGGGACTCTATCTAAACGACAACCGGTATCTGTAGGTGGTAGATCTAGTCAGGGTTCGATCACTATGACCACTATGGGACTCTATCTAAACGACAACCGGTATCTGTAGGTGGTAGATTTAGTCAGGGTTCGATCACTATGACCACTATGGGACTCTGTCTAAACGACAACCGGTATCTGGAGGTGGTATATGTAGCTAGGACTCGATCACTATGACCACTATGGGACTCTATCTAAACGACAACCGGTATCTGGAGGTGGTATATGTAGCTAGGACTCGATCACTATGACCACTGTGGGACCCTGTCTTAACGACAACCGGTATTTGTAGTTGGTAGATCTGTAATAGTTATTGACATCGTTTTTCGTTATTCTTTAATATCAACAGCTCGCACATGAAAATGCGAAGCTGACAATTAAGTATCTTACTCACGTATTCAATCCCTTACGCACTTTTCCAGGTACAAAAATGTACTTTTTATGAAAAAGAAAAATCTGCATTGTTCTTGAATATACGAGTACAAACAATATTGATTGCCTATGCATAATATCTCTCAAAATGATTATTTTTGTTGTGTTTTTCGCCCACAATCAGAACTTGCGTTGCAAATAGTATCCAAAACATCCAAAATTGCGTCGTAGGACAATCTCCCTCCACGCATTGAATCAAGTTTATTTTAATAGCAATCTTATAGAATTTTTAAAATAAAGATTTCACTCTGATAATATTTCAAATTCCATTCTGAATCGTGATTGTACGTACTATGACTTACAATTAAATTACTAAGTTCCGAAATTGGTATATATATGCCACAACGCATCGCTAAGACGCGTGAGTAGGACACTTTTTCTCCACACATTTGATTCTAATAATCTCGAAAATTATTGGCTAGAATGCATTGGGATTTAATTATTTATTTTATAACAAAAGTAATAATATAAAAACGAGATAAAAATTTTTTTATAAAAATGAAAACATTATTGCGTACTTATCAAGTTATCATGCGTTTTCTGATAATTTTCGGCATTTTTTTGCAAATTTGCACTTTTTCGTGTTAACAGTTAATAATTTAACATTTTTATTTTTTGAACCCGTGATTTTTCATGATTGTATGTTAAAACACATCACTTCTGGTGCCGCTCGGTGAAGTATCCCACAACGTTCATGACATTTTGAATAAAACGTCTGTTATTTCATGCCGACGACCAATAGTTTGTGTTACAAATTGCAGACGGATTTTTGCATATCCGTCGGGTATTGTCTCCAATTCTATGACAGTAGGCTACATACTATCTTACATGAACTCAACTCAAAATGACATTGTAGACAATTCAATAACTAATAATTTGGCATATATGATATGTAATGTATCGAGTGAAATTGAAAGTAGTATGAACTACTGTTTTATAGCGAGTGTACGAAAAAACGAACGTACTCAGTTGCGTGCGTTACGTCCTTACAATATTATTACATTATTAGTAAGTGCCACAATGTGGAACAGCAAAATCCTTTTGTTGGCAGGTTTCTATGATAGGTTGTTAATTTAAGGGTTCGATTCTCCATGTTCTCGCTGGAACATTAATTTTAAATTCCTCTGAACATTAACGACTGAATATTCCATATGCGACAACCGAGGAGCAACTATATGTGTGGAGAGATTGACATAATTTACAGTCTGGTGAACTGACGCATGTACATGTCTAAAAAACTTTAATTTAGTACGATTATACATGTACTTAGACCGCAAGTATTAAGTTAAACTGTCTATAAACACCACCTATGGAACCATGGGCGTAGGAGCAGGGGGGGCAGCCCCCATGTCTAGACAGGGGCAACATACCCCCCCCCCAATAATTCAGACGAAAAGTATAATTTTAGACCTCATATACATCGTTATATGCAATTTGCCTTCAGTTCTTGGTGAAAACCTTTAAAACCAATTGTTTGCAAAATATACACTTGTGACGTCCATTGTACTCTAAACATCCCTAAACCTCCTTTATGACTTTGAGATGTTGTCAATAATATATAAAGCCTTCGAAATAAACGTTTTCACATTAAGCTACAATCTCTAAATCGAGCAATTTATATTTTGTGGAAGCACTTAATTGGGTTAAATGTAAGAACTTAAATTCTCTGTATTTCGGTTCTTTTTTAATACCAAATAAAGTACATTTCTTTATTTCAGAACGCGTAGAATGCACCAGATTGTGATCCATTGTTTAGGAAATGTTCAAGGGGGAAAGGCCAATAACAATAAACTCAAAAGTTAGTATATAAGATATGGGAGGGTTGTGGACTTTTAAGATTACAATTTATGTATAGCTTGACCAGATTTAGTAGGCACTTTGGACATATTCCGGGCATATTTCGGACAAAGTCGGTGCAGAAATAAACAAACATTTTCGATAAGTACCGACTACGCTTAAGGAAAATAATACACGCTTCCGAAGTTTAATGAGTGCCTACTAAATCTGGTCAAGCTATACGAGTGTATTTTTTGTTGCAAGAATGTGTGTTGACATATGTTGACATAATGAATTTACTTTGCGAGCGAAACGAGCAAAAATCTTTTTTACTCCCGTTGACAAATCCCCCCCCCCATGTTGAAAACGCTCCTTAGCCCATGGGAACAGCAGCACATTTTACGTTTATTTAAGTTTTTATAATGTCTTTCTTCGAGGATGGGCTACAACACGGGTTTTGACTTGATGTTTCGTCTATCGACAATGTTTTCATTTTATTTTCAATGAATGACTGCTGTTGCGCCAGTGTATATTCCCCGTATCTTTTCATCATCTATGTATACATTTGCATAAATATCTACCATACATATGTTTTTATATGTCAGCTCGTGGAGTTATCTATAATCGCACGGGCTTGAACAAATGACGCACGTGCGCGAGTTAGTAAGTTGATATGAACAACTTGTGCACGTGCGCGGGTAACTATAGTTTGGCGATTGTGACGTGATCCTGACCTTCGAGCATGAATATATTACAAGGTTATTTCTTTGAAAATATCGATTTCCGAAAGCAAGTCGTGCAATATCGGTATTTTAAATTTGTGTCAGTATTACATCTCGAGCGTCTTCGTGATACTCTCCGACTACAAAAACATACAACTGGGGTAATAAATAAAGTAGATACTATATTGACTGTTAAATTATGCTAATTAAAAGAACCCAACCGGTATCTGTAGGCGATAGATCTAGTCAGGACTCGACCATAATGACCACTGTGGGACTCAGTCTAAGCGACAACCGGTATCTGTATGTGGTAGATCTAGTCAGGACTCGATCACAATGACCACTGTGGGACTCTGTCTAAACGACAACCGGTATCTGTATGTGGTAGATCTAGTCAGGACTCGATCACTATGACCACTGTGGAACTCTGTCTAAGCGACAACAGGTATCTGTATGTGGTAGATCTAGTCAGGACTCGATCACAATGACCACTGTGGGACTCTGTCTAAACGACAACCGGTATCTGTATGTGGTAGATCTAGTCAGGACTCGATCACAATGACCACTGTGGAACTCTGTCTAAGCGACAACCGGTATCTGTAGGTGGTAGATCTAGTCAGGACTCGATCACAATGACCACTGTGGAACTCTGTCTAAACGACTACCGGTATCTGTATGTGGTAGATCTAGTCAGGACTCGATCACAATGACCACTGTGGAACTCTGTCTAAACGACAACCGGTATCTGTATGTGGTAGATCTAGTCAGGACTCGATCACAATGACTACTGTGGGACTCTGTCTAAGTGACAACCAGTATATGTAGGTGGAGTATATAGCCTGGACTCGATCACTATGACAACTGCACGACTCTTCTAAAAGACAACTGGTATACGTATGTGGTAGATCTAGTCAGGACTCGATCACAATGACCACGGTGGGACTCTGTCTAAACGACAACCGGTATCTGTAGGTGGAATATCTAATAGCCATGACTCGATCACTATGACAACTTCACGACTCTGTCTAAACGACAACCGGTATCTGTATGTGGTGGATCTAGTCAGGACTCGATCACAATGACCACTGTGGGACTCTGTCTAAACGACAACCGGTATATGTAGGTGGAATATCTAATAGCCATGACTCGATCACTATGACAACTTCACGACTCTGTCTAAAAGACTACCGGCATCTGTAGGTGGTGGATCTAGTCAGGACTCGATCACAATGACCACTGTGGGACTCTGTCCAAACGACAACCGGTATATGTAGGTGATAGATCTAGTCAGGGTTCGATCACTATGACCACTGTGGGACTCTGTCTAAACGACAACCGGTATATGTAGGTGATAGATCTAGTCAGGGTTCGATCACTATGACCATTTCGGGACTCTGTCTAAACGACAACCGGTATCTATAGGTGATAGATCTAGTCAGGATTCGATCACTATGACCATTTCGGGACTCTGTCTAAAAGACAACTGGTATCTATAGGTGGTAGATTTAGTCAGGGTTCGATCACTATGACCATTTCGGGACTCTGTCTAAAACGCCAACCGATATCTGTAGGTGGTAGATCTAGTCAGGCATGTTACTTTTGTTAAAAAACACGTGGCGTGTTTGCTATATTGTGAAAATGTGAAAGTTGTTTAAATTATCGTATGCAATAAATGTTTCGATAATAAACCATGTACATGTATTTGGAAGAAATAACGATGATGTTGAAATCAATAGCGAAAGGCTATGTTAAAGTGGACCACCTCTTAAGTATAGAGGTAAAAACGAGTATCGAAGCCTGAAAAATAATAATACGTTGTCCCATCATGCATTGACGCTAAATCACCTGATCTTTCGGGTTGAAACCCATTTACGTCAGTAGGCATCCATGCAATTTTATCCCGTGATTCTCTGAAAACATCCTAATGTCAATATGTATTTGTTTCTGACAAAGATGAGTCTATGGAAACCATTTTAACTACCTTGTCACTTACCTATCAAAGGCATCAGTTCTAACCAAACTTCTGCAGGGATTCGAACTAAATAACTTGTTTTCTAGACTCTTAAGAAATGTTGCTCTCAAAAGAAACTCTTGTCGGGTCCTATATGTATACATCAATTTACCCCGAATCTCTATAGATTGTGTTTGTAGTGATTGAATACATTCAGCTTAAGAAAACATACGACCAAAGTTAGATATAGACAATGAATCATGAAGTTAAGCAGGTAGTGCATGATTTTGTATACTTTCTCCATGCGGACTGGCTAGCTACTGAGATCTATGGTCTAACAGTGTCATTAAGTTAATGTAAACATACAAGTAAAACTATTTAAAAGACAACACAACATAAATATTTAAGTATAGGTTTATTTGTAGAAATACACAAAGGTTATAACACATGGAAATTCAATCAAAACATGGTTTTCATGTCAGCTGTTACTGGATACTTGCTTTGTAACAGTAACCCAGACTCATTAACTCTTCATTCAATCCCAAGTGTCTCCTTCACATATCGCTGACTTAGAATTAGAAGGTTGCAAGTAAACATTTATATCTTGACAACACAAGGAAAGCTGTTGCAAAATTACTCTTTACTAGTAGTTAAACAAGCTGTTAACTTCGGTTTGGTCAACACGCCAAGTTCCGATTTTTATGAAAATAGGTTCATAAGATGCGCATTGTGATGCTGATTTAAAATGTCAGAGGGCCATGATGGCTCTATATCGCTCACATGATTATAAGTGAAGCTCTGCAGTTTTCATCCAAGGGAATGATTTGAACAATCTTGGTAGAAAATCACTAGATGATGCTACATACCAAATTTTCAAAGCTCTAGGCATTGTAGTTTTAGACAAGATTTTGATATGATTTCCCTATATAAGTGTATGTAAAACTGGTGACCCCCAAGGGCGGGGCCAATTTTGACCCCATGGCCATAATTTGAGCAATTACTAAATCCCCCGATGCCACGTTCAATCTGGCAAAATTTCATCAAAATTGGCTAAATGGTTTAAGAGGAGATTGAAAGTGTGGAAGGACGACAGACGGATATACAGACGGACGGTGAGTGATCACAATAACTCACCTTGAGCACTTTGAGCAATGTGTGACTCTGCCTCCACTCGCATGAATCATCCAAAACATAAAATTTGCTGCGAAGTTGAGAAATGAATTACTAAACAAAGGCAAATAGCAGAATGGATTTACTTCTTTCTATTTGTCGATATGAATCGCCAGCCTATGCTCAGTTTAGACATTTGTGAAATGTTATGGACACTTTCAAAGAATCAATACAAGACGGGAACATCAGAAGTACAGACATTGTAAAAACATCGAAAATGACGTCAAAATGACATCACAGACAAATATGGTCATCGAGGTTATTTAAAAAAAAATTCCTACATCTTTTGACTAACAATGTGCAAAATTTCTAAGCAATAGCATAATGTTTAGATTTTATTTAAAAACAATGAAACTGTATGCTTTCTTTTTGGACACCCTGCATTGATGACCACATTTATATGATCTTTGGTCACTGTGTTTGTCTCATCTATAAGAGGAATTAGTCCTCAACACTTGTTTTGTGATTGGTAAGTGGTGTAAAAATTTAGCTAGGTTAAATTACAGGAAGGTAAATGAAGTTTCATTTTCTCAAACGTTTCTTCAAGTTAATATCTCCAATTACCTAGTATTTAGAAATTAGACAAAACCAAAATAGCACATTCCTGGCAATTTCAAAAAAGTAATTGACAGACGCATTAAGCCATAATAAATTTGTCACATACACTCATACAATGGAACTTGCTTCAAGCGAATGAACTAATCCCCGATTTTGTCCTTCTTTATTTCAATGTTCTACCACTCCCTTATAAGGAAGTCTGTTATAGCTAAAAATCGGCTACAACATAATGATTTCTTTTCAGTAATAACAAAGATGGTAACCCATAACATCAAAGTACAATAGGATTCTAAACAATTTCTTCTAATTCTGTCCATTTTGTTTTTCTTCTTTCAGTGACTGGCTTATTTTTGTTGGCATAGTCACTGTTAAAGAATATTTAAATATCCTCTATCTGGATCAAACTCCTCCAGTAACTGATCTGGAATGTCCATGTACTCCAGAATTTTATGAAGTCCATAGTCAGAATTCTAATTCCACTCAATGGCATAACTTAGTCTGAAAAATAGTTAAAGTGTAAGATTTATTACTGAGTCAATGATATCATACTTTGTATGCCTTATTCCTATAAAACCGTGGCTACCTATTGATTCCGTGGCAATGTAAATAATGAATTTGGCGAAACAGTGAGGGTCCGAATTTTCATGGATGGAAACATTGGTCCGATTTGTGCAAGAAAATGCATCTAGAACAGCTGAAAATCCTTACTTGAGCCTTAAAACGGTATCATTTCACCGATAGTCCGATAGTAGTGAAGTTTTGCAAACAGGAGAATAAATTTTTTCACATTGCTTCATTTAGTGACGATTTCTCGGTGAATTTTAATCAGCCTCCATTTTTGTTGCATCATCTGACATTCACCTGGGAACCAGCTTCCAAATCATGCACTTTGGTCATGAAATTGATTGCCTAAGAGCTATTTTTAGAACATCTAAATTTAGCCACGCTTTCAATAGGAACTTTCTGGAATATTTAAATGCTGGAAGTCACTATGTAAAACGTGCGTGTATTTGTAAACAAACTTGTTTACTATTAATTTTGGAGTTGGACTGTATGGGAATTAGCCATAGGAAGAGTGTGGGTATTTTTTTTAGTTCTTTTGAATATATGCACACTGCGCATGCGCAGTTTTGCTTATTAAGAACCACGATTATACAGGAATAAGGCATACTGCTGCTACCAGTACTTGTAATTGTCATTTGTGGGATAAAAGTATTGTAGCAAAAAATATGTATCAATATATGCATTAACAGAGATCTATCAAAATTTGTAAGTACAGATAAAGACTTATAAACCACGTAAGTATAGCTTAGTAAATATTTAACATTCTCTCCACGTTTAATTTCACATGGGGTGATTCAGTTAGGCCTCCTTATGCATTCAGTGTGAGTCAATACACCAGTAAAATATCAGTGCATGTTTCATTCAACTAGTATGTGTTCAGTCAGTAAGTGTTTCATTCCGTGAGCAAGTGTTTCATTCTGTCAGCAAGTGTTTCATTCTGTCCGTAATGAGTCAGCAAGAGTTGCATATAGTCAGCAAGTGTTTCAGTCAGTCAGCAAGTGTATCATTTAGTCAGTAAGTGTTTCATTCCGTGAGCAAGTGTTTCATTCTGTCAGCAAGTGTTTCATTCTGTCCGTAATGAATCAGCAAGAGTTGCATATAGTCAACAAGTGTTTCAGTCAGTCAGCAAGTGTATCATTCTGTCAGTAGGTGTTTCATTCAGTCAACAATAGTTTTATTCAGTCAGCAAATATGTTTCACTTAATCAGTTATTAGTCAGCAAGTGTTTCATACAGTAAGCAAGTTTTTCAGTCAGTCAGCAAGTCTATCATTCTGTCAGCAAGTGTTTCATTCAGTCAGTAAGTGTTTCAGTCAGTCAGCAAGTGTATCATTCTGTCAGCAAGAGTTTTATACTGTCAGCAAGTGTGTCATTCTGTCAGCAAGTGTTTCAATCAGTAATGAGTCAGCAAGCGATTAATTTAGTGAGCAAGTGTTTCATTCTGTCAGCAAATGTTTCATTCTGCCTGTAATGAGTCAGCAAGAGTTGCAGTCAGTCAGCAAGTATATCATTTAGTCAGTAAGTGTTTCATTCTGTCAGCAAGTGTATCATTCAGTCAGCAAGTGTATCATTCAGTCAGCAAGTGTATCATTCAGTCAGCAAGTGTTTCATTCAGTCAGCAAGTGTATCATTCTGTCAGCAAGTGTATCATTCAGTCAGGAAGTGTATCATTCAGTCCACAAGTCTATCATTCAGTCAGCAAGTGTATCATTCAGTCAGCAAGTGTATCATTCAGTCAGCAAGTGTATCATTCAGTCAGTAAGTGTATCATTCAGTCAGCAAGTGTATCATTCAGTCAGCAAGTGTATCATTCAGTCAGCAAGTGTATCATTCAGTCAGCAAGTGTTTTATTCAGTAAGCAAGTGTATCATTCAGTCAGTAAGTGTTTCATTCTGTCAGTAATGATTCAGCAAGAGTTTCATAAAGTCAGTAATGATTCAGCGAGAGTTTCATACAGTCAGCACGTGTTTCATTTTGTCAGCAAGTGTGTCGTTCAGTCAGGAAGTGTATCATTCAGTCAGCAAGTGTGTCATTCAGTCAGGAAGTGTATCATTCAGTCAGCAAGAGTTTTGGTCTACATTCATTAAGGAGATGGTAGGTTTTGATGGCAGTCAACGAGTCAGTGTTTCACCAAGACTATGTTATAGCTGGTGAAACAGTCAGTGTGCCATTGGTACTGAGAGTAAGAAGCAAATTAATACCACAAATGACCAAACTACTTACCTTCAGTCTCCTGGCATAATTACATCTTGGTTCACAAGTACCATCAATCAAGTTAGGAACAATTTACCAGATTTACCACAACTTCTAAACTGAAAAATTAAGTATCCTCAATAAACACAAAACCATGAATAAGACATTTGATTTTAAAAACATTTCATGGCCCGATACTTAACTAATTTGGTCACTGATCTGACAGAAAAGAATTTGGTCACTGGTCTGACAGAAAAGAAGCATCAACTTTGTAAACAAAACAGTTACTAGTCCTCCTAGACTTTCACTGGTCCTTCTTGATTTCCACTGACCTCGGGCAAGCAGATTAGTGTTAGTATGGAGCCTTTCTTCTAAGATTATATGAGCATGAAAAACAGCATTCAATGATTCACATGAGTGTCTGACCAAAATATAAGCCTTGATAGTGACATACAATGTCTAGATATACAAAACAACATTTGGTCAAATTTCATTCCTAAAATAAAATCTATTTTAAGTTAGAGTGGCCTTGACACCACTAACACTAATTCAATCCAAGCAAAGTATTCACACGCCTTCATTCATGATGATTGTTCTCAGCAATGTTTCCTTTGCAATGTGTTGAGAGGAGCAAGTCAGTTGTGAGAGGAGAAAGCCAGAGGTGAGGGCAAGCAATTGGTGATGAGAGGAGCAAGGTAGTGGTGAGAGGAGCAAGCTAGTGATGAGAGCAAGCTAGTGATGAGAGCAAGCCAGGGATGTGAGCAAGCCAGTGGTGAAAGCAAGCAAGTGGTGAGAGCAAGCTAGTGGTGAGAGCAAGCCAATGGTGATAACTAGCCAGTGTTGAGAGGAGCAAGCCAGTGATGAGAGCAAGTCAGTTGTGAGAGGAGCAAGCCAGTGGTGAGGGCAAGCAATTGGTGACAGGAGCAAGACATTGGTCAGAACAAGCAATTGGTGAAAGGAGCAAGCCAGTGGTGAGAGGAGCAAAGTAGTGGTGAGAGGAGCAAGTCAGTGATGAGAGGAGCAAACAAGTGGTGAGAACAATCAGGTGGAGAGAAAGCCAATGGTGAGAGAAAGCAAGTGGTGAGAGGAGCAAACCAGTAGTGTGAGAAGCTAGGAAGGGGTGAGAGGAGCAATCAAGGATAAATGGTAGTGGTGAGAGCAAGGTAATGGTGAGGGGAGCAAGCTAGTGGTAAGAGGAGCAAGCTAGCGGTGAAAGGAGCAGGGTAGTGGAGAGGGGAGCAAGCTAGATGTGAAAGAAGCAAGCCAGCAGTGAGAGGAGCAAGGTAGTGGTGAGAGGAGCAAGCTAGTGCTGAGAGCAAGGTAGTGGTGAGAGGAGCAATGTAGTGGTGAGAGGGGCAAGGTAGTTGTGAGAGCAAGATAGTGGTAAGAGGAACAAGCACGTTGTGAAAGGAGCAAGCCAATGGTGAGAGCGAGCAAGTGGTGAGAGGAGCAAGCCAGTGGTGAGAGCAAGATATTGGTGAGTCGCAAGCCAGTGGTGAGAGCAAGCTAGTGTTGAAAGCAAGATATTGGTGAGAGGAAACCTGTGGTGAGAGGAGCAAGCCATTGGTGAGATCAAGTCAGTGGTGAGAGCAAGTCATTGATGAGAGTCGCAAGCCAGTGGTGAGAGCAAGCTAGTGGTGAGAGCAAGCCAGTGGTGAGAGGAGCAAGCCAGTGGTGAGAGCAAGTCAGTGATGAGAGGAGCAAGCCAGTGGTGAGATCAAGTCAGTGGTGAGAGCAAGTCATTGATGAGAGTCGCAAGCCAGTGGTGAGAGCAAGCTAGTGGTGAGAGCAAGCCAGTGGTGAGAGCGAGCAAGTGGTGAGAGGAGCATGATAATGGTGAGAGCAAGCAAGTGATGACAGGAGCAAGCTAGTGGTGAGAGCAAGCTAGTGGTGAGAGCAAACCAGTGGTGAGAACAAGCAAGTTGTGAAAGGAGCAAGCCAATGGTAACAGCAAGCAAGTGGTGAGAGAAGCATGAAAGTGGTGAGAGCAAACCAGTGGTGACAAGCCAGTTGTGAAAGGAGCAAGCCAATGGTGAGAGCGATCAAGTGGTGAGAAAAGCAAGCCAGTGGTGAGAGCAAGCCAGTGGTGAAAGGAGCAAGCCAGTGGTGAGAGCAAGTCAGTGGTGAGAGCAATTCAGTGATGAGAGGAGCAAGCCAGTGGTGAGAGCAAGCCAGTGGTGAGAGTAAGCTAGTGGTGAGAGCAAGCCAATGGTGAGAGGAGCAAGCCAGTGGTGAGATCAAGTCAGCGGTGAGAGCAAGTCAGTGATGAGAGGAGCAAGCTAGTGGTGAGATCAAGTCAGTGTTGAGGGCAAGTCAGTGATGAGAGGAGCAAGCCAGTATTGAGAGAGAGCAAGTGGTTAGAGGAGCATGAAAGTTGTGATAGCAAGCCAGTGGTGAGAGGGGCAAGCCAGTGGTGAGAGCAAGTCATTGATGAGAGTCGCAAGCCAGTGGTGAGAGCAAGCCAGTGGTAAGATCAAGTCAATGTTGATAGCAAGTCAGTGATGAGATGAGCAAGCCAGTATTGAGAGAGAGCAAGTGGTGAGAGGAGCATGAAAGTGGTGAGAGCAAGCCAGTGATGAGAGTCGCAAGTTAGTGGTGAGAGCAAGCCAGCGGTGAGATCAAGTCAGTGTTGAGAGAAAGTCAGTGATGAGAGGAGCAAGCCAGTATTGAGAGAGAGCAAGTGGTGAGAGGAGCATAAAAAGTTGTGAGAGCAAGCCAGTGATGAGAGGGGCAAGCCAGTGGTGTGAGCAAGTCATTGATGAGAGTCGCAAGCCAGTGGTGAGAACAAACCAGTGGTGAGAAAAGGAAGCCAGTGGTGAGAGCAAGCCAGTGGTGAGAGCGAGCAAGTGGTGAGTGGAGCATGATAGTGGTGAGAGCAAGCCAGTAGTGAGAGGAGCAAGTCAGTGGTGAGAGCAAGCTAGTGGTGAGAGCAAACCAGTGGTGAGAACAAGCCAGTGGTGAGAGCAAGACAGTGGTGATAGTGAGCAAGTGGTGAGAGGAGCATGATAGTGGTGAGAGCGAGCAAGTGGTGAGAGGAGCAAGCCAGTGGTGAGAGGAGCAAGCCAGTGGTGAGAGCGAGCAAGCGGTGAGAGGAGCAAGTCAGTGATGAAAGGAGCAAGCCAGCGGTGAGATCAAGTCAGTGTTGAGAGAAAGTCAGTGATGAGAGGAGCAAGCTAGTATTGAGAGAGAGCAAGTGGTGAGAGGAGCATAAAAGTTGTGAGAGCAAGCCAGTGGTGAGAGAAGCAAGCCAGTGGTGTGAGCAAGTCATTGATGAGAGTCGCAAGCCAGTGGTGCGAGCAAGCTAGTGGTGAGAGCAATCCAGTGGTGAGAAAAGGAAGCCAGTGGTGAGAGCAAGCCAGTGGTGAGAGCGAGCAAGTGGTGAGTGGAGCATGATAGTGGTGAGAGCAAGCCAGTAGTGAGAGGAGCAAGTCAGTGGTGAGAGCAAGCTAGTGGTGAGAGCAAACTAGTGGTGAGAACAAGCCAGTGGTGAGAGCAAGACAGTGGTGAGAGTGAGCAAGTGGTGAGAGGAGCATGATAGTGGTGAGAGCGAGCAAGTGGTGAGAGGAGCAAGCCAGTGGTGAGAGGAGCAAGCCAGTGGTGAGAGCGAGCAAGTGGTGAGAGGAGCAAGCCAGTGGTGAGAGTCGCAAGCCAGTGGTGAGAGCAAGTCATTGATGAGAGTCGCAAGCCAGTGGTGAGAGCAAACCAGTGGTGAGAACAAGCCAGTGGTGAGAGCAAGCCAGTGGTGAGAGCGAGCAAGTGTTGAGAGGAGCATGATAGTGGTGAGAGCAAGCAAGTGATGAGAGGAGCAAGCTAGTGGTGAGAGCAAGCCGGTGGTGAGAGCAAGCTTGTGGTGAGAGCAAACCAGTGGTGAGAACAAGCAAGTTGTGAAAAGAGCAAGCCAGTGGTGAGAGTGAGCAAGTGGTGAGAGGAGCATGATAGTGATGAGAGCAAGCCAGTGGTGAGAGCAAGCAAATGGTGAGAGCAAGCCAGGTGGTGAGAACAAGCAAGTGGTGAAAGGAGAAAGCCAGTGGTGAGAGCAAGCCAGTGGTAAGAGCAAGCAAGTGGTGAGAGCAAGCCAAACGCAAAAGCAAGCCAGGTGGTGAAAACAAGCAAGTGGTGAGAGGAGCAAGCAATTGGTCAGAACAAGCAAGTGGTGAAAGGAGCAAGCCAGTAGTAAGAACCAGACAGTGGTAAGAACCAGGCAGTTGTGAGAATAAGCAAGTGTTCAAAACAAGTGAGAACAAGCAAGTTGTGAAAGGAGCAAGCCAGTGGTGAGAGCAAGCCATTGGTGAAAGCAATCTAGAGGTGAGAGCAAGCTGATGGTGATAACTAGTCAATGGTGAGAGGAGCAAGCCAGTGGTGAGAGGAGCAAGCCAGCAAGCCAGTGATGAGAGGAGCATGCCAGTGGTGAGAACAAGCCAGTGGTGAGAGCAAGCCAATTGCAAGAGCAAGCCAATTGCAAGAGCAAGCCAGTGGTGAGAACAAGCCAGTGGTGAGAGGAGCAAGCCAGTGGTGAGAGCAAGCCAGTGGTGAGAGGAGCATGCCAGTGGTGAGAACAAGCAAGTGGTGAAAGGAGCAAGCCAGTGGTCAGAACAAGCAAGCGGTGAAAGCCAGTGGTGAGAGCAAGCCTGTAGTAAGAACCAGACAGTGCTAAGAACCAGGCAGTGGTGAGAATAAGCAAGTGTTCAGAATAAGCAAGTGATGAGAGGAGCAAGCTATTGGTGAAAGCAAGCCAATCGTGAGAGCAACTAGTGGTGAGAGCAAGCTAGTGGTGAGAGCAATCTAGTGGTGAGAGCAAACCAGTGGTGAGAACAAGCAAGTTGTGAAAGGAGCAAGCCAGTCTTTAGAGGAAGCCAATGGTGAAAGCAAGCTAAATGATGATAGCATGTCAGTGTTAAGAGCAAGCCAGTGTTGAGAGCATATCAGCAGTGGGAGAATGATAGTGGCGAGAGCATGTCAGGAGTACCAGTGGTGAAAGCAAGGTAGTGAGGAGAGCAGGTTTGCAGTGAGAGCAAGCCAGTTTTTTTCTCTTACTGTAGAATATGCATGTATGCTGCATGTCTTAAAATTCAACATCATCCAATTACAGTCTCTTCAACTGCCAAATTATCAACTGTGACACTATCAAGAAGGAACAAGCAGGCTGTCATTAATAGAATCTGTATATATATATATCCTCAGACCACAATCAATGCAAAACTGAAAAGTATAAATATTTATT
Organism: Spisula subtruncata; assembly: GCA_963678985.1. NCBI lineage: Eukaryota > Metazoa > Mollusca > Bivalvia > Venerida > Mactridae > Spisula > Spisula subtruncata. Next base: position 33,587,345 of record OY787673.1, on the reverse strand, counting down.
ATACAATTAATAACACTCCACTGACCAATACAATTACATTGACCTACGGGGTCTTGGGCATCTGATCAGGCAATGTACATAAATTTTCAGCTGCTAATTGACACTCCATGATAACTACTGATACGACCTCAGATGTGCAGTGGTCAGACTGGATGAGTGATGTTGTGACCCAGGCATAAAGAATTTAATCTGTGTTTGTCTAACGTCAAGTTGTCAGATGAGAAAACAGAGGAAGCATACAGAAACTGATATAAATTGATGATCAAGGTCGGTTTGTACTGGCTTGTTAATTGGTCATATTGTAGTAGTTTAGCTGTACATGGATACACAAGTACATAGCTCAAACCGAAACTGAAACACTACAGGGTTCAATGTGTTGACTTACATAAAGCAGACTACCTGTCATTGTTGTGGATGCTCAGATCAACCAACACATTCCATATTAAATATTACTTACATCAGGGACTATATGTTCCTGCTAAAGGGGCTTACCTATATAAACAATCATGAATGTAGATGTAATGCCATATCACTCCACAGCCCGCAGAATTTATTTATGGCAATCTACACTTCTATAAGGAGGTGTCGGGTTCGTTCATCACATCCATCATATGCTTTTAGCTTGATCTTCTTCATTGTACAACTGGAAAATAGCGTATTGTTATAGAAAGCAGCAATGTCTGGACAGTAGACGTGGGACAATCTGCTAGGAGATTTTTTAATTTCTGACCTTTATCTCCATCGCAGATGTGCACTAAAGTGTCATATTTATGGGGGGGCTTTGCGATCAAATTTTTGGCGCAACTTGAAAAGGTGAATGAAAAGTTGTAAATACCATGAAATATATAGCATGTCCACGAAGATCAACCCTTTTTCTCGTTATCTGCACCAAAAACATCCATAAAACACTCAGCGGTTCGTTTGTCCGACAATTTTAACACGATGATGTCGCACTTTTAAATTCCACTGCACAGCTATTTGTTGTTGATATGCAAATCGCATTCCCCTATCGTCCGTTGCTTAAATCAAAGCGCTACGGAACGCTTTCATTCAGTTACCTCCCGTTCAATTAAATATAAAAGGCATATATAACCTCCCCATTGAAAGCGCTGAGTAGCGCTTTTCTTAGGCAACGGACACCTGGTAACAGGGAGGTTAGAGGTGATAGCAGGGGTCAACTTCTATCTATTACTATCTGTTTTCCGTTACCTAAAACGCGTTATGTAGCGCTTTCCATGAGTGGTAATTCATGCCTTCTATATTTGATTGAACGGGTTGTAACTTATTGAAGGCGCTCTGTCGCGCTTTGTTTAAGCAACGGACATTTGTACACAGTTTTATGACTGTACGCACGTGACAGTTACACGTTTCGATGTTGTATGTGTATATACTTAACCCTAGGAGCTAACCATTCATTGAATAGCTGGTGGCTCACCAACTGATTGCATAACCCAGCTTCAACCACTTGTGTGTTTGTTAACGAGTACTGAAATGTATATTCTTTCAAAGACACTTTTTGATAAAGGTGACCAGTGTTTTAACAAGACGTTGGTATTTTGTTAGAATGATAGTGTATACATAATACATTTTTGTACAAGTCTGTCTGTTTCAGTCCTTTCATTATCTTTAATAAACTGAATTCTTGTTTACCACCCCCTCTCACTTTTGGTCTCGAACCGTTTCCTTGAGGCGTTTAATATAATATAGATACCTGTTAGAAATTTACAAGTTACATATATCACATTTACATCTAATTTTCCAGGCAACTGTTAATATGTGGTAGAATCACATAGATCAGTTGACTTTTAACTTTATTTAAGAAAATGTAATTGTAATGAAAAGCTTTATGTGAAATTTACTCATATTTCTATTCAAGGGAGGTATAAATAAATTTTGTTGTTCTATATGGGCTCAATATGGGCAAGCCGATATGGGATCAAGTCCCTATTAAACCGTAATGGGTACTACATGGGCAAACTCATATGAGCTTGACCAGGATAAGCCCACGTGTTTTTCCTTAATTTGAAAATTATTTTCTTCCGTAAACTTGTATCATTTACTGCTATTGAAAGCACATGTAAAATCTTATCACGGTACTCATTATTGCCGCAGAATATACCGTTACTCTATAATTCAACGTGTACTCATTACTAGAATTGAACAGTTTCACAACATTCTATCCTTTGCTAACTTAATACTTCGAGCAGACCTGTTTTTACCATAGGGGTATGTAGCGTCTTCCATCCCAATTCACTGTTTAAGAATTCCATCCCCATTCACTGTTTAACTTAAACAGTGAATGGGGACGGAAGACGCTACAGACCCCTATGGTTTATACGTTAGGTACTGATTCGGTTCAAAATATGTGCATATGTGCATTTGATATAGTCAAGTACGTGTGTATTCACAAACAAGAAGTTCATAATCTCGGACATATCGATATCTTGCGTCCGTTGCCTAATCAAAGCGCTTCGAAGCGCTTTACACGGGAGGTAATCCATGCCTTCTTTATTCAATTGAACGGGAGGTAACTGACACATGAGTCATATAGTGTAAGACTATCAATGTTTACTAACATGTGACTAAAGGTTTTTATAAAAGGTTAGTGTCTTCTGTGCATTTATGATTTTTAGTTATATGTATTTATGTATAATTCTGATGACAAGATCTCATATGTTGTTCTCTCATTACCGGTTTAATCCTAATTACCGGTGTATATGTAAATGTATGCATAATCTAGGAATACATTTAATACACGTTACATGCACACATTAGGGAGGTTTCGGTAATTAAATCGGGAATAACATGTACCTGTAGTACATATACACACATTAGGGAGGTTTTGGTTATTAAACGGGGCATAAGATATACATGTACATGTACACACATTAGGGAGGTTTTAGAAATTAAAGGACATAACATAATTATACATGTACATATACACACATTAGGGGGGTTTCGGAAATTAAATGGGGCATAACATATATATAGCGCTAGATGAGAAGGTCGTAAGTACAAAATCAATATTTTAAGAAAACAAGCAAAAACTGTCTGACAACTTCTCTTTACTTATTGGATCAAAGTGCTGAAGGCACTGACTTTGTTTGGGTTTAAAATATTGAACATGTCAATAAACTGCCGTGTCAATTACCTGCAGACAATCAGTGCCTTCCCCTTAAAATCAGGGGATATAACTCTGATTTGACTAAATTTAAGTCGGTAAGAGTTATTTGCCCTTAAAATCAGGAGAATGAATTGTGTGAGTAAATTAAGTCGGTAGGAGTTTAATACATCCCCTTAAAATCAGGGGAAGGAACTCTTGGTTTGACTAAATTAAAGTCGGTACGAGTGACTTTCCCTGAAAATCAGGAGAATGAATTGTGATTTGACTAAATTGAAGTCATTAAGAGTTACTTCCGATGAAAGTCAGGGGAACTTACTCTTGTTTGACTAAATTTAAGTCGATACGATTGTCTTCCCTAGAAATCGGGGGGGGGGCTCGGTTATGACAAAATTAAAGTTGGTACGAGTGACTTTCCCTGAAAAACAGGGGAGAAAACTCGGGTGTGAGTAAATTAAGTCGGAAGGAGTTACATCTCCTGAAAATCAGGGGAAGACACTCTGGTTTGACTAAATTTAAGTCTGTAAGAGTAACTTCCTCCGAAAATATAGGGAGGGAACTCTCGTTTGGTTCAATTTAGTTCGGTAAGTTACTACCCTGAAATTCAGAGGAACTCGGGTTCGATTAAATATAAGTCGGTTAGAGTGAGTTCCCTTGAAAATCAAGAAGGAACTCTGATCTGACAAAGTTCAAGTCGACAAGAGTTACTTCCCCTGATAACCAAGGGATGAAACTCTTGTTTGACTAAATTTAAGTCGGTTAAAGTGAGATCCCTTAAAATCAGGGGAAGGAAGTCGGTGCGAGCTATTACGCATGCAAATCAAGGGAGAAAACTACGTACAAAATTGGAGATGTGATCGCTCCGAGTGGAAAAATGTCTTCCCTGATGTTAATGCTTTTGCTTTAACATCGCCCTTTATTCTATCGCTAAATAACTAGCAAGCGCCTTTGGAAAGAAAGACATATCCGTACATATGTTTGCATGTATATATATATAGTCGTACGTCCAGTGTCACAGACATGATGACTACCCTAAACTGGAGACGCCTTGACCAACGACGTATCGACCAACGACTGACTATGCTACACAACATCTTACATGACCGGGTTGCTATCCCACGTCCAAACTGTCTCATCCCTAGCACCCGGTCCTCACGCACATCACACTCTCAGACATTCCAACAGATACATGCAAAAACAGACTACTATAAATTCTCCTTCCTACCTAGAACAATAACACACTGGAACTCCCTACCCCCTGACATCATTGACCTTCCCACACCCGAGCCGTATTGAACATGCCTCTCCCTAAATAATACCTGCCCTGTTTTTAACCTATTTTTAACCTTTCTTCTTTCTCACATTTTTTATACTTTTATTTCTTATCCATAATAACATTCTTTGTCAGTTTGACGCGTGTCAAAGCCTAAGTCCCCAGCAGGGGTTTGGCTATCAGGAAGATAGATAGATAGATAGATAGATAGATAGATAGATAGATAGATAGATAGATAGATAGATAGATAGATAGATAGATAGATAGATAGATAGATAGATAGATAGATAGATAGATAGATAGATAGATAGATAGATAGATAGATAGATAGATAGATAGATAGATAGATAGATAGATAGATAGATAGATAGATAGATAGATAGATAGATAGATAGATAGATAGATAGATAGATAGATAGATAGATAGATAGATAGATAGATAGATAGATAGATAGATAGATAGATAGATAGATAGATAGATAGATAGATAGATAAAATATTGATTATTTATTGATTGGTTTCATATTCATGACGTCCGACAATTTGTTTAGAAGTGTATGAACCAGTTGCGAAATTAAGCCTATAGATGGTACAGATCGAGTTACTGGTCCTGTCGGTGAGTTTTTTTACATTTATCACCTGTGCAAGGGTGGTTGTAAATGGTGCCAAAGTGCTAGTACAGTTTCTCCAGATGAGACATTTTCGGTTCATGACAATTTACCGGAAGTGGAACTTCCAATATGACGTCCCGTCACAGCCAACGGAATAGTCTGATTTCGCCCGCGTTCGGACTTACCTGGCATTTTTATTCAGAAGCCTAGAAATTTTCTTTTGTGATTTTCCTTCCATTGGCAAACATTACACAGGATTCGAAGCAATTGACACACAATTTTATTATGCGTAAATGGTGCACGTGGAATTTGTGCGTTTTGTGATCTTCATGACGCACGGGTGTTACGTAACCCGATCGATAAAATTTGGCCAATAGCCAAGTTGCTACGCGATAATACAATATTATAACACAAAATTTAAAAAATGTATGAACAACGGAAGTAAGAAAAAATCAAGGATAAAAACGATGCGTTTCTAGATGTACTGAGCATATTATAATATAATATTTCTTAAGTTTTCGTGTCAAATAATCCTAAATTAACATGGATAGTAGTGAATGTATTTTATCTTCAATGATTTGTGATCATAATGTTATGATACACTACATGGGTTCCCCCGGTGCATAGTATGGTTGTGCCGGCCAATTGTAGAAATGAAACAGTAATAGTTTAAACATATTCATTTTTCCCAAATATATAACAATATGCATTCAATTTACAGTATAAAATAACAGAAACATAAGGAAAAAGGGATTAGAATGAAAGACACTTTGTCTTATTGAATTCTTCTCCCTGGATTGACTTCCAGTTTAATAAAAAACAAAAATATCAACAATTGGGCTATGAGTACACGTTGCATTAATTTGGGTGTAAATAAAGAGATGAAAAAGGTAAACAAGATCAAAAACGTACAGAACAATTAGAAGCTAAAGAAAGCCTTACACAGTATTACATTCGAAGAAAGGATTACTGTATAGGTAGAAGTGAAGAAGAAAGGGGGCTTCTCAATTATTAAATGAATCATGTGAATCTATTGCTATCACGTATATAGGCATGAACCTGATTAAATATGAATGTATTATCCTGATCGGAGAGGGTTGTATCACCAAAAAGAAGAAGATCAAGACTGATTCTGTAATTTTCTAATCGGTTTAAGAGAGTGTCACGAGGTTCTTGTTGAAATCGACATTCGAAGAAGAAATGATAATTAGATTCAATTTGGCCACATGCGCAGAGTGCTGACTGGGAAATATTACAGAGATACAAATGATAATTTAGTGAACTGCATTTGGTTCGCAGACGGGTGTGTAGCAATTGAAGTCTTCTTGGTCCTACGAAATAGTATAATGGTGGTTTGGAAAGGTCTCTATTCAAGTGTATTTTGAAGGCTGACAGAGGCTGTATATTCCTTGTTTCCTGTGGGAGGGCATTCCACTCACGAATAGAGGTAGGTAGAAATGAGTTAAAATAAAGGGTTGTTCTAGAATTAATCCCAGGAATGTTGTTCTCGTTTCTAAGATGATATCGAGTGTTTTGTTGTCTAGGGACAAGAGATGATAAATAATCTGGAACAAGGTTATGGTACATTTTATAGAAATGGGTGATTCTGTGTTTGTGTCTTCTGTCATGTAGGGATTCCCATTTACATTCTTGTTTAAGTCGTTCTAATGAGACCAATCTGGTTGCTCCGGTGACTATTCGGGCACATTCGTTTTGTACTTTATCAAGTTTGGCATAGTCAGCTTTTGCTGCATTGCACCAAAGGACATCAGCGTACTCAAGACTTGGTCTAATAAAGGATAAATAGATAGTTTCCAATGCTCTACGATCTAAACAGAATTTTAATCTTCGCATAATATTTACTTTTTTCCATGCTTTATCGACAACGGAATCAATATGTACATGCCAACTGGCATCTTCTGAAATGTTTACTCCCAGATGTTTATGGACCGTGACATTTGGAATGTTTTGACCAAGCATTTGTAGATCAGGATGATTTGGGCGATTTCGTTTTTTAGATAATAACAGTGATTCAGATTTTGCAGGATTAAATGATACAAGCCATTTTTTAGCCCATGATGATATCTTATCAATGTCGCTTTGAAGTTGATAGGCTGCAATATTAGGATCCAGGACAACAACGTACAGGCTTGTGTCGTCAGCAAAGAGGTTAATAGACGATTCAATATCAATCACAATATCATTTATGAAAATAAGGAATAATAACGGTCCCAATATTGAACCTTGTGGAACACCTGCTTTTATTTCACACCATTGTGAGGATACGCCAGGAAGAACAACACGTTGGTGTCTACCGGAGAGATAATTAGAGAACCAATGCAACAGAGACCCTGTAATTCCCGCGGATTGAAGCTTTACAAGCAAACCTTTGTGCCAAACCTTGTCAAATGCCTTACTAATATCGAAGAAGATTGAACGGACTTCTAGACCATCATCCAGGGCTTTACATAAAGTGTTATAAATATAGATAAGCTGATTAACAGTGGAATCACCTGGAACAAATCCTGATTGCACAGGAGTAAGAAATTGATGCTCTTGTAGGTGATTGAACACATGTTTAAAAACAATACGTTCAAATACCTTTTCTATTGTGTTAAGTAATGAGATTGGCCTGTAGTTGCTCGGAAGAGAGACGTCACCTTTTTTATGAACAGCAGTTACATTTGCTTTCTTCCAAGATGAAGGAAGTTTACATTTCTGGAGTGAATAGTTAAAGAGACTACATAGCGGGTTCGACAATCCTATCGCTGCTTCTCGAAGAATTCTGTTACTAATGCCATCTGGTCCAGAAGCTTTAGTAACATTTAAAGACTTCAAAACGTCACATACCTCAGAGGGTGTTATGACTATTCTGGTCAGACATGCATTTGGTTCAATAGCTTGAGGTGTCGGTACTTCTATACCGTCATCATGCAGACTAGTTTGTTGTTGGAAGTATCGATTTAAAAGGTTTGCTTTCTCCAAATCACTGGTAGCGATATAATTAGAGTCAGAGTCGTACAATGGAGGAATAGATTTGTTAGCAGAAGAAGTGATAGCTGATTTTAGAAGCTTCCACCAGTCTTTTTGAGAATGTGAGCCATCTTTAATTTTATTAGCCAGTTTATCAAAGTGGTTTGATTTTGCGTTCCGAATACTAAGGACAACACGATTTCTAAGATGTCGAAATTTCTGCCAGTGTTGATCTGTTTGTGTTTTCTTAGCTTTCTTATACATTCTCTTTCTTTTTCGTATCATGTTTTTAATTTCAGTAGTAATCCACTGGGGTTCATTGGATCTTATTTTCTTTAATGAATTTGGAATATTTTGCTTTGCTATATCAAGTATTTTGGTAGTGACTTTAGCAGTATATATATCAATATCTTCGTCAAAGCACGAGGTCCAGTTAAAATCATTGATATCGGTTCGAAGTTTCACATAGTCGCCATTATCGAATCTCCATATGAGACGTTCTATACTTTTACATTTAGTCTTCGGAATTTTCAATACGCCGAACACCGGACAATGGTACCTTAGTTCCTGCTCAAGGAAATGGTCACTCACGCCTGAATAATGGACCATGTCACGATTTGATACAAATATTAAATCCAGAAGTGATTGTGAATGTTCTGTATAGTGTGTGGGTTCATTTATCAACTGATCAAGGGAGAACTGCTGTGTGATACTATGTATTTTCCTTATTGTAACATCATTGAGAGCATTGTAGTTAAAGTCACCGGTAATGATAATATCCGAGATATTTGAATCCATGGCCAGACCAATAGAATCCTCAATAAAAGAGTGGTATAGTGCATCAGAGTTCGGCGGGCGATAGAAGCATCCAAAGAGAATGCGTTTGTTTGGACGTGTATGCACTTCAAGCCAAATAGATTCGACATGAGCCAATTCAAGATCAGTCCGACGTTTATAGTAATTGTTATCTTTGATATACACTATGACGCCACCATATGAGTTTCCAATTCGATCGCGCCTTTCTGGAGAATGGTATGAATGTAACCTCATATCGTCTGTTGGTATAGTGTAGTTCAACCATGTCTCGGAGAAAGCAAGAATATCGTAGTCATTTAGCTCAGTGTACAACAAATCAAGTTTATGTTGAATGCTTTGGACATTTAAGTGAACAAATGAGAAATAATGAGAAACACCTGTACTTGAGGCTTCTGAGCATGAAGTTATGGAACTTCGCGAAACAGGACCAGGGTTAGGATGAATGTCACCAGACTTAAGAAGGAACACATGTAGCCAAACACAAATAACACTCACAGAGAATAAAAATACAACTTCAATAGTGAATATTACATTGTTAATGTATCTATTACCTAGAATCACTTTCTTATAAGGATGTTTTACTGATAGGTGTGGTTTGCTACACATTAAAATTGAATTGTACATTGAGAACAAGTACAGCGTATTACTCTTCAGATATATTAGCAGAAACATATGTATGACCAGCGGTGAAAACCCTCGATATTTATACACTGACATGACGGGAAATGAGTGAGTTTTCATGTTATTGACAGCAATGCGATCATGAACAAATGGAAGGCCGTCATGTCAATCAGTATGGTAATCAAAACAGGTCCAAGAGTATCCACGTGATAACAAGATATGCAATGGGATGAGAAGCAAAAGTTGGTAATAAGAGTACCGACAATAGGTAAAAGAAATAGTGAGATAGAGAAAAATGAGTACATGGATTAGAACGGGAAGGCTTAAGTAGAGAGAGTAGGTATATCAAATTTAGAATAAGTAATTGTGCAAAGGTATGTGTTTGAAAAACATATTATATAATTTCACAGTTATTTAAGATGAGTACATGTATATACAAATGCATGAAAACGAATGAAATATCCCAATATCGAATAAGCAAGGCACATATCTAATTTGGTACCATGCAGTAAGATAGTTGTGCAAGAAGTACGTACTATTGGTTCATATTTATGGAAGATACGTATGCTTATGCATGTACATGAATATTGTTTCGAAATGCATAGTTATTCTAAGGAACTGAACACAGATTTTAACAATGCTTAAAGTAGTAATCTAACACTAGATATGAAAAACATATTATATAACATTTTGAGATTGACGATAAGTTAAGTACTACTCAGGATACTACGGATACAAAGTGTTTACAAATTGAGAACTATACAAAGTACGGAAATAATATGGTAACATGAATAAAATTATGCATAGATGATAGTTGTTAAGATACAGGACTGTTTATGTAACATCAATAACCAATAATAATCGCTATTTGGCGTTATTATGTTATAGTCAGTCAATTGCTGTGTATTATTAAACCGTCACACTGGACAGACGAAAGTCACTGTAACATCAGTAAGGTGCCGCTCAAAAGTATGTGCCAAAAGTAATGCATATCCAGTTAGTTTGAATAAGATCTAAGCCAGTCAATACAAACACTAGGGTAAAACACCATCACATATTGACTGGATTGCAAAACGTCTGTCACATACGATACAGGAGACGTACCGTAGAGTTAAAGATTCAGATGCTGGTCGAATATTGATAGGTCGCTTAAGCACTCACACCTATGAACAATACTAGACTTATCCTTTACCAATATGATGCCGTTTGAAATCCATGCAGACTGAACGAGGTTATTTTTGGCCAAATGTCGGGCTCGATAAAAAACCTCATCTCGAATTTTGGTCAGCTCTTCATTAACGTAGACGCCACTAAACGACTTCGAGTATTTAAGATCGGCTCGATTTTTTAGAATTTTTTGTCGTGCCCGGTATGACGTAAACTTTATGATTACGTCCCTAGGACGTGAACTTTGGTTTCCACTTGATTTTTTTTTGCCAAGTCGATGCATATTGTCGATGTCACGTAGACCCACATCAACCTTCAACTCGGATGCCATCTTGGTTACAACTTTATCTAATGATTCGTCGTCGGTTTCTTTAAGACCCGTGACCCGCATACAGTTACGTCTACTGTACTGTGCTGCCTTATCATCTCGCCTTTCTTGATTTTCAACTCGTTCCTCAAGTTTTGCAATTCGTGCCTTAAGTGAGGTGTTTTCAATTTCCAGTGACGTGACCTTGGATTGCACGTCATCTAATTTGCTGAAAAACAGCGTCTCAAACTTTGAACTTATAAAGTTAGCAATTTTTTCTAGAGCTAGATCGTCCAGGTTGACTTGAATTTTATCACTAATATTCTCATCGTGACATATTGAATCGATAGATAATGTTCGTGTCTTCTTTGTGTCGGCTTCATCAAGGGGAGACGTTGCCGTCCGCTTTTTATCAAGATTGATAGGTGTCTGGCTCATAATTATGACACACCCTGTAGTTGGAAAAAAATTTGGCGTGGGTGGTGGGTAGAAATCCGCTTTTCACGTGAATGTCCGAAATATAGCACAGTAGGTGGTTAATATGTGTTAATCGATGCGTAGAAAGTAAAGTGAAGTGGAAATAAGTTTACAAAGTCAAAAAAAGCCAAAAAAGTCACCTTTCTACACGTTATCCAAAAAAGTATCACTAAAATTATAACTCCTGTAAATTTCACATAGTTTGCACAATTAGTTCAATTTTTATTTACATAAATATCTCTCTGTTTATTATTCTAGCTGTCCATTGGTAGACCGGAAGTTTATACAGTAATAGAAGAAATGGGATACCTATGTTATAATGCATAGTGCACCAGAATGAGCACACAAAGTAAAAGTTTAGCATTTTGCCCTGTGATTATTGGTTTAAGTGCTGCCTTCCCTGCCTTATGATTTATTATCTTTTTAGAAACGATCTGATGTTGTAAGCTCCAGAGTTGGTACATTCCTTGTCTGGTTCATATGATACAAAATTAATCTGACGCAAAATTAATCGGACACAAAATTAATCTGATACAAAATTAATCTGATACATAATTAATCTGACACAAATTGATCTGATACAAAATTAATCTGACACAAAATTGATCTGATACAAAATTAATCTGACACAAAATTTATCTGAAAGAAGATTAATCTGATACAAAATTAATCGGACACAAAATTAATCTGATACAGAATTAATCCGACACAAAATTGATCTGAAAGAAGATTAATCTGATACAAAAAGAATCTGACACAAAATTAATATGACACAAAATTGATCTGATCGAAATTGGTCTGACACAAAATTGATCTGATACAAAATTAATCGGATACGATATTAATCTGACAAGCACCTAGAATAACTCTCACATGTTTCTTCTATAATTATAATAGTCCATTTTAACAAGGAATTTAGGAACAAAGAAAAACTAGCCCCGTCAAGCTGACGAATACTATGTGATTCTGTCATTTAATTACTAATCTAAGAAAGTAACCCCCCCCCCCCTTTGAACGGCATAGGAGCAAGCACTATAAACTCCATGACATTAATATCGTCGTTTTTAAAACTTGAGGGCTTGTTGAGCTTGTGATACTATTGCACATGGTATATGCACGGGGGTCGATAGTTCGAATACCGGAGGAAGCAGGGTTAAAACTGATGCAATCAGTTGGTGAGCCACCAGCTATTCAACGAATGGTTAGCTCCTCGGGTTAAGTATATACCTATGCAACATCGAAACGTGTAACAAGTTTATTCAAAATAATTTTTTTTTACATGTGTTTCTATACGATTGTTTAGGTCATAAATGACCCATGAACAAACAACATAACTATAATAAGAAATAATAAAGGATGGTAGGTAGTATGAAGGTAAATAATTAAGTTTCCTTCATTAATTATGAAAACAAAAATGAATAAAACAAGTAGGTTGCATGTGTTATCTAATTACCTCCCTTTTTTATAATTCAAAAAGTTCAAATACTTCAAAGACAACATATCATGTTAGTAAGTAACAATAAATAAATAAAGGTCCATATTGGGTATTATCTTAGTTGATGTGTAACAAGCTGTCTCTTAGTTTAAAAGCATGGTAGACAAACATTGCAAGATTTCTTTGTGTACTTACACGTTCAGTGTTAAATAGTTGTATTGTTTTGTAAACACTAGGATTTCTGTGAAAATATGATACAAAATACTTTTTTCTTAAATCTTTATACAAAATACATTCGAAAAGGAAGTGTTGCTCGTCTTCTAGCGTGTTACATATTGTACAAATTCTTTCATTTAAAGGTACAGCTGGTTGTTTCCACCTGCCTGTTTCAATATTTAGTCTATGTGATGAAACCCTTAATTGTGTTAAAGCAATCCTGAATTTTTTTATATTAATTTTGCTCAAATATGGCTTTAAACCAAAGGTGGTAAAGTTTCTATAAAATCTACTCCTTGTGGAATCCAGTATTCTGCTGTTCCAGTTTTGTATAAAATTATCTGTCAGTCTTTGTTTGGCTAAATTTAGGAATATATTAACATTGCCTACACCCTGTGATAGCCATACGTCATGAAAACCAAGTGAATTGAGTAAGTTTCGCAATAACGAAACCCAGTTAACTGTGTTTGGCGCCTGCTCAATATCATTTAATAGAACATTGTATATGACTTTGATTAATTTACGTTCATTTGCTTCTAAGATTTTAAACCAAAACTTTATAATATGAAACATTCTTTTGTTTTGCAAGTTCGTTCTTCCCAATTCACCATATATAAAGTCATTCTGAGTTTTAGACTTGACTCCAAGTAAGGATTTGCAAAATTGTAACTGTATTCTTTCGACATGATTTGCTGCGTGAAAACCCCAAACTGGGCTTCCGTAATTTAGGATGGGTGTGATGAGTTTATCAAATAATTCAAGAGAATGTTTTATACCAAACTTTGTAAAATTTAACATGTAACGTTTTAATTTAAATATTGCTTTGTTTGCTTGTCCGGCCAAATTGATCTGTGTATCGTTAAAGCTTCCTCCACTTGTAAATACAATGCCTAGGTAAGTGAACTTACTAACAATATCAAGTTCAATTCCATCATAAAAGAATTTTAAGTTTCTGGGTAACTGACCCGCTCTTCGAAACACCATTATTTTAGTTTTGGCAATGTTAACTTTAAGTTTCCATTTACTGCAGTATTCGTATAGAATATCGAGTCCCTTTTGGAGATCACTAGGCGATTGAGCCATGATTACTATGTCGTCTGCATACATTAACAGGTATAACTTTACGAAGTCAAGGTCAACGCCTTTAAATCCCTTTTTTAATAACTCGTCTTCAAGGTCATTTATATATAGTGAGAATAAGAACGGACTTAAACATTCTCCCTGGCGTACCCCCAAAAGACAATCAAATGATTCGCCAACGTGATTACTTACTTTGATTTTTGATTTAACGTTCTCATACATTGATTTAATGATATTAAAAACTTTACCTCGAAGTCCTAGTTGTATCATTTTATACCAGATATTTTGATGAACAAGATAATCGAACGCTTTTGAAAAATCTATGAAAGCACAGTACATTTTTAAATTATTATTTATGTGATGATTTATAAGCCCATGTAAAACGTATATATTATCGGTGGTGTAACTGTCACGTGCTTTTACAATCATAAAACTGTGTACAAATGCCTGTTGCTTAAGCAATGCGCGACCAAGCGCCTTCATTCAGTTACCACCCGTTCAATCAAATATAGAAGACATGGTTTACCTCTCATAAAAAGCGCTACGTAGCGCTTTTTAGGTATCGGGTAACAGGTAGTATTATAGATAGACTCCAATCATCACTTTTCAACCTTCTTGTTATCATGCGTCCGTTGCCTAAGCAAAGCGCTACGTAGCGCTTTACAGGGGCGGTAATCCGTGCCTTCTATATTTAATTGAAAGGGAGGTAACTGGATGAAATCGCTCGGTAGCGTTTTGCTTAGGTCACGGACGCAAGAAGATGGTGAGTCAGAGAGTAAAAACGAGTTCACTGTGTATGTGATTACAAGATAGTCAGCCATCTCATTTGACATCCTTAGGCCTATGTCAATATCTAGCGCATAACTTTGTGCACATACTTATGTATCAAATGCAATATAAATGTACTTATAGCTTAATAATATAGCTTGTTAAGTAAAACATAAACTTAAAGTGTATAGAGCTATATTCTAACAGTCATTTAATGTGAAAATAATTACTTGCATCGTTTTTAGTATGATAGTAGACTACCTTAATTAAAAATTAAAACTTTGGATGGGTTCCATGTACTTTGATTCAATCGTCGAAAAATAGACGATTCTTATAATTTCATATGGTGTTCTAGAACACTTTCGTATGAAAATGGACAGTGTGCATGTCCAATAAATCACAGAGAGAGTTTCTGTTAAAACTGAAGCGAAAAATGATCTAATGGATATGAAAGCATAATTGTTTTTCGGTTTTTGAAACATTTAAAAGAAATATCGTCCGATATAGCTCTATACACTTGAATATCCATCGAATTTAATTGTAGAATAAAGACAGCCAATCACATCGTACATGTATGTTACTATCCAACAGTTTGATATGATGTGATCGGATTGGTCATCATTATCCTTACAGCAAGTAAGATCAATATTGAATACCACCCCTAGAGTTAATTAATCGTTGTTTATTTTCGTTATTGTAACGTTAATTAAATAATTTTCATGGGCGTAGGAGCGTCTTCAACATTGGGGGGCCAAACATTTGGCAACTTAGGGTAAAAAATTTTTTTTTACTCGCTTCGCTCGCAAAGTTACTGTATTACGTTCAAATATCTCAATACCCATTGTTTGTACAAAAATACACTCGTACATAAAGATATGTCCAGACATTTGGGGGGGGGCTGCCCCCCTGGCCCCTTGCTCCTACGCCCATGTGTTTTGGTTAGTTAAAATTACAACTTAGACTGGACGATATATGCACCACTGTGTTTAAACGAGTCGATTTCAGGCAATTGCAATAAGGAGTACACGTTGAAGTATGATATGATCAGATTTTGCATGTAGTTTTAATAGCAATAAATGATACAAGTTGAATTTATAGTAAAAAGATAAGTCATACAGTGGTTTAGTTTATACGCTGTGAGATTGGACGATGGGTGTGCACGGATATTCATTGATTGACCATGTAAAATGTTATTCTGCAAAATCATTTAATTTCGATGGGATGAAATTTCAAGGTTTTGTAAAAAGAACATTTCGATGGGACATAAATTCGTGGATTTTGCATTTAAGGTAATAGATCTACATAGTATTACAAAGATCAAAATAATTGTCCGATGGGATGAAATTTCGTGGTTGAGGTGAACCACGAAATCCATGAAATTTAATTCCCCACGAAAATTAATCCTTTTACAGTAAGCTACCCAGGTGAGCGACTGAGGCTCATCCTAACCATCTTGCTACGATACAGTAATGATTATGTTGAATTCTGTTCACAGTTTTCACAGACCACGCATATTGAAGAGATTGAACCATGGCTAAAAGCAGAGATCCAGCAATTCGAGAATTTGCCAATATTCTTGAATTATGTGAAGCGAAAGGTGTTGATGATGAGATCAAGAAGAAACTAAGAGATGCTATAGCACTCGCGGAGGTAAGCCGTTTTACTTTATATTTGTATTTAACGTCATTATTTCAACGACATTTTATGTCCTGTATTATGCACGAGAATAGTGAGTGTCCTGAACTACCGCTCTTCCGAAAATGTTAACTGGCACAAATTTCACGTTGCTGGAACTCAAATAAGTCTGTATTATTCGAAGTCATTCTGAAACGGCGACAAATGCGAGAAATATATTAAGCATCCGTCCACAAGTTGATGTTTAGTTAGACTATATTATATCTTGTAACATATTGGTACCATAGACCCCGTGTTCAATTTGATCCCAGAAAATATTTTCCTATCATTTGGGAGTTTATGGACTGGTAACTTTTGGCAACTACAACTTATGTCATATGTAGAGAGTATTTAATCTTCTTTAAGTTAACACGTTCAAAATATCCAGACAATCATTGTTCTGTTGCAAAAGTGAATTATTGTACTTGAGACTGAAGCTGAATCTGAAAAACTAGGATCAAATATTAAAATTAGGATCAAATTTTAAAACTAGGATCAAATATTAAAACTAGGATCAAATTTTAATACCAGGATCAAACCTTGTATTGTTTGTATTTTATATATCTGACAATAAAAACTTTTTTAATTTCTTTTGAAATTGAAGGATATGTCATAATGTAACAACATGTATAATCAAAGTACTGAAAGTACAGACAGGCTGGCGAACTGCTAAGGAGCAATAGCTTTTCAAGTAATATAACATCAAGTGGTTTTCTAAGTCCAAAGAGAGGTAAGTGCTGGAATTAACAAAAAAATAAAAAAATAAAAATTTTGGAGCGGCCGTGATTCGATCGCTGGACCTAAGCATCAGAAAATTACTAAGCGAGTTGCTCGATCTCGTTGAAGACTGCTGACCTAAATAATTTACCATAATAAAATCATTGTTGCGCGCGCTATATCGCGTTAGTATATAACGCGTAGTAATAATTATCAACGCATTCAAACACCTATTCTTTTAATTTCATACAATTTCCTTCCATTACAAGAAGAAACTAATATATTACAATCGAACAGAATAAATGAAACAAGGAAAGTTGAATGTTCTTATCTTGCAAAACTGACTAACGAGGAGGAACTATTTGCATCGAGTGTATAGATTCTGTGTTGTCAGTTTTGGGAGTAAATTCATCTTAGTGGAATTCATTTTTTAGGATTGTAATAGTCTGGCGCGAAATCGCCAGCCTAAAAATTGTAAGCTGACACTGAATTTCAAAGGATAGATATTTGAGCATGATGATCGTGATTCTGAAAAATAATCCTTTGTGAACTTAAGGCCAGTAACTCAGTGGTACATGTAAGTGCCCGTGTCGTCTTTTCTGGCGATCCGGGTTCAAGAACAAGTTGTGGCACTCTGATACCTGCCGTATTTCAGCAGAAAGCTGACTAGAAAATAAAGGATATATTCGCCATTTAGATCAAACACTAACGAAGTGAGTATTATTTCTCGAAATGAATACGTTTGTGATTATTGTCCCGTACCGGTTTTCTACAGGATGGAACTCCGTCAGTCCGTCCGTCAGTCCGTCCGTCAAGACATCTAGATCCTGCCATAACTCAAACAGTTTCCAAGCTAGGTTTATATAACTTGATATATAGTATGGGACCAAAAGGGGGCATTATGAACGTTTCATTGTTTATTTTTATTCAAACAAAAATAGTTTTGCCATGGCACCAGAAACACTGACAATCTGAAAACCAAGTATGGGACTTCTGGATTGCTTTCAATTCGTAATGACTTGTTATTTATGTAAATATCAAACGATGACGAATACCAACGTAACTAGTTTAATCGTTGATGATGCATTTTTTTTAAATATGTAAGATAATATATTATATATCATGTTTGTACTAGCCGACGCTAAGATAAAATACAGTCGGCATACTTTTCACTCCGGTCCTTGTTCAAAGCCAGTCCATATACGATGTATCGCTGGTGGTAAGTGCGGTGGTAAATAAGACTTAAATGCATATTTGAAATCTACACCATAAGGCGCTTCTCGTGAGCCTATTTTCATGAAAATTCGGAACGTGTCATGTTGACTAAACGGAAGTTGAAAACCAAGGTTTACCATAAGTAAAGAGTGATTGTCAAACAGTTTTTCTTGTTTTCTCAAAACATTGATTTTGTATAGACTATTTCTTGATACCATAACTTTAAAGGTAATTTTATCACGAGCGAAAACACCGGGACTTTGAAAATTGCTCGACATAGGTCGTGTGCTTGTCTTATCGAAGTTCGCCATAACGTAGTTTCTCTGTATCATACTATTGCACACACTTGAAATTTGATACACCATCCCACCACTTAAGTAGATGAACATGAGTGACTTAAGTTGGTCCTAATGAAAAATCCGGATTTAAATTACAAGTATACCGTAAAGTTTGTAAAATTCGCGGTGGATTCATTTTGGTTGATTTCGCGGATATTCTAGATTACTAGAAATGCAATCCCCTCGAAATACTGACCTCCAAAATACGTAACAATAGATGTTTCTGTCAATGTTAAAATCCATTGATGTAAGAAACGCCAATTAATATGAGCCGTTCTCCAGGAAAAATGGCTGCTTTGACATTACATATTATGTTAATACATTGTACTTTATCAAATAAGATTTTTTTTTTTAAAAACTCCAAAATTAGAAGAAAAAACATCAATAGATTCTATTTTAAGTAATTTACCAATATAGTGCAATATCTTTGCTTTAAAATTGCACAAGAGTTATGTAGAAATGACATTTTTCGTTGCTATGGTGACCAATTTTGTAAAGTACTCTGATTGAATTACGTTTGCGACGCCAGACAAAACACTCTGAATGTTGACTCCACAAGAACAACTGTAACGCCCTCAAAACTCAAGATATTAACACTTTTTATTTTGCATTTTGCTTCATTGGCAATATTCTTTAAAACGGGAAAAAATCAAAAAAATTATTATTGTTAAAATAGCAGGTTTTTCTGGAGACTTGCTCATATATTAACATTTTAACAAAATCTGCGAAAGTTAATTCCTGCGAACACTTATGATTTTAGAGAGTTTTGGTTAGATGCTGATTAGTACTGTTTACATGGGGATATAGCTTGACCAATTTGACATGAGCCTGACCTTTTGATTAGCATAATTTAACAGTCGATATATTGCCTACGTTTACAATACCGATTGAATGGTTTTCATAATCGGGGAGTATCACGAAGACGCTCGAGATGTAATACAAACACAAATTTGAAATATCTATATCGCACGATTTGCTTGCGGAAATTGATATATTCAAAGCAAGAACCTTGTAATATATTCTTGCATAAAGGTCTGGTTCAGGCCAAAATAGCCAAGCTATACTCATTTTGTATACGTGTACATATGGAGACAGTAAATAATGGGAAACGATTACAGGGCAACGCCTCCAGATCGGCCCTTCATAGCATGGAGTAATAACTTTTTTAAACCAGCAAAATGATTTTGTTCAAACAGTTATACTTTGCCATACATACACATATCGCTGGCGTAGAATAGAATTAGAAGGTCGTAACTACTACTTGCGACCTTGTCGTAACTTCTACTTACGACCTTATAAGAATGATACATATTTGAAGTATGCATCATTGGGCGCTCCTTATATGAGTCTCTTTTGAAGATCGGAACTTGTCATGTTGACCAAATTTAAGTTGCATAACCGTGTTTTACCATAAGTAAAGAGTAAATTTCAGATAGTTTTTTCTATTTTTTTTTTCAAAAAATAGATTTTGTACTTACAACCTTCTCATTCTAAGCCAGCGATATAGGGGAGACCGGGGCAAGATGAACCACTTTTTAGGTTCTTCAACATTTTTGTTGTTATAAGTAGACCTTTTATTCTATTGTTGGTGTGAATATATAAAGAAATCTATGACATATTATCCAACAGCAAACATTTTGATTTAGAGTAGTACGAAATATGAAATTCTTGTTGATTTATAACGCGTGTTGAAGTGGTTCATTTTGCCCCGTGTACGGGGCAAGTATTTCTGCGTCTATTATTTTCTTTTCGGGACTTTCTGTAAGAATTGTAGTACGTTTTCGTTCTCTTGCTTTGCCGCCTAGTTTACGAGGGGGTGCTTTCCTGTGTGAATGGATGTTCAAATGTGACATTATTGGTGTTGCAGTGAAGTTCCATGCTAGGACCGACAGCAATGGTCTCCATGCATTAAAATGACGGTCAGCACAACTGCCTTGTACAGCCATAAGAATGTCCATGATGAAAACGACATTAGGCCTTTCACGACCTACGGGTCAGGTGTTTACACCGCTGTCAGAAACGCGATATACAATGGATGAAACATCTATAAGGTTACACGATGCAGGAGGTAATACAATGTCAGCACTTTCGGTGGTGTACGTGTTATGTCTTACATATTTATCTATGTCTTTAATCAGTTCACAACTGTGAACATAAAAACCGAGGATGAAATTTGATTTTAAAAAGGGGCAAGATGAACCACTGTTCGACTTGCCCCGGTCACGATGGTTCAACTTGCCCCAACGCCACGTGGTTTACCTTTCATGTCATACACTGTTATTTTAGACCATGTACAACATTGTCCTTGCTTCTGAAAACAGGACAATCGAAGATGATAAATATAAAACGGTAGGCCACTACTTTATACAAAACATTTTTTCTGCAAGATTTTTTTTCCAAAAAGTTGAAAATTTACTTACATGACCTTGAAATCGATAAACTCCGACAAAATCGATATGCTTCGTTCTATCGGGCCGAGTATTTTACGAAAGATTGCGGATTAGAGGATGTTTCCTCCGCTAAATTTAAGGGCTTCACAAATATCATCTTCAATTAAATTAATCAAGTGGTTCATCTTACCCCGCGGTTCATCTTGCCCCGGTCTCCCCTACTTCGTAACATGGCGAGCTGATATGATCATTCTTAGTATGTTGTTGGCCTGTTCACAATTAACTTGTGTAAATAGTAGATCTCACAAGTCTTGCCTAATCTTTATCCAACTAGGTCACCATGACCATGCTCTCTCTACGTATTAAATTTAGGTCAAGTTCAATATATCAGTAGTCAGTAGTGGACGTTATTGAAAATTGTAATTTAACTGTCAAATATGTAATCCACAATAAATAAAGTCGTCATTATAATACATGACTATACTTATTGTCATCTGGGGTCATTACCTAGACTCTATGTCAAATCATAGAGCAACATAAGTTCATTTTGACCCGACTAAAATATTCCGTGAAACGTTGGTCCAATCGAATATACATCCGCAACATCCAGAAGCGCTGTAGTAGTTTGCGTTTTAATAGCGCAATTCAATTTTTTTATTTTTGTGGGGGATAAAATTTCGTGCATTCCGTGGTTCACCTTCAACCACGAAATCAAATCCCATCGAACAATAATTTTGACCCTTTTATTTATTACCCGGTATAGCTTGCACACATTGACATGAGCTTGACCTATTTGACCTATTGATTAGCATAATTTAACGATCGATATATTGCCTACGTTTATTACACCGATTGGGTGTTTTCATAATCGGGGAGTATCACGAAGACGATCGACTTGTAATATAAACACAAATCTGAAAAAAATTGATATTGCACGATTTGCGTGCGGAAATTGATATATTCAAAGCAAGAACCTTGTAATGTATTCTTGCATAAAGGTCAGGCTCAGGTCAAAATAGCCAAGCTATACCTGAAATGCAAAATCCACGAATTATCGAAATGGTATTTTTTACCAAACCCACGAAATGTTGTCCCATCGAAATTATTTTTTAAAAGTAGACAATGGGAGCCAATTGAAATAATTTGCTAACTACTATAACGCGAGACAACGTTGAAAATATAAGTATGCTGTTGTCTCGTATCTCCGTGCTCCTTAACAGTTTTAGCGACGCATGCGCACTAGCCCATTCAAGTTTTAAAATTGTTTGCACCGTTTTCGGAAGAAAAAATGTTAACTTAACTTATAAGAAAAAGAAAATTTAAAAAAGATCACGAAAACTCGTAAAATCATAACTTTTGAATGCCTAGGTCGATGCTCAGAATCCTGGTGACTGTTTCCCATGAAATCCGTGCCTCAGTAAAAACGGGTCTGTATTGGGTACCAAAGTGATGGAATTTCAAATTTGTAGTTAGATAAGATAAATTTGGAGTAGGGCTTATCAAACTGCTTATTCAGTTTTAGTATTTAAGCCTTAGGTGATAAAAATAATGCGTAATGAAAACGGGATGCATAAAAAATAAGAACTGTTGAAAAATATCAGTTGGAATAATTACTAGGTGTATCATTCCTGGTCTTCAAGGTGACAGCTATGGCTCGTCGTCCAAAATACTGGCCTTAATTGATGAAGGATATTTGTTGGATGATTTATTTGGCTAATTTCACCAAAATAACTATGTGGAACATATACAAGAGTTGAATTCAACTAAGCACGGTTTTCATGAGAAGGCACGAAATTATGAGACAGAGGTATAATAAATGCAGAGACTAAACACCAGGGATTGTATTTACAAAGTACTGTAAGGGTCAACATTGGCGTTTCTTAAATCCTCTAGGTTACAGTTTAAAATGAAATTCTAGATAATCATTAGCTTACATTACCGTGCAGTATTACAATTATCCAACGCTTTTTGAGTGCGTTATTGTAGTTACTACACTCTTATCCGCCATAGCTAGGAAACAACTCTCTGACTTAGAATTGGAAGGTCGTTATTCGTTAGTGCGAAAACGCAATTTTGAGAAGACGAAAAAAAACAAGCAAAAGCTGTCAGAATAGTTCTCTTTACTGGTGAAACAAAACTTTTTCAACTTCAGTTTGGTCAACATGACCTGTTCCGATTTGCATGAAAAAATGCTCATAGAAAGCACCTTGTGCTTCAGATTTCAGCACTAACGACCTAGTCAATCTAAGCCAGTGACCTATGTTTTTCCTGATTTTCAGGCTCGAGATGCATATTGTGAAAGAGTCAGTTCAACACCTAGTGAGGCGTTGGCAAACCTCCAGAAGGAGACGATGGTTTATCCATTTGAGGAAGCTTTCAAAGCTGGTAAAACAAAATGGAGTTGTAATCCAAGAATGATGTCAGGTGCCTTCGAAGGTTTGTTCAAAAACATTTTTCGTAATATTTCTGATATGAGGTAATGCCTAAGATGGAGCAATGTACAGATATACCGTTACTAGCAATTAAGGCTACAACAGTTAAATTTCATGCTAGCAGTGAGGTGCCATGCAGTAGGTTTTATATGTGATTTTAAGGTCATGACTCGGAGGTCATTCTACTATTCTATCAACCGTACATCTTCGTGATTATTCTTGCAAACCATTGTAAACATTAGCATACCACTACAGTTTTTCTTCGTGTTTATTCTTGCAAACCATTGTAAACATTAGCATACCACTACAGTTTTTCTTCGTGTTTATTCTCGCAAACCATTGTAAACATTAAAATACCACTACAGTTTTTCTACGTGTTTATTCTTGCAAACCATTGTAAACATTAGCATACCACTACAGTTTTTCTTAGTGTTAATTCTTGCAAACCACTGTAAGCATTAGCTTAACGCTACAGTACTTTTTCAGGTGTATTCTTGCAAACCATTGTAAGCATGACGAATGCCAAGAAAGTTTTGGAGATTGGGATGTTTACCGGGTATGCTGCCCTAGCATGTGCCGAGGCCTTGCCAGAGGATGGCTCAGTTGTCACTTGTGAGTTCGATCCATTTTTAGAGGGTATCGCCAAGACGTTTTTTGCTAAATCGTCACATGGAAAGAAAATAACTGTTAAAATAGGTAAGTCAATTTAATTTCCACACGCTGTGTATATTAAATTAGTAATGTTAATTAAACAGTTATTGGTCTCGATGAGTTTTGCAATACCGTTCGGTTCCCCATATGGTTCACAATTCACATGAGACGATTTGTGGTTATTATTATTACTATCATTATTATTATTATTATTGTTGTTGTTGTTGTTGTTGTTGTTGTTGTTGTTGTTGTTGTTGTTGTTGTTGTTGTTGTTGTTGTTGTTTTTATTATTATTATTATTATTATTATTATTATTATTATTATTATTATTATTATTATTATTATTATTATTATTATTATTATTATTATTATACAGTAGTACGATTACATTGTAGGTCCAGCTCAGGAAACCTTACTTAAACTTGCTGAGGAGAAAGAATCGTTTGATGTCGTGTTCATTGATGCAAACAAAGATGGCTACCTTGAATATTTTAAGGTAAAGTCAACTGTCGTTATCTCGAATTTTCCGATATATCGAACACATTTTAAGTCTCAATTTGCCCCTATCATATCGTTGGCTTTGAATGAAATTGTCGTAATATACACAATCGATATTTTGAGAAAACAAGAAAACATTTCCGAAAAGTATTGTTTACTTATGGTAAACATACTATTTCAACTTCAGTATGGTCGACATGATAAATTCTGATTTTCTTTAAAATATGCTCATAGGAATCGTCATTTGTTTTTATTTAGTAGTTTTGGTTACTTTATTTTTGCGGACATCAAAGTACACACAGAATGTCTGTGTAACAAATTAACAAATATTGGTGTCCCTACAGTATTATGTTTTATTTTGGTTTTCATGAAACATACGCCGTCGGTTAACAGTGCAAACTGGGGCAATAAGTGTCTAAATTGATTTTCAAAACATACTATGTCTTATATTAGAATAAATTAGTAATTTCGTCATCATTTATGTTAATGCTTACATGTGAGCCGCTTTGCTTGTGTCAAGTTGAATCATATCATATTAAAATAGTTTTTTCAATGTATGTGCGTGTGGGTCGTATTAACAGTTACACTATTCCTATGAGAAATATTACATTCTTTCATTGGTTGTTTTACAGGCCTAAGAAATTATATCACAAAAAAAGAGTTTAACATCTCAAAAAGTCTACTCATTCATCACACATTTCTTGCCAAATGCTTGATATGTTTGTCATTTTCTTTGTTAAAGGCTTTGTTAAAGTCAGTCTAAAATCGGATCAAATTTATTTTTAAAAAATTATTTAAGCTTTCTTTCCATGTATTAGGGTTGGTTATATTCTGTTTCTAAAAAGTGTTCTTCGTGACTATATTAATATTTTCCATGTTTTTAGACAATAATGGATAAAGGTCTATTGTCAAAACGTGGTACGGTCGTATTGGATAATGCTCTGATGGGTGGATCAGCCTATATAGAAAATAAAAGCAATAAGAACGGCCTGGCAATCCGACAATGTAACGAGTATATAAAATCCAGGGATGATGTCGTTAAGGTATGTGTTTTTCTTTCTCTGTGCGTGCATGCATGTATGCGCGTGCGTGTGTGCGCTCATTCGTTCGTGTGTAAGTTCGTTCGTTCGTGTGTACGTTCGTTCGTTTGTACGTACATTCGTTCTTGCCTTCGTTCCTTCCTTGTTTTTTCTTTCGTTCCTTCCTTCCTTCCTTCGTTCGTTATTTCTTTCCTTCATTCCATTATTCGTTCGTTCCTTCCTTCCTTCCTTCGTTCCTTCGTTCCTTCGTTCCTTCCTTCCTTCGTTCCTTCTTTCCTTCCTTCCTTCGTTCCTTCCTTCCTTCGTTCCTTCCTTCCTCCCTTCCTTCCTTCCTTCCTCCCTTCGTTCCTTCCTTCCTCCCTTCCTTCCTTCCTTCCTCCCTTCGTTCCTTCCTTCCTCCCTTCCTTCCTTCCTTCGTTGTGATTAACCACCGTTTCTCAGTTATCAGTTATTTTCAGTTATATACGGTGGCAGATTCAACAAACCAGTTTTACTGAGTTTGTATTCAATATTGATCATACTTGACTAAATGACAAGGACAACCAATCAGATCACTCTATATTAAACTCTTATCCAGTAACAGGCACTATGATTGGTCATCCTTGTTATCCAATTAAATACATTGTAAGATCAATATTGAATACCACCGTTGGACGATATCCTAAGGCCTAGGTCCCACTGGGCATTTTCCCCTCGGCGATGTACCCAACAATTCAGAATTAACACCAGGAGGCATCGGGAACAGGGATTTCAAAATACTCTAATGACTTTCCCGAAGCTTCCCCTAGACCATGTGGACCCATTCCCCGATAACTTCTTGTGCTCATTTATTAAATCGGGAGTAGATCGCCGAGGCAAAACTGTACAGTGTGGCCTAGGCATCATAAACGTTAAAATTAGAAAGTCAACATTGCTACATGCAAATTGTAAGGAATTGTGTTATGAGGACCTGCACCTGCAACCTAGTATGTTGATAAAATTATGACGAACCTAAAATGAACAATTAAGTGCATTTTTTTAAGACTTGGGACATTTAACTGAATGATGTATGCATCGTTGTTCTTTAAATGCTTATCGCTAAAATGTTCTAATGATCTATCTATATTCCACAGGTACTGGTTCCCATTCGTGATGGTGCAATGGTGGTTCGACGCAAAGAAGATGTGTATTACTAGATATAGTGCTTTTGTTTGTAGGTTATGACAAACACGTGACCTCATTCTCAAATTACCCATAATTCCATAGCACTGTGCAGGCTTCAATGTGCTCGAATCGTCACCAAAATTGATGTAGGCTTTCTTACATATAGCTTGGCCAATTCGACACGAACCTGACCCTTTGATTTGCATACTTTAACAGTCGATAGCTTGCCTGTATTTATAACCTCGGTTATATGTTTTCATAGTCGGGGAGTATCAAGAAGACGCTCGAGATATAATACAAACACATATTAGAAATACCGATATTGCACGATTTGCTTGCGGAAATTGATATATTCAAATCAAGAACCTTGTAATATATGCATACATAAAGGTCAGGCTCGTGTCAAATTCGCCAAACTATACGCACATGGGCACTGTTTTATCAAAGCGTTTACGGTAATCGTAAACTTACGTTCAAATTTGAATCCTTTTTAATTATGTAACTGCTTCAAATTCTGGTATAGCAATAGGTAAAATCATAAGTTAATTAATTCAGTCAATTATTTTAAACAATATGTTTCCTTCATTTGCAGATGTAAACGCATTATAAGGAATTAAATTTGTAGCGTAAGTTTAAAATGTTCGTAAGTCCTTTGATAAAACAGTGCCATGGTGTTTTTCATATACATGTATGACAGACATAGATCGATTTAAATGTCGTTGGTACGAGTATAACTCTAACGCGGTATTGGGACCTGTGCAACCTAAAGTAAACAGGTAAATCAGGTAAAACAACATAAGAATATTGGAAAAGGAATTATCTTTTCAATGTTTACTGTTATTTTAATTTACTTGGTGAAAATATACTTCTGCTCTCCCTAAATCGATGTAATGGTCAGTGATTTCTGTTTATATTGACATTGCAGGATATCGCGTTAGAGTTATAACGTTATATGTTTACTATTAGTATTTATATATTGATGAGCAATAAATCCTATCAGTACACGTTGGGGTCTTTATTCGGGTGTACGCTAGGGGTGTAACGGTACGCTCACCTCACGATATGATACGTACCGTCAATTTTTCTAACGGTTCGGTATATTTCGGTATGATACATTATTCTCTAACAGCTGCTTAAATATTTCAATTTTTAAGTAATAATGAATTTGTTGCTTCTATAACAGCAAATATTATGTGCCTATCAACTTTTTCAAGTGAATTTAGACAATATGAAGCATATCTCAATACAATTAAAACGAGTGATACATGGTAATTACACATAATCAGAAGGCTGTCAAGTGTTTTCGTTGTCTGAATATGATTTTGCTCATAAAAAAGCTTATACCGAACCGTACCGAAATTTAGGAGTCTTGTATCGTGAACCGTGTGGGACGCCATTAATCGAACACAACATATGCTGATATAAAATAGAATCGTCAAATACAAGTGGTATTGTTGTAGAAATGTACATACAAATTTTAAAAACTACAGGGTGTCCCAAAAAAACGGGGACCTAGGATAAACGATTGTAACTTTTTTCTCAATTATAGATATGACACTGTTAAAATGTCAAAACAATAAGGGAAGAACACTGTTCAGAATACAAGCATCAATATCGTGATTATTTCGTTCAATACCCAGAGTTACCTCCCATGTTTACAATTGCATGTTTCAGTAAAATACCATAAACTGAAGCTGGGATTTCAGAATTAAATGAGATATATTTCCATGCTGACCTCAAACATCTTCTCATGTGCTCCAAATCATTGTTTATGGTTCGTGAAACATTATTTCATTATGTATAGCAAACAAGTTCACTTTTGGGATCAAGTTTGAGTAATTTAAGGTCATATGTCCTGTGATATGAAGTAAGATGTCAGTATTATTTAGCAAATATATCCTGATTTTTCTGTTGATATACTGCAAGTACAGTTTTCTGCTAACATATGGTACTATTTTATAATTTCTGACATAACAAATACTCCAAAATATATCTATGAACTGTTCCTGTGGATAAAACTTTACTTTTTGCTCATTTCTATAGCCTAAGCTTTTTTGGTAATAGTCCTTGACAGGATTTATGTTTTTAATCATTGAATGATTGTTGATGCTATTTTGGAAGGTTTTCTACTTCCCTTTTGGTCAGTAAACTAGCCACGTTTTCCTCTGTTTTGCTATTTCTTGTCATATTTGTTTTATTTTTACAAGATTTTGATCACCCCTGTGACTTTAAATGTTGTTTTCTAATAACAATAAATGCCCTGACACAAATGCCCTTTTCTTACAATGCCCCTTTCAGGTGATTAAGCAAAAATAACGTGAAATGTTGCTATAGTGAAAATGATGACGTCACTTCCTGTTTTGAAGCACCATATTTAAACAAGTACTCTTTTTAGCAGTAGGGATCCCGTGCATACACTTTCACAAAATATCAGCTTAATTCATCAAACTATTAATGAGTAATAAGGGTTTAAGGTAGGTCCCCGTTTTTTTGGGACACCCTGTATATCATAATGTTGGAGTAAATAAGTCAAGAATTATACGCTATTCTGGGACGACCCTCGTATAAGGCGGCTGGTACACATTATAACCAGCTTTCCTGGATTGTTTTTTTGTATATGTATTGACTACCTCTTTAGATAATGGAACCAACACTAATATATCTCCGAATCGAAACTGTGTCTAATTTTCTTTTAATGTTGTGACCAGCGGCGTACGGAAGTAATAATAACAATAATAATAAAATCTTTTTTTTTGCGAAGGTGACAATTCAAGACATAGAAATATACAAAAACGAATAAATACATATTTTATTTTCAACAAGACCTTCAATACTTAAAATTTTAAAGAATTTAAAGAAAAGAAAAAATTAACATAGCAGACAATGATTAACAACATAATAATTGAGAGAGAAATAAAATGCACAAATACACGGCATTGCATAAAGCATCACTAAAACGTGAAACTTTAATACATTTATAAAGGATAGAAGAAAAATGTTTATAACCAGCGGGCCAGAGCATATGTTGTTGCCCACTGAACATTTAACACGAGAACGAATATAATACATAGAACTGTTGGAAATATAATGTCCGAGTCTGAATTTTAGACTTACAGCGATGTTGAATATGGCACTGTCGTCCCCGGAAGTCAAACCCATGTTTACCGGTAACATGTTTACACTAACCACTAGATCACAGCCGCGGTTTCCATTCATGTTTTATTCAGTCCGAGAAGCCGATGTGACACAGGTTCACGAACAGCAATGGTCCTTGGCAATTAAAGACATCCCAATAAGTAAAAAGTACTACAAACTGCATTATAAATACACTAAATAATAAATAGTAAAATACGATTGCATATATGGACAACCGATGGACAAGCTAACGTCACACTGAAACGACGTCATTCACTAGAAACAGTCCGGCAATCGTAAAAGCTCGGCCATTTCCGTTAATCTCCGGTAAATTGGATAAAAACCGAGGTGATCAGAATGACAGTCCGGCAGATGTATCGCAACATCGTGCATAACGTCATAACGAACTACACATATCTCTGGCTTAGAATGGGAAGGTCGTAAGTACAAAATCGATATTTTGATAAAAGAAGAACAAACTACAAATGAATGTGAAAATTTTTCTTTACTTATGGAAAAACAAGCTTTTGCAACTTCAATTCAATCAACATCACAAGTTCCGATTTTCATGAAAATAGGCCCATAAGAAGCACCTTATAGCGCATATGTCAAACATATATCAGTCTTATAAGATCGTAAGTAGTATATATAAGTTACGACCTTCTCATTCTAAGCCAGCGATTTCACCAGCATAAATAATACAAAATATTTCATTCGGCTAAAGGACAGACATATTATTATCAGAGGTTTTATTTGACTCTTAAAACTGCATTTTGACTCCTGAATTTGACAAAAGTGTCTAAATTGACTCTTGAAAATTTAAGCCCTAGAGTCAAATTTACTGTACTTATAAAACAAATTTACTTGCAAAATTTTGACGACTCTTGAAAATGGAGAGTTATGAGTCATTTTGACTCTTCATTTTTGGAATCTTTTTTGGTAGCCCTGTATCATGCATGTATACAATCATCAATGTTACGAATATCAAGTATCAACAAAACTGAATATTTCAGGGAAGCCTAGATCGATTGCTTAAAATGAGAAGGTACTTATAGATCTACGTCATAGGTATATTTTAAAGGTTCATATATTCCAGTTATGAAAATCGAATAATGCAGCACGTTTTAAATTAATCAGAATTGAATTGCTGAACATTTTGATATCGTATTCATGCATATCGGCTTATAAACAATTAAACTACGGGAGGAGTGACATAACTTTTGGATATACCCTCGTGCATGAAGGGATTTAATTATGAATGGAAACTACATACACTGAACGACACTCCGAGGTCCCGTGTATATTGCATAATATCAGGCTTGTCTAATAAAAGACACAGACGCCTTCTGGAACTTGAGCATCTTCTGTATCCATTCTGATCACCTCGGTTTTTATCCAATGTATTTACCGGAGACAAACGGAAATGGCCGAGCTTTTACGATTGCTTCTGTATCATGCATTATCTCCCACACCAAGTGATCTACATGTAACGTTACTAGAATAACCTCTCCGGAGACCCTATGGCGAGGCTGAGACCCTATGGCGAGGCGGAGACCCTATGGCGAGGCGGAGACCCTATGGCGAGGCGGAGACCCTATGGCGAGGCCAAGAGCAGAGTGTAGAGTTGAGCAGAGCCGAGATGAGCCGAGCAGAGCACAGCCGAGCACAGCCGAGCAGAGCAGAGCAGAACCAAACAGAGCAGAGTGTAGAGTTGAGCAGAGCCGAGATGAGCAGAGCAGAACATAACAGAACAGAACAGAGCAGAGCAGAACAGAACAGAACATAACAGAACAGAACAGAACAGAACAGAACATAACAGAACAGAAAAGAACAGAACAGAACATAACAGAACATAACAGAACAGAACAGAACTGAGCAGAGCAGAGCAGAGCATAGCAGAACAGAACAGAACATGATTTTATTTTCGTCCTAGGTACAGGGTGTCCCATAATTAGTATATTACATAAACAATGAATGGAAAGCTAACATTTCAAAGTTTTATTTTGTAACCGATATTATGTCAGTCACAGCCTGTGGTAAGTGTGCTATTATTAGAGAGATTTTAACGAGACATGTTCGACTCAACCCATGTAAATTCACAGGTGGCAGCATCAGTGTTTTGTCCGCAAACGATTAAAAAAATAAATAAAAAAATCTAAAAAAAAATCCGTACTGAGCTAATATACTATTTTTTATATTTTAGTTAGATAGACAATCGATATATATACGGTCCATGTAGCGTATTAGCTCAGTGACCGATTTTTTCTTTTTCTTTTCCAAACACCGATACTGTCACCTATGTGTAAATTGATTTGTTTCAACAGACGATCACAGTAACTGTTGTTTTTCGAAACCGTATTAAGTTGAGTCATGCAGTTGCGGCCAAAATCTGTGACCACATAGGTGGCAGTATCAGTGTTTGGAAAAAGAAAAAATCCGTCACTGACACTACATGGACAGTATATACATGTACTAGTATATCGATTGTCTATCTAACTCTATGTACACTATCAAGGTATAAAGCGTAGTATATGTCTATGTCCAAAGATTGTGGAACATCGCATAGGTAACCAGTGCATAAATAAAATGACCTTGAGCGAAGTTAAATAACGAAAGTAACACTGTTTTACTGTTCCGCAGTTATAAGATACAATTGAACGAGATTTTCGGTAAGAATGAATATCTTATAGTTTATTTAAATGACTTGTATAGCGATTTTTCTTCAGCGCCCGTATTTTATGTTGAAACAACGAGATGCAATGTTCCACAATCTTTGGCATATAGACATATAGTACGCTTTATACCTTGATAGTATATTAGCTCAGTACAGAATTTTTTTTATATTTTTTTATTATTTTTTTAATCGTTTGCGGACAAAACACTGATACTGCCACCTGTGTGTGACCAGTTTTACAAAATGAACAACATATCCCCTCTAAGTGATCAACACTCCAAACATCGACCTGATGTCAATCTGACCGTTCAGTATGACCATGTCCAGTTATCTTGGTCATTGTATGATAGATATGTCACCTAGTTGTTATACAATCCATGATAGTCTACCTAAGGCCATACCAAATCGCATCTTAGTTTAGCGTCCACCCTAAGTTCAAAAACCTATCTAGCTATCCTGAGACAAAAAACAAACACTCGAAAAAAAACAAGTCATAATAACTTCTATCCTCATCATAAAACATGTAGGTCTATGGCTAACAAATATAGCTATCAAGCATTGTCGATCATAATAACTTACTGAAATAACTAAAATCATGTTTGTGTAAAAGCTACTGCTGTATAGGGGTTGGTGACATGATGGAGAATAAGTATGATAATTATGAAAGCAATATCTCAATGGATTTTGAAGATATAAGAGGTTACAAATTTTGTTGTTTTTTCTTTCCCAAGCTGCCCAAACCTATCCGTCCTCGGACGCTAAACGAAGAAACGATTTGGTATGGCCTAATATATATTGTAGTACAGATAGGAGGAGACCCCTACTCACTAAGCCAGATAAAAGCCATGTTTGTTTTTACGACGGTCAAACTGACCACAAAGGGTCGTTCAACTATTCCTTAGTCATGTCTATTCAACAATATGTTTCTTTAAGTTATATTCATTTCTCTATGGTTTATTCGGTTCATCAGAATACGTGTTTTTCCTGTGTGTTTCAAATTCTGAGTTAATGTACTTATGTAATTAATTAAACCTTTCGGCCAAGAATTACCCATACAAATACAAGCACGCACCCTCAAATGATGCCATGTATTTTACTGAGGGGATAGCGAGTAGAAGGAAGAGGCAGTGGAAGCATACAAAGGAATTCGGTTACGCTGTCATAGCTCTTTCCGAACAGACTCAGTGGTTCTTTAACGTCCCTGGTGTATTTAACCGATACACACAATACCATATTATACCTCTAGGTTTTCAATCAGTTATTCTTTAGTTAAAAAAATGAAAAAAAAAACATTTCATAAATGTCCCCTGGATGATCGATGATCGAACCAGGGACTTTTCGATATCTGATAGTATATCATATCTTACAAACAGACTGATTAAAGTGAAAGTTAAGCTTGGTCATATTTGGTCAACCCTTCTTGTTATCGAGGTCGGGGCGAGTACGGTATGCCATTGATAACGTTAAAAGAACCGACATCTGCGTACAAATAAAGAACGTTCTGATATTGTAAACTAAAAACCTGCTAAATATACCGAGAGAAAAAGGAAACGTCTACTGTGTAAAATAGCGCTCATTTTGTTGTCACGAAAGCTCAACAACTATTATACAGTTCGAATTTCTGCCATTTTAAGTAAAATAATGTAATATCATATTAATATGTTTCAATTGTTTTTAAAGGTTTAAACTGTTCAAAGGGCAGTGATAACCTTTTTTTTCACATAAATAACGTGAAATTCCATGCGATCACTAATGACGCAACAATGTTCTCCAACACGTGTGATAACAAATCCGCGAAAACGTAACGTCGTCGGCTTACATTCGTTATTTCTGACGTTGGTTTGACTCAGTAACTATGGTAATGTGATTAAAAAGAATCTGTCATTCGTTGTCTTTAACATCAACATTTCTTAAACTCATCACGAAAACAAATTATTTCCGATAAATTAAATATAAAATATAATTATACAAAAACCGACCGCCCCGCCCCCACCATTTTTTATACGGTACTCGTTTCTTTTTTCGACCTATATACATGTACATATGATGTGTGCATAGCACTTTGGCTTTCTGTAGTGGATTATATATTAAATATGTTCCTAGGTACTGATTTAGATTAACAAGTATTTATTTCGCTAGTTTTAGTGATAAAATAATAATAATAAGTTTTCGGATTAACATTACTGTACGCATACGGATTAATAAAGAGCAATACAATTGGATTAAAGATTCGGATATTTTGTGACACTTTATCAATTATCAATTTGAGGATTACTTCACCAAAATGTACAGCTTTTCTGCATCCAATTAATTAATTAGTGTGAAAAGTTGATTTCTTATGTGACGAATAACCGTGAAATTTTAACAAACTCACACATATACTCACAAAAATTCATAAATCCGCTTCTGAGAGAAGGTCCAGCTACAGGTCTTCTTGATTCAGCTCTATGTATGCAACTGTTGTTTAGTTTGTTGGTGCTATATCGGTTTTAAATTTAAACCCCAATCATAGGTGAAGCAATCGGGACCAAGGCAGTTTTATAATTTAGTATTAATTAATACTAAGATCTAATACTAAATGTTGTATGTACATCTTATTTAAGTTTGAACATTAATACGACCATATATGGGCTGATTGATAAGGGGTCGGTTTTGAACAGTTCGGACAAATTGGGTTGATATATAAATAACCTGACGTATGGCATAATAAATGTAGTATAAACAGTGCAAATGTGATTTCAGTGTACAATTAAAACAACTAGAATCAATACACAAGTGTCATAACATAATCATAACGGTTGTACTAGAATCAAGTAACACAAAAGTACAAAAAACAACATACGCAATGGATTCGGCAAGTATTAAGGGGTGTCAAAAAGTTTGTGAACTTTGCCAAGGAGATCCTATAGGAACATTCTCTATCGCGGATTATGTATGTTTTGCCGCAGTTCTAGTGATTTCCGCCGGTATTGGAGTATTCTACGTCGTCAAAGAGTATAGAAGTTCTAAGAAGGCTACCGCGGACGATGTGTTAATGGGTGGAAGGGATATTGGCATATTTCCTATTGCCATGAGTCTGATGGCCAGTTTTATGTCTGCAATCACTGTGCTAGGTACTCCAACAGAGATGTATAACAACAACACTAGTTATTGGATAGCAGGTTTAGCCATGATACCTACCGTGATTGTCACAAACCACGTGTTTCTGCCATTCTTCCATGATCTTAATCTTACAAGCGCTTATGAGGTAAGTTGTCAGTGCTTCACAGAACAGAACAGAACAGATAGTTATAAATACACAATGCAAACAAATTGACAAAGACCAGGGGTCTTATTCGCCAAAAATCAGACTTAGACTTTAAAATGTCATTATTCATAATCACTGGCATTTCTTTGAAATTAGATTTTACCGTCTGACTATTGGTTGTTACCCACTAAACATGTATACCAATTTTTATCAAAATCGGTACATTACAACAACATTAGAGCGAATAGAACATTTGACAATGTAAAGTCTATGTTTTAGACTTACAACGTTGGTGAATAAGGCCCCTGGGGTGGTATTCACAAAGAAGCTTAAGGCACAACTTAGAAGTTTCTCAAACTCTTATAAGTTCCTTAAGTATTTCAGTTAAACAGGAACGTCAAGATGATCAACGTTTTGCTTTGTTTTGAGGTGTTATGTAAAGCATCTCAATGATTTCCAAGAAAGTATGGGTTATTCTTAGTTTCGGACAAAATATGGACAGTTCAATTTTTATGTATTTCTTTTTTTTGAAATTTTATTATAATCGCTCATAAAATAAATTACATACAAGCTCTCTATGACTTTTTCAAAGACTACTTTAACACTTTTTTATTGAACTACCATAAAATAATCATCATATACATGTTGCTGAAAAGAAAATACAGTAAAGAAGATATTTAATTAAGCATCAACGTGTTAAGGACAATACATATAGTTGTTTCGCATTTATAAGTTACATTGTTAATTAATTTAAGTCTAAATGAATAGTTCAATTTTTTTAACTTAAGTCAAGATATTTAAATTTTCCCTTAAGATGCTTTGTGTATACCGGCTCTGATGTACATTATATTTAAGATCTTTTTTTCTAAACAAACAATAGAAACATGTTCAATTTACAAAATACCATATGATGGAATACTACCTGGTGGCATTTTATCAAACTTCAATTGAAACTCATCGAAAAAAACATCGGTTTATTCGTTTCGACTTTCGTAAAATATCTTTTCGTCATGTTGTTATGTCGCTGGTGAACAGACTACCCTCGCGCCAATGGTGTTTCGATATTTCTTATTATACATCTGAAGTTCCATGTCTAGCAACGGACT
Source organism: Spisula subtruncata (assembly GCA_963678985.1). Lineage (NCBI taxonomy): Eukaryota > Metazoa > Mollusca > Bivalvia > Venerida > Mactridae > Spisula > Spisula subtruncata. Next base: position 33,550,220 of record OY787673.1, on the reverse strand, counting down.
TAATAAAATTATAATAGAGTTTTTAGCAAGCCAATATTACCAATGAACATATAATAAAAGCAATGTACAAACATCACCAATGAACATGCAATAAAAGCAATGTACAAACATCACCAATGAACATATGATAAAAGCAATATACAAACATCACCAATGAACATGCAATAAAAGCAATGTACAAACATTACCAATGAACGTATAATAAAAGCAATGTACAAACATTACCAATGAACGTATAATAAAAGCAATATACAAACATCATCAATGAACATGCAATAAAAGCAATGTACAAACATTACCAATGAACGTATAATAAAAGCAATGTACAAACATTACCAATGAACGTATAATAAAAGCAATATACAAACATCATCAATGAACATATAATAAAAGCAATGTACAAACATTACCAATGAACGTATAATAAAAGCAATGTACAAACATTACCAATGAACGTATAATAAAAGCAATGTACAAACATCATCAATGAACATATAATAAAAGCAATGTACAAACATCACCAATGAACATATAAAAAAAGCAATGTACACACATCATCGTAATAATACATGCATATAATATATTACACTTCCGGTCAGGCATAGAGTATGACACATATGATGAGGAGACCATTATACAAAGAGATTTGTAACAACGAAATTGAAAAGTATCATATAAAATAGAATTCACTCCAGGTATACATTAGCCTCCAATAGTTCCTCTACACTCTTCACATTATATGATTTACTTCGATTGCTTAACGCCTAGATTATAAAATTGATCAATTTTCTTGCTGTGAAATATTGACATGATACTAAGCTAATAAAAAATAATGCAAAGAAATAATTTCCAATTGTTTTGAAAGAAAATTATGAGGAAAACAACATTATATATAAAACCCATGAAAAATCGGAATACTGACACCCAAGTGTGTGCGCAATAAACAATGTGTGTATCATCAACTGGATTTAAAATTTGTCAAATGCGAAAACGTACCACCTTTTTAATTACATTATCACTTGTTTGAACCTTCCAAAACCATTACCTCGTCCAATTTAATGGACAATGGCAAAATTAGCCTTTTGGCAGCAAGAAAAATCCGGACGCTATGAAGGAACTTTTGGAGGCTAGTGTATTATGAATAAGCCCAGGCATGGTGATTCATAAATACAGTGTCCACTGGTACACTACGCCATGGACACACTTTCTATGTTATCTTATCAAAGCGATAAAAGGTTGCCAGAATTAAAGTAGTTAGTAATATAGCTTGGCGATTTTGACCTTGGGCGTTATTCATCAACATTGTAAGACTGAAACTAAGACTTACAATTGACAACATTTATAATCACTGCTATTTCTTTGCAATAAGATTTAACCATGTGAAATTTTATCTGATTATTTGTTGTTACCCACTGAACCTGAATACCAATAAATATCAAAATCGGTACATTTTTAACAACTTGAGAGCGAATAGAATATTTGGCAATATAAAGTCTAAGTCTGGATTTTAGACTTACAACGTTGCTGAATAAGGCCCCTGGTCCTTACCTTTATGCATGAATATATTACAAGGTCCTTGCTTTGAATATATCAATTTTAGCAAGCTAATCGTCAATCTCAGTTTTTCAAATTTGTGGGGGTTTTTTATAAAAAAGTTGTTCTACTACATTGTACTTACGACCTTGTAAGACTGATACATATTTGAAATCTACATCATTAGGTGCTTCTTATTAGCAGGAACTAAATTTATACGCATGCAATGTCTTTATTGTTTTCAGTACCTTGAAAGAAGATTTAACAGGGCAACTAGAGTATGTGCATCATGCATCTTTATATTAAATATGGTGAGTATAAATACGAGAGTAAACCTTATACAACTTAGACCCAACGTGCCCCAATATCCCGAAACATCTTTACATGAGTTCAATCTCATCTCAAATTTTGCCATGTGTCATAGACTCAATTTTCATGTGAGGTTGGATTCAAAATTGGCATCACGAGATAAAAAAAACACTGTTTTGAATTTGTTACAGTAAAATAAATTGAGCTTGAACTGAAGATTTTTCTCAAATGTAAACTCTGAATGTGGCAAAATCTCAATTTGAGTGGAGATTTCTGCTTGAGATGCTTTAGAAGATCGGGTAATATATGTACAAGCATAACTAAGCTCTTAGTCATGTTAGAAATCATTTATCAAATAATAATTATGAAAAAAGGCGTTATTAATTATAGAAAGAGAACGCAATCGCGAAGTTGCTTTCTTTTGTCGAGAGCGAAGCCCGAGACTATATAATATGGCATCCGAGTGTTAAAGTTTTCTTTTATTATTTATATTTTTACATTGTAATCCGACTTGATACCTGTAACACAGTAAACGAAGTTTTATACCACCATGGTATACCTGGACTTGCAATGCAGTATTGAAATTATTCCACTCCAATGCAATGCAATAGTCTAGATATTGCACTCTTTGAAAAAAATGATATATTTTTACTCGGTTTTGAATCGGTATTAACATAAACTCTTTACATCCCGGTTAAGTGATATCAAGTATTTTTGAACCTACAAATGCATTGTGTACTTGTACTTTTCAGTTGTTATATATGGGCGTGGTGTTATATGCCCCGGCGCTGGCATTAAATCAAGGTATGATTTTATTCGTACATTTCTTAGCTAGATCTCTATTTCTTTATAATAATCCATTAATTTTGTGGAAGTGTGTCGATATGTTTTTTTGACTCCGAAGAAGTCGAGAGGACCTCTTCAATAAAACGCAGGTTATAAAATGTTCTACCATGTGAAGGGGTTGCACCCATTTTTAAGTCTGTTTTGAGGTTTTGCCTCTAGCCTAAGCATCCAAAAACATTTTACACACACTGGTTCCACTGGGTAGAATCGCCAGACCATCCACTTCGATAACTTGCTTGCTTTTGTTGTTTCCAATCATGCTAGAGATGGACTGGTTGGCAAGCTAGAGGTAGGTTGACAGTAGTGTTCTTGGTCAATGGGAAGTCAAAACCCCAATGATTATACGAGTAAGCTTGGATTCGCATCCGAATTGCGTGGTCCCACAAAACTGTCTATTTTGCTTGCTAGGAAAATTATTTGATCCTATTGACAATAGGCCTAAGTAGGGCCTATGTGCTCCTTGCCGATTGGCACGAAAAAAACAACAAACGATATTTCATGTTTCCACCATAGCAAAGACCTTCCATGTTTCTCTTTTCTGGTAATTTAACATTGATTATTTTTGGATCATAAATTGTATCCATGCAATTTTGTATCAAAAAAATGTTTGTTACGTTTTCTCAAACGTTTAGTTTTTGAACACCTCACATGCATGTGACAAAATACGTCACTAATGACGTCAAATTGCCTAGAACACTATTTCTTCTATTACAGTAACCGGATTGTCATTGGAATATTCAATTATCTCTATAGGAGTCGTGTGTACATTTTATACAGCATTGGTAAGTTGGTCATGCACTATGTACTTGTAAAAAGTAAGTTTTTACAATGTCGTCGGCTTTATCAATTAGTCTAAATGAACAATATCCGGCAAGGGTCCGAAAAAAATTTGTAAAGCGTTTTCACGTACATGTTTTGTGAAATTGTCAAATATGGTTTATCACTTGCCATTATTATTCATTTTCTATGTCCGATTCATTCCGGATGGAGGTCGAATCAACACAGGTCGGTAATGGGTCGGTGGTTGTTATAATTTAAGAATCTTCAGAAATATGCATTGTTCGATGTCCATTCGACGTTGACCACGACTCAATACATATGGAACACATCTGATACACGGATATAGTCCAGTGTCTGATCGATTTGAGACTCAGGTGTTTAAAGGCAGTAAACATAATGAAAAATAAAAAAATGCAGTGGAATACATTTTGCCACAGTCAAATAATAAAAAAACTGCCTTCATTTGCAGTGCATATGCATGTATGGCATCGTAAGATTAAATGAATTGTTGACTTGTATTGTATATATTCAGGGTGGATTACGGGCTGTAGTATGGACGGACACATTTCAAACATTTGTTGTGATGGCAGGATTAATTGCTGTAACCACACAAGGATCTATAGATCTAGGTGGACTTGATGTCATCTGGAACATTGCTTATGATGGAGGCAGAATCTTCTTTTTGGAGTAAGTAATATAAGCCCGTAGTTTCGTATTTAAATATTTTATAATCCGGTAGTTTCGTATTTAAATATTTTATAATCCGGTAGTTTCGTATTTAAATATTTTATAAGCCCGTGGTTTCGTATTTAGGTATTTTATAAGCCCGTAGTTTCGTATTAAAATATTTTTTTAAGGTCACAAACCACTAAATAAATTTGTTCTTTAGCTCAATGTAAAGTTACAATAGTCAGTCCCAGGTTGATACATGTTAAAGTCTATGGCCAGGTGGCAGACATATATCAATGAAATGAAGGGGCTACCAGCTTTAAGAAAATACAAAAAAACAGGGGGCTACGTATCATATAAGAAAAAATTTGTCCATCCAACGCGGTGAACATATTTTTACAGGTGCGCGGACCGACCAAATCCGGGTTTTACCCTACCCTACTTTCGCTTTGGTATTTTGGCCAAAATCTCAAAATATGTAAAATAAAACAGTTTCAATACACCACATACATGTATACAAAGCCGGTAAACCCAATTAGATGATTCCAGTTCCGCCATGTCAAAGCATACTACCATTTAAACACAATCACAAGTTTATTTATGGACTATTTGAGTGTATCCTATTTTGGTTCGCAGAGGCATTTAGTGGTGTGTAACCTATAAGCCTGTAGTTTCGTATTTAAACATTTTATAACCCCGTAGTTTTGTATTTAAATATTTTATAAGCCCGTAGTTTCGTATTTAAATATTCTATAATCCCTTAGTTTCGTATTTATATATTTTATAAGCCCGTAGATTCGTATTAAAATTTTTATAAGCCCGTAGTTTCGTATTTAGATATTTTATAAGCCAATAGTTTCGTATTTAAATATTTAATAAGCCCGTAATACAGAATATAGACTGGAAATTTGACAATACACTGATCATTGAGACCGACGTTTCGGCTTTTAACAAGCTTTTTATCTTAATTTTTTTTTATTTCAGTTGGAGTGGAGATCCCACAACACGTCATTCTGTATGGTCGCTCGTGATTGGTTCATTTGTAGGTCAGCTGACTATTTACGCAGCCAATCAAACGATGATTCAGAGATATCTAGCAATCAAAGACCCAACAAACTCACAGCGGTAAGTGGTATAAGTTGGACAAGTGGTCTATTGTTCTTGGTCATTGACTGCCGATCCGAGGGTAGTGGTTCCGAAGCCCCCAACCAGGCAAAAAAACATAAATGTGTAATCCAACATGCGATTTATAAAAAAACATACGGTCTGTGTATAATACTTTTGACCAGACGTTTAAATTAACCTGTGATGCATCTTGAACTGAAACACCTACTTCATGCTGTGTCCCCAAACATCTGAAACGATTAACCTTTAATCGGGGACGTCGACTAGATTTGAGTATCCCAGGTGGCGGGGATGAACTTAAGAAAATCAAAAAAAATGAATAGACCATTAGTGCTGATTAATATTAAGCAGTTTTAAGTTTGTTAGTAAAGTTGTCCGTCGTAGAGTTAGGATGTAGTTAAAACTGGTTTATGAGCATATTTTCATGACAATCGGAACTCATCATGTTGAACAAACTATAGATGAAACAGCTTGTTTTTCCATACGTTAATGCGTATTTTCAGACAGATTTTTCTTCTTTTCTCAAAACTTCGATTTTGTAGTTAAAGAGGCGTTCGCTATGACGTCGCGCACGATGTTGCGTCGTGGAAGCGTCACACGGAAAACGTAAAAATTAACGTCAAAATATTCGAACAGTCATTTTCATCGCGCTGTCTTGAAAAAACTACTAAAGTGATGTGTTTAAAATCCAATACATTGTTCCAGTAAATATCGACGAGCATATTACTGAAAAGAAAGACTAATATAACTTGTAAGTTTATTTAATAAATTTCATAAAGAACTTTGGGCAATTCTTTTGCATTTAGAAAATGAACGGGTTTAATGATGTTTTACGGCTCTTTCTTCAACTGTAAGATCTTTAATTCTATAGTAATCTTCATCTTCAATTTATTACTTGTAAATAACATCTATAGGTTTTATTACTGTATATAGGAAACAATGCACTGGCTTAGAATGAGAATGTCGTAAGTACATTATCGATATTTATAGAAAACAAGGAAACACTGTCCGAAAAATATTTTTCACTTATGGTAAACCAAGCCGTTTCAACAATAGTTTTATGGTCAACATGACAATGTCCGATTTTCATGAAAATAGGTTCATAAGACGCAGATTTCAAATATGTATCAGTCTTTTAAGTCGTAAGTAATAGTTATGACCTTTTCATTCTAAGCGAGCGAATGTCATGCAACCTGTAATTGATAACTAGGTTATTTTAATAATTCAATACAAATGTACATGTTTTTTCTTATATTATTAACGTGTTTGTATTTGTCCCCTTGATAAGATTTCATTCAATAAGCAGAATGTTTAACTTAAAATATGCATAAGATTTATGCATATCATACACGTGTGTGTTTAATTGTGATGTGTAATAAAATTATGGATATTTGTGTCAGAACATGCGGACGTCAATTATACCCGACGTAATGTTTAGAGCGTAAATATATAAAAGTTTACAAGCTATGATGTCGATGTAAAATATCGTATAATTGTATCACTTATGTTGGGAAATTTATGAAATTTTACATGATAAAACTGTCATGAAAACAGAATATGACTATCATACTTTTGTTTCAGTATTAGTTAAAATATATTAACATCGTAGTTGAAATAATAATGAATAATTCTAGCCCTGATTCGAATTTCAACATTTTAGAAAAAGTTTACAAAACGCCTTACGTCCGTATATAACCTTCCAAGGACAACATTAATGACCCTAGCTATTTGAAATTTTTACAATTTGATGAAGGTGTAACAATCAATGAAACAGTACCTTTCAATTTTATGAAATTGAGTTACAACATTCAATATTAATGAAATAAGATAAACCACTTGGACGCTAACTACGAAAATTACGTCATTTTCAATTTTGTGACACACCGGGTTGCAAACGAAGAATGCTTTTAAAATTATGAAACATATAGTTAAGTTATTTTTTAATTATTGTATACATTGCATGATGATCATAATTATAACATATGGATACGGAAAAAGGAAAAGTGACGATAATAAAAAAGATATTTGTGTATGAAACCTTTTTGCGGATTTTACTGTCGCGTCAAAAGAATTTGTGACACTTTTTCGTATTTTTATGAAATAATCGTATTTTCTAAAATTGCGTTTTGTCAAACATTTTTTCACTACTAGTTCGATGTCATATTATTTCTCTTAAAGTGTACAACATATCAATGTTTTGCATGGAATGTGAAAATAACTGGAGGAATTTGGATATAGAAGTTTTATATATTTTACGCAAAAAATGGCAAAGTTACAGAATTTAACAAACTATTTAACAATTACCAACAGCCATGTTTGACGTCTCACGTTCAAATGTAATATCACATCTTGTGTGTTATTCATTTGCGAACACACATGGTATCTTCCCGTAAAATTTGACCTTCAATTGACTTCTTTAAGGTGAAATATCGCACACTGCGCCAAGACAAATGTGACGCAGTTACACGACGTTTTTCAACAAAAATCTCAAGAAAAATGCCTATTATAAATTTTCAGGAAGGTGTTCATCTATTTTGAAATTATGACCGAAAAGTACATTTTAAAAGCAAATAGTAGTTAAATCTTGAAAGAAATCCGATAACAATTAAGCTCTTTACCAATTTTCTTCCAGTGCGCATACCCTAAAAACGTAAAAAGACGGAACATCGTGCGCGACGTCTATAACTTTGATAGTTTAAATCGATTCAGGAATATTATACATTAAATGAGAATCATTATTGCTTAAACTCCTCAAGTTTTCAACAAAAAGCTCCCACTAATTACCGAGAAAAGAATGAAAACATATTTCAAAATAGCAACGAGTTGTTTCCCTTTGACCACATAATAATAAATCGCTGGAAGCGATAAATTATTATTGGCGATTTAAACATATTTTTGACATTAAAGAGGCATATTTGCGCATACTTTCTGCTGACAAATTATGATAATTGATAGTGCTTTGTACATTCAGCTCATTTAATGTGATAGGAGAGAAAAATATCTAGTTATATGGAAAGCCTCTTTAACGCTCTTCTCATTCTAAGCCAGCGATTTATTATGTATCATTCAATTATCATATAACTTATTTATTTCAGAGCATTATATCTGAGTTTACCACTTACATTGATTCTATCTACGTTGGTCTGTGTGGTTGGTATTGTGATATATGCTACATATAATTCGTGTGATCCTTATATACTGGGTCACGTACAAGCCAGAGATCAAGTAAGAATCAGTATTTAAAATACTATACCTTAAACCTAGACCTGGCTCCGATCTCCCAAAACATGTCATCTCAAACCTAGTTTTTTTCCAAAATCAGAGTTTTAATATCCTATTAGAGATGTACACACCTATACCTAAATGGATATCTGTAAATTTTAAGCGTTAAAAACGAGGGATTGTCTCAAATGAATACGGATATAGTATAAAGCAGACGAATTTAATCATGGTGGTAAATCAATCCATTGTATAGCTTGGCTATTTTGACCTGAGTCTGACCTTTATACAAGAATATATTACAAGGAGCTTGCTTTGAATATATCAATTTCCGCAAGCAAATCGTATTAATCGGTATTTAAGAGTTGTGTTTGTATCACATCTCGAGCGTCTATGTGATACTCCCCGATTATGAAAACATACAATCGGTATTGGAAACGTAGGCAACATATCGACTGTTAAATTATGGTTAGCAATAGGACAAAAACGCGTGTCAATGTGGCCAAGCTATACTAGTACTATGTAGTAGTCACACATACATTTATGAAAACCCCTTATACATTTACCGTTAAAAGATATAGAATCTCACATCCGTTTATTAATCTATCTCTATTAATCTGAAAATCAAACGCATTTAATTAAATTGTAATAATCTAAGACTAATGGCTTCGGTTAATATGGCTGATTTTGAGTCAATCCTCCCATGGAAATTGTCCAAGCTTGACATAGCAATATTTGAGGTGAGATTTATATCAGATTGAAATGTTTCGGCAATCGGAGCTTGGAACTACTTTCTTAGAAGACCGGATTTTGAAGAATCTGTTTTCAGAGTCCGGTTTCCAAAGAAACTGAGTTTCCGAGAGTACGTTTTTCAGAGGGTCCATTCAAGGGAGTTGACATAAGGGAGGACTGTTCCCAGTTTACCGATAGTCTGGCTATTTTACTTGCATTTACTTGCATTAACATTCTAATACATAATTGCACTGTTGTACATTTCTTTGTTTGCTACAGTTTACTGTGGATGGTCACTAATTTCAAAGTTAACTATATACTAGGACCCAATGGTATAAAGCTTGTTTAAATTTTAAACGCGGTTAAAATGAACCAAATTGTTAAATTTCTGGTTAGGTAACCACGCGGTTAAATACGTTTATACAATCCGTTAAACTATCTAGTCACCTAGCCAGCATTTTACCCCTTAACCAGTTTGTTATTTCGAGGAGACATCGGGACAAGGACAATGCTCGTTATAAACCATGTGCTCGTAATACTGATGTTCATCCAATAGGTACATCCGCCGGAACTAAAACCTTGCTCGACATATACCAAGTACTCGTATTATCGGTGCTCGTCATAACGAAGTTTTACTGTATATTGAAACTTCTACACATTTCAAAAAGTTCTCCAGAAAGGAAAACAATAACTTAATGATTGAATTTAAACAACACATTTTCATTTTATTTTGGAATAACTATATATATTGCAAGATCGAAGGTATGGGTTGATTTCTTTGGCTATGCTTTCTTTATTTTCAGTTATTGCCATTTCTTGTGATGGACAAGCTAACGTTTTTACCAGGACTTTCAGGGTTGTTTGTTGCTTGCATATTCAGCGCTTCTTTAAGGTAAGCTCTACTCCAGTTGTTTATTTTTATTTAAGGTCCATGGTAATAACCCTCAATCTTTTTTTATGATGTCTAGTTCTGTACACAGGTAACTGTATCGCTAAATGCGAAAAAAAAAATTGAAAAAAAAAATATTTTTTTTAATTTTCAAAAAACAACAACTTTTTTTTCGTTTTCAACGATACAATTACATGGTTCTGTTGTTCAACATTATGAACAGTTTCTCTAAAATCACTGAATTTAATTAGCCCACTCGACTCTATAATCACACTGATGAATGATTCAATGATTGCTACGTTTTTTCTTTCGCAAATAATTGCATGTAGCAACATTTCCACCTAATACATGTACAGCGGAATTTGCTTTCCTTGCACGTAAACCGCGACCATGACCAAGTGGTTAGGGCGTCCGCCTCGAAAGCGTGGGGGAAGGGTCGATGGTTCGATTATCGAACGATTTGTAACTGATGATACCAGTTGGTTAGCTGCCAGGTTTCCGCTGCCTAAGCAAAGCGCTACCGAGCGCCTTTATTCAGTTACACCCCGTTCAATTAAATATAGGAGGCATGGATTACCTCTCGTGGAAAGCGCTAAATATCGCTTTGTGTAGGCACCTGGCACCTGCTATTTAAATTGTTACCCGAGGCAAATCTCTCCAAGGCGGGAATCTGGAGGTTCTGTATGCATGAAAGATGAGTCTCTCATAAGTCAGAATTAACATTAAGCCAGAGCAGAGATCGCTCCTCCTGGTTGTTTGTCGAAGGCTGCTTAGCGAAGGTTTTCAAGTTAGTCCATTGGACGATGTGATTATAACTTAAAATTAGTAGGGGTGACACTATAATAAACAAACGTAACCTTTATAGTTCAGTTAGGATATATTGACAGTGACGTCATCGTTTATGTGTACCCAAAAGATTAAAACCATTGCTTAGACCACAGCTTACTGTAACTGACCAATCAACGAGCAGAAAAAGTGTTGAATAAATCCCATAAAAAATTTTATACAACACTTTTCTGTGGTATATAGAAAAAGTGTTGTTATATAAACTTACATTGATTTATCCAATACTATTTAGGCCAAGCAAAATAATCCATCAAGTCAGGAATTTATAGCTTTATTGTAAACACAGTCCATCGACAAGTGTGATTGTTACAGTGAAGTTAAGCATTAACAATCACTATACATGCATATATCCAATACAAACATCAAACATATAGTTTAAGGAGGATGAAGCGGCGTTTTCAATGACTTAAAATTTTTATGTTACTTTATATCTATATTTTGTGTAACTAGAGTAAAGTATCATTAAAATACAGAATAATCTATTGCTGAAGCAGTAAGAATTACAATAATATCGATTATAAAACATATACATGCACTTAAATACTATTTAAGCAGTTAAGTATATCTAAAAAAATTAAATCATTGTTAATTAATGAACTATTCAGTTATAACATAAGAGTTTTCTGCTCTTTTACAAAATCGGTATGTCAAAATGAAAAAAAAATTGCAGTGAAATAACATTTTTACATTTTACTGCTGCTTACACAAATGTTTCGACTGGTGATTTTACAGTGTAATCAACATCTTTCTGCCGCCTTCGAAAACCAATAATAGCATATATACGGTCGGGTACTTCTATCACAATAGCATTTGGGTCTGGCAAGCCAACAGACTCGGCCTTGATAACCGTAGCCGAGACGACTAATCCAGCTGTAGACTGTTGCGATGGAGGCGTCTTCGGTGGTGTTTGTAGTTTGGATGATAAGTTAAACTGCAGTTCCTCTAACGGTTGTTTATAATAATACACAGCAATGCTTCTATGCCCACTGCGTGCCATTATTGCTTGTTCGTCAAAATTGTTTTCATATAGACGAATATCCTGTATATTTAAATGATGAAAATGTAGTCCTGGTAATATCTTAGAATTGCGTCATTGTGCATATTGCTCGTATGCTGAACTTGTCCAAGAATGTTGCTTTCTGGTATCTTTCGGCAGACGCTGTTCTGAATGCGGTTGCACGTCCATAAACCTTTGATTTCAGGGGCGTAGCTAGGACCATAGCAATGTGTAGGCCCGTAGGTAAATATGAAATAACTAGGGCGTCCGGGGATTTTTTCCTTAAAAGGTACTGGTGCGTTTTGACGTATATTTAGGAGTATTGAAAGTTACACAATTGTACAAAATATTACAACGACTAAACCAATGATTTAATGTATTGTGCCTACGAATCGATGTTTTTTTGAAACTGTAACACTTATAATTCAACTGTGTATAACCATATTTTGATATCAAGTTAAACTTTAAAAAAATTCTCGAAACGATGTGTATAAGGCCCGGGCCTAATGGCCTAGCGGCAGCTACGCTACTGGATTTTCTTCCAGATTTTTGACTAAAAGGTCTCAGGATGGAAGATGTTTGAGTTACGACCTTTTTATTCTAAGCTATCGATTTAGTAGTTTCATCAAGTAAATCAAATTCCACTACTTGTTTTTAAAAGCACATGCATGTACACTTGCTTTAAAAAAGATATGTAAAATATGTACGATACAGAAAGAAAGTTGACCAATGGAATGTTACCTACGAAAACACAAAGTACCCGTGCACCAAACATTCCTTGATTTTATTTTATGAATGGCTAATGTAAACGATTTGGGGATATTGTGTTTAATAAGTATTAATCAAAGTATTAAGTAGTTGATTGTTCTGCAAATTGTATCTGAGAAACTAACATTTTTAGCTGTGGTCTAAGACAGATAGATCTCTCGTAAGTGTTGGGTATGAAAACATAAAATCTCGCAAACTCGATTTAGTTTTCATACCCAACACTTACTCGTGTTCTATCCTATACTTAACCATGTAGAGTTTAGTTTGGTATTGAATTGTTGGCATAAGCCTTTATACTTGTTTTTTACCCCGTACTATTGGATTGTTCCACTGCGTCACTGTATTTATATCCTAACTGGACTGTACCTTATCGTCACGATAGCGACAAAATGGTATCGGAAGAGAACTCACTATTTTTTCTCATACTTTTAGTTCGATCTCGTCTGGTTTGAATGCGTTGGCTATTGTCATCCTTGAAGATGTCGTGAAACTATACTGGGAGATGCGAGACATAACACCTGCACCAACAACCATTGCAAAACTAGCTAAATTTATAGGTAAAGTAAACCCTCGTTATCTCGAGGAATATTCGTGATAAGCCAAATTATCGAAATAAACCGGGAGATCGACATAGCGGTGTGATATAAGTATACAACATACTATTTAGCAAATCCGCAGGGACTTTGAAATTCGTTCGAAATAAGCCGGATGCTCGTAATTTCTATGCTCGTCTTAACGAAGATTATCTGTAAAGTATATACTGTACAATCATTTATATTCTTGGGGGTTTAATTTCGTGGATTTTGTTAATGGCCTCAACCACGAAATTAACCCCCCACGAAAGTTAATGATTCTATAGTATCTGACTTAGAGGATAATGTATCCTTTAAATTACGCCCCACGACATGTTTTTTTTTACAAAAAAAACCACGAAATTTTGTCCCATTGAAAATAAATGATTTTTCAGTAATACGAACATGTTGAAGCCTACGTCACACTGAGCATGTTTTGCCTCGGCGATGCACTTCCGACTGCAACCGTGACTGAGTGGTTAGGGCGTCCGCCTTGGCATTGGGGTCTAAGGTTCGAATCTCGGCAGATCGGTTGGTGAGCCTCTAGTTAAATAATGGTTATCCTCGGTCCATCTCTTCAGGGTGATACGAGAAGAGGGGCACTATACACATGAAAGATTAGGGTCTCATCAGTTAAAAATTACTGACCCTTTAACTAGTGGTGACACTCTAATAAACATAATTATTTTACCTTTACCTATCGGAATTAAATGAGCATCCGGGGGGGGGCTTTGGGAACATGACGTTCTGTTCTATGAGAAGCTTGTTGGAAGGCTTGAAACATAATATTATATTGACATAACGAGTACATTAGGAATTGTCAATGCACGTTTGTTACTCCACATCGCCAATAGTAATTTCCTAGATGTGACCTAGACTTATGCTACTACAGTCACAATGCTTGTACGATGTCCGTACGGATTTACAAACTCGTACGAGTCTGAAATATTGTAATCCTAACGGTATTTGTAGGTTCTTAGTTTCTGGTCACAGTTCGTACGGATCTCACCAGATCACCGAGTCCTCTACGAGTTGTGAAAATCCGCGTGATGCTCGTACGAGTCTCGATATCCGTACGGGCTCCGTGCGGGCTCCGTACGGACGTCGTGCGAGTTCAGAAAAATCAACTCGTACGGAGCTCGTACGATGCTTGTAGGGCAAATGTGACTAGGGTTTTAATTGAAGATCTTACCTTGTACGAGGGCTGTTCGATATGTGTTGTCTTTGGACGTAAGTCTCGAGCTTGTTCCGCCCCAACGGTTTACAAAAATCGATAAATCTATTCATTAGCTTTACATTGGTACCAATTTCATACATGTTTTTTAGTGCATGAATTTTAAAAACGAAATTGTCAAAAGGCGAATATAGCAATGAGGACATTTCATGTACAGAAGGCTTTGTGTGCCTTTTTCATTACCATTAGAGGATCGGCAATACAAGTTTTCGGTGCCTAAGGGTAGACAGATGAATAACTTGTCCTACCGTGACAAAGTTTTGAAAAAATACAAGTTACTTTTCTAAAATCTGCGAAATGAGTAGTTCACACTTTTCGAATAATTATGCTTGAAAACCACATTTTTTGCCACTGTGCGGGAAATATTACTGACGTTTTGAAGACAGGATGTGTGGTAATGTCAAAATATCCTCTTATATCTCCAAAGTTGGGCACAATTTTACCTTTTCCATTTGATAAAACTTGAAATAATGTTTGCGAGGCGAAATTATGCTACTGAAAAAAATGATTGTTCTGCCTTTTCCTTGTGCCCTATGACTATACCCCCAAAACATGTTTTTAATGTACTTTACATGTGGATCAAAATAGTGAACATTTGTATATATTCTCAGGGAGAGTAGTTTAAAAGAATGTTATAATAAAATTTCAGATATCGGGTATAGTTTGTTTTTCCAAGCCCAAGTGACAATACATATCGAACAACCCTCGTATTATACTAATTGTATGTACACATGTACCAACTGTTCACACTTTGTAAGTTGTACATTATTTTCCATTTGTACAGATATATTATTATATACTTTTTCTGAGTTTGCTGTATCATATATGAATCTCTCTAGGTTTGGTATGTGGTGGCCTAGTAATAGGTGTGGCTTTTGTGGCACAGTTTCTGGGACAAACAGTTTTACAGGTAACTTTCAGACATATAAATCATAATTATTTCTTCCCAAAAACAATCTCATTACATGTTTCATGTACAATTAATGCTGATAGCATAGCGTCTGTTGTGCAGGGGGTATAATTCATGTTAGATCAATATAAATGATTGCTTAACCGACCGTATTTTGGGGAGCGGTGGCCTAGAGGTAGGACGCGTTTTGTGACCGAGAGATCCCGGGTTCGACCCCGTCTACGCCATTGCCTAGTTCACTGGGCAGAAATATCATTGGATAGTATTCCATCAGACCAGGTGTGAACCTGCACATGTAATATGGTATCTGCACATAATCAATCTTCCTGTGCGTCATAATTATCACGATGTTCAGGGACGTCACAAAATCAGTAGATTATTATTGTCTAGAGAGAGACTCGAGCGCAGGTTTTCCTAGGTAGCCCAATGACCTAATGACCATAGGACGTTAAATGACAATGGATGTCTGAACGGATACATTGCTGAAACCGGCACTCAAAATAAACTTTGTGTTGGCTACATAGAGGATTTATCACGAGTTGTCAATAATTTATTGATATACTTCAATATTAAACCAGTTCTGAACATTTTATTGAGCGAATCACTAGCGAGCTAAATAATATTTCCAGAACGAGTTTAATATAAATGTATCAATTGACAATGAGTGTTAGATTATTCATCTCCTATGAAACTATTAACGCAAAAATACCAATCGAAACTCCTCAGCGTTTATCTATTTAAACGTATTTCTCAGTTACGGAAATACCCGATGAGTTCCGATTAGCATAAACACGTGTCTTTATATTGAAAGAACATGAGCTTATTTTCAAATACCATAGATATGTATAACTCTAACGCGGTATTGGGACCTGTGCTACCTAAAGTAAACAGGTAAATCAGGTATAACAACAGAAGTATATTGGAAAAGTGATTATCTTTTCAATGTGTACCGTAATTTTAATTTACTTGGTGAATAAAAGTGAGCAGCTAAATTAAGCTCCTGCTCTCCCTAAGTCGATGCAATGGTCAGTAATTTCTGTTTATATTGACATTGCAGAATATCGCGTTAGAGTTATACAATCCATGCGTATAGAAAATTATATTCAAATATTCACTATCATCAAAGTGGTTATAAACATTTTGAAATTATATACTCGTTATAAATGTTTCAAACATGAACGTTGTGCTACACATGTGTAGTATAAGAATATATATTCTTTCTGTTACAGATCATGTTGAGTATATTTGGTATGGTAGGTGGTCCACTTCTTGGTTTGTTTATATCTGGTCTCTTTTTCCCATGGATAAATAAATGGGTAAGTTGATTGTTACATACACGTGACAAATAAGTGCATACAACTTATGATTAAAGAAGTTGATATTTTATACGGTGTTGACATTAGCATTACATAATTGATAAATATAGTTGTGCCAATTGATCTGCAGATGTACGGGTATTTATGACTTATGGTTTTAATCGTTACTATCTCAATATATGTATTGTATTTAATATTTCGCTCCTGCATAAAAAACATAGGTACAAAGAAATTATTACTATTTTGCTCCGTAATCGAGTAACGAAAACCAATTACATTTTATTTCACTTGAGATTATATTTGAATAAATGATGACACTTTCAGCATATAGATGCTTTGCCCAGTTTAACTGTAACGTTGAAAATTCTTAGATTTCTATTGTTAATGGTTGGTTAATCACAAGTTACGTTGAAAATGCTTACATTACTATTGTTTAATCACAAGTTACGTTGAAATGCTTACATTTCAATTGTTAATGGCCTGTTTTATCACAAGTAACGTTGAAAATTCTTTCATTTCTGTTGTTTAATCACAAGTTACGTTGAAAATTCGTTCATTTCTATTGTTTTATCACAAGTAACGTTGCAAATTCTTTCATTTCTGTTGTTTAACCACAAGTAACGTTGAAAATGCTTACATTTCTATTGTTAAGAGTCTTTCATATCACAGGTATCGTTGAAAATTCTTACATTTCAATTGTTAATGGACTGTTTAATCACACGTAACGTTGAAAATTCTTACATTTCTATTGTTAACGGTCTTTCATATCACAAGTAACGTTGAAAATTCTTACATTTCTATTGTTAACGGTCTTTCATATCACAAGTAACGTTGAAAAATTTTACATTTCTATTGTTATTGGTCTGTTTAATGGTATTTCATATCACAAGTTACGTTGAAAATTCTTGCATTTATATCGTTTATGGTCTATTTTAATGGTCTTTTTTATCACAAGTAACGTTGAAAATGCTTACATTTCTATTGTTAACAGTATGAGAGCTAAAATAAGATCTAGCACCATATTCATAACATTTTTCAGGGCGCTTTGTACGGTTTAATAGTTAGTGCTGCCTTAACATTCTGGATAGGTGTAGGTGGTACCATACTACTACCCCTACCAGAAGTTCAACATGTCAGTACGGCAGCATGTCAGTACTTCAATAATACATGTAACATCCAGCAAGCTGCGGAAAACATCACTTCATCTACCGTACTACCTACCGGTATAACATCAGAGCTTGCCTTTACAACAATAACCACGCCTCAATCAACGGACGATCATTTGTAAGTTGTCTATAAATCATATATTTTTATTCATTATAATACGTTATTCATAGTCATGAGTTATTCATTTAAACACTCGTTTTGATTTGTCATGCACCTGACGGTCACATGTATACCTGTATATTATGATAGTTTTATATCCTCATTAACAGTCATGAGTAGATTACTTAAATAGCCGTTTTGATTGGGCTTAGTTAGTCACGTGTGTTTTACAAAATATTATTCTGGTCCAATCGGTATTACACTCGAGTTGAGATGGCTCCGCCTCAGTGTTTGTCGAAGGCGTTTGTCGAAGATGTTTGTCGAAGGTGTTTATCGGAGGCTTTCAAGCCAATACATATGAATACATAGGAATATATGATACCAAAATGCTAGACTAAGTGTAATTGTTCACTATGTCAGTGAGACTGACATAAAGAATACATTTGTATATATATCATGATAATTATAATCGACTAATTACATGATATTTGTGAAAAAAATCCATGAACATGTATGCCATATTCTAGTGTGAGACGTTAATAAACTTATCTTATCTTATTCTATATTCATATTTATGCTCTTGCCACTTCGCAGCCATATGTACTAAGACTGTAAGCAAATATATTAATACGATGTATAATATTATGTTCTATCTCAATAAAGTATATTGTCCAACTAATGATTTCCAAGATTGGAAAATATGCAGGCAGATTATTAATTTTCAATTCCCATTTCCTAGAACTATATATTTTCAACATTAGAAAAAATATAAAAATAAGGATAGGTTTCACATCTCTTTCAGATGGATCTACCATATATCGTACCTATGGTATGCACTGTTTGCAGTTATAGTATCGTTTGTTACTGGATCGATCGTATCAGTTATATCATCATTCATTACTGGTATGTTATGTTAAAATGAACATTTTGATTTTTTGTTGACGCGCTACAGTCACAAAGCTTGTACGATATTCGTACGGATTTATCAACTCGTACAAACTTACAATATTTGAATCCTAACGGTATTTGTACGTTAGCATCTGATCACAGCTCGTACGGATCTCGTACGAGTGGTACAGAATATAGTACGATATCGATTTTCTCCAAACTGCAGAGTCCTCAACGAGTTGTGAAAATCCGTACGATGCTCGTACGAGTCTTGATATCCGTACGGACTCCGTGCGGGATCCGTGCTGACGTCTTGCGAGTTCAGAAACATCAACTCGTAGAAAGCTCGTAAGGAGTTCGTAGGGCAAATGTGACCATGGTATAAACTGACACTGTAGAATATTTTAAGACTTAAAGAAAGGTTTATGCTTTGTGCCCAAATGCTGTCTGAATGCTTTCACCCTTTGTTTACAACCTTTATGAACAGTAAAGGTCAGGTATCGTCCAAAAAATGGCGACCGTCGTCAGTCCTAGTAAATCAAATATGGCAGAACAACAGTGATTTATACTAGTATACTAGTAGTGAAACATTTCATTTTCATCGATATCTACTTCTGTGCTAATACAAAACTTTGATTTTAAATAACATAAGTTTTGATCATGATATGTGACATGGTTGCCATTGCGACGAAACCATTAATTGTACTTAATTTAGTTAATTACACGAATGGCTTGACTATAAGTACTGGTCAAAATCTCACTTCATGTAGATCAACCTTGCAGTATGGTAATTTAAATAATGTTCACATCGATCTGACAAAAATAAACATTAATAGCAAAAGTTTACGTCCTTTTTGATAACCCACAACAAAGGTCCATGTCATTTTTGATCAGCCATAGCAAAAGTCCATGTCCTCACAGGGTGAACAAAGTCCATGTTCTTTTTAATAAACCAGGGCAAAAATAATTGTCCTTTTTGATAACCCAGAACAAAAGTCCATGTCCTTTTTGATAAACCAGAGCAAAAGTACATGTTCTTTTTGATAAACCAGAGCAAAAGTTCATGTCCTTTTTGATAACCCAGTGCAAAAGTGCATGTTCTTTCTGATAAACCAGAGAAAAAAGTCCATGTACTTTTTGATAACACAGGGCGGCCGAAGTACATGTTCTTTTTGATAAACCAGAGCAAAAGTACATGTCCTTTTTTAGTACCCCTCATATATCGCTGGCTTAGAATCAGAAGGTCGTTAGTGGCACTAACGACCATACAAGACTATTGAGCCTATTGTCATGAAAATCGGAACGTGTCTTAAGTTGACCAAACTGAAGTTGAAAAAGCTTGTTTTACCATAATTAGAGAGTGATCGCCAGACAGTTTTAGTTCTTTTCTCAAAATATATTTTTTCGTAGATACGACGTTATCATTCTAAGCCCGCGATGTATGTTTTTCTTTGTATTTCAGATTTCAATGATCCTGACAATGTAGATCCGGGTCTGATACATTCAGCGGCTGATCGAATATGTTGTTACCTACCATTGTGTTGTAGAAAGGTGCACAGATTTGACAGGGAGATAAATGTATGTATGAGGGCCGATCAGAAAATAATGTTGCCAAATTACAAGCGTTCATATATGCGTAGTTTATATCTCATCACTCAAGACTGATAATGAAATGATATTCTAAAGAAGGCTTTAGCCGAAATGTGTTAATGTTAAAACATTGCAAAACACCAATATTTTTTTTATTTATTTAAAATTGACCGTCCTTTGTACTCGACATAGACCATGTGATTGTAATAATGTTGCTTGACACAAAGGGTATAATTCAAAAACAACATTAAGACAATTCGCTGGGAAATATGCTCGACATAGGTCGAAGCTCTTAAAAACATTTTGGTTGTTTTTTGTTTCTTCAGTCAAAGGAATGGAACGTAATAAGACCAAATGTCTTATTCACCAACGTTAAGTCAAAAACTCAGAAGTAATATTCATTTTTCCAAATATTTGATATAATTTGGTATACATGTTCAGTGTGTAAAAACAAATAAGCAGATTAAATTTCACATGGTTGAATCTAATTTTAAAGAAATGGCAGTGATTATAAATGGTGTAAATTGTAAGTCTAAGTCTGCGTTTTAGATTTATTACGTTGGTGAATAAGGCCCTCTGAGTGTATTTCATTTCTTAACCATTCCAATGAACTGCTGTTATCGTATATTCAAAATGTTTATGTTTGTATACTCACAGGTTACAGTATCATTGATAACAAAACAATAACGAAAATTTATTGTTCCGTTTTTTTCTAGCAAGGTTAGAAACATATAAATTTTACTTTTTTTTCTTTTTCAAATTCGTGTAGTCTTTATCAATGATACTGTTACCTGTGTGCATACTGTGTTATATTTTGGATATAAATACATTTTAAACTAAATGTGTTTTACAGAAACCTGGAAAAAGGCCAGAATACTCGCCGGAAGTGACGTCATTTGGGGAGGAGAATGACGGTTATGCACATGACGAACCAAATGATGTCATGAGAATGTCTCAGTTATCAAATGGAAGACATATGTCAGAAAATGGAACAAAGATGTGATGCTGTATATACCAAGCTAACGATTTTCGTTGGGACTTATTTTCGTGGATATCCGCTGAAAATTGTAAAATAAAAATGATAAAGACTTTATTCAACGAGGAAACTTATTTGACAATATAGATTCTAGATTTACTAAATCAATATTCCATAAGATCCTCAACAATAAACAGTGAACTAGAAAAATAATTATGCCAAAAGTAAAGACTGATATTTGATATAAAAAGGGAATGTACTAGCTGTGTGCATCGGCGATGTACTCCTGGTATAATAAATGGACATCGGAAGGTATCGGGAAAATAATTTCGTGATCTAAGAAGCCTTGGGGTGGACATTAGAAATGTGTGATATAGAGGAAAAACACGCCCATGTAGCATAACCTTTCATCACACATGTTACGTATAAGATTCTATGTACTCGCTATACTGACTCGGATACAACGAAATTTATGTGATATATCCTTGTTCCCAATGATTCCCGACTCTTATTTATTTAAATCGGGAGTACATCATCGAGCCAAATAATGCCCAGTTGGACCAAGTCATAAACATGCCTCGAAAAATAAATTAGGTATACAATTTTTCAGATACATGTACTTACGCTAGTAGTTTGTTAAGTTTTAAAGTAAAAGGTCCCGGGACCCGTGGTCCTGAAAACTGATTCTATGTGAACACAGGGCATGTTTATACAGATTAAATGCTTCCGAATCAATAAACTTTATTGCTGATGATAATCATAATGAAATGTTTGGTATGTTTTCAGTTTATAACATTGGAATAAAAACATGTGTATTGATGTATGCCGATAAATGGTATTAAAAGTTTTGTTATAATGTTATCTATGAAATGCTTTTATATGTACATGTACGAATTCACGATAACGCCATAGCAATTCTCTGACTGATTAAAGTCGATACTTTGAAATTTAATTGAAGTTTGCCTTGTTTTCTAGTTTAGGCTAGAAACCACCAAATATATTTGGTCTTTAGTTCAATGTAAAGTGACAATGGCCGACTGCAAATTTCAACAAGTTTTTGTCTATGGCCAGCTGGCAACTACATATCATCTTTAAGAAGGATATTTGAGCTTTATAATAATACAATAAAAAAGGAGGTCGTGTATCTTCTAAGAAACATTTTGTTCATCAAAGATGGAGAACGTATTTTTGCTATCGCGCGGATTGATCCCAGCTAGACCGGTTAACACCCACTCTACTTTCACTTTCATTTTCAGGTCAAAATGTTAAAATATTCCAGAGTTATTACTTTCACTACATTACATGCATGTACACGTGCCTTTAACGCAAGTTTATGATTTCAAAGCGCACATGCCAATGCAAACCACCATTTGAAGAATATAGTACAATATCATACGAATTGGTTGTGTTGATTTTGTCTCTATTCATAGTGCGAGTATGTACGATTATGAGAACATCGCGAAATGCGAACACATATTCGGTATGCAATTGGAAATGTCTCGATGGATGTACGTGCAATAATGATGTACATATATCGTGTATCATAAAACATCAAATACATGTAGGTAATACTATATATTTTCGGAATTGAATTGAATAACAATAAAACTTCGCAAAAAAAGTAATTAATCATATTGCAGTTTGTTTATTCGATTAACCCAAAATATTTCGGTGTTATATGGAGGAAACGATATGATTGGCAAGAGTTACAATGAAGAAACTAGGGATCAAACGAGACAAGTCAATACTAGACCGCCCAAGACAAGATAAGATTTATTATAAGATCTACATTGTAATATCATATAGGTGAACACAAGAACAAATAACACACGGCTATTGATAGTGCTTTATTAGATGTTGTATGTGCCTTAGCTAATAGAACATGTATTGACAATGCAAGACACGGTGCATACAAGACATCTGTTCGACCGACTGTCATTTGTCACATAATTCATGTAATTACTAATTGGAAATATGGTCCAGAGACGAGCTGCAATATTCGTGGAACAAGATTACTAGTATTTACATACTACCAGCACATATGTGTCCTGTTGTCTGACCTAAAATCTGATCATATAAACTTGGTTACAACTCGTCGTAAATTAATGAATTGTTCAAGACACTGATAGACCCGGGTACAGAAAGAAGAGCTCAGGACCGGTTATTATAAACATGTTATCATTCCCATACTCAAACTCCAAACTCCATGTTCAAACTTGAAAAAAATAGCTCTGTTAGAATTTTGCATCAAACCCAAAACCAAGTTGTAGCACAAAGTAATAAAGAAGGTACAGTCGTTTTTTTAACTGTGAACATGGTTCAATTGCCTTTACGCCAGGACAGCCATCGCTCCGTCTGGTTGTTTGTCGAAGGCTACTTGGCGAAGGTTTTCAAGTTAACTCATTGGACCATGTGATTATATTTTACCGTTAAAACTGATTTATAGGGCAATGATTGACAACTGGCGTAATGTCACTTGGAGTACAGAGTATGAAGTTGAGCACGCACAGGGTACGTTTGCCAATGTTTATAATCACGGGGCCAGAGGTACGTCAGTGACTAGCACAACTCATTAAGTTGAAACCAATCATATAAGCTTAAAATGTGAAACACTTTGCACACAATCCTACAACACCAGAAATAGACGTAACACGAGACCTATCCCTCCTACATTTTTGTATCTACCAGACTTCATAGATAAACATCGACTTCGACATATAATTTTATAATACTTTATAGCAGTCTTTCAAAACAGGTTCTTTTTCTAGAACGAATAATTTATTGCAATTTGAGAAATCGTTTGCATTGCCAGCACCCGACGACAACCCAGGACTCAGTTGATGGATTCCGGTCCTGTATCAGGAAGAAGAAGAAGAAGAAGAAGAAGAAGAAGAAGAAGAAGAAGAAGAAGAAGAAGAGGAAGAAGAAGAAGAAGAAGAAGAATATTTTAATATTTTCGTTAGGTTATGTTTTTCGTGGGGCTTGATGTTATTGCTTCGGCTGTTGCTGCTGCTGTTGCTGCTGTCGTCGAAGATGACTACTACGACGACGAATGATAATGGATTGACCAAGTATGTATTCGAAATTAACAAGATCTATATAAAGTTTGTGTGAAGTAAATTTTAAATTTGAGCATTACTTATCCTTTTTATATATGTGATCGGGGACAGAAAAGGATAGGGTTACGCGGCACGACCGAAGACGGTGTATATAGCTGTCTCGGCTACAATGTACCTCGCTATTAAATTATTTCAAAATTTATTTTTTTTAAAAAGAGGATATTTCATTACATTTGTACCGGTATGTCATTAAATAGACATTTACGAAAAATAAAAGTGAAGATTTAAGTGATACAAAACGGCCCAAAAGTAACTTTTAGCGTAATTTTATAGCTAGCCGAATCCGCTGATTTTAACCAAATACTACACCAAAGACCTTTGACCACACCTAGCTTCTATTTTTCTAACCCAGATATATTTTTCCAAGGCATGTTAGATCTAAACCGTTTACTTATAAATTGTTAATTTGTATCTTTAAATACTCTTGAACTACTTAAATAATTCTTCATATCATGTATCATGGGAATAAACATGCTTGTTTATAATGTAGTCATTTAATAATACGTATAGTCACAGACATAAATTAAGATTCAACTCGAGATCTATGGTATATAGTAACGTTACTTTTTAATATTACTAATATATATAAATATGTATTGATATTTTTTTGTTTTATATACAAAGGTATATTTTGCATGTACACATGACTTTAGTAGATGAAATTGCCTCTCTGTGGTAGCTAGTGCACCTAAAATGACCTCGGTGCACCCTTGGTGTGATTGTGATGTGTCGACGGCATGATCAGGATCCGAATCCTAGAAGTTACTTACTTTTGGTTACTTTTGGTGTGCTGAGTCTGGAAGTCTATGACTTGTTAACTCCCCCTATACGAGTTTCTATTAATGAGCCCGGTTGATATATTATATTCACATTAAAACGTTCAAGTCTCCATTCTTTATCCAGTTTAGATTTAAAACTGACAATAGTATCACAACAAACTGTACTGTCATTCAGGTCATTCCAAGCATTTATGCACCTAGCAGGAAATGAGTTCAGCTTTTTGGATTTGTTACATCCTTTCTTGTCGATTTTGAAACGGTGGCCTCTTGTTTTGCCGATTTTAAACTCGAAGAACTTGCGATAATCTGTATCTTCAAAACCATGAATTATTGTAAACAAAGTTATTAGATCGTAGCGGTTGCGCCCATAGTTGAGTGTTGGTAAATTTAAATGTTCTAAGCGTTCTCTATATGACAAATTTCTTAATGCTGGCACTAGCTTTGCTGCACGACGTTGCACGTTCTCGACCATTCGTAGATTTTTCTTAGACCATGTCCCTGGACTCCAAACAGAACCCCATAGTCAAATATAGATCTCACTAAGCTTTTGTATAACGCAATAAATGTCTCTTTTTCAATTCGAGGAAAAGTTCTCTTAATCATTTCTTATAGCCTATTAGCCCTAATCACGATCTGGCTTACATGCTTATTAAATTTCAGATTGCTTTGAAAAGTGATCCCTAGATCCTTTTCTTCTTGTACATTTGGTAAATCTTTTACTTGTCCATGTTTATCAGTCATTGAGTACGTGTGTGGAAATTTGATATTCCCAATTTGCATTGTTTTACATTTTGGCACTGAAAATTCAAGTAACCAGTCTTTTGACCATTCACCCAAAGTATCTAAGTCCTCTTGAATAACATCTTGATCCCTTCTAGCGGTTATAGCAGAATAAATTTTGCAGTCGTCCGCAAAAAGTTTACACATTGCCTTCAATTTTATCAGGCATATCGTTCACATACAATATAAATAACGTAGGTCCCAAAACTGATCCTTGCGGAATACCGGAGGTAATATTTTTCCAACTGGAGTACTTAAAATTTCCATCTATGCATACACGTTGCCTACGATCTTTTAAAAAGTTTTTAACCCATTCAATTAACTTTCCACCAAATCCATAACCTTGCATTTTCTCAATTAATCGTCTATGGGGAACAGTATCGAACGCCTTTTTGATATCCAAATACACAACATCTGTTTGTTCACTTTTGTCAAAATTTGTAACCCAGTCGTCTAATACGTCCAACAGTTGTAAAACACAGTTCCTTTTGTTCCTAAATCCGAATTGACAAGTACTGAACAGATTTTGGTCATTCATATGATCCATAATAGTCTTACGAACAGTTTTTTCGCATAATTTACAAGGGACACTTGTTAAACTAACTGGTCGATAATTTGTTGTGTCCGATTTCGCCCCTTTATTCTTGTATAAAGGCGTTATGTTAGCTTCCTTCCATAAGTCAGGTACAGTTCCTTCTTCAAATGACTTGTTGAAAATTGACTGGAGTGGTGAACTCAATATATCAGCTGTTTCTTTTAAGAAGTGTGCACCATGGGTGGCAGTTGTCTGATCCCATTGATTTTGACGAGTTCAATTGCTGCATTTGTTTAGACACAATTTCGGTGTTAACAACTAATTCGGTCACAGGTGTTCCTTGATAACGTATATCAAATAACGGTAACGGACCAGGGTCTTCTTGTACAAACACTGAAGCGAAGAAATCATTTAACAAGTCTGCTTTTAGTTCACTATCTTGCACTAAATCACCATTAATGTCTTTCAGGTCAGCAATACCTAATGTGCATTTAGTTTTCTCTCTAACATAACTCCAAAAACCTGTAGGGTTAATCTTAATATCATCTGCTATAGATTTCTCATATTTTCTCTTTGCCTTCCGTGTGTTTTCAGTACATTCATTACGCGCTTTGAGATATGAGGCATAATCATAAGCATCAAGCGTATGAATATAACGATTCCAAGTTTTGTGTTTACGTTTCACATATTTAAAAGTCTCATTGTCCATCCACTCTTGTTTCTTGCGTTTATTGTTACGAACAATTTTAATTGGAACATTTTTCTCAACAGTGTCATTCACCTTTTGTAGAAAATAATCCCAACTGTCTTTTACATTCATTTGTACCATACAAGTCCAATCAGCCTGCTCTAGATCTTGTCTGATGACATCATAGTCTGCTCTGTAACAAAAAAAGTGCTCTACGGCGATCCATGTTTTTTCTGTCGTTTAACATAATAGGGGATTAAATAGCCAGCGAAGCTGGCTATTGTAAATACCCATACCAATAATGTCCGCGTGCGTATCTTCGTCGAGTCTCTGCCGGTACTAATGCTATCAGAAAAAGTTATTTCCGGTCAAAAATTTCAGGCAGTTTTCCGAGGTGAATGGTCCATTGAAAATAAAAAGAATAGTAATCTGTAAACGGTTACCCCCTATCATTTTCTTTCGAATTATAACCATCTTTAAAAATATTCAATAAATAAAACAAACTATTTAAAAAAAACAAAGGGATTAAGAAATACGCTACTGTACTGGATACACGGCGCCAATACAAGACGTAATGTCATGACGTCACAAATTACAGGAAATGACGTCATACCTAAAGTACGCCAAATAAACTCATGACGTTACGTTGCAATGTATAACAAATCAGTATAATATAGGTAAATAGATACATAGCCAATCTAAATTTTTGAATAATTATTATTTCTGGTCTTAAATTTAAAAAGGAAAAGTGATCAGTTGCTGATCAATAGCTATCTTTGTATATTTTATAACATATTAATTCAACTCATATTTAGTCAGTTTCTATCTGAAACATAGCTTAGCAGATTTCCAATGTGTATTTAATCCCTCATTTAGGCGGTGCCTTTGTTCATATTAACCCTATAACTGTTAAACAGCTAATTTTTCAACAATTATTCTTGTAATTGTGAGTTATAGTTTAAGTTGCTTATTAATTAAATACATGGTTTAAAAGTCAGAATTCATTATGTCTTTTTAAGAAGGTCAAAGGGAAATAACTCAAAATTGGACTGAGATCGGGGTTTTTGCGCCGTGTTGTAAACAAAACTAAATCTCTAATAAAAGTAATTATATTTAATCATTTAAGTCGAATGTTCATTAACTTTTGAAGTAATAACACCTTATTTAATATTATCTTATATTAAATATGAAAATCTATTATTTTTATATTAACTCTAATTAATATTGTTTTTCATTTTTTGTTGATCACCTTAGAGACTAAAAATATTTTTGTTATGGCCGTCGGTTCGATTTAGAACTGAGAATATTTTGATAAATACCAGTATTTTGTTGCATCTAAGCGACATAAGGTATCATCATGCAGGCCGAGGATGCAAGATACTTGAAGAGGTTCGTGTAACGTAAATTCTTTACGTGTCACAGCATAAAATATAAAAATATAGCATTAGCAAACGTCAAAATTTCCAAAAGGCAGTGGCTAGGATTACGGTTCCGTAATCCTAGACCCACAGGCTAGGATTACGGAAGTTCCGTAATCCTAGCGAGTCCTGGCTAGGGCTGTCTAGAATTACGGAAGTTTTTATATCGAGTGCAATTAAGCGTGCAGGTCGCCTTATACTGCATGTTGACATTGGTATTTGATAGTATACTGCTTGTTGGTATTCTCGCGTTAATTCTATTCTCGCGGTACTAAGATTTTTGACAAAATATCAACACAGCGCCACCTATTAGTAAACAAAAGTGACCTACTTTCATTCAGAAGTGCTTAGAATAACTTTTTACCGATGATCCACAAACAAAATGGCGGATAGGCCATGTTTTATGTATCGGCACTTTTGATTGGACAATTCTAAAGTACCTTGTACCTAACACTCGTACATGCCTGATCATTCATTACTCTTAAATGAGATTTAATTTAAACGTGCTCAAAATTGTAGTGCATAAAGTGTTTTATAAATTACACTAGAAATTTTGAGTCCAAAATGCAGTTTTCAAGTTGTACGGTGCGATATTGAAATTTACCGCGAGAATAGAATCAACTTATTTCCAATGTCAAGGTCATGGTACATGTTTTAAAAATGGCCGAAAATCGAATTTACTTGTTACGATTAACATTTTCTTTCTATCATTGAATCATAAAAGGATCAGATAGGCTGAAGAAAAAAAGTAAAAACAAATATTCTTATTACATTTGCCATTTTATGACTTTATTTCCTTAGTACCGCGAGAATACATGCAAACAGGGTACAAGTATTGGTATATTTACCATTGAGTAATCGGTTTTGGTTTTGGTAAAGATATTAAACGGCAGAAAATATCCAAATGCAAATACTTTTGATACTGTATTATAAAGCATGTACTTAATTTTATCTACGCATAAATTTATAAAGTTATTAAAATAACATACGGAAAATATATTGAGATAACAGATAATAGCAGGGCCGTTTCAAACGAGAATACTTCAACATATATCACGAATATATATCACCGCTCGTGTGATCATAGAAGACATGAATGTATATACACGAAGGTATTTACGTTCGTGGAGCAAAAAAAAAACTTGCATGACCGTTGGATTATATTAAAACAACGCATACAGAATCGATTGTTTATATAATTCTTATTTTATAAGATTCCTAATGACATGAAAAGCGTGATCAGTTACAAATTAAAATAAATAATTAAGAAACTAAATATGACCATATTTGGAATTCGTATCACTACGCGCTGTCACAAAGTAGATCCAGTAGTAGGCTATGTAAATTGTGAATGAACAAACGATTTAGCTACTTAATGTTTATTTCGAGGACCGAATGACGAACAAACATATCAGATCTACTACCAAAATTAGCAACACAATTTGTTTCGACCATGACAACCAATCTCAATGGACTACATTTGTGTATTCGACCACGCACATTAATTAATTTATAAACATTCGGACAGCCTCTATTTTCTTCCCCTGCAAAGACAAACTATTAGCAAAGTAAAATTCGAAGCATGATATACTGATATTTCTATTGATTTGTCAATAAATATACCAACATTTGTATAATTTAACGCTTAATTGCACTTGGTATAAAAACTTCCGTAATTCTAGACAGCCCTAGCTAGGACTCGCTAGAATTACGGAACTTCCGTAATTCTAGCCTGTGGGTCTAGGATTACGGGACCGTAATCCTAGCCACTGCCTTTCCAAAAAGTAAACAAGAATTTGAAGAAATGAGCAGGGTTTTCACTATTGTCAAAATTCTTAACTTATTTTTAATAAATACTATCTACACGGTGCACAATCACGTGGTTTGTGACGTCACAGTTTGGTATCGCGAACAGCAATTTTGGTAAATAAACGCTCGACTCAACCAAGAAAAATCGTCGTAAGTATTTATTTACGCATATTTGGAAATTATCATGTGTATGATGCAAGTCCTTATATCAATGCATACCCCCGACAACCACGAATATGTCCCTGTCTGGTCTAGTTTGAACGGAGTTGCGGCCAAACTGATAAAAAATCTCAAAATTGGTGTTGATATTGCTGACAGCAGATTAAAGAACATCATAAAACCCGGTTTTCTTTGCTGGAGTATTCGAAAGGCATCATCTGTTGGTACTTTATGCCTCCAAACAGCTAGTGATAGGTTGTTTTGTACATTAAAGTCGATATTTCCAACGTAAAATAGGAATTAAAATAATGCTATTGCCTCACGTAATGAAAGTTAAATGCTATTGCAATCAGCGGAAAGGTATGCTCCAATATAAGCCAGTTGCTTTAGCATCAGTTTTCATAAGAAAATCGAAAGTTAATTGCTGTCTTACATGGAAACAATATTCTAGACTCAAACTCAGACTTGGACTTTAAATTGACGACATTTATAACAACTGTCATTTCGTTGCAATTTGATTTAACCATGTGTAATGTAATCTGAATCACAGAACATGTATACTCAACTACATTAAAATCGGTACATGTACATTGATAACGACATAGAGCGGAAAACAGTTGGCAATGTAAAGTCTAAGTCTGAGTTTTAGACTTATAATGTTTGTGAATAAGGCCCCTGTTTTGTCGAAACATTTCAAACGTCGACGAAAAGTGTGAATTCGTTAGTGTGAATTCGAAAGTGTTTCTGAACCAAGTCCTGTTGTAGCCAATTAGGCATCCGTAATGTGGTCATTTCCATAAAAACAGATTAACGATGCCTTTACTATCAGTACATTATACTTAAACTTGAATTTCGATTCTTACAGGACCACGAATTCGATATCCATGAGCAAACCCAGTTGCATGCAGGAAGAAGGTCGCTTACATGACCATTGGCAGGAATGCGATAAAAAGGGTTCCGGGTTCCCTTGGTGTTCGATAGGACAACAGTGCCCGGCGAAATGAAAGCAAAATCCTCCCGACGCTGAGAATGGGACATGGCGATTGGTGGTGCTACGATTGATACACAACACATGTGCGTCTACATGAACACTATAACATTACAACACAGTTTTTCAATACAGCCAATTCAAAATTGCCTTCGGGACGACTATGAAACGCCCATGTTGGGTATTTCTGGTGTTAACAACGGGTCTACCAATACCGACGTCGGATTTAAGAAATACTTAGTCATCTCACATCTTGTGCTCGTGACTTTAAGGCTAAAATTATGTTGATGTGAACTCGACTTGTCTGTCAAATAAAGATTCAACAAATGCAATTCAGAGGTTTCATTCAGCTTGGATTTTAATATTCTATTAAAACATGTAACTACATGCATAATCATACGTAAACACAATAAAAGTCATTTATAATAAATAATTTTGTAATATGATATATTAAATGACGTCCAGAAAATTCGTTCCTCGGAAAATTCAGAATAGTACTAACAAAGGAGGTGTTTATTAAAAACTGTGTACTGCAATACTTTCTCTATTGACTTGTTGTGCTATAAGTTCACTTTATTCAGTTTAAACAAATAACTTTCAAGACACTCATTTGCTATAACACAGAACAATTAATGCCAGAATCGTGTCATTGATAGTTTTATCTTGATTTTCGTAAATACTAGTACGCCCAAATAACGATTAAGAGATTAATGCAGCCAATTGTTTCAAGTTTAACCAGAACTTTTTAATAATGCTGACTTACTTATTAGCTCACCTGAGCACACAGTGATCAAGGTGAGTTATTGTTACCGCTCACCGTCCGTCAGTACGTCCGTCTGTATGTCCGTCCGTCCACACTTTCAAATATCTTCTCTTAAACCGTTTGGTCAATTTTGATGAAATTTTACCTGAATGTACGTGGCATTGGGGGATTTAGTAATTGCTCAAAGTACGGCCCTGTGGTGAAAATTGGCCCCGCCCAGGGGGGGGGGGGGGGGCACCGTTTTACATAGACTCGTATATAGAGAAAACATATAAAATCATCTTGTCTAAAACTACAATGCCTAGCGCTTTGCCAATTGGTATGTAGCATCATCAAGTGGTTTTCTACCAAGCTTGTTCAAATTATTCCTTTGTGAAATTGTGCCGGACTTTATTTATAATCAGGTGCGCGATAAAGGGCTATCATGACCCTCTTGCATAATTTATATTTGTTTGTTTTTAGAATTTATCGTACTCATAGTTTTAAGGTTTGCTACATATATGATTTAGCAAGTTTAAGTTGAATGTGTATTGGACCGAGGATCGGTTTCTGGTAGATTATGTCATGTGTAGCAACATTTTGATTGTAACATCAAATACATAATGGTGTAAGATTTGACTGTACATTCGAAACGACTCAACTGGTACATCAAAATATGCAATTCTGGCATTAATTAAATCATTAAATCACAGGCAAAATATAAATAATGATTAAAGTTACAAAAACAGATTATGTTGTATTTTGTCCACCGCTCATTTATCTAGTTATATCATAAGCATGTAAGCCTATATAACAGTGCGCTTAATTATGGTGCATATCGTGTGAATTATTTTGGTATTGTGTCAACCACAGCTTTAGCAAGTGCTTTA
Organism: Spisula subtruncata; assembly: GCA_963678985.1. NCBI lineage: Eukaryota > Metazoa > Mollusca > Bivalvia > Venerida > Mactridae > Spisula > Spisula subtruncata. The sequence continues at coordinate 33,516,848 of OY787673.1, read as the reverse complement.
ATAACCCCCATACATTTTATAGTTCGTTAACTAATACCTAGCTGATTTTAAGATGGTACAACCGGAGATGTAAAGATGTGTTCTACTTAACGGCCTTTATCTTAAAATGTGCAATTCCCATAAAAGCTCGTTTATTTTCTGACCGATATTTTACAAAACACTTATACCTCAAATAAACACCCAACTCGAAATTCAAAAGTACCAAAATATATTTCAATTCCTTTTAAAAACACAAATGTGTACAGTCCAGTTAGGATAAAAATCCAGGGACGCAGTGGAACAATCCACTAGTACGGTATAAAAACAAGTATAAAGGATTATACTAACAGTTCAATACCAAACTAAACTCTACCTATTTAAACAATGATTTTATTTTGGGTACACATAAATGATGACGGCACTGTCACCATATCCTAACTTGACTGTATATATAAACAATATCTTTAGTATAATGAAAGTATGTGTAAACAACTATTTTCAATCAAGCCTGTGCCGTTGACTAATGTGCCTATAAGGTGTAGACCTGTGCTTGCACTTGGCACCAAAGTCGACAGGTCATACTGCGATCTTCTTCATGACTATGAATATGTTCATTCAGTTGGAGACGTGTAAGTGCGTGGTGGTTGCAAATACAACAACAGAATGTCCGCTGACTGTTCTCTCTTATATCATGGGCCTTTAAGTCTGAGTCAATGGAAACGGCTTACCACAGGTCGGACAGACGTGCATTTGTGTTGCAGCATGTTCATTGCACATGAAAGATAAAGGAATTAATGCAGATGTTAATAAAAAAGTATTATCATAATTATGCACATATATCGATGGCTTAGAATTAGAAGGTCGTAACTACCAAATCGATATTTTGAGAAAACACGGAAATACTGTCTGATATTTACTCTTTACTTATGGTAAAACAAACTTTTACGAGTTCATTTTGGTCAACATGACAAGTTCAGATTTTTATAAAAATTGGGCTCATAAGAAGCGCCCTGTGATGCTTTTTCTAAATATGTATGAATCTTGAAAGTGAGACCTTCTAATTCTAAGCCATCGATATGGGATCATGCCGGACATGCGTTTAGCAATTTTAGAATTTATATATTCACCACACCAGGTATAATGCAGTCCCTCTAATAGTGTCGTTCTTTATCCAAACATTATACCAAACTAAATGACAAGTCAATTTTACATCCACTTCACGCAAGAATCAAAACAATACATTTATAGTGTCATTCAGTGGATATGAAACGAAACCGAATTCTTTTGTACAGTAAAGCAGTTCTAACCACAATACTATACTCGTATACGGTATATATCCAAGTCAACAATTATTGTTTTAATTTATGTATTAAATCACTGTTTATACTACCGCCTGTTGTTATCCATCACCAACGAGGGTATGAAAGAAGAGAAGTCAGTTTCCCGTATATGCTGAGCGTTCTTCAGCTAACTATTTGAGATAGTATAATTATACTATATAGATACTATAAGAAAGCATACGTTTCCGCTGGATGCAATAGCATTTAACTTTCATAACGCGCCGCAATAGCATTATTTTAATTCCCTTTATACGTTGTAAATAGCGGCTTTAATGTACAAAATAGTCAATTTTCAACTGTTTGGAGGCATATAGTACCAACTGATGATGCATTTCGAAGCCCCCAGCAAGGAAAACCGGGTTTTATAGTATTCTTGAATCTGCTGTCAGCAATACCAACACCAAATTTGAGATTTTGGATCAGTTTGGCCGCAACTCCGTTCAAACTAGACCAGACAGGGACATATCCGTGGTTGTCGGGGTATGCATTGATATAAGGACTTGCAACATACACCTTATAATTTCCAAATATGCGTAAATAAATACTTACGACGATTTTTCTTGGTTGAGTCGAGCGTTTATTTACCAAAATTGCTGTTCGCGATACCAAACTGTGACGTCACAAACCACGTGATTGTGCACCGTGATCTATCTTTGTATACTGCTTAAGCCCCTTTCGGGTAAACTAACATGTATTAGAATGTAACCAATATTTTTATCTGTAAATAAATTGAAAAATATTACAATGTTAACATGTATCCATATGTCAACACTCAATTATTTTGAGTAAACAAAAAAAAAATAAAGAAACAACTATGTTAAGACAATTACAAAAACGTGATGTAGTAATATATCAATTAGGGAAAACGATCCCAAAAGGGCCTCCAAAAGCAGAATTGCTTATGCATATTAATGCATTTGGTCTCTAAGATTACATTACATTACATTACTAGGGTTTCATGTTGGAGACTTGTTTAACATTTGAGGAGGCCAAGGTACTCGAACACTGAAGGTGGAAGGAAGCTGAGGGTAAATTTGAGGCAATCAAATTGGCCTCCTGCCGCCTCCTAATGACATCTCTGAATGAGTGAAGAAAAAAAATCTGACTATACAACAAGTATCATGATTCTTGACAACTGTAACCTAAAATCATGTGGTCCAAGCTTAATTCATGCATTAGTAGCTAAGTCAGTAGAGTATAGAATGCCTGACTTGCAAGCAGGGGGTTGTGGGTTCGAGCGCTGCACTGGGTGGACACTTGTTCCTGGGGTATAATCGATGTTTATCGCAAAAATACGGTGATATCGTATATAAGAACAAATGAAGGAACAATGAAAAATGTTCTCAAAAAGTGTGACAACACATGCTTGACGTCACCAGCTTTTCGGCGTGAAAATGTAACGTTGGCTTAAATATTATTTCTGAAATTGTTTTGACACAATAACTATGGTAATGTGATAAAAAGAATCTGCCATTCATTGTCTCTTGGATCCATATTCATCACAAAAACAAATTATTAAGCTTGCCAAAGGCTCAATGAATAACCTTGGTTCTCTAAACTAGTTTAAGAAATGTTAATCTCGAAAGACAGCTCTTGACGGATCTCATCGCATACAATTTACAAATAAGTTAAAAATAATCTCACAAACATTTACTTTACGATTTCATCAAAATGTACCTGTTACTATGTTATTACTCTTTAAGAAAAGAACCGCATTCAGGGCTCGACACTAACTATTTTTGGTCACTGGTCCCCCAGCAAAGAAACGTAAAATTTGTAATAAAACAGTTACTGGTCCTTCAAGATTTTCACTGGTCCTTCTTGATTTTCACTGGCCTCGGACCAGTGTTAGTGTCGAGCCCTGCGCATTGACAATATTTAAAAAAATATATATAAGAATCATATTACACCTGACCAACACAAGGGTTGACACTAACTATTTTTGGTCACTGGTCCAACAGTAAAAAAATGTTAAATTTGTAAAGAAAAAAGCTTTTGGTCCTACATGATTTTCACTGGCCCCAGGCTTTTTCACTGGCCCTGGACTAGGGGACCAGTGTTAAAGTAGAGCCCTGCAACAATACCGAATGAATGTAGCGCAAAATATTACTTTGTCGATTTATTTTCATATATATTTGTAGTGTACCCCGATGAAGACTACATAGCATAGTGGAAACGGCAGTCATAAATAAAAGAATTGAAACCCGACCCTACTTAATCAGGGTTTTCCCTAGTTGTTTTCATACGAGAGTCCCAGGACCCTTAAGGTTTATATTCAGGGAGTCCCTGGGAAATTTTGGGGGTCCCTTCACTACACGATTATGTATTTCAAGCTCATTATTAGTGAGTATCAAATTTATAAATAAATGAAACAGCAAATTCAGATTGCTCAATTCACCACAAGACTAAGTGCTATAAATAGCAGAAAGAAAAATGTTCTAGGTGAAATAAAAATGTCTATTTGAGGGATCCTATTGGGTGTCCGAATGATGCACAGTAATGCAGAAATAAGGGTCCCTAGCCACAAAGTTGGTCAGGGATGCAGAAAACCTGCATCAGGGAAATCACTGCTTAATTGTGTTTTCCACTTATTTTTAAACTATTTTTCTTACAATATATTAAAATAATTGGTTTAATTTTTCTGTTGAAGGAAAGTGAAAGGTGGGAGTATAGATGTACATCCTACTGAGAAAGCATTGGTTGTCAACTATGAACTGGAAGCTACTATACTTGGGGAGATGGGTGACCCCATGCTGGGTGAGAGGAAGGAATGTCAGAAAATGTAAGTAGCCCAGTTTGCTTACCTTCCTTTATTACTGAATAACCTTAAAAGAGGTGTGCTCCGCAATCTAGTGGAGGAAGATACCAGAATACAGAATATGGCTAATTTTTAGTAATTTATGCAAAAAAATCTAAGTTCACAGTTTGTCTTACATTGCAAACACAATGATTTGATTTGGCAATTTGTTAATAATGTTAACCCTGGATTATATACATGTATGTAGAAAGTGGTTTAGCTTGTTTCAACATCAACTTTAACTATATTTTTATAAATTGAAGCATTTATATTTTTTTCTGTCAGAGTTGTATTGAAATCATTTGTATTATTATTTTATTATTACAACCTGATTAAGCTCAGTATAGGTGACTTATTTAGTTATCATGGATTAATAAAGTATATTTTAGTTTAACTCGTGTTCGGTGGTTATTTTAACTATTTATTATATCTTTAATCTAAATCATTTTCAGAATACGAGTGAAAAGTTTGAACCCAAACAGTGATCTGGGCGCTCTGGCAAAGGAAATAATTGATAAATGTAAACTCATACATCCGAGCAAGCTACCAGAAGTTGAACAATTATTGTATTACCTTCAGAATCGCAAGGAATCAGGTCCAACTAAAGGTGAGTTTACATCACACTAGTCAAGGTAGGGCCTAAAATTAAAATACTGTTTGTTTCCACATCCCCTACCTACCCGATTAAAAAGGGCCCTACCCAAAATATTTTATCGCTCAAATTGAAGTAAAAAAAAATTTTATTAAAAATTGGAAGTGAAAATTATCAGACTTTTTTGTTTGCTGGCTTCTTTCTTACATGTACCATTACATTTTAGTTGGTTTTTACCTTAGAATTAATTCTAAAATTCATTATTTGTATTTCTAGACCATTAACTATCATACTGAAACAATTCCAAAAAAATATTTACCCTACCTACCTACCCATTCTAAATCTGATCGGTCCGGATGGGAAAACCAAGAATATTTTAAGTTCGGTCTAGACTTGTTTTCTTCAGGCCCCGATCTCCTGAAACTTCTCATTCTGAGCCAAATCTCATCTCAAATATTGCCAGGTGTCAATTGGATACTTACCCTTTGAGTATGGACTTAAAATTAGAATCAATAACAGCAACTTGAAACATTATTCTATTAGGATCAATAACAGCAAACATTATTCCTAGTTATTGTAACTAATAGTAAATTTTAATGTGTTGTAACTTCATATTTATCTCAAATTCAGACTTGGATTTTGGCAAAATCTCATTTCGAGTTGAGATTTCTACCTGAAATGCTTGACGAATTTGACTTGACCTTTATGCATGAATATATTACAAGGTTCTTGCTTTGAATATATCAATTTCCACAAGCAAATCGTGCAATATCGGTGTTTTGAAATTTGTGGATGTATTGCATCTCGAGCATCTACGTGATACTCCCCAACTGTGAAAACATACAACCGAGGTTATAAATACAGACAATATATCGCCTTTTAAATTAAGCTAATCAAAAGGTCAGGTTTGTGTCATATCCCCTAAGCTATATGTGTAAGATTTATATCAAATGTTTACTTGCCTAGTTGGCCCAAGCTATACCTTGTAGTAATATATTAATGCATCAAGGTTACGATCATGCCAATATCACTATACCTCGGCCGATATCGAAAAAAAATTGAAGAAAAAAACGGCACATAATCAATAACATGTATAATATAATGGAACTATATCATATTAAACTTCATATCATTGGAAAGATAAATTTATTAGCTTTCTAAATATATAACAAATACAAATACAATACATTTTTAAAGCGCAAAAATAACAAACTGTTTTCTATTGCGCTGTACATACACATACACAAAAAATAACATGTTAGTAAAATGTTCATTGTTTTTTAAACGCTCTGAAAAGATGTGTTTTTAAACACTTTCTGAAAGCTAATTCTGTTTTTATGTTCTTCAAATTGTCTGGTAAGTTGTTCCACCAAGTTGGTCCAATTATGGCCACTGATCTGTCTGAGATTTTTAATTGCGTTTTTGGTACATTGAAGACAATGCAACCACGTGAGCGTAGATTGTAATTGATAGGAGATTTAAGATGAAAGAGTTCCTTCAAATATATTGGGGCTGTGTTATTTATCACTCTGAATACAATCACTAAAATTTTAAACATAATTCTAGCTTTTACCGGAAGCCAATGTAATTTTTTCAGAAGATCTGAGCTTGATTCTTCCCAAGACGCATTTAACACAATTTGTGCAGCTTGATTTTGCACTCTTTGCAGCCTTTGTAGTTGATAATCCGGGATGTCAGTAAATAATCCATTACAGAAATCAATATGCGAATGAACTAATCCGTGAACTAATAACTCAGTTGATTCTTGAGTAAGATTTTTTCTCATTGCTTTGATGTTTCTAAGCTGTACACTGGCTATTTGGCATTTCTTCCGAATGTGGTGGTCAAAGCACAGTGTATTTGTCATATACACGCCTAAATCCCTCACGTGATCCACACATTTGACATCGCACCCACCAACTTTGACACTTTCGATGTTTAATTTGGCTAGTTGCTGTCTAGTTCCATACACAATTATTTCAGTCTTTGAATTGTTCATTTTCAATTTAAATGCAGTCATCCAGGTTATTATTTCTTTTAAACAACTGTCAAGTTGGTACATTATGGCTGTTTCATTTTGTTGATTTCCTGCCTCGATTTGGAATGTTATCTTATGATCGTCCGCATAGCCGTACAGATTGGCTGGATAATTCTGCACTATGCGATTAAGAGCTGAAATGTACATGGTGAAAAGAACAGGTCCTGCGCACGAGCCCTGTGGGACACCAAACCTCAGAGGTTCAGCGTCGGATGCTGAGTGTCCAATTGATACTTTCATAGTTCTATTTGTTAGATATGACTTCACCCAGTCTAATGGCACGCCGCATATGCCGAAGTCACTCTGCAGAATGTTTAAAAGAATTGCGACATCTATAGTATCAAAAGCTGCGCTTAAGTCAACCATGACTACAATTGTTACACGTGTTTTGTCAATAGTGTCTAATAGATCGCTGTACATTTTTATCATTGCAGTCTCAACCCCATGATACTTCCTATATGCACTTTGATAGCCTGGAAGAAGAGTATTGCTTTCAATATGATGCGTTATTTGATTCAATGCAGCTTTTTCAATAATTTTTGATAGAAAAGATAAATTTGATACAGGCCGATAGTTTTGAAGTTCCAAGGCAAGACCTTTTTTCTTCAGTAGCGGTCGAATTACTGCACTTTTCCATTCATCTGGGAACACACCAGATTGTAATGATCTGTTAACAATTTCCGTGATAACTGGAGCACAGGTAGAAAAGCACTCCTTAAGCTTTGATGTTGGGATGACGTCAAGTTCACATGTTGTAGATTTTGAACTATAAACCAGTTTGGAAATATCATTTTGTGACAATAATTTGAATTCTGAGAATGTGATATCAGGAGTATTTGAATTAGACATGTTAAATGTTGATACGGAGCTAACATTGTCAAGGACATCTCTCAATTTTATGATTTTGTCTGCAAAAAATCTCAGAAAATCGTTAGCTAGAGATACAGCACAAGTGTGTTCCGGGAGAGGATTGTCCTTAACATTGAAAACAATTGATAAACTAGAAATATGAATAATAGACATGTACAACCAAAGTGGAAAGTGCAAAACGAAAGTGCAAAACGGAGAAAAACTGTCGGGTTGGTTTCAAAAGTTTATTCAATTCTAAATAAGGCCAAACAAAATAATAAATGAATCACTCAGTGTCGCTCAATGAGAATGAACATCTTACTTCTCTGTTGCTGAGGCTCTATAGAATGCCTTTACATTTTTTCAGAAGTTGTTGTATATCATACATGTCACTCTCCCTCATGTTATTGATGACGAGAGTCCAGTTTCCAGAATTCGCTATGTATATGGCCGTAAAAAAACAATGAATGCCATATCTGAAAACTTCACAAAATTCCATTTTCGCAGTACGTTACATATAGCACCAGCAATTGAAATGTAAAAACAAATTGAGTTTCAACATTTTGTAACGGATGGGCTGGTGCATTGCTATATGTCTCCAGCATCAGTAGATACCGGGGCATAGAACATAATATTATATGGTATTAAATTATTATGCTATTCATGTAGCATATCCATGTATTCAATTGTTAAAAGTGCTATTCAAAGATATGATTAAGACACAAAAAAAACATCATGTCAACTATTTAACATGTAAACGTTTAATTAAATGCATATACTTTAAAACAGTTGTGTATGCATTATTTAAGAGCGTAGTTCTCAAGGATGATTAATATTTATTTAAAATTGAATTGCCTAAACATATTTCGTAAACCAAGATTAGATCCGTTTAAGGTGATTCACCACTTTTGAAATGGACAGTAGTTAAAAAATCACAATTACTTGGCAAGAGTATTGAGAACGTCTGCAAACCGAGATCAAATAGTGCAAAAAAAGATTATAGTTGATTTTCAAGCATCTTGGGGGAAGGTTTTTTTGCAATTATTTCTGAAGAATATAAACAAGTTCAAACTGTAAATATATTTACCAATACACGCTTTAAAATATCGCGAAATCCGAGGCTGTATACAACGGATGCAAAACGTTGATTCATTGTGTTACTTCCCCGGTTGGGGTTTTCCAAAATGATTGTCGTAAATGTGCTCTTCATAAATATAACAGGTATGATATACCTTGTACAGAAAACACCAGCACTAGCGAATCACCTTAAAATATTATACCTGTATTCTGCCCCATGCTTGCCGAAAAGCGGTTATCCGTGAACGCGGTTCGAGAATTTCGTGCAACGCATGGTACACTTATTGACATCTCCTGTGCTATAAAACCAATAGTTTTAGAGAGAATTTCTTTAACATAAGCATACTATCGAGTTACACTTATTCTTACGATTGAAATTAAAAGATGGATCCTGAAAGTAGGAGAAATATTATGATAGCAATAACAATTACGCAGCCTCTCTGAGTTTGTAGAATATCATGACTATGCATTTACTTAAAAGGAACTTTTAAATGTTACAGTGGCCACCGAACCAACTACTAGATATGCGCAAGAGACTACGGTTGGATAACGATATCAAAGGCTATACGGATAGGGGATACATACCGATGTCCCTTGCAAAATATCAAAGCTACACGCCTCATCGTTTTCTAAAAATATGTTCAGTGGTTTAGAATAATACCTTATTTTTAGACAGTCCACAGCAAATTGAACGCAGTTTACATTATCATAATTTTATACAAGCTATTGGGAGTAATGAGAAAACCCCTGGTCGTTTCTCCACTTTCCACTCTCCGTTTTCCACTCTCCGCTTTGGTTGTACATGTCTAATACGAGGAAAAAGACGAGTACTATTAAAAAATTGGTAAATTCCAGTAGGATTATCAGTTTATCTGCGGTTGCTAATATTATAACCATATCTTTGTCTCTGTGTAGCGTCTGGTAAGACAGAGCTACACGAAACCCCGGTTATGCCAACATACGATGCTACGGAGATTGACGAGGTAGCAAATATCAACGATTTAGACGAATATCTGGAACTTTTATATGAAGATGTTGCGGAGAAGTTACGAGGCTCGGCTTTGTTACTACAGTTGTCAAGGAACCCGGATAATCTGGAGGAGTTATTTCAAAATGGTCAGTATGATTCTGTATTTAGATATATTTTGCCAAGTCAGGTTTTTTAACCAGAGTTTTCAACGAAAAATGGATTTTTTTATTAGATTGGTGATTTTGGTGGCTGGCGTCCACAATTTAGTTTTCGATTAATAATTTCAGTTTGGAATGAAACTTGCTGTGTAATTAGCTGGATGAAAACCTTGTATTTGATTGAATGTGGGGTTGGTGGGGTCAAGATCACCACTAATCAAATAATTATATATAATAATATATTGTGTTTGCTATATGTGGGTACATGACATTTATGCACCAGTCAGTTACATCCACGCCCCCAACCCCAGGGATGGGTCGGGATTTTTCTTTTGGGTTGTCGAAACCACGGCCAGTGGGGTACAGCTGATGGTAAAAGCTCTGGTATTTCCCCGGGAAAACTGAATATTGCCCCAGGGGTATTGGTTTGGAGTGCGGGGAAGCTGGAAGTTACAAACACAGCTGTTACCTGGCTATTCCCGAGGATCTGCAGAGTTTGGGGCCGTGGATGCAACTGACTGGTGCATTAGTGTCATAAAAAAATCGTAATTTATTGTTGGAGAACAATGTAATTTTAGTGCTGAAAGTCTGTTCACATCCTGGCCTCAGACTCTCAGTAGGACTGAATTGCCCTGATGTGTTTAGTAGACTACCAGTTTGCTTTCTACTACAGGTGCAAACTATTGAATGACCTTGTATCATCTATTTATTTCAGAGACCGTGGTGAGTGCTCTAGCACGTGTGCTCCGGGATGACTGGAAAAAGTCGTCAGAACTCGCCACTAACATCATCTACATATTTTTCTGTTTCTCAAGTTTTACACAATTTCACGGCGTCATATTACACTTCAAGATCGGAGCATTGTGTATGTCGATTGTGGAACATGAGTTGAAAAAATATGATCTGTGGAAAGAAGAATTAGAGAAGAAGAGGAAGGCTGATATCCTTTATAAAGTGTTTACAGTTAAATAGTTTAAAGGAACTAAAATCCACTTGATAATTTGCAAAATATATCCAAAAGCTCTCTTAAAATGGCATTTTTTTTTCTTGACCGACCCTAAACATTTATATACAAATCTGGACTTATTAATGTAGAAGAAAAATAGTCACGTAACCTCTGTTTATTACCTTTTAAACCCCTTTAATCTATTTACTTTTCTGTGACTAACGCAGTAAATTATATATTCAACACCGTTATAAAGAGTGCAAGTGTATAAATAATTCTAACATTGCACATGCAATTGACCTTCTCTGTGTATATCAAACTAGCTGTGTGTTTATCACTTATTAAAACACAGATGATTGATAACATCACATTTGACGTCATATGATCTGTCAAATAACTTAACCTTCCTAGTAGGAAAGAATGTAGTTCGAAGTCAACCTATATTGTTGTGCGATAAAATGCAGAATATTTTTGATGTTAGAATCCAAATAATGAATAAAGCAGTGATACGCATGCATGATTTAATTGCTAAACATCCAAATTTGTACCTATATTTTATTAGCCTTTAAGCTCATGCAGCCGGTGTATCAATCGAAATTGACAAAATAAATATAAATCACTAACTCCTTGACACATATTTTGTTGGAAACTGCTAAAATGACCTTTAATCTTTAAAGAAACTGTAAAATCACATCAAATTACCTTTGGAATCGAAAAAAATACATGTAAACGAACACCAGGTCAAATTTTCAGGAAAGGGAAATAACCTCATGCAGCCGGTGCAACCTTTTCCAAGTAAATTTGGTCCAGTTTGCTGACAAGTTGATTTTTTCCCGCCAAAAGTTGCACACGACCCTTTTTATCAATGGATGACGTCATAGCTGTCAAAATTATGTTTGATTAATAAACAAGCGAGCATTGAATACATGCATGTCAAACATTGCCAATTAAATAAGGATTTACTCGTAGTTTTGGTGTAAGTTCTTGTTCTGATTTCATTCAGAAATTGGTCCATTTCGTATTTATTTATTTAATTTACTCGTCAGTTATTTAAATAATGTTTCTCTGTTTTTCGCTATTTTACGATAAATCAACAGACTAGTTAAAGTCTTAGGTATTGATAATATTGATTGGGGGGGGGGGTGGCTGGAAGGGTTACCCTGATCATTTTTAATAGTTTTATGTTGTATCCATCATTGTTTAACTTTAACACACTGCCAAATGTATTGTTATTTGATACAGTATAAATTTTAAGAAAAAAAGTGTACCTCCGTAGCTCAGTGGTTAGCGCGATTGTGGCCTTATCTGGTGACCCGTGTTAAAATCTGGGATTGATGCAATCATATACCTGTCATGTATTAGCAGAAAGCTGACTGGAAAATAAAGGCTATGCTCGGCATTTAAAAAATGTGTATAAAAGTGGAAAAAATGAGATTAAATGTAATATTGATATTTACCTTAACCTCTTGTACCTGAAACTGACAAAGGGAATAGAAAAGCCAAGGAGGAATTTGAGAAAAGTTTACGCAAGTTTGATGGCCTAGTCAAGAAACAGGAACAACTATTACGTGGTGAGTTATGTTGTGCCCTATAGTTCACCCGGGATAACAAGAAAGGCTGGAAAATTTGCTAAAAGCCAAATAGGTGGAAAATCAAGTTTGCACGATTTATCAGTCATCCCTTAGGTTTGCTAAATAACCCTTAATCTTAAAGTTTGTTTTCTAGACTCTTTTAAGAAATGTTGATCTTCAAAGACAAATAACTCATGAAGGATCCTTTAATATATGTTAAATTCACTTTATTTCAGTTGCGTATTATTTATTATTAAACCTGGCTGAAGATTTGAAAGTAGAAATGAAGATGAAGAATAAAAATTTGATCAAAATGTTGGTGAAAACTCTGGAACGAGATAACTTTGAACTTCTTATTCTGGTTGTATCATTCTTGAAGAAACTGAGTATATTTGTGGAGAATAAGACAGAAATGGTAAGATTCCTTATTTTTATCATACTGTAAAATCATTTATTTTCGCTGGGATGAAATTTCTTGGTTTTGTTAAAAAAGACAAATGGATTTGGCATTTCAGTTCATAAATTCAAAGGTCAAACTTACTGTTGGGATTTGATTTAGTGGTTGAAGGTGAATTAATTATTTCGCAGTATATAGAGATGCTTGAATGTGTGCTTACCAGATTTATTTATTTTAAAGAGGCTTTCCCTATAACTAGAATATATTCCTCTACTATCACATTAAATGAGCTAAATGTATTAAGCACTATCAATTATCATAATTTATCAGAAGAAAGTATGCGCAAATATGTCTCTATGATGTCAAAAATATATTCCAATTATGTGGTCAAAGGGAAACAACTCGTGACTATTTTGGCTCGTTATGGAAATATATTTTCGTTTTTTCTCGGTAATTGGTGGGAGCTTTTTGTTAAAGATTTGAGGACTTTTAAGTAATAATGATTCTCATTTAATATATGATATTTCTGAATCGATTAAAACGATCAAAGTTATTTGGAATGCCTCTTTAAGGTTGATTGTGAAACAAGTTTTTCTAAGTTATATTAGTCACTCTCAACACCTCATGCCTGATGTTAATCATGTAACCCATCGCCACAAGAGTATGAAAGAAGAGAAACCAGTTTTCCTTTTTATGCTGCGTGCCAAACAAGGAAGTTTTTGGTGCCATTGTTATTTCGTCTTTTAGTATGATGGGACCAGGGATAAAACCTTGGACCTCCCACACTCGAAGCAGATGCTCTACCACTAGGCTATACAGGATCGCTTGCTACAATAAAGTTTAATCAAATGAGTGGACAAAATAATATGAAACAAGTTGTTCCTGAGTGTCCCGATGTTTTGTTGACAAGTTTAATAAAAATTTACGTAATGAGCACAAAAGTCAGATTCAGTTTATCACATAGCCATATAGAACGCTCTTTAATCATTTTCTAACTTTATTTGAATCACTTTGGGGATGTGGAATAAACTAATTGAAATCAAATTATATATATTAATCAAGTCAGTGTTAGAAAATTTTAGGTGTGAAGTCCCAGTCTAAAAAGAGTCATTTCTCTGTAATAATGATCATAATTGCTTAAAGACAGAGCTACGGGTTAGATTTTAGTCCATTGGTATTTTACCCCCAAGTTTCAATTTTGATTGGGTTTTGAAAGTGTTGTTAGGGTAAAAGATCTTTTATGTACTGTTTTTCAATATCATCCTTTTCTTTTTGGGTATTTCAGATTGTCATTGCTTTTCCCTACTTCTTCCTCTTAAAATATATTGGGTTTTAAAAAAAAATATGGTAATTACCCCAATATGCAGCTTATCTTTAGCTTTGACTTATTTTTTTTAACAGAACAAACAGTTTATTCAGCTAAAGCATATACAGCTCATCACTATTTATACAATTAATACAATTAATACAATTAATACAATTAATACAATTAATACAATTAATGATATTATCTTACAGGCAGAATTGAACATTATAGAGAAACTGACCAAGTTAGTACCATGTGACCACGAAGATCTGCTCAACATTACGCTACGTCTTCTACTCAACCTTTCATTTGATACAGACATGCGCTCCAAGATGATCAAATTTGGAATTCTGCCGAAACTGGTTGGATTACTGAGTAAGATTTGCTTCACTTCTTTGATAGTCTGTAGTGTAGCTTCCTTTATAAGCTGTGGCCTACTCTTTTTCCCAGAAAATTGAAAAAATATACGTGCCAAAAAATGTAATGAAAATCAATTGGGAATAACCCAGATCTATGTGGGTTATACGAGACAAGGGTGTCCAACTGAAATGGAATTTCTAACCAGATTTTTTAAATGGTTATAACATGCTCAGTAACAACCAATAATAAAATAAAAATATCACTTGGTTAAATATAATTGCAAAGAAATGGCAGTTATTATAGATATTGTTGATTTTAAGTCTTAATCCAAGTTTCAGTCTTACAATGTTGGTGAATAAGACACCAGGATGTCATACATCATACATGTGATGGAATATTAACATTTTCATGTTTCTGTTTCAGACAATGAGAATCATAAGTTGATCGTGTTGTGTATATTGTACCATGTATCCATGGACGACAAATCTAAATCCATGTTCACCTACACAGACTGTATACCAATTGTAAGTCCTCGTTACTCACTGAAATATGTATTCAGGCCCTTCACCTGGGACAAATAGCGTCCCTGTGGCCCTCACGGTTTTCAATAACAACAGGCTGCAGGCCAAAATGACTGCTTAAAAACCATTTTGGACTGACTTAAAAATGTGAAATTTATACACAATTTAAAGAAAACAGTGGAATTTAGGACCTTACCTGGCATGTTGGTTAAGCATTTCGGCCTGCTAGGTTAAAACTTATTGAGAACCCTGGGCCCTTCCTAGAGGCAAGAGGAACCCCTGTACCACAGTACCTTACAGTCAAAAGCAGTTCCCCCAGCCTTAAATGCGAGTATAGTACCTTTAAATATTTCTAGGATAGAACCTTATAGTATTATTATGCCTATTGTGTCTCTGTAGCTCAATGGTAAAAGCGCTTGCTGTCCAATTTTGCGACTCGCTCTAACCGTCCCTGGGTTCAAATCCTGGTGGAGGCACTCATACGTCTGCCAAATTTCAACAGAAAGCTGACTAGCAAATAAAGGATATGCTTGCCATTATTTAAAGAGAGAGAGACTGATTGATCTTATGTTGAAAGTCTGTCTGTCTGGATCGATGTCGGCGCTGGTCACATGGTTAGTTGAAGCTCTGCAGAGCAAGAACATTAAAAAACACTTTCAAAATTTTCTTAAAGCTTGGTATGTAGGTAACTTATGTTGAGCCACAAACTCTATACACCGGCTAATATTTGTAGCCCAGAAAGGATGTTACTCTATCGAGGTTGCATTGTAACCAATAATTCCAAATGTGCTGATGTGGTCTCTCACTTTCATACTGGATACATTGATTAAAACTTTCAAAACACCCAATGTCTTTTATCTGATTTCACAGGATATGAAAATGTTGCTTGTATGAAGCTTTGTAGCTCGACTTTCACTATTGCTGTAACAGGATCGTGTGCGTTGGCAGAGTCATTTTCTCAAAGACTATCAATGGCATTCACTTGAAACTTAGCATAGTTATTCACCATCACAAGAGGAGTCCATACTGACAACGCTGATAACTCTGTGACCTATATTTATTGAGTTATCTGCCCTTGTTACTATAAAAAAAAGTTAAGCGTCCAACACTCATAGATGGTGCTTTTGTTTGATAATCATCTTATGTCTATAATCTGTTTTCACAGGTAATGAAAATGCTTCTTGAATCACCAGAAAATCCCGACATAGAATTACTGTCGTTGTGTATCAACCTTGCTTCCAACAAGAGAACAGCTCAGATAATATGTGAAGGTCAAGGTCTAAAGATGTTAATGAAACGAGCGTTCAAATTTAAAGATCCCTTGATGATGAAGATGATACGAAACGTGTCTGAACATGAAGGGCCGACTAAAAACTTGTTTATTGTAAGACCATTTTACCAGTATTTATTAAACTAGTGGTGTTTTTTAAGTTCCAGGAAAAGTTGTGTAGAAATTTCCATATTTGCTAAAATTAAATGATATTTTGCAAAAAGACAAAGACTCATTCAAAGATTTTCTGGAACTTTTGAAACACCCCTCATATATACATCAGGGCTAGCTCTGGCTCAAAATTCTCTTGGGCCAATTAAAAAATTGAATAAACGGCTGAGGGCCAGGGGGCCGCTAGGACCCCCGGTGGGTCCAGGGCAAAGCCTTGGCTGGGGGACCAGGGGGCCAGCGGCCCCCATAAGCTCTTGGTGTTTTGCTATAAAAGAACTGTAAAATCAACCCTGAGATATACCATTTCATCTCATATTCCAGTATTGAGCAATCCTGAATCTTGTGATCATTGAGAAGTAAACTCCATCAATATGACAAATGTTTGTTTTTTATTCATGTATTTTTGTTTTCATTGTGTTAAGTTTTGTGTTGTTCCTTTGGTTGATATAGACCTTCAAATCAGTAGTTACTGATCGTGTTATATGATAAAATGTGGCATTAATAAAAACCATGAAACAGAAACAGATTGTTCACTGTACTTTTGCAATACAAAATGAGAAATGAGTGACATGTGATTTCATGTGACTGACAATGCAAAATTGCCCCTTGAACTTAATTTAAAGTCCCAAGAAGGCATTCTATATTGTAATTGGTAGCTTACATGTCATACTAAACAATAAATGCCATGATTAAACCCTATTATGCAGTCTTATTTGCCAGAAAGTAGCCAATATTCAACATAAACAAATGTATCCGAAAATACGTGAATATCCGAACTAGTGTTACTCACGGTATCACTGACTTTTTTAATTCGACTAAGTGTTGTTATCAATGCGTTTAAAATCGTAATAGATTCGTCAAATACCCTTGGTATGTCTTAAAATTACATAGAATACAAGCGTTGTCATCGGCAGAATTGTTTACACTCATGATTCTCGATACGACATATTTGCAGAACAAACGCGTCACGCGTGACATGTATGTCGGCATATTTCCTCAAATTTTCGCAAGATAAATGTTCAATGTGTTTAGGCTACTCTCCATTACTTTTAAGCGTAAACTAGATGCATTTATGCGATTTATAATTAAAAAAATCGTCTATTGGATTACTGTTGTAGACTTAATTAATTGCCGAGGCCGACTGAAAATTTAGCGACTGTCCGTGAAAAGTTAATCGCCTGAAGTTAATTAATCTCTTAACAAGTTCTATGTCCAAAAGTTCCAATTAAATATACAGTAAATTACTCTCGTGACAAATAACTCGCTGATTTTCAGTTACATCGTATCAATTACTCAAATTTAATACCAACAAATATCGAATACATTACGACATCTGCACATCACAGACGCCGCTCTTTTACATGAGTCGCCGCGCGGTGCGTTTTGAAGTCGTTAGATCAAGCGGCGCCGACTACTTCAAAAAAACCTTGACCGAGATTTTCGCGGGTGGTGTCGTTTGCTTGCCAATTTTTTACTCTTGAGTTGCATGTTTGTTGGATTACTCCTGTTACATTTCTATGTTGGAATAATTTATGCGGAATATAAGATCGGTGGTTTTCTTGCACGAGTGATGAAAAGTCACCAAGTCGAGATTCATTGTTTGACTACGGAATATACGTGCGTTACAGGTATCTGATGATTTTCATTTTTGACAGATTTTAATTAATTACTCGTCAATATTGTGCTCGTGCGGGGTTACACATGGACTGTCAAGGTACCGAATTTTATCCAATCAAATTAGAGAAGGCGGAGCTTCGACGCGAGTTTGCAGTTGTTTGTTGATTCAAGCATGTCAGTAGACCTCCCGTGATGCTTGATTATCGGTAATTGACACGGATTATCTGACTAACGATTGTTTATTGCAATGCCCGGAAGGCCACATATTTTAGTTACAGGATTTTCCAATATTCTTAAAGTCATACTTTTTGATAGTTCGGGCCAATTAGATTTATTTCGGGCCGAATTCGTTTTTTTCGGGCCATTGGCCCGATTGGCCCTCGACAGCGCGGGCCCTGTTAACATATAACTTGGAAAATTTGACTTGATCCTGGCCTTTATGCATGCATATATATGTCAAGGCTCTTGCTTTGAATATATCAATTTCCTACTAGCAAATTGTGAAAAATTGACATTTTAGATTTGTGTTTGTATTACACATTGAACATCTACGCAATATTCCAAATCCTGAGTCCATGCTTATGAAAACATACAATCAGGGTTCTAACTCAGCTTCTGTCAGTATTCAAACATTCGATATCCAGCTTCCAAGGCAAATTCTCTTACCATTTGTGTTTCATAAAGTGTGTTGTCATAGACTACCTTCTTAAGCACCTAAAGGTCACTCAGTCACCATTTTCTCAACCAACAGAAGTATAACTTTGACTATATACTGTGGTGTCGATTCTTACTGGTACCCCAACTAGACGCTGTGATGCGTGTACATGCTGGGAACCAAAGTACTTCCGTTGGTTGAGAAAATGGCAACTGGTAGTCGAAAAAATTCTTACAAATTGTTAAAATCAATGAAATCGTGTGCCTGTGTCTTAAATTATATCAATGACTCAGGGTGGTAATGTAATGTCAGCCGAGTGGACGCCAGTGCTTTCATTAGGCTCCAAAAGTGAAGAGTCAAAATGACTCCTGACTCTCAATTTTCAAGTTTCATCAAAGTATTGCTAGAAAATTTGTATTGTAAGTATAGTAAATTTGACTCTTAGGCTTAAATTTTCATTTAAGAGTCAAAATGCAGTTTTAAGGGTCAAATGAAATCCCTGGACGCATGTCCAAAACAAGGCTCCATTTATATCTGTATTTGTATTGTTTCATGTTTGCGGAACAAATGTTGTTTTGTCTTTTTAAAATAATTTGCAGAATGGCGCTCCTAAAACGTCTATGCCATCAATCGTGCTTCTGTAAAAACGATGAATAGTTTATTTATTGACTATTTTGATATATACCCACATCTTCCATGACAATCGGCTCTATCTATAAATAGATTTTTGCATACATTATAGGACTATATCAGTGACATGGCCGAGGCCACGTTACACAGTGAGGATGAGGACTTTGCACTGGAATGTCTGGGTGTGTTTGGTAACCTTACTATACCTGACCTCGACTATGAACTTATTCTGAAAGAATATCAACTTATACCGTGGATAAAGAGAAAGTTACAGCCAGGTTTGATTAACTAATTATTTACTGTAAACATTTGGATAGGATGGCCATTAAAACATTGAATATTTCGTACTGGTAATTTAAAAGGGCTTTGCTTCCAACCCGCTGGGGACTTTGGTATTTCTTGCAATTTTTCAGTGACTTGGATTACCATATTACTTGTCCGGGACCAATGCTAACTTCCCTGACTGCTTAAAGCAGCATTGATAATAATTATTTTAAATAAATAATTAGTCCAATGCTTTTCTATATCATATGGCGAAAATGGACGACGTTTTGATGTGCACAACATAGCACAACACCTAATATTTGCGTTTCATTAATTAACACACAACTTATTGTAGAACATTGTATTTTATTCGTACACATCAGCATTAAATGCACCAAAATTAAAATGGTACTTTTATGGTTCAGAATATAAATCAGATATGTTAACTTTAAAAAGAATAGCAGTTGTCTCATTACTTTTTGATCACCCCACATAGTACAGGTGCTGAAACCTGAAAAATATGTCCCCAAGAAATATCCTTTTACACAAAAAATAAATAAAATTTGTCCCATTGAAATTTAATCATTTTACAGTAAAACAATATTTTTTAAAAAAAATTATTATTTGCTTTCAATGGATAATGGCAATTTTTAGTGAAAATATGTATTTAACTAAATCATTCAGTGAAATCAAATTTGATCTTACACCAAAATCAACAAATCACTGGCTTAGAATGAGAAGGTCATAACTACAAAATCAATAACTTGAGAAAACAAGAAATCTGTCTGACAAGCATTCTTAACTTATGGTAAAACAAGCTTTTTCAATTTTAGTTTGGTCAAAATAACAATTTCCGATTTTCATGAAAACAGGCTCATAAGAAGCGCATTATGATGTACATTTCAAATATGCATTAATCTTATAAGGTCGTAATCCAGCGAAATATTCCTCTATGTATTACAGGTGCTGCTGAGGATGACTGGGTATTACAAGTGATTATACTGGTGGGTACAGTATGTAATGATGATATCAGCGCTAAAATGTTAGCCGAGTCAGGTATCATACAATGCTTGATTGAACTGCTAAATGGTGGGTACACACTTGTTGAAAATCTGAAATATCTTATAACAATCTTTACAAGGTTTTTTTCTACCGATGCCAGTACCGAATGTGCTGCATAATTAGTTTATACAAGTTTATTTTAGGTTGATTGCGAAACAAGTTTTTCCAACTCCTATTAATCACTCTCAATACCTCATTCCTGATGTCATCCATCACCAGGAGGGTATGAGAGAAGAGAAGCCAGTTTCCATTATACAACTATGCTGAGCATCTAGCAAGGGAATTTCTGGTACCATTTTTATTTCGTCTTTGGTTACAGAATGACTCGGCATGGGATTGAACCCGGTAGACCTCATGCGCTCGAAGCAAACGCTCGACCACTAGGCTATTGAGGAGGCAAGATCATTTCCTTCACCTATATGTCATTTTAGGCTTTTGAGTGAAGTATTACATTGAATTTGAAATGAAAACAAATGATAATCATACTCCCACAAAACACAGATAGGGAAGGATATAGTACAGCTCTGCCAAAATCGCGATGCATGTGTGGACAATTTTCTACTTGAGTGGCGAATCCTTGCAATTTTAGTGTGATTGTCTACTCTTCTACCACTGGCGAATCACGAGGATCGGGGGGGTCATAAAAACCTCCATAGCCCCTTGTGTTTAACGCCGCGTTCCCACTTCATCCAGGTAAGATATCGTTCGGATGTTAGAATTTCACTCGATCTCCATGAAAATGGATATAGGAGCAAGCTTGTCAGATGTTCCGCCCATCAGTTGGTCTGTTATTTTCCAGACAATGTTTTAAATTCACTAGGGAAGGAGACATTGTTTTTTCATGATGTGACTTTCCGTGATTGGTTTGTATGTTTCACTGGCCTATGACCAGGGGACCACTGTTAAGTGTCAAGCCCTGATATGTGTATGATTTTCTGTGTTTTACAGCCAAACAAGAGGATGATGAGATGGTGTGTCAGATAGTGTATGTCTTCTATCAGATGATATTCCATGAATCAACACGTGAAGTCATTATCAAAGATACCCGTATCCTTTACATATTATGTATTCAAAGCGAATGAAGTCCATCCTTAGAATGTATATTGTTTGATAAGATTTAACAAAATGAGTAATTTAAAACTACATAATTTACTCCCACTACAAAAGCACACTTTACAAAGACAAACCGGGCACACAGTTTTCACTGAACAAGCAAAGATGAAACAAAAGAGCTACGAAGTTCTACCAAGCGCATTGATATGTCCAGAGTTATTGCTCTTTGTTGGAGACATACTGTAAAATCATTTAATTTTGTTGGGACGAAATTTCGTGGTTTTGGTAAAAATGACAATTTCGTTGGCACTTGAACTTGTGGATT
This sequence comes from Spisula subtruncata, assembly GCA_963678985.1. Lineage (NCBI taxonomy): Eukaryota > Metazoa > Mollusca > Bivalvia > Venerida > Mactridae > Spisula > Spisula subtruncata. The sequence goes on along the minus strand of OY787673.1, from coordinate 33,494,900 downwards.
TTGCATTTCAGGTAACAAAACAAGGGTCAAAATCAATGTTCGTTTGGATTAAAGTTTGTGGTTGAAGTGAACCACGGAATCCACGAAATTTAATCCCCTAAGAAAATTAATATTTTTACAGTATGTTTTTGTTTCATAATTCTTTGTAGTTTGATTGTTGTTATTTCTTAACCTTGTAACAGAAGCACCGGCGTATCTTATAGATCTGATGCATGATAAGAATGCTGAGATCAGGAAAGTTTGTGACAACACACTCGACATCATAGCTGTAAGTGAACTCTTTAATAAGTCCTTTATTTTGCAAGGGACCAGGCACGATGGTTATTTAAACATTTCTCATTCTCATCCTCCAACTCCATACTCCAAGCTCCAACTTAAAAAAACATCTTTTTTCAGAATTTTGCATTAAAAACAATACCAACTCGTAGCAAATGCTCTAACTAAGAAAATGAATCCCAATTTCATGTGTTTCTATTCAGTAATAAAGAAGTTACAGCAGTTTTTGTAGCTAAGAAATGCTCCAATCAGAGTACGGAGTATGAGTTGGAGCATGGAGTACCTTCTCCAATGTTAATAACCACCAGGCCAGAGCTACAGATAAGCTGTGTATTGGGGTAATAACCTAATTGATTTTCTTAAAAACCCAATAGATTTTGAACGGAGGGAGTAAGAAAAAGCAATGAAAATCTGAAATACCCAAAAAGAAAAGGATAATATAGTGAAAAACAGTACATAAAAGATCATTTACCCTACGAGTTTGATTTAATATAACCCAAATGAAATTTGTCTAAACCGAATCAAAATTGAAACCTGGGGGTAAAATACCCAATACTAAAACCTTATCTGTAGCTCTGAAGCTCTGAAGGGTGTTTCAAGGAATAAATGTCTTGGGGTAACGTCTTTATTTTCAGTGGATAACATAAATGGTAAACCAATTTTCATTGTGGTCCACAGGGTAACTGGACGGGATTTAACTTTTATTTCATTTAATGGAGGCTTGATTTAAATTGCTTAAATTTCACAGTTGGGTTGTATTTGAATAATTATCTAGGTTCCGATAGGCCTTGAAAAGTCCTTGAATTCGGTTTCAACCTTGAAAAGTACATGAATTGAGTGCTACTTTGAAAAAATGACAAAATGGTACTTGAATTTCATTAAAAACCCGTGCAATTTGACTAACGGCCTTGAATATGTGTATGGATGTTGTCAAGATGACACATTATGAGGGCAAAAAAAATGAACAGAAACGCTTGTTTTATAATAAATTAAAAGTGACTATTTGATTAGGCATAAATGTTATTATTGTAAAGGTTCTGTTACACAGTTAGTGATACAAATATTAATATTAAATTAGAAAACTGGTGCATCGTATTCTTGTCTGTTCCAACACAAATAGTCATATAATTTCAATTGGAAAATTTGTTCGAAACAATGCCTTGAAAATACAAATTCTACCTTGAAATGTCCTTGAATTTTGTTTCAAGAAATCTGTATGAACCATGAAATTTATGGTGTTATCCCTTTCAAAAACTGAGTTTCCCCACACATGGATATTTTTTGTGAAAAAAATTATTTTATACAACTTTATACAATTTGGAGTTGTAAAATGCTATGTGCACTATTTTTTCTTGCAAATTAAATGTATGAAAATGTATGGGTACGAGAGTGAGACATGTAGTGCTAAGCATTAGTCGTGATAATAATAAATTTTGTGTTTTCCCAGAACAAAGTCAAATTTTTACTTGGTCAATACAATTTTACAGGGATTTCCCCAGAAAATTTTCACTGGGGCCAGACATTAAATCACCCTGGGGAAATCCCTGTTTTACCTTTGTAAATTTTCATGAAAAAAAGTAATAAAGTTAACAATACATCTTAATTTATAAGTGTTTGGTGGTTAATTTCATAATTCTTAATTTTCATAAAAATACCTTGAAACTATAAATTCTGGTTGAATGTAGGAATTTGATGAAGAGTGGGCAAAGAAGATACAGTTAGAAAAGTTCCGGTGGCATAATTCACAATGGTTAGAGATGGTAGAATCACGACAGCTAGATGAGATGGCTGACCCATACATGTATCCTGAGGAGGGATATGATGCCTATCTACAAGATGCCGATATGTTAGACAGACCGGATTTCTTCTATCCTGGTAAGCTTATACTATATAAACCTTTTGTGAGCTTTTTGAAAGTCTTGTGTAGAATGATGTCGCTCCACATAAGCTAAGCTTATACAGTAGAACCTTTGTAGAGCAACACCTTTTTGTGAGCTGCAAATAGTGTCCATTGTATCGAGGTTATTGCTCTACAGAGATTCAATTTCAAGTAAATATGAGCTTCTTCTACCCTGGTGAGCTTATACTGTACTAACCTTTGTAGAGCATGACCTTTTGTGAGCAGTTAATTGTGTCCATTGTACCGAGGTTATTGCTCTACAGAGGTCAAATATCTAGTATTATCGGCTTCTGAAAATTTTGAAAGTATTTTATATAGTAATGTTGCTCTACAGAAGTAGTATTGTTTTGCCGAGCATAGGCATTATCTATCAGTCAGCTTTCTGCTGAAATATGGCAGGCATATTGAGTGCATTCATTAACACACTTAGCATCGTAAATAAGAAACACATGTAATACTATGTTGCTCTTTTTTACAAAATGGCAATTAGGGTTTTCATGATGCATTGTAGCCTTTAATGTGGGAAGGGTCAGAACTGGCTTCTTTTGTAAAGTACATTTCTCAACCAGGCTTGAATCTCTCTAAGCATCTCAAGTTAATTAACATAATTAAAGATGCGTTCCCTATAACTTTGATCATTTATTAGTAAACTGATTCAGGAATAGTATACATTTAATGAGAATCATTATTGCTTAAACTCGTCAAATTCTAAACAAAAAACTCCCACTAATTGCCAAGAAAAGAATAAAAACCTATTTTCGTAGAGCCAAAATAGTCATGAGTTGTTTCCCTTTGACCAAATAATAATAAATTGCTGGAAGCAATAAATGATTATTGGTGATTAAAATATATTTTTGACATTATAGAGACATATTTGCCCACACTTTCTTCTAGCAAATTTTTATAGATGATTGTGCGTTGTACATTTAGCTAATTTAATGTGATAATAAAGAAAAATATGCTAGCTATAGGGAATGCCACTTGCCAATATTTGAGATGAGATCTTGCCCAGATTGATATGACTCGGTAGATCAGGGCCTGGCCAGGATTGTAGTTGATGTTTGGTAGGTTATAATGTAGAGTAAGATGTTCTGTTAAATATAGATGAAACCATGTTTTTACTCATTTATAACATACCTGCCAAGTACTCCTATTAAAGTGGAGTTACTCCTATTTTCGTTGATAAATTTCTGGTGTTCTAATTCACGTACCTTTGCACAAAGGTGCATTTGATTTATTTAATGATCTTCTGTCCCATATTTTTAACCACTAGAATAAATACCCTCATTGTTTATGCATCTAAATCCCTTTTAAATCACATTTAAATGCATCTTGTGACGTGTTTCACTTGATCACTCCTATTTCCAGGGCTTGACACTAACTATTTTTGGTAACTGGTCCCCCAGCAAAGAAACGTAAAATTTGTAATTAAAACAGTTACTGGTCCTTCAAGATTTTTACTTGTCCTTCTTGATTTTCACTGGCCTCGGACCAGAGGACCAGTGTTAGTGTCGAGCCCTGATTTCGGATTTAACTACCGTATCTTGGCAGGTATGCTCATATTAAATGACCTTGTCCGAGGATATTGTGAGTGAAATTGTTTATATTGTAACAGAACTTGCAGATTAATGAAACTTTCTTATAAACCCTGCAGGTCCTAAAGGTATGGTCGCATGTTGATATGATAGTTTGTTTGATTCAAGTTATAGGTGTAGACCGGATGGTTGTATTTTGTCTACAGACCTAGTTGCAACCTGTTAGTTATACCTGAACTATGGCTGTTAGACCCTCGTTTGCTCATTGATTTGACAATGCCATTAAAATCGGTTCCCTAACATTTGTAAATACTGGATTGTTTATCCTAGCAGCATGACCAATTATGATTATTTTGCCATTGAGACTAGCTTGAAAAATAAGGTTTTTTGATTTTCATGAATGAAACACTTTGATGAGATGAAAGAAAGTTATTATATATCATTACCGTTATCCAATTTACTTTCGCGAATACTAACTTTGGCATTTTGCCGATCGTCTGCAAATTTGCAGCAACAAATTTTCATGTTTTTTACGCCCATGTTAGTGTTTAGAACACTTTCACATGTACTTGATTTTGTCATATTCTTCCAATCGCTTACTCTGCGAAGTTAAATCAAATGAAATAATTTCTTGGTTTACTTTACCCTAGTCCAGCATAATGTATTCAACTGTAATACTAGGATTTGATTTTAATGAGATTGTTAATTCAATATTTGAACAGAGGAATTTATTTACTGGTCTCCTAAGAAGCAAGATAGTCGACTATGTTTATAGTAGATCGTGTTAGGAATGTGTATGGCTTCAGTACCTTATGTTTGTTATGCCCCCCATCTTTGATGAGGGATACCGGTATTTTGTTTTGCACATGTCTGTTGGTCTTTCGGTTGGTAGACCAAAGTTTTTTATGCCCCCGGAACCGATGGTTCGGGGGCATATTAAAATCGCACCGTCCGTCAGTCCGTCCGTCAGTCCGTCTGTCCGCTCTTACGAGAGGTACAATGTGGGGTGTGCGGTCGTGACTATGATACATTGTGGGGTGATTTTGCACTATGGGGTGCACCCCGTAATACGATGTGCTCAGATAGCTGTAAATGAGCGAAAATGGACAAATTTGATGTTAAGGGGGGTGCACCCCAGAATGATTATGGGCTGATTGTCCGTACTTGGACTTTGAACTTTTGACTGGTTATGGGCTGCACCTCACAAGGATTTAACAGTTGTAAACGCAACAAGTTCAAATAGATGTGATTGTCACCCCATAATGCCTACATATACTCAACTGATAATTCATTAACTAGGGTATGACCAAAACCCTTTAAATGGACACTATAGGAATGTTTGTAGGGTGCACCCCACTATGATAAATTGTACAAAAACGACCTTGTGGGTTGAATTTTGCACCCCGGAAGGAAGACTGTGGGGTGCAGCTCATAATGTACCTCTCGTAGGTACGTCCGTCAGTCCGTCCGTCCGTCTGTCCGTCCGTCCGGATTCGTTTCCGCTCAATAATTCAAGCAGTGTTTATCCGATCTTCACCAAACTTCATGAAAATGTGTAAGGCCATGAGATCTAGGTCAAGTTCGATAAACAGTCAAATTGACCTAGCCGCTTCAGAGTTACGGCCCTTGACACATAGAAAAATGGCGTTTTTTTTTGTTTCCGCTCAATAACTCAAGCATTTGTCATTGGATCTTCACCAAACCTCATGAAAATGTGTAAGGCCATGAGATCTAGGTCAAGTTCGATAAACAGTCAAATTGACGTAGCCACTTTAGAGTTACGGCCCTTGACACATAGAAAAATGGCGTTTTTTTTGGTTTCCGCTCAATAACTCAAGCATTTGTCATCGGATCTTCACCAAACCTCATGAAAATGTGTAAGGCTACGAGATCTAGGTCAAGTTCGATAACCAGTCAAATTGACGTAGCCACTTTAGAGTTACGGCCCTTGACACATAGAAAAATGGCGTTTTTTTTGGTTTCCGCTCAATAACTCAAGCATTTGTCATTGGATCTTCACCAAACCTCATGAAAATGTGTAAGGCTACGAGATCTAGGTCAAGTTCGATAACCAGTCAAATTGACCTAGCCTCTTTAGAGTTACGGCCCTTGACACATAGAAAAATGGCGTTTTTTTTGGTTTCCGCTCAATAACTTAAGCATTTGTCATTGGATCTTCACCAAACCTCATGAAAATGTGTAAGGCTACGAGATCTAGGTCAAGTTCGATAACCAGTCAAATTGACGTAGCCACTTTAGAGTTACGGCCCTTGACACATAGAAAAATGGCGTTTTTTTTGGTTTCCGCTCAATAACTCAAGCATTTGTCATCGGATCTTCACCAAACCTCATGAAAATGTGTAAGGCTACGAGATCTAGGTCAAGTTCGATAACCAGTCAAATTGACCTAGCCGTTTTAGAGTTACGGCCCTTGACACATAGAAAAATGGCGTTTTTTTTGGTTTCCGCTCAATAACTTAAGCATTTGTCATTGGATCTTCACCAAACCTCATGAAAATGTGAAAGGCTATGAGATCTAGGTCAGGTTTGATAACCAGTCAAATTGACGTAGCCACTTTAGAGTTACGGCCCTTGACACGTAGGAAAATGGCGTTTTTTTTTGGTTTCCGCTCAATAACTCAAGCATTTATCATCTGATCTTCACCAAACCTTTTGAAACATGAAAAGGTGTACGGCCATAAGATCTAGGTCATGTTAGATAACAAGATTTCAAATTGACCTACACGCTTAAGAGTTATGGCCCTTTACACAAAGAAAAATATGTCAATATCACATTTGCCCAATATATTATGACACATCTGTGACGGTGCTGATATCTTAACGTTACGTTACTATCAAAGCATGCACGGGGGCATGTGTCGTCCTATGGAGACAGCTCTTGTTCCCTTCAATAACTCAAGAACGCTTGGCCCTAGAATCTTCAAACTTTACATGTATGTTGGCCAGCAACAGTAGATGACCCCTATTGATTTTGAGGTCAGTAGATCAAAGGTCAATGTCACTGTGACCTTTAACATTTTCGACCATAAGGCTGCCACATGGGGGCATACGTGTTTTATTAACATCTCTTGTTTTATAGTTTATTCTGTTGTTACTTCAATATTTCCTTAATGTGCTGTCATTACGAACAAGTTGCATTGTCAGGACATGTATTGCAATACTGTTAAATCATTATTTATTCGTGGGGGTTAAATTTTGAGGATTTCATGGTACACTTTCTTCCAGGAAATCAAATCCTTGAACAATGACTTTGACCCTTGTATTGATTACCTGAAATTCAAAATCCTAGAATTAACGTCCCATTGAAACGTTCTTTTTTACCAAATCCACAAAACTTCATCCATACCGAAAATAAATTATTTTACAGTATTGTTATTTACCATAAGGCAAGTCACTCTTTGGCTTTGTTAAAAAAAGAATGTATCATTTTCAACCCTCATCAAAACTTATTTTCAAGGGCTTTGAATTGCATGGATTTTTGCATGTTGAAAATTGGGGGATTATCAGATTTGCTTATACAAGGAATCTGCCTTCAGGGCTTGACACTAACACTGAAAATCTTGAAGGACCAGTATAGCTGTTATCTTTACAACTTTAACGTTTATCAACTGTAGGACCAGTGTCCAAAATAGTTAAGTGTCAAGTTCAACCCCTGGCCTTCTGGCGCTGCACTGTACATCTCTTTAACTCTATTGATTGTCTTATAGTATCAAACTGATCTTGAACTGTGAAGTTTTATTATTCCGAGTTGAAAGGGAGGCTTATATCTGTGGATGACCTGCTTGAATACATTCCTGCATGCTGCAAAGGGCTTTTTCTATCTACAACATTGATTAACTAACAGTTATTTCGATTTTGTTTATTATTTTGGTTTGTCAGATTATATTTATTTCAAAAGGTAAACTGCATGATTTACATTTTATTGTTAATTTGCTTGAGTGAGTTAGTTTGGAAAACTGTTAACTGGCTGTATCATGTGACACAGCATTTGACTAATTGTGGATGTACTTTTCAGTTTACTGGTTCATTCTTTTTAGAAATTGAGTAAAAAATATTTTTAAAAATATATTGAGTAAAAATAAAATAAACATTTTATTTTTAGCAGTACTTTATGTACAGTTACTCATTGTCCCTCTGCAATTCCAGAATATGTAATCACAGAGTGTTTATCTGTAATTCTGGATCCGTTGTGTTAGAACAAATGCACTTCTTAAGTTCTTTGCAGAGGATAATTTGAAAGAGTATAGGAAGTCTCATACGTTTCTTCTTACCAGGAAGTCTCATAACTCCTTACCAGTTATTTATTCTGTATTTGTACAATTGTTTGCTGATATCATTTCAGATGGTTATGATCCTTCACTTGTAATGGATGGTCACCTGACACCAGAATATATTGATGAAAATGGAATATACGGGTAAGCTGTGCACCTTGTGCTCCTATTGATTTCTGGCAATTGCAATAAGGAGTGCAGTCATGTTGAATTGTATAGTACAGCAATAAGGAGTAAAGTGATCAGATTTGACATGTGCTTTCATAGCAATAAGTCATACAAGTTCAATTTATTAGTAATGCAATAAGTCATATAGTGATTAATTTGTGATATAATTTACTTTGAAATATTGTTCGACTGAAAACAGTTTGTCACTTCTTGTAGGGTTCTCAATAAGTTTTAACCAAGCAGGCCGAAATGCTTATTATATAATAACCAACAGGCCTGATAAGGTTCTTAGTGCATCTGTTATCTTAAATTTGTGTGTAAATTTCTCTATTTCAGCCAGCCCAAAATTATTTTTAAGCAGTCAATTTGGCCTGTATCTTGCTGTTATTGAGAACCCTGTTCTTGATTTGCTGTGCTATAAAGAATATAAAGAGCATAAATTATCCATAACACAAAGCTCAGATAATGCAATAATGTTCTTAGAAATAAAATAGTATAGCAGTTACTTCATCTAGCTGTACTATGCAATGGTGAATATGCACCAGTGTTTAAACTTATAAAGCAAGGTCTCTTGTACAGATGCGTATGTCAGGGCTTTTTTTCCTTCTATAGCAGGGGCCGTTTGTAGGCCCCTTCCCCTCAGGAAAATTCTTTTAAATTATTCAGTTTTCCCCTTAACTCCAATTTACATCAAGTTTTTTCTTCCCTTTTGCAAAAATGATCTGTTATATTTTCCTCATTTAAAGATATACCCCTTCACCTACCACTGAAAAAAATCCCTATATATGAATATGAATAGTTGATATCCAGAACTCCGTGCAAGGTGGTTTTCCCTTAATTTACATGTAGGTACAAACAAATCTGGCCTAGTTAAGACTGGTTTTGTATTCATATGCAAACACATCTGACCCTCAACTCTATTGTCCAGATATGAATATTCAAGCGACACAAGGATTATAACGGTAAAAATATATTTTTACCTACAAATTAGTAAAGATCCGGAGTAGGTCTATTACTACATATCTTTATTATTTCTATGCTTTATTCAGGGGTGTCAAATTTCCAGAAAAATCCGGAATTCCGGATATAAAGATCCTGAAAGAGCCAACCTGAAGATTTCTGACGAAAACAAAAGTTATTTGATGAAAATATCTAAAGAAATAGCAAAGTCATGGTCATTTTAATCAATTTTGAAAGAATTTCCAAATAAAAGCTGATTTAACTATGATGACAATGTGGTTGAATGCCTCTTGTTTGTCAAAAATTGTTGACATCATACGATTTTCCTGATTTTAAATTTGGCTCAATTGACACCCCTGCTTATTTTTTGATAAACACAGTGACACATCGCTGGCTTAGAACCAGAAGGTCGTAACTACCAAATCGATATATTGAGAAAACAAGAGAAAACTGTCTGTAATTTAGTCTTTACCTATGGGAGAACATTTTGGTCAACATGACAATTTCAGATTTTCATGAAAATAGGCTCATAAGAAGCGCCTTGTCAAGCAGATTTCAAATATGTATTAGTCTTATAAGGTCGTAGTAAAGTGGTAGTTACGACCTTCTGGTTCTAAGCCATCGATATGCATTATTTCTCAATTGAAATACGGTATTCTTACATTATTTACAGGTATAGCAATGAGTATGAACCGTACGCACGTCCTGACTCGCACGTTGGATTTGTCAACGGTCAAAACATGGATGAATACGACTCACAAATTGATGAATACGGTCAACCTGTAGACGAATACGGTCGACCACTCATGTTAGACGAATACGACCATTACCCACAGGATTATCAGCTCGGTCAAACGGAATACGACTACGGATATCGATGATCTCGGCCAACACTTTGTCCCTTTCGTGCAACAAAGTTGCATCTGAAATCAAAATTGTAGAAATGGCGTCCAACCCATTTACCAAATATCTACACAAAACATTCAATTGAAAACAATTTAATGGTCATTTACCCAATAAGAAACATATTATAATTGTACAATGTCAACAATACCAGAAACAATGGTATTGTGTATTTAATATTTAAAAAAGGTTTTTTTTTACAAAATATCTTCACAAAACTTTCAATTGAAAACAATTTGATGGTCATCTACCAAATAAGAAACAGTATAATTATTTTACAATGAGCAGAAGCAATTGCATTGTATATTAAACGCTATAAAAGTTTGTTTGTTTTTTCAAAAACATGAAATTATCACATGGGCACATTCCCAATTACCTGGTAAGGTATCATATTGTTTTTGGCAGCTAGTAAAATCACAGGTAAATGTGTCAATGATAACGAAAAAAAACGAGAAAACTTCTTTTGTGATATTTATATTTATAGAAAAATAAAAATTTTACCAAAAATATTTTTTTCGTTTTACTCTTTTTCAATGATGCATTTATCTGTGAGTAGAATATTGCACTTGGACGGGTTAGGATGTTAACTACATAGTTATATAGTACATACTCGGTAGTAGATACAAACTTGTTGCTCTAAGGGGACAATTTATTGTTCGCTCTCTACTGTGTATTGTTATTTATTAAAGAAAATTGTGATTACATATTAATTTATTCTGTGGGTCCTGCAAAGTCAGAGTAATCTGGAAATCCAGACTTCCTGCATTATACAATATATTGATCTGCAAAAAATGAAGTTTTTGATGAAAAAAGTTTAAAGTATTGACACGTTATGATAATTTAATTTCATAAGCTGAATTTTGAAAATAGAAATGTTTTATTAAAACAATCATTGGCTCAGAGGTTTGGTGTATGATTATGTGCCAATGGCTCCTGAACCTGAGTGCATCTTATCTACAGGATTAGGCATTTTGCCTCTTTGGGTTCCCTGATTGATTGATTGATTGATTGATTGATTGATTGATTGATTGATTGATTGATTGATTGATTGAAGAATGGATCAACCCAGTAACTGCAATGAACACATTCAAGGTAGAACACACTGATATTGTCTAGAGACTTTGTTTAATATTTCTAGATGTTAATTTATACTTACATGTAGTCTGATGTCAATGTTTATGTGTGTATCTATCAGTTACAGACTACCACTGTTACTGCTGTTAGACAAGGATCTAAACTGTCCCCCACCCCTGCGCAGAAAGACTATGGACCAATTTTATTTCTTCTTTGTTCCTCATCTATTTACCCTTAGGGGAAAAATACAGATTCAGTACAGCTTTAATGTCCAAAACTGTTGCACTTTATAAACCCTAGAAATTCCAACGATCAAGTACGCCATCAGTTTTCCCTCCCTATGGGCTCACCACCATTTCCCCAACACTGTAAAATTACTGTATGTGGATAATTCACCAGTCAATATTATGCCTGCCCGGGGAGGTAAGGGCAGAGAGACAGGGTGAATTAGACAGACCGGACCTGCGGTAATTTGACTCCTAGTCCCGGGGAATAGACTCTGGTTGGTTCCAAGACCCAAGATTTACTGCATGCTTATGTGTCCAGACCCCGGGGATTTGGACAGAAAGCATTGTCTCCAGGGTGATGATTTAGATGTTAAAAAAATTAAGATGTATAATTCCCCTGGGTAACCCGCCCCTCCCTCCGGCTGGGCAAAATATTGACTGGTGCATAATTGTTGTACAATTACTGAACTTCATTATTTCACTTTCAGCGTTCTGTAGTTAATGTCTTGTGATTATATGGTCAATATTTGCTTCATAATTTATTTATTTACTGCATTGCATTTTGTGCTTCGACTCCGTCCATTCCTATTTATGAATCTTTAGTGATTTTTTTTACATACTTTTTTGTTTTACATTGAAATTTTGTTCAGTTTAAGTAGCAGAATTATAGACTGTTTCGTTGTCAAAAAAACCACATTGATTCATAATATCAGAATCAGGAATCACACTGATGCATACCTGCCGAGCTAGTTAAATCCAAAATAGGAGTGATAAAGCAGAGCATGTCACAAGATTCATTTAAATGAGATTTAAAAAGGATTTAGATGCATAAACGAGGAATCTATTAATTCAAGTGGTTATAAATATGGGACAGAAGATCATAAAATGAATCAAACCTTTGTTCAAGTTAGGTGAACTTGGAAAACCAGCAATTAATGGCGAAAATAGGAGTAACTCCACTTTAATAGGAGTACTTGGCAGGTATGCTGATGTGGCCTCGGTCAAACCAGGAATCATACTCAAAGTGGACACTTCACCATTTGGCACTGGAGGAGGTGGTGATAAAATGACTTAAGACCAATCATATTAAACCTGTCTTACCAGTCTCCAAAGACAACATGTTTAGTCATATTTGAATCTTATTTAACATGATCATTATATTTACATATACTCTACAAAGCCCACGGTGTGGTGCTTTTCCAGACTTAATGACTGTTGTTTTCATTATAACATCCATTATACTCCATTTGTAGACATATCAAAAATTGTAGCATTCTGATTGGATGGTTTTATTTTGAAATTGACCAATGAAAAGACTGCTTGAGGTTGAAATTTATTGCCCAAGTTTTCTGTGAATTTCAAAATATTTTTTACATAAATCTATGATTCTGCTACTTTAACTGCTATACACATATATTTACATATTCTGTTCATATGATTATTTGTAAAATCAATCTATGAAAATAATAAAAGTGATGAAATACTGGTTTGTTGTGTTTTTTATTTTATAATAACACATAACCTCGGAAAATGTGGAAAACAGGAGAATTAAGCTCCCCATCGGGAGAAACAGGTATACTCTTTGAAATCGTGAAAACCCCGTTTCAGTCAGATACTTTGGAAAGTATGTCGAGGGCTCGGCGCAAAACTATGGTAACTACATCAATTTATAGAGGCACATACCATAGTTTTGCGCTGAGCCCTCGATGTGTAATTATTAATTTTCGTTGGCTGTTTTCAACCTCCCTTTGACATTTTTAACTTCCCCTGGTCATTGGACTACCTAATGAAACCTACATTCGAGTCTCTCTGTGGAGACTATTTCTCTCTTGTGGGTGTGGCAGCCAACATCGATCTGGGGGCCCAGGAATAGACACTGCCATCACATGTACCAATTTACACCTTGATGGGGCTGATCTTGCGAGTTATTTTTGGGGGTTGAACCTAGGACCTTTTGATCCTAAAGTGCAGGACCTACCTCGATGTTACCTCTCCCCACTTTATGTGTATTGTTATTATATGAGCTTTTTGCAACTTTCTAAGTCAGGGAAATGTATACAGCCACTACAACAACAACTTTTATTAATAATAGTACATGCTTCTAGCCTACATGAATACAAAATTAATCCGATGTAATGAATAAGACATAAGCATCTATGAAAGAAATATTCTTATAGAGAAGCTAAGACAAGAAAGATATGAAGAGTTGATACAATATTATAAATGTGTTTGCAGTTCATTTCAAATACAATTTGTGAAATAAATAAATAAAATAATTAGTGAATGACTGTTAAAAAAAGAAAAGAAAATAAGGTCATTTTGATGAGGATTTCGCAAGATAATAATTTTACATGAACATGTACTTCTTATATGTAATTGTTCACTCTAATTCCTGTCCTGAGTTGGTTTGATTGGTAAATAAATCTACAAGTGACAGAACTGAATAAATGGACTATAGCTACGTACATTTTAATATGCGTCTCATAAATCCATTGACCATGTTCAGACTTTAGTACTTTTATGATATGCATTTCTGACTATATTATAACGACGAATTAATTCACATACATGGTGTCCATACCCCGAAAGTATACCATTTCGGGGTATTTTTTATCAACTCTTCATTATTTTCTGCGTGTAGTGTAAAAACAGGCTCTATCACATTTATTCCGCCAAGGTAGCATGACAGGCTGTGTGAATAGTAAATTGAAACTTTCGTGGTCATTCACAAATCGCTAGATCCAAAAGAAATATCGAAAATAATGCTCAATTTTCGCATACATTGTCCGAAATTAAACAGTTTGTGCTAGTATTGAACTATTTAACATCACAGATCTAAGGAAAATTCATCAATGAACAATTCTGTAAAGTTACAACTCTGTCCGCGCCCTGAAACCAACGATTGACCACTTCAAAGAGACCCTAGTATGCGCAAAAAGGATGACGTTTACAGCCGAGGAGATTTTGTGATGATGACGTTTACGGCCGAGGACGAAATATTTGGATGACGTGTACGGCCGAGGAAATACTTACTAAAAAACTGTGATTTTTCGCAGTTTCAATGGTTTTCTCACCGGGAAAGTATGGAATATTCTCCAGTTTACATTCCTATGAACATTTCTTTACCAGAAAATGTTGGATAAGATTGTCTTACACTTATTTTGTTCCTATATATTTGATAAAAAAAAACGTCATGTTAGAGATCCATGACTTTACAAGACAGGTATTTGTTTGTTGGAAAAAGCATTTAACAGTCTACGAAGAACAGTTAACGAAGAACGTCAGTCAGCATACAGAAACTGATACTTGACTGAACCGGTCAATACCGTTGTGCTCCCTGTCTTCACCGGGACGTGTCTTGTACACATTCTTGTGTTTATCATATTTTACAGAGTTGTGCACCAGTCAGTTGCAACCACGGCCCATATCCCCGGGGATGGGCAGTGGATAGGCGAGAAAAGCCATGTTTTACATTCCAGCTTTCCACGCCGGAGAAATGTGGAGGATTAAATGTCTGAACCAATATCACGGGGACAATGTTAAGCTGTCAGAGGTCGGGGAGTACTAGAGATTTTACCATCAGCTATCCCCTGCAGGGTGGGGGAATTGCGGTGGTTTTGACAACCTGAAAGTATAGTTCCACACCCATACCCAAGGGTGGAGACCGTGGAAGCAACTGACTGATGCATTATTTTAATGTTCGTATTTTCCTTTATTTGTTTTGGCGGTGTGTTTTTATGCTTTGAGTAGGGAAAGAAAAATGCTCGTTCTGAACTGATGGTAAACGTTTTTTAACCATGTATATATCTTAATGGGTATACAGAAGGAAGTGTTTTAAATACCGTCATCGACTGTTCCTATCACGAGCTATGACCGCTTCTGCTGTTAACAGTGGCTGTGCCGTAGATGTAGGACTGCTTCTGCTGTTAACAGTGGCCATGTCGTAGGTCTAGGACCGCTTTTGCTGTCAACGCACAATTATTTGATGTCTAAATCCCTGCCATACAGCCAGAGCTGACAGTACAAATCTCCGGGTCGGTACACGTAATCACAAAGTTAATCGCGGGTTTGGAACCGAACCAAAATATATTCACCGGGACCAGGAGTCGATTAGGTTGTCTTATTGCCGCATATTGTGAAGATGCGTCGGTCTAATTCTCCCTGTACTCTCACTGGCGGTACCGGGACCTGCACCGGGACAGTGAGAACGGGGCTTAAGTTATTCTCGATTTCTCACGTGTAAATTCCAATAATCTAAAAATATTTTTTTCCAAAAAACATTTTTCTCCAAATTACGCTATGAACTCATGATTTGATGCCAAAACATATGTCTTAAAACTAAAAATCTAATTAAAAAAAATGTCGGCTCCAGTGGAGTTTGAACCCACGATCTATAGGAAATTCGAATACCTTTGTAATGAATTCTTTTATGAAAAATGTTCATCACACAAGGACAAATTACATCATATGACAAACGGTCATCATTATAATGACACATGTTCATCATATAATAACAAATGCACATCAAATGATATTATGGCAAACAGACGTCTTAAAATGTCAAAACATTGTCATATTATGACAAATGGACATGATGATTTTTTTTATATCACGGTTTAATAACATAATGCAACAGTTCTGCTTATCTTAAGACAGCTGTTGCGTTCCATATAGCTAGTCTGAGTTCCATATGACCATATTTCACGATCTTAGTATTTACTTTCAAATAAACAAAAATATGTCTTGTAAATAACATAGATCTCCAAAATGATGTTTTATATTGAAGATATAAGAATAATATAAGTGTAAGGCAGTTCTTTTCAACCTTTTTTCTGGCAAAGGGCAAATTAGTGTTCCTTGGATTGTACACTTGCGAATAGTCCATACTTTCCCAGTGAGAAAACCATTGACACTGCGAAAAATCAAAGCTTTTAGTAAGTATTTCCTCGGCCGTAAACGTCATCCATATTTTTCGTCCTCGGCCGTAAACGTCATCATCACAAAATCTCCTCGGCTGTAAACGTCATCCTTTTGCGCATACTAGGGTCTCTTTGAAAGGGTCAATCGTTGGTTTCAAGGCACGGACAGAGTTGTAACTTCACAGAGTTGTTCGTAGATGAATTTTCCTTAGACCTGTGAGGTCAAATAGTTCAATACTAGCGCAAACTGTTTAATTTCGGACAATGTATGTGAGAATTGATCATTATTTTCTGCGTGCCGTGTACAAACAGGCTTTATCAGATTTATTCCGCAAAGATAGCATGCGAGGCTGAGTGAATAGTACATTTAAACCTTCGTAGTCATTCACAAATTGCTAGATCCAAAAGAAATATCGAAATCGATAAGTTCTGGTAAGAAATGTAACCCCACTACTTACCCGTCATCAGTATTTACCTCGGCCGTAACGCATCACTCGGCCGACCACGCATCCGGTTATACCGTGTGTTCATGTTCTGCTATCGCAAAGAAATTTTGCACATGGTTAGACAAAAGATGTATGTTTTTTTTCTGGTACCAGTTTGAAAATTGTAACTCGGAATATTTTTTCAAAAATGTCAATTTTCAAAAATACCTCATTTTGACGTAGTTTACGACGTTTTCTCAATATCTGTCAGTCTCATGTTTCCTGTTTTGCACACATTCTTTGAAAATGTTGATTACATTTGCGCAGATTTCTACAAACTGGTCTTCTTAAATTGCATTTTGATGTTGATCAGAAGAAACTTTGTATATCAGCATTTGATTGTATATAAGGGATCTCATATAGCCCTAAAGAAAAAAATCCACATGAACAATGACCCGGGCTGTGGGCGAGCCATTAAATTCCACTCTGCAGTGGGATTTGCTAGAAATTATTTTGACACTAAATGTTTCTTGTAATTCACATAGCACCGTGCATTGCCATGTGTGAGTCTGGCTCCACTTGCATGAATCATACAACATTCAAAACAAAGGAGTCGCTGTGGAGTTCAGAAAGAACTTGATTAACAAATACAAGTTACACAATGGGTTCACTTCTTTCTATTGTGTTGTCTAAATCGCATGTGAATGGCCTATTAAAAGCAAACAAACATGCCCATGCTATTGAGACACATCATATACAATGTATATAATATCAGTTAACACATTTGTGAAATGCAGTGCAAATTTTCCAAGAATGCGTGCAAGACCGGAATTACCACAAATACAGAAATTGTGAAAACGTTACAAATAACGTCAAAATGACGCCACGGACAGAATACGGTAATTTTAGAAAATTTACATTTTTTAAAATAATATCCAATTTACAAGTTTTAAACTGATGCCAGATAAAAATTTCATCTTTAGACTAACCATGTGCTAAATTTCTTTGCGATAGCAAAACGTTAAGATTTTATTAAAATGCGCAGAAACTATACTTTCTTTTTGAACACCCTGTACTAACTTATTACATGTATATTGGTTACATTTTTCTTACAACTCCGGAATGTTATTGTCACGCTGATACTCTGTTGTCACCTGTGAGAAATAAATCACAACCATAAATGAACATTTTATACAAATATTTCACAATCATGCTTTATATTTATTTAAACAAATATATTATTTATCTCTAGTGAGGCCTGTATGTATGGGACAGAGCAGTAAATTATGTTGTACATTGTACGGTAATATTACACTTGTTCACTGCAGATACTTCACTAAATTAAAGAGGCGTTCCCTATAACTTTGATCGTTTAAATCGATTCAGGAATATTATACATTAAATGAGAATTATTAATGCTTTAACTCCTCAAATTTTCAACAAAAAACTCCCACTGATTACCGAGAAAACAATGAAAACGTATGCTCGTAACGAGCCAAAATAGTCACGAGTTGTTTCCCTTTGACCACATGATAATAAATCGCTGGAAGCGATAAATTATTATTGGTCATTTAAATCCATTTTTGACATTATAGAGACATATTTCCACACACTTTCTCCTGACAAATTATGATAATTGATAGTGTTTTGTACATTTAGCTCATTTAATGTGATAGTAAAGAAAAACACGCTAGTTATAGGGAATGCCTCTTTAATCAAAACAAGTTGGTTTCAAATGTCTGTGGTTTAGCTGTCCCATTAGCAACTTATTGCATGACAGAGATGGGACACCGTTAGAAGTCATTGTATAATTACTGCAGCCTCGTTGCATGTGTCAAGCAGGTTGTAAAGTAACTGTGATCCAGTGTGCCAACCGGATTGACCACTTTGACGCAATTACACGTGCATGTAGTACTAGTACTACAGCAGTATTTTATTCTAATACTAGATAAAGATCTAGATAAAGCTGAACAAAGGCTATAACAAATAACACACTTTGATGTATAAAATATATAATCTTTGTTTTGTAACGAATAAAATATCAACATTTCATGTCCAAAAACATAAATTATCATTAAATAAAAAGAAAAAAATAGAACATATCACAGATAAAGCTTTTTAAGCACTTTTACAAACAATAAATTACGTAAAGGCACTCCAAAAAAATGATATGTTATCATCGATAAAAAAAAATCAAGAACTATATTTAGTTTCCTAAATCGGATTTCACTAAGTCCATTTGAAAAATAATATCGAGGCATAACAAATTATGTTTCATTTTTGTTTTTCTAGGACAGTTCAGTTTTGACTGACCTGTGACGTGGGTTCAATATCGCATGTCGTATGAGACTTAAACAAACTTTCACTCGCCTTTAAGACATAATTAAAATAGAGATTTATATCTCTGAGAAACGCAAAACCACCAAAAAGTATTCTACTACAGGCCAGTACATAATAATTGTTAAAATATTCTTATGAATAATGACCAACTTTGGGCGGGTTAGCAGTACTTTTAAAATACTCATCTTTATTAATGCGACCAAAACATTCAACTTAAACAAATATAACACGATTCAACAGATTAATTCAATAGAACATGGACTGTACATACGTCGTATTCAAGTTCATTATACAATTTCATAAAATACGGTGGCTTTTGAAATACAAACATTGTACTTGAGTTAAGTATAAAACATCATAAAATACACGGTATATAAAATCGGTATCTTGTCGTAACCCAGGCAGCTTATGACTTTAGTCAGAATGTGCCTTAATTAACTAGGTTCGTATATGGTATGCACAAAAGATAAATTATTAAAATACAATAAAATCACAGATAACTGTATCATTGACAAAGAGTATAACGAGGAAAAATGCTTTTAATATAATAATGTATTTTTCTAGAAAGGAAATTTTACAAAAATCGCTCAACGAATAAAGCAACCATATAAAGTCTGAACTATGCACATGTACAACACACGAAATATCGCAGATTTGTATATGTTTATTATGCTTCAATATCCCTGTTTTGTTGTGGTTTTTTGGCTTTCTTAAACTAAATCTAGACGTAAAGTTCGACAGTCAGTTGAACCGACCAGTTATCCAGGAATTTACGGACAAGCTGTACACATTAAACTTCCACAAATAGCCAACAACTTTTCAACCTGTGGATATCTTGACCTTAGAAATTATTATCTCGAAATTATATGAACATGACATGTGGCCCAGGGTCCGTTTGAAAGACACATCTTAGCTAAGAATATAGTGCCTTTTAGCATAATAATAAACAATAATTAATTTAAAATAATTCTTATTCACATCAATTATAAATAGCTGTTCGTGTAACATGTTACATTTTGTACATGAAGATGATGATATAGCAGCAAGTCAGTTAAGAATTTGCAAGCAATACAAAAAGTGATTCCAAAAGTACTACTAAAGGGAATTATAATCGATGACGTCAGTAATAAAATGTTATGTAAACATGTATATATTATAAATGAATACAATTGAATGACCGCCACAAGAATGAATGCAAAGCGGATCAAAAGTATTGACCAAACAATGGGTATTAAACTGGTCATTGTACATTACTGTAAAACATGTACAGTACATGCAGTGATTATATAAATGAGCCAGCTCACTTATCGCTATTGTATAACAATTTTATCATACATTTTTTACATTTTTTTTGAACTTTTGAATTTAAATATTAATTTTCTCAAAATCAACATATTCGACATTGTACATTCTCGTTCAACCAGCGTATTATTCATCCGAAACATGCTAACGTTAGTCCGGGAACGAAGTCTTAGCTAACCACACTGTCGTATAATGACGAACCAATAAAATTACAAGAAAACAGGTGATAACCACAGGTAACAGTACCATTGATAAAGATTATAACGAAAATTAAATTTGTAAAATTTATATTAAATTTTACATATTTTTTCATTATCTATGATTCAATTACCTGTGGTGATTGTCGTCACCAGGATTTGTCAACCTTCTGTTCTAAATTGACTTCTATTAAAACGTCAACCATTTTCATATTAAACAGGCTTGTTTTAAACAAGCGATTTTAGAAATCATCACACAAATATCTCTACGCCTAGTACTCATATATCTGACTTACACGAGTAAGGAACCGAAAACGAAAACAGAGTACCAAAACAGTCATGTATACACTATACCACAGACGTCAGGAATGATATCACAAAATATTTGGCTCACGTTCGGCACCGGTAAAATAGAACATGGACATCTCAAATTAAGCAAGACGCGATTTGCCAACTTGCGGACATTCGATTCCCGGCAACACGCCTGCAGCACATCTAAAGGTTTTTTTACCCTGTACATGGCGAAGTGTGTAAGGTCAGGAACTCTCTAGATAGGTGTTCAAAACAAAAGTTAAAGTATGTTTTGAACTTTTCGAAATGACATTGTCTTAAACAGGAATCGTCAAGAGTGCCGTTGAGAATTACGCAGATACTATATACATGTATAATTACAACTTTTTTTCAAAAGACTTTCATTATCACAGATAAACTGACAAATAAAGTAGAATATAATGATTATCACAGATAAAGTTTAACGTCATCAAGGGGATCGGGTTAGGGTTCAGTCCTAGGGATCTTCAGCTGCACATGTTGTACCCAATCGGGTAACATCGGTCATTTCCGTTGTTACCCGGTAAATATAATTACAATATGTACTATCAATCATACAGACCGAGGTGATTAGAATGTGACCGAAACGTTCACCTAATCGTGAAAGCTCCGCCATTTCCGCCAATCTCCGGTCTATTGCAATGCATAAATGCCGAAGTGATCAGAATGTGACCATATCGTTAACCTAATCGTGAAAGCTCGGTCATTTCCGCCAATCTGTGGTCTATTGCAATACATACAGACCGATATGACCAAACCTAGACTATACCGTAACCGTCATGCCCCCTCTCATTTGTTGAGCTAGTGAGTTTGTAACTTTGTTACTCTACTTAAACTCGATAAGGTTATTTTTGACATACGTCAAAAGCTAGGGCAAAGCGAACAACTCCGATGAAAATGTGAGTACACAACTAAGTATGCCAACCTTAAGACTTAAGACATATTTACAAGTGTAAAGATAGCACATAGGTCGCATTTAAAAAATACAATTATACAGCGAAATAATACGGGTGAAACATATTTTTCACTATAAGCACTAGTCAGCTTTAAGAAAAACTTAAACAGTTTAACTGATGTTTAAACTGCATAATTGTATGATTATTTGATCAAACGTTCATTTTTCACTACATCACAAGCATTTTAAAATAAATAAATTGTCAGAATACCTTAAATATAACTGACGTTTAAAACTAGATAATTTTATGATGTTATTTCATTTCTTTTTTTCACTGAGCACTAGACAACAAAGAATTGCATCATGATGTTTTTTTTTCAAATTTTCATTGAGCAATTCTAGAAGTAATCAATATTCAGAATAACATCAACTGACGTTTTACAGATTTAGCAATTTTGTCTTTGTCCATTTCTTCAAATCCACTCGTCGCTGCAACAACAACAGCCACTGGGGCAACCTCCTTCTCCTTTTCTTTACGTGGTTCTTCTTTCTTTTCAATTGGTTTCTGGGCAGGTTTTCTCTTTGGACCACGTGGAAACAGAGGAGCTGACTCTGGTCTTCCTTTCTTTAATCCATCGCCACAGTGACTGAAGAGATACGCACATGAACTCGTGCACGGAGCCACACAGAGCCGCGCCCATAAATGCCAGGACGATTTACACCAAATACCGCAAACAATATGGACAACCTGGTTGCATGGAGTGAGGCACCAGATGTGAGTGAATACAACAGGAACGAACTCCAGCCCCCAACCGATGGCGATACAAATACCACAACATAATCCCATCAGTTTGTAGGTTATCTGCCTCATACAGTCATAACAAATTTCGGAAAACTCCCAGATACAATCAAAAGACTGCGGGGATGTGCTGGGTTCCGCAAACACACTGTAGTAATCATGGCAAAGGTGGCCATTTAGATTGTTAGGGTCCCTGTTCTCGACAGGTTCAGGGTTCACAGGGGCGACACGATTGATAGCTCCCTTTGTAGCTCGGTTCGATTGGGACGACATTTTAAATCAACAAGTGTTTCAATAATATCTTGTTTGAGTTAGTTCAAACTCAAACACTTTCCAAGTACGGACGCAAAATTCGGAATAAGAATCCTTTAATCACTATGAAATGCACGTGAACTTCTATTAAATGAATGTTTCTGTAAATGAGATTCAACAATAGACTTATTGTGCAACTTCGAATTCAGTATTTATCTTATTACTTCATAATTCATAATCCAACACAAATCTGGAATGATGTAGTATAACTTCTTTGAAATACTGTATAATTTTGTCAACTACATGTATATATTAATTCCGTGTTTTAATATTTCCTTGTTTTCTTACTTTAGTCCACTATTCAACCAGAGTACTTGAATAATTGTTTGTAAACCATTCGTTTAGCGACCTCTCCTCGATTTATTGCTTTATTACCGCTCGAAAACTTCACAACGTCCTAAATATGGGAGTATATAATACTAATCGAAATTTCAGTTTATCGCACGTACGATTCGTATAAACTGTTGGACGAATTCAATAAAAAATCCAAAATTGAAGCGGGTATTTTAATTTTCTTAAAATACGTGGTTGAAGCAGCACTTTCGCGAACAGCACATTTGCTCTTTTCACCTCGGTAGTCTCAAACATTGAGCAAGTTATTTAGTTTAGTGAAAATAATTGAAAACCTCTAACGCTATGTTTCTGTCCGAAAATGAAGTCCACTCAACGATATTCCTTCAAATGTGTCAAATGCGCTCAATGTCACATCTTCCAAGTTACGAATTCACAGCACAATTTTGCAGCGCAACTTTTCATGCCTGCTTGTTCAAATATAATAAATATTTCTTGAAATGTATATCTAATGTAGAACGTGTGAAGAAAAGAACGAAAAAAAGGTTCAAATATTTCGTAACGATTTATAATCCTATGAGGTCAATATTCCTGCGGTTATAAATCTTTTAAATTTTTATCCAATTCTATTAATGGTAGGACAACACGTCAAACGGTCACGATTTAAGACATACAACAAGAAGTAGGCCAGGTTAAGCTGATCAGGCTATGTCTAGTTTCCACAATAAAATATAAACAGAAGAAAATGTTCAGCGACGTACAATACATTTGAACAAGCAATCCTAGTTAGTATATATATAGTTTATAATCTCTAAATCAAACGTTCCCTCCACGGACAATTTCTTCAAACGGTATTCTTTATATTTGAATTTTAATCTACATTCGAGCCAGAAGTTTTACTTGTAAGTAGGTGCTATTGTTTAAACAAGGAAACATATCGGGTTACTTAAACGAAATTTTAACCATTAAAATTTTAACATATTGAGTGAGGCATGAAATGCAATATTGCAACCTTTGTTTACGGTTAATTAAGCATTTTTTCCATTAAATTCTCACTTTGACGTTGCTCGATTTCTTATAACCTACATTAATTGCTCACTTTGAACTTTGACATTGCACGAGTGTCTATATGAAATGCTCACTTTGACATTGCACGATTTATTATTACCTACACTTAATGCTCACTTTGACATTGCACGATTAATTATTACTTCTATTAAATGCTCACTTTGAAAATTACATGGTTTATCATAACAAACATGAAATACTCACTTTGACATTGCACGGTTATCTACATGAAATACTCACTTTGACATTGCACGATTATCTACATGAAATGCTCACTTTGACGTTGCATGATTATCTACATGAAATGCTCACTTTGACAATGCACGATTATCTACATGAAATGCTCACTTTGACAATGCACGATTATCTACATGAAATACTCACTTTGACATTGTACGATTATCTACATGAAATACTCACTTTGACATTGTACGATTATCTACATGAAATACACACTTTGACATTGTACGATTATCTACATGAAATGCTCACTTTGACATTGTACGATTTATCATTCACTACATGACTGAATGCTCACTTTGACATTACACGATTTATCATTCACTACATTAAATGTTCACTTTGACATTGCACGATTTATCATTCACTACATGAAATGCTCACTTTGACATTGCACGATTTATCATTCACTACATTAATTACTCACTTTGACATTGCACGATTTATCGTTCACTACATGCAATACTCACTTTGACATTGCACGATTTGTCATTCACTACATGAAATGCTCACTTTGACATTGCACGATTTATCATTCACTACATGAAATGCTCACTTTGACATTGCACGATTTATCATTCACTACATGAAATACTCACTTTGACATTGCACGATTTATCATTCACTACATGAAATACTCACTTTGACATTGCACGATTATCTACATGCAATACTCACTTTAACAGTGCACGATTATCTACATGAAAAGCTGACTTTGACATTGCACGATTATCTACATGAAATACTCACTTTAACAGTGCACGATTATCTACATGAAATGCTCATTTTGACAATGCACGATTATCTACATGAAATACTCACTTTGACATTGCACGATTTATCATTCACTACATGAAATGCTATAGAATATTTCGCTGGCTTAGAATCGGTGTGTAGAATCACGTGATCAAAACGATTGAAATGAATGCGGTTTTACGCTCAAAACTATTTCGATTTGCTCGACCAAAAGCAGTTTCCAACCGAGTGTAATAATTTGGTCGAGCATCAATTAAAAACAGCTAAAGATAGAGCGAACTCGGTACTTGCCGGGTATTCTTACATATACGGAATGTACTTAAGGCTGTATAATATAACCATATTAAATGTACGATCGTTATAATCAAGAAAAAACTCACCGTTAGCAGACGAAATTGAAATAGTTTTGATCGTAAAACCGCATTCATTTGATCACGTGATTCTACACACTGAGAATGAGAAGGCCGTAGGAACAAAATCGATATTTGGAAACAACAAGAAGAAAAAAACTGTCCGAAAATACTCCTTACTTATGGTAAAACAAGCTGTAGCCTACGTATCAACTTCAGTTTGGTCAACATGGCAAGTTCCGATTTCGATTTTGAAATATGTATACGTCTTATAGGGTCGTAAGTATTTACGACCTTTTCATTCTTAGCCAGCGATTTTGGGTGGTATCAATTACTTTCTAAGCAAAACGATTCTAAGACGCCTAAATGAACAGTGGTCGCCGTTCGTTTTTACGTCATGATTAATAAGTGACGTCACATCAATGACCAACAATCGAAGTCTAGTAATAATAAATATCAACATTTATGTGTCGTGACTCAAGTTTAAATGAAGGTAAACTAATTGTTCAATCTAGGAAATTAATACATGTAGCTGTCACTCTGTCCCCGTACTCTTTTCTGACATCATTCGACTAACTTTGATTTTAATCTGCATTTTTGACACAATTATACGTCTTTTTTCCAAAGTCGTGCACATAATTGCACGTGCTGCGAACGAAAGAAAGTGTACAAAATTATTACATTTTTAAAATCTAGAATGACCAATCTAATTACACACCAATTTTCATGAAAATCGGGCGACGTGAGAATTTTGCAGACAAACGTAGCCAAGTACCTTAAATTATTTCATTGGCGTTGGAATACAACCTGGAATGTTAAACGGTCAATGGAGATCAAAAACACGAAACGCACGTGCATCTCTGACCGAACAGACCAAGTGACACAGGGCCAGTTTGTCACAATATGAAAGTGGTTAACGTATTTTGCATGTCTAATGCGAACTTCTCTCGCGAAATGTTGTCACGTCAAGCTTGTTCGTCCTAGAACTAAGGGAAGTAACTAGTTCTAGGGTTTGTCAATTCCAGACTTAGTGATCTCCCTTGCCACTTGCGGGAATTTGAAATGGGTTTTTAAGAATTTAAGTTCCATAGTCATTAGACTTAGTTGAGCAATTTTACTAGTACGCCAAGGTTCAGTTGGGTCACCATGTCAAGTTCCGATTTTCACACGTGTTTAAACCCCACATGGTAGTCCATCGATCACACGCCACGTACCCTTCCTGTTCCACCCACTCGCGCAGCAGATCGATGTTAGCTACCACACGCACACGCACACGCGCACGCGTACGTATGTTTCCCCAACGACCAGGGGAACTTAAAATGTGAAAGGGCACTTGAGCGAAGGCTTAACAGCTGAAAAGGGTCCTAAAAATTACTAACTTAAACTTTTTTAATCCTGTTGACATTGAAACCTATCGATGCCAAATCAGTCCCTTTAAAGGTACATGTAGTTCGGCCTACATGTAATTGGTTGTTATGGAATTGCTCGGAGTAGTTGGGGTTTTAGGTTATTTAGGTCCGGTGTTGTTCATTGTCGGTGTAGAGCTGAATCAAGTGACTTTCCCTATTGATCAGGTATTTATACCAAAATCCTCAATCATTGGGGCGTAAAAAATAGTTTCTCCCTATGCCCCCAGCCAGAAGTTCCTAATTCTTACCGGGAGAACATCCCCGAGATATTCGGACCAATATAAGCAATGTGCCATCGAATGTTCGCCGAGCATTTTATAAAGAATTCTCGAAGGTTACTTGCATTTAAGCAACATATCAACTATCTATATGTTTATCTCAGAAGCATCCCCGAAGTTATTGATGCTTTTGGGATGCTTAATTCCCCGGTATTTAACCGAACATCCTAGATATTCCCGACACTCACCTTATGTATATCGGGTACCTCCTGAATTTCCATACATCCTCGAGGTAGTTGGATGGACGCAAAACTGAATATCGGGAACACACCGGTAATTCTCCCGTTCTAAATGAGTTCCCGAAGTTTCACGTTGACCACGAGGATCATATTCTTCCCAATGCTTATAATTTCCCATCGCAGCACCGGGAATACATCGCTGCCGGAAAAATGCTCAGTGGACTGGTACCTAGCCTTAAGCTAGCCTGCTCGTTTCCATCCTGTCCCGTAGTCTAGACACGCCGTGATTGTGTACGATAAATTATACGTATAGCTTATACAACCACACATACATGACTGTATTCTTACAATTTGTACAATGACTCTAGATTTTTGTTTGCTTGTAAAGTTACATGTTTGTAGATCATCATACAGTTCGATCATGGATACCCGGCAGTGACGTCATGAAGTGATTTTTAAATCGGATAAGTTAATTGCCAATATAGCGTTTCTGGTTCGAGGGAACATTCTCTTGGAAACACGAAACGTAAATAAAAAAGAACCTGCATGTTTTATATTCAGTGTTTTGTCTTTGTTTTAAATTTTATAAACCTGATTTCTATCAGTAAGACTGGCTAAGCTGAATAAAAACCCTGTTAGAATGCGTCTGAGAACGTTTTTGGTTGTCAAAACCCCCGCCATGCGGCTGACAGCCGATTGGTGATATTTCCGGTATTTCCCTGGGCAGCCCTGACAACTTAATTATAAGTTAATATTGTTCCCGGGTATTGGTTCCGATAAAAAACCCAACATTTCACCCGCAGTGCGGGGAAAGCTAGAATGTAAAAACTGGCCGTTTCCTGCCTATCCACCGCCCATCCCCATGATGGGAGGGCGCGTGGACGCTAGGCCTACTGACTAGTGCCGATTTATAGATCCAAGTAGAATCCAGACCTAGAGAGACTTATGAATTCACGAGGTTACACTTTTGGATACACAATCTTCCATGCGGACCTAAAAATGGGTAACCCGACTCGATGGATTGTCTCGTGCAATTCGACTCAGTCGTCAACATATCATTTGAATGGGCGTAGGAGCGTCTTCAACATTGGGGGCCAAACATTTGACAACTTAGGGTAATTTTTTTTACTGCATTATTTGTCAATAGCCATTGTCTGCACGAAAATTCACTCGTACAGAAATTTTACTCTTAAACGTTGACAATCCTCCTATATCTATATAATAACTGAGTTTAG
This sequence comes from Spisula subtruncata, assembly GCA_963678985.1. Classification (NCBI taxonomy): domain Eukaryota; kingdom Metazoa; phylum Mollusca; class Bivalvia; order Venerida; family Mactridae; genus Spisula; species Spisula subtruncata. The sequence continues at coordinate 33,466,240 of OY787673.1, read as the reverse complement.
GGGTCTGTGATAATTTGGTTTAGTAATTACAGTAATAAGACCAGTACTTGAAAAAAAGGTGTTCTTAATAGCGAATCGGTCTTATTAGCGGACCTTTTTTGTTCTAACTTGATTTAATACTTTGGGACCTTAAGCTGGCAAAAATCTGCATGATTTCAAAATAATCAAAGTGGTCTTATTAGCGGAACTTTACTGTACTTGGTACCTGGAAGTTAATCAGTTCAAGTACACGGGGTGCGGGGAAATTTTCTAAACAATGGATCAATCTGGTGCATTCTAGGCGTTCCGAGATACCTTTTTTGGTATCAAAAAAGGACCTAAATACAGGGAATTTAAATTCTGACATTATAACATTTGTAAAGTGCACACAATTTTAATTGCTCTGACGTCGCGCACGGTGTTGCGTCGTGGAAGCGTCACACGGAAAGCGTACAATTTAACGTCAAAATATTCGAGCAGTCATTTTCATCGCGTTGTCTTGAAAAAAATACTAAATTGATGTGTATTAAATCCAATATATTGTTCAAGTATATATCAACGATATTAATACTGAAAAGAATACGAATATAACTAGTAATATTATTAAATAATTTTATAAAGAACGTCGGAAAAGTATTTTGTATTTACAAAAAGAACGGGTTAAATAATGTTTTACGGTTCTTTCTTCAACAATAAGATCTTTAATTTAGTAGTAATCTTCATCTTTAATTTATTACTCGTAAATAACCTCTATATGTTTTATTACTCTATATAGGAAACAATGAGCTGGCTTAGAATGAAAAGGTCGTAACTACACAATCGATATTCAGAAAATCAAGAAAAAACTCTTTACTTATGGTAAATCAAGCTGTTTCAACATCAATTCGTTCAGCATGACAAATTCGTATTTTCATGAAAATAGGCTCATAAGAATCGCCTTGTGAAGCAGTCTTATATAAGTCGTAAGTAATACACATGTAGTAGTACTTATATTTTTAATTAATGTGTTCGTATTTGCCCCCCCCCCCCCCTCTGATAAGATTTAATTCACAAAACATAGGTAATGCTTAACATAAATTATGAATAAAATATTATGTATATCATACACGTGTGTTTTCATTGTGGTGTGTATTAAAATTATGTATCTGTGTGTCAGAACATGCGGACGTTAGTTATGTTCGACGTCATGTTTAGAGCGTAAATTTATAAAAGTTTACAAGCTATAATGCCGATGTAAAATATTGTATTATTTTAGCATATATGCTAGGAAACTTATGAAATTTTACATGATAAATCTGTCATGAAAACGGAATATGAACATCATATTTTTGTGTTCTCATTCATTTAAACCTACTAACACCGTAGTTCAAATAATAATGAATGATTAGAGTCATGACTCGAGTCCATCCCCAACTTTTTTAACCATCCGATATTGTAAACCCGATAGCCGTTTACATATAGAAGTAAGAAGGCTATAATTAAATAAATCGCTGTAACTTGTTTTACGTTTAACACACAAAATTTGTTACTATCACAAATGTTTATTTAATTTATCTACCTTCTTATGAATATTTTTTCATTAATTTAAAATAATGAATCAATGGTCCTACATATGTTTAAAAACTGCAACTCTTCATCTTTATAACGGCCTTTACTTTCTATTGAAAACCCGATAAAAATGCTAAATTTTGGTATTTTTGTTTCGTTTTGTTTCAAATTTACACTATTTTGTTAAAATGTCACAATTAATGTTACTATGACATTGTCTTGGTAATTTATTTTTCTTTCAAGATATATAAAAATAATTATGTTTAATAGCTATCTTTGCGGTCCTATGTAACTTTTAGTCAACTGACGTGTCAATTTAAATAAGATTTTGTCGTCTCGGAAGTACTCGGCATTTTACGTAGACCGCCGAAGATTCTGATATATATAATGACATCTCCCGCTGTGAATAACTTGTACACTTCGCTCTATGGTTTTTATTGCTGATCATAAAATTAATGATCATTTATAAAGCCGATGATTTTTGCTTTTTGAATTTTGATGTTAGTTCAATGAGATTGATGCTGCCTTTTTAATATCTCATTTGATAGTAACCTAAGTTACAAACTCGGCATTTACTTAAAACTGCCAAAGATTCTGATACGTCTACTGTCGTACATTAGTTTCGGGTTTATGTTAAATCTTATTATCAACGTATGTAAATTGAGTTTGATATTTATTAAAAGAGAAAAGTCGTATGCGCGAATTAAAGAAGAACAAATGTACACATTATTAAAACAGTTGTTTGTTATTCCAAATGTTTTCTTAAATGAAAAGCGGTAAAAAAACCCAGTAAAAATCGAAAATGTTTCCTTTATTATTAGACAAATAATATATGAAAACTAAGAATTGAGACGAAATATGTGTTATGTGTTCGCACCTGAAGACTCTAACTTTATTTTTTATTCCCATGCAAGATTGGCATTTAGTCATAAAATTTTCACTAATAAGATGACATGTCTATATATTTTCGCAATAAACAGTCTCTCAATTTTCCAAAACCTTATATTTTTTATAAACTATGACTTATTGACTATAAAATAAAACTAGAAAAAAGTAAATTCAAGCAACTTTATTTTTTTACAAAATGTCACACTTTATTTGCTTTAGGACATGCTCTATTATAGTTTAAGTTTAAAAAGCATTTATTCCTGTTTTGGTATTTTTTTATAAAAACCTACAATTTTTCTTTTCGTATCGTATAGATAAATATCATCTTATAACCCTGTTAATTAGTTTATGACTGCCCCGCTGTGAATTCTAATTATGCTGTTTATTGTACAATGTACACCTCGCTACAGGGGTTTGATTGCTGATCATTTATAGAGCCGTTTTATTTATTGTTTTACAAGTTTGATGTTGAATTCTAACTGATTTACGCAGGAAATAGACCCATAAATTACGTGTATTTGCGTTAATTTGTGTGTGTGTGTGTGTGTATTTTTTTTATTCTTATATATTATTTATGGAGCCATATAACTGCCACCACTTAAAATTTGATTTTCATGAAATATTTCGTGAAATTAACGAGGGATTTCATGAAAACAGAAAAATATCATGAATGCAAGATAAGTATCTTAAGGCGAAAAATTGCTTGTTAGTGCTCTGAACTGACACCACATAAAGATAATGCTTTCGTGAAATCAAATAAGTTTTTCATGAAAACATAGAAATATTTCACGAAACAAAATTATTTTTTCATGAAATAATTTTCATGAAACCAGATAAGTTTTTCATGAAATAATTTTCATTAAACTAGTTATCTCTAAATAGAACTATCTCATTCGGCGAACTACGCTTCTTGTCGCACATTGCTTATTCACTTGGGATGCAAGACTGTTTTAGAAGAAGTAAGTAAGTTTCTTTTTATTAACAATAAATGTAGTTATTAGTCCCCTACCGGTTTTTGACCGGAGGGGACTATAGGTTTGCCCTCCGTCCGTCTGTCCGTCCGTCAGTCAAACAATCTGGATCTTGACATAACTCAAACAGTTTCCAAGCTAGTTTATGAAACTTGGTATGTTGATAGGGGGGCAATAAGGGGATTATGCACGTCTTAAAATATTTTGATTCTGACAAAATTCCTGGTTGCTGTGGCGACAGAAAGAGTGAAAATATGCCCAAATTTGGATCCTGCCATAACTCAAACAGTTTCCAAGCTAGGTTTATGAAACTTCATATGTGGATAGGGGGCAATAAGGGGACTATGCACGTCCAAAAATATTTTGATTCCGACAAAACTTGTAGTTGCTATGACAACAGAAACATTGAAAATGGCTTCAAACCGGTAGGGGACTTCTGTATTGCTTGTAATTCTTAATTACTTGTTATATGCATAGGGGTCTGTAGCGTCTTCCACCCCATTCACTGTTAATTCATAAACAGTGAATGTGAGGGAAGACGTTACAGACCCCTATGATTGTTACCAAGTGATATGAGGGAAATGTATGAACATTGTGTACATATTGTTAAATGTACATCCTCGACTTATACACCAAAACTTAATATGTGTTCGCACCTTAAAAAGGCTTAACTGTACGCAAAGTCACCAACTCAAAAACCATGAGAGCCTTGGAGGTCACTTTTTTGAACGTCAAAAGGTGAGGCACGCAAGTGTAACGTTTTTGACGTCGAACAGCATTTTGACAAAACGTCAGTAATAAGTACAACGGATACGATGCCGCACGAAATTAAATTATTAAATTTTAAGTTGCAAATATCTAGATACTACATACACAAAAGGGGCTATAGGGCTATAGCGCTTTTCAGCGGAATTTATATTCTTACTCAAGCCATAATACGAGTAAAGGTAAAAGGCATCTTTTGTCTGAATTCCCGTCTACGTCATAATTTGGACTAATTTGACGTCGTTGGACATTTTGTAGACGCAAGAAAAAAAAATTATATTTTTTTATTTATCATTCAATCCACTTGAAAATCGCTTTGTTTGTTCTACGGAAAAAAAGTATTGTTTTTGTTAATTTGTCATTGAAATAACTTTGAATCGACCAAATTTGCAAACGTTTAAAAATTGAACTTTTTATAAAATTCACTTTTTTGTACATTTTAACTAATATTGGACATTTTGTAGACGCAACCTCATCTTCAAGAAAACATTCGTATTTTATGGTATCAAAAATTTTTTTAAATAACACATCTACGGATAAAAAGTATTTGTTTAGTATAATATTACTCACGTGCACACACAAATATTAAAGTTATTCACCTTAAAAGACAGACAATTTAAATGATTACGTCACGAAAATACAAAAGTCTCGCTTTTTTTGCCGTTGTCCCTTTTTCGCTTATTTTTTAATTATATCTACGGAAACGCACGAAAATAACATGGCAACATGTTTCAAGCATGTGTTTCCCTGCGAATCTGTTTAGTAGCTAATACTTTATTATAACTTTTACCTAATTGACCCTGTGTTTTTGTTACAAGGCTCGCTATGTTTTTCGCGAAATAATCAAACAAAATAACGTTTGGTGAATTTTACGTTTATTATTTCCATTATTGGCCGAGTAAAGCAATAATTATCGTTGGAAATTGTTTGCTGTTGGTGGCGTTTTCGCGTGTGCCTCACCTTTTGACGTTACATGTTTTGACTTATGACTTGCATCTTGTTACCTCTAGACTAGACATTAATGTCAATTTTCGCAAAAAAATCGTGCAATGTCGATTTCTCAGATATATGTTTTATGACAAAAGTTTTGCTCGTTTTTTTTTATTATTCATGCCCAATTTCAGCCTTTTTAAAAGAAATATTACACTGTGCACAACCATAAAACATATTGGTTCACTAGCCATATCGTCACGAAATTAAAATGATATGTGCAACGTGAATTGGTAGATCTAGGTTATTTTTCTCCCTTTTAAAAAAAAGAGTTTTAGACCATCATTTAAAATGACTGCCATGGTAATCATAACGGCCGACACGAGATAGGTCTGATAAAAAGAGTAATACATTGGGTTTTTTTCATGAGACCCATCTCGTGTTGTATATGCTCAGATATGTTTCATTAAAGTAGATACTATGTTTGGTGACTTTCTCCAAAAATACTTATTATGTGAGAACATAGTCATTTGATACTGCTGGACTATGCATAAAGATGAAGTTTGAATAATACGACAATTTTCAAGTTGCAGACGACAACATGTGGAGCGGACGGGCAAGGCAAAACTGTACCCGACCCGTCCCCTTCAAACAGTATTTGGTGGACAACAATGTATTCTGTTTGGCTGAGTAGCATGCCAGACACAAATCAGAAACTGAGAATCTACGTGTTAGATAGTCACTGATCATTGATCGCTGGCTTAGAATGAAAAGGTCGTAAGAACAAAATCGTTATTTTGACAAAACAGGAAAAATACAGTTACTCTTAAAATTACTCTTTACTTATTGTAAAACAAGCTGTTTCAACTAAAGTTTGGTCAACAAGACAAGCTCCGATTTTCATGAAGATGTACTCATAAGAAGCGCCTTGTGATGCTGATATTAAATGTGTATCCGTCTTATATGGTTGTAAGTTGTACTTCATTACATGGTTCAAGTACCTCAATGTTTCCTTCTACAATCAGTAAGTAACACAAATGTATACATTGAACTATATGTACATCTGTTGCAAACGAGTTTATAGTATAACTATATCGCTGGCTTAGAACAAGAAGGTCGTAACCGTAGGCGGATCCAAGGGGGGGGCGGACCCGGCGTACGCCCCCCCCCCAAATCGCTAAGTAATATTTTTTATTTGACTGAATTAGTCTAGTTATATGTAATTTGCCTTTAATTCTTTGTGAAAAAGTATTAAAAGGTGAAAATTTCGTTCTCGCTACGCTCGCAAATTACCTTTAATCTATGAATGAAGGGGTGCATCCACAAAAAATGATGCTACAAGTACGCCTATATACTGGATCACTCTGCAATGGATGAAACACTGCAGACAAAGCATGCCCTATTTACTAGCCAATAAGGTATCTCAGACCACCAGAATACACCAGATTGATCCCTCGTTTTGAAAATTTTCCCGTCAGAGCATGCCGCCCCCGGACCCCTACTTTTGAAATTAGATTCTAAATATCATTAATTTTGTAAAACTATGATATAGTGCAGATAACATACGTGAACATTTATATTACTTTTTACTGATTTTTTTTTGCTCGCTTCGCTCGCAAACTTTATTCAATCTATGTGTCAACACACGTTCTTTGCAAACACGTTTATATACACTCCATAAATATTCTTTTCATTTATAAATACTGCCAAGGGAGATGATTCCGGACAGGAGAAGCTTCCGGACAAACGGTCGTAGACGGTTTATTTAGTTAAATAATTCATTGATATTGGTATCAAAATACTCAGGTGCGTATTTAAAGGAAATCTGGAAGAAAAAAAAAATCAAAATCAACAAATAATTACTCATATACTGAAAATATCGTCTGCTGTTGTGATTTTGACATCAGCACCGCCGGGGGGTAAACAAATTTAGTGCGCATGCGCATTATAGCGCGTGCACAGCGCGAGCGACAATGATTTTATAATGTTCAATTATTTAGTTCAAACTTCTGTAACGAGATCGTGGCCGAGTGGTTAAGCAGCTCGATTAGTAATTATCTGATGCTAAGGTCCAGCGATCGCATCACGGCGGCGCCAAAAAAAAATTTTTTTTTAATTTTTATTTTTCTTCCAGCATTTACTTTAGCGCAATAGACGGAAATTGTCCTCATTATCTGTTGAGAATATTTTTTTGATATCTCATAAATAAATCTGAAAAACTTTTTCCACATTTTGTTTCGATTTTCGGCCGGTAAACAAGATACGGTATGGATTGGAATTTAACCTGTCACGAGCGCCCCCTGGGTTGAAAACATGTGCGTCACGTGTTGTCATGTCGTAAATATTGACATATTTTTGCATGATTGTGAAGAAGAAACCCTGTTCTAAATATTTCCTGGTAATATGTTTCTAAATATTCGTCGTGGAATATTCGAAGCAGACTGTCCGGTATATCTACGGTAATACCGTTGAAAATAGCACAAAAGTGCCCCTTTTCAGGCCCCAATATTTTGCTGTTTACGTGACGTCATTTTTCGGGAAACTTATTTTTAGCAAAGATCCTGAACCAAGGTATTTGTAAACACAAAAAAATCTTAGAAAAAATCTATTTTTAACTCCAGGGGAAGCTTTTTATGCGATTTCTGTCCGGAATCTTCTCCTTTGCCAGTACTCCTTCCTCCTATATTACTTTTAGAGGTTGACAATTACATATAAAGCCTTCAAAAGTTAACATAAACGTCTTCAGATTAAGCATATATCTCAAAATCGGGCACTTGTGTAAACACTTCATTACGATTAATCTAAGTACATGTGTACTGTTCTGTATTTAATAATAAAACATGTCCTGTTTCACAACAAATAAGGTATCTCAGAACGCTCAGAATGCATCAGATTGATCCATTGTTTAGACAAAAATCCCGGGGGAGCATGCCCCCGGCCCCCCTACTTAAATTGATAAACTTCCAGTTACCATGTAATTAAAAAATTGCCAGAGAATCATAAACTGAGTTGTTATACGCTTCCATGAATGAAGGGTTGTAATGTTGTAAAGACGCTCCTGTGCCCTGGACCAAAGCAAATTTCTTACGCCCCCCTAACCGGAAATCCTGGATCCGCCCATGGTAACTACCAAATCGAGAAAACTGTCTGTAATTTACTCTTTACCTATGAGAAAATACGTTTTTAAAACTTCATTTTGGTCAACATGAAAATATGCTCATAAGAAGTGCTTTGTGAAGCAGATTTCAAATATGTATGAGTCTTATAAGGTCGCAAGAAGTAGTAACGACCTTCTGGTTCTAAGCAATCGATATGTAGTGTGCGTTTTGGTTATAGAAAGGGGAATAAGTCTCAGTGTTCATTGAGATTACTATAGTGGATTTACCTCCCTTTAACTGCAAGTTTTTTCAAATACAAATGTACTTACTATTGTGAGAAACAGCAACCTGTCTATAGTGACACTATATAGATCCTGGAAAGGGTGTGGCTTTACATCGGCTGTACAGAGCCATATTTGGTAGTAATATAAAACCGGGATAAATGTGAGCCAAAATATAACACGAGCAGAATACAAACGCCGATCAACCTTAAAACTTAAACTTAATTGTGTCTGCCTACCAACTATTTGTATATCATCAACTACATAAAAATTATGAACATTCGTAATGTAAAATGTAAACAAAATACGTTTATTTCTAGTCTTAAGAGCATTTATTAAACATTAATTGTTAGGTATATTCTTCAATGTAGCTAGGCCCAAAGGTGCAAGATGCGATGTTGACGTGTCCATACAATACACCAATAAATAAACGAAACCATTGTAAGAGAACCTATGAGAACGTAAGAGAACGGTGTGGCCTTCGTGGCACATCTTGTCAGGAATCGTGTTGGCGTCGATAAGGAAGCGTTACATTCACTATCAGAACGTGTGATAGCGTTGTAATACAGGCAATTAATCGTGGATCTCTATGATATTTTCCAATCGTGGGCATCGTGGACATCTTGGCTGACTGTAACACCAGCATAACCAGACTTGGTAGAAAACGGCATTATGGCCACATTGCTGACTTAGAACAAGAAAAATCTGTCGGAAAATTACTCTTTGCTTATGGAAAAAAGAATCTTTTTCAACTTGAGTTTGGTCGACATTTCGATTTTCATTAAAAAAGACTCCTCTTATGATGAAGATTTTAAATATGCATCTGTCTTATATAAGGCCGTACGTGTTACTTACGACATTCTCATTCTACGCCAGCGACATGTTGATGTCGGCTATATACGACCATTTTGATAGCATTTCTGTTTTTAAATGACTCGTTATACCTCACGACTTTCGCATGGGCAGTAAGAAGCTTTTCGCCAGACGATATAGTACAAAGTCTGAAACACGTGGGCTTTGTATATATTGCAGAACGTTGCACCAATTATTCGTGGAAAATGTGTCGAAGAAAGCAAATATCCGAGATAAGTCGACATTCTCCCAACTGTATGCTCTCCTGGATCAGCTGTTCCACGACAATATCGTGCGATAGTCACCATACTCACGAGCCAGATAACATTCCTCATATTTAGGAATGTAAACCCGCATGAATAAGTTAGTGCATTATTTTATTGTGCGATGGTCGCAGCAAAACATTTTTTTTCACTAGCTTCTTAGTTACCAGTTTAAACATGTATTGTTAAAGTGTATAGAGCTATATCTGACGGTCATTTAATGTCAAAATAATTACTTACATCGTTTTAAATATAATACTAAACGACCTTAATTGCAAATTAAAACTTTGGATGCATTCCGTGTATTTTGTAACAGTCGTCCAAAAAATAGACGATTCTTATAATTTCATAGGGTGTTCTAGAACACTTCCGTATGAAAACGGACAATTCGCATGTGCAATAAACCACAGAGAGAGTTTCTGTTAAAGCTGAAGCGAAAAACGATCTAGCGGATATGAAAGCATTTTTTCCAGTTTTTTTTTATTATTTTTTAAATCTGTGAAACTTTGTTCGGTGCTGTCCATAGGGAGACTATGGAATACAAACACCACCTTCCCTGATTTACCAATTTACACCATGAAGCATGTTGGTAAGGCTTACTCAGCGGTCCAGACGGGATTGAACTCGATCCTCTCGATGGCAAGACGCACTCACTACCTCTAGACTATCAATCTGTCCTGAAGTGGATTGCAAGTAGTTATGCGCAAAATTAGGCGCTGTATACTGGACTATCAAATGTCTGACAATAGTGGACGTCGGAAATCTATTTTATTTTGTCATTTTGTATATTTTCACCAAGAACTAAAGGCAAATTACCTTTAACAAGACTATTGAAGACCGAAAATTATGAATTTGGTCTGATTTATAGGTGGGATCAAACGATATATTGGGCCCCCTGTCCTGGCATTGGGAGGCCTGCCCCCTTCCCGGGCCCGGCTCCTACGTCCATGAAGACTATCGTTATGTTACCGGCGTCATAACAACATCTATTGGTGGTCTATCCATGCTGAGGAAGAATATTATTATTATAATTAACCAGGACCTTGTCTATTAATATCTAGAGTCCCTGAATTAACTTAAGTGTGACTGTTCTATCAAATACATATTTCTATATTGCTGCAAGGCGAAACTTAAATACATTTATTTTTTATGTAAACGCTCGTCTATTTCTAAAGGCTAATCAAATTGTGCGAACTTGTTTTGTGTAAAATAGTCACAAGTCATGATTGTATTTACTCATACGAAAGTCGTGAAAAAGGCTTAACATTGTGTACAAAACACGATCACGTGCTGCTATGCATAATGAGCGAGGTGATCAGAATAGTACGTGTTGAGAAATCACGTGACGTCACTATGCAGGAGAAAAGTTTTGAAACAAGTCGAATATGATGAAATTCTGTGTTCTTTGTTGGAATTTGTTACATTTCGGACCTTTGATGCGGATTATTGAAGTAAGTAAAGTATATTACATAGTATTACGACATTTCTTACTGTATTAGGTGTATAATTTGTTGCAAAATCAAGACTACTGTACACGTTCCAGTCAGCCCGCCCGCCCGCCAAAGAAACCACAGGTTCTCTGTTTGGGTGGAGGGTCTAGAAACTACGTACAAGCTTGTTCTCCCAGTTAGTGTGGCAGCCAAAGGGCCATATTCACATCCTCTACTCGACCGTCCCTCCACTCTCACTCACTAAGATAATCCGATTTTAATGATCGTTTCGTCCGTGCGCTTGAGTGGGCATTCGACCTAACTAGAAATTGGTATTCACAACGGTTAGTGTCGCTGGAGTTCACTCGACTGAGTGGTGAATTCTCGAGTGGCCGAAACGGTCACTTGACTGTGACTCCAGCTACACTCAAGTAGGGTATGTGAATACCGATTTAGCACACGAATGTTTGACTAATAAAGTTATCGTATTTTCAAGATAAATTAACCAACGAACCTTAAATTCATATTTTGTAATATAAATTTTGTAATATTTTGTGATACTTAAGTATATTTTTTAACCATATAAAGTTCAGTTGCAGTACATGTCTGAAATATGTGGAATTTAAATTTAGTACTTTTAGTGCGATGTTAATAACATGGTGTATTGTACTCATTTGTATAATATAAGGAATATGAGTACAAAAATGCATACATGTACATGTATATATGGATTGATATATTTAATCATTGCCTTTGATTGCTTTTAATCCCGTGAAGATAACTAAAATATTTTCATTAAAATAAAAACGTGGTCACTTGTAACACAAGTAGGTGGTTTCCGTTGCAATCACTAATGAGCAAGAATTTTGCCTGGATATTCTTGTGTAGAGTGCCCGTGTCGAGTGTTGGGATACGGGTTCGATCCCATATCAAGAAGATTAAACATACATATTGCCGGACAGAACATCTCTTTCAGTCTTTCTAAATGCACATTAACATGCCAATATGAGAAATATGCCCTCACAAGACGTTCAGTATAATAGGCAAAAACTTGGAGCTCTTCTCTTTTTGTTCATTGATACAATTTAGACGATGAATATAATTAAAAATTGTGTGTCGAGAATGATCGAAATGAATTGTAAAAAATGTTTCGCATTCAACTTTAAATAAATTAGTACATGCATAATCTAGATGTACACTTGATATGTATTTAATTTATTATTTATATACATTATTGTCGCTCTTAAAAATGACATTCTATGAAGTATTGGCGTTCAAGTGACCTGGCTTTCCTGCGTTGTATCTGTAGTAAGTTGCCCAACAAATGGCACAGGAGAGTGAGCTATTGATAAAAAGAGTAACCGATTTTATGTCATATGATTTCTAAATTGTTAATCTGAAACTTCCTGCCCAACGGTTTGTGGAATTCATATTGATAAGATATTATTGGGCCTGCTTCCACAACAATGCTGGATTATGGCACGGTATCATTTAAAACATTTAATTTGATGTTTATTATTATTATTGGCAACATTTTAGTGGGTATGCGTTTAATTAACGCTATATGTAATAACATCTAAGTTTTATGTAAATGGGTCCAACTTTTTTTATAATCTTATTACTATTATTGTGTATTCAAACTAAGGTCTTATTTTTGTGAGTTCAAATATGTATTCATCTCATATAACATAAAACTCATCAACATTAGAATTCGGCTTTGTTTATATCAGGAAAATGCACCGAAACTAAAAAAAAACTATTCAATAATTTATCATGGATTGTTTACACAGTTTACTATCCTACCATGTATTATAACGGTCACCCATTCGAGAAAGTGGAGGTCGATAAATGTATGTGAATACCAAATCTCCACTCGAGCTTCACTAACTCGACCGTCACTCCAGCTACACTTGAGGCTCCCTTAGGTTAGGGTGAGTCGAGTTGGAGTGGAGGAACGACATGTGAATACGGGCCAAAGATAATTATGTTTGGCAGCTTTTTTATTTCTTTCTTTCTTCCATGTAATTTGCAGGGCCCACTCTGGGTCACTATCGCAAATTTTAGAGACAGACGCCTTGTGGTTGAATCCATGTTAAGTGTCAATATGCCGGTCAGTTGTATTGGTGTAACTGTAAGGCCCTTATTCACATGTCGTTCCTCCACTCCAACTCGACTCACCCTAACCTAAGGGAGCCTCAAGTGTATCTGGAGTGACGATCGAGTTAGTGAAGCTCGAGTGGAGATTTGGTATTCACATACATGTATCGACCTCCACTTTCTCGAGTGGGTGACCGTTATAATATATGGTAGGATAGTACACTGTGTAAACAATCCATGATTAATTATTGAATAGGTTTTTTTTAGTTCGGTGCATGTTCATGATATAAACAAAGTCAAATTCTAATTTTGATGACGTTTATGTTATATGATATGAATACTTATTTGAACTCACAAAAATAAGACCTTAGTTTGAATACACATTCAATAATAATAATGATAATAAGATTTTTTAAAAAGTTGGACCCATTTACATTAAACTTAGATGTAATTACATGTAGCGTTAATTAAACGCATACTTTTTAATATGTTGACAATAATAAAATAAACATCAAACTAAATGTAAGACAATGCACACCAGTTTTAAATGATACCGTGCCATAATCCAGCATTGTTATGGAAGCAGGCTCAATAATATCATATCAATATGAATTCCACAGACCGTTGGGCAGGAAGTTTCAGATTAATAATTTAGAAATCATATGAAATAAAATCGGTTACTCTTGTTATCAGTAGCTCACTCTACTGTGCCTTTTGTTGGGCAACTTACTACAGATACAACGCAGCCAAGCCAGTTCACTTGAACGCCAATACTTCATAGAATGACATTTTGAGAGCGACAATGGTGTACATATAGAATATACATATCAAGTATACATCTAGATTATGCATGCACTTATTTATTTAAAGTTGATTGCGAGGCAATTTTTTACAATTCATTTCAATCAATCATTCTCGACACACAATTCTTAATTATATGCATCGTGTAAATTGTATCAATAAACAAAAAGAGAAGAGCTCCGAGTTTTTGCCTATTATACTGAAGGTCTTGTGAGGGCATATTCCTCATATTTGCATGTTTTTGTACATAGAGAAATACTAAAAGAGATGTTCTGTCCGGCAATAGTTATGTTTAACCTTCGGTGTGGCGTGATATGGGATCGAACCCGTATCCCAGCACTCGACACGGGCACTCTACACTAGAATTCTAGTATACAGGCGAAATTTTTGCACATTTGTGATTGCAACGGAAACAACATACATGTTTGTCTTATTTATAAGTGAAATGAAAACGTTTTAGTTATCTTCACGGGATTAAAACAATAAAAGGCAATGATTAAATATGTCAATCCATATATAAATGTAGTTAATGTACATGTATGCATTTTTGTATTCATGTTCCTTATATTATACACATGAATACAACACACCATGTTATTTACTAACATCGCACTAGAAGTACTTAATTTAAATTCAACATATTTCAGACATGTACAGCAGCTCAACTTCAAAAATATACTTTAGGATCAAAAGATATTTTATATTACAAAATGTGTATTTAAGGTTCGTTGGTTTATTTATCTTGAAAATACAATTATTTTATTAGTCAAACATTCGTGTGCTAAATCGGTATTCACATAACCCTCCTTGAGTGTAGCTGGAGTCACTGTCAAGTGACCGTTTCGCCCACTCGAGAAATCCCCACTCAGTCGAGTCAACTCCAGCGTCACTTACCGTTGTGAATACCAATTTCTAGTTAGGTCGGATGCCCACTCAAGCGCACGGACGAAACGATCATTAAAATCGGATTATCTTAGTGAGTGAGAGTGGAGGGACGGTCGAGTAGAGGATGTGAATATGGCCCTAAGTGTTAAAATTCAGTTAGAAATTGTTGAATACATATTGCTTGGGTCACCATAGGGTCTGCATACTGCACGCTACAACAACATGTGAGCGATCATGTTATTTATTCATAAAGATTGTTTTAGTCATGATTCAACAAACATTTAGAAATTGATAATTATAACTTGTGTTTGTTAAAAAAAGTTTAAATTTAGGAGTCTGTACCACAGGAAGGCAACACGACTTTATAAACTTCAACTTGTAAGATTTTTTTGTGGATTTACAGTAAACTGGTAAATGGGGTGGGGGGGCTGAAATTGAAGTCACCAGCACAGGCACACCGTGTCATCGATTTAATAAACTTGCATGAAAGACTGCGGTTACACGCAGATAACTGTTCTTGATTTAAATATTGTTCAAATTAAACTGTTCGCGATTTAATTATTATTCCAAGTATTTGGTTCCCACCCCTGCGAAATGCTGTTCCTGATTTCATGAACACTTCACACCAACCAGGAACTGTTCATGTACAGGTCTTGATAAGTTCTTGAACTTGGTTCATGAACTTTTGGACATGAACTGTTCTTAAAATGTGTGCATGAACAGTTCATGAACTAATGATGCATCTGAAACATTTTTTCATTGTCTTGAAGTATTCATGATGTGGACCATGAACTTTTCATGAATCTACCATAGTTCTTAATGTGTGTTTGAAGTGCATCACAAAATTATCATGAACTTATAATGAGCCCTTAGAACTTGAATAGTTCATGTTGTGGATATATGAAGAGCACTTGAACCAGTCATGAACTGTTCATGAACATGACTATGTGCACAATTATTGATGACATCACAAATTTTCAAAATGGCTGCCAGTATGACATGTGCTCAGATGTTTGACACATTTTAGTGGTTGTTTTTTTATCTAAATAAGCAATCTTATCTCAGGTAAGTTGCATAGTTTAGGATGTCAACTGTATAAGTATCTTGTGTGGTTAATATTTTGCTCATAAGAATAGTGGTGCAAACTTAAAATATAGGAAAACAAATTAGCAAATGGGTGGGGTACATTTAACATGAGGTTCCATGAATAATTATTCATGAACTGTTCATGAAGTGATCATGATAATGTGAATAGAAAATTGGACTGCAAAAGGTAGCTAAACTATTAAGCTAAGCTGACAGTCAAGTTGATCCTTCAGCTATTTCACTATTTGAAACCTCTGGGAACATAACATAATATCATTCTATTTTACTTTGAAGCATAATGAGGCATTCATTATACAGATAATATATTTATTGTTCATGCTTTCCACACATCTGACTGACTGAGCAACAAATAGTGTAAACCTTGATGTAACCGTGCCGGCTGATCTGGCTCTACACCCAAACAAAAAAAAAGTGTAACAAATACCACCAAAATGATGAACAAATTACAAGCAAATCATGTTTTTATCATTCATTAATGGCATTTGTTAGTGATTCATTTAATGAAAGATAAACAAATGCTAGTTTTATGGAAGTGATTTGTTTATCATTCATTTAAATCATATGATTTGTTTATCACTCATTGAACTTGTATCTTTTGCGGATGTGATTTGTTACTCATTCATTGGACATAACCTCCTAGATACGAGATTTGTTCATCATTCATTGAACTTGTATCTTCCTCAGATGTCATTTGTTAGTCATTCATTGGAAATAACCTTCTAGATTCGTGATTTGTTAATAACTCATTGAACTTGTATCTTTCTCAGATGTTATTTGTTAGTCATTCATTGGACATAACCTTCTAGATTCGTGATTTGCTAGGAAATAGACTTCTACAGTGTATGATTTATATGTCACTCGTTACACTTTTACATTGTACTTGTGTATGTTGTTATGTGTGCGAGTTGTTTACCACTCGTTTAACTTCGAACTGCATGTACGGTTTGTATAGTGAGTTATCTTTCAATTATAGCATGCCATCTTTCAGTCACTTTCTTTTTTATGTAGGAGGACAGTAATATCCGAGCTACAGGGACATTTTATCCTTAGTGTAGCTATTATGGCTCTATGGTATCTGGGTAATATTCAGAGTTTATATGTTTATAAGTAAAGTGTAAAATTTGACAGTTTAAAGGGTACCTGTCAGCACATTTTCACATCATAAAATTGCCTCATTTTTCCCCCTAGAAGTAATTAATGTATGAAGTTTATGTCATGAATATTAAACAAATAATATTACATACCAATATTAAAATATTGTAATTCAGTCATAAATTGAACATTCTGATCAATAACAGTTTTATTAATGTAAAACAATACCACAACAGTAATAGCATACATGTGCAACAAATAAGATACAGAACTCCAAATGTTTGTCTGTTTCAATATTTTTAAAGATTTTTCTCGTTAGTATTTGGTTCTAAACAAAAATAAATTTTGTTATCAATAATGATGCATACACACATCTGTATTTACCTGTATGAGAATTCTACACAGATTTTGTGCAGAGTCTGTACAGATTCTGGGCAGACTGCATACAGAATATCAAAAATCTGTACAAAGTACATACAGACACAGAATTTGGTGGAAGTCTGTGCAGATTTTTTTCTGTATTCTGTACATAATCTTGCTCAAAAGAAAAAAAATCTGGGCAGATTGTCTATAAGGTAGAATTTTCATACTTTATTTCAAAAAAGCAAACAGAAAGTTGAACTTAGTCCTTTTTCAGGAGCAGAAATCGATGGAAAACACTCAGACATTTTTATCAGACTTATACTTAGAAGTTTTTATCCAGTGGTGGGAGTGAACAATTCTAAGTCCAAAAACATGAAAATTGATTTAAAAATTCATAAAGCCATAATCTAAACTATTTTCCCCTGCACAATGGGATTCAAAACAAAGAACTTCAAATGAAGAATCTGAAAATGATATTAATTTGATTTAATGATTTTCAGATTAAATAAGACATTTATAAAAATTCTGTAAAAACTGCATGTTATACATAATTTATGCATTTTTATTATTGATAAATAGTGCTTATTAATACAATTATTATAGTTAAAGTATGAAACAGTATTAATATGCTAATTTAAAAAGAATTATGTACTGGTCATAAAGAAAAAGATACACTGAAATGCCCGGTTCAGAATTGCTGATAATTGTTCTAATAGTATACCTGATTTGTTTCACATTCTATTCATATGATAGTAACATTTATAGACCCTGCACCCTGCTGGTCAATGTGAGAAAGTTCTAAAATTAGATCTGCTGATAAGCCAGTTTCTGTAGTATTGTAACATGAGTACAGGGGCACCAATAGGCAGAATAATACATGTGCTGGTATGTATACAATAACCAACAGACCATTTCACCCCTAAGTGTGCCTCACAGCTGTTACTGATTAGCCATTGGCTGGAGACTGGTCCATATACATGATGCCAGATTTGAATGTTTGAAGGCTACTGTGTGATGGTTAACAAACTAAAACAAATATGTGTATGTGTGTGCTGTGCTTTTATTCTGAGGGCACATATATAAATCAACATTCTTGATCACAGGAAAACTATTTGTATCAGGATGCTAAACTATGTCAGTTAATAATAGACTTAACAAAATGTTTGGAGACATTCCATGGTTTATTCCAATCGGTGATTGAAAACCGGGAGAACAGAATGAAAAGGATTGCAGCCCAATTAAACACCAGGTAAGATGTGTTGATATTTAATAATTAATTCAGACATTGATATTATATTTATATGTGTTGCCTTCTTATATTATTTAATTACAAACCTAAAGCTGGCTAAATCAACAATGCACTTAGACTGAGGGAAATGAAAGACACATGTTAAATACAGAATTGCACCTTCAGATAATTTGCATTAGTACAACAGTATGAAGAAATAAAACCAATGTGTCAGGTTGAAAAATGTGCCATATTTATAATTTATAGTTTATTTTCTATAATACATTTCAGGTCAAAACTCAGATGGTACCACTGACATCAGTGTGGCATGACTGCGGGCTTGACCGGGACTTTACAGTATTGTGGTAGTCAGTACTAACCAAAGTTTACTGTAGACATTGAAGATATTTATACTGTTCCTTAAAAGGTAAAATATATTGAGTTTAAGAGGAGTTGGTCAAATAAATTTAATCCATTATGTAATTCAACTCAGCATCCCAATGTAACACTGAGTTTCATGATATTATATTACACCTAACTTCTATTGTTTAAAAACACAATCAAATCCTACTCTACTAAAATATATCATTTGTATTGAAAAAATTAACATAAACATTAAAATGAGCATTCTTTTCAACGTCTTTCAGTTTGGTTTTAAATTAAGATACATCTGTATATGTAACTGTTAAATTTGATTTTCAGTCATGGTGCAAGACAATTGGGAGGACAATTCAAAATGACAAACAGAAACATGCCATGGATTATACAGAACATGAAGAATATGTGCCAGAGAATTTTTGATAAGATCATATAAACAAAACTTTTAGTATGGAACAAAACATTGAAGCAGTTGTTTATTTTATTTTCAATGAATGGGACATTATTTACTAATAGCCTTGAAATGCATTGCCTTGCTTTGAAAACATTTTATTTTGATTCAAATGACATAAGTAAAATATTGACCATATTCAATTGTTTTTTAAACTCTTTCTATAAAGATTTAAGGCGGTGTTTTTTTATATTTATTTTCATTGCCAGATTCTGTACATACTCTGTGCAGATTTTATTTTTTCTGTACAGATTCTACAGGTGTTTCAGCGTCAATTTTTTGCACACAGTTTTGGTCGAATGTCTGTACAGATTTTTTGGTCAGGCCAGAATTTTTTTTTGGTCTGGCCAGAATTTTTTTTTCTGTGCAGATAAAATTCTGCTTCATTTAAATATTTCGCGATACTCTGTACAGAAAACGTTATTCGTCTCTATTGAGAAAATCTATTAATAGAAATATGTGTGTACTATTTCAATTGCTGCACAGATTTTATTCTGTATGTATTCTGCCTGGGAAAAAATGTACAGATTCTGGTTCAAATCTGCCCAGTCATTCATTAATATGATTTGTTAAGTCATTCGTTAATATGATTTGTTGGTCATTCATTAATATAAATTGCATGATTGATTGATTTCACCTTATTGTTTTGTGATCATTTGTTAGTCACTCATTAGTATGATTTGTTAGTCTTTCATTAGAATGATTTGGAAATCATCCATTGGTATGATTTGTTAGTCATTCATTAGTATGATTTGGAAATCATTTATTGGTATGATTTGTTAGTCTTTCATTAAAATGATTTGGAAATCATCCATTGGTATGATTTGTTAGTCATTCATTAGTATGATTTGGAAATCATTTATTGGTATGATTTGTTAGTAATTCATTGAATGAATGACTAACAAATCATACCCATGGATTGTTTCCAAATGATGGCATTTGTTATACATTTATTGACCTCCCCCTTTTCATGTATGATTTGTTAATCTCTCATTAGTATGATTTGTTAATGATTTGTTTAGTCATTTGTTAGCTCATTTGCATGTGATTTGGGTTACTATTAAATGCCTTTCAAATGTATCATTTGTTTATCATTTATTATAGTCATTCATTCTCACGTTTTTTTTGTTTGGGCACTGGTTGCCAAGCCCTGATTTTGTTTGTTTGCCTTAGTTTTTTTTTGTTCAGCTTAAAATTCACCGGCTTTGCACAGCTAAGGCTGTCAAAATTGACAGAACTTCTCATATAAAACATTAATTGGTGTTTAGAAATAGTTCATTAATTCAAAATATGCCTGAACTACTTTATAATAATTAATGACACTGGACGAAGTAATATGTATCATGCTCATGGGACAGTCAGCATTTGTGACAAGGAGATGCCACCAACATTTGATTGTGTTACGCTCCAGATTGGTCACACTTTTGATTCAATCTAAATGAAATTTCTTAAGAATATTTGTCTCTGTGTAATTGCAAGGCCCATTTGGAATCTGGGCCCCTTGAATAAAAAACCACGTCATTTAGGTCAAATCTTATAAAAAACCTTGTGTACATTCTTGTTACCTGAAGTTTTCACATTTTCAGCAGTGAGAGTTATAGTTTGAAAAGTACATGAAAAGTTTGAGACTATCATGAACTCTTAAAGAACTTGAGTTTTATTTTCATGAACTGTATGTAGTATCAGTTTGTCCTTGGAAATTTCATGAAAATTGTAATCATGAACAGTTCATATCCAAAACATGAAGTCTAAATGAGACAATAGAAATATATAGCAACAAAGTTCATGAATTGTTCATGAACATTCATTTTCATGAACTGTGTACATAAAATCAATTAGTCCTTCAACAGTTCATGATTTATTGAAAAACATCTGTGCATGAGAGGTACTTGAAAAATCCTTGGTAGTATGACCCATGCCCAGTTCATGAACCATGCCCAGTTCATGAATCAATATTTCATGGTCATTTCAAGAAAAGTCTCATTTAGAGTTCAAGGACTTTTATGAAATTTTCATGATATATGGAAATGAACTATTCATGAATATTTCATGAAAAATTCATGAACTGTAACTGTTCATTTCACAGGGGCAGAGTGTAAGCGTATTGGAGCGCGCAGTCAGGGTACCGGTAAATCGATATTAGGATTGCATCACTTCCGTTGGTTGAGATTATGGAAGCTGCAAGCGACCTTCTTATTATTATTAGTAATCTAAAACGACAATAGTTTCCTTTCTTCATGCAAGTTTTTTAAATCGATGAAACCATGTGCCTGTGGTCACCAGAGTATAATTTGTCCGAAAACTATTTAATTTTTCTAGTCTGCAAAATAATTATCTGCTGAAATCATTATTCTGCATTAAAATATCTATGATGAATATTTGTGTATCAAGAAATAAAAATGCAATTTGTAAAACAGCGTTTTACAGTTAATTTTACTACATATTGAAAATAAATTTTAATTGTCAATATTTGTGTCAAAATCCTGAAAAAGGTGCTCATTTAAATTCTATATAAATCACATTGCTATCAAAGTATCATGCTATAATCTCCAATCTTATTATCGAGTCGATAGACTTTAGAATTATTTTTAAATTTTTATATTAATTATGTTTTATCCATAAATCACTGAATATATTCACAGATATATATTAGAACGGATAGGCAACTCTGTAAATAGATTTTTATCTGCCGAACGGCCAAACGCCCATAATGCAATGCGCGCACTCGGCCTTTTCCGTTAATCATCGTTTTTTGGTATTCGGTACACTGTAAGTCGATAAAATGGCGATGATCGGTAACATAATTTTTTATGGCTGCCTCGAAAAAACTTGCCTTATCATTAATAATTTATCGATTTTCAAAATTAAAACAATATTATGAAGATACACAATGCGTGTTTCATGCAATATACAATGCAATTTAAATCAGAGTTACAATTTCGTGTGATTTAGAGCAAGAAACGAGAGACACGGGTGGAAAATGGCGGAGGCTTCGTCGTTACAATTTTGTCTACGAAATATCTTTTAAAAGAATCATCAGGACTAATGTTATAATATTTTACGAAAGATGTTTCAAGTAAAACACCAAATAAGATTTTAATATTTTTCAATCTGATGATAGCTAGGAATTTGTCATAGTTTGAACTGAATTGTTTTCTCGCTTCGATATTCCCGCGAAACCGTTGTGTATTCAAACTCCATTTCTGGACATATAGCCAATATAATCGATGATATATACTTATACAATTACACACTTATCAAGGTATGTTTTTTCTTTATCTACATAGTTAAATTTTCTCGATTGATTTTGAAATGTTGATTGGATTGGCAGATTTATTTCTGCAAATTTCTTGCAAAACAATACATAAAACAAAGATGGCGGCAGGGTTCTCTGTAGGATTTTAAAGTTGGAGTCCCAGGACTCCTTCTTGCAAAAAAGTAGGAGTCCTGAGGACTCCATCCGAGTCGCGTAGCGACGAGTGGGGGAGGGTGAGGGAGAGGGTGACCCCCTCCCGCAAGGGGGGTTTGGGGGATCTCCCCCAAGAAAATTTTGATTTCTAAAGCCTTTAATCCTGCATTCTGGTGAATTATGGAGCTATTTTTCCAGTTGTTTGTTACCAATAAATATTTATTTTTTATATCAATATGTGACATTTTTAAGCAGCTTAATTATTTTGTGGTTGACCCTTAACCTATTACTGAATGGTAGAATCAGCATTCATACCCAGAAAAAGAGCTTAATTACAATTTACATACTCATAACATTCTTGCTACGTATTAATAATTGATAAAAGATCGATCGAAAATTGAAAGGACAAAAAAAATCGATCTCATCCGAAAATATGTACGCGTCCGAAATTTGTAACTTGCATATCGTACTTTATCCTATTCACGGTCAATTGCAGCCAAAAGCTCGTAAAATCATTTATTATGTTTGAATATAATAAATTGTGTTAAAACTCGAATCATACCAGCATCTTTCAATGCTTTAAACATCTCGTCAATTGACATGAGTTGAATCATGGATGTTCGCGAGTGAACTAAATCAGCAAAGTTGGTAAATCCAGAAAAAATAAGCTGCATCAGTCATATTTTCAAATTTATAAAAAAACGCACGTATATTTAATACAATTTACGGCATTAAGTTCACATGTCGCACGATCAAAGTTCACCGAATCGCTAGACCGCTCCTTTGAAGTTACCCGCGTCGGTTCCATCAAACGACCTTGATGTAGAAATTGTCGCCGCACGTGCGTTTGATAATTGAAACTGACGACCTTTACTGAGTACAGTTGAAACATTCGTCTTCCGTAATTAGGTCAAAATGACCTCGGGTCGGAAATATTGCTTGTGTTGGGATTGCGATATTTTTATCAAGGAATTATCAGCGCGGAATATGAATTTAATAGGTATGTTCTTTAAAACTCGGCATTTGTAGAATTCGAAATTATTGTTAGGATTTAATGTATTACACACGCGTTAATCGTAAATAATAAGTTTGGATTAACGAATCGCTTTTCCGATGTAACGTTACAACAAAAATTAAAATCGTCATATAAATCTGTCTGCAATCAAATAAACGACACGGTCAGTAATTTAGTGGATATATCAATTATCACCAATCAATTAACGCGTACGTGTTTACGTTACAGTTTGTGATTTACACATATGCATCGATCTGATGAAGTTTATTTTTCGCGGGACGCGTCAATGATTATCTAAGGACTCGCGAACGCTGATTGGTTCACGATGCATATCTTGGGTATTTAACCCCGCCTCTCGCCTGTCAATTACTCGATACAAGGGACGCTGCAATTGTTTATTGTATAATCGTGTGTTTACGACGAATTTATGACCCAAGGGAAAACGCGTGCGTCGGAAAAACCTTGCGTCCCGAAAACGCGTTGATCGCCGATTTTATGCGTCTGATTTCAAAAGTATGCGTCCAAATACGCGTAATTACGCGTTGCCGAGAACCCTGTGGCGGATCGATGAATCTCGCCGCTAAAACTCTGTGATCTCGCCAAATATCGCGACAAACGTGAACCCGCGAGACTTAAAGTCGATTCCTACTGATTTCAACTGGGTAACGTGGTAGAGTTACCTATCCGTTCTAATGTATATCTGTGATATATTTAACCATTTAAAACTTATAAACCTGCAAAAATCTATTAAACATTATGGCTGTAACGGTATACCGCGGTATACGAAATACCGCGGACTTCAGTCCCACACGGTTCACGATACAAGACTTCTAAATTTCGGTACGGTTCGGTATATGCTTTTTTATGAACAAAATAATATCCAGACAACGAAAACACCCGGCAGCCTACTGATTATGTTTAATTACCATGTATCACCTGTTTTAATCGTATTGAGATATGCTTCATATTGTCTTAATTCACTTAAAATAGTTGGTAGGCGCCTAATACTTGCTGTTATAGAAGCAACAAAATCATTATTACTTAAAAATTAAAGTATTTAAGCATTTGTTAGAGAATATTGTATCATAACTAAATACACGGAACCGTTAGAAAAATTGACGGTACGTATCATATCGTGAGGTGAGGGTACCGTTACACCCCTATTTAACATATGACACATTTGTGTAGAATTCTTCTATTCATTGGATTAGATGCTATTGAAACAAGTCATTGTCAAATCTATTGAATTTTCATGGTCATATGTTATAAAAACATATACTTACACTCTTATAATAATCAGTTATGTGTAACATTGGAATGTTTTTTCTTACAAGTTTATAAAATTGATGAAACTTACAAAAATGATTTCTATTATGTGCCACTGTAGCTTAGTTGTAAGTGGGGTTACTGCATGCAGTCTTGTTTCAACCTCCGTCAAAGCGCAACATAATTTGCCTTAGGACACAAATTTGAACTGTCGTTTCAATAAGTAATACTAATGAGGGAAGTTCAGGGAACTATCCGGCTTGAAAGAATAGTGGGCATAACTGTTAACTCAGGTTTACACCGTTAAACCTATATAAACATTGTTTTCCTGAAAGACAAGCTTATCTTTACAACTGTTATCATTTCACTTTGAATAGACTGTAGTTATTAAAACATTTTGGTTTCAAGTGAAGAAATGAATTGTTTTTATGCTTTACAGATGATGGTGAACGCTTGGATATAGAATGATGAGACGAACCACTAAACCAGTATGGGTATGTAAGTATGGACGAGTGAGGAACATCTATATTTCCTTATATGGATGGAATTCAACAGCATGAAGATAAGTACTTAACTTAATAGATTTGGTAATGTTTTCAATTGGTAGTTTGTGCTGAATGTTATTATTATTATTATTAATATTTTTATTTATTATTATTATTATATTCTACATGGTGGATGCCCGAGTGTCATGAATAACATACCAAACAATTGGTTAAGCTGAAAAAAAAAATCGCTGCACAAGGAAGCAGCCTGTGGGCAAGGCCTTTAAATTGGATGTGTTACTACCCATATAATTGTCATCACGTGAATTGTGTTTAGTGTGTACATGCTAATATCATTACTGGGTAGGTGAACAATGGAATAAGATTTTCTTGTTGTGTCATCAAAGCGATGGCAGAGTTTAGGTGAACCTTGATAGGGTATTATGCATTGCTATTCACCATCTCTTGTACATACAGTCAGCCCTCGTTATAACG
Source organism: Spisula subtruncata (assembly GCA_963678985.1). NCBI lineage: Eukaryota > Metazoa > Mollusca > Bivalvia > Venerida > Mactridae > Spisula > Spisula subtruncata. Next base: position 33,440,163 of record OY787673.1, on the reverse strand, counting down.
ATACTCAATGCACGGACAGTTTCTTTTTGACATAAATTGGTAGGGACAAATTCTATTCAACATTTTCATATTCATTATACTAACAAAAATAACCGATTCATAGTTTATCCAGTAATTCATTTTTAAAATGCTCCTTATACTGGCACTGACCAGGGGCTGTTTTTTGCAAGTGACATATTTGTCGTATTTTGGAAAAGAAATTGTCTAAGCATCACTTATAATTTATATTCCTATTTCAAAATAGAAAATTTGCAAAATATTCTGAGTCAAACAATATTTGGGGCTTGATTCATTAATTCATCATTGCTTAATGGCAATAGGGTAACCTTTATAACTAAATGCATTTAATTACCATTTTATTGATAATGTGTTATACATTGTGTATATATTATACTTTATAAAACTATCTGGTCACCTTAAATTTGAACAGACTGCGCTTAAAGCTCTCCCAGTACAATTCATATCATGAAATATCGTTTTGATTCAATTCTGATGATTTTATATTGCTGATTGTGCTGATTATGGCAATTTCTTATAATATAAAAAGATTTCTGCACCATTATAATTGAATTCTATGAAACAATCTCCCAACCGAAATTTGAGTCTTCCTAGCTGTGAGTGAATAACCTAGCAAAATTCAGTATACTGACAAATTTTTAAAGTTAAAGTTTAAACATTTTGCTTGGGAACAACAGTGTCATAACGAGGGCTGACTGTACACTTAACATAGGTTATAAGTACACACTTTTTAATTGTTTATAACTTTAGTAAAAGTTATATTTTTCTTTCAAGGTCCATTTGTAGAGAAATTGACAATGTAGTGCATTTTGTTTTTCATAAATTATGCATTATATTATACAATGAATGCAGCTAAAATTTAACTTCAAATTATGTAACCGTTGTTTAAACTTTTGATATAACTTTCAATGGTGTAAAACTAGGGTAGTCGTGTAGGTTTGTGTTGAATGCGCCACAGTGATCTGTTTTGACACAGTATCTACATTTCATAGCATAACCTTTTAACTTTGAGGGCACTTCAGTAATTTTGTGAACTAATTCCACTGTTTCGTTTTGCTTTTTGATAACTTATTGATATTTTGTATGGTCAAATATACGTTTTTAGGCTGGCGATTTCGTGCCAGACTATTACAATCCTTAAAAATGAAATCCACTAAGATGAATTTACTCCCGAAACTGACAACACAGAATCTATACACTCGATGCAAATAGTTCCTCCTCGTTAATCAGTTTTGTAAGATAAGAACATTCAACTTTCCTTGTTTCATTTATTCTGTTCGATTGTAATATATTAGTTTCTTCTTGTAATGGAAGGAACTTGTATGAAATTAAAAGAATAGGTGTTTAAATGCGTTGATAATTATTACTACGCGTTATATACTAACGCGATATAGCGTGCGCAACAATGATTTTATTATGGTAAATTATTTTGGTCAACATTCTTCAACGAGATCGTGGTCGAGTGGTTGAGTAGACTGGTGCCGCGGTCCGCTTTGAACTATCGTCTCAAAGTATATTTTGTGAATATTCTGACCGGGGACCAGTCTAGTGGTTGAGCAACTCGCTTAGTAATTTTCTGATGCTAAGGTCCAGCGATCGAATCACGGCCGCTCCAAATTTTTTATATTTTTAAATTTTTTATTTTTTTAATATTTTGTTAAGTCCAGCACTTACCTCTCTTTCGACTTAGAAAACCACTTGATGTTATATTACTTGAAAAGCTATTGTTCCTTAGCAGTTTGCCAGCCTGTCAGTACTTTCAGTACTTTGATTCTCTAATAGTGATTGAGGATGTCACAATTAATGATGTCATATCAATATTCCAACAGCATTATAAGCGTTCATTATAAAAAAATGGCGTCACCTAGTATGATCAAGCAATGTTTGTGTCAAAGTTTTAAACATTAGTAGGCAAATATGTCTTTTTCCATTCAGGAAAATTTGCATGCAGTAAAAATTATAAGGACTCTTGTTAATCGAATTGTTAATTAAATTGACTTAAGGGCTGCATCGGATCAATCAAAGATGATAAACTTATTTTGCCGGCTATCATTAAATTTGCGTGAGATGTCACATGACGGCCTGTAGCATGTGCTCATGTTATGAGTTGAGCAATGGAATAAATGGGAACAGTGCGTGGTATCTTTCTTTAAAAAAGACTTAAGGCTAATACTGTGTAAGGCTACATAAACCAATTAAAATTAGTTCACAATATTATTGATGGGCCCTCGTATTTTATCAATTTTGATGGGATTTTTTTGCATGGAAGTAGTTTTAGCTACGCTTTGTATGACTGTAATTAGTTTATGAAGATATCAAAAGTCAGTTCTGGTTTTGATAAGTTGAAATTCTGACTACTTGAGAACAAATGCTACTTCATACAAAATATAAATTTTACAAAAATTATTTTTTAGTTTATTTTACTTTTTATCAATGAATCAAATACCTGCGCTCTTGCTGTGATTGATTAGAATTTGAATGCCTACTGCTACTGCAAATTTTGTTAGGACCCTGATATGCCAATGTGAATTTTGTTTGGCGCATCATAGAATAGAATAGAATAATTTTATTGAGCCAACCAAAGGTCATACAATATAATTATGACATATATAATCAATGGATAAAACAAAATGTACAGTATTGAATATAATATATCTACCTTCAATAAAGCATAATGATTGTATAAATAAAGACATAAAATAAACTAAAGCGTATATGCTGACCACAATGAGGTGTGTGTCATGTGAAAAATGCATCATGGTATCAGTACCTCATAGTTCAAGTTCACACTTAAAGTTCAAAGATCATAAAAGCCATAATTTACTTGAACCAGACTGTAACTTGGTTGTATACTTTTAAATCAACACTTCTAATGCCACACTAGTTTACTTCCATTTTTATGTTTCATGAAGAAAACTTTATATTTCCAAATTGAGTTTATGTTTAATGTTATCCTTTTTTCATAATGCCCTGCTGGATAAACACTGAATAGGAAAGTATCAGAGTTCATTCTGTGGTAAAAAAAACTTAAATTGGAACCTTCATTGTCTGGTATGACTATATACCCCTTGCATGAGTCACTGTAACACATGTGCAATGCATAGAATTAATCAAAGTGTGGATCACTACCATTCAGGGTTGGGAAAATGCCGGCATTTATGAGTAAAGTCCACGCCACTGGCATTTACTGGCATTTTCCGGAATTAACCGGCATTTACTGGCATTTTCCAAAATATACTTTTTTAAGTTAAAACAGACTTCAATTATGATTTGACCTACTTATAAATATTCAATACACAAATTTGTAAATACATATACAGTAAAACTCCCTATTCCAAAACCTCTCCAATCCGAACTAATATTTCAGTCTGGAATTGATATTTTGTTCATAAATTGAACTCTGTAATCCGAAGTAGTACCATTGGAATGTTGTTCCACTTGTGGATCAAAGCTGCCTCTAGTTCTATGAAGTCTTAGATGTGGCAAAACTGCTGGCCATTCCTGGCACATTATTTTGTTGGAGGAACTGATGTGTGATCCTAGCAGTATGTGGTCTAGAGGTGTCGTCCTGTTGATAAATTATTGGTCATGGCTGGATGTTGATCAATGTCGGAATTACGTCATTCAACACAGTGTAAATGTAACAAACAGCTTTGAGGTTTCCGTGTATTATCATTATTTGCTGGCTTAGAATTAAAAGGTCATAACTACTACTTACGACCTTATAAGACTAATGCATATTTAACATCTGCATCATTAGGCACTTCTTATAAGCCTATCTTCATGAAAATCGGAACTTGTCATGTTGACCAAACTGAAGTTGAAACAGCATGTTTCACCATAAGTATAGAGCAATTTTCAGACAGTTTTTGCTTGTTTTCTCAAAATATTGATTTTGTAGTAACGACCTCGCCATTCTAAGCCAGCGATGTGCGAGCTTGTTGGTTGGATTAATAACTGCCCATACCATGATGTGCGTAAAACACTTTCAAGCCGACAATACAAGCTCACCATACCATCATTGTTTCGTGGGAAATCTTGACTCATTATGAAGGTAACATTGGCTCACTGAAAATGGATCCAATTTGTTTAGTTAAGACATCAATTTTCTCTTGTCTGTCAAGGCCAATGTTACATAACTGGTACATGATAAGAAAGTTGAATTACCAATGTCCGAGGACTGTTTTCAGCAGTTCAGCCTTTCAACCACCCTTTGAGATTTTAACTCACCCCCCCCCCCTCGGGCATTTGGCTGCCAAATGAAATCTACATTTCAGTCTCCCTGAGGAGACTATTTCTCTTCTGTGGGTGTCACCATAACTTCTGTAATGACACAACATTGAGTGGATATCAATGGTGAGCCCAGTAAGGCAATTAAATAATTTCAACTCACTAGATTGTAAAAAGTGAGATTTTATCACAGAGAGCTATTGTGTACCCAAACCATGTAAACAGAGTCATGTTTTGATTCACTTGATAGATTTTTGGTTAAAATTTTAGAGTAATGTGTTGAAGAATAAAGTTGCAAATTATATAATAAATGGTGCATTGGTAAAGTTCAATTTTGAATCCTAAGCCATGACCTATCGGATGAGTCTATTTGAGGGTGTAGCCCGTGCTTTATTACGTTCAGCATTTATGGTTTAAAGATACGACACTTACTATTGAATGAATAAGGTATTGATTGACAAATTTGCGCAATTAGTAACATTCCAGAACCCCACCCTGAAGTTTGTGGGTTTGAATCCAATAATTGCTGTTTTTTATTAGCTCACCTGTCACAAAGTGACAGAGTGAGCTTTTGTGATCACTCTTCGTCCGTCGTCCGTCCGTCCGTCCGTCCGTCCGTCCGTCTGTCAACAATTGGGTTGTGTCCTCTCTAGCGGTCACAATATTGGCCTAATCTTTATGAAACTTGGTCACAATGATCATCTTAACAAAATCTAGGTCAAGTTCGATATTGGGTCATCTGAAGTCAAAAATTAGGCTACTAGGTCAAGTAATAGAAAAACAATTTTATCAAAGGGAGTGTACTCTGTAATTATACTGGTTGTGATCATGTAAGAGTTGTCTCTCTTACTCTATTTTAGTTGTAGAACTACGAAATGTGTACTTGTTAGCAGCTTTGAGGCTTTAATTTAAATTAAATGCAGAATGTGGATATTAGGGTTATCATCGTTTACAGTGATTGTATGTTTACAAACTATTAAACAATTATTAAGCTGTAATTATAGTCTTATGCAACCTTACTAATCGTTTTACATAGACTTATATAGGGAAAACATATAAAAATCTTCTTCTCTAAAACTACAATGCCTAGAGCTTTGATATTTGGTATGTAGCATCATCTAGTGGTCCCCTACCAACATTGTTCAAATTATGGCTCTGGGGTCAAAATTGGCCCCGCCCGGGGGTCACCGTTTTACATAGACTTATATAGGGAAAACATATAAAAATCTTCTCCTCTAAAACTACAATGCCTACAGCTTTGATATTTGGTATGTAGCATCATCTAGTGGTCCCCTACCAAGATTGCTCAAATTATGGCCCTGGGGTCAAAATTGGCCCCGGCCCGGGGGTCACCGTTTTACATAGACTTATATATAGGGAAAACATATAAAAATCTTCTTCTCTAAAACTACAATGCCTACAGCTTTGATATTTGGTATGTAGCATCATCCAGTGGTCCCCTACCAAGATTGTTCAAATTATGCCCCTGGGGTCACAATTGGCCCCGCCCCGGGGTCACCGTTTTACATAGACTTATATAGGGAAAACATATAAAAATCTACTTCTCTAAAACTACAATGCCTAGAGCTTTGATATTTGATATGTAGCATCATCTAGTGGTCCCCTACCAAGATTGTTCATATTATGCCCCTGGGGTCAAAATTGGCCCCGCCCCGGGGGTCACCGTTTTACATAGACTTATATAGGGAAAACATATAAAAATCTTCTACTCTAAAACTACAATGCCTAGAGCTTTGATATTTGGTATGTAGCATCATCTAGTGGTCCCCTACAAAGATTGTTCATATTATGCCCCTGAGGTCAAAATTGGCCCTGCCCCGGGGGTTACCGTTTTACATAGACTTATATAGGGAAAACATATAAAAATCTTCTTCTCTAAAACTACAATGCCTAGAGCTTTGATATTTGGTATGTAGCATCATCTAGTGGTCCCCTACAAAGATTGTTCATATTATGCCCCTGAGGTCAAAATTGGCCCGCCCCGGGGGTCACCGTTTTACATAGACTTATATAGGGAAAACATATAAAAATCTTCTTCTCTATAACAACAATGCCTAGAGCTTTGATATATGGTATGTAGCATCATCTAGTGGTCCCCTACCAAGATTGTTCAAATTATGCCCCTGAGGTCAAAATTGACCCCGCCATGGGGGTCGCCAGTTTCTATATTTACGCTCTACCTTTGTTAGTCTAAATTGTGCAGGGCTTCATTTATAATCAGGTGAGCGATATAGGGCCATCATGGCCCTCTTGTATATGATTTTGTGTAATATTGGAAAGGATTATATTTTTTTATTAAACGCAAATCTTTTAATAAATTATATGGCACATTCCTGATTTTCCTAGGTGCACGAGGCCTTACACGAGATATCATATTTATTTGATAACATACTTCGTGTTTGAGCGATATTCAGTGAACGCTACAGTACAGTTCACAACAGAAAAAAAACATTGAAGATTGTAAGCTCTGAATATCGCTTCAAGATACCTATCAACGGAATTTTCATTCCTGACTTTCTCATAGTCAAACATAATTCAACACTTTGTACCATCTCTCCTGTGCATGAATAGATCGACACAGTAATTGTTTCAATGTAGCTGCATTTAAGTTATTTATTAATGACCACATATATGGGTGTTTTCAGAATATATTTAAGTATTAATTTGGTTTATGCACTATTAGTTTTTTGCGGGATTCTTGAATAAGTGGTCAAAAGCACAATGTAAAAGCAACATTACTGTGTGGCTTACTCGGATACCAAAATTTACTTGTATTTATGACTTAATTATTGCAATTAAAAGTATGTCTCAATGTGATTCCTGTATGACTTATTGCCATATTTTATAATCCAATGTGTATGCCTTATTGCAATTGCAGGAAATTTCCTGTTTTTATATATCACAATGGTGAATATCCCAGTATGAGTTCATATAGAATTGTGTATGCTGTAATTTTCCTACCTTTCCATATATTTGTAAGATTAATTTGCTGGAAGCAATAAATTATTATTGGTGATTTAAATATATTTTGACATTATAAGACATATTTGACACACTTTCTTCTGACAATTATGATAATTGATAGTGCTTTGTTCATTTAGCTCATTTAATGTGATAGTAGAGAAAAATATGCTAGTAATAGGGAATGCCTCTTTAAGCATCCAATCTTCTATATAGCTAGTGAAAACTTAAAATGGCCGTCATTTTTTACCTGCTTTGATCTTAGGAACTTTATATAGAGGTTGGTCAGCAACAGTACATGACCCCTGTCAATTTTGAGGTCAGAAGGTCAAGGTCATTGTTACCTTTACCATTATTTTAGACAATGGTTTCCTTTCAATAACCCAAGAATGCTTTGCCCTAGAAAGTTGGCAGATCTTCAAACTTTACATTGAGGTTGATCCACAACATTTTGAGGTCAAAGGTCAAGGTCACTGTTACCTGAACCATTTTTTGTTTAGAAGAAATGATTTCCATTCAATAACTTAAGAACGCTATGCCCAGTGGGATAGTCAAAATTTACATAGAGGTTGGCCAGCAAATAAAAAAAATAATGATACAATACAATTTTATTGACCAATTACAAACACAAAAACATACGGCAGAGACATAAAAAAAAAAATACAAAGGTTACTGAATATCAAATATACAGTCCATTCAAAGTTAATTGATAAGGGTTTGTAAATATAAGCTCGTCCATCAGGTAAACTATGTGTATCTAGGTTTTACTTTATATACCTTTAAGTTAACAGTAGTCCCTGCTATCATTTTGAATGGGATAGTTCCCTCATTAATTATAGTATTACTTATTGAATCAACTATACATATCAACATATCAATAACAACAAATACTACTACTACTACTACTACTGCTGCTGCTGCTTCTGCTGCTGCTGCTGCTGCTGCAAATAATAATAATAATAATAATAATAATAATAATAATAATAATAATAATAATGATAATTGAATTGAACAATTATAATGATAACAATATATTATAATACATGTAGATATCATTGACATTTCTTGATCTCCACATGTCTGTCATAAAAAATGTCAATCATTCGCATTTACGACAAATTGAGTTTTGAATTTTAATCACTAACTATAATAAAGTACTTATAAAGTAGTTTATCACTTTATCAACCGTTTCTAACCTTTAGAGGGAAAGTTCTTTGGGGACTTCATTTACAGTGACTTCTCTTGTTTCAAATGAATTTACCAAATATTATTTTATTTTTACTTGCATGTAAAATTTCATTTTTAGCATTATGCTATTATTGAGGTAATTTTTGTAAAAAAAGTCAAACAGAAGTTAGCCAAATTGGTTGAGTGGTTAGTTTTCTAGTTTTGTTGCACATCAATCGGGGTCTGAGACCCTTTCATGAAATTTGCATAACAATGGAATTGCTGCTTGTTCTTTATGAAACTGGGTAAGCTTGTCATGGTTAGGATGAAGTGAGAAATACAGTGGGTCTAGTGGCCATGTGCACCTAATACAACTGAAAAATATTCTGCACAGTTGGAACACAAGCCCATTGTTTTTTACAAACATTAATCTCATGGAATCACCGCTATTCTATAATTTCTTTGTTAAATTGGGTCATCCTGCATTTTTCGGCGGGGACTTGAACTTTGAATCTTTCTTTGGCTTATGCGTGGGCATTGCTCAGTGTAGTTGTGTTGTGGTGTTTCTAATTTCTTTGCTCGGCTGGTTAGGTTGAGTGCTACCTTCCCTTTCCTCATACCTTTTTTGTCAGTATTATTATCTGTTATTATAAGGTCAGCTGTGTCTATTGTTGGCCAACTTAGGTCGACTTATGGCCCTTTGATTTTTCACACTAATTTGTCTGCTCTATTTCTCAATAACGATTATTCATTGAAATTATGCAAGTCTGATCAGTACCAAGTCTTTTTGTGCATGTTATAGCAGATGTCCGTCAGATAAATTTATAGGAGTTATAGATCTTTTTATATTAGCTGATATTTTCTGTGCTATTTCTCTGAAATTATTGGTCAGATTTCAAAGAAGTCTCAATTGTATTTGAAAATCATTTGCGCTCTATAGTCAGAATGGTTTTTAGAGAGTTATTGTTCTTTAATATTTTCACTTATGATTGTGACAGTAGTATTACTTTATTACTTAGTATTGCCACTTGACTTGGAATATATGAATATCAATAATTTAGACTTCTGATACTACCTCTCTGTGACAAGCAGTGTTTGAGAGTGTTCATGTGATATTTCTTGTTGTTTTAAGTCCAATGAGCAGTCTAGAATAATGTTGTCTCTATAGTGTAGTGGTACCATACTGGATCAGCCAATCCAGTGACCTGGGTTCGATTCCCAGTGGAGGCAGCTTATTTTTCAGTGTTTCTTTGGTACAGGAATATCACTGATTGAGATGAATACCCCTCAGTCACTGCTTGGCACAGAGTGGTTGCTTCAGACGTCTAAATTATTATAATATTCATATCTGCTTAGTCTAGTGGCAATATTTAATTATTAATCAATAGTACAGTCACAATCATAAGTGAAAATATCAAAGGACACTTACTCCCTAAATCTGATCTGCCTATTGAGTGCAAATGGTATTTTAATACTAATGAGAATTCTTTGAAATCAGTGACAACAAATTTCAGAGAAATTGTGCAAAGAAAATCATTGTTTAGTTTTTGTTTCTCTGACTTTATAAACGTGTATATCGGTGATCGGTGAGTTACTCACGGCATGAAATTTATTTTTACGGAAACAAACGTTGTCATAACCTCTCCAGAGTAACCCTCTCTTCAGCAATTATTTTCTGCAGAGTGACCCTCTCTTCAGCAATTATCTTCTGCAGAGTGACCCTCTCTTCAGCAATTATCTTCTGCAGAGTGACCCTCTCTTCAGCAATTATCTTCTGCAGAGTGACCCTCTCTTCAGCAATTATCTTCTGCAGAGTGACCCTCTCTTCAGCAATTATCTTCTGCAGAGTGACCCTCTCTTCTGCAATTACCTCTTTAGAGTGACCCTCTCTTCTGCAATTACCACTTGAGAGTGGTGATCTTATTTTCAGTAGTTACCTCTCCAGAGTGACCCTCTCTTCAGCAATTATCTTCTGCAGAGTGACCCTCTCTTCAGCAATTATCTTCTGCAGAGTGACCCTCTCTTCAGCAATTATCTTCTGCAGAGTGACCCTCTCTTCAGCAATTATCTTCTGCAGAGTGACCCTCTCTTCAGCAATTATCTTCTGCAGAGTGACCCTCTCTTCTGCAATTACCTCTGTAGAGTAACCCTCTATTCAGCAATTACCACTTGAGAGTGGTGATCTTATTTTCAGTAGTTACCTCTCCAGAGTGACCCTCTCTTCAGCAATAACCTCTGCAGAGTGGTGACCCTCTCCAGCAATAACCCATGCAGAATGACCCTCTCTTCAGCAATTGTCTTCCAAGAGTGACCCTCTCTTCAGCAACATCCTTTGCAGAGTGGTGACCCTGTTTTCAGCAATAATCTCTTCAGAGTGAACTTATATTCAGTCACAATCATATGTGAAAATATTAAAGGATTATAACTTACTCCCTAACATCTGATCTGCCTTTTGCGTGAAAATGATATTAAAATACTAATTGACAATTAAAAAATCTGCCAAAAATTGCAGAGAAATTGTACAAAGAAAGTCATTGTCCATTTTTTGTTTCTCTGACTTTGTAAATGTGTATATCGGTAGGTGAGTTACACATAGCATTAACATTTCTTTTACAGAAACGAGTGTTGTCATTTTAGTATATTTGTGTTGATTTACTACCATTAAATGATAAAAAATCATTGTTTTGTGTTTGTTACTCTGAATTTGTGATCAGTGAGAATCGATTGTGACAATAGTATTACTTTATAACTTAGTATTGACACTTGACTAGGAATATATGAATATTACTATAATTTTGAATTCTGATACTTCCATTCTGTGACAAGCAGTGTTTGGGGGTGTTCATGTGATATTGCTTGTTGTTTTAAGTCCAATGAGATGTGAATAATATTGTTGTCTCTATAGTGTAGTGGTACCATTCTGGATCAGCCAATCCAGGGACCTGGGTTCGATTCCCAGTGGAGGCAGCTAATTTTTCGCTGTTTCTTTGGTACAGAAATATCACTGAATGAGATGAATACCCACAGACACTGCTTGACTTAGTGTGGTTGCTTTAGACATCTAAATTATTATAATATTCATATCTGCCTAGTCTAGGTGTAATATTAATTTTTTAAATAAATAGTACAGTCACAATTATATGTGAAAATATCAAAGGACACTAACTCTTTAACATCAGATCTTCCTATTGAGTGCAAATGATACTATTGAGAATTCTTTGAAATGATTGGCAAAAAATTGCAGAGAAATTGTGCTAAGAAAATCATTGTTTCGTACTTTGTAAACATGTAAATCGGCGATCGGTGTGTTACACACGGCACGAACATTACCTTCACTGAAACAAACATTAAAGTTTCTGTCTATTAGTGTTAATTAACTACCATTAAATGAAAAAAAATCATTGTTTTGTGTTTGTTTCTCTGACTTTGTGAATGTTTATATCGGTGATCGGTGAGTTACACATGGCGTGAACATTACTTTCACTGAAACAAACGTTGTGGTTTCAGTCTATTTGTGTTGATTTACTACCATTAAATGATTAAATGATGTGTTGGTGGCTATGCCACAGGATTGTGTATGCGTCTAGTGTGGTACTACCACCGCTGGCTAATCTGCTAGACAGATGAAGAGAGAGCAAATTGTAAGTCTCTCCTGCCAGTACAAAGCCTCTACACCATCAAGACCTTTGCAGTGCCTCCCAGCGACAACACACGGTAAACTAGGATTTAGCAATCCTAGGCTAAACTGTAAGGGATCTCGGAACAGCAAGGGTCCCAGAGATGCAGTGTGTAGGCCCACCGGTGTGTGGAAATGCCCTAGCACTCATCATCCTTGCCCCAGCAATGGGTTAAATTGCCGACTAGATCAGAGTCGTTAACCTTGGAAGGTAGCTGATCTAGGAGAAGGAAACTCTGATATAAAACCATGGATGGAATGGATTCATCAGCTGTGGCAAGCAACCGTTCTAGAGGAAGGCAACCTTGATAAAAAATCCCAGGTCCGACAGGTTGGAGGTTAAGCAAGAGGGTAATCTCCTCTTCTTGTAAAACAATATTGATTACGGAAACAAGGACAAGAAAGTGGAAAGCTCTAGTCCTTGCCCTATGTGCCTCCGGGCGCAACAAGGACTAGGTAGTAGGTAGTAAATGATTAAAAAAATACATTAGAAAAATAATTGTTTTGTGTTTGTTTCTCTGACTTTGTGAATGTTTTTATCGGCGATCGGTGAGTTACACATGGCGTGAACACTGCTTTCACTGAAACAAACGTTGTGGTTTCAGTCTATTTATGTTGATTTTCTTCCATTAAATGATTAAAAAAATACATTTAAAAAATCATTGTTTTGTGTTTGTTTCTCTGACTTTGTGAATGTTTTTATCGGGGATCGGTGAGTTACACATGGCATGAAAATTACTTTCACTGAAACAAACGTTGTGGTTTCAGTCTATTCGTGTAGATTAACTACCATTTAATGATTAAAAAAATACATTGAAAAATCATTGTTTTGTGTTTGTTTCTTTGACTTAGTGAACGTTTATTTCGACGATCGGTGAATTACACATGGCGTGAACAATACTTTCACTGAAACAAACGTTGTGGTTTCGGTCTATTTGTGTTGATTAACTTTATAACCATTAAATGAAAAATAAATTGTGTTTGTTTCTTTGACTTTGTGAATGTCATATCGGCGATGTGTGAGTTACACATGGCGTACATGAATAATACTTTGACTGAAAAACAAACATCATGTCATTCAAACCTTACTCAGATTAAATAGACATTATGTCGGAGGTCCCTCATGTTAATGCAAAAAAACATGCTTGCCATAAGCCTTGTGCTCGTCTTATTGATGCTCGTCTTAACAAAGTTTTACGGTATAAGACTGTGATATTTTTCTACAAGAATCCTTTTAAACACACTTCTGAGTGATTTGCTGTCTGGTTATTTCTGTATGCCAGTTTCTGTTTCAGAGTGACCCTTTCCCCATTAATAACCTCTGCAGAGCGACCTTCTCTTCAGCAATAACCTCTGCAGAGTGACCCTCTCTTCAGCAATAACCTCTGCAGAGTGACCCTCTCTTTAGCAATAACCTCTCCAGAGTGGCCCTCTCTTCGGCAATTACCTCTTCAGAGTGACCCTCTCTTAAACAACAACCTCTCCAGAGTTACCCTCTCAGCAATAACCTCTGCAGGGTGACCCTCTCTTCAGCAATAACCTCTGCAGGGTGACCCTCTCTTCAGCAATAACCTCCACAGAATGACCCTCTCTCTCTTCAGCAACAACCTCTGCAGAGTGACCCTCTCTTCAGCATCAACCTATCCAGAGTGACCCTCTCTCTCTTCAGCAATAATCTCTGCAGAGTTACCCACTCTTCGTCTATTACCTCTCCAGAGTTTCCCACTCTTAAGCAATTACCTCTCCAGAGTGACCCTCTCTTCATCAACAACCTCTCCAGAGTGACCCTCACTTCAGCAATAAACATATGGTGCTGTGAACTTATCCTTTTTGTCTTCGCGTCCTATCTGCTTATTTGTCTCCCTCCTCAAATTGTGATGTAAAGAAAAGTAATTGTAATAATATAGTTTATAGCTTCGCTACATGCAAGCCCCTTCGTCATCTTTGATTTAATGTAAAGTTATTTATTTTATTAGTGTTGTCTTTTTAAACTATCAGTCAATTAGGCTTGATATGCAGATTTGATGTTAATGTCAACTTGTAAAAATAATCATTCAATATTACCCCTACCCTTTATGGCTAAATATGAAATTCAAAGTTAGCAATGTCGCTGTAACTGTGTAGCTTTGGGTTGTTTTTGCACTTCAGTATTTATTTATTTATGTCTGTCTTTTGTTTTTGTCATAAAATAGAAAACAAAAATATACATAGCTTTTGTGTGCTTTGCAGTTTCCTTTGAATGTCATTGTCTATGCCTGATCTAATTCACTTATATTGTATATGACTACCATTTTACATCTTTTGAGAATTAATTGCTTCTTGAAAGTTTTGATGTCATGGAATGAATAAAGTGTGAAAATGCACCTCTTAATTAGTGTACTTAGACGTTGCGCAGTGATTACAGCTAGTCATCTACACTAATGCATCAGTTATTTGCATTCAGTGCACTACAATCTAGGTCACCTTATGTCTTGTCACAATGGTCGCCTCCGTACAATCTAGGTCACCTTGTGTCTGGTCACAATGATGCCTCCATACAATCTAGGTCACTTTGTGTCAAGTCACAATGATCATCTCCATACAATCTAGGTCATCTTGTGTCAGGTCACAATGATCATCTCCATACAATCTAGGTCATCTTATGTCAGGTCACAATGATCATCTCCATACAATATAGGACATCTTGTGTCAGGCAGGTCACCTTGCATGGACACTCAGTTAGAACAGCTGAGAAACATGTTCAAATGTAATCAATAGTTTTAACAAAGAATGAGTGCAAGACTGGAAAGAACTGATAAAAAGGATTTTAATGATAAAGTTCAATTTTGAACCCTGAGCCATGAAATTTCAGACGAGTCTATTTGGGCGGGTAACCTGTGATTTATTCAATATAGATCTACAACAAGCACTCGGGCGTAAATGCACTTTTAACATTTGAGTAATCCAGGTTATAGGGGTGTATTTACCGATAACCCATGCATATTAAGAATTGACGTATCAAGTAGTGCGCATAGCGCAGTCGGCTAAGCTACTATCAATAGGAGTACTTCAAAACTTAACGAATGAGTTCGAATCGCATTCTGTTGTATATTTTTTAAAAATTTTGTTCAGCAAACATGTTTCGTGCTTGTCTAATTACACAGAGATGCATAATTATAAAAGCTTCAGTGTGTAAAAAGCACATAAGAAATATGTCATAGCGGGTAGACATATAGCATTGAGAACGTACATAGGTTTGCATGTTTTCTATGGAGGAGAAGGAAACAGGACTGTAGCTTTAGCTTGTGAGTGGTTGGAGAGGGTTGTCGGACTGACAAGAACTAGCGTGTAGACTGCATATAAGACTGTCTCAGCATCGTAACTTGTAACTCAATTAATACTTACACTGATTCTGACACGTTGAACAATTGATATATTTAATATAAAAAAGAATATCGCAAAATATGAATGGAAAAAATATAATGAAATGTGATGATAATCCGTTATCGGGTTATACAATGAATGCATATAGCATTACATGCAAGTATAAGTTTATTAGATATAAAAAAACCTGTTCGTTAGTGGGTCCGAACAATAAGCCATTGAAAGCGATGTACAATGACCACTGCACCATACAGACAACAGTTACTGACAACGTGTACCATATTAGCTAATTCTGACGTTTCTATTGACAATATTCTTAAAATGGTGATTTCAGCGAAGCCAATGACTCGAGTAACTTTTACTTGAATCCAATTATCACCAGAGAATGAAAATAGAAAATGAATAAATACAACATCCAGACTAAATCAATGTAATGGAAACAAAACATTTTTTATTTGTTATAAAACGTGAATTTATCAAATATTAAGAATTAAAATACACGTAATACGATAAAAATATTGAAATAGAAATTTAATTATTGAAAAAGAGTATAACAGCGGACTCGAACCCGCAGCCCATATAAACAGTATGTAGCAGACAAGCGAACATCTTATCCACTAAGCCACCTTGCCAAGTGGAAGTAAAATGAGTTTTTTTTTCAAACGTATCCAATTTTTTTCATTATATAACGGTAAATATCGTTTCAACCTTGGCATTTGGACTCGTCCAGGGGTCATATTTCGAAGGTCGTTGTAGATCTATAGTCATTATTTAAAGATATGCTACTTACTACTGTGTGTAATTTATCGATGTACAGTTTATCAGCAAATGGGTTAAACTTTAAAAGTGCAGTCACGGCTCAATGCTCGAAATCGAACTATAATTGTATACATAAGTGTTGTTTGAGAAATTAATATTTGCTAAATGCCTCATCTTTTGTGTTTTATTTCTTTTGCCATATTAGTATTTTATTGATCTTATTTACTTGGAGGACAGGGATATACAATCATATTGCCTGTTACGGACCAATAGTTTAACTTGGTGTGATCTGTTTGAAATTTATGAGCATAATATTAGCTTTTACAAAAATAATTTGGTAATCAGGAATGCTTGTTGGTAAAGTGTCTTGTCTTCGAAAACCATTTGTCTTGTTGGTAAATCATAATTACTTTTGACTATTGTAATCGAAGTTAAAATTAAATTATTATACTCTATGTATCATTCCTAAGTTCAATATTAGTACAATGATATTCAGAAAGGTTACAGTTTTTCCAATGCACCTGGGCCCGTATTTATAAAGCATCTTAAGTAAAAACTTAAATATTTTGACTTAAGTTAAAATATTGAGCTGCCCATATTTCACAAGAAATGAAAAATAACCCATGGTTTCTTTATTACTATAATTGTAGCTTTTTACGTAATGCTTCTAAACAATGTAAGTTATTGTTAATATTACTTTTCCTGTTTAGCTAAGAAAATTCAAAGTTTTCACTTCAGATGCTTGATAAATACCGGCCCAGGCCAGTATGTAGGCCTATTATTACATCAAATACACCACTGTGATTTAAGTTATTCACATTTATAGTTTCTGAAAATCTGAAACTATGAAACTATTGGTCCAACCAAGCATCAGGCGAGCATGTGTGCATTTCAGTATGTACACCACTGTGGTTAAAGTGCTTCACATGAGTTTCTGAAATTGCTTGTTCATGTCCAACACCAGGCCAGCATGTGTGCATTTAAGTATGTACACCACTGTGGTTTAAGTGCTTCACGTGAGTTTCTGAAATTGCTTGTTCATGTCCAACACCAGGCCAGCATGTGTGCATTTAAGTATGTACACCACTGTGGTTTAAGTGCTTCACGTGAGTTTCTGAAATTGCTTGTTCATGTCCAACACCAGGCCAGCATGTGTGCATTTAAGTATGTACACCACTGTGGTTTAAGTGCTTCACGTGAGTTTCTGAAATTGCTTGTTCATGTCCAACACCAGGCCAGCATGTGTGCATTTAAGTATGTACACCACTGTGGTTTAAGTGCTTCACATGAGTTTCTGAAATTGCTTGTCCATGCCCAACACCAGGCCAGTATGTGTGCATTTCAGTATGTACACCACTGTGGTTTAAGTGTAGGTTGAAGCTTTAAGAATTTTAGGTAACAAACTTTACCCTTTTTTGCTACAAATATATGATTAAAAAATTTGTTTAGATACACTTTAAAATGTTTGATTATGTACATACAAAACAAATAGTTTTCTGTGGCGAGACAGTTTACTGGCCAGTATTGCTAATTATTAGCGATTTGCTAATAAATTTGAATCCTATCCCACCATATTAAACTATTTGTACGTACAAAAGTGATAAGATTTGATATCCTTATTCTCAATTAAATAAGATTAATAACACAAATATGGAAGAAGTCATAATATATGAAAAACACTGCATTTAATAACCATGGAATGTGCTTACGTTGTACATAATTACCTGTATAATTGCTTCAAAATCTTTTTTTGCCATTTACCTTTCCATTCTTTCATGTCGATTACACAAATTAAATTCCCTTTTACCCATAAATATATCCATTTCTACAAGTGTGATGTTTCCATGGTCACATACATGTTTTACTTATAGTATCAAATTAAAGAGCATATAGGTGAAAATGCAGTTTATTGACATTTTCCATATTTCAAACCCAAACAAATTCAGTGCTTTCAGCACTTTGATTCTGTATGGTACATGTACTTGCAATACAGTAATAGGAGATGTTAAGGTCTTTAGAACCTCAAGCTCAATACTGCACAACGTCTTAAGACAATACTGATTAAATATAGAGTGCATGTGCATACTCTGTTGAACTGTTTATGTGTATTAGATGTACATGTATTGGTATTTGTTAATCATATGGAACTTCTGAAACTTATTTCAAAATTTCAAAAGATGATACTTATTATACTGGAATGTGACAACAGCATGCAGCTGACAACAGCAATGCACACAAAAGCATACCAAACTAAGACATGAAAATTAAATTTTAAATAATTCTAAGATAGACCATGTCCCTCAGCTTTGTGGCTTTATGTATCTACCTTTCGAGCAGTAGGGTAAAGGTTTGAACCCTGGCAGGGCCCGGCTAGGGTTTGCCAATGTTTAGCCACTAGCTTGATACATAAATAGGGTAATTCTATGATGCAATTCCTACATCTGGTGACTGGCATTGAAGTTTAGGAGTCATGTAGATGTGTTCAGAAAATGTCTTAGCTCTCATACTGGTAATAAGTTAAATTGGCTGGATGTTTAAATCGAGTTGACACTTTAAATAAAACACTTCTACATTAAAGTAAGGTTGACCTTTTGGACTTCTCATTTCTTTTGTATCATCGGACATACATTTCATTTCTTTAAATTCCCATGCTTCCTCTATCATCTACAAATATTTGACATCTGCTAAAATTCCTCTTTTTTTATTTCTATTGGTGATCTGATGATGTATTTTATTTCTATTTGACCACTGATAATGCAATTCTTCTTGCATTGCATGAAGACAGCTATGTTAGAGCTATTGCATGGATCCTTTAAAATTTGTAAACTGTTAACTGATGGAAATCTTCTCAAAATCCATTCTCGCATTTAATAAACTGGTAGAGTATGTCGTCTGTTGATAGAATTTGACACTTGCAAACCCTTTCCATCTATCATTTTAAATAGGCGTGTCTTTTCTTCAAACATTAATGTTTTGTTGACTGTAAAGGGTGAAACTTTTGCTGGATCAATTTTTACAAGATTGTTACTTTTACTAAATATACCCTGATGAGGGCACCTGTGTCCCATAGACAAATTTCTAGATTTATACTTTAGTACTGATACAATTTTACCTATGAAAGGGGAATGAAACAGCTACATAGCATTGATATATCGAACGGGTGATGACTGAATAAAGGTGCTTTTTACATAGGCAGCAAGTCAAGTCTTTGGATTAATGTTATAATTGTCAGGAAATAATGGTTGCTCACATTTAATTATAAACTTTCACTCTTTGATAAAGTACAGGTGATAATAAAGTCAATGCAGTAGTAGTAGTAGTATGGTATGCATCCGCTGTAGAAAAGATCAAGAAATAAGACCTGATAATTTTCTTCATCTAAATACATGTAAAAAAATGTCTCACTCAGAACGAGTAAAAAAATGTCTCACTCAGAACGATTAATATGATATTTGCAACACAACTCAAACAAAGTGATGAATATTGAATATATGTCATTTAATATTTTCGTTCGGCTATTAAACATCCAAAATAGATACATACAGACTTTCTATAATTATGTATTTTAATTTGCATAACACATTCAAGTTTCTCTGTACTAGTGACATAAAGTACAAGGTGTGACATATGTAAATTATACAACCATTGTGAATTCTGTTCCCACAAATCGTGGTTTTTAGAATCTACTGATGCACCTGTCAGCCTGTCTGTTGATCTGTTGCAAAATGTTGAAACAAAAAATATTTTGGTCCACTAATTCAACCATGGTAACACTATCAATCATTCAAACATAATTATGGTCCCTGAATGACTTAGCTATTTTGTTATAATGGACAAAGGTTCGACTGTGGCATAAGTGTTTACTGATTGCAGTGTTTTTTATTTGAAAATTAAAACCGCAAGGACCTAATCTATTTGCACATTGCCGAATTTGGACCAAAAAATATTTTATGCCACCATTTTATGCCACCATCTTTGTTGAGAGGGTATATTGCTTAGCTCATGTTGGTCAGGAACCGTCTGTATGAAGATCCAATGGCTAGTTATTGTATGGAAACCATAGATTTGGTCTACAGATAGACAGACAGGTAGACTTCCCATGGAGGAATCAACGAATATCTTAAAAACTAGGCGAGCAAAATTGTTGGGATTTTCTAAAATGATTATTGTTTATTATATACCTTGTACAGGAAAATCCAACGCTAGTGAATCACCTTGAATGTGATTAACTTTCATAAGTTTAAATCTATTAGTACAGGATCAGCCAAAAGATCATGTTAAACACATCATTTGTGCAACTGTGTTTATTGCAGATGTTTTAAAATAACTATTTTCATAGTCACTGTGTATAAACTAGTCAATTTCCAGCAATTTCAATAATGAGTACACATTGAATTATATACTGTAAAATCATTTAATATCGATGGGACGAAATTTTGTGGTTTTGGTAAAAAAGACCATTTCGATGGGACGTAATTTCATGGAATATGAATTTCAGTTGATAAATACAAGGGTTCAACTCAGTTTTCAATGGGATTTGATTTCGTGGTTGAGGTGATTGGATTTTACGTGTTCATTCAATTGCAATAAATGATACAAGTTGCATTTTATAGTAACCCAATAAATCATACAGTGATTTGGTTTATACACGTGGTAGTTTGGGAAGGAATTTTCATAAATCCTATATTTTTTTACCCTTTGAAACTAAATTGTGCTCTTGGAGATAGTGACAACATATTGGGGTGTATAAACTGATATTGATATAACATGGATTTCATGGAGCATTACATTCAATGTGTAAAGAGGAACATGTTTTATTATCGGATTAGTGCAAAAAATGCACCTACATGTATTTACTATTAATTTACTGTATTAAATAAGTATAGCAACATGTTACATTCAGTAGCCTATGTGGCTCAGTGGATATGGCTGTTGACTTGAACTGTTTTATTTTTTAAACAGTCCTTTCAAAGTTAAAAGAGAATGGTTTGTAAACTTCGAGTTGTCTGTCAGGTAAACTATGTATGTTTATCTACCGGTATGTGCTAGGTTTAACTGTGTTTACCCGAGTTCACGGTAGTCCCGGCTATTCGTTTGAATGTTCCCTCATTAGTATTATAACTCTAACGCAAAAGTCTGCGATGTCAATATAAACAGAAATCACTAACCATTACGTCGATTTAGGGAGAGCAGAAGTTTGTTTTATCCCTTTAAACATTTTTTCCAAATCGGCCAATAATTATTACGTCTTGGCTTAATGGAATAGATGATAGACTGCCAATCTTGTGGTCCGAGTTCAATCCTTTGCCTTTTAACTTTTTCCTTATATTTTTCATTAAAGCACATTCTTTTTATTATGGTAGTCATAATTTTATTGTGACCTCGCACATGGCATGTTAATTAATTGTACATAGTCAGTATTGTTCACAGACGGGATGTTAAATAATGTTTTATTCAATAAGTTTTTGACAAGGCTGTGTGTCGTTGTCACTTTAGTCTTGTTTGATATGTTCATGTTATCAAATGTATAAGTATAAGTATTTCATTGATGTGCAAGTAAAACTTTAAAATAGTGATACTTAAACATTACACACACGAGTGGTGACCTTTCACTTAATGTTAGATCGGAAAATATAAAAAATATACGCATTTAAGGATCAAATTCGAGTCTGCATTGTCTCAAATAATTAATATTTTCCATCGCTGAACCACTGAGCTATTTTATCAGACGAAATGGATGATCACTTTTATTCACCAAGTTAATTTAAATTACGGTAAGCATTTAAAACATAATCCCTTGTTCAATATTTTAATGTTTTTATTCCTGATTTACCTGATTATTTTAAGGCACAGGTCCCAGTATCGCCTTAGAATTATACTTACTGAATCGACTATAGTCTGTCAGTGATAATGCTATCCTTTGTTTACAAACGAAGATGGAAATAAATGCATTTTTAATGTCCATTTTTTGTACAATGTTGCACATAATATCTTAAAATGCATGTACTCATTCAATCTGCACTAAAGGGGCCAGCATAATAGAACTTTGTTTGAAAACAGGCTATAGTTACGGTCGTTGGTGTATTTGATCTTTGAACTTGAATGTAATCAGGAAATTGTTCGATACATTATCCAGTTAAAACAAAGTAATACTGGCAATAACCAGATGACAATTGTTATTGTAGCAATGGATGCATGGGCATTCAAATTCTAATCAATCCTACCAAGAGATGTTGAATAGCAATGCTAAATACCTATCAAAATTTACCTGAACTCTTCCGTTATTTCGATGACACAACAAGAAATATTATTCCATTGTTGACCTACCGAGTGATGATATTTGCAAGTGCATACTAAACACAATTTACATGATGACTATTATATGGGTATTAACACATTCAACTTGAAGGCCTTGCTAATACACAGGTTGCCCTTGTGCAGTGGGGGAGGGGGCGGGGAAGGGGGGTATGGGTGGGGGTGGTGGTGGTGTTGTTTTGTTTTTCATGTGTAGTTAGTTAGTTAGTTAGTTAGTTAGATAGTTAGATAGTTAGTTAGATATGTATCCATCTTGTCTGTACAGCTGTTTTAAGTGTGTTATTTTTCTTCTGTATTTTCAGGTTTGAAGAGACGAGGAGTGCAGATGTTCAGTTTCAAGAATTCATTCACAGACGGCTTCAATTTCCTGTGTGGTTCCCGGGTGGTAGATTAAATGGGAGAGCGGGCAAAAGACCATATGCACTAAGGGTGCCTCTAACAGTGTGTGTATGGTGCTCTTAGGATGTGTCCATAGGGATGTCTCTTTTAGGGAATACTGTAAAATCATTAATTTTTGTGGGGATTAAATTTTGTGGATTTCGTTGTTCACCACAAAATTAAATCCCATAAACAATAATTTTGACCCTTGTAATTATTACCTGAATTTCAAAATCCACAAATTAACTTCCCATCAAAATTAAATGATTTTACAGTATAATATGCATGTTGTATCTATCACTGTGAGCTCGCTAGCTTAGATTGAGAAGGTCTTAAGTACAAAATCAATATTTTGAAAAAAAAACCACGAAAAAACTGTCTGCAATTTACTCTTTAATTTTGGAAAACAAGCTTTTACAACTTCATTTTGGTTTGCATGACAAGTTCCAATTTTCATCACAATAAGCTCATAAGAAGCGCCTTATGATGCAGATTTTAAATATATATCAGTGTTATAAGTTCTAAGTTGTAGTTATAACCTTCTCATTCTAAGCCAGGGAGGTGTAGCACAAAGGTTTACTTAATACTGGATGTATCTCTTATGTATCACACGTTATGCTGACAGCTACTGTAAAATCTTTGATTTTTGTGGGGGATTAAATTTCATGGATTTCTTGGTTCACCTTTCGCCACTAATTCAAATCAAACACTAATTTTGGCTGTTAATGTATCCATTACCTGAAATTCAAAATCCACAAAATTATCTTTTTACCAAAACATCGAAATTTTGTCTCATCGAAATTAATGATTTTACAGTATTTTGAAAATTTGTGATGTCATAGATATGTTTACAGTAAGCCATGGTGAATGAACAGTTGAAGAATTGTTCATGAACCAATTGATGAACTGTTCATGTACAAAAGTTCATGAACCATGTTCAAGAATTGTTCATGAATGGTTCTTGAACATGGTGAAGTGTTCATAATTTCATGAATAATATTCTCTGAATAAGTTGTACCATACACGATGAACCTAGAATAGTTGTCCCTAACATGGAATGTAATACACAGGATGTTTTTAAAAGGTAGATCTCTTACAGGGGATGAGATTCACCTTGCTGATACATCCTGTGTACTGTATTTCATGTTAGAGACACCCATTCTAGGTCCATCGTGTAGGCTTCAACTTATTCAGAGAAATATCATGTGAAGTCAGACTGTGTGATACATCCCCTGTAAGAGATTCACCTTTTAGATTTAACCTGTGATAGTGACACAACCTGTGAGCTATATTATGTATAAGAGACAAACCTGTGGACACATCCAATGGGATCCATACTCCCCTAGTAAGAGTCACACTCTGTGACCCATGGTCTCAAGTATCGTCTAACTTCCACGGTAATGACATCTGATCTGAAACGGTGAGATTTTGTGATCATTCTTTGTCCGCATGCCGTAAGATGCGACTTAAAAGAGGCTATTTTAACTTTGGTACTAGAATGTTTTAGGCCAAAATGAAACAGTCTGGTACAAGAAGTTAAAATAGCTGGGATTTTTATCGAGATTTTTTATCGGAATTTTTATTGGGATTTTCGTGTTCTTTTGTCGGGATTTATGTGTTCTTTTGTCGGAGCTTCGGTGATATGGAAATTTACCAACTATTTATCAAGTGCAGCACTTCGGTCATTTCCATGGAAATGTAGTTTGCTGTGTAAGTACATTAAATTATACACATTTAATTCTCTGTATTTGAGGGGCTTTAACTTCAATCCTGTTACAAGGTGTGCAAAATAGATTTACTAACTGATTACCGTTGTCATCAGCATTAAAAGCAAGAAAAGATTGAGTTACATAGTCTAGTGTGAGGCCCTGACCCACTATGGCTGCTATCATTGTTGGATTGTATATAATAATAATAATGATAGTGATGATAATGATGATAATGATGATAATAACAATAACCTTATGCAAAGTCAGCTATTCATATCTTTAATTAATACCCTTATGTCTTGTTGTTTAAATTTAGGTGATGAACCTCACTTTGATGGACACATGAAGACTATAGTAATTCAGCATGGGTAAGACAATTTTATTCCTTATAGTGAAGTTACTCAATCCGTCAAAAATTAAAAAGAAAGGGTAATCCTAAGAATATTGTTTGTTTGCCCTAACCTGTCCAAACGATGCGTTTTCAAAGCCGCTCAGTGTAGAATGGAATTTTCAATTAGTATATATTGAAATCACATGATATTAGTATTTCTTGTTCAGACAAACTAAAACAATTAAGCTGCATTATTATTTTTGTAACTCCTGTAAAACATACATTATCTCATTTCTATAAAGTGTGATGTTTCCATAGTAACAAATTTACGCTACTTAGTATCCAAGTAAAGAGCATTTGGTTGAGAAATGCAAATTATTCACATTTTCAATATTTCCAACCCAAACAAATTCAGTGCCTTCAGCACTTTGATTCTTCTTCTGTCAATAGACCTACTCCGGATCTCCACTAATCTGTAGGTACAAATAAACTTTTACCGTTATAATCCGTGTGATACATGAATATTCATATATGGACAATAGAGTTGAGGTCAGTTATGTTTGCATATGAATACAAAACCAGTCTAACTAGGCCAGATTTGTTTGTACCTACATGTAAATTAACGGAAAAACCACCTTGCACAGAGTTCCGGATATCAACTATTACCAAATAATGGTATATAAAAAGTTTGAACCAGTTGTCACTGATTTATTCTAGGCCTGAAAGTGTGTACTGTAAAATCATTAATTTTTATTAGGGATTAAATTTCGTTTGTTTGTGGTTCAACTTTAACCTCGAAATCAAATCTCAAAGAACACTAATTTTGGCCCTTGTATTTATTATCTGATATGCAAAATCCACAAATGTCCCTTTTACCAAAACCTCGAAATTTTGTCTAGGACTGGAACAATTTCAAATCAAATCGGTTAATCGGCCGCCATTTTGAAAATGGTGATTCCTTTTTGGCGACCATATCAAAGTACTTTCAACAGCTGAACTTTTTTACTTTATTTTATTACTATGTTAAATAAGATCACAAGCAGATTGATGTATCATAGATTATCCCTGCACATCAAGCTTTTGTACCTGTTGTGTGTCAATAACTACATTTTTCTAGTTTGAAGTGTCTAAAGTATAAATTATACATTCAGTAGTGCACATTTTATTGACATTCTAGGATGTTCATTGTTTAGAACGATGAGCGGTTTTGCAAAATTGGAACCGATTACACCTTGTAATAAAATCGTGTCCGATTAACCGAGTAATCGTCCCGGTCCTAATTTTGTCCCATCGAAATGAAATGATTTTACAGTATAAGGGAATAGGCTGAAAACAATTAAGAACCAAGAGGGGAATTTGATGTGTAGGTAGCTTTGGGGCAAATAAACAATTTTTTAGGATGGGTCAAGGTTTTCTGGATTTAAATAATTAAGGACCTCTATAAAATGCTTATATAATTCTACTTATAATACCGCAATATAGTGACCATACATTACAACATACATTTGAATATACAGTATAACTTCTATAGTGACTGTACTTTGAATCCCTTTTTTGTGACCACCAGGTACAACCACTCTATAATGATCATACGGAACAATACCTATATAGAGTCGGCACAGCACAGCCCATACATGATGATCATGCATAGACCCTCCATTATGTACATCCTCAGTATTTCAACCTACCAAGATTACCTATATAAAGTGAACATATATTTCAACCTCTACAAAGCGACCATGGTGTAGAACTTCAATGTAATGACCAAACTATTAAACCTCTATATTTAGACCATAGTTTTATACAATGAGCCTCTGTTTTGAACACTCAGTGGGACCTCTATGAATTGACAATACAGTACAAGCTCTAATAAATTGTCCATACAGTACATACTCCATATAGTGACCATACAGTGCAACCTCTACATAGTGACCAAACTGTTAAACCTCTATATTTAGACCATAGTTTTTACAATGAGCCTGTTTTGAACATTGAGTGGGACCTCTATAAATTGACCATACAGTACAACCTCCATATAGTGACCATACAGTACAACCTCCATATAGTGACCATGAATTACATGTTCTATATAGTGACCATAAAATACAACCTCCATATAGTGACCATGAATTACATACTATATATAGTCTGCACACTTTAATTAATTGTATTTTGCTTTTAATGCAGATGTCAAGAGAGGCAGGCATTTTATGAGGACATATCAAGAGAGGCAGGCATTATATGAGGACATATCAAGAGATGCACACATTTTATGAGGACATATCAAGAGATGCACACATTATATGAGGACATATCAAGAGATGCACACATTATATGAGGACATATCAAGAGATGCACACATTTTATGAGGACATATCAAGAGATGCACACATTTTATGATGACATATCAAGAGATGCACACATTATATGAGGACATATCAAGAGATGCACACATTTTATGAGGACATATCAAGAGATGCACACATTTTATGATGACATATCAAGAGATGCACACATTTTATGATGACATATCAAGAGATGCACACATTTTATGATGACATGTCAAGAGATGCACACATTTTATGATGACATATCAAGAGATGCACACATTTTATGATGACATATCAAGTGAGGCACACATTATATGAGGACATATCAAGAGAAGCAGGCATTTTATGATGACATATCAAGAGATGCACACATTTTATGATGACATATCAAGTGAGACAGGCATTATATGATGACATATCAAGAGATGCACACATTTTATGATGACATATCAAGTGAGGCATGCATTATATGAGGACATATCAAGAGATGCACACATTTTATGAGGACATATCAAGAGATGCACACATTTTATGATGACATATCAAGAGATGCACACATTTTATGATGACATATCAAGTGAGGCACACATTATATGAGGACATATCAAGTGAGGCATGCATTTTATGATGACATATCAAGTGAGACAGGCATTATATGATGACATATCAAGAGATGCACACATTTTATGATGACATATCAAGTGAGGCATGCATTATATGAGGACATATCAAGTGAGGCACACATTATATGAGGACATATCAAGTGAGGCATGCATTTTATGATGACATATCAAGTGAGACAGGCATTATATGATGACATATCAAGAGATGCACACATTTTATGAGGACATATCAAGAGATGCAAACGTTTTATGATGACATATCAAGTGAGACAGGCATTATATGATGACATATCAAGAGATGCACACATTTTATGATGACATATCAAGTGAGGCATGCATTATATGAGGACATATCAAGAGAGGCACACATTATATAAGGACATATCAAGAGAGGCATGCATTTTATGACATATCAAGAGATGCACACATTTTATGAGGACATATCAAGTGAGGCATGCATTATATGAGGACATATCAAGCGATGCAGGCATTATATGAGGACATATCAAGAGAGGCACGCATTATATGAGGACATATCAAGTGAGACAGGCATTATTTCAGGTACACATAAGTGAGACAGGCATTATTTCAGGCACACATCAAGTGAGACAGGCATATTTTAAGATATTTTAACATATCTATAACATATTTCAAAAGCTGCTTATTATAAAAACAGATAACACTTTAAGACTTTTAATAATTATGTTAACTAAGTACTATGACTAAAATCAAATTATGTGATATACATGTAAAGCAAAATATAGGATTAACTTATTTGTAATTGATTTATCTAAATTAATAAAATAAAAATTTAAACTTAAAACAGTTTAAGCACTGAGATTTTTCAAATGGTGGAGAAGGGATGGCTATAAGGGGAGGTTGGAGGCCATAATTTAAAACATGTTTTGCAAATAATGCAAATGTTATACAGAATGAAAGCCATGCTTAAATCATGGATAATAAAGTAATATTGTTGGTCTAAAAAGTGAGGTTGCATATTAAGTTCAAACTGTTAATAGACATATAAGTACTAAGTTGCATTAAGTGCACAATTTTAAGAACACCCTACAACTCAAACATCTGATATGGCTGGTCTTAAAGCGAGGTTTTCAAAAGTTAAAAGGAGTTATTTAGAATACTGGTTGATATGTAGTTTGCCTGTGTGGTTCCCGGGAAGTAGAATTGGACCTCTGTCTTACTCCCTGCATGGCATGTCGTAAGAGGCGACTAATGGGAGACTATTTTAACTTTAGTACCCGAGTGTTTTATTTTGGCATAAAACTATCTCGTACCAGTCTGGTACTAAAGTTAAAATTGCTGTGACTTGTATTAATGTCTAAATTGTCTTAGCTTTATTGTGAGTATTTTAAAAATACAATACAACCTTTTGATAGTGACCATATAATACAACCTGTACATAGTGGCCATACAATACAACCTCTACATAGTGACCATACAATACAATCTCTACATAGAGGCCATACAATACAACCTCTAGATAGTGACCATATAAAGGTCAAATTGGTTTGCGACATGCATATAATTACTGAGTTTGACATACAAATGTCATTGTATGATAGGCAAATTGAAAAAGGAAACTTTAGGAAAAATAAATAATTGTATGAGTTTAGTAAAGTTATTTAGAATGGTAGTTGATATGAGCTTTTCTCTGTGTGGTTCCCGGGGGTAGAATTAGACCTCTGTATTCTCCCTTGCATGTTGTAAGGGGCAACTAAATGGGAGACTATTTTAACTTTAGCACTGAGTGTTTTATTTTGGCATAAAGCTATCTTGCACCAATAAGGTACTAAAGTTAAAATAGCCCTGACTTTTTTATTTAGATATGTAAATGATGTCATTTCACATTCTTTGTATATTGTGTTGATGTCACAGACATTTAATACCTATATAAAATGCTGTTTATTAGCAAAATCAAGTAAAAATGTCTGGAATTGTCTTACTTATGTTGCAAATATTAAATATCAGTTGATTTAGTATAAACTATAACTTATTTTCCTATAACCTATTATAAAGCTTCTTGAAATAGATTACACTTTAAGACTTTGAATAATAATGTTTGGCTAAGGTCTATAACTAAAATCAAATTATGTATTACACATGTAAAGCATTATATAGGATTATCTTATTTTTGATTGATTTAGTGTTCTGTCATTAATATGAATTGATAAATTTCTAAAGTTTGAATTTTATTTAAGCACTTAGATTTTAAAATGGTGGTGAAGGAATGGCTATAAGGGGAGGTTGGAGGCCATAATTTAAAACAGTTAACTTCTTCAAGTTTTATAGTGCAATGGTCTTACAAGCGAGGCTGTATATTTAGTGCAAATTTTTAAGACCAACCTTATTTATAACTTAAAATCAGTGACTTGGCTGGTTTTAAAAGTGGGGTTGTTTGTGAAGTTGAAATTGTTAAATGACTTATACTCTAAAATCATTTAATTTTGTGGTTTGGGCTAAAATGACCATTTCGTCGGGACTTTAATTCATGGAATTTGCATTTCAGAAAAAAATTTTTTTGGTTAAATTACAATAATTAGCCTGATCGCCCATTTCGTAATTATTTTAGAAATGACCAAATAAAAAAACAAAATGGCGGCAGAGGGAAACATTGAATTACCTGTTGAATGGTATTATTGTTTGTTTGGATTGGATTTCGTTGTTCAGGTCAACCACAAAATCCAGGAACTTATCATAAGTCTGTGTATACACACTATGCCAGGGTCATTACTATGTGACTGTCATAAGATTCCTTCTTTTGCTCTAGAAACCTAATAGCTGAACCCTAAGCCCGGGCTATGACTACGGGACTGTCATAAGATTCCATCTTTTGATCTTGAAGTTAAATAACAAGCACTATTAAACATTCACGACCCAGCAAACTGTACATTTGCACAGGGGAAAATGTACAGGTTGTCTAGTTGTGAATGTAGCGATAGGTTGTTGTCTTGTATATCTTATATTGCGTTCAAAACAACCTAAAAATTGTAAGAACACGGCCACATGATTCATTTCAACCTAATAATTGAACCCTATGCCTGGGTCAAGACTATGCGACTGTCATAAGATTCCATCTTTAGCTCTAGAAACCTAATAATTGAACCATAAGCCCGGGCCATGACTACGCGACTGTCATAAGATTTCATCTTTATCACTTAAAACCTAATAATTGAACGCTATGCCCGGCCATGACTACGCGACTGTCTTAAGATTCCATCTTTAGCTCTTGAAACCTAATAATTGAACCCAATGCCAGGGCCATGACTACACGACTGTCATAAAATTCCATCTTTTGCTATTGAAACCCAATACTGTAAAATCATTAATTTTCGTGGGGGATTTAATTTTATGGATTAAGTGGTTCACCTTTAACCCTGAATCTTATCTGGTTTCATGAATTTAACTTAGTATTGAGTATAATGTTAATTTTAGGAATGTTTATATGTAAGTTTTATGAATTGACTTGTTTATGATGATTATTAAATGATGTTGCTACTATGTATACTGTTTATAGTTAAAAATTCAACATACTTTTAAGAAGGGGAAACAACTCTTTACATAAAAAAAAACCTCTACATAGTGATCTGATCATACAATATGACCTTAATTTACATAGCGACCATACAATATTACCTCTACATAGTAACAATACAATACAACCTCTACATAGTGACCAGTCAGTACTAATTTACTACTATATATTGACATAATTTTTTATGGTGCTGGTTCAAAACCACAAAATAATTTTTTCTTTCACAATTTATGTAAATTAAGTCAAAATACACGGACCTATCAGAAAAACAAAATTCAATAGAATTAGCTTACAGCTTCAAGGACATGAAAAAGTAGTGGGTTGCGTATCATTTTAGAAAACTAATTTGGTGCCTCAAAGCGGTGAACATACATTTAAACCCAAGTTCAGGATTATAATGCAGATTTGTCAAGACATACAACCATTTCCAATCAAACCAATAATTTTTTATCGGACTACTTGAGTGTATCTGACTTTCGTCTGCGTAGGCATTTGGTGATAAGTAATATACACCCTATCTATTATGACCATTATGCTGAGTGTTGCAACCTCAACATGGTGACCCGTGACGCAATACAGTCGCTATGTGGTGACAATAAAGTACAGCCTCTATGTAAGCAACTATAGGCAAAATCAATATTGGTATTAGTTAAGAGGGAGTTGTTTGGAATGGTTGTTTATTTGAGGCTTTCCCCGTGTGGTTCCCGGGAAGTAGAATTAAGGACCTCTGTCTTTCTCCCTTGCATGTAACGTAAGAGGCGACTAAATGGGAGACTATTTTAACTTTGGTACTTGATTGTTTTATTTTGGCGTATAACAATCCGGTACTAAGGTTAAAATAGCCATGATGTTTTCAATATGGAAATGATGTCATTTGACATTCTTTGTATATTGTGATGACATCTGCGATATTGTTAAGGCCACCCTTATAACTCAATCACGTTATAGAACTGGTCTTAAAAAACGAAGCCAAGTGGACAATTGGAGTTATTCTTGAACTAAGAAATTAAGCGGTGGCACTGGCATATGGATTGAACCAAGGACCTCTTAATTCTAAAGTCTGCGCCCTTCCTATAAGCCTAACTGTTTCGGGGGATCAGTTGTCTAGAAGTTGGGCACAGACTGCGGGATCTAGAGGTCCCCGGTTTCTACTCATTCAATTATAAGCCAGTAGATGTCAATAAGTTGTTGATGTTGAGTCACTAAATAACTGTAAACCCTCAATTGTAAGACTGGCCGTATAGCTTCGTCAAGTTATAGAGTGCAATGGTCTTAAAAGCGAGGTAGTTTATTTAGTGAAAAGTTTAAAGACCACCCTTATAACTTACTCAAGTTATACAGCTGGTCTTAAAAACAAGGTGGAATACAAAGTAGAAATGTGTACAAGACGGTTAATGAATGAGTAGAAAATAAACGTGTGATGTATAATAGGCATATTAGAAAGATGGAATGAGAAATATAATATTGATTTTAACTTAGAGGCAGCTGATTAGTCTGGTGGGTGTGATATGAGGTTTTCGGCGTTTGGTTCATTGGACCTCTGCCTTACTCACTTGCATGCTGCAAGAGGCCACTAAATCAGAGGCTTTGGTACAAGGCTGTGTTAGGCCAAAATAATACAGCCTGACACTAAAGCTATATGAGTCGTGATTTTTTTTTCGTGAATTTTCTATTTGTTTTGTCATCTGAGCATAACAGCTTAATTTTCGGTTATTTTTCAAAACGTATTCGCTATCTTATCAAGTGCAGCCGTTCGGTCATTTCCATGAAGAAAGAGTTTTCCATGTAAGTAGCATTTATTGAACACTTTAAAGTCTTTGTGCTTGAGTGCCCCAAACTTACTGCATATTAGCAACCAGTATTACTAACTGCTCATGGTCGTCATCAGCATTAAGGCAAGGCAAGTTGAAGTGTCAACGTCTAGTGAGAGGCCCTGACCCACTATAGACATTTGCATCATTAGTTTGGCTATGCAAAGTCAGCTCTTCATATCAACTTCAAACAGCTTACAGGATGTGTGAAACCAGTATTATCAACTTCTCATGGTCGTCATCAGCGTTACTGGCAAGGAAAGATGGAGCTACAACGTCTAGTGAATGAGAGGCCCTGACAACACAATGGTCGCAATCATCGTTAGATCGGAGATGCACGTCAGCACTGCATATCGACATGTTCCATCTGACCCCTCGTTTCTCGCTACAGTCGTCTGAGAGATTGTTGGTAGTTACTAATTCATTTAAAGTCAAATGCATTTTATTAATTAAAAACCTTCTGTCTTGTTCTAGATGTAGCCATGCGGACTCAATTACATGCAGATTTCTACAGACATCATCCAGATCGTGAAAAACTAGAGGGACATTTAGATACGACTCTGAGAATATAGCAAGGGTAAGCCAGTTTTATTTCTTATAACCAACTGCTGTAAAATCATTTAATTTTGACGGGAGAAATTTCGTGGTTTTTGGTAAAAAACACCATTTCAATGTGACGTTAAGTCGTGGACTTTGCATTTCAGGAAATAAATACTAGAATCAAAATCATTGTTCAGTGGATTTAATACCACCAAATCCACGAAATTTAATCCCGATGAAAATTTATGATTTTACAGTATATGGTTGAAAATTCCAATGATAGTTTTTTTCTGGATATGCAAAGCTTGAATAATAAAATTTATGATTTTACAGTATATGGTTGAAAATTCCAATGATAGTTTTTTTCTGGATATGCAAAGCTTGAATAATGCTGGACCTCTTTAAAACGACCAAACATCAGTACCTCCATACAACTTTCATATAGTGACTTTACTGTACAACCTCTATATAGTGACCATGCAGTACAACTGTTATATATAGCGACCACGCAGTACAACAACTAGTTCTTGAAATACGGTGAAATCTTGAATCATACAGAATGACCTCTGTTTACTGACCATGCAATACAAACGCAACAAAATGACTACAGTAACCTCCATTGCCTATCCATACGTTAAAACCTTGACAAGGTGACCATGCTGTATACATACAGCAACGCTGTAGAACCATTACAGTACAAAATTTGCGTAGTTACGTTATGAAATGTCCAATCTCTTTATAGTGACTGTGCAGTTTAACCTCTTTATAGCGACAATACAAAACAACCACTTCATAGTGACCATGCATTTCAACCTCTATTTAGTGACAACACGGAAAAACCTCTTATGTGGGTACTGTTTGGGTTCAACCTCTATATAGTGACCATACAGTACACCCTGTACAGAGTGACCACACAGGCCGAACACAATAAAGTGACAGTGCATTCCAACCTCTATGTACTGGCCACATTTTACAACCTCTACAAAGTGACCATACTGTACAACCTCTATTTAGTGACAACACTGCATAACCTCTATATAGTGACCATACAGTACAATCTGTATTTAAGGACTGTGCTATTTAAAGTCTATATAGCGACCGCTTATAGCAAACTCTATATAGTGACCATGCAAAACAACCTCTATTTAGTGACCACACAACATAACCTCTATATAGTGACCATACAGTACAATCTGTAGACGGGGACTGTGCATCTTAAACTCTACATGGTGACCGCTTATAACAACCTCCATATAGTGACCATACAAAACAACCTCTATTTAGTGACCACACAGCATAACCTCTATATAGTGACCATACAGTTCAAGCTTTATATAGGGACTAGGCATTTTAAACTCTATATAATGACCGCTTTTAGCCACCTCTGTATAGTGACCATACAGTACACCCTGTAGAGAGTGACCACACAGGTCGAACACAATAAAGTGACATTGCATTCCAACCTCTATATACTGGCCATATTTTACAACCTCTACAAAGTGACCATACTGTACAACCTCTATTTAGTGACCACACTGCATAATCTCCATATAGCAACTGTACAGTTCAATCTGTATATAGGGACTGTGGAGTTTAAACTCTATGTAATGACCGCTTATATTCTTTTGTTTTCTAGATCCTAATTACAAGATGAGCAAAGTGTTAGTGGTGCATCTGACTGGACAGATGTTGGCACTGGTGATGGGAATGATACAATTATGCTTAACTTCGCATACAGGCTCCCATATTTCAAGCAGCTGCTGCCTTGATCACTAAGGTTAAACTGGTTTTAAATAAAGCACACAGCACAGGCAAAATTATAATACAATATTACCTCTACATAGTAACAATACAATACAATACAACCTCTGCATAGTGACCAGTCAGTACTAATTTACTACTATATATTGAGATAATGTTTTATAGTGCTGTTTCAAAACCACACAATAATTTTTTCTTTAACTCAATTAATGTAAATTGAGTTGAAATAGCGGAGCAAAAAATGGCAATTTTGTTCCCACACGGACATATCAAAAAAACAAAATTCAATAGAATTAGCTTACAGCTTCAAGGATATGAAAAAGTAGTGGGTTGCGTATCATTTTAGAAAACTAATTTGGTGCCTCAAAGCGGTGAACATACGCAGATGGATTACATGATTGTCTTTTAGTCGCAACCTTACTTTCACTTTCATATTTAAGCTAAAATGTCAAACATTGTAAATAGAACAGTTTCATTTCACCAAATACATGTTTACAAAGCATTTAAACCCAAGTTCAGGATTATAATGCAGATTTGTCAAGACATACCACCATTTCCAATCAAACCAATAATTTTTTACCGGACTACTTGAGTGTATCTGACTTTCGTCTGCGTAGGCATTTGGTGATAAGTAACCTACACCCTATCTATTATGACCATTATGCTGAGTGTTGCAACCTCAACATGGTGACCCGTGACGCAATACAGTCGCTATGTGGTGACAATAAAGTACAGCCTGTATGTAAGCAACTATAGGCAAAATCAATATTGGTATTAGTTAAGAGGGAGTTGTTTGGAATGGTTGTTTATTTGAGGCTTTCCACGTGTGGTTCCCGGGAAGTAGAATTAAGGACCTCTGTCTTTCTCCCTTGCATGTAACGTAAGAGGCGACTAAATTGGAGACTATTTTAACTTTGGTACTTGATTGTTTTATTTTGGCGCATAACAATCCGGTACTAAGGTTAAAATAGCCATGATGTTTTCAATATGGAAATGATGTCATTTGACATTCTTTGTATATTGTGATGACATCTGCGATATTTTTAAGGCCACCCTTATAACTCAATCACGTTATAGAACTGGTCTTAAAAAACGAAGCCAAGTGGACAATTGGAGTTATTCTTGAACTAAGAAATTAAGCGGTGGCACTGGCATATGGATTGAACCAAGGACCTCTTAATTCTAAAGTCTGCGCCCTTCCTATAAGCCTAACTGTTTCGGGGGATCAGTTGTCTAGAAGTTGGGCACAGACTGCGGGATCTAGAGGTCCCCGGTTTCTACTCATTCAATTATAAGCCAGTAGATGTCAATAAGTTGTTGATGTTGAGTCACTAAATAACTGTAAACCCTCAATTGTAAGACTGGCCGTATAGCTTCGTCAAGTTATAGAGTGCAATGGTCTTAAAAGCGAGGTAGTTTATTTAGTGAAAAGTTTAAAGACCACCCTTATAACTTACTCAAGTTATACAGCTGGTCTTAAAAACAAGGTGGAATACAAAGTAGAAATGTGTACAAGACGGTTAATGAATGAGTAGAAAATAAACGTGTGATGTATAATAGGCATATTAGAAAGATGGAATGAGAAATATAATATTGATTTTAACTTAGAGGCAGCTGATTAGTCTGGTGGGTGGGATATGAGGTTTTCGGCGTTTGGTTCATTGGACCTCTGCCTTACTCACTTGCATGCTGCAAGAGGCCACTAAATCAGAGGCTTTGGTACAAGGCTGTGTTAGGCCAAAATAATACAGCCTGACACTAAAGCTATATGAGCCGTGATTTTTTTTTCGTGAATTTTCTATTTGTTTTGTCATCTGAGCATAACAGCTTAATTTTCGGTTATTTTTCAAAACGTATTCGCTATCTTATCAAGTGCAGCCGTTCCATCATTTCCATGAAGAAAGAGTTTTCCATGTAAGTAGCATTTATTGAACACTTTAAAGTCTTTGTGCTTGAGTGCCCCAAACTTACTGCATATTAGCAACCAGTATTACTAACTGCTCATGGTCGTCATCAGCATTAAGGCAAGGCAAGTTGAAGTGTCAACGTCTAGTGA
The DNA here is from genome assembly GCA_963678985.1 of Spisula subtruncata. NCBI lineage: Eukaryota > Metazoa > Mollusca > Bivalvia > Venerida > Mactridae > Spisula > Spisula subtruncata. The sequence goes on along the minus strand of OY787673.1, from coordinate 33,402,564 downwards.
GAGGCCCTGACCCACTATAGACATTTGCATCATTAGTTTGGCTATGCAAAGTCAGCTCTTCATATCAACTTCAAACAGCTTACAGGATGTGTGAAACCAGTATTATCAACTTCTCATGGTCGTCATCAGCGTTACTGGCAAGGAAAGATGGAGCTACAACGTCTAGTGAATGAGAGGCCCTGACAACACAATGGTCGCAATCATCGTTAGATCGGAGATGCACGTCAGCGCTGCATATCGACATGTTCCATCTGACCCCTCGTTTCTCGCTACAGTCGTCTGAGAGATTGTTGGTAGTTACTAATTCATTTAAAGTCAAATGCATTTTATTAATTAAAAACCTTCTGTCTTGTTCTAGATGTAGCCATGCGGACTCAATTACATGCAGATTTCTACAGACATCATCCAGATCGTGAAAAACTAGAGGGACATTTAGATACGACTCTGAGAATATAGCAAGGGTAAGCCAGTTTTATTTCTTATTACCAACTACTGTAAAATCATTTAATTTTGACGGGAGAAATTTCGTGGTTTTTGGTAAAAAACACCATTTCAATGTGACGTTAAGTCGTGGACTTTGCATTTCAGGAAATAAATACTAGAATCAAAATCATTGTTCAGTGGATTTAATACCACCAAATCCACGAAATTTAATCCCGATGAAAATTTATGATTTTACAGTATATGGTTGAAAATTCCAATGATAGTTTTTTTCTGGATATGCAAAGCTTGAATAATGCTGGACCTCTTTAAAACGACCAAACATCAGTACCTCCATACAACTTTCATATAGTGACTTTACTGTACAACCTCTATATAGTGACCATGCAGTACAACTGTTATATATAGCGACCACGCAGTACAACAACTAGTTCTTGAAATACGGTGAAATCTTGAATCATACAGAATGACCTCTGTTTACTGACCATGCAATACAAACGCAACAAAATGACTACAGTAACCTCCATTGCCTATCCATACGTTAAAACCTTGACAAGTTGACCATGCTGTATACATACAGCAACGCTGTAGAACCATTACAGTACAAAATTTGCGTAGTTACGTTATGAAATGTCCAATCTCTTTATAGTGACTGTGCAGTTTAACCTTTTTATAGCGACAATACAAAACAACCACTTCATAGTGACCATGCATTTCAACCTCTATTTAGTGACAACACGGAAAAACCTCTTATGTGGGTACTGTTTGGGTTCAACCTCTATATAGTGACCATACAGTACACCCTGTACAGAGTGACCACACAGGCCGAACACAATAAAGTGACAGTGCATTCCAACCTCTATGTACTGGCCACATTTTACAACCTCTACAAAGTGACCATACTGTACAACCTCTATTTAGTGACAACACTGCATAACCTCTATATAGTGACCATACAGTACAATCTGTATTTAAGGACTGTGCTATTTAAAGTCTATATAGCGACGCTTATAGCAACCTCTATATAGTGACCATGCAAAACAACCTCTATTTAGTGACCACACAACATAACCTCTATATAGTGACCATACAGTACAATCTGTAGACAGGGACTGTGCATCTTAAACTCTACATGGTGACCGCTTATAACAACCTCCATATAGTGACCATACAAAACAACCTCTATTTAGTGACCACACAGCATAACCTCTATATAGTGACCATACAGTTCAAGCTGTATATAGGGACTAGGCAGTTTAAACTCTATATAATGACCGCTTTTAGCCACCTCTGTATAGTGACCATACAGTAAACCCTGTAGAGAGTGACCACACAGGTCGAACACAATAAAGTGACATTGCATTCCAACCTCTATATACTGGCCATATTTTACAACCTCTACAAAGTGACCATACTGTACAACCTCTATTTAGTGACCACACTGCATAATCTCCATATAGCAACTGTACAGTTCAATCTGTATATAGGGACTGTGGAGTTTAAACTCTATGTAATGACCGCTTATATTCTTTTGTTTTCTAGATCCTAATTACAAGATGAGCAAAGTGTTAGTGATGCATCTGACTGGACAGATGTTGGCACTGGTGATGGGAATGATACAATTATGCTTAACTTCGCATATAGGCTCCCATATTTCAAGCAGCTGCTGCCTTGATCACTAAGGTTAAACTGGTTTTAAATAAAGCACACAGCACAGGCAAAATTATAATACAATATTACCTCTACATAGTAACAATACAATACAATACAACCTCTGCATAGTGACCAGTCAGTACTAATTTACTACTATATATTGAGATAATGTTTTATAGTGCTGTTTCAAAACCACACAATAATTTTTTCTTTAACTCAATTAATGTAAATTGAGTTGAAATAGCGGAGCAAAAAATGGCAATTTTGTTCCCACACGGACATATAAAAAAAACAAAATTCAATAGAATTAGCTTACAGCTTCAAGGATATGAAAAAGTAGTGGGTTGCGTATCATTTTAGAAAACTAATTTGGTGCCTCAAAGCGGTGAACATACGCAGATGGATTACATGATTGTCTTTTAGTCGCAACCTTACTTTCACTTTCATATTTAAGCTAAAATGTCAAACATTGTAAATAGAACAGTTTCATTTCACCAAATACATGTTTACAAAGCATTTAAACCCAAGTTCAGGATTATAATGCAGATTTGTCAAGACATACCACCATTTCCAATCAAACCAATAATTTTTTACCGGACTACTTGAGTGTATCTGACTTTCGTCTGCGTAGGCATTTGGTGATAAGTAACCTACACCCTATCTATTATGACCATTATGCTGAGTGTTGCAACCTCAACATGGTGACCCGTGACGCAATACAGTCGCTATGTGGTGACAATAAAGTACAGCCTCTATGTAAGCAACTATAGGCAAAATCAATATTGGTATTAGTTAAGAGGGAGTTGTTTGGAATGGTTGTTTATTTGAGGCTTTCCACGTGTGGTTCCCGGGAAGTAGAATTAAGGACCTCTGTCTTTCTCCCTTGCATGTAACGTAAGAGGCGACTAAATGGGAGACTATTTTAACTTTGGTACTTGATTGTTTTATTTTGGCGCATAACAATCCGCTACTAAGGTTAAAATAGCCATGATGTTTTCAATATGGAAATGATGTCATTTGACATTCTTTGTATATTGTGATGACATCTGCGATATTTTTAAGGCCACCCTTATAACTCAATCACGTTATAGAACTGGTCTTAAAAAACGAAGCCAAGTGGACAATTGGAGTTATTCTTGAACTAAGAAATTAAGCGGTGGCACTGGCATATGGATTGAACCAAGGACCTCTTAATTCTAAAGTCTGCGCCCTTCCTATAAGCCTAACTGTTTCGGGGGATCAGTTGTCTAGAAGTTGGGCACAGACTGCGGGATCTAGAGGTCCCCGGTTTCTACTCATTCAATTATAAGCCAGTAGATGTCAATAAGTTGTTGATGTTGAGTCACTAAATAACTGTAAACCCTCAATTGTAAGACTGGCCGTATAGCTTCGTCAAGTTATAGAGTGCTTAAAAGCGAGGTAGTTTATTTAGTGAAAAGTTTAAAGACCACCCTTATAACTTACTCAAGTTATACAGCTGGTCTTAAAAACAAGGTGGAATACAAAGTAGAAATGTGTACAAGACGGTTAATGAATGAGTAGAAAATAAACGTGTGATGTATAATAGGCATATTAGAAAGATGGAATGAGAAATATAATATTGATTTTAACTTAGAGGCAGCTGATTAGTCTGGTGGGTGGGATATGAGGTTTTCGGCGTTTGGTTCATTGGACCTCTGCCTTACTCACTTGCATGCTGCAAGAGGCCACTAAATCAGAGGCTTTGGTACAAGGCTGTGTTAGGCCAAAATAATACAGCCTGACACTAAAGCTATATGAGTCGTGATTTTTTTTTCGTGAATTTTCTATTTGTTTTGTCATCTGAGCATAACAGCTTAATTTTCGGTTATTTTTCAAAACGTATTCGCTATCTTATCAAGTGCAGCCGTTCGGTCATTTCCATGAAGAAAGAGTTTTCCATGTAAGTAGCATTTATTGAACACTTTAAAGTCTTTGTGCTTGAGTGCCCCAAACTTACTGCATATTAGCAACCAGTATTACTAACTGCTCATGGTCGTCATCAGCATTAAGGCAAGGCAAGTTGAAGTGTCAACGTCTAGTGAGAGGCCCTGACCCACTATAGACATTTGCATCATTAGTTTGGCTATGCAAAGTCAGCTCTTCATATCAACTTCAAACAGCTTACAGGATGTGTGAAACCAGTATTATCAACTTCTCATGGTCGTCATCAGCGTTACTGGCAAGGAAAGATGGAGCTACAACGTCTAGTGAATGAGAGGCCCTGACAACACAATGGTCGCAATCATCGTTAGATCGGAGATGCACGTCAGCACTGCATATCGACATGTTCCATCTGACCCCTCGTTTCTCACTACAGTCGTCTGAGAGATTGTTGGTAGTTACTAATTCATTTAAGGATATCCGGGTGTAATAAAGAATCTCCTACTGAAGAGTTCTCAAATTCGGTAAATTTATGACAATTTGACTGATTTCCTATAGGTCGTGGGTTCAACCCCTACTAGAGCCAAAATATTTTTATTCTTTTTTTATTTTTTATTTAGTTATAAGACAATGTTTTGGCTTTGTGACATCACTTTTAAGTGTCATTTGGAGAAAAATATGTTTTTTCTTTTTTTTTTCTTTAATTTTATAGGAGTAAAATATGTGGTATATAGACGAAAATCGGAGTACTATGGATTTCTGAAATGTATATTTTCAAAACCGCTCGGTAAAACCTTTTCAAAATTTTCTTAAAACATTACACACACATTGAAGTTATTTTTGAAAAAAAATCAATGGTGCCAATTGTTTAGATCATATTTTATTGCCATTTATCTATAGGGTACTTATTGGCAATATGCGAAAAAATGCCTTGCTTTCAAGGAGGATAGGGTTACATTTTTATTTTTATCTACTTCATAATTACACCAAACATCATTTTTACACTTTTGATTGAAGAAATAATCATTATAATTAGATTTAAACACACTCTTCTTTTTATTGTGTCATCTGTTGGAGACTTATTATATTTATCATGCAGATGACTCCATTTGTTTTTGCAGTACGTTCTTACGCTAGGTGTAGGGATATAAAAATAGAAATTACTCTCTTAAATGACAATAAAAGTGTTTTAAAATTCACATGTAGTTGTCTTAAAGGGTACACAATAGAATAAAACCGTTTAAAACGCAGTCCTCAATATTTTTTTAAAAAGTTTTTACACCCGGACATCGTTAAAGTCAAATGCATTTTATTAATTAAAAACCTTCTGTCTTGTTCTAGATGTAGCCATGCGGACTCAATTTACATGCAGATTTCTACAGACATCATCCAGATCGTGAAAAACTAGAGGGACATTTAGATACGACTCTGAAAATATAGCAAGGGTAAGCCAGTTTTATTTCTTATTACCAACGACTGTAAAATCATTTAATTTTGACGGGAGAAACTTCGTGGTTTTTGGTAAAAAACATTATTTCAATGTGACGTTAAGTCGTGGACTTTGCATTTCAGGAAATAAATACTAGAATCAAAATCATTGTTCAGTGGATTTAATACCACAAAATCCACGAAATTTAATCCCGATGAAAATTTATGATTTTACAGTATATGGTTGAAAATTCCAATGATAGTTTTTTTCTGGATATGCAAAGCTTGAATAATAAAATTTATGATTTTACAGTATATGGTTGAAAATTCCAATCATAGTTTTTTTCTGGATATGCAAAGCTTGAATAATGCTGGACCTCTTTAAAACGACCAAACATCAGTACCTCCATACAACTTTCATATAGTGACTTTACTGTACAACCTCTATATAGTGACCATACTGTACAACCTCTATATAGTGACCATGCAGTACAACTGTTATATATAGCGACCACGCAGTACAACAACTAGTTCTTGAAATACGGTGAAATCTTGAATCACACAGAACGACCTCTGTTTACTGACCATGCAATACAAACGCTACAAAATGACTACAGTAACCTCCATTGCCTATCCATACTTGAAACCTTGACAAGGTGACCATGCTGTATACATACAGCAACGCTGTAGAAACCATACAGTACAAAATTTGCTAGTTAAGTTATGAAATGTCCAATCTCTTTATAGTGACTGTGCAGTTTAACCTCTTTATAGCGACAATACAAAACAACCAATTCATAGTGACCATGCATTTCAACCTCTATTTAGTGACTACACGGAAAAACCTCTTATGTGGGTACTGTTTGGGTTCAACCTCTTTATAGTGACCATACAGTACACCCTGTAGAGAGTGACCACACAGGCCGAACACAATAAAGTGACAGTGCATTCCAACCTCTATGTACTGGCCATATTTTACAACCTCTACAAAGTGACCATACTGTACAACCTCTATTGAGTGACAACACTGCATAACCTCTATATAGTGACCATACAGTACAATCTGTATATAAGGACTGAGCAATTTAAAGTCTATATAGCGACGTTTATAGCAACCTCTATATAGTGATCATGAAAAACAACCTCTATTTAGAGACCACACAACATAAACTCTACATGGTGACCGCTTTTAACAACCTCCATATAGTAACCATACAAAACAACCTCTTTGTATTGACCACACAGCACAACCTCTATATATTGACCATACAGTTCAATGTGTATACAGTGGTTGTGCAGTTTAAACTCTACATAGTGACCGCTTATAGCATACATCTATATAGTGACCAGACAAAACAACCTCTATTTATTGACCACCTGGCATAACCTCTATTATAGTGACCCTACAGTACACCCTGTTTATAGTGACAAAACTGTGGTACCTCAATAAAGGGACAGTGCATTCATTCCGATCCATATAGTGACCACATAGTTCAACTTCATTGTTCAAAGTGACCATGTGGTAAAACCTCTATTCAAATACCACACATCATAACCTCAATATCGGAACTGTGCAGATCAGCCTCTATAGAGTGACAATACAGTACAACCTCTTTAAAGTGACCACTCAGAACAACCTCTTCATATAGGGACTGTGCAGACCAACCTCTTTAAAGTGACCACTCAGAACAACCTCTTCATATAGGGACTATGCAGACCAAACTCTTTATAGTGACCATATAGTCAAACCTCTTTAAAGTGACCATACTAAGAAACCTCTATATAGTGACCATACAACACCACCTGTACATTGGGACATTGCAGTCCTACCTCTATTCAGTGTTAACAACCTATATTTAGTGACCATTCAATCCAATCTCTTTTTTGTGACCATATTATACAACCTTTATATATTGACCTTACAGTACAAGTTGTATGAATTGACCATACAATCCAACCTCTATTCAGTGACCATGTCACACAACTTCTATTTAGTGGCCATTTAGTACAACAACTTTTAGAGTTACGGACTTACCATATAATACAACCTCTTCTTAGTGACCATACAGGAATATTAGTCAGCCTGAGTTGGTGTACACTTTCATATTTTGAAAAAGTTGCAAACCTGATAGGACGACTGATCAGCTTGGACATTCATATGCCCCAGAGGCAAAATGTTAAAAGCTTTACACTACATTTGAAATTCACAGAAGTTATATGTGTGTTTTCTTTTGTTTTCTAGATCATAATTACAAGATGAGCAAAGTGTTAGTGGTGGATCCAACTGGACAGATGCTGGCACTGGTGATGGGAACGATACAATCATACTTTACTTGACATCCAGGCTCCCATATTTCAAACAGCTAATTCATACAATTCAACCTCTACATAGTGACCATACAATAAAAACCTCTACATAGTGACCATACAATTCAACCTCTACATAGTGACCATACAATATTACTACTACAATGTAACAGTACAATACAACACAACACAACCTCACATACAACATAGTGATCAGTAATTTACTACGGTATATTGATATAATTAGGGCCCTGCAAAAAAATTTTGCAGGTGCCCTATAGTAATCACCCTGTCCGTCTGTCTGTCCGTCCGTCTGTCTGTCTGTCCGTCCGTCTGTCCGTCCACATTTTTCATGTTTTTTCTTAATAACTTGCAAACCGTTTAAGGTATTGACTTCAAACTTTAAACATAAGGTCACAGCAACAATACACTATTGTATGCCAAGTTATGTTACTCCAGCTAAAATATTGTAAAAATTATGGCCCTTTGTAAAATTACAATTTTCCTCATTTTTCATCTTTTTTTCTACATTACTTCAAAACCGTTACAGATATTCAAATGAAACTTGCTATACATATTGACAGTGACAATGCACACATGTGTAGCAAAGGGCAACAACCCTAGCTTTAATAAATTTTGGCTTGTGCCCCTTTTTTGACTTCAAAACTTTTACATTGGCCATAGTTCAAAAACTTTTCAAGATATTCAAATGAAACTTGCAATACTTATTGACAATAATAACGACAGGGCCCTGATCACGACAGTGATGGTTCTAGTTTTTTTATAGTGCTGGTTCAAAACCACACAATAATTTTTTCTTAAACTCAATTAATGTAAATTAAGTCAATATAGCAGACCAAAAAACGACATTTTTTTACCACATGGACCTATACAAATGTTTTTAATAGAATTAGCACGGACAATACAAGTTCAATAAAATGGACTCTCAAATGGACTTCAAATAAGTAAAGTAAAAGGAATACTCAGCATAAATTTCAGACTCTACCACTTTAATTTGGTAACAAACTCTTTATTCCACTGTAACAATTCCCAATATCAAAACAATACTGTCTAAAATACAACTACTGGCATAAAATACTTCGTATGAACTTAAAAATGACTTTTCCTCATAATTTTTTGTGTTGACACATACCTGGGTTCAAGATCTTTGCTAAAAATAGATCACCTAAAAACATGATGTCACATGAGTTGCCAAATTCAGGGCTGAAACATGTGTACTTTTGGCTCTTTTTTCAACGATGTACAGCAGTAATGACCGGACATTCTGTTTCGAATATTTCTCGATTAACAGGGTCCTTACTTCACTTGCTAAATAAAGTGTAATGAATAACAATTTTACAAAATATCATATATCATTTTATACTTGTCGAAGCCTATTAATTGTCTTTAATTGAACCGATACAATGTTTTAATTTGTACATTTTGCAAAGCAATAGGGTCATTGTTGGGTTATTTCTTGTAGCTCCTTAACTGGTTTTAATGATTAATTGTTTCCCCATTGTAAAATTATTTATTTCATGGGGTTTAGATTTCAGGCATTTGATCTTGACTGAGAATATAGCGAAAATTAAACATCTGCGAATAATACCTGCTAAACAGTATGCTGAATATCATTACTATATTCCTGTCAATTAATAATAAGTTTGTAGTTAAGTTCTCAAAAGGTCTCAAAAAAGAAGTATTTAATTAACTGAGTTTAAGCAAGTTTATACATACAACAAGTCATGTAAAAACAAAAATGTCAGAAATCTGGCTACAATGAGTTGGATGCTATCCAATGATACCCCTGCTCCATGAGGCAGATAATACTCCATGTATAAGATGTTTGTCAATTAATGGAAAACTGACATTATTTTTAGTTTGTCTCTGATATTTTATTTAAATTGTTCCTACGAGAATTTTTAATTCTATAAAGTTGGTTTCATTTCTTGTTTTATGTTAAGTAAAGGCATTACAAGTTTGACAAAATTTTGACAAGTAATCATTGAAAATTTATGATACTCGTAGTTAAGGAAAGTAGCATGCAAACAAACTATCATGTAAATCAACCAGCATTATGATATTTGTGACTTTCAACATTGAAGTTATTTAACTTGTTGAATACATAAGTTCTAATTCATAAAATGTTAGACAGTGCCTCCTATTTTATTTTAATGTTAGTTATTATTAATAAATTCAGTATGAAAAGTCGCACAGTAGTATCGTATACACATTATTTAAAAAACACTATTGCGTTTTCTTTTTGTGTATTTTAACCATGACAACTAACAATACATGGAGGGGGACCAGAAAGCATAGACAGTTTTGATACTCTTGTTGTAAAAGATACATTTCTTCGTTAAAGATATTAACTTGACCCGTCTTGTCTTTTCCGTGTATTCCACTTTTCTACTTTTACCTGTCAAGATGTATGTCTAAATAATCTTGTTCCATCAATCTAATTTATTCAATTTGAAAAATAATTCTATGGACAATTTGTTGAACTTTTTTCAAATTTAAGTATATTATTACAGCTCAAATGTCTTTATGAACAAAAAAAATTCAGCTATTAAATTATGTTAATTAAATGGTTAGGAAAGTGTCAAGTTCTCTGGACTATGTGTAAGGGAACTAACTCCTGTCGTGAGTTAAATGAATCTTCCATGAATTGTCTCCCTTAAATGCTATATTCGAAGTCCACATGATTAATATGAAACGGTATGTCACTGCTTGAATTCCTACAACTTGCTTAACAATACTTTTTTTGGTTCGTTCTGGACGTCTTACGAACAAAACAGAACTGTTCTGAATAGGAAGTAACAACAATAAGATAATGATAAGAAATAAAACGTTTAAAGTGGCCGATATTGTTAGGGGCAGCGATTTTATTTGTTAAAGAAGTATGCCACAAACAAATTTCCCATCTTGAAAGCTCGGTCATTTCCATTTTTTTTTCTTTGATATACTATGTTGCAATGTAAAAAGGCCTAGGTGATCGGAATAACACATTTAGAAGTTTCTGGTGGCCATTGTTGTAATCACAGGATTTGGCCTTTCAATAAGTCCAAAATTAGGTCAAGGTGAAGGTCAAAATGGAGTCAGGTGATACAAGCGTGTGGAGAGTGGTCATATACAACATCCATGCAAGTTTGAAAGCTTTGTAGCAAGCCATATTAATGCTAGAAGAAACGGTCAATTTGGGTTAACCAGGTCGAACGGACGCACAGGTGAATCACTATATGCCTCCCGATCTATCGATACGGGGGCATAAAAAGGCTATATCTGACACAAAATTTGGACATCATGACAGTTTTGTGTGTTAGAAATTCGTCACATGAGGAAATACAGCTTGCTGGTGAAGAATTTTCTATAGTGTGTAAGGTGGAGTATCTTGTCCAGGTTTAGGTATCTTACATTACTAATGCACCAGTCGGTTGCATGCACGGCCCCCTCCCCTGGGGATGGGCGGTAGACAGCCTGGAAAACGACCATATTTTTACCTTCCTAACCCCCACACTGCCGGGGAAATGTTGGCTTTTTTCTCCGAACCAATACCACGGTATGGACGCCATAGCTGCCTTCTGCTGGTACCAATCAGTTTGTTGTGCGCATTTACTAAGTTGTTCTGTGCTACCATCATTATGTTATGAGCATTTGCCAAATCGTTCTGTACTTAAGACGTCTTGTGCAAACACCAGTTCTTTCTGTGCATTCGTCATTATGTTATGTACTTTTACTAACTTGTTTTGTACAAACGACATTTTGTTGTGTGCATACACTGTTTCTTTCAGTGCAGTTGTCATTGCGTTATGTGTATTTAACAGGTTGTCCGGTAGATAAACTATGCAGCCCTGTGCATATGTCAAAATGTTATGTGCATTTACCAATCCTGATGTACTTAAACAGTTTGTGATGTGCATACATCATTTTGTATATGTGTTTGTCATTATAATGGGTCTCACATCACCTGTATGCCAGACATCATACCTTGGTCAAACATCACCTGTATGCCAGACTACATACCTGGGTCACACATCACCTGTATGCCAGACTTCATACATGGGTCACACATCACCTGTATGCAAGGCATCATACCTGGGTCACACATCACCTGTATGCCAGACTTCATACATGGGTCACACATCACCTGTATGCCAGCCATTATACCCTGGTCACACGTCACCCCTATGGCAGACATCATACCTGGGTCACACATCACCTGTATGCCAGATGTTATACCTGTGTCACACATCACCCATATGCCAGACATCATACCTGGGTCACACATCACCTTTATGCCAGACATCATACCAGGGTCACACATCACCCGTATGTAAGATATTATACCTTGGTCACACACCACCTGTATGCCTAGCATCATACTAAGATCACATTTTACCTGTATGCCAGACATCATACCTTGGTCACACATCACCTGTATGGCATAAAATATACCAGGGTCACACATCACCTGTAAGCCAGACACCAACCTGGGTCACACATCACCTGTAAGCCAGACACCAACCTGTGTCAATCATCTCCTTTAAGCCAGGCATCATACCTGGGTCACACATAACCTGTATGCCAGGCATCATACCTGGGTCTCACATCATCTGTATGCCAGACACCATACCTGGGTGTCACATCACCTGTATGCAAGGCATCATACCTGGTTCACACATCACCTGTATGCCAGGGATCATTCCTGGGTCACGCATAACCTGTATGCCAGGCATCATACCTGGGTCTCACATCATCTGTATGCCAGGCACCATACCTGGGTCTCACATCACCTGTATGCCAGACACCATAACTTGGTCTCACACCACCTGTATGCCAGACACCATACCAGGGTCTCACATCACCTGTATGCCAGACTTCATACCTGGGTCACACATCACCTGTATACCAGGCATTATACCAGGGTCACACATCACCTGTATGCCAGGCATCATACCTGGGTCACACATCACCTGTACGTCAGGCATCATACCTGGGTCACACATCACCTGTATGCCAGGCATCATACCTGGGTCACACATTATATGTATGCCAGGCATCATACCTGTGTCACATCACCTGTATGCCAGGCATCATACCTGGGTCACACATCACCTGTATGCCAGGCATCATACCTGTGTCACATCACCTGTATGCCAGGCATCATACCTGGGTCAAACATCACCTGTATGCCAGGCATCATACCTGTGTCACATCACCTGTATTCCAGGCATCATACCTAGGTCACACATCACCTGTATGTCAGGCATCATACCTGGGTCACACATTATATGTATGCCAGGCATCATACCTGTGTCACACATCACCTGTATTCCAGGCATCATACCTGGGTCATTCATCACCTGTATGCCAGGCATCATACCAGGGTCACATCACCTGTATGCCAGGCATCATACCTCGGTCATTCATCACCTGTATGTCAAGCATCATACCTCGGTCACAAATCACCTGTAAGTCAGACATCATACCTGGGTGACACATCACCAGTAAGCCAGACATCATACCTGGTCACACATTACCTGTATGCCAGGCATCATACCTGGGTCACACATCACCTGTATGCCAGGCATCATACCTGGGTCACACATCACCTGTAAGCCAGACATCATACCTGGGTCACACATTACCTGTAAGCCAGACATCATACCTGGGTCACACATTACCTGTATTCCAGGCATCATACCAGGGTCACATCACCTGTATGCCAGCATCATACCTGGGTCACACATTACCTGTATGCCAGACATCATACCTGGTCACACATTACCTGTATGCCAGACATCATACCTGGTCACACATTACCTGTATGCCAGACATCATACCTGGTCACACATCACCTGTATGCCAGGCATCATACCTGGTCACACATCACCTGTATGCCAGCATCATACCTGGGTCACACATTACCTGTATGCCAGCATCATACCTGGGTCACACATTACCTGTATGCCAGACATCATACCTGGGTCACACATTACCTGTATGCCAGACATCATACCTGGTCACACATTACCTGTATGCCAGACATCATACCTGGTCACACATCACCTGTATGCCAGCATCATACCTGGGTCACACATTACCTGTATGCCAGCATCATACCTGGGTCACACATTACCTGTATGCCAGACATCATACCTGGGTCACACATTACCTGTATGCCAGACATCATACCTTGTCACACATCACCTGTATGCCAGCATCATACCTGGTCACACATTACCTGTATGCCAGGCATCATACCCTGGTCACACATCACCTGTATGCCAGACATCATACCTGGGTCACACATTACCTGTATGCCAGACATCATACCTGGTCACACATTACCTGTATGCCAGGCATCATACCTGGGTCACACATTACCTGTATGCCAGGCATCATACCTTGTCACACATCACCTGTATGCCAGACATCATACCTGGTCACACATCACCTGTATGCCAGACATCATACCTGGGTCACACATTCCTGTATGCCAGGCATCATACCTGGGTCACACATTACCTGTATGCCAGACATCATACCTGGTCACACATCACCTGTATGCCAGACATCATACCTGGGTCACACATTACCTGTATGCCAGGCATCATACCTGGGTCACACATTACCTGTATGCCAGACATCATACCTGGTCACACATCACCTGTATGCCAGACATCATACCTGGGTCACACATTACCTGTATGCCAGCATCATACCTGGGTCACACATCACCTGTATGCCAGGCATCATACCTGGGTCACACATCACCTGTATGCCAGCATCATACCTGGTCACACATTACCTGTATGCCAGGCATCATACCTAGTCACACATTACCTGTATGCCAGGCATCATACCTGGGTCACACATTACCAGTATGCCAGGCATCATACCTGGGTCACACATCACCTGTATGCCAGCATCATACCTAGTCACACATTACCTGTATGCCAGGCATCATACCTAGTCACACATCACCTGTATGCCAGCATCATACCTGGGTCACACATCACCTGTATGCCAGACATTATACCCTGGTCACACATTACCTGTATGCCAGGCATCATACCTGGGTCACACATCACCTGTATGCCAGGCATCATACCTGGGTCACACATTACCTGTATGCCAGGCATCATACCTGGGTCACACATTACCTGTATGCCAGGCATCATACCTGGGTCACACATTACCTGTAAGCCAGACATCATACCTGGTCACACATTACCTGTATGCCAGGCATCATACCTGGGTCACACATTACCTGTATGCCAGGCATCATACCTGGGTCACACATTACCTGTAAGCCAGACATCATACCTGGTCACACATTACCTGTATGCCAGGCATCATACCTGGGTCACACATTACCTGTATGCCAGACATCATACCTGGGTCACACATTACCTGTATGCCAGGCATCATACCTGGGTCACACATCACCTGTATGCCAGACATTATACCCTGGTCACACATCACCAGTGTACCTGTCATCATACCTGGGTCACACATCACCTGTATGTCAGACATTATACCAGGGTCACACCTCACCTGTATGCCAGACTTCACACCTGGGTCACACATCGACTGTTTGCCAGGCATTACACCTGGGTCACACATAACCTGTATGCCAGCATCATACCTGGGTCACACATCAGCTGTACGCCAGGTCTCATATATGAGTCACACATCACCTATATGCCAGACTTCATACCTGGGTCACACATCACCTATATGCCAGACTTCATACCTGGGTCACACATCACCTATATGCCAGACATTATACCCTGGTCACACATCACCCGTATGCCAGACATCATACCTGGGTCACACATCACCTGTATGCCAGACATTATACCTGTGTCACACATCACCCATTTGTCACACATCATACCTGGGTCATACATCAACTGTTTGCCAGACCTTATTCCTGGGTCACACATCACCTGTATGCCAGACATTATACCTGTGTCAAACATAACCTGTATGCCAGACATCATACCTGGGTCACACATAAAAAGTTAAAAAACAAGTTTAGTTACCAATTTTCTAGTGCTCTTTTAAGCTGTTAGGCCGCTCATGCACCCTGTGACATTTCAACTTCCCCTGGTCATTGGGCTACCTATTGAAACCTACACTCGTGTCTCCCTGGGGAGACTATTTCTCTCCTGTGGTGTGGCAGCCAACATCGATCTGCGGCGCCCAGGAATAGACACTGCCCTCACAGGTACCATTTTACACCATGGAGGAGTGGAGCATGTGGGTCTTGCTCAGAGAAATTAATAGTCCAGAGGGGGATCGAACCCGGGACCTCTCGATCCCTAAGCGCATGTCCTACCTCTAGGCCACCGCTCCCCACATGTCAGGTATGGTGCCTGGTTGGAACCATGTCAATCACAAACTCACTCATATTAAAACTATCGGCCTGCTGCCGCTGAACGACTCCTTAAAATAATCTGGTGTAGTTGTGAACAAAACTGCAATTCTAAACAATGTACATGTTAAAAACACGGACTCTAATGTGCAGCAGCAAGTGGAGAATGTAATGGTCCGAGTTGTAGAAATAAAGAGGATGTGATGATACCATTCAATAATGATATCAATGTTCTAATCAAAATACATGTACAGTAGTTAATGTTAACTCAGGTATACCAAGTTCAGGGATTTCCCTGATGCAGGTTTTCTGCGTCCCTGACGCAATTTTGTGGCTTGGGACCCTCATTTCAGTATTACTGTGCATCCCTGGGTCCCCCAATAGGATCCCTCGAATAGACATTTTCATTTCAGCTGGAATATTTTTCTGTCTTATATTCATTGCACTTAGTAGTGTGGAGCATTGAGCAATCTGAATTTGCTGTTTTATTAATTTATATATTTAAAACTCACCAATAATGAACTTGAAATATATTACCGTATAATGAAGGGACCCCCAAATTTCTCAGGGACTCCCTTATTATAAAACTTTAACCATCCTAGGACCCTCGTATGAAAATTCCTAGGGAAAACCCTGAAGTTAAACCTAGATAAACATAGTTTATCTGACTAACAAGCTGATGTTTACAACCATTATCATTTAACTTTGAACAGACTGTAACTTATACTAAGCAGTGTAGTATTGATGCAGTCTGCATAGTGAATATCTTATATCATAGCCCCAAGTGACATTTCATCATTGATTGTAATGGTTTCTCTCACCATCTGAAGATTATTCCAAGTATTAGAAGTTAAGTTCCATTCGCAATTGAATAATAACTGCACAATCATATAACAAGTATTCCTGCCTATAATTTAACACTTACAATTGATGGAGTTATCTATTATTTTCACATAAATATGCCAAAAAGGCCATCCACTTTCCACACACATTCTTTTTAAAATACATGCTTTTCGTGGTAATTTTCTTGAAATTGACAAGGTTTATGTTTATTTCAAAGTACGTCATATGTCACGTGTTCTTTTCTGACAGGTGTAAAATTAAGAAATAAAAATCTGTTCGCGTGTATTGTCGGTGAATAAAACACGGGCAGGAGTTCGGGTGCGGAAAAAATTAAATCAAGAGTGCATAGCACGAGTGATTTAATTTTCCGCATCCGAACGAGTGCCCGTGTTTTATTCACCGACAATATACAAGAACAGAGTTTTTATTTCGATTCTAAATACATGCGATAATATCCCGCACTATTCAACTGCGCGCATTCCATTTTCACCCATTTGACATTGAACATAATTCCACCCTGAAATTGATTGGCTTATTAGCTGGTACAATTACCTCCCTCGTTAATGAAAACGACCTTCGTAATTTTCAGAAGGAAATACCACAATTTAAGAGCAATTCTCTGTAAAAACCAAAAAATTAAAGAAGGGGTCCGGCAGGCATAGTCACCGATTTTGCTGAAACTTGCACCCTTTTAAACATACCACCCACTAACAACAAATCAGGGTTCATATTATTGATATCGGGTACCGTTGCCATGGAAACCGGGTTTTTGTGATTTGGGCATATTTTGCCACTTTTCCTCTATCATTTTATGGCCAAAATGCGTTATTTTACCATCTCATGTAAACTTTACTAAGCCACTTAAATGATTTTGAGGTTTGTATCAGAAAAGTTCATGGATAGATGGTTATACAAATGTTAAGAGCCACGGAAATATGCAAATGCTAAATATATGGCTTGCATTTTAGATGACTATGGTTTTCATATATTGATATTTTATCAAATTTATATTTTTCATGTGTTTTTCAAATTAAATTTGCTAAAAAAGCCGGGCATATACCACATGTTTGTTGCCATGCAAGCAAAGACGATAGACTGGTACAAATGAATTAAGAAAAATATCAGTGGGGCTTTGGGAAACAATTTTGAAAATTTTGTTTAAAAATGTTGAAAATGGCGACTTACGTATTTCTTTAATTTTCCTATTTTCGCTATTTTTAGTTTAATTGCATTCAGAATAAGTCTTGGTAGGTAAAAGCTGGAGATATTCACAATACATGCTGTTAAAACAACACTTAAATTGTCTGAAGTAAGTCCAAAAATTAATATTTTTGGATTTTGAGGGTATTTAATTAGTACCCCACCCACTTTGTTAACAGGGATATCAGTATACACATTTTTCTCTCATATTATGAGGTATATGAGGGATAATATATGTCAGACTATCTAAACAACACACTATTTAATAGTTGTGATCATCAATTATACAACATACACTCATATGTTCATTTGTTGCCATGGCAACAAAACTCAAACTTTTCAGTCAATTTGAAAGAAAGTACAGAAAGTTCATCCTTTTGCTGCTATCTGGTATCAACATGATACCTGTGTATCTTATACAGCCTTTTACATAACAATGTATAATCCTGTGAGGAACATGTTCATAGTAATGTCCATTCCAGGGTTGGGGGGGGGGGGGGGTTAGGAATGCAGTAGATTTCACAAAGGATGTGTCATGGCCATATGGTTCAGTTGGCGACTGCACTGGATTTGTAACAGGACATTCCGCGTTTGTTTCCCAATCGATGCAGGTCATAAAAGTCTGTACATGAAAATTGGACAACAAGATGATGTTTATCCACCTGTGGAGTTGCTGCTTCCTTGTGGAAGGGTTGGTCTAGCAGTACTGGTTAGGATACAGTTCAGGAAAACTTGTACTGTCTATCAGCTACTATATACTGTATAACTCAAAATGGTTGTGAAATCCAGATAATGTGATTTTCCATGTGAGAAAGAGGATGTGGTTACAGAGAATCACTCTTAAACATTTAAACAATTTTAATAACACGAGTATATGGTATCTATTTCATAAAATGAAAAATATAAACGAATTGATTATCAGAAGCTTTAATAAAACTTGATTTCTAGAGTATATTGGAGTTTTTTAAAAATAGATGCGTCATAGATGTAACACTGGATTCTCGTGCAAATCGCCTTGTCATCGTGACTCGTAGTAAATTTTACTATAAAGTTTACGTTCATTCATTCATAAATTTTATCAAGTGATACTGGGCGTAAATAGAAACAGCCAATTTGATAGGTATGTTTTATGGGGGCAATAAAACATGGTTCGGTTCGTTCTTTGTGTATTAGATTAATCCGCGAATCGTGTTAGAATAAGAATTTGGAAAACCCAAAGAAAAACTCAAGTCAATTTCAAAACTTGTCAGATTTGATTATTGATATACAATTAACCTGCTTACAAACTGCATGTATTGATTGTGTTATTGTCTTTGTGAATAAGAGGGATGATATAGTTGTGTATGAGAGAGCGAATGAACAAATTGGTAAAAAACCATACTCTGTATTTATCATGAATCAATGTTAAACTAAATGTATGTATGCTCCGTTTAAATATTTAATTATATTAAAGTAATTTACTAAACCTAAACCAGCGGAAAACATAAGTATCGATACTTATTTAGACTTTATTTAGATGGCCAAATAGGCCCAGGATATACCAGTAGTTGAAGTCTAAATGGTCAACATTACAATGGTTTACAAATTGTAGAAACTGCTTATAATTAAAGAAGGACTTACTACAGTCTTGTAGGCAACCCTTGAAATTTAGGGACTTCACATTCCCATAAACTCCACATTAAACTGTATAGCCCTGTCTACGAGCCATATTATTATAGCATCAACTTTATACTGTTAAGCGTTAATTTGACTGTAAAATCATTAATATTCAAGAGGGAATTAATTTTGTTATGGATGTTTTCAGCCATGAAATTAAATCCCCACGAATATTAATGATTTCTATAATACATTCCTATTGGAAAGATTTTGTCTTTCTCACCAAAAACTACGAAATTTTGTCATGGTTATTTCCAGACAGATTGGCCAATGTACTTACAACATCAGATGTCTCCTTGTTTTTCTTATTATTCAGTCAATAGCTCACCTCTCCTCACCTTTTTTACGTTTAATTTTCATTTTTACAATTCGTATTATATTCAATTAGATGGTACAACGTGTCAATTAACCAGTTTATTTAACAAGTGTCAAAGGAATGATATGATTCTTCATTTTTATGTCTCAACTGTACGATTATTATAATTTTTAATTATGCGTGAGCTAATGACATTTCACTTTATTTTAATGCATGTATTAGTTTCCAAATTGGCAATAAAGTCGAAGTTTCAAATCTCTAAAATCATAATGAAGTATCACTGGTAGGGAACGTACACCGGATATTGCAGCTAAGCGAGCCGCGATTTGCTAAATTGGATGAAAATCACCGCTGTCAAAGGTTAGTAAAAGTGACATTTCTCTTACTTTAAAGGGTTTCTGTAAGTGATAAGTTATTAACATAACTATGTACATAATATATCGATCTAAATATGTACCTATTTCGATGTAAAACGTTGTTATGTGGGGAAAATATCATCATTTGTGACGCGGGCTCGCACAGAAAAATACGACCCTATCGCATATTATGTGATGAATTTTCCTTAAACAGACAGAAACTAAAAATGTGAACTAGGTGATCTCTTCGAATATCATTCATCTAAGCATACTAAAAATTTCAGATTCGTAGCATAATTATGGGCGGCGCTATGACCTACAATCGAGTGCATGTTTATCAACATTGGTGTACTGGGGATTGATATCTCATAATTTTTGTGTACGGGAGTATTGCAAGTGCGGTGTACTGAGTATTATATTATATAAATATGTATCCTTGCCTTTATATGAGTTTTAAGTTACGCATGTGCTCCTCTTTTTAAAAAAATGCTGTTGCCACTTTATTATTCCAAGGAAGAACCATAAATTAATAATAATAAGCACTGACCATTTCTTAGGTTTGAACCAATATACACTATAAAATTATATTGCTCACAAATGTAAGTAAACATGAGTCGGCGATGTTTCCATTGTCAAATACATTGTGTATTCTATAATCAGATAGATGTTGTGTTAGAAAGCTATTTTCCATTTTTTGCTCTCAGTCAGTGCGTAAACTGTACCTATCTGGTTAGAGCTCGTTCGGTCAGTGTACATGTACAAGTTGTCTATAGAATATGTGCATGTCCATACATCTTGTCCGATCGAGGTTGGATCAAACGAATAAAATATTATTTAAGTGGTCTATATGGCGTCCAGTTTGGGCTATCGCCCTATTTTCAATTGTGCTTAAAGTATATTGTAATTGCTATCTAGACTCCAGCAGGCTTTTAATAAAACTGCAACTAGGGGTCTTGCGATTGAAATAAAACATTCATATATTGTATTTTGTTTTGCAGATCGAATTACTGGTCCATTCATTCGATATGATTAAGGAAGTGGAAACCTCCGTTCTTGAAGACACAGGATGCTCAGTAACTGTTGTACAACGTAGATCTACTGCACCATACGAATGTGATATCTGCTGGTTTACAAAAGGTCAAACTTCCAAAGGCACCGTCAAACACACATGAAAGGTGACAACAGACCAAAACTAACAAGTGCATCGATTAAAGCCAAGAATGAACATGTGTGTGACCAGTTTGGGAAAATGTTCAAATCTTCGTTTGGCCTAAAACTACGCAAGAAAAAAAACAATCATCTTGCAGAATTTGCTCATTATTCTGTGATGTGTGTGGCAAGGGTTACACTCAGAAGATTCAATATTAACTCCACGTGGCTTCACATGTTAACATTACACTATTGAAATGTTCACATGGCAAAAATCATTAATAGGGCACAGTTAATTATCACGTCATTATGTTGATACATGTATGACCTTCTTATCCAGCAAGAAAAAAATGCCAGGGTATCTGCTGGCTTACATCCTTTGGGTGCCTTATATAGTGTTGGAGTTGGAAGATAATTAGCACAAGAACTAAAAGGTGTATGATATTGATGACAAATATCGTCGAATCTAATTGAACCCTCAGATGAAGATCGCAGACTGAACATTTCAGTCAATGAAATACAACAACTGGTTACTGTAAAATCATTTAATTTCGTAAGGATAAAATTTCGTGGTTTTGGTAAAAAAATCAGGGTGAAACTTATTGTTCATTGTGATTTGATTTCGTGGTTGAAGGTGGACCGTGAAATCCACGAAATTTACCCCCACGAAATTAATTATTTTACAGTGTATACAAATAAATAATGCACGTCTTTTATACATATCTTTGTTATTTATCACCATGTTGTAAAATTTAGTACAAATCATATCGTATTTTTAAAGTGCAACCAGGGTGTGTAACAGATATGCTATATGTGCTTGCTTCTTCTGCCATAAATACGTTTAAATTTTAATTCGTCATTTGTGTAAGCCTCTATGAGATGGTCTATCAGGAATATGCATGTACACATGTTTATATATCTTCCATTTGTGTAGTCGCAGTACACACACTGTAACATCATCGTGAATCTGAAATATAGAAAGTAAGTATAAAATAAAATTTCAGAGACTATAATAAAGTAAATTGAATTTTAACAGCGATATTTTGATTTATATCATTTGTATACTTATATAGAAATATAATAACTATGTGATATTATAATGACAATACAATTTATCTGTAATTATTTACACTTTATGATTTTCCTTTCATAGGTAAGATGTTACAAAATAATACTCAAAATATATGCCAATTCTACTTATAACATGCTTTAAACGTGAAAAACAAACAACGTTCAATTGTCAATACTCGGTACACCAAAATTTTATGATTTGCAATCCTCAGTACAATAACATGCAATACTCGGTACACCAATGTTGGTATACATGCACTCGATTGTAGGTCATAACGCCACCAATAATTATGCTACGAATCTGAAATTTTCAGTATACTTAGATGAATAATATTCGAAGAGATCACCCACTTCACATTTTTTAGTTTCTGCATGTTTTAGTAAAATAAATCATAAAATTTGCGCATGGGTAGTATTTTTCTGTGCGAGCCCGCGTCACAAATGACAATATTTTCCCCACAAAATAACGTTTTACATAGAAACATGTACATATTTAGATTGATACATAATGTATATAGTTATATTAATTACCTACCACTTACAGAAACCCAATAAAGCAAGAGAAATATTAATTTTACTAACCTTTGACAGCGATGATTTACATCCAATTTAGCAAATTGCGGCTCGCTTAGCTGCAATATCCGGTGTACGTTCCCTACCAGTGAGTATGTATACAGGAAATATAGCGTTTATATAAATAAAGCGGTCATAACGTACCACTTTTATTACCCCACATGCTGTGACAATCGCATCGGGGTGCGTCATAAAACAATTAACAATGTGCAAATTAAATATGTGTATTACTTTTTTACTAAAGAAATGATACCTATTTTAAAAAACCGTAAAAAGGGGGCAGATCTAATTATCGCATTTCTTATATCAAAACACCAATCTGACGGGAAGAAATTAAACTATTAATCAAGTTTGCACAAAATATATTCCCCTAGAAACAAAAGAACTACGGACAAGAAAGTAACCAAGTTTTATATCAAATCCTTTCATTTCCTTCTTTGTTCAATGTGAGTGATAGTCATGTTAAAAACCTTTAAAAAGGGGGCTGATCCCATAAAGATACAACTATGAAATTTAGTGCATTATTTTGTAGACATATCAAACTACAAAATATGTTTGCACATAAGAAATCTCTCAAATAGTTTTTATCATATGGACAATTTTACGTGGAGTCACCATGCCTTTCAATGGTAAAAAAATTGTCACATGTGCGAAAGCAAATGGGACAAATAGTTGGATATGATTTGGAATAACAAACAACTGTTTTAATAATGTGTACATTTGTTCTTCTTTAATTCGCGCATACGACTTTTCTCTTTTAATAAAAATCAAACTCAATTTACATACGTTGATAATAAGATTTAACATAAACCCGAAACTAATGTACGGCAGTAGACGTATCAGAAGCTTTGGCAGTCTTAAGTAAATGCCTAGTTTGTAACTTAGGTTACTATCAAATGAGATATTAAAAACATAAAAAGGCAGCATCAATCTCATTGAACTAACATCAAAATTCAAAAAGCAAAAATCATCGGCTTTATAAATGATCATAAAAGTTATGATCAGCTATAAAAACCATAGAGCGAAGTGTTCAAGTTATTCACAGCGGGGGATGTCATTATATCAGAATCTTCGACGGTCTACGTAAAATGCCGAGTACTTCCGAGACGACAAATGCTTATTTAAATTGACACGTCTGGCCATGGCGGTGCACCACTGCAATACACGCTTGCACACCAGGCTATCGGAAACCAGTCTCGACACATCCACGCTCAGAGGCAAACAGGGATGCACCCAAGGCATCTATGGCAAGCCAAATGTCCAATAATTTCGTAAACCCATGTTCACGGGCGTAAAACTAGGTTTTACGGTCGATAAACTAGGTTTACTAGGTTTTACGAACGTAAAACCAGGTTTTACGAATGTTAACCCATATTTTCGAGCGAAAACATAGGATAACGTCGTAAACCATAGTTCACGCTCGTAAACATAGGTTCACGTTCGTAAACATAGGTTCACGTTCGTAAACCTATGTTTACGGTCGAAAACATGGGTTGTATTTCGTAAACTATGGTTTACGAGCGCGAACCAGGGTTTACCAGCGTAAACATAGGTTAATGGTCGTAAACATAGGATAACGACCGAAATCAGTAGTTAAATCGAGAAACCTAGTTTATCAAACGTAAAACTAAGATTTTCAAATAAACTATGAATTTCGGGCGTAAACATGGGTTTACGGACGTGAACCTATGTTTACGAGCGTGAACCTATGTTTACGAACTTGAACCTATGTTTACGAACGCTAACCCATGTTTTCGAGCGTGAACTATAGTTCACGTAAACCATAGTTCACGAACGTGAACCTATGTTTACGTTCGATAAACTAAGTTTCTCGGACATAACTATCAATTTCAGTCGTTATCCTATGTTCACGAGTGAGAACCCATGTTTACGCTCGTAAACCCATGTTCACGTTCGTAAACCCATGTTCACGGGCGTAAACCCATGTTTACGGTCGAAAACACAGGTTAATGTTCGTAAACTATGGTAAACGCTCGTGAACCGGGGTTCACGAGCGTAAACATATGATAACGGCCGTAAACATAGGATAACGGTCGAAATTCATAGTTCAATCGAGAAACCTAGTTTATCGAACGTAAACCCATGTTCACGAGCGTGAACTATGGTTTACGACTGTTATCCTATGTTTTCGCTCGAAAATACAGGTTAACATTCGTAAAACCTGGTTTTACGTTCGTAAAACCTAGTTTATCGACCGTAAAACCTAGTTTTACGCCCGTGAACATGGGTTTACGAAATTATTGGACATTTGGCTTGCCATAGGCATCACAACATTCCCCCACCGAACTACATAATGCATAACCGACCGGAAAGTACGAGAACGGAATGTGGTTCACAATATGCGAAACAACCAACAAACACACCAATGGGAAACAAGACTCAATACAGAACCAGAACTCCCGACAGCGAGGTAATCCACATAGATGATAAAGAGACCTATATCAGAACAAACATAGATGAGATGATCATGGAAGAGAAACTAGAACATGTTATAGAGATACAACATGACGCTGAACAAGAAGAAAACCAACACAGAGAATACAGCCCGAACACTCCGTAAACCACAGAAACACAGAAGGGTGAAGAAGAACCAGATAAAAGTTCATCCACAAGAAGATTGCAAGATGACTTAAACACACAAGATATAAAAGAAGCCCAGGAAGAACAAGTAAATATTCCCGAGCATCGCAGAACAACCATTATAAATACCAATAGAAAACCACTGTTAAAGAGCCCAAGAAATGTACAAAATAAAGGAAGAAACGAAGATAACAAACACAGGGAGCAGCCACTGCATAGGACAGAAACAGACAATAATCAAGTGACAAGTAACCCTACTATACACAATGACCAAGGCAGAAATAGCAACAACCGAACACAGCATTTTTTGTGCCAGGGCCAATCGAAACATGTGAGATGGAAAAACTTAGCATAGGTACAATAAATACACATGGCGCTGAAACAAACACACTATATCTCAGTACCATGATCAAGGCACACGACATATTGTGCATACTAGAACACTGGATACTCAACTTCCAAAAATCATCTCTTGAAGGTCTAAGTGATGACCATGAAGCTATTATACTGAGTGTAGATGATGATTATCTAAGACTCGATCTAAATCTCATACGTGGTTATGGAGGAATTGCTCTGTACTGGCAAAAATCGCTCAATGGTAAAATAAAACCAATCACATCTATTCCAGCAAGAATAATTGCAATTGAGTTGTGCTCAACCCCAAAACCAATATGTCTCATAAATGCATACATGCCGTCACACACATACAACCACAATACTGACTACAAGAAAACACTAGCGCAAATTCATGAAATAATGCAACCATTCGAATCAACACACGACATAATCATATGTGGTGATATGAATGCGTCTCTAAAAAGGACAAACACAAGAGACAAAATATTCCAGGCCTTTGTCCTATCAAACGAACTGACGACCACTGAAAAATACCCTATGAAGAACACTTTCTTCCGATACAATACTAGCTAAGAGAGCCAAATTGACTATTTCCTCTTCAAGAAGCAAACCAAGTTGGACATCAGCAACATAACAATACGTGACTTAGAGCCAACGAATCTTTCCGATCACACGCTCCTAACACTAGATATACAGATACACCTGAACATGAAGTCAACCTCAAAACCCCCTGTTGTCAAAATTGTCACAAAACCGAAGTGGGAGAAGGCTGACAAGAAGGAATACAGGAAGAAGATAGTTGACTAATGATATGGACACAGAGCAACCACTAGACATTAAAATCATGGAACTAACAGAAGCGCTGCACACAGCAGGCCAAACTGCTGTTCCGAACTACAGAAAGACGAAAAAGA
The DNA here is from genome assembly GCA_963678985.1 of Spisula subtruncata. Lineage (NCBI taxonomy): Eukaryota > Metazoa > Mollusca > Bivalvia > Venerida > Mactridae > Spisula > Spisula subtruncata. Next base: position 33,375,414 of record OY787673.1, on the reverse strand, counting down.
AGAAACCAAGGGGCAAACAGATATGGAATCACGAGATCGGCACAACATCGAAAAGAGCAAAACTCCTCTTCTGGCAGTGGAAGAACACAGGAAGGACAAACGACGACCTAAAAACAGAGATGAATAAGGAGAAGAAAAATTTGAGACGACTACAACGACAGGCTATAGCAATATGTAAACACAAATATACAGTAGATATATGGAGTCTAGAACAACCGATACAAAGCTCTTTCACAAACTAATAAAAACCAGAGAAACTCGGTGAACAGAAATACAAATGTCCTAATTGTCAAAGGTGAAGAGATACACGAACCAGAAGAAATCCTAGAAGCATGGAAAGATCTCTTCCAAGAACTAGCAACTGCAGATATACCACCAACAAACACTTCGTGTAATACTTTCCAGAAAAGCAATCTAGCATCTATACAAAACGAAATCATTGAATCACTACAACAAGATAAACCAGACACGCTACCACCCGTCACCGAAACAGATATTATTAGAGCTATAGAAAAACTTAACTCAGGAAAGGCACCGGATGTCCTGGGACTGGCGGCTGAAAATCTGAAACTAGCAAAAGAAGAGATAGCCAAACCACTCACTGGCATAATCAACAATATATTTGAAGACCTGGATGTCCCGGACACTCTGAAGCGGGGTATCCTCACGCCCGTGCACAAAAAAGGAAAAGACAAGCTTCAGACAGGCAACTATAGAGGTATAGTTGTTACAACCATCATCTCAAAGATACTTGAAAGTGTCCTCAAAGATAGAATTGACGCTATCTTCAACCCATTGCAAAACTCCTTACAGCGCGATTTCACCGAAAACAGCTCCTCCCTAAATGCAGCCTTCCTTATCACAGAAACCATACTTTCTCATAAACAGCAAAAGATACCACTAATTCTAGCAACGCTGGATGCCCAAAAGGCCTTTGACAAGGTGAACCACGAGGTACTATTCAATAAGCTCTTTCACATGGGAATTAAAGGACACCTATGGTTACTCCTTCGCAACCTCTACCGAAATATCACACTGCAGGTAAAATGGGAGAATCAACTGTCAGAAACTTTTCATCTTATCCAAGGCACAATGCAAGGAGCCAAGCTATCAACAACGTTATACAAGATGTACCACAACAACCTCCTCGACGCCGTGGAGAAAAGTAACCTCGGAACGAGCATTGTGCAAATCGACATGTCTGCTCCAACATGTGCCGATGACACGGCACTCTTGGCCTCAGAAGTAAGTAAGTTACAAGGCATGCTGAATATTGTAGAACATGAGCCAAAAAGAGACTGTGTCACGATAAATCCTGAGAAATCAGAAATCGTCAAATACGGAACTAGTAAAAGTGTAGATGACACACTTGACACGCGCAGAGTTGCTGAGGTGGACAAGATGAAACATCTTGGAATTGTCAGGAACACACCGAACAAGGTCGACTCCGATGCTAGAGAAAAAACAGGTCTTCAAACCATGTATGCCATGTTTGGTCCAACCATGAATGCACGAAAAGGTTTATCTCCACTGGTGACTCTCCATGCATGGAAGCAGCACGCCATTCCTAGATGTTTATATGGGCTAGAAGTGCTTAACGTGACAGGTCTTGATCTGAAGAAGCTAGAAGCCATGCAGAGGAAGATTCTGAAACACATGCAGTCCTTACCAGATGGAACTGCGACAACTGCAGTGTACTGCCTACTTGGAGCTGAACCCATCGAGACGGTAATAGACAGAGCAGTCCTCACCCAGTATATAAGCTATGCCAGGTCTCCAGAAACCAGAGAATATGCCGTCATAGATAGACAGCTTACATATGGAAACGAACCCCGCGGATCTTTGTTAGACAAGACAAGGGAAGCAGTGCACAAGCTCGGTCTACCAACTGCAGAGAAGTTGTTCAGTAACCAACCAAAGAAGTCTGTTTGTGCGAATCATGTCAAGACAGCCATAAACGCACATTGGAAGTACATTTGGGACACAGATAAAGTCACTAAATCTTCCCTTAGATACCTTCACATTCCAAATACACCCATCGGCAACCCCCACAATATATGGAAAGTAGCAAACTCGAGACCATACGACGTCAGGAAAGCGGAGGTGAAGGCGAGAGTTGTCACACAGACGTACTCTCTTCAATACAATGCTGCCAAATACAACAAGAATGTGGTCACGGTGACGAAGATACGAAACATTTTGTCCTTATGTGTCCTGCTACTCAGCAAACCAGAGAACATTCTCTTAAGAACCTCTACCAGCTCTGCAACGAAATATCTGCAAGTAATAGTTACAAACTCCTCAACCAAAATCTGCTTCTCCAAACAATCATGGACTGTACTCACCCCGATGTCACCAGTACACTCTCCCTTAAGCCGCTACATACATCCTTCGTCGAGAGGATTTCACAGCAGATGATCTACAAACTCCATCAGATGCGTACAAGTATCATCGAGCAGAAAGCGTGCTTAAGAATAACTGATAACACCTAGCTGAAAACTGCCTGTAATTTTTTTAAACATGTATATATTGCATGCATAAACTGTACGGTACATTCAGTAAGACTTTTAAGAACATAAAATCGTAACTAAACCAATAGAAACAGTGTATATACGTTTTTCTACGTTGGAGGTGATGGTGTTATTGGGAAATAAATAAATAATTCTTGTATCTTCCGAGAGGGTGTGCCGCGTGAAGACGAGGGAAAGTACAAGAACAGAAGAAGAAGAAGAAGAAGAAGAAGAAGAAGAAGAAGAAGAAGAAGATGTAGGCTACACTCGTGATTAAGGATTTCAGATGAACTTCTTAAAGGTACAAGTAAGTATTTTTGCAACATTGTCATGCGAACCCATTTTTGTGATTATTGTATAACTGCTTTGACTTGTGAACCGACTTTTGGTCGAGTTTTCTGTTAAAACGGGTGGCTAAATGCGGGGTTTTGTAAAGAACTACGTCAGACCTGGACTGGTACTTGATCTTTGCACCCTAATACTTTTAAATTTAATTACACTTACTTTGACGCATGTACTTACGATTTGTCTGTTCGTTAATTTACAAATGGGTGGTGCAGTTACACTGCGGTATAATCATGGGCGTAGGAGCGTCTTCAACATTGGGGGGGCCAAACATTTGGCAACTTAGGGTAAAAAAATTTTTTTGCTCGCTTCGCTCGCAAAATAACTACATTATGTCAAGATGTGACAATACCCATTGTTTGCACAATAAAACACTGGTACATAAATTGTACTCTTAAACTACCACAATCCTTCTATATCTATATAATAGCTGTGAGTTTATGGTTTTGTGGTAATTTGGTTTAGTAATTACGTGGTAACTGGTAGTTAATCAGTTCAAGTATAAAGGGGTCCGGGGGCCTGCCCCGGGAAAATGTTCTAAACAATGGATCAATCTGGTGCATTCTGAGCCTTCCGAGATACCTTATTTGGTTTAAAAAAGGACCTAAATACAGGGAATTTTAAAGTGCTTGCACAAAATTTAAATTGCTCGATTTTGAGATTGAAGCTTAATGTGAAAACGTTTGTTTCGAAGGCTTTATATATAATTGACAACCTCTCAAAGTCGTATAAGAAGGTTGGGTGACGTTAAGAGTACAATTTCTGTCACGAGTGTATTTTTGCAAACAATGTGTGTTGACATCTTTTATATAAGGAAGTTATTTTGCGAGCGAAGCGAGCAAAAAAAAATTTTAATACGTTTTCACTAAGAACTGAAGGCAAATTGCCTATAACGAGATATATTAGGTTGTAAATTATACTTTTCGTCTGAATTATTGGGGGGCCAAAAGATATGTTGGCCCCCCCCTGTCCAGACATTGGGGGGCCTGCCCCCCCTGCTCCTACGCCCATGATAATGTACACCGGGTATTGCTCGTAAAGTGAGTAATATTATCAATTTTAAGGACATGAAATGGAGACCAGGGTGAGTTTAGAGACGAAATTTTCCAAATTACCGACTTCTTATGCACATCCCAATTGAGTTTTAACTTCTTCGGGCATTTTGGTAACTTTATAGCACACTATCGTTTATCAGATATTCACAGAAAGGTTAAAATGAATCAGCATTATGCCGTTACTCACTCGCAAATATTGACAGCAGGACTTTACAAGCTTCTGAAACGGCTGTAATACCAAATTGTAGATTTTTTGAACTGGCCATTTTATTTATATTGAACTCCAAAAAGTTGCGACCAAATTTCATAAATATTGTCCGAAAAAAAACTAAGATACACCCCAAAACAGATACGTGTGCGTGTACGGAGTATTGCTGTTTAGTGTACGGAGTATTGCTGTTTAGTGTACGGAGTATTGCACATAAGCTCAACGTTAGTATACGGAGAGTATGGCATAATAAAATAAGTAAATAAAGTATGTAAATGGACATTTTATCGTATTATTACGTCTGCTCACAAATATGGTCATGTTTTATGGGTTATGCGATGCAATAAGACTATTCTTAAATGATTATGTTAAAATATTTCAACCGTCAGGCAAATGAATGCGCTTAACAATATAGAATGCTGAATTTTATGCACAAAGTGTTCTTGTGAGTAGTACAAATGTGATATTTAGCTTGGATATATGCAATTCTTTGAGCGTCATACTTATGGTCAAAAGACAAATGGCAAATAAGGGCATTCATATCCATATATACAAAATGTACACACTCATACTGTAATGAGGTTCCTTTGCTATGATTTACGTTCAACGTTGCTAATTCAAAGTATTGGACATTGTAGTAGTTTTGTGTTTGTCAAATGCAATTGCTCAGCTATGACTCTTTATTGTATGTGAAATACACGGTTACTAATAGAAGTTTCCGTTAAAATTCAGGGAGGACTTGAAGCTAGGATTAGCTTGTTACATTAATTGCTTCATGCAGTCCATACAATCCAATCTTATAGGTACATATATATATAATATAAGTTATTTTTTATAAAATAACGCTGCTTATACCTTGTATTTGCTCGTTTTGAGTGACAAATAGTCACTGCAAGTAAAAGCAATACTCTGTACACCAAACAGCAATACTCCGTACACCAGAGAGCAACTATATAGCAATACTCTGTACACTAACACCTGCATTTATTCTCGCAATGCAACGTCATTTTCGATTAGTTTCGGATACTACATTTGCAATATAATCTTTGTAACAAAAATGACAATTCGCTCGATCCAAGTTGAGTATTTTAACGAAAAATATAAACAAAAACATCTTATTTCGACAGATCGAACTTACTTTCTGCGTGAGTAACGATACGAGTTTGGTCTTTTAATCACCCTTTAAAGAAATTCCTGGCAATTTACCGGTTGCACAGGCTAGGAAAATTTATGGGGAAGATAGTTTTGTATAAAATGTACATTAAAACACTCAGAAAAACTAACAATCATCTCTGAACTTACCCTTGTCAACACTAGAATGTCGCGAAAATTGATAATATTACTAGCAATATCCGGTGTACGTTATACCGCAGTGAGTTACAAAGGGGGTAACTCTTTAAAGTTTTATTTGTGGTCAAGGCCCAAATGGGCATCTGACACAAAATAACATTTGACAAGTTAAATAACAAGCGACAAAGAACAACACATGGCAATATTTACAACATGTATATGTATTTGGAGGATGAACAAAGAGAAAATAAATAATAAAAATAAAATAAAGTTCACGTGCTTCAGTAGTCTGGTTCCCGGTCGTACTTTCATGTACAATGTCAGGGGACGGAACTCCAGACTAGTGCGTCAGCTGATCAATCAATCAAACTGGGTTTTAATTGAAATAATAGAGTAAAATCCTTCAAACCATACAATACATAAATGTTTTCAAACTCGTCTATGAGGTGTACATAGGTTGGTATCCTTAGAATATACAGTGCAATAGCAAATTCATAGCTTATCTTCCTTGCAGTAGCTGCGTCGTGAACGCACCATGCGTAACTGATTAATGCTTCTGCTTTCGCGAAAAGTTTCGTAAAAACGCTTTAAAAAATTGTGAAAATTATCGACTTTCGTGAAAAGTTTCGCAAAACGTGAAAAGTTTCGCAAAACGTGAAAAAAATTTGGTGAAAATAATTGACTTTCGTGAAAAAGTTTCGCAAAACTTAAAAAGGTCTTCGTAAAACAAATCTACTTTCGTGAAAAGATAGGTGGTTTCTTAAAAAACTAACAGGAATGTTGTGGCAGTTCAAAGCAGTAACTGGCAATTTTTCACGTTAAGATATTTATCTTGCATTCATGATATTTTTCTGTTTTCATGAAATCTCTCGTTAATTTCACGAAAAAATTCATGAAAATTAAATTTTAAGTGGTGGCAGCTATATGGCTCCATAATTATTCTTTATTCATGTCTCATCAATGTACATATACAATTATTATAAAACATCATAAAAATCCATATAGTTATGTATACATTGCCATTCTATACAGAATTATAAGAGACAGTGGTACATAAATTATCTTACGCGAATAATGTGATATTTTTAATACTTACTTTTTCATTTAAAGACACGGTATATGTATATAAAAATAAGAATAGATAAAAAAAATTCTGTCTAGAAATAAATAAATCGTTTGTTCGGTTGATTATAAAAAAATATTGTGATTATGTATGAAATATCATTTTTTTGCCAAGTATTTTATATGTATAAACGACATGATATTTTATTCTATAATGAAATATTAACTTATTAAAATAACAAAACTATAACATGTTGTTTGCCTACTTATTAACTAATTTAGTATGACTGCATATGTATTATTATACACTATCTTCTGTATAGTAACTGATATATATCGATAAGTATCGATCTAACAGCAGATGCGTGAGGGAAGATTAGCCACACATGACTGGTTTTATGACCCGGTGTATCACACAGACTCGCAGATAACAATAAACACAGTGCACTAAAGAAGGGTAACCCTTGATACAAACAGATAACACCCGGAAATTGACTTAATTCCCTTGATTTCCCTTATTTGGGGATGGTTGTAAAAGTTGGCCATGATGACTCGAATTTTAACATTTTAGAAAAAGTTTACAAAACGCCTTGCATCCGAATATAACCTCTCAAGGACAAAATTAAGTACCCTAGCTATTTGAAATTTTGACAATTTGATAAAGGTATAACAATCAATGACACAGTACCTTTCTTGTTTATGAAATTATATTGCATCTTCCAATATTAATGACATAATATAAGCTACTGGCACGCTAACTACGAAAAATATGCCATTTTCTATTTTGAGACACGCCGGGTGGCAAACGAAGAATGCTTATAAAATCGTAAAAATTATAGTTAAGTTATTTTTTAATTATTGTAGACTTTGCATGATGATCATAATTACAACATGTGGATACGGGGGAAAAGAAAAGTGATGATCATAAAGAAATATTTATGTATGAAATCTTTTTTCGGATTTTACTGTCGCGTCGAAATAATTTGTGACACTTTTTTGTATTTTCATAAAATTGTTGCATTTTCTATAATTGCGTTTTCTTTACCATTTTTTCACTACTAATTTGATGTCATATTATTTCTCGTAAAGTGTACAAAATATCAATATTTTGCAGGGAAAATGAAAATAACTGGAGGAATTTTTATATAGACGTCGCGTCACAAGTTGGAGCTAGTTTGCGTAACGTCAAACGCCGTTATTTTAGCTAAATATTGTCGGCGTTAATTTACCGTATTATTGTCATTATAATTAAATCTCGGACGCACAATTACATCAAGGTTAGCACACTATTTGAGTTCTAATGTTTATTGGTGTCACATCCCAAGAATGGCAGAAATTAACTATGGAAAAATAAATGACAATTTACAACAAAGAAGCGATAATTTAGCGACAAAAATGGTTGATTGTAAATAACCACAACGCCTTTGTTGTTGTGCTATACTTTGCACACATGTATGTGTTACGAGTTACGACTGAGGAAAGAATTATATCATTCCTAAATTAAAAACATACTTGAAATGATGGTGTATCGATTGTGCTTGCAAATATGTTCACGTACATGCTACGATTCGGCTATGTTCCTGATAAAATGAAAAAAGGAGTTATCATTACTTTACATAAAGGCGGGCGTAAACGTAAAGATGACCCTAATTGTTATAGGGCGATAACATTAACGTCTGTGTTCCTGAAATTTTTTGAAATGAGTGTACTTAAGAGATGTAAAGACCGCATGTTAGGAAATTTGAGTGCTCAACAAGGAGGTTTTCAGGAAAACCTGGGATGTCTCATGACGTCATTTGCCGTGCGTGAAAGTGTATATTTTGCAAAGGAACATAACTCAAAACTATATATTTGTTTCCTTGACGGTCGGCAAGCGTTTGATCGGGTGTGGCATTTGGGCCTTTTTTATAAACTTCGGCAAAGAATCGATGATACATCGCTGATTGCTTTCATGGACATGTACAGGAACATGACTAGCTGTGTCAAAAACCGTGGGTTTCTGTCAGAATGGTTCCCGATACGCCAAGGTACACGACAGGGAGGAAAGTCATCGCCTCATTTTTATCTCACGTTCATAAACGATTTAATATTAGAAATTGAAGAGAGTGGACTAGGTATATGCATTTTTAACAACCAAATTTCATCCCCGACTGTTGCAGATGACATGATTCTTGTTGCATTCTCCAAACATGCTCTGGACAACATGCTTGAACTATGCTACCGGTATTCCTGTAAATGGCGATTTGAGTACAATGCTTCGAAATGTGGTATCATTGTGTTTAACGAGTCTCGTCAATGTGGAACGGAAAGACAGTGGAAACTAGGAAATGAGATTTTAAATGAAGTGGATTCTTACACTCACCTCGGAATCATTTGTGACAAATATATGTCTACAGGGAAATCACTTCAAGAAGCCACGACAAAATTGAGAGGGACCTTGTTAAGTGTCAACCATAGTGGGCTACATGAAAATGGACTGAATCCGCTGACGTTAAAGACTGTGTATAATTCGGTAGTGATTCCTAAGGCAATCTATGGTTGTGAATTATGGAATAACTATTCAAATACTGATTTTAACAGATTGGAAGTTGCGCAAAGGTTCTGTTTAAAGAATGTGCAGACACTCAAAAGCAGTTCGAGCACCGATTTTACGCTGTGTGCCTTAAATATTGATACAATGCAAAACATTGTCGAGTACAAGAAACTTCAGTTTTTGGGTCAATTGTGTAGACTGCCATCGCAATTTCTTGCTAAGAAAATGTTCACATGCCGACTAGTATCTTACGTGAATTTCGGAGAACAGTATATCGGATTTATCCCGGATGTGTTTAAAATCTTACAAAAGTACAATCTGCTGTATGTTTTGTATGATTACATAGACAGTGGTATTTTTCCTTCAAAAGATAGCTGGAAAAAATGTCTTACCAGATCTGTGTTACACCAAAATAGACAAAAACGGTATGAAAATCTGGCATTGTCATGCATGAGTTTAACAGACGTTTTTGAACCTGACGCTCCGTGCCATTTATGGACGTTATCCAGAAAACATCCAGAGTTAGCTTCCATCTGTGTGACGGCGGTGCAAATGTTTAGTTGTTTGATATCACGATCTTATGTTAAGAAGTGCAATAATTGTGATCTTTACATAGACAATGACTTGAACCATGCACTCTGGTTTTGTAGAAAACATGAATATGCAAGACAGAAACTTATTATTGAAATATTCGATATTATGAGTGTATCTAGATTCAATCGATTTCAAGGTTTATCAATCGATGAACAGTCATCTGTAGTTTTGTTGTTAGCTGTCGAGGCGACAGATAAAATGTTCAGCCATTTGCGTATGTTGAGACTTATTTGTTCAATGTATCACTAGTCTGATAGGTATCTGTGAGCATTAAAACGGGCTCTACTGGTGTATCATAATATATTAAAGCTGCTCATATAAACGGTATAATTCTGGTTTGATTACTTTCGACGTTTCGCCAAATCAAATCCAAAATAGATCGGCATTTCACTGACCGAGCCAAATTCATCGTATAATGTTACAAAATTTATCAAATGTGAATGACACATTGTTTAATGTTATGATAAATTGTATGATTGTAGAAGATCTAAAGACAATACCGTTCTTATGACGCTGATGTGTTCCTGGTCCAAAGAACTGCTTAAGTCTTTATTTCGCTTTCGTTTAAGGCTTCTGCATAGTACATGTGCTATGGATCGCAGTCACATTATATTACTGTCAGTCAATTATTATTAAACTGTGTTATACAGGTACGCAAGTTACTATGTGTATATTTGCTTAATTGGATATACGTTTGTATCTGTATTGTAGAAATTCTGTATAAATGTGTTATCTTTTGTTGTAAATCTTTGATGCTGATGCATTGTTGTACATTATGTTATACTCTTCATACATTTGGAGGAATAAAAGTATCTATCTATTTAACAAAAGTATACGAATAATATATGTACAGTAGATCCACATATAACTTATTTCAAATTATTTCTAACCTATCTCTATATATACATGTACATATCCAGTAAAAGGTATGGTTGTAAATATAATATTTTCCATTTAAAACTCTCCTTTCAGCATATTCATCAAATGAATGATGTTTTATAAAAGGGTTACGCATATAACTAATCAATGACATGCAAAAAGAAGCTGTACTTGTAGAATACACGAAGCGTTTTAAGTAGACATTAACGTCAGCGTCGCCTAAAACGTGCCGTGGGACATTTCTGTGGACATGGATTATTACGTACCATTTTATAATCCTTGGAGTAATTAACATCATATTACGTGTATAGATTCAGAAGAAAAACAATATTTTATTTTTTCAGTCGTTTTCTTGCAATTCACAAAGCATAAAACATAAAGAAGAAACGAAAATTACGGTTTACATAACGAACGTATTTTTGACGCAAGTGGGACATTTCTGTGGACATAGAAAAACATCTCTACAACGTGTATTTTGTAGCTTTTTAGTATTTCAAACAAATTGACGTCTTAATCATTTATCATTTTTAAAGGAAAACTAAACATTTGTGTAAAACATTTGTTTCTCTTTAAAATGGTGTATAACATTATATAGTTACGCGGCGGGTGAACAACAGAATCACTTAACAAGAAATAAAATCGCCACAAAAGTAAAATAGCTCCAACTTGTGACGCGACGTCATAGAAATTTTATATATTTGACGCAAAAAATGGCAAAGTTACAGAATTTTACAAACTATTTAACAATTACCAACAGCTATGTTTGACGTCTCACGTTCAAATGTCATATGCCATCTTGTTCATTATTCATTTGCGAACACATATGGTATCTTCCTGTAAAATTTGACCTGAAATCGACTTCTTTAAGGTGAAATATCGCACACTGCATCAAGACAAATGTGACGCAGTTACACGACGTTTTTCAACAAAAATCTCAAGAAAAATGCATAAATTTTCAGGAAGGTGTTCATCGCCGAAAAGTACATTTTAAAACCTACTCTTACTTAAAATTTGAAAGAAATCCGATAAAAATTAAGCTCTTTCTTCCAGTGCGCATACCCTAAAACATGGGCGTAGGAGCGTCTTCAACATTGGGGGGGGGGGGGGGGGCAAACATTTGGCAACTTGGGGTACGCTCGCAAAGTAACTTCCTTATGTCAATTACTCAACACGCAATAATTGCGCAAAACTATTCTAGACACAAACTGTACTCTTAAATATTCAAAACACTCCTATATCTATATACTAACTGAGTTTATGGTTCTGTGGTCATTTGGTTAAGTAATTACCTCTTAACTGGAAGTTAATCCGTTCAAGTATACACGGTTCAGCCCTCCGGAAATTTTTAAAAACTATGGATAAATCTAGTGCATTCTAGGTGTTCTGATATACCTTATTTTGCATTCAAAAAGGACCTTAAAGCAGGGAATTTAAGTTCTAACAAAAACACAATTAAGTGTTTGCATAAAATTTAAATCTAAAAGGTGAAAACGTTTGTTTCAAAGGCTTTATATATAATTGACAACGTCCCAAAGTCATATAGGAGGGTTGGGGGACATTGAGAGTACAATTCATGGCACAAGTGTATTTTTGAAAACAATGGGTGATGAGGTATTTGAATATAAGGAAGTTATTTTGCGAGCGAAGCGAGCAAAAAAAATTGATACGTTTTTACCAAGAACTGAAGGCAAATTGCCTATAACGAGATATATTAGGCAGTAAATTATAATTTTTCGTCGGAATTATTGGGGGGGGGGGGGGCAAAAGATATGTTGGCCCCCCGGTCCAGACATTGGGGGGGGGCTGCCCCCCCTGCTCCTACGCCCATGTAAAAACGTAAAAAGACGGAACATCGTGCGCGACGTCTCTATTTTGAGATTGAAGCTTATAAATGTGAAAACGTTTGTTTCAAAGGCTTGATATATAATTGACAACTTCTCGTCGTATAGGAGGGTTGGGGACGTTTATAGTAACGTTACAATTTATGTCATGAGTGTATTTTTTGCAAACAATGGGTGTTGACATATTTTTATAGAAGCAAAGACGTGCTGGATATCTATGATAGAAGAAAGTTATTTTGCGAGCGAAGCGACGAAAAGTCTTGTACGTTTTCACCAAGAACTGAAGGCAAATTGCCTATAACGAGATATATTAGGTCGTACATTATGCTTTTCGTCTGAATTATTGGGGGGGGGGGGGGGTTGGCCCCCTGGCCAGACATTCCCCCCTGCTCCTACGCCCATGGCCACGTGCAATAGTGTGACCGTGAACACGTCACGTGTCCACGAAGATCTAGAACCAATACGAAATGTATGACCCATTATGCCACCATATTTCAACAAATCTTTACTGAAATGAGCGACATGAGTCAAGATTACTATACCATGTACCAAGACATCAAGTCATATCGAAAAAGGCTCTCCCAAATCAAGCACGAAACTTGCCGGGAAAAACCTATGTCCGAACTGGGATGTAAACATCCACATTGACCCAGTCCTAAGGTACCAGGAAGCAGCGTTTGGTTCCGTAGAGCTAGTTTTCTATTGTCTAGTTCAGTCATGTTCCGTTGCTGCAGAAAACTAGCCTAGAAAAGAACAGCGAGTGCAATGGAAAGACAAATTAAGTAGGGTTAGCGACGTGCCATGCACGAGAGACGGAAGTGAAACACTGAAGAATAGTAATGTTCATATCTCACGCGAGTATTGTCGTAATTGACAGAGTTGTCGTTCCTGATCTAGAAGCTCGTTAAAATTCTCCGATGTCGATAGAAATCTAATTCCTGGAATCTACGAAAAGTTCTGTTAACTTCACTTCGATTTATGGTAGCAAGTTTTTGCAACTTAAGTTCAAACAGAACTATTTGGGTACAAAATAGTTTGGTGAGACGACAATCTGACTTTTAACTCTTCAAATAGGAGACTTTCTTTCTACTTTCGGTAATTTTGAGAGTAGCAGCTGTCAAAATTTTGTTGCACAGATTTCATCGATTCTGACGCCTAAAATGTAAGAAGCTTTACTTATTTTCATTTTCTTTCATTAAAATATCAATCAATAAACGTAGGTTGGCTTCGACATACGACTGTCAATGCATTGTTTTGGTGCATTTTCGTTCCAAAGTTCACGTTGACCTAATTGAGCAGAAATTTGATCACTGACCAAAGCCATGCGATCACAAAGTGTGTGCTATCTCGGGTCAAATTCCAGATCGCATATGTGTGCACACAGAAGTCCTATCCATGTGATATTTAACTTTCTGGTCCAATAATTCATTTCGATATGTGAACAAAAATATTTGAGTGAAAACACAACTAGCGCCAGGCCCAGAGTGTGAATATTGTTCATAAAGTTTGAGCAGGAGTGGACTGAAGATATTGTGCGACCTTGCATTACAACGGGACCACTTGTGCACATCACCCACAAATGCCTGGTAAAATCTCTTGCACTTAGTATGGCTACTTTATAAATCCCGACCAGAACCCACTGGAGTGTTCTGCATACATGTTTATAATTATGCCCCTATCTTTGATGAGTGGTATATTGCTTTGCACATGTGGCAGGCGGTCTGATCTGGTCTGGGTCTGGTTAGGTCGATGAAAAGGGTTTCATTTAAATGACTCAAGAACACTTTGTTCTAGGATCTTCAAACTTTATATGGAGGTTAGCCAGCACCAGTAGATGACCCCTATTGATTTTGAAGTCAGAAGGACAAATGTCAAGGTCACTGTCCTTTCTATTTTGAGCAATAAGCCTGCCATGGGGCATATGTTTTTTACAAACATCTCTTGTTTATAAAAGTGCATGTTGACTTTGTAAGACACCAAAGCAAGTGTTTAATCAAAGCATGACTTGATGTTGATTTTATTGTCATTCAGATGTCAAAAGTAATGTCTGAAAACAATGAGCCACAATACTTATAGACTCAATAAGACTTTCAATTGTGCTTAACTATAAGATGTATATGCATGTCAGTGCTAAGTGCCTAGTATCATATGTATTGTCACTGAGCTTAATTGGCCTTTTCACAAATATGTCAGTAAGCTTAATTCCATGATGCCCTTTTTGTTATTATGTAATTTTTAAAATTTGATACTTGAAAGCAAATTATGCTTTTTCATTACCTTTTCCTTGCATAAGTTTTCTATTTTAAGCATATTTTACCAAATTATTTTTCAATGGAATATGTACATGGTATAACTATGTTTTATGCATTTTTTATAGAGAAAAAAGATATTTATGTCTTTGCCACAGATTGCGAGACAGACACAACAGTGTATCTTGCGTGTCACTGCTACGTCTGTCTCTGCGTCTGTCTGTGCATCAGGAGTTCAACAACCTAGTGTAAGTTACAGTGTGGTATCATAGATAAGACACATTGTGTGTAGTTTTCTGACGACCTGTACACTATAAGCTTTAACACTGACTCTGAATAGATATACTCCGGAATTCAATGTGTTTCTGGTTTTTCCACACTAATCCTGCGGTACAAACAATTTTTACCATTATCCAAGTTTCGTTCGATAAATATTCATGTATAAACTATTGAAATAAGCGATGCTTATTTAAATCACAATAGGATTAGCAAAGGATTAGGGTGAACATTGTTTGTACCACATGCAAACTTGCGGAAAACCAACAATATTGTACATTCCGGATTGTATCTATTAATACAAACACTATTCACATGATTTAAATAGTATTTAGTTCTAAACATTTGATTTAACACTGACTCTGAATTAATACAAACACTCAAAGACCTAAGGCCATTCCGAATCTTTTCTTCGTTTAGCGCCCAAGATAGGTTTGGGCATCTTGGGAGACAAAAAACAACAAATTCTTTAACCTCATATATCTTTTTTAAAATCCATTGAGATATCGCTTTCATACTTATTATACTTATTTACCCATCCATCATGTCCCCAACACATACACAGCAATAGGTTTAACACAAACACGTTTTACGTTAGCTCAGTAAGTTATTACGATTGACAATGCTTGAAAGCTATATTTGTATAACGATGAGGATAGAAGTCATTATGACTTGTTGTTTTTTTGAGTGTTTTGTTTTTTGTCTCAGGATAGCTAGATAGGTTTTCCAACTTAGGATGGACGCTAAACGAAAATACTATTTGGTAATTTAGGTCTTTGGAACACTCTTCACTTATGATTTAAATAGTATTTACTTATAAACATTAAATTTTGTATTTGATATTACGCCAGGTGTCAATCAATTTCTTTTCAAACCATTTTAGTAGAAAAATCATTATCAAAGAATAAGCTTGAAAGCTTTCACCATATATGAGATAATGACTTATAAGCTATATGATAGAGCAAGGCTCTGGTGTAGTGTCACTTTAATATTCCCCATATATATTATTTTTTCAGTAACAGTGCATTTAGATTTAATTTACATATATGTGATAGCATTAATGTAGCCCACCAGTAAATGAACAGACTGGATAATCTATGTTTACTGTTTTATATAGTATTCTCCTTTAGTTTTGTTTTGTATTTTCAAAAACCTCTAAGTATACTTTTTAATATTGTACATGTCTTTTATTGTAGTTTTTGTACTTTTACAATCTTATGCTGTCCCATGCATCATGTATTTGCTTCAGTGCTTTTAAGGTTGCTTTAAAAACAACACATATATTTATGTGTGCCATATATAACTTGGGCTTGTTGAAATACTATATGTTGCTGTTGCTCTTTATTATCAAGTGCTTGGAGGCTGCCAGGCTTGACATTAAACTACCGTGTTTCCTCGTATTAGCGCTCCCCACTGGTTGGGTGGGTTTTGGTTGGGTGGGTGGGTGGTCGGTCGGTCTGTCGGTCGGTCGTCGATCGATTGATTGATTTCAAGCATGTCTATGTAACTTTCTTGGGTTATTTTAGTTTCTTGATCTGGAGGGCCATTTTGATACTTATTACTAAATTTGACCATTGAATGACTTTATTTAGGCAAATATCTATGTGAAAAAATGACATTTCAATGTATCTTGGGGGTCAAAATGTGGCCTAATTACTCCCGAGTTAAATGGAACCACTGACTTTTCATGGTTTATTTATGTTCCCCGTATGTTTTGTATGTAAAAATATGCTGGTTGAACGAGAAAGTGACTTGGATGTAATGATCTTTTGACACAAACCAGGTTCAGGGTACCATTTTATGAACATACTTACAGAAATCGTGAAATTTTGTTCAAATTTAAAGTCTGTATAATTCTTTTACAGCTGCAAATTAATGACAGATATTGTTTGTAGAAGTTCATTTACTGAATCTTGATTAGTATAATAGCTCCATTTAACACATTTTATATATAGTTGGAAAAGTATTACAAAAAGTAAAATTTGATCATAAGTTTAAAATTCTGTAAATGCTTTGATAAAACAGTACCCAGGTACCTGCCAGAGATAACCTGTGCTACTTCATTTGAAGTAAAACCAATCTTATGATTATCACACCAGGACACCGTTTTATCAACATACTTACGGAAATCGTAGACTTACGTTCAAATTTAAATTCAGCATAATTATTTAACAGCTGCACATTTGGAACAGCTATTGTTTGTAAGACTTCATTAACTGAATCTTGATTAGTATTACAGCTCAAATTTTCACATTTTACAGTTGTAACAGTATTATAAAAAATGTAAATTTGATCGTTAGTTATATATTTCTGTAAATGCTTTGATAAAACAGTGTCCTGCAGCCTATGATTCAATCTAATTCCTTGCACTGTTTAACTATTGCTTGAGATTAACATACAGTTTTTGTCCTGATTAATTCATGCACACGTCTGTCTCACTCTATTCACACATATATAGCCTTAGGTATCAATATACATATAAATTATTATGCTAATGCAAATTTATCAGAACAATAGATCAAGCACTTTCCTATTACCAAATATGCCTCTGTAGCTCAGTGGTTAAGTGTGCGCTTGCGATTTTATCTGGCCACCTATGTTCAAATATTGGTGGAGGAACTCATATGCCTGTCATATTTCTGCTGAAAACTGACTGGCAAATGAAGGCTTAGTATGCTTGTTTAGTTAAAAAAAAGTTCATTATAAAAGTCTCTTTTTCCAACCCACTTATTTTTTTTACCAGTACTTGTCTGTTCAGCTGACTGTATTACGGTATTTACTTATAAATAACTTCTTATTTTCATTCATTATATTAACTTGAGCTTTGATTTCTTGCTATCTGGAATTTTAGACTAACACTTTTTTTAATGCAATCTTGAAACAGCAACTTCTCATAAACACTACTTTACATTATGCCTATTATAGTTTCTTTGCAAAGTTATCATTGGAATTGTGAATGGAAGGGAGCCATGAACTTTATTTTTGAAAAATTAAAATTTCTTGTGGATTTTTTTGCGGTTTCGATGTCTGATTATTTGTTTTCAGTCAAATGTTCTAACATTTTTGTTGATTAAATGTTTGAAAGTAGTTGGGATCAGAAAAGAGAGTTGAGGGAATGGGCAATTATCCAAGAATATTTTTATTATGACCTAATTAATATAAAACACAGATCCCAGTGGTTGAAAGATCAGAAAACTATGAACAATGTACTTATAGTGTGTATGTTAAAGCAGCATGTATGTTAAAGCAGCATGTATATTGGTATTAACATTCTTATTGCTTGTCAAGATATATTTTTTATGCCCCAGCATCTAATGATGTGGGATCAGGCATATAGTGATTGTCCTGTCTAATCGTCCGGCTTTTAAAAACTGCTGAACGAAAACTTTCAAGTTTTTAAAACTTATATATATTTCCAATGTTCAATTGAAGTGACTAAACTCCATTTATATGATAAAAATATGTTTTGTAGATGTTTTAATCTCAAAACTATGTTTTAATCTCAAAACTATGTTTTAATCTCAAAACTATGTTTTAATCTCAAAACTATGTTTGACGAATTCATAAAATAGTCTTACAACTTACATTACGATTGTAAGTCGCTATTGATGAAAACTCCCAAACATGTTTGTAACCGTCTTTTAATTCCCCACACTACGCTGTAACAATGTTAAATGTTTATTCTACTGGGTTAGTCACACAATATATTTTAGTCGTTTAAAAGGTAATAAACTGACATAATGTGATTATTTTTCTTCTAGATGAATTAGTCCAGATTCGAAACAATGCCAAAACAATGCGATTTTAAGAGAGCTTCTGATAAATTGTGAAATTTACCAACTGGAGTTTAGTCCCTTTAATGCATGGTATTCTCGACCACTATTATATTTAACACATTATCTAGTATGCCATGTAACACTGTTCCACATAGTTATGGCCCCTCAACGACTAAGCTATTACTATCATAGACAAGGCTTTCACTGAGGCGTAAGCTTTATTGAACTCAAACTTGTTTGTTCTTTCTGTTGAATGTTATACAGCTTAGTAGGTTAGGCCAACATTGAATTTGTTTCATGGTGGCCCAATGTTAGACTGTAGTTCACTATTTAATACAAGTGGGTGTGGGCATTGCTCCACAAAAAACGGTAACAAAACAACACATCTACACAAGGTGTGTTTTGTGTTGCTACCGTTTCCTGTGCTTGGCTTGTCAAAGTTGAGTGCTGCCTTCTCTGTCTGATTTCCTAATATATATTTTCTTTACTAAATATTCAAAATGTTTTGCATGAAATTATGGATACTGTGTGTCACTGACTGAGGTAGTATGAGAAGATCATTTTGAAGGTCAAGGATAAATTCCCAGTTTTGACGGTCAAATCACGTTCGTTTTGTACGTCAAATTATGACAACTAGTTCAGGTTGAAATAGAAGCAACTAAACTTCTTCAATGTTGGCCTAAGGAACTTTATAATTTCTGGGTTTATTATTTTTTGATGTTATATCGCTGGCTTAGAATGAGAAGGACGTAGGTACTACGTAAGACCTTATAAGACTCAGACATATTTGAAATCTGCATCACAAGGGGCTTCTTATGCGTCTATTTTCATGAAAATCAAAACTTAATTGTCATGTTGACCAAACTGAAGTTAAAAAAGTTGAATGTTCTGTAAGATTATTTTTCAGACAGCTTTTGCTTTTCTCAAAATACTGATTTTGTACTTAGGATCTTTTCATTCTAAGCCAAGGATATTTTATCTACTTTTAAAAAAAACCTTTTGACTAACCTAGGGTTGGCAGGTAAAACATTCTAATTCTGTTTCTTTATTTCTGTTCACTTAAAAAGTTAAAAAGTTTAAGTTAAGTTACCAATTTTCTAGGGCTCTTTTCAGCTGTTAGGCCGCTCAAGCACCCTTTGACATTTCAACTTCCCCTGGTCATTGGGCTACATATGGAAACCTACACTGTCTTGTGTCTCCCTGGGGAGACTATTTCTCTCCTGTGGTGTGGCAGCCAACATCGATCTGCAGCGCCCAGGAATAGACACTGCCCTCACAGGTACCATTTTACACCATGGTGGAGTGGAGCTGTGGATCTTGCTCAGAGAAATTAACCAGTGGTCCAGAGGAAGATTGAACCCGGGACCTCTCGACCCCAAAGCGCACGCCCTACCTGGAGGCCACCGCTCCCCACTTAGACCAGTTTAGCGTTATACTTATCCTTGTGCAGTAATTTCTCGTATAGATGATGTTGAATAATGACAGATTAATTCGCTTGAACTTTTTATCATGATCAAATGTGATGAATTTGATAAAGGCCTATTTCATAAAGACATATTTTTTATAGAAATGCATTAATTTACATGAACGTTTTATTATGACCTACCATATCCTCATTCATCAGTGTGTTAGTTAAGTTCTCAGGCTAGCTTAGTAAAATGACTTGGTTTCGGACGAAAAAATATTGTCAGTTGAATGAGAATTAAAATGACCGTGATGACTTGGATATATCGATGGCTTAGAATTAGAAGGTCGTAAGTTCCACTTATGACCTTTTAAGATTCATACATATTAAGAATTTATAAGCATCATAAGGCGCTTCTTATGAGCCCATTTTCATAAAAATCTGAACTTGTCATGTTGACCAAAATGAAGTTGTAAAAGTTTGTTTAACCATAAGTAAAGACTAAATGTCTGACAGTTTTTCCGTGTTTTCTCAAAATATCGCTTTGGTAGTTACGATCTTCTTGTACTAAGCTATCGATATAGATGTAGAGAGATTTTTCCGGCTGAAATTTGTTTATAATGGTTCTAGTTATGGATGCATGCTCCGTCAATTTTTCTGGTTTATGATAGAAAAGATTGAATAATTAAAAAAATATTAGAAGGGCATTATTATAACTAGTATATTTTTTAACAATAAAGATCAGGGTTTTATTTATTATAATTATTGATGTTACACAAGAAATTGCAGAAAAATAACTGATTCGGCAATGATATATACTTACTGGTATATAGCATGTTGTATCATTTTTACTTTTTGCATGTGCTGCATGGTATTATGTTATATTGGTTCTCTTATTTCTGTATTAATATATGCATGTACATGTAGTCTTATTTTTTCAGCATTTGTTGCAGATGTATAATATTATGAGTCTCATTTATATAACATATTTTTGTCTTCGGCTGGAATAGATATAGCATGGCTATTTTGACCTGAACCTGACCTTTATGCAAGAATATATAATTATATTACAAGGTTCTTGCTTTGAATATATCATTTTCTGCAAGCAAATCGTTCGCTATCGGTATTTCAAATTTTTGTTTGTATTACATCTCAAGATCCTCCCCGATTATGAAAATATACAATCGGTGTTCTAAACGTAGGCAATATATCGACTGTTAAGTTATGCGAATCAAAAGGTCAGGCTCGTGTCAAATTGGCCAAGCTATACATTATTAGTCCATCATTATGTATCCCACTTGAGTCACTCAGAGTGGGGGGGGGGACAAATTGATTTTGTGCTTTATCATGATGTCTGTCTGTCTATTTGGATTGTCTGTAACAAAGTTTGTTGGCGCTTGTTCTTATGTTCTTCTCATAAAATATATTCACTGGTCACTCTCCAACTAAACTTTGTTACCAGGGTTCTCAATAACAGCAGGCTGCAGGCCAAATTGACTGCTTTAAAATAATTTTGGCCCGGTTGAAAATGTGAAATTTATACACAATTTGAAGAAAATAGTTGCATTAAGGAGCTTGCCTGTTGGTGAAGCATTTCGGCCTGCTAAGGTTGAAACTTATTGAGAACACACTGGGTACCAACTGAAAGATTTGAGGATATTGGACAGGGTTTTTAGGCCCTTTAATAGTTGTACAAATTGTCAGGAATTTTGTACAATGATAATTTCCAGTGTAATTAAGTTGTTTGAGAAATAACTTCTAAGATATATATTTTGACTTTGAGACATTTTTTGTGTTATAAAAATTTCTGAGAAAATATAATTATCTTAGCCAAGAAGCTTTGTGAATAATGCAAACTTTGCAAACTTATATTCAGGATCACCTTACAGTCTTCAAAAATATTCATCATGAAGTAATTTAAATGTGGATTATATTTCATGATTGAGTTTAAAACCATTAAATTCAACAAAAATTTAGCTCCTACGAAACATACTGACTTTACAGTATTGTATTGTTGTTGTTTTCAGAGAAACATGTCTTCCAAACTAAAGATGGCCGACCGCCTGAAGGGCACAGAGAGAAATGTATGGTAAGCAGCATTTTATTGATCAGGAACAATTTTCTACAACCTTTAGTAATCAAAATTAAATGTCATTAGCCAAAATATAGGTGAGGTCACTGGCATTATTTCGGATGAATGAAGAATACATTACCGGCCATCAGCTGGTCATCTGTTATTCTCTGCAATGACCTCTAACTATGAGGGAGGTACAGTTCGATGGCTTAGAATTAGAAGGTCGTAAGTGGCACTTACGACCTTTTAAGATTCATATATATTTAGAATAAGCATCACAAGGCGCTTCTTGTGAGCCATGATTTTCATAAAAATCTGAACTTGTCATGTTGACCAAAATGAAGTTGAAAAAGTTTGTTTTACCATAAGTAAAGAGTAAATGTCAGACAGTTTTTCCGTGTTTTCTCAAAATATCGATTTGGTAGTTACGACCTTCTTGTTTTAAGCCATCGAGTTGTGTTAATAATAAATTATTACTAGAAATCTTGGTGCTGTACCCTAAAGATTTTGCCAACTAGAAACCTCAGTTCTTTAACATAACTCTGGCTATTGGCCACAGCACCAATGCACACATATGAAATAACAGCACCACTAGCTACTTCGATAGTATTCCTATTAACTTAAATTACAAATTTATTGCTTTCAGAGACCAGGGTTAGTTTTCAATATTTATCTTACTTGACTTAAGGGATAAGGACAACCAATCAAATTACACCGTATTAAATTATTGATCAGTAAACAGGCGCTATGATTGGCTATCCTTATTCTCGAATTAACTAAGATAATATTGCATACCACCCTGTAATAATTCTAACCAGGTCCTGTGTGACTGTCCCTTTAATAGTTATGGATTCTTCGTTTATTGGCTGTGTACCTTTATCTTTGATTTCATTCACAATTTATCTGTACTTTTATTTCAGGGTTGAATTTGGGAAACTCTCCGCTGAACATAAGGCTATCAATTTGGGACAGGTATGTGGCCATTGTGTCCTAGATTATAAATATACTGATTATTAGGTTTAGTATCTTTACTAAGGCCTGAAATAGAATATTGTTCGCTACTATCCCTCCCCCCTCATGCAACAATGCTTAGAGCTTTGATATTTGGTATGTAGCATTGCCTAGTGGTCCTTTTTCAATATTCCTCAAGTAAAATTGGCCCTGCTCCTCCCCCTGCTAATTGTCCATGCCTGAATTGTTTTATTGAGAATTCGGGAAAACAGTTGTTTGGGGATGATATTAGCAAAATTGCTCAATACTTTAAAATCATTTAATTTCGATAGGACACAATTTCGTGGTTTTGGCACCATAATCCTGTCTTGTACTACTCATTGGGTATCCAACCCTTGGGAAACAAACAATTGACAATATGTTGTTATTGGCCTAAGAGATAACTTTCCTATCTCAGTGAAGTACACAGTCTTCCTATGATAGTATGACCATGATAATGTGAATGGATTGTCGTGGGAAACTTGGTGTGACTTATTATACTAAGGCTATCAAAGGTTGTCTGTATCGGCAATGATTGATATAGACCCTTGATTACTTTAAAATTATTAATTTTCATGGGGCATTAAATTTCGTAGATTTTGTTGTTCACTTTCAACCACAAATTCAAATTCCATTGAACAATAATTTTCAACCATGTATTTATTTCCTGAAATGCAAAATCCACAAATTAAGGTCCCATCGAAATGGTCTTTTTTACCAAACCACAAAATTTTGTCCCATTGAAATCACAGGTGGCAGTATCAGTGTTTGGAAAAGAAAAAGAACAAATCCGTCACTGAGCTAATACATTACATGGACCGTATATATATCGATTGTCTATCTAACTCCCTGTATACTATCAAGGTATAAAGCGTAGTATATGTCTATGTCCAAAGATTGTGGAACATTGCATCTTACAATAGGCTTGGTTCCCAACAATTATTATGATACTGTGAGCGCAGCGGGTAACCAGTGCATAAATTAAATGACATTGAGCGAAGTTGAATAACGAAAGTAACACTGTTTTGCTGTTTCGCAGTTATAAGATACAATTGAACTAGATTTTCGTTAAGAATTAATATCTTATAGTTTATTTGAATGACTTGTATAGCAATTTTTCTTCAGCGCCCGTATTTTATGTTGAAACAACGAGATGAAATGTTCCACAATCTCTGGCATATAGACATATAGTACGCTTTATACCTTGATAATGTTAGTATATTAGTTCTGTACGGACATTTTTATATATTTTTATTATTATTTTATTTAATCGTTTGCAGACCAAACACTGGTACTGCCACCTGTGATTGAAATTAAATGATTTTACAGTATCACTATTGCAGGGTGCATATATACCATGTGCCTTTTCCGCTAAGACTACAAGCAAAAAGATGTAAACAAAAATTTAAAAACTACCTTAACTATCTTATTGTTTGATCGATTTTAACGAGATATATGTTTCATGCTTAAGCCAAAATGGGCTCTATCAACACAACCAAATATGTATCAAGAGAATGTCACAATTTTTGGCCTGAAACCGACTCAACTGCTATACAAATATTGCATCATATTTTATGCTAGATGTCTGTCTGGATACATGCCGCGAAGTTTGGTCATGTTTTCCTCCTGAACCATTGTTTAGATTTCAATGAAACTTTGTATGAATGCTTATTACTTGGTGTCAAACATAGTAGCCTGCTGTCATAATTTCAGGAATATTACATGGAATTATTGTTTTGTCAAAGTTATGTCCCCTTGTGGGAGACATTCATTTTTGTGTCAAAAACCTCATCAACTATTTTTTGTTGTTGTTGTGCGGATGTCTGCATGTTGTTACAAAAGTTCATAATTATATCAATTACACGCATACCTGCCAAGTACTCCTATTAAAGTGGAGTTACTCCTATTTTCATTGTTAATTTTTGGTTTTCAAGTTCACCTAACTTTGAACGAAGGTACATTTGAACATCTGGCGAGTACATTTTGGCTGATTTTTCTTTCCGGGCGAGAAACTTTTCATAGAAGTAGTTACTTTATGAAGGATTATTCACCGGAATGGCAACTAATTTCAATGACTGATATTTTGTTTATTTCAGGGATTCCCCGATTACCACCCACCTCAAAATGTACTGGATATGTTTGCTAAAGCAGTTACCTGTCCAGAGAGTCCATTGAATCATCAATACACCAGATCATACGTAAGTTATAGTCGAGAGAATTTGAGACGATCCTTAACCCTTAAATAGCATAATTTAACAGCTGATATAGCTTGGCAAATTTGACACGATCCTGACCTTTTAATTAGCATAATTTAACAGTTGATATAGTTTGGCGAATTTGACACGATCCTGACCTATTAATTAGCATTATTTATCAGTTGATATAGCTTGGCGAATTTGATGCGATCCTTAACCTTTGATTAGCATAAATTAACTTAATTTAAGACATTTCCCAGTTGTAATGTATGTTTTCATAAGTGAATTAGATGCTCGATTTGTTAAACATATACACAAATCTAATGGACCTATGCTGCTTGCAGAAAGTTATGTACCGGTATTCAAAGCAAGTCCAATGTAATATATTATACCATATTAATCATGTTTCAGTGAAACTTCACTTGAATAGTTAGGACCAAGTCTAGTAACTGTTGTGTTTAATGTCAGAGATTTCGGTTTGATTATTAAAGCCAAGGTTTATAATGGCGCTTTGTGTTTGTTTTTGCTGTCTTCAACATAAGTACTTGTTCATTTGTTCAGGACAAGTCAAAGTCTTTTAGGCAAATAGTCTTTGGCAGATTTTGACTCCAACAAGGTGATCTGAAAGCTTAGATAGAAAAGACTGTTTTATGTCAAAAACCAAATCTTAGAATCTATGTTTTCAGGGGTACCCACATCTAGTGAACACATTTGCCAAGCTGTATAGTCCTATATTACAACGTGAAGTTAATTCTATGTTTTCAGGGTCACCCACACTTAGTGAACACATTTGCCAAGCTGTATAGTCCTATATTAAAACGTGAAGTTAATGCTATGATTTCAGGGTCACCCACACTTAGTGAACACATTAGCCAAGCTGTATAGTCCTATATTGAAACGTGAAGTTAATTCTTTGATTTCAGGGTCACCCACATTTAGTGAACACATTAGCCAAGCTGTATAGTCCGATATTAAAACGTGAAGTTAATTCTATGTTTTCAGGGACATCCACATTTAGTGAATACATTAGCCAAGCTGTATAGTCCTATATTAAAACGTGAAGTGAATGCTATGTTTTCAGGGACATCCACATTTAGTGAATACATTAGCCAAGCTGTATAGTCCGATATTAAAACGTGAAGTTAATTCTTTGATTTCAGGGTCACCCACACTTAGTGAACACATTAGCCAAGCTGTATAGTCCTATATTGAAACGTGAAGTTAATTCTTTGATTTCAGGGTCACCCACATTTAGTGAATACATTAGCCAAGCTGTATAGTCCTATATTAAAACGTGAAGTGAATGCTATGAGTGAAGTCATGGTCAGTGTTGGGGCATTTGGAATCCTCTTCTCTTCCATACAAGGGCTAGTCAACCCAGGGGACGAGGTAAGTAATGTACCATAGTCTTCATGAACAAATTGTCTTAGCTCTTGCTAGTTGGACTACCAACATGGCAGAACTTATTAGCCCGAGAAAACTTTCAGTAGTGCAAACATTTAATTATTAAAATAATTATTGTATGATTTTAAAGTCTGTATGATATTGCTTAATAATGCTGTTTTAGGAAATATTTGAACTTAAAATGCGAAACAAGGTTCATTCTTTTATTTTTGGTAATTTTCTACATTTTCTCTGGAATGTTTTTTATTATCTTCTCAGACAAGTTAACTTCTAAGAGACAACTACTAGTCCAACTTCCTCTGTGATTTTATGGGATAAAAATAGTAAATTTGAAAATGTGTACACAGAATTAACCCCTAACTCCTCGTGTTTCAGGCCCTGATCTCCCGTAGCATCTCTAGTAAAGATCTCATCTCAAATTGAGATTTTGCTCTGATCAGAGTCTCAGTTTGAGATAAATCTGAACTAAGAATAATGTTTTCTGTTTCTGATGCTAAGGTTGAGTCTATCCTTCCGTGCAAATAATTATCCAAACAACACATGACAATATTTTAGATGAGATTTAGCTCAGATTGAAATATTTCGAGAGAACGAGACCTGGGTCTGATCTCCCGAGGCATCTCAATCTGAGCAAGATCTCATCTCAAATATTTGAATGCCTCTTCATGTTAATTTTTATGCAAAGCTGGACTCAAAATTAGCATTACTAAACAAAAATGGTATTCTGAGTTCATTGTAGCAAAATTTCAGATTTATCTCTTATTGCGACTCTGGTTTTAGTAAAATCTCAAATATAGTTAAGATTTCTTCATGAGATGCTTCGAGGGATTGAGGCCTAGACTTGTAATGTTTTCTCAATGTATTACAGGTTATCATTATTGAACCCTATTTCGATTGTTACGAGCCGATGGTGAGGGTTGCAGGAGGTACTCCAGTCTTTATACCACTTAGACCAGTATGTATAATGTTCTAATATGGATATATTACATGATAGAAGATAATAATATTAATAATTGAAAATATTTATGTAGCGCTTTATATAACAAGTCTCTAAAGTGCTTAAATCGGAAAGTCAGCTAATTAAAAGTGCATTGAAAGTCAAAAAAAAATCACTTGCTTATCACTGATATGCAATTTTGAACAGATGTGTTTTCAATGTCTTTTTAAAGACTGTAGTGAGTCAATGTGGCTTATATCCACAGGAAGACCGTTCCATAAGGTGGCAGCACATTTGTCGAACCGCCTTTCTCTGTAATTCTTGATCAACTGTCCTATCAATTGTAATGTGTGTTATTTTATACCAAGCCTAATTGTGCTTATCGAGGAATCTCAAACTTGGGTGTCAATTTACCTGATTTATCCCCAATTCTGGATCTACCATTCCCGAATGAGCATTAACTTGTGACATAAATCCAAGCTATTTGATACAATTTTCTCCGAACATAGCAAAGTTATGGTAAATTAAATCTGCTTTGGAGGATTTTCTTTAAAGGGACTAAACACCATTTGGTAAATTGCAAAAGTCCTAAAAAAAATCTCTTATAATCACATTTTATTTGCTTGACCGACCTAATAAATAATATTGAAGATTTCTTGTTTTGCAAAATGGTTTGCCGTTTAGAGTGTTCACGTTCCTACCTAGTGATAATTTCTTTGTTTTACTTTACAGAAAAAGACAGAAGGATTGGTTACCAGTCATGACTGGGTTCTGGACAAAGATGAATTAGCCAGTAAATTCAGCAGTAAAACAAAGGCGATTATCTTCAATAATCCAAACAACCCAGTTGGAAAGGTATGTCACTCTTGTATAAATTATCAAGAAAGTTTGGAATACTGTATTTACTTTAGTGTTTTTTTTCGTATGTTGAAAAGTTGGCAAATTTATATTTCCAGGCATTTGGCGTACATTAAAATTTGCGGAAAATGAAATTTCTGAAAGTTACAATATTTGAAATGAACAATTGTTTGTTTACTGGACAGCAGTTTGATAGTTTTCTCCAAACTGCAAGTACAATAGTTTACCTACAAACTGTCAAAAGTCAGTTTCAATCAAGGTTGTTGTAAGGTTATTTTATTTGCTAGATAACTTTTAGAATTTCAAGTTTATATTTTGTTTTATTTCAAGGTTCTTCAAGTTTTTGGAATTTTGATTCAAATTGTAAATTTTGTGGAAATTTGAATAAAATTATAAATTTGGTGGAAATTTGAATTGATATCTGGTGGAATTTCGACTTTATATTGGTGGAATTTCAAGTTAATATTTGGTGGAATTTCAAGTTTCTTCAAGCTATAGTTTGTGGAATTTCAAGTTTCTTCAAGTTTGTATTTGGTGGAATTTCAAGTTTCTCCATGTTTGTATTGTGTGGAATTTCAAGTTCATTTATATTTTGTGGATTTTTCAAGTTTCTTAATCTTTGTACCGTATGACAGGTATACAAACAAGATGAGGTAGAAATGATCGCAGATTTATGTAAGAAATACGACGTAGCTTGTCTATCTGATGAGGTCTATGAATGGATGATTTATGAAAACAGCGAACATATCAAAATTGGTAAGTAGTGAACACATAGGCTCCGGGGCACTGTTTTTTCAAAGCATTTACGGTAATCGTTAACTTACGTTCAAATTTGAATCCTTAATAAATATGTAACTGCTTCAAATTCTGGTTATGCGATAGGTAAAATCATCAGTTAATAATTTCTGTAAATGATTTTAAACAAAATATTTCCCTCATTTGCAGATGTGAACGCATTATAAGGAATTTAAATTTGAGTGTAAGTTAAGACTATTGCAATCAGTAGTGCAGGGAACACATTCAGTACACCCATGTAGTATAAAGTTATATCACACACGTGTAGTATAAGAATATATGTTGTATAATGTCATATTACAGCTACATTACCTGGTATGTGGGAGAGGACTATTACAATCGGTAGTGCAGGGAAGACATTCAGTGCTACAGGATGGAAGCTAGGTTGGGGTATCGGACCAGCAAACCTTATACAGGCACTGTCCGTACTCCATCAAAACTCCATATATACATGCCCTACACCTATACAGGTAACAAATTTTGTTTGGACCCCTGAAGGGTAACCCTGTTTATTTCAAATATGAACATGGAATACACATGCAGTTACCATTTTTGTGCCCCCCACACTTATTATGATATTATCTTACATGTTTAGATGTAGACCTTTTGTTTTCAGGTCCAACCAAAATATTTTTCTTAGTAGCCATTTTTCTTCCAACCAGCTATATTTCATGGAGTGTTGTCCTTATCAGACATAACCTTTGTTATGAATAAAACAATAATGATATAATGAAATAGCTACCTTGACTGACTATTTAAGTTTTTATTATGAAATGACTACCTTGATGGACTATTTACGTTTTGACAATTTGAAACTTTTAGTTGATATTTTCGGACGAACAGACGGAAGGACATTCTCTTTATGCCCTTTGCAAGATGGATAAATCTTTAAGCTGATGTTATATGTGACAAATAAAAAATGACTTAAAATATAGATAATCAGTTGATGCTGGGGCTTAAAGATAAAATCACCATTTTGTATTTTTGCCTCCTTGACTCAGTGGTTAGTGCACTTGCCTACTAATTTTTTAACCCGGGTTCAAATCCGGGTAGAGGAACATATATATGCCTGCAATATTTCAGTAGGAATAAAGCAAATAAAGGCTTTGCCCGGCATTTAAAAATCACCAAAAAATCACTATTTTGAATCTGTTTTGTAGGAAGCCGTTGCCAGTGGACTGGATTATGAAATTTCTGTATTCGGAGACAAAGAGAAATGCTACTTACAATCACTGGCTTGTGAGCTACAACCTAAACGTGATATGTTAGCTAAAGTTTTAAATGAGGTAGGAATCACACCAACCATACCAGAAGGTGGCTACTTCATGATGGCAGACATCTCTAAACTAAGTGAGTCCTTATTACTTATACACATTATTACTATAAAATCATTTAATTTCGTTGGGACCAAATTTGTGGTTTCGTTGGGACTTGAATTCGTGGATTTTTCATTTCAGGGTCAAAATTAATGTTTGTTGGGATTAAATTTTGTGGTTGAGGTGAACCACGAAATCCACGAGATTTAACCCCCCACGAAAATTAATGATTTTACAGTACATCAGTACCTTACTATTATACCTGCCAAGTACTCCTATAAAAGTGGAGTTACTCCTATTTTTTATTGTTAATTTTTGTTTTTCCAAGTTTTCTTGACTTTAAACAAAGGTACATATGATTCATTTTATGATCTTCTGTCCAATATTTTATTTCATAACCACTAGAATTGGTTCCTTCCTTGTTTATGCATCTAAATCCCATTTAAATCCCATTTAAGTGCATCTTGTGACATGTTTTGCTTCATCACTTCTGTTTAGGATTTAACTAACTTGGCAGGTATGTTTTTGTTGCCAGTCTTTGATATGTTGTTTTGCACACGTTTGTCCATCAGTTGGTTAAGGTTGGTATACATAATGGCTTTCATTCAATAACTCAAGAAGGCTTTACCCTAGGATCTTCAAACTTTACACGGAGGCCATGGCCAGCAACAGTAGATGACTAGTATTGATTTTGAGGTCAGGAGGTCAAAGGTGAAGGTCACTATGACCATCCCCATATCCGACTAATTTGCCTTACCATGGGGCTTAAATATTTACATGTCTCGTTTATTTCTGTACCTTACAGTAACTCTTCAACCATATTTTGCTAATTATCTAATTCGTATTTTTTGCATATCATGTAATAAATACAAGGGTCAAAATTATTGTTCAGTGGGTTTTAATTTCGTGGTAGAAGATGAACCACAAAATCCACAAAATTTAATCCCTCACAAAAATTTATGATTTTACAGTATATGATTTGATTTTATTATAGACATAGAAATTCCTGATGATGGTACAGATGATCCATATGACTTCAAGTTTGTACGCTGGATGTGCAAAAATAAGGTAGATCCTTACACCTATATATTGATGGCTTAGTATTAAAAGGTCGTAACTACCAAATCAATATTTTGAGAAAACACGGAAAAACTGTCTGACATTTACTCTTTACTTATGGTAAAACAAACTTTTTCAACTTTATTTTGGTCAACATGACAAGTTCAGATTTTTATGAAAATGGGTTCATAAGAAGCGCCTTGTAATGCTTATTCTAAATATGTATGAATTATAAAAGGTCTTAAGAGGCACTTACCACCTTCTAATTCTAAGCCATCGATATATATACTGTATAACTGACATTATTTGCGTCAGCTTTACTGAGTAATGGCCCTGTAAAAATTTAAATGGCAAGTTTCAACATCAGACACATTTTTAGTTGTGAGTAGGATTTTGCAGGTTTTGTTAAATTGTTTAACGTTAATAAATCCAGGAATTTAATTTTGTTCTAGAACATAGTCGGAAAATTCAACCAACCCGCTTAGCTCAGTCGATAGAGCACCAGACTAGTCGTCACTACTGATCTCGGGGTTGTGGGTTTGAATCCTGGGCTGGCCAACTAAAATTTACTAAGAGTCTTTCGGATGAGACTTTTAACCGAGATCCCATGACTGTATGGGTGCCATACACCTGGCATGTAAAAGAACCAGGGATGCTTCTGGAATTTGGGCATCTTCTGTATCATGCACTATCCCCCAAAACAAAAAGTACAAAAACACTCCTGGGGCCTCACCCTTATAGATTATCCGGTGGCGAGGATATAGAAAAGCAATGAATCAAATCAAATCATAAGAAAAGTCACCCACTAATGACTTTACAGTATTTTATAAATTTAAACAAAATTTGTGCATTGACCACAATTTTAATGAATGACATTACATTTCCAGAAATTATCAGCAATCCCACCAACAGCTTTCTACAGTCAAGGTGACAAGAAATTGGGTGAAAAATACATCAGATTCTGCTTCATCAAGGTATGTTAGCTTTCTTCTTCATCGTAAAATAGAACATTTTTAGGCCCCTTTCGGTTGAACGGTTTTCAACCGAAGGGGACTATAGGTTTGCTGTCCGTCAGACTATAGGGTTGTCAGTCCATCCGTCAAGAAAATCTGAATCCTGCCATAACTCAAAACAGTTTTCAAGCTCAGTTTTATAAACTTGGTGTTTGCATAGAGACTAATGAGGAGATTATGCATGTCTAATTATCTGTTGATTCCGGCAAAGATTGAGGTTACCATGGCAACCATAACATTGACATTCTGGACTTCTGTATTGCTTGTAATACACCTAATTACTTGTTTTCCAATGAGTTTCCAATACACGCATGTAACAGGTACCAAATTAGTAATACTTAAACCCATGCACAACAACTTAAAAGCAGGGGCTAGTACTGAATTCAGATGTCTGTCTGTCAGTCTGTTGTCACACCGTTCATGTGGACACAACTCCTCTGCTCAAGCTTACATTTTTTGCTGGATTTTCTTCAAACTTTCACACATGAACAAACCTTAACATGCAGATTATGTATAATGGAAAGAATTTGCAATGATTTCTGCCAGAATTATGGTCCATTGCTGACAGGGGTGGGGTGGGGTTATTAGTCTGCTGAATGTTGACAGCTCTAGTACTTTACCTCACTATATGACAAGCTGACCGCATTTCAACATAACTTCACATTAATATATACTTGGTATAGCTTGGCTATATTGACCTGAGCCTGACCTTTACAAAAGAATATATTACAAGGTTCTTGCTTGGAATAAATCAATTTCTGCAAGAAAATCGTACGATATCTGTTTGTATTTTGTGTTTGTATTGCATCTCGAGCGTCTTTGTGATACTCCCTGATTATGAAAACATACAATTGGTGTTATAAACGTAGGCAATATATCAACTGTTAAATTATGCTAATCAAAAGGTCAGGCTTGTGTCAAATTGGCCAAGCTATACCAAGTCTAGCTGTGCATATTTTCTGGAATTTTAGATCAGGTAATTATTAATTAACCAGATTTTCCAGTTTCAAAACCACTAAATAAAGTTGTTCTTTAACTCAATGTTAAGTTACAATAGTCAGTCCCAGGTTAAAAAATGTTAAAGGCTATGGCCAGCAGACAAACACATATCAATGAAAAGAAGGAACTACCAGCTTTTAAAAAAAATCAGGCGGTTACCAAGCATAGGAGAAAAATTTTGTTTGTCAAAAGCCGTGAACATATTTTTACAGTGGCTCGGTCTGACTGAATCTAGGAATCTGGGTTTTACCCTACCCTACTTTCACTTTGATATTTAGGTCAAAACCCGAAAATAGTTATGTTGATTGTTCATGTTTTCTGTTTCAGAATGATTCAACTTTGGAGGCGGCAGCTAAAGTATTCAGAGAATGGAAGATGTAAACAGATCAAAGTGTATTTATACATCATGCCAACTTACTCCTGTCGTTTCATTATAGACCTACAGGGGCCTTATTCACCAACGTTGTAAGTCTAAAACTCAGACTTAGACATTAAAATTCCATTATTCATAATCACTGGCATTCCTTTGAAATTAGATTTAAACATGTGAAATTTTATCTGAATATTTGCTGTTACCCACTTAACATGTATACCAATGTATACCAAAATCGGTACACTTATAACAACTTGAGAGCGAATAGAACATTTGACAATGTTAAGTCTAAGTTTTAGACTTACAACGTTGGTGAATAAGGCCCCAGGAGTGGTATTCACAAAGCATCTTAAGTGAAAACTTAAACATTTTGACTTAAGTTAAAATATTGAGATGCACATAAATCCCAAGAAATTAAGAATAACATTTGTCTTCTATATTATTACTGTAGCTCTTTGCATAATGCTTCTAAACAATGTAAGCAACGGTTAGTGTCGATTTTCCTGTTTCGCTGATACACATAAGGAAATTTTGAGATTTTTGGAAAATTCTAAGTTTTCACTTAAGATTCTTTGTGAATACAGCCCCAGACCAACATCTGTACGCAAAACCCTATTAGGGGCTTCAAATATTGGTCTCTGTTTTGAAGTTGTTGCTCGGCAGAGGTGAACTTCATAGTAAATAAAAACTTGAAGAATTTTTTTTGAAGATGTTGTTATACAAACATTGTTGCTCTACAGAGGGATGCTCTGGAAAGGTTTTACTATAATATCATATTGATATTCATCTGGTGCTATCCTAAACATCAAAATATCCCTTCAACATAAACAATGATGATTCAGAATCAAGGCCATTTATTGGTTGGTATTCATAAGCATCTTAAGGGAAAACTTAAATATTTTGATTTCAGTTTAAAAATAGAGTTGCACATATTTCCCAAAAAACGAAGAATCACCTAATTTATGTTTTCTTTGCTCTTATTGTAACTCTTTATGCTTCTAAAAAATAGGTAAAATGTTATTTTTATCTTAATTTTACAGATTAGCTGAGACACTTGCATATTTTTATAAAAATTCTATGTTTACCCTCAAGATGCTTTTTGAATACAATAGACACATGATAGTGCCATGTATTAAATAGATGTTTGATAGATGTTTTGTCGTGTATTATTGTGAAGTTTTACTTAAATTGGACAATCATTGTTAAAAGTTCAAATTTTATTTCAAGGATTTTTACTCCATTGAATACTATCCTCACTGAGTAGTTACTGTAAAATTATCTAATTTTGAACGGACGAAATTTCATGGTTTTTGGGAAAAAACATTTCAATGGGATATTAATTTGCGGACTTTGCATTTCAAGTGATAAATAGAGGGTCAAAATGATGTTTGATGGGATTTGATTTCGAAGTTAAAGGTGAACCACAAACTCTACCCACAAAAATTAATGGTTTTACAGATTAAGGTACATGTATCACCCAAGCAGTGCCTATTACCTATTAACTACACACTGCCTGATAGTTGGGTGTTCACTAGGGGTGTAACTGAATGCTCGCCTCATGATAAGATATGTACTGT
Source organism: Spisula subtruncata (assembly GCA_963678985.1). Taxonomy (NCBI): domain Eukaryota; kingdom Metazoa; phylum Mollusca; class Bivalvia; order Venerida; family Mactridae; genus Spisula; species Spisula subtruncata. The sequence goes on along the minus strand of OY787673.1, from coordinate 33,339,801 downwards.
CAATTTTTCTAACGTTGGGTTGTTTTGATATGATACAAAATTCTCTAAGAGCAGCTTGAATATTTCCATTTTTAAGTGACAATAAATGTGTTGCTATTTTAACAGCAACTATTATTCCCCATCAACTATTAAAATGAATTTTGACAATATGAAGCATATCTTAATACCATTTAAAAGAGTGATACATGGTTATTATACCTAATCAGTAGGCTGTCAGATATTTTCATTGTCTGAGTATTATTATTTATAATATCATAAAAAAGCTTATACCGAACCTGTACCGACATTTAGAAGTCTTGTACCGTGAACCGTGTGGGTCTGGTGTCTGCGGTGTTTCTTGTACAGCGATATAGTGTGGGACTGAAGCCTGCGATGTTTCGTGTACTGCAGTATACCGTTACAGCCCTAGTGTTCACCTAATCTTCTCAACGTGCCTCATAACAAATAAATGTCTCATGTCTAGCTGTAGATTGTCAGTAACCAGTCATTTCAATCTTATTATTTATCCCAAGGCAGCACACAGTGATATTTTACGCATGTTACTTGATAAGTTATACAGATACTTTACATTTGTTTGAGATTCAAGGTGTCAGGGGAATGTCCATTTTTTATGTGAGATTTTAAATTTTAATTTAGTTATAATGTATTGGTGTTAGTTGGAAACCTCCTGCATATTGTGCTTGGGTTGAAATGTCACAACTGCCCGGCATTCGAGGTAGAATTACGTTATGTAACCTGTTACAAAAACTTTACATAGCATGATTCTACCTTAAATGCAGGGCTGATGTGCTAAGTTGACTTGGGCAGCTTTTAAGACTAATTTAGGGTCAAATTACTGAAGCTTGTAGGAGTTTTTGAACTCAGGGTGGAGTGCTATGAGAAAGCACTTCCTATCTAGTCACAATGCTAAATCAACATAGGGCTCCTCTCTAAGGAAAATCGTGGGGACGATTGTTGTGACTGTATAATATTACTGTATATTGTTATTTAAAAGTTGCTATTTGAGTTTTACACTTGTACGCTAACTAATGTAGAAGTCCCTTTGGTACAACAAGGTTGTATCTCACTAAACAACATATAGTAAGATACAACCTTGCAGCAACAAAGGGACGTAGTGTTGAAATAAAATTGAAGTGATGACAATTACTGTGTATGTGTTGTTTATTTGATTTAGTGGTACAGTCTTTGCTCCGAAGAGGAGAAGTTTCGGTTCAATTACACACAGTGGCACCATTTGTAGGAATTTGACCAGTTATACACAGTGGTACAGACTGTAGGAATTTAACCAGTTACACACAGTGGCACTGACTGTAGGAATTTAACCAGTTACACACAGTGGTACAGACTGTAGGAATTTAACCAGTTACACACAGTAGTACAGACTGTAGGAATTTAACCAGTTACACACAGTGGTACAGACTGTAGGAATTTAACCAGTTACACACAGTGGTATTGACTGTAGGAATTTAACCAGTTACACACAGTGGTACAGACTGTAGGAATTTAACCAGTTACACACAGTGGCACTGACTGTAGGAATTTAACCAGTTACACACAGTGGTACAGACTGTAGGAATTTAACCAGTTACACACAGTGGTACAGACTGCAGGAATTTAACCAGTTACACACAGTGGCACTGACTGTAGGAATTTAACCAGTTACACACAGTGGCACAGACTGTAGGAATTTAACCAGTTACACACAGTGGTACAGACTGCAGGAATTTAACCAGTTACACACAGTTGCACTGACTGTAGAAATTTAACCAGTTACACACAGTGGCGCTGATAGTAGGAATTTGACCAGTTACACACAGTGGTACAGGCCGTAGGAATTTAACCAGTTACACACAGTGGTACAGGCCGTAGGAATTTAACCAGTTACACAAAGTGGTACAGACTGCAGGAATTTAACCAGTTACACACAGTATATATATTCTTTATTTACGTCTCATTCATGTACATTTACACATATAAAATTTCATATCATAATAAAAACATATCAAATGTACATAACCATTCAAAATTGAATTACAAGAGACATTAAGGTACTACAATTCTCAAATATGAGTACCACATTAACTTAAACATATTCACAGTATAATATTATAGGAACTATTAAAATATCACATACATATATATATTAATAAGACTAAGAAACTGTTGTTAATGCGTTGTATTAAAAATGTGTTAAAAATGATTGATATAAGAAAATTGAAATTTGTAAATAGGCACTAAAGCGCTTATTAAGGAATATCTTAAAATATCAATTATCACCCCGGTCAGACCGTAGATGAACTGATTAACAACAGTCTCTTAGATGGAAGTAAAACACTAGCAAATATTAAAATTGTTTTACATTATTCACATAAAATACATTACACACGAAAATATAATAAGAATCATGCTTTATACATAGTACAAACATAAATAGGATCCATCCATAGGACCTTAATCTGATTACCTTTTTATGGAAACTCACTATTTACAAATATAAAAAGTTCTTCGTTTTAAAATATCGTAACAGGTTTTGGCACTTATCCTTATCATATCAGATGAGTTAAAAAAGAAAACAAGTTTATCATTTCTAGACATTCTTATAAAATTATCATTCAAGTCAACCGCTTTATTGTACATATTCTGTCTAATGTCACCATATAAATGACATTCAAATAAAACATGAAATTCATCTTCAATGCTGTCACAGAATGGGCATTTACGGTTGATTACCGGAATACGCTCATATCTACCGGTCTCTATACGTATAGGGGCAACGCCGCAGCGAAATTTACTATAAGCCGCCCTATGACGAGGTGGCATAATCAATTTACAATATTTCTCGGTACATAAATCTGTTTTAAAAAGACGATATGTGCGTAACTTATTGCCTCCTTGCCCAGACGTCCCTGTAGCAGCATTGATAGATTTATTCCAATCCAAAATGTATTTTGAGAGTAACGCAGAAGTGACTTTGTCAACCAAAGCATGTTTAGGAATATACACTTCAATATCACAGAATTCACGCAAATCACAGACAGTAAACATATTTATCACAGTGTGGAACCAATTTTTACATGTTGTATTAGCTAAGGAGTAAGCCCAAAGTGCAATGCGTTTATTAACACGGTTATTTTCCATACACGACAAGCGAGACCAAAACAACGATATAGATTTCCATTGCCTTATATTCGGGGCAATCCATGCCATTTCTCCAACTACAGCCGCATTTGGGCACTGTTTTATCAAAGGACTTACGAACATTTTAAACTTACGCTCAAATTTAAATTCCTTATAATGCGTTTATATCTGCAAATGAGGGAAATATATTGTTTATAATCATTAACTGAAATAACTAACTGATGAACTTACCTGTCGCTTCACTAGAATTGAAAGCAGTTACATAATTATAAAGGATTCAAATTTGGACGTAAGTTTACGATTATCGTAAATGCTTTGATAAAACAGTGCCCTGGTGTGTATCTCCCGACACCGAGAAAGAAGCGCATTGCACGGTTTTGCACCGCATTTATACATGAATAAGATTTATGACCCCAAATAGCGGCACCGTAGCTAATAGTAGGCCACACAACAGAATCATATAGTTGCGTATAAACGTCAAACGGTACACCTCCGACGGATTTGCATTTGGCTATAACAAGGCCAAGGGCGCGACTTGCACTTTGGGCCACACACTTTGCTGTGATATTATAATCCAAGTGTTCACTCAATACTAGACCTAAGTATGTATACTTATCAACAATATCCAACTTATCTGTACCAAAGTAAAACTCAAATAATGTTCTATGAACAGACATTGGACGAAAATGAACAATTTGACTTTTCTTACTATTAATAGACATACTATTCAAAGAACACCAATCCTTAAGTGCATTTAGTAAACGCTGTAAATCATTTTCATTTTCAGCAAGTAAAACAATATCATCAGCATACAGTAAAATACATATTTTTTCTGTACCACATTGAACACCAATATCGAATGATTTGAGGTAAAGTGCTAGATCGTTAATAAACAAATTAAACAAAAAGAGGGGATAAAATACACCCCTGACGTAAACCTGACTTTACCTCAAACCAGTCAGTACATAAACCATTAACTCTGACACACGATGACACAGAACTGTACAGTACGGAATACCGTTAGGGCCATCGTGGTTACACATTAAAATCCAGAGGGCGACAATGCGATAGTGCGATAGTACGATGGCGACAATGCGATAATACGATGGCGACAATGCGATAGTACGATGGCGACAATGCGACAACGCGATAGTACGATGGCGACAATGCGATAGTACGATGGCGACAATGCGACAACGCGATAGTACGATGGCGACAATGCGATAGTCATATCGTACTATCGCCATCGTACTGTCGCATTGTCGCCATCGTACTATCGCGTTGTCGCATTGTCGCCATCGTATTATCGCATTGTCGCATTGTCGCCATCGTACTATCGCATTGTCGCCATCGTACTATCGCGTTGTCGCATTGTCGCCATCGTACTGTCGCATTGTCGCCATCGTACTATCGCGTTGTCGCAATCGTATTATCGCATTGTCGCCATCGTACTATCGCGTTGTCGCCATCGTACTATCGCGTTGTCGACTATCGCCAATCGACTACTGAGTCCAAATACTAGGTTTCATCGACTCAATACAAGGAATAATCCTGTGAAGTTTGACTAACCTTGCTCAATGTAAGGTCATGTGACCTTGACCTTTTGCCTACTAACCCCAAAGTGTAGGTTTCATCTACTTAATACAAGCAATCATCCTATGAAGTTTGAATACCTTAGGTCAAAGTAATCTCCAGTTATTGAGCCAAAATCCTTTTCTATCATAAGGTCACAGTGACCTTGACTTTTCGACTGATAAGTATCATCTACTGAATATAAGCAATAATGCTATGAAGTTTCACTTCCAATGGTCAAATTGTTCATTAGTTATTTAGCTGCAACTGTGTTTTAATGTAAGGTAACAGGGACCTTGACCTTTGATCTACTGATCCCAAAAACATTGGGCTCAACTACTTAATACAAGCAACCATCCTCTTAAGTTTGACTACCCTAGGTCAAGGCAATCTCTAGTTATTGATCAGAACAAAAAGGTCTACGGACCGGCCCATCAACATTTGCAAAACAGTATACCCCCACTTCCTTTCAGTTATTATTCACAGAGTTATCTACTCGCGCCTTTTGATGGGGAGTGTGATCATAAACACGTATGCAAAGTTTCAAGGCAATATCTTGAAGGACTTGAATTTAAGGACAATTTATGTCAAATATCTAAGGTCTAGGAAATGTGGTTTCTGGTGAAGATTTTTAGTTTTTCCCATCCGAATCCAGAGATGCCCCGAGGAGGGGTCTATCTGATCCCTGGGGTTATGATTTAATCAAACTTCAAAATTGGTAGAGGTCCATTAGACCATGCTACATGTCAAATATCTAAGCTCTGGCTCTTGTGGTTCTGGAGAACAATTTTCGAGTTTTCCTATACAAAACCATATATGCCGCGGGGCCAATCTTACCCGGTGGTCATGATTTTAACAAACTTGTCCCCTAGACAATGCTTCACACCAAATATTCAAGCTCTGGGCCTTGCTGCATCGTAGAAGATTTTTTTTTAAATTTGGCTGCCATGGAAACCAGAGTTCCTCATGAAATTCCATTCTTGAACAACTTTGAAATGGGACCACCAAAGGATCATTTCTTCCAAATTTGGTACCAATTGACCCAGAGGTTTAGGAGAAGTATATTTTGTAATTTGAGGCAAAAGTTTGACGGACACATGGATGGACAGTCTGATGACAGTTTCCACAAAATCTCAAAAGCTCACAATGTCACAGTGTAACAGGTGTGCTAAAAATTGGACTGGTACGAAAATTTTAACCAACGACAACACCGTGGTAAGAAGAGCTCCGCTATTCCTTGAATAGTAAAGCTAACTAGAACTCCACACAATGAGATCTATATATGTATCAAGTTTCAAGTCAATATCTCAAATACTTTTAAAGATATGCTCCGGACAAAAAAATAAGTATTTTAAATAACAAAGGACAATTACTCAACAAGAGGGCCATGATGCGACAATGCGACAATGCGACAGTACGATGGCGACAATGCGACAGTGCGATAATACGATGACGACAGTACGATAACGCGATAGTACGATGGCGACAATGCGATAGTACGATGGCGACAGTACGATATGACTATCGCATTGTCGCCAGCGTACTATCGCGTTGTCGCATTGTCGCCATCGTACTATCGCATTGTCGCCATCGTACTATCGCGTTGTCGCATTGTCGCCATCGTACTGTCGCATTGTCGCCATCGTATTATCGCATTGTCGCCATCGTACTATCGCACTATCGCATTGTCGCCCTCAGGATTTTAATGTGTAACCACGATGGCCCTAACGGTATTCCGTAGTACAGAGACTGTATAGCTGTTAACATTTTGCCTTTAATGCCCAAATTAAACAATTTATTCCAAAGTAAGTCTCGATGAATATAGTCGTATGCTTTTTTAAAATCTATGAACGTACAAAAAGTTGACAGTTTCTTTCTCTTTCTAGTATCTATAATATTCGTAATGGTAGATAATTGATCCATAGTGCTACGTTTCTGTCGAAAACCATTTTGCTCATCAATGACAATATTATTCGATTCGGCCCAGTTTGATAGCCTATTGTTCAAAATATTACAATAAAGTTTATACATCGACGATGCTAGTGAAATTCCCCTGTAAGATAATGGATTCCTAGCATCTAGACTTGCAGATTTTGGTATTGGGTTTATCACACATTTCCCCCATAGTGATGGAATGGTACCGTTACTAAAACAAACATTAAATAAAACATGTAAAAACATAACAGTAGTATCATTTTTAAGTGCTTCAGACGGTATGCCATCAATACCACAGGCTTTACCGCTTTTAGCAGTATCAACCGCTTTTTTCACTTCATGTACAGAAATATACTCATTAAACGTTAAAGAATCACCAATGTCATTAGAATTATTAGGAACATTCATATTTTGCATATTCGGATTATTAAAAAGATTTGAAAAGTCAGATCTCCATTTTTCAAGAATGATATGAGAACAAGAAGACATAGTCCCATCATCAAGCATAACCTCATCCGGAATCGTTTTCTTTTTTCTTTGGCTTATACCAATTTTACCAATTGATTTCCAGAATTTTGACGGATCAACGTTACAGTCTTTTAGCAGTTCCGTCTGCATGCTATACCAATGACGACGCTTTGCCTTCTGAACTTCAGTGTCAAAATGCTTCCTAACACGGACATATGCACTCTTAAAACTAGACTTGTATCTTTTATTAAAACAACGTAACCACTTCCTTTCGGCTTGTGATTGTTCAACCCATAACCTAGTCAGGTTCTCATTCCACCAAGGTTTACCAGGACGGTGCTTTTTGGCTGTACTTGATGTTGAAATAGTTTTAAAAGGAATATTACTGTACATATCATTTTTAACAATAGAACACCAGTCGTCATAAATTGAATCTATATCACTTTGCGTACGCAAACCTTGTTCCAATTTATCTATGGTATTGCTTACATTACGAAGTACATCAATGTTACCAAGAAAATTACTGCTAAAATAACTACGATCAAACTTATCATATGAGTCATGTACAATATAGTTAACATCGTCGTTTGTATGTGTTGAATATTCACACTTAACATTCCATGATAACAAGGAATGGTCAGGAATACTAGTTGGGGCAATTTGCATAAGATTGCCACATTTGTTTATTACATCACATGTTAAGCTAACATTAAAATCTGAGAATAGATCTAAATTTTCATGACATACAATACAATAATCAACAACAGATGCACCTTTAACAGAAACAGAGGTAAAGTTATTAGTTGTGCAGTTCCTACCATTTAGCATACACATATTCGTATTGATTAAAAAATCTACGAAGAGTTCACCATATGCATTTGTAGTAAAATCAATAACATCCCGGGCAGACAATAAATCTACACCGGGAATAAAATCATCAAGATTTCCGGTCCGACTATTAAAATCACCACATACAAATACCAAGCCATCGTTCTGGTAAGAATATACATTGGCTAATAAGTGGTCATAAAAGGCATTAACATCAAACACCCGAGACGAATTTTGTGGTGGCAAATAGCACACACAAGGAAGTAAAACTAAGTTTTCCGTTTTATGAGACATTTTTAGCCAGAGTATACCTTCCGATGCATTATCTAAAATACTAATATCAAACAAATCACATACAGTGTTTTTTATTAGAAAACCAACACCTCCAGAACCAGTTCTTGCGTTGACGTGAATGTTTTTCCGGTTGAAACCAAACCATCTGTACCCATCAATATCGATACCATTATTGTCTATTAGGTGTGTTTCAGCAACACCCAATATATCTAAATTACTATTAAAAACACATTTCGATCTTAAAATAAAATTGGCCGATGTCTCATCGAAATTCCATCCTTTAATGTTCCAAAACCCGGTAGAGAGCTAATACTGACGTCTGTTCTGGCCACCGTGATTACGCCGTCTACCACCATCGTTTCTCGCCCCACGTCCTCGATTGTTATAATTGTTGCCATTTCGGTTATTGCCACGAACCTCGTTTTCAGAAGCGTCTCTTCGATCACTATTTGGCACAGTATTGCCCCTCTGATTTCCGTGGCTATTACCTTGTGTAGTGGGAAATCGCCGTATAGTATTGTCATTATGACGATTATTGCGCACCCTTTCCTGTTGATTAGTGGTATTACGTTGCACAACCCGTGAGCCACGAACAATCAAATTACTATTTCGAATCGAGTTCAAAATGGTGCGGAAATTGCTTGCCATCACACGATCGGCTGGAGATTGGTCATGATGGATGAACACATTCTCATATTGTTTGTTATACTGAAGACGAGACTTGCTCTTCATCACCTTACGTTTCTCCTCATGTGATCTCATTTTGACCACAACCACACCTGGTTTTGGATTAGATCTGGAGACTTTTCTTTCTGCACCTTTACAGGATACGCCCTGAACCTTAAGCACATCCTTGATGAATGCATTTACTTTATTTGCAGTGTTCTCATTTTCAGTCTGCGGAAGATCTCTTATTACGATGTTTAATGTGATATCGTCTGTTGGATTTTGTGCTCGTTCACCTTTTGACAATGATTCTATTTTTGTGTTTATCACGTCGAGTTCTGCTTTCACATCATCCACTATCGAGTCTTTAATATCATCCATTCTGTTGTCAACATCCTTACGAATCCGATTCATTTCGGACGTTACTCTTTTGTCCAGAACTTGTGACACCTTATTCGCAATCTTTTGTTCCAGTCCCTTTTCAAGTTGGTCAACACGTTCACTTAGGGAAGAAAAGAGCATATGCATATCTGATGATAACTTTGAAAGTAATTGTTCCACAGTTGATTTACCATCGACATGAACGTCCGCTGTTGTCACTGTCACATTTTTTGGTGCTGGGAATGGGATGTCACCATATAAATTTCTCTTAGCTTTGGTAGTTATTCTTGGCTTCTTAATCACAGTTGCGTCAATACAGACATCAGCAACATCAGTTTCAGAAAGATGTCGTTTTCTACCTGAATGAAGTGGGGTATCAACCTTTGTTATAAGTTGAGACGCCATTATTGACTCTACATAAGCCTCTGCTTCCGTATCCACAGCAGTACTTGCATTTTTATTATTATTTGCCATAATCACCAGTAGAGCTTATTGCGACGAGCGAGTTATCGTACTGAAGCACTCTTGTATTGGTGTTTGGTCAAGCGTGACGAAATGAGCGACGTGGTCCAGTTTACACAGTGTGAAAATTCAATACACAACTGGTCAATATAGTAAAGTATATCGATGTTACTATAAATAGTAACACGAGAACGTAAACAAGTGAATCGAAGCTGGTTTAAATTTCATAAAAGTCAAACATTCACCTTACTATGGTTCAAATGTATCCACAAATATCACATATAGCTCTACTAACACATAAAGTTAAATACTTTTACTTAGAACACAGTAAGTTTACACTATCCAAAAATTTATAATCCTCCGAGTCTACACAGTCTTGAAAATTCCTCAACAAATTCACAAAATAATGTCACATATCACGTTCCTTGTCACATACCAACAAATATGACTACTGAATCATGTGAACACCCTCCTAGATGCCAAATACACATATAGTCATCCAGTGAAAATAAGATATTTCATAGAGCAAAATAATACGACCATTGATATTTTGACCGGAAGTTACCATAGTGTTACTTACTGTAGGAAGTGAACAAGTTAAACACAGTGGCGCTGACTAGGAATTTTACCAGTTGTACTGAATGTAATAATTTAACCCGTTGTACACAGTGACACTGACTGTAGGAATTTAACCCGTTACACACAGTAGTACAGACTCTAGGAATTTATCCATACCAATAACTTCAATTTGGAACGACCGTTTTACGATGCATTGTATTTTTAGTGTCCATTCGGTTTGTCTCGATTGTTCGCCATTTCTGAAACTGTATCATTTAAGAAGAAATAAAAATTGACTATCGCTGGCTTAGAATAAGAAGGACTTAAGTACAAACACGATATTTAAAGAAAACAAGAAAGAACTATCTGAAGTTTACTCTTAACTTATGGAAAGCCAAGCCTTTACAGCGTCACTTTGGTCCACATGTCACGTTCCGATTTTGAAAATACAAAAATGTAGGCTCATTAGCAGCGCTTTATGATGCAGATTTCAAATGCATATCAGTCTTATATCGTAAGTAGTAGTTACGACCTTCTCATTCTAAGCCAGCGATATGTTGTTTTTTATAAAGTCCACAACCTTTTTATCAAACGTATGAATCAATTTCTGTAAAAAAATACACATACGTGACTAGCAATTTAAATCCAATTGCACACACACACTGGAAACTGTAACATTGATAAAGAGTTAACAAAAAACAGAATTTTATTCGTAAAAAAATAACGTTACATAATAAATGTGTTTTACTAATTATTGGTGATACGTTACCTGTGGTTAGACACTGTGGATATTTCATTGTAGGTATTTGACCCGTTGTGCACAGTGAAAGAAAGTTTGGCGTCTATCAGTTTTCATTGGTATAATAAAACTCACTCAAACGGAATAGTTTGTTCAATGATTAGTGCTCTTCATTAATTTTTAATTTATCTCAAAGCCGCATAGATGCGAATGTCTGCTTATCGGCTTTATATTGTATGTGATTGGTAAATAGTATTAGAGATACGGCAGTTAGGTGTCTGACATTGGGTACCGAGATATCGTGCTACAGACTGGGTGTTGATTAGGTTGCTAGCGAGAGGGCTGTATCAGTCAACAGACGTTTATTTATTTATTCCGATTGGGAAACGTTCTATGTGCATTGTTAACAGTGTATACTTGATTTAGCTTGTGCTGCGTTTGGGAATTTAGAATACAGACCAAGATTTTGCAAGACTTAAACTCTTGTAGATATAAACACATAGTACCTGGTTGTGGAATTAAATTTGCTGGGCAGATTTTAAAAAACTCCAATAGTGTTTTGTTTGTACATTTTTCTCTTGACTATTTAATTTAATTTATCAAAATGATTGGAGAAAAACATAGTGTTCAGGGTCGTCGGGATGTACCGACGAAAGAGCCAGGAAGTTCGTCGGGATCTGAAGATGGTTCCGTGATGGGCTTATCAGCAGATGACAGGGAATGTATGCACGCGAAAATGTTTCTAATGAGTCAAAAAGATAGCGAGACTCCTAGTCTGTGAGTATAAAATAATTATACATCCATGGGTTAAAAAGAAAAGAACAGCTTAGTTTCTTTATAATGTGGTCCCACTAAGCTTTTTTTGCTTCGGCAATGTACTCCCGATGGAAATAAAGGCCCTTCAGGGGGAATCGGGAACAGGGATTTTCCAAATGTTTTAATGACTTCCCCGAGACATCCCCTAGACAACTACTACCCTTTTCCACAGGTAACAGTATCGTTGAAAAAGAAATAAAACAAATTGAAATTGAATTTTTTTTTCTCGAAATTTAGGGGATTTTTTTTCTCAATTTGTTTTATTTCTTTTTCAACGATACTGTTATCTGTGCGCTTTCCCCGATACCTTCCGAAGTAGATCTACATTTCGATGGCTTAGAACCAGAAGGTCGTAACTACCTCTTACATATTTCAAATCAGGGCCGGTATTTATAAAGCATCTTAAGTGAAAACTTTTTTTATCAGCTAAACAGGAAAACTAATATTAACAATTATTAACATTGTTTAGAAGCATTATGTAAAGAGCTACAGTAATCATATAGAAAACATGGACTATGTTTCGTTTGTTATGAAATATTGGCAGCTCAATATTTTAACTTAAGTCAAAATATTTAAGTTTTAAGATTTAAGATGCTTTATAAATACCGGCCCTGCTTCACAAGCCTTGTGAAGCAGGGCCGGTATTTATAAAGCATCTTAAGTGCGGCGCATTTTATGAGCATATTTTTATAAAAATCTGAAATTGTCATGTTGACCAAAATGAAGTTTCAAAAACCTGTTTTCCCATAGGTAAAGAGTAAATTACAGACCGTTTTCTCTTGTTTTCTCAATATATCGACCTTCTTGTTCTAATAAATCGCCGAGGCAAAACAACCTCAGTGGGACCAAGGCATAAAGCCACTCATATATGACACAATATGACATGATTTTTATAACCATCACTATAACATGGTGGGGGATGTTTGCTATATAGACAACAAATCATACCATTGTATAGCTTGGCCAATTTGACACGAGCCTGACCCTTTGATTAGCATAATTTAACAGTCGATACATTGCCTACGTTTACAACACCGTGTTGACTTCGGAAGCAGGTCTTGTTACTGTGATATTGTAAGCATGTGATAAGCCATCTACCTTTCATGTACAAATTGTACCATTGAACTTAATTGTGCTAACACGATTTATTTCTCTTTTCTTACAAAATTATTCGGCATTAAGACAGGTTGATCATATAGCATGATTGGGCGTTGATCCAATTTTCTTTATAAACTTTTGGCTATCATTTTCTGAGCTAATGTCTTATCCAAATAATAATTCCATTATTACTTATCCGTTTTCAGACCTTTGGGTATCAAAGTGTCGGAATATTAAGGTGACCTTTAACACCATGTATGATAATAAACTATATTATTCATAATTCTAGTAAAACTTGACTTATCCAAGTGTCGCGTTTTTAAATCCGTTAACCATAGTATAATGTAATAGACCGAACGTAGTTTCCGACTATGCGATCACAGCAAAATCATTAATTCACATTTTATGTCCTTATTCTCGTCTGCAATTGCTTTATTGATGGCGGATATACCGTATAGGTTATATTCAAGCAAAAAAATTATATTCCATTGTATCGGCCGATACATAGCTTGGCTATTTTGAACTGAGCCTGACCTTCATGCAAGAATATATTACCAGGTTCTTGCTTTGAATATATCAATTTCCGCAAGCAAATCGTGCACTATCGGCATTTAAGATTTGTGTTTGTATTACATCTCGAGCGTCATCGTGATGCTCCCCGATTATGAAAACATACAATTGTTTTTGTAAACGAAGGCACTATATCGACTGTTAAATTATGCTAATCAATAGGTCAGACTCGTGTCAATGTGGCCAATATATACAGACTGTACTGTATTGAATGGGTGAACTATTTGGGAAGTAAAAGCTCTAGTTTGTGATATACATTTGTAATTTCGTAGGTATTTGTTTAATGTCAACAGAAAGGCTATATACAAATGTAGCGAGCAAGAAAAAGACCGTACACGTATTCATGCATTTTCGCTTAGCACTGATACGTCAATCGGGGGGGGGGGGGGGGGGGGTTACAATCCTCACTTTTTATGTGATATGCCAAATATTCAAATTATCAGATACGATCACTTGTCTGGGTTGATAGCCAAGTTGTTAGACGATCAGCCTGCTGATGGGTTAAAACAGTTAGAAGAATTAAGTCAGACAATGAAGACCGAAAGGATGCAGACACCAGCAGCCCCTATTAAGGACCATGTGAAAATCACACCAACAGAAAATCTGGCGAAAGTCCAATGGAAACTGCTCAAGGTATCTGATAAAGTCGAGGATATTCACTTTTGCCTTTTGAAAGACATATCTTATTACCTTCGCAATAGCCAGTACATTACAAAAATCATATCTTAATTTAATGTAGGCAAACACGAAAATTCCTGTTTTTCATGAAAATACGTTAATAAGTTGGTATGTAAAATGCAATATGCTCGAGATAAACAAAGTTCTCAAGAGAAATCAACGGTTCGAGATAAACCAAGTTCTCGAGATAAACCAAGTGCTCGAGACAAACACAGTTCTCGAGATAAACCAAGTGCTCGTAATAAAGTTTTTCACAAAGTAAGTGAACCCGGGGTCGAGCATTGCACCTTTTCGACTTACTTTCTAGTGTACCAGTCTTGTTCACAGTACCCAACCATTTGTTTCATTTGTAATTCTAATCGTCCATGTCAAATTTTTATGCAATGTTAAGGCAAGGGGGACACACCACGTAAAATTGTCCATGTATTTATATAATTTATTATTAATACCAACTAATACAGTTACAGTACTAGTAAATGTTTAGGATGGGAATCAGGCTATAATCTGTGTTACGAAACAGTCCGAGTCGACAATTCCTATTGGCTGAAAGTAAACAATGTTTTGTTGTTACAGAAATCACCTATGGCGACAGTGAAGAATGACGTAGACAATCATTTAGATGAAGGAGAGGAAGTGTTCCAAGGTGTTCCGGATATCCTCCGTCAGGCGGCGTACTTCGAAATGGCGGGAGTTGGTATACCACGGGAAGAAAATGTTCGGATTTCTTTGGCGTTATCAGATCTAGTCAACGATTATCCGTGTATCCGAGTATGTATAAATAACTTAGTCTGGTTCCAATTACAATATTAATGATAAATCGGGATGAGGAACCAGTCTATAAATAACTAAACTCGAAAGGTCATACGGAGATACCAAGGGTCCCGACCTTTATTGCACGTGGTATATATTTGTATTTTACAGTAATAAAAACAATGTACGTGCACTCTGAAACGATGCGTTTTCGTATCAGTACTGGTCCTATATCTTGTCACAGTCGAAATGCCTGTTTGTCGAAGGGCAACAAGACTTATACAGCGCTCGTAAAATTACCTCAGTTTTAATTGACAACGTGGTCTGTTCAGAAACACACATAGACGCATCAAATATCGGATTCGGAAAATCATTGTAGGCCTATTGGATACCATAACTGGCATAAATCGTTGGCTTAGAATGAGAAGAATGTAACTACTACTTACAACCTTATAAATAAGACCCATACATATTTGAAATCTGAATTATGAGGTGATTATTATGAAAATCGGGACCAAACTGAAATTAAAACAACCATTTAATTTACCTTAAGTAAAGAGTATTTTTCAGGCAGTTTTTTCTTGTTTTCTAAAAATATAGATTTTGTACTTACGACCTTCTTATTCGAAGCCAGTGAAATCTCAATGTCTACAAATAAGCATCGTATTCCTATATTTATCCATAGGTTATTCGGTTCTGGGGAAAGATTCTGGGTTTAAACAAAAACTATTATGTAGCAGAGACGGAATTTGGCGAGGATGACTATGAAGAAGAAGACATGGCCAACGAAGCTGAGCACGAGGAGTTACCATTGGAATTAAGGGTTTGTTCAACGTTTGTACCGATCTTTTTTTAGCTTATGCCTTGGTCACGGTGAGCATTTTGGCCTCGTCGATGTACTCTCGATTTTTGTAAATCAGTTTCGCTAGGCATCGGGAACAGGGATATCACGATATTTCTAAGGATTACCCCCGCGCCACTATGTACCGTTGGTACGTTATTGGTACGGTCGCTACGGCGTTTAGTCGATTACTATTAATGTTGTAAGAGTTATCTCCCTTAGTTATTATTACGCCTTTTGTAGTCACGAGAAGTTGATTCGCGTTTCTCTGCCAATAAAAGTTGTTTGTATCGTTACTGTTGTTCCTTATTAACTGGCGTGGTGGCAGCCGTAGGATTCATGGACATTTGAACGTAAACGTCTTAAAAACCAGTGTATGGAACAACTTGCTGTAACAGAAGCAGTGACGAGACAGTTTATCTTTAATTGTTAAAAGCAAATGAACTAAAATGGCTGGTGTAAGGGCACCAAAACAATGGTCCCTAACCAAAACAGAAACAATAACATCGTTTGAAGGGTGGAAACAAAACCTAGAGTATACACTTTCCCTAGATCATAACTTCGCCAATTTTCTTGTGGATGGGTTTACATGGGCGAAAAAGACAGCAACTAACCCACTCAGGGGTTTCGTAGACGATGGTGATGCTGTTCCAGAGGCCCAGAGACGTACAGCAGCACAGAAGAGTACCCATCTTGAACTAATGTTGGGGCAGATTGCTAATTTCTGTCCAGTGATCTCAAGAAACACCATTGTAAAAAATTCCACATCAATAAATTGTATATGGCAAGCCATTCGACTGCATTTCGGTTTCCAGACATCTGGGGGACATTTTATGAATTTTGACAATATGAAATTGGAACATGGAGAACGCCCGGAGGATTTGTTTCAAAGGCTTACCAGTTTCATTGAGGACAATCTTCTTCGCTCTGATGGGTCTATAAGACACCATGGTGACGTCCCGGACAGCGACGAAGAGATTTCGCCTACCATTTAATAGTACTTACTTGGCTGAGGCTAATTTACCCGGAACTCCCAAGTCTGGTGAAACAGAGATATGGTACATCGCTAAGGTCACAGACACTCGCATCTCTTAAGCCCGAGATATCCCTGGCCCTAGATTCGTTGTTAGAAGAGGTTCATTCTGTGGCGGAAGTGAAAGTGTTGAGAGCATCATTCCAAGTGAAGAACAAAGTTTCAAGCAAAAAACCTTCCAAATCGTGTATCTTGTGTAAACAGGCTGGCCGGCCTAACCAGCACTTCCTAAGTAAATGTGTATATCTCCCAGAGGAAGACCGAGTATATATACGTAAAGCTAGACAGACTATAGCACATGATGACTCACCAGAAGTTAGCGATGATGACAACGATCGTAGTAACTTCACAGTAGCTGCTACATCCAGGCGCGTCAGCACCAAACAGTCGCCATACTTTAAAGTTTTTTTTAAACACTTTCCGTTACATCTAACACTTGATACAGGAGCTGAAATATCGATGATTAAGGCTTCAACTGCTACGCGCATAGGTGCAGTTATTACCAAGAGTAATCAAAGCGCTTGTCAAGCTGATGGATTAACCCCCTTAGAAGTGATTGGAGAAACTAGACTAAATCTATGTAGACAAGACATAGTCATGTATTTGGAAGCTCTAGTTGTAAGCGATCTTGATAGTGACATACTTGCCGGTATCCCTTTCATGACGCGTAATGACATTTCAGTCCGACCGGCTAAACAACAAATTACCATAGATGGGTGTGAGGTTTTCAACTATGGTTCGCATGTTGGTGACAAAAACCTTAATCGCGTGAGACGAGCTCAAGCCTACATCCTAAGAGCCAAGGCTGGTACCATTTGGCCAGGAGACTATGTTGAACTTGATGTCCCATCTGACTTCATGGAGGACGGCATTGTAGCCGTGGAACCGCGAAATGATACTCATTACAATGATAATTGGCCAGGACCACAAATAACTCATTCGATTGGTGGAAAAATTCGTTTGGTCAATGACACAGTTAAACCCCAACAATTAAGGAGAAACGATCAAGTATGCCAAGTGTTAAATACGTGTGTGCCATCCATCAATGACGATGGTAACAATATTCCAAGAGTGTCCGTCGCGGCTACTCACATTAAATGTAACTCTGACACAGTCAAACTTGATCCAGATGAAATTCTTCCTTGTGACATTCGTAAAAAATTCCAAGAACTGTTAAGGGAACACGATGAAGTTTTCAGTAATGATATACAGGGTTATAATGGGGCGGAGGGATCTTTCGAAGCAGTTGTTAATATGGGACCAACTCAACCGCCACAGCGCAAAGGTCGTCTTCCTCAATATGGACGCAATAAATTAGTAGAGCTACAAGAAAAATTTGACAGTTAGAGGCTCAGGGTGTATTTAAGCGGCCAGAGGACGTTGGTGTTACCGTTGAATATTTGAACCCGTCATTTCTGATTAAGAAATCTTCAGGTGGATTTCGTTTAGTAACTGCATTCGGTGAAGTTGGTCAATACAGCAAGCCACAACCTTCGTTAATGCCAGATGTAGACTCAGTGTTGAGAAACGTTGGACAATGGAAATATATCATAGTGGCGGATCTCACAAGTGCATTTTACCAGATACCACTGTCGCGTACGTCGATGAAATATTGCGGTGTAGCAACACCGTTTCGAGGGGTTCGAGTGTACACTAGAAGTGCCATGGGAATGCCTGGCTCTGAAACAGCTCTAGAAGAATTAATGTGCCGGGTGCTTGGTGACTGTTTGCAGGATGGCTGCGTTGCAAAATTAGCAGATGATTTGTACTGTGGAGGGAATAGCCTTGAGGAACTCATTTGTAACTGGACCAGAGTCTTACAAGCATTACGGAAGTGCAACCTGAGATTATCCCCGTCAAAAACCATAATCTGTCCGCGGTCTACAACAATACTAGGGTGGGTTTGGAAGGATGGCCAAATCTCTGCCAGTCCACATAAAGTTGCAGTCTTGTCAACATGTCAGCCACCATCTTCTGTTCGCGATCTTCGCGCATTCATAGGCGCTTATAAGATGCTTGCAAGAGTTCTACCAGGGTGTGCAGAATACTTGGCATCATTGGAAGCAGCTTCATCTGGGAAAGAGTCTCGTGATAAACTAGTTTGGACAGATAGTTTGAGTTCAGAGTTCAGGTCAGCACAGCATGCCTTGAGCACACACAAATCTATAACGCTTCCTAAGAGCGACGATAAGTTATGGATCGTTACTGATGGATCTGTTTCAAAACATGGTATAGGTGCTACTTTGTATGTCAACCGCGGGAGCAACAAGTTATTACTAGCAGGGTTCTTTAGTGCCAAACTCAGAAAGCATCAAGTGACATGGTTACCATGTGAGATTGAAGCATTGAGCATAGCCGCCGCCATTAAGCATTTTGCTCCTTTCATTATTCAGTCTAAGCATAAGCCATGTGTATTAACGGACAGTAAACCTTGTGTACAGGCTATATTGAAACTTGGTCGAGGTGAATTTTCTGCAAGTCCTCGTGTTACCTCATTCGATGCCGCCAGGAGGCGGCATCGAGTATGAAAGGGTGCAAGCAGATGTCCCAGGAGGATACAAGATTTGATTGGTTATAACGCTGTTGGACTCGCCCGTCAGGGGTAAAATAGGATGATAAATGTTCGGTAGGTACTAAAGTCCAAGTCCCAGGAGGATACAAGATTTGATTGGTTATTACGCTGTTGGACTCGCCCGTCAGGGGTAAAATAGGATGATAAATGTTCGGTAGGTACTAAAGTCCAAATCAGTTCGGAACGGGTGTTTATATAACGGCTACATATGTTGCAATTTGCGGGTCTTAGCAGGGGCTATTAAAAAGTAAAAAAAAACTATTTGCGCGGAGCGGCGATTTTCCTTTCGAGCTTTTATGGAACATGTTAAATACTTTCATGTCTGTCAGATATTTTTTAGTTATGATTTTCGATTTTTTCCAGTTCTTAGGTTTTGTCTTAATCTAAATTTGATAAATGCAAGTGTTTTTTTAATCTCTATGTTTCTTTATTTATGTATGTCAGAATAGTTTGTTTTGCCAAAATTTAAACGGGTAAATATAGCTTGCCAACATTGAACTGACACTTCTTATTTACAAAATATTCATATGCGCTCCTATACTCCTGCCAAATGGAACTAGTTCTATGCATATTTTAAACTATGTTGAACGTATTAATTCGCAATAAATTTACTTATCAAGCTCACAAACCACGAAATAACAATGTCCTTTAGTGTCAGTTTCACGTTGTCAGGCTATACCACGTTATTGGAATACACTTTGTTATTTTATGAAACATGCTAAATGCCATCTGTGAAGCATTAATCAATATTATAATGGTGCTCATATTTCTAAAACATGTTATGTTCATTTGAATAAATATTTCAATAGAAAATAGAATGTTTTCATGTTTTCTATTCTTTCCTGGTGTTTCACTGCCTTCAAGTTTTTAACCGGGTTTTCCAAAGGAAAACTCTGGTTATTAGATTGCTGAATGTCGGCGGGCCTTAACAATTTCTTCTGTGCACAACTCCTCCTACATTTCTTCATAGATTTCAACCAAACTTTCAGAGAATGATTGTCATCATGTGACCTGGTGCATATTATCAGGGTTTTATGATTCAACCAATTTTGACGGAGTTATGGCCCTTGAAACAGAAAAAATTGGCCGCTTTCCTTATGTCGCACGGTACTCAAAGTACACGACATAGAGTCATGAAACCTTCACAGAAATGGTCAGGATGTTTTCTCTACACCTGGGGTTTCACTCCCCTTTCAGTTTAGTACATCCAGAGTTATTAGCCATTGAAATGGTGTAAAATAGCCATTTTTGACTTGTTTCACATGCTACTCAAAAAGTATTTGACCTAGGATCATGAAACCTTTATAGAAATGTTTGACAGCATGTACTCTAGTGCACCTGGGGTTTCACTCCCCTTTCAATTTAGTACAACCAGAGTTATTGCCCTTGAATTAGTGAAAAATACCCATTTTCAGCAATCTTAAGTTTTTGCAGCGTACACTCAACACATGAGAATAACTTCCCTTGTGCATCACACATCACGCCGGAATTTTAGTTTGTTTACAAGTTTCTACCAATACCTTTTACTAAATAAAAAGATTTACTTAAAAAGAACTAGCGGCATCTTTGATGCCCAGCATCAACATTTCACTTGTTCCTATCGGTAGTTAGTCGGTATGATGTGAATGTACAACATGTGGCAGGGTCCGCAAACTTTCCTTCCGATTTCGCGAGCAGAAATGCTGCTGAATGCTTTGAACCTAGATGTCAAGTATGTTCATTTATTCACCGTCTTGAGGATTCTGTAGTCAGATCCGTAAGCATTCAGGACATTATTCAAAATAACAGTCGCTTACCATTCACATCCAGATCAGCCTGGAAAGACCTTCAAACAGAGTGCCCTGATTTAAGGCGAACTATGGCTCATTTAAGGCAAGGTACGCGTCCGTCCAAGAAAATGACTAAGGTCAAAGATATAAAGAGGTATTTAAGCGTTGCTTCAATCGCAAATGACGGGTTACTCATAGTAAGACGCAGTGATCCATTGTTACCCCCAGCTGATTTAATCATCATACCGCGCAGTGTATTGGATGGCTTGGTGACTGCTTTACACTTGAAACTTGGTCATCCGACCAAGCACCAGTTACAATTGGTTCTTAAACGGCAGTTTTATGCGTTAGATCTATCAAAAGCAATTGACAGAGTTTGCGAGAGCTGTCATACATGTGCATCACTCAAGCAATTTCCGGAGAGTCTTGTGAAACAATCCTCTGAGGAACCACCTGAGCATGTTGGCATCAACTTCGCTGCAGATGTCTTGAAGAGAAGTCGTCAACTTGTACTTGTCGTTCGTGAAACAGTCACATCCTACACATCAGCTTGTCTCATTACAGATGAAAAAAGTGGCACGTTACGCGATAACTTGGTCAGCATGATGGTTGGAATGCATCCACTAGATGGCCCAAACGCAGTCGTCCGCGTAGATCCTGCTCCAGGCTTCATTGCTTTGAAAGATAACAAATTTCTTGAACAGTATAACATTTCACTTCAAATTGGACGGGTTAAGAACAAAAACAAGAACCCGGTTGCTGAAAAAGCCATTGGAGAACTAGAAACCGAACTTCTACGCTTTGAACCAAGAGGGGGTCCAGTGTCTAGTTTAGATATATCAATTTGTGTGTCAAGACTAAACTCGCGTATTCGCAATCAGGGCTTGTCAGCACGTGAACTATGGACACATAGAGATCAATTTACCCATGAACAGATTCCGTTAATAGATCATGACATTGTGTTAAATCAACATAGTTTACGTGATAAGAATCATAAATACAGCGAGAAATCTAAATGCCCTAATGTTACGCACAATTTGAACCAGGTTAGCGTAGGAGACTTAGTATATATGTATTCGGATAAGCAGAAATCTTGTGCCAGGGACAGATACCTTGTTGTTTCTATGGATGGTGATTGGTGCTTCATCAAGAAGTTCATTGGGAATCAACTACGCGCTACATCATATAAAGTAAAACGTTCTGAATGTTACCGTGTTGAGAGTGACATTCATTCTAACCATTACTTAGGTTTGGATGATATCGACAGCGAAAGTGAGGACATTGAATCAGTGACGCGTGTTCCTGAAATGGTTCAGGTACCACCTTCGACATTAACCACACCGTTAATGAATGACAATACAGTCCACATTGAGCATCCAGAACCCCAGGTGTTAATTGGTGAAATTGATGACAGTCCACCGGTGGATGATCCACATTCTGACATTCCGGATGAAATTCCACAAGCTAGGCCACAACGATCCCGTAAACCTCCAACATATTTGGAGGATTATGTTACATGAACAATTTACGACTATTGACCATGATACATTATTTGTAAACCTGACAGTATATTTACAGTAACGCACATTTCGATCATGATGTATTTGAACGCTCTTGAATGTTGGGTTGAGGAAAGTTTCCGATTGTGTTAGGTGGTCGTATATATACATATAATATGCTTTGATGTGCCATTGTATGTGTTCACATGTATTGTTCAATGTTATTTTGAGATATATATATGATTAAGAAATCATGAAGTTAAAACTAGGATAGTAATATTTACATTTATTTACTATACAATTTGAAAATTCACCTGACATGTGTTTCGTATTAATAGCAGTTAAGTTTTGAGTTAGTACTTTTAAAAGTTCTGTGGGTATACTTTACATTTTATGTCATGAATCGTAGTACGTATACACTTATAATCAAATTCAGTTGAATGTTAACTACGTGCATAGATGAGAATAGGTGTTTTATCCTCTAAAGAAAAAGAGGTTGCGCCACTATGTACCGTTGGTACGTTATTGGTACGGTCGCTACGGCGTTTAGTCGATTACTATTAATGTTGTAAGAGTTATCTCCCTTAGTTATTATTACGCCTTTTGTAGTCACGAGAAGTTGATTCGCGTTTCTCTGCCAATAAAAGTTGTTTGTATCGTTACTGTTGTTCCTTATTAACTGGCGCCGACGCTTCACCTAGACAACGAGGATCCTTTTCCCTATGCTTTCCGGTGCCCATTTGTTGAATATGGAGCATATCACCGAGGAAAGACCAATCTCAGTGGGACCAAGGCGTTATATTTTGTTAGAGAAAACGCTTTGTTGTGCTACAAAGAAATGTAGTTGTAGCTTGGCTATTTTGACCTGAGCCTGACCTTTATGCAAGAATATATTACAAGGTTCTGGCTTTGAATATATCAATTTCCGCAGGCAAATCGTGCACTATCGGCATTTAAAATTTATGTTTGTATTACACTTCGAGCGTCACCGTGATACTACCCGATTATGAAAACATACAATCGGTGTTGTAAACGTAGACAATATATGGACTGTTAAAGTATGGTAATCAAAAGATCAGGCTCATGTCAATGTGGCCAAGCTATACATGTTTACGTCTTTATCTCGCGAGTGATTTCTCTCTTATTCGAAACTAAAGTTTTCCAATTATAGGCTAATATATACGGCATTTCGGTAAATGCCACTGGAATAATATTATTAATATGTGGATTGCGAGAAATAGTTTTTGTTTTGGAAAAATCGTTTTTACGTCGTTACCTCGGGAGACCGAATCCATGCTCCTAATTCCGAATATTAAGTTTAACAACATGCATGGAAGTATACTTATATGTTACGTTATGTTATGCAACTTATTTGATATTATTAGCATCATTTATCATAAATAAACGTTTTATGGTACACATGTTTCGTTGAAATCCCAAGCCAGTAGAATCTACATGTATAATTATATTCCTTCTTTCTTTTGCAGGAAGAAGATAGCAGTCTATTTGATGGTTTGTTATTAGTGAATCAGTAATACTCCTGGCTTAGAATGAGAAGGTCGTAAGTACAAAATCAGTATTTTGAGAAAACAAGACAACACGGTGTGAATAGTACTTTTTACTTATGGTAAAACCAGGCTTTTTGGACTTCAACGTGGTCACATGACAAGTTCCGTTTTTCATTAAAGTAGGCTCATAAGAAGCGCCTTGTTATACAGCTTTCAAATAAGTATGAGTATTATACGGTAATAAGTATAACGTTACTTCTCATTCTAAGCCAACGGTATGTTCATATTCCGGGATGGATTCAGCAATAACGAAACATAGGCTGTTTCCATTTTCTCCCGGGAAATAACTAAACATGTAATGTTAAACATAAAGGTCCAGATAATACCTTCAGCACACGTGTACACACATTAATAATATAAATACCAAGCCACAATACTACAAAACATATTAAACTCAAAAGTGCCGAGCATAGCTTTTCTCCGGCACGACCGGACCACCCCGGGACAGGACCGGAAATGACCCGGGGCAGGACCCGACCCCAGGGGCAGCACCCGACCCACCAGGGGCAGCGTCCCTGAGGAAGGACTGGTAATCGGACATGGAGCGTATTATGACCGAGCGACCATATGTATACACGTGTCAGGGGGGGGGGGGTGTTCAACAAAAATACAAGCGAAATGGTGCTATCCGCTATGACAAAGACGAGCTCCTCGGCCACCCCTTCTTATCTAGGAGGGAAGAAAGGATGTAGGGAAACAACCGAGGATCAAGCCAGACAAAGCAGACAACGTCAAAACGCTTGGCAATATAGCGACATCTACCAGAAAAATACAATTTTTATACGACTGCTAAGTGAAAAAAAAAACAGAGTTAATTTTGTGAATGCATTGATGAATATATTCTTGTCAAACAATTCAAATCGTGCAGTGTATGTGACGATTTTTAATGGACAGCTAGCGCCAATATTAATGACTATTTTGTGAAAATGTTGTTACAATTGGTTATGTATTTAAATAGATAATTAAAAATATATTTTTACTATGGTTATATTTTTATATTCGCATTTTTCTATTCGTACCCCGCGGCATATAATAACGTAAACATAACGTAGCCAGATGATAAACCTGTATTTTACACAACACTTTTCGCACCTTTTCATACATGGTCAATAGAATATCCTTACCAAACCTTATACGCAGTGATCTCACCTTACAGTGGTCGGATAAAAGTCCAAGGATGAGGTGTGGGGTCCTACAACGGTTTTTACCTAAAATGTTTCAATCTCGATAATCCATTCATCGCAAATAATTTTTTATTTTCGTGGAAAAACCTGGGACCTGCACCGGGACATGGAGGACGGGGTTAAAGCTATACTCATTCCCTCAAGTGTAAATTCCAATAATCTAAACGATTTTTTACAATAAATATTTTACTTTAAATTACGCTGTGAAGTCAAAACATATTTATAAACTTTAAAATTTAAAAACAAAATCGGCTCCAGTGAGAGTTGAACCTACGCCCTTTAGGAAATTCGCTTACTCTTTGTAATGAAAAATGAGCAGCATACTACATAAAGGCAAATGCTCATCATATAATGACAAATGCTCTTCATATAATGACAAATGCTCATCATATAATGACAAATGCTCTTCATATAATGACAAATGCTCTTCATATAATGACAAATGCTCATCATATAATGACAAATGCTCTTCATATAATGACAAATGCTCTTCATATAATGACAAATGCTCTACATATAATGACAAATGCTCTTCATATAATGACAAATGCTCATCATATAATGACAAACGGATATCATATACATATAATTACAAAATAAATGATCATCACACAATTATAATGACAAATTATCAGCATATAATGACAAACAAACATCAAATAATGACAAACGGACATCATATAATGACAAACAGACATCATATAATGACAAACAGACATCATATAATGACAAACAGACATCATATAATGACAAACAGACATCATATAATGACAAACATACATCAAATAATGACAAACAGACATCATATAATGACAAACAGTCATCAAATAATGACAAATGGTCATCATATAATGACAAACAGACATCAAATAATGACACACGGACATCATATAAAGACAAACACATCATATAATGACAAATGATCATCATATAATGACAAACGGACATCATTTAATGGTAAATTATCAGCATATAATGACAAATGCACACCGAATAAGACACAGGGACATCAAATAATGACAAACAGACATCATATAATAAAAAACGATCATCATTATTATAATGACAAATGGTCACCATACGTATAATGAAAAACGGACATCGTATTATGACAAACCATGATCATATTATAACACATACTGTAGACGTGTTGTTTTCAAATTAGCACATCACATCAGATCAGGGTATAATACCATTATACAAAAAGTATGCTGATGTCAAGGCAGCTATGGCGTTCCATAGAGGTGCATTTACTGAAGTACTTGGTGTAAATTAATACACGTAACTTATTAATTAATGAAAGTCGACTTTAGTTAGACTGTATAACGTTAGAAAATATTGATTTTTTTACAAATCTTGTCTCGGAAAAACATAGATTTAATATCTTACGTTTTCTGTTGGATCTGTCTGTCAATTTTGATTTGTTACGGCAAGTCACGTTCTTTTTGTTCCTCGCTTTTTAGACAAATTTGTAAATTCATTGTTTGAACTTGTTGTTGTTGTTGTTGTTGTTATTGTTATTGTTACATTCATCGTTACAGAGCTGATGTTGCCGGATGATTTGAAACCCATGCACAAACCACCACCCAAGATTCCATGCGAGCCCGCTGGTTCCGGTCTCAATAAAAAGATATATTTCGTGACGTCAGAACGTACGTAACATATAATTCAAATCCAAAATAATTCCAAACAAATTAATTCATCATACAATACAATAAAAGCTAATAAATTGCATTAGCAAAGCTTCCACAAAGGCAAAAGAAGTAGCCAAAATATTCCATTATGTTTGCTTCTTTTTAAATTTGCACAAATTGTTTCACCATATTAAAACGCATAAGTCGAAATAGTCGCCAGCACACTTGAAATTCTTAATTCATTATGCATGTTATATAATTGTTTCATTTTCAGCAATTTGATATTGAACTCCTTTATAAGCAGCATCCTGATAATCTAGCTCGGTCATAATGTATACAGGAGACAAACGGAAATGACCGAACTTTCACGAGTGTTAAAAGCAGCTGCTTGCTAGCTTAGTTGAAAAACTACGTTCACATGTATATTTCCGTTATATTTAATTCATAAAACTATTATGTAATGCTTCTTTCAGCTGGGTTACCATGGATACGACTACCACACGTGACACCCGTTCAAATACAAGTTGCTAGGAAGATCCGCAAGTATTTCACAGGCGATATGGATGCACAGGTTGGGGAAAATAAACTGCAATTTTGTTGAATCATTAATTTTCGTGGGGATTAAATTTCGTAGATTTCGTGATTCAACTTTAACCACGAAATTAAATCCCATCGAACACTAATGTTTGCCCTTGTACATGTATTTATTTCGAATTAAGGTCCTATCGAAATGGTCCTCTTTACCAAAACCACGACATTTTGTCCCATCGAAATTAAATGATTTTGCAGTATTTAAGAAATAACGAATATGTAGCTTTATGTATTTTGGGTATATATTTATTATTATTATTTTAATACCCAGGGTCTTAACTCAGAATAAAGCATGTTCACGAGTTCGAATGCTTAAGTAATTAAACCACGAGTGATTGGCACGACGTCGAGAGCTATTATCACAAATAACAAATGACAATGATTTATTCTAAAATGAAAAAACGTGTACATATTCATTACTTTTATTTCGAACACAAAGCTCCCTAATTATATGCAGTATTAGACAGTATAGTATTTAATTCATGCACAAATTAATAATTCCTCCTTGTGTGTACGAGAGAAAACGTCAATGCGTGCATAAATAACAGCTCAAACACCATTCTGATCACCTCGGCGTTTGTGTATTGCAATATTTACCGGAGACAAACGGAAATGACCGAGCTTTCACGATTGCTCCAACAACCCCAACAGCTCCAACAGCAATTTAATAGCATTCCGATGAAGAAAGAAGCTGGTGCAAAGGTGACATGTCTTGCTACGTTTTTGTGTCAAACCGTCGGGTGAATTTTCCGCCATTCAAATAAATTCAAAACTACTCAAATTCGAATCTTTCAATCAGTTACACTGATATTTCAACTGATTTTCTGTTGCCGTTTCCACAAAAAGCAATCACCGTAATCAAAATAAGCTTGAAAAAACGGCATGTTGATAGTTTCATGTTCGAGCTAACTGCAGGTCTTTTGGGGAGACAGCATTATTTTCCATGCCTCAAACGCTGACTCGACCGAAGCACACACACATTGTCAGTCTTCGGCCAGTGAAAGGTAATCCAGACAAATTTCAATTAATTTTAGCACTCTTAATTTAAGTGGGCATGCAGGCCATATTTGAACTACATTCATGAACTTTGGTCAACAATTTCCACATTAAAACAGTACTTGAACAGACATACTCAAATATTTGAAAGGAACTACTTTACTACGACCGGAAGCACATTTCACCGATATGACACCACTTACAGCTTGGAAGCATATTTGATGAACTCCTACATATACATGAAGTTTATATGCACCAGTCATCTGCATCCGAGGCCCATGGAGATACGCAAAATGACCGTATTTTACATTCCAGCTCCCCCACACTGCCGGGGGAAATGTTTGGGATTTTGTGCTCCTTAGTAACCATGCAATTCCCGTGGACAATATTTACGTAGTTGTCAGGACTTAGGGAAATACCGGATGTTTTACAATCTGCTGTCCCCCGTAGGGATGGGGGAATGGTGGGTGTTTAGACAACGCGAAAGGAAAAAATCCCCGCCCATTCCCTGGGGTGGGGGACCATGTATGCAACTGACTGGTGCATTATATACACACCTATCGTTTTCAGGTTATCACCTCTCCGCCATTTCCCGGAGTTGAAAAGAATTATTTACGAGCACAAATTGCCCGTATCACGGCTAGTACGCATGTCTCGCCCATTGGCTACTTCCGGTTTGATGACGAGGGCGAAGAGGAAGAAGCCGAGGAAGCAGGTATACCACGTGACTGTGACGTCAGACCATACCAAATCGTAATTTCGTTTAGCGTCCACAAATTCAAAAACGTATCTAGCTATCCTGAGACAAATTACAAAACACTCGAAAAAAACAAGTCATAACGACTTCTATCCTCATCATTATTCGGCTAATAAATATAGTTTTCAAGCATTGTCGATATACAATAATAACTTACTGAAAACTTGTTTGTATGAAATCTACTGTTGTGTAGGGATTGGGGACATGATGGTGAAGTTTTAAAATTGTGAAAGCATTATCTCAATTGATTTTGAAGATATAAGAGGTAACATATGATTTTTTATTTCTCAAGGTACCAAAACCTATCCGTCCCGCCCGACGCTAAACGAAGAAGCGATTTGGTATGGCCTCATCCTAAAGCATTAAGACAAAACTTGTTATCAGTTTGGTGAATATGCTCATGGCATGCTTTTATGTCCAAAATTTAGGATTCAAGATGTCAGAGGGCATCAAAAAGTCATGTTTTGTTTTACACCCCAAAAACAGATCTAGAGCTTATAATATATAAATGTAAATACATGAGCATTTCCCCCAAGAATTCTCAACTTCATTCAGTACCGTATATACGTGAAACCTCTCGAGAATAACCCTCCGCAGAGCAATAACCTCGACGGTTAACAGCACCTTTAAAATTTCCCGATGACAACATTATTGTACCTGCTCCTTTAACATAAGTTATATATTTTATTTTATTTTATTATGTTGTACATTAACCTCTACGTTAGGAACAAAATTAGCAGATCCAAAAGAGCCTTGCTCTGCAGAGGTTGTGCTATGTGTGTTTGTGTGTACATTAAACCTAAGGGTAACATTTCAGGTGGACGGGGTGACATTATTATAGATGCCGAGTATGAAGGGGTGAATGTACGAGATCTAGCTGATAGTGCTCTACAAAACTGGGTACATCATTCATTGGTCATACTGCCACAGGTAATATACATGTATGTAGTGTACTTGTACTTAATTAACTTCTTGAGCCAGAATTAGAGCATTCCTAAAGTTCCGCCTTCCCAAGTCAAGGTCCTTGTATCTTCATACACCAGTGGTTAGTCCAGGTCTCTGTGTCTTCATACACCAGTGGTTAGTCCAGGTCCCTGTGACTTCATACACCAGTGGTTAGTCCAGGTCCCTGTGTCTTCATACACCAGTGGTTAGTCCAGGTCCCTGTGTCTTCATACACCAGTGGTTAGTCCAGGTCCCTGTGTCTTCATACACCAATGGTTAGTGCAGGTCCCTGTGTCTTCATACACCAGTCCCTGTGTCTTCATACACCAGTCCCTGTGTCTTCATACACCAGTGGTTAGTCCAGGTCTCTGTGTCTTCATACACCAGTGGTTAGTCCAGGTCTCTGTGTCTTCATACACCAGTGGTTAGTCCAGGTCCCTGTGTCTTCATACACCAGTGGTTAGTCCAGGTCCCTGTGTCTTCATACACCAGTGGTTAGTCCAGGTCCCTGTGTCTTCATACACCAGTGGTTAGTCCAGGTCTCTGTGTCTTCATACACCAGTGGTTAGTCCAGGTCCCTGTGTCTTCATACACCAGTGGTTAGTCCAGGTCCCTGTGTCTTCATACACCATTGGTTAGTCCAGGTCCCTGTGTCTTCATACACCAGTGGTTAGTCCAGGTCTCTGTGTCTTCATACACCAGTGGTTAGTCCAGGTCCCTGTGTCTTCATACACCAGTGGTTAGTGCAGGTCCTTGTGTCTTCATACACCAGTGGTTAGTCCAGGTCCCTGTGTCTTCATACACCAGTGGTTAGTCCAGGTCTCTGTTTCTTCATACACCAGTGGTTAGTCCAGGTCCCTGTGTCTTCATACACCAATGGTTAGTCCAGGTCTCTGTGTCTTCATACACCAGTGGTTAGTCCAGGTCCCTGTGTCTTCATACACCAGTGGTTAGTGCAGGTCCTTGTGTCTTCATACACCAGTGGTTAGTCCAGGTCCCTGTGTCTTCATACACCAGTGGTTAGTGCAGGTCCTTGTGTCTTCATACACCAGTGGTAAGTCCAGGTCCCTGTGTCTTCATACACCAGTGGTTAGTCCAGGTCCCTGTGTCTTCATACACCAGTGGTTAGTCCAGGTCCCTGTGACTTCATACACCAATGGTTAGTCCAGGTCCCTGTGTCTTCATACACCAGTGGTTAGTCCAGGTCCCTGTGTCTTCATACACCAGTGGTTAGTCCAGGTCCGTGTGTCTTCATACACCAGTGGTTAGTCCAGGTCCCTGTGTCTTCATACACCAGTGGTTAGTCCAGGTCCCTGTGTCTTCATACACCAGTGGTTAGTCTAGGTCCCTGTGTCTTCATACACCAGTGGTTAGTCCAGGTCCCTGTGTCTTCATACACCAGTGGTTAGTCCAGGTCCTTGTGTCTTCATACACCAGTGGTTAGTCCAGGTCCCTGTGTCTTCAAACACCAGTGGTTAGTCCAGGTCCCTGTGTCTTCATACACCAGTGGTTAGTCCAGGTCCCTGTGTCTTCATACACCAATGGTTAGTCCAGGTCCCTGTGACTTCATACACCAATGGTTAGTCCAGGTCTCTGTGTCTTCATACACCAGTGGTTAGTCCAGGTCCCTGTGTCTTCATACACCAGTGGTTAGTCCAGGTCCCTGTGTCTTCATACACCAGTTGTTAGTCCAGGTCCCTGTGTCTTCATACACCAGTGGTTAGTCCAGGTCCCTGTGTCTTCATACACCAGTGGTTAGTGCAGGTCCTTGTGTCTTCATACACCAGTGGTTAGTCCAGGTCCTTGTGTCTTCATACACCAGTGGTTAGTCCATGTCCGTGTGTCTTCATACACCAGTGGTTAGTCCAGGTCCTTGTGTCTTCATACACCAGTGGTTAGTCCAGGTCCCTGTGTCTTCATACACCAGCGGTTAGTCCAGGTCCCTGTGTCTTCATACACCATTGGTTAGTCCAGGTCCCTGTGTCTTCATACACCATTGGTTAGTCCAGGTCCTTGTGTCTTCATACACCAGTGGTTAGTCCAGGTCCCTGTGTCTTCATACACCAGTGGTTAGTCAAGGTCCTTGTGTCTTCATACACCAGTGGTTAGTCCAGGTCCCTGTGTCTTCATACACCAGTGGTTAGTCCATGTCCGTGTGTCTTCATACACCAGTCCCTGTGTCTTCATACACCAGTCCCTGTGTCTTCATACACCAGTGGTTAGTCCAGGTCCCTGTGTCTTCATACACCAATGGTTAGTCAATGGCACCGTAGTTACTCCCTTACGTAATCAGAAAACGATGGCCTTGAATGGTTCATTGTCGTGAGATGTAATGATGGTTTGGAACTAAATATATGCTCAACCCTTTTTGTCATTTATTAACATTTGACTACACCTGTATTCTTATTACTTATAACATGTACAAGATACATGCACGAGCCGTATATGCAATTATACATGCTACATAAGTTCATGCTGCACCGATCTTAATATTTTATTTTTCAAAAACAAAATGTTTTAAAATTGTCGAAACTGAATAAATATATAATTATTACAAAATGAATAATATTATATATAAATGCAATACGGGGTAAATATATTATTGGTAAGAATGCTCCAATAACAACACCCAATATAAGGTACTGTTTTATCAAATCACTTTTTAGTATACCCCATCTTTGGTGAGGGATATATTGCTTTATTTGCGCATGTAGGTCGATCGGTCTGTCTGTCAGTACACCAAAATGGTTTCCGTTCAGTAACTCCATAACGATTTGTCCTATGAACTTCAAACTTTACATGAAGGTTGACCAGCGGAACAGTAAATGACCCCTATTGATTTTGAGGTCAGTAGGTCAAAGGTCACTTGAAATAAACAACAATAAGGCTGCCTTGGGCATGCGTGTTTACTATAAATGATTTAAATTTGAACATAAGTATACGATTCCCTTTTAGTGCCTTGATAAAAGTAAAAACAGTACTAGTACCTAAATCATGAAAGCAAAATGATATAACTCTACACGTCACAGGGTAGAACAACCTGGTGGAATCCTGTACAATCCAAAGATTTCAATGAAGAAGAAGAGGAAGAAGATGAAGAAGAGGAAAGAAATGAGCCTGACGAACCGGAACCGGAAGCTGGTCCGCCATTATTGACGCCATTAGCGGAAGATGAAAGTTAGATATTTATTTTGACGGGGGGGGGGGGGGGGGTTCTGGTTGTAAATGCATTTTTGATGTCTTACAGTGCACTCCGAGGATAATGACTAGAACATTTAAACTTGTTATTACATTCCGATCACCTCGGTCTTTGTGAATTCTTAATGTACGGGGGAGGGGGAAACTGTCAACGTTTTAATTATTTGTCTCCTGTATACAAGGGCTATTCTCAGAACATTTTATTTGAAATGCACATTATAATTGATTGCAAGCATAAACTTTGATCAAATATGTTGATTTGTTGTAAGTTCGAGTTTTTTTTACCTTGGTCGTATCTGGTATTGCCTTTGAAAACTGCCTAACCATAGGCGGATCCAAGGGGGGGGGGGGGGGGGGGGGGGGCGGACCCGGCGTACGCCCCCCCCCCCCCCTAAAATCGCCAAAGTAACGATTTTTATTTGACTGAAATAGTCTAGTTATATGGAATTTGCCTTTAATTTTTTGTGAAAGTATTAAAATGTGAAAATTTCGTGCTCCCTGCTTGCAAAATTAACTTTAATCTATGAAAGAGGGGATGCATCCACGACAAGTACGCCTATATACTGTATCTCTCTGCAATGAGGTATCTCAGACCACGAGAATACACCAGATTGATCCCTCGTTTTGAAAAATTTCCCGTCAGAGCATGCCTCCCCGGACCCCCTACTTTTGCAATTAGTTTCTCAATATCATTAATTTTGTAAAGCGAGAGTTTTTCAGTGCAGATAACATACGTGAACATTTTTATATTACTTTGTACTTAAAAAAAAAAATTCTTCGCTCGCAAATTAAGTTCAATCTATTAAAATGTGTCAACATCCGTTCTTTGCGAAAACGTTTCTATACACTCAATAATTTTTTTTCACTTTAATAAATACTTCCACCTCCTTTATTACGATTAATCTAAGTACTGTTCTGTATTTAATAATAAAACGTGTCCTGTTTCACAACAAATAAGGTATCTCAGAACGCTCAGAATGCAACAGATTGATCCATTGTTTAGAAAAAAAATCCCGGGGGAGCATGCCCCCAGTCCCCCCTACTTAAATGATCAACTACCAGTTACCATGTAATAACAAAATTGCCAGAGAATCATAAAGTCAGTTGTTATATATCAGTACATGTATATAGATATAACCAAAATACGCTTCCATGAATGAAGTGTTGTAATGTTAAAGACGCTCCTACGCCCATGCAGGACTATCAAATTTCTTACGCCCTCCTAACCGGAAATCCTGGATCCGCCCATGCTAACACTAACTTTTTATATATATGTCTATATATAACGTCCCCAAACCAGACGAAGGTCTCCCCGTCATGTAGAGGGTCGGACATCACTCGTCACATCTTAGAATCGTACATCAGTTAGCTATATAATTCCATTGATCTATTAGAGACTCACACCACATCGATCAATTCAGAATTCATTAATGATTGAAAACACCATGGCCCTTCCATCAGATGCAGGTGTGTTCAGCTCGCGATTTTTATCACTTACGAATGAACAATGAGACTATCTCTCATATATTACTAATGCAATTAGCCACTATCAACAGATAGCCTAAGAGTATCCAAGTAAATAACAAGCACAGGTGGCAGTATCAGTGTTTGGAAAATATAAAAAAATATATAAATAAATTTCCGTCACTGAGCTAAGTATACTTGTCTAAAGATTGTAGAACATCGCATCTAAAAATAGAATTGGTTCCTAACAATAATTACGATACTGTGAGTAAAGCGGGTATCCAGCGTGTAAATAAAATGACCTCGATCGGAGTTAAATAACAAAGGGATCACTGCATGTTTTTGCCGTTTCGCAGTTATAAGATATAGTGCGTTAGCGACTAAGCTGGACCCCCATAAGCCTTGAATATCTTTAAAAGTAATTATGCAATGCTATTGAAACTTGGCATAGTTCACTAAATTACCTTTACCAACTCTGTGTTTAAATTGCAGATTATTTTACTGTCTAATTAATGTTTACCTCATTGGGTCTAATGTATTATTTTTGATATTTTAATCAACAAATAGACAGGGAGTAAAATGAGCTATTACGATCAGCGAGTTAGAATAATGCTATTGTATTATGTAACAACTATAACGGGATAATTGTATAACTTCGACCAACATTTGTCTGGTCATCAATGTGCATATTGCTGAGGTCCATCTTCTGATTGTAATGGTCATTTGTACAAACAAAAATACAATGTTTTTCTTGCAAATATTTCTACAAAGTTGCTTCAGTTATACAAACTGAGATAAATGTTCATATATGGGCCTCGTTACATATTTTCAACAGTCACTGGTGTGTGACTTAAAGTACAGTTATACTGGACCAAATTGTTTTGACCTTTGCTGTTCCGGTCACTTCTATCACCCATACATATTTACCCTGTTTTAGACTTAAAATTTTGCATTAGGCGTCTATGCAAAGTACACTTTTCTGTGGGCCAAAAATTCTGTTTTATTTTATGAGAGTTGGTAAGGGTGTTTTACGAAGACATACCCATTTTCGTTCTAATCGGCATTGTACTTTTAAAGATATTTAAGGTTTATGGGGGTCCAGCTTAGTCGCTAACGCACTATACACAATGGAACGAGATTTTCGGTGGGAATGGATATATTATTATAGTTTATATGAATGACTTGTGTAGCGATTTTCCTACAGCGCCCGTATTTTATGCTGATTCCACAATCTTTGGCATATATACATATAGTACGCTTTACACCTTGATAGTATATTAGAATAGTGTCGGGATTTCTAAAATATTATTTTATTTTATTTTTTAATTGTTTGTGGACCAAACACTGATACTGCCACCTGTGATAACTAGTGGTATACTTTACTGATTATAAATGTTCGAGTAAATGACGTAGAGTTACCTGTAGGCTTTTCCATTGTGGGAAGTAATTTCTTTTTTTAACGAAATTCGTCTTGAATAGAATACACTTGTAATATTCGTGCAATGGCCAAGGTTCTTGATTAGGTAACACTGTTTGTTGAATAATATTGAAATATGTTGTGCACATATCGCAGGCTTAGAATGAGAAGGTTGTAAGTGCCACTTACGACCTTATAATACTAATGTATATTTGAAAAGGGCGCTTCTATTGAGACTATTTTCATGAAAATCGGACATTGTCATATTGACCAAACTGAAGTTGTAAAAGCTGGTTTTATTATAATAGGTAAAAAGTATTTCAGACAGTTTTTTCTTGTTTTCTCAAAATATTGATTTTGTAGTCACGACCTTCTCTTTCGACGACTTCAATCTACGGCAAACCATTGTTTAACGTCGTGGTTCGCCTTAGATTGAAGTCATTTTTCGTAAATTAAAGGTTTTTAATCTTCTTATCAGCACCCTTAAATATGAGAACGGATTTGCATGACCTTATCAATTTTAAATGTTTGTAGATGTTGGTGTCAGTCCGCCATGGATAGCCAGTACAAGTTCAAAGTTTGTTCCCGAGTATTCCATAGCCATCTTACAGTCTAATGTTTGGACAGGAGCCGTAGCATTTGCCGCAGAAAAAGGAAAGTATGTAATTAGGTTCTAAGAGGGTTTTTTTTGCATTTTGTTCATTATATCTAAACAGTAAAAATGTGACATTTTGTGAGCTTTATGAACTATTGTAAACATGCAAATTAGGCGTATACACAATAATTGACCATCTTCTTTTTGACTTCACTTCAAATAAATATAATGTTATTTTGACGTAGTTTTGTGATTGCCGTTGTGCTTTGGGGTATTCCTTTTTGCGAATTTGGGCTTCGTGCGTAGTGCTGTTTTGAGAAGTCGTGTTTTGTAAATAAAGGCTTCGTAGTGATGTTTGGGGATGTCAAGTTTTGGCAGGTCAAAAACGTATGAGGAAATCAGACAGGGAAGGTAGCACTCAACACAGACAGACGAGCACAAAAATCAGAAACACGACAACACAACAGTTACTACACTGAGCAATACCCACACATAAACCAAAGAAACAATTAAAAGTTCAAGTCCAAGTGATTGGACTAAATTCTGAGACATGGCATGTACAATGGCCAAATCTTTCTTTAATACGTTTAACCATCTTTTATAGGTACTTTGAGAACCTCTACATCGGATGGGGACAGAAGAATCTTGAAGCGGAGTTTGAGCCTGCGTTGCCTGATTCTCCATTGAATGAATTCCCAAGTGGACCGGAAATTACCGAGACAGATGATCCAACACCGGAAGAAGAAGCTGCAGTCCGTGCAGCTCTTCAGGAAAAACAATTGGAGGCGGAGTTTGCTCAAAATCTAGAAGAAGGTGATGATGACGACGATGATGAGGATGAATAAGCAAGTCTGTTTCAAATCAATTTTCTGCATGATCATGTTTGTGCAAGTTGATGAAGATGTGTTGAACTGAAGGTGGCGTTTATTTGTTAAGCTGATACTACTATTGAAATGACATTGACCGATGTTTTGTAGTGTTTTCCAATTCCGTCCATAAAATTATGTGTTATGTTGTGATTGAATAGTATATTTACATATTAATAAAATGAATTGTATTTTAAATGATGAGTACCCAGCCTGTCAATCTTGACAAATATGCACAACTAAACTTGGTGTCGACCTTTCATTTGAAATTTCACATTCAGGGTTAAAAAGATATGAGGACATCGGACAGGGAAGTCAGCACTCAACTTAACCAGCTGAGCACCGAAAACAGTAACAACAACACACAATTACACGGAGCAATGCCAACACATAACCGACATGAAAAACATTGAAAGCCCAAGTTCCCATTTTAAGGTTATTTCTGAGCATTAAACGGCAAAATGAAGCAGTCCTAACATTGTTGGCAATACTCACAACTAAGCTCTGTACTAAGTATTTGTGACTATAACCATTGAGGGGCAGTCGTTTGAGGACAATACGCATGCCACCATCCAGAAACAAACTCAATATCTCTCCTCCGAAACATGTGCAAGACATAATAATCCACCAGTTCCATCTTGCACTCCACAAGCAAACGTAAGACATTCACTTAGCCAATGCCATGTAAGAACATTCTATCTATTCGGTTGATATCCAAATGAATCCACAGCAAATTACCTCATTGCAATATCATACAAGAACCCATATAAGACAAAGCAGTCAGGAATTTAAAATTTATTAAACAGTAAAACATACACACATAATAATTTTAGGCTATTATTGTGCAGTTGCTCTATCACGACGCAATAACAAATGAAACAAGCAAGCACATCATATACAAATAATTATAATACATCAAATAAACATCAAAACATAATGATATCATTTATAATGTCAAAATTATCATAACTTCAGTCACACTATTATGTGAAAGAGAGTTGTATTTTCATTACAACGAGAGTTAATCCACCTTCAAAAACACGTATGCCCTGGTTGAAGCTAGGCAAGTCAGTCCATAAAAACAGCTAAGCCATTCCGGTGCCATAATTATGTTGAAATGTTTCATAGCGGTACATGGCTTCAACAATGTAAGGTGTTTATGATGGTTTACGAGTATTCCATGTTTGAAAGCCATGACTTGATGGACTTGCCTCCTGCATCAGTGAATGTGGAGCATAAAAACGGGTCAGATGGGGAGGATATATCTTTAAATACAGTTATACTAGTAGCAAAATATCATTTAGTCCACATGGTATTTAACTATTTATCTGTTACAATTTGTCCCTTTGGTGCAACAAGGTTGTATTTTTATATATAACCCTTTAGCACAAAAGGGATGTATCATTAATAAGTATTTTATAAAAAGAACACAGACAAATCGACATACAATGCAACAATCAACAATGATTCGTAGAAAAACACAATCAATAATGGATCAAACAGTACCTACAGCATTAACAGGTGCACATAAAAGTATAATCCGGACTAACACTCAATGACTATACAGTACTGTCTTTTAGCTCATCGTTGAAACACTAAATGTATACATGTAGGAATTACACTATAACCAGGTTTTTATTTATAGGCCAATGAATTGAGTCTATTGCTATTTTTCTCCTGGTCAAGTGGGTGTGCGCCCAACAGGAATATTGATATCATGTTGAACTGCCCTCACAGATACCAATTTACATATTGGTCTAGTGGAGCATGTGGGTTATTCTTGCTTAAAGAAATTAACCAGTGGTCATCGTTTACGAATCAAGTACTTTTCATGATCATTAATGACCAAACTAAATGATGCTGACGATTTACCCTTGGAATGTAGATTATACTTATTATTTTATATGCCAACACACACACTCGTTACGACATACCATAATAGGCAGAATAAATTTATATAGGACACTTCTATGTACACATGTATATGAAAGACATGTTTGGCCAATACTACTTACCAAAGCACAAACCGTAGTTTGGTGAAATGAATAAATGTGTATAGAATTTCACCTATAAATAGCCTAACATTTATTCATTGAATATCATCCCATACTTGTCTGTCGAAATAAACAGGCATGCACTTGTATGGAATGAGTCAAACTCTTTAGATTAAAACGTATGTTTCTGTAACGAACTACAGACAAGCTGCAGTCACTCACTGCTACAAATAAACAATAATAAGTCAGCAGTGATTCACTACAACCTGTCTGCAATAGGAAGGAAACAGTCAGTAGGTATAACCAGAACACAGTAGTTTCCAACGGCAACACTAAATGTTCATCAGGAAACCAGTGACTGACTGAATTTAGTCTTAATTTTACTGCAACAGCCACATGTACCATCATCTTCCAAAATGAGTATAAAAAGCAGTCATAGGGAAGCACTATCGTTTTGTAAAAAGTGAAAAATCTGCAACAATAATACAATTCTTTTAATTTTGTAGATTTACTTAGAGCACAACCTTAACTGAACCCCAAAAGGAATACATCTTGTTTCTTATCCATTTCCTAATCATGACAGCAAAATGTTTAGGAAATTTATTTAAACCATAAAAATAAATAAGTGTTGCCTAAACAACGTGACAAATTAATTTAAATGAGTTGTGATGGTTTCATATTGAATCGTTAATGAGGTCTAATAGGACATGTTTAATTTAAAATGCTGGGTGATTTCAATAGTCTAGAGCAAATGACAAGTTAAAAATGTCAGGTGATTGTATTAGTCTAGATCACATGACTGTTTCAGAAGCAATCAAGTTAGACCATGTGACATTGTTGACCAATGAGATAATATCATGAACTACTAGGTCCAGCTTGATCGACACCATCACTCCCACCGGCAGGTTCATCTGAAAATAGAAATAAAAAAAGATACGTAATATATTCAAATATGCACTTATTTTCCAGAGTCCACAGTATTTGATTCTTGAAAATGGTAGCTTTATTTAGCTTTCATTTTAATAATCAAGAACAAAGTTTGGAATAGGAAATATGAAGGTCTCTGATAGTTATTTGATACTTTAAGAGAAATTTCGAACCCAAATCCTTCTTTTAAAGATTGTCTGGATTGGCTTCATGAAAGCATTTCTAAATCCCTGTTTGCTGTGTATAAGCAATCATTCATTCACTCTTGACATCTTGGGTATCCTCCGTGTAGGACTGAATTTAGGTGAAGCTGAGGGCTAAAAACAAGAGGGAGGGGCCTGAATTTGATACCAATAACTTTCATTGACGAGATTATGTCTCACCTCCATCCGCTCCTCCGTGATAACATTTATGTTTATGACCTCTACAGTGTCCAGTTTCATCATCATCTTCGTCAGAAGATTCACCAAATGTTCGAGGTTTCTCATAGATACAACAACCTGTCATAACAACAATAATAACATGTCATTATCATAGGATCAAATTCAAAACAAAGGAAATGTGAATTATTCAAGATACAAGGTAATCTCAACTTTCAGACATGCTATTGTTCGACCAACAGCACATTTACCCAACACCCTTGAGTCCAAGACAGCTGTCTTACTCAACGTTAATTCATTTAAACACATTCTTGGCTATCAATATATAGTAGTTCGACAATTTTTATTTTCCCCTTTTGTGTATTATTTTCGACTGCATTCTGACGTTATATCAATGAAGAGAAGAGGTTCCATGCTTCAAAAATATACAAAAGACAGGGGTCACGTACCATAATTATAAGAAAAGTTTTGTCCGTCAAACGTGATAGACATATTTTCACAGTCGCACAGTGCGGCCGAATCCGGGTTTTACCCAACCCAACTTTCACATTGGTATTTTGGCCAAAATCCAATACACAGTAGTTTTAAAGCTAATGTAATCCTATTTATGGCCCCATTTTGCACAAATAGTATGTTTCAGCAAGAAAAGTGTCCCCCATACCTGCCAATGTTTTGCTATTTGCTGTCAAAGTTTTTCCCGGTTCCTAGGTTTTAATAAATTAAAAATAATCAATTATAAAATCAATTTATAATACATTTGCACTTTAGCTCAATGTAAATTGTCCGTAGCAGGTCCCGATTTTCAACATTTTTAGTCTATGGCCACCTGGACCACATATATCATTGTAAAGAGGAGCCTTTAAGCTTCAAAATAAGACAATAAAAAGGGGGGGGGGGCATGTATCTTCTAAGAAAGTTTTTGTCTTTCAAATATTGTCGATCCGTTTTCACACGTGTCCGAACAGAACAGTTCTGGGTTTTACCCTAGTCTACTTTCACTTTGGTATCAGGAACAAAATAGCGGAATAATACGAATATTACAGTTTTACTACATCACGTGCATATTTACGAACCATTTAAACTCTATTTCACCATTCAACTCCACATTTGTCAAGAAATATCTCCATTTACAGGCAAACCAAAGGTTTTTAAGGACTACTTGAGTGTATCACCACTTGGCCCGCGGAGGCATTTAGTGGTTCTTTACGTTTCTTACGACGCTAAATTTGAACTTCCGCCAGTGATGGTAATCTCCATTTTGAAGAGCTACAAATCCTTCAGAGCCAGCTGATATTTAGCTTCTATGATTTTTCAAAATATTAAACACCTTCTTTGTACATAATAAATACAGAATTGGGACTTTAAAATACTTATTTAATTTTTGGTACCCATATCTAAGCTCTACACTAAATATTTGGTACTTTCACGGACCCCCATCACCCAAATATATCCCCTGCCAACCAATACCTTGTCAATTTCAGTAGTTAATATAAGAAGGGACGTAACCGCGGAATCACTGTTGTATATCGTATTGTGGTAACCTACCTTCAATCTATAGTTCTGCAGTGATCTGTCTAGTCTGTCGCTCTCATGTATGTGGTGTAATGTACATGTGTTCTCGTGCAGCTACAATATACGAGTACGTGACATCTCTCGCATTAGTTTAATCAATTATCTTATATGATTACGTGTGTGTACTTATCGCTATCAAAAAGGGGAAGTAACTGTGCCTGTAAGTTGAATAGAAATTTATTGGTCTCTAAGTGTAGCCTTTCTCAAGTTTAACACTCCAGCATAAAAATTGTCAATTCTAGTTATAGTTGTCCCATACACAGTATACACAATATTTTATAGGTACTTTGAGATCCTCTACATCGGATGGGGACAGAATAATCTTGAAGCCGAGTTTGAGCCAGCGTTGTCTGATTCTCCATTGAATGAATTCCCAAGTGGACCAGAAATAACCGAGACGGGTGATCCGACTCCGGAAGAAGAAGCTGCAGTCGGTGCAGCTCTCCAGGAAAAACAATTGGAGGCGGAGTTTGCTCAAAATCTAGAAGAAGGTGATGATGACGACGATGATGAGGATGAATAAGCAAGTCTGTTTCAAATCAATTTTCTGCATGATCATGTTTGTGTAAGTTGATGAAAATGTGTTGAACTGAAGGTGGCGTTTATTTGTTAAGCTGATACTACTATTGAAATGACATTGACCGATGTTTTGTTGTGTTTTCCAATTTCCGTCCATAAAATTATGTGTTATGTTGTGATTGAATAGTATATTTACATATTAATAAAATGAATTGTATTTTAAATGATGAGTACCCAACCTGTCAATCCCGACACATACGCACAACTAAACTTGGTATCGATTATTCATTTGAAATTCCACTTTCAGGTTTAAATAGATAACAACAACACACAATTACTCGGAGCAATGCCAACACATAACCCACATGAAAAACATTAAAAGCCCAAGTTCCCATTTTAAGGTTAGGCAAAATGAAGCAGCCCTAACATTGTTGGGAATAGTTCAATACTCACAACTAAGCTCTGTACCAACTATTTGTGACTATAACCATTGATGCCTGGCAGGGGCAGTCGTTTGAGGACAATACGCATGCCACCATCCAGAAACAAACTCAATATCTCTCAACCGAAACATGTGCGAGACATAATAATCCACCAGTTCCATCTTGCACTCCACAAGCAAACGTAAGACATTCACTTAGCAAATGCCATGTAAGAACATTCTATCTATTCGGTTGATATCCAAATGAATCCACAGTAAATTACCTCATTGCAATATCATACAAGAACCTATATAAGACAAAGCAGTCAGGAATTTAAAATTTATTAAACAATAAAACATACACACATAATAATTTTAGGCTATTATTGTGCAGTTGCTCTATCACGACACAATAACAAATGAAACAAGCAAGCACATCATATACAAATAATTATAATACATCAAATAAACATCAAAACATAATGATATCATTTATAGTGTCAAAATAATCATAACTTAAGTCACACTTTTATGTGAAAGTGAGTTGTATTTTCATTGCAATGAGAGTTAAGACAGTGTTATCACTGAAAGGTTGACATACATTAACCAATCCACCTTCAAAAACACGTATGCCCTGGTTGAAGCTAGGCAAGTCAGTCCATAAAAAACAGCTAAGCCATTCAGGTGCCATAATTATGTTGAAATGTTTCATAGTGTTACATGGCTTCAACAATGTAAGGTGTTTATGATGGTTTACAGTATTCCATGTTTGAAAGCCATGACTTGATGGACTTGCCTCCTGCATCAGTGAATGTGGAGCATAAAAACGGGTCAGATGGGGAGGATATATCTTTAAATACAGTTATACTAGTAGCAAAATATCATTTAGTCCACATGGTATTTAACTATTTATCTGTTACAATTTGTCCCTTTGGCGCAACAAGGTTGTATTTTTATAAATAACCCTTTAGCACAAAAGGGATGAATCATTAATAAGTATTTTATTAAAAGAACACAGACAAATCGACATACAATGCAACAATCAACAATGATTCGTAGAAAAACACAATCAATATTGGATCAAACAGTACCTACAGCATTAACAGGTGCACGTAAAAGTATAATCATGACTAACACTCAATGACTATACAGTACTGTCTTTTAGCTCATCGTTGAAACACGAAATGTATACATGTAGGAATAACACTATAACCAGGTTTTTATTTATAGGCCAATGAATTGAGTCTATTGCTATTTTTCTCCTGGTCACGTGGGTGTGCGCCCAACAGGAATATTGATAT
This sequence comes from Spisula subtruncata, assembly GCA_963678985.1. Taxonomy (NCBI): domain Eukaryota; kingdom Metazoa; phylum Mollusca; class Bivalvia; order Venerida; family Mactridae; genus Spisula; species Spisula subtruncata. The sequence goes on along the minus strand of OY787673.1, from coordinate 33,294,805 downwards.
CATGTAGAACTGCCCTCACAGATACCAATTTACATATTGGTCTAGTGGAGCATGTGGGTTATTCTTGCTTAAAGAAATTAACCAGTGGTCATCGTTTAAGAATCAAGTACTTTTCATGATCATTAATGACCAAACTAAATGATGCTGACGATTTACCCTTGGAATATAGATTATACTTATAATTTTATATGCCAACACACACACTCGTTACGACATACCATAATAGGCAGAATAAATTTATATAGGACACTTCTATGTACACATGTATATGAAAGACATGTTTAGCCAATACTACTTACCAAAGCACAAACCGTAGTTTGGTGAAATGAATAAACGTGTATAGAATTTCACCTATAAATAGCCTAACATTTATTCATTGAATATCATCTCATATTTGTCTGTCGAAATAAACAGGCATGCACTTGTATGGAATGAGTCAAACTCTTTAGATTAAAACGTATGTTTCTGTAACTAACTACAGACAAGCTGCAGTCACTCACTGCTACAAATAAACAATAATAAGTCAGCAGTGATTCACTACAATCTGTCTGCGATAGGAAGGAAACGGTCAGTAGGTATAACCAGAACACAGTAGTTTCCAACGGCAACACTAAATATTCATCAGGAAACCAGTGACTCACTGAAACTAGTCTTAATTTTGCTGCAACAGCTACATGTACCATCATCTTCCAAAATGAGTATAAAAAGCAGTCATAGGGAAGCACTTTCGTTTTGTAAAAAGTGAAAAATCTGCAACAATAATACAATTCTTTTAATTTTGTAGATTTACTTAGAGCACAAACTAAACTGAACCCCAAAAGGAATACATCTTTTTTCTTATCCATTTCCTAATCATGACAGCAAAATGTTTAGGAAATTTATTTAAACCATAAAAATAAATAAGTGTTGCCTAAACAGCGTGACCAATTAATTTAAATGAGTTGTGATGGTTTCATATTGAATCGTTAATGAGGTCTAATTGGACATGTTTAATTTAAAATGCTGGGTGATTTCAATAGTCTGGAGCAAATGACAAGTTAAAAATGTCAGGTGATTGTATTAGTCTAGATCACATGACTGTTTCAGAAGCAATCAAGTTAGACCATATGACATTGTTGACCAATGAGATAATATCATGAACTGCTAGGTCCAGCTTGATCGACACCATCACTCCCACCGGCAGGTTCATCTGAAAATTGAAATAATCAAAGATACGTAATATATTCAAATATGCACTTATTTTCCAGAGTCCACAGTATTCGATTATTGAAAATGGTAGCTTTATTTAGCTTTCATTTTAATAATCAAGAACAAAGTTTGGAATAGGAAAAATGAAGGTCTCTGATAGTTATTTGATACTTTAAGAGAAATTTCGAACCCAAATCCTTCTTTTAAAGATTGTCTGGATTGGCTTCATGAAAGCATTTTTAAATCCCTGTTTGCTGTGTATAAGCAATAATTCATACACTCTTGACATCTTGAGTATCCTCCGTGTAGGACTGAATTTAGGTAAAGCTGAGGGCTAAAAACAAGAGGGAGGGGCCTGAATTTGATACCAATAACTTTCATTGACGAGATTATGTCTCACCTCCATCCGCTCCTCCATGATAACATTTGTGTTTATGACCTCTACAGTGTCCAGTTTCATCATCATCTTCGTCAGAAGATTCACCAAATGTTCGTGGTTTCTCATAGATACAACAACCTGTCCAGAACAACAATAATAACATGTCACTATTATAGGATCAAATTCAAAACAAAGGAAATGTGAATTATTCAAGAAACAAGGTAATCTCAACTTTCAAACATGCTATTGTTCGACCAACAGCACATTTACCCAACACCCGTGAGTCCAAGACAGCTGTCTTACTCAACGTTAATTCATTTAAACACATTCTTGGCTATCAATATATAGTAGTTCGACAATTTTTATTTTCCCCTTTTGTGTATTATTTTGGACTGCATTCTGACATTATATCAATAAAGAGAAGAGGTTCCATGCTTCAAAAATATACAAAAGACAGGGGTCACGTATCATAATTATAAGAAATGTTTTGTCCGTCAAACGTGATAGACATATTTTCACAGTCGCACAGTCCGGCCGAATCCGGGTTTTACCCTACCCTACTTTCATATTGGTATTTTGGCCAAAATCCAATACACAGTAGTTTAAAGCTAATGTAATCCTATTTATAGCCCCATTTTGCACAAATAGTATGTTTCAGCAAGAAAAGTGTCTCCCATACCTGCCAATGTTTTGCTATTTGCTGTCAAAGTTTTTCCCGGTTCCTAGGTAATAATAAATTAAAAATAATAAATTATAAAATCAATTTATAATACATTTGCACTTTAGCTCAATGTAAATTGTCCGTAGCAGGTCCCGATTTTCAACATTTTTAGTCTATGGCCACCTGGACCACATATATCATTGTAAAGAGGAGCCTTTAAGCTTCAAAATAAGACAATAAAAAGGGGGGCATGTATCTACTAAGAAAGTTTTTGTCTTTCAAATTTAAATATTGTCGATCCGTTTTCACACATGTCCGAACAGAACAGTTCTGGGTTTTACCCTAGTCTACTTTCACTTTGGTATCAGGAACAAAATAGCGGAATAATACGAATATTACAGTTTTACTACATCACGTGCATATTTACGAACCATAAACTCTATTTCACCATTCAACTCCACATTTGTCAAGAAATATCTCCATTTACAGGCAAACCAAAGGTTTTTTAAGGACTACTTGAGTGTATCACCACTTGGCCCGCGGAGGCATTTAGTGTTTCTTTACGTTTCTTACGACGCTAAATTTGAACTTCCGCCAGTTGTGGTAATCTCCATTTTGAAGAGCTACAAATCCTTCAGAGCCAGCTGATATTTAGTTTCTATGATTTTTCAAAATATTAAACACCTTTTTTGTACAAAATAAATACAGAATTGGGACTTTAAAATACTAATTTAATTTTTGGTACCCATATCTAAGCTCTACACTAAATATTTGGTACTTTCACGGACCCCCATCACCCAAATATATCCCCTGCCAACCAATACCTTGTCAATTTCAGTAGTAAATATAAGAAGGGACGTAACCGCGGAATCACTGTTGTATATCGTATCGTGGTAACCTACCTACAATCTATAGTTCCGCAGTGATCTGTCTAGTCTGTCGCTCTCATGTATGTGGTGTAATGTACATGTGTTCTCGTGCAGCTACAATATACGAGTACGTGACATCTCTCGCATTAGTTTAATCAATTATCTTATATGATTACGTGTGTGTACTTGTCGCTATCAAAAAGTGGAAGTAACTGTGCCTGTAAGTTGAATAGAAATTTATTGGTCTTTAAGTGTAGCCTTTCTCAAGTTTAACACTCCAGCATAAAAATTGTCAATTCTAGTTATAGTTGTCCCATACACAGTATACACAATAATTTATAGGTACTTTAAGATCCTCTACATCGGATGGGGACAGAATAATCTTGAAGCCGAGTTTGAGCCAGCGTTGTCTGATTCTCCATTGAATGAATTCCCAAGTGGACCGGAAATTACCGAGACAGATGATCCAACACCGGAAGAAGAAGCTGCAGTCCGTGCAGCTCTTCAGGAAAAACAATTGGAGGCGGAGTTTGCTCAAAATCTAGAAGAAGGTGATGATGACGACGATGATGAGGATGAATAAGCAAGTCTGTTTCAAATCAATTTTCTGCATGATCATGTTTGTGTAAGTTGATGAAGATGTGTTGAACTGAAGGTGGCGTTTATTTGTTAAGCTGATACTACTATTGAAATGACATTGACCGATGTTTTGTAGTGTTTTCCAATTCCGTCCATAAAATTTTGTGTTATGTTGTGATTGAATAGAATATTTACATATTAATAAAATGTATTGTATTTTAAATGAAAAGTACACGACCTGTCAATCCTGATACATACGCACAACTAAACTTGGTATCGACCATTCATTTGAAATTTCACTTTCAGTGTTAAAAAGATATGAGGACATCGGACAGGGAAGGCAACACCCAACTTAACCAGCTGAGCACAGAAAAAAGTAACAACAACACACAATTACACGGAGCAATGCCAACACATAACCGACATGAAAAATATTGAAAGCCCAAGTTCCCGTTTTGAGGTTATTTCTGAGCAATAAACGGCAATAACTGGCAAAATGAAGCAGTCCTAACATTGTTGGGAATACTCATAACTAAGCTCTGTACCAAGTTTTTGTGACTATAACCATTGAGGGGCAGTCGTTTGAGGACAATACACATGCCACCATCCAGAAACAAATTCAATATCTCTCCTCCGAAATATGTGCAAGACATAATAATCCACCAGTTCCATCTTGCACTCCACAAGCAAACGTAAGACATTCACTTAGCCAATGCCATGTAAGAACATTCTATCTATTCGGTTGATATCCAAATGAATCCACAGTAAATTACCTCATTGCAATATCATACAAGAACCCAAATAAGACAAAGCAGTCAGGAATTTAAAATTTATTAAACAATAAAACATACACACATAATAATTTTAGGCTATTATTGTGCAGTTGCTCTATCACGACACAATAACAAATGAAACAAGCAAGCACATCATATACAAATAATTATAATACATCAAATAAACATCAAAACATAATGATATCATTTATAATGTCAAAATAATCATAACTTCAGTCACACTATTATGTGAAAGAGAGTTGTATTTTCATTACAACGAGAGTTAATCCACCTTCAAAAAACAGATATGCCCTGGTTGAAGCTAGGCAAGTCAGTCCATAAAAACAGCTAAGCCATTCAGGTGCCATAATTATGTTGAAATGTTTCATAGTGGTACATGGCTTCAACAATGTAAGGTGTTTATGATGGTTTACGAGTATTCCATGTTTGAAAGCCATGACTTGATGGACTTGCTTCCTGCATCAGTGAATGTGGAGCATAAAAACGGGTCAGATGGGGAGGATATATCTTTAAATACAGTTATACTAGTAGCAAAATATCATTTAGTCCACATGGTATTTAACTATTTATCTGTTACAATTTGTCCCTTTGGCGCAACAAGGTTGTATTTTTATAAATAACCCTTTAGCACAAAAGGGATGAATCATTAATAAGTATTTTATTAAAAGAACACAGACAAATCGACATACAATGCAACAATCAACAATGATTCGTAGAAAAACACAATCAATATTGGATCAAACAGTACCTACAGCATTAACAGGTGCACGTAAAAGTATAATCATGACTAACACTCAATGACTATACAGTACTGTCTTTTAGCTCATCGTTGAAACACGAAATGTATACATGTAGGAATAACACTATAACCAGGTTTTTATTTATAGGCCAATGAATTGAGTCTATTGCTATTTTTCTCCTGGTCACGTGGGTGTGCGCCCAACAGGAATATTGATATCATGTAGAACTGCCCTCACAGATACCAATTTACATATTGGTCTAGTGGAGCATGTGGGTTATTCTTGCTTAAAGAAATTAACCAGTGGTCATCGTTTAAGAATCAAGTACTTTTCATGATCATTAATGACCAAACTAAATGATGCTGACGATTAACCCTTGGAATATAGATTATACTTATAATTTTATATGCCAACACACACACTCGTTACGACATACCATAATAGGCAGAATAAATTGATATAGGACACTTCTATGTACACATGTATATGAAAGACATGTTTAGCCAATACTACTTACCAAAGCACAAACCGTAGTTTGGTGAAATGAATAAACGTGTATAGAATTTCACCTATAAATAGCCTAACATTTATTCATTGAATATCATCTCATATTTGTCTGTCGAAATAAACAGGCATGCACTTGTATGGAATGAGTCAAACTCTTTAGATTAAAACGTATGTTTCTGTAACTAACTACAGACAAGCTGCAGTCACTCACTGCTACAAATAAACAATAATAAGTCAGCAGTGATTCACTACAATCTGTCTGCGATAGGAAGGAAACGGTCAGTAGGTATAACCAGAACACAGTAGTTTCCAACGGCAACACTAAATATTCATCAGGAAACCAGTGACTCACTGAAACTAGTCTTAATTTTGCTGCAACAGCTACATGTACCATCATCTTCCAAAATGAGTATAAAAAGCAGTCATAGGGAAGCACTTTCGTTTTGTAAAAAGTGAAAAATCTGCAACAATAATACAATTCTTTTAATTTTGTAGATTTACTTAGAGCACAAACTAAACTGAACCCCAAAAGGAATACATCTTTTTTCTTATCCATTTCCTAATCATGACAGCAAAATGTTTAGGAAATTTATTTAAACCATAAAAATAAATAAGTGTTGCCTAAACAGCGTGACCAATTAATTTAAATGAGTTGTGATGGTTTCATATTGAATCGTTAATGAGGTCTAATAGGACATGTTTAATTTAAAATGCTGGGTGATTTCAATAGTCTTAAGCAAATGACAAGTTAAAAATGTCAGGTGATTGTATTAGTCTAGATCACATGACTGTTTCAGAAGCAATCAAGTTAGACCATATGACATTGTTGACCAATGAGATAATATCATGAACTACTAGGTCCAGCTTGATCGACACCATCACTCCCACCGGCAGGTTCATCTGAAAATTGAAATAATCAAAGATACGTAATATATTCAAATATGCACTTATTTTCCAGAGTCCACAGTATTCGATTATTGAAAATGGTAGCTTTATTTAGCTTTCATTTTAATAATCAAGAACAAAGTTTGGAATAGGAAAAATGAAGGTCTCTGATAGTTATTTGATACTTTAAGAGAAATTTCGAACCCAAATCCTTCTTTTAAAGATTGTCTGGATTGGCTTCATGAAACATTTCTAAATCCCTGTTTGCTGTGTATAAGCAATAATTCATACACTCTTGACATCTTGGGTATCCTCCGTGTAGGACTGAATTTAGGTAAAACCGAGGGCTAAAAACAAGAGGGAGGGGCCTGAATTTGATACCAATAACTTTCATTGACGAGATTATGTCTCACCTCCATCCGCTCCTCCATGATAACATTTGTGTTTATGACCTCTACAGTGTCCAGTTTCATCATCATCTTCGTCAGAAGATTCACCAAATGTTCGTGGTTTCTCATAGATACAACAACCTGTCCAGAACAACAATAATAACATGTCACTATTATAGGATCAAATTCAAAACAAAGGAAATGTGAATTATTCAAGAAACAAGGTAATCTCAACTTTCAAACATGCTATTGTTCGACCAACAGCACATTTACCCAACACCCGTGAGTCCAAGACAGCTGTCTTACTCAACGTTAATTCATTTAAACACATTCTTGGCTATCAATATATAGTAGTTCGACAATTTTTATTTTCCCCTTTTGTGTATTATTTTGGACTGCATTCTGACATTATATCAATAAAGAGAAGAGGTTCCATGCTTCAAAAATATACAAAAGACAGGGGTCACGTATCATAATTATAAGAAAAGTTTTGTCCGTCAAACGTGATAGACATATTTTCACAGTCGCACAGTCCGGCCGAATCCGGGTTTTACCCTACCCTACTTTCACATTGGTATTTTGGCCAAAATCCAATACACAGTAGTTTAAAGCTAATGTAATCCTATTTATAGCCCCATTTTGCACAAATAGTATGTTTCAGCAAGAAAAGTGTCTCCCATACCTGCCAATGTTTTGCTATTTGCTGTCAAAGTTTTTCCCGGTTCCTAGGTTATAATAAATTAAAAATAATAAATTATAAAATCAATTTATAATACATTTGCACTTTAGCTCAATGTAAATTGTCCGTAGCAGGTCCCGATTTTCAACATTTTTAGTCTATGGCCACCTGGACCACATATATCATTGTAAAGAGGAGCCTTTAAGCTTCAAAATAAGACAATAAAAAGGGGGGCATGTATCTACTAAGAAAGTTTTTGTCTTTCAAATTTAAATATTGTCGATCCGTTTTCACACATGTCCGAACAGAACAGTTCTGGGTTTTACCCTAGTCTACTTTCACTTTGGTATCAGGAACAAAATAGCGGAATAATACGAATATTACAGTTTTACTACATCACGTGCATATTTACGAACCATAAACTCTATTTCACCATTCAACTCCACATTTGTCAAGAAATATCTCCATTTACAGGCAAACCAAAGGTTTTTTAAGGACTACTTGAGTGTATCACCACTTGGCCCGCGGAGGCATTTAGTGTTTCTTTACGTTTCTTACGACGCTAAATTTGAACTTCCGCCAGTTGTGGTAATCTCCATTTTGAAGAGCTACAAATCCTTCAGAGCCAGCTGATATTTAGTTTCTATGATTTTTCAAAATATTAAACACCTTTTTTGTACAAAATAAATACAGAATTGGGACTTTAAAATACTAATTTAATTTTTGGTACCCATATCTAAGCTCTACACTAAATATTTGGTACTTTCACGGACCCCCATCACCCAAATATATCCCCTGCCAACCAATACCTTGTCAATTTCAGTAGTAAATATAAGAAGGGACGTAACCGCGGAATCACTGTTGTATATCGTATCGTGGTAACCTACCTACAATCTATAGTTCCGCAGTGATCTGTCTAGTCTGTCGCTCTCATGTATGTGGTGTAATGTACATGTGTTCTCGTGCAGCTACAATATACGAGTACGTGACATCTCTCGCATTAGTTTAATCAATTATCTTATATGATTACGTGTGTGTACTTGTCGCTATCAAAAAGTGGAAGTAACTGTGCCTGTAAGTTGAATAGAAATTTATTGGTCTTTAAGTGTAGCCTTTCTCAAGTTTAACACTCCAGCATAAAAATTGTCAATTCTAGTTATAGTTGTCCCATACACAGTATACACAATAATTTATAGGTACTTTAAGATCCTCTACATCGGATGGGGACAGAATAATCTTGAAGCCGAGTTTGAGCCAGCGTTGTCTGATTCTCCATTGAATGAATTCCCAAGTGGACCGGAAATTACCGAGACAGATGATCCAACACCGGAAGAAGAAGCTGCAGTCCGTGCAGCTCTTCAGGAAAAACAATTGGAGGCGGAGTTTGCTCAAAATCTAGAAGAAGGTGATGATGACGACGATGATGAGGATGAATAAGCAAGTCTGTTTCAAATCAATTTTCTGCATGATCATGTTTGTGTAAGTTGATGAAGATGTGTTGAACTGAAGGTGGCGTTTATTTGTTAAGATGATACTACTATTGAAATGACATTGACCGATGTTTTGTAGTGTTTTCCAATTCCGTCCATAAAATTATGTGTTATGTTGTGATTGAATAGAATATTTACATATTAATAAAATGTATTGTATTTTAAATGAAAAGTACACGACCTGTCAATCCTGATACATACGCACAACTAAACTTGGTATCGACCATTCATTTGAAATTTCACTTTCAGTGTTAAAAAGATATGAGGACATCGGACAGGGAAGGCAACACCCAACTTAACCAGCTGAGCACAGAAAAAAGTAACAACAACACACAATTACACGGAGCAATGCCAGCACATAACCGACATGAAAAATATTGAAAGCCCAAGTTCCCGTTTTGAGGTTATTTCTGAGCAATAAACGGCAATAACTGGCAAAATGAAGCAGTCATAACATTGTTGGGAATACTCATAACTAAGCTCTGTACCAAGTATTTGTGACTATAACCATTGAGGGGCAGTCGTTTGAGGACAATACACATGCCACCATCCAGAAACAAATTCAATATCTCTCCTCCGAAATATGTGCAAGACATAATAATCCACCAGTTCCATCTTGCACTCCACAAGCAAACGTAAGACATTCACTTAGCCAATGCCATGTAAGAACATTCTATCTATTCGGTTGATATCCAAATGAATCCACAGTAAATTACCTCATTGCAATATCATACAAGAACCCAAATAAGACAAAGCAGTCAGGAATTTAAAATTTATTAAACAATAAAACATACACACATAATAATTTTAGGCTATTATTGTGCAGTTGCTCTATCACGACACAATAACAAATGAAACAAGCAAGCACATCATATACAAATAATTATAATACATCAAATACATCAAAACATAATGATATCATTTATAATGTCAAAATTATCATAACTTCAGTCACACTATTATGTGAAAGAGAGTTGTATTTTCATTACAACGAGAGTTAATCCACCTTCAAAAAACACGTATGCCCTGGTTGAAGCTAGGCAAGTCAGTCCATAAAACAGCTAAGCCATTCAGGTGCCATAATTATGTTGAAATGTTTCATAGTGTTACATGGCTTCAACAATGTAAGGTGATTATGATGGTTTACAGTATTCCATGTTTGAAAGCCATGACTTGATGGACTTGCCTCCTGCATCAGTGAATGTGGAGCATAAAAATGGGTCAGATGGGGAGGATATATCTTTAAATACAGTTATACTAGTAGCAAAATATCATTTAGTCCACATGGTATTTAACTATTTATCTGTTACAATTTGTCCCTTTGGCGCAACAAGGTTGTATTTTTATAAATAACCCTTTAGCACAAAAGGGATGAATCATTAATAAGTATTTTATTAAAAGAACACAGACAAATCGACCTACAATGCAACAATCAACAATGATTCGTAGAAAAACACAATCAATATTGGATCAAACAGTACCTACAGCATTAACAGGTGCACGTAAAAGTATAATCATGACTAACACTCAATGACTATACAGTACTGTCTTTTAGCTCATCGTTGAAACATGAAATGTATACATGTAGGAATAACACTATAACCAGGTTTTTATTTATAGGCCAATGAATTGAGTCTATTGCTATTTTTCTCCTGGTCACGTGGGTGTGCGCCCAACAGGAATATTGATATCATGTAGAACTGCCCTCACAGATACCAATTTTCATATTGGTCTAGTGGAGCATGTGGGTTATTCTTGCTTAAAGAAATTAACCAGTGGTCATCGTTTAAGAATCAAGTACTTTTCATGATCATTAATGACCAAACTAAATGATGCTGACGATTTACCCTTGGAATATAGATTATACTTATAATTTTATATGCCAACACACACACTCGTTACGACATACCATAATAGGCAGAATAAATTTATATAGGACACTTCTATGTACACATGTATATGAAAGACATGTTTAGCCAATACTACTTACCAAAGCACAAACCGTAGTTTGGTGAAATGAATAAACGTGTATAGAATTTCACCTATAAATAGCCTAACATTTATTCATTGAATATCATCTCATACTTGTCTGTCGAAATAAACAGACATGCACTTGTATGGAATGAGTCAAACTCTTTAGATGAAAACGTCTGTTTCTGTAACGAACTACAAACAAGCTGCCGTCACTCACTGCTACAAATAAACAATAATAAGTCACCAGTGATTCACTACAACCTGTCTGCAATAGGAAGGAAACAGTCAGTAGGTGTAACCAGAACACAGTAGTTTCCAACGGCAACACTAAATATTCATCAGGAAACCAGTGACTCACTGAAACTAGTCTTAATTTTGCTGCAACAGCTACATGTACCATCATCTTCCAAAATGAGTATAAAAAGCAGTCATAGGGAAGCACTTTCGTTTTGTAAAAAATGAAAAATCTGCAACAATAATACAATTCTTTTAATTTTGTAGATTTACTTAGAGTACAACCTAAACTGAACCCCCAAAAGGAATACATCTTGTTTCTTATCCATTTCCTAATCATGACAGCAAAATGTTTAGGAAATTTATTTAAACCATAAAAATAAATAAGTGTTGCCTAAACAACGTGACAAATTAATTTAAATGAGTTGTGTTGGTTTCATATTGAATCGTTAATGAGGTCTAATAGGACATGTTTAATTTAAAATGCTGGGTGATTTCAATAGTCTAGAGCAAATGACAAGTTAAAAATGTCAGGTGATTGTATTAGTCTAGATCACATGACTGTTTCAGAAGCAATCAAGTTAGACCATGTGACATTGTTGACCAATGAGATAATATCATGAACTACTAGGTCCAGCTTGATCGACACCATCACTCCCACCGGCAGGTTCATCTGAAAATAGAAATAAAAAAGATACGTAATATATTCAAATATGCACTTATTTTCCAGAGTCCACAGTATTTGATTATTGAAAATGGTAGCTTTATTTAGCTTTCATTTTAATAATCAAGAACAAAGTTTGGAATAGGAAAAATGAAGGTCTCTGATAGTTATTTGATACTTTAAGAGAAATTTCGAACCCAAATCCTTCTTTTAAAGATTGTCTGGATTGGCTACATGAAAGCATTTCTAAATCCCTGTTTGCTGTGTATAAGCAATAATTCATACACTCTTGACATCTTGGGTATCCTCCGTGTAGGACTGAATTTAGGTAAAACCGAGGGCTAAAAACAAGAGGGAGGGGCCTGAATTTGATACCAATAACTTTCATTGACGAGATTATGTCTCACCTCCATCCGCTCCTCCATGATAACATTTGTGTTTATGACCTCTACAGTGTCCAGTTTCATCATCATCTTCGTCAGAAGATTCACCAAATGTTCGTGGTTTCTCATAGATACAACAACCTGTCCAGAACAACAATAATAACATGTCATTATTATAGGATCAAATTCAAAACAAAGGAAATGTGAATTATTCAAGAAACAAGGTAATCTCAACTTTCAGACATGCTATTGTTCGACCAACAGCACATTTACCCAACACCCTTGAGCCCAAGACGGCTGTCTTACTCAACGTTAATTCATTTAAACACATTCTTGGCTATCAGTATATAGTAGTTCGACAATTTTTATTTTCCCCTTTTGTGTATTATATTCGACTGCATTCTGACATTATATCAATGAAGAGAAGAGGTTCCATGCTTCAAAAATATACAAAAGACAGGGGTCACGTATCATAATTATCAGAAAAGTTTTGTCAGTCAAACGTGATAGACATATTTTTCACAGTCGCACAGTGCGGCCGAATCCGGGTTTTACCCTACCCTACTTTCACATTGGTATTTTGGCCAAAATCCAATACACAGTAGTTTCAAAGCTAATGTATTCCTATTTATGGCCCCATTTTGCACAAATAGTATGTTTCAGCAAGAAAAGTGTCTCCCATACCTGCCAATGTTTTGCTATTTGCTGTCAAAGTTTTTCCCGGTTCCTAGGTTATAATAAATTAAAAATAATAAATTATAAAATCAATTTATAATACATTTGCACTTTAGCTCAATGTAAATTGTCCGTAGCAGGTCCCGATTTTCAACATTTTTAGTCTATGGCCGCCTGGACCACATATATCATTGTAAAGAGGAGCCTTTCAGCGTCAAAATAAGACAATAAAAAGGGGGGCATGTATCTTCTAAGAAAGTTTTTGTCTTTCAAGTATTGTCGATCCGTTTTCACACATGTCCGAACAGAACAGTTCTGGGTTTTACCCTAGTCTACTTTCACTTTGGTATCAGGAACAAAATAGCGGAATAATACCAATATTACACTTTTACTACATCACGTGCATATTTACGAACCATTTAAACACTATTTCACCATTCAACTCCACATTTGTCAAGAAATATCTCCATTTACAGGCAAACCAAAGGTTTTTTAAGGACTACTTGAGTGTATCACCACTTGGCCCGCGGAGGCATTTAGTGTTTCTTTACGTTTCTTACGACGCTTAATTTGAACTTCCGCCAGTTGTGGTAATCGCCATTTTGAAGAGCTACAAATCCTTCAGAGCCAGCTGATATTTAGTTTCTATGATTTTTCAAAATATTAAACACCTTCTTTGTACAAAATAAATACAGAATTGGGACTTTAAAATACTAATTTAATTTTTGGTACCCATATCTAAGCTCTACACTAAATATTTGGTACTTTCACGGACCCCCATCACCCAAATATATCCCCTGCCAACCAATACCTTGTCAATTTCAGTTGTTAATATAAGAAGGGACGTAACCGCGGAATCACTGTTGTATATCGTATCGTGGTAACCTACCTACAATCTATAGTTCTGCAGTGATCTGTCTAGTCTGTCGCTCTCATGTATGTGGTGTAATGTACATGTGTTCTCGTGCAGCTACAATATACGAGTACGTGACATCTCTCGCATTAGTTTAATCAATTATCTTATATGATTATGTGTGTGTACTAGTCGCTATCAAAAAGGGGAAGTAACTGTGCCTGTAAGTTGAATAGAAATTTATTGGTCTTTAAGTGTAGCCTTTCTCAAGTTTAACACTCCAGCATAAAAATTGTCAATTCTAGTTATAGTTGTCCCATACACAGTATACACAATAATTTATAGGTACTTTGAGATCCTCTACATCGGATGGGGACAGAACAATCTTGAAGCCGAGTTTGAGCCAGCGTTGTCTGATTCTCCATTGAATGAATTCCCAAGTGGACCGGAAATTACCGAGACAGATGATCCAACACCGGAAGAAGAAGCTGCAGTCCGTGCAGCTCTTCAGAAAAAACAGTTGGAGGCGGAGTTTGCTCAAAATCTAGAAGAAGGTGATGATGACGACGATGATGAGGATGAATAAGCAAGTCTGTTTCAAATCAATGTTCTGCATGATTGTTTGTGCAAGTTGATGAAGATGTGTTGAACTGAAGGTGGCGTTTATTTGTTAAGCTGATACTACTATTGAAATGACATTGACCGATGTTTTGTAGTGTTTTCCAATTTCCGTCCATAAAATTATGTGTTATGTTAAATTTTATATTGAACCTCAGAGTGATTGAATAGTATATTTATATATTAATAAAATGTATTGTATTTTAAATGAAGAGTACACGACCTGTCAATCTTGACAAATATGCACAACTAAACTTGGTATCGACCATTCATTTGAAATTCCACTTTCAGGGTTAAAAAGATATGAGGACATCGGACAGGCAAGGCAACACCCAACTTAACCAGCTGAGCACAGAAAAAAGTAACAACAACACACAATTACACGGAGCAATGCCAACACATAACCGACAAGAAAAATATTGAAAGCCCAAGTTCCCGTTTTAAGGTTATTTCTGAGCAATAAACGGCAATAACTGGCAAAATGAAGCAGTCCTAACATTGTTAGGAATAGTTCAATACTCACAACTAAGCTCTGTACCAAGTATTTGTGACTATAACCATTGAGGGGCAGTCGTTTGAGGACAATACGCATGCCACCATCCAGAAACAAACTCAATATTTCTCCTCCGAAATTTTTTATTTGTGCGAGACATAATAATCCACCAGTTCCATCTTGCACTCCACAAGCAAACGTAAGACATTCACTTAGCCAATGCCATGTAAGAACATTCTATCTATTCGGTTGATATCCAAATGAATCCACAGTAAATTACCTCATTGCAATATCATACAAGAACCCATATAAGACAAAGCAGTCAGGAATTTAAAATTTATTAAACAATAAAACATACACACATAATAATTTTAGGCTATTATTGTGCAGTTGCTCTATCACGACACAATAACAAATGAAACAAGCAAGCACATCATATACAAATAATTATAATACATCAAATAAACATCAAAACATAATGATATCATTTATAATGTCAAAATTATCATAACTTCAGTCACACTATTATGTGAAAGAGAGTTGTATTTTCATTACAACGAGAGTTAATCCACCTTCAAAAACACGTATGCCCTGGTTGAAGCTAGGCAAGTCAGTCCATAAAAACAGCTAAGCCATTCAGGTGCTATAATTATGTTGTAATGTTTCATAGTGTTACATGGCTTCAACAATGTAAGGTGATTATGATGGTTTACGAGTATTCCATGTTTGAAAGCCATGACTTGATGGACTTGCCTCCTGCATCAGTGAATGTGGAGCATAAAAACGGGTCAGATGGGGAGCATATATCTTTAAATACAGTTATACTAATAGCAAAATATCATTTAGTCCACATGGTATTTAACTATTTATCTGTTACAATTTGTCCCTTTGGCGCAACAAGGTTGTATTTTTATATATAACCCTTTAGCACAAAAGGGATGAATCATTAATAAGTATTTTATAAAAAGAACACGGACAAATCGACATACAATGCAACAATCAACAATGATTCGTAGAAAAACACAATCAATAATGGATCAAACCTGTTAATTAACAGGTGCACTTTAAAGTATAATCCGGACTAACACTCAATGACTATACAGTACTGTCTTTTAGCTCATCGTTAAAACACGAAATGTATACATGTAGGAATTACACTATAACCAGGTTTTTATTTATAGGCCAATGAATTGAGTCTATCGCTATTTTTCTCCTGGTCACGTGGGTGTGCGCCCAACAGGAATATTGATATCATGTTGAACTGCCCTCGCAGATACCAATTTACATATTGGTCTAGTGGAGCATGTGGGTTATTCTTGCTTAAAGAAATTAACCAGTGGTCATCGTTTAAGAACTAAGTACTTTTCATGATCATTAATGACCAAACTAAATGATGCTGACGATTTACCCTTGGAATGTAGATTATACTTATAATTTTATATGCCAACACACACACTCGTTACGACATACCATAATAGGCAGAATAAATTTATATAGGACACTTCTATGTACACATGTATATGAAAGACATGTTTAGCCAATACTACTTACCAAAGCACAAACCGTAGTTTGGTGAAATGGATAAATGTGTATAGAATTTCACCTATAAATAGCCTAACATTTATTCATTGAATATCATCTCATACTTGTCTGTCGAAATAAACAGACATGCACTTGTATGGAATGAGTCAAACTCTTTAGATGAAAACGTCTGTTTCTGTAACGAACTACAAACAAGCTGCCGTCACTCACTGCTACAAATAAACAATAATAAGTCACCAGTGATTCACTACAACCTGTCTGCAATAGGAAGGAAACAGTCAGTAGGTGTAACCAGAACACAGTAGTTTCCAACGGCAACACTAAATATTCATCAGGAAACCAGTGACTCACTGAAACTAGTCTTAATTTTGCTGCAACAGCTACATGTACCATCATCTTCCAAAATGAGTATAAAAAGCAGTCATAGGGAAGCACTTTCGTTTTGTAAAAAATGAAAAATCTGCAACAATAATACAATTCTTTTAATTTTGTAGATTTACTTAGAGTACAACCTAAACTGAACCCCCAAAAGGAATACATCTTGTTTCTTATCCATTTCCTAATCATGACAGCAAAATGTTTAGGAAATTTATTTAAACCATAAAAATAAATAAGTGTTGCCTAAACAACGTGACAAATTAATTTAAATGAGTTGTGTTGGTTTCATATTGAATCGTTAATGAGGTCTAATAGGACATGTTTAATTTAAAATGCTGGGTGATTTCAATAGTCTAGAGCAAATGACAAGTTAAAAATGTCAGGTGATTGTATTAGTCTAGATCACATGACTGTTTCAGAAGCAATCAAGTTAGACCATGTGACATTGTTGACCAATGAGATAATATCATGAACTACTAGGTCCAGCTTGATCGACACCATCACTCCCACCGGCAGGTTCATCTGAAAATAGAAATAAAAAAGATACGTAATATATTCAAATATGCACTTATTTTCCAGAGTCCACAGTATTTGATTATTGAAAATGGTAGCTTTATTTAGCTTTCATTTTAATAATCAAGAACAAAGTTTGGAATAGGAAAAATGAAGGTCTCTGATAGTTATTTGATACTTTAAGAGAAATTTCGAACCCAAATCCTTCTTTTAAAGATTGTCTGGATTGGCTACATGAAAGCATTTCTAAATCCCTGTTTGCTGTGTATAAGCAATAATTCATACACTCTTGACATCTTGGGTATCCTCCGTGTAGGACTGAATTTAGGTAAAACCGAGGGCTAAAAACAAGAGGGAGGGGCCTGAATTTGATACCAATAACTTTCATTGACGAGATTATGTCTCACCTCCATCCGCTCCTCCATGATAACATTTGTGTTTATGACCTCTACAGTGTCCAGTTTCATCATCATCTTCGTCAGAAGATTCACCAAATGTTCGTGGTTTCTCATAGATACAACAACCTGTCCAGAACAACAATAATAACATGTCATTATTATAGGATCAAATTCAAAACAAAGGAAATGTGAATTATTCAAGAAACAAGGTAATCTTAACTTTCAGACATGCTATTGTTCGACCAACAGCACATTTACCCAACACCCTTGAGCCCAAGACAGCTGTCTTACTCAACGTTAATTCATTTAAACACATTCTTGGCTATCAGTATATAGTAGTTCGACAATTTTTATTTTCCCCTTTTGTGTATTATATTCGACTGCATTCTGACATTATATCAATGAAGAGAAGAGGTTCCATGCTTCAAAAATATACAAAAGACAGGGGTCACGTATCATAATTATCAGAAAAGTTTTGTCAGTCAAACGTGATAGACATATTTTCACAGTCGCACAGTGCGGCCGAATCCGGGTTTTACCCTACCCTACTTTCACATTGGTATTTTGGCCAAAATCCAATACACAGTAGTTTCAAAGCTAATGTATTCCTATTTATGGCCCCATTTTGCACAAATAGTATGTTTCAGCAAGAAAAGTGTCTCCCATACCTGCCAATGTTTTGCTATTTGCTGTCAAAGTTTTTCCCGGTTCCTAGGTTATAATAAATTAAAAATAATAAATTATAAAATCAATTTATAATACATTTGCACTTTAGCTCAATGTAAATTGTCCGTAGCAGGTCCCGATTTTCAACATTTTTAGTCTATGGCCGCCTGGACCACATATATCATTGTAAAGAGGAGCCTTTCAGCGTCAAAATAAGACAATAAAAAGGGGGGCATGTATCTTCTAAGAAAGTTTTTGTCTTTCAAGTATTGTCGATCCGTTTTCACACATGTCCGAACAGAACAGTTCTGGGTTTTACCCTAGTCTACTTTCACTTTGGTATCAGGAACAAAATAGCGGAATAATACCAATATTACACTTTTACTACATCACGTGCATATTTACGAACCATTTAAACACTATTTCACCATTCAACTCCACATTTGTCAAGAAATATCTCCATTTACAGGCAAACCAAAGGTTTTTTAAGGACTACTTGAGTGTATCACCACTTGGCCCGCGGAGGCATTTAGTGTTTCTTTACGTTTCTTACGACGCTTAATTTGAACTTCCGCCAGTTGTGGTAATCGCCATTTTGAAGAGCTACAAATCCTTCAGAGCCAGCTGATATTTAGTTTCTATGATTTTTCAAAATATTAAACACCTTCTTTGTACAAAATAAATACAGAATTGGGACTTTAAAATACTAATTTAATTTTTGGTACCCATATCTAAGCTCTACACTAAATATTTGGTACTTTCACGGACCCCCATCACCCAAATATATCCCCTGCCAACCAATACCTTGTCAATTTCAGTTGTTAATATAAGAAGGGACGTAACCGCGGAATCACTGTTGTATATCGTATCGTGGTAACCTACCTACAATCTATAGTTCTGCAGTGATCTGTCTAGTCTGTCGCTCTCATGTATGTGGTGTAATGTACATGTGTTCTCGTGCAGCTACAATATACGAGTACGTGACATCTCTCGCATTAGTTTAATCAATTATCTTATATGATTATGTGTGTGTACTAGTCGCTATCAAAAAGGGGAAGTAACTGTGCCTGTAAGTTGAATAGAAATTTATTGGTCTTTAAGTGTAGCCTTTCTCAAGTTTAACACTCCAGCATAAAAATTGTCAATTCTAGTTATAGTTGTCCCATACACAGTATACACAATAATTTATAGGTACTTTGAGATCCTCTACATCGGATGGGGACAGAACAATCTTGAAGCCGAGTTTGAGCCAGCGTTGTCTGATTCTCCATTGAATGAATTCCCAAGTGGACCGGAAATTACCGAGACAGATGATCCAACACCGGAAGAAGAAGCTGCAGTCCGTGCAGCTCTTCAGAAAAAACAGTTGGAGGCGGAGTTTGCTCAAAATCTAGAAGAAGGTGATGATGACGACGATGATGAGGATGAATAAGCAAGTCTGTTTCAAATCAATGTTCTGCATGATTGTTTGTGCAAGTTGATGAAGATGTGTTGAACTGAAGGTGGCGTTTATTTGTTAAGCTGATACTACTATTGAAATGACATTGACCGATGTTTTGTAGTGTTTTCCAATTTCCGTCCATAAAATTATGTGTTATGTTAAATTTTATATTGAACCTCAGAGTGATTGAATAGTATATTTATATATTAATAAAATGTATTGTATTTTAAATGAAGAGTACACGACCTGTCAATCTTGACAAATATGCACAACTAAACTTGGTATCGACCATTCATTTGAAATTCCACTTTCAGGGTTAAAAAGATATGAGGACATCGGACAGGCAAGGCAACACCCAACTTAACCAGCTGAGCACAGAAAAAAGTAACAACAACACACAATTACACGGAGCAATGCCAACACATAACCGACAAGAAAAATATTGAAAGCCCAAGTTCCCGTTTTAAGGTTATTTCTGAGCAATAAACGGCAATAACTGGCAAAATGAAGCAGTCCTAACATTGTTAGGAATAGTTCAATACTCACAACTAAGCTCTGTACCAAGTATTTGTGACTATAACCATTGAGGGGCAGTCGTTTGAGGACAATACGCATGCCACCATCCAGAAACAAACTCAATATTTCTCCTCCGAAATTTTTTATTTGTGCGAGACATAATAATCCACCAGTTCCATCTTGCACTCCACAAGCAAACGTAAGACATTCACTTAGCCAATGCCATGTGAGAACATTCTATCTATTCGGTTGATATCCAAATGAATCCACAGTAAATTACCTCATTGCAATATCATACAAGAACCCATATAAGACAAAGCAGTCAGGAATTTAAAATTTATTAAACAATAAAACATACACACATAATAATTTTAGGCTATTATTGTGCAGTTGCTCTATCACGACACAATAACAAATGAAACAAGCAAGCACATCATATACAAATAATTATAATACATCAAATAAACATCAAAACATAATGATATCATTTATAATGTCAAAATTATCATAACTTCAGTCACACTATTATGTGAAAGAGAGTTGTATTTTCATTACAACGAGAGTTAATCCACCTTCAAAAACACGTATGCCCTGGTTGAAGCTAGGCAAGTCAGTCCATAAAAACAGCTAAGCCATTCAGGTGCTATAATTATGTTGTAATGTTTCATAGTGTTACATGGCTTCAACAATGTAAGGTGATTATGATGGTTTACGAGTATTCCATGTTTGAAAGCCATGACTTGATGGACTTGCCTCCTGCATCAGTGAATGTGGAGCATAAAAACGGGTCAGATGGGGAGCATATATCTTTAAATACAGTTATACTAATAGCAAAATATCATTTAGTCCACATGGTATTTAACTATTTATCTGTTACAATTTGTCCCTTTGGCGCAACAAGGTTGTATTTTTATATATAACCCTTTAGCACAAAAGGGATGAATCATTAATAAGTATTTTATAAAAAGAACACGGACAAATCGACATACAATGCAACAATCAACAATGATTCGTAGAAAAACACAATCAATAATGGATCAAACCTGTTAATTAACAGGTGCACTTTAAAGTATAATCCGGACTAACACTCAATGACTATACAGTACTGTCTTTTAGCTCATCGTTAAAACACGAAATGTATACATGTAGGAATTACACTATAACCAGGTTTTTATTTATAGGCCAATGAATTGAGTCTATCGCTATTTTTCTCCTGGTCACGTGGGTGTGCGCCCAACAGGAATATTGATATCATGTTGAACTGCCCTCGCAGATACCAATTTACATATTGGTCTAGTGGAGCATGTGGGTTATTCTTGCTTAAAGAAATTAACCAGTGGTCATCGTTTAAGAACTAAGTACTTTTCATGATCATTAATGACCAAACTAAATGATGCTGACGATTTACCCTTGGAATGTAGATTATACTTATAATTTTATATGCCAACACACACACTCGTTACGACATACCATAATAGGCAGAATAAATTTATATAGGACACTTCTATGTACACATGTATATGAAAGACATGTTTAGCCAATACTACTTACCAAAGCACAAACCGTAGTTTGGTGAAATGGATAAATGTGTATAGAATTTCACCTATAAATAGCCTAACATTTATTCATTGAATATCATCTCATACTTGTCTGTCGAAATAAACAGACATGCACTTGTATGGAATGAGTCAAATTCTTTAGATGAAAACGTCTGTTTCTGTAACGAACTACAAACAAGCTGCCGTCACTCACTGCTACAAATAAACAATAATAAGTCACCAGTGATTCACTACAACCTGTCTGCAATAGGAAGTAAACAGTCAGTAGGTGTAACCAGAACACAGTAGTTTCCAACGGCAACACTAAATATTCATCAGGAAACCAGTGACTCACTGAAACTAGTCTTAATTTTGCTGCAACAGCTACATGTACCATCATCTTCCAAAATGAGTATAAAAAGCAGTCATAGGGAAGCACTTTCGTTTTGTAAAAAATGAAAAATCTGCAACAATAATACAATTCTTTTAATTTTGTAGATTTACTTAGAGTACAACCTAAACTGAACCCCCAAAAGGAATACATCTTGTTTCTTATCCATTTCCTAATCATGACAGCAAAATGTTTAGGAAATTTATTTAAACCATAAAAATAAATAAGTGTTGCCTAAACAACGTGACAAATTAATTTAAATGAGTTGTGTTGGTTTCATATTGAATCGTTAATGAGGTCTAATAGGACATGTTTAATTTAAAATGCTGGGTGATTTCAATAGTCTAGAGCAAATGACAAGTTAAAAATGTCAGGTGATTGTATTAGTCTAGATCACATGACTGTTTCAGAAGCAATCAAGTTAGACCATGTGACATTGTTGACCAATGAGATAATATCATGAACTACTAGGTCCAGCTTGATCGACACCATCACTCCCACCGGCAGGTTCATCTGAAAATAGAAATAAAAAAGATACGTAATATATTCAAATATGCACTTATTTTCCAGAGTCCACAGTATTTGATTATTGAAAATGGTAGCTTTATTTAGCTTTCATTTTAATAATCAAGAACAAAGTTTGGAATAGGAAAAATGAAGGTCTCTGATAGTTATTTGATACTTTAAGAGAAATTTCGAACCCAAATCCTTCTTTTAAAGATTGTCTGGATTGGCTACATGAAAGCATTTCTAAATCCCTGTTTGCTGTGTATAAGCAATAATTCATACACTCTTGACATCTTGGGTATCCTCCGTGTAGGACTGAATTTAGGTAAAACCGAGGGCTAAAAACAAGAGGGAGGGGCCTGAATTTGATACCAATAACTTTCATTGACGAGATTATGTCTCACCTCCATCCGCTCCTCCATGATAACATTTGTGTTTATGACCTCTACAGTGTCCAGTTTCATCATCATCTTCGTCAGAAGATTCACCAAATGTTCGTGGTTTCTCATAGATACAACAACCTGTCCAGAACAACAATAATAACATGTCATTATTATAGGATCAAATTCAAAACAAAGGAAATGTGAATTATTCAAGAAACAAGGTAATCTTAACTTTCAGACATGCTATTGTTCGACCAACAGCACATTTACCCAACACCCTTGAGCCCAAGACAGCTGTCTTACTCAACGTTAATTCATTTAAACACATTCTTGGCTATCAGTATATAGTAGTTCGACAATTTTTATTTTCCCCTTTTGTGTATTATATTCGACTGCATTCTGACATTATATCAATGAAGAGAAGAGGTTCCATGCTTCAAAAATATACAAAAGACAGGGGTCACGTATCATAATTATCAGAAAAGTTTTGTCAGTCAAACGTGATAGACATATTTTCACAGTCGCACAGTGCGGCCGAATCCGGGTTTTACCCTACCCTACTTTCACATTGGTATTTTGGCCAAAATCCAATACACAGTAGTTTCAAAGCTAATGTATTCCTATTTATGGCCCCATTTTGCACAAATAGTATGTTTCAGCAAGAAAAGTGTCTCCCATACCTGCCAATGTTTTGCTATTTGCTGTCAAAGTTTTTCCCGGTTCCTAGGTTATAATAAATTAAAAATAATAAATTATAAAATCAATTTATAATACATTTGCACTTTAGCTCAATGTAAATTGTCCGTAGCAGGTCCCGATTTTCAACATTTTTAGTCTATGGCCGCCTGGACCACATATATCATTGTAAAGAGGAGCCTTTCAGCGTCAAAATAAGACAATAAAAAGGGGGGCATGTATCTTCTAAGAAAGTTTTTGTCTTTCAAGTATTGTCGATCCGTTTTCACACATGTCCGAACAGAACAGTTCTGGGTTTTACCCTAGTCTACTTTCACTTTGGTATCAGGAACAAAATAGCGGAATAATACCAATATTACACTTTTACTACATCACGTGCATATTTACGAACCATTTAAACACTATTTCACCATTCAACTCCACATTTGTCAAGAAATATCTCCATTTACAGGCAAACCAAAGGTTTTTTAAGGACTACTTGAGTGTATCACCACTTGGCCCGCGGAGGCATTTAGTGTTTCTTTACGTTTCTTACGACGCTAAATTTGAACTTCCGCCAGTTGTGGTAATCGCCATTTTGAAGAGCTACAAATCCTTCAGAGCCAGCTGATATTTAGTTTCTATGATTTTTCAAAATACTAAACACCTTCTTTGTACAAAATAAATACAGAATTGGGACTTTAAAATACTAATTTAATTTTTGGTACCCATATCTAAGCTCTACACTAAATATTTGGTACTTTCACGGACCCCCATCACCCAAATATATCCCCTGCCAACCAATACCTTGTCAATTTCAGTTGTTAATATAAGAAGGGACGTAACCGCGGAATCACTGTTGTATATCGTATCGTGGTAACCTACCTACAATCTATAGTTCTGCAGTGATCTGTCTAGTCTGTCGCTCTCATGTATGTGGTGTAATGTACATGTGTTCTCGTGCAGCTACAATATACGAGTACGTGACATCTCTCGCATTAGTTTAATCAATTATCTTATATGATTATGTGTGTGTACTAGTCGCTATCAAAAAGGGGAAGTAACTGTGCCTGTAAGTTGAATAGAAATTTATTGGTCTTTAAGTGTAGCCTTTCTCAAGTTTAACACTCCAGCATAAAAATTGTCAATTCTAGTTATAGTTGTCCCATACACAGTATACACAATAATTTATAGGTACTTTGAGATCCTCTACATCGGATGGGGACAGAACAATCTTGAAGCCGAGTTTGAGCCAGCGTTGTCTGATTCTCCATTGAATGAATTCCCAAGTGGACCGGAAATTACCGAGACAGATGATCCAACACCGGAAGAAGAAGCTGCAGTCCGTGCAGCTCTTCAGGAAAAACAGTTGGAGGCGGAGTTTGCTCAAAATCTAGAAGAAGGTGATGATGACGACGATGATGAGGATGAATAAGCAAGTCTGTTTCAAATCAATGTTCTGCATGATTGTTTGTGCAAGTTGATGAAGATGTGTTGAACTGAAGGTGGCGTTTATTTGTTAAGCTGATACTACTATTGAAATGACATTGACCGATGTTTTGTAGTGTTTTCCAATTTCCGTCCATAAAATTATGTGTTATGTTAAATTTTATATTGAACCTCAGAGTGATTGAATAGTATATTTATATATTAATAAAATGTATTGTATTTTAAATGAAGAGTACACGACCTGTCAATCTTGACAAATATGCACAACTAAACTTGGTATCGACCATTCATTTGAAATTCCACTTTCAGGGTTAAAAAGATATGAGGACATCGGACAGGCAAGGCAACACCCAACTTAACCAGCTGAGCACAGAAAAAAGTAACAACAACACACAATTACACGGAGCAATGCCAACACATAACCGACAAGAAAAATATTGAAAGCCCAAGTTCCCGTTTTAAGGTTATTTCTGAGCAATAAACGGCAATAACTGGCAAAATGAAGCAGTCTTAACATTGTTAGGAATAGTTCAATACTCACAACTAAGCTCTGTACCAAGTATTTGTGACTATAACCATTGAGGGGCAGTCGTTTGAGGACAATACGCATGCCACCATCCAGAAACAAACTCAATATTTCTCCTCCGAAATTTTTTATTTGTGCGAGACATAATAATCCACCAGTTCCATCTTGCACTCCACAAGCAAACGTAAGACATTCACTTAGCCAATGCCATGTAAGAACATTCTATCTATTCGGTTGATATCCAAATGAATCCACAGTAAATTACCTCATTGCAATATCATACAAGAACCCATATAAGACAAAGCAGTCAGGAATTTAAAATTTATTAAACAATAAAACATACACACATAATAATTTTAGGCTATTATTGTGCAGTTGCTCTATCACGACACAATAACAAATGAAACAAGCAAGCACATCATATACAAATAATTATAATACATCAAATAAACATCAAAACATAATGATATCATTTATAATGTCAAAATTATCATAACTTCAGTCACACTATTATGTGAAAGAGAGTTGTATTTTCATTACAACGAGAGTTAATCCACCTTCAAAAACACGTATGCCCTAGCTAGGCAAGTCAGTCCATAAAAACAGCTAAGCCATTCAGGTGCTATAATTATGTTGTAATGTTTCATAGTGTTACATGGCTTCAACAATGTAAGGTGATTATGATGGTTTACGAGTATTCCATGTTTGAAAGCCATGACTTGATGGACTTGCCTCCTGCATCAGTGAATGTGGAGCATAAAAACGGGTCAGATGGGGAGCATATATCTTTAAATACAGTTATACTAATAGCAAAATATCATTTAGTCCACATGGTATTTAACTATTTATCTGTTACAATTTGTCCCTTTGGCGCAACAAGGTTGTATTTTTATATATAACCCTTTAGCACAAAAGGGATGAATCATTAATAAGTATTTTATAAAAAGAACACGGACAAATCGACATACAATGCAACAATCAACAATGATTCGTAGAAAAACACAATCAATAATGGATCAAACCTGTTAATTAACAGGTGCACTTTAAAGTATAATCCGGACTAACACTCAATGACTATACAGTACTGTCTTTTAGCTCATCGTTAAAACACGAAATGTATACATGTAGGAATTACACTATAACCAGGTTTTTATTTATAGGCCAATGAATTGAGTCTATCGCTATTTTTCTCCTGGTCACGTGGGTGTGCGCCCAACAGGAATATTGATATCATGTTGAACTGCCCTCGCAGATACCAATTTACATATTGGTCTAGTGGAGCATGTGGGTTATTCTTGCTTAAAGAAATTAACCAGTGGTCATCGTTTAAGAACTAAGTACTTTTCATGATCATTAATGACCAAACTAAATGATGCTGACGATTTACCCTTGGAATGTAGATTATACTTATAATTTTATATGCCAACACACACACTCGTTACGACATACCATAATAGGCAGAATAAATTTATATAGGACACTTCTATGTACACATGTATATGAAAGACATGTTTAGCCAATACTACTTACCAAAGCACAAACCGTAGTTTGGTGAAATGGATAAATGTGTATAGAATTTCACCTATAAATAGCCTAACATTTATTCATTGAATATCATCTCATACTTGTCTGTCGAAATAAACAGACATGCACTTGTATGGAATGAGTCAAACTCTTTAGATGAAAACGTCTGTTTCTGTAACGAACTACAAACAAGCTGCCGTCACTCACTGCTACAAATAAACAATAATAAGTCACCAGTGATTCACTACAACCTGTCTGCAATAGGAAGGAAACAGTCAGTAGGTGTAACCAGAACACAGTAGTTTCCAACGGCAACACTAAATATTCATCAGGAAACCAGTGACTCACTGAAACTAGTCTTAATTTTGCTGCAACAGCTACATGTACCATCATCTTCCAAAATGAGTATAAAAAGCAGTCATAGGGAAGCACTTTCGTTTTGTAAAAAATGAAAAATCTGCAACAATAATACAATTCTTTTAATTTTGTAGATTTACTTAGAGTACAACCTAAACTGAACCCCCAAAAGGAATACATCTTGTTTCTTATCCATTTCCTAATCATGACAGCAAAATGTTTAGGAAATTTATTTAAACCATAAAAATAAATAAGTGTTGCCTAAACAACGTGACAAATTAATTTAAATGAGTTGTGTTGGTTTCATATTGAATCGTTAATGAGGTCTAATAGGACATGTTTAATTTAAAATGCTGGGTGATTTCAATAGTCTAGAGCAAATGACAAGTTAAAAATGTCAGGTGATTGTATTAGTCTAGATCACATGACTGTTTCAGAAGCAATCAAGTTAGACTATGTGACATTGTTGACCAATGAGATAATATCATGAACTACTAGGTCCAGCTTGATCGACACCATCACTCCCACCGGCAGGTTCATCTGAAAATAGAAATAAAAAAGATACGTAATATATTCAAATATGCACTTATTTTCCAGAGTCCACAGTATTTGATTATTGAAAATGGTAGCTTTATTTAGCTTTCATTTTAATAATCAAGAACAAAGTTTGGAATAGGAAAAATGAAGGTCTCTGATAGTTATTTGATACTTTAAGAGAAATTTCGAACCCAAATCCTTCTTTTAAAGATTGTCTGGATTGGCTACATGAAAGCATTTCTAAATCCCTGTTTGCTGTGTATAAGCAATAATTCATACACTCTTGACATCTTGGGTATCCTCCGTGTAGGACTGAATTTAGGTAAAACCGAGGGCTAAAAACAAGAGGGAGGGGCCTGAATTTGATACCAATAACTTTCATTGACGAGATTATGTCTCACCTCCATCCGCTCCTCCATGATAACATTTGTGTTTATGACCTCTACAGTGTCCAGTTTCATCATAATCTTCGTCAGAAGATTCACCAAATGTTCGTGGTTTCTCATAGATACAACAACCTGTCCAGAACAACAATAATAGCATGTCATTATTATAGGATCAAATTCAAAACAAAGGAAATGTGAATTATTCAAGAAACAAGGTAATCTCAACTTTCAGACATGCTATTGTTCGACCAACAGCACATTTACCCAACACCCTTGAGCCCAAGACAGCTGTCTTACTCAACGTTAATTCATTTAAACACATTCTTGGCTATCAGTATATAGTAGTTCGACAATTTTTATTTTCCCCTTTTGTGTATTATATTCGACTGCATTCTGACATTATATCAATGAAGAGAAGAGGTTCCATGCTTCAAAAATATACAAAAGACAGGGGTCACGTATCATAATTATCAGAAAAGTTTTGTCAGTCAAACGTGATAGACATATTTTCACAGTCGCACAGTGCGGCCGAATCCGGGTTTTACCCTACCCTACTTTCACATTGGTATTTTGGCCAAAATCCAATACACAGTAGTTTCAAAGCTAATGTATTCCTATTTATGGCCCCATTTTGCACAAATAGTATGTTTCAGCAAGAAAAGTGTCTCCCATACCTGCCAATGTTTTGCTATTTGCTGTCAAAGTTTTTCCCGGTTCCTAGGTTATAATAAATTAAAAATAATAAATTATAAAATCAATTTATAATACATTTGCACTTTAGCTCAATGTAAATTGTCCGTAGCAGGTCCCGATTTTCAACATTTTTAGTCTATGGCCGCCTGGACCACATATATCATTGTAAAGAGGAGCCTTTCAGCGTCAAAATAAGACAATAAAAAGGGGGGCATGTATCTTCTAAGAAAGTTTTTGTCTTTCAAGTATTGTCGATCCGTTTTCACACATGTCCGAACAGAACAGTTCTGGGTTTTACCCTAGTCTACTTTCACTTTGGTATCAGGAACAAAATAGCGGAATAATACCAATATTACACTTTTACTACATCACGTGCATATTTACGAACCATTTAAACACTATTTCACCATTCAACTCCACATTTGTCAAGAAATATCTCCATTTACAGGCAAACCAAAGGTTTTTTAAGGACTACTTGAGTGTATCACCACTTGGCCCGCGGAGGCATTTAGTGTTTCTTTACGTTTCTTACGACGCTAAATTTGAACTTCCGCCAGTTGTGGTAATCGCCATTTTGAAGAGCTACAAATCCTTCAGAGCCAGCTGATATTTAGTTTCTATGATTTTTCAAAATACTAAACACCTTCTTTGTACAAAATAAATACAGAATTGGGACTTTAAAATACTAATTTAATTTTTGGTACCCATATCTAAGCTCTACACTAAATATTTGGTACTTTCACGGACCCCCATCACCCAAATATATCCCCTGCCAACCAATACCTTGTCAATTTCAGTTGTTAATATAAGAAGGGACGTAACCGCGGAATCACTGTTGTATATCGTATCGTGGTAACCTACCTACAATCTATAGTTCTGCAGTGATCTGTCTAGTCTGTCGCTCTCATGTATGTGGTGTAATGTACATGTGTTCTCGTGCAGCTACAATATACGAGTACGTGACATCTCTCGCATTAGTTTAATCAATTATCTTATATGATTATGTGTGTGTACTAGTCGCTATCAAAAAGGGGAAGTAACTGTGCCTGTAAGTTGAATAGAAATTTATTGGTCTTTAAGTGTAGCCTTTCTCAAGTTTAACACTCCAGCATAAAAATTGTCAATTCTAGTTATAGTTGTCCCATACACAGTATACACAATAATTTATAGGTACTTTGAGATCCTCTACATCGGATGGGGACAGAACAATCTTGAAGCCGAGTTTGAGCCAGCGTTGTCTGATTCTCCATTGAATGAATTCCCAAGTGGACCGGAAATTACCGAGACAGATGATCCAACACCGGAAGAAGAAGCTGCAGTCCGTGCAGCTCTTCAGGAAAAACAGTTGGAGGCGGAGTTTGCTCAAAATCTAGAAGAAGGTGATGATGACGACGATGATGAGGATGAATAAGCAAGTCTGTTTCAAATCAATGTTCTGCATGATTGTTTGTGCAAGTTGATGAAGATGTGTTGAACTGAAGGTGGCGTTTATTTGTTAAGCTGATACTACTATTGAAATGACATTGACCGATGTTTTGTAGTGTTTTCCAATTTCCGTCCATAAAATTATGTGTTATGTTAAATTTTATATTGAACCTCAGAGTGATTGAATAGTATATTTATATATTAATAAAATGTATTGTATTTTAAATGAAGAGTACACGACCTGTCAATCTTGACAAATATGCACAACTAAACTTGGTATCGACCATTCATTTGAAATTCCACTTTCAGGGTTAAAAAGATATGAGGACATCGGACAGGCAAGGCAACACCCAACTTAACCAGCTGAGCACAGAAAAAAGTAACAACAACACACAATTACACGGAGCAATGCCAACACATAACCGACAAGAAAAATATTGAAAGCCCAAGTTCCCGTTTTAAGGTTATTTCTGAGCAATAAACGGCAATAACTGGCAAAATGAAGCAGTCCTAACATTGTTAGGAATAGTTCAATACTCACAACTAAGCTCTGTACCAAGTATTTGTGACTATAACCATTGAGGGGCAGTCGTTTGAGGACAATACGCATGCCACCATCCAGAAACAAACTCAATATTTCTCCTCCGAAATTTTTTATTTGTGCGAGACATAATAATCCACCAGTTCCATCTTGCACTCCACAAGCAAACGTAAGACATTCACTTAGCCAATGCCATGTAAGAACATTCTATCTATTCGGTTGATATCCAAATGAATCCACAGTAAATTACCTCATTGCAATATCATACAAGAACCCATATAAGACAAAGCAGTCAGGAATTTAAAATTTATTAAACAATAAAACATACACACATAATAATTTTAGGCTATTATTGTGCAGTTGCTCTATCACGACACAATAACAAATGAAACAAGCAAGCACATCATATACAAATAATTATAATACATCAAATAAACATCAAAACATAATGATATCATTTATAATGTCAAAATTATCATAACTTCAGTCACACTATTATGTGAAAGAGAGTTGTATTTTCATTACAACGAGAGTTAATCCACCTTCAAAAACACGTATGCCCTGGTTGAAGCTAGGCAAGTCAGTCCATAAAAACAGCTAAGCCATTCAGGTGCTATAATTATGTTGTAATGTTTCATAGTGTTACATGGCTTCAACAATGTAAGGTGATTATGATGGTTTAAGAGTATTCCATGTTTGAAAGCCATGACTTGATGGACTTGCCTCCTGCATCAGTGAATGTGGAGCATAAAAACGGGTCAGATGGGGAGCATATATCTTTAAATACAGTTATACTAATAGCAAAATATCATTTAGTCCACATGGTATTTAACTATTTATCTGTTACAATTTGTCCCTTTGGCGCAACAAGGTTGTATTTTTATATATAACCCTTTAGCACAAAAGGGATGAATCATTAATAAGTATTTTATAAAAAGAACACGGACAAATCGACATACAATGCAACAATCAACAATGATTCGTAGAAAAACACAATCAATAATGGATCAAACCTGTTAATTAACAGGTGCACTTTAAAGTATAATCCGGACTAACACTCAATGACTATACAGTACTGTCTTTTAGCTCATCGTTAAAACACGAAATGTATACATGTAGGAATTACACTAAAACCAGGTTTTTATTTATAGGCCAATGAATTGAGTCTATCGCTATTTTTCTCCTGGTCACGTGGGTGTGCGCCCAACAGGAATATTGATATCATGTTGAACTGCCCTCGCAGATACCAATTTACATATTGGTCTAGTGGAGCATGTGGGTTATTCTTGCTTAAAGAAATTAACCAGTGGTCATCGTTTAAGAACTAAGTACTTTTCATGATCATTAATGACCAAACTAAATGATGCTGACGATTTACCCTTGGAATGTAGATTATACTTATAATTTTATATGCCAACACACACACTCGTTACGACATACCATAATAGGCAGAATAAATTTATATAGGACACTTCTATGTACACATGTATATGAAAGACATGTTTAGCCAATACTACTTACCAAAGCACAAACCGTAGTTTGGTGAAATGGATAAATGTGTATAGAATTTCACCTATAAATAGCCTAACATTTATTCATTGAATATCATCTCATACTTGTCTGTCGAAATAAACAGACATGCACTTGTATGGAATGAGTCAAACTCTTTAGATGAAAACGTCTGTTTCTGTAACGAACTACAAACAAGCTGCCGTCACTCACTGCTACAAATAAACAATAATAAGTCACCAGTGATTCACTACAACCTGTCTGCAATAGGAAGGAAACAGTCAGTAGGTGTAACCAGAACACAGTAGTTTCCAACGGCAACACTAAATATTCATCAGGAAACCAGTGACTCACTGAAACTAGTCTTAATTTTGCTGCAACAGCTACATGTACCATCATCTTCCAAAATGAGTATAAAAAGCAGTCATAGGGAAGCACTTTCGTTTTGTAAAAAATGAAAAATCTGCAACAATAATACAATTCTTTTAATTTTGTAGATTTACTTAGAGTACAACCTAAACTGAACCCCCAAAAGGAATACATCTTGTTTCTTATCCATTTCCTAATCATGACAGCAAAATGTTTAGGAAATTTATTTAAACCATAAAAATAAATAAG
Source organism: Spisula subtruncata (assembly GCA_963678985.1). Taxonomy (NCBI): domain Eukaryota; kingdom Metazoa; phylum Mollusca; class Bivalvia; order Venerida; family Mactridae; genus Spisula; species Spisula subtruncata. The sequence continues at coordinate 33,261,238 of OY787673.1, read as the reverse complement.
TGTTGCCTAAACAACGTGACAAATTAATTTAAATGAGTTGTGTTGGTTTCATATTGAATCGTTAATGAGGTCTAATAGGACATGTTTAATTTAAAATGCTGGGTGATTTCAATAGTCTAGAGCAAATGACAAGTTAAAAATGTCAGGTGATTGTATTAGTCTAGATCACATGACTGTTTCAGAAGCAATCAAGTTAGACCATGTGACATTGTTGACCAATGAGATAATATCATGAACTACTAGGTCCAGCTTGATCGACACCATCACTCCCACCGGCAGGTTCATCTGAAAATAGAAATAAAAAAGATACGTAATATATTCAAATATGCACTTATTTTCCAGAGTCCACAGTATTTGATTATTGAAAATGGTAGCTTTATTTAGCTTTCATTTTAATAATCAAGAACAAAGTTTGGAATAGGAAAAATGAAGGTCTCTGATAGTTATTTGATACTTTAAGAGAAATTTCGAACCCAAATCCTTCTTTTAAAGATTGTCTGGATTGGCTACATGAAAGCATTTCTAAATCCCTGTTTGCTGTGTATAAGCAATAATTCATACACTCTTGACATCTTGGGTATCCTCCGTGTAGGACTGAATTTAGGTAAAACCGAGGGCTAAAAACAAGAGGGAGGGGCCTGAATTTGATACCAATAACTTTCATTGACGAGATTATGTCTCACCTCCATCCGCTCCTCCATGATAACATTTGTGTTTATGACCTCTACAGTGTCCAGTTTCATCATCATCTTCGTCAGAAGATTCACCAAATGTTCGTGGTTTCTCATAGATACAACAACCTGTCCAGAACAACAATAATAACATGTCATTATTATAGGATCAAATTCAAAACAAAGGAAATGTGAATTATTCAAGAAACAAGGTAATCTTAACTTTCAGACATGCTATTGTTCGACCAACAGCACATTAACCCAACACCCTTGAGCCCAAGACAGCTGTCTTACTCAACGTTAATTCATTTAAACACATTCTTGGCTATCAGTATATAGTAGTTCGACAATTTTTATTTTCCCCTTTTGTGTATTATATTCGACTGCATTCTGACATTATATCAATGAAGAGAAGAGGTTCCATGCTTCAAAAATATACAAAAGACAGGGGTCACGTATCATAATTATCAGAAAAGTTTTGTCAGTCAAACGTGATAGACATATTTTCACAGTCGCACAGTGCGGCCGAATCCGGGTTTTACCCTACCCTACTTTCACATTGGTATTTTGGCCAAAATCCAATACACAGTAGTTTCAAAGCTAATGTATTCCTATTTATGGCCCCATTTTGCACAAATAGTATGTTTCAGCAAGAAAAGTGTCTCCCATACCTGCCAATGTTTTGCTATTTGCTGTCAAAGTTTTTCCCGGTTCCTAGGTTATAATAAATTAAAAATAATAAATTATAAAATCAATTTATAATACATTTGCACTTTAGCTCAATGTAAATTGTCCGTAGCAGGTCCCGATTTTCAACATTTTTAGTCTATGGCCGCCTGGACCACATATATCATTGTAAAGAGGAGCATTTCAGCGTCAAAATAAGACAATAAAAAGGGGGGCATGTATCTTCTAAGAAAGTTTTTGTCTTTCAAGTATTGTCGATCCGTTTTCACACATGTCCGAACAGAACAGTTCTGGGTTTTACCCTAGTCTACTTTCACTTTGGTATCAGGAACAAAATAGCGGAATAATACCAATATTACACTTTTACTACATCACGTGCATATTTACGAACCATTTAAACACTATTTCACCATTCAACTCCACATTTGTCAAGAAATATCTCCATTTACAGGCAAACCAAAGGTTTTTTAAGGACTACTTGAGTGTATCACCACTTGGCCCGCGGAGGCATTTAGTGTTTCTTTACGTTTCTTACGACGCTAAATTTGAACTTCCGCCAGTTGTGGTAATCGCCATTTCGAAGAGCTACAAATCCTTCAGAGCCAGCTGATATTTAGTTTCTATGATTTTTCAAAATATTAAACACCTTCTTTGTACAAAATAAATACAGAATTGGGACTTTAAAATACTAATTTAATTTTTGGTACCCATATCTAAGCTCTACACTAAATATTTGGTACTTTCACGGACCCCCATCACCCAAATATATCCCCTGCCAACCAATACCTTGTCAATTTCAGTTGTTAATATAAGAAGGGACGTAACCGCGGAATCACTGTTGTATATCGTATCGTGGTAACCTACCTACAATCTATAGTTCTGCAGTGATCTGTCTAGTCTGTCGCTCTCATGTATGTGGTGTAATGTACATGTGTTCTCGTGCAGCTACAATATACGAGTACGTGACATCTCTCGCATTAGTTTAATCAATTATCTTATATGATTATGTGTGTGTACTAGTCGCTATCAAAAAGGGGAAGTAACTGTGCCTGTAAGTTGAATAGAAATTTATTGGTCTTTAAGTGTAGCCTTTCTCAAGTTTAACACTCCAGCATAAAAATTGTCAATTCTAGTTATAGTTGTCCCATACACAGTATACACAATAATTTATAGGTACTTTGAGATCCTCTACATCGGATGGGGACAGAACAATCTTGAAGCCGAGTTTGAGCCAGCGTTGTCTGATTCTCCATTGAATGAATTCCCAAGTGGACCGGAAATTACCGAGACAGATGATCCAACACCGGAAGAAGAAGCTGCAGTCCGTGCAGCTCTTCAGGAAAAACAGTTGGAGGCGGAGTTTGCTCAAAATCTAGAAGAAGGTGATGATGACGACGATGATGAGGATGAATAAGCAAGTCTGTTTCAAATCAATGTTCTGCATGATTGTTTGTGCAAGTTGATGAAGATGTGTTGAACTGAAGGTGGCGTTTATTTGTTAAGCTGATACTACTATTGAAATGACATTGACCGATGTTTTGTAGTGTTTTCCAATTTCCGTCCATAAAATTATGTGTTATGTTAAATTTTATATTGAACCTCAGAGTGATTGAATAGTATATTTATATATTAATAAAATGTATTGTATTTTAAATGAAGAGTACACGACCTGTCAATCTTGACAAATATGCACAACTAAACTTGGTATCGACCATTCATTTGAAATTCCACTTTCAGGGTTAAAAAGATATGAGGACATCGGACAGGCAAGGCAACACCCAACTTAACCAGCTGAGCACAGAAAAAAGTAACAACAACACACAATTACACGGAGCAATGCCAACACATAACCGACAAGAAAAATATTGAAAGCCCAAGTTCCCGTTTTAAGGTTATTTCTGAGCAATAAACGGCAATAACTGGCAAAATGAAGCAGTCCTAACATTGTTAGGAATAGTTCAATACTCACAACTAAGCTCTGTACCAAGTATTTGTGACTATAACCATTGAGGGGCAGTCGTTTGAGGACAATACGCATGCCACCATCCAGAAACAAACTCAATATTTCTCCTCCGAAATTTTTTATTTGTGCGAGACATAATAATCCACCAGTTCCATCTTGCACTCCACAAGCAAACGTAAGACATTCACTTAGCCAATGCCATGTAAGAACATTCTATCTATTCGGTTGATATCCAAATGAATCCACAGTAAATTACCTCATTGCAATATCATACAAGAACCCATATAAGACAAAGCAGTCAGGAATTTAAAATTTATTAAACAATAAAACATACACACATAATAATTTTAGGCTATTATTGTGCAGTTGCTCTATCACGACACAATAACAAATGAAACAAGCAAGCACATCATAAACAAATAATTATAATACATCAAATAAACATCAAAACATAATGATATCATTTATAATGTCAAAATTATCATAACTTCAGTCACACTATTATGTGAAAGAGAGTTGTATTTTCATTACAACGAGAGTTAATCCACCTTCAAAAACACGTATGCCCTGGTTGAAGCTAGGCAAGTCAGTCCATAAAAACAGCTAAGCCATTCAGGTGCTATAATTATGTTGTAATGTTTCATAGTGTTACATGGCTTCAACAATGTAAGGTGATTATGATGGTTTACGAGTATTCCATGTTTGAAAGCCATGACTTGATGGACTTGCCTCCTGCATCAGTGAATGTGGAGCATAAAAACGGGTCAGATGGGGAGCATATATCTTTAAATACAGTTATACTAATAGCAAAATATCATTTAGTCCACATGGTATTTAACTATTTATCTGTTACAATTTGTCCCTTTGGCGCAACAAGGTTGTATTTTTATATATAACCCTTTAGCACAAAAGGGATGAATCATTAATAAGTATTTTATAAAAAGAACACGGACAAATCGACATACAATGCAACAATCAACAATGATTCGTAGAAAAACACAATCAATAATGGATCAAACCTGTTAATTAACAGGTGCACTTTAAAGTATAATCCGGACTAACACTCAATGACTATACAGTACTGTCTTTTAGCTCATCGTTAAAACACGAAATGTATACATGTAGGAATTACACTATAACCAGGTTTTTATTTATAGGCCAATGAATTGAGTCTATCGCTATTTTTCTCCTGGTCACGTGGGTGTGCGCCCAACAGGAATATTGATATCATGTTGAACTGCCCTCGCAGATACCAATTTACATATTGGTCTAGTGGAGCATGTGGGTTATTCTTGCTTAAAGAAATTAACCAGTGGTCATCGTTTAAGAACTAAGTACTTTTCATGATCATTAATGACCAAACTAAATGATGCTGACGATTTACCCTTGGAATGTAGATTATACTTATAATTTTATATGCCAACACACACACTCGTTACGACATACCATAATAGGCAGAATAAATTTATATAGGACACTTCTATGTACACATGTATATGAAAGACATGTTTAGCCAATACTACTTACCAAAGCACAAACCGTAGTTTGGTGAAATGGATAAATGTGTATAGAATTTCACCTATAAATAGCCTAACATTTATTCATTGAATATCATCTCATACTTGTCTGTCGAAATAAACAGACATGCACTTGTATGGAATGAGTCAAACTCTTTAGATGAAAACTAGATGAATTCTTTTAATTTTGTAGATTTACTTAGAGTACAACCTAAACTGAACCCCCAAAAGGAATACATCTTGTTTCTTATCCATTTCCTAATCATGACAGCAAAATGTTTAGGAAATTTATTTAAACCATAAAAATAAATAAGTGTTGCCTAAACAACGTGACAAATTAATTTAAATGAGTTGTGTTGGTTTCATATTGAATCGTTAATGAGGTCTAATAGGACATGTTTAATTTAAAATGCTGGGTGATTTCAATAGTCTAGAGCAAATGACAAGTTAAAAATGTCAGGTGATTGTATTAGTCTAGATCACATGACTGTTTCAGAAGCAATCAAGTTAGACCATGTGACATTGTTGACCAATGAGATAATATCATGAACTACTAGGTCCAGCTTGATCGACACCATCACTCCCACCGGCAGGTTCATCTGAAAATAGAAATAAAAAAGATACGTAATATATTCAAATATGCACTTATTTTCCAGAGTCCACAGTATTTGATTATTGAAAATGGTAGCTTTATTTAGCTTTCATTTTAATAATCAAGAACAAAGTTTGGAATAGGAAAAATGAAGGTCTCTGATAGTTATTTGATACTTTAAGAGAAATTTCGAACCCAAATCCTTCTTTTAAAGATTGTCTGGATTGGCTACATGAAAGCATTTCTAAATCCCTGTTTGCTGTGTATAAGCAATAATTCATACACTCTTGACATCTTGGGTATCCTCCGTGTAGGACTGAATTTAGGTAAAACCGAGGGCTAAAAACAAGAGGGAGGGGCCTGAATTTGATACCAATAACTTTCATTGACGAGATTATGTCTCACCTCCATCCGCTCCTCCATGATAACATTTGTGTTTATGACCTCTACAGTGTCCAGTTTCATCATCATCTTCGTCAGAAGATTCACCAAATGTTCGTGGTTTCTCATAGATACAACAACCTGTCCAGAACAACAATAATAACATGTCATTATTATAGGATCAAATTCAAAACAAAGGAAATGTGAATTATTCAAGAAACAAGGTAATCTTAACTTTCAGACATGCTATTGTTCGACCAACAGCACATTTACCCAACACCCTTGAGCCCAAGACAGCTGTCTTACTCAACGTTAATTCATTTAAACACATTCTTGGCTATCAGTATATAGTAGTTCGACAATTTTTATTTTCCCCTTTTGTGTATTATATTCGACTGCATTCTGACATTATATCAATGAAGAGAAGAGGTTCCATGCTTCAAAAATATACAAAAGACAGGGGTCACGTATCATAATTATCAGAAAAGTTTTGTCAGTCAAACGTGATAGACATATTTTCACAGTCGCACAGTGCGGCCGAATCCGGGTTTTACCCTACCCTACTTTCACATTGGTATTTTGGCCAAAATCCAATACACAGTAGTTTCAAAGCTAATGTATTCCTATTTATGGCCCCATTTTGCACAAATAGTATGTTTCAGCAAGAAAAGTGTCTCCCATACCTGCCAATGTTTTGCTATTTGCTGTCAAAGTTTTTCCCGGTTCCTAGGTTATAATAAATTAAAAATAATAAATTATAAAATCAATTTATAATACATTTGCACTTTAGCTCAATGTAAATTGTCCGTAGCAGGTCCCGATTTTCAACATTTTTAGTCTATGGCCGCCTGGACCACATATATCATTGTAAAGAGGAGCATTTCAGCGTCAAAATAAGACAATAAAAAGGGGGGCATGTATCTTCTAAGAAAGTTTTTGTCTTTCAAGTATTGTCGATCCGTTTTCACACATGTCCGAACAGAACAGTTCTGGGTTTTACCCTAGTCTACTTTCACTTTGGTATCAGGAACAAAATAGCGGAATAATACCAATATTACACTTTTACTACATCACGTGCATATTTACGAACCATTTAAACACTATTTCACCATTCAACTCCACATTTGTCAAGAAATATCTCCATTTACAGGCAAACCAAAGGTTTTTTAAGGACTACTTGAGTGTATCACCACTTGGCCCGCGGAGGCATTTAGTGTTTCTTTACGTTTCTTACGACGCTAAATTTGAACTTCCGCCAGTTGTGGTAATCGCCATTTTGAAGAGCTACAAATCCTTCAGAGCCAGCTGATATTTAGTTTCTATGATTTTTCAAAATATTAAACACCTTCTTTGTACAAAATAAATACAGAATTGGGACTTTAAAATACTAATTTAATTTTTGGTACCCATATCTAAGCTCTACACTAAATATTTGGTACTTTCACGGACCCCCATCACCCAAATATATCCCCTGCCAACCAATACCTTGTCAATTTCAGTTGTTAATATAAGAAGGGACGTAACCGCGGAATCACTGTTGTATATCGTATCGTGGTAACCTACCTACAATCTATAGTTCTGCAGTGATCTGTCTAGTCTGTCGCTCTCATGTATGTGGTGTAATGTACATGTGTTCTCGTGCAGCTACAATATACGAGTACGTGACATCTCTCGCATTAGTTTAATCAATTATCTTATATGATTATGTGTGTGTACTAGTCGCTATCAAAAAGGGGAAGTAACTGTGCCTGTAAGTTGAATAGAAATTTATTGGTCTTTAAGTGTAGCCTTTCTCAAGTTTAACACTCCAGCATAAAAATTGTCAATTCTAGTTATAGTTGTCCCATACACAGTATACACAATAATTTATAGGTACTTTGAGATCCTCTACATCGGATGGGGACAGAACAATCTTGAAGCCGAGTTTGAGCCAGCGTTGTCTGATTCTCCATTGAATGAATTCCCAAGTGGACCGGAAATTACCGAGACAGATGATCCAACACCGGAAGAAGAAGCTGCAGTCCGTGCAGCTCTTCAGGAAAAACAGTTGGAGGCGGAGTTTGCTCAAAATCTAGAAGAAGGTGATGATGACGACGATGATGAGGATGAATAAGCAAGTCTGTTTCAAATCAATGTTCTGCATGATTGTTTGTGCAAGTTGATGAAGATGTGTTGAACTGAAGGTGGCGTTTATTTGTTAAGCTGATACTACTATTGAAATGACATTGACCGATGTTTTGTAGTGTTTTCCAATTTCCGTCCATAAAATTATGTGTTATGTTAAATTTTATATTGAACCTCAGAGTGATTGAATAGTATATTTATATATTAATAAAATGTATTGTATTTTAAATGAAGAGTACACGACCTGTCAATCTTGACAAATATGCACAACTAAACTTGGTATCGACCATTCATTTGAAATTCCACTTTCAGGGTTAAAAAGATATGAGGACATCGGACAGGCAAGGCAACACCCAACTTAACCAGCTGAGCACAGAAAAAAGTAACAACAACACACAATTACACGGAGCAATGCCAACACATAACCGACAAGAAAAATATTGAAAGCCCAAGTTCCCGTTTTAAGGTTATTTCTGAGCAATAAACGGCAATAACTGGCAAAATGAAGCAGTCCTAACATTGTTAGGAATAGTTCAATACTCACAACTAAGCTCTGTACCAAGTATTTGTGACTATAACCATTGAGGGGCAGTCGTTTGAGGACAATACGCATGCCACCATCCAGAAACAAACTCAATATTTCTCCTCCGAAATTTTTTATTTGTGCGAGACATAATAATCCACCAGTTCCATCTTGCACTCCACAAGCAAACGTAAGACATTCACTTAGCCAATGCCATGTAAGAACATTCTATCTATTCGGTTGATATCCAAATGAATCCACAGTAAATTACCTCATTGCAATATCATACAAGAACCCATATAAGACAAAGCAGTCAGGAATTTAAAATTTATTAAACAATAAAACATACACACATAATAATTTTAGGCTATTATTGTGCAGTTGCTCTATCACGACACAATAACAAATGAAACAAGCAAGCACATCATAAACAAATAATTATAATACATCAAATAAACATCAAAACATAATGATATCATTTATAATGTCAAAATTATCATAACTTCAGTCACACTATTATGTGAAAGAGAGTTGTATTTTCATTACAACGAGAGTTAATCCACCTTCAAAAACACGTATGCCCTGGTTGAAGCTAGGCAAGTCAGTCCATAAAAACAGCTAAGCCATTCAGGTGCTATAATTATGTTGTAATGTTTCATAGTGTTACATGGCTTCAACAATGTAAGGTGATTATGATGGTTTACGAGTATTCCATGTTTGAAAGCCATGACTTGATGGACTTGCCTCCTGCATCAGTGAATGTGGAGCATAAAAACGGGTCAGATGGGGAGCATATATCTTTAAATACAGTTATACTAATAGCAAAATATCATTTAGTCCACATGGTATTTAACTATTTATCTGTTACAATTTGTCCCTTTGGCGCAACAAGGTTGTATTTTTATATATAACCCTTTAGCACAAAAGGGATGAATCATTAATAAGTATTTTATAAAAAGAACACGGACAAATCGACATACAATGCAACAATCAACAATGATTCGTAGAAAAACACAATCAATAATGGATCAAACCTGTTAATTAACAGGTGCACTTTAAAGTATAATCCGGACTAACACTCAATGACTATACAGTACTGTCTTTTAGCTCATCGTTAAAACACGAAATGTATACATGTAGGAATTACACTATAACCAGGTTTTTATTTATAGGCCAATGAATTGAGTCTATCGCTATTTTTCTCCTGGTCACGTGGGTGTGCGCCCAACAGGAATATTGATATCATGTTGAACTGCCCTCGCAGATACCAATTTACATATTGGTCTAGTGGAGCATGTGGGTTATTCTTGCTTAAAGAAATTAACCAGTGGTCATCGTTTAAGAACTAAGTACTTTTCATGATCATTAATGACCAAACTAAATGATGCTGACGATTTACCCTTGGAATGTAGATTATACTTATAATTTTATATGCCAACACACACACTCGTTACGACATACCATAATAGGCAGAATAAATTTATATAGGACACTTCTATGTACACATGTATATGAAAGACATGTTTAGCCAATACTACTTACCAAAGCACAAACCGTAGTTTGGTGAAATGGATAAATGTGTATAGAATTTCACCTATAAATAGCCTAACATTTATTCATTGAATATCATCTCATACTTGTCTGTCGAAATAAACAGACATGCACTTGTATGGAATGAGTCAAACTCTTTAGATGAAAACGTCTGTTTCTGTAACGAACTACAAACAAGCTGCCGTCACTCACTGCTACAAATAAACAATAATAAGTCACCAGTGATTCACTACAACCTGTCTGCAATAGGAAGGAAACAGTCAGTAGGTGTAACCAGAACACAGTAGTTTCCAACGGCAACACTAAATATTCATCAGGAAACCAGTGACTCACTGAAACTAGTCTTAATTTTGCTGCAACAGCTACATGTACCATCATCTTCCAAAATGAGTATAAAAAGCAGTCATAGGGAAGCACTTTCGTTTTGTAAAAAATGAAAAATCTGCAACAATAATACAATTCTTTTAATTTTGTAGATTTACTTAGAGTACAACCTAAACTGAACCCCCAAAAGGAATACATCTTGTTTCTTATCCATTTCCTAATCATGACAGCAAAATGTTTAGGAAATTTATTTAAACCATAAAAATAAATAAGTGTTGCCTAAACAACGTGACAAATTAATTTAAATGAGTTGTGTTGGTTTCATATTGAATCGTTAATGAGGTCTAATAGGACATGTTTAATTTAAAATGCTGGGTGATTTCAATAGTCTAGAGCAAATGACAAGTTAAAAATGTCAGGTGATTGTATTAGTCTAGATCACATGACTGTTTCAGAAGCAATCAAGTTAGACCATGTGACATTGTTGACCAATGAGATAATATCATGAACTACTAGGTCCAGCTTGATCGACACCATCACTCCCACCGGCAGGTTCATCTGAAAATAGAAATAAAAAAGATACGTAATATATTCAAATATGCACTTATTTTCCAGAGTCCACAGTATTTGATTATTGAAAATGGTAGCTTTATTTAGCTTTCATTTTAATAATCAAGAACAAAGTTTGGAATAGGAAAAATGAAGGTCTCTGATAGTTATTTGATACTTTAAGAGAAATTTCGAACCCAAATCCTTCTTTTAAAGATTGTCTGGATTGGCTACATGAAAGCATTTCTAAATCCCTGTTTGCTGTGTATAAGCAATAATTCATACACTCTTGACATCTTGGGTATCCTCCGTGTAGGACTGAATTTAGGTAAAACCGAGGGCTAAAAACAAGAGGGAGGGGCCTGAATTTGATACCAATAACTTTCATTGACGAGATTATGTCTCACCTCCATCCGCTCCTCCATGATAACATTTGTGTTTATGACCTCTACAGTGTCCAGTTTCATCATCATCTTCGTCAGAAGATTCACCAAATGTTCGTGGTTTCTCATAGATACAACAACCTGTCCAGAACAACAATAATAACATGTCATTATTATAGGATCAAATTCAAAACAAAGGAAATGTGAATTATTCAAGAAACAAGGTAATCTCAACTTTCAGACATGCTATTGTTCGACCAACAGCACATTTACCCAACACCCTTGAGCCCAAGACAGCTGTCTTACTCAACGTTAATTCATTTAAACACATTCTTGGCTATCAGTATATAGTAGTTCGACAATTTTTATTTTCCCCTTTTGTGTATTATATTCGACTGCATTCTGACATTATATCAATGAAGAGAAGAGGTTCCATGCTTCAAAAATATACAAAAGACAGGGGTCACGTATCATAATTATCAGAAAAGTTTTGTCAGTCAAACGTGATAGACATATTTTCACAGTCGCACAGTGCGGCCGAATCCGGGTTTTACCCTACCCTACTTTCACATTGGTATTTTGGCCAAAATCCAATACACAGTAGTTTCAAAGCTAATGTATTCCTATTTATGGCCCCATTTTGCACAAATAGTATGTTTCAGCAAGAAAAGTGTCTCCCATACCTGCCAATGTTTTGCTATTTGCTGTCAAAGTTTTTCCCGGTTCCTAGGTTATAATAAATTAAAAATAATAAATTATAAAATCAATTTATAATACATTTGCACTTTAGCTCAATGTAAATTGTCCGTAGCAGGTCCCGATTTTCAACATTTTTAGTCTATGGCCGCCTGGACCACATATATCATTGTAAAGAGGAGCCTTTCAGCGTCAAAATAAGACAATAAAAAGGGGGGCATGTATCTTCTAAGAAAGTTTTTGTCTTTCAAGTATTGTCGATCCGTTTTCACACATGTCCGAACAGAACAGTTCTGGGTTTTACCCTAGTCTACTTTCACTTTGGTATCAGGAACAAAATAGCGGAATAATACCAATATTACACTTTTACTACATCACGTGCATATTTACGAACCATTTAAACACTATTTTACCATTCAACTCCACATTTGTCAAGAAATATCTCCATTTACAGGCAAACCAAAGGTTTTTTAAGGACTACTTGAGTGTATCACCACTTGGCCCGCGGAGGCATTTAGTGTTTCTTTACGTTTCTTACGACGCTAAATTTGAACTTCCGCCAGTTGTGGTAATCGCCATTTTGAAGAGCTACAAATCCTTCAGAGCCAGCTGATATTTAGTTTCTATGATTTTTCAAAATATTAAACACCTTCTTTGTACAAAATAAATACAGAATTGGGACTTTAAAATACTAATTTAATTTTTGGTACCCATATCTAAGCTCTACACTAAATATTTGGTACTTTCACGGACCCCCATCACCCAAATATATCCCCTGCCAACCAATACCTTGTCAATTTCAGTTGTTAATATAAGAAGGGACGTAACCGCGGAATCACTGTTGTATATCGTATCGTGGTAACCTACCTACAATCTATAGTTCTGCAGTGATCTGTCTAGTCTGTCGCTCTCATGTATGTGGTGTAATGTACATGTGTTCTCGTGCAGCTACAATATACGAGTACGTGACATCTCTCGCATTAGTTTAATCAATTATCTTATATGATTATGTGTGTGTACTAGTCGCTATCAAAAAGGGGAAGTAACTGTGCCTGTAAGTTGAATAGAAATTTATTGGTCTTTAAGTGTAGCCTTTCTCAAGTTTAACACTCCAGCATAAAAATTGTCAATTCTAGTTATAGTTGTCCCATACACAGTATACACAATAATTTATAGGTACTTTGAGATCCTCTACATCGGATGGGGACAGAACAATCTTGAAGCCGAGTTTGAGCCAGCGTTGTCTGATTCTCCATTGAATGAATTCCCAAGTGGACCGGAAATTACCGAGACAGATGATCCAACACCGGAAGAAGAAGCTGCAGTCCGTGCAGCTCTTCAGGAAAAACAGTTGGAGGCGGAGTTTGCTCAAAATCTAGAAGAAGGTGATGATGACGACGATGATGAGGATGAATAAGCAAGTCTGTTTCAAATCAATGTTCTGCATGATTGTTTGTGCAAGTTGATGAAGATGTGTTGAACTGAAGGTGGCGTTTATTTGTTAAGCTGATACTACTATTGAAATGACATTGACCGATGTTTTGTAGTGTTTTCCAATTTCCGTCCATAAAATTATGTGTTATGTTAAATTTTATATTGAACCTCAGAGTGATTGAATAGTATATTTATATATTAATAAAATGTATTGTATTTTAAATGAAGAGTACACGACCTGTCAATCTTGACAAATATGCACAACTAAACTTGGTATCGACCATTCATTTGAAATTCCACTTTCAGGGTTAAAAAGATATGAGGACATCGGACAGGCAAGGCAACACCCAACTTAACCAGCTGAGCACAGAAAAAAGTAACAACAACACACAATTACACGGAGCAATGCCAACACATAACCGACAAGAAAAATATTGAAAGCCCAAGTTCCCGTTTTAAGGTTATTTCTGAGCAATAAACGGCAATAACTGGCAAAATGAAGCAGTCCTAACATTGTTAGGAATAGTTCAATACTCACAACTAAGCTCTGTACCAAGTATTTGTGACTATAACCATTGAGGGGCAGTCGTTTGAGGACAATACGCATGCCACCATCCAGAAACAAACTCAATATTTCTCCTCCGAAATTTTTTATTTGTGCGAGACATAATAATCCACCAGTTCCATCTTGCACTCCACAAGCAAACGTAAGACATTCACTTAGCCAATGCCATGTAAGAACATTCTATCTATTCGGTTGATATCCAAATGAATCCACAGTAAATTACCTCATTGCAATATCATACAAGAACCCATATAAGACAAAGCAGTCAGGAATTTAAAATTTATTAAACAATAAAACATACACACATAATAATTTTAGGCTATTATTGTGCAGTTGCTCTATCACGACACAATAACAAATGAAACAAGCAAGCACATCATAAACAAATAATTATAATACATCAAATAAACATCAAAACATAATGATATCATTTATAATGTCAAAATTATCATAACTTCAGTCACACTATTATGTGAAAGAGAGTTGTATTTTCATTACAACGAGAGTTAATCCACCTTCAAAAACACGTATGCCCTGGTTGAAGCTAGGCAAGTCAGTCCATAAAAACAGCTAAGCCATTCAGGTGCTATAATTATGTTGTAATGTTTCATAGTGTTACATGGCTTCAACAATGTAAGGTGATTATGATGGTTTACAGTATTCCATGTTTGAAAGCCATGACTTGATGGACTTGCCTCCTGCATCAGTGAATGTGGAGCATAAAAACGGGTCAGATGGGGAGCATATATCTTTAAATACAGTTATACTAATAGCAAAATATCATTTAGTCCACATGGTATTTAACTATTTATCTGTTACAATTTGTCCCTTTGGCGCAACAAGGTTGTATTTTTATATATAACCCTTTAGCACAAAAGGGATGAATCATTAATAAGTATTTTATAAAAAGAACACGGACAAATCGACATACAATGCAACAATCAACAATGATTCGTAGAAAAACACAATCAATAATGGATCAAACCTGTTAATTAACAGGTGCACTTTAAAGTATAATCCGGACTAACACTCAATGACTATACAGTACTGTCTTTTAGCTCATCGTTAAAACACGAAATGTATACATGTAGGAATTACACTATAACCAGGTTTTTATTTATAGGCCAATGAATTGAGTCTATCGCTATTTTTCTCCTGGTCACGTGGGTGTGCGCCCAACAGGAATATTGATATCATGTTGAACTGCCCTCGCAGATACCAATTTACATATTGGTCTAGTGGAGCATGTGGGTTATTCTTGCTTAAAGAAATTAACCAGTGGTCATCGTTTAAGAACTAAGTACTTTTCATGATCATTAATGACCAAACTAAATGATGCTGACGATTTACCCTTGGAATGTAGATTATACTTATAATTTTATATGCCAACACACACACTCGTTACGACATACCATAATAGGCAGAATAAATTTATATAGGACACTTCTATGTACACATGTATATGAAAGACATGTTTAGCCAATACTACTTACCAAAGCACAAACCGTAGTTTGGTGAAATGGATAAATGTGTATAGAATTTCACCTATAAATAGCCTAACATTTATTCATTGAATATCATCTCATACTTGTCTGTCGAAATAAACAGACATGCACTTGTATGGAATGAGTCAAACTCTTTAGATTAAAACGTATGTTTCTGTAACGAACTACAAACAAGCTGCCGTCACTCACTGCTACAAATAAACAATAATAAGTCACCAGTGATTCACTACAACCTGTCTGCAATAGGAAGGAAACAGTCAGTAGGTGTAACCAGAACACAGTAGTTTCCAACGGCAACACTAAATATTCATCAGGAAACCAGTGACTCACTGAAACTAGTCTTAATTTTGCTGCAACAGCTACATGTACCATCATCTTCCAAAATGAGTATAAAAAGCAGTCATAGGGAAGCACTTTCGTTTTGTAAAAAATGAAAAATCTGCAACAATAATACAATTCTTTTAATTTTGTAGATTTACTTAGAGTACAACCTAAACTGAACCCCCAAAAGGAATACATCTTGTTTCTTATCCATTTCCTAATCATGACAGCAAAATGTTTAGGAAATTTATTTAAACCATAAAAATAAATAAGTGTTGCCTAAACAACGTGACAAATTAATTTAAATGAGTTGTGTTGGTTTCATATTGAATCGTTAATGAGGTCTAATAGGACATGTTTAATTTAAAATGCTGGGTGATTTCAATAGTCTAGAGCAAATGACAAGTTAAAAATGTCAGGTGATTGTATTAGTCTAGATCACATGACTGTTTCAGAAGCAATCAAGTTAGACCATGTGACATTGTTGACCAATGAGATAATATCATGAACTACTAGGTCCAGCTTGATCGACACCATCACTCCCACCGGCAGGTTCATCTGAAAATAGAAATAAAAAAGATACGTAATATATTCAAATATGCACTTATTTTCCAGAGTCCACAGTATTTGATTATTGAAAATGGTAGCTTTATTTAGCTTTCATTTTAATAATCAAGAACAAAGTTTGGAATAGGAAAAATGAAGGTCTCTGATAGTTATTTGATACTTTAAGAGAAATTTCGAACCCAAATCCTTCTTTTAAAGATTGTCTGGATTGGCTACATGAAAGCATTTCTAAATCCCTGTTTGCTGTGTATAAGCAATAATTCATACACTCTTGACATCTTGGGTATCCTCCGTGTAGGACTGAATTTAGGTAAAACCGAGGGCTAAAAACAAGAGGGAGGGGCCTGAATTTGATACCAATAACTTTCATTGACGAGATTATGTCTCACCTCCATCCGCTCCTCCATGATAACATTTGTGTTTATGACCTCTACAGTGTCCAGTTTTATCATCATCTTCGTCAGAAGATTCACCAAATGTTCGTGGTTTCTCATAGATACAACAACCTGTCCAGAACAACAATAATAACATGTCATTATTATAGGATCAAATTCAAAACAAAGGAAATGTGAATTATTCAAGAAACAAGGTAATCTCAACTTTCAGACATGCTATTGTTCGACCAACAGCACATTTACCCAACACCCTTGAGCCCAAGACAGCTGTCTTACTCAACGTTAATTCATTTAAACACATTCTTGGCTATCAGTATATAGTAGTTCGACAATTTTTATTTTCCCCTTTTGTGTATTATATTCGACTGCATTCTGACATTATATCAATGAAGAGAAGAGGTTCCATCCTTCAAAAATATACAAAAGACAGGGGTCACGTATCATAATTATCAGAAAAGTTTTGTCAGTCAAACGTGATAGACATATTTTCACAGTCGCACAGTGCGGCCGAATCCGGGTTTTACCCTACCCTACTTTCACATTGGTATTTTGGCCAAAATCCAATACACAGTAGTTTCAAAGCTAATGTATTCCTATTTATGGCCCCATTTTGCACAAATAGTATGTTTCAGCAAGAAAAGTGTCTCCCATACCTGCCAATGTTTTGCTATTTGCTGTCAAAGTTTTTCCCGGTTCCTAGGTTATAATAAATTAAAAATAATAAATTATAAAATCAATTTATAATACATTTGCACTTTAGCTCAATGTAAATTGTCCGTAGCAGGTCCCGATTTTCAACATTTTTAGTCTATGGCCGCCTGGACCACATATATCATTGTAAAGAGGAGCCTTTCAGCGTCAAAATAAGACAATAAAAAGGGGGGCATGTATCTTCTAAGAAAGTTTTTGTCTTTCAAGTATTGTCGATCCGTTTTCACACATGTCCGAACAGAACAGTTCTGGGTTTTACCCTAGTCTACTTTCACTTTGGTATCAGGAACAAAATAGCGGAATAATACCAATATTACACTTTTACTACATCACGTGCATATTTACGAACCATTTAAACACTATTTCACCATTCAACTCCACATTTGTCAAGAAATATCTCCATTTACAGGCAAACCAAAGGTTTTTTAAGGACTACTTGAGTGTATCACCACTTGGCCCGCGGAGGCATTTAGTGTTTCTTTACGTTTCTTACGACGCTAAATTTGAACTTCCGCCAGTTGTGGTAATCGCCATTTTGAAGAGCTACAAATCCTTCAGAGCCAGCTGATATTTAGTTTCTATGATTTTTCAAAATATTAAACACCTTCTTTGTACAAAATAAATACAGAATTGGGACTTTAAAATACTAATTTAATTTTTGGTACCCATATCTAAGCTCTACACTAAATATTTGGTACTTTCACGGACCCCCATCACCCAAATATATCCCCTGCCAACCAATACCTTGTCAATTTCAGTTGTTAATATAAGAAGGGACGTAACCGCGGAATCACTGTTGTATATCGTATCGTGGTAACCTACCTACAATCTATAGTTCTGCAGTGATCTGTCTAGTCTGTCGCTCTCATGTATGTGGTGTAATGTACATGTGTTCTCGTGCAGCTACAATATACGAGTACGTGACATCTCTCGCATTAGTTTAATCAATTATCTTATATGATTATGTGTGTGTACTAGTCGCTATCAAAAAGGGGAAGTAACTGTGCCTGTAAGTTGAATAGAAATTTATTGGTCTTTAAGTGTAGCCTTTCTCAAGTTTAACACTCCAGCATAAAAATTGTCAATTCTAGTTATAGTTGTCCCATACACAGTATACACAATAATTTATAGGTACTTTGAGATCCTCTACATCGGATGGGGACAGAACAATCTTGAAGCCGAGTTTGAGCCAGCGTTGTCTGATTCTCCATTGAATGAATTCCCAAGTGGACCGGAAATTACCGAGACAGATGATCCAACACCGGAAGAAGAAGCTGCAGTCCGTGCAGCTCTTCAGGAAAAACAGTTGGAGGCGGAGTTTGCTCAAAATCTAGAAGAAGGTGATGATGACGACGATGATGAGGATGAATAAGCAAGTCTGTTTCAAATCAATGTTCTGCATGATTGTTTGTGCAAGTTGATGAAGATGTGTTGAACTGAAGGTGGCGTTTATTTGTTAAGCTGATACTACTATTGAAATGACATTGACCGATGTTTTGTAGTGTTTTCCAATTTCCGTCCATAAAATTATGTGTTATGTTAAATTTTATATTGAACCTCAGAGTGATTGAATAGTATATTTATATATTAATAAAATGTATTGTATTTTAAATGAAGAGTACACGACCTGTCAATCTTGACAAATATGCACAACTAAACTTGGTATCGACCATTCATTTGAAATTCCACTTTCAGGTTTAAAAAGATATGAGGACATCGGACAGGCAAGGCAACACCCAACTTAACCAGCTGAGCACAGAAAAAAGTAACAACAACACACAATTACACGGAGCAATGCCAACACATAACCGACAAGAAAAATATTGAAAGCCCAAGTTCCCGTTTTAAGGTTATTTCTGAGCAATAAACGGCAATAACTGGCAAAATGAAGCAGTCCTAACATTGTTAGGAATAGTTCAATACTCACAACTAAGCTCTGTACCAAGTATTTGTGACTATAACCATTGAGGGGCAGTCGTTTGAGGACAATACGCATGCCACCATCCAGAAACAAACTCAATATTTCTCCTCCGAAATTTTTTATTTGTGCGAGACATAATAATCCACCAGTTCCATCTTGCACTCCACAAGCAAACGTAAGACATTCACTTAGCCAATGCCATGTAAGAACATTCTATCTATTCGGTTGATATCCAAATGAATCCACAGTAAATTACCTCATTGCAATATCATACAAGAACCCATATAAGACAAAGCAGTCAGGAATTTAAAATTTATTAAACAATAAAACATACACACATAATAATTTTAGGCTATTATTGTGCAGTTGCTCTATCACGACACAATAACAAATGAAACAAGCAAGCACATCATATACAAATAATTATAATACATCAAATAAACATCAAAACATAATGATATCATTTATAATGTCAAAATTATCATAACTTCAGTCACACTATTATGTGAAAGAGAGTTGTATTTTCATTACAACGAGAGTTAATCCACCTTCAAAAACACGTATGCCCTGGTTGAAGCTAGGCAAGTCAGTCCATAAAAACAGCTAAGCCATTCAGGTGCTATAATTATGTTGTAATGTTTCATAGTGTTACATGGCTTCAACAATGTAAGGTGATTATGATGGTTTACGAGTATTCCATGTTTGAAAGCCATGACTTGATGGACTTGCCTCCTGCATCAGTGAATGTGGAGCATAAAAACGGGTCAGATGGGGAGCATATATCTTTAAATACAGTTATACTAATAGCAAAATATCATTTAGTCCACATGGTATTTAACTATTTATCTGTTACAATTTGTCCCTTTGGCGCAACAAGGTTGTATTTTTATATATAACCCTTTAGCACAAAAGGGATGAATCATTAATAAGTATTTTATAAAAAGAACACGGACAAATCGACATACAATGCAACAATCAACAATGATTCGTAGAAAAACACAATCAATAATGGATCAAACCTGTTAATTAACAGGTGCACTTTAAAGTATAATCCGGACTAACACAAAATGACTATACAGTACTGTCTTTTAGCTCATCGTTAAAACACGAAATGTATACATGTAGGAATTACACTATAACCAGGTTTTTATTTATAGGCCAATGAATTGAGTCTATCGCTATTTTTCTCCTGGTCACGTGGGTGTGCGCCCAACAGGAATATTGATATCATGTTGAACTGCCCTCGCAGATACCAATTTACATATTGGTCTAGTGGAGCATGTGGGTTATTCTTGCTTAAAGAAATTAACCAGTGGTCATCGTTTAAGAACTAAGTACTTTTCATGATCATTAATGACCAAACTAAATGATGCTGACGATTTACCCTTGGAATGTAGATTATACTTATAATTTTATATGCCAACACACACACTCGTTACGACATACCATAATAGGCAGAATAAATTTATATAGGACACTTCTATGTACACATGTATATGAAAGACATGTTTAGCCAATACTACTTACCAAAGCACAAACCGTAGTTTGGTGAAATGGATAAATGTGTATAGAATTTCACCTATAAATAGCCTAACATTTATTCATTGAATATCATCTCATACTTGTCTGTCGAAATAAACAGACATGCACTTGTATGGAATGAGTCAAACTCTTTAGATGAAAACGTCTGTTTCTGTAACGAACTACAAACAAGCTGCCGTCACTCACTGCTACAAATAAACAATAATAAGTCACCAGTGATTCACTACAACCTGTCTGCAATAGGAAGGAAACAGTCAGTAGGTGTAACCAGAACACAGTAGTTTCCAACGGCAACACTAAATATTCATCAGGAAACCAGTGACTCACTGAAACTAGTCTTAATTTTGCTGCAACAGCTACATGTACCATCATCTTCCAAAATGAGTATAAAAAGCAGTCATAGGGAAGCACTTTCGTTTTGTAAAAAATGAAAAATCTGCAACAATAATACAATTCTTTTAATTTTGTAGATTTACTTAGAGTACAACCTAAACTGAACCCCCAAAAGGAATACATCTTGTTTCTTATCCATTTCCTAATCAATACAGCAAAATGTTTAGGAAATTTATTTAAACCATAAAAATAAATAAGTGTTGCCTAAACAACGTGACAAATTAATTTAAATGAGTTGTGTTGGTTTCATATTGAATCGTTAATGAGGTCTAATAGGACATGTTTAATTTAAAATGCTGGGTGATTTCAATAGTCTAGAGCAAATGACAAGTTAAAAATGTCAGGTGATTGTATTAGTCTAGATCACATGACTGTTTCAGAAGCAATCAAGTTAGACCATGTGACATTGTTGACCAATGAGATAATATCATGAACTACTAGGTCCAGCTTGATCGACACCATCACTCCCACCGGCAGGTTCATCTGAAAATAGAAATAAAAAAGATACGTAATATATTCAAATATGCACTTATTTTCCAGAGTCCACAGTATTTGATTATTGAAAATGGTAGCTTTATTTAGCTTTCATTTTAATAATCAAGAACAAAGTTTGGAATAGGAAAAATGAAGGTCTCTGATAGTTATTTGATACTTTAAGAGAAATTTCGAACCCAAATCCTTCTTTTAAAGATTGTCTGGATTGGCTACATGAAAGCATTTCTAAATCCCTGTTTGCTGTGTATAAGCAATAATTCATACACTCTTGACATCTTGGGTATCCTCCGTGTAGGACTGAATTTAGGTAAAACCGAGGGCTAAAAACAAGAGGGAGGGGCCTGAATTTGATACCAATAACTTTCATTGACGAGATTATGTCTCACCTCCATCCGCTCCTCCATGATAACATTTGTGTTTATGACCTCTACAGTGTCCAGTTTCATCATCATCTTCGTCAGAAGATTCACCAAATGTTCGTGGTTTCTCATAGATACAACAACCTGTCCAGAACAACAATAATAACATGTCATTATTATAGGATCAAATTCAAAACAAAGGAAATGTGAATTATTCAAGAAACAAGGTAATCTCAACTTTCAGACATGCTATTGTTCGACCAACAGCACATTTACCCAACACCCTTGAGCCCAAGACAGCTGTCTTACTCAACGTTAATTCATTTAAACACATTCTTGGCTATCAGTATATAGTAGTTCGACAATTTTTATTTTCCCCTTTTGTGTATTATATTCGACTGCATTCTGACATTATATCAATGAAGAGAAGAGGTTCCATGCTTCAAAAATATACAAAAGACAGGGGTCACGTATCATAATTATCAGAAAAGTTTTGTCAGTCAAACGTGATAGACATATTTTCACAGTCGCACAGTGCGGCCGAATCCGGGTTTTACCCTACCCTACTTTCACATTGGTATTTTGGCCAAAATCCAATACACAGTAGTTTCAAAGCTAATGTATTCCTATTTATGGCCCCATTTTGCACAAATAGTATGTTTCAGCAAGAAAAGTGTCTCCCATACCTGCCAATGTTTTGCTATTTGCTGTCAAAGTTTTTCCCGGTTCCTAGGTTATAATAAATTAAAAATAATAAATTATAAAATCAATTTATAATACATTTGCACTTTAGCTCAATGTAAATTGTCCGTAGCAGGTCCCGATTTTCAACATTTTTAGTCTATGGCCGCCTGGACCACATATATCATTGTAAAGAGGAGCCTTTCAGCGTCAAAATAAGACAATAAAAAGGGGGGCATGTATCTTCTAAGAAAGTTTTTGTCTTTCAAGTATTGTCGATCCGTTTTCACACATGTCCGAACAGAACAGTTCTGGGTTTTACCCTAGTCTACTTTCACTTTGGTATCAGGAACAAAATAGCGGAATAATACCAATATTACACTTTTACTACATCACGTGCATATTTACGAACCATTTAAACACTATTTCACCATTCAACTCCACATTTGTCAAGAAATATCTCCATTTACAGGCAAACCAAAGGTTTTTTAAGGACTACTTGAGTGTATCACCACTTGGCCCGCGGAGGCATTTAGTGTTTCTTTACGTTTCTTACGACGCTAAATTTGAACTTCCGCCAGTTGTGGTAATCGCCATTTTGAAGAGCTACAAATCCTTCAGAGCCAGCTGATATTTAGTTTCTATGATTTTTCAAAATATTAAACACCTTCTTTGTACAAAATAAATACAGAATTGGGACTTTAAAATACTAATTTAATTTTTGGTACCCATATCTAAGCTCTACACTAAATATTTGGTACTTTCACGGACCCCCATCACCCAAATATATCCCCTGCCAACCAATACCTTGTCAATTTCAGTTGTTAATATAAGAAGGGACGTAACCGCGGAATCACTGTTGTATATCGTATCGTGGTAACCTACCTACAATCTATAGTTCTGCAGTGATCTGTCTAGTCTGTCGCTCTCATGTATGTGGTGTAATGTACATGTGTTCTCGTGCAGCTACAATATACGAGTACGTGACATCTCTCGCATTAGTTTAATCAATTATCTTATATGATTATGTGTGTGTACTAGTCGCTATCAAAAAGGGGAAGTAACTGTGCCTGTAAGTTGAATAGAAATTTATTGGTCTTTAAGTGTAGCCTTTCTCAAGTTTAACACTCCAGCATAAAAATTGTCAATTCTAGTTATAGTTGTCCCATACACAGTATACACAATAATTTATAGGTACTTTGAGATCCTCTACATCGGATGGGGACAGAACAATCTTGAAGCCGAGTTTGAGCCAGCGTTGTCTGATTCTCCATTGAATGAATTCCCAAGTGGACCGGAAATTACCGAGACAGATGATCCAACACCGGAAGAAGAAGCTGCAGTCCGTGCAGCTCTTCAGGAAAAACAGTTGGAGGCGGAGTTTGCTCAAAATCTAGAAGAAGGTGATGATGACGACGATGATGAGGATGAATAAGCAAGTCTGTTTCAAATCAATGTTCTGCATGATTGTTTGTGCAAGTTGATGAAGATGTGTTGAACTGAAGGTGGCGTTTATTTGTTAAGCTGATACTACTATTGAAATGACATTGACCGATGTTTTGTAGTGTTTTCCAATTTCCGTCCATAAAATTATGTGTTATGTTAAATTTTATATTGAACCTCAGAGTGATTGAATAGTATATTTATATATTAATAAAATGTATTGTATTTTAAATGAAGAGTACACGACCTGTCAATCTTGACAAATATGCACAACTAAACTTGGTATCGACCATTCATTTGAAATTCCACTTTCAGGTTTAAAAAGATATGAGGACATCGGACAGGCAAGGCAACACCCAACTTAACCAGCTGAGCACAGAAAAAAGTAACAACAACACACAATTACACGGAGCAATGCCAACACATAACCGACAAGAAAAATATTGAAAGCCCAAGTTCCCGTTTTAAGGTTATTTCTGAGCAATAAACGGCAATAACTGGCAAAATGAAGCAGTCCTAACATTGTTAGGAATAGTTCAATACTCACAACTAAGCTCTGTACCAAGTATTTGTGACTATAACCATTGAGGGGCAGTCGTTTGAGGACAATACGCATGCCACCATCCAAAAACAAACTCAATATTTCTCCTCCGAAATTTTTTATTTGTGCGAGACATAATAATCCACCAGTTCCATCTTGCACTCCACAAGCAAACGTAAGACATTCACTTAGCCAATGCCATGTAAGAACATTCTATCTATTCGGTTGATATCCAAATGAATCCACAGTAAATTACCTCATTGCAATATCATACAAGAACCCATATAAGACAAAGCAGTCAGGAATTTAAAATTTATTAAACAATAAAACATACACACATAATAATTTTAGGCTATTATTGTGCAGTTGCTCTATCACGACACAATAACAAATGAAACAAGCAAGCACATCATATACAAATAATTATAATACATCAAATAAACATCAAAACATAATGATATCATTTATAATGTCAAAATTATCATAACTTCAGTCACACTATTATGTGAAAGAGAGTTGTATTTTCATTACAACGAGAGTTAATCCACCTTCAAAAACACGTATGCCCTGGTTGAAGCTAGGCAAGTCAGTCCATAAAAACAGCTAAGCCATTCAGGTGCTATAATTATGTTGTAATGTTTCATAGTGTTACATGGCTTCAACAATGTAAGGTGATTATGATGGTTTACGAGTATTCCATGTTTGAAAGCCATGACTTGATGGACTTGCCTCCTGCATCAGTGAATGTGGAGCATAAAAACGGGTCAGATGGGGAGCATATATCTTTAAATACAGTTATACTAATAGCAAAATATCATTTAGTCCACATGGTATTTAACTATTTATCTGTTACAATTTGTCCCTTTGGCGCAACAAGGTTGTATTTTTATATATAACCCTTTAGCACAAAAGGGATGAATCATTAATAAGTATTTTATAAAAAGAACACGGACAAATCGACATACAATGCAACAATCAACAATGATTCGTAGAAAAACACAATCAATAATGGATCAAACCTGTTAATTAACAGGTGCACTTTAAAGTATAATCCGGACTAACACTCAATGACTATACAGTACTGTCTTTTAGCTCATCGTTAAAACACGAAATGTATACATGTAGGAATTACACTATAACCAGGTTTTTATTTATAGGCCAATGAATTGAGTCTATCGCTATTTTTCTCCTGGTCACGTGGGTGTGCGCCCAACAGGAATATTGATATCATGTTGAACTGCCCTCGCAGATACCAATTTACATATTGGTCTAGTGGAGCATGTGGGTTATTCTTGCTTAAAGAAATTAACCAGTGGTCATCGTTTAAGAACTAAGTACTTTTCATGATCATTAATGACCAAACTAAATGATGCTGACGATTTACCCTTGGAATGTAGATTATACTTATAATTTTATATGCCAACACACACACTCGTTACGACATACCATAATAGGCAGAATAAATTTATATAGGACACTTCTATGTACACATGTATATGAAAGACATGTTTAGCCAATACTACTTACCAAAGCACAAACCGTAGTTTGGTGAAATGGATAAATGTGTATAGAATTTCACCTATAAATAGCCTAACATTTATTCATTGAATATCATCTCATACTTGTCTGTCGAAATAAACAGACATGCACTTGTATGGAATGAGTCAAACTCTTTAGATGAAAACGTCTGTTTCTGTAACGAACTACAAACAAGCTGCCGTCACTCACTGCTACAAATAAACAATAATAAGTCACCAGTGATTCACTACAACCTGTCTGCAATAGGAAGGAAACAGTCAGTAGGTGTAACCAGAACACAGTAGTTTCCAACGGCAACACTAAATATTCATCAGGAAACCAGTGACTCACTGAAACTAGTCTTAATTTTGCTGCAACAGCTACATGTACCATCATCTTCCAAAATGAGTATAAAAAGCAGTCATAGGGAAGCACTTTCGTTTTGTAAAAAATGAAAAATCTGCAACAATAATACAATTCTTTTAATTTTGTAGATTTACTTAGAGTACAACCTAAACTGAACCCCCAAAAGGAATACATCTTGTTTCTTATCCATTTCCTAATCATGACAGCAAAATGTTTAGGAAATTTATTTAAACCATAAAAATAAATAAGTGTTGCCTAAACAACGTGACAAATTAATTTAAATGAGTTGTGTTGGTTTCATATTGAATCGTTAATGAGGTCTAATAGGACATGTTTAATTTAAAATGCTGGGTGATTTCAATAGTCTAGAGCAAATGACAAGTTAAAAATGTCAGGTGATTGTATTAGTCTAGATCACATGACTGTTTCAGAAGCAATCAAGTTAGACCATGTGACATTGTTGACCAATGAGATAATATCATGAACTACTAGGTCCAGCTTGATCGACACCATCACTCCCATCGGCAGGTTCATCTGAAAATAGAAATAAAAAAGATACGTAATATATTCAAATATGCACTTATTTTCCAGAGTCCACAGTATTTGATTATTGAAAATGGTAGCTTTATTTAGCTTTCATTTTAATAATCAAGAACAAAGTTTGGAATAGGAAAAATGAAGGTCTCTGATAGTTATTTGATACTTTAAGAGAAATTTCGAACCCAAATCCTTCTTTTAAAGATTGTCTGGATTGGCTACATGAAAGCATTTCTAAATCCCTGTTTGCTGTGTATAAGCAATAATTCATACACTCTTGACATCTTGGGTATCCTCCGTGTAGGACTGAATTTAGGTAAAACCGAGGGCTAAAAACAAGAGGGAGGGGCCTGAATTTGATACCAATAACTTTCATTGACGATATTATGTCTCACCTCCATCCGCTCCTCCATGATAACATTTGTGTTTATGACCTCTACAGTGTCCAGTTTCATCATCATCTTCGTCAGAAGATTCACCAAATGTTCGTGGTTTCTCATAGATACAACAACCTGTCCAGAACAACAATAATAACATGTCATTATTATAGGATCAAATTCAAAACAAAGGAAATGTGAATTATTCAAGAAACAAGGTAATCTCAACTTTCAGACATGCTATTGTTCGACCAACAGCACATTTACCCAACACCCTTGAGCCCAAGACAGCTGTCTTACTCAACGTTAATTCATTTAAACACATTCTTGGCTATCAGTATATAGTAGTTCGACAATTTTTATTTTCCCCTTTTGTGTATTATATTCGACTGCATTCTGACATTATATCAATGAAGAGAAGAGGTTCCATGCTTCAAAAATATACAAAAGACAGGGGTCACGTATCATAATTATCAGAAAAGTTTTGTCAGTCAAACGTGATAGACATATTTTCACAGTCGCACAGTGCGGCCGAATCCGGGTTTTACCCTACCCTACTTTCACATTGGTATTTTGGCCAAAATCCAATACACAGTAGTTTCAAAGCTAATGTATTCCTATTTATGGCCCCATTTTGCACAAATAGTATGTTTCAGCAAGAAAAGTGTCTCCCATACCTGCCAATGTTTTGCTATTTGCTGTCAAAGTTTTTCCCGGTTCCTAGGTTATAATAAATTAAAAATAATAAATTATAAAATCAATTTATAATACATTTGCACTTTAGCTCAATGTAAATTGTCCGTAGCAGGTCCCGATTTTCAACATTTTTAGTCTATGGCCGCCTGGACCACATATATCATTGTAAAGAGGAGCCTTTCAGCGTCAAAATAAGACAATAAAAAGGGGGGCATGTATCTTCTAAGAAAGTTTTTGTCTTTCAAGTATTGTCGATCCGTTTTCACACATGTCCGAACAGAACAGTTCTGGGTTTTACCCTAGTCTACTTTCACTTTGGTATCAGGAACAAAATAGCGGAATAATACCAATATTACACTTTTACTACATCACGTGCATATTTACGAACCATTTAAACACTATTTCACCATTCAACTCCACATTTGTCAAGAAATATCTCCATTTACAGGCAAACCAAAGGTTTTTTAAGGACTACTTGAGTGTATCACCACTTGGCCCGCGGAGGCATTTAGTGTTTCTTTACGTTTCTTACGACGCTAAATTTGAACTTCCGCCAGTTGTGGTAATCGCCATTTTGAAGAGCTACAAATCCTTCAGAGCCAGCTGATATTTAGTTTCTATGATTTTTCAAAATATTAAACACCTTCTTTGTACAAAATAAATACAGAATTGGGACTTTAAAATACTAATTTAATTTTTGGTACCCATATCTAAGCTCTACACTAAATATTTGGTACTTTCACGGACCCCCATCACCCAAATATATCCCCTGCCAACCAATACCTTGTCAATTTCAGTTGTTAATATAAGAAGGGACGTAACCGCGGAATCACTGTTGTATATCGTATCGTGGTAACCTACCTACAATCTATAGTTCTGCAGTGATCTGTCTAGTCTGTCGCTCTCATGTATGTGGTGTAATGTACATGTGTTCTCGTGCAGCTACGATATACGAGTACGTGACATCTCTCGCATTAGTTTAATCAATTATCTTATATGATTATGTGTGTGTACTAGTCGCTATCAAAAAGGGGAAGTAACTGTGCCTGTAAGTTGAATAGAAATTTATTGGTCTTTAAGTGTAGCCTTTCTCAAGTTTAACACTCCAGCATAAAAATTGTCAATTCTAGTTATAGTTGTCCCATACACAG
The DNA here is from genome assembly GCA_963678985.1 of Spisula subtruncata. Lineage (NCBI taxonomy): Eukaryota > Metazoa > Mollusca > Bivalvia > Venerida > Mactridae > Spisula > Spisula subtruncata. The sequence goes on along the minus strand of OY787673.1, from coordinate 33,231,759 downwards.
TATACACAATAATTTATAGGTACTTTGAGATCCTCTACATCGGATGGGGACAGAACAATCTTGAAGCCGAGTTTGAGCCAGCGTTGTCTGATTCTCCATTGAATGAATTCCCAAGTGGACCGGAAATTACCGAGACAGATGATCCAACACCGGAAGAAGAAGCTGCAGTCCGTGCAGCTCTTCAGGAAAAACAGTTGGAGGCGGAGTTTGCTCAAAATCTAGAAGAAGGTGATGATGACGACGATGATGAGGATGAATAAGCAAGTCTGTTTCAAATCAATGTTCTGCATGATTGTTTGTGCAAGTTGATGAAGATGTGTTGAACTGAAGGTGGCGTTTATTTGTTAAGCTGATACTACTATTGAAATGACATTGACCGATGTTTTGTAGTGTTTTCCAATTTCCGTCCATAAAATTATGTGTTATGTTAAATTTTATATTGAACCTCAGAGTGATTGAATAGTATATTTATATATTAATAAAATGTATTGTATTTTAAATGAAGAGTACACGACCTGTCAATCTTGACAAATATGCACAACTAAACTTGGTATCGACCATTCATTTGAAATTCCACTTTCAGGGTTAAAAAGATATGAGGACATCGGACAGGCAAGGCAACACCCAACTTAACCAGCTGAGCACAGAAAAAAGTAACAACAACACACAATTACACGGAGCAATGCCAACACATAACCGACAAGAAAAATATTGAAAGCCCAAGTTCCCGTTTTAAGGTTATTTCTGAGCAATAAACGGCAATAACTGGCAAAATGAAGCAGTCCTAACATTGTTAGGAATAGTTCAATACTCACAACTAAGCTCTGTACCAAGTATTTGTGACTATAACCATTGAGGGGCAGTCGTTTGAGGACAATACGCATGCCACCATCCAGAAACAAACTCAATATTTCTCCTCCGAAATTTTTTATTTGTGCGAGACATAATAATCCACCAGTTCCATCTTGCACTCCACAAGCAAACGTAAGACATTCACTTAGCCAATGCCATGTAAGAACATTCTATCTATTCGGTTGATATCCAAATGAATCCACAGTAAATTACCTCATTGCAATATCATACAAGAACCCATATAAGACAAAGCAGTCAGGAATTTAAAATTTATTAAACAATAAAACATACACACATAATAATTTTAGGCTATTATTGTGCAGTTGCTCTATCACGACACAATAACAAATGAAACAAGCAAGCACATCATATACAAATAATTATAATACATCAAATAAACATCAAAACATAATGATATCATTTATAATGTCAAAATTATCATAACTTCAGTCACACTATTATGTGAAAGAGAGTTGTATTTTCATTACAACGAGAGTTAATCCACCTTCAAAAACACGTATGCCCTGGTTGAAGCTAGGCAAGTCAGTCCATAAAAACAGCTAAGCCATTCAGGTGCTATAATTATGTTGTAATGTTTCATAGTGTTACATGGCTTCAACAATGTAAGGTGATTATGATGGTTTACGAGTATTCCATGTTTGAAAGCCATGACTTGATGGACTTGCCTCCTGCATCAGTGAATGTGGAGCATAAAAACGGGTCAGATGGGGAGCATATATCTTTAAATACAGTTATACTAATAGCAAAATATCATTTAGTCCACATGGTATTTAACTATTTATCTGTTACAATTTGTCCCTTTGGCGCAACAAGGTTGTATTTTTATATATAACCCTTTAGCACAAAAGGGATGAATCATTAATAAGTATTTTATAAAAAGAACACGGACAAATCGACATACAATGCAACAATCAACAATGATTCGTAGAAAAACACAATCAATAATGGATCAAACCTGTTAATTAACAGGTGCACTTTAAAGTATAATCCGGACTAACACTCAATGACTTTACAGTACTGTCTTTTAGCTCATCGTTAAAACACGAAATGTATACATGTAGGAATTACACTATAACCAGGTTTTTATTTATAGGCCAATGAATTGAGTCTATCGCTATTTTTCTCCTGGTCACGTGGGTGTGCGCCCAACAGGAATATTGATATCATGTTGAACTGCCCTCGCAGATACCAATTTACATATTGGTCTAGTGGAGCATGTGGGTTATTCTTGCTTAAAGAAATTAACCAGTGGTCATCGTTTAAGAACTAAGTACTTTTCATGATCATTAATGACCAAACTAAATGATGCTGACGATTTACCCTTGGAATGTAGATTATACTTATAATTTTATATGCCAACACACACACTCGTTACGACATACCATAATAGGCAGAATAAATTTATATAGGACACTTCTATGTACACATGTATATAAAAGACATGTTTAGCCAATACTACTTACCAAAGCACAAACCGTAGTTTGGTGAAATGGATAAATGTGTATAGAATTTCACCTATAAATAGCCTAACATTTATTCATTGAATATCATCTCATACTTGTCTGTCGAAATAAACAGACATGCACTTGTATGGAATGAGTCAAACTCTTTAGATGAAAACGTCTGTTTCTGTAACGAACTACAAACAAGCTGCCGTCACTCACTGCTACAAATAAACAATAATAAGTCACCAGTGATTCACTACAACCTGTCTGCAATAGGAAGGAAACAGTCAGTAGGTGTAACCAGAACACAGTAGTTTCCAACGGCAACACTAAATATTCATCAGGAAACCAGTGACTCACTGAAACTAGTCTTAATTTTGCTGCAACAGCTACATGTACCATCATCTTCCAAAATGAGTATAAAAAGCAGTCATAGGGAAGCACTTTCGTTTTGTAAAAAATGAAAAATCTGCAACAATAATACAATTCTTTTAATTTTGTAGATTTACTTAGAGTACAACCTAAACTGAACCCCCAAAAGGAATACATCTTGTTTCTTATCCATTTCCTAATCATGACAGCAAAATGTTTAGGAAATTTATTTAAACCATAAAAATAAATAAGTGTTGCCTAAACAACGTGACAAATTAATTTAAATGAGTTGTGTTGGTTTCATATTGAATCGTTAATGAGGTCTAATAGGACATGTTTAATTTAAAATGCTGGGTGATTTCAATAGTCTAGAGCAAATGACAAGTTAAAAATGTCAGGTGATTGTATTAGTCTAGATCACATGACTGTTTCAGAAGCAATCAAGTTAGACCATGTGACATTGTTGACCAATGAGATAATATCATGAACTACTAGGTCCAGCTTGATCGACACCATCACTCCCACCGGCAGGTTCATCTGAAAATAGAAGTAAAAAAGATACGTAATATATTCAAATATGCACTTATTTTCCAGAGTCCACAGTATTTGATTATTGAAAATGGTAGCTTTATTTAGCTTTCATTTTAATAATCAAGAACAAAGTTTGGAATAGGAAAAATGAAGGTCTCTGATAGTTATTTGATACTTTAAGAGAAATTTCGAACCCAAATCCTTCTTTTAAAGATTGTCTGGATTGGCTACATGAAAGCATTTCTAAATCCCTGTTTGCTGTGTATAAGCAATAATTCATACACTCTTGACATCTTGGGTATCCTCCGTGTAGGACTGAATTTAGGTAAAACCGAGGGCTAAAAACAAGAGGGAGGGGCCTGAATTTGATACCAATAACTTTCATTGACGAGATTATGTCTCACCTCCATCCGCTCCTCCATGATAACATTTGTGTTTATGACCTCTACAGTGTCCAGTTTCATCATCATCTTCGTCAGAAGATTCACCAAATGTTCGTGGTTTCTCATAGATACAACAACCTGTCCAGAACAACAATAATAACATGTCATTATTATAGGATCAAATTCAAAACAAAGGAAATGTGAATTATTCAAGAAACAAGGTAATCTCAACTTTCAGACATGCTATTGTTCGACCAACAGCACATTTACCCAACACCCTTGAGCCCAAGACAGCTGTCTTACTCAACGTTAATTCATTTAAACACATTCTTGGCTATCAGTATATAGTAGTTCGACAATTTTTATTTTCCCCTTTTGTGTATTATATTCGACTGCATTCTGACATTATATCAATGAAGAGAAGAGGTTCCATGCTTCAAAAATATACAAAAGACAGGGGTCACGTATCATAATTATCAGAAAAGTTTTGTCAGTCAAACGTGATAGACATATTTTCACAGTCGCACAGTGCGGCCGAATCCGGGTTTTACCCTACCCTACTTTCACATTGGTATTTTGGCCAAAATCCAATACACAGTAGTTTCAAAGCTAATGTATTCCTATTTATGGCCCCATTTTGCACAAATAGTATGTTTCAGCAAGAAAAGTGTCTCCCATACCTGCCAATGTTTTGCTATTTGCTGTCAAAGTTTTTCCCGGTTCCTAGGTTATAATAAATTAAAAATAATAAATTATAAAATCAATTTATAATACATTTGCACTTTAGCTCAATGTAAATTGTCCGTAGCAGGTCCCGATTTTCAACATTTTTAGTCTATGGCCGCCTGGACCACATATATCATTGTAAAGAGGAGCCTTTCAGCGTCAAAATAAGACAATAAAAAGGGGGGCATGTATCTTCTAAGAAAGTTTTTGTCTTTCAAGTATTGTCGATCCGTTTTCACACATGTCCGAACAGAACAGTTCTGGGTTTTACCCTAGTCTACTTTCACTTTGGTATCAGGAACAAAATAGCGGAATAATACCAATATTACACTTTTACTACATCACGTGCATATTTACGAACCATTTAAACACTATTTCACCATTCAACTCCACATTTGTCAAGAAATATCTCCATTTACAGGCAAACCAAAGGTTTTTTAAGGACTACTTGAGTGTATCACCACTTGGCCCGCGGAGGCATTTAGTGTTTCTTTACGTTTCTTACGACGCTAAATTTGAACTTCCGCCAGTTGTGGTAATCGCCATTTTGAAGAGCTACAAATCCTTCAGAGCCAGCTGATATTTAGTTTCTATGATTTTTCAAAATATTAAACACCTTCTTTGTACAAAATAAATACAGAATTGGGACTTTAAAATACTAATTTAATTTTTGGTACCCATATCTAAGCTCTACACTAAATATTTGGTACTTTCACGGACCCCCATCACCCAAATATATCCCCTGCCAACCAATACCTTGTCAATTTCAGTTGTTAATATAAGAAGGGACGTAACCGCGGAATCACTGTTGTATATCGTATCGTGGTAACCTACCTACAATCTATAGTTCTGCAGTGATCTGTCTAGTCTGTCGCTCTCATGTATGTGGTGTAATGTACATGTGTTCTCGTGCAGCTACGATATACGAGTACGTGACATCTCTCGCATTAGTTTAATCAATTATCTTATATGATTATGTGTGTGTACTAGTCGCTATCAAAAAGGGGAAGTAACTGTGCCTGTAAGTTGAATAGAAATTTATTGGTCTTTAAGTGTAGCCTTTCTCAAGTTTAACACTCCAGCATAAAAATTGTCAATTCTAGTTATAGTTGTCCCATACACAGTATACACAATAATTTATAGGTACTTTGAGATCCTCTACATCGGATGGGGACAGAACAATCTTGAAGCCGAGTTTGAGCCAGCGTTGTCTGATTCTCCATTGAATGAATTCCCAAGTGGACCGGAAATTACCGAGACAGATGATCCAACACCGGAAGAAGAAGCTGCAGTCCGTGCAGCTCTTCAGGAAAAACAGTTGGAGGCGGAGTTTGCTCAAAATCTAGAAGAAGGTGATGATGACGACGATGATGAGGATGAATAAGCAAGTCTGTTTCAAATCAATGTTCTGCATGATTGTTTGTGCAAGTTGATGAAGATGTGTTGAACTGAAGGTGGCGTTTATTTGTTAAGCTGATACTACTATTGAAATGACATTGACCGATGTTTTGTAGTGTTTTCCAATTTCCGTCCATAAAATTATGTGTTATGTTAAATTTTATATTGAACCTCAGAGTGATTGAATAGTATATTTATATATTAATAAAATGTATTGTATTTTAAATGAAGAGTACACGACCTGTCAATCTTGACAAATATGCACAACTAAACTTGGTATCGACCATTCATTTGAAATTCCACTTTCAGGGTTAAAAAGATATGAGGACATCGGACAGGCAAGGCAACACCCAACTTAACCAGCTGAGCACAGAAAAAAGTAACAACAACACACAATTACACGGAGCAATGCCAACACATAACCGACAAGAAAAATATTGAAAGCCCAAGTTCCCGTTTTAAGGTTATTTCTGAGCAATAAACGGCAATAACTGGCAAAATGAAGCAGTCCTAACATTGTTAGGAATAGTTCAATACTCACAACTAAGCTCTGTACCAAGTATTTGTGACTATAACCATTGAGGGGCAGTCGTTTGAGGACAATACGCATGCCACCATCCAGAAACAAACTCAATATTTCTCCTCCGAAATTTTTTATTTGTGCGAGACATAATAATCCACCAGTTCCATCTTGCACTCCACAAGCAAACGTAAGACATTCACTTAGCCAATGCCATGTAAGAACATTCTATCTATTCGGTTGATATCCAAATGAATCCACAGTAAATTACCTCATTGCAATATCATACAAGAACCCATATAAGACAAAGCAGTCAGGAATTTAAAATTTATTAAACAATAAAACATACACACATAATAATTTTAGGCTATTATTGTGCAGTTGCTCTATCACGACACAATAACAAATGAAACAAGCAAGCACATCATATACAAATAATTATAATACATCAAATAAACATCAAAACATAATGATATCATTTATAATGTCAAAATTATCATAACTTCAGTCACACTATTATGTGAAAGAGAGTTGTATTTTCATTACAACGAGAGTTAATCCACCTTCAAAAACACCTATGCCCTGGTTGAAGCTAGGCAAGTCAGTCCATAAAAACAGCTAAGCCATTCATGTGCCATAATTATGTTGTAATGTTTCATAGTGTTACATGGCTTCAGCAATGTAAGTTGTTTATGATGGTTTACAGTATTCCATGTTTGAAAGCCATGACTTGATGGACTTACCTCCTGCATCAGTGAATGTGGAGCATAAAAACGGGTCAGATGGGGAGGATATATCTTTAAATACAGTTATACTAGTAGCAAAACATCATTTAGTCCACATGGTATTTAACTATTTATCTGTTACAATTTGTCCCTTTGGCGCAACAAGGTTGTATTTTTATATATAACCCTTTAGCACAAAAGGGATGAATCATTAATAAGCATTTTATTAAAAGAACACAGACAAATCGACATACAATGCAACAATCAACAATGATTTGTAGAAAAACACAATCAATAATGGATCAAACAGTACCAACAGCATTAACAGGTGCACATAAAAGTATAATCCGGACTAACACTCAATGACTATACAGTACTGTCTTTTAGCTCATCGTTGAAACACGAAATGTATACATGTAGGAATTACACTATAACCAGGTTTTTATTTATAGGCCAATGAATTGAGTCTATCGCTATTTTTCTCCTGGTCACGAGGGTGTGCGCCCAACAGGAATATTGATATCATGTTGAACTGCCCTCACATATACCAATTTACATATTGGTCTAGTGGAGCATGTGTGTTATTCTTGCTTAAAGAAATAAACCAGTGGTCATCATTTAGAATCAAGTACATCTTTATGATCATAGATAAACTCACTAAATTATGCTTTCTGAAGATTTGCCCTTGAAATGTAGATTATACTTATATATGCAAACACACACACACACACTCGCAACCACATACCATTATAAGCAGAATAAATTGATATAGGACACTTATTACATCATATGAAAGACATGTTTAACCAATACTACTAGGCCAAACCACAAACAGTGGTTTCGTGAAATAAATGAATGTGTATAGAATGTCACCTATAAATAGCCTAACATTTATTCATAGAATATCATCTCATACTTGTCTGTCGAAATAAACAGGCATGCACTTGTATGGAATGAGTCAAACTCTTTAGATTAAAACGTATGTTTCTGTAACGAGCTACAGACAAGCTGCAGTCACTCACTGCTACAAATAAACAATAATAAGTCAGCAGTGATTCACTACAACCTGTCTGCAATAGGAAGGAAACAGTCAGTAGGTATAACCAGAACACAGTAGTTTCCAACGGCAACACTAAATAATCATCAGGAAACCAGTGACTCACTGAAACCAGTCTTAATTTTGCTGCAACAGCTACATGTACCATCATCTTCCAAAATGAGTATAAAAAGCAGTCATAGGGAAGCACTTTCGTTTTGTAAAAAGTGAAAAATCTGCAACAATAATACAATTCTTTTAATTTTGTAGATTTACTTAGTGCACAACCTAGACTGAACCCCAAAAGGAATACATCTTGTTTCTTATCCATTTCCTAATCATGACAGCAAAATGTTTAGGAAATTTATTTAAACCATAAAAATAAATAAGTGATGCCTAGAAACAATGTGACAAATTAATTTAAATGAGTTGTGATGGTTTCATATTGAATCGTTAATGAGGTCTAATAGGACATGTTTAATTTAAAATGCTGGGTGATTTCAATAGTCTAGAGCAAATGACAAGTTAAAAATGTCAGGTGATTGTATTAGTCTAGATCACATGACTGTTTCAGAAGCAATCAAGTTAGACCATGTGACATTGTTGACCAATGAGATAATATCATGAACTACTAGGTCCAGCTTGATCGACACCATCACTCCCACCGGCAGGTTCATCTGAAAATAGAAATAAAAAAAGATACGTAATATATTCAAATATGCACTTATTTTCCAGAGTCCACAGTATTTGATTATTGAAAATGGTAGCTTTATTTAGCTTTCATTTTAATAATCAAGAACAAAGTTTGGAATAGGAAAAATGAGGGTCTCTGATAGTTATTTGATACTTTAAGAGAAATTTCGAACCCAAATCCTTCTTTTAAAGATTGTCTGGATTGGCTTCATGAAAGCATTTCTAAATCCCTGTTTGCTGTGTATAAGCAATAATTCATACACACTTGACATCTTGGGTATCCTCCGTGTAGGACTGAATTTAGGTAAAGCTGAGGGCTAAAAACAAGAGGGAGGGGCCTGAATTTGATACCAATAACTTTCATTGACGAGATTATGTCTCACCTCCATCCGCTCCTCCATGATAACATTTGCGTTTATGACCTCTACAGTGTCCAGTTTCATCATCATCTTCGTCAGAAGATTCACCAAATGTTCGTGGTTTCTCATAGATACAACAACCTGTCGTCATAACAACAATAGTAACATGTCATTATTATAGGATCAAATTCAAAACAAAGGAAATGTGAATTATTCAAGAAACAAGGTAATCTCAACTTTCAGACATGCTATTGTTCGACCAACAGCACATTTACCCAACACCCTTGAGTCCAAGACAGCTGTCTTACTCAACGTTAATTCATTTAAACACATTCTTGGCTATCAATATATAGTAGTTCGACAATTTTTATTTTCCCCTTTTGTGTATTATTTTCGACTGAATTCTGACATTATATCAATGGAGAGAAGAGGTTCCATGCTTCAAAAATATTCAAAAGACAGTGGTCACGTATCATAATTCTAAGAAAAGTTTTGTCCGTCAAACGTGATAGACATATTATCACAGTCGCACATTCCGGCCGAATCCGGGTTTTACCCTACCCTACTTTCACATTGGTATTTTGGCCAAAATCCAATACACAGTAGTTTTAAAGCTAATGTAATCCTATTTTGGCCCCATTTTGCACAAATAGTATGTTTCAGCAAGAAAAGTGTCTCCCATACCTGCCAATGTTTTGCTATTTGCTGTCAAAGTTTTTCCCGGTTCCTAGGTTTTAATAAATTAAAAATAATAAATTATAAAATCAATTTATAATACATTTGCACTTTAGCTCAATGTAAATTGTCCGTAGCAGGTCTCAATTTTCAACATTTTTTAGTCTATGGCCACCTGGACCACATATATCATTGTAAAGAGGAGCCTTTAAGCTTCAAAATAAGACAATAAAAAGGGGGGGGGCATGTATCTTCTAAGAAAGTTTTTGTCCTTCAAATATTGTCGATCCGTTTTCACACATGTCCGGACAGAACAGTTCTGGGTTTTACCCTAGTCTACTTTCACTTTGGTATCAGGAACAAAATAGCGGAATAATACGAATATTACAGTTTTACTACATCACGTGCATATTTACGAACCATTTAAACTCTATTTCACCATTCAACTCCACATTTGTCAAGAAATATCTCCATTTACAGGCAAACCAAAGGTTTTTTAAGGACTACTTGAGTGTATCACCACTTGGCCCGCGGAGGCATTTAGTGTTTCTTTACGTTTCTTACGACGCTAAATTTGAACTTCCGCCAGTTGTGGTAATCTCCATTTTGAAGAGCTACAAATCCTTCAGAGCCAGCTGATATTTAGTTTCTATGATTTTTCAAAATATTAAACACCTTCTTTGTACAAAATAAATACAGAACTGGGACTTTAAAATACTAATTTAATTTTTGGTACCCATATCTAAGCTCTACACTAAATATTTGGTACTTTCACGGACCCCCATCACCCAAATATATCCCCTGCCAACCAATACCTTGTCAATTTCAGTAGTTAATATAAGAAGGGACGTAACCGCGGAATCACTGTTGTATATCGTATTGTGGTAACCTACCTTCAATCTATAGTTCTGCAGTGATCTGTCTAGTCTGTCGCTCTCATGTATGTGGTGTAATGTACATGTGTTCTCGTGCAGCTACGATATACGAGTACGTGACATCTCTCGCATTAGTTTAATCAATTATCTTATATGATTATGTGTGTGTACTTGTCGCTATCAAAAAGGGGAAGTAACTGTGCCTGTAAGTTGAATAGAAATTTATTGGTCTTTAAGTGTAGCCTTTCTCAAGTTTAACACTCCAGCATAAAAATTGTCAATTCTAGTTATAGTTGTCCCATACACAGTATACACAATAATTTATAGGTACTTTGAGATCCTCTACATCGGATGGGGACAGAAGAATCTTGAAGCCGAGTTTGAGCCAGCGTTGCCTGATTCTCCATTGAATGAATTCCCAAGTGGACCGGAAATAACCGAGACGGATGATCCGACACCGGAAGAAGAAGCTGCAGTCCGTGCAGCACTCCAGGAAAAACAGTTGGAGGCGGAGTTTGCTCAAAATCTAGAAGAAGGTGATGATGACGACGATGACGAGGATGAATAAGCAAGTATGTTTCGAATCAATTTTCTGCATGATTGTGTTTGTGCAAGTTGATGAAGATGTGTTGAACTGAAGGTGGCGTTTATTTGTTAAGCTGATACTACTATTGAAATGACATTGACCGATGTTTTGTAGTGTTTTCCAATTCCGTCCATAAAATTATGTGTTATGTTGTGATTGAATAGTATATTTACATACTAATAAAATGAATTGTATTTTAAATGATGAGTACCCAGCCTGTCAATCTTGACAACTATGCATAACTAAACTTGGTATCGATTATTCATTTGAAATCTACTTTCATGGTTAAAAAGATATGAGGACATCGGACAGGGAAGGCAACACCCAACTTAACTAGCCGAGTACTTAAAAATTAACATCAAAACACAACTACATGTGTACACGGAGCAATGCCAACACATAGCCCACATGAAAACAATTAAAAGCCCAAGTTCCCTTTTTAAGGTTATTTCTGAGCAATAAACGGCAATAACTGGCAAAATGAAGCAGTCCTAACATTGTTGGGAATACTCACAACTAAGCTCTGTACCAAGTATTTGTGACTATAACCATTGAGGGGCAGTCGTTTGAGGACAATACACATGCCACCATCCAGAAACAAACTCAATATCTCTCCTCCGAAACACGACATTGTGCGAGACATAATAATCCACCAGTTCCATCTTGCACTCCACAAGCAAACGTAAGACATTCACTCACTTAGCCCATGCCATGTAAGAACATTCTATCTATTCAGTTGATATCCAAATGAATCCACAGTAAATTACCTCATTGCAATATCATACAAGAACCCATATAAGACAAAGCAGTCAGGAATTTAAAATTTATTAAACAATAAAACATACACACATAATAATTTTAGGCTATTACTGTGCAGTTGCTCTATCACGACACAATAACAAATGAAACAAGCAAGCACATCATATACAAATAATTATAATAAATCAAATAAACATCAAAACATAATGATATCATTTATAATGTCAAAATTATCATAACTTCAGTCACACTATTATGTGAAAGAGAGTTGTATTTTCATTACAACGAGAGTTAATCCACCTTCAAAAACACGTATGCCCTGGTTGAAGCTAGGCAAGTCAGTCCATAAAAACAGCTAAGCCATTCATGTGCCATAATTATGTTGTAATGTTTCATAGTGTTACATGGCTTCAACAATGTAAGTTGTTTATGATGGTTTACAGTATTCCATGTTTGAAAGCCATGACTTGATGGACTTACCTCCTGCATCAGTGAATGTGGAGCATAAAAACGGGTCAGATGGGGAGGATATATCTTTAAATACAGTTATACTAGTAGCAAAACATCATTTAGTCCACATGGTATTTAACTATTTATCTGTTACAATTTGTCCCTTTGGCGCAACAAGGTTGTATTTTTATATATAACCCTTTAGCACAAAAGGGATGAATCATTAATAAGCATTTTATTAAAAGAACACAGACAAATCGACATACAATGCAACAATCAACAATGATTTGTAGAAAAACACAATCAATAATGGATCAAACAGTACCAACAGCATTAACAGGTGCACATAAAAGTATAATCCGGACTAACACTCAATGACTATACAGTACTGTCTTTTAGCTCATCGTTGAAACACGAAATGTATACATGTAGGAATTACACTATAACCAGGTTTTTATTTATAGGCCAATGAATTGAGTCTATCGCTATTTTTCTCCTGGTCACGAGGGTGTGCGCCCAACAGGAATATTGATATCATGTTGAACTGCCCTCACATATACCAATTTACATATTGGTCTAGTGGAGCATGTGTGTTATTCTTGCTTAAAGAAATAAACCAGTGGTCATCATTTAGAATCAAGTACATCTTTATGATCATAGATAAACTCACTAAATTATGCTTTCTGAAGATTTGCCCTTGAATTGTAGATTATACTTATATATGCAAACACACACACACACACTCGCAACCACATACCATTATAAGCAGAATAAATTGATATAGGACACTTATTACATCATATGAAAGACATGTTTAACCAATACTACTAGGCCAAACCACAAACAGTGGTTTCGTGAAATAAATGAATGTGTATAGAATGTCACCTATAAATAGCCTAACATTTATTCATAGAATATCATCTCATACTTGTCTGTCGAAATAAACAGGCATGCACTTGTATGGAATGAGTCAAACTCTTTAGATTAAAACGTATGTTTCTGTAACGAGCTACAGACAAGCTGCAGTCACTCACTGCTACAAATAAACAATAATAAGTCAGCAGTGATTCACTACAACCTGTCTGCAATAGGAAGGAAACAGTCAGTAGGTATAACCAGAACACAGTAGTTTCCAACGGCAACACTAAATAATCATCAGGAAACCAGTGACTCACTGAAACCAGTCTTAATTTTGCTGCAACAGCTACATGTACCATCATCTTCCAAAATGAGTATAAAAAGCAGTCATAGGGAAGCACTTTCGTTTTGTAAAAAGTGAAAAATCTGCAACAATAATACAATTCTTTTAATTTTGTAGATTTACTTAGTGCACAACCTAGACTGAACCCCAAAAGGAATACATCTTGTTTCTTATCCATTTCCTAATCATGACAGCAAAATGTTTAGGAAATTTATTTAAACCATAAAAATAAATAAGTGATGCCTAGAAACAATGTGACAAATTAATTTAAATGAGTTGTGATGGTTTCATATTGAATCGTTAATGAGGTCTAATAGGACATGTTTAATTTAAAATGCTGGGTGATTTCAATAGTCTAGAGCAAATGACAAGTTAAAAATGTCAGGTGATTGTATTAGTCTAGATCACATGACTGTTTCAGAAGCAATCAAGTTAGACCATGTGACATTGTTGACCAATGAGATAATATCATGAACTACTAGGTCCAGCTTGATCGACACCATCACTCCCACCGGCAGGTTCATCTGAAAATAGAAATAAAAAAAGATACGTAATATATTCAAATATGCACTTATTTTCCAGAGTCCACAGTATTTGATTATTGAAAATGGTAGCTTTATTTAGCTTTCATTTTAATAATCAAGAACAAAGTTTGGAATAGGAAAAATGAGGGTCTCTGATAGTTATTTGATACTTTAAGAGAAATTTCGAACCCAAATCCTTCTTTTAAAGATTGTCTGGATTGGCTTCATGAAAGCATTTCTAAATCCCTGTTTGCTGTGTATAAGCAATAATTCATACACACTTGACATCTTGGGTATCCTCCGTGTAGGACTGAATTTAGGTAAAGCTGAGGGCTAAAAACAAGAGGGAGGGGCCTGAATTTGATACCAATAACTTTCATTGACGAGATTATGTCTCACCTCCATCCGCTCCTCCATGATAACATTTGCGTTTATGACCTCTACAGTGTCCAGTTTCATCATCATCTTCGTCAGAAGATTCACCAAATGTTCGTGGTTTCTCATAGATACAACAACCTGTCGTCATAACAACAATAGTAACATGTCATTATTATAGGATCAAATTCAAAACAAAGGAAATGTGAATTATTCAAGAAACAAGGTAATCTCAACTTTCAGACATGCTATTGTTCGACCAACAGCACATTTACCCAACACCCTTGAGTCCAAGACAGCTGTCTTACTCAACGTTAATTCATTTAAACACATTCTTGGCTATCAATATATAGTAGTTCGACAATTTTTATTTTCCCCTTTTGTGTATTATTTTCGACTGAATTCTGACATTATATCAATGGAGAGAAGAGGTTCCATGCTTCAAAAATATTCAAAAGACAGTGGTCACGTATCATAATTATAAGAAAAGTTTTGTCCGTCAAACGTGATAGACATATTATCACAGTCGCACAGTCCGGCCGAATCCGGGTTTTACCCTACCCTACTTTCACATTGGTATTTTGGCCAAAATCCAATACACAGTAGTTTTAAAGCTAATGTAATCCTATTTTGGCCCCATTTTGCACAAATAGTATGTTTCAGCAAGAAAAGTGTCTCCCATACCTGCCAATGTTTTGCTATTTGCTGTCAAAGTTTTTCCCGGTTCCTAGGTTTTAATAAATTAAAAATAATAAATTATAAAATCAATTTATAATACATTTGCACTTTAGCTCAATGTAAATTGTCCGTAGCAGGTCTCAATTTTCAACATTTTTTAGTCTATGGCCACCTGGACCACATATATCATTGTAAAGAGGAGCCTTTAAGCTTCAAAATAAGACAATAAAAAGGGGGGGGCATGTATCTTCTAAGAAAGTTTTTGTCCTTCAAATATTGTCGATCCGTTTTCACACATGTCCGGACAGAACAGTTCTGGGTTTTACCCTAGTCTACTTTCACTTTGGTATCAGGAACAAAATAGCGGAATAATACGAATATTACAGTTTTACTACATCACGTGCATATTTACGAACCATTTAAACTCTATTTCACCATTCAACTCCACATTTGTCAAGAAATATCTCCATTTACAGGCAAACCAAAGGTTTTTTAAGGACTACTTGAGTGTATCACCACTTGGCCCGCGGAGGCATTTAGTGTTTCTTTACGTTTCTTACGACGCTAAATTTGAACTTCCGCCAGTTGTGGTAATCTCCATTTTGAAGAGCTACAAATCCTTCAGAGCCAGCTGATATTTAGTTTCTATGATTTTTCAAAATATTAAACACCTTCTTTGTACAAAATAAATACAGAACTGGGACTTTAAAATACTAATTTAATTTTTGGTACCCATATCTAAGCTCTACACTAAATATTTGGTACTTTCACGGACCCCCATCACCCAAATATATCCCCTGCCAACCAATACCTTGTCAATTTCAGTAGTTAATATAAGAAGGGACGTAACCGCGGAATCACTGTTGTATATCGTATTGTGGTAACCTACCTTCAATCTATAGTTCTGCAGTGATCTGTCTAGTCTGTCGCTCTCATGTATGTGGTGTAATGTACATGTGTTCTCGTGCAGCTACGATATACGAGTACGTGACATCTCTCGCATTAGTTTAATCAATTATCTTATATGATTATGTGTGTGTACTTGTCGCTATCAAAAAGGGGAAGTAACTGTGCCTGTAAGTTGAATAGAAATTTATTGGTCTTTAAGTGTAGCCTTTCTCAAGTTTAACACTCCAGCATAAAAATTGTCAATTCTAGTTATAGTTGTCCCATACACAGTATACACAATAATTTATAGGTACTTTGAGATCCTCTACATCGGATGGGGACAGAAGAATCTTGAAGCCGAGTTTGAGCCAGCGTTGCCTGATTCTCCATTGAATGAATTCCCAAGTGGACCGGAAATAACCGAGACGGATGATCCGACACCGGAAGAAGAAGCTGCAGTCCGTGCAGCACTCCAGGAAAAACAGTTGGAGGCGGAGTTTGCTCAAAATCTAGAAGAAGGTGATGATGACGACGATGACGAGGATGAATAAGCAAGTATGTTTCGAATCAATTTTCTGCATGATTGTGTTTGTGCAAGTTGATGAAGATGTGTTGAACTGAAGGTGGCGTTTATTTGTTAAGCTGATACTACTATTGAAATGACATTGACCGATGTTTTGTAGTGTTTTCCAATTCCGTCCATAAAATTATGTGTTATGTTGTGATTGAATAGTATATTTACATACTAATAAAATGAATTGTATTTTAAATGATGAGTACCCAGCCTGTCAATCTTGACAACTATGCATAACTAAACTTGGTATCGATTATTCATTTGAAATCTACTTTCATGGTTAAAAAGATATGAGGACATCGGACAGGGAAGGCAACACCCAACTTAACTAGCCGAGTACTTAAAAATTAACATCAAAACACAACTACATGTGTACACGGAGCAATGCCAACACATAGCCCACATGAAAACAATTAAAAGCCCAAGTTCCCTTTTTAAGGTTATTTCTGAGCAATAAACGGCAATAACTGGCAAAATGAAGCAGTCCTAACATTGTTGGGAATACTCACAACTAAGCTCTGTACCAAGTATTTGTGACTATAACCATTGAGGGGCAGTCGTTTGAGGACAATACACATGCCACCATCCAGAAACAAACTCAATATCTCTCCTCCGAAACACGACATTGTGCGAGACATAATAATCCACCAGTTCCACCTTGCACTCCACAAGCAAACGTAAGACATTCACTCACTTAGCCCATGCCATGTAAGAACATTCTATCTATTCAGTTGATATCCAAATGAATCCACAGTAAATTACCTCATTGCAATATCATACAAGAACCCATATAAGACAAAGCAGTCAGGAATTTTAAATTTATTAAACAATAAAACATACACACATAATAATTTTAGGCTATTACTGTGCAGTTGCTCTATCACGACACAATAACAAATGAAACAAGCAAGCACATCATATACAAATAATTATAATAAATCAAATAAACATCAAAACATAATGATATCATTTATAATGTCAAAATTATCATAACTTCAGTCACACTATTATGTGAAAGAGAGTTGTATTTTCATTACAACGAGAGTTAATCCACCTTCAAAAACACGTATGCCCTGGTTGAAGCTAGGCAAGTCAGTCCATAAAAACAGCTAAGCCATTCATGTGCCATAATTATGTTGTAATGTTTCATAGTGTTACATGGCTTCAGCAATGTAAGTTGTTTATGATGGTTTACAGTATTCCATGTTTGAAAGCCATGACTTGATGGACTTACCTCCTGCATCAGTGAATGTGGAGCATAAAAACGGGTCAGATGGGGAGGATATATCTTTAAATACAGTTATACTAGTAGCAAAACATCATTTAGTCCACATGGTATTTAACTATTTATCTGTTACAATTTGTCCCTTTGGCGCAACAAGGTTGTATTTTTATATATAACCCTTTAGCACAAAAGGGATGAATCATTAATAAGCATTTTATTAAAAGAACACAGACAAATCGACATACAATGCAACAATCAACAATGATTTGTAGAAAAACACAATCAATAATGGATCAAACAGTACCAACAGCATTAACAGGTGCACATAAAAGTATAATCCGGACTAACACTCAATGACTATACAGTACTGTCTTTTAGCTCATCGTTGAAACACGAAATGTATACATGTAGGAATTACACTATAACCAGGTTTTTATTTATAGGCCAATGAATTGAGTCTATCGCTATTTTTCTCCTGGTCACGAGGGTGTGCGCCCAACAGGAATATTGATATCATGTTGAACTGCCCTCACATATACCAATTTACATATTGGTCTAGTGGAGCATGTGTGTTATTCTTGCTTAAAGAAATAAACCAGTGGTCATCATTTAGAATCAAGTACATCTTTATGATCATAGATAAACTCACTAAATTATGCTTTCTGAAGATTTGCCCTTGAAATGTAGATTATACTTATATATGCAAACACACACACACACACTCGCAACCACATACCATTATAAGCAGAATAAATTGATATAGGACACTTATTACATCATATGAAAGACATGTTTAACCAATACTACTAGGCCAAACCACAAACAGTGGTTTCGTGAAATAAATGAATGTGTATAGAATGTCACCTATAAATAGCCTAACATTTATTCATAGAATATCATCTCATACTTGTCTGTCGAAATAAACAGGCATGCACTTGTATGGAATGAGTCAAACTCTTTAGATTAAAACGTATGTTTCTGTAACGAGCTACAGACAAGCTGCAGTCACTCACTGCTACAAATAAACAATAATAAGTCAGCAGTGATTCACTACAACCTGTCTGCAATAGGAAGGAAACAGTCAGTAGGTATAACCAGAACACAGTAGTTTCCAACGGCAACACTAAATAATCATCAGGAAACCAGTGACTCACTGAAACCAGTCTTAATTTTGCTGCAACAGCTACATGTACCATCATCTTCCAAAATGAGTATAAAAAGCAGTCATAGGGAAGCACTTTCGTTTTGTAAAAAGTGAAAAATCTGCAACAATAATACAATTCTTTTAATTTTGTAGATTTACTTAGTGCACAACCTAGACTGAACCCCAAAAGGAATACATCTTGTTTCTTATCCATTTCCTAATCATGACAGCAAAATGTTTAGGAAATTTATTTAAACCATAAAAATAAATAAGTGATGCCTAGAAACAATGTGACAAATTAATTTAAATGAGTTGTGATGGTTTCATATTGAATCGTTAATGAGGTCTAATAGGACATGTTTAATTTAAAATGCTGGGTGATTTCAATAGTCTAGAGCAAATGACAAGTTAAAAATGTCAGGTGATTGTATTAGTCTAGATCACATGACTGTTTCAGAAGCAATCAAGTTAGACCATGTGACATTGTTGACCAATGAGATAATATCATGAACTACTAGGTCCAGCTTGATCGACACCATCACTCCCACCGGCAGGTTCATCTGAAAATAGAAATAAAAAAAGATACGTAATATATTCAAATATGCACTTATTTTCCAGAGTCCACAGTATTTGATTATTGAAAATGGTAGCTTTATTTAGCTTTCATTTTAATAATCAAGAACAAAGTTTGGAATAGGAAAAATGAGGGTCTCTGATAGTTATTTGATACTTTAAGAGAAATTTCGAACCCAAATCCTTCTTTTAAAGATTGTCTGGATTGGCTTCATGAAAGCATTTCTAAATCCCTGTTTGCTGTGTATAAGCAATAATTCATACACACTTGACATCTTGGGTATCCTCCGTGTAGGACTGAATTTAGGTAAAGCTGAGGGCTAAAAACAAGAGGGAGGGGCCTGAATTTGATACCAATAACTTTCATTGACGAGATTATGTCTCACCTCCATCCGCTCCTCCATGATAACATTTGCGTTTATGACCTCTACAGTGTCCAGTTTCATCATCATCTTCGTCAGAAGATTCACCAAATGTTCGTGGTTTCTCATAGATACAACAACCTGTCGTCATAACAACAATAGTAACATGTCATTATTATAGGATCAAATTCAAAACAAAGGAAATGTGAATTATTCAAGAAACAAGGTAATCTCAACTTTCAGACATGCTATTGTTCGACCAACAGCACATTTACCCAACACCCTTGAGTCCAAGACAGCTGTCTTACTCAACGTTAATTCATTTAAACACATTCTTGGCTATCAATATATAGTAGTTCGACAATTTTTATTTTCCCCTTTTGTGTATTATTTTCGACTGAATTCTGACATTATATCAATGGAGAGAAGAGGTTCCATGCTTCAAAAATATTCAAAAGACAGTGGTCACGTATCATAATTATAAGAAAAGTTTTGTCCGTCAAACGTGATAGACATATTATCACAGTCGCACAGTCCGGCCGAATCCGGGTTTTACCCTACCCTACTTTCACATTGGTATTTTGGCCAAAATCCAATACACAGTAGTTTTAAAGCTAATGTAATCCTATTTTGGCCCCATTTTGCACAAATAGTATGTTTCAGCAAGAAAAGTGTCTCCCATACCTGCCAATGTTTTGCTATTTGCTGTCAAAGTTTTTCCCGGTTCCTAGGTTTTAATAAATTAAAAATAATAAATTATAAAATCAATTTATAATACATTTGCACTTTAGCTCAATGTAAATTGTCCGTAGCAGGTCTCAATTTTCAACATTTTTTAGTCTATGGCCACCTGGACCACATATATCATTGTAAAGAGGAGCCTTTAAGCTTCAAAATAAGACAATAAAAAGGGGGGGGGCATGTATCTTCTAAGAAAGTTTTTGTCCTTCAAATATTGTCGATCCGTTTTCACACATGTCCGGACAGAACAGTTCTGGGTTTTACCCTAGTCTACTTTCACTTTGGTATCAGGAACAAAATAGCGGAATAATACGAATATTACAGTTTTACTACATCACGTGCATATTTACGAACCATTTAAACTCTATTTCACCATTCAACTCCACATTTGTCAAGAAATATCTCCATTTACAGGCAAACCAAAGGTTTTTTAAGGACTACTTGAGTGTATCACCACTTGGCCCGCGGAGGCATTTAGTGTTTCTTTACGTTTCTTACGACGCTAAATTTGAACTTCCGCCAGTTGTGGTAATCTCCATTTTGAAGAGCTACAAATCCTTCAGAGCCAGCTGATATTTAGTTTCTATGATTTTTCAAAATATTAAACACCTTCTTTGTACAAAATAAATACAGAACTGGGACTTTAAAATACTAATTTAATTTTTGGTACCCATATCTAAGCTCTACACTAAATATTTGGTACTTTCACGGACCCCCATCACCCAAATATATCCCCTGCCAACCAATACCTTGTCAATTTCAGTAGTTAATATAAGAAGGGACGTAACCGCGGAATCACTGTTGTATATCGTATTGTGGTAACCTACCTTCAATCTATAGTTCTGCAGTGATCTGTCTAGTCTGTCGCTCTCATGTATGTGGTGTAATGTACATGTGTTCTCGTGCAGCTACGATATACGAGTACGTGACATCTCTCGCATTAGTTTAATCAATTATCTTATATGATTATGTGTGTGTACTTGTCGCTATCAAAAAGGGGAAGTAACTGTGCCTGTAAGTTGAATAGAAATTTATTGGTCTTTAAGTGTAGCCTTTCTCAAGTTTAACACTCCAGCATAAAAATTGTCAATTCTAGTTATAGTTGTCCCATACACAGTATACACAATAATTTATAGGTACTTTGAGATCCTCTACATCGGATGGGGACAGAAGAATCTTGAAGCCGAGTTTGAGCCAGCGTTGCCTGATTCTCCATTGAATGAATTCCCAAGTGGACCGGAAATAACCGAGACGGATGATCCGACACCGGAAGAAGAAGCTGCAGTCCGTGCAGCACTCCAGGAAAAACAGTTGGAGGCGGAGTTTGCTCAAAATCTAGAAGAAGGTGATGATGACGACGATGACGAGGATGAATAAGCAAGTATGTTTCGAATCAATTTTCTGCATGATTGTGTTTGTGCAAGTTGATGAAGATGTGTTGAACTGAAGGTGGCGTTTATTTGTTAAGCTGATACTACTATTGAAATGACATTGACCGATGTTTTGTAGTGTTTTCCAATTCCGTCCATAAAATTATGTGTTATGTTGTGATTGAATAGTATATTTACATACTAATAAAATGAATTGTATTTTAAATGATGAGTACCCAGCCTGTCAATCTTGACAACTATGCATAACTAAACTTGGTATCGATTATTCATTTGAAATCTACTTTCATGGTTAAAAAGATATGAGGACATCGGACAGGGAAGGCAACACCCAACTTAACTAGCCGAGTACTTAAAAATTAACATCAAAACACAACTACATGTGTACGCGGAGCAATGCCAACACATAGCCCACATGAAAACAATTAAAAGCCCAAGTTCCCTTTTTAAGGTTATTTCTGAGCAATAAACGGCAATAACTGGCAAAATGAAGCAGTCCTAACATTGTTGGGAATACTCACAACTAAGCTCTGTACCAAGTATTTGTGACTATAACCATTGAGGGGCAGTCGTTTGAGGACAATACACATGCCACCATCCAGAAACAAACTCAATATCTCTCCTCCGAAACACGACATTGTGCGAGACATAATAATCCACCAGTTCCATCTTGCACTCCACAAGCAAACGTAAGACATTCACTCACTTAGCCCATGCCATGTAAGAACATTCTATCTATTCAGTTGATATCCAAATGAATCCACAGTAAATTACCTCATTGCAATATCATACAAGAACCCATATAAGACAAAGCAGTCAGGAATTTAAAATTTATTAAACAATAAAACATACACACATAATAATTTTAGGCTATTACTGTGCAGTTGCTCTATCACGACACAATAACAAATGAAACAAGCAAGCACATCATATACAAATAATTATAATAAATCAAATAAACATCAAAACATAATGATATCATTTATAATGTCAAAATTATCATAACTTCAGTCACACTATTATGTGAAAGAGAGTTGTATTTTCATTACAACGAGAGTTAATCCACCTTCAAAAACACGTATGCCCTGGTTGAAGCTAGGCAAGTCAGTCCATAAAAACAGCTAAGCCATTCATGTGCCATAATTATGTTGTAATGTTTCATAGTGTTACATGGCTTCAGCAATGTAAGTTGTTTATGATGGTTTACAGTATTCCATGTTTGAAAGCCATGACTTGATGGACTTACCTCCTGCATCAGTGAATGTGGAGCATAAAAACGGGTCAGATGGGGAGGATATATCTTTAAATACAGTTATACTAGTAGCAAAACATCATTTAGTCCACATGGTATTTAACTATTTATCTGTTACAATTTGTCCCTTTGGCGCAACAAGGTTGTATTTTTATATATAACCCTTTAGCACAAAAGGGATGAATCATTAATAAGCATTTTATTAAAAGAACACAGACAAATCGACATACAATGCAACAATCAACAATGATTTGTAGAAAAACACAATCAATAATGGATCAAACAGTACCAACAGCATTAACAGGTGCACATAAAAGTATAATCCGGACTAACACTCAATGACTATACAGTACTGTCTTTTAGCTCATCGTTGAAACACGAAATGTATACATGTAGGAATTACACTATAACCAGGTTTTTATTTAGAGGCCAATGAATTGAGTCTATCGCTATTTTTCTCCTGGTCACGAGGGTGTGCGCCCAACAGGAATATTGATATCATGTTGAACTGCCCTCACATATACCAATTTACATATTGGTCTAGTGGAGCATGTGTGTTATTCTTGCTTAAAGAAATAAACCAGTGGTCATCATTTAGAATCAAGTACATCTTTATGATCATAGATAAACTCACTAAATTATGCTTTCTGAAGATTTGCCCTTGAAATGTAGATTATACTTATATATGCAAACACACACACACACACTCGCAACCACATACCATTATAAGCAGAATAAATTGATATAGGACACTTATTACATCATATGAAAGACATGTTTAACCAATACTACTAGGCCAAACCACAAACAGTGGTTTCGTGAAATAAATGAATGTGTATAGAATGTCACCTATAAATAGCCTAACATTTATTCATAGAATATCATCTCATACTTGTCTGTCGAAATAAACAGGCATGCACTTGTATGGAATGAGTCAAACTCTTTAGATTAAAACGTATGTTTCTGTAACGAGCTACAGACAAGCTGCAGTCACTCACTGCTACAAATAAACAATAATAAGTCAGCAGTGATTCACTACAACCTGTCTGCAATAGGAAGGAAACAGTCAGTAGGTATAACCAGAACACAGTAGTTTCCAACGGCAACACTAAATAATCATCAGGAAACCAGTGACTCACTGAAACCAGTCTTAATTTTGCTGCAACAGCTACATGTACCATCATCTTCCAAAATGAGTATAAAAAGCAGTCATAGGGAAGCACTTTCGTTTTGTAAAAAGTGAAAAATCTGCAACAATAATACAATTCTTTTAATTTTGTAGATTTACTTAGTGCACAACCTAGACTGAACCCCAAAAGGAATACATCTTGTTTCTTATCCATTTCCTAATCATGACAGCAAAATGTTTAGGAAATTTATTTAAACCATAAAAATAAATAAGTGATGCCTAGAAACAATGTGACAAATTAATTTAAATGAGTTGTGATGGTTTCATATTGAATCGTTAATGAGGTCTAATAGGACATGTTTAATTTAAAATGCTGGGTGATTTCAATAGTCTAGAGCAAATGACAAGTTAAAAATGTCAGGTGATTGTATTAGTCTAGATCACATGACTGTTTCAGAAGCAATCAAGTTAGACCATGTGACATTGTTGACCAATGAGATAATATCATGAACTACTAGGTCCAGCTTGATCGACACCATCACTCCCACCGGCAGGTTCATCTGAAAATAGAAATAAAAAAAGATACGTAATATATTCAAATATGCACTTATTTTCCAGAGTCCACAGTATTTGATTATTGAAAATGGTAGCTTTATTTAGCTTTCATTTTAATAATCAAGAACAAAGTTTGGAATAGGAAAAATGAGGGTCTCTGATAGTTATTTGATACTTTAAGAGAAATTTCGAACCCAAATCCTTCTTTTAAAGATTGTCTGGATTGGCTTCATGAAAGCATTTCTAAATCCCTGTTTGCTGTGTATAAGCAATAATTCATACACACTTGACATCTTGGGTATCCTCCGTGTAGGACTGAATTTAGGTAAAGCTGAGGGCTAAAAACAAGAGGGAGGGGCCTGAATTTGATACCAATAACTTTCATTGACGAGATTATGTCTCACCTCCATCCGCTCCTCCATGATAACATTTGCGTTTATGACCTCTACAGTGTCCAGTTTCATCATCATCTTCGTCAGAAGATTCACCAAATGTTCGTGGTTTCTCATAGATACAACAACCTGTCGTCATAACAACAATAGTAACATGTCATTATTATAGGATCAAATTCAAAACAAAGGAAATGTGAATTATTCAAGAAACAAGGTAATCTCAACTTTCAGACATGCTATTGTTCGACCAACAGCACATTTACCCAACACCCTTGAGTCCAAGACAGCTGTCTTACTCAACGTTATTTCATTTAAACACATTCTTGGCTATCAATATATAGTAGTTCGACAATTTTTATTTTCCCCTTTTGTGTATTATTTTCGACTGAATTCTGACATTATATCAATAAAGAGAAGAGGTTCCATGCTTCAAAAATATTCAAAAGACAGTGGTCACGTATCATAATTATAAGAAAAGTTTTGTCCGTCAAACGTGATAGACATATTATCACAGTCGCACAGTCCGGCCGAATCCGGGTTTTACCCTACCCTACTTTCACATTGGTATTTTGGCCAAAATCCAATACACAGTAGTTTTAAAGCTAATGTAATCCTATTTTGGCCCCATTTTGCACAAATAGTATGTTTCAGCAAGAAAAGTGTCTCCCATACCTGCCAATGTTTTGCTATTTGCTGTCAAAGTTTTTCCCGGTTCCTAGGTTTTAATAAATTAAAAATAATAAATTATAAAATCAATTTATAATACATTTGCACTTTAGCTCAATGTAAATTGTCCGTAGCAGGTCTCAATTTTCAACATTTTTTAGTCTATGGCCACCTGGACCACATATATCATTGTAAAGAGGAGCCTTTAAGCTTCAAAATAAGACAATAAAAAGGGGGGGGCATGTATCTTCTAAGAAAGTTTTTGTCCTTCAAATATTGTCGATCCGTTTTCACACATGTCCGGACAGAACAGTTCTGGGTTTTACCCTAGTCTACTTTCACTTTGGTATCAGGAACAAAATAGCGGAATAATACGAATATTACAGTTTTACTACATCACGTGCATATTTACGAACCATTTAAACTCTATTTCACCATTCAACTCCACATTTGTCAAGAAATATCTCCATTTACAGGCAAACCAAAGGTTTTTTAAGGACTACTTGAGTGTATCACCACTTGGCCCGCGGAGGCATTTAGTGTTTCTTTACGTTTCTTACGACGCTAAATTTGAACTTCCGCCAGTTGTGGTAATCTCCATTTTGAAGAGCTACAAATCCTTCAGAGCCAGCTGATATTTAGTTTCTATGATTTTTCAAAATATTAAACACCTTCTTTGTACAAAATAAATACAGAACTGGGACTTTAAAATACTAATTTAATTTTTGGTACCCATATCTAAGCTCTACACTAAATATTTGGTACTTTCACGGACCCCCATCACCCAAATATATCCCCTGCCAACCAATACCTTGTCAATTTCAGTAGTTAATATAAGAAGGGACGTAACCGCGGAATCACTGTTGTATATCGTATTGTGGTAACCTACCTTCAATCTATAGTTCTGCAGTGATCTGTCTAGTCTGTCGCTCTCATGTATGTGGTGTAATGTACATGTGTTCTCGTGCAGCTACGATATACGAGTACGTGACATCTCTCGCATTAGTTTAATCAATTATCTTATATGATTATGTGTGTGTACTTGTCGCTATCAAAAAGGGGAAGTAACTGTGCCTGTAAGTTGAATAGAAATTTATTGGTCTTTAAGTGTAGCAGCCTTTCTCAAGTTTAACACTCCAGCATAAAAATTGTCAATTCTAGTTATAGTTGTCCCATACACAGTATACACAATAATTTTTAGGTACTTTGAGATCCTCTACATCGGATGGGGACAGAAGAATCTTGAAGCCGAGTTTGAGCCAGCGTTGCCTGATTCTCCATTGAATGAATTCCCAAGTGGACCGGAAATAACCGAGACGGATGATCCGACACCGGAAGAAGAAGCTGCAGTCCGTGCAGCACTCCAGGAAAAACAGTTGGAGGCGGAGTTTGCTCAAAATCTAGAAGAAGGTGATGATGACGACGATGACGAGGATGAATAAGCAAGTATGTTTCGAATCAATTTTCTGCATGATTGTGTTTGTGCAAGTTGATGAAGATGTGTTGAACTGAAGGTGGCGTTTATTTGTTAAGCTGATACTACTATTGAAATGACATTGACCGATGTTTTGTAGTGTTTTCCAATTCCGTCCATAAAATTATGTGTTATGTTGTGATTGAATAGTATATTTACATACTAATAAAATGAATTGTATTTTAAATGATGAGTACCCAGCCTGTCAATCTTGACAACTATGCATAACTAAACTTGGTATCGATTATTCATTTGAAATCTACTTTCATGGTTAAAAAGATATGAGGACATCGGACAGGGAAGGCAACACCCAACTTAACTAGCCGAGTACTTAAAAATTAACATCAAAACACAACTACATGTGTACACGGAGCAATGCCAACACATAGCCCACATGAAAACAATTAAAAGCCCAAGTTCCCTTTTTAAGGTTATTTCTGAGCAATAAACGGCAATAACTGGCAAAATGAAGCAGTCCTAACATTGTTGGGAATACTCACAACTAAGCTCTGTACCAAGTATTTGTGACTATAACCATTGAGGGGCAGTCGTTTGAGGACAATACACATGCCACCATCCAGAAACAAACTCAATATCTCTCCTCCGAAACACGACATTGTGCGAGACATAATAATCCACCAGTTCCATCTTGCACTCCACAAGCAAACGTAAGACATTCACTCACTTAGCCCATGCCATGTAAGAACATTCTATCTATTCAGTTGATATCCAAATGAATCCACAGTAAATTACCTCATTGCAATATCATACAAGAACCCATATAAGACAAAGCAGTCAGGAATTTAAAATTTATTAAACAATAAAACATACACACATAATAATTTTAGGCTATTACTGTGCAGTTGCTCTATCACGACACAATAACAAATGAAACAAGCAAGCACATCATATACAAATAATTATAATAAATCAAATAAACATCAAAACATAATGATATCATTTATAATGTCAAAATTATCATAACTTCAGTCACACTATTATGTGAAAGAGAGTTGTATTTTCATTACAACGAGAGTTAATCCACCTTCAAAAACACGTATGCCCTGGTTGAAGCTAGGCAAGTCAGTCCATAAAAACAGCTAAGCCATTCATGTGCCATAATTATGTTGTAATGTTTCATAGTGTTACATGGCTTCAGCAATGTAAGTTGTTTATGATGGTTTACAGTATTCCATGTTTGAAAGCCATGACTTGATGGACTTACCTCCTGCATCAGTGAATGTGGAGCATAAAAACGGGTCAGATGGGGAGGATATATCTTTAAATACAGTTATACTAGTAGCAAAACATCATTTAGTCCACATGGTATTTAACTATTTATCTGTTACAATTTGTCCCTTTGGCGCAACAAGGTTGTATTTTTATATATAACCCTTTAGCACAAAAGGGATGAATCATTAATAAGCATTTTATTAAAAGAACACAGACAAATCGACATACAATGCAACAATCAACAATGATTTGTAGAAAAACACAATCAATAATGGATCAAACAGTACCAACAGCATTAACAGGTGCACATAAAAGTATAATCCGGACTAACACTCAATGACTATACAGTACTGTCTTTTAGCTCATCGTTGAAACACGAAATGTATACATGTAGGAATTACACTATAACCAGGTTTTTATTTATAGGCCAATGAATTGAGTCTATCGCTATTTTTCTCCTGGTCACGAGGGTGTGCGCCCAACAGGAATATTGATATCATGTTGAACTGCCCTCACATATACCAATTTACATATTGGTCTAGTGGAGCATGTGTGTTATTCTTGCTTAAAGAAATAAACCAGTGGTCATCATTTAGAATCAAGTACATCTTTATGATCATAGATAAACTCACTAAATTATGCTTTCTGAAGATTTGCCCTTGAAATGTAGATTATACTTATATATGCAAACACACACACACACACTCGCAACCACATACCATTATAAGCAGAATAAATTGATATAGGACACTTATTACATCATATGAAAGACATGTTTAACCAATACTACTAGGCCAAACCACAAACAGTGGTTTCGTGAAATAAATGAATGTGTATAGAATGTCACCTATAAATAGCCTAACATTTATTCATAGAATATCATCTCATACTTGTCTGTCGAAATAAACAGGCATGCACTTGTATGGAATGAGTCAAACTCTTTAGATTAAAACGTATGTTTCTGTAACGAGCTACAGACAAGCTGCAGTCACTCACTGCTACAAATAAACAATAATAAGTCAGCAGTGATTCACTACAACCTGTCTGCAATAGGAAGGAAACAGTCAGTAGGTATAACCAGAACACAGTAGTTTCCAACGGCAACACTAAATAATCATCAGGAAACTAGTGACTCACTGAAACCAGTCTTAATTTTGCTGCAACAGCTACATGTACCATCATCTTCCAAAATGAGTATAAAAAGCAGTCATAGGGAAGCACTTTCGTTTTGTAAAAAGTGAAAAATCTGCAACAATAATACAATTCTTTTAATTTTGTAGATTTACTTAGTGCACAACCTAGACTGAACCCCAAAAGGAATACATCTTGTTTCTTATCCATTTCCTAATCATGACAGCAAAATGTTTAGGAAATTTATTTAAACCATAAAAATAAATAAGTGATGCCTAGAAACAATGTGACAAATTAATTTAAATGAGTTGTGATGGTTTCATATTGAATCGTTAATGAGGTCTAATAGGACATGTTTAATTTAAAATGCTGGGTGATTTCAATAGTCTAGAGCAAATGACAAGTTAAAAATGTCAGGTGATTGTATTAGTCTAGATCACATGACTGTTTCAGAAGCAATCAAGTTAGACCATGTGACATTGTTGACCAATGAGATAATATCATGAACTACTAGGTCCAGCTTGATCGACACCATCACTCCCACCGGCAGGTTCATCTGAAAATAGAAATAAAAAAAGATACGTAATATATTCAAATATGCACTTATTTTCCAGAGTCCACAGTATTTGATTATTGAAAATGGTAGCTTTATTTAGCTTTCATTTTAATAATCAAGAACAAAGTTTGGAATAGGAAAAATGAGGGTCTCTGATAGTTATTTGATACTTTAAGAGAAATTTCGAACCCAAATCCTTCTTTTAAAGATTGTCTGGAT
The DNA here is from genome assembly GCA_963678985.1 of Spisula subtruncata. Taxonomy (NCBI): domain Eukaryota; kingdom Metazoa; phylum Mollusca; class Bivalvia; order Venerida; family Mactridae; genus Spisula; species Spisula subtruncata. Next base: position 33,201,073 of record OY787673.1, on the reverse strand, counting down.
TGGCTTCATGAAAGCATTTCTAAATCCCTGTTTGCTGTGTATAAGCAATAATTCATACACACTTGACATCTTGGGTATCCTCCGTGTAGGACTGAATTTAGGTAAAGCTGAGGGCTAAAAACAAGAGGGAGGGGCCTGAATTTGATACCAATAACTTTCATTGACGAGATTATGTCTCACCTCCATCCGCTCCTCCATGATAACATTTGCGTTTATGACCTCTACAGTGTCCAGTTTCATCATCATCTTCGTCAGAAGATTCACCAAATGTTCGTGGTTTCTCATAGATACAACAACCTGTCGTCATAACAACAATAGTAACATGTCATTATTATAGGATCAAATTCAAAACAAAGGAAATGTGAATTATTCAAGAAACAAGGTAATCTCAACTTTCAGACATGCTATTGTTCGACCAACAGCACATTTACCCAACACCCTTGAGTCCAAGACAGCTGTCTTACTCAACGTTAATTCATTTAAACACATTCTTGGCTATCAATATATAGTAGTTCGACAATTTTTATTTTCCCCTTTTGTGTATTATTTTCGACTGAATTCTGACATTATATCAATGGAGAGAAGAGGTTCCATGCTTCAAAAATATTCAAAAGACAGTGGTCACGTATCATAATTATAAGAAAAGTTTTGTCCGTCAAACGTGATAGACATATTATCACAGTCGCACAGTCCGGCCGAATCCGGGTTTTACCCTACCCTACTTTCACATTGGTATTTTGGCCAAAATCCAATACACAGTAGTTTTAAAGCTAATGTAATCCTATTTTGGCCCCATTTTGCACAAATAGTATGTTTCAGCAAGAAAAGTGTCTCCTATACCTGCCAATGTTTTGCTATTTGCTGTCAAAGTTTTTCCCGGTTCCTAGGTTTTAATAAATTAAAAATAATAAATTATAAAATCAATTTATAATACATTTGCACTTTAGCTCAATGTAAATTGTCCGTAGCAGGTCTCAATTTTCAACATTTTTTAGTCTATGGCCACCTGGACCACATATATCATTGTAAAGAGGAGCCTTTAAGCTTCAAAATAAGACAATAAAAAGGGGGGGGCATGTATCTTCTAAGAAAGTTTTTGTCCTTCAAATATTGTCGATCCGTTTTCACACATGTCCGGACAGAACAGTTCTGGGTTTTACCCTAGTCTACTTTCACTTTGGTATCAGGAACAAAATAGCGGAATAATACGAATATTACAGTTTTACTACATCACGTGCATATTTACGAACCATTTAAACTCTATTTCACCATTCAACTCCACATTTGTCAAGAAATATCTCCATTTACAGGCAAACCAAAGGTTTTTTAAGGACTACTTGAGTGTATCACCACTTGGCCCGCGGAGGCATTTAGTGTTTCTTTACGTTTCTTACGACGCTAAATTTGAACTTCCGCCAGTTGTGGTAATCTCCATTTTGAAGAGCTACAAATCCTTCAGAGCCAGCTGATATTTAGTTTCTATGATTTTTCAAAATATTAAACACCTTCTTTGTACAAAATAAATACAGAACTGGGACTTTAAAATACTAATTTAATTTTTGGTACCCATATCTAAGCTCTACACTAAATATTTGGTACTTTCACGGACCCCCATCACCCAAATATATCCCCTGCCAACCAATACCTTGTCAATTTCAGTAGTTAATATAAGAAGGGACGTAACCGCGGAATCACTGTTGTATATCGTATTGTGGTAACCTACCTTCAATCTATAGTTCTGCAGTGATCTGTCTAGTCTGTCGCTCTCATGTATGTGGTGTAATGTACATGTGTTCTCGTGCAGCTACGATATACGAGTACGTGACATCTCTCGCATTAGTTTAATCAATTATCTTATATGATTATGTGTGTGTACTTGTCGCTATCAAAAAGGGGAAGTAACTGTGCCTGTAAGTTGAATAGAAATTTATTGGTCTTTAAGTGTAGCCTTTCTCAAGTTTAACACTCCAGCATAAAAATTGTCAATTCTAGTTATAGTTGTCCCATACACAGTATACACAATAATTTATAGGTACTTTGAGATCCTCTACATCGGATGGGGACAGAAGAATCTTGAAGCCGAGTTTGAGCCAGCGTTGCCTGATTCTCCATTAATTGAATGAATTCCCAAGTGGACCGGAAATAACCGAGACGGATGATCCGACACCGGAAGAAGAAGCTGCAGTCCGTGCAGCACTCCAGGAAAAACAGTTGGAGGCGGAGTTTGCTCAAAATCTAGAAGAAGGTGATGATGACGACGATGACGAGGATGAATAAGCAAGTATGTTTCGAATCAATTTTCTGCATGATTGTGTTTGTGCAAGTTGATGAAGATGTGTTGAACTGAAGGTGGCGTTTATTTGTTAAGCTGATACTACTATTGAAATGACATTGACCGATGTTTTGTAGTGTTTTCCAATTCCGTCCATAAAATTATGTGTTATGTTGTGATTGAATAGTATATTTACATACTAATAAAATGAATTGTATTTTAAATGATGAGTACCCAGCCTGTCAATCTTGACAACTATGCATAACTAAACTTGGTATCGATTATTCATTTGAAATCTACTTTCATGGTTAAAAAGATATGAGGACATCGGACAGGGAAGGCAACACCCAACTTAACTAGCCGAGTACTTAAAAATTAACATCAAAACACAACTACATGTGTACACGGAGCAATGCCAACACATAGCCCACATGAAAACAATTAAAAGCCCAAGTTCCCTTTTTAAGGTTATTTCTGAGCAATAAACGGCAATAACTGGCAAAATGAAGCAGTCCTAACATTGTTGGGAATACTCACAACTAAGCTCTGTACCAAGTATTTGTGACTATAACCATTGAGGGGCAGTCGTTTGAGGACAATACACATGCCACCATCCAGAAACAAACTCAATATCTCTCCTCCGAAACACGACATTGTGCGAGACATAATAATCCACCAGTTCCATCTTGCACTCCACAAGCAAACGTAAGACATTCACTCACTTAGCCCATGCCATGTAAGAACATTCTATCTATTCAGTTGATATCCAAATGAATCCACAGTAAATTACCTCATTGCAATATCATACAAGAACCCATATAAGACAAAGCAGTCAGGAATTTAAAATTTATTAAACAATAAAACATACACACATAATAATTTTAGGCTATTACTGTGCAGTTGCTCTATCACGACACAATAACAAATGAAACAAGCAAGCACATCATATACAAATAATTATAATAAATCAAATAAACATCAAAACATAATGATATCATTTATAATGTCAAAATTATCATAACTTCAGTCACACTATTATGTGAAAGAGAGTTGTATTTTCATTACAACGAGAGTTAATCCACCTTCAAAAACACGTATGCCCTGGTTGAAGCTAGGCAAGTCAGTCCATAAAAACAGCTAAGCCATTCATGTGCCATAATTATGTTGTAATGTTTCATAGTGTTACATGGCTTCAACAATGTAAGGTGTTTATGATGGTTTACGAGTATTCCATGTTTGAAAGCCATGACTTGATGGACTTACCTCCTGCATCAGTGAATGTGGAGCATAAAAACGGGTCAGATGGGGAGGATATATCTTTAAATACAGTTATACTAGTAGCAAAACATCATTTAGTCCACATGGTATTTAACTATTTATCTGTTACAATTTGTCCCTTTGGCGCAACAAGGTTGTATTTTTATATATAACCCTTTAGCACAAAAGGGATGAATCATTAATAAGCATTTTATTAAAAGAACACAGACAAATCGACATACAATGCAACAATCAACAATGATTTGTAGAAAAACACAATCAATAATGGATCAAACAGTACCAACAGCATTAACAGGTGCACATAAAAGTATAATCCGGACTAACACTCAATGACTATACAGTACTGTCTTTTAGCTCATCGTTGAAACACGAAATGTATACATGTAGGAATTACACTATAACCAGGTTTTTATTTATAGGCCAATGAATTGAGTCTATCGCTATTTTTCTCCTGGTCACGAGGGTGTGCGCCCAACAGGAATATTGATATCATGTTGAACTGCCCTCACATATACCAATTTACATATTGGTCTAGTGGAGCATGTGTGTTATTCTTGCTTAAAGAAATAAACCAGTGGTCATCATTTAGAATCAAGTACATCTTTATGATCATAGATAAACTCACTAAATTATGCTTTCTGAAGATTTGCCCTTGAAATGTAGATTATACTTATATATGCAAACACACACACACACACTCGCAACCACATACCATTATAAGCAGAATAAATTGATATAGGACACTTATTACATCATATGAAAGACATGTTTAACCAATACTACTAGGCCAAACCACAAACAGTGGTTTCGTGAAATAAATGAATGTGTATAGAATGTCACCTATAAATAGCCTAACATTTATTCATAGAATATCATCTCATACTTGTCTGTCGAAATAAACAGGCATGCACTTGTATGGAATGAGTCAAACTCTTTAGATTAAAACGTATGTTTCTGTAACGAGCTACAGACAAGCTGCAGTCACTCACTGCTACAAATAAACAATAATAAGTCAGCAGTGATTCACTACAACCTGTCTGCAATAGGAAGGAAACAGTCAGTAGGTATAACCAGAACACAGTAGTTTCCAACGGCAACACTAAATAATCATCAGGAAACCAGTGACTCACTGAAACCAGTCTTAATTTTGCTGCAACAGCTACATGTACCATCATCTTCCAAAATGAGTATAAAAAGCAGTCATAGGGAAGCACTTTCGTTTTGTAAAAAGTGAAAAATCTGCAACAATAATACAATTCTTTTAATTTTGTAGATTTACTTAGTGCACAACCTAGACTGAACCCCAAAAGGAATACATCTTGTTTCTTATCCATTTCCTAATCATGACAGCAAAATGTTTAGGAAATTTATTTAAACCATAAAAATAAATAAGTGATGCCTAGAAACAATGTGACAAATTAATTTAAATGAGTTGTGATGGTTTCATATTGAATCGTTAATGAGGTCTAATAGGACATGTTTAATTTAAAATGCTGGGTGATTTCAATAGTCTAGAGCAAATGACAAGTTAAAAATGTCAGGTGATTGTATTAGTCTAGATCACATGACTGTTTCAGAAGCAATCAAGTTAGACCATGTGACATTGTTGACCAATGAGATAATATCATGAACTACTAGGTCCAGCTTGATCGACACCATCACTCCCACCGGCAGGTTCATCTGAAAATAGAAATAAAAAAAGATACGTAATATATTCAAATATGCACTTATTTTCCAGAGTCCACAGTATTTGATTATTGAAAATGGTAGCTTTATTTAGCTTTCATTTTAATAATCAAGAACAAAGTTTGGAATAGGAAAAATGAGGGTCTCTGATAGTTATTTGATACTTTAAGAGAAATTTCGAACCCAAATCCTTCTTTTAAAGATTGTCTGGATTGGCTTCATGAAAGCATTTCTAAATCCCTGTTTGCTGTGTATAAGCAATAATTCATACACACTTGACATCTTGGGTATCCTCCGTGTAGGACTGAATTTAGGTAAAGCTGAGGGCTAAAAACAAGAGGGAGGGGCCTGAATTTGATACCAATAACTTTCATTGACGAGATTATGTCTCACCTCCATCCGCTCCTCCATGATAACATTTGCGTTTATGACCTCTACAGTGTCCAGTTTCATCATCATCTTCGTCAGAAGATTCACCAAATGTTCGTGGTTTCTCATAGATACAACAACCTGTCGTCATAACAACAATAGTAACATGTCATTATTATAGGATCAAATTCAAAACAAAGGAAATGTGAATTATTCAAGAAACAAGGTAATCTCAACTTTCAGACATGCTATTGTTCGACCAACAGCACATTTACCCAACACCCTTGAGTCCAAGACAGCTGTCTTACTCAACGTTAATTCATTTAAACACATTCTTGGCTATCAATATATAGTAGTTCGACAATTTTTATTTTCCCCTTTTGTGTATTATTTTCGACTGAATTCTGACATTATATCAATGGAGAGAAGAGGTTCCATGCTTCAAAAATATTCAAAAGACAGTGGTCACGTATCATAATTATAAGAAAAGTTTTGTCCGTCAAACGTGATAGACATATTATCACAGTCGCACAGTCCGGCCGAATCCGGGTTTTACCCTACCCTACTTTCACATTGGTATTTTGGCCAAAATCCAATACACAGTAGTTTTAAAGCTAATGTAATCCTATTTTGGCCCCATTTTGCACAAATAGTATGTTTCAGCAAGAAAAGTGTCTCCTATACCTGCCAATGTTTTGCTATTTGCTGTCAAAGTTTTTCCCGGTTCCTAGGTTTTAATAAATTAAAAATAATAAATTATAAAATCAATTTATAATACATTTGCACTTTAGCTCAATGTAAATTGTCCGTAGCAGGTCTCAATTTTCAACATTTTTTAGTCTATGGCCACCTGGACCACATATATCATTGTAAAGAGGAGCCTTTAAGCTTCAAAATAAGACAATAAAAAGGGGGGGGCATGTATCTTCTAAGAAAGTTTTTGTCCTTCAAATATTGTCGATCCGTTTTCACACATGTCCGGACAGAACAGTTCTGGGTTTTACCCTAGTCTACTTTCACTTTGGTATCAGGAACAAAATAGCGGAATAATACGAATATTACAGTTTTACTACATCACGTGCATATTTACGAACCATTTAAACTCTATTTCACCATTCAACTCCACATTTGTCAAGAAATATCTCCATTTACAGGCAAACCAAAGGTTTTTTAAGGACTACTTGAGTGTATCACCACTTGGCCCGCGGAGGCATTTAGTGTTTCTTTACGTTTCTTACGACGCTAAATTTGAACTTCCGCCAGTTGTGGTAATCTCCATTTTGAAGAGCTACAAATCCTTCAGAGCCAGCTGATATTTAGTTTCTATGATTTTTCAAAATATTAAACACCTTCTTTGTACAAAATAAATACAGAACTGGGACTTTAAAATACTAATTTAATTTTTGGTACCCATATCTAAGCTCTACACTAAATATTTGGTACTTTCACGGACCCCCATCACCCAAATATATCCCCTGCCAACCAATACCTTGTCAATTTCAGTAGTTAATATAAGAAGGGACGTAACCGCGGAATCACTGTTGTATATCGTATTGTGGTAACCTACCTTCAATCTATAGTTCTGCAGTGATCTGTCTAGTCTGTCGCTCTCATGTATGTGGTGTAATGTACATGTGTTCTCGTGCAGCTACGATATACGAGTACGTGACATCTCTCGCATTAGTTTAATCAATTATCTTATATGATTATGTGTGTGTACTTGTCGCTATCAAAAAGGGGAAGTAACTGTGCCTGTAAGTTGAATAGAAATTTATTGGTCTTTAAGTGTAGCCTTTCTCAAGTTTAACACTCCAGCATAAAAATTGTCAATTCTAGTTATAGTTGTCCCATACACAGTATACACAATAATTTATAGGTACTTTGAGATCCTCTACATCGGATGGGGACAGAAGAATCTTGAAGCCGAGTTTGAGCCAGCGTTGCCTGATTCTCCATTAATTGAATGAATTCCCAAGTGGACCGGAAATAACCGAGACGGATGATCCGACACCGGAAGAAGAAGCTGCAGTCCGTGCAGCACTCCAGGAAAAACAGTTGGAGGCGGAGTTTGCTCAAAATCTAGAAGAAGGTGATGATGACGACGATGACGAGGATGAATAAGCAAGTATGTTTCGAATCAATTTTCTGCATGATTGTGTTTGTGCAAGTTGATGAAGATGTGTTGAACTGAAGGTGGCGTTTATTTGTTAAGCTGATACTACTATTGAAATGACATTGACCGATGTTTTGTAGTGTTTTCCAATTCCGTCCATAAAATTATGTGTTATGTTGTGATTGAATAGTATATTTACATACTAATAAAATGAATTGTATTTTAAATGATGAGTACCCAGCCTGTCAATCTTGACAACTATGCATAACTAAACTTGGTATCGATTATTCATTTGAAATCTACTTTCATGGTTAAAAAGATATGAGGACATCGGACAGGGAAGGCAACACCCAACTTAACTAGCCGAGTACTTAAAAATTAACATCAAAACACAACTACATGTGTACACGGAGCAATGCCAACACATAGCCCACATGAAAACAATTAAAAGCCCAAGTTCCCTTTTTAAGGTTATTTCTGAGCAATAAACGGCAATAACTGGCAAAATGAAGCAGTCCTAACATTGTTGGGAATACTCACAACTAAGCTCTGTACCAAGTATTTGTGACTATAACCATTGAGGGGCAGTCGTTTGAGGACAATACACATGCCACCATCCAGAAACAAACTCAATATCTCTCCTCCGAAACACGACATTGTGCGAGACATAATAATCCACCAGTTCCATCTTGCACTCCACAAGCAAACGTAAGACATTCACTCACTTAGCCCATGCCATGTAAGAACATTCTATCTATTCAGTTGATATCCAAATGAATCCACAGTAAATTACCTCATTGCAATATCATACAAGAACCCATATAAGACAAAACAGTCAGGAATTTAAAATTTATTAAACAATAAAACATACACACATAATAATTTTAGGCTATTACTGTGCAGTTGCTCTATCACGACACAATAACAAATGAAACAAGCAAGCACATCATATACAAATAATTATAATAAATCAAATAAACATCAAAACATAATGATATCATTTATAATGTCAAAATTATCATAACTTCAGTCACACTATTATGTGAAAGAGAGTTGTATTTTCATTACAACGAGAGTTAATCCACCTTCAAAAACACGTATGCCCTGGTTGAAGCTAGGCAAGTCAGTCCATAAAAACAGCTAAGCCATTCATGTGCCATAATTATGTTGTAATGTTTCATAGTGTTACATGGCTTCAGCAATGTAAGTTGTTTATGATGGTTTACAGTATTCCATGTTTGAAAGCCATGACTTGATGGACTTACCTCCTGCATCAGTGAATGTGGAGCATAAAAACGGGTCAGATGGGGAGGATATATCTTTAAATACAGTTATACTAGTAGCAAAACATCATTTAGTCCACATGGTATTTAACTATTTATCTGTTACAATTTGTCCCTTTGGCGCAACAAGGTTGTATTTTTATATATAACCCTTTAGCACAAAAGGGATGAATCATTAATAAGCATTTTATTAAAAGAACACAGACAAATCGACATACAATGCAACAATCAACAATGATTTGTAGAAAAACACAATCAATAATGGATCAAACAGTACCAACAGCATTAACAGGTGCACATAAAAGTATAATCCGGACTAACACTCAATGACTATACAGTACTGTCTTTTAGCTCATCGTTGAAACACGAAATGTATACATGTAGGAATTACACTATAACCAGGTTTTTATTTATAGGCCAATGAATTGAGTCTATCGCTATTTTTCTCCTGGTCACGAGGGTGTGCGCCCAACAGGAATATTGATATCATGTTGAACTGCCCTCACATATACCAATTTACATATTGGTCTAGTGGAGCATGTGTGTTATTCTTGCTTAAAGAAATAAACCAGTGGTCATCATTTAGAATCAAGTACATCTTTATGATCATAGATAAACTCACTAAATTATGCTTTCTGAAGATTTGCCCTTGAAATGTAGATTATACTTATATATGCAAACACACACACACACACTCGCAACCACATACCATTATAAGCAGAATAAATTGATATAGGACACTTATTACATCATATGAAAGACATGTTTAACCAATACTACTAGGCCAAACCACAAACAGTGGTTTCGTGAAATAAATGAATGTGTATAGAATGTCACCTATAAATAGCCTAACATTTATTCATAGAATATCATCTCATACTTGTCTGTCGCAATAAACAGGCATGCACTTGTATGGAATGAGTCAAACTCTTTAGATTAAAACGTATGTTTCTGTAACGAGCTACAGACAAGCTGCAGTCACTCACTGCTACAAATAAACAATAATAAGTCAGCAGTGATTCACTACAACCTGTCTGCAATAGGAAGGAAACAGTCAGTAGGTATAACCAGAACACAGTAGTTTCCAACGGCAACACTAAATAATCATCAGGAAACCAGTGACTCACTGAAACCAGTCTTAATTTTGCTGCAACAGCTACATGTACCATCATCTTCCAAAATGAGTATAAAAAGCAGTCATAGGGAAGCACTTTCGTTTTGTAAAAAGTGAAAAATCTGCAACAATAATACAATTCTTTTAATTTTGTAGATTTACTTAGTGCACAACCTAGACTGAACCCCAAAAGGAATACATCTTGTTTCTTATCCATTTCCTAATCATGACAGCAAAATGTTTAGGAAATTTATTTAAACCATAAAAATAAATAAGTGATGCCTAGAAACAATGTGACAAATTAATTTAAATGAGTTGTGATGGTTTCATATTGAATCGTTAATGAGGTCTAATAGGACATGTTTAATTTAAAATGCTGGGTGATTTCAATAGTCTAGAGCAAATGACAAGTTAAAAATGTCAGGTGATTGTATTAGTCTAGATCACATGACTGTTTCAGAAGCAATCAAGTTAGACCATGTGACATTGTTGACCAATGAGATAATATCATGAACTACTAGGTCCAGCTTGATCGACACCATCACTCCCACCGGCAGGTTCATCTGAAAATAGAAATAAAAAAAGATACGTAATATATTCAAATATGCACTTATTTTCCAGAGTCCACAGTATTTGATTATTGAAAATGGTAGCTTTATTTAGCTTTCATTTTAATAATCAAGAACAAAGTTTGGAATAGGAAAAATGAGGGTCTCTGATAGTTATTTGATACTTTAAGAGAAATTTCGAACCCAAATCCTTCTTTTAAAGATTGTCTGGATTGGCTTCATGAAAGCATTTCTAAATCCCTGTTTGCTGTGTATAAGCAATAATTCATACACACTTGACATCTTGGGTATCCTCCGTGTAGGACTGAATTTAGGTAAAGCTGAGGGCTAAAAACAAGAGGGAGGGGCCTGAATTTGATACCAATAACTTTCATTGACGAGATTATGTCTCACCTCCATCCGCTCCTCCATGATAACATTTGCGTTTATGACCTCTACAGTGTCCAGTTTCATCATCATCTTCGTCAGAAGATTCACCAAATGTTCGTGGTTTCTCATAGATACAACAACCTGTCGTCATAACAACAATAGTAACATGTCATTATTATAGGATCAAATTCAAAACAAAGGAAATGTGAATTATTCAAGAAACAAGGTAATCTCAACTTTCAGACATGCTATTGTTCGACCAACAGCACATTTACCCAACACCCTTGAGTCCAAGACAGCTGTCTTACTCAACGTTAATTCATTTAAACACATTCTTGGCTATCAATATATAGTAGTTCGACAATTTTTATTTTCCCCTTTTGTGTATTATTTTCGACTGAATTCTGACATTATATCAATGGAGAGAAGAGGTTCCATGCTTCAAAAATATTCAAAAGACAGTGGTCACGTATCATAATTATAAGAAAAGTTTTGTCCGTCAAACGTGATAGACATATTATCACAGTCGCACAGTCCGGCCGAATCCGGGTTTTACCCTACCCTACTTTCACATTGGTATTTTGGCCAAAATCCAATACACAGTAGTTTTAAAGCTAATGTAATCCTATTTTGGCCCCATTTTGCACAAATAGTATGTTTCAGCAAGAAAAGTGTCTCCCATACCTGCCAATGTTTTGCTATTTGCTGTCAAAGTTTTTCCCGGTTCCTAGGTTTTAATAAATTAAAAATAATAAATTATAAAATCAATTTATAATACATTTGCACTTTAGCTCAATGTAAATTGTCCGTAGCAGGTCTCAATTTTCAACATTTTTTAGTCTATGGCCACCTGGACCACATATATCATTGTAAAGAGGAGCCTTTAAGCTTCAAAATAAGACAATAAAAAGGGGGGGGCATGTATCTTCTAAGAAAGTTTTTGTCCTTCAAATATTGTCGATCCGTTTTCACACATGTCCGGACAGAACAGTTCTGGGTTTTACCCTAGTCTACTTTCACTTTGGTATCAGGAACAAAATAGCGGAATAATACGAATATTACAGTTTTACTACATCACGTGCATATTTACGAACCATTTAAACTCTATTTCACCATTCAACTCCACATTTGTCAAGAAATATCTCCATTTACAGGCAAACCAAAGGTTTTTTAAGGACTACTTGAGTGTATCACCACTTGGCCCGCGGAGGCATTTAGTGTTTCTTTACGTTTCTTACGACGCTAAATTTGAACTTCCGCCAGTTGTGGTAATCTCCATTTTGAAGAGCTACAAATCCTTCAGAGCCAGCTGATATTTAGTTTCTATGATTTTTCAAAATATTAAACACCTTCTTTGTACAAAATAAATACAGAACTGGGACTTTAAAATACTAATTTAATTTTTGGTACCCATATCTAAGCTCTACACTAAATATTTGGTACTTTCACGGACCCCCATCACCCAAATATATCCCCTGCCAACCAATACCTTGTCAATTTCAGTAGTTAATATAAGAAGGGACGTAACCGCGGAATCACTGTTGTATATCGTATTGTGGTAACCTACCTTCAATCTATAGTTCTGCAGTGATCTGTCTAGTCTGTCGCTCTCATGTATGTGGTGTAATGTACATGTGTTCTCGTGCAGCTACGATATACGAGTACGTGACATCTCTCGCATTAGTTTAATCAATTATCTTATATGATTATGTGTGTGTACTTGTCGCTATCAAAAAGGGGAAGTAACTGTGCCTGTAAGTTGAATAGAAATTTATTGGTCTTTAAGTGTAGCCTTTCTCAAGTTTAACACTCCAGCATAAAAATTGTCAATTCTAGTTATAGTTGTCCCATACACAGTATACACAATAATTTATAGGTACTTTGAGATCCTCTACATCGGATGGGGACAGAAGAATCTTGAAGCCGAGTTTGAGCCAGCGTTGCCTGATTCTCCATTGAATGAATTCCCAAGTGGACCGGAAATAACCGAGACGGATGATCCGACACCGGAAGAAGAAGCTGCAGTCCGTGCAGCACTCCAGGAAAAACAGTTGGAGGCGGAGTTTGCTCAAAATCTAGAAGAAGGTGATGATGACGACGATGACGAGGATGAATAAGCAAGTATGTTTCGAATCAATTTTCTGCATGATTGTGTTTGTGCAAGTTGATGAAGATGTGTTGAACTGAAGGTGGCGTTTATTTGTTAAGCTGATACTACTATTGAAATGACATTGACCGATGTTTTGTAGTGTTTTCCAATTCCGTCCATAAAATTATGTGTTATGTTGTGATTGAATAGTATATTTACATACTAATAAAATGAATTGTATTTTAAATGATGAGTACCCAGCCTGTCAATCTTGACAACTATGCATAACTAAACTTGGTATCGATTATTCATTTGAAATCTACTTTCATGGTTAAAAAGATATGAGGACATCGGACAGGGAAGGCAACACCCAACTTAACTAGCCGAGTACTTAAAAATTAACATCAAAACACAACTACATGTGTACGCGGAGCAATGCCAACACATAGCCCACATGAAAACAATTAAAAGCCCAAGTTCCCTTTTTAAGGTTATTTCTGAGCAATAAACGGCAATAACTGGCAAAATGAAGCAGTCCTAACATTGTTGGGAATACTCACAACTAAGCTCTGTACCAAGTATTTGTGACTATAACCATTGAGGGGCAGTCGTTTGAGGACAATACACATGCCACCATCCAGAAACAAACTCAATATCTCTCCTCCGAAACACGACATTGTGCGAGACATAATAATCCACCAGTTCCATCTTGCACTCCACAAGCAAACGTAAGACATTCACTCACTTAGCCCATGCCATGTAAGAACATTCTATCTATTCAGTTGATATCCAAATGAATCCACAGTAAATTACCTCATTGCAATATCATACAAGAACCCATATAAGACAAAGCAGTCAGGAATTTAAAATTTATTAAACAATAAAACATACACACATAATAATTTTAGGCTATTACTGTGCAGTTGCTCTATCACGACACAATAACAAATGAAACAAGCAAGCACATCATATACAAATAATTATAATAAATCAAATAAACATCAAAACATAATGATATCATTTATAATGTCAAAATTATCATAACTTCAGTCACACTATTATGTGAAAGAGAGTTGTATTTTCATTACAACGAGAGTTAATCCACCTTCAAAAACACGTATGCCCTGGTTGAAGCTAGGCAAGTCAGTCCATAAAAACAGCTAAGCCATTCATGTGCCATAATTATGTTGTAATGTTTCATAGTGTTACATGGCTTCAGCAATGTAAGTTGTTTATGATGGTTTACAGTATTCCATGTTTGAAAGCCATGACTTGATGGACTTACCTCCTGCATCAGTGAATGTGGAGCATAAAAACGGGTCAGATGGGGAGGATATATCTTTAAATACAGTTATACTAGTAGCAAAACATCATTTAGTCCACATGGTATTTAACTATTTATCTGTTACAATTTGTCCCTTTGGCGCAACAAGGTTGTATTTTTATATATAACCCTTTAGCACAAAAGGGATGAATCATTAATAAGCATTTTATTAAAAGAACACAGACAAATCGACATACAATGCAACAATCAACAATGATTTGTAGAAAAACACAATCAATAATGGATCAAACAGTACCAACAGCATTAACAGGTGCACATAAAAGTATAATCCGGACTAACACTCAATGACTATACAGTACTGTCTTTTAGCTCATCGTTGAAACACGAAATGTATACATGTAGGAATTACACTATAACCAGGTTTTTATTTATAGGCCAATGAATTGAGTCTATCGCTATTTTTCTCCTGGTCACGAGGGTGTGCGCCCAACAGGAATATTGATATCATGTTGAACTGCCCTCACATATACCAATTTACATATTGGTCTAGTGGAGCATGTGTGTTATTCTTGCTTAAAGAAATAAACCAGTGGTCATCATTTAGAATCAAGTACATCTTTATGATCATAGATAAACTCACTAAATTATGCTTTCTGAAGATTTGCCCTTGAAATGTAGATTATACTTATATATGCAAACACACACACACACACTCGCAACCACATACCATTATAAGCAGAATAAATTGATATAGGACACTTATTACATCATATGAAAGACATGTTTAACCAATACTACTAGGCCAAACCACAAACAGTGGTTTCGTGAAATAAATGAATGTGTATAGAATGTCACCTATAAATAGCCTAACATTTATTCATAGAATATCATCTCATACTTGTCTGTCGAAATAAACAGGCATGCACTTGTATGGAATGAGTCAAACTCTTTAGATTAAAACGTATGTTTCTGTAACGAGCTACAGACAAGCTGCAGTCACTCACTGCTACAAATAAACAATAATAAGTCAGCAGTGATTCACTACAACCTGTCTGCAATAGGAAGGAAACAGTCAGTAGGTATAACCAGAACACAGTAGTTTCCAACGGCAACACTAAATAATCATCAGGAAACCAGTGACTCACTGAAACCAGTCTTAATTTTGCT
This sequence comes from Spisula subtruncata, assembly GCA_963678985.1. Classification (NCBI taxonomy): domain Eukaryota; kingdom Metazoa; phylum Mollusca; class Bivalvia; order Venerida; family Mactridae; genus Spisula; species Spisula subtruncata. The sequence goes on along the minus strand of OY787673.1, from coordinate 33,185,479 downwards.
GCAACAGCTACATGTACCATCATCTTCCAAAATGAGTATAAAAAGCAGTCATAGGGAAGCACTTTCGTTTTGTAAAAAGTGAAAAATCTGCAACAATAATACAATTCTTTTAATTTTGTAGATTTACTTAGTGCACAACCTAGACTGAACCCCAAAAGGAATACATCTTGTTTCTTATCCATTTCCTAATCATGACAGCAAAATGTTTAGGAAATTTATTTAAACCATAAAAATAAATAAGTGATGCCTAGAAACAATGTGACAAATTAATTTAAATGAGTTGTGATGGTTCCATATTGAATCGTTAATGAGGTCTAATAGGACATGTTTAATTTAAAATGCTGGGTGATTTCAATAGTCTAGAGCAAATGACAAGTTAAAAATGTCAGGTGATTGTATTAGTCTAGATCACATGACTGTTTCAGAAGCAATCAAGTTAGACCATGTGACATTGTTGACCAATGAGATAATATCATGAACTACTAGGTCCAGCTTGATCGACACCATCACTCCCACCGGCAGGTTCATCTGAAAATAGAAATAAAAAAAGATACGTAATATATTCAAATATGCACTTATTTTCCAGAGTCCACAGTATTTGATTATTGAAAATGGTAGCTTTATTTAGCTTTCATTTTAATAATCAAGAACAAAGTTTGGAATAGGAAAAATGAGGGTCTCTGATAGTTATTTGATACTTTAAGAGAAATTTCGAACCCAAATCCTTCTTTTAAAGATTGTCTGGATTGGCTTCATGAAAGCATTTCTAAATCCCTGTTTGCTGTGTATAAGCAATAATTCATACACACTTGACATCTTGGGTATCCTCCGTGTAGGACTGAATTTAGGTAAAGCTGAGGGCTAAAAACAAGAGGGAGGGGCCTGAATTTGATACCAATAACTTTCATTGACGAGATTATGTCTCACCTCCATCCGCTCCTCCATGATAACATTTGCGTTTATGACCTCTACAGTGTCCAGTTTCATCATCATCTTCGTCAGAAGATTCACCAAATGTTCGTGGTTTCTCATAGATACAACAACCTGTCGTCATAACAACAATAGTAACATGTCATTATTATAGGATCAAATTCAAAACAAAGGAAATGTGAATTATTCAAGAAACAAGGTAATCTCAACTTTCAGACATGCTATTGTTCGACCAACAGCACATTTACCCAACACCCTTGAGTCCAAGACAGCTGTCTTACTCAACGTTAATTCATTTAAACACATTCTTGGCTATCAATATATAGTAGTTCGACAATTTTTATTTTCCCCTTTTGTGTATTATTTTCGACTGAATTCTGACATTATATCAATGGAGAGAAGAGGTTCCATGCTTCAAAAATATTCAAAAGACAGTGGTCACGTATCATAATTATAAGAAAAGTTTTGTCCGTCAAACGTGATAGACATATTATCACAGTCGCACAGTCCGGCCGAATCCGGGTTTTACCCTACCCTACTTTCACATTGGTATTTTGGCCAAAATCCAATACACAGTAGTTTTAAAGCTAATGTAATCCTATTTTGGCCCCATTTTGCACAAATAGTATGTTTCAGCAAGAAAAGTGTCTCCCATACCTGCCAATGTTTTGCTATTTGCTGTCAAAGTTTTTCCCGGTTCCTAGGTTTTAATAAATTAAAAATAATAAATTATAAAATCAATTTATAATACATTTGCACTTTAGCTCAATGTAAATTGTCCGTAGCAGGTCTCAATTTTCAACATTTTTTAGTCTATGGCCACCTGGACCACATATATCATTGTAAAGAGGAGCCTTTAAGCTTCAAAATAAGACAATAAAAAGGGGGGGGCATGTATCTTCTAAGAAAGTTTTTGTCCTTCAAATATTGTCGATCCGTTTTCACACATGTCCGGACAGAACAGTTCTGGGTTTTACCCTAGTCTACTTTCACTTTGGTATCAGGAACAAAATAGCGGAATAATACGAATATTACAGTTTTACTACATCACGTGCATATTTACGAACCATTTAAACTCTATTTCACCATTCAACTCCACATTTGTCAAGAAATATCTCCATTTACAGGCAAACCAAAGGTTTTTTAAGGACTACTTGAGTGTATCACCACTTGGCCCGCGGAGGCATTTAGTGTTTCTTTACGTTTCTTACGACGCTAAATTTGAACTTCCGCCAGTTGTGGTAATCTCCATTTTGAAGAGCTACAAATCCTTCAGAGCCAGCTGATATTTAGTTTCTATGATTTTTCAAAATATTAAACACCTTCTTTGTACAAAATAAATACAGAACTGGGACTTTAAAATACTAATTTAATTTTTGGTACCCATATCTAAGCTCTACACTAAATATTTGGTACTTTCACGGACCCCCATCACCCAAATATATCCCCTGCCAACCAATACCTTGTCAATTTCAGTAGTTAATATAAGAAGGGACGTAACCGCGGAATCACTGTTGTATATCGTATTGTGGTAACCTACCTTCAATCTATAGTTCTGCAGTGATCTGTCTAGTCTGTCGCTCTCATGTATGTGGTGTAATGTACATGTGTTCTCGTGCAGCTACGATATACGAGTACGTGACATCTCTCGCATTAGTTTAATCAATTATCTTATATGATTATGTGTGTGTACTTGTCGCTATCAAAAAGGGGAAGTAACTGTGCCTGTAAGTTGAATAGAAATTTATTGGTCTTTAAGTGTAGCCTTTCTCAAGTTTAACACTCCAGCATAAAAATTGTCAATTCTAGTTATAGTTGTCCCATACACAGTATACACAATAATTTATAGGTACTTTGAGATCCTCTACATCGGATGGGGACAGAAGAATCTTGAAGCCGAGTTTGAGCCAGCGTTGCCTGATTCTCCATTGAATGAATTCCCAAGTGGACCGGAAATAACCGAGACGGATGATCCGACACCGGAAGAAGAAGCTGCAGTCCGTGCAGCACTCCAGGAAAAACAGTTGGAGGCGGAGTTTGCTCAAAATCTAGAAGAAGGTGATGATGACGACGATGACGAGGATGAATAAGCAAGTATGTTTCGAATCAATTTTCTGCATGATTGTGTTTGTGCAAGTTGATGAAGATGTGTTGAACTGAAGGTGGCGTTTATTTGTTAAGCTGATACTACTATTGAAATGACATTGACCGATGTTTTGTAGTGTTTTCCAATTCCGTCCATAAAATTATGTGTTATGTTGTGATTGAATAGTATATTTACATACTAATAAAATGAATTGTATTTTAAATGATGAGTACCCAGCCTGTCAATCTTGACAATTATGCATAACTAAACTTGGTATCGATTATTCATTTGAAATCTACTTTCATGGTTAAAAAGATATGAGGACATCGGACAGGGAAGGCAACACCCAACTTAACTAGCCGAGTACTTAAAAATTAACATCAAAACACAACTACATGTGTACGCGGAGCAATGCCAACACATAGCCCACATGAAAACAATTAAAAGCCCAAGTTCCCTTTTTAAGGTTATTTCTGAGCAATAAACGGCAATAACTGGCAAAATGAAGCAGTCCTAACATTGTTGGGAATACTCACAACTAAGCTCTGTACCAAGTATTTGTGACTATAACCATTGAGGGGCAGTCGTTTGAGGACAATACACATGCCACCATCCAGAAACAAACTCAATATCTCTCCTCCGAAACACGACATTGTGCGAGACATAATAATCCACCAGTTCCATCTTGCACTCCACAAGCAAACGTAAGACATTCACTCACTTAGCCCATGCCATGTAAGAACATTCTATCTATTCAGTTGATATCCAAATGAATCCACAGTAAATTACCTCATTGCAATATCATACAAGAACCCATATAAGACAAAGCAGTCAGGAATTTAAAATTTATTAAACAATAAAACATACACACATAATAATTTTAGGCTATTACTGTGCAGTTGCTCTATCACGACACAATAACAAATGAAACAAGCAAGCACATCATATACAAATAATTATAATAAATCAAATAAACATCAAAACATAATGATATCATTTATAATGTCAAAATTATCATAACTTCAGTCACACTATTATGTGAAAGAGAGTTGTATTTTCATTACAACGAGAGTTAATCCACCTTCAAAAACACGTATGCCCTGGTTGAAGCTAGGCAAGTCAGTCCATAAAAACAGCTAAGCCATTCATGTGCCATAATTATGTTGTAATGTTTCATAGTGTTACATGGCTTCAGCAATGTAAGTTGTTTATGATGGTTTACAGTATTCCATGTTTGAAAGCCATGACTTGATGGACTTACCTCCTGCATCAGTGAATGTGGAGCATAAAAACGGGTCAGATGGGGAGGATATATCTTTAAATACAGTTATACTAGTAGCAAAACATCATTTAGTCCACATGGTATTTAACTATTTATCTGTTACAATTTGTCCCTTTGGCGCAACAAGGTTGTATTTTTATATATAACCCTTTAGCACAAAAGGGATGAATCATTAATAAGCATTTTATTAAAAGAACACAGACAAATCGACATACAATGCAACAATCAACAATGATTTGTAGAAAAACACAATCAATAATGGATCAAACAGTACCAACAGCATTAACAGGTGCACATAAAAGTATAATCCGGACTAACACTCAATGACTATACAGTACTGTCTTTTAGCTCATCGTTGAAACACGAAATGTATACATGTAGGAATTACACTATAACCAGGTTTTTATTTATAGGCCAATGAATTGAGTCTATCGCTATTTTTCTCCTGGTCACGAGGGTGTGCGCCCAACAGGAATATTGATATCATGTTGAACTGCCCTCACATATACCAATTTACATATTGGTCTAGTGGAGCATGTGTGTTATTCTTGCTTAAAGAAATAAACCAGTGGTCATCATTTAGAATCAAGTACATCTTTATGATCATAGATAAACTCACTAAATTATGCTTTCTGAAGATTTGCCCTTGAAATGTAGATTATACTTATATATGCAAACACACACACACACACTCGCAACCACATACCATTATAAGCAGAATAAATTGATATAGGACACTTATTACATCATATGAAAGACATGTTTAACCAATACTACTAGGCCAAACCACAAACAGTGGTTTCGTGAAATAAATGAATGTGTATAGAATGTCACCTATAAATAGCCTAACATTTATTCATAGAATATCATCTCATACTTGTCTGTCGAAATAAACAGGCATGCACTTGTATGGAATGAGTCAAACTCTTTAGATTAAAACGTATGTTTCTGTAACGAGCTACAGACAAGCTGCAGTCACTCACTGCTACAAATAAACAATAATAAGTCAGCAGTGATTCACTACAACCTGTCTGCAATAGGAAGGAAACAGTCAGTAGGTATAACCAGAACACAGTAGTTTCCAACGGCAACACTAAATAATCATCAGGAAACCAGTGACTCACTGAAACCAGTCTTAATTTTGCTGCAACAGCTACATGTACCATCATCTTCCAAAATGAGTATAAAAAGCAGTCATAGGGAAGCACTTTCGTTTTGTAAAAAGTGAAAAATCTGCAACAATAATACAATTCTTTTAATTTTGTAGATTTACTTAGTGCACAACCTAGACTGAACCCCAAAAGGAATACATCTTGTTTCTTATCCATTTCCTAATCATGACAGCAAAATGTTTAGGAAATTTATTTAAACCATAAAAATAAATAAGTGATGCCTAGAAACAATGTGACAAATTAATTTGAATGAGTTGTGATGGTTCCATATTGAATCGTTAATGAGGTCTAATAGGACATGTTTAATTTAAAATGCTGGGTGATTTCAATAGTCTAGAGCAAATGACAAGTTAAAAATGTCAGGTGATTGTATTAGTCTAGATCACATGACTGTTTCAGAAGCAATCAAGTTAGACCATGTGACATTGTTGACCAATGAGATAATATCATGAACTACTAGGTCCAGCTTGATCGACACCATCACTCCCACCGGCAGGTTCATCTGAAAATAGAAATAAAAAAAGATACGTAATATATTCAAATATGCACTTATTTTCCAGAGTCCACAGTATTTGATTATTGAAAATGGTAGCTTTATTTAGCTTTCATTTTAATAATCAAGAACAAAGTTTGGAATAGGAAAAATGAGGGTCTCTGATAGTTATTTGATACTTTAAGAGAAATTTCGAACCCAAATCCTTCTTTTAAAGATTGTCTGGATTGGCTTCATGAAAGCATTTCTAAATCCCTGTTTGCTGTGTATAAGCAATAATTCATACACACTTGACATCTTGGGTATCCTCCGTGTAGGACTGAATTTAGGTAAAGCTGAGGGCTAAAAACAAGAGGGAGGGGCCTGAATTTGATACCAATAACTTTCATTGACGAGATTATGTCTCACCTCCATCCGCTCCTCCATGATAACATTTGCGTTTATGACCTCTACAGTGTCCAGTTTCATCATCATCTTCGTCAGAAGATTCACCAAATGTTCGTGGTTTCTCATAGATACAACAACCTGTCGTCATAACAACAATAGTAACATGTCATTATTATAGGATCAAATTCAAAACAAAGGAAATGTGAATTATTCAAGAAACAAGGTAATCTCAACTTTCAGACATGCTATTGTTCGACCAACAGCACATTTACCCAACACCCTTGAGTCCAAGACAGCTGTCTTACTCAACGTTAATTCATTTAAACACATTCTTGGCTATCAATATATAGTAGTTCGACAATTTTTATTTTCCCCTTTTGTGTATTATTTTCGACTGAATTCTGACATTATATCAATGGAGAGAAGAGGTTCCATGCTTCAAAAATATTCAAAAGACAGTGGTCACGTATCATAATTATAAGAAAAGTTTTGTCCGTCAAACGTGATAGACATATTATCACAGTCGCACAGTCCGGCCGAATCCGGGTTTTACCCTACCCTACTTTCACATTGGTATTTTGGCCAAAATCCAATACACAGTAGTTTTAAAGCTAATGTAATCCTATTTTGGCCCCATTTTGCACAAATAGTATGTTTCAGCAAGAAAAGTGTCTCCCATACCTGCCAATGTTTTGCTATTTGCTGTCAAAGTTTTTCCCGGTTCCTAGGTTTTAATAAATTAAAAATAATAAATTATAAAATCAATTTATAATACATTTGCACTTTAGCTCAATGTAAATTGTCCGTAGCAGGTCTCAATTTTCAACATTTTTTAGTCTATGGCCACCTGGACCACATATATCATTGTAAAGAGGAGCCTTTAAGCTTCAAAATAAGACAATAAAAAGGGGGGGGGCATGTATCTTCTAAGAAAGTTTTTGTCCTTCAAATATTGTCGATCCGTTTTCACACATGTCCGGACAGAACAGTTCTGGGTTTTACCCTAGTCTACTTTCACTTTGGTATCAGGAACAAAATAGCGGAATAATACGAATATTACAGTTTTACTACATCACGTGCATATTTACGAACCATTTAAACTCTATTTCACCATTCAACTCCACATTTGTCAAGAAATATCTCCATTTACAGGCAAACCAAAGGTTTTTTAAGGACTACTTGAGTGTATCACCACTTGGCCCGCGGAGGCATTTAGTGTTTCTTTACGTTTCTTACGACGCTAAATTTGAACTTCCGCCAGTTGTGGTAATCTCCATTTTGAAGAGCTACAAATCCTTCAGAGCCAGCTGATATTTAGTTTCTATGATTTTTCAAAATATTAAACACCTTCTTTGTACAAAATAAATACAGAACTGGGACTTTAAAATACTAATTTAATTTTTGGTACCCATATCTAAGCTCTACACTAAATATTTGGTACTTTCACGGACCCCCATCACCCAAATATATCCCCTGCCAACCAATACCTTGTCAATTTCAGTAGTTAATATAAGAAGGGACGTAACCGCGGAATCACTGTTGTATATCGTATTGTGGTAACCTACCTTCAATCTATAGTTCTGCAGTGATCTGTCTAGTCTGTCGCTCTCATGTATGTGGTGTAATGTACATGTGTTCTCGTGCAGCTACGATATACGAGTACGTGACATCTCTCGCATTAGTTTAATCAATTATCTTATATGATTATGTGTGTGTACTTGTCGCTATCAAAAAGGGGAAGTAACTGTGCCTGTAAGTTGAATAGAAATTTATTGGTCTTTAAGTGTAGCCTTTCTCAAGTTTAACACTCCAGCATAAAAATTGTCAATTCTAGTTATAGTTGTCCCATACACAGTATACACAATAATTTATAGGTACTTTGAGATCCTCTACATCGGATGGGGACAGAAGAATCTTGAAGCCGAGTTTGAGCCAGCGTTGCCTGATTCTCCATTGAATGAATTCCCAAGTGGACCGGAAATAACCGAGACGGATGATCCGACACCGGAAGAAGAAGCTGCAGTCCGTGCAGCACTCCAGGAAAAACAGTTGGAGGCGGAGTTTGCTCAAAATCTAGAAGAAGGTGATGATGACGACGATGACGAGGATGAATAAGCAAGTATGTTTCGAATCAATTTTCTGCATGATTGTGTTTGTGCAAGTTGATGAAGATGTGTTGAACTGAAGGTGGCGTTTATTTGTTAAGCTGATACTACTATTGAAATGACATTGACCGATGTTTTGTAGTGTTTTCCAATTCCGTCCATAAAATTATGTGTTATGTTGTGATTGAATAGTATATTTACATACTAATAAAATGAATTGTATTTTAAATGATGAGTACCCAGCCTGTCAATCTTGACAACTATGCATAACTAAACTTGGTATCGATTATTCATTTGAAATCTACTTTCATGGTTAAAAAGATATGAGGACATCGGACAGGGAAGGCAACACCCAACTTAACTAGCCGAGTACTTAAAAATTAACATCAAAACACAACTACATGTGTACGCGGAGCAATGCCAACACATAGCCCACATGAAAACAATTAAAAGCCCAAGTTCCCTTTTTAAGGTTATTTCTGAGCAATAAACGGCAATAACTGGCAAAATGAAGCAGTCCTAACATTGTTGGGAATACTCACAACTAAGCTCTGTACCAAGTATTTGTGACTATAACCATTGAGGGGCAGTCGTTTGAGGACAATACACATGCCACCATCCAGAAACAAACTCAATATCTCTCCTCCGAAACACGACATTGTGCGAGACATAATAATCCACCAGTTCCATCTTGCACTCCACAAGCAAACGTAAGACATTCACTCACTTAGCCCATGCCATGTAAGAACATTCTATCTATTCAGTTGATATCCAAATGAATCCACAGTAAATTACCTCATTGCAATATCATACAAGAACCCATATAAGACAAAGCAGTCAGGAATTTAAAATTTATTAAACAATAAAACATACACACATAATAATTTTAGGCTATTACTGTGCAGTTGCTCTATCACGACACAATAACAAATGAAACAAGCAAGCACATCATATACAAATAATTATAATAAATCAAATAAACATCAAAACATAATGATATCATTTATAATGTCAAAATTATCATAACTTCAGTCACACTATTATGTGAAAGAGAGTTGTATTTTCATTACAACGAGAGTTAATCCACCTTCAAAAACACGTATGCCCTGGTTGAAGCTAGGCAAGTCAGTCCATAAAAACAGCTAAGCCATTCATGTGCCATAATTATGTTGTAATGTTTCATAGTGTTACATGGCTTCAGCAATGTAAGTTGTTTATGATGGTTTACAGTATTCCATGTTTGAAAGCCATGACTTGATGGACTTACCTCCTGCATCAGTGAATGTGGAGCATAAAAACGGGTCAGATGGGGAGGATATATCTTTAAATACAGTTATACTAGTAGCAAAACATCATTTAGTCCACATGGTATTTAACTATTTATCTGTTACAATTTGTCCCTTTGGCGCAACAAGGTTGTATTTTTATATATAACCCTTTAGCACAAAAGGGATGAATCATTAATAAGCATTTTATTAAAAGAACACAGACAAATCGACATACAATGCAACAATCAACAATGATTTGTAGAAAAACACAATCAATAATGGATCAAACAGTACCAACAGCATTAACAGGTGCACATAAAAGTATAATCCGGACTAACACTCAATGACTATACAGTACTGTCTTTTAGCTCATCGTTGAAACACGAAATGTATACATGTAGGAATTACACTATAACCAGGTTTTTATTTATAGGCCAATGAATTGAGTCTATCGCTATTTTTCTCCTGGTCACGAGGGTGTGCGCCCAACAGGAATATTGATATCATGTTGAACTGCCCTCACATATACCAATTTACATATTGGTCTAGTGGAGCATGTGTGTTATTCTTGCTTAAAGAAATAAACCAGTGGTCATCATTTAGAATCAAGTACATCTTTATGATCATAGATAAACTCACTAAATTATGCTTTCTGAAGATTTGCCCTTGAAATGTAGATTATACTTATATATGCAAACACACACACACACACTCGCAACCACATACCATTATAAGCAGAATAAATTGATATAGGACACTTATTACATCATATGAAAGACATGTTTAACCAATACTACTAGGCCAAACCACAAACAGTGGTTTCGTGAAATAAATGAATGTGTATAGAATGTCACCTATAAATAGCCTAACATTTATTCATAGAATATCATCTCATACTTGTCTGTCGAAATAAACAGGCATGCACTTGTATGGAATGAGTCAAACTCTTTAGATTAAAACGTATGTTTCTGTAACGAGCTACAGACAAGCTGCAGTCACTCACTGCTACAAATAAACAATAATAAGTCAGCAGTGATTCACTACAACCTGTCTGCAATAGGAAGGAAACAGTCAGTAGGTATAACCAGAACACAGTAGTTTCCAACGGCAACACTAAATAATCATCAGGAAACCAGTGACTCACTGAAACCAGTCTTAATTTTGCTGCAACAGCTACATGTACCATCATCTTCCAAAATGAGTATAAAAAGCAGTCATAGGGAAGCACTTTCGTTTTGTAAAAAGTGAAAAATCTGCAACAATAATACAATTCTTTTAATTTTGTAGATTTACTTAGTGCACAACCTAGACTGAACCCCAAAAGGAATACATCTTGTTTCTTATCCATTTCCTAATCATGACAGCAAAATGTTTAGGAAATTTATTTAAACCATAAAAATAAATAAGTGATGCCTAGAAACAATGTGACAAATTAATTTAAATGAGTTGTGATGGTTTCATATTGAATCCTTAATGAGGTCTAATAGGACATGTTTAATTTAAAATGCTGGGTGATTTCAATAGTCTAGAGCAAATGACAAGTTAAAAATGTCAGGTGATTGTATTAGTCTAGATCACATGACTGTTTCAGAAGCAATCAAGTTAGACCATGTGACATTGTTGACCAATGAGATAATATCATGAACTACTAGGTCCAGCTTGATCGACACCATCACTCCCACCGGCAGGTTCATCTGAAAATAGAAATAAAAAAAGATACGTAATATATTCAAATATGCACTTATTTTCCAGAGTCCACAGTATTTGATTATTGAAAATGGTAGCTTTATTTAGCTTTCATTTTAATAATCAAGAACAAAGTTTGGAATAGGAAAAATGAGGGTCTCTGATAGTTATTTGATACTTTAAGAGAAATTTCGAACCCAAATCCTTCTTTTAAAGATTGTCTGGATTGGCTTCATGAAAGCATTTCTAAATCCCTGTTTGCTGTGTATAAGCAATAATTCATACACACTTGACATCTTGGGTATCCTCCGTGTAGGACTGAATTTAGGTAAAGCTGAGGGCTAAAAACAAGAGGGAGGGGCCTGAATTTGATACCAATAACTTTCATTGACGAGATTATGTCTCACCTCCATCCGCTCCTCCATGATAACATTTGCGTTTATGACCTCTACAGTGTCCAGTTTCATCATCATCTTCGTCAGAAGATTCACCAAATGTTCGTGGTTTCTCATAGATACAACAACCTGTCGTCATAACAACAATAGTAACATGTCATTATTATAGGATCAAATTCAAAACAAAGGAAATGTGAATTATTCAAGAAACAAGGTAATCTCAACTTTCAGACATGCTATTGTTCGACCAACAGCACATTTACCCAACACCCTTGAGTCCAAGACAGCTGTCTTACTCAACGTTAATTCATTTAAACACATTCTTGGCTATCAATATATAGTAGTTCGACAATTTTTATTTTCCCCTTTTGTGTATTATTTTCGACTGAATTCTGACATTATATCAATGGAGAGAAGAGGTTCCATGCTTCAAAAATATTCAAAAGACAGTGGTCACGTATCATAATTATAAGAAAAGTTTTGTCCGTCAAACGTGATAGACATATTATCACAGTCGCACAGTCCGGCCGAATCCGGGTTTTACCCTACCCTACTTTCACATTGGTATTTTGGCCAAAATCCAATACACAGTAGTTTTAAAGCTAATGTAATCCTATTTTGGCCCCATTTTGCACAAATAGTATGTTTCAGCAAGAAAAGTGTCTCCCATACCTGCCAATGTTTTGCTATTTGCTGTCAAAGTTTTTCCCGGTTCCTAGGTTTTAATAAATTAAAAATAATAAATTATAAAATCAATTTATAATACATTTGCACTTTAGCTCAATGTAAATTGTCCGTAGCAGGTCTCAATTTTCAACATTTTTTAGTCTATGGCCACCTGGACCACATATATCATTGTAAAGAGGAGCCTTTAAGCTTCAAAATAAGACAATAAAAAGGGGGGGGCATGTATCTTCTAAGAAAGTTTTTGTCCTTCAAATATTGTCGATCCGTTTTCACACATGTCCGGACAGAACAGTTCTGGGTTTTACCCTAGTCTACTTTCACTTTGGTATCAGGAACAAAATAGCGGAATAATACGAATATTACAGTTTTACTACATCACGTGCATATTTACGAACCATTTAAACTCTATTTCACCATTCAACTCCACATTTGTCAAGAAATATCTCCATTTACAGGCAAACCAAAGGTTTTTTAAGGACTACTTGAGTGTATCACCACTTGGCCCGCGGAGGCATTTAGTGTTTCTTTACGTTTCTTACGACGCTAAATTTGAACTTCCGCCAGTTGTGGTAATCTCCATTTTGAAGAGCTACAAATCCTTCAGAGCCAGCTGATATTTAGTTTCTATGATTTTTCAAAATATTAAACACCTTCTTTGTACAAAATAAATACAGAACTGGGACTTTAAAATACTAATTTAATTTTTGGTACCCATATCTAAGCTCTACACTAAATATTTGGTACTTTCACGGACCCCCATCACCCAAATATATCCCCTGCCAACCAATACCTTGTCAATTTCAGTAGTTAATATAAGAAGGGACGTAACCGCGGAATCACTGTTGTATATCGTATTGTGGTAACCTACCTTCAATCTATAGTTCTGCAGTGATCTGTCTAGTCTGTCGCTCTCATGTATGTGGTGTAATGTACATGTGTTCTCGTGCAGCTACGATATACGAGTACGTGACATCTCTCGCATTAGTTTAATCAATTATCTTATATGATTATGTGTGTGTACTTGTCGCTATCAAAAAGGGGAAGTAACTGTGCCTGTAAGTTGAATAGAAATTTATTGGTCTTTAAGTGTAGCCTTTCTCAAGTTTAACACTCCAGCATAAAAATTGTCAATTCTAGTTATAGTTGTCCCATACACAGTATACACAATAATTTATAGGTACTTTGAGATCCTCTACATCGGATGGGGACAGAAGAATCTTGAAGCCGAGTTTGAGCCAGCGTTGCCTGATTCTCCATTAATTGAATGAATTCCCAAGTGGACCGGAAATAACCGAGACGGATGATCCGACACCGGAAGAAGAAGCTGCAGTCCGTGCAGCACTCCAGGAAAAACAGTTGGAGGCGGAGTTTGCTCAAAATCTAGAAGAAGGTGATGATGACGACGATGACGAGGATGAATAAGCAAGTATGTTTCGAATCAATTTTCTGCATGATTGTGTTTGTGCAAGTTGATGAAGATGTGTTGAACTGAAGGTGGCGTTTATTTGTTAAGCTGATACTACTATTGAAATGACATTGACCGATGTTTTGTAGTGTTTTCCAATTCCGTCCATAAAATTATGTGTTATGTTGTGATTGAATAGTATATTTACATACTAATAAAATGAATTGTATTTTAAATGATGAGTACCCAGCCTGTCAATCTTGACAACTATGCATAACTAAACTTGGTATCGATTATTCATTTGAAATCTACTTTCATGGTTAAAAAGATATGAGGACATCGGACAGGGAAGGCAACACCCAACTTAACTAGCCGAGTACTTAAAAATTAACATCAAAACACAACTACATGTGTACACGGAGCAATGCCAACACATAGCCCACATGAAAACAATTAAAAGCCCAAGTTCCCTTTTTAAGGTTATTTCTGAGCAATAAACGGCAATAACTGGCAAAATGAAGCAGTCCTAACATTGTTGGGAATACTCACAACTAAGCTCTGTACCAAGTATTTGTGACTATAACCATTGAGGGGCAGTCGTTTGAGGACAATACACATGCCACCATCCAGAAACAAACTCAATATCTCTCCTCCGAAACACGACATTGTGCGAGACATAATAATCCACCAGTTCCATCTTGCACTCCACAAGCAAACGTAAGACATTCACTCACTTAGCCCATGCCATGTAAGAACATTCTATCTATTCAGTTGATATCCAAATGAATCCACAGTAAATTACCTCATTGCAATATCATACAAGAACCCATATAAGACAAAGCAGTCAGGAATTTAAAATTTATTAAACAATAAAACATACACACATAATAATTTTAGGCTATTACTGTGCAGTTGCTCTATCACGACACAATAACAAATGAAACAAGCAAGCACATCATATACAAATAATTATAATAAATCAAATAAACATCAAAACATAATGATATCATTTATAATGTCAAAATTATCATAACTTCAGTCACACTATTATGTGAAAGAGAGTTGTATTTTCATTACAACGAGAGTTAATCCACCTTCAAAAACACGTATGCCCTGGTTGAAGCTAGGCAAGTCAGTCCATAAAAACAGCTAAGCCATTCATGTGCCATAATTATGTTGTAATGTTTCATAGTGTTACATGGCTTCAGCAATGTAAGTTGTTTATGATGGTTTACAGTATTCCATGTTTGAAAGCCATGACTTGATGGACTTACCTCCTGCATCAGTGAATGTGGAGCATAAAAACGGGTCAGATGGGGAGGATATATCTTTAAATACAGTTATACTAGTAGCAAAACATCATTTAGTCCACATGGTATTTAACTATTTATCTGTTACAATTTGTCCCTTTGGCGCAACAAGGTTGTATTTTTATATATAACCCTTTAGCAAAAAAGGGATGAATCATTAATAAGCATTTTATTAAAAGAACACAGACAAATCGACATACAATGCAACAATCAACAATGATTTGTAGAAAAACACAATCAATAATGGATCAAACAGTACCAACAGCATTAACAGGTGCACATAAAAGTATAATCCGGACTAACACTCAATGACTATACAGTACTGTCTTTTAGCTCATCGTTGAAACACGAAATGTATACATGTAGGAATTACACTATAACCAGGTTTTTATTTATAGGCCAATGAATTGAGTCTATCGCTATTTTTCTCCTGGTCACGAGGGTGTGCGCCCAACAGGAATATTGATATCATGTTGAACTGCCCTCACATATACCAATTTACATATTGGTCTAGTGGAGCATGTGTGTTATTCTTGCTTAAAGAAATAAACCAGTGGTCATCATTTAGAATCAAGTACATCTTTATGATCATAGATAAACTCACTAAATTATGCTTTCTGAAGATTTGCCCTTGAAATGTAGATTATACTTATATATGCAAACACACACACACACACTCGCAACCACATACCATTATAAGCAGAATAAATTGATATAGGACACTTATTACATCATATGAAAGACATGTTTAACCAATACTACTAGGCCAAACCACAAACAGTGGTTTCGTGAAATAAATGAATGTGTATAGAATGTCACCTATAAATAGCCTAACATTTATTCATAGAATATCATCTCATACTTGTCTGTCGAAATAAACAGGCATGCACTTGTATGGAATGAGTCAAACTCTTTAGATTAAAACGTATGTTTCTGTAACGAGCTACAGACAAGCTGCAGTCACTCACTGCTACAAATAAACAATAATAAGTCAGCAGTGATTCACTACAACCTGTCTGCAATAGGAAGGAAACAGTCAGTAGGTATAACCAGAACACAGTAGTTTCCAACGGCAACACTAAATAATCATCAGGAAACCAGTGACTCACTGAAACCAGTCTTAATTTTGCTGCAACAGCTACATGTACCATCATCTTCCAAAATGAGTATAAAAAGCAGTCATAGGGAAGCACTTTCGTTTTGTAAAAAGTGAAAAATCTGCAACAATAATACAATTCTTTTAATTTTGTAGATTTACTTAGTGCACAACCTAGACTGAACCCCAAAAGGAATACATCTTGTTTCTTATCCATTTCCTAATCATGACAGCAAAATGTTTAGGAAATTTATTTAAACCATAAAAATAAATAAGTGATGCCTAGAAACAATGTGACAAATTAATTTAAATGAGTTGTGATGGTTTCATATTGAATCGTTAATGAGGTCTAATAGGACATGTTTAATTTAAAATGCTGGGTGATTTCAATAGTCTAGAGCAAATGACAAGTTAAAAATGTCAGGTGATTGTATTAGTCTAGATCACATGACTGTTTCAGAAGCAATCAAGTTAGACCATGTGACATTGTTGACCAATGAGATAATATCATGAACTACTAGGTCCAGCTTGATCGACACCATCACTCCCACCGGCAGGTTCATCTGAAAATAGAAATAAAAAAAGATACGTAATATATTCAAATATGCACTTATTTTCCAGAGTCCACAGTATTTGATTATTGAAAATGGTAGCTTTATTTAGCTTTCATTTTAATAATCAAGAACAAAGTTTGGAATAGGAAAAATGAGGGTCTCTGATAGTTATTTGATACTTTAAGAGAAATTTCGAACCCAAATCCTTCTTTTAAAGATTGTCTGGATTGGCTTCATGAAAGCATTTCTAAATCCCTGTTTGCTGTGTATAAGCAATAATTCATACACACTTGACATCTTGGGTATCCTCCGTGTAGGACTGAATTTAGGTAAAGCTGAGGGCTAAAAACAAGAGGGAGGGGCCTGAATTTGATACCAATAACTTTCATTGACGAGATTATGTCTCACCTCCATCCGCTCCTCCATGATAACATTTGCGTTTATGACCTCTACAGTGTCCAGTTTCATCATCATCTTCGTCAGAAGATTCACCAAATGTTCGTGGTTTCTCATAGATACAACAACCTGTCGTCATAACAACAATAGTAACATGTCATTATTATAGGATCAAATTCAAAACAAAGGAAATGTGAATTATTCAAGAAACAAGGTAATCTCAACTTTCAGACATGCTATTGTTCGACCAACAGCACATTTACCCAACACCCTTGAGTCCAAGACAGCTGTCTTACTCAACGTTAATTCATTTAAACACATTCTTGGCTATCAATATATAGTAGTTCGACAATTTTTATTTTCCCCTTTTGTGTATTATTTTCGACTGAATTCTGACATTATATCAATGGAGAGAAGAGGTTCCATGCTTCAAAAATATTCAAAAGACAGTGGTCACGTATCATAATTATAAGAAAAGTTTTGTCCGTCAAACGTGATAGACATATTATCACAGTCGCACAGTCCGGCCGAATCCGGGTTTTACCCTACCCTACTTTCACATTGGTATTTTGGCCAAAATCCAATACACAGTAGTTTTAAAGCTAATGTAATCCTATTTTGGCCCCATTTTGCACAAATAGTATGTTTCAGCAAGAAAAGTGTCTCCCATACCTGCCAATGTTTTGCTATTTGCTGTCAAAGTTTTTCCCGGTTCCTAGGTTTTAATAAATTAAAAATAATAAATTATAAAATCAATTTATAATACATTTGCACTTTAGCTCAATGTAAATTGTCCGTAGCAGGTCTCAATTTTCAACATTTTTTAGTCTATGGCCACCTGGACCACATATATCATTGTAAAGAGGAGCCTTTAAGCTTCAAAATAAGACAATAAAAAGGGGGGGGCATGTATCTTCTAAGAAAGTTTTTGTCCTTCAAATATTGTCGATCCGTTTTCACACATGTCCGGACAGAACAGTTCTGGGTTTTACCCTAGTCTACTTTCACTTTGGTATCAGGAACAAAATAGCGGAATAATACGAATATTACAGTTTTACTACATCACGTGCATATTTACGAACCATTTAAACTCTATTTCACCATTCAACTCCACATTTGTCAAGAAATATCTCCATTTACAGGCAAACCAAAGGTTTTTTAAGGACTACTTGAGTGTATCACCACTTGGCCCGCGGAGGCATTTAGTGTTTCTTTACGTTTCTTACGACGCTAAATTTGAACTTCCGCCAGTTGTGGTAATCTCCATTTTGAAGAGCTACAAATCCTTCAGAGCCAGCTGATATTTAGTTTCTATGATTTTTCAAAATATTAAACACCTTCTTTGTACAAAATAAATACAGAACTGGGACTTTAAAATACTAATTTAATTTTTGGTACCCATATCTAAGCTCTACACTAAATATTTGGTACTTTCACGGACCCCCATCACCCAAATATATCCCCTGCCAACCAATACCTTGTCAATTTCAGTAGTTAATATAAGAAGGGACGTAACCGCGGAATCACTGTTGTATATCGTATTGTGGTAACCTACCTTCAATCTATAGTTCTGCAGTGATCTGTCTAGTCTGTCGCTCTCATGTATGTGGTGTAATGTACATGTGTTCTCGTGCAGCTACGATATACGAGTACGTGACATCTCTCGCATTAGTTTAATCAATTATCTTATATGATTATGTGTGTGTACTTGTCGCTATCAAAAAGGGGAAGTAACTGTGCCTGTAAGTTGAATAGAAATTTATTGGTCTTTAAGTGTAGCCTTTCTCAAGTTTAACACTCCAGCATAAAAATTGTCAATTCTAGTTATAGTTGTCCCATACACAGTATACACAATAATTTATAGGTACTTTGAGATCCTCTACATCGGATGGGGACAGAAGAATCTTGAAGCCGAGTTTGAGCCAGCGTTGCCTGATTCTCCATTAATTGAATGAATTCCCAAGTGGACCGGAAATAACCGAGACGGATGATCCGACACCGGAAGAAGAAGCTGCAGTCCGTGCAGCACTCCAGGAAAAACAGTTGGAGGCGGAGTTTGCTCAAAATCTAGAAGAAGGTGATGATGACGACGATGACGAGGATGAATAAGCAAGTATGTTTCGAATCAATTTTCTGCATGATTGTGTTTGTGCAAGTTGATGAAGATGTGTTGAACTGAAGGTGGCGTTTATTTGTTAAGCTGATACTACTATTGAAATGACATTGACCGATGTTTTGTAGTGTTTTCCAATTCCGTCCATAAAATTATGTGTTATGTTGTGATTGAATAGTATATTTACATACTAATAAAATGAATTGTATTTTAAATGATGAGTACCCAGCCTGTCAATCTTGACAATTATGCATAACTAAACTTGGTATCGATTATTCATTTGAAATCTACTTTCATGGTTAAAAAGATATGAGGACATCGGACAGGGAAGGCAACACCCAACTTAACTAGCCGAGTACTTAAAAATTAACATCAAAACACAACTACATGTGTACGCGGAGCAATGCCAACACATAGCCCACATGAAAACAATTAAAAGCCCAAGTTCCCTTTTTAAGGTTATTTCTGAGCAATAAACGGCAATAACTGGCAAAATGAAGCAGTCCTAACATTGTTGGGAATACTCACAACTAAGCTCTGTACCAAGTATTTGTGACTATAACCATTGAGGGGCAGTCGTTTGAGGACAATACACATGCCACCATCCAGAAACAAACTCAATATCTCTCCTCCGAAACACGACATTGTGCGAGACATAATAATCCACCAGTTCCATCTTGCACTCCACAAGCAAACGTAAGACATTCACTCACTTAGCCCATGCCATGTAAGAACATTCTATCTATTCAGTTGATATCCAAATGAATCCACAGTAAATTACCTCATTGCAATATCATACAAGAACCCATATAAGACAAAGCAGTCAGGAATTTAAAATTTATTAAACAATAAAACATACACACATAATAATTTTAGGCTATTACTGTGCAGTTGCTCTATCACGACACAATAACAAATGAAACAAGCAAGCACATCATATACAAATAATTATAATAAATCAAATAAACATCAAAACATAATGATATCATTTATAATGTCAAAATTATCATAACTTCAGTCACACTATTATGTGAAAGAGAGTTGTATTTTCATTACAACGAGAGTTAATCCACCTTCAAAAACACGTATGCCCTGGTTGAAGCTAGGCAAGTCAGTCCATAAAAACAGCTAAGCCATTCATGTGCCATAATTATGTTGTAATGTTTCATAGTGTTACATGGCTTCAGCAATGTAAGTTGTTTATGATGGTTTACAGTATTCCATGTTTGAAAGCCATGACTTGATGGACTTACCTCCTGCATCAGTGAATGTGGAGCATAAAAACGGGTCAGATGGGGAGGATATATCTTTAAATACAGTTATACTAGTAGCAAAACATCATTTAGTCCACATGGTATTTAACTATTTATCTGTTACAATTTGTCCTTTTGGCGCAACAAGGTTGTATTTTTATATATAACCCTTTAGCACAAAAGGGATGAATCATTAATAAGCATTTTATTAAAAGAACACAGACAAATCGACATACAATGCAACAATCAACAATGATTTGTAGAAAAACACAATCAATAATGGATCAAACAGTACCAACAGCATTAACAGGTGCACATAAAAGTATAATCCGGACTAACACTCAATGACTATACAGTACTGTCTTTTAGCTCATCGTTGAAACACGAAATGTATACATGTAGGAATTACACTATAACCAGGTTTTTATTTATAGGCCAATGAATTGAGTCTATCGCTATTTTTCTCCTGGTCACGAGGGTGTGCGCCCAACAGGAATATTGATATCATGTTGAACTGCCCTCACATATACCAATTTACATATTGGTCTAGTGGAGCATGTGTGTTATTCTTGCTTAAAGAAATAAACCAGTGGTCATCATTTAGAATCAAGTACATCTTTATGATCATAGATAAACTCACTAAATTATGCTTTCTGAAGATTTGCCCTTGAAATGTAGATTATACTTATATATGCAAACACACACACACACACTCGCAACCACATACCATTATAAGCAGAATAAATTGATATAGGACACTTATTACATCATATGAAAGACATGTTTAACCAATACTACTAGGCCAAACCACAAACAGTGGTTTCGTGAAATAAATGAATGTGTATAGAATGTCACCTATAAATAGCCTAACATTTATTCATAGAATATCATCTCATACTTGTCTGTCGAAATAAACAGGCATGCACTTGTATGGAATGAGTCAAACTCTTTAGATTAAAACGTATGTTTCTGTAACGAGCTACAGACAAGCTGCAGTCACTCACTGCTACAAATAAACAATAATAAGTCAGCAGTGATTCACTACAACCTGTCTGCAATAGGAAGGAAACAGTCAGTAGGTATAACCAGAACACAGTAGTTTCCAACGGCAACACTAAATAATCATCAGGAAACCAGTGACTCACTGAAACCAGTCTTAATTTTGCTGCAACAGCTACATGTACCATCATCTTCCAAAATGAGTATAAAAAGCAGTCATAGGGAAGCACTTTCGTTTTGTAAAAAGTGAAAAATCTGCAACAATAATACAATTCTTTTAATTTTGTAGATTTACTTAGTGCACAACCTAGACTGAACCCCAAAAGGAATACATCTTGTTTCTTATCCATTTCCTAATCATGACAGCAAAATGTTTAGGAAATTTATTTAAACCATAAAAATAAATAAGTGATGCCTAGAAACAATGTGACAAATTAATTTAAATGAGTTGTGATGGTTTCATATTGAATCGTTAATGAGGTCTAATAGGACATGTTTAATTTAAAATGCTGGGTGATTTCAATAGTCTAGAGCAAATGACAAGTTAAAAATGTCAGGTGATTGTATTAGTCTAGATCACATGACTGTTTCAGAAGCAATCAAGTTAGACCATGTGACATTGTTGACCAATGAGATAATATCATGAACTACTAGGTCCAGCTTGATCGACACCATCACTCCCACCGGCAGGTTCATCTGAAAATAGAAATAAAAAAAGATACGTAATATATTCAAATATGCACTTATTTTCCAGAGTCCACAGTATTTGATTATTGAAAATGGTAGCTTTATTTAGCTTTCATTTTAATAATCAAGAACAAAGTTTGGAATAGGAAAAATGAGGGTCTCTGATAGTTATTTGATACTTTAAGAGAAATTTCGAACCCAAATCCTTCTTTTAAAGATTGTCTGGATTGGCTTCATGAAAGCATTTCTAAATCCCTGTTTGCTGTGTATAAGCAATAATTCATACACACTTGACATCTTGGGTATCCTCCGTGTAGGACTGAATTTAGGTAAAGCTGAGGGCTAAAAACAAGAGGGAGGGGCCTGAATTTGATACCAATAACTTTCATTGACGAGATTATGTCTCACCTCCATCCGCTCCTCCATGATAACATTTGCGTTTATGACCTCTACAGTGTCCAGTTTCATCATCATCTTCGTCAGAAGATTCACCAAATGTTCGTGGTTTCTCATAGATACAACAACCTGTCGTCATAACAACAATAGTAACATGTCATTATTATAGGATCAAATTCAAAACAAAGGAAATGTGAATTATTCAAGAAACAAGGTAATCTCAACTTTCAGACATGCTATTGTTCGACCAACAGCACATTTACCCAACACCCTTGAGTCCAAGACAGCTGTCTTACTCAACGTTAATTCATTTAAACACATTCTTGGCTATCAATATATAGTAGTTCGACAATTTTTATTTTCCCCTTTTGTGTATTATTTTCGACTGAATTCTGACATTATATCAATGGAGAGAAGAGGTTCCATGCTTCAAAAATATTCAAAAGACAGTGGTCACGTATCATAATTATAAGAAAAGTTTTGTCCGTCAAACGTGATAGACATATTATCACAGTCGCACAGTCCGGCCGAATCCGGGTTTTACCCTACCCTACTTTCACATTGGTATTTTGGCCAAAATCCAATACACAGTAGTTTTAAAGCTAATGTAATCCTATTTTGGCCCCATTTTGCACAAATAGTATGTTTCAGCAAGAAAAGTGTCTCCCATACCTGCCAATGTTTTGCTATTTGCTGTCAAAGTTTTTCCCGGTTCCTAGGTTTTAATAAATTAAAAATAATAAATTATAAAATCAATTTATAATACATTTGCACTTTAGCTCAATGTAAATTGTCCGTAGCAGGTCTCAATTTTCAACATTTTTTAGTCTATGGCCACCTGGACCACATATATCATTGTAAAGAGGAGCCTTTAAGCTTCAAAATAAGACAATAAAAAGGGGGGGGGCATGTATCTTCTAAGAAAGTTTTTGTCCTTCAAATATTGTCGATCCGTTTTCACACATGTCCGGACAGAACAGTTCTGGGTTTTACCCTAGTCTACTTTCACTTTGGTATCAGGAACAAAATAGCGGAATAATACGAATATTACAGTTTTACTACATCACGTGCATATTTACGAACCATTTAAACTCTATTTCACCATTCAACTCCACATTTGTCAAGAAATATCTCCATTTACAGGCAAACCAAAGGTTTTTTAAGGACTACTTGAGTGTATCACCACTTGGCCCGCGGAGGCATTTAGTGTTTCTTTACGTTTCTTACGACGCTAAATTTGAACTTCCGCCAGTTGTGGTAATCTCCATTTTGAAGAGCTACAAATCCTTCAGAGCCAGCTGATATTTAGTTTCTATGATTTTTCAAAATATTAAACACCTTCTTTGTACAAAATAAATACAGAACTGGGACTTTAAAATACTAATTTAATTTTTGGTACCCATATCTAAGCTCTACACTAAATATTTGGTACTTTCACGGACCCCCATCACCCAAATATATCCCCTGCCAACCAATACCTTGTCAATTTCAGTAGTTAATATAAGAAGGGACGTAACCGCGGAATCACTGTTGTATATCGTATTGTGGTAACCTACCTTCAATCTATAGTTCTGCAGTGATCTGTCTAGTCTGTCGCTCTCATGTATGTGGTGTAATGTACATGTGTTCTCGTGCAGCTACGATATCCGAGTACGTGACATCTCTCGCATTAGTTTAATCAATTATCTTATATGATTATGTGTGTGTACTTGTCGCTATCAAAAAGGGGAAGTAACTGTGCCTGTAAGTTGAATAGAAATTTATTGGTCTTTAAGTGTAGCCTTTCTCAAGTTTAACACTCCAGCATAAAAATTGTCAATTCTAGTTATAGTTGTCCCATACACAGTATACACAATAATTTTTAGGTACTTTGAGATCCTCTACATCGGATGGGGACAGAAGAATCTTGAAGCCGAGTTTGAGCCAGCGTTGCCTGATTCTCCATTGAATGAATTCCCAAGTGGACCGGAAATAACCGAGACGGATGATCCGACACCGGAAGAAGAAGCTGCAGTCCGTGCAGCACTCCAGGAAAAACAGTTGGAGGCGGAGTTTGCTCAAAATCTAGAAGAAGGTGATGATGACGACGATGACGAGGATGAATAAGCAAGTATGTTTCGAATCAATTTTCTGCATGATTGTGTTTGTGCAAGTTGATGAAGATGTGTTGAACTGAAGGTGGCGTTTATTTGTTAAGCTGATACTACTATTGAAATGACATTGACCGATGTTTTGTAGTGTTTTCCAATTCCGTCCATAAAATTATGTGTTATGTTGTGATTGAATAGTATATTTACATACTAATAAAATGAATTGTATTTTAAATGATGAGTACCCAGCCTGTCAATCTTGACAACTATGCATAACTAAACTTGGTATCGATTATTCATTTGAAATCTACTTTCATGGTTAAAAAGATATGAGGACATCGGACAGGGAAGGCAACACCCAACTTAACTAGCCGAGTACTTAAAAATTAACATCAAAACACAACTACATGTGTACGCGGAGCAATGCCAACACATAGCCCACATGAAAACAATTAAAAGCCCAAGTTCCCTTTTTAAGGTTATTTCTGAGCAATAAACGGCAATAACTGGCAAAATGAAGCAGTCCTAACATTGTTGGGAATACTCACAACTAAGCTCTGTACCAAGTATTTGTGACTATAACCATTGAGGGGCAGTCGTTTGAGGACAATACACATGCCACCATCCAGAAACAAACTCAATATCTCTCCTCCGAAACACGACATTGTGCGAGACATAATAATCCACCAGTTCCATCTTGCACTCCACAAGCAAACGTAAGACATTCACTCACTTAGCCCATGCCATGTAAGAACATTCTATCTATTCAGTTGATATCCAAATGAATCCACAGTAAATTACCTCATTGCAATATCATACAAGAACCCATATAAGACAAAGCAGTCAGGAATTTAAAATTTATTAAACAATAAAACATACACACATAATAATTTTAGGCTATTACTGTGCAGTTGCTCTATCACGACACAATAACAAATGAAACAAGCAAGCACATCATATACAAATAATTATAATAAATCAAATAAACATCAAAACATAATGATATCATTTATAATGTCAAAATTATCATAACTTCAGTCACACTATTATGTGAAAGAGAGTTGTATTTTCATTACAACGAGAGTTAATCCACCTTCAAAAACACGTATGCCCTGGTTGAAGCTAGGCAAGTCAGTCCATAAAAACAGCTACATGTAAGCCATTCATGTGCCATAATTATGTTGTAATGTTTCATAGTGTTACATGGCTTCAGCAATGTAAGTTGTTTATGATGGTTTACAGTATTCCATGTTTGAAAGCCATGACTTGATGGACTTACCTCCTGCATCAGTGAATGTGGAGCATAAAAACGGGTCAGATGGGGAGGATATATCTTTAAATACAGTTATACTAGTAGCAAAACATCATTTAGTCCACATGGTATTTAACTATTTATCTGTTACAATTTGTCCCTTTGGCGCAACAAGGTTGTATTTTTATATATAACCCTTTAGCACAAAAGGGATGAATCATTAATAAGCATTTTATTAAAAGAACACAGACAAATCGACATACAATGCAACAATCAACAATGATTTGTAGAAAAACACAATCAATAATGGATCAAACAGTACCAACAGCATTAACAGGTGCACATAAAAGTATAATCCGGACTAACACTCAATGACTATACAGTACTGTCTTTTAGCTCATCGTTGAAACACGAAATGTATACATGTAGGAATTACACTATAACCAGGTTTTTATTTATAGGCCAATGAATTGAGTCTATCGCTATTTTTCTCCTGGTCACGAGGGTGTGCGCCCAACAGGAATATTGATATCATGTTGAACTGCCCTCACATATACCAATTTACATATTGGTCTAGTGGAGCATGTGTGTTATTCTTGCTTAAAGAAATAAACCAGTGGTCATCATTTAGAATCAAGTACATCTTTATGATCATAGATAAACTCACTAAATTATGCTTTCTGAAGATTTGCCCTTGAAATGTAGATTATACTTATATATGCAAACACACACACACACACTCGCAACCACATACCATTATAAGCAGAATAAATTGATATAGGACACTTATTACATCATATGAAAGACATGTTTAACCAATACTACTAGGCCAAACCACAAACAGTGGTTTCGTGAAATAAATGAATGTGTATAGAATGTCACCTATAAATAGCCTAACATTTATTCATAGAATATCATCTCATACTTGTCTGTCGAAATAAACAGGCATGCACTTGTATGGAATGAGTCAAACTCTTTAGATTAAAACGTATGTTTCTGTAACGAGCTACAGACAAGCTGCAGTCACTCACTGCTACAAATAAACAATAATAAGTCAGCAGTGATTCACTACAACCTGTCTGCAATAGGAAGGAAACAGTCAGTAGGTATAACCAGAACACAGTAGTTTCCAACGGCAACACTAAATAATCATCAGGAAACCAGTGACTCACTGAAACCAGTCTTAATTTTGCTGCAACAGCTACATGTACCATCATCTTCCAAAATGAGTATAAAAAGCAGTCATAGGGAAGCACTTTCGTTTTGTAAAAAGTGAAAAATCTGCAACAATAATACAATTCTTTTAATTTTGTAGATTTACTTAGTGCACAACCTAGACTGAACCCCAAAAGGAATACATCTTGTTTCTTATCCATTTCCTAATCATGACAGCAAAATGTTTAGGAAATTTATTTAAACCATAAAAATAAATAAGTGATGCCTAGAAACAATGTGACAAATTAATTTAAATGAGTTGTGATGGTTTCATATTGAATCGTTAATGAGGTCTAATAGGACATGTTTAATTTAAAATGCTGGGTGATTTCAATAGTCTAGAGCAAATGACAAGTTAAAAATGTCAGGTGATTGTATTAGTCTAGATCACATGACTGTTTCAGAAGCAATCAAGTTAGACCATGTGACATTGTTGACCAATGAGATAATATCATGAACTACTAGGTCCAGCTTGATCGACACCATCACTCCCACCGGCAGGTTCATCTGAAAATAGAAATAAAAAAAGATACGTAATATATTCAAATATGCACTTATTTTCCAGAGTCCACAGTATTTGATTATTGAAAATGGTAGCTTTATTTAGCTTTCATTTTAATAATCAAGAACAAAGTTTGGAATAGGAAAAATGAGGGTCTCTGATAGTTATTTGATACTTTAAGAGAAATTTCGAACCCAAATCCTTCTTTTAAAGATTGTCTGGATTGGCTTCATGAAAGCATTTCTAAATCCCTGTTTGCTGTGTATAAGCAATAATTCATACACACTTGACATCTTGGGTATCCTCCGTGTAGGACTGAATTTAGGTAAAGCTGAGGGCTAAAAACAAGAGGGAGGGGCCTGAATTTGATACCAATAACTTTCATTGACGAGATTATGTCTCACCTCCATCCGCTCCTCCATGATAACATTTGCGTTTATGACCTCTACAGTGTCCAGTTTCATCATCATCTTCGTCAGAAGATTCACCAAATGTTCGTGGTTTCTCATAGATACAACAACCTGTCGTCATAACAACAATAGTAACATGTCATTATTATAGGATCAAATTCAAAACAAAGGAAATGTGAATTATTCAAGAAACAAGGTAATCTCAACTTTCAGACATGCTATTGTTCGACCAACAGCACATTTACCCAACACCCTTGAGTCCAAGACAGCTGTCTTACTCAACGTTAATTCATTTAAACACATTCTTGGCTATCAATATATAGTAGTTCGACAATTTTTATTTTCCCCTTTTGTGTATTATTTTCGACTGAATTCTGACATTATATCAATGGAGAGAAGAGGTTCCATGCTTCAAAAATATTCAAAAGACAGTGGTCACGTATCATAATTATAAGAAAAGTTTTGTCCGTCAAACGTGATAGACATATTATCACAGTCGCACAGTCCGGCCGAATCCGGGTTTTACCCTACCCTACTTTCACATTGGTATTTTGGCCAAAATCCAATACACAGTAGTTTTAAAGCTAATGTAATCCTATTTTGGCCCCATTTTGCACAAATAGTATGTTTCAGCAAGAAAAGTGTCTCCCATACCTGCCAATGTTTTGCTATTTGCTGTCAAAGTTTTTCCCGGTTCCTAGGTTTTAATAAATTAAAAATAATAAATTATAAAATCAATTTATAATACATTTGCACTTTAGCTCAATGTAAATTGTCCGTAGCAGGTCTCAATTTTCAACATTTTTTAGTCTATGGCCACCTGGACCACATATATCATTGTAAAGAGGAGCCTTTAAGCTTCAAAATAAGACAATAAAAAGGGGGGGGGGCATGTATCTTCTAAGAAAGTTTTTGTCCTTCAAATATTGTCGATCCGTTTTCACACATGTCCGGACAGAACAGTTCTGGGTTTTACCCTAGTCTACTTTCACTTTGGTATCAGGAACAAAATAGCGGAATAATACGAATATTACAGTTTTACTACATCACGTGCATATTTACGAACCATTTAAACTCTATTTCACCATTCAACTCCACATTTGTCAAGAAATATCTCCATTTACAGGCAAACCAAAGGTTTTTTAAGGACTACTTGAGTGTATCACCACTTGGCCCGCGGAGGCATTTAGTGTTTCTTTACGTTTCTTACGACGCTAAATTTGAACTTCCGCCAGTTGTGGTAATCTCCATTTTGAAGAGCTACAAATCCTTCAGAGCCAGCTGATATTTAGTTTCTATGATTTTTCAAAATATTAAACACCTTCTTTGTACAAAATAAATACAGAACTGGGACTTTAAAATACTAATTTAATTTTTGGTACCCATATCTAAGCTCTACACTAAATATTTGGTACTTTCACGGACCCCCATCACCCAAATATATCCCCTGCCAACCAATACCTTGTCAATTTCAGTAGTTAATATAAGAAGGGACGTAACCGCGGAATCACTGTTGTATATCGTATTGTGGTAACCTACCTTCAATCTATAGTTCTGCAGTGATCTGTCTAGTCTGTCGCTCTCATGTATGTGGTGTAATGTACATGTGTTCTCGTGCAGCTACGATATACGAGTACGTGACATCTCTCGCATTAGTTTAATCAATTATCTTATATGATTATGTGTGTGTACTTGTCGCTATCAAAAAGGGGAAGTAACTGTGCCTGTAAGTTGAATAGAAATTTATTGGTCTTTAAGTGTAGCCTTTCTCAAGTTTAACACTCCAGCATAAAAATTGTCAATTCTAGTTATAGTTGTCCCATACACAGTATACACAATAATTTTTAGGTACTTTGAGATCCTCTACATCGGATGGGGACAGAAGAATCTTGAAGCCGAGTTTGAGCCAGCGTTGCCTGATTCTCCATTGAATGAATTCCCAAGTGGACCGGAAATAACCGAGACGGATGATCCGACACCGGAAGAAGAAGCTGCAGTCCGTGCAGCACTCCAGGAAAAACAGTTGGAGGCGGAGTTTGCTCAAAATCTAGAAGAAGGTGATGATGACGACGATGACGAGGATGAATAAGCAAGTATGTTTCGAATCAATTTTCTGCATGATTGTGTTTGTGCAAGTTGATGAAGATGTGTTGAACTGAAGGTGGCGTTTATTTGTTAAGCTGATACTACTATTGAAATGACATTGACCGATGTTTTGTAGTGTTTTCCAATTCCGTCCATAAAATTATGTGTTATGTTGTGATTGAATAGTATATTTACATACTAATAAAATGAATTGTATTTTAAATGATGAGTACCCAGCCTGTCAATCTTGACAACTATGCATAACTAAACTTGGTATCGATTATTCATTTGAAATCTACTTTCATGGTTAAAAAGATATGAGGACATCGGACAGGGAAGGCAACACCCAACTTAACTAGCCGAGTACTTAAAAATTAACATCAAAACACAACTACATGTGTACGCGGAGCAATGCCAACACATAGCCCACATGAAAACAATTAAAAGCCCAAGTTCCCTTTTTAAGGTTATTTCTGAGCAATAAACGGCAATAACTGGCAAAATGAAGCAGTCCTAACATTGTTGGGAATACTCACAACTAAGCTCTGTACCAAGTATTTGTGACTATAACCATTGAGGGGCAGTCGTTTGAGGACAATACACATGCCACCATCCAGAAACAAACTCAATATCTCTCCTCCGAAACACGACATTGTGCGAGACATAATAATCCACCAGTTCCATCTTGCACTCCACAAGCAAACGTAAGACATTCACTCACTTAGCCCATGCCATGTAAGAACATTCTATCTATTCAGTTGATATCCAAATGAATCCACAGTAAATTACCTCATTGCAATATCATACAAGAACCCATATAAGACAAAGCAGTCAGGAATTTAAAATTTATTAAACAATAAAACATACACACATAATAATTTTAGGCTATTACTGTGCAGTTGCTCTATCACGACACAATAACAAATGAAACAAGCAAGCACATCATATACAAATAATTATAATAAATCAAATAAACATCAAAACATAATGATATCATTTATAATGTCAAAATTATCATAACTTCAGTCACACTATTATGTGAAAGAGAGTTGTATTTTCATTACAACGAGAGTTAATCCACCTTCAAAAACACGTATGCCCTGGTTGAAGCTAGGCAAGTCAGTCCATAAAAACAGCTAAGCCATTCATGTGCCATAATTATGTTGTAATGTTTCATAGTGTTACATGGCTTCAGCAATGTAAGTTGTTTATGATGGTTTACAGTATTCCATGTTTGAAAGCCATGACTTGATGGACTTACCTCCTGCATCAGTGAATGTGGAGCATAAAAACGGGTCAGATGGGGAGGATATATCTTTAAATACAGTTATACTAGTAGCAAAACATCATTTAGTCCACATGGTATTTAACTATTTATCTGTTACAATTTGTCCCTTTGGCGCAACAAGGTTGTATTTTTATATATAACCCTTTAGCACAAAAGGGATGAATCATTAATAAGCATTTTATTAAAAGAACACAGACAAATCGACATACAATGCAACAATCAACAATGATTTGTAGAAAAACACAATCAATAATGGATCAAACAGTACCAACAGCATTAACAGGTGCACATAAAAGTATAATCCGGACTAACACTCAATGACTATACAGTACTGTCTTTTAGCTCATCGTTGAAACACGAAATGTATACATGTAGGAATTACACTATAACCAGGTTTTTATTTATAGGCCAATGAATTGAGTCTATCGCTATTTTTCTCCTGGTCACGAGGGTGTGCGCCCAACAGGAATATTGATATCATGTTGAACTGCCCTCACATATACCAATTTACATATTGGTCTAGTGGAGCATGTGTGTTATTCTTGCTTAAAGAAATAAACCAGTGGTCATCATTTAGAATCAAGTACATCTTTATGATCATAGATAAACTCACTAAATTATGCTTTCTGAAGATTTGCCCTTGAAATGTAGATTATACTTATATATGCAAACACACACACACACACTCGCAACCACATACCATTATAAGCAGAATAAATTGATATAGGACACTTATTACATCATATGAAAGACATGTTTAACCAATACTACTAGGCCAAACCACAAACAGTGGTTTCGTGAAATAAATGAATGTGTATAGAATGTCACCTATAAATAGCCTAACATTTATTCATAGAATATCATCTCATACTTGTCTGTCGAAATAAACAGGCATGCACTTGTATGGAATGAGTCAAACTCTTTAGATTAAAACGTATGTTTCTGTAACGAGCTACAGACAAGCTGCAGTCACTCACTGCTACAAATAAACAATAATAAGTCAGCAGTGATTCACTACAACCTGTCTGCAATAGGAAGGAAACAGTCAGTAGGTATAACCAGAACACAGTAGTTTCCAACGGCAACACTAAATAATCATCAGGAAACCAGTGACTCACTGAAACCAGTCTTAATTTTGCTGCAACAGCTACATGTACCATCATCTTCCAAAATGAGTATAAAAAGCAGTCATAGGGAAGCACTTTCGTTTTGTAAAAAGTGAAAAATCTGCAACAATAATACAATTCTTTTAATTTTGTAGATTTACTTAGTGCACAACCTAGACTGAACCCCAAAAGGAATACATCTTGTTTCTTATCCATTTCCTAATCATGACAGCAAAATGTTTAGGAAATTTATTTAAACCATAAAAATAAATAAGTGATGCCTAGAAACAATGTGACAAATTAATTTAAATGAGTTGTGATGGTTTCATATTGAATCGTTAATGAGGTCTAATAGGACATGTTTAATTTAAAATGCTGGGTGATTTCAATAGTCTAGAGCAAATGACAAGTTAAAAATGTCAGGTGATTGTATTAGTCTAGATCACATGACTGTTTCAGAAGCAATCAAGTTAGACCATGTGACATTGTTGACCAATGAGATAATATCATGAACTACTAGGTCCAGCTTGATCGACACCATCACTCCCACCGGCAGGTTCATCTGAAAATAGAAATAAAAAAAGATACGTAATATATTCAAATATGCACTTATTTTCCAGAGTCCACAGTATTTGATTATTGAAAATGGTAGCTTTATTTAGCTTTCATTTTAATAATCAAGAACAAAGTTTGGAATAGGAAAAATGAGGGTCTCTGATAGTTATTTGATACTTTAAGAGAAATTTCGAACCCAAATCCTTCTTTTAAAGATTGTCTGGATTGGCTTCATGAAAGCATTTCTAAATCCCTGTTTGCTGTGTATAAGCAATAATTCATACACACTTGACATCTTGGGTATCCTCCGTGTAGGACTGAATTTAGGTAAAGCTGAGGGCTAAAAACAAGAGGGAGGGGCCTGAATTTGATACCAATAACTTTCATTGACGAGATTATGTCTCACCTCCATCCGCTCCTCCATGATAACATTTGCGTTTATGACCTCTACAGTGTCCAGTTTCATCATCATCTTCGTCAGAAGATTCACCAAATGTTCGTGGTTTCTCATAGATACAACAACCTGTCGTCATAACAACAATAGTAACATGTCATTATTATAGGATCAAATTCAAAACAAAGGAAATGTGAATTATTCAAGAAACAAGGTAATCTCAACTTTCAGACATGCTATTGTTCGACCAACAGCACATTTACCCAACACCCTTGAGTCCAAGACAGCTGTCTTACTCAACGTTAATTCATTTAAACACATTCTTGGCTATCAATATATAGTAGTTCGACAATTTTTATTTTCCCCTTTTGTGTATTATTTTCGACTGAATTCTGACATTATATCAATGGAGAGAAGAGGTTCCATGCTTCAAAAATATTCAAAAGACAGTGGTCACGTATCATAATTATAAGAAAAGTTTTGTCCGTCAAACGTGATAGACATATTATCACAGTCGCACAGTCCGGCCGAATCCGGGTTTTACCCTACCCTACTTTCACATTGGTATTTTGGCCAAAATCCAATACACAGTAGTTTTAAAGCTAATGTAATCCTATTTTGGCCCCATTTTGCACAAATAGTATGTTTCAGCAAGAAAAGTGTCTCCCATACCTGCCAATGTTTTGCTATTTGCTGTCAAAGTTTTTCCCGGTTCCTAGGTTTTAATAAATTAAAAATAATAAATTATAAAATCAATTTATAATACATTTGCACTTTAGCTCAATGTAAATTGTCCGTAGCAGGTCTCAATTTTCAACATTTTTTAGTCTATGGCCACCTGGACCACATATATCATTGTAAAGAGGAGCCTTTAAGCTTCAAAATAAGACAATAAAAAGGGGGGGGCATGTATCTTCTAAGAAAGTTTTTGTCCTTCAAATATTGTCGATCCGTTTTCACACATGTCCGGACAGAACAGTTCTGGGTTTTACCCTAGTCTACTTTCACTTTGGTATCAGGAACAAAATAGCGGAATAATACGAATATTACAGTTTTACTACATCACGTGCATATTTACGAACCATTTAAACTCTATTTCACCATTCAACTCCACATTTGTCAAGAAATATCTCCATTTACAGGCAAACCAAAGGTTTTTTAAGGACTACTTGAGTGTATCACCACTTGGCCCGCGGAGGCATTTAGTGTTTCTTTACGTTTCTTACGA
This sequence comes from Spisula subtruncata, assembly GCA_963678985.1. Lineage (NCBI taxonomy): Eukaryota > Metazoa > Mollusca > Bivalvia > Venerida > Mactridae > Spisula > Spisula subtruncata. The sequence goes on along the minus strand of OY787673.1, from coordinate 33,150,654 downwards.
CGCTAAATTTGAACTTCCGCCAGTTGTGGTAATCTCCATTTTGAAGAGCTACAAATCCTTCAGAGCCAGCTGATATTTAGTTTCTATGATTTTTCAAAATATTAAACACCTTCTTTGTACAAAATAAATACAGAACTGGGACTTTAAAATACTAATTTAATTTTTGGTACCCATATCTAAGCTCTACACTAAATATTTGGTACTTTCACGGACCCCCATCACCCAAATATATCCCCTGCCAACCAATACCTTGTCAATTTCAGTAGTTAATATAAGAAGGGACGTAACCGCGGAATCACTGTTGTATATCGTATTGTGGTAACCTACCTTCAATCTATAGTTCTGCAGTGATCTGTCTAGTCTGTCGCTCTCATGTATGTGGTGTAATGTACATGTGTTCTCGTGCAGCTACGATATACGAGTACGTGACATCTCTCGCATTAGTTTAATCAATTATCTTATATGATTATGTGTGTGTACTTGTCGCTATCAAAAAGGGGAAGTAACTGTGCCTGTAAGTTGAATAGAAATTTATTGGTCTTTAAGTGTAGCCTTTCTCAAGTTTAACACTCCAGCATAAAAATTGTCAATTCTAGTTATAGTTGTCCCATACACAGTATACACAATAATTTTTAGGTACTTTGAGATCCTCTACATCGGATGGGGACAGAAGAATCTTGAAGCCGAGTTTGAGCCAGCGTTGCCTGATTCTCCATTGAATGAATTCCCAAGTGGACCGGAAATAACCGAGACGGATGATCCGACACCGGAAGAAGAAGCTGCAGTCCGTGCAGCACTCCAGGAAAAACAGTTGGAGGCGGAGTTTGCTCAAAATCTAGAAGAAGGTGATGATGACGACGATGACGAGGATGAATAAGCAAGTATGTTTCGAATCAATTTTCTGCATGATTGTGTTTGTGCAAGTTGATGAAGATGTGTTGAACTGAAGGTGGCGTTTATTTGTTAAGCTGATACTACTATTGAAATGACATTGACCGATGTTTTGTAGTGTTTTCCAATTCCGTCCATAAAATTATGTGTTATGTTGTGATTGAATAGTATATTTACATACTAATAAAATGAATTGTATTTTAAATGATGAGTACCCAGCCTGTCAATCTTGACAACTATGCATAACTAAACTTGGTATCGATTATTCATTTGAAATCTACTTTCATGGTTAAAAAGATATGAGGACATCGGACAGGGAAGGCAACACCCAACTTAACTAGCCGAGTACTTAAAAATTAACATCAAAACACAACTACATGTGTACGCGGAGCAATGCCAACACATAGCCCACATGAAAACAATTAAAAGCCCAAGTTCCCTTTTTAAGGTTATTTCTGAGCAATAAACGGCAATAACTGGCAAAATGAAGCAGTCCTAACATTGTTGGGAATACTCACAACTAAGCTCTGTACCAAGTATTTGTGACTATAACCATTGAGGGGCAGTCGTTTGAGGACAATACACATGCCACCATCCAGAAACAAACTCAATATCTCTCCTCCGAAACACGACATTGTGCGAGACATAATAATCCACCAGTTCCATCTTGCACTCCACAAGCAAACGTAAGACATTCACTCACTTAGCCCATGCCATGTAAGAACATTCTATCTATTCAGTTGATATCCAAATGAATCCACAGTAAATTACCTCATTGCAATATCATACAAGAACCCATATAAGACAAAGCAGTCAGGAATTTAAAATTTATTAAACAATAAAACATACACACATAATAATTTTAGGCTATTACTGTGCAGTTGCTCTATCACGACACAATAACAAATGAAACAAGCAAGCACATCATATACAAATAATTATAATAAATCAAATAAACATCAAAACATAATGATATCATTTATAATGTCAAAATTATCATAACTTCAGTCACACTATTATGTGAAAGAGAGTTGTATTTTCATTACAACGAGAGTTAATCCACCTTCAAAAACACGTATGCCCTGGTTGAAGCTAGGCAAGTCAGTCCATAAAAACAGCTAAGCCATTCATGTGCCATAATTATGTTGTAATGTTTCATAGTGTTACATGGCTTCAGCAATGTAAGTTGTTTATGATGGTTTACAGTATTCCATGTTTGAAAGCCATGACTTGATGGACTTACCTCCTGCATCAGTGAATGTGGAGCATAAAAACGGGTCAGATGGGGAGGATATATCTTTAAATACAGTTATACTAGTAGCAAAACATCATTTAGTCCACATGGTATTTAACTATTTATCTGTTACAATTTGTCCCTTTGGCGCAACAAGGTTGTATTTTTATATATAACCCTTTAGCACAAAAGGGATGAATCATTAATAAGCATTTTATTAAAAGAACACAGACAAATCGACATACAATGCAACAATCAACAATGATTTGTAGAAAAACACAATCAATAATGGATCAAACAGTACCAACAGCATTAACAGGTGCACATAAAAGTATAATCCGGACTAACACTCAATGACTATACAGTACTGTCTTTTAGCTCATCGTTGAAACACGAAATGTATACATGTAGGAATTACACTATAACCAGGTTTTTATTTATAGGCCAATGAATTGAGTCTATCGCTATTTTTCTCCTGGTCACGAGGGTGTGCGCCCAACAGGAATATTGATATCATGTTGAACTGCCCTCACATATACCAATTTACATATTGGTCTAGTGGAGCATGTGTGTTATTCTTGCTTAAAGAAATAAACCAGTGGTCATCATTTAGAATCAAGTACATCTTTATGATCATAGATAAACTCACTAAATTATGCTTTCTGAAGATTTGCCCTTGAAATGTAGATTATACTTATATATGCAAACACACACACACACACTCGCAACCACATACCATTATAAGCAGAATAAATTGATATAGGACACTTATTACATCATATGAAAGACATGTTTAACCAATACTACTAGGCCAAACCACAAACAGTGGTTTCGTGAAATAAATGAATGTGTATAGAATGTCACCTATAAATAGCCTAACATTTATTCATAGAATATCATCTCATACTTGTCTGTCGAAATAAACAGGCATGCACTTGTATGGAATGAGTCAAACTCTTTAGATTAAAACGTATGTTTCTGTAACGAGCTACAGACAAGCTGCAGTCACTCACTGCTACAAATAAACAATAATAAGTCAGCAGTGATTCACTACAACCTGTCTGCAATAGGAAGGAAACAGTCAGTAGGTATAACCAGAACACAGTAGTTTCCAACGGCAACACTAAATAATCATCAGGAAACCAGTGACTCACTGAAACCAGTCTTAATTTTGCTGCAACAGCTACATGTACCATCATCTTCCAAAATGAGTATAAAAAGCAGTCATAGGGAAGCACTTTCGTTTTGTAAAAAGTGAAAAATCTGCAACAATAATACAATTCTTTTAATTTTGTAGATTTACTTAGTGCACAACCTAGACTGAACCCCAAAAGGAATACATCTTGTTTCTTATCCATTTCCTAATCATGACAGCAAAATGTTTAGGAAATTTATTTAAACCATAAAAATAAATAAGTGATGCCTAGAAACAATGTGACAAATTAATTTAAATGAGTTGTGATGGTTTCATATTGAATCGTTAATGAGGTCTAATAGGACATGTTTAATTTAAAATGCTGGGTGATTTCAATAGTCTAGAGCAAATGACAAGTTAAAAATGTCAGGTGATTGTATTAGTCTAGATCACATGACTGTTTCAGAAGCAATCAAGTTAGACCATGTGACATTGTTGACCAATGAGATAATATCATGAACTACTAGGTCCAGCTTGATCGACACCATCACTCCCACCGGCAGGTTCATCTGAAAATAGAAATAAAAAAAGATACGTAATATATTCAAATATGCACTTATTTTCCAGAGTCCACAGTATTTGATTATTGAAAATGGTAGCTTTATTTAGCTTTCATTTTAATAATCAAGAACAAAGTTTGGAATAGGAAAAATGAGGGTCTCTGATAGTTATTTGATACTTTAAGAGAAATTTCGAACCCAAATCCTTCTTTTAAAGATTGTCTGGATTGGCTTCATGAAAGCATTTCTAAATCCCTGTTTGCTGTGTATAAGCAATAATTCATACACACTTGACATCTTGGGTATCCTCCGTGTAGGACTGAATTTAGGTAAAGCTGAGGGCTAAAAACAAGAGGGAGGGGCCTGAATTTGATACCAATAACTTTCATTGACGAGATTATGTCTCACCTCCATCCGCTCCTCCATGATAACATTTGCGTTTATGACCTCTACAGTGTCCAGTTTCATCATCATCTTCGTCAGAAGATTCACCAAATGTTCGTGGTTTCTCATAGATACAACAACCTGTCGTCATAACAACAATAGTAACATGTCATTATTATAGGATCAAATTCAAAACAAAGGAAATGTGAATTATTCAAGAAACAAGGTAATCTCAACTTTCAGACATGCTATTGTTCGACCAACAGCACATTTACCCAACACCCTTGAGTCCAAGACAGCTGTCTTACTCAACGTTAATTCATTTAAACACATTCTTGGCTATCAATATATAGTAGTTCGACAATTTTTATTTTCCCCTTTTGTGTATTATTTTCGACTGAATTCTGACATTATATCAATGGAGAGAAGAGGTTCCATGCTTCAAAAATATTCAAAAGACAGTGGTCACGTATCATAATTATAAGAAAAGTTTTGTCCGTCAAACGTGATAGACATATTATCACAGTCGCACAGTCCGGCCGAATCCGGGTTTTACCCTACCCTACTTTCACATTGGTATTTTGGCCAAAATCCAATACACAGTAGTTTTAAAGCTAATGTAATCCTATTTTGGCCCCATTTTGCACAAATAGTATGTTTCAGCAAGAAAAGTGTCTCCCATACCTGCCAATGTTTTGCTATTTGCTGTCAAAGTTTTTCCCGGTTCCTAGGTTTTAATAAATTAAAAATAATAAATTATAAAATCAATTTATAATACATTTGCACTTTAGCTCAATGTAAATTGTCCGTAGCAGGTCTCAATTTTCAACATTTTTTAGTCTATGGCCACCTGGACCACATATATCATTGTAAAGAGGAGCCTTTAAGCTTCAAAATAAGACAATAAAAAGGGGGGGGGGGGCATGTATCTTCTAAGAAAGTTTTTGTCCTTCAAATATTGTCGATCCGTTTTCACACATGTCCGGACAGAACAGTTCTGGGTTTTACCCTAGTCTACTTTCACTTTGGTATCAGGAACAAAATAGCGGAATAATACGAATATTACAGTTTTACTACATCACGTGCATATTTACGAACCATTTAAACTCTATTTCACCATTCAACTCCACATTTGTCAAGAAATATCTCCATTTACAGGCAAACCAAAGGTTTTTTAAGGACTACTTGAGTGTATCACCACTTGGCCCGCGGAGGCATTTAGTGTTTCTTTACGTTTCTTACGACGCTAAATTTGAACTTCCGCCAGTTGTGGTAATCTCCATTTTGAAGAGCTACAAATCCTTCAGAGCCAGCTGATATTTAGTTTCTATGATTTTTCAAAATATTAAACACCTTCTTTGTACAAAATAAATACAGAACTGGGACTTTAAAATACTAATTTAATTTTTGGTACCCATATCTAAGCTCTACACTAAATATTTGGTACTTTCACGGACCCCCATCACCCAAATATATCCCCTGCCAACCAATACCTTGTCAATTTCAGTAGTTAATATAAGAAGGGACGTAACCGCGGAATCACTGTTGTATATCGTATTGTGGTAACCTACCTTCAATCTATAGTTCTGCAGTGATCTGTCTAGTCTGTCGCTCTCATGTATGTGGTGTAATGTACATGTGTTCTCGTGCAGCTACGATATACGAGTACGTGACATCTCTCGCATTAGTTTAATCAATTATCTTATATGATTATGTGTGTGTACTTGTCGCTATCAAAAAGGGGAAGTAACTGTGCCTGTAAGTTGAATAGAAATTTATTGGTCTTTAAGTGTAGCCTTTCTCAAGTTTAACACTCCAGCATAAAAATTGTCAATTCTAGTTATAGTTGTCCCATACACAGTATACACAATAATTTTTAGGTACTTTGAGATCCTCTACATCGGATGGGGACAGAAGAATCTTGAAGCCGAGTTTGAGCCAGCGTTGCCTGATTCTCCATTGAATGAATTCCCAAGTGGACCGGAAATAACCGAGACGGATGATCCGACACCGGAAGAAGAAGCTGCAGTCCGTGCAGCACTCCAGGAAAAACAGTTGGAGGCGGAGTTTGCTCAAAATCTAGAAGAAGGTGATGATGACGACGATGACGAGGATGAATAAGCAAGTATGTTTCGAATCAATTTTCTGCATGATTGTGTTTGTGCAAGTTGATGAAGATGTGTTGAACTGAAGGTGGCGTTTATTTGTTAAGCTGATACTACTATTGAAATGACATTGACCGATGTTTTGTAGTGTTTTCCAATTCCGTCCATAAAATTATGTGTTATGTTGTGATTGAATAGTATATTTACATACTAATAAAATGAATTGTATTTTAAATGATGAGTACCCAGCCTGTCAATCTTGACAACTATGCATAACTAAACTTGGTATCGATTATTCATTTGAAATCTACTTTCATGGTTAAAAAGATATGAGGACATCGGACAGGGAAGGCAACACCCAACTTAACTAGCCGAGTACTTAAAAATTAACATCAAAACACAACTACATGTGTACGCGGAGCAATGCCAACACATAGCCCACATGAAAACAATTAAAAGCCCAAGTTCCCTTTTTAAGGTTATTTCTGAGCAATAAACGGCAATAACTGGCAAAATGAAGCAGTCCTAACATTGTTGGGAATACTCACAACTAAGCTCTGTACCAAGTATTTGTGACTATAACCATTGAGGGGCAGTCGTTTGAGGACAATACACATGCCACCATCCAGAAACAAACTCAATATCTCTCCTCCGAAACACGACATTGTGCGAGACATAATAATCCACCAGTTCCATCTTGCACTCCACAAGCAAACGTAAGACATTCACTCACTTAGCCCATGCCATGTAAGAACATTCTATCTATTCAGTTGATATCCAAATGAATCCACAGTAAATTACCTCATTGCAATATCATACAAGAACCCATATAAGACAAAGCAGTCAGGAATTTAAAATTTATTAAACAATAAAACATACACACATAATAATTTTAGGCTATTACTGTGCAGTTGCTCTATCACGACACAATAACAAATGAAACAAGCAAGCACATCATATACAAATAATTATAATAAATCAAATAAACATCAAAACATAATGATATCATTTATAATGTCAAAATTATCATAACTTCAGTCACACTATTATGTGAAAGAGAGTTGTATTTTCATTACAACGAGAGTTAATCCACCTTCAAAAACACGTATGCCCTGGTTGAAGCTAGGCAAGTCAGTCCATAAAAACAGCTAAGCCATTCATGTGCCATAATTATGTTGTAATGTTTCATAGTGTTACATGGCTTCAGCAATGTAAGTTGTTTATGATGGTTTACAGTATTCCATGTTTGAAAGCCATGACTTGATGGACTTACCTCCTGCATCAGTGAATGTGGAGCATAAAAACGGGTCAGATGGGGAGGATATATCTTTAAATACAGTTATACTAGTAGCAAAACATCATTTAGTCCACATGGTATTTAACTATTTATCTGTTACAATTTGTCCCTTTGGCGCAACAAGGTTGTATTTTTATATATAACCCTTTAGCACAAAAGGGATGAATCATTAATAAGCATTTTATTAAAAGAACACAGACAAATCGACATACAATGCAACAATCAACAATGATTTGTAGAAAAACACAATCAATAATGGATCAAACAGTACCAACAGCATTAACAGGTGCACATAAAAGTATAATCCGGACTAACACTCAATGACTATACAGTACTGTCTTTTAGCTCATCGTTGAAACACGAAATGTATACATGTAGGAATTACACTATAACCAGGTTTTTATTTAGAGGCCAATGAATTGAGTCTATCGCTATTTTTCTCCTGGTCACGAGGGTGTGCGCCCAACAGGAATATTGATATCATGTTGAACTGCCCTCACATATACCAATTTACATATTGGTCTAGTGGAGCATGTGTGTTATTCTTGCTTAAAGAAATAAACCAGTGGTCATCATTTAGAATCAAGTACATCTTTATGATCATAGATAAACTCACTAAATTATGCTTTCTGAAGATTTGCCCTTGAAATGTAGATTATACTTATATATGCAAACACACACACACACACTCGCAACCACATACCATTATAAGCAGAATAAATTGATATAGGACACTTATTACATCATATGAAAGACATGTTTAACCAATACTACTAGGCCAAACCACAAACAGTGGTTTCGTGAAATAAATGAATGTGTATAGAATGTCACCTATAAATAGCCTAACATTTATTCATAGAATATCATCTCATACTTGTCTGTCGAAATAAACAGGCATGCACTTGTATGGAATGAGTCAAACTCTTTAGATTAAAACGTATGTTTCTGTAACGAGCTACAGACAAGCTGCAGTCACTCACTGCTACAAATAAACAATAATAAGTCAGCAGTGATTCACTACAACCTGTCTGCAATAGGAAGGAAACAGTCAGTAGGTATAACCAGAACACAGTAGTTTCCAACGGCAACACTAAATAATCATCAGGAAACCAGTGACTCACTGAAACCAGTCTTAATTTTGCTGCAACAGCTACATGTACCATCATCTTCCAAAATGAGTATAAAAAGCAGTCATAGGGAAGCACTTTCGTTTTGTAAAAAGTGAAAAATCTGCAACAATAATACAATTCTTTTAATTTTGTAGATTTACTTAGTGCACAACCTAGACTGAACCCCAAAAGGAATACATCTTGTTTCTTATCCATTTCCTAATCATGACAGCAAAATGTTTAGGAAATTTATTTAAACCATAAAAATAAATAAGTGATGCCTAGAAACAATGTGACAAATTAATTTAAATGAGTTGTGATGGTTTCAAATTGAATCGTTAATGAGGTCTAATAGGACATGTTTAATTTAAAATGCTGGGTGATTTCAATAGTCTAGAGCAAATGACAAGTTAAAAATGTCAGGTGATTGTATTAGTCTAGATCACATGACTGTTTCAGAAGCAATCAAGTTAGACCATGTGACATTGTTGACCAATGAGATAATATCATGAACTACTAGGTCCAGCTTGATCGACACCATCACTCCCACCGGCAGGTTCATCTGAAAATAGAAATAAAAAAAGATACGTAATATATTCAAATATGCACTTATTTTCCAGAGTCCACAGTATTTGATTATTGAAAATGGTAGCTTTATTTAGCTTTCATTTTAATAATCAAGAACAAAGTTTGGAATAGGAAAAATGAGGGTCTCTGATAGTTATTTGATACTTTAAGAGAAATTTCGAACCCAAATCCTTCTTTTAAAGATTGTCTGGATTGGCTTCATGAAAGCATTTCTAAATCCCTGTTTGCTGTGTATAAGCAATAATTCATACACACTTGACATCTTGGGTATCCTCCGTGTAGGACTGAATTTAGGTAAAGCTGAGGGCTAAAAACAAGAGGGAGGGGCCTGAATTTGATACCAATAACTTTCATTGACGAGATTATGTCTCACCTCCATCCGCTCCTCCATGATAACATTTGCGTTTATGACCTCTACAGTGTCCAGTTTCATCATCATCTTCGTCAGAAGATTCACCAAATGTTCGTGGTTTCTCATAGATACAACAACCTGTCGTCATAACAACAATAGTAACATGTCATTATTATAGGATCAAATTCAAAACAAAGGAAATGTGAATTATTCAAGAAACAAGGTAATCTCAACTTTCAGACATGCTATTGTTCGACCAACAGCACATTTACCCAACACCCTTGAGTCCAAGACAGCTGTCTTACTCAACGTTAATTCATTTAAACACATTCTTGGCTATCAATATATAGTAGTTCGACAATTTTTATTTTCCCCTTTTGTGTATTATTTTCGACTGAATTCTGACATTATATCAATGGAGAGAAGAGGTTCCATGCTTCAAAAATATTCAAAAGACAGTGGTCACGTATCATAATTATAAGAAAAGTTTTGTCCGTCAAACGTGATAGACATATTATCACAGTCGCACAGTCCGGCCGAATCCGGGTTTTACCCTACCCTACTTTCACATTGGTATTTTGGCCAAAATCCAATACACAGTAGTTTTAAAGCTAATGTAATCCTATTTTGGCCCCATTTTGCACAAATAGTATGTTTCAGCAAGAAAAGTGTCTCCCATACCTGCCAATGTTTTGCTATTTGCTGTCAAAGTTTTTCCCGGTTCCTAGGTTTTAATAAATTAAAAATAATAAATTATAAAATCAATTTATAATACATTTGCACTTTAGCTCAATGTAAATTGTCCGTAGCAGGTCTCAATTTTCAACATTTTTTAGTCTATGGCCACCTGGACCACATATATCATTGTAAAGAGGAGCCTTTAAGCTTCAAAATAAGACAATAAAAAGGGGGGGGGGCATGTATCTTCTAAGAAAGTTTTTGTCCTTCAAATATTGTCGATCCGTTTTCACACATGTCCGGACAGAACAGTTCTGGGTTTTACCCTAGTCTACTTTCACTTTGGTATCAGGAACAAAATAGCGGAATAATACGAATATTACAGTTTTACTACATCACGTGCATATTTACGAACCATTTAAACTCTATTTCACCATTCAACTCCACATTTGTCAAGAAATATCTCCATTTACAGGCAAACCAAAGGTTTTTTAAGGACTACTTGAGTGTATCACCACTTGGCCCGCGGAGGCATTTAGTGTTTCTTTACGTTTCTTACGACGCTAAATTTGAACTTCCGCCAGTTGTGGTAATCTCCATTTTGAAGAGCTACAAATCCTTCAGAGCCAGCTGATATTTAGTTTCTATGATTTTTCAAAATATTAAACACCTTCTTTGTACAAAATAAATACAGAACTGGGACTTTAAAATACTAATTTAATTTTTGGTACCCATATCTAAGCTCTACACTAAATATTTGGTACTTTCACGGACCCCCATCACCCAAATATATCCCCTGCCAACCAATACCTTGTCAATTTCAGTAGTTAATATAAGAAGGGACGTAACCGCGGAATCACTGTTGTATATCGTATTGTGGTAACCTACCTTCAATCTATAGTTCTGCAGTGATCTGTCTAGTCTGTCGCTCTCATGTATGTGGTGTAATGTACATGTGTTCTCGTGCAGCTACGATATACGAGTACGTGACATCTCTCGCATTAGTTTAATCAATTATCTTATATGATTATGTGTGTGTACTTGTCGCTATCAAAAAGGGGAAGTAACTGTGCCTGTAAGTTGAATAGAAATTTATTGGTCTTTAAGTGTAGCCTTTCTCAAGTTTAACACTCCAGCATAAAAATTGTCAATTCTAGTTATAGTTGTCCCATACACAGTATACACAATAATTTTTAGGTACTTTGAGATCCTCTACATCGGATGGGGACAGAAGAATCTTGAAGCCGAGTTTGAGCCAGCGTTGCCTGATTCTCCATTGAATGAATTCCCAAGTGGACCGGAAATAACCGAGACGGATGATCCGACACCGGAAGAAGAAGCTGCAGTCCGTGCAGCACTCCAGGAAAAACAGTTGGAGGCGGAGTTTGCTCAAAATCTAGAAGAAGGTGATGATGACGACGATGACGAGGATGAATAAGCAAGTATGTTTCGAATCAATTTTCTGCATGATTGTGTTTGTGCAAGTTGATGAAGATGTGTTGAACTGAAGGTGGCGTTTATTTGTTAAGCTGATACTACTATTGAAATGACATTGACCGATGTTTTGTAGTGTTTTCCAATTCCGTCCATAAAATTATGTGTTATGTTGTGATTGAATAGTATATTTACATACTAATAAAATGAATTGTATTTTAAATGATGAGTACCCAGCCTGTCAATCTTGACAACTATGCATAACTAAACTTGGTATCGATTATTCATTTGAAATCTACTTTCATGGTTAAAAAGATATGAGGACATCGGACAGGGAAGGCAACACCCAACTTAACTAGCCGAGTACTTAAAAATTAACATCAAAACACAACTACATGTGTACGCGGAGCAATGCCAACACATAGCCCACATGAAAACAATTAAAAGCCCAAGTTCCCTTTTTAAGGTTATTTCTGAGCAATAAACGGCAATAACTGGCAAAATGAAGCAGTCCTAACATTGTTGGGAATACTCACAACTAAGCTCTGTACCAAGTATTTGTGACTATAACCATTGAGGGGCAGTCGTTTGAGGACAATACACATGCCACCATCCAGAAACAAACTCAATATCTCTCCTCCGAAACACGACATTGTGCGAGACATAATAATCCACCAGTTCCATCTTGCACTCCACAAGCAAACGTAAGACATTCACTCACTTAGCCCATGCCATGTAAGAACATTCTATCTATTCAGTTGATATCCAAATGAATCCACAGTAAATTACCTCATTGCAATATCATACAAGAACCCATATAAGACAAAGCAGTCAGGAATTTAAAATTTATTAAACAATAAAACATACACACATAATAATTTTAGGCTATTACTGTGCAGTTGCTCTATCACGACACAATAACAAATGAAACAAGCAAGCACATCATATACAAATAATTATAATAAATCAAATAAACATCAAAACATAATGATATCATTTATAATGTCAAAATTATCATAACTTCAGTCACACTATTATGTGAAAGAGAGTTGTATTTTCATTACAACGAGAGTTAATCCACCTTCAAAAACACGTATGCCCTGGTTGAAGCTAGGCAAGTCAGTCCATAAAAACAGCTAAGCCATTCATGTGCCATAATTATGTTGTAATGTTTCATAGTGTTACATGGCTTCAGCAATGTAAGTTGTTTATGATGGTTTACAGTATTCCATGTTTGAAAGCCATGACTTGATGGACTTACCTCCTGCATCAGTGAATGTGGAGCATAAAAACGGGTCAGATGGGGAGGATATATCTTTAAATACAGTTATACTAGTAGCAAAACATCATTTAGTCCACATGGTATTTAACTATTTATCTGTTACAATTTGTCCCTTTGGCGCAACAAGGTTGTATTTTTATATATAACCCTTTAGCACAAAAGGGATGAATCATTAATAAGCATTTTATTAAAAGAACACAGACAAATCGACATACAATGCAACAATCAACAATGATTTGTAGAAAAACACAATCAATAATGGATCAAACAGTACCAACAGCATTAACAGGTGCACATAAAAGTATAATCCGGACTAACACTCAATGACTATACAGTACTGTCTTTTAGCTCATCGTTGAAACACGAAATGTATACATGTAGGAATTACACTATAACCAGGTTTTTATTTATAGGCCAATGAATTGAGTCTATCGCTATTTTTCTCCTGGTCACGAGGGTGTGCGCCCAACAGGAATATTGATATCATGTTGAACTGCCCTCACATATACCAATTTACATATTGGTCTAGTGGAGCATGTGTGTTATTCTTGCTTAAAGAAATAAACCAGTGGTCATCATTTAGAATCAAGTACATCTTTATGATCATAGATAAACTCACTAAATTATGCTTTCTGAAGATTTGCCCTTGAAATGTAGATTATACTTATATATGCAAACACACACACACACACTCGCAACCACATACCATTATAAGCAGAATAAATTGATATAGGACACTTATTACATCATATGAAAGACATGTTTAACCAATACTACTAGGCCAAACCACAAACAGTGGTTTCGTGAAATAAATGAATGTGTATAGAATGTCACCTATAAATAGCCTAACATTTATTCATAGAATATCATCTCATACTTGTCTGTCGAAATAAACAGGCATGCACTTGTATGGAATGAGTCAAACTCTTTAGATTAAAACGTATGTTTCTGTAACGAGCTACAGACAAGCTGCAGTCACTCACTGCTACAAATAAACAATAATAAGTCAGCAGTGATTCACTACAACCTGTCTGCAATAGGAAGGAAACAGTCAGTAGGTATAACCAGAACACAGTAGTTTCCAACGGCAACACTAAATAATCATCAGGAAACCAGTGACTCACTGAAACCAGTCTTAATTTTGCTGCAACAGCTACATGTACCATCATCTTCCAAAATGAGTATAAAAAGCAGTCATAGGGAAGCACTTTCGTTTTGTAAAAAGTGAAAAATCTGCAACAATAATACAATTCTTTTAATTTTGTAGATTTACTTAGTGCACAACCTAGACTGAACCCCAAAAGGAATACATCTTGTTTCTTATCCATTTCCTAATCATGACAGCAAAATGTTAAGGAAATTTATTTAAACCATAAAAATAAATAAGTGATGCCTAGAAACAATGTGACAAATTAATTTAAATGAGTTGTGATGGTTTCATATTGAATCGTTAATGAGGTCTAATAGGACATGTTTAATTTAAAATGCTGGGTGATTTCAATAGTCTAGAGCAAATGACAAGTTAAAAATGTCAGGTGATTGTATTAGTCTAGATCACATGACTGTTTCAGAAGCAATCAAGTTAGACCATGTGACATTGTTGACCAATGAGATAATATCATGAACTACTAGGTCCAGCTTGATCGACACCATCACTCCCACCGGCAGGTTCATCTGAAAATAGAAATAAAAAAAGATACGTAATATATTCAAATATGCACTTATTTTCCAGAGTCCACAGTATTTGATTATTGAAAATGGTAGCTTTATTTAGCTTTCATTTTAATAATCAAGAACAAAGTTTGGAATAGGAAAAATGAGGGTCTCTGATAGTTATTTGATACTTTAAGAGAAATTTCGAACCCAAATCCTTCTTTTAAAGATTGTCTGGATTGGCTTCATGAAAGCATTTCTAAATCCCTGTTTGCTGTGTATAAGCAATAATTCATACACACTTGACATCTTGGGTATCCTCCGTGTAGGACTGAATTTAGGTAAAGCTGAGGGCTAAAAACAAGAGGGAGGGGCCTGAATTTGATACCAATAACTTTCATTGACGAGATTATGTCTCACCTCCATCCGCTCCTCCATGATAACATTTGCGTTTATGACCTCTACAGTGTCCAGTTTCATCATCATCTTCGTCAGAAGATTCACCAAATGTTCGTGGTTTCTCATAGATACAACAACCTGTCGTCATAACAACAATAGTAACATGTCATTATTATAGGATCAAATTCAAAACAAAGGAAATGTGAATTATTCAAGAAACAAGGTAATCTCAACTTTCAGACATGCTATTGTTCGACCAACAGCACATTTACCCAACACCCTTGAGTCCAAGACAGCTGTCTTACTCAACGTTAATTCATTTAAACACATTCTTGGCTATCAATATATAGTAGTTCGACAATTTTTATTTTCCCCTTTTGTGTATTATTTTCGACTGAATTCTGACATTATATCAATGGAGAGAAGAGGTTCCATGCTTCAAAAATATTCAAAAGACAGTGGTCACGTATCATAATTATAAGAAAAGTTTTGTCCGTCAAACGTGATAGACATATTATCACAGTCGCACAGTCCGGCCGAATCCGGGTTTTACCCTACCCTACTTTCACATTGGTATTTTGGCCAAAATCCAATACACAGTAGTTTTAAAGCTAATGTAATCCTATTTTGGCCCCATTTTGCACAAATAGTATGTTTCAGCAAGAAAAGTGTCTCCCATACCTGCCAATGTTTTGCTATTTGCTGTCAAAGTTTTTCCCGGTTCCTAGGTTTTAATAAATTAAAAATAATAAATTATAAAATCAATTTATAATACATTTGCACTTTAGCTCAATGTAAATTGTCCGTAGCAGGTCTCAATTTTCAACATTTTTTAGTCTATGGCCACCTGGACCACATATATCATTGTAAAGAGGAGCCTTTAAGCTTCAAAATAAGACAATAAAAAGGGGGGGGCATGTATCTTCTAAGAAAGTTTTTGTCCTTCAAATATTGTCGATCCGTTTTCACACATGTCCGGACAGAACAGTTCTGGGTTTTACCCTAGTCTACTTTCACTTTGGTATCAGGAACAAAATAGCGGAATAATACGAATATTACAGTTTTACTACATCACGTGCATATTTACGAACCATTTAAACTCTATTTCACCATTCAACTCCACATTTGTCAAGAAATATCTCCATTTACAGGCAAACCAAAGGTTTTTTAAGGACTACTTGAGTGTATCACCACTTGGCCCGCGGAGGCATTTAGTGTTTCTTTACGTTTCTTACGACGCTAAATTTGAACTTCCGCCAGTTGTGGTAATCTCCATTTTGAAGAGCTACAAATCCTTCAGAGCCAGCTGATATTTAGTTTCTATGATTTTTCAAAATATTAAACACCTTCTTTGTACAAAATAAATACAGAACTGGGACTTTAAAATACTAATTTAATTTTTGGTACCCATATCTAAGCTCTACACTAAATATTTGGTACTTTCACGGACCCCCATCACCCAAATATATCCCCTGCCAACCAATACCTTGTCAATTTCAGTAGTTAATATAAGAAGGGACGTAACCGCGGAATCACTGTTGTATATCGTATTGTGGTAACCTACCTTCAATCTATAGTTCTGCAGTGATCTGTCTAGTCTGTCGCTCTCATGTATGTGGTGTAATGTACATGTGTTCTCGTGCAGCTACGATATACGAGTACGTGACATCTCTCGCATTAGTTTAATCAATTATTTTATATGATTATGTGTGTGTACTTGTCGCTATCAAAAAGGGGAAGTAACTGTGCCTGTAAGTTGAATAGAAATTTATTGGTCTTTAAGTGTAGCCTTTCTCAAGTTTAACACTCCAGCATAAAAATTGTCAATTCTAGTTATAGTTGTCCCATACACAGTATACACAATAATTTTTAGGTACTTTGAGATCCTCTACATCGGATGGGGACAGAAGAATCTTGAAGCCGAGTTTGAGCCAGCGTTGCCTGATTCTCCATTGAATGAATTCCCAAGTGGACCGGAAATAACCGAGACGGATGATCCGACACCGGAAGAAGAAGCTGCAGTCCGTGCAGCACTCCAGGAAAAACAGTTGGAGGCGGAGTTTGCTCAAAATCTAGAAGAAGGTGATGATGACGACGATGACGAGGATGAATAAGCAAGTATGTTTCGAATCAATTTTCTGCATGATTGTGTTTGTGCAAGTTGATGAAGATGTGTTGAACTGAAGGTGGCGTTTATTTGTTAAGCTGATACTACTATTGAAATGACATTGACCGATGTTTTGTAGTGTTTTCCAATTCCGTCCATAAAATTATGTGTTATGTTGTGATTGAATAGTATATTTACATACTAATAAAATGAATTGTATTTTAAATGATGAGTACCCAGCCTGTCAATCTTGACAACTATGCATAACTAAACTTGGTATCGATTATTCATTTGAAATCTACTTTCATGGTTAAAAAGATATGAGGACATCGGACAGGGAAGGCAACACCCAACTTAACTAGCCGAGTACTTAAAAATTAACATCAAAACACAACTACATGTGTACGCGGAGCAATGCCAACACATAGCCCACATGAAAACAATTAAAAGCCCAAGTTCCCTTTTTAAGGTTATTTCTGAGCAATAAACGGCAATAACTGGCAAAATGAAGCAGTCCTAACATTGTTGGGAATACTCACAACTAAGCTCTGTACCAAGTATTTGTGACTATAACCATTGAGGGGCAGTCGTTTGAGGACAATACACATGCCACCATCCAGAAACAAACTCAATATCTCTCCTCCGAAACACGACATTGTGCGAGACATAATAATCCACCAGTTCCATCTTGCACTCCACAAGCAAACGTAAGACATTCACTCACTTAGCCCATGCCATGTAAGAACATTCTATCTATTCAGTTGATATCCAAATGAATCCACAGTAAATTACCTCATTGCAATATCATACAAGAACCCATATAAGACAAAGCAGTCAGGAATTTAAAATCTATTAAACAATAAAACATACACACATAATAATTTTAGGCTATTACTGTGCAGTTGCTCTATCACGACACAATAACAAATGAAACAAGCAAGCACATCATATACAAATAATTATAATAAATCAAATAAACATCAAAACATAATGATATCATTTATAATGTCAAAATTATCATAACTTCAGTCACACTATTATGTGAAAGAGAGTTGTATTTTCATTACAACGAGAGTTAATCCACCTTCAAAAACACGTATGCCCTGGTTGAAGCTAGGCAAGTCAGTCCATAAAAACAGCTAAGCCATTCATGTGCCATAATTATGTTGTAATGTTTCATAGTGTTACATGGCTTCAACAATGTAAGGTGTTTATGATGGTTTACGAGTTTTCCATGTTTGAAAGCCATGACTTGATGGACTTACCTCCTGCATCAGTGAATGTGGAGCATAAAAACGGGTCAGATGGGGAGGATATATCTTTAAATACAGTTATACTAGTAGCAAAATATCATTTAGTCCACATGGTATTTAACTATTTATCTGTTACAATTTGTCCATTTGGCGCAACAAGGTTGTATTTTTATATATAACACTTGAGCACAAAAGTGATGAATCATTAATAAGTATTTTATTAAAAGAACACAGACAAATCGACATACAATGCAACAATCAACAATGATTCGTAGAAAAACACAATCAATAATGGATTAAACAGTACCTACAGCATTAACAGGTGCACTTTAAAGTATAATCCGGACTAACAGTCAATGACTATACAGTACTGTCTTTTAGCTCATCGTTGAAACACGAAATGTATACATGTAGGAATTACATGATAACCAGGTTTAAATTTTAGGCCAATGATTTAAGTATCTCTCTCTATCTATTTCTCTCCTGGTGGATGTGCAGCCAACAGGAATATTGATCATGTTGAACTACCCTCAAAGATACCAATTTACATCTTGCTCTAGTGGAGCATGTGGGTTATTCTTGCTTAGAGAAATAAACCAGTGGTCATCATTTAGAATCAAGTACATCTTTATGATCATAGATAAACTCACTAAATTATGCTTTCTGAAGATTTACCCTTGAAATGTAGATTATACTTATATATGCAAACACACACACACTCGCAACCACATACCATTATAAGCAGAATAAATTGATATAGGACACTTATTACATCATATGAAAGACATGTTAACCAATACTACTAGGCCAAACCACAAACAGTGGTTTCGTGAAATGAATAAATGTGTATAGAATTTCACCTATAAATAGCCTGACATTTATTCATAGAATATCATCTCATACTTGTCTGTCGAAATAAACAGGCATGCACTTGTATGGAATGAGTCAAACTCTTTCGATGAAAACGTATGTTTCTGTAACGAACTACAAACAAGCTGCAGTCACTGACTGCTACAAATAAACAATAATAAGTCAGCAGTGGTTCACTACAACCTGTCTGCAATAGGAAGGCAACAGTCAGTAGGAATAACCAGAACACAGTAGTTTCCAACGGCAACACTAAATATTCATCAGGAAACCAGTGACTCACTGAAACTAGTCTTAATTTTGCTGCAACAGCTACATGTACCATCATCTTCCAAAATGAGTATAAAAAGCAGTCATAGGGAAGCACTTTCGTTTTGTAAAAAGTGAAAAATCTGCAACAATAATACAATTATTTTAATTTTGTAGATTTTCTTAGTGCACAACCTAAACTGAACCCCAAAAGGAATGTTTTTTTGGCCAAAATCCAATACACAGTAGTTTTAAAGCTAATGTAATCCTATTGATGGCCCCATTTTGCACAAATAGTATGTTTCAGCAAGAAAAGTGTCTCCCATACCTGCCAATGTTTTGCTATTTGCTGTCAAAGTTTTTCCCGGTTCCTAGGTTATAATAAATTAAAAATAATAAATTATAAAATCAATTTATAATACATTTGCACTTTAGCTCAATGTAAATTGTCCGTAGCAGGTCCCGATTTTCAACATTTTTAGTCTATGGCCACCTGGACCACATATATCATTGTAAAGAGGAGCCTTTAAGCTTCAAAATAAGACAATAAAAAAGGGGGGGGGCATGTATCTTCTAAGAAAGTTTTTGTCTTTCAAATATTGTCGATCCGTTTTCACACATGTCCGAACAGAACAGTTCTGGGTTTTACCCTAGTCTACTTTCACTTTGGTATCAGGAACAAAATAGCGGAATAATACGAATATTACAGTTTTACTACATCACGTGCATATTTACCAACCATTTAAACTCTATTTCACCATTCAACTCCACATTTGTCAAGAAATATCTCCATTTACAGGCAAACCAAAGGTTTTTTAAGGACTACTTGGGTGTATCACCACTTGGCCCGCGGAGGCATTTAGCGGTTCTTTACGTTTCTTACGACGCTAAATTTGAACTTTCGCCAGTTGTGGTAATCTCCATTTTGAAGAGCTACAAATCCTTCAGAGCCAGCTGATATTTAGTTTCTATGATTTTTCAAAATATTAAACACCTTCTTTGTACAAAATAAATACAGAATTGGGACTTTAAAATACTAATTTAATTTTTCGTACCCATATCTAAGCTCTACACTAAATATTTGGTACTTTCACGGACCCCCATCACCCAAATATATCCCCTGCTAACCAATACCTTGTCAATTTCAGTAGTTAATATAAGAAGGGACGTAACCGCGGAATCACTGTTGTATATCGTATCGTGGTAACCTACCTACAATCTATAGTTCTGCAGTGATCTGTCTAGTCTGTCGCTCTCATGTATGTGGTGTAATGTACATGTGTTCTCGTGCAGCTACAATATACGAGTACGTGACATCTCTCGCATTAGTTTAATCAATTATCTTATATGATTACGTGTGTGTAATTGTCGCTATCAAAACGGGGAAGTAACTGTGCCTGTAAGTTGAATAGAAATTTATTGGTCTTTAAGTGTAGCCTTTCTCAAGTTTTACACTCCAGCATAAAAATTGTCAATTCTAGTTATAGTTGTCCCATACACAGTATACACAATAATTTATAGGTACTTTGAGATCCTCTACATCGGATGGGGACAGAATAATCTTGAAGCCGAGTTTGAGCCAGCGTTGTCTGATTCTCCATTGAATGAATTCCCAAGTGGACCGGAAATTACCGAGACAGATGATCCAACACCGGAAGAAGAAGCTGCAGTCCGTGCAGCTCTTCAGGAAAAACAATTGGAGGCGGAGTTTGCTCAAAATCTAGAAGAAGGTGATGATGACGACGATGGTGAGGATGAATAAGCAAGTCTGTTTCAAATCAATTTTCTGCATGATCATGTTTGTGTAAGTTGATGAAGATGTGTTGAACTGAAGGTGGCGTTTATTTGTTAAGCTGATACTACTATTGAAATGACATTGACCGATGTTTTGTAGTGTTTTCCAATTCCGTCCATAAAATTATGTGTTATGTTGTGATTGAATAGTATATTTACATATTAATAAAATGAATTGTATTTTAAATGACGAGTACCCAACCTGTCAATCCCGACACATACGCACAACTAAACTTGGTATCGATTATTCATTTGAAATTCCACTTTCAGGGTTAAATAGATAATGAGGACATCGGACAGGGAAGTCAGCACTCAACTTAACTAGCCGAGCACAGAAAAAAGTAACAAAAACACACAATCACACGGAGCAAGGCCAACACATAACCCACATGAAAAACATGAAAAGCCCAAGTTCCCATTTTAAGATTATTTCTGCGCAATAAACGGCAATAACTGGCAAAATGAAGCAGTCCTAACATTGTTGGGAATACTCATAACTAAGCTCTGTACCAAGTATTTGTGACTATAATCATTGATGCCTGACAGGGGCAGTCGTTTGAGGACAATACGCATGCCACCATCCAGAAACAAACTCAATATCTCTCCTCCGAAATATGTGCGAGACATAATAATCCACCAGTTACATCT
Organism: Spisula subtruncata; assembly: GCA_963678985.1. NCBI lineage: Eukaryota > Metazoa > Mollusca > Bivalvia > Venerida > Mactridae > Spisula > Spisula subtruncata. The sequence goes on along the minus strand of OY787673.1, from coordinate 33,128,635 downwards.
TGCACTCCACAAGCAAACGTAAGACATTCACTTAGCCCATGCCGTGTAAGATCATTCTATCTATTCGGTTGATATCCAAATGAATCCACAGTAAATTACCTCATTGCAATATCATACAAGAACCCATATAAGACAAAGCAGTCAGGAATTTTAAATTTATTAAACAATAAAACATACACACATAATAATTTTAGGCTATTATTGTGCAGTTGCTCTATCACGACACAATAACAAATGAAACAAGCAAGCACATTATATACAAATAATTATAATACATCAAATAAACATCAAAACATAATGATATCATTCATAATGTCAAAATAATCATAACTTAAGTCACACTATTATGTGAAAGAGAGTTGTATTTTCATTACAACGAGAGTTAATCCACCTTCAAAAACACGTATGCCCTGGTTGAAGCTAGGCAAGTCAGTCCATAAAAACAGCTAAGCCATTCAGGTGCCATAATTATGTTGTAATGTTTCATAGTGTTACATGGCTTCAACAATGTAAGGTGTTTATGATGGTTTACGAGTATTCCATGTTTGAAAGCCATGACTTGATGGACTTGCCTCCTGCAACAGTGAATGTGGAGCATAAAAACGGGTCAGATGGGGAGGATATATCTTTAAATACAGTTATACTAGTAGCAAAATATCATTTAGTCCACATGGTATTTAACTATTTATCTGTTACAATTTGTCCCTTTGGCGCAACAAGGTTGTATTTTTACATATAACCCTTTAGCACAAAAGGGATGAATCATTAATAAGTATTTTATTAAAAGAACACAGACAAATCGACATACAATGCAACAATCAACAATGACTCGTAGAAAAAACACAATCAATAATGGATCAAACAGTACCTACAGCATTAACAGGTGCACATAAAAGTATAATCCGGACTAACACTCAATGACTATACAGTACTGTCTTTAAGCTCATCGTTGAAACACGAAATGTATACATGTAGGAATTACATGATAACCAGGTTTAAATTTTAGGCCAATGTTTTAAGTATCTCTCTCTATCTATTTCTCTCCTGGTGGATGTGCAGCCAACAGGAATATTGATATCATGTTGAACTGCCCTCATAGATACCAATTTACATATTGCTCTAGTGGAGCATGTGGGTTATTCTTGCTTAAAGAAATAAACCAGTGGTCATCATTTAGAATCAAGTACATCTTTATGATCATAGATAAACTCACTAAATTATGCTTTCTGAAGATTTACCCTTGAAATGTAGATTATACTTATATATGCAAACACACACACACTCGCAACCACATACCATTATAAGCAGAATAAATTGATATAGGACACTTATTACATCATATGAAAGACATGTTTAACCAATACTACTAGGCCAAACCACAAACAGTGGTTTCGTGAAATGAATAAATGTGTATAGAATTTCACCTAAAAATAGCCTGACATTTATTCATTGAATATCATCTCATACTTGCCTGTCGAAATAAACAGGCATGCACTTGTATGGAATGAGTCAAACTCTTTAGATTAAAATGTATGTTTCTGTAACGAACTACAGACAAGCTGCAGTCACTGATTGCTACAAATAAACAATAATAAGTCACCAGTGATTCACTACAACCTGTCTGCAATAGGAAGGAAACAGTCAGTAGGTATAACCAGAACACAGTAGTTTCCAACGGCAACACTAAATATTCATCAGGAAACCAGTGACTCACTGAAACTAGTCTTAATTTTGCTGCAACAGCTACATGTACCATCATCTTCCAAAATGAGTATAAAAAGCAGTCATAGGGAAGCACTTTCGTTTTGTAAAAAGTGAAAAATCTGCAACAATAATACAATTCTTTTAATTTTGTAGATTTACTTAGAGCACAACCTAAACTGAACCCCAAAAGGAATACATCTTGTTTCTTATCCATTTCCTAATCATGACAGCAACATGTTTAGGAAATTTATTCAAACCATAAAAATAAATAAGTGTTGCCTAAACAACGTGACAAATTCATTTAAATGAGTTGTGATGGTTTCATATTGAATCGTTAATGAGGTCTAATAGGACATGTTTAATTTAAAATGCTGGGTGATTTCAATAGTCTAGAGCAAATGACAAGTTAAAAATGTCAGGTGATTGTATTAGTCTAGATCACATGACTGTTTCAGAAGCAATCAAGTTAGACCATGTGACATTGTTGACCAATGAGATAATATCATGAACTACTAGGTCCAGCTTGATCGAAACCACCACTTCCACCGGCAGGTTCATCTGAAAATAGAAATAAAAAAAGATACGTAATATATTCAAATATGCACTTATTTTCCAGAGTCCACAGTATTTGATTATTGAAAATGGTAGCTTTATTTAGCTTCCATTTTAATAATCAAGAACAAAGTTTGGAATAGGAAAAATGAAGGTCTCTGATAGTTATTTGATACTTTAAGAGAAATTTCGAACCCAAATCCTTCTTTTAAAGATTGTCTGGATTGGCTTCATGAAAGCATTTCTAAATCCCTGTTTGCTGTGTATAGGGCACAAACCACCAGATAGAGTTGTTCTTTAACTCAATGTAAAGTGACCTTGGTCAGCCAAAAAAAATGTCAACTTTTTGTCCATGGGGCCCTCTCAAAATCTTTTAATCAATAGAAATAGCATCCAGCTTGAAGAAAATGAAAAAAAAGTAGGGGGTCATGTATTATATAAGAAAAATTTGGTTCGTCAAACGCGGTGAACAGATTTTCTCACATGTACGGATTTACTCACTGTCCGTTAGCCCCAACCTTACTTTCACTTTCATATTTAAGCCAGAATAGAAAATATTTCTGAATAAAACCATTTCACTACATCACATACATGCATACAAAGCATTTAACACCAATTTCATGATTCTGATGCTGATTTGTCAAGACATACCCCCATTTCCAGTCGCTTTAAAGTTTTAAAACGGACTATTTGACTGTATCTGAATTTGGTCCGCGTAGGCATTTAGTCGTTATTTACCTATAAGCAATAATTCATACACTCTTGACATCTTGGGTATCCTCCGTGTAGGACTGAATTTAGGTAAAGCTGAGGGCTAAAAACAAGAGGGAGGGGCCTGAATTTGATACCAATAACTTTCATTGACGAGATTATGTCTCACCTCCATCCGCTCCTCCATGATAACATTTGTGTTTATGACCTCTACAGTGTCCAGTTTCATCATCATCTTCGTCAGAAGATTCACCAAATGTTCGTGGTTTCTCATAGATACAACAACCTGTCCAGAACAACAATAGTAACATGTCATTATTATAGGATCAAATTCAAAACAAAGGAAATGTGAATTATTCAAGAAACAAGGTAATCTCAACTTTCAGACATGCTATTGTTCGACCAACAGCACATTTACCCAACACCCTTGAGTCCAAGACAGCTGTCTTACTCAACGTTAATTCATTTAAACACATTCTTGGCTATCAATATATAGTAGTTCGACAATTTTTATTTTCCCCTTTTGTGTATTATTTTCGACTGAATTCTGACATTATATCAATGGAGAGAAGAGGTTCCATGCTTCAAAAATATTCAAAAGACAGTGGTCACGTATCATAATTATAAGAAAAGTTTTGTCCGTCAAACGTGATAGACATATTATCACAGTCGCACAGTCCGGCCGAATCCGGGTTTTACCCTACCCTACTTTCACATTGGTATTTTGGCCAAAATCCAATACACAGTAGTTTTAAAGCTAATGTAATCCTATTTTGGCCCCATTTTGCACAAATAGTATGTTTCAGCAAGAAAAGTGTCTCCCATACCTGCCAATGTTTTGCTATTTGCTGTCAAAGTTTTTCCCGGTTCCTAGGTTTTAATAAATTAAAAATAATAAATTATAAAATCAATTTATAATACATTTGCACTTTAGCTCAATGTAAATTGTCCGTAGCAGGTCTCAATTTTCAACATTTTTTAGTCTATGGCCACCTGGACCACATATATCATTGTAAAGAGGAGCCTTTAAGCTTCAAAATAAGACAATAAAAAGGGGGGGGGGCATGTATCTTCTAAGAAAGTTTTTGTCCTTCAAATATTGTCGATCCGTTTTCACACATGTCCGGACAGAACAGTTCTGGGTTTTACCCTAGTCTACTTTCACTTTGGTATCAGGAACAAAATAGCGGAATAATACGAATATTACAGTTTTACTACATCACGTGCATATTTACGAACCATTTAAACTCTATTTCACCATTCAACTCCACATTTGTCAAGAAATATCTCCATTTACAGGCAAACCAAAGGTTTTTTAAGGACTACTTGAGTGTATCACCACTTGGCCCGCGGAGGCATTTAGTGTTTCTTTACGTTTCTTACGACGCTAAATTTGAACTTCCGCCAGTTGTGGTAATCTCCATTTTGAAGAGCTACAAATCCTTCAGAGCCAGCTGATATTTAGTTTCTATGATTTTTCAAAATATTAAACACCTTCTTTGTACAAAATAAATACAGAACTGGGACTTTAAAATACTAATTTAATTTTTGGTACCCATATCTAAGCTCTACACTAAATATTTGGTACTTTCACGGACCCCCATCACCCAAATATATCCCCTGCCAACCAATACCTTGTCAATTTCAGTAGTTAATATAAGAAGGGACGTAACCGCGGAATCACTGTTGTATATCGTATTGTGGTAACCTACCTTCAATCTATAGTTCTGCAGTGATCTGTCTAGTCTGTCGCTCTCATGTATGTGGTGTAATGTACATGTGTTCTCGTGCAGCTACGATATACGAGTACGTGACATCTCTCGCATTAGTTTAATCAATTATCTTATATGATTATGTGTGTGTACTTGTCGCTATCAAAAAGGGGAAGTAACTGTGCCTGTAAGTTGAATAGAAATTTATTGGTCTTTAAGTGTAGCCTTTCTCAAGTTTAACACTCCAGCATAAAAATTGTCAATTCTAGTTATAGTTGTCCCATACACAGTATACACAATAATTTTTAGGTACTTTGAGATCCTCTACATCGGATGGGGACAGAAGAATCTTGAAGCCGAGTTTGAGCCAGCGTTGCCTGATTCTCCATTGAATGAATTCCCAAGTGGACCGGAAATAACCGAGACGGATGATCCGACACCGGAAGAAGAAGCTGCAGTCCGTGCAGCACTCCAGGAAAAACAGTTGGAGGCGGAGTTTGCTCAAAATCTAGAAGAAGGTGATGATGACGACGATGACGAGGATGAATAAGCAAGTATGTTTCGAATCAATTTTCTGCATGATTGTGTTTGTGCAAGTTGATGAAGATGTGTTGAACTGAAGGTGGCGTTTATTTGTTAAGCTGATACTACTATTGAAATGACATTGACCGATGTTTTGTAGTGTTTTCCAATTCCGTCCATAAAATTATGTGTTATGTTGTGATTGAATAGTATATTTACATACTAATAAAATGAATTGTATTTTAAATGATGAGTACCCAGCCTGTCAATCTTGACAACTATGCATAACTAAACTTGGTATCGATTATTCATTTGAAATCTACTTTCATGGTTAAAAAGATATGAGGACATCGGACAGGGAAGGCAACACCCAACTTAACTAGCCGAGTACTTAAAAATTAACATCAAAACACAACTACATGTGTACGCGGAGCAATGCCAACACATAGCCCACATGAAAACAATTAAAAGCCCAAGTTCCCTTTTTAAGGTTATTTCTGAGCAATAAACGGCAATAACTGGCAAAATGAAGCAGTCCTAACATTGTTGGGAATACTCACAACTAAGCTCTGTACCAAGTATTTGTGACTATAACCATTGAGGGGCAGTCGTTTGAGGACAATACACATGCCACCATCCAGAAACAAACTCAATATCTCTCCTCCGAAACACGACATTGTGCGAGACATAATAATCCACCAGTTCCATCTTGCACTCCACAAGCAAACGTAAGACATTCACTCACTTAGCCCATGCCATGTAAGAACATTCTATCTATTCAGTTGATATCCAAATGAATCCACAGTAAATTACCTCATTGCAATATCATACAAGAACCCATATAAGACAAAGCAGTCAGGAATTTAAAATTTATTAAACAATAAAACATACACACATAATAATTTTAGGCTATTACTGTGCAGTTGCTCTATCACGACACAATAACAAATGAAACAAGCAAGCACATCATATACAAATAATTATAATAAATCAAATAAACATCAAAACATAATGATATCATTTATAATGTCAAAATTATCATAACTTCAGTCACACTATTATGTGAAAGAGAGTTGTATTTTCATTACAACGAGAGTTAATCCACCTTCAAAAACACGTATGCCCTGGTTGAAGCTAGGCAAGTCAGTCCATAAAAACAGCTAAGCCATTCATGTGCCATAATTATGTTGTAATGTTTCATAGTGTTACATGGCTTCAGCAATGTAAGTTGTTTATGATGGTTTACAGTATTCCATGTTTGAAAGCCATGACTTGATGGACTTACCTCCTGCATCAGTGAATGTGGAGCATAAAAACGGGTCAGATGGGGAGGATATATCTTTAAATACAGTTATACTAGTAGCAAAACATCATTTAGTCCACATGGTATTTAACTATTTATCTGTTACAATTTGTCCCTTTGGCGCAACAAGGTTGTATTTTTATATATAACCCTTTAGCACAAAAGGGATGAATCATTAATAAGCATTTTATTAAAAGAACACAGACAAATCGACATACAATGCAACAATCAACAATGATTTGTAGAAAAACACAATCAATAATGGATCAAACAGTACCAACAGCATTAACAGGTGCACATAAAAGTATAATCCGGACTAACACTCAATGACTATACAGTACTGTCTTTTAGCTCATCGTTGAAACACGAAATGTATACATGTAGGAATTACACTATAACCAGGTTTTTATTTATAGGCCAATGAATTGAGTCTATCGCTATTTTTCTCCTGGTCACGAGGGTGTGCGCCCAACAGGAATATTGATATCATGTTGAACTGCCCTCACATATACCAATTTACATATTGGTCTAGTGGAGCATGTGTGTTATTCTTGCTTAAAGAAATAAACCAGTGGTCATCATTTAGAATCAAGTACATCTTTATGATCATAGATAAACTCACTAAATTATGCTTTCTGAAGATTTGCCCTTGAAATGTAGATTATACTTATATATGCAAACACACACACACACACTCGCAACCACATACCATTATAAGCAGAATAAATTGATATAGGACACTTATTACATCATATGAAAGACATGTTTAACCAATACTACTAGGCCAAACCACAAACAGTGGTTTCGTGAAATAAATGAATGTGTATAGAATGTCACCTATAAATAGCCTAACATTTATTCATAGAATATCATCTCATACTTGTCTGTCGAAATAAACAGGCATGCACTTGTATGGAATGAGTCAAACTCTTTAGATTAAAACGTATGTTTCTGTAACGAGCTACAGACAAGCTGCAGTCACTCACTGCTACAAATAAACAATAATAAGTCAGCAGTGATTCACTACAACCTGTCTGCAATAGGAAGGAAACAGTCAGTAGGTATAACCAGAACACAGTAGTTTCCAACGGCAACACTAAATAATCATCAGGAAACCAGTGACTCACTGAAACCAGTCTTAATTTTGCTGCAACAGCTACATGTACCATCATCTTCCAAAATGAGTATAAAAAGCAGTCATAGGGAAGCACTTTCGTTTTGTAAAAAGTGAAAAATCTGCAACAATAATACAATTCTTTTAATTTTGTAGATTTACTTAGTGCACAACCTAGACTGAACCCCAAAAGGAATACATCTTGTTTCTTATCCATTTCCTAATCATGACAGCAAAATGTTAAGGAAATTTATTTAAACCATAAAAATAAATAAGTGATGCCTAGAAACAATGTGACAAATTAATTTAAATGAGTTGTGATGGTTTCATATTGAATCGTTAATGAGGTCTAATAGGACATGTTTAATTTAAAATGCTGGGTGATTTCAATAGTCTAGAGCAAATGACAAGTTAAAAATGTCAGGTGATTGTATTAGTCTAGATCACATGACTGTTTCAGAAGCAATCAAGTTAGACCATGTGACATTGTTGACCAATGAGATAATATCATGAACTACTAGGTCCAGCTTGATCGACACCATCACTCCCACCGGCAGGTTCATCTGAAAATAGAAATAAAAAAAGATACGTAATATATTCAAATATGCACTTATTTTCCAGAGTCCACAGTATTTGATTATTGAAAATGGTAGCTTTATTTAGCTTTCATTTTAATAATCAAGAACAAAGTTTGGAATAGGAAAAATGAGGGTCTCTGATAGTTATTTGATACTTTAAGAGAAATTTCGAACCCAAATCCTTCTTTTAAAGATTGTCTGGATTGGCTTCATGAAAGCATTTCTAAATCCCTGTTTGCTGTGTATAAGCAATAATTCATACACACTTGACATCTTGGGTATCCTCCGTGTAGGACTGAATTTAGGTAAAGCTGAGGGCTAAAAACAAGAGGGAGGGGCCTGAATTTGATACCAATAACTTTCATTGACGAGATTATGTCTCACCTCCATCCGCTCCTCCATGATAACATTTGCGTTTATGACCTCTACAGTGTCCAGTTTCATCATCATCTTCGTCAGAAGATTCACCAAATGTTCGTGGTTTCTCATAGATACAACAACCTGTCGTCATAACAACAATAGTAACATGTCATTATTATAGGATCAAATTCAAAACAAAGGAAATGTGAATTATTCAAGAAACAAGGTAATCTCAACTTTCAGACATGCTATTGTTCGACCAACAGCACATTTACCCAACACCCTTGAGTCCAAGACAGCTGTCTTACTCAACGTTAATTCATTTAAACACATTCTTGGCTATCAATATATAGTAGTTCGACAATTTTTATTTTCCCCTTTTGTGTATTATTTTCGACTGAATTCTGACATTATATCAATGGAGAGAAGAGGTTCCATGCTTCAAAAATATTCAAAAGACAGTGGTCACGTATCATAATTATAAGAAAAGTTTTGTCCGTCAAACGTGATAGACATATTATCACAGTCGCACAGTCCGGCCGAATCCGGGTTTTACCCTACCCTACTTTCACATTGGTATTTTGGCCAAAATCCAATACACAGTAGTTTTAAAGCTAATGTAATCCTATTTTGGCCCCATTTTGCACAAATAGTATGTTTCAGCAAGAAAAGTGTCTCCCATACCTGCCAATGTTTTGCTATTTGCTGTCAAAGTTTTTCCCGGTTCCTAGGTTTTAATAAATTAAAAATAATAAATTATAAAATCAATTTATAATACATTTGCACTTTAGCTCAATGTAAATTGTCCGTAGCAGGTCTCAATTTTCAACATTTTTTAGTCTATGGCCACCTGGACCACATATATCATTGTAAAGAGGAGCCTTTAAGCTTCAAAATAAGACAATAAAAAGGGGGGGGCATGTATCTTCTAAGAAAGTTTTTGTCCTTCAAATATTGTCGATCCGTTTTCACACATGTCCGGACAGAACAGTTCTGGGTTTTACCCTAGTCTACTTTCACTTTGGTATCAGGAACAAAATAGCGGAATAATACGAATATTACAGTTTTACTACATCACGTGCATATTTACGAACCATTTAAACTCTATTTCACCATTCAACTCCACATTTGTCAAGAAATATCTCCATTTACAGGCAAACCAAAGGTTTTTTAAGGACTACTTGAGTGTATCACCACTTGGCCCGCGGAGGCATTTAGTGTTTCTTTACGTTTCTTACGACGCTAAATTTGAACTTCCGCCAGTTGTGGTAATCTCCATTTTGAAGAGCTACAAATCCTTCAGAGCCAGCTGATATTTAGTTTCTATGATTTTTCAAAATATTAAACACCTTCTTTGTACAAAATAAATACAGAACTGGGACTTTAAAATACTAATTTAATTTTTGGTACCCATATCTAAGCTCTACACTAAATATTTGGTACTTTCACGGACCCCCATCACCCAAATATATCCCCTGCCAACCAATACCTTGTCAATTTCAGTAGTTAATATAAGAAGGGACGTAACCGCGGAATCACTGTTGTATATCGTATTGTGGTAACCTACCTTCAATCTATAGTTCTGCAGTGATCTGTCTAGTCTGTCGCTCTCATGTATGTGGTGTAATGTACATGTGTTCTCGTGCAGCTACGATATACGAGTACGTGACATCTCTCGCATTAGTTTAATCAATTATTTTATATGATTATGTGTGTGTACTTGTCGCTATCAAAAAGGGGAAGTAACTGTGCCTGTAAGTTGAATAGAAATTTATTGGTCTTTAAGTGTAGCCTTTCTCAAGTTTAACACTCCAGCATAAAAATTGTCAATTCTAGTTATAGTTGTCCCATACACAGTATACACAATAATTTTTAGGTACTTTGAGATCCTCTACATCGGATGGGGACAGAAGAATCTTGAAGCCGAGTTTGAGCCAGCGTTGCCTGATTCTCCATTGAATGAATTCCCAAGTGGACCGGAAATAACCGAGACGGATGATCCGACACCGGAAGAAGAAGCTGCAGTCCGTGCAGCACTCCAGGAAAAACAGTTGGAGGCGGAGTTTGCTCAAAATCTAGAAGAAGGTGATGATGACGACGATGACGAGGATGAATAAGCAAGTATGTTTCGAATCAATTTTCTGCATGATTGTGTTTGTGCAAGTTGATGAAGATGTGTTGAACTGAAGGTGGCGTTTATTTGTTAAGCTGATACTACTATTGAAATGACATTGACCGATGTTTTGTAGTGTTTTCCAATTCCGTCCATAAAATTATGTGTTATGTTGTGATTGAATAGTATATTTACATACTAATAAAATGAATTGTATTTTAAATGATGAGTACCCAGCCTGTCAATCTTGACAACTATGCATAACTAAACTTGGTATCGATTATTCATTTGAAATCTACTTTCATGGTTAAAAAGATATGAGGACATCGGACAGGGAAGGCAACACCCAACTTAACTAGCCGAGTACTTAAAAATTAACATCAAAACACAACTACATGTGTACGCGGAGCAATGCCAACACATAGCCCACATGAAAACAATTAAAAGCCCAAGTTCCCTTTTTAAGGTTATTTCTGAGCAATAAACGGCAATAACTGGCAAAATGAAGCAGTCCTAACATTGTTGGGAATACTCACAACTAAGCTCTGTACCAAGTATTTGTGACTATAACCATTGAGGGGCAGTCGTTTGAGGACAATACACATGCCACCATCCAGAAACAAACTCAATATCTCTCCTCCGAAACACGACATTGTGCGAGACATAATAATCCACCAGTTCCATCTTGCACTCCACAAGCAAACGTAAGACATTCACTCACTTAGCCCATGCCATGTAAGAACATTCTATCTATTCAGTTGATATCCAAATGAATCCACAGTAAATTACCTCATTGCAATATCATACAAGAACCCATATAAGACAAAGCAGTCAGGAATTTAAAATCTATTAAACAATAAAACATACACACATAATAATTTTAGGCTATTACTGTGCAGTTGCTCTATCACGACACAATAACAAATGAAACAAGCAAGCACATCATATACAAATAATTATAATAAATCAAATAAACATCAAAACATAATGATATCATTTATAATGTCAAAATTATCATAACTTCAGTCACACTATTATGTGAAAGAGAGTTGTATTTTCATTACAACGAGAGTTAATCCACCTTCAAAAACACGTATGCCCTGGTTGAAGCTAGGCAAGTCAGTCCATAAAAACAGCTAAGCCATTCATGTGCCATAATTATGTTGTAATGTTTCATAGTGTTACATGGCTTCAACAATGTAAGGTGTTTATGATGGTTTACGAGTTTTCCATGTTTGAAAGCCATGACTTGATGGACTTACCTCCTGCATCAGTGAATGTGGAGCATAAAAACGGGTCAGATGGGGAGGATATATCTTTAAATACAGTTATACTAGTAGCAAAATATCATTTAGTCCACATGGTATTTAACTATTTATCTGTTACAATTTGTCCATTTGGCGCAACAAGGTTGTATTTTTATATATAACACTTGAGCACAAAAGTGATGAATCATTAATAAGTATTTTATTAAAAGAACACAGACAAATCGACATACAATGCAACAATCAACAATGATTCGTAGAAAAACACAATCAATAATGGATTAAACAGTACCTACAGCATTAACAGGTGCACTTTAAAGTATAATCCGGACTAACAGTCAATGACTATACAGTACTGTCTTTTAGCTCATCGTTGAAACACGAAATGTATACATGTAGGAATTACATGATAACCAGGTTTAAATTTTAGGCCAATGATTTAAGTATCTCTCTCTATCTATTTCTCTCCTGGTGGATGTGCAGCCAACAGGAATATTGATCATGTTGAACTACCCTCAAAGATACCAATTTACATCTTGCTCTAGTGGAGCATGTGGGTTATTCTTGCTTAGAGAAATAAACCAGTGGTCATCATTTAGAATCAAGTACATCTTTATGATCATAGATAAACTCACTAAATTATGCTTTCTGAAGATTTACCCTTGAAATGTAGATTATACTTATATATGCAAACACACACACACTCGCAACCACATACCATTATAAGCAGAATAAATTGATATAGGACACTTATTACATCATATGAAAGACATGTTAACCAATACTACTAGGCCAAACCACAAACAGTGGTTTCGTGAAATGAATAAATGTGTATAGAATTTCACCTATAAATAGCCTGACATTTATTCATAGAATATCATCTCATACTTGTCTGTCGAAATAAACAGGCATGCACTTGTATGGAATGAGTCAAACTCTTTCGATGAAAACGTATGTTTCTGTAACGAACTACAAACAAGCTGCAGTCACTGACTGCTACAAATAAACAATAATAAGTCAGCAGTGGTTCACTACAACCTGTCTGCAATAGGAAGGCAACAGTCAGTAGGAATAACCAGAACACAGTAGTTTCCAACGGCAACACTAAATATTCATCAGGAAACCAGTGACTCACTGAAACTAGTCTTAATTTTGCTGCAACAGCTACATGTACCATCATCTTCCAAAATGAGTATAAAAAGCAGTCATAGGGAAGCACTTTCGTTTTGTAAAAAGTGAAAAATCTGCAACAATAATACAATTATTTTAATTTTGTAGATTTTCTTAGTGCACAACCTAAACTGAACCCCAAAAGGAATGTTTTTTTGGCCAAAATCCAATACACAGTAGTTTTAAAGCTAATGTAATCCTATTGATGGCCCCATTTTGCACAAATAGTATGTTTCAGCAAGAAAAGTGTCTCCCATACCTGCCAATGTTTTGCTATTTGCTGTCAAAGTTTTTCCCGGTTCCTAGGTTATAATAAATTAAAAATAATAAATTATAAAATCAATTTATAATACATTTGCACTTTAGCTCAATGTAAATTGTCCGTAGCAGGTCCCGATTTTCAACATTTTTAGTCTATGGCCACCTGGACCACATATATCATTGTAAAGAGGAGCCTTTAAGCTTCAAAATAAGACAATAAAAAAGGGGGGGGGCATGTATCTTCTAAGAAAGTTTTTGTCTTTCAAATATTGTCGATCCGTTTTCACACATGTCCGAACAGAACAGTTCTGGGTTTTACCCTAGTCTACTTTCACTTTGGTATCAGGAACAAAATAGCGGAATAATACGAATATTACAGTTTTACTACATCACGTGCATATTTACCAACCATTTAAACTCTATTTCACCATTCAACTCCACATTTGTCAAGAAATATCTCCATTTACAGGCAAACCAAAGGTTTTTTAAGGACTACTTGGGTGTATCACCACTTGGCCCGCGGAGGCATTTAGCGGTTCTTTACGTTTCTTACGACGCTAAATTTGAACTTTCGCCAGTTGTGGTAATCTCCATTTTGAAGAGCTACAAATCCTTCAGAGCCAGCTGATATTTAGTTTCTATGATTTTTCAAAATATTAAACACCTTCTTTGTACAAAATAAATACAGAATTGGGACTTTAAAATACTAATTTAATTTTTCGTACCCATATCTAAGCTCTACACTAAATATTTGGTACTTTCACGGACCCCCATCACCCAAATATATCCCCTGCTAACCAATACCTTGTCAATTTCAGTAGTTAATATAAGAAGGGACGTAACCGCGGAATCACTGTTGTATATCGTATCGTGGTAACCTACCTACAATCTATAGTTCTGCAGTGATCTGTCTAGTCTGTCGCTCTCATGTATGTGGTGTAATGTACATGTGTTCTCGTGCAGCTACAATATACGAGTACGTGACATCTCTCGCATTAGTTTAATCAATTATCTTATATGATTACGTGTGTGTAATTGTCGCTATCAAAACGGGGAAGTAACTGTGCCTGTAAGTTGAATAGAAATTTATTGGTCTTTAAGTGTAGCCTTTCTCAAGTTTTACACTCCAGCATAAAAATTGTCAATTCTAGTTATAGTTGTCCCATACACAGTATACACAATAATTTATAGGTACTTTGAGATCCTCTACATCGGATGGGGACAGAATAATCTTGAAGCCGAGTTTGAGCCAGCGTTGTCTGATTCTCCATTGAATGAATTCCCAAGTGGACCGGAAATTACCGAGACAGATGATCCAACACCGGAAGAAGAAGCTGCAGTCCGTGCAGCTCTTCAGGAAAAACAATTGGAGGCGGAGTTTGCTCAAAATCTAGAAGAAGGTGATGATGACGACGATGGTGAGGATGAATAAGCAAGTCTGTTTCAAATCAATTTTCTGCATGATCATGTTTGTGTAAGTTGATGAAGATGTGTTGAACTGAAGGTGGCGTTTATTTGTTAAGCTGATACTACTATTGAAATGACATTGACCGATGTTTTGTAGTGTTTTCCAATTCCGTCCATAAAATTATGTGTTATGTTGTGATTGAATAGTATATTTACATATTAATAAAATGAATTGTATTTTAAATGACGAGTACCCAACCTGTCAATCCCGACACATACGCACAACTAAACTTGGTATCGATTATTCATTTGAAATTCCACTTTCAGGGTTAAATAGATAATGAGGACATCGGACAGGGAAGTCAGCACTCAACTTAACTAGCCGAGCACAGAAAAAAGTAACAAAAACACACAATCACACGGAGCAAGGCCAACACATAACCCACATGAAAAACATGAAAAGCCCAAGTTCCCATTTTAAGATTATTTCTGCGCAATAAACGGCAATAACTGGCAAAATGAAGCAGTCCTAACATTGTTGGGAATACTCATAACTAAGCTCTGTACCAAGTATTTGTGACTATAATCATTGATGCCTGACAGGGGCAGTCGTTTGAGGACAATACGCATGCCACCATCCAGAAACAAACTCAATATCTCTCCTCCGAAATATGTGCGAGACATAATAATCCACCAGTTACATCTTGCACTCCACAAGCAAACGTAAGACATTCACTTAGCCCATGCCGTGTAAGATCATTCTATCTATTCGGTTGATATCCAAATGAATCCACAGTAAATTACCTCATTGCAATATCATACAAGAACCCATATAAGACAAAGCAGTCAGGAATTTTAAATTTATTAAACAATAAAACATACACACATAATAATTTTAGGCTATTATTGTGCAGTTGCTCTATCACGACACAATAACAAATGAAACAAGCAAGCACATTATATACAAATAATTATAATACATCAAATAAACATCAAAACATAATGATATCATTCATAATGTCAAAATAATCATAACTTAAGTCACACTATTATGTGAAAGAGAGTTGTATTTTCATTACAACGAGAGTTAATCCACCTTCAAAAACACGTATGCCCTGGTTGAAGCTAGGCAAGTCAGTCCATAAAAACAGCTAAGCCATTCAGGTGCCATAATTATGTTGTAATGTTTCATAGTGTTACATGGCTTCAACAATGTAAGGTGTTTATGATGGTTTACGAGTATTCCATGTTTGAAAGCCATGACTTGATGGACTTGCCTCCTGCAACAGTGAATGTGGAGCATAAAAACGGGTCAGATGGGGAGGATATATCTTTAAATACAGTTATACTAGTAGCAAAATATCATTTAGTCCACATGGTATTTAACTATTTATCTGTTACAATTTGTCCCTTTGGCGCAACAAGGTTGTATTTTTACATATAACCCTTTAGCACAAAAGGGATGAATCATTAATAAGTATTTTATTAAAAGAACACAGACAAATCGACATACAATGCAACAATCAACAATGACTCGTAGAAAAAACACAATCAATAATGGATCAAACAGTACCTACAGCATTAACAGGTGCACATAAAAGTATAATCCGGACTAACACTCAATGACTATACAGTACTGTCTTTAAGCTCATCGTTGAAACACGAAATGTATACATGTAGGAATTACATGATAACCAGGTTTAAATTTTAGGCCAATGTTTTAAGTATCTCTCTCTATCTATTTCTCTCCTGGTGGATGTGCAGCCAACAGGAATATTGATATCATGTTGAACTGCCCTCATAGATACCAATTTACATATTGCTCTAGTGGAGCATGTGGGTTATTCTTGCTTAAAGAAATAAACCAGTGGTCATCATTTAGAATCAAGTACATCTTTATGATCATAGATAAACTCACTAAATTATGCTTTCTGAAGATTTACCCTTGAAATGTAGATTATACTTATATATGCAAACACACACACACTCGCAACCACATACCATTATAAGCAGAATAAATTGATATAGGACACTTATTACATCATATGAAAGACATGTTTAACCAATACTACTAGGCCAAACCACAAACAGTGGTTTCGTGAAATGAATAAATGTGTATAGAATTTCACCTAAAAATAGCCTGACATTTATTCATTGAATATCATCTCATACTTGCCTGTCGAAATAAACAGGCATGCACTTGTATGGAATGAGTCAAACTCTTTAGATTAAAATGTATGTTTCTGTAACGAACTACAGACAAGCTGCAGTCACTGATTGCTACAAATAAACAATAATAAGTCACCAGTGATTCACTACAACCTGTCTGCAATAGGAAGGAAACAGTCAGTAGGTATAACCAGAACACAGTAGTTTCCAACGGCAACACTAAATATTCATCAGGAAACCAGTGACTCACTGAAACTAGTCTTAATTTTGCTGCAACAGCTACATGTACCATCATCTTCCAAAATGAGTATAAAAAGCAGTCATAGGGAAGCACTTTCGTTTTGTAAAAAGTGAAAAATCTGCAACAATAATACAATTCTTTTAATTTTGTAGATTTACTTAGAGCACAACCTAAACTGAACCCCAAAAGGAATACATCTTGTTTCTTATCCATTTCCTAATCATGACAGCAACATGTTTAGGAAATTTATTCAAACCATAAAAATAAATAAGTGTTGCCTAAACAACGTGACAAATTCATTTAAATGAGTTGTGATGGTTTCATATTGAATCGTTAATGAGGTCTAATAGGACATGTTTAATTTAAAATGCTGGGTGATTTCAATAGTCTAGAGCAAATGACAAGTTAAAAATGTCAGGTGATTGTATTAGTCTAGATCACATGACTGTTTCAGAAGCAATCAAGTTAGACCATGTGACATTGTTGACCAATGAGATAATATCATGAACTACTAGGTCCAGCTTGATCGAAACCACCACTTCCACCGGCAGGTTCATCTGAAAATAGAAATAAAAAAAGATACGTAATATATTCAAATATGCACTTATTTTCCAGAGTCCACAGTATTTGATTATTGAAAATGGTAGCTTTATTTAGCTTCCATTTTAATAATCAAGAACAAAGTTTGGAATAGGAAAAATGAAGGTCTCTGATAGTTATTTGATACTTTAAGAGAAATTTCGAACCCAAATCCTTCTTTTAAAGATTGTCTGGATTGGCTTCATGAAAGCATTTCTAAATCCCTGTTTGCTGTGTATAGGGCACAAACCACCAGATAGAGTTGTTCTTTAACTCAATGTAAAGTGACCTTGGTCAGCCAAAAAAAATGTCAACTTTTTGTCCATGGGGCCCTCTCAAAATCTTTTAATCAATAGAAATAGCATCCAGCTTGAAGAAAATGAAAAAAAAGTAGGGGGTCATGTATTATATAAGAAAAATTTGGTTCGTCAAACGCGGTGAACAGATTTTCTCACATGTACGGATTTACTCACTGTCCGTTAGCCCCAACCTTACTTTCACTTTCATATTTAAGCCAGAATAGAAAATATTTCTGAATAAAACCATTTCACTACATCACATACATGCATACAAAGCATTTAACACCAATTTCATGATTCTGATGCTGATTTGTCAAGACATACCCCCATTTCCAGTCGCTTTAAAGTTTTAAAACGGACTATTTGACTGTATCTGAATTTGGTCCGCGTAGGCATTTAGTCGTTATTTACCTATAAGCAATAATTCATACACTCTTGACATCTTGGGTATCCTCCGTGTAGGACTGAATTTAGGTAAAGCTGAGGGCTAAAAACAAGAGGGAGGGGCCTGAATTTGATACCAATAACTTTCATTGACGAGATTATGTCTCACCTCCATCCGCTCCTCCATGATAACATTTGTGTTTATGACCTCTACAGTGTCCAGTTTCATCATCATCTTCGTCAGAAGATTCACCAAATGTTCGTGGTTTCTCATAGATACAACAACCTGTCCAGAACAACAATAATAACATGTCATTATTATAGCAACAAATTCAAAACAAAGGAAGTGTGAATTATTCAAGAAACAAGGTAATCTCAACTTTCAGACATGCTATTGTTCGACCAACAGCACATTTACCCAACACCCTTGAGTCCAAGACAGCTGTCTTAGTCAACGTTAATTCATTTAAACACATTCTTGGCTATCAATATATAGTAGTTCGACAATTTTTATTTTCCCCTTTTGTGTATTATTTTCGACTGCATTCTGACATTATATCAATGAAGAGAAGAGGTTCCATGCTTCAAAAATATACAAAAGACAGGGGTCACGTATCATAATTATAAGAAAAGTTTTGTCCGTCAAACGTGATAGACATATTTGCACAGTCGCACAGTCCGGCCGAATCCGGGTTTTACCCTACCCTACTTTCACATTGGTATTTTGGCCAAAATCCAATACACAGTAGTTTTAAAGCTAATGTAATCCTATTTATGGCCCCATTTTGCACAAATAGTATGTTTCAGCAAGAAAAGTGTCTCCCATACCTGCCAATGTTTTGCTATTTGCTGTCAAAGTTTTTCCCGGTTCCTAGGTTATAATAAATTAAAAATAATAAATTATAAAATCAATTTATAATACATTTGCACTTTAGTTCAATGTAAATTGTCCGTAGCAGGTCCCGATTTTCAACATTTTTAGTCAATGGCCACCTGGACCACATATATCATTGTAAAGAGGAGCCTTTAAGCTTCAAAATAAGACAATAAAAAGGGGGGGGGGGGCATGTATCTTCTAAGAAAGTTTTTGTCTTTCAAATATTGTCGATCCGTTTTCACACATGTCCGAACAGAACAGTTCTGGGTTTTACCCTAGTCTACTTTCACTTTGGTATCAGGAACAAAATAGCGGAATAATACGAATATGACAGTTTTACTACATCACGTGCATATTCACGAACCATTTAAACTCTATTTCACCATTCAACTCCACATTTGTCAAGAAATATCTCCATTTACAGGCAAACCAAAGGTTTTTTAAGGACTACTTGAGTGTATCACCACTTGGCCCGCGGAGGCATTTAGTGGTTCTTTACGTTTCTTACGACGCTAAATTTGAACTTCCGCCAGTGATGGTAATCTCCATTTTGAAGAGCTACAAATCCTTCAGAGCCAGCTGATATTTAGCTTCTATGATTTTTCAAAATATTAAACACCTTCTTTGTACATAATAAATACAGAATTGGGACTTTAAAATACTAATTTAATTTTTGGTACCCATATCTAAGCTCTACACTAAATATTTGGTACTTTCACGGACCCCCATCACCCAAATATATCCCCTGCCAACCAATACCTTGTCAATTTCAGTAGTTAATATAAGAAGGGACGTAACCGCGGAATCACTGTTGTATATCGTATTGTGGTAACCTACCTTCAATCTATAGTTCTGCAGTGATCTGTCTAGTTTGTCGCTCTCATCTATGTGGTGTAATGTACATGTGTTCTCGGGCAGCTACAATATACGAGTACGTGACATCTCTCGCATTAGTTTAATCAATTATCTTATATGATTACGTGTGTGTACTTGTCGCTATCAAAAAGGGGAAGTAACTGTGCCTGGAAGTTGAATAGAAATTTATTGGTCTTTAAGTGTAGCCTTTCTCAAGTTTAACACTCCAGCATAAAAATTGTCAATTCTAGTTATAGTTGTCCCATACACAGTATACACAATAATTTATAGGTACTTTGAGATCCTCTACATCGGATGGGGACAGAATAATCTTGAAGCCGAGTTTGAGCCAGCGTTGTCTGATTCTCCATTGAATGAATTCCCAAGTGGACCGGAAATTACCGAGACAGATGATCCAACACCGGAAGAAGAAGCTGCAGTCCGTGCAGCTCTTCAGGAAAAACAATTGGAGGCGAAGTTTGCTCAAAATCTAGAAGAAGGTGATGATGACGACGATGATGAGGATGAATAGGCAAGTCTGTTTCAAATCAGTTTTCTGCATGATCATGTTTGTGTAAGTTGATGAAGATGTGTTGAGCTGAAGGTGGCGTTTATTTGTTAAGCTGATACTACTATTGAAATGACATTGACCGATGTTTTGTAGTGTTTTCCAATTCCGTCCATAAAATTATGTGTTATGTTGTGATTGAATAGTATATTTACATATTAATAAAATGAATTGTATTTTAAATGATGAGTACCCAACCTGTCAATCTCGACACATACGCACAACTAAACTTGGTATCGATTATTCATTTAAAATTCCACTTTCAGGGTTAAAAAGATATGAGGACATCGGGCAGGGAAGTCAGCACTCAACTCAACCAGCTGAGCACAGAAAAAAGTTTTAACAACACACAATTACACGGAGCTGCAATGCCAACACATAACCGACATGAAAAATATTGAAAGCCCAAGTTCCCGTTTTAAGGTTATTTCTGAGCAATAAACGGCAATAACTGGCAAAATGAAGCCGTCCTAACATTGTTTGGAATACTCACAACTTTTTAAAGCTCTGTACCAAGTATTTGTGACTATAATCATTGATGCCTGGCAGGGGCAGTCGTTTAAGGACAATACGCATGCCACCATCCAGAAACAAACTCAATATCTCTCCTCCGAAACATGTGCAAGACATAATAATCCACCAGTTCCATCTTGCACTCCACAAGCAAACGTAAGACATTCACTTAGCCAATGCCATGTAAGAACATTCTATCTATTCGGTCGATATCCAAATGAATCCACAGTAAATTACCTCATTGCAATATCATACAAGAACCCATATAAGACAAAACAGTCAGGAATTTAAAATTTATTAAACAATAAAACATACACACATAATAATTTTAGGCTATTATTGTGCAGTAGCTCAATCACGACACAATAACAAATGAAACAAGCAAGCACATCATAAACAAATAATTATAATACATCAAATAAACATCAAAACATAATGATATCATTTATAATGTCAAAATTATCATAACTTCAGTCACACTATTATGTGAAAGAGAGTTGTATTTTCATTACAACGAGAGTTAATCCACCTTCAAAAACACGTATGCCCTGGTTGAAGCTAGGCAAGTCAGTCCATAAAAACAGCTAAGCCATTCAGGTGCCATAATTACGTTGAAATGTTTCATAGTGTTACATGGCTTCAACAATGTAAGGTTTTTATGATGGTTTACGAGTAGTCCATGTTTGAAAGCCATGACTTGATGGACTTGCCTCCTGCATCAGTGAATGTGGAGCATAAAAACGGGTCAGATGGGGAGGATATATCTTTAAATACAGTTATACTTGTAGCAAAATATCATTTAGTCCACATGGTATTTAACTATTTATCTGTTACAATTTGTCCCTTTGGCGCAACAAGGTTGTATTTTTATAAATAACCCTTTAGCACAAAAGGGATGAATCATTAATAAGTATTTTATTGAAGGCAACACTGACAAATCGACATACAATGCAACAATCAATAATGGATCATAGAAAGCACAATCAATAATGGATCAAACAGTACCTACAGCATTAACATGTGTACGTAATAGTATAATCCGCACTAACACTAAATGAATATACAATACTGTCTTTCAGCTCATCGTTGAAACATGAAATGTATACATGTAGGAATTACATGATAACCAGGTTTAAATTTTACGCCAATGATTTAAGTATCTCTCTCTATCTATTTCTCTCCTGGTGGATGTGCAGCCAACAGGAATATTGATCATGTTGAACTACCCTCAAAGATACCAATTTACATCTTGCTCTAGTGGAGCATGTGTGTTATTCTTGCTTAAAGAAATAAACCAGTGGTCATCATTTAAAATCAAGTACATCTTTATGATCATAGATAAACTCACTAAATTATGCTTTCTGAAGATTTGCCCTTGAAATGTAGATTATACTTATATATGCAAACACACACACACTCGCAACCACATACCATTATAAGCAGAATAAATTGATATAGGACACTTATTACATCATATGAAAGACATGTTTAACCAATACTACTAGGCCAAACCACAAACAGTGGTTTCGTGAAATGAATGAATGTGTATAGAATTTCACCTAAAAATAGCCTGACATTTATTCATAGAATATCATCTCATACTTGTCTGTTGAAATAAACAGACATGCACTTGTATGGAATGAGTCAAACTCTTTAGATTAAAACGTATGTTTCTGTAACGAACTACAGACAAGCTGCAGTCACTCACTGCTACAAATAAACAATAATAAGTCAGCAGTGATTCACTACAACATGTCTGCAATAGGAAGGAAACAGTCAGTAGGTATAACCAGAACACAGTAGTTTCCAACGGCAACACTAAATATTCATCAGGAAACCAGTGACTCACTGAAACTAGTCTTAATTTTGCTGCAACAGCTACATGTACCATCATCTTCCAAAATGAGTATAAAAAGCAGTCACAGGGAAGCACTTTCGTTTTGTAAAAAGTGAAAAATCTGCAACAATAATACAATTCTTTTAATTTTGTAGATTTACTTAGAGCACAACCTAAACTGAACCCCAAAAGGAATACATCTTGTTTCTTATCCATTTCCTAATCATGACAGCAAAATGTTTAGGAAATTTATTTAAAGCATAAAAATAAATAAGTGTTGCCTAAACAACGCGACAAATTAATTTAAATGAGTTGTGATGGTTTCATATTGAATCGTTAATGAGGTCTAATAGGACATGTTTAATTTAAAATGCTGGGTGATTTCAATAGTCTAGAGCAAATGACAAGTTAAAAATGTCAGGTGATTGTATTAGTCTAGATCACATGACTGTTTCAGAAGCAATCAAGTTAGACCATGTGACATTGTTGACCAATGAGATAATATCATGAACTACTAGGTCCAGCTTGATCAACACCACCACTCCCACCGGCAGGTTCATCTGAAAATGTAAATGAAAACAAGTCTGTGTTCAATAAACGCTTATGCCTCCATTGAAGTCATTTAAATAAGTCTAAGTCCAAAATTAGGTCAAGGTGAAGGTCAAAATAGAGTCAGGTGATACAGGCGTATGGAGAGTGGTCATATACAACATCCATGCAAATATGAAAGCTTTGTAGCAAGCCATATTAATGCTAGAAAAAACGGTCAATTTGGGTTCACCAGGCCGGACGGACGAACGGACATACAGGTGAATCACTATATGCCTCCCGAGCTATCGATACGGGGCATTAAAAACTTGCATAATACATTCAGATCTGTGATTATTTTCCAGATTTTACAGTATTTGATTATTTGAAAATAGTAGCTTTAGTTAAAATTTAGACTTAACCAATTTTGCTTCCATTTTAATAATAACCAAGAAACAAGAGGGCCCAAAGGGCCCTAGGTTGCACCTGTTGCACATTGGTCTAGGTAACAATACAACTTATATTTTTACCATATTTAATTAAGATTGGATCTAAACGACGACCTGTGGATTTGACCTAGTGGCTAGTTTTTGACTCCATATGACCCAGTTTCAAAATTGGCCTAGATTTCATGGAGAACAACATTCCGACCAGGTTTCATGAATATTGGATCAAAATGGTGACCTCTGGAGTGTACACAAGGGTTTTCTACGATTTTACCTACAGAAGAGACCTAGTTTTTGACCACCCATGACACAGTTTCACATTGGCCTAGATTTCATGGAGAACACCATTCTGACCAGGTGTCATGAAGATTGGATCAAATTGGTGATATCTAGAGTGAACACAAGGTTTTTCTACGATTTGACCTAGTGACCTAGTTTTTGACCACACATGACCCAGTTTCAACTTGACCTTGATTTCATGGAGAACACCATTCTGACCAAGTTTCATGAAGATTGGATCAAATTTGTGAAATCTGGAGTGAACTCAAGGTTTTTATAAGATTTGACCTAGTGACCTAGTTTTTGACCCCACATGACCCAGTTTCAAACTTGGCCTAGATTTCATGGAGAACAACATTCTGACCAGGTTTCATGAATATTGGATCAGAATGGTGAACTCTGGAGTGTACACATGGTTTTTCTCAGATTTGACCTACAGAAGTGACCTAGTTTTTGACCACACATGACCCAGTTTCAACTTGACCTTGATTTCATGGAGAACACCATTCTAACCAGGTTTCATAAAGATTGGATCAAATTGGTGACATCTCGAGTGAACACAACATTTTTCTAAGATTTGACCTAGTGACCTAGTTTTTGACCCCACATGACCCAGTTTCAAACTTGGCCTAGATTTCATGGAGAACAACATTCTGACCAGGTTTCATGAATATTGGATCAGAATGGTGAACTCTGGAGTGTACACATGGTTTTTCTCAGATTTGACCTACAGAAGTGACCTAGTTTTTGACCACACATGACCCAGTTTCAACTTGACCTTGATTTCATGGAGAACACCATTCTAACCAGGTTTCATAAAGATTGGATCAAATTGGTGACATCTCGAGTGAACACAACATTTTTCTAAGATTTGACCTAGTGACCTAGTTTTTGACCCCACATGACCCAGTTTCAAACTTGGCCTAGATTTCATGGAGAACAACATTCTGACCATGTTTCATGAAGATTGGATCAAATTCGTGACATCTAGAGAGAACACAAGGTTTTTCTAAGATTTTACCTAGTGACCTAGTTTTTGATCCCTCATGACCCAGTTTCAAACATGGCCTAGATTTCATGGAGAACAACATTCTGACCAGGTTTCATGAAGATTGGATCAAATTCTTGACATCTAGAGTAAACACAAGGTTTTTCTAAGATTTGACCTAGTGACCTAGTTTTTGATCCCACATGACCCAGTTTCAAACCTGGCCTAGATTTCATGGAGAACAACATTCTGACCAGGTTTCATGAAAATACGATCAAATTGGTGACATCTAGAGTGAACACAAGGTTTTCTAAGAATTGACCAATTGACCTAGTTCTTGACCCCATATGACCCAGTTGCCTCTAGAGTGTACACAAGCCATTTATTGTCGAACGACGGACGGACGAAGAGTGATCACAAAAGCTCACCTTGTCATTATGTGACAGGTGAGCTAAAAAATTTTGGGTATAAAACTGCGAATCTGGAAAGACATTGCTACTTTAAGGGATATTTCAAACCAACATCTGTCTTTTAAATATTGTCTGGCTAGCATTATTTCTAAATCCCTGTTAGCTCTGTTTAAGCAGTAATCATGAGTAATGCCGGGGTTCAAATTTAAGCTCGCGTACTTGCTAATAGCTTGTAGAAATTCAGAATAGCGAGTGACATTTAAAGTCGCGAGTGACATTTAAAGTAGGTGGAAACTTGCATTGATCTGTCAAACGAGTAAACAGGAAATCCATTTGGAATGGCTCGGCACTTTTACTTGATATACTATGACCGAGATATTGCGATTTATTTATGCCTTGTGCTTTATCGTATCGCAGATATTCGCTAAAATACACCAACAATCATCAAGTACAAGTTTGTTACAGTTAGTAATAAATTCAATGAATCCATTTACGATAAAGAAGAGCATCAAAACATGCAATAATAGCAACAAATTGAAATGTCACCTGTTTCCGCGACACCAATGGAAATCGACGTAACGGACTTACAATTTTCGTACCCGACATTCGCACCAAGCATAAATTGATGCATGAATGATGAATGATGAAGCTTTAAGTTTAAAATGATTTAACACGTATGTGAACTGCAGTTTCCTTTTTAATGTATCTTGATTTTTTGTTCTTCAGGCATAGCACTTTTTAGGAGTTAATTTTCAATAAATTGGCTAATAAATTTAATATTTTTTTTAGCTAGTAGCTTTTCCTTTAAGCTAGTGAACCCAAATGGCACAAGCTAATTTTAGCTAACTAGAAAATATCGCTAAATTCGACCCCTGTAATGCGTACATCTTGGTTTTCTTCTGTGTAGGACTGAATTTTAGTAAAGCCAATGGTTGAAATAAGGGGGAGGGGCCTGAATTTGATACCAATAACTTTCATTGACGAGAATATGTCTCACCTCCATCTGCTCCTCCGTGATAACATTTATGTTTATGACCTCTACAGTGTCCAGTTTCATCATCATCTTCGTCAGAAGATTCACCAAATGTTCGTGGTTTCTCATAGATACAACAACCTGTCCAGAACAACAATAGTAAAATGTCATTTGATTATTATAGCATCAAATTTAAAACGAATCTGTGAGTATAAGTGAATTTTTCAAGAAACAAGAGGGCCCAAAGGGCCCTAGGTCGCTAACCTGTTGCACATTAGTATAGGTATCAATACAACTTACATTCTCACCATATTTCATCAAGATTGGATCAAAACGGTGACCTCTGGAGTGTTCACAAGGTTTTTCTAAGATTTGACATAGTGACCTAGTTTTTAACCCAACATGACCTAGTTTCGAACATTTTCTAGATTTCATGGAGAACAACATTCTGACCAAGTTTCATGAAGATCAAAACTATGACCTCTGGAGTGATTCTGAGTGAACACAAGGTTTTTCTAAGATTTGACCTAGTGACCTTGCTTTTAACCCACCCCACATGACACAGTTTCGAACTTGGCCTGGATTTGATGGAGAACAACATCCTGACCAAGTTTCATGAATATTTGATCAAAATGGTGACCTCTTGAGTGTACACAAGGTTTTTCTAAAGTTTGACCTAGTGACTTACTTTTTGACCCAAGTTTCAAACTTGGACTAGATTTCACGGAGAACAACATTCTGACCAAGTTTCACAAAGATCGGACCGAATTGGTGACATCTAGAGTGAACACAAGGGTTTTCTGAGATTTGACCTAGTGACCTAGTTTTTGTCCCCACATGACCCAGTTTCAAACTTTATAATGCAAATTACCATTGGAAAAGAATCAATCTCATTTAATCAGATCCTAGCATTTGCTCCATTCCCTTACCATTTTAGTAAGATCTGACAACACTACATTAATTAATTAAAACTAAAGAGGTCACATTCGTGACCTCTTTTAGTGCATGTTATATTATTGCTATTAATAATATTAAAGTCAGCCTATAATTATACTCTAGGTAGTACAGCAGAGGGATTCTCTGCACTTTAGGATAAAAAATTGTGTAAGTATAGTGATTTGATTGGATGCAGGGATGATGTAAAGTTCACATCAACATGACCCCTAAATCAGCGTAGTAGTGGAGCCTATTATGAGTCTCACTCTGATTTTAATGAGATCTATCGAAAAAAGTATGACTATTTATATACGAAAACCAAGACTTTTACAACTTTCAAGTAGGCTATGCTTATTACAAGTTAATAGGTAGACCCCCTTTATCAATATTGAGTGTAGGACAATATCCCGGATGGACAGAATACCTGCCCCTCATTTTTGATAGGGTGGACATAATCCCGTCCATGTTTTTTACAGGGTAGACAAAATCCCCACCCTATAAATTTCAGTGTGGACATAATACCCATCATGACAATATATATATGATATAAGTGATAGTATGCATGTTAAATAAAAAATTCACCTTTATTGTAACATAATCATAGAGAAGTTCCTTACAAAATCATACAATCACACAATAATCGTTAACAAAGCAGCAATAATCCTCTACATAAGTCAAAGTCATGATGGGTATTATGTCCACCCTGAAATTTATATGGTGGGGATTTTGTCCACCCTGTAAAAAATATGGACGGGATTATGTCCACCCTGAAATTTATAGGGTGGAGATTTTGTCCACCCTGTAAAAAATATGGACGGGATTATGTCCACCCTGAAATTTATAGGGTGGGGATTATGACCACCCTGTCAAAAATGAGGGCCCGGTATTCTGTCCACCCGGGATTTTGTTCGGATTCAATCAATATTATTATGGCTTAATTAACATGAATTCTGAGTCCATATTCTGTGCCAAAATAAGCAAAATAAAGCAGTACTTACTATTACTACTTTATATTTGTTTCAAACAAAATAGCATACTTACATTTTGACTTTTTCTTATTCAAATGTTCATTGTCCACAGTTTCATTTGTCCATTTCACTTTCTTATCATTTTTTGGTTTTCTCAGTTTCAATTTGAGAGTTGGACTTGTAGTTCGCTGTAAGATAAAAATACAAATCAATATTACTGTCCTTTTTTACTTACATACATACAAGCAGAAAAATAAGCTATACGCCAGTCAGTTGCATCCACGGCCCCCAAGGATGGGCAGTGTATAGCGGGATAGAGTTGTGTTTTTACCTCCCTGTCGTTCCAGCTTCCATCCCACTGTCGGTCGACTGCGGTGGTTTTTATTCCCTCTAAAACAGTGCAGACATGAAGCAATGGAAAAGGGCATGGAATCATGGCCATGATTTTACCAGGCATAATGTTCTATACGGAAAACAACAAATACCCAAATTACACTTTTGCAGTATTTTCTAGCAATTAAACAATGTAGTAACCGTAAATTATACTAAATACAAATAAGCAGCTGTATGATCCTAAATTAACAGGGTGTTGGTATACCCCAGTGATATTACTATTAGAATTTAGAATGCCCCGACCCCCATGTTTTTAGGGTGGGGGAATGACAGTGGAAGTGAAACTGGATTCATTTGTGTGGCAGTCAGTGAGGTTAGTGTTCTTTCAAGTATTGGTATTGAACGATAGGAAAGGTATTTATGAAGGCATGTTTGGTGTGCTTTAACTGTGTATTGAATTTAAATGCTCTAAATCGGTTACCAAACAGCGACAAAGAATCGTGTCACAAAGAGCTAAAGACATCTATGAAGGCTTTTAAATTAATTGACAGTGTAACCCGTTAAGTGCAGTGTTGGGTGGTATTTACCGCCCCGGTATTTACCGGGCGGGAAATACCGGGAAATACCGTCCTGTCCAATACTCCCAAAGTGTCCAATACCGGGAAATACCGGGAAATACTGGTCAATTGAATGGTCAAGTGGGAATTTTTTGTGTACTGGTTATTTTAAATGCATTATGAAGCAACTGAACTCTCAGGTTTTCATTTGTTGGTCTTCATTCAGTTCTACATCATTCAATAGATCCTTAATTTATTTGAGAGAATGATCTACAAGTGGTCAAATGAACTGGTCAATTCATTTTCAAAGTGGTCAATTGGACTGGTCGATTCAATTTCAATGTGGGAAATACTGGTCAATTGAATGGTCAAGTGGGATTTTTTTGTGTACCGGTTATTTTAAATGCATTATGAAGCAATTGAACTCTCAGGTTTTCACATGTTGTTCTTTATATTCAGTTCAATAACATTGAATAGATCCTCAATTTATTTGAGAGTATGATCTACAAGTGGTCAAATGAACTGGTGGTCAAAGTGGTCGATTGGATAATGGCCAGGATTGGTCGATTCAATTTCAATGTGAAAAAAAATCTAAAACACAACTATTCCTTAATAACTGAATTTTGATTTAAACATATAGATCAAATACACTTGTTACAAATCTAATTAAAATATTTAGTAATAATTAATATATTAATTTCAATTTAAAATGAAAGTTATAATATGTTATAGTTATACTAGAAAGTGCATGAGAGAGACTGTTATAAATAATTAATATTGATAATCATTTAGGCTTGTATAAATTGGCTTAAACTAATTTAGCACATTGTTAAATCAGGTCAACTAAGTGTGAAGTGTGAAACTGACAACTAACATATTATGCAATATTGTGTCATATTCTTGCAGTCAACAAAGGATTAGTCTGGGGGAGTGTTAACATAACTGGACATAACCCTGGTACCCTACAATACAAAATAAAGATGTTCTATGGACAATTTTCTACACAAAGTGCATGAGTTTCAAGTGTCCCATTGAAGAGAACTGGCATGAAAAAAAAAAGAATTTAAAACAATAATAAGTTGATAACCTTTACACTAGTAGAGTTAGGTTATAATATAGATAAAGATACATGTATGGAAGCATAATTTCACATGACCAATTCAATCGACCACTTGTATTGTCCAATTGACCAGTATTTCCCGGTATTTCCCAGTATTTCCCGGTATTTCCCGCCGTCCTGTCCGTTACTCAATCGACCGTCCGTTATGCCAACACTGGTTAAGTGCTTAATTCTCCATACACCATCGAAATGCCAGAAAGTCCAGTAGAATACAAAATAGGGTACGAAAAGGACGGGGACGAATGATATGAGTCAAATTCACTAACCTCTTGTTCTACAACTTGAGTCGAACTTGACACAGGCCGTGTAGCTTCTGCCATCTCTAACATATATCAGAACAATTCCATCATCAAAACATCCAATGATTAAGTGTTTTTAAAGTCATTTAGCAAGTCAGAAATTTTCCGGAAGTTTACATTCTAGTTTCCAGTGCTCCGTGAAAATAACACATCATGAAAATATTAATTACACTTATTCGCGTTTATCTCCCTTTAATGAGTAGTATTTTAGGTCACATACCACTAAATAAATTTGTTCTTTAACTTAATCAGGATAGTTTTAATAAACTTGCATGAAAAAATAAACTAAACATATATCTGTGCTATTGTCCATTTAGAACTAATAATAATAAGAAGGTCGCTCAGCTTCTTTAATCAATAAACCAACGAAAGTGATGCAATATTGATTTACCAGTGCCCCGACTGCGCGCTCCAATACGCTTATGCGCTGGGAATAATATTTAAATCGAGAACTGTTGCCAGCGCGTAAGCGTTATGGAGCAAGCATTCAGGGTACCAGTAAAATTGATATTAGGATTGCATCACTTCCGTTGGTTGAGATTATGGAAGCTATGCTGCCTTCTTATTATAATTACAAATGTAGTTCTAAAAGCAAAATATTGTTTTTCATGCAAGTTTAATAAATCGATGATAAAGGGATATGTTTATTGTTTGTATCAGTAGCTCTGTAACCATTTAATGTATCCACACAAGATACTGGTATATATATGCGTATCTCTGCACTGTTGCTACATGTATGAGCCAAGTCACTTAGAAAGAGACACTTGGACATTTTTGCTATTTAGCTCATTTTATTAATACTATTTTATCATATCATACTACGCTTCTTGGGCAATAATATACCTTTATTTGAAAATCGTACATTTATTGACGAAGATACCTGAATTTTTGCAAACCCACTGTCAATAAGGCCTAAAAAATATGTTTGTTTCTGTAACCCTACCGACCCTCCTAATTTCTCCCTTATCCAAACTTTTTTATTGACATCTCCAATATCAATTTGTCAAATTTGTCCTATGTTTTTTGTTTGTAGACAACAAAAATATTACTTTTTTTTATAAACATAGTGTTTCATCATTCAATTATTAATTTAAGACTACAGACTAAAATATGGGACAAAATTTGGTTGTTGGGATCAAAGGATGTGCCATTTCAAAAACAAATCCCAACCTACCGACCCGTCTTTTTTAAGACTATTACAGGAAACAAACATACATTTTTAGGCCTAAATGAAAATTGAATAATAAAAAAAGTTAAGTTACCAATTTTCTAGGGTTATTTTCAGCTGTTAGGCCGCTCAAGCACCCTTTGACATTTCAACTTCCCTGGTCATTGGGCTACATATGGAAACCTACACTCGTGTCTCCCTGGGGAGACTATTTCTCTCCTGTGGTGTGGCATTCAACATCGATCTGCGGCGTCCAGTAATAGACACTGCCCTCACAGGTACCATTTTACACCATGGTGGAGTGGAGCTGTGGGTCTTGCTCAGAGAAATTAACCAGTGGTCCAGAGGGGGATCGAACCCGGGACCTCTTGATCCCGAAGTGCGCGCCCTACCTCTAGGCCACCACTCCCCACATAATAAAAGTTCACCAAATAGTTTGTCAAAAAAAAGTCTAAGAACAAGAAAAGTTTTTTATGATAATTTTTAATTTACTTTATATATACAAAGAAAATATCTAAACATATATTTTCCTATGACTTAGATCACTTAGTTCACAGAGTTAACAAACATACACATTATTAATATAAATAATTAAGAATAATTAATCAAGATAGTCATACATAAATTGGTGAAGCACAAGTAAAGCACAATTAATTTGCAATTAAACACACAGAGGTTTTAATCACAGGTTACAGTATCATTGATAAAAAAGAAATAAAAAATTGAAATTGAAAAAAATGGGAAAATTTGTTTTTCTCAACATTTAGCTGATGACAATCAAAATTTCGAAAAAAACTAATTTTCCCATTTTTTTCGATTTCATTTTTTCAATTTCTTTTTCAATGGTACTGTAACATGTGGTTTTAATTTGACCAATAGACATTCAATGAGACAATGAAACTGACATGGCTTTCACTTACATCAAAAGTGAAGAGGCAACATTTTCAAGAGTCATCTACATATCGCTGACATAGAATGAGATGGTCGTAAGTACTACTTCCGACCTTATAAGTCTGATACATATTCATAATCAGTACCACAAGGCGCTTCTTATGAGCCTATGTTCAAGAAAATTGGAACTTGCCATGTCGACCAAACTGAAGTTGAAACAGCTTGTTTTAACAAAAGAAAAGAGTATTTTTTGACACAGTTTTTTCTTGTTTTCTCCAAATATCAATTTTGTACTTACGACCTTCTCATACTAAGTCAGCAATGTATTGCAAGAAGATGAGTATTATAAGTAAAGCACCTGTCCTGCTTCCCTCTAATTCAGCTAAATAAAATGTCACTTTTGTTGTGAATTTGGCTAGTCAAAAACAAAATGCAGTCTCAAAGAGTAAACCGAAAGCCCTGAATTGTTTGTGCAACAATTCAAACACTCTAAAATCAAACTCATTGAAAAAATTATCAAAATAAACAGCTTGGGGCATTAATGCATCATAGGCGAAATCCACATTTATTTAAATGAAAATTAATCAAGATGAAAAACAAGACTTGTTGGTGCCTCATGGCAGTCTTATTAGTGGTAAGGTGGTCGAGCGGATAGCCTGCTTGACTGCTGATTGAGAGGTCCCGGGTTCGATCCTCGGCCAGGGCACTTGATCATTTCTGAAACGCTTTTCTGTGTTTCCCACCTAACTAGAGATGAACTGGTTAGCAACCCAGAGGTAGTCTCGCGTGTATCGGTGCTTTACACCGGGCACGTTAAAGAACCAAGGTGTCTCTTCGGAAAGAGCTAGGGCATCAGGCCGGATACCTTGTATCACACCACTATCTCTTCCACCTGCTGTCCCTTCAGCAAAAACACAGGACCCCATTGGAAATAAGTGCTTGCACTTTCATGGGTTATCCTTGACCGAGAGGTTAAAATAATTACATTATTGTTGAAAATGGTAAACTTCACAGTGACTTTGACCTCTTGGGCCTACTGACATTAAAACCAATAGGGGTCATATACTGCTACTGGCCCACCTCCAGATAAAGTTTTAAGATCCTTGGGCAAAGCAATCCTGAGTTATTGAACAGAAACCATTTCAGTCTCCAGACAGACGGACCAACATGTGCAAAGCAATATACCCCCTTATCAAAGATGGGGCAGGGGGGGGGGGGGGGGATAAATAATAAGCACATACATTTTCACAACAATTTTTTAGCAATTATAAATCCACTATCACTGGGTTTTAAATAAATAAAAAAGAGGAAAATGTGATATGAAGACTGGACCTGATGACATCACATAACCTTAGCACATGACCTTATCACATCACATGACCTCATCACATCACACGAACATAGCACAAAATATAACTTCAGATTTTTATGACACCACATGAACACAATACATCAGCACATCACATATCATAAACATAGCACAAAATATAACTTCAGATCTTTATGACACCACATGAAAACAATAGATCACATGACCTCAGCACATCACATGACCTTAGCACATATAATAAACATAGCACATCACATGACCTCAAATCTTTAAATCATCACATGACAACAACACATCACATGACCTCAGCTCATCACATGACCTCATGGAGTCACGTGTCCTCCTTCTTAAACCATGGCTCAGTTTTAATGACAGATTGTAGTCTTTTATTTTTTGAATTGAAGAACTTGTTGTGGAACAGACCTGAAAATATAACAAACACAATCTACCATTTACAAATCTATAGTGCGCCCAGGATAACAAGCAAAGTGGAAAAAAATTGAAATAATCCATATACTATTTGGTGGAAAAATCAAGCAAGTACGATTTATCAGTGTTGTTTTAGTATACAATTGACCGTATGTGTTTATTTAAGTAACCAATTTTGCAACGGTAGACCAATGCGGTCAATGTTTGTTAACATCTAAGTCTCTTTAAGTTAACTTTATAATTATATTGAATAAAATCTTTCAGAGCGGACTAAACTGACAATAACTTTGCCATTTTTTAAGATATTTTCATCAAATAACTTTTATTTTTATCAGCCATCTGCCTCTTTTAGAATTCGGGATTAACAAAGAAAATTAACACCCCTGCTGATAGTGACAACAATAAACATACCTGCTGGGTCAGTTAATGCTGTCTCCGCTGCTTTCATCTCAGCAAGCTGAATCGCTCCACCGGTACCGACAGCAAGTCTCTTCTCACGGAAATACACGGCTACAGTATATGTCCTCTGATTGGTCGGTCCACTCGCTTTCAGTACTCTGAAAACAGAAAGTAGGATTAAAATCTCAAGGGTTCCCACAAATATTCTAAGACAAAATTCCCTGACTTTTCCCTGACCAGGCAGCATTTTTACCTGACCTTTTCGAGCGATCGGTCCATTTTGTTTAAACAAAATAGTGCAATAGAAAGTGAAAATGGGGTTATATTTGCTCTATATGGAATCAAAATGTTTCATGTAGCAGTTTTTAGGGCTGCTGATTCAAATTAAGTAATCCTAATTTAAAATTATCCTGAGCAAGCTTAGCGAGCGAGGATTTTTTCCAGTTTTTTGTATTTTCTTCATAGGAAATGACACCTCTCAACATCTTTAATGAAGAATGCCCTGACTTTTCCCTGACTTTTGCTCAATTTCCAAATTTCCCTGACTAATTTGAAAATTCCCTGACTTTTCCCTGACCTTGAAAAAATATGTTTTCCACCGACTTTTCCCTGACCATGGGAACCCTGATCAGACACATATTATGCTTCACTATGTTACACTTATATAGGATCTGATAACATGCCTACTGGGGTCATGTTGATAATTATGAACTTTATATCATCCAATCAAATCGCTACTTTCACAAATCTCAAAGTGCAGAGAATCTCTCTGCTGAACTACTAAGTTTACAGTGAGAGAGATGGTTTATACATAGAGTTTATACTAGACTGACTAGAGTTTAGGACACATACAGGTGAATAGCAATAATATAACATGCACTAGAGATGTCATTTGAATGTGACCTCTTACAGAATGTAGTCAGATCCAACTAAGACTGTAAAGGAATGGAGCGAATGTTAGGATCTGATTTTAATGAGATTGGTAGGTTTAGTACAGACAGTCATACACTCAATTCATTAAACAGTGCAACCTCTCCAGAGCAGCCTTTCACAGAGCAATAGCCTCTCTTAT
This sequence comes from Spisula subtruncata, assembly GCA_963678985.1. Lineage (NCBI taxonomy): Eukaryota > Metazoa > Mollusca > Bivalvia > Venerida > Mactridae > Spisula > Spisula subtruncata. Next base: position 33,092,415 of record OY787673.1, on the reverse strand, counting down.
GCAACATAACCATTTTTTAGTTAAGTTTAAAGTTACCACTCACTATACAATTTACCTCTAAAGAGCAATAACCTCTCTTAGGCAACATAACCATTTTTTAGTTAAGTTTAAAGTTACCACTCACTATACAATTTACCTCTAAAGAGCAATAGCCTCTCTTATGCAACATAACCATTTTTTAGTTAAGTTTAAAGTTACCATTCACTATACAATTTACCTCTAAAGAGCAAAAACCTCCCTTAGGCAACATAACCATTTTTTAGTTAAGTTTAAAGTTACCATTATGCACTATACAATTTACCTCTAAAGAGCAATAGCCTCTCTTATGCAACATAACCATTTTTTAGTTAAGTTTAAAGTTACCATTCACTATACAATTTACCTCTAAAGAGCAAAAACCTCCCTTAGGCAACATAACCATTTTTTAGTTAAGTTTAAAGTTACCATTCACTATACAATTTACCTCTAAAGAGCCATTACTTCTCTTAGGCAACATAACCATTTTTAGTTAAGTTTAAAGTTACCATTCACTATACAATTTACCTCTAAAGAGCCATTACTTCTCTTAGGCAACATAACCATTTTTAGTTAAGTTTAAAGTTACCATTCACTATACAATTTACCTCTAAAGAGCCATTACTTCTCTTAGGCAACATAACCATTTTTAGTTAAGTTTAAAGTTACCATTCACTATACAATTTACCTCTAAAGAGCCATTACTTCTCTTAGGCAACATAACCATTTTTAGTTAAGTTTAAAGTTACCATTCACTATACAATTTACCTCTAAAGAGCCATTACTTCTCTTAGGCAACATAACCATTTTTAGTTAAGTTTAAAGTTACCATTCACTATACAATTTACCTCTAAAGAGCCATTACTTCTCTTAGGCAACATAACCATTTTTAGATAAGTTTAAAGTTACCATTCACTATACAATTTACCTCTAAAGAGCCATTACTTCTCTTAGGCAACATAACCATTTTTAGTTAAGTTTAAAGTTACCATTCACTATACAATTTACCTCTAAAGAGCCATTACTTCTCTTAGGCAACATAACCATTTTTAGTTAAGTTTAAAGTTACCATTCACTATACAATTTACCTCTAAAGAGCCATTACTTCTCTTATGCAACATAACCATTTTTTAGTTAAGTTTAAAGTTACCATTCACTATACAATTTACCTCTAAAGAGCAATAACCCCTCTTAGGCAACATAACCATTTTTTAGTTAAGTTTAAAGTTACCATTCACTATACAATTTACCTCTAAAGAGCCATTACTTCTCTTAGGCAACATAACCATTTTTAGTTAAGTTTAAAGTTACCATTCACTATACAATTTACCTCTGCAAAGCAAAAACCTCTGAACAACAACCAAACTTATGTTTTTCTGAACAGGTTACACTACACACTCTAACTAGAGTTACTGGATTACTGCTTTACTCCATTTTACAATAACTTCTCTATAGCTCGCCCAAACGGATTCCTTGGTGGTGAGGGTAAACTAAACCATTATCTTCTGTTATTTCTTTATTATGTACAGTGACTGATTCAACTGATCAGTTTATCTCAGTGAACTGTATCCTAATCAGTAATATCTAACACAAGCACAAGAAACCATCAACGAAAATAAACATGTCTGTCAAATGACCATAGCTCAAGTCATTAATAGGTACCTTTTCATCAAATAACTTTTATTTTTCAGTAAAAAAAGTCAATTCCGAAAGTTTAAAAGAACCAGTCGCTGTTTTCTGTATAAATTTCACGCTTGTTTACTGTTTGACCAGTGTCTAAAATAGTAAGTGTCAACTTGGATTTGTGAGAAATTTTACTTTCATATTGCTTTTCCCCCTGAAATCCAAAATCATAGAAATTAGGTCCACACAAACTGGTTTTTCAAGCCAAAACCACAAAATTTTGCTCAATTAAAATTCAGCGATTTCACATTATTAAGGATAAGTTGAAGCCTTACTTGTATACAGGGATATCTGGTGTCTCGTCGTTGATATCACGTAGTGTAAGACAACATTGCTGTAGTTCTGATTTCGGATCATTCCATTCTTGATCCAGAATAAAGTCCTTAAATACATTTCAAATAGTTTATTTGGAGTAAAATCCTAAAGTACATTTCAAACCCTTCATAAGAAATAAATTCCTAAAATACATTTCAAATAAAGTTCTAAAATACATTACAAACCCTTCGTAATAAATATAGACCTAAAATACATTTCAAATAATTTATATGGAGTACAGTCCTAAAGTACATTTCAAATAAAGTTCTTAAATACATTTCAAACCCTTCATAAGAAATAAAGCCTTAAATACTTTCTAGCACTTTATTAGAAAGTACTAAAATATTTTTCAAACAATTTATAAGGAGCGTGAAGTCCTATAGTACATTATAAACCCTTCATAAGAAACAAAGTCCTCAATACATTTCAAACAAAAATAATGTCAAATTGATACAATACACTCGTGACTGTCAGGGTAAAGAAATTATTGATCAAAGTATCCTTCCATAATTTGAAAAAAAATTCAACCGAAAAACATGTCTGCCACAAACTATTGTAACTCGATAGAAAATATACATTTTAGCTAAAGTCTGTGACTATATATGCACAACTGGGCTTGGTACCAAATATTCATGTGAAGTTTCATCAGAAACAAACATTAGCACAAACAAAATTTCATTAGTTCAGATACATTAATGTCTGAGTAGGAAACATTATTTTGACCCCTTAATACCTGTGTCTGAGGGAGAGAAGTCTTATTTGGCCCCTAAATTACTTGTGGCTAGGAAGTAGTATTTAATTGGCCCCTAAATAAACCTACAGTGGAAGTCATATTTGGCCCTTAAATTACCTGTGGGTATGAAGCAATATTTTGCCCCTTATTTACGTGTGGGTAGGAAGTCATATTTGGCCCCTAATTTGCCTGCAGTTTAAGTGATATGTGTCCTTAAATTACCTTTGGGTATGAAGCCATATTTGGCCCTTAAATTGTCTGTGGGTATGAAGCCGTATTTGGCCCTTAAATTACCTGTGGGTAGGAAGCCTTATTTTGGCCCCTAATTTACCTGCAGTTGAAGTCATATTTGACCCCTAAATTACCTGTGGCTAGGAAGTAGTATTTAATTGGACCCCAAATTAACCTGCAGTGGAAGTCATATTGGGCCCCTAAATTACCTATGGGTAGGAAGCCATATTTGGCCCCTAATTTGACCTGGTAGTTGGAATCTAACTTACCTGTAGTCTTGGTAGGAAGCAGACCTCAATTAGAACTTTACATGGTTCCAATCCCCCATCAACCAATAAGGATCCAAGTAGGGCTGAAATATATCAGTAGACAAAATGTATAGAAAGAAAGTAAGTAGTAGCGCCTGTATTTAAGGAGGCCGACATATTAGGTTCCCAATCTTCCATGCAGGCTTCAAGGGGCACTGCCAACAATTGAGTAAGAAATCGTAATAGTTGTCAATAATGTTAATGCCCTGGGACCTTATTCACCAACGTTGTAAGTCTAAAATATAGACTTAGACTTTACATCGTCAAATGTTCTATTCGCTCTCATGTTGTCATAAATGTACCGATTTTGATACAAATCGGTATATATGTTAAGTGGGTAACCACTAATAGTCTGATAAAATTTCACATGGTTAAATCTAGTTTCAAAGAAATGTCAGTGGTTATGAATGATGACAAATTTAAGTCTAAGTCTGAGTTTTAGACTTACAATGTTGGTGAATAAGGCCCCAGTATAGCAGCCAATGTAACCTTGACATATTTATCGGTGTAATTATTCATTGGAGATTATCATCCACAAATTAAATCTCCCACACATATTAATGATTATACAGTGACTGCAATACTGCAAAATCATTAATTTTCATGGGGGGCTAAAATTCTTGGATTTTGAGGTTCACCTTTAACGGTTACTATGAAATCAAATCCCATCAAACAATGGTTTTGCCCTTGTATTTATTACCGATGTACCTAAAATGGAAAATCAACGTATTTATATCCCCTTGAAATGGTCTTTTTTACCAAAACCACAACATTTTGTCCCATCCAAATTTTACAGTACCTTCTAGTAAATCGGCCTTCTCCTTAGTTTTCAGATCAGCAGACGCTTGTGTCTTCTCATCCACTTTGGTCATGTTGGCTTTAATTACAAAATCAGGCATACCTAATTCAGCAGCAACTGTAGACTGGGTCTTGTTATTGACTAGAGAACTGCGTAATAACTGAAAATTGAAATAATGAGCTGCTTAATAACTAAAAATTGAAGTAAAGAACTGCATGCTTTATAACTGAAAAAGTGAAATAAAGAACTGAGTAGTAACTGAAAATTAATTAATGAGCTGCGTAATAACTGAAAATTGAAGTAAAGAGCTGCGTAATATATATTAATTTCCACAAGCAAATCGTGCAATATCGGTATTTCGAATATGTATGTATTACATCTCGATTATCTTCGTGATACTCCCCGACTATGAAAACATACAACCGAGGTCATAAATACATACAATATATCAACTGTTAAATTATGCTAATCAAAGGGTCAGGTTTTTGTCCAATTCGCTAAGCTATAAATAGGTGATAATCAAGTGTGTGATGGCCATAAACAACTGCGAATGCTCTTATTAAGTCTATTAATTATGTTATACTAACGGTTAGATGTCCTTCATGATGGTCGGGAAAATGTCGGAACAGATATTCGGAACATATTAACTGCATGACTGTATCTCCCAGAAACTCCAGACGTTGGTTGTGACCACTGAAATATTAGTCATATATCATTGATATTCATACATACAAGGTGTAATCATTATAAGTCTCTATAATGTAAAAAAATATATTCAAATCACCAATTATAACTTATCGCTTCATGCGATTTATTATTATGTGGTCAAAGGGAAACAAGTCATGACTATTTTGGCTTGTTACGGAAATATATTTTCATTTTTTCTTGGTAATTGGTGGGAGCTTTTTGTTGAAGATTTGAGGATTTTAAGCAATAATGATTCTAATTTAATGTATAATATTAATATTCCTGAATCGATTTAAATGATCAAAGTTATAGGGAACGCCTCTTTAATGATTCTACAGTATGATATACTTACAATGTCAGATTGTTGTAACCAACATTTCTTTGTGTGAAGGCTTTAGCAAGAAGTCGAATATACTTAAATTCATAACCAATGTCATCTTCAAAACTGGTTAATTTCTGAAAATTAATAAAATCAGAATGTTCAGTAGAGTATCAACAAAAATAACAAAACATCCTAGAAATAGCAGAGTATATCACTGTCTTAGAATGAGAAAGTCCTAAGTACTACTTAAGACCTTAAGTACTACTTACAAACTTAAGTACTACTTACGACCTTATAAGACTGATACATAATTATCTAAAATCTGCATTTCCTTATGAGCCTATTTTCATGAAAATTGAACATGTTGACCAAACTGAAGTTTCAAAAGCTAGCTTTTGCATAAGTAAAGAGTAATTTGCAGCCATTTTTTTCTTGTTTTCTCAAAATATTGATTTTGTTCCTCTTTTTACCTTCTCATTCTAAGCCAGCGATATACTTAGTCTACTCCGATTCTGAGAAGGGTAAAGCAATCAATATACATTTCTCAGTTCTTCTTAACAGAATAAAACTGACTTAAGAAAATATTGTGTGAACATTAAATACAAATGTACCCTCTAATGGTGAGTCAACAAGAGCATCACCTACGAGAGCTGCATGCTCGACTTTCTCGTCTTCGATAGAAACAAGGGCAGAGAGCTCACTAAATACAGGTTACAGGGCTATCAGCCTTGTTAATATGAACCCTTCTTGTGATGGTGAAGATTTATTCTAAGTTTCAAATAGATGCCTTTGAAAGTATGTGAGAAATGACAATAAACTTAACCAACACACATGCTGATGCACCCGTCTAGACAATACCGCACAATTTTTTATTCTGACAGTTAAGCTAAACTGGTCATATAAGACAGAGGGGCGGGGGGGGGGGGGGTCACAGGCAGATGGTGTAGGCTTCAATTTGAATGCATCATACTGTAAAATCATTTAATTTTGTTGGGAAGAAACTTCATGGATTTGGTAAAAAATACCATTTCCATGGGACATGAATTCATGGATGTTTCATTTCAGGTAATAAATTAATTATTGTTGCCAATGCTGAGCATATCCTTTATTTGCTACTGGTCAGCTTTCTGCTGAAATATGGCAAGCATAATATATATATGTTCAATTAGATTCGATTTCATGGTTGAAAGTGAACCACAAAATCCATGAGTTCAAATTAAATCCCCCCACAAAAATTAATGATTTTACAGTATGCAGGGGTGCCAACCAAGCCACATTTGAAATCAGGAAAATAAGATACGGACAACAATTTTTGACAAACAAGAGGCCTTCAACTACATTGTTTCCACATAAATTTGAGTAAGTTTTTATTAAGAAGTTCTTTCAAATCAGATTCAACTGCCCATAACTTTGCCATTTCTCAAGATATTTTCATCAAATAACTTTTGTTTTGATCAGAAACCACCGCTCTTTCATGATATGTAAATCCAGAATTGTGGATTAATCCGAACACATTGGCACCCTGAGTATGTTACCTGTAATATTGGACTTTGTTCGATCCAATGTCTATCACCATTCAGTTCATCAGAGATCAATGGATGAGGTGGTGTGTTGACCCAAGTATCTAATAAATCCTTTTCATGGAACAAATTCTCCGAGAAAACTTTGTCAGCCAGTACAATACCACCATCAATAAACAGGGCACCTGCAACACGTAACATACTTTTATTATAATAATAATAATAATAATTATAATAGTAATAATAAAAGTAATAATAATAATAATAGTAATAGTAATAATAGTAATAATTATAATAATAATAAAAGTAATAATAATAATAATAATAAAAGCAATAATAATAATAATAATAATAAAAGCAATAATAATAATAATAATAATAATAATAGTAATAATAATAATAGTAATAATAGTAATAATAATAGTAATTATAATAATAATAATAATAAAAGTAATAATAATAATAGTAATAATAATAATAATAATAATAATAATAAATTTATTTATAGTGGATGACATATTTGGTTCAAGACCAATTTTCTTTTATACTTTTTTTCATGGTCCACAACACACGATCAAATTGACTCAAAGGTCATATCGCTGACTCAGAATGAGAAGGTCGTAAGTACAAAATCAATATTTTGAGAAAACCAGAAAAAACAGTCCAAAAATTACTCTTTACTTATGTTAAAATAAGATGTTTCAACTTCTGTTTCGTCAACATGACAATTTCCGATTTTCATGATAATAGGCTCATAAGATGTGTCTAGTGATGCCGATTTCAAATATGCATCAGTCTTATAAGTTTGTACGGTAAGTAGTACTAACGACATTCTCATTCTAAGCCAGCGACAATACATAATTGTACACCTACTCAATGTATGAATAAACTTAAACTTATCAATGCTAAAGAAACCTATTAAAATCACTAATTTAAAAATCTATTTTAAATCCAACATTTTCTTGAAAAGTGAATATTTTCCTCAAGTGACGAAATAATCAAATCTCTTCAAACATTTAGACAAGAATATATTAAGTTAACCTAACTTTTCAGCCAATAAAATTGCCCATGTATGGCTAAACTCAATCAATAAATAGAGGATAATACATTCGTGCTCATTCCTTACCATTTTTATAACCAGTAAACAAGTTGACAAAACAATATGAAATGAGATTCTGCTGAGTGTCAACGAGTTTAATAAAATGGTCAGGAATGAGCAGGAAATATCAATGTAGATTCTATCTATCATATACCTTTAGTAAACTCTAAATATCCTTGAAAATGGTGATGTAGGCTGCATAGGCTCAAGAGGATTGAAACAAAATTTAGTGGTACTTGGAGCGTGAAGCACAGACTTCGTAGGCTGTGAGTGCATTACGATATTTCCAGCACTGCTTTAATGCACTCCCATACTGCAGCTTATGTGATAAAATTTACCTTCAAGGTTCAAAATATCAATGGCACACATGCAGGCATATAATGATATATGATTTAAATTTAGTACATACCATATACATGCCATATTTTCTTGAAGCCTATGCAGGAGATTGGTAATGGAAATGCAGGAGATTGGTAATGGAAATGCAGGAGATTGGTGATGGAAATGCAGGAGATTGGTGATGGAAATGCAGGATATTGGTGATGGAAATGCAGGAGATTGGTGATGGAAATGCAGGAGATTGGTAATGGAAATGCAGGAGATTGGTGTAGGAAATGATGGAGATTGGTGATGGAAATGCAGGAGATTGGTAATGGAAATGCAGGAGATTGGTGATGGAAATGCAGGAGATTGGTGATGGAAATGCAGGAGATTGGTGATGGAAATGCAGGAGATTGGTGATGGAAATGCAGGATATTGGTGATGGAAATGCAGGAAATTGGTAATGGAAATGCAGGAGATTGGTGATGGAAATGCAGGAGATTGGTGATGGAAATGCAGGAGATTGGTGATGGAAATGCAGGAAATTGGTGATGGAAATGCAGGAGATTGGTGATGGAAATGCAGGAGATTGGTGATGGAAATGCAGGAGATTGGTGATGGAAATGCAGGAGATTGGTGATGGAAATGCAGGAAATTGGTGATGGAAATGCAGGAGATTGGTGATGGAAATGCAGGAGATTGGTGATGGAAATGCAGGAGATTGGTGATGGAAATGCAGGATATTGGTGATGGAAATGCAGGAGATTGGTGATGGAAATGCAGGAGATTGGTAATGGAAATGCAGGAGATTGGTATAGGAAATGATGGAGATTGGTGATGGAAATGCAGGAGATTGGTAATGGAAATGCAGGAGATTGGTAATGGAAATGCAGGAGATTGGTGATGGAAATGCAGGAGATTGGTGATGGAAATGCAGGATATTGGTGATGGAAATGCAGGAGATTGGTGATGGAAATGCAGGAGATTGGTAATGGAAATGCAGGAGATTGGTGTAGGAAATGATGGAGATTGGTGATGGAAATGCAGGAGATTGGTAATGGAAATGCAGGAGATTGGTGATGGAAATGCAGGAGATTGGTGATGGAAATGCAGGAGATTGGTGATGGAAATGCAGGAGATTGGTGATGGAAATGCAGGATATTGGTGATGGAAATGCAGGAAATTGGTAATGGAAATGCAGGAGATTGGTGATGGAAATGCAGGAGATTGGTGATGGAAATGCAGGAGATTGGTGATGGAAATGCAGGAAATTGGTGATGGAAATGCAGGAGATTGGTGATGGAAATGCAGGAGATTGGTGATGGAAATGCAGGAGATTGGTGATGGAAATGCAGGAGATTAGTGTAGGAAATGCAGGATATTGGAAATGGAAATGCAGGAGATTGGTGTAGGAAATGCAGGAGATTTTTCTTGCTCTAACTTAAATAAATGGAGGCAATATGCAGTTTTCAACTATTTTACTTGTAGGACATTACCATGCATACTTCATGAAGCTATTTAAATTTATATTTGTTATCGTTTTCACGATGCAGACAAAAATGTCAAGGTTTCCGTATTCCAAGAAATGTTTGAGATTTGATCAATTTGGCTAAAATCATGCAGGAGTAAAGTCTCACATGCAGGAGACTCATGCATGATGCAGGAGATCTGGGTCGGTATTTATAAAGCATCTTAAGTGCAAACTTAAATATTTTGACTTAAGTTAAAATATTAAGCTGCAAATATTTCATAACAAACGAAACATAGTCCATGTTTTCTATATGATTACTGTAGCTCTTTACATAATGCTTCTAAACAATGTTAACTTAATAATTGTTAATATTAGTTTTCCTGTTTAGCTGATAAACTCAAGAAAAAGTTGATATTTCAAGAAAATTCTAAGTTTTCACTTAATATGCTTTATAAATACCGGCCCTGGCATGTATGATACCGTACAAATTATGACACATGTTCACTCACCTAAAAATGCCTCGAAGCAGTTAGCCATGGCATGTTTCAAATTACTATCATGACATAAATCTGGACCATGGGCGAAGAGAAGGAAGTCCTGTAACCGTAATTTCTGAAATGTAATAAATAGAGCATCAATCACAAGTCGTATGATTGATAAATAGAGCATCAATCACAAGTCGTATGATTGATAAATAGAGCATCAATCACAAGTCGTATGATTGATAAATAGAGCATCAATCACAAGTCGTATGATTGATAAATAGAGCATCAATCACAAGTCGTACGATTGATAAATAGAGCATCAATCACAAGTCGTACGATTGATATATAAAGCATCAATCACAAGTCATACAATTGATATATAAAGCATCAATCACAAGTCGTACAATTGATACATAGAGCATCAATCACAAGTCGTACAATTGATACATAGAGCATCAATCACAAGTCGTACGATTGATATAAACTTATATTAAACAAGTTCTGGCAATTTTTATTAAGCACTATAAATAGAGCATTTTAACTCGATCCTCAGCTTTATGCATGAGGATATTTACATGACCGGTGCTCAGTGGGATCTAGGCTTAAAAAGACGTTCCCTATAACTTTGATAGTTTAAATCGATTCAGGATATTATATATTAAATGAGAATCATTATTGCTTAAACTCCTCAAATTTTCAACAAAAAGCTCCCACTAATTACCGAGAAAAGAATGAAAACATATTTCAAAATAGCCACGAGTTGTTTCCCTCTGACCACATAATAATAAATCGTTGGAAGCGATCAATTATTATTGGCGATTCAAACATATTTTTGACATTATAGAGGCATATTTGCGCATACTTTCTTCTGACAAATTATGATAATTGATAGTGCTTTGTACATCCAGCTCATTTAATGTGATAGTAGAGAAAAGTATGCTAGTTATAGGGAATGCCTCTTTAATATAGGGAGGAGAAATACTATTAATTTATGTTAGGGTGCACAGGTAACTGTATCATTGATAACAAGAGATTATTCATTTGTGGTAAAATGTTTTTTTTTTAGAAATTTATATTTTTTTAGAAAAATATAAATTTTACAAAAAATTTTGTTTTGTTTTTCGTTTTAATCTTTATCAATGATGGAGGTACCTGTGTGAGGGTGTTGTATAACTTACATCAGCTAGAACTGCAAGATGAGCATTCTGTACAAGTGAACCACGATACAGGGTTAACTCTCCTTCTGATGCTTGTGGAAACATATTGAATAAATGAGTACTGAAATATAGAAATATAGTGAAATGTAGTATTATTTTATTCAGAGCTATAAACATTCCCGTAAGTGATAAACATGTAGTTACCTAGGTGATAAACATGTAGTTACCAAGAGAAAAACATGTAGCTACCAAGTGATAAACATGCAGTTACCAAGTGATAAACATGTAGTTACCAAGTGATAAACGTGTAGTTACCAAGTGATAAACATGCAGTTACCAAGTGATAAATGTGTAGTAAACCAAGTGATAAACATGTAGTTACCAAGTGATAAAAAAGTAGTTACCAAGTGATAAACGTGTAGTTACCAAGTGATAAAAGTGTAGCTACCAAGTGATAAGAAAGTAATTACCAAGTGATAAACATGTAGTTACCTAATGATAAACATGAAGTGATAAACATTTAGTTACCAGTTGTTAAGCATGTAGTTACCTAGTGATAAACATGTACAGTTAAACTTCGTTATCTCGAGGGGTCATTGGGAGAGGCAAAATGCTCGACATAAACCGGGTGCTCGAAATAATGATGCTCATCTTAAAGGCGCAACTATATATACAGTATAGAGCGAATTCACTGGTACTTGGAAATTTGTTCGACATAGACCGGGTGCTCGTAATATTGATGTTCGTCATAACGAAGTTTTACAGTAGTTACCTTGTGATAAATTCCACCACTGCATCACCAAGGAACTCTAACCTCTCATTGTGCGGTATCTCAGATCGACATTCATCTTTGTGTCCCATCTTTGCCATAATCTTCAACAGAACGTTTAAACCTGAAATAAAACAAGCAAATATCAATAATTATTTGTGCTTATCCATAGTAACTTACTGTAAAATCATAAATTTTCGTGGGGATTATATTTTGTGGTTCACCTTTAACCATGAAATCAAATCCCATTGAACACTATTTTGCAAAATCCACCAATTAAGGTCTGTCCCATCAAAATGTTCTTTTTTACCAAAACCACAAAACTTTTTGTCCCACCAAAATTAAAAACAATTGCAGTAAATGCAGCCCTGGCCTTCCTACATAACAGTTATCCATGATCCAATTCCAGTTCCGGAAATTCATACTCTCCTGCGAAAAGTTCAATATTTATTTCACTGCTTTCAGTGCTTTGATTGAACAACATTTTCAAAGATTTTTCCAATGACTTTCAGTGCACTTACAAGCACATGTGTTACTGTATCAATGATAACAAGAGGGCCATGATGGCCCTATATCGCTCACCTGATTATAAATAAAGCCCTGCACAGTTTTTACCCAGGGGCATAATTTGAACAATCTTGGTAGAAGACCACTAAATGATGCTACATACCAATTATCGAAGCTCTAGGCATTGTAGTTTTAGACAATAAGATTTTTGTAAAATGATTTTTGTATGTTTTCCCTATATAAGTCTATGTAAAAACCTGACCCCTGGGGCAGGGCCAATTTTGACCCCAGGGGCATAATTTGAACAATCTTGGTAGAGGACCACTAAATGATGCTACATACCAAATATCAAAGCTCTAGACATTGTAGTTTTAGAGAAGAAGATTTTTATATGTTTCCCCTATATAAGTCTATGTTAAACTGGTGACCCCCGGGGTGGGGCCAATTTTGACCCCAGAGCCATAATTTGAACAATCTTGGTAGAGGACCACTAGATGATGCTACATACCAAATATCAAAGCTCTAGGCATTGTTGTTTTAGAGAAGAAGATTTTTATATGTTTCCCCTATATAAGTCTATGTTAAACTAGTGACCCCCGGGGTGGGGCCAATTTTGACCCCAGAGCCATAATTTGAACAATCTTGGTAGAGGACCACTAGATGATGCTACATACCAAATATCAAAGCTCTAGGCATTGTTGTTTTAGAGAAGAAGATTTTTATATGTTTCCCCTATATAAGTCTATGTTAAACTAGTGACCCCCGGGGTGGGGCCAATTTTGACCCCAGGGCCATAATTTGAACAATCTTAGTAGAGGACCACTAGATGATGCTACATACCAAATATCAAAGCTCTAGGCAATGTAGTTTTAGAGAAGAAGATTTTTATAAGTTTCCCCTATATAAGTATTTGTAAAACTGGTGACCCCCAGGGCGGGGCCAATTTTGACCCAAGGGCCATAATTTGAACAATCTTGGTAGAGGACCACTAGATGATGCTACATACCAAATATCAAAGCTCTAGGCATTGTAGTTTTAGAGAAGAAGATTTTATAAGTTTCCCCTATATAAGTCTATGTAAAACTGGTGACCCCCGGGGCGGGGCCAATTTTGACCCCAGGGCCATAATTTGAACAATTACTGAATCCCCCAATGCCACAAACATCCTGACAAAATTTCATCAAAATTGGCCAAATGGTTTCAGAGGAGATGTCGTTTGAAAGTGTGGACGGACGGACGGACGGACGGACATACAGACGGACGACGGACGGTGAGTGATCACAATAACTCACCTTGAGCACTTTGTGCTCAGGTGAGCTAACAAAAAACAAACGAAAACAAAAATTCTGTAAAATTTATAAATTAACAAAAGTTATAGAAAACTAAGTTTTTTTTTCATTTTTAAGTTATAGAAAACTAATTTTTTTTTTCATTTTTAGTCATTATCAATGATACAGTTTCCTGTGCTTACAAGCTTATAGGATTATCTTAAATTCCAAGACTACAGATAAACAATTAGAGAAAGTAGTTTGATGCTCATGAGATGGAGTCAACAGACACACTTTTTAATGGGAGATGCATGTCTGTATTTAAGATAAGTGTTGTTTCTATCAAATGTTCAGGATATAAATTTAGAGAACTTCAGGATATAAATTTACAGAACATAATTCTATAATTTAGATAATTGATAACACAATCATGTTGTTTGTCTTTGGAAAATATCTATGGCGCCATAGTTTTAACAAGAAGGCCCACATGGACAAGGTTGCTCACTTTAGAACAATTAACAAACAAGATTGCATTCTGTAAACGCTTATGCCCCGGTGCAAGCCTTGTCAATAACTAGAAATTTGTGTCCTCTGGCAAATTATCTGGATCCTAGACGCACATTGTATTATATGCACTAACTTAAATGGGCCAAGTTACATCTAATTCCACCATGCATAAAGAAAAAATGATCCATACAAACTTCAATTTGACCTTTGACCTCAAACTGTGACCTTGATATGTGTCCTTAACCATATTAATTTGACATTTGACCTCCAACTGCGACCAACCTTGACCTTATTAGTATGGTATAGAATTTAAACTGCTATCAATTAAAATGCCTGAAATGTATACCTGATTTGGTAAAAAATGATACTTTTCGAAACGTTGCGCTGTGAGGCAGTTTCTTAAAAGTCCCATTAAGTCTTAAACTGCTATTTTAATAAGCTTTATATAAACTTTGTAACCTATCTGCAGAATGATGCAATTTGTGCACTTTAGTTGATTCCAACATGGGGAAAACACCATCAGATGGAAGAAAATGTAATGACAAAATGACAATTTGTCAACAATAAATGCATGATTTAAAGTCTAAGGGGAGCAACTCTCGCAAAATGAGTATAGTGTTCACCACACAATTTGCTAAAAACAATATTTGGTCTACTATTTCAACGGATATAATTAACATTCTACCGTCGGGTATTGGTCATTTGTTAAGAAACAGCCTAATGATTCCATAATTCATTGTATGTAATGGATGATCGGTAAAAAGTTGTGGGAGCAATAATGTGACTTTTAAGTATATACAGCTATATCAGAAGATATTTTTTAAAAAAGTTTCAAAAACTGAAAAACAATTATGCTTTCATATCCATTAGATCATTTTTTCGCTTCAGTTATAACAGAAACTCTCTCTGTGATTTATTTTACATGCGAACTGTCCATTTTCATACGAAAGTGTTCTAGAACACCCTATGAAACTATAAGATTCGTCTAATTTTGGACGATTGAATCAAATTACACAGAACCCATCGAAAGTTTTAATTTGCAATTAAGGTAGTCTAGTATCATACTAAAAACAATTCAAGTAATTATTTTGACATTGAATGACTGTTAGAATATAGCTCTATACACTTTAAGTAACAGGTTGATGACGATGGACAACAGACATACTATCACCCTACATGCTCACAATCATAGTACTATACACTGAGTTAATTCACTATCGACAGGGAGAGCTAAAAAAACATTTTCATAAAGAAGGAACATATAATAATTGAGATACCATTTCTGTTGTGAGCCGCAATTTATGCCATGCTCAGTACAGATGTTACTGACTATAGCTTGACCAGATTAAACTGAGACTCCTTGCATAATTCGTTCAATTCAGCAAAATTCTGAAGTTTTTAAACATATACTTACAATGATAGACGACCTTATACTGACATAATGGAACATAGTAAATAAACATATGAATCGAATACAGTCGAATATAGCCGGACGAGCTTACAGACTTTGATGAGTCTCAGTTTAATCTGGTCAAGCTATACCAAACATACACAAACATGTTATTATGTAATAAAATAACAGATGCTCACTTTAAACAACCCATGAAATCACACATGTAATAAACAGAAAACATGCTTACTGCCTTATCAGTATGTTACACTTAAGGTTGTAGCATACCCATTCAAAATTTGATTTTTTACATCACTTAAACAAGATGTGTTTCAGGAACACTTATGCCCCCTGTTGACCTTGACCTTTGACATAGTGACCTCAAAACAAGCAGATGCTGTTGGTCTCAAAGTGTTGCATGCACACATGAAGTTTGAAGAAACTAGGCCAAAGCTTCTTAAAGTTATAAAAGGATGAAGTTAATTTGGACAGGCAGGCAGGCAGGCAGGCAGGCATGCAGGCAGAACGCAGGCAGCACGCAGGCAGCACGCAGGCAGACAAATAGACCAAAAACAATAAATCCCCAGATAATTTGATATGAGGACATACAAATCGATGGCTTAGAATGAGAAGGTCGTAAGTGCCACTTACGACCTTTTAAGTATCATATATATTTAGAATAAGCAACACAATGCGCTTCTTATGAGCCCATTTTCATAAACATCTGAACTTGCCATGTTGACCAAAATGAAGTTGTAAAAGTTTGTTTTAACAAAAGTAAAGAGTAAATGTCAGGCAGTTTTTCCGTGTTTTCTCAAAATATTGATCTGGTAGTTACGACCTTCTAATTCTAAGCCATCAATATCCAATAGGATATCTGATAAGAATGTTTATCACTTTAAATTACACATTATAATCACTGTAAATTACACATTATAATCACTGTAAATTACACATTATAATCACTGTAAATTACACATAATAATCACTGTAAATTACACATAGTAATCACTGTAAATTACACATAATAATCACTGTAAATTACACATTGTAATCACTGTAAATTACACATTGTAATCACTGTAAATTACACATTGTAATCACTGTAAATTACACATTATAATCACTGTAAATTACACATTATAATCACTGTAAATTACACATTGTAATCACTGTAAATTACACATTATAATCACTGTAAATTACACATAATAATCACTGTAAATTACACATTATAATCACTGTAAATTACACATTATATTATACCAGTGGTTCTACTGAGGTTCTGAAAATGAGACCACACATGAGCTAGGATTCAAACATTGAATTTGAATTTTTTTATCAAATAATTTTCGTGCAGAAAATGTATTTCTTGCTAATGCTTGGACTTCTGAATTATTCTGGAATTGTAGAACCTAATCTAAATAAAACAGTTGTCTAATGATACTGAAGTACATTAACAAATTGAAAGGGTCAGACACGACTAAAATTCTATCCTTTTACATCTGTATAGTGTAAAGTGATAGACTATTTAGTGTGAAAGTCCTTTGCAATAAATCTGTACAATTCTTGAGATTGATATCAAACTGTTATATCATGTAACCATGCAGAGACCTAAGCAGTGCTGTAATGTCCTGACAGATATTGCTGGCTTAGAATAAAAACACACGCCCATACACTTAAACACTGTTTGTAACATTTTCCATTTACCAGTTAAAATTCAGCTTTTAAAATTTCAAATGATCGTACTTAGAGTCAATATTTTTTTATCAAATACTATAAAATCTTTCATTTTCATGGGGGATTAAATTTTGTGGATTGTGTGGCCTTCGACCACAACACAAAATCCCATTGAACAATTATTTTGACCCTTGTATATGTGCAAATTCCACAAATTAACGTCCAATCATAATGTCGAGATGTTGTTAATATTTTCTGTGATCAGGTGGTTAAGTTGAGAGTTTATTTCCATGTCCAATTTCCTCATATCTCTGGACTTGGATTCTGTTCAGTGGATTTTTAAAAGAGTAAACAAATATATCATCCTGCCTATAGAAGTGTATGCACAGATATATCGCTGGCTTAGAATGAGAAGGAAGACCATATAAGACTAATGCATTATAACATAAGACTAATGCATATTTGAAATCTACATCTAAGGCGCTTTTTATGAACCTATTTTCATGAAAATCGAAATGTTGACCAAACTGAAGTTGAGAAAGCTTGTTTATCCATAAGTAAAGAGTATTTGTCAGACAGTTTTTTCTTGTTTTCTCAAAACATAGATTTTGTAGTTACAAACTTCTATTTCAAAGTCAGCGATATATAAGGCTGATCATTGAATATGGGTACGCTTACACCTTAAAATTGTACGACAACACTTATAGACACACTCACATAGAATAAACGTTCTCATATCTGTACTAAGAAGCACTGGGAGTTGTTGTACATTGAGAAATCAGGAATTGATCGCAAGTTGTAAAACAACAAGTATATTCATACGAGTGTATTTTAAGCGATCACACTCCAGGCGATAGTGGAATTTAATACTGTACAAATAATATTAATTTTGTGTCTTGAGAAACGAATAGTGAAAAGGGACTACCAGTACACTGGACAAAATGTGGCGTTTGTTTGTTCCGATGGTGATATTGATTGGAGTAGCTGACTCTACAGCGTCGGAGAATAAAGGAACATTCGGTGAAAGTGTTGATGGAAGTGAACTGATTAAATTAGGACGGAAACTCCATAAACCAATGTTGACCCTTATTGGTATGGCCATACATAATTTACATCCTTGTGGGGAATGGACACCATGGTCTCCATGTGATGCCACTAAACGTGGATATTTTGGGAGTCAAACACGAACCCGATCATGTGCTGATACTGAAAACTTGGAAAATAAAACCAAACCAACCGAACTAGAAAATAAACTCTGTGAAGGAAAAGGTCAAAGTTTGGATTTACCTGTCTGTCCAGAGAGCTACAATCTGACCAGTAACGGACTCTGCATCAGCCTGAATACAACCAGAGTTACAAATGACGAGGCCATGGAACAGTGCAAGCAGGAAGGGGGGTACCTCATCCACATTGACTCCCAGTCAAAGTATGATGACGTCAACTCTATGATGCTAGGATTTAAACAGGAACTAAGTATTAATGGCCGCCGTAAAGATACATCATCACCCTGGGAATATCAGTACGGTTCTCAAAGTGCATTTCTCAAATGGTTCCCTGATAATCCTAAAAACCGTGTAGATGACCTGTGTCTGGGATATTCTACAAGCCAAGTACAATTTGATGTACCGTGTTCATCTTCAACATATCATTATTCATTCATTTGTGAAATTATAATAAAATAAAATGTTTAAGGAAGGAAGACAATTTGAAATTCATCAAACAGCTTTATATAAACAGTTTATAGCACAAAAACGTTTTACCCATCCATTAATTGGACAAATTTAAAACCAAATTTAAATTTAACAATTCCACGGCATTGATTCCCATTTTTTACGAATGCACACTGCTGTCTCTCGGAACTCTGCAGAAATCTAAGTCATCTGATCAGAAAAAAACTCAGTGAAAGGAAAGGTGAAAGTTTATTAGAATTTCCAGAGATTAAGCTACAATGTATCCAGAAATTGATTCTGCATCAAACGTTAATACAACCATTGGAACAAATGGCAAACTCAATATCTTATTTTATCAGATTTTCAAAAATCAGTGTGCACATAAATTTATCATCCTGCCGCACAAAGTGTATGTACAGCTATATACAGTGCCCAACAAAATTATGAATACAGCGAGTTCCCCCCCCCCATTTACTTGCCTGTTTAACACTACTTGCAGAACAGAGAAGCAACAATGTTTTTGAAGACCAGGAATTTTTTTTTTATTTAGTGTAAAAACAATACATTGATTGGTACCCTAGATGGAAAATATTAAGTTTCTTTGCCAGCTTTAAAACGACAACAAGATCATATAATATGGCAAATTCAGCCCCTTGAACTCCATAGTTTATTTTGAAATCAGAAAATGTTCATCTTTCTATCTGTCACAATTTTTACTCCTTCATTAACTTTTTTTTCAGAAATTGCAAACATTGTTACCGTCTGACCAAAAGATATGGAATAATTAAACAAATTATAATTCTGCATCTGTCAAAAAGTGTATCCATATTTTTGGTGGGCACTGTAGAAGACCGATCATTGTATGTGGGTATGCTTAAACCTTAAAACTGTATTACAACACTTATAGACACACTCAAATAGAATAAAGGTTCTCAAATCTTTACTAAGAAGCACTGGGAGTTGTTGTACATTGTGAACTCGGGAATTGATCGCAAGTAGTAAAACAACAAGTTTATTCATACGAGTGTATTTTAAGCGATCACACTCTAGGCGATCTTGGAATTTAGCACTGCAACAATTATATTAATTTTGCGTCTTGAGAAACAAATAGTGAAAAGGGACTACCAGGACACTGGACAAAATGTGGCGTTTGTTTGTTCCGATGGTGATATTGATTGGAGTAGCTTACTCTACGACGTCGGAGAAAAACGGAACATTCGGTGAGGTGTTGATGGAAACGAACTGATTAAATTAGGACGAAAACTTCATAAACCAATGTTGACCCTTATTGGTATGGCCATACATAATCTACATCCTTGTGGGGAATGGACGCCATGGTCTCCATGTGATGCCACAGAACATGGATATTTTGGGAGTCAAACACGAACCCGATCATGCGCCGATACTGAAAACTTTGAAAATAAAACCAAACCAACTGAACTAGAAAATAAACTCTGTGAAGGGAAAGGTCAAAGTGGGGATTTACCTGTCTGCCCAGAGAGCTACAATCGGACCAGTCATGGATTCTGCATCAAACTAAATACAACCAGAGTAACAAATGACAAGGCCATGGAACAATGCAAGCTGGAAGGAGGCTACCTTATCCACATTGACTCCCAGACAAAGTTTGATGACGTCAAATCTCTAATCAGTGGACATTCAGGCAATACTTATATTGGTGGCCGCCGTAAAGATTCATCATCACCCTGGGAATATGAGTACGGATCTAAGAGTGCATTCCTTAAATGGTATCCCGGTTATCCAACAAATGGTAGAGATGATTTGTGTCTTGTTTTGGAAATATCATCAGTGACCAGGGGTGATTATGTTTGTTCAAATAGGTGTCAATTTATTTGTGAAATCCTACTGAAAATATAAATATTGAAGCATTGTGAAGAAAGTTTCACATGACAGTTTTGTATATTAAACAGTTATGGCAGGAAGTAAAAATAAGATTTTGAGTGTGGGCTTTGCTTTGTGTAGTGTTGTGTTGTTACTGTTTTTGGTTAAAGTCACATTATTGGTCCAACAACATTTTTTATCCGATCATCCATCATATACAATGAATTAAGGAACTATATTCTCAGGTTAAAATCTGTGTACAATATTATTGGGTTAAAATCTGTGTACTATATTAACAGGTTAAAATCTGTGTACTACATGATCAGGTTAAAATCTGTGTACAATATTATCGGGTTAAAATCTGTGAACTATATTAACAGGTTAAAATCTGTGTACTACATTATCAGGTTAAAATCTGTGTACAATATTATCGGGTTAAAATCTGTGTACTCTGTTGTCATGATCCTCCGTTAGTCTACCTAATATACTGTACTTATATTTGCATGCTATTTGCTATCTTGTACCATAATCATTATATCTTAATAAACATTATGTATCAACTAGATTATGTCAGATTTTGTTGAGATATTTTGAGTAAGTCAAACTTAAAGAGGCGTTCCCTATAACTTTGATTGTTTAACTTGATTCAGGAATATTATACATTAAATGAGAATCATTATTGCTTAAACTCCCACCTATTACCGAGAAAAAAATGAAAATATATTTCCGAAACGAGTCCAAATATTCAAGAGTTGTTTTCCTTTGACCACATAATAATAAATCCCTGTAAGCGATAAATTGTTAATGGTGATTTGAATATTTTTTGGACATTATAGAGACATATTTGCGCACACTTTCTTCTGACAAATTATGATAATTGATAGTTCTTTGTGTATTTAGCTCATTCAGTGTGATAGTAGAGTTATAGGGAATGCCTCTTTAAATATTTTTATATTTTGTGTGCATGAACTTGATGGCCTAATGAAACACGGTCATACTCAATTTCTTGAACTTGACAGCCTAATGAAACACGGTCATACTCAATTTCTTGAACTTGACAGCCTAATGAAACACGGTCATACTCAATTTCATGAACTTGACAGCCTAATGAAACACGGTCATACTCAATTTCTTTAGTATGTGATGTTAATGCATACAAGAACTAGAACTTCAAAAAGCAATTAGTTGGAATGCAGACCCCGATTATAAAAAACAACTCTTTGAATGTAATAGTAAGGCTGGTGCCCTTTAAGGGGCCACAACTTTGACAGTTTGGAGAAAATCCTGCAAAAACTGTAGGAGGAGTTGCGTCCACAAGAATATGTCTACTGACAAATGGACAAACCAGTTCAAAACAGGATGCAGTGGCTGCAGGGTTGCCTTCATATCACTCAGCAACGCAGATCCCTACTAGGCTGAGAACTAAAAACGTGTTGATCCAAAGCGGTTTTACCTTATTTACTACAGTTTTGGATCAACACGTTTTTAGTTCTCAGCCTAGTAGGATGATATGAGGGCGACTCCGTAGCCACCACATCTTGTTTGTACCAGTCTACATATCATTCAGAAACGCCTGCGTTACAAATGAGTCATGACAACGATATACATATCCGACGCCGTGTAACAAAACACAACTATTCACCACCCGACCATAACGGGTTTCTTACACACACCGGCACCATAATACCCGCACAGAAAGCATCACCAGCATTATACCGGCACTTAAAGATAACCGGCACCAAAACCGGCACAATTACCGGCACAAGCGAGTATATAAGGTAAAACAAAACATTATATTGTGCATAAGCAGATATGGCTTTTCTCATGTACTGCAATATATAATACTTCAAGCAGTAAAAAAATCCTCTGATGAGTATGAATACCTATTGACGAAACCGGTCAGGTAGTTATAAGCCTACGTATTTGCCACAAAGCAGTCGTCAAGTCAACATGTGACATCCATTGATGGCTTTCACTCAGCCACAATGCAGCTCAAAACAGCATCCCCTCCCCAATAACAACATACATATTAGACATCTACGATACAAACAACTAACCTCTTTTTCGTGTGTGTTGATGGTGGATTTTGAAGTCGCCAAATTTCACCTGACGGAAGCCACAATTAGATAACGAGTTCCGTCCGTGATCAGGATTGGTTCCGTAGTTCACTTTGTATGAGCTGTGGGTTAAGGCCAGCTGCAACAACGTTAAAGTGTATAGAGCTATATTCTGACAGTCATTCAATGTCAAAATAATTACTTGCATCGTTTTAAGTATGATACTAGACTACCTTAACTGCAAATTAAATCTTTGGTTGGGTACTTGTACTTTGATTCAATCGTCGAAAAAACGACGATTCTCATAGTTTCGTAGGGTGTTCTAGAACACTTTCGTATGAAAATGGACAGTTCGCATGTCCAACAAATCACAGAGAGAGTTTCAGTTAAAACTGAAGTGAAAAATGATCTAATGGATATGAAAGCATAATTGTTTTTCAGTTTTTGAATTTTTTTAAAAAATTATCTTCCGATATAGCTCTATACACCTTAACATTAGACTTTAAACATTCAAGAGTCAGATCAGTCACAGGTCATACTGGAGCGTAAGTATAGCTCGATTATTTTGACCTGAGCCTGACCTTTATGCAAGAAGATATTATAAGGTTCTTGCTTTGAATACATCAATTTCCGCAAGCAAATCGTGCGATGTCGGTATTTCAGATTTGTGTTTGTATTACAAGTTGAGCGTCTTCGTGATACTCCCCGATTATGAAAACATACAATCAGTGTTATAAACGTAGATTATATTGACTGTTGAATTATGCGAATCAATAGGTCAGGGTCATGTCAATGTGGTCAAGCTATAATAACAGCTTATTTCACATACAGGTATTTGCCTATAGTACCCCGTTAATTTGTGAATGACCTGATCCAAATTTATCTTAAAGCTTCTAAATACAGGCTATATCTGACTTAACTAATCAGCCTGTACAAATTTATATTCAATATGTCAAAGTGTCTGGGACAGGTTGAAAAAATCACCTTATACTCCAAATTAAATGAATCATGCCAAGCATAGTCTTTATTTGCTTTATTTCTACTGAAACATGGCAGGCATAAATATGTACCTCCACCCGGATTTAAACCTGGGTCGCCAGATTAGACGGCAAGCGCACTAACCATTGAGCTAAGGAGGCAACAAAATGTCCTTGCACATAAATTTTTTTACCAACTTTCTACAGCTCTTTTCAGCTGTTAGGCCACTGTTGCAAAATTGGTTTCTTAAATAAATACCTACTGTCAATTATATACTAAAATAACACTGATAAATGGTGCACGCTTGAGTTTTCCACCTATGTGGATTATTCCTTGAGTTTTCCACCTATGTGGATTATTCCAATTTTTCCCGCATTTTTTGTTATCCTGGGCACAACTGTTTTGCATGAAATTCCCAGGAACTATAGATACTTCCCTGACTTTCCCGGTTGCGTGGGAACCCTGTATGTACACAAGAAATGCATTAGTATTTATTTGGCTAGTGTTATCATTTGCAGACTAGAACTGAACATACCTGTAACAACGAACGATCTACAAACTTGTACTTGATTTGATCCTCAAGTTCTGTGAGACATTCATGGAAACGTAGATGTTCAATAAGAACAGGAAGTAACATAGCATGTTGACATATATCTGCTCGTATACCTGTCAACAGGAAACCTTCACTGTCAATCTCTGCAGACACCTCTCTCTTCATTGTACTGTAAATATATATAATTATGACAAAAACTGTAAAATCATTAATTTTCGTGGGGGGTTGAATTTCATGGATATAGTGGTTCACCTCAACCACGAACTTTAGTCCCAACCAACATTAATTATGACCCATGTTTTATTACCTGAATTGCAAAATCCATGAATTCAAGTCCCAATGAAATTGACTTTTTTACCAAAACTACGGAATTTTGTCTCAACGAAATTTAATGATTTTACAGTAATGAGTAAGTATCTCACTACGGGTAAATAAACAAGTAATTACATGCAATACAGAAGTCCCCTGTAGACCTTGTTTTCAGGTTGTCAATGTTTCTGTTAACATGGTAACCACAATTCTTGTCCAAATCAAAAAAATACTTAATCTCCAAATATCCTTATTGGACCCTATCCACATACCAAGTTTCATAAACCTAGCTTGAAAACTGTATGAGTTATGGCAGGATTCAGATTTTCTTGACGGACGGACAGACTAATGGACAGACTGACGGACAGCAAACCTATAGTCCCGTCCGGTTGAAAACCGGTAGGGGCCTAAATGAAAATAAATAAATTGATGGCAAGTTTTCTGCTATAACACATGTTAATTTCCTCAACTATGAATAAGAAACCGGTTGAGGAAATTTACATGACGTCATTGTTTTATGTACATAAAGACATAACGTCATGACGTCGTAACTATAGTAATAACGTAAATAAATTATACATCTTTCATAAAAATTCAAAACTTCGGATCCAAAGTGTTGCCGACCCCTTTAGTTTCCCCTAAAGTAGAGTGAGGGTACTGGCCCCTTAGTTACCATTTCATTCGAATCTTTTCCAGTTCTGCTTCAAACTCATCCAGCCTCTCTTTCTCCTTGGCCCCTATTTTACACCTTGTCCATAGCAGGTGACGATACTTCATGTATTCCCGCCATTTCTTACGATACCTGTAATCACATCGAAAAATGATACTGTAAAATCATTAATTTTGTGAGGGATTAAATTTTGTGGATTTCGTGGTTCCCCTTTAACCATGAAATCAAATCCCATCAAACACTGATTTTGGCTCTTGTACATATTATCTGAAATGCAATATCAACAAATTAACGTCCAATCGAAATGGTCTTTTTTACCACAACCACGAAATTTCGTCCCATCAAAATTAAATTGACTTCACAGTATGCAATAATTTTTAGTCAGAACATAGTATTTATTTGCTAGTCAGCTTTCTGCTGAAATAGGTCAGGCATATTTATACAGGTGTGCCTTCACCAGGGATTCTACTGAGGTCTAATGTCAAATTCTAAAAACAAGCGGCAAGTGTACTTCGGGTGTCATAACCACACATCCCTGTGTCTTAAAGTGTATAGAGCTATAGCGGAAGATATTTTTTTAAAAAGTTTCAAAAACTGAAAAACAATTATGCTTTTATATCCATTAGATCATTTTTCGCTTCAGTTTCAACAGAATTTCTTTCTGTGATTTATTGGACATGCTAACTGTCCATTTTCATACGAAAGTGTTCTAGAACACCCTATTAAACTATAAGAATCGTCTATTTTTCGAAGATTGAATCAAAGTCCAAGGAACCCATCCAAAGTTTTAATTTGCAATTAAGGTAGTCTAGTACCAAACTTAAAACTATGCAAGTAATTATTTTGACATTGAATGACTGTTAGAATATAGCTCTATACACTTTAACTAGGTTTCAAACATTGTTTTATTGTTAAAATTCAAATGAGAGAACTTTAAAAGACCATAACATTTTTCGTCAAATAACTTCGTCCAGCAAAGATAATTCTTTCTAAGGCAACCAATATGAATTTCCGAATAATTCCAAAATTGTAGAACACCTGCTCCATCAGTACTTGAACCCAGGTCTCCCTATGGAACAGTAATCCCCTTTACCACCGATCTACAGAAGCACACGCGAAAATAACATTATTCAATGATAAATGAAAGCTTAAAGTAATCAATTATGGCATACTGGCGTGTGAGCAATAAGTACCCAGTAATCTTTAAATTATCCCCTCAAGTTGAAAAATTCGGTTAACAGGAGATACTTGTAAAACACTTATGCCTCCATGATAGCCCAATAGTCAAAAATGGTAAAGGTCACAGTAACCTTGACCTTTCACCTACTGATCTCACAATCTACTGTTGCTGACCAACCTCCATGTAAAGTTTGATGATCCAAGGACAACACGTTCTCGAGTTATTGAATGAAACGTTTAACCATTTGGTCTACCGACCGACCCACAGACATGAGCAATGAAAAATACTCCCTCCACAAAGATGGTGGGGGGGACTTAATAATTTATCTCCCTCTACAAAGATGGTGGGGAGGGGACTTAATAATTTATCT
The DNA here is from genome assembly GCA_963678985.1 of Spisula subtruncata. Taxonomy (NCBI): domain Eukaryota; kingdom Metazoa; phylum Mollusca; class Bivalvia; order Venerida; family Mactridae; genus Spisula; species Spisula subtruncata. Next base: position 33,065,519 of record OY787673.1, on the reverse strand, counting down.
CCCTCCACAAAGATGGTGGGGGGGACTTAATAATTTATCTCCCTCCACAAAGATGGTGGGGGGGGACTTAATAATTTATCTCCCTCTACAAAGATGGTGGGGGGGGACTTAATAATTTATCTCCCTCCACAAAGATGGTGGGGGGGACTTAATAATTTATCTCCCTCTACAAAGATGGTGGGGGGGGGACTTAATAATTTATCTCCCTCTACAAAGATGGTGGGGGGGACTTAATAATTTATCTCCCTCCACAAAGATGGTGGGGGGGACTTAATAATTTATCTCCCTCTACAAAGATGGTGGGGGGACTTAATAATTTATCTCCCTCTACAAAGATGGTGGGGGGGGACTTAATAATTTATCTCCCTCTACAAAGATGGTGGGGGGGACTTAATAATTTATCTCCCTCTACAAAGATGGTGGGGGGGACTTAATAATTTATCTCCCTCTACAAAGATGGTGGGGGGGACTTAATAATTTATCTCCCTCTACAAAGATGGTGGGGGGGGGGGACTTAATAATTTATCTCCCTCCACAAAGATGGTGGGGGGGGACTTAATAATTTATCTCCCTCCACAAAGATGGTGGGGGGGACTTAATAATTTATCTCCCTCTACAAAGATGGTGGGGGGGACTTAATAATTTATTTCAAACTATTTGACCCAATATATACAACTTACGTAGGATCTCCGGCATAGCTGAGTAGTGCTGGACGGACGCCATGGTGTATTATTACAGGAAACTTGTATCCAGTCTGTGTCTTACAGTCAGCCTTATCTAACTGATCTATACGTATTGAGCTCGGTTTCTGCAAAATAATTGAATATCAAGATTTCAAAATCCAAGCTTTTGATTGGTTGTTTTTCAGCTCAGCTTTACAATCAACCAATGAAATTGCTGCATTTCATTTTGCAAGAAATAATCACTGTTTGTATCAACTAGATTTACAATATGTTTCATCACTTAAACTTAACCCCTTAAACTTAAGCGACCGGTATTGACTTACAGGCAGGATTTTTTTACAATTGTAATGTTCTTCTAACTGATGAAATTCATCAAATTATTTTGTGATTTTTGTGAACTTTAATTTGGCACGGAACTGTGGAAGGAGGGGCCTTTTCTTTAAACTTTGGGTAAAATAACACAGTTTTTGCAAAAAGGAGGACATCACTTGATGTAAATGGAACTTTAGGGGAAAAACTGCATGATTCTAAAGACTTTTTCTGAGGGGAAGATGCCTGTTAACAGCCCCTACTATAGAAGGAAAAGAAACCGTGATAGGAAGCCAAAATCTCTATATATAATTTAGAAATATTACTGAGGCATGATGTTCAATCCTGAAAACGAGTCACACATCTGTTTTTGAGACGCAGTTCAAACATTATTATCTTTCTTTGAAAATTCAAGTGATTTAAATATCAAACGACTATTACTTTGTGGATTCTTTTCAAGAAAAGTTTATTCCTCTGTAATTATAGGATTCAGGACCCCTATTTATTTACATTTTTTAAAAATGTGCATACTTTGCCTGGGCATGTGACAACCATATGTCTAAAACTATCAACAAATTTCGTCCATTGTTCCTTGTCTAAATGGTACATATCCTCCAGATCGTGTTGAGTCATCAGCGGCCTCGAGGCTTTCAGTAGATATAACAGTACATCGTTCATAGATAGTAGTTCCTTACCATTCTCTGAAAATATGATATTATTACAATGAGAAAGCTTTTTGACACTGAAAGGTATGTGATAATGTCTTACACAAGGGGCCATAACTCCAGTAACAAATCCTCATACCTAAATTCTAGACACTAGACACTACTAGGCTTGGTACCAATTTTACATGTCAAGATTCATTGAAATCAGACCAGTGTCATTAGCACACTTTGACACCAAAACTCAGTCTTAACATTGTTATATTGTTAAAATGCAGACAATACACTTTGAAATGACCATAAGTGTCAATATTTTGTATATAATTTTTACCATATAACTTTCATTTTATGCAGAAAAGTTAGTTTTTTCTAATCCAGCATATAGGGTTCTCATTTTCATGCATTGATACTGCATCAACGCTTTCTCATACTTCATAGTACTCTTGCTGATCTATGAGTCGAAATTCAGAGTAACAAGCGCAAATGATTCCATAAAAATAGGTGACAGGGTTATTATCTTTCAAGTTGTCAATATAGACTTACGCTGTGATGGTAAATAACTATGTGGAGTTTCAAGTCAATGATAATATTTAAGAAATGACAATAAACTTAACCAAAGCATGTGGTCACTCATGTAATGACAATAGCTCAACTTATTTGGCTTTGAACGGTCGAGCTAAAAATGAAATAATCAAAGTGAAAACAGTACCTGGGAAGGGTCTGGCAAATCTTGGCATGATATGATAACGTCGACACTGGTTACCATCACCTGGACCTCTCCAATCTATGTCAATCAACTCTAGGATTTCTTCAAACAAATATTCCGTGAACAGATCCAAACTCCTTACAGAAAAATTCTGAAATTTGACGGGTTTTTTTTATTCGAGTATAACAGCGTTTCTAAATAAGTCATCATAAAAGATCCAAACTCCTCATGGAAAAATTCTAAAATTTGATGCTTGTGTTTTGCCACTTATCTATAATTTTTCAGTTTTAAACAAATTTTAAACAGCTGCCAATTCTCCTATAAACCCGTTTTCCTGGATTGCATAATAAGAAATCTCTCCACCTGTGCATGAGTTTTCATGGACTGTATTCAAACCATTACTAACATTCTCATCCACAAGGAACAAGTTACTTCTCCACATGTGGATGAGTTTTGATAGACTGTATCCTAACTAGAACTATCATACCCATTCCACAAGGAACAAGCTACTTCTCCACAAGTGGAAGAAGATCAATATGTTCAAGGAAGGGTATACTAAAAACGGACAAACAGACAGGACTAACAATATACCTCCTGCATCAGTAGATGCTGAGGAATAATACAAACTTATCAAACGCGCACACATGCAGGGTTGTCTTTAGGAGGCGTCAGGAGGTCAATTTGACTGCCTCAAATTTACCCCCAGCTGCCTTCCATCTTCAGTGCTCAGGCATCTTGGCCTCCTCAAATGTACAAAAAGCCTCCTACATGAAATCCTAGTGAAAACCCTGCCATGCAAAAGCACACAACCCTGTCACCACAATAATTAAACTTTTTGTCTATGAAAAGTCATGGTAAACAATACTGCATTCTGTAAACACTTTTGCCATGGAGAAATCCTGGACCAAAATAACCAGCTACGACAATCAGGGGCCTCCATGATAGCCTAGTGGTTTAGTGTTTGCTTCGAGTGCGGGAGGTCCTGGGTTAGAGCCAGGCGGCATCATACCAAAGATGAAATAAAAATGGTACCAGAAATTCCCTTGCTAGACGCTCAGCATATTAGGGAAACTGGCCTCTTTTCTCTCATACCCTACACGGTGATGGAAAACATCACAAATGAGGTGTCGAGAGTGATTAATATAAGTTGATAAAACTTGTTTCACAATCGACCTTAAATAAATTAGTATTAACTAAGGGCCATCATTCAGCAGATATGTAGGGTAGTTTTATGTAGCTTTGACAATGTGATGTTTTTATGAAGGTTAACAAGCATGCCCAAGTTTTAAAGGTATGAGGAAATCAGACAGGGAAGGTAGCACTCAACCTATAAACCCGAGCACAGAAATAATAAACACCACAACACAACTACACTGAACAATGCCCACATATAAGCCAAAAAAACAATAAAAAAACCAAGTCCCCGCCAAAAAATGCAGGATGACCGAGTTTCAGAAGGAATTTATAGGATACCGGTCATTGCATGAGACCGAAAGAAACGCAGCAAAGATTCGACCAAGTTCCCCAAAGCCCCGCTGCACGGCGACACAACCGAACAAACCTATGCAAAAACCGTGACTAAATGACCCGGTGACCTAGTTTAAAACACCAAGGTCAGTGACCAAACGTTAATACGACCTTAAGAGGCACAGCTACAACTTGACCTAATTTAAAATAATGGGCAAGGTAGGAATGGGGTGGGAAATAATATTACATATTTCTAGCAACTACACTGAACAATGCCCAAACATAAGCCAAAGAAACAATTAGAAAGCAATGCCTTTATGGACGTAAAAATATTTGAGATTCAACAAAAGAACGGAACATAAGAACAAACGGACAGGACAATCTCTATATGCTCCTGCATCAGTAGATATTTGGGAATAAAAAATATAAAAAATTATCTTTTTGACCAAAACCACAAAATTTTGTCCTATTGAATTAAATGATTCTACAATATTACCTCAGGGACCTGTTCTTCCACAACATGGATTGTATAAATAATGTTGAACCTGATAAGCTGACAATCTGGAAACTGAAAAACAAAGAGATAAAAATTAAATATAAAATACAGTACAACCTCTGTAGAGAAACAACTTTCTGGAAGCCGCAAATATTGGACGTTGAATAGACTTTCTGCTCTACAGAAATTTAACTTTTGAGTAAATTTTAATGATACTAGTATTGTAATAGAGAAGTTATTGCTCTACAGAGGGCCGTTCTGGAGAGGTTGCACTGTACGGTAAAGTTATTATTATTCATGGGAAATTAATTAATACACAATCTCCTAATTTGCCCCTATCTAAATAGTTACCAATATTCATAAAGCTAGCATGAAAAATACTTCTTGACAGATGGACGAACTGACTGACAGACAGAGGGCAAACCTGTAGTAAAAAACTGGTAAGGGACTAACAGGCAAATCGGAAGCCGAAATCCGAGTAAATATCTTACACTCTATCATGGCATAACATATAGATAATACATACACTCAACCGCTTTAAAAACGCACCACATATGAAATATCGGTTTTAGTGATGAAAACGTCAATTTATGGTTATTTATTTTTTTATTAATAATCTTCAGTCTATATTCAACAAAGTGTGTGATTTTTATGCCATTATTACGAGTTTAAAATGAATTATGATATAGATAACACTGAGACCAATGAAAGTGAAAGTCACAATTTCAAAAGCAATTATAAGAACCCGATACATTGATGCATGCACGTGGTATCTCCTCCTAAAGCATAATATTAATTACGTAATAGGAAAGAGTTATGTTCGACGTGATATTTCCCACCATTCAAGCAAAGCTTGACTTGAATTATAAATGTTATGTGACTATGGCTGTCTGGCTAATACCACACGACCGAGTGCGGTTCAGATATGCGCATTATGTGAACCTTAGATGGATTCAAGCCTTATTTAAACTTTAAGTATTGGTTATGAGCATCAGACTGTCAGGACATATCCCGTGGTGCTTCTATGGCACCTCAAATCAACACTATGAAGGAGCTTGAAGACAAAAGGTTGGGACTTAAGGCTCTAAACGGGAGAAAACTCATTTAAATTGTACTAAAATAATTTTCCTTTTTATTGACAATTATGAAAGAAATAATTATGAAAATGCACTAATGTACTTTTGGCTTGTTGATTGACACCCGGCATTATTTTGACACTGTGTGCAGCCATGCGGAACCATTTACAGTGACACAACCTGTGTCATGTTTCCTTCTAGATCGGACTCAATACCTTTAGCTGGTTTCATCCAGGTCGGTCTGCGACTGTGCCATTTGCTAGGATTCGATGTTCTAAGCCAACATGTAATGTATGGTGGCAGCTGAACCGCCATGCTAAGGCACCGAGGCTTTTTTCAGTTGGAAGCGAAGGCGCAATCATCGAGAACAAATATTCGAGATATTCGCAGCATAAAACTACCATTAGCAAATATTGTTAATGTTGTTTTTTCAATGTGTAAACCAACAGCGTACAGTTTAAAAGTAATCTTGACCACACAGGTCGACGTGCTCGAGCTGCACGCGCAAAACATGCAAAATCAAAAAAGTTCTCTGGGCGGGGTATTCCGAATGAAAAATAAATCGTTTTCTTTAATTAGGTCAAGCTTATGAACTGAACAAACCCTGTAAACTATCAACTTTGGCAAAAAATGTATTTTGACAAAATGTGATAATTTTCAATAGTGGTGCGTTTTTAAAGCGGTTGAGTGTATATGATATTATGGGACTTACATAATAAAGGGGTTTTACTTTGGCATAAAGCCCAGTCCTGACAAGATGCAGTTAGACAGCCATATCCCAGCCTAAGAGAAGATAATCAACAAAGGGCCATAACTCAGAAAAAATGGTTGAATTACAAAATCTAGACAATATGCGCTAAAGGCCCTCATAGTTGTTTTAAAATCTGTGAAAGTTTCGTCAAAATCCCTTAAGAAATGTTGCGGACGGACGGACAGACGCTTACCATTACCATATCTCATTTGACGTCTCGGCGTAGGAAAAGAATGAGTAGCAAGTCTGTTACAGGTCCCATTTCTACACAGCCCTACACCTTAACTAGGTTTCAAACATTGATAAAATTCAGATAATGAAACTTTAAAGAGGCATTCCCTATAACTAGCATTATTTTTCTTTACTATCACATTAAATGAGCTGAATGTATAAAGTGCTATCAATTATCATAATTTGTCAGAAGAAAGTATGCGCAAATATGTCTCTATAATGTCCAAAATATGTTTAAATCGCCAATAATAATTTATCGCTTCCAGCGATTTATTATTATGTGGTCAAAGGGAAACAACTCGTGGCTATTTTGAAATATGTTTTCATTATTTTCTCGGTAATTAGTGGGAGCTTTTTGTTGAAAATTTAAGGAGTTTAAGCAATAATGATTCTCATTTAATGTATAATATTCCTGAATCGATTTAAACTATCAAAGTTATAGGGAACACCTCTTTAAATGACCATAACTTTGTCAATTATTTGAATATTTTCATCAAATAAATTTTATTTTGTTGAGACAATATGATAATTATGACTCTTCCTAATGCAGCAGATTTCTTGATGTCCTGATTAAGTCTTGATTTGTAGAACCCCTAATAATATAATATTAAAGGAAACACCTACCTTCGGTATGGGTTTGTGTGAAAACAGAGAAAATCCTTCAAAGATATACTCGTGCTCATCAAACATAATTACAGTCGGTTCATTAATCTAGAAAATATTCATAAAAACAAAGTCATAAGTTTTTTTACACAAAATATTTTTAACAACTTTAAGGGTTATCAATATAATTGTAAGATTAAGTTGATTTTACCAATGTTACATGCTACAATTGTAATTATAGTTTACCCTACTTCTTTGTCCAATCAAAAGCCAGGGATTTTCAAATTTTCGGACCACTTATTCATTTATTTCTGCAATGGGCATAATAACAATTTATGAGGACAATTTTGCTGATTCCAAATATGGAAAACTATACCCGCCCACCCTCATTATTTTACTGTTAATCTATCAGCAATCATAAAGGGAATTTTGTGCAATTTTACTCTCATTATCCCATAAATGGGCATGCTATTGTTTGCATACAAAGGGTCATTAAAAGTGGGTGGGTAAACTATAAGCCGGTTATAGATCACATATCCATTGCACTAATTTGTTTATAAATCTAATATATGATCTATAACCTATACATAATGTGTTTTTTTATTGTAAATGTGTACCATGCATTGTTGCTACAATATTGTATTTGTAAATAAGACATTTTGATTGTTATAATCACACTAACCACTAAAACAATGTAAATATACAGTCAAATGACATAATTATTCATCAGCTGGCTACACAACTGATGTCGTAACGTGTTCAGTAAATTATCGATTGCGCAATAAATGGAACCAGTACAATATTCTTTGAAATGCTCCAAATATTGACACAGTATAACATTATGTTCATCATATTGATGACGTATTTTCTGTCGTTAGAAATAAAATGTAAACCAAATCGAGAAACTAACCTATGATAGTCTGAGAACTTGACTAACCTATGATAGTCTGAGAACTTGTCTAACCTATGATAGTCTGGTACCTTGTCTAACCTATGATAGTCTGGTAACTTGTCTAACCTATGATAGTCTGAGAACTTGTCTAACTTATGATAGTCTGGTACCTTGTCTAACCTATGATAGTCTGAGAACTTGTCTAACCTATGATAGTCTGGTACCTTGTCTAACCTATGATAGTCTGGTAACTTGACTAACCTATGATAGTCTGAGAACTTGTCTAACCTATGATAGTCTGGTACCTTGTCTAACATATGATAGTCTGGTAACTTGTCTAACCTATGACAGTCTGAGAACTTGTCTAACCTGTGATAGTCTGGTAACTTGTCTAACCTATGATAGTCTGAGAACTAGTCTAACCTATGATAGTCTGAGAACTAGTCTAACCTATGATAGTCTGAGAACTTGTCTAACCTATGATAGTCTGAGAACTAGTCTAACCTATGATAGTCTGGTAACTTGTCAAACCTATGATAGTCTGGTGACTTGTCTAACCTATGATAGTCTGAGAACTAGTCTAACCTATGATAGTCTGAGAACTAGTCAAACCTATGATAGTCTGGTGACTTGTCTAACCTATGATAGTATGGTAACTTGTCTAACATATGATAGCCTGGTAACTTGTCTTACCTATGATAGCCTGGTAACTTGTCTAACCTATGATAGTCTGAGAACTAGTCTAACCTATGATAGTCTGAGAACTAGTCTAACCTATGATAGTCTGAGAACTAGTCTAACCTATGATAGTCTGAGAACTTGTCTAACCTATGATAGTCTGAGAACTAGTCTAACCTATGATAGTCTGGTAACTTGTCAAACCTATGATAGTCTGGTGACTTGTCTAACCTATGATAGTCTGAGAACTAGTCTAACCTATGATAGTCTGAGAACTAGTCAAACCTATGATAGTCTGGTGACTTGTCTAACCTATGATAGTATGGTAACTTGTCTAACATATGATAGCCTGGTAACTTGTCTTACCTATGATAGCCTGGTAACTTGTCTAACCTATGATAGTCTGAGAACTAGTCTAACCTATGATAGTCTGAGAACTAGTCTAACCTATGATAGTCTGAGAACTAGTCTAACCTATGATAGTCTGAGAACTAGTCTAACCTATGATAGTCTGGTAACTTGTCTAACCTATGACAGTCTGGTAACTTGTCAAACCTATGATAGTCTGGTGACTTGTCTAACCTATGATAGTCTGAGAACTAGTCTAACCTATGATAGTCTGAGAACTAGTCAAACCTATGATAGTCTGGTGACTTGTCTAACCTATGATAGTATGGTAACTTGTCTAACATATGATAGCCTGGTAACTTGTCTTACCTATGATAGCCTGGTAACTTGTCTAACCTATGATAGCCTGGTAACTTGTCTAACCTATGATAGTCTGAGAACTAGTCTAACCTATGATAGTCTGAGAACTAGTCTAACCTATGATAGTCTGAGAACTAGTCTAACCTATGATAGTCTGAGAACTAGTCTAACCTATGATAGTCTGGTAACTTGTCTAACCTATGACAGTCTGAGAACTTGTCTAACCTATGATAGTCTGAGAACTTGTCTAACCTATGATAGTCTGAGAACTTGTCTAACCTATGACAGTCTGAGAACTAGTCTAACCTATGATAGTCTGAGAACTAGTCTAACCTATGATAGTCTGAGAACTTGTCTAACCTATGATAGTCTGGTACCTTGTCTAACCTATGATAGTCTGAGAACTAGTCTAACCTATGATAGTCTGGTACCTTGTCTAACCTATGATAGTCTGGTAACTTGTCTAACCTATGATAGCCTGGTACCTTGTCTAACCTATGACAGTCTGGTAACTTGTCTAACATATGATAGTCTGAGAACTAGTCTAACCTATGATAGTCTGGTAACTTGTCTAAGATATGATAGTCTGAGAACTTGTCTAACCTATGACAGTCTGGTAACTTGTCTAACCTATGATAGTCTGAGAACTAGTCTAACCTATGATAGTCTGGTAACTTGTCTAAGATATGATAGTCTGAGAACTTGTCTAACCTATGATAGTCTGGTACCTTGTCTAACCTATGATAGTCTGGTAACTTGTCTAACCTATGATAGTCTGGTAACTTGTCTAACCTATGATAGTCTGAGAACTAGTCTAACCTATGATAGTCTGAGAACTTGTCTAACCTATGATAGTCTGGTAACTTGTCTAACCTATGATAGTCTATGACAGTCTGGTAACTTGTCTAACCTATGATATTCTGAGAACTTGTCTAACCTATGGTAGTCTGAGAACTTGTCTAACCTATGATAGTCTGGTAACTTGTCAAACCTATGATATTCTGAGAACTTGTTTAACCTATGATAGTCTGAGAACTTGTCTAACCTATGACAGTCTGGTACCTTGTCTAACCTATGATAGTCTGGTAACTTGTCTAACATTTGATAGTCTGGTAACATGTCTAACCTATGATAGTCTGGTGACTTGTCTAACCTATGATAGTCTGGTGACTTGTCTAACCTATGATAGTCTGGTAACTTGTCTAACCTATGATAGTCTGGTAACTTGTCTAACATATGATAGTCTGAGAACTTGTCTAACCTATGATAGTCTGGTAACTTGTCTAACCTATGATAGTCTGGTGACTTGTCTAACCTATGATAGTCTGGTAACTTGTCTAACATATGATAGTCTGGTAACGTGTCTAACATATGATAGTCTGGTAACTTGTCTAACATATGAAAGTCTGGTAACTTGTCTAACATATGATAGTCTAGTAACTTGTCTAACATATGATAGTCTGGTAACATGTCTAACCTATGAAAGTCTGGTAACTTGTCTAACCTATGATAGTCTGAGAACTTGTCTAACATATGATAGTCTTGAGAACTTGTCTAACCTATGATAGTCTGGTAACTTGTCTAACCTATGACAGTCTAAGAACTTGTCTAACCTATGATAGTCTGAGAACTTGTCTAACCTGTGATAGTCTGGTAACTTGTCTAACCTGTGATAGTCTGGTAACGTGTCTAACATATGATAGTCTGGTAACGTGTCTAACATATGATAGTCTGAGAACTTGTCTAACCTGTGATAGTCTGGTAGCTTGTCTAACCTGTGATAGTCTGGTAACGTGTCTAACATATGATAGTCTGGTAACGTGTCTAACATATGATAGTCTGGTAACTTGTCTAACCTATGATAGTCTGAGAACTAGTCTAACCTATGATAGTCTGAGAACTAGTCTAACCTATGATAGTCTGAGAACTTGTCTAACCTATGATAGTCTGAGAACTAGTCTAACCTATGATAGTCTGGTAACTTGTCAAACCTATGATAGTCTGGTGACTTGTCTAACCTATGATAGTCTGAGAACTAGTCTAACCTATGATAGTCTGAGAACTAGTCAAACCTATGATAGTCTGGTGACTTGTCTAACCTATGATAGTATGGTAACTTGTCTAACATATGATAGCCTGGTAACTTGTCTTACCTATGATAGCCTGGTAACTTGTCTAACCTATGATAGTCTGAGAACTAGTCTAACCTATGATAGTCTGAGAACTAGTCTAACCTATGATAGTCTGAGAACTAGTCTAACCTATGATAGTCTGAGAACTAGTCTAACCTATGATAGTCTGGTAACTTGTCTAACCTATGACAGTCTGGTAACTTGTCAAACCTATGATAGTCTGGTGACTTGTCTAACCTATGATAGTCTGAGAACTAGTCTAACCTATGATAGTCTGAGAACTAGTCAAACCTATGATAGTCTGGTGACTTGTCTAACCTATGATAGTATGGTAACTTGTCTAACATATGATAGCCTGGTAACTTGTCTTACCTATGATAGCCTGGTAACTTGTCTAACCTATGATAGCCTGGTAACTTGTCTAACCTATGATAGTCTGAGAACTAGTCTAACCTATGATAGTCTGAGAACTAGTCTAACCTATGATAGTCTGAGAACTAGTCTAACCTATGATAGTCTGAGAACTAGTCTAACCTATGATAGTCTGGTAACTTGTCTAACCTATGACAGTCTGAGAACTTGTCTAACCTATGATAGTCTGAGAACTTGTCTAACCTATGATAGTCTGAGAACTTGTCTAACCTATGACAGTCTGAGAACTAGTCTAACCTATGATAGTCTGAGAACTAGTCTAACCTATGATAGTCTGAGAACTTGTCTAACCTATGATAGTCTGGTACCTTGTCTAACCTATGATAGTCTGAGAACTAGTCTAACCTATGATAGTCTGGTACCTTGTCTAACCTATGATAGTCTGGTAACTTGTCTAACCTATGATAGCCTGGTACCTTGTCTAACCTATGACAGTCTGGTAACTTGTCTAACATATGATAGTCTGAGAACTAGTCTAACCTATGATAGTCTGGTAACTTGTCTAAGATATGATAGTCTGAGAACTTGTCTAACCTATGACAGTCTGGTAACTTGTCTAACCTATGATAGTCTGAGAACTAGTCTAACCTATGATAGTCTGGTAACTTGTCTAAGATATGATAGTCTGAGAACTTGTCTAACCTATGATAGTCTGGTACCTTGTCTAACCTATGATAGTCTGGTAACTTGTCTAACCTATGATAGTCTGGTAACTTGTCTAACCTATGATAGTCTGAGAACTAGTCTAACCTATGATAGTCTGAGAACTTGTCTAACCTATGATAGTCTGGTAACTTGTCTAACCTATGATAGTCTATGACAGTCTGGTAACTTGTCTAACCTATGATATTCTGAGAACTTGTCTAACCTATGGTAGTCTGAGAACTTGTCTAACCTATGATAGTCTGGTAACTTGTCAAACCTATGATATTCTGAGAACTTGTTTAACCTATGATAGTCTGAGAACTTGTCTAACCTATGACAGTCTGGTACCTTGTCTAACCTATGATAGTCTGGTAACTTGTCTAACATTTGATAGTCTGGTAACATGTCTAACCTATGATAGTCTGGTGACTTGTCTAACCTATGATAGTCTGGTGACTTGTCTAACCTATGATAGTCTGGTAACTTGTCTAACCTATGATAGTCTGGTAACTTGTCTAACATATGATAGTCTGAGAACTTGTCTAACCTATGATAGTCTGGTAACTTGTCTAACCTATGATAGTCTGGTGACTTGTCTAACCTATGATAGTCTGGTAACTTGTCTAACATATGATAGTCTGGTAACGTGTCTAACATATGATAGTCTGGTAACTTGTCTAACATATGAAAGTCTGGTAACTTGTCTAACATATGATAGTCTAGTAACTTGTCTAACATATGATAGTCTGGTAACATGTCTAACCTATGAAAGTCTGGTAACTTGTCTAACCTATGATAGTCTGAGAACTTGTCTAACATATGATAGTCTTGAGAACTTGTCTAACCTATGATAGTCTGGTAACTTGTCTAACCTATGACAGTCTAAGAACTTGTCTAACCTATGATAGTCTGAGAACTTGTCTAACCTGTGATAGTCTGGTAACTTGTCTAACCTGTGATAGTCTGGTAACGTGTCTAACATATGATAGTCTGGTAACGTGTCTAACATATGATAGTCTGAGAACTTGTCTAACCTGTGATAGTCTGGTAGCTTGTCTAACCTGTGATAGTCTGGTAACGTGTCTAACATATGATAGTCTGGTAACGTGTCTAACATATGATAGTCTGGTAACTTGTCTAACCTATGATAGTCTGGTAACTTGTCTAACCTATGATAGTCTGGTATCTTGTCTAACATATGATAGTCTGAGAACTTGTCTAACCGGTAGTAGTCTGGTAACTTGTCTAACCTATGATAGTCTGAGAACTTGTCTAACGTATGACAGTCTGGTAACTTGTCTAACCCATGACAGTCTGGTAACTTGCCTAACATATGACAGTCTGGTAACTTGTCTAACCTATGACAGTCTGGTAACATGTCTAACCTATGACAGTCTGGTAACGTGTCTAACATATGATAGTCTGAAAACTTGTCTAACCTATGACAGTCTGAGAACTTGTCTAACCTATGATAGTTTGGTAACTTGTCTAACCTGTGATAGTCTGGTAACTTGTCTAACCTATGATAGTCTGGTAACATGTCAAACCTATGATAGTCTGAGAACTTGTCTAACATATGATAGTCTGGTAACTTGTCTAACCTATGATAGTCTGGTAACTTGTCTAACCTATGATAGTCTGGTAACTTGTCTAACCTATGATAGTCTGGTAACATGTCTAACCTATGATAGTCTGAGAACTTGTCTAACCTATGACAGTCTGGTAACATGTCTAACCTATGACAGTCTGGTAACGTGTCTAACATATGATAGTCTGAGAACTTGTCTAACCTATGATAGTCTGAGAACTTGTCTAACCTATGACAGTCTGGTAACATGTCTAACCTATGACAGTCTGGTAACGTGTCTAACATATGATAGTCTGGTAACTTGTCTAACCTATGATAGTCTGGTAACTTGTCTTACCTATGATAGTCTGAGAACTTGTCTAACCTGTGATAGTCTGAGAACTTGTCTAACGTATGACAGTCTGGTAACTTGTCTAACCTATGATAGTCTGAGAACTTGTCTAACCTGTGATAGTCTGGTAACTTGTCTAACCTGTGATAGTCTGGTAACGTGTCTAACATATGATAGTCTGGTAACGTGTCTAACATATGATAGTCTGAGAACTTGTCTAACCTGTGATAGTCTGGTAACTTGTCTAACCTGTGATAGTCTGGTAACGTGTCTAACATATGATAGTCTGGTAACGTGTCTAACATATGATAGTCTGGTAACTTGTCTAACCTATGATAGTCTGGTAACTTGTCTAACCTATGATAGTCTAGTAACTTGTCTAACATATGATAGTCTGGTAACTTGTCTAACATATGATAGTCTGAGAACTTGTCTAACCTATGATAGTCTGAGAACTTGTCTAACCTATGATAGTCTGAGAACTTGTCTAACCTATGATAGTCTGGTACCTTGTCTAACCTATGATAGTCTGGTAACTTGTCTAACCTATGATAGTCAGAAAACTTGTCTAACCTATGATAGTCTGAGAACTTGTCTAACCTATGATAGTCTGAGAACTAGTCTAACCTATGATAGTCTGAGAACTAGTCTAACCTATGATAGTCTGAGAACTTGTCTAACCTATGATAGTCTGGTAACTTGTCTAACCTATGATAGTCTGAGAACTTGTCTAACCTATGATAGTCTGGTAACTTGTCTAACCTATGATAGTCTGAGAACTTGTCTAACATATGATAGACTGAGAACTTGTCTAACCTATGATAGTCTGAGAACTTGTCTAACCTATGATAGTCTGAGAACTTGTCTAACCTATGATAGTCTGAGAACTTGTCTAACCTATGATAGTCTGGTAACTTGTCTAACCTATGATAGACTGAAAATTGTATAACCTATGATAGTCAGAGAACTTGTCTACCCACCTATGATAGTCTGAGAATTTGTCTAACCTATGATAGTCTGAGAACTTGTCTAACATATGATAGTCTGGTAACTTGTCTAACGTATGACAGTCTGGTAACTTGTCTAACCTATGATAGTCAGAGAACTTGTCTAACCTATGACAGTCTGAGAACTTGTCTAACCTATGATAGTCTGAGAACTTGTCTAAACTATGATAGTCTGGTAATTTGTCTAACCTATGGTAGTCTGGTAACTTGTCTAACCTATGACAGTCTGAGAACTTGTCTAACCTATGATAGTCTGGTAACTTGTCTAACCTATGATAGTCAGAGAACTTGTCTAACATATGATAGTCTGAAAACTAGTCTAACCTATGATAGTCTGAGAACTTGTCAAACCTATGACAGTCTGAGAACTTGTCTAACCTATGACAGTCTGAGAACTTGTCTAACCTATGATAGTCTGGGAACTTGTCTAACATATGATAGTCTGAGAACTAGTCTAACCTATGATAGTCTGAGAACTTGTCAAACCTATGACAGTCTGAGAACTTGTCAAACCTATGACAGTCTGAGAACTTGTCTAACCTATGATAGTCTGAGAATTTGTCTAACCTATGATAGTCTGAGAACTTGTCAAACCTATGACAGTCTGAGAACTTGTCTAACGTATGATAATCTGAGAACTAGTCTAACATATGATAGTCTGAGAACTTGTCTAACCTATGATAGTCTGAGAACTTGTCTAACCAATGATAGTCTGAGAACTTGTCTAACCTATGATAGTCTGAGAACTTGTCTAACCTATGACAGTCTGAGAACTAGTCTAACCTATGATAGTCTGGTGACTTGTCTAACCTATGATAGTCTGGTAACTTGTCTAACCTATGATAGTCTGGTAACTTGTCTAACCTATGACAGTGCGGTAACTTGTCTAACCTGTGACAGTCTGGTAACTTGTCTAACCTATGACAGTCTGGTAACGTGTCTAACCTTTGACAGTCTGGTAACTTGTCTAACCTATGATAGTCTGGGAACTTGTCTAACCTATGATAGTCTGAGAACTTGTCTAACCTATGATAGTCTGAGAATTTGTCTAACCTATGATAGTCTGAGAACTTGTCAAACCTATGACAGTCTGAGAACTTGTCTAACGTATGATAGTCTGAGAACTAGTCTAACATATGATAGTCTGAGAACTTGTCTAACCTATGATAGTCTGAGAACTTGTCTAACATATGATAGTCTGAGAACTTGTCTAACATATGATAGTCTGGTAACTTGTCTAACCTATGATAGTCTGAGAACTTGTCTAACATATGATAGTCTGAGAACTTGTCTAACCTATGATAGTCTGAGAACTTGTCTAACATATGATAGTCTGAGAACTTGTCTAACCTATGATAGTCTGAGAACTTGTCTAACCTATGATAGTCTGGTAACTTGTCTAACCTATGATAGTCTGGTAACTTGTCTAACCTATGATAGTCTGGTAACTTGTCTAACCCATGATAGTCTGGTAACTTGTCTAACCTATGATAGACTGAGAACTTGTCTAACATATGATAGTCTGAGAACTTGTCTAACCTATGATAGTCTGAGAACTTGTCTAACATATGATAGTCTGAGAACTTGTCTAACCTATGATAGTCTGGTAACTTGTCTAACCTATGATAGTCTGGTAACTTGTCTAACATATGATAGTCTGGTAACTTGTCTAACCTATGATAGTCTGGTGACTTGTCTAACCTATGATAGTCTGGTAACTTGTCTAACCTATGATAGTCTGAGAACTTGTCTAACCTATGATAGACTGAGAACTTGTCTAACCTATGATAGTCTGGTAACTTGTCTAACCTATGATAGTCTGGTAACTTGTCTAACCTATGATAGTTTGGTAACTTGTCTAACCTATGATAGACTGGTAACTTGTATTACCTATGATAGTCTGGTACCTTGTCTAATCTATGATAGTCTGGTAACTTGTCTTACCTATGATAGTCTGGTAACTTGTCTAATCTATGATAGACTGGTAACTTGTCTAACATATGATAGTCTGGTAACTTGTCTAACCTATGATAGTCTGGTAACTTGTCTAATCTATGATAGTCTGGAAACTTGTCTAACCTATGACAGTCTGGTAACTTGTCTAACATATGATAGTCTTGTAACTTGTCGAATCTATGATAGTCTGGTAACTTGTCTAACCTATGATAGTCTGGTAACTTGTCTAATCTATGATAGACTGGTACCTTGTCTAACATATGATAGTCTGGTAACTTGTCTAATCTATGATAGTCTGGTAACTTGTCTTACCTATGATAGTATGGTAACTTGTCTAACATATGATAGTCTGGTAACTTGTCTTACCTATGATAGTATGGTAACTTGTCTAACCTATGATAGTCTGGTAACTTGTCTAACATATGATAGTCTGGTAACTTGTCTAATCTATGATAGTCTGGTAACTTGTCTTACCTATGATAGTATGGTAACTTGTCTTACCTATGATAGTATGGTACCTTGTCTTACCTATGATAGTCTGAGAACTTGTCTAATCTATGATAGTCTGGTAACTTGTCTAACCTATGATAGTCTGGTAACTTGTCTAACCTATGATAGTCTGGTGACTTGTCTAACCTATGATAGTCTGAGAACTTGTCTAACCTATGATAGTCTGGTAACTTGTCTTACCTATGATAGTCTGGTAACTTGTCTAACCTATGATAGTCTGGTAACTTGTCTTACCTATGATAGTATGGTAACTTGTCTTACCTATGATAGTATGGTAACTTGTCTAACCTATGATAGTCTGGTAACATGTCTAACCTATGATAGTCTGAGAACTTGTCTAACCTATGATAGTCTGGTAACATGACTAACCTATGATAGTCTGAGAACTTGTCTTACCTATGATAGTCTGAGAACTTGTCTAACCTATGATAGTCTGAGAACTTGTCTTACCTATGATAGTCTGAGAACTTGTCTAACGTATGATAGTCTGGTAACTTGTCTAACCTATGATAGTCTGGTAACTTGTCTAACATATGATAGTCTGGTAACATGTCTAACCTATGATAGTCTGGTGACTTGTCTAACCTATGATAGTCTGGTGACTTGTCTAACCTATGATAGTCTGGTAACTTGTCTAACCTATGATAGTCCGGTAACTTGTCTAACATATGATAGTCTGAGAACTTGTCTAACCTATGATAGTCTGGTAACTTGTCTAACCTATGATAGTCTGGTGACTTGTCTAACCTATGATAGTCTGGTAACTTGTCTAACATATGATAGTCTGGTAACGTGTCTAACATATGATAGTCTGGTAACTTGTCTAACATATGAAAGTCTGGTAACTTGTCTAACATATGATAGTCTGGTAACTTGTCTAACATATGATAGTCTGGTAACATGTCTAACCTATGAAAGTCTGGTAACTTGTCTAACCTATGATAGTCTGAGAACTTGTCTAACATATGATAGTCTTGAAAACTTGTCTAACCTATGATAGTCTGGTAACTTGTCTAACCTATGACAGTCTAAGAACTTGTCTAACCTATGATAGTCTGAGAACTTGTCTAACCTGTGATAGTCTGGTAACTTGTCTAACCTGTGATAGTCTGGTAACGTGTCTAACATATGATAGTCTGGTAACGTGTCTAACATATGATAGTCTGAGAACTTGTCTAACCTGTGATAGTCTGGTAACTTGTCTAACCTGTGATAGTCTGGTAACGTGTCTAACATATGATAGTCTGGTAACGTGTCTAACATATGATAGTCTGGTAACTTGTCTAACCTATGATAGTCTGGTAACTTGTCTAACCTATGATAGTCTGGTATCTTGTCTAACATATGATAGACTGAGAACTTGTCTAACCGGTGATAGTCTGGTAACTTGTCTAACCTATGATAGTCTGAGAACTTGTCTAACGTATGACAGTCTGGTAACTTGTCTAACCCATGACAGTCTGGTAACTTGCCTAACATATGACAGTCTGGTAACTTGTCTAACCTATGACAGTCTGGTAACATGTCTAACCTATGACAGTCTGGTAACGTGTCTAACATATGATAGTCTGAAAACTTGTCTAACCTATGACAGTCTGAGAACTTGTCTAACCTATGATAGTTTGGTAACTTGTCTAACCTGTGATAGTCTGGTAACTTGTCTAACCTATGATAGTCTGGTAACATGTCTAACCTATGATAGTCTGAGAACTTGTCTAACCTATGATAGTCTGGTAACTTGTCTAACCTATGATAGTCTGGTAACTTGTCTAACCTATGATAGTCTGGTAACTTGTCTAACCTATGATAGTCTGGTAACATGTCTAACCTATGATAGTCTGAGAACTTGTCTAACCTATGACAGTCTGGTAACATGTCTAACCTATGACAGTCTGGTAACGTGTCTAACATATGATAGTCTGAGAACTTGTCTAACCTATGATAGTCTGAGAACTTGTCTAACCTATGACAGTCTGGTAACATGTCTAACCTATGACAGTCTGGTAACGTGTCTAACATATGATAGTCTGAGAACTTGTCTAACCTGTGATAGTCTGGTAACTTGTCTAACCTGTGATAGTCTGGTAACGTGTCTAACATATGATAGTCTGGTAACGTGTCTAACATATGATAGTCTGAGAACTTGTCTAACCTGTGATAGTCTGGTAACTTGTCTAACCTGTGATAGTCTGGTAACGTGTCTAACATATGATAGTCTGGTAACGTGTCTAACATATGATAGTCTGGTAACTTGTCTAACCTATGATAGTCTGGTAACTTGTCTAACCTATGATAGTCTAGTAACTTGTCTAACATATGATAGTCTGGTAACTTGTCTAACATATGATAGTCTGAGAACTTGTCTAACCTATGATAGTCTGAGAACTTGTCTAACCTATGATAGTCTGAGAACTTGTCTAACCTATGATAGTCTGGTACCTTGTCTAACCTATGATAGTCTGGTAACTTGTCTAACCTATGATAGTCAGAAAACTTGTCTAACCTATGATAGTCTGAGAACTTGTCTAACCTATGACAGTCTGAAAATTGTATAACCTATGATAGTCAGAGAACTTGTCTACCCACCTATGATAGTCTGAGAATTTGTCTAACCTATGATAGTCTGAGAACTTGTCTAACATATGATAGTCTGGTAACTTGTCTAACGTATGACAGTCTGGTAACTTGTCTAACCTATGATAGTCAGAGAACTTGTCTAACCTATGACAGTCTGAGGACTTGTCTAACCTATGATAGTCTGAGAACTTGTCTAAACTATGATAGTCTGGTAACTTGTCTAACCTATGGTAGTCTGGTAACTTGTCTAACCTATGACAGTCTGAGAACTTGTCTAACCTATGATAGTCTGGTAACTTGTCTAACCTATGATAGTCAGAGAACTTGTCTAACATATGATAGTCTGAGAACAAGTCTAACCTATGATAGTCTGAGAACTTGTCAAACCTATGACAGTCTGAGAACTTGTCTAACCTATGACAGTCTGAGAACTTGTCTAACATATGATAGTCTGAGAACTTGTCTAACCTGTGATAGTCTGGTAACTTGTCTAACCTATGATAGTCAGAGAACTTGTCTAACCTATGATAGTCTGAGAACTTGTCTAACCTATGATAGTCTGAGAACTAGTCCAATCTGTGATAGTCTGGTACCTTGTCTAACCTATGATAGTCTGAGAACTTGTCTAACCTATGATAGTCTGAGAACTTGTCTAACCTATGATAGTCTGAGAACTTGTCTAACCTATGATAGTCTGAGAACTTGTCTAACCTATGATAGTCTGAGAACTAGTCCAATCTGTGATAGTCTGGTACCTTGTCTAACCTATGATAGTCTGAGAACTTGTCTAACCTATGATAGTCTGAGAACTTGTCTAACATATGATAGTCTGAGAACTTGTCTAACCTATGACAGTCTGGTAACGTGTCTAACATATGATAGTCTGGTAACGTGTCTAATCTATGATAGTCTGAGAACTTGTCTAACCTATGATAGTCTGGTACCTTGTCTAACCTATGATAGTCTGAGAACTTGTCTAACCTATGATTTACGAGGACGTTAAAGCGAGACTTACGAGGAAGTTTTTCACAGGTGACACATTGATCCGATAATGGTAGAGTTTATCTAGATTGTTACTCGTCATTTCACACATTGGTAATGGCTGAAATATCAATATATCACATGATTTTTATTCTATCCGGGTAAGTGTAACGAGTATGTATATACTATTATGAAGTCATAATTCATAATGTTATAATCCCTGAAGAAGACTGATTAAAGTCAAACCGCTGGAAATTAATTTTTTCTGGTGAAGCAAAATTTGAAGGCATACTCAGATCATCAGATGACAGTCAAGAAGTGCATCATCAGCCAGAAACTTCAGAGCATTTAGAGAATTATGTGTTTTCCTTATAGATGTGTAGAACAACATTAAAATGTCCAGTATTTTCCAATCAGCACATGTTTTTCACAACAGGTTGAAACTTATAAATATTTCAACAATTTTGTGACTAACTTTTTCAGTCAATACCGTGTAGCTGGTTATTTCTGCGGGGTGGAAATTTCTACCATTCTGCCGTCCAAGATCAATTCGCAGAATAAAATCTACACAGAATTTCATCATCCATAGAAAATTTTCATGCAGAATATTATTTGGGGGCTAAAACGCAAAATATTACACCCGTAGAAATAACCAGCTAGTATATGGTACGTTTCGTGGTTTAGTTCACTGACTACTCAAGCCTTGGTTACAAAAAAACAAACATATGTTACTTCATGTATTGCATTCATATGGTGCCAAATTTCAATAAAATTGAAGCACCATAACTTACAAAAAAATTTCAAAACCCCATTATTGCGTATTTAAATTGGTTAAGTGTACAGGGTGTCCCAAAAAAACGGGGACCTACCTTAAACCCTAATTACTCATTCATATTTTGATGAATAAAGCTGATATTTTGTGAAAGTGTATGTAAGGGATCTCTACTTCTAAAAAGGGTACTTATTTAAATATGGGGCTTCAAAACAGGAAGTGACGTCATCATTTTCACTATGGCAACAATTCACGTTATTATTGCTTAATTACCTGAAAAGGGACATTATCAGGAAATGCCATTTGTGTCAGAGCATTAATTGTTAGAAAAAAACATTTAAAGTCAAAGAGGTGATCAAAATCTTGTAAATATATAACAAATATGACAAGAAATAGCAAAACAGAGGAAAACGTGACGAGTTGACTGACCAAAGGGGAAGTGGAAAACCTTCCTAAATAACACCAACAATCATTCAATGATTAAAAACATAAATATTGTCAAGGACTATTACCAAAAAAGCTTAGACTATAGAAAGGGGCAAAAAGTAAAGTTTTATCCAATCGAACAGCTCATAGATATATTTTGGAGTAATTGTGAATGTCAGAAATTATAAAATAGTACCATTTGCTAGCATAAAACTCTTCTTGCAATTAATCAGCAGCAAAATCAGGATATGTTTGCTAAAAAGTACTGACACTTTACCTCATATCACAGGCCATACGCCCTTAAATTACTCAAACTTGATCCCAAAAGTGAACTTGATTGCTAAACATAATGAACTAATGTATCAAGAGCCATAAACAATGATTTGGATTACATGAGGAGATGTTTGAGGTCAGCATAGAAATATATCTTATTGAATTCTGAAATCCCTGCTTCAGTTAATGGTATTTTACTGAAACATGCGATTGTAAACATAGGAGGTAACTCTAACTATTGAACTAAATAATCACGACAGTATTGCTAGTATTCTGAACAGTGTTCTTTTCTTATTGTTTTGACATATTAATAGTGTGATATATATAATTGAGAAAAGAGTTACAAGTGTTTATCCTAGGTCCCCGTTTTTTTGGGACACCCTGTACACAATCATTTCCTCCCCCCCCCTTATTTTTGTTTTTTTATCTCACCTTTTCGCCTGGATAAATGCTGTGCCTTATACCAAATTTTTTAGACTTGTTGCTACAACGACACAGAGGTCCATAATTAAGCTGAAACAGAGAATATAATATTGTACAGTTTACCATACGGTTTTATAAATTCAAAATATTATTGTAAACCAATTCTTTTATAAAATTCAAAATTTGCAAACCAATTTACTTTTGTGAATACTCAATTGTCGGCACATTTGCAAATTTTCACCTTTTTAAGTATTCGGCAATGTCTAAATTAATGTTTTGAACACTTTCGCTGCTACTTAGTTTTGCAAATTTCTCCCACTCGGGAAATCTGCGAAATTGAATTGTGTGAAATAATTTCTGGGATCACAGAAGGTCTCTTCTCTGCCAGATTGGTCAATGACTTAAAATTGACGTTTCTGCCGAAGCCTTTTACAGAAAAAAAATATTTTTTTTGGTAGAAATAAAGCAAATAAAGGCTATGCTCGGCATTTATCTATTACCTCATTTGAATCATTGAAACAGGTCCAGTGATTATAAACATTTTTCATTCCCATACTCAAACTCCATACACTATGCTCCAACTTGAAAAACAGCTTTTTTTTAGAATTTAACATCAAAACCAATACCAACTTGAAGCAAATGATCTAATTAAAAAAATGAATCCCATATCATATGTTTCCATTCAATAATAGAGAAGTTACAGAATTTTTTAAAACTAAGAAATGCTCCAATTGGAGTTGGAGCATGGAGTATGTACTCCAATGTTTATAAATCACCGGGCCAGATCTCTTTAATATGTAATCTGTGCAGATTGTTCACTTTAAACAAATAAAGGCTATGCTTGGCATTTCTTTATTACCTCATTTGAATCGTTGTACCATATCTCTTTATGTAATCTGTGTGGATTGTTCTGTTTAAACTTGAACTCATCCATCCACCATTCTTCCGAATCCGATTCAGAATCTGACGAATCCGACGACGAATGTGAATGCTCGACATGCTGATGGATGCCTGAATAACAATCATAATCATGGTTCATATAGAAATTTGCTACAAAATTCAAGGACATTTCAAGGACTTTTCAAGGTAGAATTTGTATTTTCAAGGCATTGTTTCGAACAATCAGTCCATTTGAAATTGTATGAATATGACTATATATGTTGGGACAAACAAGAATATCATGCACTAGTTTTTTAATGAATTTAATATTAATTTTGTAAAACTTACTGTTTAACAGAACCTTTACAATAACTAGAACCATCACTGTCGTGATCAGGGCCCTGTGTATAGCAAGTTTCATTTGAATATCTGTAACGGTTTTGATGTAATGTAGAAAAACAGATGAAAAATGAGGAAAATTGTAATTTTACAAAGGGCCATAATTCTTACAATATTGTAGCTGGAGTAACATAACTTGGCATACAATAGTGTATTGTTACTGTGACCTTATGTTTAAAATTTGAAGTCGATACCTTTAACGGTTTGCAAGTTATTAAGAAAAAACATGAAAAATGTGGACGGACAGACGGACGGACGGACGGACGGACGTACTCATGAGACGGTATTTGTGGGTTTTTCTTTTGTTCTTTCTTTTGTTTGGTTGCAACCCACAAGTAGCATTTTGCACCCCACAAGTGACGGAATGAATGGAATCTTAAAATAGCCTATTGTTCCACACCCCACAACTACCGGTGCATTCGTACGGGCAGACAGACAGACGGACAGGGTGATTACTATAGGGCACCTGCAAAAAATTTGCAGGGCCCTCATAACATTTGCACCTTATGCACTGATAAAACAAGCATTTTTGTTGATTTTTTTCATCCTCATAATGTGTCATCTTGACAACACCCATACACATATTCAAGGCTGTTTGTCAAATTGCAAGGTTTTTAGTGAAATTCAAGTCCCATCTTTTCAAGGTAGCACCAAATTCAAGGACTTTTCAAGGCCTATACAAACCCTGATCCAAGAATAACAATCATAAGACAACCATTAGAACACATCGAAACACCTTAACAAGGCTTCAAACATTTGTTTTATTGTTAAAATTCAGTTTATGGAACTTCAAATGACCATAACTTTGTCAATTCTTTGAACATTTTCAGCAAATAACTTTTATTTTGTGCAGAAAAGATCATTCTGTGTAATGCATCAAATCTGGATTTCCAGATTAATTCAGAAGTGTAGGACCATAACAATCCAGTGTTTTTTGTCTTCCTATTCTGGGAACATAACCCATGGCTATTTTATTGGGAATTTAGCAGCATTTGGTACAAATTGGGAAAATTACAAATATAATTCCAAAACCTGTTAAAGTCAATAGGTGGAAAAATTTTATATTTTATTTGCTGTTACTAAGTGTTTTTCATGCTCAAGTGTGCAGGCTGTTTTTTTCTGGAAAATTGGTAAATTTTTCCCTTATTATTTCTTTTTTACTCTGAATTGGGAATTTTGGGCTTGGAATTGGGCAAAAGATATGACTTTATATTGGGAACATAACCAAGATTCGCCTATAAAATTACCCGAAAATTGATGATTTCACAGTATAACTAAGTGTAGGGGGGGGGGGTACATAATCATTCTAAAAGACCTACCACATGATTTTTTACAGCGATGTTTCCAGTTAGGTTTTAGCTGCGGCTTCTCGTAAACTTCATGTAAAGCTGTCACTTTTGCTGCCCGCTGAACTAACTCATTATCAAATAATTCTTCAAGTTCCTGCATTCGTTTGGTAGATACCATATTACCACTCTGAAAATATTTACTATATATTTATCATGTAAATACTGCAATCTGATTGGTTCATCAAATTGAATGCAAATAATGCAATTTGATTGGTTCATCATTGTAAATACTGCAATCTGATTGGTTCATCAAATTAAATGCAAATACTGCAATCCGATTGGTTCATCAAATTGAATGTAAACACTGCAATCCGATTGGTTCATCAAATTGAATGTAAAAACTGCAATCCGATTGGTTCATCAATGTAAGTACTTTAATCTGATTGGTTCATCTATGTAAATACTGCAATTTGATTGGTTCATCAATGTAACTACTGTAATCTGATTGGTTCATCAATGTAACTACTGTAATCTGATTGGTTCATCAATGTAAATACTGCAATCTGATTGGTTCATCAAATTGAAAACTGCAATGTGATTGGTTAATCAGTGTAAATACTGCAATATGATTGGTTCATCAATGTAAATACGCCAACTGATTGGTCGATCATTTATAAATCAATAAATCATTACAAATACTACAATCAGACAGGTTCATTATTTTTTTTTTGTCCTTTCAATTTTATTCATTTATAAATACATAGAGAGAGAGAGAGACGGACAGGTTCATTATTGCCAAAAAGCTGAATGACCTAGTTTCAGCAATCAATAAGCTAAATGACCTAGTTTCAGCAATCAAACAGCTGAATGACCTAGTTTCAGCAATCAAACAGCGATTAAAAGGCTGAATGCCCAACCTGAATGACCAAGTTTCAGCAATCAAACAGCGATTAAAAGGCTGAATGCCCAACCTGAATGACCAAGTTTCAGCGATCACAAAGCTGAATGACCTAGTTTCAGCAATCAAAAAGCTGAATGACCTAGTTTCAGCGATTAAAAGGCTGAATGACCAACCTGAATGACCAAGTTTCAGCGATCACAAAGCTGAATGACCGAGTTTCAGCGATTAAAAAGGTAAATGACCAACCTGAATGACCTAATTTCCACAGTAAAAGGCCAACGACGGATAAGAACAACATGGAAAACTCACTTATGAGTCAGAGATTTTTTTTTTAAAATAAACTGTCTGTGTGCCTTTAAATTTGGGAAAATTATTCGCAAAATTCCCAAAATTGGGAATTATTAAAAAGGTTGTTTTGAGTATTAATTTGTTCATAATAGAAATTACAGATTATGGCAAAGACCTTGGCCAGTTTAAAAATCTGCTAAGTTGATTAAGAACAGCCATCCAATAAGTTGCTTTTATAACAATGGGAATCATCAGGGGGAATGTATGACTTCTTTCTGTGAAAAAATCAATGAGTTTTTGGAAAAATTCTTGATTTCTGGGTGAAAATGCATAAATTTTTGGAAAATATACATAAACAAGAGGCCCCTGAGGGGCCAGTAGCGCTCACCTGAGTCATGTGGGAAAATTTCAATTTTGTACTTGATATGACTTTACTCAGATCATTCCGATAGTTTTATCTAAATCCGTCAAGCGGTTAAGGAGAAGTAGCCATTTAAAGGATATTTCTATTTTTAGCTCTGGCAGCCATTTTGTCTAGCTGACTGGTACAATTTTAGCTATTTCGGTTAGGGGTCAACCAAAGATCATTCCTGTAAAGTTTAATCAAAATTTGTCAAACGGTTAAGGAGAAGTAGTGGTTTAAAGGATATTTCTATTTTTAGCTCTGGCGGCCATCTTGTTTAGCGGAGCGGAACGAAGTTAGCTATTTTGGTTAAGGGTCACAAAAAGATCATTCCTGTAAAGTTTTATTGAAAGCGGCCAAGTGGGTAAGAAGAAGAAGTCGTTTAAAGGATATTTCTATTTTTAGATCAGGCGGCCAGCTTGTTTAGCGGAGCGGAACAATTTCAGCTATTTTGGTTAAGGGTCACCCAAAGATTATTCCTGTAAAGTTTTATTGAAATCGGCCAAGTGGTTAAGGAGAAGAAAGCGTTTAAAGGATGTTTCTATTTTTAGCTCTGGCGGCCATCTTGTTTAGCAGAGCGCAACCATTTTAGCTATTTTGGTAAAGGGTCACCCAAAGATCATTCCTGTTCAGTTTTATTGAAATCGGCCAAGTGGTTAAGGAGAAGAAGTGGTTTTCTATTTATAGCTCTGGCAGCCATCTTGTTTATCGGAGCGGAACGATTTTAGCTATTTTTAATAAGGGTCACCCAAGGATCATTACTGTGATGTTTGAATGAAATTGGCCTAGCGGTTTGGGAGGAGATGTTGTTTGAAGGAATTGTTGACGACGATCGGACGACGACGGACATCTCGGTATGACAAAAGCTCACCTTAAGCACATTCGTGCTCAGGTGAGCTAAAAACATGGAGGTTATTTTGCAAGGGGAAAGTGCCTTTAAAAGGCTGTAAAACTAGCCAAGAAAAAGTCACAGTTGAGATAACAAGACAGGTGATCAAGTACCTTGGGGTCCTTCCGAAAGTAGAGGTCTGCTGCAGAACATCTAACCCAACTAGCAACAGGTTCGGAGAATAAGGCGCCCATGTCCTGTATGGTAGCTTGTGATGCTGTACGTATACACTTGGCTGTACTTATATACAAGAATATTTACACAGTTAAATGACTTTTTTTTAAAGAAAAATAACTAGAAGATCTTGCACAAGTGCTCATTTCATAAAAGTTTTATTAACCCAATGGACAAAACAATATATGTATAATCGACAAGTTTAATAAAACTCCTGTTAGTTATATGTTATATGTAATAAGCACAAATGTAAGATTCTATTAATAACATAATCTTAGAGAACGCTCGTTAACGTTCAAAACACTGATGTACATTACAAAGCATTAATTCAAAATTTAGCATTACAATGTGCGCGACATTATGCCGACATCTGTGTTATACTGACATCACAGGTCAATTCAAGGCATGGATTGGCTTAAATTATGTCATGCTGAACCAACCAACCAATCAAAGAATGAATTTAAATGTTTTATGAATGGGCAGGGGATGCATTATGTTATTTCAGGCACAGCTTTAATGCACTCCCAGACCGCAGGTTATGTGATAAAACAAGCTGGCCAAATGACAGCCAAATAGTCATTAATGTTCAAGGTCACAGTCACCTTGACCTTCAACCTACTGTAAAATCGTTTAATTTCCATTGGACTGAAATATCTGGGGTTTTTTTGTGAATAAGATCATTTCCTGGGGACTTATTTCAAGGATACATTATCCACTCAGTCAGATATTATTAAATCATTAATATGCATGGGGGATTTGATTTTGTGGTCGAGATCGTCAACCAAATTAAACCAACCAGGAATATTAATGATTTTACAGAAACTGACCGTAAAATTGATAGGGGTCAACTGCTGATGGTGATCAACATCCCTAGAAAGTTTGAATACCCTGGAGAATGGAACCAACTGGTTTCAAGTTATTGCTTGGAATTCAAACCATTTTGTCCATTCAATAAAGTAAAACTCATTCACCATAAAAAATCCAATTTCAAACCATAACAACAGCTTCCATAGCAGCTGAATAACATATGCAAATTTCGAGGTTTTTCGAACTTAAAAAGTTTTTTTGGAAGGGGATTTTCATTCAGTATTTTCAGTAATAAATCTCAATATTTTGTAATAAAGTACATGAAACTGACAAGAAACTATAATTACTTGATATCATTAGGGCCTGGCTCCCATATCTTTCTTTTCTTGGTCTCCGGCTCCTCTCTTTCTATGGATTTTGGTTCCCGTTTCACCCGCACGTTAGGAATACTTGGTGACCTAGACCTTTTATATTCACGACTACCCGATCGCCTCTCAAGCCTGTCTCTAGAAAACAAGTCAAAAATTAATAAAACAAGAACTTTAAAAAAATTTTCAGACGAGATCAAGATCTGTATCCTTTTTCCAAAAATGTGAGAAAAAAAAGTGGTGTTTTTTTACCAAATTTTTAATCAAAATATAAACCAGCATGTAGCTTATTACACAATTAAGAAAAATTAATAACCACATAACATGTGTTCTGTTATAGGTTAATAACCACTAAATGCCTACGCGGACCAAAATCAGATGCACTCAAATAGTACGGAAAAAACTTTGAAGCGACTGGAAATGGAGGGTATGTCTTGACAAATCAGCATCAGGATCATGATATTTGGTTTAAATGCTTTGTATACATGCATGTGATGTAGTGAAATGCTTTTTATTATGGTTTTATTCAGAAATATTTGGCATTCTGGCTTAAATATGAAAGTAAAAGTAGGATCAGGGCTAACAGACATTGAGTAAATCGGTACATGTGAGAAAATCAAATTCTGTTCACCGCCTTTGACGTACCAAATTTTTCTTATATGATACATGCGCCTATTTTTTTTCATTTTCTCGAAGCTGCATGCTATTTCAATAGATTAAAAAAAATTTGAGAGGGCCTCATGGACAAAACGTTGACATTTTTTTGGGCTGACCTTGGTCACTTTACATTGAATTAAAGAACAATTCTATTCCGTGGTTTTTGACCTATACCGGGTATAATAAAAAAGTTAGGAACAATCTAATGGCTCATTATATTTGTGTAAAATGCTGAAGAATTATAATGAAATACAGACCCCGATCTCCCTCAGCATCTCAATCTGAGATAAATCTCATCTGGTAACTCAGATAATTTCCTTAGTAGTCCCGAGTCAAATTTAAATTTACATCACGAAACAGAAAGGACTATGCTTAGTTTGTTACAGTAACTGTAAAATTTGAAGAGCTTGAACTTCAGATTTATCTCAAATTCTCACTCGACAGATTTCGACAAAATCTCAATTTGAGATGAGATTTGCACTTGAGATGCATGGGAGATCGAGACCTGATTGGTTTAACCAATAACCTAAAATAAAAAAATAATGTTAAAATCACACAATAATTTACCTTCCAAGGTTTAATTTCCCTCTGTGACCTTGACCTCTGACAGAATTACTATGACCTCGTTGACCTACATCTGGTGGCCCACTATTTCTATCTTCCAAAAGAAGAGCACCAGATCTTCCAATCTTCCCGTTATCAGAACCACTGTGATCCCTATAAATATGCAATAAAACCTCACAGATGTCCTAATTAATAGTCAGCCCGCTTAGCTCATTCATTAGAGCATAAGACTTCTGATCTCAGAATCGTGGGTTGGAATCCCGGGCTGACAAATACTAATATCACTAATAGCCTTTCAGATGAGGCTTTAAACCAATGTCCCATGTATGGGTGCAATACACTGGCATATAAAACAACCAGTGATGTCTCTGGAATGAGTACACCTCCTGTATCTGCACTATCCCTCGAAACCTAAAATGGAATAAATCTTCCGGGGGCCTCGTCTGTATGGAATATCTGGTAGCAAGGACAAATAAAAGCAATACACCAGACTTCCTATACTTTTTTAATAGGCTTCTTCAAACTAAAAAAAAATTCAAGCCAATCAGTGTTATTCTTATTTTTTCTTAATTGAACTGCTACAATTGAGATTAAATGTACAGATAATATTATTAACTGTTAAAAAATGTGTAGTGTAATGTTCATTGACAAATAAAAATCGCTACTTTGATAAAATAATATCAAAATGGTAGTACTGTTGACAGCGGCCTATGTAAATAATACAACATAGTATACTTAGTAATTATGTATTAAAAATATTTAAAATGAAACGAATACACAATTATTTAGTATAGTTTCTTTGACTGAAACGTTAACATACTGACAATCAACCCAGTTGACCTGGGGATAGACTGCCCACCTTCAGATCATTATTATCTTAAAATGTTTCTGGCCTAGCTTCAAGGTTGGCATTTCACCTTTAAGACATTCCAAGCTCCAAGGACAAAGCCAGTCGTTAAGATGCTGAGAATAGTTTGTTTGATAGGTTTACCTTTGATTCAGACCAATTTCTCTGTCTTCAAGTAACAATGCACCAGTACGCCCTCTATTGGCCTCTTGGGGCTTGTCTAGGGGTCTATCTCTGTCTAACGAATTTCTGACACTCCTTTCTCTTACATCTCTGCCTGGCCCTTTATTGTCATCTGGACCCCTGCCACGACCCAAATCACTTTCAAATCTTCTCTGCGAATTTCTGTCCAAAGCTGACCTTGACCTCTGACCTCTATCATTAATGTCAAGGTCATGATCATGTCTATCCTCAATCAGCACGGCACCAGTTCGACCAGTCCCTGTGTTGAGTATGACACTGTTTACCAACAAGAGCGGACTGTTGCTACGATCTTCACGAAGTATTGGGCCATTGTAACGATCTTCTCTAAGAATTGGACTATTATTACGATCTTCCCGAAGGATTGGACCATTGGTACGATCTTCCCGAAGGATTGGACAATTGTTACGATCTTCCTGAAGTATCGGGCCATTGTTACGATCTTCCCGAAGTATCGGACCATTGTTACGATCTTCCCAAAGTATCGGACCATTGTTGCGATCTTCACAAAGTATTGGACTACTATTACGATCTTCACGAAGTATTGGGCCATTGTAACGATCTTCTCTTAGAATTGGACCATTATTACGATCTTCCCGAAGTATCGGACGATTGTTACGATCTTCCCGAAGAATCGGACCATTGTTACGATCTTCCCGAAGTATTGAACTACGATCTTCCCGAAGTATCTGTCCATTGCTACGGTCATCTCGAAGTATCGGACCATCATTACGACCTTTCCGAAGTATTGCACCAGTGTTGCGATCATCTCGTAGTATTGGACCATTGTTACGATCTTTGCAACGTATCCGACGACCATCTTTTCGATCTTCACGAAGTACTGGACCGTCGTTTCGATCTTCACGAAGTATTGGACCATCGTTATGATCTTCGCGAAGTATTGGACCATCGTTACGATCTTCACGAAGTATTGGACCATTGTTACGATCTTCGCGAAGTATTGGACCATTGTTACGATCTTCGCGAAGTATTGGACCATCGTTGCGATCTTCACGAAGTATTGGACCATTGTTACGATCTTCCCGAAGTATTGGGCCATTGTTACGATCTTCACGAAGTATTGGACCATTGTTACGATCTTGGCGAAGTATTGGGCCATTATTACGATCTTCACGAAGTATTGGGCCATTGTTACGATCTTCGCGAAGTATTGGACCATTGTTACGATCTTCACGAAGTATTGGACCATCGTTACAATCTTCAAGAAGTATGGCACCAGAACGACCTCTTAGAGGATCCGATCTACCATTTGATGGCCTATTTGATTCATTGCACATATCCTCTCTGGAATGTCTGACATGGTGTCTATTTCTGTTATCAGTCTTTGTATGCGATTTATGGTGTCTTCTTTCATGCCTTTGCTCATTAGAACTGTGTTTTTTGTCATTATTATGTCTAGCTCTGTGTTTAGTATGCCTTTTATCCGTGTCAAATCGCAAATCACTATATTTATCATTTCTAGAGTCTGTGCCATATTGCGAATCACTATAATTAGCATTTCTAGAGTCTGTGCCATATCGCGAATCACTATAATTAGCATTTTTACTGTCTGGATCATATATTGAATCAGAATGGCCTGTACAATCACTACCACGCCTAGAAGCACTTGGACAATTTTGTCTATCAGTCAATGAAACTCTGTCATCGGGTATGGAATATGCCCCATCACTATCAATTTCTCCGTCCTCCAATAAGATGGCCCTATCACTGGCCCTATCACTGGCCCCATTGCTTCTTCTGGGCCCCAAATTATCATCAACTTCATCTCTGTCATCTCGTAAAATTACACCACTCACAGACCTTTCTGAGCCCCTATTATCCCTTTCCTGGCAAGCCCTGTTATCCCTATCACGATCCCTATCACTGTAGGGGCTCCTATTATCCCTTTCCCTGCCATGACTAAAAGGGCTCCTGTTATCTCTGTCACGTTCGGGGCTGAAGGGGCTCCTGTTATGCTTTTCCCGGCCAGGACTGAATGTATCTCTTTTATGTCTGTGGTGACCTGACCTTTTATGATCAGCATCTCGAGAGCCTGAATGTTTTCCTTTTCTCTTATGGTGCCTGTCTTCATCATGCCTAAAATAAAAGAAAATTTTAACTTAAATTCATACATCTCCCGAAGAAATCTCAAACTGAAATATCAACTCAAATTGAGACTTTGCTCAAATTGAAGTTGAGTCTGAGACAAGTATGGTATAAAGTTCAAGCTGTTATAAATTTACAGTCTCGCGTTGAAATTTAGGCAAATGACTACTATTACATAATTGAGATGAGATTTCCTCAGTTTGAGATGCTTATGTATAGCTAGGCTATTTTGACTTGAGTCTGACCTTTTTGCAAGAATATATTACAAGGTTCTTGCTTTGAATATATCAATTTCCACAAGCAATATCATGCAATATCGGTATTTCAGATTTGTGTTTATATTACAAGTCGAGCGTCTCAGTGATACTCCCCGATTATGAAAACATACAATTGGTGTTATATACTTTGACAATAATATCAAGTTATGCTAATCAATAGGTCAAGCTCATGTCAATGTGGACAAGCTAAATATCTGGCCAAGATCTCCTATATAGTTAACTAAGCTCAATTACTCAGTATTTGAGATAAGTTACTTTAATAGGAGATCAGGCCCCAATCTCCCGAAGAAACTGAACCTGAGCGAGATCTCATCTCAAATATTGGATTGTGTATTTATGTTAAATCAAATTCAAGGCTTGAATGGAATTTGGCACCACTATACAGAAATTACATTCTGAGTTAATTACAGCATCATTTCAAAAGCTTGAACTTCATATTTATGTATAATTCTGACTCTGATTTTAGCAATATCTCAATTTGAGTTGAGATTTCTACTTGAGATGCTTCGAGAGATCGGGGCCAGGCCCGGTGATTATAAACATTCATCATTCTCATACTCAAACTGAGTCCTCCAATCTCAAACTTGAAAAAATAGCTTTTTATTGACCTAAATGCAATCAAAACCAACACCAAGTTAATTGTAGCAAATGGTCTAACCAAGAAAATGAACCCCCATTTCATATGTTTCCATCAAGTAATAAAGAAGTTACAGCATTTTTTATATCCAAGAAATGCTCCAATTGGAGTACGGAGTACAAGTTGGAGCATGGAGTACGTACTCCAAAGTTTATAATCACCGGGCCAGGCCCCGATATCCCTAAACATCTCAAACTGAGTGTTACTGTCATGTGTTCTAATGTCAATTTCCACGAGGGACTGAAATACCAATTTGCATCACAAAACAGAAAAATTGTTGGATGATCTGAGAACATACCAGAACAATTTTAATTAAGAGCTTGAACTTCAAATTTACTATTTTTGAGATAAATTTGGGCTTCAATGCTTCGTAAGATCAGGCGTCTGCAATATGTCAACAATTCAGTTAATTTACATCTATGACAGCCACGAAGTGACATAGTGGACAACAATTTAACTTGAGTATGAAAATTGATTAGCTCCGAGAAAGTCGGACAACTGTTAAATAATCATTACCTATACAAGAAAATATAACTCTGTTTTTGTTTTAAAAATTAAATGATATACTGTAAACTCATTTAATTTCGATGAGAGATAATTTCATGGTTTTGGTTAAAAAAAGACCCATTTCGATAGGGCCTTAATTTGTGGATTTTGCATTTCAGGTAATAAATACAAGGATCCGAATTATTGTTGATGGAATTGACTTTCGTCATATAGCTGAACCACAAAATCCACGAAATTTAATCCCCCATGAAAATGAACAATTTTTCAGTTTACGTTAAAGTTCCAGTAAATTACAGACCTGGTCATTAGCAATCATGGTTAAGCCTGATAAACACCCACCAACTCGAAGCCTGACACCTAATAATTTATTATAAAATAAACAAATAAGGAAAATTAAGGATTCTAAAACCTAAAATCGGACACATGCGAAATTATGAGACATATTACAGTTAGAAACATTTTTAGTTTGAGCTTGAGTGTAGTTGAGCATGAAAAGAGACTATTACGCCTCGTTTGCA
Organism: Spisula subtruncata; assembly: GCA_963678985.1. Taxonomy (NCBI): domain Eukaryota; kingdom Metazoa; phylum Mollusca; class Bivalvia; order Venerida; family Mactridae; genus Spisula; species Spisula subtruncata. The sequence goes on along the minus strand of OY787673.1, from coordinate 33,029,492 downwards.
TATTCCCTTCTTATTTCAATGTGACGTCAGTCAGTCAAATAATCGCATAGACCAGTCAATATAAGGCATATTGCTCAAGGGCAGAGCACTGTCCTGACTTAATCTCTAAATATTTAGATTCGATATAATATAACAAATAAAACATCGCTTTGAACCATACACCATTCTTGCTCAGACTGCCCATTTGGTCAACATCCATATTGACTTTAAAGCCATGTGTTACTTGTTAATTGATAATCGTGGGGCCAAGGCTGTTATTCACAAAGCATCATAAGTTAGTATAAAACTTCAATATTTTGTCCTAGGTTAAACATTTGTGTTAATCATATTTTCCACGCAATGGAGTATTAACCCACGTTTATTTAGTGATTATTGCAGCTCGTTCAATTTACACAAAGCTTTAAATCAATTATCTTCAATTATGTTTAGCTGCAACACTTAAGAAAATTTAACGTTTTTAAGAAAATTCTACTAAGTAATAGCATATAACTTAAGATGCTCTGAGAACACCAGCCAGGGCATCTCAAGTGAAAACGTAGAATTTCCTCAAACGCTTACAATTTCCTCAAACGCTTACAATTTCCTTAAGTGTAACAGTTAAACAGGAAAAAAAATAAGATTATCGACTTTTTACATTGTTTTGAAGCATTATGTAAAGCGCTACAATAATAACCAAAAAAACTATGAGATATTTTTCGTTTCTAGCAAATTATGTACAGTTCAAATTTTTAACTTATATAATAAGTACAAATATTTAATTTTCCCTTAAGATGCTTAAGTTTGTGAATACTAGGGGCCTTATTCACCAATGTTGTGAGACTGAAACTCATACATAGACTAACAAGAGGGCCCAAAGGGCCCTAGGTCACTCACCTGTTGCACATTGGTCTAGGAATCATTTTATACAACTTACATTCTGACCATATTTCATTAATATTGGATCAAAACGGCCATCTATGGAGGGTACACAAGGTTTTTTAAGATTTGACCTAGTTTTTGACCCCACATAACCCAGTTTTGAACTTGGTATGGTTTTTGTGAAGATCAACATTCTGACCAAGTTTCATGAAAATTGGATAAAAACTTTGATCTGTGGAGTGAACACAATGTTTTTCTAAGATTTTTGACCAAACATGACCCAGTTTCAAACATGGCCTAGATTTCATGGAGAACAACATTTTGACCAAGTTTCAAGAAGATTGGATGAAAACGGTGACCTCTAGAGTGTACACAATGTCTTTTCTAAGATTTGACCTAGTGACCTTGTTTTTTACCCAACATAACCAAGTTTCACACTTGGTCTAGATTTCATGGAGAACAAAATTCTGAGTAAGTTTCATGAAGATTTGATCAAAATGGTGACCTCTGGAGTGTACACAAGGTTTTTCTAAGATTTGACCTAGTGACCTAGTTTTTGTCCCTACTAGTCCAATTTTCGACCTTGGCCTAGATTGCATGGAGAACAACATTCCGACTAAGTTATATGAAGATTGTATCAAAATGGTGACCTCTGGAGTGTACACAAGGTGTTTCTAAGATTTGACATAGTGACCTAATTTTTGACCCCACATGACCAAGTTTCAAACTTGGCCTAGATTTCATGGAGAACAACATTCTGACGAAGTTTCATGAAGATTGTTTGGACGACGGACGGACGACGAGTGATCATAAAAGCTCACCTTGTGACAAGGTGAGCTAAAAATTGACAATATTAATAATCACTGCCATTTCTTTGCAATTGCAATTAATCATATGAAATTTTATCTGATAAGTTCCTATTACCTGCTGATCACGTATACATATACTGATCATATATATTTGTATCCAAATTTGTACAACAATAACATCACAAGAGCTAATTGTCAATGAACATTTCGCAATAAAAATGTAAGTCTGAATTTTAGACTTACAATGTTGGTGAATAAGGCCCCTGGTCAATATCTCCACATTAATTGCAAATAAATGAAAATATCACCTTCGGCGATGAGAGTGCCGGTGTTTTCTATCATCATGCTTGTCATTATCATTTAAACTGCTTTCTTGTCTGTGATCTGAGTTCTGATTGGCTGATCTGTGATCTGTGTTCTGATTGGCTGATCTGTGATCTGTGTTCTGATTGGCTGATCTGTGCTCTGTGTTCTGATTGGCGGAACTGTGATGTGTGTTCTGATTGGCTGAATGTAACACCATATTTGATTGGTTAATCTGTTGCATCACATGACCAGCTGTTCCAGGTATTTGCATCTAAAAAAGTGAATCAACTTTTAAGGTTCTTTTCTTACCCTGAGAAATAACCACATAACAAGGTCTATCTAAGATTACAATCATGAAGAAACTAAGAAAAAGAGGGCCCAAAGGGCCCTAGGTCGCTCACCTGTTGCACATTAGTCTAGGTATCAGTACAACATACATTCTGACCATTTTTCATGATGATTGGACCAAAACAAGGGTCTCTAGAGTGAGCACAAGGTTTTTCCAAAGATTTGACCTAGTGACCTAGTTCTTGACTCTATATGGCCAAGATTAAAACTTGACCTAGATTGCATGGAGAACGACATTCTGGCCAAGTTTCATGAAGATTGGATCAACACAGTGACCTCTGGGGTGATCACAAGGTTTTTCTAAGATTTGACCTAGTAACCTTGTTTTTGACCCCACATGACCCAGTTTATAACTTGGCCTAGATTTCATAGAGAACAACATTCTGACCAAGTTTCATAATGATTGGATCAAAGCGGCAACATAGTGACCTAGTTTTGCCTCTAGAGAGAACGCAAGCAAATTGTTGAGAGACGGATGACGGACGACAGAAGGACGGCGGATGAAGAGTGATCACCAAAGGTCACTATGTGACAGGTGAGCTAAAAACTGATTATGCACCTTATAAAATATTAACCCATCAATGACAGACCTAGATAAGTCCAAACAAACTAATGAACATAATTAAATCAAGGGATACAAGAGATGTAAAACTGTTAAACATGTTTGCCACATTTAAGGATTTTCAGCCCAAGATTATTTGGAGAGAGAAAGAAAGATAATACCCTAGGGTTTCTACTGAGCCATAATGGGCAATCATGAAAACGAGTCACAAACTTGTTTGATTTGGGTGCTATTAACATTCATCTGAACAAACATTACCGGTATTTTATTGTTATAATTCAGATTATGGATCTTCACAGACCATAACTTCAGCAATTATTTGAATTTTTCATCAAATAACCCTTTCTTTAATGCAGAAATGTTCATTTTTTCTAATAAATAGGTAGCAAGTCCGGGTTTCCTGGAATTGTAGGAGCCTAAGCCCGGTGATTATAAACATTTCTCAATCTCATACTCAAACTCCATACTCCATGCTCCAACTTTAAAAACAGACTTTTTTAGAATCTTGCATCAAAACCAACACCAACTTGTAGCAAATAGTCTAACTAAGAAAATGAACCCCTATTTTATATGTTTCCAGTCAGTAATAAAAAAGTTACAGCAGTTTTTGTAACTAAGAAATGCTCCAATTGGAGTACGGAGTATGAGTTGGAGCATGGAGTAGGTACTCCAATGTTTATAATCACTAGGCCTGGTTATATTACCTGTGGAGGCATGTAAGGTGGCACAACATTAGGAACCATTGGTATACCCGGCATTACACCAGCTCCCCAAGGCAAGGCAACAGGTGGCATCAATCCAGCTGGCATCTGGGCAACATTCATCGGATTAAAAAGTCTCATGTGGGGAACAGCTGATCCTATAGGTGGTAAGTTTGGTATGGGTCCAACATTTGGAGGCCTGCAATACGATAAAAACTTCTTTAGTGTAATGTAACATAGTTACAAATTGTAAACTAGTATTATAATTATAGAGTACTGTAAAATCATTTAATTTCGTTGGGACGAAATTTTGTGGTTTTGGTAAAAAAGACAATTTCGTTGGGACTTGAATTCGTGGATTTTGCATTACAGCTGATAGAACAAGGGTCAAACTTTATGTTTGTTGGGATTAAAGTTCGTGGTTTGGATGAACCACGAAATTCTCAAAATTTAATCCCCCACGAAAATTAATGATTTTACAGTATTTATCACATACCCTGCAGCATGGGAGTACATTAAAGCCGAGCCAGAAATATTGTTATGCACTCCCAGCTCATTCATCAAACATCATGGGGGGGCGTTAACTAGATGAGGGGGGGGGCTAAAACAAGGAATTTCGGTATTTACCACAGGTGAGTTGGTGTAATACACTGAAGGTTCAAGTCCTGAGACACAAACCTGAACTTTATCAGGGCTTTCATTTGTCTCTTGAAACTGCATTTTGACTGTTATCTTTGACGAAATTGCTTATTTTGACTATTGAAAATTTAAGGAGAAGAATCAAATTTACTATAAGTGGAATACAAATTTTCTAGCAATATTTTGATATCTCTTGAAAATTGAGAGTCCGGAATCATTTTGACTCTTCACTATTGGAGCCAAGTAAAAACCCTGCTTTATACATTTACAATTTGTGCATTGAGCTTTCAAATGAAACTATAATTATTAATGTACAAACTAATTTATAGCCTTTCAACAATCGGACATGTATTTTGACACCATGTATTGTGTGTATAGCTAGTTTGCGATAGAAAAAATCGAGTTTTTTTAAAGATTTCTGAAAATCTATTTATCAGATTTTGGTAAAAAATTACACAGAACTAAATAAACTTCCTACCTACTCCCATTTTGAATTTCATAATTTTTAGCCAAAAATTAAAATACATTTATTCTTTATTACATATTGAAATCACATGCGTATTTACAAATTAACGCAGGGAGGTAATCTGGTATTCCATTGATGATTTTCTATCAAGTATTTAACCGTTACAATCCGTGATCGGCGGGATTGAGATTGCTGTTATAAAGACAAGACTTAGGAGGCCCGCATGATTCGGTTTATTTAGGTATGTCGCATATAAACAATCTACAGCAATTAAATGTACTTTGTCATATTCACAGACGGGCCTCGCATGTGTTAAATTAAGTAGGTTGCAAATACGCAAATATACCGTAATGCGTATCTCAAAATCGTAAAATTGGCTGTTGCAAGTATCATGTCTTCTAACTTGATATTTCATACAAAACTACAAATATGTTACATAGAACTTATGAACAAAACTTTTTTAACTCATGTCTGATGTTGCTGAAATTTCAGTGTGTATTAGGTAGATATATTTCATTTATTCGTGCCAAATTTCATACTTGTAGGTTTAGTAATTACAGAGAAATGTTCAAAAAACACGATTTTTTTCTATCGCAAACTAGCTATAACAGCATATATATATATATATGAGCCGTTCTACAGGAAAACGGGGCTTAATAACAAAATTATGAAAATATTGATAATACATGGTTAGAAAAAGGAGACTCTTGTGAACAGTTTCTGAAAATTAGAACAAATTATTCCATGCACTTACAAAGTCCACTACCGCCTACATGTTGAGTGACGCCGCGAACGTTATTCTCTACGTTTTTTACGTAACTTCAACTGGTATTTTTAAGACCCAGCATTTTATAATTTTTTGACGTAAGCTTTTAAAATTGTGACCAATTTAGAATCATATTCTTATTTTAAGAAAACGTGTTCAATTTCTGAGTGTTTGCTTACAGGAAAAAACAGCAAGTGTTTTTAGCCACTGAACCATTGTTTTCCTTGATAGGAGTACTTTTTAGAAACCAATCACCATAGCAAAGACAGAAGACAATTTATCATAATTTTAAAGAAAACTTGAAGCTAATAAAAAGTACCATACTATCCAATTACTTAAAGGGACTGCGTCACGTTTCAGCATTTAGCATAATATACAAAATTTTAAATATTCACTAATTTTTGGCATAGATGCCTGTATGTCCCATAAACAAGCACACTGATATAAATATAACTTGTTAAACATCAGGATTTTGTAATTATTAAAGTATTTTACCTCCAAATTCTATACCGTATTAAGTCGGTGTAGATTTTCATACTACTCTGATTTAAATTGCCTGAAATTTACTCGCATGTGATGAAAACGAATTTAAAAACAAACCATATACTTCATAGATGTTTAGACTGAAGTTTGTTTATGTTACTGTCTGATCTAGTGAACAATACTACTCGCTCACCATGCTAAAAGGAAAAATTACGCTGTTTTTAAAAAGAAAAACAAACGGGTGTGCGCGATGTTGAAAGTGGTTCAAATTGATTATTTGCAATAAATATTTCTCAAAGCAACAGTCAACAATGTTCTATTATATAAATACTAGATTTGGTAAGAGAAGTATACTTATTAAAAATATTCGCCCCATCTGTAAGACAGGCCCTTTAAATATGAAATCAAAGGACACAATTTTTTCCTCATTTTTTCTTAGTCATACTACATAGTTACAAAGGTATGTAATTAAGCCCGGTTTTCCTGGAGAACGGCTCATGTATATTTTTCCTCATTTTTCTAAGTCTTAAGTTACATGACAAAGCAATGCCATTTAAAGCCCGGTTTTCCTGGAGAAGGGCTCATATATAATTATATTTACCTTGGACTGTTGTTCAGCATTGTAGGATTGGGACTTGAATGTCTCGGGCCAAACAGCTGTCCAGTAATGTCCGTATTTTGAAAGTTTGCCATTTTGTAAACCCTAAAATAGAAAAAAAAATAACTTCATACATATCACATAATCAGTGAAAGGAATTCATGACCTTTACAAGTTCCGAGTCCTGGACTCACAAAAATCAGTAAGGAAGACTTAGTGTAGTTTAAAATTATGTGAGTTCCCAAAATGCATTGAGATTTCTAAAAAAAATAATTTTGAAGATTACTTCATATCTTAAATATAATCAGTACTCTGGCTTTCAACTACTAATAGTGTTAAAATAAACCAGTTATCCACATTTCTTCAACAGGTTACTTTAATGTTTAACGTTTAATGAAATATTTAGAATCTGGACTCATTCTTTAATTTTTGGACTCATAGATTTGAAAGTTATTGAGTCCCAGGACTCGTTCATTGAAATTTGTAAAAAAAATAACAGAGAGTTGCGTGTCAACATTTTAAAGTACCGGGCAGATAATTATTGCCTTTGAAATAGTCCTACTCCGGATCTCCACTAATCTGTAGGTACAAATAGATTTTTACTGTTATAATCCTTGTGACACTTGAATATTAATATCTGGACAATAGCGTTTGGATCAGTTGTATTTGCATATGAATACAAAACCCGACTAACTAGGCCAGATTTGTTTGTACCTACATGTAAATTAATGGGAAAACCACCTTGCACAGAGTTCCGGATATCAACTATTCTTGCTAGGTGTGATATACAGTGTTAAACACTGTCTGAAACCTTTAAACATAGTATTCAAGGCACTACTCCATGTAATTTCATGAAATTATTAATGGTTTTATGCCAACCCTGTGTCAAACTGGCCCTCTTCTCCCAACTGTATGAGGTGTTTCAGTCATTTTTGTGTCTACTAAAGTACTTGTACCAAAGGTCCCAGGCAGTTATCTCTGTTTTTGTTCTCTCACTGTATTCCCATGACATGTTTTACACGGCTCACCAACAATAGGTATACAGAGGTTATTTCCCCATTCATGTGCCTGTATAACACGGCGGTTTTTAGGTCCCAGATAAGACAAAAACATATGATTGGGGGCTACTCTATGAGTAGCAGTTTTTTGAGATACTCTGTATTTGTTACTTTCTCATCTATTAATGATTTGTTTATACTAGATATGTTTTACAATGTGTTATTATCAATTTTATATTGTTTATTATGTTATGGCTTTAATAAAAGCCCTTTAACGACATTGGTTGTTTAGCTATTTATTTTGTCTTACAAGCTGCACAAACTCATTTTCTTAGAAAGACCACTTGATGGCCATAAAACACTATTTTTAGAACAGAGAAGAAACAATGTTTATTTACTTCATTTATTTAAGTTTAAAGTTTAAGCAAGAGAAATCTCCACCATTTTCATTGAAATTTCCTGCATTTTCATCATCAATCTCCTGAATTGACATCAGGAAAATATGGCATGTGTGAAATTTACAGATAACAAAAACAGATGATCTATAAATAACTTACTTTCTTAGACCTGATATGGTTTATAGAATACAAATGAAATCAATTACAATTTACCTGACCTCTAGACAGACCTACGAGCATTGGTTGGAGATCCAGTAACCTCTACTGGTTGATGTCTTTGGTTCATTTTAACGATAATTCTGGAAATACTTTAATCTAGTTCTTGAAATTTCACTTCAACAAAGCTAGGTTTGTCGTTCTGAACTTATTTGTTTACTTCTCTTGTCAAATATTTAACATGTATAAACCCTGATGAAGGCTTAAATGTTAAGCCGAAACGTAGGTAATAATAAAATGATAAACTCCTCCATTGTTTAGTCGTGTGGTTCCACTTACTCCTTTATTTATTGTTCTCAAATATTTAACTTATAAATTGTAACTTTGTAATGAATAAAATGTAACTAACTGCTGCCAAAAACCAAGCGACAAGCGCCTAAATGATCAACAACGGATGATTAAAATTAATAGCCGCAATAAAGCGTTTTTGAGGGTGTCCGGAAGTCAGGGTGGCCACAGAAAATGAAGAAAGAAATTCCCTGATTATTCCCTGATCAAAAGCTTATTTTCCATGATTTGTGCAGCGTTTGAGACCGTGGTTTAGTAAAGGCTGTTTTATTATTTAACGTAAAACCTAATGGCAATATAGGATATGGTGCAAACTTTATCTTACTATTTCTTTTTGCAGCTACCTGATAAGATGTTTATATAGATTAAACTTAATTTGCGAGCGAAGCGAGCACGAAAATTCACATTTCATACTTTTTCACCGAAACAAACGGCAAATTAACTATTACAAGACTATTTTATTTCTCCGATTTTGGAAAAATTCCCTGATAATTCCCTGATTTTTCCCTGCAGGGAATTTATTTTGGGCATTTTCCCTGTTTTCCCTGTTTTCCAGAGTCTGTGGCCACCCTGGGAAGTGTAAGTCCATCATGATTCCAGGACCTATGCCAGACATAGTTCTGGGTACCCATAACTAAATAACCTTTATTGATAATGACGGTGATCTAAGTTATGGAATTGTCCCCTTTTAAAGTCAACTGTTTAAGATAAAAGCTCGGAATGCAAGTTCACTGTTCGAAATTCGCCGAAAAAATAGCGCATGCGTATATAAAAGTTAAATATCAATCAAATGTTTTGTCAAAAAGTTATCAATATATCACCTACTAAATTATAACCATCCAACACCCTATGTTTCAATTCACTTCCGTGTTTACACTAACAGCGCCGCCATTGTGAATATTTAATGTGTTGCAGGTGCGCGCAAGTGCATTTTCGAAAATACAATTTTTTATAATAAATAAACACGTTATTTTCAAAAACTAACTTGAAACACACTAAAAATTAATGCTATTTTCGCAGACAACAATCTGAGGTAACACCGGGAAACCCCAAAATGAATCACGTGGTTTGTTGCGGAACACTTTTGTAATCGCTAGAAACTGGGAAATCCATAGGATTGAAACAATCGACGGAATTGATCGTATTTCTTATGATTTATAGAGGAACATAGCCTCTATTCCTATAAGTTCGTGCACACCTACAAGTTTGTGCATTTCAGTAAAACATTGATTACTCTGCTAAAACTCACATTTTCGTGTCCAAATTCATTTTAAATTATTGAGAAGACATTCTGCCAGCCAAATAATGCAAACAAATATTTTAAAAACAGGGTTTGTTACGTCTGTGGCGCGTTTTGTCCGAGCACCGATTTTTTTGTTTACATATTCACCGCTTCCGGTCGTGAAATTTGTTTTTCTTATTTTTTTCAATAGATGCGATATATTTACGATCGGAAAAGCTGCTGACCTGTTGACAATAGATCAAACTTGATTTTATGCGACTTTTTATTTGCAAAATATTTCACGTGCTCTCCTAGTGACGTCATCAATTTATGTGCACAAACTCACAGGTCACAATGTTTATTTCACGACTGCAGACTGCATGTAGCATTGACTCTGATTTTTAGCAGTTTGACATTCAATTTGTGTTTGAATTTTGTTCAAAGATAGATAATTGATATTGTTGAGCATAAAGATGGTTCCAATTAAATTGTTTTTGTGCAGATGTGCCCATTTGAAATTTTGGGTGCACGAACTTACAGGTGTAGTGGCTACCATAGTTTTGCACTGAGCCCTCGCTATAGTAGATAGATAACAAAGTGCAGACAAACTCAGAAACTAGTAGATTATTCACAGAACACTGCTTGCCGATAGTGTGTAGTTGCATGGATGTAGGTAAGCAATCAAATGTGTTAGTGGGTTGAGATTCTGTAAGGCAACAGGCTCCTGATCTGTCACGATATATGGTGTAGACGGCTGACCACTACATATCCGGACACTATTACAGTCAGTTAGCGGAGCATAATCAGCTATGTATTACCATGACGGGTGACTTTAGCACATAAAGTACAATATTTTAAACATCTTACATATAACATTACGAGAATAAATCATTTACCGCGACTCAGTAAGCTAGTGGAGCAGAATATCGAATGAAAAATGGTTTTACAATGGAGATCGCCATTTTTTTGTACTACTTCCGGTAAGGTTTAGGTCAAAAACCATCAAATTTTTAACTAAAAAACCTGTTTGCCAAGAAAACCACAGGGTCATGTCAAAGATATAAAATACCGTTGGTTTAGGCAAAGACCCGCTTAGCTAAGTCGGTAGAGCGCGAGACTAGTAGTCACTACTGATCTCGGAGTTTTGGGTTCGAATCGAGGGCGGGCCAACTAAAATTACTACAGTCAGGTGCCAAATTAAAGTTCACAAAGTAAAAAATTCATGAAAAAGTGGACAGATTTTTTCACTTCAAAATTGCATGGCACGATAAATAGAAATGTATTATAGTATAATTTGGTATCATATGATGGAATAGTCCAAGCATGATTTGATTCTGTTCAGAAAATAATTTACATTTATCAAATTTTTGGTAACTAGGCAATTTAAGAACATCAATAGAAATTCTTCATTGACCGAATAAGCCTGGTTGCCATGGCTACATACTTTTAGTATTTTTTTTTTCAATCATACAGAAATATAAAAGAGTAGATCTAATTGAGATTCTAGTAAGTTTGTACAATGTAAAGTAATTAAATCTCGAAGATGAATAACAAAAAGTGTAGTTCCCATTGACTCCCATGTAAATTTTGTCATTTTCACGTTAAAAAAGATCAAAACAAAATTCAAATGTTTGTTATTTTCATATTGGAACTCCGATTTTCTTCATATAAAAACTGTTCTAATGTAAAATCTACTGTGGTAAAAGTCAACATTAATTTAAATATTTCGTGGTATATGTGTTACCATGACAACATTGTCAAATGGACTAACCATCAATTTTTAGTGGTGTTCTAGAATTGCATAGCAACCGAGAATGGACTGTGTAAATGAGTCAAGTGCATGACAGTTTTATCAGAAATTGATTATCCTACTAAATGATAGTAAACATAGTCTAATTGTCCCTATTTTACAATTGTTATATTCTTCTAACTGAAGAAATTCATCAAATTATTTTGTGATTTTTCGCTCTGTGAACTTTAATTTGGCACGGGACTGTACAAAGTAGTCTTTCGGATGAGACTTAAAACCGAGGTCCCATGTATGGGGGCTATGGTGCTATACACTGAAATGTAAAAGAACCAGGGATGCCTCTGGAATTGGGACATCTTCTGTATCATGCACTATCCCCCAACAACTAAAAGTACTAAAACATTTCTGGGGGCCTCGCCCATATCATTATGGATTATCTGGTGGCGAGGATGAAGAATCTGATTAAATAATAGGCAAAGACATTTGTATAACATTTTTGACTTTCCACATGTATAGTTTTTTTATTTCATGCTAACCGGTTGTTTACGGCGGAATAACGGTGGATTATTCCCCGATAATTTCACTGTCCATAATTTCACTGTTCATAATTTCACGGCAAACATACTATTTTTTTAAACAAATTTCCCCGCCGCCAAATATAAAATAATAAGCATTTTCACTTGCTCTCTTAATTTTAACAAATAACAGAACGTTATATGTACATAAATGTAAAACAAATGGACGTAATTGAAGCCAGTGCAGAAGAACTATTTGCTTGCAACTCGACGCGTGCATGGCGGGAAAACGACGTCACGCAAAACATTTCATGTATATAGTGGAGTATTTCCATAATTTAAGGAATTTGAAGCATTAAATAAATAGAATATTAGTATTTTACCGTGTATGATCGTTTGATAATTCACCTCGTGAGCAGCTGACTTATATTACATCAGCTGCTCACTCGGTGAATTATCAGCCGATCATACACGGAAAAATACAAATATCCTCTATGTAAACTCGTATGAATTATTATTAACCTGCGGCATTGAGCCGCATGTTATATTTGTATGCAACAAGAACAATTTTCATGTAGGTGCACGTGACCTGTTCTGGATGGTTTACCATTTCAAAAAAAAAATCCAAAAAAATCAGCATTTTTTAAGAATGTCGTGAACCAGACTAATACCATTTTTTTTATTTTTTTTTTATTTAGATTCGTATGGATCTATTTTATTTTATTTTAAAATAAAGTATTACTAGTAACCATAATTTACCCCTTTAAGTAATAATTAATAAGAAAAAATGTGTTTCGAAATGTGTTTTAACGCGCACTTGACCTTTCGTTAGTCTGGTTCACGCGTTATTTTTTTTGCCGCGCGTAAAATTTGGTTCGGAAAACATGCCCCCCCCCTATTTATCTTTTTTATTAGTCAACATATAATTTTTATAAATACATGGCTGAACAGATTATTTTCCCAATTTTTTTATAAATGTAAAGATATTTAAAATCGATGCTGTAAAACAGGATTTATGACGAGTTAAAGTAGACGCATTCTTTTTCTTTTTTTTTCACGAGCCCGATAATCGGCTTTTTTGATATCGTACAAACAGTACGGTACAATGTACATAGAAAATAAGTTATGGGTTACTAACCAGGATCATCTCTAGTTGGGTGGGACACAGTAAATAGCGTTTCTGAAATGACCAAGTGTCCCGGCCGAGCATCGAACCAGGGACCTCTCGATCAGGAGTCAAGCGTCTTACCACTCGACCACCGTGCCACCACTGTACAAGTCATTTGGCATCAATTGAAATATTAATTTTTACAGCACCTGTATCCGGTTGTCTCGTAATTTCTTGCTTCTTAACTGTTTCAACGGCACATTCTCACTCGCGAATGCAAGTTAAAAAAATACATGCACCAATCAAATTTCGGAAGTAAATTTGATAAAATCAAGAACAATGTAGATTGTTAATGAAAATTCGTAAACTCATAGTTTGTGAATATCGATCCAATTCACACTCTGCGTACGCACAGTTTTAAACCCTCGTTAGTAAATGTCTACATGTGGATGTTAACGAGTAACCCTATTGAAGTTGAAGTTCTGTATGTCTAGGTCGATGCTTTGAATCATGTTAACAAGTCAATCATTTATATACCACAAAATGATCCTATAGATCCAACGGATCCTATAAATCCACTGAGTCCATATAATCCAATAATTCCGGTAAATCCGATAAGTCAAGATTCGTTACATTACTATTAATGTCTATTGTAATGTTGTGAAATCTAATATTTGTGTTTAAATGTGGTAAATTTGGAGTGGTATACCTACTTACCAAATTACGCATTCTTCTCGAGTGCTATTGACTATGGTGATATATTAAATATGTATTGAAAATCGGAAACAATTAACACCATTTAAAATCATTACTACCCTTATTGTTCCAGGGCCCGAAATTACAAACAAAACTTCAGCACTTAAATATTGAAAATGTTATTCACATGGGCGTAGGAGCGTTTTCAACATTTGGGGGCAAGCATTTGGCAACAGGGGTAAATTTTTTCTTAAATATTGAATTGTTCTCTTAAACGTCCACAACCCTCCCATATCGATATAATAACTTTAAGTTTATTGTTTTATTGCTTTAGTAAATACGTGGTAACAGGAAGTTAATCTGTAAACCTCGCCACCCGAACGATATCACCTCGCCTGATAACGTTGTTCTCACCGGACAGTGGACCAGAGTTTCTCTATGTCCCGACCCCGAGGATTTAGACATTAAGCATTACCTCCAGGGGATTTAGACGTCAAAAAATGAAAATGTCTATTTTCCCCTTGGTCGCCGGCGGGTGGGCGGGCACACTATTGACTAGTGCATAGACACAAAGTCCGGGAGATGTCACCTGATGGTATGTAGCACGTGCAATTAGTCGATGATGGAATAAATGGGAAATGTACATGGAATGTTCCTTTAAAAAGGATAAGATACAAATCGACTTGTAGAATATTGAAATAAAGGTATGAGGAAATCGGACAGGGAAGGAAGCACTCAGCCTAACCAACCGAGTGTAGAAATCAGTAACACCACAACGCAACTACACTGAACAATACCCACACATAAGCCAAAGAAAAAAAATTAAAAGTCCAAGTCCCCGCCGAAAAATGCAGGATGACCCAATTCCACAAAGTAATTTGTAGAATAGCGGTGATTCGATGAAACCGAATGAAACGCAGCCAAGAAACATTTTGAATGTATTTGTACACATATCGATGGCTTAGAATGAGAATGTCGTAACTACTACTTACGACCTTATAAGACTGTTACATATATGAAGTATGCATCTTAAGAACTTGTCATGTTGACCAAACTGACATCACTGCGGTATAACGTACACCGGATATTGCTAGCAAGATGAGTAATATTATCAATTTTCGCGACATTCTAGTGTTGACAAGGGTAAGTTCAGAGATGATTTTTAGTTTTTCTGAGCGTGTTTAATGTACATTTTATACAAAACTATCTCCTCCATAAATTTTCCTAGGCTGTGCAACCGGTAAATTGCCGGGAATTTCTTAAAAGTCTTATTAAAAGACCAAACTCGTATCGTTACTCACGCAGAAAGTAAGCTCGATCTGTCGAAATTAGATGTTTTTGTTCATATTTTTCGTTAAAATACTCAACTTGAATCGAGCGAATTGTCATTCTTGTTGCAAAGATTATATTGCAAATGTAGTATCCGAAACTAATAGAAAATGACGATGCATTGCGAGAATAAATGCTGGTGTAAGTGTACAGAGTATTGCTATATAGTTGCTCTCTGGTGTACGGAGTATTGCTGTATCGTGTACAGAGTATTGCTTTTACTTGTAGTGACTATTTGTCACTCAAATTGAATAAATACAAGGTAAAATCAGCGTTATTTTGTAAAAATAACTTATATTATATAGATATGTACCTATTTAGATTGGATTGTATTGACTACATGAAGCAATTAATGTAACAAGTCAATACTAGCTCTAAATCCTCCCTGAATTTTATGGGAAACTTCCATTAGTAACTGTGTATTTCACTTACAGTAAAGGGTCATAGCTGAACAATTGCATTAGACAAACGCAAAGCTACTACAATGTCCAATACTTCGAATTTTTGAATTAGCAACGTTGAATGTAAGTCATAGCAAAGAAACCTCATTGCAGCATCAGAAATAGTTGAGAGATTATAAAATAAACATTGGTGTGTATATATGGATGTGAATGACCTTATTTGCCATTTGACCATAAGCATGACTCTCAAAGAATTGCATATATCCAAGCTATATCACATTTGTACTACTCACAAAAACACTTTATGCATACACTTAAGCATTCTATATTGTTAATCGCATTCATCTGCCTGACGGTTGAAATATTTTAACATAATCATTTAAGAATATTCATATTATTTCGTATAACCCATAAGACAAGACCTTATTGGTGAGCAGACGTAATAATACGATAAAACTGTCCATTTACATACACTGTACTTTATTTACTCATTTTATTAAGCCGTACTCGTTGAGCTTATGTGCAATACTCTGTACACTAAACAACAATACTCTGTACACACACGCGTATCTGTTTTGGGGTGTATCTTAGTTGTATTTTTAACAATATTTATGAAATTTAGTCACAACATTTTTGGGTTCAATATAAACAAAATGGCCAGTTAAAAAATCTACAATTTGATAATACAGCCGTTTCAGAAGCTTGTGAAGTACTGCTGTCAATATTTGCGAGTGAGTAACGGCGTAATACTGATTCATTTGAACCTTTCTGTGAATATCTGATATAAGATAGTGTGCTATAAAGTTACCAAAATGTCCAAAGAAGTTAAACTCAATTGTGATATGCATAAGAAGTCAGTAATTTGGAAATTTTTGTCTCTAAACTCACCCTGGTCTCAATTTCATGTCCTTAAAATTGATAATATTACTCACTTTACAAGCAATATCCGGTGTACGTTATACCGCAGTGTAGTAATTTTCAGACAGTTTTCTCGTGTGTTTTTTCAATATATCGATTTTGTACTTACGACCTTCTCATTCGAAGCCAGCGATATGTAGATCTAGGTAAATATTTACACGATGTTTAATATACTCGTATGTATGTGAAGAACATCTGCAATCGTCATGTTATGTAAGACATACGTCGTCATGTCCTAATTAAGAAAACGTCACTATGATGTAGGCTACCACCATATCACCATGAAACACACTTACATACTGTTCAAGCAGTTTTGGTAGGATATTAAATGTCCACCAGGTGAGCTGAAATGAGCATACTTTCTGAGCAGCGGTTGATAATATTATTTCGTAACATAAGTAAAGACCACGTCCATTAAGGCGTGCGTCCTGGATGCGTGCGATCGAAGGTTCGAGTCCCGTTACAGATGTGGATGGTCGGTTAGTGAGTTTGCTAAAATAGCAACCTGGTAATATTGTTTGAATCCTGTTTGAGCAGATGATAGTTGAATTTCAAGACTTATCTTAAGATCGTATCACTAACCTCTTAGGATTGTTTGTTGAAACGCACATAAGACGATCATAAGACGATCCTAAGTGTAATCCTAGGATAAGATCTTAGGAATGATGATGAAATGCAGCCCTGTCTTTTTGTTGCTTACATTGCAATTGGTGTATTCGTATTAGCTATGGATCATGTACAAAGTAAAGGGTACTTGTCGTTTTACAAATATTATTCTAACTACTAGAATTGTAACGCCACCGATGTACACCAAACTACTTCAATTACCAACCGGTTGTACATGATTAATTACTAGCAGAATGGGTCATTCCACGATGACGTCTATGAAACATGGATACATTGTTTTCAGTATGTCGTTGATATCATTGAAACATGGATACATTGTATTCAATATGTCGTTGACGTCATTAAAACATGGATACATTGTATTCAATATGTTGTTGACGTCTTTGAAACATGGATACATTGTATTCAGTATGTCGTTGACGTCTTTGAAACATGGATACATTGTATTCGGTATGTCGTTGACGTCTTTGAAACATGGATACATTGTATTCAGTATTACATTGATGTGAGAATAATACTATATCGTACAAGTCGTAGGCTACGGTTACGACACATAAACGTTGCAATTATGACAATAAAATCAAACGTTGACCATCTTTATTATCCAAACTACGTCAAGAACATGATAATTATGTACTATTTTATGAAAAATGAATATGTACTGCACACATGAAGAATGCAATATTTATTTCAATAAATAATTATTCCATTAAACTTTTGTGCAATGAAAATTATATATTACCAAATTTATACTAATCTACTTAAGGTCGATTGTGAACAAGTTTTTCCAGCTTGTTTTAATCACTCTCAATATCTCATTCCTGATTCCACGAGGGTTTGAGAGTAGAAAATCCAGTTTCTCTTATGCTGAGCGTCTAGCAAAGGCATTCCTGGTACCATTTCTATTTCGTCTTTGGTATGACGCGGCATGGAAATGAACTCGTGACCTCCCACACTCGAAGCGAACGCTCAACCACTAGGCTATCGATGAGACAGTATACACTACATATCAATCACAATCAATCAAATATACATACAACGTATACATACAATACATACATATATACAATTTATAATGAATGGCATATACACTGAAGTTTTCCAGCCGCCACATTAGTATCAAAACAAGTTTTATCAATAAGTTAATACTGTAGCAAACAGACAATCAAAAGTCACATAGAAACTGCGGCATCAACAGCATCATTTACCAAGTAAAAAGAATAGAAATACAATTCATGACATTAATAGACATGAAGTGACATTGCCTGCAATGTCATCACATTATTGATGCTGTTAATACTCGACACATCGTTGTTCATTGTACATAGTGTACATGTGTATATGTCTCCTAATTAGTTAAATACTGTACGCTAAGTTGTTTTGTATTTCAGTAAAACTGAAAACCATTAATAATTAAATAGTCCAGTCAAAATAGGCTAAAAACGGGCCTTACCCAAAACAAATTGCAACAGAAACAATTTTACCTCTAATGTCAAGTTCAAGCCTTGGTGGACTTTAGAAAAAAAGTCCTCAAAAATTTGATAAGGGGAATTGGATGAATTCCAAGATGGCGTCCAGGAGGTCTGCCATAAATTGCTGAACCACTAACTATCAATTTTCCAACGAGGTAGTTCTATATATAGATATAATAAGGAATATTTCGATGGAAAGTGTTCATAAAAAAATGTGCATCAAATTGGATGGGATAAGTGACCACTCAAAGGTCAAGGTCAATGCCATTCCAAGGCCTAACTACTAAAAATGCTAAAAAAATGAATTTTCCTCTATACTTTCATTGGTTTAAGATCTATTTTACATTGTATGAGGTTATTAAAGCATGAACGTAGTTGGTAAGTGTATAGTTCTTTATTATAAGGTATATTTGTAAATCAGAATATTGAAATTTGTGAAAACAGCCAGTTTTACTCGAGTACATCATGTCTGAGAGCTTATTGTGATAACTATTAACATCAGCTGTAGCATTAGAATTTTCATAAGTATAACTAAATGTTTGTGTGAATATTAAAAATTGAATAAGGTTTTTGAAATTGTCTGCAACAATGACCATTTTGAGGACAAGGTCAATGCCATTTCAAGGTCAAACTACTAAAAATGCTAAAAAAATGAATTTTCCTCTATACTTTCATTGGTTTAAGATCTATTTTACATTGTATGAGGTTATTAAAGCATGAACGTAGTTGGTAAGTGTATATTTCTTTATTATAAGGTATATTTTTAAATCAGAATATTGAAATTTGTGAAAACAGCCAGTTTTACTCGAGTACATCATGTCCGAGAGCGGATTGTGATAACTATTACCATCAGCTGTAGCATTAGAATTTTCATTGGTATAACTAAATGTTTGTGTGAATATTAAAAATTGAATAAGGTTTTTGAAATTGTCTGCAACAATGACCATTTTGAGGACAAGGTCAATGCCATTTCAAGGTCAAATTACAGGAAAAAAGATTATTATGCTATACTTTCATTGATATTAGAAATATTTCACATTTTTTAAGGCTATTAAAGCATGGAAGCAGTTGGTATAATCTACAACACTAACCAATTAAGGGTCAAGGTCGTTCAGGATACAAAAATACACACTTATAATGCAATTGTATTTCCGCACTGTATTTTTCAGTGGGTTAGATATTTGTCTTGTATTGTTGCTTAGAGTTAAACAATAATCAGTATGTTGCATGTGTGCTTGGAACATTGGTGGGTGAGTAATGTGGTAACTCATATAGCGTGGATGAATATTCAAACCCTGCAGGTTGCCCATAGGGCCTATGATATTTGTTCAGTACATTGATGAGCATCACATAGTTCCACAACTGACTGTGTCAAAACTGAATGCTGATGATTCCTCTATTTGGTATGTAATAACTATTCTCAACACCCAATGATTGCCATTACATCAACAAGGCCTAACTACTAGGAATGTGATACATAAAATGTTGCCAACACTGGCTTGTAACAGGTCGGACGAATGATAATCCCTGCACTGATAAGTCCCCTATTGACACTACATTAATGGTTCCCAACACAGATATGTGCTTAAGATGAATGCTCCGTGTAATGGTGAGACCTTTCAGTACATAGAATACTAGCTCCCCAACATTATTGAATGTACAAATTAATGTACTATAGTAGTAACTTGTGATTGTTCCCTACACTGATAAGTCATCGATAGAATATTGTTATCAACACTTGCAAGTCCCCATAGGGACTAGAATAAGTGGTATCAGCTCTGATGAGTCCCCTATTTGACATAGGACGGATTAGCAAATGCTGATGAGTTCCCACAGTGACTATGACAACTTCTGCAAGCAATGGTGAGTCTCCCATAAGACCTTCGTTGATGGTTCCCAACACTGATGAGTCCGAGAGGACCTTTGATTACAGCTTTCAACACTGGGGGGTCCTTCATATACATGTCCACTAATATGATTGTAACGAACACTAATAAGTCTTCCATGGACCCTTATATGTATGCTGTCAACACTACTGAATCACATATGATCTACATGTAATACAAGTACCTCAGAGGAGTTTGCATGACTGTTTCCAACTCTGACGAGTCATTTATAGATCCTTATAGGTTTGCTTCCAGTACACGGGCGTATAACACTAGGGTTTAATTAAAACAACTGCATCTTTGAATGACTTCTCCCAGCACTGACGAGCTCCACCCCCCCTACATAATGTCTTCATTATTTGTTCCTAACACTAATGTTCCCTGCATACCCAACTATGACTACTGCCAATGCCGATGAGTCCACCGCAGGGCTTAATACGACTGTCGTAAGTGAATCAACGCTTATTTAGCCTTTCATAGGGCGTAGTATAATCTATTGAGCATTGACTAGGTCCTCATATAGAAAGCCTTGGATGACTACTTTTCAAAACACTGGTAAGTTCACCTCCTAAGGGTATATGACTTCTCTAAACCCCTGTGAGTCCTTTTAAGTGTGACAGCTACATACACTAGTGAGTCCCCTTATGTGAATATTCTCAATTCCCATGGGCCCTATTTGGACGGATGCAAACACTGGTGAGTTCCTTATGGCAACTACAAATAGGTTTTAGGATGACTATTTTCAAGGGGGTGACCTATGATGACAGTTCATTGCACTAGTGTGTCCCTAATATAACATATCCGCAGAATGGCCAATAGTACATTTGTGAGTACACTGGTGAGTCCCATTTAGTACCTAAGATCTTAGATAACAGTTCCTTACCTCCGTAGAATAAAGGATGACTGTTTCTTATGCTCAGGATGGGACATATGGTGACTATTGTGTCATTGTTTTGTCCCTGATTCTTACTGACAATGACGGTCTCCAACACTGGTGAGTCCCCCAAAGTACTGATGATGATACTTCCCAATAATAGCAAGTCCCTAACAGTACCTAGAGTGACAGTTCCCAACATTGATGAGTCCATTGTTATGTCAATTATGACTGTTTCAAACTGAAGAACCCGATAGGGCTTTGGATGAGTATTTCCAACATACATCAGTTCTACATAACGTAAATATTAAACTTAGAGCTCTAATAAAATCGATATATTTAAAACGTTGACCTTTAAAGACATGCACATTAACCTTCAAATGGTCATTGTTTGATTCTGGTTTTAAGGTCACTATATTTAAGTATACTAAGTATTCATACTTGTAAGCATTTATTTGTATCATTGGTAAGACTAACTAAGCTTTTCACATTTTGACCTCGAAATGACCTTGACATTGGCTTTCATATGATTACCGTTGTGAGTAAATGTGAAGGACACTACCTAATGAACATTTTCATTCCAAATAAAAATCATTATATCTACATATTAAATTACAAAAGTGATATCAAACAAATAATGGTTTCGAATCCAAAATGTCTTGGATACCATATACTTGACTAAAAGTGGCTGTTTTAACCGAACTGTAATGTTCTAAATTAAATATATTATTCATATTGAATAAATACATACTAAACAACCGATATACCAACTAAAAATGACAGGGAAAGATGGAAATCTATAAAACGGCAAGGAAAATAACAGGGAAACAACATATTTTAAGCTTTTATCGCATTTCGTCCTTGAAATGGCCTTGACCTTGGCCTAAAAGTGGTCACTGTTGCTAGAAAATTTGAAGGACACTACTAAATTAACATTATCGATCAAATTATAAAGAATTATATCGATATATAAAACTACCACATTGATTTTTAGAGGTTATATAGTTCATGGCGGCCATCATGGAAGCCATCTTGGATTTTTCACCTTTAGACACATAATTGTTTTGAGGACTTTTTTTCTAGTGATCAGCATACGATTACCTACCTAAAAATCGAAAAATAACTTCTGTTGCAATTTGTTTTACCTTTAATGTTAATTTGACTGGACTAAAATCTTTAGATTATGTATCATCACTATCAACAATTCTCAAATTTTAATTACAAGATGCTAATTAAATAGAAATGACTCACTGGTTACAAGTCATATTGTCTTTCGTATCGCGTTATACGTATTGTATTATCAATGTTCACGACGCACATTTCCACTATGATAGCACATACTTAGACAAACTGGAACACTCGGAGACTATCTGAGCAGTAATCAACTAACAAACGACATTTCTGTCTATCATAACACAATGACCACGGATAAGATATCATGTCGTTACTGGAAACAAGTTTACCGATACAGTTGCCACCTCTATCATACATAACTACATTATTAGAGAACGACCCGGCTACAAGTACGATATCATTCTCTGTGACACATACACATCTTGTTCCATCCAGTCGTTGATCACGTAACTCATTGATGACATCACCATTCCTGTTGAATACGATCACCCTATCCTCCCATGCTGCAACATACACTTTGCTATCATCATTACTCACTGCTATATGGCAAGGGTAGTGCTTAGTGAATAGTTTACGACCCAGAGAATCAGTTTCTATTTTCTTCACTAAACTACCTGATAGAGAGTACACATATACAGCTTCATCTCCAGGCATCCACAACTGATTACTACAACACGCCACACCGTACTGTACATGTTTGAAATCAATTAAGAAAACCGTTCGTTGGTACTTGAGCGAGTTACTAAATGAAATGAAATGTACCGTTTCATCTGTAAGTCGTACAGCTACTTCAGTAGGTGACACGAAGCAAATTCCACATGGTGAATACTTTAAATCCAACCAATCCTTCACTTTGAGTTGATCATCGAGTCTCTTCAGTTTATTGTTGCTGCAGTCAGTCACTAGAATCGTTCCATCGGGAAGCTGACACATGTTGCTTATTGAACATTTCTGTTTGTCAGACTTTACTTTAACGTTTATATCTGTCCAAGATTTCACGGTGTACTTACTACGTTGTACTGATACTGGTTGGCTATCTCCTCGGATAATTTTCCCCATACAGTCTGACTTCTCAATAACATCACAGAGTGCAGCATTGGGTTCAAATTTCAGTGTCGGATGTTTCAATGCATTCGCCTTCCTCAGAAAGTTATTTGCATCTTTAAGGACAACTTGACCTAACTTCTCAGTGATAAACATTTGTTTACCATTTAGGTGAGATGTCAGGTCTGGCTTACTGTTGTCGGAGTAAACTATAAATTGATCTACGGTTGTAATATCGTCACTAATGTCATTCTCCAACCTCTTCTCCTCTTTGTCAAGCTCAGCAATAATCTTCTGTTCAAGTGTATCTAGTTGTTTATTGAACTTCTTTCTCAATGTTTTGATTTCGTCAAGTAGACTGGCTTTCATTTTCTTTAGTTGCTTTAGGTCGTTTGACTTTTCCAACTTTGTAGTATGTAACTGGTGACTTACGCGGGTTATGTCGGTTAAGAGTGATTGTAACTTAGACATGCTGGATTGATGCGCAACATCCGCAATATCTTTCACACCCGAACATGATCTGAAACATACATCAAACACGCTGTTCAATAACCACAATATAAAACCTAGTATAAGAAAGTTCTTTAAAATAACAGTGAGTACAAACTTTCGCGGTTCTAAGTCTCCGACGGTATTTGTTCTTATTAATAGTTTAAGGTACTTGAACACGTTCCTCGGGAAAAAATAAATGTCAGCCGATATTCTTGAAACTCGGTACAAACAAACATTGATGACTCCTCTTCATGTTGGTGCTATTATTTTGGTCATATAAACGTTATTTTCGGCGTCATAGCGCCACCTAGTGGACACGCGCCTTTTGGCGCTACGGGCCTGTAACTGTCGATAAATTTTGTTTTACAAGAGATTTTATTGAAAAATGTTCGGAATATTATACAAGGACGGTCAAACAACAACTGTGGATGGTTTGAATAAAAATAAATGTCAATTTTTTTTATTATTTTCATCCAAAAACGCTAAAATGATGTTACTAGAGAGCGTCTGAAAACACGCCCCTACCGGCAAATACAGCGTCATATCTCGAAAATGAGCTCGTAAAAGGCATTTAATTATTCGATAAACAAAGTCAGTAAAGATAAATTAAAAGAATGATGCCAATAAGATAGGGTCGTTTAGGTGAGGTTTCCTCTATAAAAAGAAAATAATGCAGCCTATCTTACCGAGTTTTCGACGTTACGCGACATTTGGAATTAGCGTCACGATAGAGCATGATTGTGCCTTATTTAGTTGATAACGTTATTATTTATACACATCGTAGTAAATATTTTTACAATTTAAATCGAAGTTAATATTTGTGTTGACCATGAAATTATTATTTTTATATACTACGCAAAGCCACAGATATAATATATATCTGTGGCAAAGCAATTTCACAATATAACAGGTCAGCATGTACGAGCGGTATTATTTTCTCCATCGAATACCAGTTGAAGGAAAATAGCACATGCTTTCCACGAAATACCGCTATAGGATCTGTTTCAGCAGCTTGACAGTTATATCACCAGCGACATATTCATAACCCGAATATAGATCTAACCGGTCTTTCTTCAAATGATGCTAAACATAATGACCAAGATAATGCATTTCGTTGAAAGCTTGCATATCTTCTTTTACAGTATAGTAATACCACGTCACTTTGGACTACAAACTCAAGAACAAATTTTCTTCACTTCGGAAACAAAAATAGCCGTAGGTAGTTTATTACTTTACGTATTTTTATGAAACCTTTGCCACACTAAGGGAAATATGTAAGCTTTCAACGAAATACTGCATCCCTACCAGCAGTTTTGTAGCCATGAGTAAAAATATAAGTCAGCTGCTCACGAGGTTTACAACCGTTCACCGATTGTTCACGTTAAATATATTTTTTTGAATACACATTTTAAAAGATTATTAAAACTACAAATAACTTACGAAGTATATAATAAACTTTACTGTTTGATTCCTTACATGCGTAATTTCATGTATACCAGTATACCAAGTTTTCATGTTTTTGAACTTAAACTTTTTCGGTAAAATACATTTTTTAGTTTTTAGGGGTTGTTCCCTTAATCCAAGAATATCTTAAAAACTAGCCGAGCAAAACTGTTGGATTGGCATTAATCTGATCGTCATATGCCACACTAATAATGTATTATTATTCAACTTACTAAATTTTCCATACTGTGTACAGTGCCTCTAGAGATGGGCCTATGGTAACCATTATCTAACAAACAGGCGGCTCACCAACCGATCGCATCAGTTGTAACCCAGAATTTACCGAGATTCGGACTTTCGACCTCCCGCTGTTAAGGCCCGCACCCTAACAAATTGGCAAAGGTCGGGTTCCTTCACTGTAGTTTCTTAACTGGAAGGTAAAGGGATTGTGGCAGACTGAATGTATTTGGTAATTTGCACATGCATAGAAAACTCAATATTTTCGCGCGAATCATTGAGTTTTTTTCCAAATCAATTGAATTCAATAGTCTCAATTGTTGAGAGTCATGATTGACTGTAATGTCGAATCATTAAGTAATACAAATGAAGGAACAGCCCCATTCGAAAGAATGGCGAGCATTCCAGTTCACCAAGTTAAATCTAGATACAATCTTATGTTAATAACCGTTGTTATTTAACTTTGAACAGACTGTATGAATATTCCCGTTTATTGTCATTTTATTTATATTGGGTTGTGTACATGTTTTGCACTGACCGCTACACGTGAGGAGTATGTTTCGCAGCCTAACAGAAATCCTTTATAATAAATAAGCTAGACCTACGTTTTCAATAACACCTTGGTGATCAAGCCTAGTTGATCAATCCTATACTATGCTTTTAAATTTATATGATACCATTGTGTACATAACTAGTAACTGTTTTTATTACTTAACTCTAATACATATACCTAAACGAAGCTCCGAGAAGTTAGAAGCACGTTCCTTTTCGAGTCGTTTTAATGTAAAATACGTCTACTGGTTGATAGGATGACTGTGTGTTTTCATCGTGATCAGAGGGGACAGGTGGGATTTTAACTGTATCATCATCAGTGTGGTCAAGTATTCCGACTACTATTGAGTACGCTTTACGCGTCAGTATGACCAATTTGTTCTACTACATTCAAGCCATAAGTTTATGTTCACCAAGGGTGAATTATTACCAGTACTGATATAGAGGACATATCACGAGTTGACAATTGATATAAATTTATATTAAACGAGTTTTGGAAATATTATTAAGCGAGCCTCTGGCGAGCTTAATAATATTTCCTGAACGAGTTTAATATATTATATCAATTGACAACGAGTGATAGATTCTTTATATCATATGACACTTAAAACGCAAAATACGCATTGATTTATTGGAAAAAATCAATATCTTATACTACACGTGGTACGTATAACTTTATACGTACTGGCTATACTCACTGCGGTATAACGTACACCGGATATTGCTAACAAGATGAGTAAATACTATCAATTTTCGCGACAATTCAAGTGTTGACAAGGGTAAGTTCAGAGATGATTTTTAGTTTTTCTGAGTATGTTTAATGTAAATTTTATACAAAACTATCTCCTCCATACATTTTCCTAGCCTGTGCAACCGGTAAATGCCAGGAATCTCTTAAAAAGGGTGATTAAAAGACCAAACTCGTATCTTTACTCACGCAGAAAGTAAACTCGATTTGTCGAAATTAGATGTTTTTGTTTATAGATTTCGTTAAAATACTCAACTTGAATCGAGCGAATTGTCATTCTTGTTACAAAGATTATATTGCAAATGTAGTATCCGAAACTAATAGAAAATGACGATGCATTGTGAGAATAAATGCTGGTGTAAGTGTACAGAGTATTGCTATATAGTTGCTCTCTGGTGTACGCAGTATTGCTGTATCGTGTACAGAGTATTGCTTTTACTTGTAGTGACTATTTGTCACTCAAATTGAATAAATACAAGGTAAAATCAGCGTTATTTTGTAAAAATAACTTATATTATATAGATATGTACTTATTTAGATTGGATTGTATTGACTACATGAAGCAATTAATGTAACAAGTTAATACTAGCTCCAAATCCTCCCTGAATTTTATGGGAAACTTCTATTAGTAACTGTGTATTTCACTTACAGTAAAGGGTCATAGCTGAACAATTGCATTAGACAAACGCAAAGCTACTACAATGTCCAATACTTTGAATTTTTGAATTAGCAACGTTGAATGTAAGTCATAGCAAAGAAACCTCATTGCAGCATCAGAAATAGTTGAGAGATTATAAAATAAACCTTGGTGTGTATATATGGATGTGAATGACCTTATTTGCCATTTGACCATAAGCATGTCTCTCAAAGAATTGCACATATCCAAGCTATATCACATTTGTACTACTCACAAAAACACTTTATGCATACACTTAAGCATTCTATATTGTTAATCGCATTCATCTGCCTGACGGTTGAAATATTTTAACATAATCATTTAAGAATATTCATATTATATCGTATAACCCATAAGACATGACCTTATTGGTGAGCAGACGTAACGATACGATAAAACTGTCCATTTACATACTTTATTTACTCATTTTATTAAGCCGTATTCTTTGAGCTTATGTGCAATACTCTGTACACTAAACAACAATACTCTGTACACACACGCGTATCTGTTTTGGGGTGTATCTTAGTTGTTTTTTTAACAATATCTATGAAATTTGGTCACAACATTTTGGGGTTCAATATAAACAAAATGGCCAGTTAAAAAAATCTACAATTTGATAATACAGCCGTTTCAGAAGCTTGTAAAGTACTGCTGTCAATATTTGCGAGTGAGTAACGGCGTAATACTGATTCATTTGAACCTTTCTGTGAATATCTGATATAAGATAGTGTGCTATAAAGTTACCAAAATGTCCAAAGAAGTTAAACTCAATTGTGATATGCATAAGAAGTCAGTAATTTGGAAATTTTTGTCTCTAAACTCACCCTGGTCTCAATTTCATGTCCTTAAAATTGATAATATTACTCACTTTACAAGCAATATCCGGTGTACGTTATACCGCAGTGTAGTAATTTTCAGACAGTTTTCTCGTGTGTTTTTTCAATATATCGATTTTGTACTTACGACCTTCTCATTCGAAGCCAGCGATATGTAGATCTAGGTAAATATTTACACGATGTATAATATATTCGTATGTATGTGAAGAACATCTGCAATCGTCATGTTATGTAAGACATACGTCGTCATGTCCTAATTAAGAAAACGTCACTATGATGTAGGCTACCACCATATCACCATCAAACACACTTACATACTGTTCAAGCAGTTTTGGTAGGATATTAAATGTCCACCAGGTGAGCTAAAATGAGCATACTTTCTGAGCAGCGGTTGATAATATTATTTCGTGACATAAGTAAAGACCACGTCCATTAAGGCGTGCGTCCTGGATGCGTGCGATCGAAGTTCGAGTCCCGTAACAGATGTGGATGGTCGGTTAGTGAGTTTGCTAAAATAGCAACCTGGTAATATTGTTTGAATCCTGCTTGAGCAGATGATAGTTGAATTTCAAGACTTATCTTAAGATCGTATCACTAACCTCTTAGGATTGTTTGTTGAAACGTACATAAGACGATCATAAGACGATCCTAAGTGTAATCCTAGGATAAGATCTTAGGAATGATGATGAAATGCAGCCCTGTCTTTTTGTTGCTTACATTGCAATTGGTGTATTCGTATTAGCTATGGATCATGTACAAAGTAAAGGGTACTTGTCGTTTTACAAATATTATTCTAACTACTAGAATTGTAACGCCACCGATGTACACCAAACTACTTCAATTACCAACCGGTTGTACATGATTAATTACTAGCAGAATGGGTCATTCCACGATGACGTCTATGAAACATGAATACACTGTTTTCAGTATGTCGTTGGCATCACTGAAACATGGATACATTGTTTTCAGTATGTCGTTGACGTCACTGAAACATGGATACATTGTATTCAATATGTCGTTGACGTCATCGAAACATGGATACATTGTTTTCAGTATGTCGTTGACATCATTGAAACATGGATACATTGTATTCAATATGTCGTTGACGTCATTAAAACATGGATACATTGTATTCAATATGTTGTTGACGTCTTTGAAACATGGATACATTGTATTCAGTATGTCGTTGACGTCTTTGAAACATGGATACATTGTATTCAGTATGTCGTTGACGTCTTTGAAACATGGATACATTGTATTCAGTATTGCATTGATGTGAGAATAATACTATATCGTACAAGTCGTAGGCTACGGTTACGACACATAAACGTTGCAATTATGACAATAAATCAAACGTTGATCATCTTTATTATCCAAACTACGTCAAGAACATGATAATTATGTACTATTTTATGAAAAATGAATATGTACTGCAAACATGAAGAATACAATATTTATTTCAATAAATAATTATTCCATTAAACTTTTGTGCAATGAAAATTATACATAACCAAATTTATACTAATCTACTTAAAGTCGATTGTGAACAAGTTTTTCCAGCTTGTTTTAATCACCCTCGATACCTCATTCCTGATTCCACGAGGGTTTGAGAGTAGCGAGAATCCAGTTTTCCTTATGCTAAGCGTATAGCAAAGGCATTCCTGGTACCATTTCTATTTCGTCTCTGGTATGACGTGGTCTGGGATTGAACTCGTGACCCCCACACTCGAAGCGAACGCTCAACCAATAGGCTATCGATGAGATTGTATATGCTACATATCAATCACAATCTATCAAATATACATACACCGTATACAAAAAATTAATACATATATACAATTTATAATGAATGGCATATACACTTAAGTTTTTCCAGCCGCCATATTAGTATCAAAACAAGTTTTATCAATAAGTTAATACTGTAGCTAACAATAATTAAAAGTCACATAGAAACAGTGGCATCTACAGCATCATTTACCAAGTAAAAAGAAAAGAAATACAGTTCATGACATTAATAGACATGAAGTGACATTGCCTTCAATGTCATCATATTATTGATGCTGTTAATACTCGACACATCGTTGCTTCATTGTACATAGTGTACACGTGTGTTTGTCTCCTAATTAGTTAAATACTGTACGCCAAGTTGTTTTGTATTTCAGTAAAACTGAAAACTATTAATAATCAAATCTATAGATAATGTATCATCACTATAAACAAATCTCAAATTTTAATTACAAGAAGCTAATTAATTAGAGATGACGCACTGGTAACAAGTCATATTGTTTTTCGTATCGCGTTATACGTATTGTATTATCAATGTTCACGACGAACATGTCCACTATGATCATCACTATAAACAAATCTCAAATTTTAATTGTTACAAGATGCTAATTAATTAGAGATGACGCACTGGTTACAAGTCATATTGTCTTTCGTATCGCGTTATAAATGTTGTATTATCAATGTTCACGACGTACATGTCCACTTTGATAACACATACTTAAACTAACTGGAACACTCGGAGACTATCTGATATGTAACCAACTAACAAACGGCATTTCTTTCTATCATAACACAATGACCACGGCCAAGATATCATGTCGTTACTGGAAACAAGTTCACCGATACTGTTGCCACCTCTATCATACATAACTACATTCTTAGAGTCCAATCCGGCTACAAGTACGATATCATCCTCTGTGATACACACACACCTTACTCCATCCAGTCGTTGATCACGTAATTCACTGATAACATCACCATTCTTGTTGAATACGATCACCCTATCCTCCCAAGCTGCAACATACACTTTGCTGTCATCTTTACCTACCGCCATATGGCAAGGGTTGCAACCAGGGAATAGTTTACGACTCTTATAATCCGTATCTATTTTCTTTACTAAACTACCTGATAGAGAATACACATATATAGCTTTAACTCCAGGTATCCACAACTGATTACTACAACACGCAATACCATTCTCTGCACGCTTGAAATCAATTAAGGAAACCTTCCGTTGGTACTTGAGCGACTTACTTACTGAAATGAAATGTACCGTATTATCTTCAAGTCGTACAGCTACTTCAGTAGGTGACACGGAACAAAGCCCGAATGGTTTATCTTTTAAATCCAACCAATCCTTTACTTTGAGTTGATCATCAATTCTCTTCAGTTTATTGTTGTAGCCGTCAGTCAGTAGAACCGTTCTATCGGGAAGCTGACACATGTTGTTTATGAAACATTTCTGTTTGTCAGACTTTACTCTAACGTTTATATCTGTTATAGATGTCACGATGTACTTACTACGTTGTACTGATACTGGTTGGCAATCTCCTCGGATAATTTTTCCCATACGATCAGACTTCTCAATAACATCACAGAGTGCAGCATTGTGTTCAAATTTCAGTGTTGGATGTTTCAATGCATTCGCCTTCCTCAGAAAGTTATTTGCATCTTTAAGGACAACTTGACCTAACTTCTCAGTGATAAACATTTGTTTACCATTTAGGTGAGATGTCAGGTCTGGCTTACTATTGTCGGAGGCAACAATCAGTGCATCTACGGTTGATATATCGTCACTAATGTCATTCTCCAACATCTTCTCCTCTTTGTCAAGCTCAGCAATTATCTTCTGTTCAAGTGCATCTAGTTGCTTATTGAACTTCTTTCTCAATGTTTTGATTTCGTCTAGTAGACTAGCCTTCATTTTCTTTAGTTGCTTTAGGTCGTTTGACTTGTTCAACTTTGTAGTATGTAACTGCTGACTTACGCGGGTTATGTCGGTTACGAGTGATTGTAACTTAGACATGCTGGATTGATGCGCAACATCCGCAATATCTTTCACACCCGAGCATGATCTGAAACATGCATCAAACAACCATGTTTATTATCCATGATTGAATAACTGGTCCATGCATCTATTGAAATATTTGTACTTTTAGTTTGTTTAAAAAAAATCAATATAATACATACATGTAGTATACAATTGTACGTTTAAATATCAGTGATTCGACTCGCTATATACGTATTACTGTAAACCAATTGACTTTCGCGAATAGTAACTTTCTCGGTTTGTCGATCGTCGGCATGTTCATGAATACAAATATTCGCAGGTTAAAGTCTCCGAAAATGTTCTTGTTGATAGTTTGAACACTCTCGCGGCTCCTTAGCTTTGCGCGTATCTACCATCCGCAAACTTCGCGAATTTACATGGAGCGAAATAATTTCTTCGGTTTACTGTAAGGTAGGCAACTTTGTATAAGGCCACGCTGTATATTCACCAAAAATACACATTGTTATTTAGAATTCATGAACATTTGTTTAAGATGACCATTAAAACTTTAAACTTAATATATTTTTACTTATATATAATATCGTTGAATAGTGAAAGATTTGTGGAGATGATTCACCGACCCCCATCAAACCAATAGACAGTGAATGTAAATGGTGACACCCATGTGGACCCAACAAATTACTAAAACATTCAAGGGTTAACTATCACTGACAGTTCGATCTATGTACGCCCGCCAAATGAATAAAGTGGTCCTTGAATACTTCACCATATCAACTTAGGGGAAGATGTATTGTATATAGATTTGTACATACTCATGACGTGTATGTTATTGATTTAACAATTTATCATCTTTGAACATCGTTATTAATAGTTATGCACTTCATCAATGATACCTACCTATGTTCCTTGGCGATACATCGGCAACAATACACCATATCATGTGTACCACAATGCATCTCGATATCCTGGTCCGGATGATAATGGCATTTAGCAACAACCGGAACTGGAATGGTGGTTGGTGCAGCTGCTTTTGCTTGGCTCATTGAGGCAACGCTAACTAATTGATGTGTTTTTATGTTCCGGACATGATATCGTCCACACGTATTACACAGAAACTGCTGGCAGTTTTTACAAAAGTCAGTGGCTTCCTGTGTCCTACCATCGTCACGGCATTGAGAACAGGCATGGTCAAAAAGCGCTTCCGATCCACCTTTCAGTGTCCTAGAGAGATCACCTTCTGCCATTGTCTGTAATGTAAGTTGATATTGTAGTATGTTATTCCTTTAGTTTCGGAACAAGTTTAAGGGTTATAACAATACATGCATACTTATTACTATGATATGCATTAGACATATACACCATGTATACTAATAGTAGAATGAAACATGACAGTATAGTGTTCATAACATGCCCAATATCATATTCATTAAATAGTAGTATGTTATTCCTGCAGTTTCGGAACAGGTTTAAGGGTTATAACAATACATGTACACGAGGGTTGCCCAGAATAGCGTATAATTCTTGATTTATTTACTCCAACATAATGACATAGTTTTATAATTTTGCATGGACATTTCTACAACCATAGCAGGTGTATTTGACGAAATTATTTTATATCAGTATACGTCGTATTCGATAAATGGGTGTATTTGTAACCCATGGTAACAGTTTACGGCCAGCACGAAAAAAGTATGTATCACAAAAATGAATTTATTTATTTAATGACAATAATACTTAAGCAGTTTTAGCCGCATCGCGCCATAATATATATAAGAACAATTGACTTTGGCAAGTTTTTATACAATGATTCATAGTGATGATGTCATATTTGATGTGTTAATGAAGTAATATAGCAACGTTGTTAGCGTTACAATATAAAAAAATCACGACGTCAGACGACGTTACGGAGTGACTGCCATTTCCTAAGCATTGTGTTATACCGTATATAGCATACATTAATATCCGGCGAAACGATAAATTATGTAAAATCCACAGCACGATACATCAGTGTGATTTGGCAGTTGTTTTTAAGATTCCCGACGTTTTGTTTGGCGCAGAAAGGAAGCGGAACAAAAGTGATCAGATGGACCGATCAAAACAAAATCTTCCGTTAGATCGCTTCCTACACTATCCACACAGAATGTCAGCTCAAACTGTCCATTATGAAAAACATTTAATGAAATTTTGACAGTATGTAAAGAAATATATTTCCAAAGTGTTGATAACAATTTCGGTGTATAATTTTTAAAGAATAAAGCCCACGAATGGGAGTTCTTTGGAAAACTTAGGTAGCGTGACGTCGTTGGCGAGTATTGACGTTGACGTTCTGTGGGCCGTAAAGCGTCACCTGGTACTCGTCAAATGCACACACTTTGAATGTTTTTGGAAGATAATTTGGGCATACAGTACTTGATAGTTTTTAAGATTTAACAGGATTATACGGTATTCTGGGACAACCCACGTACTTACTACTTTTGGATTGCATTAGACATGTACACTATGTATACTGAAAGAAGAATTAAACATGACAGTATAGAGTTCAGAAATGCACAACATATACAACATTATAATAGGCCCACTAACATGTATGCGAATATTAGAAAAAAATTAAAAAAAACATGTTATATTTTCCTGACTCACAGTGCATAAACTCATTTCAAAATGGTCAAACAACGGTCGTTTGACGGGTCTATGGTACAAATGTTGGAATATCGTGAGTCCGTTGTGTGACATAACATGTCACCGTATACCATCGACGTAGAGTTTTGGACAGGTTTAAAATTCAGCTACATAATAAGATATTAAAATTATCTGAATGCTGTCAGACGTGCGTATTTTAAAACAACATACTTTAATAGCCACGTACAATAGACACACACTTCATTGCATACTTGATTATATCAATTGATAACATTAAAGGTATATTTATCAAAATGTCTGTGTACCTTAATGCGCGAAACATATCTAGCAGTACACAAGATAGCCATTAATTGGAAATAGGATTGGCATGTTTTATCTTTCAAATACTTATCCATAGACAATGACCGCCTTTAAATAAATTGATAGAAAGAGACATAACATAAAGTGTTTGTTAAACACTGATCCTACCAGTTTGCATTCCATAAATAGTGATTGTGTTCAACACATGCATTGTAACGAGGATAATTGAGGTCCTTATACATGTGCTACTCAATTCTTGATTACCATCTCAATACCACTTATCGCGTTTGACACAAGCAAACATCAAATGCATACAGGTACATTCATTACACATATATTTCAGTTGAATGTTCAGTAAACAAGTTCCGCGTTTGACACAAGCAAACCACAAAATGCACCCACGTACATTCATTACACATGTATTTCAGTTGAATATTCAGTAAGCAAGTTCCTGCATTTATTTTTGTATTTGCAAAATATTTATTATTGTTAGAAAAGTTTGGTTACACTTTATGATTGAACATATACAGCTTCTGAAATCCATTTTTGTACGACAATTTTTTGTATTGTATTATCGTACGATGGACATAACTCATCTGTTTATCGTTGGGCAATCGTAAGTTCAGTATTCTGTCCTACCCTACGAGCGGCGCGACGAATGCGCAATATTTCCTATCTTTGTATCGTGAACCCGTATATTCCCTATCTTTGTATCTTGAACCCGTATATTCCCTATCTTTGTATCGTTAACCCGTATATCCCCTATCTTTGTATCGTGAACCCGTATATTCCCAATCTTTGTATCGTTAACCCGTATATCCCCTATCTTTGTATCGTTGATCCATATATTCCCTATCTTTGTATCGTGAACCCGTATATTTCCTATCTTTGTATCGTTAACCCGTATATTTCCTATCTTTGTATCGTTGATCCATATATTCCCTATCTTTGTATCGTGAACCCGTATACTTCCTATCTTTGTATCGTTAACCCGTATATTTCCTATCTTTGTATCGTTAACCCGTATATTCCCCATCTTTGTATCGTTAATCCGTATATTCCCTATCTTTGTATCGTTAACCCGTATATCCCCTATCTTTGTATCGTTGATCCATATATTCCCTATCTTTGTATCGTGAACCCGTATATTTCCTATCTTTGTATCGTTAACCCGTATATTTCCTATCTTTGTATCGTTAACCCGTATATTCCCTATCTTTGTATCGTGAACCCGTATATTCCCTATCTTTGTATCGTTAACCCGTATATTCCCTATCTTTTTATCTTGAACCCGTATATTCCCTATCTTTGTATCGTTATAGACCCGTATATTCCCTATCTTTGTATCGTGAACCCGTATATTCCCTATATTTGTATCGTGAACCCGTATATGTCCTATCTTTGTATCGTTAACCCGTATATTCCCTATCTTTGTATCGTTATAGACCCGTATATCCCCTATCTTTGTATCGTGAACCCGTATATCCCCTATCTTTGTATCGTGAACCCGTATATTCCCTATCTTTGTATCGTGAACCCGTATATTTCCTATCTTTGTATCGTGAACCCGTATATTTCCTATCTTTGTATCGTTAACCCGTATATTCCCTATCTTTGTATCGTGAACCCGTATATTCCCTATATTTGTATCGTGAACCCGTATATTCCCTATCTTTGTATCGTGAACCCGTATATCCCCTATCTTTGTATCGTGAACCCGTATATTCCCTATCTTTGTATCGTTGATACGTATATTTCGTATCTTTGTATCGTGAACCCGTATATTCCCTATCTTTGTATCGTGAACCCGTATATTTCCTATCTTTGTATCGTTAACCCGTATATTCCCTATCTTTGTATCGTGAACCCGTATACGAGGAGTGTTCATTTAATTCCCGGACGATCAATATTGCTGAAAAACGAGTGGACGGATATTAATGAAAACTCAAACTTGCACATTCACATCATTCCTTGATTCACATACAAAATTTCAACTTGGTGCAATGAACGGTTCTCATAATATTAGCGTTTTAGTAAGCGCGTGTAACGTAAGTCGGCCCAAGTCGACGTCAAATATGCCGACGTTACGCCGTTTGCACATCATAAACTCTACTTATTGCATTAGGATTTGATAATTATTTAAGGATCAAGTAGTTCCCCGGACGCATATGGTCGCCGTGTTAAGCTGTTCAGTAGTGATGTAATATGCTATAACTACAATAGAATCGCATGTAGCTGCAATTTATACAGCATTTATTATTCTATTAGTGTCTACCGCCCAACTGGCCTTGAATCTATTATATTTTCTGTTGATGACTTTAGGTTTGCCCACCCATTGATCATCACATGTTGATGCTATGTCATCGTAGAACGGTTTTATTTCATATATAAACAACGGTCCGCATTTACGATAATTCTCTAAAGGGTTTTTCTTAAAGAGAGTCTTAAGTTTTACAGGTGTACGGCCAATATTTTAATAAAATTGTTTTATTACCTGTTTTCTCTAAACGCATCGCGATATTCACAGAAGCACGCTCTTCGTCATTAAAACGCAAAAGGATACACGGAATTGACATCAAATGGTATATTACACGACCTAGATACATACATATTGTTTGCTCGTGTTTGCTGCTTAAAATATGCGATAATACAATTACTCCTACCTAATTAACACTCTACATACCACTTCAAAATTGAGTTGGGCCGGGTAGGCGTTTATGCAGTTACTAAAGTAACCATAGTTTGTGTTCGGTTGGATAATATTATTACATGTTTTGTCAAATAATCAAGTTAGTGACTAAGTCTTATGAAACGAAATTTTACTACAATTGCATGTTCCATTCAAGCGCTATGGCGATCGTCCGGGAATTAAATGAACAACCCTCGTATTCCCTATCTTTGCATCGTTAATCCGTATATTCCCTATATTTGTATCGTTAACCCTTATATTCCCTATATTTGTATCGTTATAGACCCGAATATTCCCTATCTTTGTATCGTTAACCCGAATATTCCCTATCTTTGTATCGTTATAGACCCGAATATTCCCTATCTTTGTATCGTTATAGACCCGAATATTCCCTATCTTTGCATCGTTAATCCGTATATTCCCTATATTTGTATCGTTAACCCGTATATTCCCTATCTTTGTATTGTTATAGACCCGAATATTCCCTATCTTTGTATCGTTATAGACCCGAATATTCCCTATATTTGTATCGTTAACCCGTATATTCCCTGTCTTTGTATCGTTATAGACCCGAATATTCCCTATATTTGTATCGTTATAGACCCGTATATTCCCTATCTTTGTATCGTTTACCCGTATATTCCCTATCTTTGTATTGTTATAGACCCGAATATTCCCTATCTTTGTATCGATAACCCGTATATTCCCTATATTTGTATCGTTATAGACCCGAATATTCCCTATCTTTGTATCGATAACCCGTATATTCCCTATATTTGTATCGTTAACCCGTATATTCCCTGTCTTTGTATTGTTATAGACCCGAATATTCCCTATATTTGTATCGTTATAGACCCGTATATTCCCTATCTTTGTATCGTGAACCCGTATATTCCCTATCTTTGTATCGTTAACCCGTATATTCCATATCTTTGTATCGTGAACCCGTATATTCCATATCTTTCTATCATTATAGACCGTAGTACGTTCGTGGTATGATACTTGTGAACGTCCCAAATAATTACCTATATCAGACATACGTCGGTAGATTTCGACATAGAATTTCATGTGTCGTGCGATGAAGAAATTTCACAACACTTATGAGAGGGTTTTAACGAGGGTCACTGTACTTACTTGGTACGATGAATAAATACAACAAGACAGTGATGGTGACATTGACTACGAAAAACTTAACAATGAACACTCGAAGCAAAGCCTAATTCAAAGTCAATATCCGAAACAATCTGTTCAGTTGAAGTGTTTGTTTTGGGCGTTCGCGACAGTTACTTATAACACATTTATAACAATCTTATGCACTCAGTGAAAGCTTTTCATTAGTATATTAAACAGAACAGAAAGTTTCAAAGACACCGCATACATAATGTATAGTCTAACATACATATGAATATACATTATATATAAACACTACATGCATAGAAAATAAGAAAAAGCAAAAGAAAGACATGTTCAAATG
This sequence comes from Spisula subtruncata, assembly GCA_963678985.1. Taxonomy (NCBI): domain Eukaryota; kingdom Metazoa; phylum Mollusca; class Bivalvia; order Venerida; family Mactridae; genus Spisula; species Spisula subtruncata. Next base: position 32,990,197 of record OY787673.1, on the reverse strand, counting down.
TATAGCCTGGTTACGAGGACAGAAACTACTAGTGAAATGCTATTACTTTCATTCCTTACTATTAAAGCTTTATTAAAACAGATTTATTTCTAATTTTGAAGTAATTCAATTAACTTAAAAAACACTTCGTCCTTGGTAAGGATACTTTGGGATATAGAGTATTAGTATTTTTCTGTATAAAATATATAAGAACAAAGTATAAGTAACAGTTTAATGGACATGGCAGGAAATTACTCGGTATACATACAGGCGCTTGTCGGGGCTTAGAACTAAAATGGGAACATGTAATAACATAGTTTAATCCTAACCTTAACTAACTGATAAATAAAGGGAAACAATTACATCGTGTTTATATCGATGGAGTAAGTCATAACTTATGGTCTAAATATATAGGGTTGGGACTCAGATCAAACAGTTTAAATATCTTGAAATCTATTGATTATTGAGTTAGATCTAGAGTAAAATATTGAAATTAATTGAACATTTCATTAACATGTACTATCGGTGTAACACAAGGTGCACGCTTGTCGCCATTTTTTGTCTAGCCCGCTTGCGGAGAGCGAGGCTTAGTCACCATTTTTGGTCTAGCCTGCTTGCGGAAAGCGAGGCTTAGTCGCCATTTGTTGTCGAGCCCGCTTGCGGAGAGCGAGGCTTAGTCGCCATTGTTTGTCGAGCCCTCTTGCGGAGAGCGAGGCTTACTTACCATTTTTTGACGATTTTGTCCGGACCATAACCTTGTCATAATACAAAAATGTATGACCGATCTTGCTTATATTTGGCATGTCATGGGGCGGAACGTCCTCTCTGAGCCCCAGCTTCCTATCTTAAAGGTCAATGTCACAGTTGGAGGAAATGTCAAATGTCATATTCATGCTTGTTCAGATCTATATCTCTTGTATTTGGCATGAATGTGCTTTCATACATTTGACATATAGTTGGTTGAGATACATGACCAATATTCTGATTGATCATGCTAAAATTGCGACTTCTAATGACTATACAAGGTTTTCCCATGATTTGACATAGTGACCTAGTTTTTTACCTCGGAAGCACCCATATCTGATTCGACCTCGATTGTCTTATGATGACCATTGTTATAAAATTTCATGAAGATTAGACACAGATTGCGACCTCTAGTGAATACACAAGGGTTTTCTATGATTTAGCCAAGTGATTTTGCTGTTTTACCCTGATTTACCCAATATCGAACTTGACCTAGATTTTGTTGAGATGGTCATTGTGACCAAGTTTCAGAAGTATTATGAGATCTCTAAGCACGACAAAATAATCAAATACTAAACACGTCCCAATATATTTTCATCAGGAACAACATCACCTCGTTGTGATCATTGAAGATGCACTAGTCAATCGAAACACCAGCTCTCTCAACCCAAGGCAGTGGAATGTAAGTGTATACATTTAATATTTACATTTAATATTATGAATTATGTGAATGCCTATCTTTCATTTGATGTTCCTTTAAACTTCCCTGCCAATACTGTATATTTCTGGTATGTTTGAAATTGAAATGCCAATATAGTACCTTGATCCTGCTTACCCGGTGAGCGTTGATAATAAATACTCAATATTCATTCAAAATATATTTTCAGTCCGCCCCAGTTTTGTTATCTTTACAGCAAATATTCCCTAATAAATCAAGCCGAATTGTCGGTTTTTGTTCCAGATTTACGACAAAGGTATTTCATCCTACCAGTAGGCCTTTATCCTGCCAAATTCACCCAGTAGTGTAAACTAAAGCTTTATTAGGTTATGTCAGCTTTAAACGGTCATTCGGTCACGTGATAATGGGACTACTTTCGACCCCCACTTCAACCATGCCATTCAGTGTTGACGTCGAACCTTACATACTTAATTATTGGAGCCGAGCTGGGTATACGTAATCATTATTACGTCGTAGGCTTATTTTGATCTATTTATACAGTCTTAGAATCTATTTGACAAGGGGAACATTCTCGTCCTTCACTTTAAAAACGGGAATTAGCTGTGTGGCGTCATCACAATATTGGTTTTCTAGGACGCCATATTGATTCATTTAGACGAGAAGCGATTTTGAAACACAAAATACACATACAGACAGTGAATGCTTCGTTAAATTACAGGTTTGTGTACATTGATCATAAAAATTATATGAATTGAAGCGCCTTATCAAATTTTTAAAGTTTTAAGACTTGTTTTTTAATGAATGAAATCATGTATTGTGTTTAAAACATGTAGCAGGATAAATAGAACACTAGGATAAGTGTCTTAAAACTTGAATTTATTGGATTCGTCTCCGGAAGGCTCATACGGCTCGGCAAGCGTCGCCGTATAAACCTTCCTATAACTCATCTAATAAAACCAAGAGTACATCTAGAAATGCAGCACTTGGGTTACTGTCAACATATACTGAGTACATCTAGAAACACAACACTGGGGTTAGTGTCAACATATACTAAGTACATCTAGAAACGCAACACTGGGGTTACTGTCAACATATACTGAGTACATCTAGAAACACAACACTTGGGTTATTGTCAACATATACTGAGTGCACCTAGAAACGCAACACTGGGGCTACTGTCAACATATACTGAGTACATCTAGAAACACAACACTTGGGTTATTGTCAACATATACTGAGTACATCTAGAAACACAACACTTGGGTTATTGTCAACATATACTGAGTGCACCTAGAAACGCAGCACTGGGGTTACTGTCAACATATAGTGAATACATCTAGAAACACAACACTTGGGTTATTGTCAACATATACTGAGTGCACCTAGAAACGCAACACTAGGGTAACTGTCAACATATACTGAGTACATCTAGAATCGGAACACTAGGGTAACTGTCAACCTATTTGGTAGCCAAGTATCTATACCATGTGGTTTGTGATGTAGTATTTGTCCAACAATGCAAGATAACATTCGGCACAAAGACATCAGCAAAATCAGGACGGTATAATAGAAGTCAGCATTAAAAAATAATGTAAGACACAGTACATGACAGAACGAGAAAAGCAAATGTATAAGTCCCGGTTGTCATAAAGCTAAATGACATAAAGTTTCATAAAATGTGACACAATCGTGACACCAAGTGTCCAAATAACGGCTTGATTTGACCTAATGCCAATCACTGGAATACCTAGGTTCTGCTATCTGAAGTTATAGAAAGTTGACTGAAACCGTTAATATTTTGTTCGTTGACATATTTTATTGCGAGTCCTGGCCGTTCAGGTCGAGAATGAATACGGGCAAAAAGTTGTTCTCTTTCGCACACAAATATTCAACGACAAGGATGTTATTCATACTCGGCACGCGCGTTGATGTCTCATGTAAAAAGGTCAAGAATAAAATAAGTACGGTTAATTTTAATTGTATTTTTGAACGATTTTTCTTGCATCATTCTAAGACAAGTATTACGTACCATACCACATAGTATTTCCGTAAAGGTTATTATTACAGAATAATTCCAAGCATAAAATAAAGCATTGCCCTACCTGAATATTTCCAAATTTTTGCCTGAGCGACCGTTTACGATGTCCTATATAATGGCGTACTGCTTCAATTTCACAACCGATTTAATATTATCTACCTTAAGATATATAATCTTCATTCACTGATGTTAGTGGTGAAGGACAATTGTTTGGGTTTAATATTAATAACGATGAGAAAAACATGCATATATGAACCTACTTACATTTCTTATCTGTACTGTACAAATAAAGGAATGTTACCCTGTAAAATAACCAGTCAAACCATTTGTGAAAGCGCAGTATGATAATATTATAAACTTAATAATACATACTTTCAAAAAAAGTTATTTCACTGCACGATTGTTCATTTATTTGGTACACCATTTTTTGAAAAGAACAGTGAACTCGTATAGTTCATTAATGGCAATGGTTGCATATTTTTTTTGAATCAACTAAGTAATATTTAAGAATGTTTTATAACCATTACTATTATGACGTCATAATTCATGATTTCATAACAACTAATGTGTAGTGAGGATAACTTGAAATATAGTCGAAATATCGGAAACTACTGGAGTTTCTTTTGTATTCTTCAATAATAAATACATGAACCTTGTTATCTGTACAGCTTCAGCATTACATTATTCTGAGTTTGCATTTATTCCTGAAGAATATAGACTTATACATGCAGTAGAACACGAATTAAAACTGTAAGCACCTTATATTAGGCACTATTTAAAAAAATTTAGAATAATCGCGAAATCTCAATACAACGGGTGCGAAACGCTGATTAATCTTGTTACCTCCCCTGTTTTTAGCATTCCTGAAATCAATTAAAGTGCAATGAAAATAAACTAGCCGAGCAAGTGTCATGAAATTATACATGAAACTTCAATATTTGTCACTCTACTTGTTGCATGCATGAAAACAGTATGTTGTTCAACGATTTTTCATGTATAACTCAAAAACGAACTTTTACACATTTTAATATATTATTTAAAAAATCAAATAACTTGCATTTTCGTAGTTTTACATAAAATGTACTGTTTGATTCCTTATATACGAAATTGCATGTATAACAAATTTTAAGAGGATTAAAGCAAAACTTTTGCTGTAAATTACAATTATCAGTTTTTAGGGGTTGTCCCAAAAAATCGAAGAATATCTCAAAAACTAGCCGAGCAAAACTGTTGGGATTTTCCGTAAATGTGTTCTTTATGAACATAACAGGTTTTATATACGTTGTACATAAAATTCCAACACCGGTGAATCACCTTAAGCAATATTATTATTATGTGATCAATGAGAGTAACCAATACATGGCTATGGAACGCCTTAACTGTCTAATATTAGCAAACAGTTTGATATTTGGTCAATATCGCTGAACATAAATGCATGCGACCACTATATAATGGCAAAATCTTTATCTATAAATATAAAAGATGAATATATTATGACAAAACATTAATATTGTATGTTAATGAATGAGCCCTGTTATATGTTCGAGGGCAGTCGTATTTGCCTGAGGCCGCTATAGGCCGAGGGACAATATGTCTGTCCCGAGGAAAAATGACAGGGTTAATATCAAATAACCCATTTATTGACAATTATATTAAATTTAAGTAAGTATCAATTATTTTTAAATTTTCTTCGCATGTAACGTTAGCACATTAAACTAGACCGACATAAAAAACTGCGAAAAAATGTGAAAAATATTTTATTTTAGATTGTTGCATCCCGGGCCGTTAATTGATATAGATGTTTTGCTCTGATATAGTGGAAGCATGTCTTTTATAAGACTAGGTCAATGATGAGTTAAAGGGCTAATAATTGATAAATGTTTAATACATAAAGATATAATTTCTTTACATGTAGATAAAACATTTATATAAAGGCATATTTTTTATACGTAGAAAAAAACATTTTTTATATTTATATATAGAGATTTTGCTATTATATAGTGGTCGCATGCATTTATGTTCAGCGATATCGACATTATATCGAACTGTTTGCTAGTATAAGACAGTTAAGGCGTTCCATACATGACACAAGAGTAGGCGTTTAACCAGGTATATTCAAATACCAAGACCGAAAAATGAGAGATTCCGTCACGGTTCGAAAAACATGGTTTATCTATAGTTTACTTTTTTGTAATAACTTGACCAGATAAAACTGAGACTCCTTGTATAATAAGTAAAACGTCCGGTGATAACGGTATATAATAAGTTAGCATACAAATCGAATATAACACAGACGGACAAGTTTTACATAGTTTTATGAGTGTCAGTTTAATCTGGTCAAGCTATACAAACACACTTGTCGATATATTGTGTATACAATAAAGTTATCAATTCCTGACTTGGTGGGTATTTTTGCTTGGCCTAAATAGTATTGGATATATCAAAATAACGATATATACCAAACTTTGTATGTTTATCACTGCAAAGGGTTTAATCCAACATTTTTTCTGCTGGTTGATAGGTCAGCTACAGTAAGCTGTAATCTAAATAATCGATTTCCACGTAAATGATTTTTTATTCCGCCCCAGTTTTGTTATCTTCACAGCAAAGATCCCCTAAAAAATCAAGACAAATAATCGTCTTGATAAAGAAGCGATCATATTGAAATTGCCGGCTATATTTGATCTAGATTTACGACATAAGTTATTGTCAAATGTCTGCAGGACTTCAAACAATCTAAATGATCTAAACGGAACATGGATGTTTGCTAAATATACTGAGTACATCTAAAAACGCAACACTGGGGATACTGTCACCATAGTTCAAAGTCGTTATGATTGACAATTAAACTGAATTTACTACATGGCATTTAATTCCAATCTAAAATACACCTGTGACATATTATCACATGGTGTTCCCGGTGAATCTAACAGTGTATGTTTGTATTGTCCGGGTAAAAAATAACGGAACACAAATTCAGAATCGTTGTTCCATCTCGATAAATTATATATGCATGACGCCCAACAAGATATTTAGCAGTATATGAATCAGTAGTGAGTATGTTGTGTGATTTATATCACAAGGGTAGTTAAATGCGTCTAGTGTGGTTGACACTCATGTCTTCAACCGCTGGCTGGTATCTAGCGAAAAGAGATCCGTGTTCGTAAGCCTCACCTACCAGTACATACAATGTAGCCTATACACTACAAATGCTCGCACAGTGCCCCCAAGTGGCAACGCACGGTTACTGGTTACACACGTTTCCAGAATTAACTGCTGTGGTATATCGGAGCAGCAAGGGCCCTAGAGGTGAAGTGTGTAGGCCCACCGGCGCGTGGACATGCCCTAGCACTCACCAACCTTGCCCAAGCTATGGAAGTATAGCCGACTAGATGAGAGCCGTTAGCCCTGATAGGCAACCCATCGTGGAGAAGACAAACTCTGAGGTACAAATCTGGGAGATTATGACTCGTGAACCTTGATTGGCAACTTTTCTCGAGGAAGGAAACCTTGTACACAATTGACCCGTTCTCAGGTCGGAAGTTATCTCCAGGCTAACAGCATTGCATAGTAAAAACAAGTTTGTTACGGAAACACCAACAAATAATAAACCTAGCGTAGACGCCTTCAAGCCGGTATGACTGCCCTACATGCCAAAATATCGACACATTACAAAAAATAAATTTAATACAGTTTGTATTCCGGGACGTTCATATCGCGAATGAATACGGTAACAGAATTTTACCTTTTCGCATTCAAATATTGAGTGACAATGATATTATTCATTTTCGGCATAAGCGTTGATGTCTCATGTTAATAGGTCAAGAATAACATAATTGCGCAAATTTTAAATTCGATTTTTCGTTTTTTTTGTATCATGCATAGACAATTATTACGTCCCATACCACGTGGTATTTTCCATAATGTATCATATTACAGTATAATTCCAAGCATAAAATAAAGCACACTGTGCCATACCTGAATATTTCCCACAATTTCCCTGATCAACCTTATACGATGTCCTCTAATACCGGTGTACTGTGTCTTGTTTCGATTCCCAACCGATTTAATCACACCAACCTTAAAATATCTAATATTTCTTCACTCATGTTAGAGGTGAAGGGATTTTGTTTGAGCTTAACATTGGTAACGTTGATAAAACATGCGAACATCAACCTACATATTGTCGATTCAAATTGTCTGTCAAAACCGCCACTGTGTTCCCTTTCCGAATAGCAAATTGCAGCAAGTATAACCACTACGCTATAGGACTATTAGCTTTTTAATCATTTAAGTGTATTATTGATGGCAAAATTTAATCCTGGCACACATTTAATAATCGACCGGGATGAATGTTTGTTTACGCGGTTGTGACAGAGATCTTTGAATCAACTATACATTTCTTATCTGTGAGTATAAAATCAATGCACAAAACAAACACATTTAAGCCCTTCATATTTATCTCTTGGTGAAAATTTAAGTCATTAATCACTGTACACTTAACCGCTTTAGAAACGCAACGTCTTTGAGGATTGTAAGTCTTGCATCGATTATTAATTTTTATCTTGGTGCATGATAAATCAATAAATAGGACGATAGTCTTATGCCTGGTACGATTTTTCACGAAGAAAAATTTCAATTTAATCCATTACTCCATATTAACGTCATGTTGATGATCTACATGTGACGCCAGAACGGATCTACTGGGTGTGACGATACCCAAACAGAAATATAATAAAAAAAAGGATTGAAGTTTGTTGCATACGTTGCCATTCTTTTAGGATACAGAACATCCTTGTGCTATATACGTACTTTAAACTGATATGTGACGTTTGTTCGTGGCAAACAAGTTAAATTATCGTCTTTTGACGATATTACGACTTGAGCAGTGTTTTTTAAGAATTACTTTATATCTACGATTGTCTGTGCGAGATAAACTGACGATAAAAGCATGTTAACACGGTGGCACCATACCCATGTTTATTTGAAGACACCACTTCCGGTCAACAAACTGTTCTGTTATACCTATACCTTGAAGTCAATGAAGCGTACGATTTAGGAACTTTGGTATAATATACATTCCGTAACATTTTAATTACAGTTTATCATGGTCCATTTTGAAAATATCTTCATTGTTTCTGTTTCTTATGTACCCTGATATAGTTCTTTATCGACTTCCGGTTATAGGTTTAAGATGCCATATACATAGGAAAGGTTTAATCGTAACCACCGGACACAATGCAGCATGCATATAATGTACGCTAGATAGGCAAACTCTTATTGACAGCCCATGTTACGACTGTGGAGATCACTGCATTTTTTCTGATGAAGCTAAACTTGAAGGCTCCGATGGCCGCCAAGAAGGGCACAATCAACCAGAAGCTTCCGAGCGTTTAGGGAGTTACGTATTTTCCTTGTAAATATGTATAATAACATTCAAATATCCAATATTTTCAAAAAGGTGTATTAGTCTATATGTTTTGTACAGCAGATTGCAACTTACCAATAAATAACACGTTTTTTGGTCACTACGCTTCGAGGTTCGGTTCAGTGACTTCTCAAACTCCATTACAATAAAATTTGCACATACGATACTTCGTGTATTGAATTCGCATGCTGCCAAATTTCAATAAAATGGAAGTACCTTAACTGACTAAAATATTTCAGAAACCCACTATTGCGTTTTTAAAGCGGTTAAGTGTATTATATACTGTACTGTTTACTAGTATTTTACGTATTTTACGAGTCATTATCATAGACGCAGTTTGGTTCGTTTTCTTTATGTATACAGAATGTATATGTAGTCTTAGAAACAGAGGCGCAGTGTTGCAATCGTGAGTACCTTTTTGAATTATGTGACATGGAACGAATTATTAGCCTAGTGTCGGGTTCCGACAGGTGACACTAGCAGTCAAAAATATATTTCTTTAAAACATCCACCAGGAAGAAGGCTCATAAGTAGCTTCGTGTGATGTTGATCGGAAATATGTATGATTCCTATAAGTAAGTAGTGCTTAAGACCTTCTCATTCTAAGCCCGCGATATTTGCTTGCTTGTTTGTGTTGTGGTATTATACACATATATAACGTTTTTCTCGTTGGTGATACAGTTGATTGTTTGTTTTAATGTGGTATTAATAGGCATATGTATTTATGGTTTGCAATTGGAGTGGAATACATTTACTGTATCGTAAAAACATATTATGAACCATATTGTTCGATATAAATGCATACACGACTCGTGGAGAGCTTCTGTTATCATCATGCTGTTCAATGTGAGATATTATTCGTCTTATACAGATTGAGTCAAACTGGTACTGGGGTGTAAGATACCATCATGTCACGATGAAACATGGGTAGATACTGGTATCGTCCTACCATCTGGATAGTACAGTTTTGATAGTTTGCTAAAGTATCCACAAGGTGATATGGGTTGCGGCTGCGTATCCCGTTTGAGCAGTTGATGGTAGTTCATAACACAAATTAAGAGCGCGGTCGTTAGTTGTTAGACATGCGCATTGGAAGAGGTAAATCGGTTCAAATCCCGATAGAAGCCGGTATAAAACTGATTTGGTCTGTCGGTTTTCAGTGTGCTAAACTGTAAACCAAGTGATCTTGGTTGAATATCCCGTTTGACAGTTGATATTTGAACTTCATGACATAAGTTCATACCTCATTACTCATCTGCGAAATAGGTTTGCTTTTGTTGCTTACATTGCAATAGATAAAGAGGATCTATCACGAGTTGTCAATTGATATAAATTTATATTAAACGAGTTTTGGAAATTTTATTATGCGAGCCGTTTGTTGTTCAATACTATACGTTTATTCCTAATAATGTTTTTTTAATACATATACTTCTATAGGAATTAATGTATTTTAATCCGTATATTATTGAACTCGAATTGAATTGAATTGATTTGTTTCATTGTATGTTTTTTCCTCAATTGTGCGACGTCATGCTACGTTAACGTCATGACGTCACATCCGTTGTTTTGTTATTGTTATTCTGAAGAAGGCTTCGGCCGAAACGTAAATTTAATACAATACTTACAATATAGATCTACATGTTGTTGTTGAATTGCTAATTATTATTGTTGATTGTTAAGAACATTCACCGGCCATATATATGTTGTGTTTACGGGTCAGAGGTCACCTGCAGATACAGACCACTCAGAGGCAATATATCAACTTCCGCCTACGAATGCGCGCACCTGTTGACTTCCTCTTTGCAACTGGGAACATATCTAGAAAGACGTACAAAATCACCTCTTTTGTCTAGGTATGTCCTATTTACCACTTATGGTTGCTCAAGTGTAACCATTTATTAATACTACAAATGTGTAAATACCCTTCGTGGAAATGTTTATATATTCTGTATGTCTGTGTAATGGGGTTGCCTTCAAAGTAACGACCTACCTGAATGTAGAGATACATTCTAGTATATAGTTGGTGTCGCTTTAAACGTTGCAATCATGGGCTGATGAAGATGCTTATTCCGTTGTTTTTGTCTGTTACGTGTCCAAAGTATTACATTAGAATATTGATAACACTTCTCTATATTAAGGAAACTAACGTTGGTAAAATTATGACAATGAACTCAAACTTTAATGATTTATGTACATCGTTATTATCCACATGTTGTGAAAGAAAACAAACATCGTTATATATATATATTACAGTAATTGTTTGTATTAAAGTACATGCGATAAAACAAACTAAATATGTATTGTACAAAACTGTAGATACATTATATTAGCTAGTCGCCTTCGATGTGACAAGCTGGGGCGGGGTAAAGATGCTTATTTCTCCTTTGTATTTGTGTACTGTATATACACTGACATCAATTGTACAATACATCGTTATAACGTACCTCGAGTAAACATAATTCACAAGTCGTACACTCATAAAACAAATACTGGTCAAAAGATGACAGATGAACTCCAAAACTTCGATTATACATGTGCATTTTATTATCAACATCTTGTGAAAGATACCGAAATTTGTTACATTCATTGTTTATATTAAAGTGCATGCGATAAAACTAATGAATATGTATTAAACATGGTATATACAGAATTTAGTCATACGAATATATATTACATCAAGTTGGGAAAATATAGCTAGCACAATCAATTACATATGTATACATATCGATGGCCTAGAATTAGAAGGTCGTAACTACAAAATCGATATATTGAGAAAGCAAGAGAAAACTGTCTGTAATTTACTCTTTACCTATAAGAAAACAAGTTTTTAAACCTTCATTTTGTTCAACATGACAATTTCAGATTTTCATGAAAATAGGCTCTTAAGAAGCGCCTTGTGATGCTTATTCTCAATATGTATGAATCTTGAAAGGTCCTACGACCTTCTAATTCTAAGCAATCGATATATGTGTCAGTTTTGCACAGACAGTTGGTTGGTTATCTTACTGCTTTGTATTTAGTTTTAAGAGAATGTGACTTTGTTCCTGTGTTAACCTATAATCCAACAGTCTGTCTTAGATGGGTCTATCTTTGTCATTCGCCATCACATAGACACATATGCAAGAGTAGGGCATACACTACCGAAACGAGAGCATTGCCTAGCCACACACGCAAGAGTCAATTATGAACTGTAGAAACGATAGCATTGCCTAGCCACACACGCAAGAGTCAATCATAAACTATAGAAACGACGTCATTGCATAGGCACACATACAAGAGTCAATAATAAACTATATAAATGGGTCATTGCCTAGCCACACACGCAAGAGTCAATCATTTACAAAAAAAACGACAGCATTGCCTAGCCGCACACACAAAAGTCAATCAAAAACTACATAAACGACAAATTGCCTAGCCGCGCACACAAGAGTCAATCAAAAACTACAAAAACGACAACATTGCCTAGCCGCAAACGCAAGAGTCAAGCATTAAACAAACCATCCACATCACCAGTAATAGATGATTCAGGCATATAAATGGCACACTGTGTACTTTGGATTTCGTGTAAAAAATAAATGTTTATAATCAATGACGTATACATGTACACTGAAGTGTAAAAGGTGGTTACCTTTTTACAGCCGCCATATCAAAAGTAAAACATGTTTAAACAATAAGTAAACACTGTAGCATACAGACAATCAAAATCCCCATAGAAATGGCAACATCGTCAACACGTATCACTTAACAATTAAAACGAAACGAAATACAATTCAAGACATTAATAAAAATGACGTGTCATTGATAGACATGACGTGACATTAATATACATAAATGTGACATTATTAGACATGACGTGACATTAATAGACATGACGTGACATTAATAAACATGACGTGTCATTGATAGACATGACGTGACATTACTATACATGAAGTGACATTAATAGACATAACATGACATTGCTTTCAATGTCATCACAGTATTGATTTTGTTTATAGTCGACACATCGTTCGTGACATTAATATACATGAAGTGACATTAATAGACATAACGTGACATTAATAGACAAAAAGTGACATTAATACACATGAAGTGACATTAATAGACGTGAAGTGACATTAGTAGACATGAAGTGACATTAATAGACGTGAAGTGACATTAATAGACATGACGTGACATTAATAAACATGACGTTTCATTGATAGACATGACGTGACATTACTAAACATGAAGTGACATTAATAGACATGACATGACATTGCTTTCAATGTCATCACAGTATTGATGTTGCTTATAGTCGACATATCGTTCGTGACATTAATATACATAAAATGACATTTAAACCAAACGTGACATTAATAGACATGACGTGACATTAATAGACATGATGCGACATTAATATACATGACGTGACATTAATAGCAAACCGTGACATTAATAGACATGACGTGACATTGATAGACATGACGTGGCATTAATAGACATGACATGACATTAATATACATGAAGTGACATTAATATATTTGACGTGACATTAATATACATGACGTGACATTAATATACATGACGTGACATTAATAGACATGACATGACATTAATATACATGAAGTGACATTAATATACATGAAGTGACATTGCTTTCAATGTCGTCACATTATTGATGTTGTTTATACCGTACTTTGGGCTATTTTGGACATGATTTAATTTTAGCCTAATTCGCCACACTGCTCAAATGGCGAAAATATGACTGTCCAAATACATTGTATAACTGGCGAAATTACCGATTTTAAGCTCAAGTGCCATTTTTCCGATGTCGTAAAATGTGGTACGTCGTGAAAATCAGTAATTTATGTCCGATTGACACAAATTGTTCAGGTGTGTAAAATCATATAACACTGTACTCCATCTACGTATATAGGAGAGCATTAAAATATTGTTTTATAAATAAATAGTTGAGTTCATGAATGGAATTTGATGTTGAATTTATACACCTAGGCCAACATCTAGCGAGAAAAACAAGTTCTTTTTAACTTTTGAAAGCGATAGATTGCAGTGTTGTGTAGTGTAGAAAGTTTCTTGGCTTTGCGAGATTATGCGGAATATTCTAAGTTATATTTAGCGATAACAATGATGTTTTAACCTGTTTAATCATGGCTCTAATTATTTTAAATAAATTTGCAACACCTATAATGGCTGTTTTAGCATTTAGCTGTTTTTATATGCATCGTTTAGTTTCCGTGATACCGATATGTGCTTTATCAGTTTTATCAGTCTTTAACTACAACCACGCATGTAGATATAGATACATGCCACAACGTGTTATCATATGGTTGTTGAAATTAAATACACGGCATTACGTTTTATGAAACAAAATATTTATAATAATTCGTAAATTTTGACTATACGGTACTCAACGATACACAATATATCGAAAGGGAGAGAAATCTTACGACATGTAAGCACTTGTTAATAGTACCGTCACCTCCCTTTAAAACTTTTCACGTACATTCACTGAAAATAATGGATGCTGTATTCGTTAATTTTTCGCCAACATTGCTAAGTGGTGAAAATTTGACGCACCAAAATAAAACCGCTACGTTTTTGAAGAAAGTGGCGAACAAATCCAAAAGTACGGTAGTTGACACATCGTTACTTCATTGTACATAGTGTACATGTTCATTTGTGTCATATGTATTTAATACATAATGTCATATTTTGTGTATTTCATTAAAACTAAAAATCACAATGAATAAAACCTGCACATACTTTATCACCAATAAGATGAGGCTCACATGGAAGATTGTTTAACCAAATGTGGAGCCTTGTTAAATCAAATCATAATTAATTTACTTACTTAATATGAACAGTTCTTCAATTTTAACAACACAATGATGCTCAATAATACGTAAACAACTTGAAGTTATAGGTGAACAAATGTTGTATTATCAATGGTCGCGATGTACATGTCACTATAATAGCAAATACTTAGCCTAACTGGAACACACGTACACTATATGAATAGTGACCAACTAACAAACGGCACTTCTGTCTGTCGTAACACAATGATCTCGGAAAATATATCATGTCGTTCCCGGAAACAAGTTCACCGATACTGTTGCCACCTCGATCAAACATAACGACATTGCTAGAGTCATACCCTGCTACAAGTACGATATCATCCTCTGTGATACATACATAGTTTGCTCCATCCAGTCGCTGATCACGTAACTCATTGATAACATCACCATTCTTGTTGAATACGATCACCCTATCTTCCCATGCTGCAACATACACTTTGCTATCATCATTACTCACTGCTATATGCCAAGGCTTGAATAGTTTACGACCCAGAGAATCAGTTTCTATTTTCTTCACTAAACTACCTGATAGAGAGTACACATATACAGCTTTATCTCCGGGTATCCACAACTGATTACTACAACACGCGATACCACTTGCTCCACTCTTGAAACCATTTAAGGAAACCTTCCGTTGGTACTTGAGCGAGTAACATGTACTTACTGAAATGAAATGTACCGTATCATCGTCAAGTCGTACAGCTACTTCAGTAGGTGACACGGAACAAAGTCCGAATGGTTCATCTTCTAAATCCAACCATTCCTTTACTTTGAGTTGATAATGAAGTCTCTTCAGTTTATTGTTGCTGCAGTCAGTCAGTAGAATCGTTCCATCGGGAAGCTGACACATGTCGTATATGTCACATTCCTGTTTGTCAGACTTTACTTTAACGTTTATATCTGTTCTAGATGTCACGATGTACTTACTACGTTGTACTGATAATGGTTGGCTATCTCCTCGGATAATTTTCCCCATACGGTCTGACTTCTCAATAATATCACAGAGTGCAGCATTGGGTTCAAATATCAGTGTCGGATGATTCAATGCATTCGCCTTCCTCAGAAAGTTATTTGCATCTTTAAGGACAACTTGACCTAACTTCTCAGTGATAAACATTTGTTTACCATCTAGGTGAGATGTCAGGTCTGGCTTACTGTTGTCGGAGGCAACAATCAATGCATCTACGGTTGTAATATCGACACCAATGTCATTCTCCAACCTCTTCTCCTCTTTGTCAAGCTCAGCAATAATCTTCTGTTCAAGTGCATCTAGTTGTTTATTGAACTTCTTTCTCAATGTTCTGATTTCGTCCAGTAGACTGGCTGTCATTTTCTTTAGTTGCTTAAGGTCTTTGGACTTTTCCAACTTTGTAGTATGTAACTTCTGACTTACGCAGGTTATGTCGGTTACGAGTGATTGTAACTTAGACATGCTGGATTGATGCGCAACATCCGCAATATCTTTCACACCCGAACATGATCTGAAACATACATCAAACAAACAAGTTTATTATCCATTATTGAATAACTGGTCCATGCAACTATTGAAATATTTGTACTTTTAGTTTGTTTGAAAAATAACACACCAAAATAATACCTACATGAAGTATTAGAATGCACGCTTAACTATCAGTGATTCGATTTGCTATCTAATTCTGTAAACCAATTTACTTACGCGAATACTAAGCTTCTCGTTGTGCCGATTGTCGGCATACTCACATGTACAAACTTTCGCGGTTTTAAGTCTTCGATGATAATCTTATTAATGTTTTGAGCACTCTTGCGGCTCTTTATACGCTTTGTGGATATCTACCATCCACCAACTCCGCGAATTTAAATCGTTCGAAATAACTTCTTGGTTTACAGTAAAGTAACAAGGTTAATGGTCACATTGTACCTTCATATAAAATGCACATTGTTAACTTATTTAGAATACATGTACATTTGTTAAAGACGACCATTCAAACATTCAACTGAATACTTATGTACTCATATACGAGAGGTGTTCAACTTATTTATGAACAAAACATGAACACCGATTGTGCAATATTGAATGAAAATAATTGAAATATCTTTTTTAAACCATGCGAGAAAATGTTTTAAGTTGAACATATGATCATCATACATTGTATATTTCATTTTGTTAAAGCTTAAAACAACAATTTAGTAGATGATGTTGTTTTTCCTGTTTTTAAGGCAAAATAGCCCTTTTATAAGCATCAAAAAAGTGTTGGTAAATTGTTATTTTGCATTTTTAATGAGAACATCAGTTATATTTGTCGTAATAAGTGTTATTATAGTTCTGTTTCCAGTAATTGTGAAATGGTACCAAAAATTGAAAATTGCCCAACATTGCCAAAACCTACACTATAAAGTTAAATTAGTTTTATGATATTTATGATCAATCCATTAGCAAAACGTGGAATAGTACCACAGATGGGAGTGTCCATAGAAACTATCAGTGACATTATTTCGAAACAGTTTAATGCCCTAGTTCTGGGAAAATGCGAAGTTCCTACGCTGAAAATCAAGAAAAACATGCCTCGCAGCCAAACGTCTTGGAATCTAGAAATGCGAAATAAACAACATTGTGTGGAAAAAGTGATTTATTATGGGGAAGCAATGCTGAATCTTAAAGACTGTTATGATAGATTATGGTATGCTATTTTAGAAAAGGTCACAGAGCTGGGGAAAAGTTCATGTTTGTCCAGCATGGTGTGTTCGCGGCCATTTTCACGGAAAGGCATTGGGTTTGTTGTTTTGGAAATACGCTCATCAAAATCAATATCAAATTGACGAAATTGAAGGCTGTGGTCTATGTACGAACCGTTTCAAGTCAGGTTTCAACAAAAAAGTGTTACGTATCGTTCCTAGTGACTGTTCCAAAATCATAGTGTTTCGTCCAGATTCAGCTTCAAGTCACCATATACAACGCCAAATAAAAAAACTTAAGAAAATAACTTTGATATATATTATAACCAAACAGTGGATGTCGAAGTCTTCTCATGCTTTAACAATAACATTTTCCATCTGGTTGATACTAAAACAACGATTAAAGAAGGAAAATGTAAACGTAGTTATTACGAGTTTCGGACCTTCAAAACGCAAATAACAACACCCTCCACCCTAATGTTAATTGTGATTTAACCGTAACGTATTGGCAATTTTCAATTATTATATATACTTCTTGATACACTACTTTATACAATATAAAAGGTTTTATAAAATTTCATTGTTAGAGTAACACAATATTAATGTTCATTTTCTGTTCATAAATAAGTTGAACACCTCTCGTATAATGTCGTTGTATAGTGTAAGGTTTTTGGGGATGATCCACAGATCTCAATCGAACCAATAGACGTAGAAAGTAAATGGTGTCACCCTGGTAGACCAGAAAAATAATTCAAACATTCAAGGGTTAACTACCACTACCTGTTCGGTCAGTGTATGTCCGCCAAATGAATAAAGTCATCATGGAATTCTTCACCATATCAATTCAGATAATGTTGTTTTATATAATATATTAGTACATACTCCTCATGACGTGTATACACTCATTAAATGGTATCAGTACACCAACACAGTACATAGCGATAAGTGAAAAAAGTGCATTTAATGTTGTTTCTACCTTGAAAAATGACAACATATAGAACTGTGACATTAAGTTCATGACTTATTATGTTTAAACATCGTAATGTTTGTAGGTATTTAAGTTTTTATGTCTGATATATCGTACGTGTAGATGGGTTGGTAATGTACAGCACTGACTTGCCAATTGGTCGGTCGGCATGCTGAATGGTTTTCCGACAATAACTCCAGAACGGGTAAACCTAGAATTCTACAATTTGAAGTGGATATTGTTCATCATCCATGGATGGCTCCGACTTAATTCAAGGTCATTTGCTTTAGAGGTCAACATTACTGTGACCTTTGAGTACACACCAGTTGCTGGTGCACAACATAAGAAATATATATTCTAAGGTAGTACAATTTTAAAGAGAGGTTGCTTATCATCATCTGTAGATTTCAACCAATTTTGAGGTTAATCGGTCATTGGTCGAGGTCGTGCTGACCTTAATAATACTTGATTTGTTTACTGTCGTATGGTTTGTATGATTCACAAACCACTCTTGTACGGTCTGTCATCGGGAATCTTCAGGTTATGTTTTTTTCTCGTGTTGTTATTGATTGACAATTTGTAGGTACCATTTGACACTTTGTGCGAAAAACATTTGTTTTGCACGTGTATTGTTCATAAATTAAAAAGATCACGGTTCACTGTTTGTAGCGGGCAAATTATAATGATAGAATTATCGGATATGGATGCTATACTACTCGCATGAAGACACGCAATAAATCATCATGATACCATGTTTAATAAAAAAGATATACGTAATCCAAGTTGGTGTACTTATAACATTTAACAAGTGTATTATTGATTAAAAACAAAATGTCCTCTCCTTTGTTATTAATACTTATACATTTTATCAATGATACCTACCTATGTTCCTTGGCGATACATCGGCAACAGTACACCATATCATGTGTACCACAATGCATCTCGATATCCTGGTCCGGATGATAATGGCATTTAGCAACAACCGGAACTGGAATGGTGGTTGATGGAGCTGTTTTTGCTTGGCTCATTGAGGCAACGCTAACTAATTGATGTGATTTCATGTTCCGGACATGATATCGTCCACACGTATTACACAGAAACTGCTGGCAGTTTTTACAAAAGTCAGTCGCTTCCTGTGTCCTACCATCGTCACGGCATTGAGAACAAGCGTGGTCAAAAAGCGCTTCCGATCCACCTTTCAGTGTCCTAGATAGATCTTCACCTTCTGCCATAATTCTGTAATATACCATCATATATAATTGTTAACGTAGTAATAGTAATTATAATAAGAATTTACAATGCTGTGAATATTGTTTACTGTGTGTAAATGTAGGATGAACATACCATATCATATTTTGGCTAAGTAGGCAAGTAAAATGTATAGTAATAGTTTAGTGTTTATACGTTTTGGAAACATGATCTATTATGGCTAACTTAGTATTAAAATTATGTTGAAAACATGAGAAACACTTTCATTTTGTATTACCGTAATATATGTGTCGGATATCAGACGCTTGCCGATAACGAGAGTGAAATAATCTGGCCGCCAAAAACTAAGTTCATCATTATTTATCCGAGCGACCACCATACAAACTGGAAGCAATATGTTGTCTATCATGGTCACAATATGGTATTGGAAGCTCTAAATATATAAAGTCGTGTAAATATACCATTGGTGAATATTTTATTACAGATATTACGTGTACAATGTTTTCTGTCCGATACATAAAGTTTACAAAAATAATGTTCTTATTTATTGGTATTCCCTTTTATTCAGTTTAGAAGCATATGCTCTTAATTTGTTCGTATATAAATGCTTATAAGGTATATAAGGAAGAATAACATTTTATATCGTAGTGTGTATAGCAATGTTTTTAACCGCTTTTGAATAACGTGTGGAACTGACAGTTAATAAACGATTAAATTATGAATAGTGCCATTAAATAATTTTGAAAGGTAAAACACACATCACAATTGACATACGAATGTATGATCGATAACAAAACCTGGTACACATTTGTCATTCATAAGGTTTTGTTATAGTTTACCCTACTTCTTTGTCCAATCCAAAGCCAGGTATTTTCAAATTTTGGGACCACTTATTCATTTATTTGTGCAATGGACATAATAACTATTTAGTAAATCCATTTATTAGGACAATTTGGCTGTTTCCTTATATGGAAAACTAGACCCGCCTACTCCCATAATTTTACTGTTATTCTATCAGCAATTTATAATCTTCTTAAGGTGATTCACCGGTGTTGGATTTTTCTGTACAATGTATATAAAACCTGTTATATTTATAAAGAACACATTTACGACAATCATTCTGGAAAATCTTAACAGTTTTGCTCGGCTAGTTTTTAAGATATTCTCGGATTTTGGGGACAACTCCTAAAAACTGATAATTGTAATTTACCGAAAAACTTTTGCTTTAATCCTCATAAAATTTGTTATACATAAAATTTCGTACATGTATATAAGGAACCAAACAGTAATTTTGATGTTATACTGTACAAGTTATATGATTTTTTAAATATTATTTTAAAATATGTTAATTTTCGTTTTTGAGTTTTTGTCTATCTAACTCCATGGTTTAACGTGAAAAATCGTTGAACGACATACTGTTTCCATGCATGCAACAAGTCCTCAAGTAGAGTAACAAATATTGAAGTTTGATGCAAGATTTCATGACAATTGCTCGGTTAGTTTATTTTTATTACACTTTAAGTGATTTCAGAAATGCTGAAAACAGGGGAGGTAACAAAAATAATCAACGTTTTGCATCCGTTGTATTCAGATTTCGCGACCATTCTATTTTTATAAGTTTGATATTGGCGCACAGAACTACGTTTTAAATATGTCGTAACCAATTCGCTAGATTATATGTTTAATATCATTTGGATTAAATCATCCGAAGGGATTGAGCATAGGGTGTTTCTGTATTTTCATTAACAGTATATAATCGTAATAACTAGTCAGTACACTCGGGATTTTAAGACATGGGAAGATGCTGAAAAATCAATTTTAAGCATTTTGTATCATTTGATCTCGTTGTCAGACGCTCACAATACACCCAAGTGACTGCGATTTTTAAACTTCCATCCAAAAGCGGTGAAACACCTTAACACTTTTTCACTCTCAATAAATGGACATGCTATTGTTTGCATACAAAAGCATTGGAAAGCTCACCAAAAGTGGGCGGGTAAACTATAAGCCGGTTATAGATCACATATTAGATTTATAAACAAATTAGAGCTGCGGATCGCTAGCGCTCCCTTGCTCTAATTTGTTTATAAATCTAATATATGATCTATAACCTATACGTATAGCTCTTTCAAATTAAACGAGAATCGTTTGTCAACATCGAGTCGTCTGACAGGTAAATTATGTTTGTTTAGGTACCCGAGTTAACATTGAATTATAGTTTAATTCAACCTAGTCCCCGCTATTCTTTCAATGAGATAATTCCCTCATAAGAATTACTTTTTGAATCGACTATGTGTATGAACAATACCGTATGTCTGTGAATGTTTGTATACGTGATTGGAAGTAACTGCTTCGGAGAGTTTGTCAACATTGACATGTGTTAACACGGATAGTTTCCCTTCTATTTGTTTAACCGAAACTACTGTAAATAATTATGTTGTATTTCTTGATGAAATTTGTTGTGTATGTTACTGTATACATTGGTCAGCTTGTAATACTTATAAGCCCCGCCTACTAGCCTTATCTCTATCTGCCACACTCTGTAGTAAATCAGTTATTAAATAGTAGTTCAGCTATACACACGTGTTCTTATATTATATACAAACACAACAATCTGGCGACGAGGATAAACTCTAGACATTGAATTTCGGGAATTTTAACCATTTAAATAAATTGACTTATTGTTAATGTGCGTAAAATTCTGGAATTAATTGATAGTGTGCAATATGGCTGGATTAATTGGAAATCTGTCTGGATTTTATTGTAATTCTGAGACATGGACATCTTATGAAGAACGTTTAGAGCAGTACTTTCTAGTGAATGAAATTGGTGATGGTAAAAGAGTACCTGCCTTATTAACATTACTAGGAGAGAAACCGTACGGATTACTCAGGAATTTAACATCTCCCGACAAACCGTCTGCTAAAACAAGTTTGAAAGGTTACCACATACGCCGGAACGAATTGACTATTCAGAGAGGTTGTTTGATGTGGGGAATCAGGGTTATTATTCCATCTAAGCTAAGGGGGAGAGTTTTAGAACTGTTACATAGTAGTCATGGTGGGATTGTTAAAATGAAAAACTTAGCGCGAAGTTATGTATGGTGGCCTGGAATTGATTCAGACATTGAACAAATGGTTAAACAATGCCAAGGTTGCCAGATGCAACAAAAATCCCCAGCTAAAGTACAGTTACACCCTTGGGAAAATGCACGTACTAATTTTAAAAGAGTACATGTGGATTTTGTAGGTCCATTTCAAGGTCGCATGTTTTTAGTCATTATCTGTGCTAGAAGCAAATGGGCGGAAATTGAAGACATGGGTAATTGTACGACCGCTGACAAAACAATTCAAGTTTTAAGAACTGTTTTCAGTCGATACAGATTACCAAAACAGTTAGTTAGCGACAATGGAGTTTAATTTACTTCAGATTCATTTTCACAATTTATGAAGAATAATTGCATTTTTCATATAAGAACCGCGGTAGCTAAACCATCCACGAACGGATTGGTAGAACGACTAAACGGAACGTTCAAGTCGAGTATCCGCGCGATGAAGTTTGACAAGGGTGATCTCAACTTAAAATTGTCAAGTTTCTTGTTAACCTATCGAAATTCTATTCACCAAAGCACACAGGAAAGTCCTGCGATGATGTTTTTTGGGAGAAATTTGCGAAGTAGGTTAGATTTATTAAAACCAGATACAGACGGCTATGTTGAAAAGCAAAGAATGAAACTAGCTACGTCCGAATCTTGGAATTTTAGAGAATTAGAAATCGGTGACAAGGTTATAGCGCGAGACTATAGGCCTACGGCAACCGAAAAGTGGTTACCAGGTACAATTTTATCCCGTGAGGGACCTCTCATGTATAAAATTGACTTAGGAAATAATCAAGTCTGGAGAAGGCATGTTGATCAGTTACGTAAAACGGAAATTACTAATCAATCACTAAACCGCGAAAGTGAAAGTTTACCACTTAACCCGGTTACTCCGACTTTATCTACTATCCCAGATAAACATATGGGAAATACTCCTTTGGTAGAAATTGGTAATCAAGAGAAAGTGCCTACTCAAGATAATATCACAAGACAAATGTTGATGCAATGCATCAAAACAGCCGCAATTGTGTGGTTTACATGACATGAACACCGTTATATAAAGCATCAACAATGACGCTGTTATAAATTATTCTATCAACTGAAATCTCTAATACAGTAATCAATATCAATTGATATTGTTTGGGATTTATATGATATGTACTAAGTACTCAATTAAATACACATGGATACTGCCACAGGGATCTTGACATAATATTGGAGTATTGTTTTGCACTGCAGGCAACAGTCACAGTGAACTTCTGTTAGTGGACTCAAAATTAAATTATGTCATATATACTGCTGATGACCAACATACCTGTATGCGCCTATGTCAGCCAAATAATCTAATGGAAACTGTTTCCAGTCTAAGGTCACAGTAATCTTAACTTTTGATCTGGTGACCTCAACATCATATAGGGGTGATTTTCTAATGAAGATCAACATCCATGTAAACTTTGAGAATCCTATTTCCAACCTTTCTTTAGAAATCGGTTTGCAGGTAACAATAAGGTAAAATGACAACATAATAAAGATACTGATTATCAAATATGAAACCACAGGTAACTGTATCGTTGAAAACGAAAAAAAAAATTAAAATACAAATTTTCCAAAAAAAACATTGTTTCGTTTTTAGTTTCACTTTTCGAAGAAAAAAGTGGAGCTATAATAGTCATGACCCACCTGTCGGCGGCGGCGTTGGTTTACCTTTTCGTTCAGGTCCATTTCTCAGTAACCGTCAAAGATATTTGATTCAAACTTAACTATAGCGTCACTTCGCTTGGTTCCCGATTCACTCGGTAAGAGTTATGAGTGGACCAGCAACCAAAATAAAAGGCTATTTATAGACCCTTTTCACCGTTACTAAAAAAAGCCCTATGCATATCATTATCTTGACCACTTGCTCAGCTGGAGGCAAAACATTGACTGATGATCTTAAGGAAGTGGTCATGTGCTTGTCTTTCTGAAACCACATGCATGTAGATTATTATAATGATATAATAGATAAAAACAAAGACAACCTGCTAATGTGCTAACTATTTTAGCACACTACCTTAGGTGATCGTATGTAGGTATTTAATCACAACATTTCAGGAAGCTTTCAAGTATGACTGCTTGCTAGTAGATCTAGGTTGTTTTACTTGAAAATGTGCATACTATACTTTTAACACGGAATATAAAATAATAATTTATAAATAAAAAGATTTGTTTAAATGCAGTATAAACGCAGTATAAATGCAAAAACACCTGCTATGAAATTCATATTAGATCTACAAACACGAGAAGTATTTGCCATGAATTTTGCTCTGAATGAGTTGAGTCTTTATGAAGTCAGTTAATGTTTTTAAACCATGCCTCTCTCATCAACATCGGATATTAGGAATTCTATTCAATACTACTCCCTTTTCTTTATTCTGGTGGTTCCCACAACCAACAATGCAACCGTTATGTACCATATTGTTGCAAATACTATCACATGTATACTGAATTTACTGCTGGAGGCTTATCACCAGCCTACATTATATAATTCATGAGCTTATCAGTCAGGTGGAGATTTGGTGAAAGGGTTCTATACATGTAGTAATGAATTTATAAATAGACTTAACCCAGTGATACACAAAATGTTTAACGATAAATTTCAGCAATATATTTTCTTTTCATTATCTATATTTGAAAATTTATATGAAACTCTATATTATTGTTATCACGCGAAATCATCAGCATCATTGGTAAACGAATAAAACTAACGATAAAACTAGCGATCAGTTCAGTAGTAAAAAAAAAATAGACACCCCAGCAAGTCTACGCTAAAAGGGATCAGCAATTGAATTATTAAAACGGAAACATTTTCTATTTTACTTACGAACATTATCCATCAAAAAAATGTAATTTATGGTGGAATAAATAAGAAATTCATTGTGTTAAAATAGTTATCAATTAATAGCTTCAATATCCACGCAAACAAATTTATTCATTTTATTAACTATCAGTAACTTGTCCTTTCACCTACATGGGAGAAATTTGATTCCTATTCCATTAGATAGCCGGCTCAAGGCCGGCTATCAATAAGTAGTGAGAGTAGATTAAGCTCAGGTGACATAACCAAGGAACGCAGATATCCTATGAGGGAGCATAAACCACCTGACCGGCTCACATACTGAGAACTGTATAAACATTTGAGTGTGTGAATATTAGCAAACCATTAACTATGGTAATAAACATTAGTTCAGTGGAGATTGTGAAATGATAAAATGACCTTTCATAAACAATCATAACTAATTCAAACAAGTTTACTAATTGGAACAAGTATAAACACTCATGATGTTTCTAACAGTTATATTTATGATAATGCTTTTACTTTGGATACATAGATGCTATCATTATAAGATGATTATTTTACAGGTGCTATTTTCAGATCAGCCAACTTCAAATTTAAGAAGGGAGAACTGTTGTGTATGTTACTGTATACATTGGTCAGCTTGTAATACTTATAAGCCCCGCCTACTAGCCTTATCTCTATCTGCCACACTCTGTAGTAAATCAGTTATTAAATAGTAGTTCAGCTATACACACGTGTTCTTATATTATATACAAACACAACAAGCTTAACTTTGTACGAGGCATTTTCAGTAATAAAAAGAGTGTGGTTTATGTTGCTGTGCTACCTTCCCTTTCCGATTTCCTCATATCTTTAACATCAATATAACGTATTTAGTACACGTAATTATCTACTCGCTATGTGAAATATATCTAGTACTACACTTAAGATAGACGATGTCTTCATTTTGACTAATAACCTTTACAGTTACAAATTTTAAATTTCCGTTACATTATGATCCGTTTAAAGATATGTGATTCAGTATAAAGACTATGCGGTGTCTGAACAACTTCAATTTGTTAGTGCAGAACTGTTGAGCAGTAATAAATTTACCCGATCAACATAATATCAAACAGTAACAATGACATAAACGTTAATGAAATCAGTGATGTATAATAATGGCAATAACACCATAATCACAAATAAATATAACTTTTTACCTGAATAGTTCCTTAATTTGTCAAATCGTAATTGCTTCTTCTCAAATATGGCGTCTAGTTTCGGTGTTGCGACCGATTTGACTACATACAAATGAGCACAAGTCCCTGTACTTAAATAAATAAATGTAAACGTAGATCAGGCTTGATAATTGCTAGGACTTGTGGCGTAAACTACATTGATTGTGTATGTGGTAGAATTCTATGGACACAATTGACTGAGTATCATATTACAAACGTTGATATATTTATTAGGTGCATTAAATACAGTGTAACCGCTAATCGTCAATGAAGCTAACATAATTGGCCGTTTAACATTCATAATTCAATATTCCCAGTTTTTACAATCGCAAGCGCTTAAGGCTCTGTATTTGTTTTGGGTTTTGAAAACGTGAACAAAAACTTGCAATTCATTCTATTTTCAGTTTCTTTAACCCGCGAGTAATAAGTTTATACATGCATATCTTTCAGGTAGTATTTAAACAGTGTAGCGTTTGTTTCGACGGGGGCTTTGATGTTTTATTATTTCTTTGACTTGTGTGTGGGTATTGCTCTGGGCACGCATGTATAGATACATGTACAGGGTAGTTGTGTTGTGGTGTTTCTGATTTTGTGCACAACTGGTTGGGTTGAGTGCTACCTTCCCTGTATGATTTTCTCTTACATTTTTTGGTATTAAAATTATATTAAAATAAGAAACACCTTCATTTTCTATTACTATAATATAAGTGTCGGGAGTTTCTTCGCTTAAATATTGATATCATATGCGTGCCGATAACGAGTATGGAATAATCTGACCGCCAAAAAAGCTCATCATAATTTGTCCATAGCAAACACCATACAGACTGGAAGCAATAGGTTGTTAAACATTGTCATTATATGGTATCGGAAGCTATTAATCCGGGTTAATGCATCATTGATGAAAAGTTTCGTACATATTTTACTACAATGCTGTCTATCAGATACAAAAGCGAGGTTCTTATTTATTTGTACATGTATTGCGTTTGTTATACCGTAACATGTGAACCTTATTTGGTTGGATTTAAATGCGATAAAGGAACATTTTATAGCATAGTGTCTACAGCTATGTTTTAGAATAACCGCTTTAGAATAACGTGTGGAACTGTCATTTAATAAACGATTAATTTCATGAATAGTGCCGTTACATAATTTTGGACCGTATAACGCACATCATAATTGACATTTCGAATGTATGATTAATAATAAAATCTGGTACACATTTGTCAAAGAACATCTGATCCATTCATAAGGTATTGAGACAGATCTTTCAAAATTAAATGAGAATCGTTTGTCAATATCGAGCCGTCTGTCAGGAAAATTATGTTTGTTTAGGTACCCGAGTTAGCAAAAATAAACTTATAAACCAAGACGGGCCGATAGTCGTAACGTCAAAAGGTGAGGCACGCAAGTGTATCGTTTTTTGACATCGAACAGCCTTTTGTTTAAACGACAGTGCAATGGATAGGAATCCGCACAAAATTAAATCAGCGTATATCAAGATACTACATACAAAAAGTCATACGGGCTTTTTAACAAAATTATATTCTTCTCAAGCAATAATACGAGTAAATATGAATTGAATATATTGTCGGAATACCCGTCGACGTCATTGTGTAGACACAAGAAAAAATATATCGCTTTTATTCATTATTCAATCAACTTGATAATCGTTGTTTGTTAAACGGAAAAAAGTAATTTGTGGTTCACTTGTCATTAAAATTACTTCGGATCGACCAAATTTACAAACGTTTAAAAATTGAACTTTTTTAAAATTCGCTTTTTTGTGTTCATTTTTGTATTTTTGGTCATTTTTTAGACGCAACCACATCTTCAAGAAAACATTTTATGGTATAAAATATATTTTTGGTATAAAATGACTCACGTGTACACAATCATATTTACGTTATTAACCTTAAAAGACAGAAAATCGAAATAACGTCATAAAGATACAAAAGTCTCGCTTTTTATCCGTTGTCCTTTTTTCGCTTAATTTTAATTATTTCGATGGAAACGAACGCAACTGACATGACAACATGTTTCAAGCATTTTTTAACCGATGACGTTTTTCCCTGTGAATCCTTTAAGTTGTTATTACAGTAGACTCCCTCAAACCGGAATTCCCATAAAATCGGACGATTTCTTAGGTCTCGTATTTCTTCTTATTTAGTCAACTTAAAAAGCTTCCGCAATACCGGACTCCTAGAACTCCGGATTCCGGACGGCATTTAAGGCTTTTGGCCCGGTCCGAAAGGGGTCCGGTTTTCAGGAAGTTTACTGTACTTTATTTCATGCTTACCGGTGGTTTACGGCGGAATAACGGTGGATTATTCCCCGATAATTTCACTGTTCATAATTTCACAGTTCATAATTTCACGGAAACAGACTATTTTTTTAAAATCAAATTTCCTCGACGTCAAAAATAAAATAATAAGCATTTTCACTTGCTCTCTCAATCTATAACAAATAACACAACATTATATATACATAAATGAAAAACAAATGGACGAAATTGAAGCCATTGCAGAAGAACTATTTGATTGCAACTCGACGCGTGCATGGCGGGAAAACGACGTCACGCAAAATATTTCAGGTATATAGTGGAGTATTTCCATCATTTAAGCTATTTGAAGCATGAAATAAATAGAATATTAGTATTTTACCGTGTATGGTCGTTTGATAATTCACCTCGTGAGCAGCTGACTTATATTTTCACTCGTGGCTACGCCACTCGTGAAAATATTACATCAGCTGCTCACTCGGTGAATTATCAGCCGATCATACACGGAAAAATACAAATATCCTCTATTTATTATAACTTTTATCTAATTGACCCAGTGTTTTAGTTACATGTCTCGCTACGTTTATACGCGAAATAATCACGCAAAATGACTGTTGTTGCATTTTATGTTTATTATTTCCATTTAATGATATAAATATCAGTTTGCTACACCGATTAAAGCAATAATTATCGTTGGAAATTGTTTTCTGTTGGTAGCGTTTTCGTGTGTGTCTCATCTCTTGACGTTACGTCATAACGAGTGTGGAATAATCTGGCCGCCAAGAACAAAGTTCGTCATAAGTTGTCCGTAGCGAAAAACATACAGACGGGAAGCGATAGGTTGTCTAACATTATCTTTATATGGTATCGGAAGTTGTTTCTCCGTCAATGCATCATTTGTGAAGAGTACAAATATTACTACGAAATTGTCTATCATATACACACAGTTTACCAAAGTTATGTTCTAATTTGTTTTCCTTTCTATACAGTTGCCTGGTCTCATAATTGGTTTGGACTTAGAATGCAAATAAAGAAAGTGTCTATAGGCTAAGCTTACAACAGCTTCAGAATAACGTGACGTGGTTATTTACAATTTCATGAATAGTGTCACACAATGCACACATCATAATTGACACTCAAAACAAAACAATGACTCTTCACTTATGATAAAACAAGCCTTTTCTACTTTTCTCCGATTTTCCTGATAACATGCTCATAAGAAGCGCTTGATCATGTTAATGTTACATATGCATAAGTCTTATCTGGTCGTAAGTAGTAGTTATTCAACATGTCGCGGGATTGGAATGAGAAGGTCGTAACAATTACGTACGACTTGATGCGATTGCTTCATATTTGACATCTGAAATTTAAGGCACCTCTTATGGGCCTATTTTCATGTGGAACAATATGAAGTTGAAACACCTGATTGCAACATAAGTGAAGAGAAATTTTCAGACAGTTTGTCTTGTGTTCTCAAAATATCGATGTTGTCTTTACGCCGTTCTTATCCTAAGCCAGCGATGTGCACCTTATCATTATTTTCATACAAGTTGTTATATTGATGACCTTGTATGACTGCTCATTACACACGAGTGGCCAAACAATAAAGCCTCGTATCATATTGTTTTTGTCAACGAGTTTAATAAAACTCGTATGTAATTAGCACGAATGTAAGATTCTATTTATCACATAGCCTTTGAGAACACCCATTAACGTTCAAAACGCTGTTATACGTTACATAGGTTTCATTTACATTTAACGTTACCATCCGCGCGACGTCATGACGACATTTGTATCATACTAACGTCACGGCTCGATTCAAGCACGGTTTATCTTTCGTTACGTTTCCCTGAACCAACCAACCAACCAACCAACAACCAACCAACCAACCAACTAACCAACCTTCCTTCCTAGAAGGGTTTTTAGGAAGAT
Source organism: Spisula subtruncata (assembly GCA_963678985.1). Classification (NCBI taxonomy): domain Eukaryota; kingdom Metazoa; phylum Mollusca; class Bivalvia; order Venerida; family Mactridae; genus Spisula; species Spisula subtruncata. The sequence continues at coordinate 32,959,283 of OY787673.1, read as the reverse complement.
AATACATTCATCTTATAAACTTAAATTTATCGGATGAGTTGGAGACATAATAAGTCTTATAGCTAGTTTGCGATAGAAAAATATCGTGTGTTTTAAATATTTCTTTTTAATTACTACACCTACAAGTACGAAATTTTGCACGAATAAATGAAATATATCTACCTAATACACACTGAATTTTCAGCAACATCAAGAGTGAGTTAAAAAGTTTTGTTCATAAGTTCTATGTAACATCTTTGTAGTTTTGTATGAAATATCAAGTTAGAAGACTTCGTATTTGCAACAGCCAATTTTACGGTCACGTGATACGCCTAACGGTATATTAACGTACTTGCAACCTACATACTATAAAACACGCGAGGCCCGTCTTTGAATCTGACGAAATATATTTTATTGTTGTACTTTGTTTACAAGCGACACGCCTAAAAATCTAATCATACGGGCCTCCTTAGTATCGTCTTTATAAAAGCAATGTCAATTCCGTCGATCACGGATTATCACGGTTAAATAATTGATAGTAAATCATCAATGGAATACCAGATTACCACCTTGCGTTAAACTGTCCATAAGCATGTAATTACAATATATGATAAATAATCAATTTCTTTTAATTGGTGACTAAATATCATGAAAGTTGGAATGGGAGTTGGTAGGAAGTTATTGTAGTTCTTTGTTACTTTTTAACACATAAAATAGAGTAGATTTTTAGAAAACTAAAAAAACACGATTAGTACATTCACTGAAGCTAAAAAATATGGTCAACCTCAAACAAATTGCAAAATAGAGTTTCTTTGCATTTTCATCATCTACAGACTATTATCAACTACAAACAAAACGTCAAATATGCGAGTTCAGTGTTGAAAATACAAGCAAATTGACATGTTTAATGTCACTTTTGGTAGCAATTTCAGCATTTTCCTTATTTCATAATACAAAATGTACATGGGGAATTAGAAGTTCTAATAATTCCCGTGTAAGTCGTTAAATGTTTGCTAATTGCACCTTAAAGCTTATATTTTCTGAAAGATACAACCTTCTTCTATCGAATACAAATATTGATTTTATCATCAGACAATTTACTTTTCATATATATACCAGTCTACGTGTTGGTATACTACCCATTCAAATGTCGACAAAATGACTCAAAACAGCACTAGGAAGGGGAAACAAAAGTTTTATTCATTTCTTTAATATTAATCCAATTTGTTTAAAATTTACACATATCATGTGTTGTATACATGTGTGCCTAATGGAAAAAGAATATTTGTGTTTGGACAGTATACAATAATGATAATACACACGAATTTGTCGATTTTTGAGAAATAGTGATTGTTCTCTTTGTCTTTTCGTCCACAATTGCATTTGTATTCACAATGTTGACTTTATGATTATGAAACTTGGTCACAGTGATCATCTGAACACAATTTAAACCAAAGTAGGAAATGGATGATCAAGGGTAAAAAACTAGGTCACTAGGTCAAATTGTAGCAAAACCTTGTTTAGTCGCTAGAGGTCATAATGTTGACCTAATATTTATGAAACTTGGTCACAATAATAATATCAACAAAATCTATGTCAAAGTTATAAATTGGGTCATCCGGGGTCAAAAAGTAGATCGCTAGTTCAAATAAAAGGAAAACGTTGTTTAGGTACAAAAGCCACAATTTTGGTCTTATATTTATGCAACTTGGTCACAATGCTCATCTCAAAACATCTTAGACAAGTGCGTTGTTGAATTATTTGGGCTAAATTAGGTCAATAGGTTAAAATAGTTGATGCGACTTTTTGGCTCAAGAAGGTTTGCCTATTATTTGACCTAGTGACCTAGTTTTAACTCATGATAAGTACATTTTGCATTTGACCTACATTTTGTCTTCAGGATCCATGTGACATGGTTACATAAAGATTAGGTAAAAAGGGCGCATTCTAAAGATTTGTACTATTATTTGGCATAGTGACCTAGTTTTTCACTCAGGTTAATCCAATTTTACACATGACCTTGATGTTTGTAAGATGATCATTGTGACTAAATTTCACATGTGTAAGGTCGAAATTGCGACCTCTGGTGACTGTATCTTGTTTTTTCTATGTTTTGACCTAGTGACATAGATTTTGGCTCCGGTTAACTCAAAATTTTATTTGTTTTAGATTAGCTTCCGATGATTAATGCTGCCAAGTTTCATGAAAATCACACCAAAATTGCGACCTCTAAGCACGATGTAAAAATAAGTTACTGATACAAGTCAAAATTTATTTACATAAAAAGTGACAAATATCGCGAAAACATGTGACAATTCAATATATTTAAAAATATCTCGAAAAGTCCCACGAATATCCAATTACGACAGTTTGTACATTGCTAAGGATAGCTTTACGCACCATATAAACACAAAACTGTTTGTTTTGCCATTAGTTTGAGGTTAAAAGGTAAAATGACTGGACTAGATGTTTTCTATCCAATGTCATAAAGAAATTTGATTTCCGTATTTAAAAGGCGAATCTGAAAATCTGAACAAATATTTGCCAAGGGGCTTCAATTAAAAAATAATTAATAAACAGAAACCTACAATTTATTAAGACATACAATGCCTGTTAATGCAATTTGAGTTCCAAAATCACATCTCGTCAAAAATCTATATGGCGTCCAAAAATCGAGAGTTGTGATGACGTCAAAACCCATGATAAAGTCACTCAGTACGATTCCCGTTTTTTAACTGTCAGGACGGGCGTACTGAGAAACAGGATACATAAAATAAAATTAGTCTAAGGCTTGATAATGATTAAAAGTACCCGGCTTGGTGACATGAATTCACGATGACGGATGTTTGATGACAATGAAATTACACCGCGGTTTAATTTGATTACTATCAGTTATTTCGATTGCAATAAAATATTAAACTATTTTTGTGTTCGATAAATATTATATTTTTGTTATCTATAAACTTCACACATATCTTATTTCATGGTTTGCAGATATCTTGTATAACAAATAGCTGCACTACTTTTAGTTGAACTTCTGTTCGAAAAAGTGAATAAGTTGAATTGAATTTGGGGCGCCCCACGGGGTGAGGCTCCAAGAGTAAATTGTCAAGTATTAATAACATATTTATAACGCAATATAATGAACAGAAAAGTTGTTGATTTTGTGTGTAAGATTAAATTTTATTCCATTCGTGATCACCTCAATCTTTATTTTAAAATATTGATTTCGGTGATGGCTCGGTGAAATAAAACTCGATATTACACCAAAAGCAACTATTTTTTTTGAAATCAAAACTACTTTTAATTTATAAAACATTTGTATTGATTGTCTTAATTAAATTGATAACAACTGTGTAATAGGTGTTTTCAGTAAAAGAATGAGTGTTGCTTATTATGTTGTGCGTGTTAACATCAAGTTAACGTACATTTAATGCATGTCACTAGTCACTCGTTACGTGAAATATATTTTATACCACGCCCAAAGAAGATACGATATTTGTTCAAATTGATCTCTACATATCATAATCTGTCTAAACGATTTTTGATGGTGTATATATCAGTACAATTAAACATTGGTAATCTGAACAATTTCAATTTGTTAGTGCAGAACTGTTGAGCCCGATCAACATAATACCAAACAGTAACAATGAAATAAACGTTAATGAAATCAGTGATGTACAATAATGACAATAACACCATAATCACAAATATATATAACATTTTACCTGAATCGTTCCTTAATTTGTCAAATCGTAATTGCTACTTCTCAAATATGGCGTCTAGTTTCGGTTTGGTGACCGACTTAACTACATACACGTAAACTGCATTGATCGTCATTGTGAAATACTTATATCGATGTCAAGGTCATTTAAATGAATAGGTGTCATATTACAAATGTCGATATAAGGGTATAGTGTTCAACATACCTACAATGTAACCGCCTATTGTACAAGAAGTTAATATTATTGACAGTTTTATAATACATTCATAATCTAATATACACACTGGCTTGGCTCTGCTGTAAAACATAATTTACAACAACAAAACATAACCGAAAACAGCAGAATTAATGTCATACGTCCAACTGCCAACACGATGTTCCCAATAAAGAAGTTTATATAACAATGCATTACATATTTTAATATACTGGAATAAAACTAGTTTCTAAATTTTGAATTACAAAATATTACCTGGTTGGAGTTGATATCATTATGCACCCTGGACGAAATATGATAAATGTGGCTTTTCCGTTATCTTTCTATGAATCAAATGTGACAAATGTGTGAATTAATCCATAGGAGCTTGTTTGATTTAAAACATAATTCTTATACAAGTGTCAATGAAATTTTAAATATATCCTCATTTATACGTCATGTATGTGCAATTTCAATGAATTTGAAAAACAGATTAGATAGAAATTACTTTTATACACAGTTTACTTTTATTTTGTCACCGAGTGTATTGATTCGATGAAACAGTAAAGCACACTCAATAAACTATATACATGTATATAATATGTTCATGTTCTATGGTTTATTAAAATTAGACCCTTAAGCATTAAATACCAGTCCTCATGATAAGTGGGGGCGTCGTAAACAAACGGGATATGTCACAAGATGGAATGTAGGGTGTGTTGTTGAAATGGGTCGAGTGATGGAAATGAATGCGAACTGTGCAAGGAATGTTAATTTAAACGGGACTCGATACCAACAGAAGCTTTTGTAACGTGAATAATACAGGCTTTATAAGAAATATACTATTATATAAGGGGAACTACTCTTGATACTGATCCCTGTATCATTCGATTTGTAAACTATTAAAACGCGTACTAAATTAGGTTTTACTTTTAGCGAGAGTGTGCGTGTTATTTTCATCAAAAGCATTTTATTCTTCAATTGGAACTGTTGGGTACAGTAACATTACTAATATATTGTACTACATTTAAAGAGGCATTCCCTATTACTAGCATTTTTGTCTCTACTATCACATTAAATGAGCTAAATGAACAAAGCACTATCAATTATCATAATTTGTCAGAAGAAAGTGTGCGCAAATATGTCTCTATAATGTCAAAAATATGTTTAAATTCGCCAATAATAATTTATCGCTACCAGCAATTTATTATGATGTGGTCAAAGGGAAACAACTCGTGGCTATTTTGAAATATGATTCCATTCTTTTCTCGGTAATTAGTGGGAGGTTTTGTTAAAGATTTGAGGAGTTTAAGCAATAATGATTCTCATATAATGTATAATATTCCTTAATCCATTTAAACTATCAAAGTTATAGGGAACGCCTCTTTAACCTTGAAGTTAAACAAAAAATAAATATCAATAAAGTGAACTTATTGAAGCATAACAGCAATTCCATTGCAAATCTTGCTCGTTCACAACAGAAAAACTATCTAATGATACTTGTTAAGTTTATGTCATTATAACAATATAGGCCTAACTCCAAAGAACAAACACTTATTGAGCTAAAGACTAAAAAGTGTACTTAAAAAGATATTCAAGAAACATTACATTTTTTCTACTTTCGGTTTGCAAGGTCATGAAGTTTTACATGATGAAAGTTCATAAATATGTTTCATAATCATTTCTTTGTAAGAGTTTGTTCCTTATACTATTGACCAAGTCGCCGATAACAAACTTGGACTTTTAATGTCATGTATACTTTGATTGAGAACTAAGCGTGAGTAATTGTTACTTGCATTGAGTTTTGAAATCGAACAATTGTATTAAAGACTTTAAAACACTTCAGAGCCTGGCCGGATGTTGAAAATAGGTCCGGCATGATAATTCACCCTCGGGCAAAATACCTCCCGGTGATTATAAACACCATACAGACTTAAAGCGATAAGTTGTCTAACACGGTCACAATATGGTATCGGAAGGTCTTAATAGATGCAAGGACGGGTAAATATTTTCTTACACACATTAAAATTACTACAGTGGGAATTATATCTCTAACGCGGTATTGGGATCTGTTCCCTTAAAGTACATCCAAACACTTTAAAATCGCACCACTAAAGTTTATTTTGTCAAAATTCATGTGTTGCCAAAATTAATAGTTTACAGAGTTTATTCAATTCAGAAAACGAATTTTTCATTCCGATTACCTCACCCAAAGAACGTTTTGGATTTTGCATGTTTTTGCACGTGCGGCTCGATCGCCTGAGCCAGAAAGCAACATTACATAGGCTGTGTCACTGTAATTGTTTCCACATGGCTACGCACAGTGTCAAAAGAATACCGGATGTTAATAAACAAACCAAAAGTACATTTTTGCATTTTCATAACGATTCCTTTCATAATTGCCCATAAAAAGGTAAATCATTTTAACTCATGTGTAATGAGTTTTCTCCCGTTTAAGGCCGAATTACCCAATGTGTTGTCTTCAAACTCCTTCATAGAGTTGGTTTGAGGTGTCGTAGACGCGCCACAAGAAATATCCTGACAGTCTGATGCTAATACACAAGACATCATAGGTTCGTACACTAAGCATATCTAAACTGAACTCAGTCGTATGGCATTAGCCACACAGCCAAAGCAACATAACATTAATCATTCAAATTTAGCGTTGCTTAAATGCTGGGAAACATCACGTCGAATATAATTACTATCCTATCACGTAAATTTAGTTTTTCTTGAGGAGGAAAAACCACATGCATACATTAATGTAGCGGGCTCCTATACTTGCTTTTGAAATTGCAACTTTCACTTTAATTGGTCACTCTGTTATCTATTTCATAATTAATTTAAAACTCGTAATAATGGCATGAAAATCAAACAACTCGTTGTGTTTAGACTGATGATTATTAATTAGATAATAAATAACCATAGATTGACGTTTTTCTCACTAAAACTGATATTTCATATGTGGTGCGTTTTTAAAGCGTTTTAGTGTAAACAGGTTGAGTGGGTATAAAATAGCGATATTGGAACAAATGATTATCGTTATCATCGTCATCGTCATTTAAATTGGCTTGTTAAATACATGTGGCCATTAACCTCATTTGACAAAATAGCTCAGTAGTTTGGTCATTGGGAATAATGCCGTTTTGCCAATGCAGACACGAATTCGAGGCTTAGTTGTGTAATAAAACTATATATTATTTTTTATTATTTTAGACTGACAATCAAATGTGAAACACCAAATTCGCTTGTGAAATATTCATTTATGATTTTCTTAGCATATTATTTTCACATCAGTAAAATAATTATTTTTTCTTATAAATCTAAAATACACATGCATATGCGTTTTATAACATGAACAATTGAAAACTGAATGCTACCGCGATACACAACTTGGCCAATAATTCATTTATGTAAGACAAATAAAACAGTACCTTAATTGTATGTTGTTGCATATACTGTATATGTACATTTAAAAACGTTATTATAATCCATTGTGAAGAAGATCGTGAGAAAAGTTTAAGTACGACACTCATAGAAGTATTTGTATACATCACTTCAACAGTCATATCAAATAAAAAATAATCGCAGATCGCTTGAATGGTACGACGTTTGTTACTGGTAATTTCTGTAAACTTGGTTAAATGGACAAGACAAACATGTGATCTATCTAAATCGATGAAATGATCAATGATTTCTGTTGATATTGACATTGCAGATCACAAATGTAGCTAGATCAATACTAATTGTTAGTGCAGAACTTGTAAGCATTTATTGATTTACCCGACCAACATTATCAACAGTGACAACAACATACACGTTAATGAAAGTAATGATATTGAATAATGACTATTACACCAAAATCACAAACATAACAAACATGGTTACCTGAATATGTCCCTAATATTTCAAAACCCTCCTTTACGATATTCACAAATATGGCGTCTAGATTCGATTAAGGTAGAGGTTACCTGGGCCCGAAATTACAACCAATACTTACACTCAGCACTCAAAACTCAAGTATTGAATTTGTCATATTAAGGAGCTTTTATTTGTTCTAGATTGCTAATCTAGATGGGGAAATGTATAGAATTGTTATTTGAATGTTGCAAATAACATTTGAACCATATTTTTGCTATTTTGTACTATTTATGAGGTAAAAACGTTAGTATTGTATCTGAGTGCACTCAGACTGGTAAATTACACGCATAGCTTACAAATACACTAAATTTCAATTGGAAACAACCAACTGATAATATTTACCACCTATTTAACATAACTTCAACTTCTCGTTCTAAAAAAATGTCGCTTTTAACCTCAAAAGAAGGAATTTCAATATTTGAGTGCTGAGTGCAGAGTGTAAGTATTGGTTGTAATTTCGGCCCCTGATGAAAATGCTTGAAAACACACAAACTTGAAAAAAAGCAATTACAAACAGAATATGCCATCCGATTATATCATATATAATTGAAAAACTGTAGCATTTGCGTGTAGTGTAATATGTGACATATGGTCGCCGAATTCAAATGCAAGCACTAAAATAAAGGCGATATTTTGTGAAAAAAAATCAACATTTTTTTCAAAATGTAGAACGTTATTATTATTGCATTCTATAAAACGAAACGCTGTATATGCTTTAAAATCGATCGTCGCAAGGGCATGCCAGGCTTGAAATTAAGTGTTGGCGTTTCGTTTACGAGAGAAGCAGCGTCATGTCCACTGATTTTTTCGACAAGGAGGTCGCCATATTTGACCCCCCTTGTCACCAAAGAAATAAACGTACTGATACATGTTTTGCAAACGTATTAATCAACAAAATCGATTACCAAATGTAATGATAAATTTTATTAGGTTCGAAATATACCAACTTTACAAACGAACTTATGATAGTAATAGTGAAATCTATGCATTTTCTGCAGCTGCAATCTAGTTTGTTTACAAATTTCGCGCTGTGTAGCATAAATGTATTCATGCGCCAAAGGTGGTTTAAAATAGTGCGACAGTTTATCTGCGAAAACGTTATGAAGCATTGTTCATAACGCGTTGTTCTTCATGCTTGATAATATAGATAAATATAAAAATCCTTACCAGTTAATTTAAGTCCAATATGAAAGTCAATGTCCGAATTTTCGTATATCAGAAAATGAGCACACGGAACTGTGTTATTCGGTTCCTGTCAAACTTTATTTTATCTAAATTTCGAACGAAATATGTCTTTTAAAGCAATCCTAAGTGTTTATTATGTACGTATAATAATTGCTTCCATTTTTCGTAATCCGATTGTATATATCGTTGTGTGATCGTGTTTAAATGATAAAAATCGATTCAGTACACTCCAGTCAAATCCCATCGAAATTCACGTGCTTAAGTTTCAACACACAAGTAAGTTTACGTATGGTGTAAGTTTACTGCCATATTTGGTTATCGTCTGCTAGTAATGTTTTGCGTGATTTATTAAACTTTTAATCGTACAAAGATCAACTATAGTAAATTCCCATTCTTAAATAAAAAAGGCTAATTGACACACAAAAATATGTTATGGACCAGTACGACGAAAGATAAAAACACCTTTTCTTTTGTATGAACAATGTGGGTCTTATTAAAATATGCTTATTAAAGACAGAAATACTAATGTTTGAAATAATGTTCCCCAAATCCGTTTGTAAGTTGTATTCTTCTATTATTAACTAAAAAGTATTTAATTAATTGAGTTTTAAGTCAATATTACCCTATTTAATCAGATATGTGGCGTATTTATTACAAACCAATAACTATCTGGTTCATCAGGCCCACCATACCCTAAAATATTTAAGATTTATTAAAAGTAGTCCTACACACATACATGTATCATTGAATTCAATTCATGTTGATGTATTTATTTGTTCAAAATAAATGCATTTAAACCATTTCAATTTTTTAAAAAGGGCTGGCATGACCTTGATCAAATCTCTGACAACTGATTTGTCTATTTTTTTCTAATATTTTATCAACAAATAACAGTGACTGACATTTTTAAAAGTGTATACCAATTATATAATTATCTTTTAAAAATATATTTTGATAACAATAAGGTACAGGTAAAATATTCAGACAGATAGATAGTGTGAACTTTAAGCAACAAAACGGTGTATGATACTTTGGTGTTATTCTGTAAAAAATGTATGTTATTCATTGAAGAAAAATATACACTTTTTTCTCTTCAAATGAACCTTAAGCGACCGAGTTAACTACAAACACGTTAACTGCATTGATCGCCGTTGTGAAATACCCCTATCCCATTGTAAGGACAATAGAATGAATATCATATTACACATATTTATATAGTTGTAAACAATGCAACTCTGTCTTACCACATATCGTACATGAAGTTAATATAATTGACCGTTTTACATTCATCATTTAATATTACCTTTAAAAAGAATTATATACCAATTTAAACTCGTACTGAAATTATTTAAATGAAAAATAAATATGAATAAAGTGAACTTATTGAAGCAGGACAGCAATTTCATTGCAAATCTTGCTCGTTCACAAACACAAAAACTATCCAATGATACTTGTTAAAGTTTATGTCATTATTACAATATAGGCCTCGCTCCAAAGAACAAACTCTTATTTAGCTAAAGACTGATAAATTGTACTTCAAAAGATATTCAAGAAATATTACACTTTTTCTACTTTCGGGTTGCAAGGTCATGAAGTTTTGCATGATTAAAGTTCATAAATATGTTTCATTATCAAGAGTTTGTTCCTTATACTATTGCCCAAGTCCCCGATACAAAACGTGGATTTTTAATGTCATGTTGACTTTGATTGTGAACGCGCAAGATTTGCACTGCAATTGCTGTCATGCTTCAATATATTTGCTTTTAATTAAAAAAAATATTTGTGTCCAACCTCATGTTCAAACGTGATATGATCATAATGCAATACCTAATATATTTGACAAAAAAGGTTTGAAAACAAAATGTTTTTTGAAAGAGAACTTCACTATTTCACTATAGATTACACTCTATTAATACCCTTGTTACAAAATGTAGTAACCAAAATGAGCCAATTTCAGGTCGATTATGACCATAACGTGATTGATTATCGCATATCCGCCCGGTCCGCAATCTCATAATCGTAATCGGTCCGTTGAACGGATGCACGTACAGTTATCCAGGTTAACATGACGTCACGTTGGAGTCATAATGACGTCATGCTGGAGCTAAAATGACGTTACGTTGAAATTGTCTTGACAATTTTGTTAAAGTACAAGATATTAATCATAAAAGACTGTAGATATCCATGACTTTACTAAATTTGAGTTTTAAATTGAACAATTGTGTTAAAGACTTTAATACACTTCAGAGCCTGGCCGGAAGTTAAAATCGGCCCGGAATGAATAATCACCCTCGGGCTAAAGCCCTCGCGGTGATTATTAATTTTCCGGTCGGATTATCGCTTTCCGGCCCGGCTGTGTCGTGTATTATCATCTAATTAATTCACTTGTTACTATATATAGTAACAAAAACGAGCCTATTACAGGCTGATTATGACCATCACGTGATTGATTATCGCCTATCGGCCCGGTCCGCAATCTCATAATTATCAAAGTTAACATGACGTCACGTTGGAGCTAAAATGACGTCTCTTTGGAGCTAAATAACGTTACGTTACACAGATGCACAATTCATTTTATCATTTGGAGAATGTATAAGATTTTCAGCATAAATGCAGTTTAGATCTCTACGAGCTGAACTAAGCGTGAGTAATTGTTACTTTCATTGAGTTTTGAAATCGAACAATTGTATTAAAGACTTTAATACACTTCAGAGCCTGGCCGGAAGTTGATAATAGACCCGGCATGAATAATCACCCTCGGGCTAAAGCCCTCGTCGTGGTTATAAATTTCCCGGTCCGATTATCACCTTCCGGCCCGGATGTGTCGTGTAATACATTTTTGTAACCTCTTATTACCTTAACGAAAGTATACTCAATTATTTATCTCAGAAATAATTGCTGTTATTTTATGAATATCTATGTTTGTAGTTTCTACTTTCACTTTATCGTTTGTTTATGTACGCACCGCTTGAAATTATCATTTGCTTCACTCATAATTTATCCGTAGCAAACACCATACAGACTGGAAGCGATAAGTTGTCTAACATGGTCACAATATGGTATCGGAAGGTCTTAATAGATGCAAGGACGGGTAAATATTTTCTTACACACATTAAATTCACTACAATGGGAATTATATCTCTGACGCGGTATTGGGATCTGTTTCACTTAAAGAACACCAAAACGTTTTAAAATCGCACCACTAATGAAAATAAGTTTATTTTGTCAAAATTTATATGTTGCTAAAATTAATAGTTTACAGAGTTTATTCAGTTCAGAATACGATTTTTTTATTCCGAATACCCCACCCAAAGAACGTTTTGGATTTTGCATGTTTTTGCACGTGCGACTCGATCGCCTGAGCCAGGAGGCAACATTACATAGGATGTGTCACTGTAATTGTTTCCACATGGCTACGCACAGTGTCAAAAGAATACCGGATGTCAATAAACAAACCAAAAGTACATTATTGCATTTTCATAACGATTCCTTTCATAATTGTCCATATAAAGGTGAATCATTTTAACTCATGTGTAATGAGTTTCCTCCCGTTTAAAGCCTAATTACCCAATTTTTTGTCTTCAAACTCCTTCATAGAGTTGGTTTGAGGTGTCGTAGACGCGCCACAAGAAATATCCTGACAGTCTGATGCTAATACACAAGACTTTAAGGTAACATGATGCTTGAAACCATCATAGGTTCGTACGCTAAGCATTTTTGAACTGAACTCAGTCGTATGGCGTTAGCCAGACAGCCGAAGCCACATAACATTTATCATTCAAGTTTAGCGTTGCTTAAATGCTGGGAAACATCACGTCGAATATAATTACTATCCTATCACGTAAATTTAGTTTTTCTTGAGGAGGTAAAACCACATGCATACATTAATGTAGCGGGCTCCTATACTTGCTTTTGAAATTGCAATTTTCACTTTTATTGGTCACTCTGTTATCTATTTTATAATTAATTTAAAACTCATAATAATGCATGAAAATGAAACAACTCGTTGTGGTTAGACTGATGATTATTAATTAGATAGATTCTAATAAATAATTTAGATTGACGTTTTTTTTTCACTACAACTTATATTTCATATGTGGTGCGTTTTTAAAGCGTTTCAGTGTAAACAGGTTGAGTGGGTATAAAATAGCGATATTGGAACAAATGATTATCGTTATCATCGTCATCGTCATTTAAATTGGCTTGTTAAATAAATGTGGCCACTAACCTCATTTGACAAAATAGCTCAGTGGTTTAGTCATTGGGAAATAATGCCGTTTTGACAATGTAGACACGAGTTCGAGGCTTAGTTGTGTAATAAAACTATATATTAGTTTTCATTATTTTAGACTGACAATCAAATGTGAAACACCAAATTCGCTTGTGAAATATGCATTTATGATTTTCTTAAAATATTATTTTTCTCATCAGTAAAATAATTATTTTTTCTTATAAATCTAAAATACACATGTATATGCGTTTTATAACATGACCAATTGAAAACTGAATGCTACCGCGATACACAACTTGGCCAATAATTCATTTATGTAAGACAAATAAAACAGTACCTTAATTGTATGTTGTTGCATATACTAAATACGTACCATTTAAAACGTTATTATAATCAATTGTGAAAAAGATCGTGAGAAAATTGTAAATACAACATTCATTGAAATATTTGTATATATCACATCAACAGTCATATCAAATAAAAATATTCGCAGATCGCTTAACTGTTAAGCGACCACCTACCGTATTCCTTTGAGCTAAGACGTTAGTTACTGGTAATTTCTGTAAACTTGCTTAAATGGAAAGAACGAATATATGCTCTACCTAAATCGATGAAATGGTGGGTGACATTGTATATCGCAGATTTAGCTACATTAGTACAAATTGATAGTGTAGAACGTTTAAGCATTTCTTGACCAAACTTCAACAGTAACAATAACATAAACGTTAATGAAATTAATGATGTTGAATAATGACTATTAAACCCTAATCACAAACATAACTAACATGAGTACCTGAATATATTCCTACTTTATCAAATCCTTAATTTACGATCTTCTTAAATATGGCGTCTAGATTCGATTAAGCGACCGATATAACTACATACGTACACGTAAACTGCATTGATCGTCATTGTAAACGATTTCTATGGTTGTCAATGAAAATGAATGGGTGTCATATTACAAACGTCGATATAAGTATAGTGTTCTAAATATCCACGGTGTAACCACATATCGTACATGAAGGTAACATAATTGACCATTTTATATTAATAATTTAATATTATCTATGGCTTGGCTCTGCTTTAAAACATAATATGCAACATAAAAACAAAACAGAAAAGAGCAAACTTAATGTTAGACGTCCGACTTCCAACACGATTTTCCCACTAAAGAAGTTTGTATTACAATGCATTACATATTTTAATGTACCATAACAAAACTAGTTAAACTACAACTACCTTCTGAATTACAAAACATAACCGCGTTGGATTTGATATCATTATGCGACCTGGACGAAATAAGACAATCTGGCATTTGTGTTCTTTTTATATATAAATATATATATATATATATATATATATATATATATAATAGCTTTAATGTGACAAATGTGTGAATTGTGTCATGCGAGGTTGTTAGATTTTAATCATTATGGTTATACAAGTACTTGTATCTATGCAAATTCAAATATAACCTCATTAAACCACCCTGCATAAGTGTGCGCAAATTCAGTGAATTCAAAACGTTTATTTTGTCCCTGAGTGTATCAATCCAATGTAACGCAATTAGTAAACTATATATACATTTATATAATATGTTCATTGTAAACATTTTTATGGTTTATTAAAAATATACTTTGTGGTATGAAATACCTGTCCTCATGAGAAGTTGGTGGGCCGTAAACAAACGGGATGTGTCACCTGATGAAATGTAGGATGTGTTGCTGTAATAGGTCGAGTGATGTAATGAATGCAAACAGTGCAAGGAATGTTCCTTTAAACGAGTATGGATTCCAACACAAGCTTTAGTAACGCGAATAATACAGGTTGCGTATAAGAAATATACTATTACATAAGGGGAACTACTCTTGATACTGATCCCTGTGGAATGTACCTCAATCGATTTGTAGACTATTTAAACTCGTACTTAAACAATTTGTTAAAGAAATATTTGAAGGACTCTCATACATTGCGAATCTCTTTGTGTGCGTTTGTTGATACATGTATAGGTTAATATGATCGATGTATACACTATGTAGAATATATTATGTAAAGACCATCTGCAGTCGTCATGTTATGTCCACAGATGGCAGTATCAGAGTTTGAATAAATAGATAATTGCTGGATACCCGCTCCACTCACAGTATCGTAATTATTGTTAGGAACCATGTCTTTTTTTAGATGCGATGTTCCACAATCTTTATACATATAGTAGGCTTTATACCTTCATAGTAGACGGAATGTTTTTTTTTTTTTAAATTTTATTTTCCAAACACTGATACTGCTATCTATGATTATGTCATATATGTCACGATAGAATCTAGTTTAGAAACATTCGTTCGATTGAGGATATTAATAAATTGTCAACCAGGTCTTCTTGGTAGGATACGTCGCGTTTGGGCAGTTGATGACATTTTTATAACATACATTTAGAGCGCAGCCGTGAAAGAGGTAAATTGAACGTTCGAATCCCGATGGAAGCTGGTTCAGAACAGATGTAGTCTGCTTGTTGGCTCAAATATCAGCCAGATGATCAAACTTGAATATCCCGTTTGAACAGATGACATTTGAATTCCATGGTATAACTTAAGATCGTATTACTTACCTCTTAGGATCGATTGTTGAAACGCACATAAGACGAATCCTATAAGAGCAATCCTATGATGAAACGCAGCCCTAGCTTTTTGTTTCTTACATTACAATTGGTGAATTCGTATTAGCTACGGATTATGTACAAAGTAAATGGTACTTGTCGTTTTACAGATATTATTCTAACTACTACAATAGTAAATAAGGTTTGACACTTTTCAAAATATGTTTTGAACATTCCACTATGTGTGCATTATTAGTATCGTATACCGGTTCACTAGATGAATAAATGATTGCAGTACCAACAAATTTGCACTTTTGCATTATTGATAAATATTGCTCCCAAGCCGCACTAAAATAGCAACAGTAACCAGGTGTTGGTAATGCCTCGATCTGAATTAAGTTCGACTGAAACAGTGGCATTCAAAAAAGATTTGATGTCGCTGTTCCTATTGATTAATAAGGTCTCAGTTCCCCTGAATACAAAAAGTGGCAACAGTGATGTAAGACATGGCTTTGACATTGCTACATATGTCAATGTACGAATGGTGTCTATTAACTAATAAATGCTCCAATTGGAGTACGGAGTATAAGTTGGAGAATGGATTATGTACTCCAATATTTATAATCACTGGGCCAGTTGACATTAAGTCATTTCATAGCTTTCCTTCCCCGGAACAAGTGTATTAAAACGTTCAATACCTGGGCGCACTGTGTCATTGAGTGATAATATCCCCGGCTCTTGATAATAGCACTCGGGCTAAAGCCCTCGAGCCATTATCGACGCGCCGGGGATATTATAATTCAATGCCCCACCACGACCAGTTATTAATCTCTAAATAATCTTTCCCGAGACCTGACCTGTGTTCACTAGTTACAAAAAAATGTAGCTCATAGCTCTGCTATCTGTAAACATTTTGAGTAAAGGTAACGCCAATAGCCACTTGGCGTCACTACCTTCTGCTTATTTGATAATTCCAATGGTTTGCATTGTTGGTTTTCCTAATGTTTACCACGTTTGGCACTTATAATTGTATACTCACGCATGATCATCTGCAGAGGCTGGTTTCTTCATAAGCTTGCATGCACACATCAGGGATATCCATGTAATACCACATAGTTAGGCGCTATTATTTATGAAGAGGTTACTGAGATATTCACATTCTTAATAAGGATGGTAATGTGAAATAGCACTGCGATCCGCCTTGGCGTTACATGGTTTCTATGACAACGCTTTGTACGAGTATCACCAATAACAACGACAACCTGTTGATACCAGTATATAAAACAAGTATAACTTATATGAGAAAAATTTCATTAAACTGTAAGTGTTCAGTAAGAAGTTATGAGAACAGTCTTATTATTTCTGAAACACCCCTGGTACAAGTCGTGCGCTACGGTAACGACACATAAACGTTGAAAATATGACCATAAACTCAAACTTTGATCATCTTTATTAACCAAACTACGTGAAAAACATGATAATTATGCACTATTTTATGTACACGATTAAGACAAATGAATATGTACTGGAAACATGAAGAGTACGATATTAAGTTAAAAAAATAATTATTTCATATCGTGCGATGAAAAATATATCATATTTAATGATTCTTAAGGTCGATTGTGAATAAGTTTTTCCAGCTTGTTTTAATCACCCTCGATACCTCATTCCTGATTCCACGAGGGTTTGAGAGTAGATAGAATCCAGTTTCCCTTACGCTGAGCGTCTAACAAAGGCATTCCTGGTACCATTTCTATTTCGTCTTTGGTATGACGCGGCATGGGAATGAACTAGTGACCTTCCACACTCGAAGCGAACGCTCAACCACTAGGCTATCGATGAGATAGTATATACTACATATCAATCACAATATATCAAATATACATACAACGTAAAGCAGTACAATACATACATATATACAATTTATAATGAATGGCATATACACTGAAGTTTTCCAGCCGCCACATTAGTATCAAAACAAGTTTTATCAATAAGTTAATACTGTAGCAAACAGACAATCAAAAGTCACATAGAAACTGCGGCATCTACAGCATCATTTACCAAGTAAAAAGAAATTTTAATACAGTTCATGACAGTAATAGACATGAAGTGACATTGCCTTCAATGACGTCGTATTGTTGGTGCTGTTTATTGTCGACACATCGTTGCTTCATTGTACATAGTGTACATGTGTATTTGTATCTTAATTAGTTAAATACTGTACGCTAAGTTGTTTTGTATTTCAGTAAAACTGAAAACTATTAATAATCAAATCTATAGATAATGTATCATCACTATCAACAATTCTCAAATTTTAATTACAAGATGCTAATTAATTAGAGATGACGCACTGGTTACAAGTCATGTTGTCTTTCGTATCGCGTTATAAATGTTGTATTATCAATGTTCACGACGTACATGTCCTCTATGACAACACATACTTAGACTAACTGGAACACTCGGAGACTATCTGACCAGTAACCAACTAACAAACGACATTTCTTTCTATCATAACACAATGACAACGGAACAAACATGTCTTTACTGGAAACAAGTTCACCGATACTGTTGCCACCTCTATCATACATAACTACATTCTTAGAGTTAAACCCGGCTACAAGTACAATATTATCCTCCGTGATACATACACATTTTGCTCCATCCAGGCGTTGATCACGTAACTCATTGATAACATCACCATTCTTGTCGAATACGATCACCCTATCTCCACATGCTGCAACATACACTTTGCTATCATCATTACTCACTGCTATATGGCAAGGGTTGTACTTAGTGAATAGTTTACGACTCTGAGAATCCGTATCTATTTTCTTCACTAAACTACCTGATAGAGAGTACACATATACAGCTTTATCTCCGGGTATCCACAACTGATTACTACAACACGCCATAACATTTGCGTCCTGCTCGTAATCATGTAAGGAAACCTTCCGTTGGTACTTGAGTGAGTTACTTACTGAAATGAATTGTACCGTATTATCTGTAAGTCGTACAGCTACTTCAGTGGTTGAAACGGGACAAAGTCCCCGTGGTTCACCCTTTAATTTTAACCAATCCTTCACTTTGAGTTGATCATCGAGTCTCTTCAGTTGATTGTTGTTGTAGTCAGTCAGTAGAATCGTTCCATCGGGAAGCTGACACATGTTGTTTATGAAACATTCCTGTTTGTCAGACTTTACTTTAACGTTTATATCTGTCCTAGATGTCACAGTGTACTTGCTACATGTATGTTGAACTGATACTGGTTGGCTATCTCCTCGGATAATTTTCCCCATACGATCTGACTTTTCAATCACATCACAGAGTGCAGCATTGGGTTCAAATTTCAGTGTCGGATGTTTCAATGCATTCGCCTTCCTCAGAAAGTTATTTGCATCTTTAAGGACAACTTGACCTAACTTCTCAGTGATAAACAATTGTTTACCATCTAGGTGAGATGTCAGGTCTGGCTTACTGTTGGCAGAGTAAACTATAAATTGATCTACGGTTGTAATATCGTCACTAATGTCATTCTCCAACTTCTTCTCCTCTCTGTCAAGCTCAGCAATAATCTTCTGTTCAAGGGCATCTAGTTGTTTATTGAACTTCTTTCTCAATGTTTTGATTTCGTCTAGTAGACTGGCCTTCATTTTCTTTAGTTGCTTAAGGTCTTTGGACTTTTCCAACTTTGTAGTATGTAACTGTTGACTTACGCGGGTTATGTCGGTTACGAGTGATTGTAACTTAGACATGCTGGATTGATGCGCAACATCCGCAATATCTTGCACATCCGAACATGATCTGAAACATACATCAAACAACCATGTTTATTATCCATGATTGAATAACTGGTTCATGCATCTATTGAAATATTTGTACTTTTGGTTTGTTTGAAAAAAAACACACCAAAATAATACCTACATGAAGTATTAGAATGCACGTTTAACTATCAGTGGTTCGATTTGCTATCTAATTCTGTAAACCAATTTACTTTCGCGAATACTAACCTTCTCGTTTTGCCGATTGTCGGCATAATCACATGTACAAACTTTCGCGGTTTTAAGTCTTCGATGATAATCTTATTAATGTTTTGAGCACTCTTGCGGCTCTTTATACGCTTTGTGGATATCTACCATCCGCCAACTCCGCGAATTTAAATCGTTCGAAATAACTTCTTGGTTTACAGTAAAGTAACAAGGTTAATGGTCACATTGTACCTTCATATAAAATGCACATTGTTAACTTATTTAGAATACATGTACATTTGTTTAAGACGACCATTCAAACATTCAACTGAATACTTATGTACTAATAGAATGTCGTTGTATAGTGTAAGGTTTTTGGGGATGATCCACAGATCCCAATCGAACCAATAGACGTAGAAAGTAAATGGTGTCACCCTTGTAGGCCCGACAAATAATTCAAATATTTCAAACATTCCAGGGTTAACTATCACTACCAGTTCGGTCTGTGTACGCCCGCCAAATGAATAAAGTCATCATGGATTTCTTTACCTTATCAATTCAGATAATGATGTTTTATATAATATATTAGTACATACTCCTCATGACGTGTATACACTCATTAAATGGTATTAGTACACCAACACAGTACATAGCGATAAGTGAAAATAGTGCATTTAATATTGTTTCTACTCTGAAAAATGACAACATATAGAACTGTGACATTAAGTTCATGACTTATTATGTTTAAACATCGTAATGTTTGTAGGTATTTAAGTTTTTATGTCTGTTATATCGTACGTGTAGATGGGTTGGTAATGTACAGCACAGACTTGCCAATTGGTCGGTCGGCATGCTGAATGGTTTTCCGACAATAACTCCAGAACGGGTGAACCTAGAAATCTACAATTTGAAGTGGACATTGTTCATCATCCATGGATGGCCCGACTTAATTCAAGGTTATTTGCTTTAGAGGTCAAAATCACCGTGACCTTAGAGTACACACCAGTTGCTGGTGCACAACATAAGAAATATGGATTCTAAGGTAGTACAATTTTAAAGAGAGGTTGCTAATCATCATCTGTAGATTTCAACCAATTTGGAGGTGAATCGGTCATTGGTCGAGGTCGTGCTGACCTTAATAACACTTGATTTGTTTACTGTCGTGAGGTTTGTATGATTCACAAACCACTCATTGAAAAGATCACGGTTCACTGTTTGGAGCGGGCAAATTATAATGATCGAATTATCGGATATGGATGCTATACTACTCGCATGAAGACATGCAAAAAATGATGATCGTTATACCATGTTTAATAAAAAAAGATATATCACATGAATTTCCTTGTAACCGGGTTAGTATAGCGAGTACGTATATTCTTCGTTGTCAATTGATATATTTATATTAAACTCATTCAGGAAATATTATTATTAAGCTCGCCAAAGGCTCGCATAACAAAATTTCCAAAACTCGTTTACACTGCGGTATAACGTACTCCGAATATTGCTAGCAAGATGAGTAATATTATCAATTTTCGCGACATTCTAGTGTTGACAAGGGTAAGTTGAGAGACAATTTTTAACTTTTCTGAGTGTGTTTAATGCACATTTTATACAAAACTATCATCTCCATAAAATTTCCTAGCATGTGCAACCAGTAAATTGCCTGGATTTCTTAAAAGGGTGATTAAAAGACCAAACTCGCATCGTTACTCACGCAGAAAGTAAGCTCGATCTGTCGAAATTAGATGTTTTTGTTTATATTTTTCGTTAAAATACTCAACTTGAATCGAGCGAATTGTCATTCCAGTTACAAAGATTATATTTCAAATGTAGTATCCGAAACTAATAAAAAGTGAGGATGCATTGCGAGAATAAATACAAGTGTAAGTGTACAGAGTATTGCTATATGGTTGCTCCCTGGTGTTCGGAGTATTGCTGTATCGTGTACGGAGTATTGCTTATAAGTGCAGTGACTATTTGTCTCTCAAATTGAATAAATACAAGGTATAATCAGTGTTATTTTGTAAAAATAGTTTATACTGAATATATCTGTACCTATTTAGACTGGATTACATGGACTACATGAAGCAATTAATGTAACAAGCTAATCCTAGCTCCAAGCCCCCCCCCCGCGAATTTTATGGGAAACTTCTATTAGTAACTGTGTTTTACATACAGTAAAGTGTCATAACTGGACAATCGCATTAGACAAACACAAAACAACTACAATGTCCAATAGTTTGAATGAGCAACGTTGAATGTAAGTCATAGCAAAGGAACTTCATTGCGGCATCAGAAATAGTTGAGAGATTAAAAATAAACCTCGGTGTGTATATATGGATGTGAAACGCCTTATTTTCCATTTGACCATAAGCATGCCTCTCAACGAATTGCATATATCCAAGCTTAATATCACATTTTTACTACTCTCAAGAACACTTTATGCATAAAGTTCAGCATTCTATATTGTTAATCGCATTCATCTGCTTGATGGATTGAACTATTTTAACATAAACTTTTTTAGAATATTCTTAGTGTATCATATAACCCATAAGACATAACCTTATTGGTTTGCAGACGTAATAATACGATAAAACTGTCCATTTACATACTTTATTTACTCATTTTATTAAGCAATACTCTATACACTAAACAGCAATACTCTGTACACATCCGTGTATCTGTTTTGGGGTGTATCTTAGTTGTTTTTCGAACAATATTTATGAAACATTTTGGAGTTCAATATAAACAAAATGGTCGGTTAAAAAAATCTACAATTTGGTAATACAGCCTTTCCAGAAGCTTGTACAGTACTGCTGTCAATATTTGCGAGAGAGTAACGGCATAATACTTGATCATTTTAACCTTTCTATGACCATTTCATATACGCAAGTGTTCTATAAAGTTACCAAAATGCCCGAAGAAGTTAAACCTCAATTGGGATATGCATAAGAAGTCAGTAATTAGAAAAATATCGCATCTAAACTCACCCTGGTCTCCATTTCATGTCCTTAAAATTGATAATATTACTCACTTTACTAGCAATATCCGGTGTACGTTATACCGCAGTGGTTTAATAGAAATTTGTATCAATTGACAACTCGTGATAGATCATCTATATACGCACTCCAAGTTGGTGTACTTATAACATTTAACAAGTGTATTATTGATTAAAAACAATGCATCCTCTCCTTTGTTATTAATACTTATACATTTTATCAATGATACCTACCTATGTTCCTTGGCGATACATCGGCAACAATATACCATATCATGTGTACCACAATGCATCTCGATATCCTGGTCCGGATGATAATGGCATTTAGCAACAACCGGAACTGGAATGGTGGTTGGTGGAGCTGTTTTTGCTTGGCTCATTGAGGCAACGCTAACTAATTGATGTGTTTTTATGTTCCGGACATGAAAACGTCCGCACGTGTTACACAGAAACTCCTGGCAATTTTTACAAAAGTCAGTCGCTTCCTGTGTCCTACCATCGTCACGGCATTGAGAACAAGCGTGGTCAAAAAGTGCTTCCGATCCACCTTTCAGTGTCCTAGAGAGATCACCTTCTGCCATTGTCTGTAATGTAAGTTGATATTGTAGTATGTTAAGGGTTATAACAATACATGTATACTTACTACTTTTGGATTGCATTAGACATGTAAACTATGTATACTGACAGTAGAATTAAACATGCCAGTATAGAGTTCAGAAATGCACAACATATACAACATTATAATAGGCCTACTAGCATTTATGCAAATATAAGAAAAAATATAAAAAAACATGTTATATTTTCCTGACTCACAGTGCATTAACTCATTTCAAAATGGTCAAACAACGGTCGTTTGACGGGTCTATGATACAAATATTGGAATATCTTGAGTCCGTTGTGTGACAGAACATGTCACTGTATACAATCGACGTAGAGTTTTGGACAGGTTTAAAATTCAGCTACATAATAAGATATTGAAGTTATCTGAATGCTGTCATACGTGCGTATTTTAAAACAACATACTTTAATAGCCACGTACAATAGACACACACTTCATTGCATACTTGATTATATCAATTGATAACATTAAAGGTATACTTATCAAAATGTCTGTGTATATTAATGCGCGAAACATATCTAGCAGTACACAAGATAGCCATTAATTGGAAATAGGATTGGCATGTTTTATCTTTCAAATACTTATCCATAGACAATGACCGCCTTTAAATAAATTGATAGAAAGAGACATAACATAAAGTGTTTGTTAAACACCGATCCTACCAGTTTGCATTCCATAAATAGTGATTGTGTTCAACACATGCATTGTAACGAGGATAATTGAGTTCCTTATACATGTGCTACTCAATTCTTGATTAACATCTCAATACCACTTATCGCGTTTGACACAAGCAAACCATCAAATTCATCCAGGTACATTCATATCACATATATTTCAGTTGAATATTCAGTAAAAAAGTTCCTGGATTTATTTTTGTATTTGCAAAATATTTAGTATTGTTAGAATAGTTTGGTTACACTTTATGATTGAACATATTCAGCTGCTGTAATCTAGTTTTGTACGACATTTTTTTGTATTTTATTATCGTGCGATGGACATAACTCATCTGTTTATCGTTGGGCTATCGTAAGTTCAGTATTCTGTCCTACCCTACGAGCGGCGCGAGGAATGCGCAATATTTCCTATTTTGTATCGTGAACCCGTATATCCCCTATCTTTGTATCGTGAACCCGTATATTCCTTATCTTTGTATCGTGAACCCGTATATTTCCTATCTTTGTATCGTGAACCCGTATATCCCATATCTTTGTATCGTGAACCCGTATATTCCTTATCTTTGTATCGTGAACCCGTATATTCCCTATCTTTGTATCGTGAACCCGTATATTTCCTATCTTTGTATCGTGAACCCGTATATTCCCTATCTTTTTATCGTTAATCCGTATATTTCCTACCTTTGTATCGTTAACCCGTATATTACCTATCTTTGTATCGTGAACCCGTATATTCCCTATCTTTGTATCGTGAACCCGTATATTCCCTATCTTTGTATCGTTAACCCGTATATTCCCTATCTTTGTATCGTTGATCCGTATATTCCCTATCTTTGTATCGTGAACCCGTATATTCCCTATCTTTGTATCGTGAACCCGTATATTTCCTATCTTTGTATCGTTAACCCGTATATTCCCTATCTTTGTATCGTGAACCCGTATATTCCCTATCTTTGTATCGTTGATCCGTATATTCCCTATCTTTGTATCGTGAACCCGTATATTCCCTATCTTTGTATCGTTGATCCGTATATTCCCTATATTTGTATCGTTGATCCGTATATTCCCTATATTATTTGTATCGTTATAGACCCGAATATTCCCTATCTTTGTATCGTGAACCCGTAAATTCCCTATCTATGTATCGTTAACCCGTATATTCCCTGTCTTTGTATCGTGAACCCGTATATTCCCTATCTTTGTATCGTGAACCCGTATATTCCCTATATTTGTATCGTTGATCCGTATATTTCCTATCTTTGTATCGTTAACCCGTATATTCCCGATCTTTGTATCGTGAACCCGTATATTCCCTATCTTTGTATCGTTAACCCGTATATTCAGTATCTTTGTATCGTGAACCCGTATATTCCCTATCTTTGTATCGTGAACCCGTATATTCCCTATCTTTGTATCGTTATAGATCCGTATATTCCCTATCTTTCTATCGTGAACCCGTATATTCCCTATCTTTGTATCGTTATAGTCCCGTATATTCACTATCTTTGTATCGTGAACCCGTATATTCCATATCTTTGTATCGTTAAAGACCCGTAGTACGTTCGTGGTATGATACTTGTGAACGTCCCAAATAATTACCTATATCAGACATACGTCGGTAGATTTCGACATAGAACATCATGTGTCGTGCGACGAAGAAATTTCACAACACTTATGAGAGGGTTTTAACGAGGGTCACTGTACTTACTTGGTACGATGAATCAATACAAATACAACAAGACAGTGATGGTGACATTGATTACGAGAAACATAACATTGAACACTCGAAGCAAAGCCTAATTCAAAGTCAATATCCGAAACAATCTGTTCAGTTGAAGTGTTTGTTATGGGCGTTCGCGACAGTTACTTTTATACACTTTTATAACAATTTTATGCACTTAGTGAAAGCTTTTCATTAGTATATTAAGCAGAACAGAAAGTGTTAAAGATAACGCATACATAATGTATAGTCTAATATATATATATATTATATATAAACACTACATGCATAGAGAAAAAAGAAAAAGCAAAAGAAAGATGTATATAGCCTGATTACGAGGACAGAAACTACTAGTGAAATGCTATTACTTTCATTCCTTACTATTAAAGCTTTATTAAAACAGATTTATTTCTAGTTTTGAATTAATTCAATTAACTTAAAAAACACTTCGTCCTTGGTAAGGATACTTTGGGATATAGAATATTAGTATATTTCAGTATAAAACATATAAGAACAAAGTATAAGTAAAAGTTTAATGGACATGACAGGAAATTACCCGGTATACGCACATGCGGTTGTCGGGGCTTAGAACTTAAATGGGAACATTAATAACATAGTTTAATCCTAACCCTAACTAACTGGTATGATAAATAAAGGCAAACAATTACATCGTCTTTTTATCGATTGTATATGCATGGAGTAAGGCATAACTTATGGTCTAAATATATAAGATTGGGA
Source organism: Spisula subtruncata (assembly GCA_963678985.1). NCBI lineage: Eukaryota > Metazoa > Mollusca > Bivalvia > Venerida > Mactridae > Spisula > Spisula subtruncata. The sequence continues at coordinate 32,932,743 of OY787673.1, read as the reverse complement.
ATCAGATGAAACAGTTTTAACATCTTGAAATCTATTGATTATTGAGTTAAATCTTGAGTAAAATATTGTAATTAATTGAACAATTCATGCTCATGTACTCTCGGTGTAACACAAGGTAAATGTTTATCGCCATTTTTTATAGCCCACTTGCGGTGAGCGAGGCTTAGTCGCCATTTTTGTCGAGCCCGCTTGCGGAGAGCGAGGCTTAGTCGCCATTGTGTGTCGAGCCCGCTTAAGGAGAGCGAGGCTTAGTCGCCATTTTATGTAGAGCCCACCTGCGGAGAGCGAGGCTTACTTACCATTTTGTATCGAGCCCTCTTGTGGAGAGCGAGGCTTACTCGCCATTTTTTGTCGAGCCTGCTTGCGGAGAACGAGGCTTACTTGCCATATTTTGTCGCGCACGCTTGCGGATAGCGAACCTTAGTCACCATTTTTGTCGTAACTCCGTGTGCGCCCGGTCGATTTTGTCCAGACCGTACTCTTGTCAAAAATACAAAAATGTATGACCGATCATGCTTATATTTGGCATGTCATGGGGCGGAACGTCCTCTCTGAGCCCCAGCTTCCTATCTTAAAGGTCAATGTCAAAGTTGGAGGAAATGTCAAATGTCATATTCATGCTTGTCCAGATCTATTTCTCTTGTATTTGGCATACAGTTAACATATAGGTGGTTGAGATACTTAACATGACGAAGATTCTGATTGATCATGCTAAAAGTGCGACTTCTAGTGACTATACAAGGTTTTCCCATGATTTGACATAGTGACCTAGGTTTTTTTTACCTCGCTCTCTCAACCCAAGGCAGTGGAATGTAAGTGTATACATTTAATATTTACATTTAATATTATGAATTATGTGAATGCCTATCTTTCATTTGATGTTCCTTTAAACTTCCCTGCCAATACTGTATATTTATGGTATGTTTGAAATTGAAATGCCAATATATAGTACCTTGATCCTGCTTACCCGGTGAGCGTTGATAATAAATACTCGATATTCATTCAAAATATATTTTCAGTCCGCCCCAGTTTCGTTATCTTTACAGCAAATATTCCCTAATAAATCAAGCCGAATTGTCGGTTTTTGTTCCAGATTTACTACAACGGTATTTCATCCTACCACTAGGACTTTATTCTGCCAAATTCACCCAGTAGTGTAAGCTTTATTAGGTTATGTCAGCTTTAAAGGGTCATGTGGTCCAAGATAATGGGACTACTTTCGACCTCCACTTCAACCATGTCATTCACTGTTGACTACGAACCTTACATACTTAATTATTGGAGCCGAGCCGGGTATACGTTATCATAATTACGTCGTAGGCTTATTTCAATCTATTTATACAGTCTAAGAATCTATTTGACAAGGGTAACATTCTCGTCCTTCACTTTAAAAACGGGAATTAGCTGTGTGGCGTCATCACAATACCGGATTTCTAGGATGCCATATTGATTCATTTTGACGAGAAGCGATTTTGAAACACAAAATACTCTTACAGACAGTGAATGGTTTGTTAAATTACAGGTTTGTGTTCATTGATCATATTTGAATTGAAGCGCCTTATCAAATTATCGTTCAAATTTTCAGATTCGGCCTTTAAATACGGAACTAGAGTTTAGTTCGAGCCCTCGTCAAGCCAATGGTTCAACACCGTTACGCAAGGGTTTTTGTTCGTATTTTAAAGTTTAAAGACTTGTTTTTTAATGAATAAAATCATGTATTGTGTTTAAAACATGTATCAGGATAAATATAACACTAGGATTAGTGTCTTAAAAACTTGAATTTATTGGATTCGTCTCCGGAAGGCTCATACGGCTCAGCAAGCGTCGCCGTATAAACCTTCCTACAACTCATCTAATAAAACCAAGAGTACATCTAGAAACGCAACACTAGGGTTACTGTCAACTAGAAACACAACAATGGGGTAACTGTCAATATATACTTCCTTTCAATTAAGACCGTAATTGAATTGTCTCCCTTTGATGACGTCATACAAGCCGATTACCGTCAGCGTGTAAAGGAAATAAAAATGTGTCAACTTATAACCGCTGTAAATCACGTTTTACTCTGTCCATTTTTAAAAAATGTACACTTACAAAAACTAGATCATATAGACTTATTACTTATGTAGCTTTTGATATTGTATTTTCAATAATAAAACATTAAAAGCCATGTTTTTCGAACCGGAAATTCAAGAGCGATAAAATGTAAAAATAAAGAACTGAATTCAAGACTCAACAGTTGGCATTTAACTCACTCTATATGTTTATTTTTTGTAGTTAAAGAACTAGGTAGACTAAGTTTTCCAACAATTATGTTGCAGAAAAGATATTTTAAAAGTTTGAAAAGAGAGCCATGCTGTTCGAAACTAAATACCATGCATCACGCGCAAACAATCCACTCATTGAAACCTGACTTACAATATACAAGCATAAAGAAATTGTGTGTTTCAATAATTCATCACACATCATAAAAGTATAGAATATTATCTATATTGAAAGCACGACTATCCAACCAGAATTTAAAACGTTAATTTACACGGGATGAAATTTCTTCCTAGGTACTTGTTAAGTGTTAACACGAGTTCATTAATGTGTTGTTTACCTTTTAACTGCAATCAAAGAAAGTAAGGAATCGTCGGAAAAGTTCATATGACCAGACGAATAACTTAAAATCAGAATCAATTTTATGCAATATTTTGTTATATTTAGGGAAAAATTAATTGTTTGGACATACAATGTAGTCTGTTTCAAATCTTACTCTTGCATCATGAAACCTTTGTTCATTAAATTCATATAGATGAAAAGAGTAATTTATTTATTTTAAATGGTGTCTACGTATAAAAACATTGCAATAAAATATATTTGAAACATCAAAATTAGCATTGAAGCACAAGTTATACTGGTACATGTCCATAAATGTACACTTTTTGTTCGGACACGGACTTAGAGAGACCTCCGTGGTTTGGATAACTATAATTTATACCTGTATTGCGCATGCGTGAAAATGGCGGCAGAAAGAAATTGAGCTCCAGTTAATTTGTTGAAAATAATTATAAATAGACTTTATTGACAATAATGACTAGTTGGATTTATAAATAGCGGACTTGTAATGTGAATGTGCTTTGTACTGAAGTTTTCAAATGTGTAAATTCCATGGGGAAACGAAAAAACACGTCTTTCTCTCCCCCAGAGAAGGCGCCAATTGTCAAAACAAAGAAGACAAAGAAACCAACGACCGCAAATAAAGGTAAACTGAACGAGACTGTATCTGTGCAAAGCTCGATAATGTCTGAATGTAGTACTTCTGTATCGGGAAAGCCTGATGTCAATGCTGCGGCCGCCACTACGAGTACTCCAGTTGTACAACAAGTGCAAACCCCCCACCCATATATGGTGCCGGCAACATTTCAATATCCACAATTTGTTGGTAACATCAATCCGATGTTAAATTCTAGTTCACCGACGTTAATTCAGGCTACACCTACTGTGACACATAGTGATACCGTTATGCAAACATTGCTGCAAAAAATGGATCATATTGATACAAAATTAGGCCAGTTGAGTGAAATCCGTGTATCACTGAGAGATTTAACTTTACGGCTTCAAAACATGGAATTACGCATTTCTGTAGTTCTACTAGTAAAACTCAGATACTCGCGGTATGAATATGCTCCTATACTGAGTTTTATAGCTCTATTAATAGCTTTCCATAGCAAAGTGTAATTTGCAAACTAAACCACCTATTCTGTATTTAACAGCTAACATGGTCAATGTAACGCTTATTTCATTCATAAACTACAAAAACATCATTAAATATACCTTTACACAACCAATATTAGATAAAACGTTTTTCTGACAGCCGCCGTGAATCAATTTCAGTTGACCCCATTTTGGTTATCTAATGTAGACGCACGTGTCTTAGACGAAATAATTAATGTGTACAGAGTAGTCGTTCTTGATTATCGTTCCGGATTTTATGTTCCGGATACCGGGTTTTAGCCACTTTGTTCGTCTAATAAAAATTCGCCATATTGTTGTTTGTCAACATTCAGTAATTTGGCAGTGGAAGTAAAACTGGATTAATTTGTGCATCAGTGAGGTTAGTGTTCTTGCAAATATTGGTATTGAACGATAGGAAAGGTATTTATGAAGGCATGTGTGGTGTGCTTTAACTGTATATTGAATTTAAATGCTCTAAATCGGTCACCAAACAGCGACAAAGAATCGTGTCGCAAAAAGCTATGCACATCTAAGAGCCGCTATTTAGCACCCAAGTTTGTGAAACATAGTGTAGCATACCGTGAAGCAATCGCAGGGGCTATCATTAGCACTAGCATTTCTGATGTTGAAAAGGGTCAACAATTCGTCAGTGACCAATATGAATCGGTGTCGTCACGAACCGATGTCAATAACAAGGACATAAAACAAGTTAAATCGGACGTCAGTAAAATTATTGCCGAGAATGAGTCACTAAAGCAGGCTAACGATTCGCTGGCGGAAAGTGTCATAGACTTGAAGAGTAGATCGATGCGGGATAACTTGGTGTTTTTCGGAATACCAGAACATCCCATAAAGTTCTATCCCAAACCTTTTAGGCCAGATAACAATATAGAGTATCGGTCCTCTTCTTCAACTACCCCAGCGGACGTCCCTATGGAGACCCAAAGCAATACTACGGAGTCACAGCCCTCTGCTACAGCTTCCTCAGCAAATGCTCCCATAAATACAACTTCCGGTGAAAACTGCTATGAGAAAATTCACTGTTTTGTACAAAATATTCTTGGAATCACTGATTCAAAAACAAAGATTCGCATTGACCGAGCACATCGTAATACGAGTGAATACGATGCCAGGAAAACTCGACCGATTGTTGTTAAATTCCAAGACACTGACTCTAAGTTGATGATAAAAAATGCTCTTAGGAGCATTAATCTTCGCAATACCCCATATAATGTAACGGATCAGCTTCCACCAGAGGTACAGCAACGACGCAAAGCGCTTATTCCAATAATAATTCAAGCACGTAAGGATGGCAAGCGCGCCTCATTAGTGAGAGACAAACTCTATATTGATCACAAGTTATATAAACCAACGGGTGCTTCCACACCTAGTGAGTGAGGGTGGCAAGAAAAGTGTGAACTCTCAGTGGTTTCTTGGAACATTGAAGGGTTAGATACATGCATAAATGATAGTGATTTTCAAAATTTTGTATCATTATTTGATATTGTATTCATATGTGAAACATGGCAAACTAATCGAAATAATTACGTATTAAAGATTAATTCACCTATGCATTAATCTAATTTATTACGGCGGAATTTCACGGGATCTCCGGGTATTATATACACATGGTGCGTTTATCGCTACCCGGCGACGCTATCGTTTCCATGGTAATTCTCGCGAGAATACGATATTCACTGAGCGTGAACTCACATGATTGCCACGTCGGCTCACTTGCTTGTTCGGCAGCAAACGACGAACTTTAAAAAAATTAATTAAAACTTTGGCTATTTAGCAATACTTTATGATGCCGGGTCGAGGACAAGGTGCAAAGAGAAGGCGCGGTGCAGAAGCAACGGGGCCGAGGACTAGGGCCAGTGCTAAGCGAGCTAGACCGGCGTTGGATGACGGGACGGAGCCAGCGAGAGGTATAAATCATAACGTTATAGATTTTAATGAAATTATTTGTGAGGCTCAGGTTCATGCGGAACAAGACCAGGTTAATGCTAGTTCGAACAGTAGCATCACTAATACTAGTCCCATGGAGACCCGTATTTTGTCCAACGCCGGTAATGCTCAGACCCTGCCTCTAGGAAATTTAGATGTAGGGGCGTTGCCATATAACGGTACATGTTTGCCGCCTGTAATGCAACCCAGTGCTAATATGTTCACGTTTAATGAAACACAAAATGTTGAAAACATGCTTTTTGAAGGTCACGAGCTGACACGTGTCGCCCAAGACGATATAACGTTACATGTACCGCCTACTCTAAAACAAAAAATCTGTAAAGGCGAGTACGTCAATCTTTCTTTGCTCATAAAGGGTGCGGTGGAACTGGCCGAGCTATATTCCGGTAGTACGCTCAAATTAAATACCGACGGTACGATTGCCGTCCGGCCCACGGTATGTAAAGATGATATCGGAACTATTGAACGCTGGACAGACGCGTTTATTGTCTATATGTCTATCTATTTGTCCACACACCCCTCAAAGATACATGAAATGTTGCACTATTTTTATGTTATACGAGAATGTGCGTCCCGCCAGGGGGGACAATTTTGGAAAATATACGACCAGCAGTTTCGCCTTCGTCAGGCCACCACACCGTCGTCGTGGTCGGTGATTAATCAAGGCTTGTGGTCTAGGTGTTTGCCTTCAATGCAAGATACATATAGGTATAAACAATTTGGGGTCGAGTCGCGGAAGCATGGTCAATCGCAGAACATATGTGTAGCTTTTAATAAAGGCTCATGTAGCTGGCCGAGTTGTAAATATAACCACGCATGTATTAATTGTGGCGGCACGCATAACATAATGAACTGTCACACAGGTACTCAGTCAGGTCCTTCACGTTTCGGGTACCAACAGGGTACTTACGGTCAATCGCAAACATATAATGCGGGTCATAATACCGAATAAGGTTTTACTGGAAATCCCTTTCGAGGCCGCCGCCCATACAGAGGGCGGGGATATAACCAGTACCGTGGTCAACGCGGTTCATATAGTAAATAATAACATACCGTCGCTCATGAATAATCCGACGAAATTAGCTCCTTCACCTATTAATATCCAATCTTTAAACCACTGGTTGTCTGATTACAAATCCCGTGATGCACTAATACTATTAGAAGGTTTTACACACGGCTTTCGTTTAAATTATACTGGTCCACGTGGGACACGCTTTTCAAAGAATTTGGTGTCGGCTGACAATTCCCCGAGATTGTCCTACAAAAAGTACAAAAAGAAATCGATGCCGGTCGTGCGGCTGGCCCGTTTACCGTTAGTCCGATATAAAACATTCAAATATCTCCGATCGGCGTGGTACCAAAGAAAACACCCGGGGAGTTTAGGCTGATACATCATCTTTCTTACCCAGAGGGGTCATCGATCAACGATTTCATTGACCCGAAATTATGTTCGGTTAAATACACAGAATTCGACCAAGCAATTCATATCATTCAGGAACTGGGAAAAAATTGTTACTTGTTTAAATCGGATATAAAAAATGCATTCCGTTTGCTACCAATTAACCCACAGGATTTCGAACTATTGGGATTTATGGTGGAGGATAAAATTTTCTTCGATAAGGCTCTTCCATTCGGCTGTAGTATTTCCCCGAGTTTATTTGAAAATTTTTCAACCTTCCTTGAGTTTTGCGTTAAAACCAAAATGAAATCGGGCCACCTAATACATTATCTAGACGATTTCCTAGGGGGCGAAAAAACGTACAAGTCTTGTAAAGAGTTGATGGTGTTATTCAAATCAATTATGGACAACTTGGGCGTTCCGCTAGCGGACGAGAAAACAGCAGGCCCGACTCAAATTATTATTTTCTTAGGTTTAGAGCTAGATTCAATAAAAATGGAGGTTCGGATACCTCTCGATAAAATAACGGAAGTCATTCAAAAAATCGAGTTCGTTCTGTCGCAAAAGAAGGTTTGTTTGAGGGTCATACAGTCACTTATAGGGTCTTTGAACTTCTGTTGTCGGGCAATTCCTATAGGTAGGCCATTTTGTAGGCGCCTTATAAATGCCACATGCGGCGTAAAACATATGTATCATTACGTGCGTGTTAATAAGGAAATGAAATCTGATCTCAAAATGTGGATGCGTTTTTTCAGTGGACATAATGGTGTCTCAGTCTTTCACGACCGTTTTTGGGTGTCTAATGATGACGAGCAATTTCATACAGATAGCGCGGGTGCTATAGGGTTTGGTATTTGGTTTAAGGGGCATTGGTGTAACGCGAAATGGCCGGACGTGTGGCATGAAAATGGCTTTACCAAAGACATTACAGTGCTTGAACTGTTTCCTATTGTCGCGGCAATTTTTATTTGGGGTAATGAGCTACGTAACAAGAAAATTCGTTTCTACTGCGATAATCAGGCAGTAGTCCATATATTAAATACCATGACCTCTAAATCACCCGCAGTCATGATGTTAATGAGGGTATTTACGTTACAATGTTTGCATTATAATTGTTGGGTAAAAGCTTCACACATCAGCGGGGCAAAAAACGAAATAAGTGATTCACTATCTCGTTTTCAGTTCTCACGGTTCAGGAAGCTAGCTCCAGAGGCGGATCTATATCCATCGGTAATACCGAACTTTCTTTGGAACATCTTCGAAGCAGATCTAAATACTTGGCCAGTGCAGGAATAGCGGAAAATACCGCTTCGACCTATTCTACGGCAAGGAACAAGTTTCAGTCATTCAGGGGCTCGTATAACTTACCAAATAACTGGCCACTCCCTTTAAACGAGGTGGTTTTGTTCATTACGTATTGTTTTGAAAAGGCCTTGTCAGCTAGAACAATAGCAACATATATTTCTGGTCTGGCTTTCTTTCATAAAATTAATAATTGGCCAGATTTTTCTCAAGCCTTTATTGTCAAAAAGCTATTGGAGGGTTGTCATAGATCACGCCGCACATTCGATACGAGAGCCCCGATCACTATGGATATGTTAAAGGAAATATGTAAGCTTCTACCCACGATTTGTCATGGTGCTTACGAATATCAGTTATTTAAGGCTATGTTTTGCCTGGCATATTTTGGCCTATTTCGCGTAGGAGAATTAGTCTCTACCAAGGGTCAAGTTAACATGTTACAATCAAGAGACGTAACTCTTGATAAACCAAACAAACATGTTTTGATTTACATGAGTAGGTTTAAAACAAATCAACGTGGTAATCCGGTGATTTTAAAGTTACCGTGTGAGCGGGATGGAAGCATATGTCCTGTTCATTCGTTACAGAAATATCTTTTTTATAAATCGAGTCAAACCGGTCCGCTGTTCATTCATAGTAACGGGGCAGTAGCCACCAGATATCAATTTGCAGCAGTGCTGAAAAAATGTATTGACCGTTCTCAATATAACCACTCAAATGTTAAAACCCATAGTTTTCGCATAGGCAGGGCTACGCAATTAGCTTTAATGGGACTGTCGGAGTCAGCCATTATGAAACTGGGAAGGTGGCACTCCCCCGCCTATAGACCCTTTCAATTAAGCGATAATCGTATGTACAGAGTTACCTCCCGTAACCGGATGTGACGTCAAACGAGGGCTCTACAAATTAACGACACTATAAACGCAGTAGCGAAGAGATTATTTAATCGCTTTTTTCGTTAATTGCATGTTTTGTAGCTGTTGTTTTTCAATAAAGATGTTTATAATGTACTAACAATGTATGTATAATATGTTACATGTTATGGATGTGGAGGAAGCGTGTGATTTCTCGGATTTTTTTCTATCAACAATGGTCAATTATCGGGCGTTAATTTCCAAAAAGATCTGTAGTTGTATTAATTTTGTTTTGTAATTCGGTTGATTGTCATGCACATTTCGTACATTAAATTGAGCGTTAGTGCTAAGATACAGTGTATATTTGTACTTTGATAAATGTATATTTTGCCGGGAATATAAAGCGCAAGTATTTTCACCTGGTTCTTTCAATACTACATCATTACCGCCATTAGACCTAGTTAACTCTGGATCATTGCAATGTCTCATTTCTTTTTACCAATACAATTCACAAGTTATGTGTTGTTTATTATGGATTGTAATAAAACAAAGACATAATTATTTAGGCCTTTGAATACACGTATATTAGAGCCACAACGATTTATTGAAATGTCCTATATGGTTACATACGTGCCATTTCGGGCAAATTCGGATTAAAAAGCTGTATAAATGACGATTATGATAGCAGTTGATTGTTATAAATTAATTTAAAAAATACATTATTTATATACAACTTATACAAATATACAAATATTCAAACTAACATCACAATTAACAATATTTTGTTTTTAATATAAGAATTGTAAATCTTAATTCACAAAAAGTGACCTGAACTGCAATTCGAGTGATGGGAAAAACATAACAAATTAAAGTGAGACAGATACTTAAGAAGTTAAGGTGCTAAAACCCTAATGCATAAATAAAATCTTGTCAGATGATGAGGTGCTAAAACCCTAACGCATAAATAAATTCTAGGTGCTGTATAATTATATAATGATTTACAATAAACAGCATAGATCCCCTAATATCAAGATAAGCCACCAAGACCATACACTAAATTAGTTTCACAGCAGGGTACTAATATACAACCAATCAGTACTATGTTGTCACCATCTGTCATAATAATATACATGTACAGTATATTGATCAGTGTTTTACCTTAAATGATTGACATTGATTGACACTTTTAAATCAACGTTTGGGTTACTTTTATAAAAAAGTATAAATTATGTTTATCCAAACCTCGGAGGTCTCTCTAATTCCGTGTCCGAACAAAAAGTGTAAATTAATGGACATGCACCTGTATGACTTGTGCTACAATGCTCATTTTGATGTTTCAAATATAATTTATTGCAATATTTTTACACGTAGACACCATTTAAAAAAAATAAAGCACTTTTCTCATTTACTTGTATATGAATTTCAAATGAACAAACGTTTCATGATGGAAGAGTAAGATTTGAAACAGACTACATTGTATTGCCAAACAATTTAGTTTTACCTACATACAACAAAATTTTACATAGAATTGATTCTGATTTTAAGTTATTCGTCGTGTGAACTTTTCCGGTGATTCATTACTTTCTTTGATTGTAGTAAACAACACATCAATGTACTCGTGTTAACACTAAACAAGTAAGCACATGCGGACATGTAAAATCATGCCGCCCGGATTTTAGTACAAACTATATCTAGAAAGAAATTTCCTCCTGTGTAAATTAACTTTTTTAATTTCTGACTGGATAGTCGTACTTTTGAAATGATATAGCTAATATTCTATACTTTTATGATGTGTGATGAATTATTAAAATACACAATTTCTTTATGCTAGTATAAAATGTAAGTCAGGTTTCAATGAGTGGATTGTGCGCGCGTGATGCATGGTATTTAGGTTCGAAAAACATGGCTCTCCTTTTAAAACTTTAATAATATCTTTTAATAATATAATTGTTGGAAAGCTCAGTCTACACAGTTCTTAAAACTGCAAATAATAAACATTTTGAGCAAGTTAAATGCCAATTGTTGAGTATTGAATTCAGTTCTTTATTTTTACATTTTCTTGCCCTTGAAATTTTTGTTCCGAAAACATGGCTTTTTATGTTTTATTATTGAAAATACATTAACAAAATTTACATTATTAAAAAGTCTAAACGATCTTGTTTTCGTAAGTGTTCATCTTTTAAAAATCGACTGAGTAAAACGTGATTTACAGCGGTTTAAAGTTGACACATTTTTTATTTCCTTTACACGCTAACGGTAATCGGCTCGTGTATTCGCTTTGAGCCCTCGTTTGACGTCATCAAAGGGAGACAATTTAATTACGGTCTTAATTGAAAGGGTGTATAGCACATACATACGGCTTTAACCGTACTTTAGGCCAGGTTTGTCTAGCGGGTGATTATATTCATGGTATTATATATATACAAATATCATGCACGGTATAGCTAGTGTCGCTATGGTGATAGGACTATCGTAACTGACAGGCTTTAATAATGTCTTTACAGACGTATGGTTTATCGGGGATTCAATTCCATATTGGGCTGGGGTGCGAGCCGCCGAAAGAGGAATGCCGAATTTGAAGTTGCCGGACAACCTTACCATGGCTTGGTGGTGTTAGCGGGGTACGAGTTTGGACGATTTAATTAGCTCCTTGCAAATTCCCGTCCTGTTTAGGAGTTGTCCTAAAGTTATATTGTTCCATCTAGGTGGCAATGATCTTACAAAACATTCCTTAAAATGTTTTTTTAAGATAATAATAGAGGCTGTTACTTATGTTCATCAAGCATTTCCAGAAGTAAAAATAATATGGGTTGACATTCTCCCCAGAGTTACCTGGGGAGAACACGCCTGTAGTTTGAAAGCCATAGAGAAAAAGCGTAAACGGGTGAACCAGATGGGCCGAAAACAATCCAACGGGCATATTACGGTCGACATCGACGTTCTTACACTCGGTTTCTTCCGCGATGACGGTATACACTTGTCCGACGTTGGTTTGGAATTCTATAATGACGCCATTCGCGAAGGCATTTTAAGTTATATATTATAAGAATTTTGGGGAAATAAAAAATAGATTAATAAGAAATAGGGATATCGAAGCTTAATTATATATTTTTCATTTTGTGGCGTAAAATTCTGTAGTGGGGATGCAACCGAGGGCATATCTATTATTTTTATTAAAAATGAATCAATACAAAACATATATTTTGCATTTCCATGGGTTTTCTCTCGGTTTCGACAGCTGTTACCAGTCGAGACTGAGGTTCCTGTGGTTACAAAATTCAGTCACTTGACTGTAGTTTTTTATGAGCGTTTAAGACTTGTCCGAGCGTTGACTCAACTAGAAAAATGGCATCTCTTAAAAGGTCTCATCTGTTTAGATAAGTCACATTTGGTTAAAATACATACTTACTGTAGACATGGTTCTTTATATGGTGCCTGGAGCGTACCTGGTTTTATTACGGGGTACTAGGAGCGTACGTCCCGGTATTTTATGGGTACTCGGAGTGTACTCGGTATTTTATGAGTACCTGTAGCGTACTCTGTCTCTTTTATGGGTACTCGAAGTGTACTCGGTATTTTATGAGTACCTGTAGCGTACTCGGTCTTTTTAATGGGTACTCGGAGTGTACTCGGTATTTTTATGAGTACCTGTAGCGTACTCGGTCTCTTTTATGGGTACTCGGAGTGTACTCGGTATTTTATGAGTACCTGTAGCGTACTCGGTCTCTTTTATGGGTACTCGGAGTGTACTCGGTATTTTTTTATGAGTACCTGGAGCGTACTCGGTTTCTATGTGTAATCGGAGTTTACTCGGTTTCTTGTTACAGTAAATTAATGTTAAAGTTTGATAATAAATCTTATATGCCCTCGGTTGCTACCTTGCGTAAGGCGTTTTCACCTCTAACAGCGTTACCTGTTAGAGTACAAGTCAACATGGCCATTCTTCGCCACTTTAATTTAATTCATAATCGCAATAAGGCAAGCCTATATATATTACATGTATTATAAACAATATTCGCTAGTCATTTTGTATATAAAGATAATTATAAAATTAAATTGTTATTACTGCTGCCAGTTGTTGTTTTGAAATTTTATCTTGGAATAATAAAGATTAATTCACCTATGCATTAATCTAATTTATTACGGCGAAATTTCACGGGATCTCCGGGTATTATATACACATGGTGCGTTTATCGCTACCCGGCGACGCTATCGTTTCCATGGTAATTCTCGCGAGAATACGATATTCACTGAGCGTGAACTCACATGATTGCCACGTCATCTCACTTGCTTGTTCGGCAGCAAACGACGAACTTTAAACCCACCCTACCGCACCCTTCAGGCAATATCAGTCATTATTATTAATTATCAATGTTAATAGTCTAACTATGTTTAATGGCAAATAGCAGTTACTATTATTATGCTGTATGAGTCATTTTTCTGCCGATCCGTTTGTTGTTATTTCAGTTTGATATTGAGAGAGTCAGTAACATTGGCATACGTATGTTGGCCAGAACAGACACATGGTCACGTTGAGGTTGTACTGGAAGTAAACTACACAATATACGACACAAGATGGTTCAATATGGTAACTATGAGGACAGACCCGGCATCAGATAGCATCCAGTCTTCATGGAATTCACGTATAGGAAATCTTCGTGTGCAAGGTGATTCTTACGTATGGGAATAATGCTGATAATGTGTTTTTGTGTTGTGATTACCATGGTATCAGTGTTAATTATGATAATATTAGTGTTTAATATGATGTTTTTAGTGTCGTGAATGTGTATATATTAGATGCTGAAAAGGAAAAGACATGAAGCCTATAATGTGAAGTTCGGAAAGTACATTTGTAGCAAAGGACGTGATAGTAGTCGTTCTACCAGTGACCAGAACTGTGTCTTAACGGTGATTTAATAGCCAATAAACAATTAATAACCATATCTAGATATAGCACTTGCCTTACTCATGCATTTATCTAATTATAGTAGATATTTTATCATTTATTACATACATTGTCATGTTGGCGTAAAATTCTGTAGTGGGGATGCAACCGAGGGCATATCTATTATTTTTATTAAAAATGAATCAATACAAAACATATATTTTGCATTTCCATGGGTTTTCTCTCGGTTTCGACAGCTGTTACCAGTCGAGACTGAGGTTCCTGTGGTTACAAAATTCAGTCACTTGACTGTAGTTTTTTTATGAGCGTTTAAGACTTGTCCGAGCGTTGACTCAACTAGAAAAATGGCATCTCTGAAAAGGTCTCATCTGTTTAGATAAGTCACATTTGGTTAAAATACATACTTACTGTAGACATGGTTCTTTATATGGTGCCTGGAGCGTACCTGGTTTTATTACGGGGTACCTGGAGCGTACGTCCCGGTATTTTATGGGTACTCGGAGTGTACTCGGTATTTTATGAGTACCTGTAGCGTACTCGGTCTCTTTTATGGGTACTCGGGGTGTACTCGGTATTTTATGAGTACCTGTAGCGTACTCGGTCTTTTTTATGGGTACTCGGAGTGTACTCGGTATTTTTATGAGTACCTGTAGCGTACTCGGTCTCTTTTATGGGTACTCGGAGTGTACTCGGTATTTTCTGAGTACCTGTAGCGTACTCGGTCTCTTTTATGGGTACTCGGAGTGTACTCGGTATTTTTTTATGAGTACCTGGAGCGTACTCGGTTTCTATGTGTAATCGGAGTGTACTCGGTTTCTTGTTACAGTAAATTAATGTTAAAGTTTGATAATAAATCTTATATGCCCTCGGTTGCTACCTTGCGTAAGGCGTTTTCACCTCTAACAGCGTTACCTGTTAGAGTACAAGTCAACATGGCCATTCTTCGCCACTTTAATTTAATTCATAATCGCAATAAGGCAAGCCTATATATATTACATGTATTATAAACAATATTCGCTAGTCATTTTGTATATAAAGATAATTATAAAATTAAATTGTTATTACTGCTGCCAGTTGTTGTTTTGAAATTTTATCTTGGAATAATAGATGGCTATGAATGTCATTGTGTACCTAGGCCAGAATCATTACGCAAAACGTCCAGGCGCGGTCACGGGGGCGTATGTTTGTTTTACAGCAATTTAATCTCCAAAGGCTTAACAGTACTTGAGTCCGATGACTACGGTATCATATGGATTAAGTTATGCAAAGATTTCTTTAAAATGGAAAATGACTTGTACGTTTGTTTTGCATATATCCCACCACAGAATTCGCCGTATTTTAATCAGCACCCGACCGGATTTCACGAGTTGATAGAATTAGGGATTAGAAAATACTCCGATTGCGGTCATATTTCTGTTATTGGGGATCTCAATGGTCGAGTTGGACATAGACATGATATAATGACACACACGGACCCGTCTAATTTACCGTACACTATGTCGAACGATGATAATGACCAATTGCAACTTCCGGATAGGCAATCAATGGACAATGTGGTAAATGCTTCTGGCCAAAGGATCATTGACTTATGTATTAGCTCAAACCTTTGTATTTTAAATGGTCGATTTAATGGTGACCCCGATGGACAATACACGTATATGTCTAGCACAGGGAATAGTGTTATTGATTATGTATTGGTATCACATGAGTTATTTCCCTGCGTCAAAAACTTTTCTATTCATGAAATGCATTCATTTTCACCGCATGTTCCTATAAATGTGGATTTTGTCATACATTTTACAAATACTAATAGCGAACCAGAACCGAAATATGTAGATAAAGTAATATGGAATTCTGATAATAATACATTATACAAAGATTGTATTAATTCAAAATTGCACGTATTTGAAAATGTAATAAGTGATATTACTAATGAGGTTACGGATTTGAATAGTGGGCTAGATGAGTTTTCTGATTTGTTATATAAATGCGCATACGATGTCTGTGGTAAAACAGTAAAGACTAACACTGGCACATCCAGTAAACCAAGACAGTATAAAAATGACTGGTTTAATCGTGAATGTGAGTTAGCACGTCGTGCACTTAGACAATCGAATAAAGCATTTTCTCGTAATAAATGTCCAGAAAATCTGAATATGCTAAAAGAAAACCGACGTATGTATAGGCTTGCGAAGAGAAAAGCAAGATCTCAATACAATAACAGAAAAAAGCGAAAATTACACTATTTAGCTGAAAATCAACAGACAAACTTTTGGAAAGAAATAAAAAATATACGCAAAAAATCCAAAAATGGTGCAGGCAATGTGTCAGCAGATGAGTTTCACGATCATTTTAAAAATCTGTATTCCGATACTGATATTTTTACTAATGAGGATGTAGAAAATAATTTGGCTGATGTCAATTTTACAGATAGCAATTTTGTTGAAGACTTGGATTCTGTTATAACGGTTGAAGAAGTTATTAAAGCGGTGTCTACCCTGAAAAATGGTAAGGGTGGCTCCATTGATATGTTAACACCTGAAATGTTTAAAGTTTGTAAAAATGAGTTGTCCCCAAGCATATGTCGACTATTCAATTACATCTTTGACAAAGGTGTTTACCCAGAACTATGGACCAAAGGTATAATAGTTCCTATACCAAAAAAAGGGTGATATAAATGATGTTAATAACTATCGTGGAATTACATTAACAAGCATATTTTCTAAAATATTCTCCATTATTTTAGATACTAGGTTGAGAAAATGGGCAGCTGATAATAGTATACTATCCGACAATCAATATGGCTTTGTTAAAGGTAGAAGTACAGTTGATTGTATTTTTGTGTTAACGTCTATAATTGATAAAGTTCTTAAACACGAGAAGAAAAAGTTGTACTGTTCATTTGTAGATTTTCGCAAATGTTTTGACTATGTGTACAGAAATGGTATTTGGTTTAAGTTGATTGAGTATGGTGTATCTACTAAGGTTGTCACAATATTGCAAAGTATGTATCATAGTGTTAAGTCATGTGTTCGGGTAAATAATGACCTATCATCATTTATAGACAGTTATATGGGTGTGAAACAGGGTGAGCCTTTATCTCCACTTCTTTTTGTCTTCTTCGTAAATGATATGCAAAAGTACATGGAGAGTGATGATTTTGAGTCCTTTACAATTGACCAGTTACAAATATTCTTACTGCTTTTTGCAGACGACACTGTCCTGTTTTTATATAGCAAGGAAGGGTTACAATTTCTATTAGATAGACTACATGAGTATTGTTTGAAATGGGGTATAGCCGTGAACATTGACAAGACCGTGTGTATGGTTTTTAAAAGGGGATATGTCATTGAAAATGTAGATGTTTTTTACAATGGTGTTAAATTAGCAGTTGTAAAGGAATTCACCTACCTCGGTGTAACACTTAGTGCGAATGGTAATTTTTACCATACCCAAAAGAACCTTGCTAACCAAGCAGGGAGAGCATTATTTTCATTAAACTCATTGTTTGATGCTGTGCCTTTGGCTATTTCTGTACGATAGCACCTATATTAAGCTATGGCTGTCCGGTTTGGGGATTCCATAATGCCCCAGACATAGAAAAAATACATATGCGATTTCTAAAACAATTGTTGCGACCGAAACAGAATACAGCAAACGCATCTGTTTATGGTGAACTTTCCAGATATCCTATGTTATATGTAAGACAAATAAGAATAGTCAAATATTGGTACAGAATTACCAAACAACCTGAATCTTTGATGTATAAATTAATGTATATGCAGGATAGAAATGGGAATTATATTAATACTTGGTCTAAAAACTTCATTAAATTATTATCAAACATGGGATTTGCATATGTTTGGACACAGAACGTGTATACCAACGATTCTACTATTGCTAGTATTTGTCAAAGAATAATTGACAATTTCTTGCAAAAATGGTTCAGTGATTTAGATAATTCATCTAGACTTGAAACTTATAGAACTTTTAAATTGAATTTTGAATGGGAAGCATACATTTCTATTGTTTCAAATGATAAATATAGAGAAGCGTTAAGTCGTTTTAGGTGTTCTGCACCTAAACTGTCGATAGAAGAAGGACGACATAGAAACATTGAGAGAAATCTAAGGATATGCAAATTATGTAATATGAAAATGATAGAAAATGAATTTCATTTCCTACTTGTGTGTCCTCATTATCATAATCTGAGAACTAAATATATTAACCGATATTACAGTACCTGGCCAACAATGAATAAATTTTGCAGTATAATGAAAAACACTTCGAAAAAAAGTACAGTAAATCTGGCTGCATATTTGTATCACGCAAATAAATTGAGAACACAATCCATGTCTACATTGTAACATTTTATCTTTTAACATCATATTATATTACCATGCTACATTATTTATCTGTAAATGTCTTTATATTTAGATACAAGGCTCTTTTTAATTACTTGTAAATAATGAAACTATAACATATTGTAAAATTTACTAATGCAATTGTCATATTATATTGTAAAGAATTATGTATAGTATAATTCATGTGCATGTATGTGATTGAACATAACTATTTGTTTCCAATTAATATAATTCATACTTTTCTTTTCTTTTGTTCGTATAAATGTATTTCTCTGTAATTGTCTATTTCAAACGCCAAATATTTGTGGCGACAAACATGTATATATGTTTATGCCAATAAAATTTCTTGAACTTGAACTTGAACTTTAAAGTAGCCCAAACGTTGATATTAAAGTTTCCATCAATGTCCATCATTTAAAGTAAAACACTGATCAATATTACTGTATATTAAGATGACAGATGGTGACAACCTAGTACTGATTGGTTGTATATTAGTACCCTGCTGTGAAACTAATTACAGTATGGTCATTGTGTCTTATCTTGATATTAGGGGATCTATGTTGTATATTGTAAATCATTATATGATTATACAGCACAATATTGACCTAGATTTTATTGATGCGTTAGGGTTTTAACACATTATCTTCGGACAAGATTTTATTTATGCATTAGGGTTTTAACACCTTATTTTCTGAAGTGTCTGTCTCATTTTAATTTGTTACGTTTATCCCATCAATCGAATGCAGTTTAAGTCAATTTTTGTGAATTAATATTTATATTCTTATATTAAAACAAAATATTGATAATTGTGATGTTAGTTTGAAGTGCAGTTGTATATAAATAATATATTTGGTTTTAATTTATAATGATCAACTTATAACATAGTCGTCATTTATATAGCTTTTTTAGCCGAAATGGCACGTACGTAACCAGTGCCATTCCAATAAATTGTTGTGGTTATAATATACGTGTAGTTTTATTACAATCCACAATAAACAACACACAACGTGAATTATATTGGTAAATAGAATTGAGACACAGCAATGATTCATTAGTGCAGGGATTCTATATAAATATAGAAGATCCTGATTAGTGTTAATTTGGTCTATTGCATGGTGTAGTATTGCAAGAACCAGGTGAAAATACTTGTGTTTCATATTCCCGGGAAAATAAAAAAAATATCAAAGTACAAAATTAATGTACACTGCATCCTGGCACTAACGCTCAATTCAATTTACGAAAGGTGCATGACAATCAACCGAATTACAAAACAACATTAATACAACTGTAGATCTATTTGGAAATTAACGCCCGATAATTGACCATTTTTGATGGACAAAAATCCGAGAAATCACACTTTTCCTCCACATCCAAAACATATAACGTAAATATACATACATTGTTAGAACATTATAAACATCTTTATTGAAAAAACACAGCTACAAACGCGTTCTTAACGAAACAAATGCAATTAAGTCGATTAAATAATCTGTTCGCTACTGCTTGTGTAATGTCGTTTATTTGTAGAGCCCACGCTTTACGTCACACCCGGTTTACGGGAGGTAACTCTGTACGTACGATTATCGCTTAAATGAAAGGGTCTATACTGAGTACATCTAGAAACACAACACTGGGGTTACCGTCAACATATACTGAGTACTTCTAGAAATGCAACAATGGGGTAACTGTCAACATATACTGAGTACATGTAGAAACACAACACTTGGGTTAGTGTCAACATAAAGTGAATACATCTAGAAACACAACACTGGGGTTACTGTCAACATATACTGAGTACATCTAGAAACACAACACTGGGGTAACTGTCAACATATACTGAGTACATCTAGAAACACATCACTCGGGTTACTGTCAACATATACTGAGTACATCTAGAAACGCAACACTGGGTTTTCTGTCATCATATACTGAGTACAACTAGAAACACAACAGTAGGTTTTCTGTCAACATATACTTAGTACATCTAGAAACGCAACACTGGGGTTACTGTCAACATATACTGAGTACATCTAGAAACACAACACTAGGGTTACTGTCAACATATACTGAGTACATCTAGAAACACAACACTTGGGTTATTGTCAACATATACTGAGTGCACCTAGAAACGCAACACTGGGGTTACTGTCAACATATAGTGAATACATCTAGAAACGCAACACTAGGGTAACTGTCAACCTATTTGGTAGCCAAGTGTCTATACCATGTGGTTTGTGATGTAGTTATTGTCCAACAATGCAAGATAACCTTTGGCACAAAGACATCAGCAAAATCAGGACGGTATAATAGAAGTCAGCATTAAAAAATAAGGTAAGACACAGTACATGACAGAACGAGAAAAGCAAATGTATAGGTCCCGGTTGTCATAAAGCTAAATGACATAAAGTTTCATAACATGTGACACAATCGTGACACCAAGTGTCCATATAACGGCTTGATTTGACCTCGTGCCAATAACTGGAATACCTAGGTTCTGCTATCTGAAGTTATACAACACTGACTGAAACCGTTAATATTTTGTTCGTTGACATTATTTTATTGCGAGTCCTGGCCGTTCATGTCGAGAGTGAATACGGGCAAAAAGTTGTTCTCTTTTGCACACAAATATTCAGCGACATGGATATTATTCATACTCGGCACGCACGTTGATGTCTCATGTAAAAAGGTCAAGAATAACATAAGTTCGGTTAATTTTAATTGTATTTTTGAACGATTTTTCTTGCATCATTCGAAGACAAGTATTACGTACCATACCACGTAGTATTTCCGTAAAGGTTATTATTACAGAATAATTCCAAGCATAAAATAAAGCATTGCCCTACCTGAATATTTCCAAATTTTTGCCTGAGCGACCTTTTACGATGTCCTATATAATTGGCGTATTGCTTCAATTTCACAACCGATTTTATATTATCTACCTTAAGATATATAATCTCATTCACTCATGTTAGTGGTGAAGGACAATTGTTTGGGTTTGATATCAATAACGATGAGAAAAACATGCATATATGAACCTTCTTACATTTCTTATCTGTACTGTACAAATAAAGGAATGTTACCCTGTAAAATAACCAGTCAAACCATTTGTGAAAGCGCAGTATGATAATATTATAAACTTAATAATACGCACTTTCAAAAAAAGTTATTTCACTGCGCGATTGTTCATTTATTTGGTACACATTTTTTTTAAAAGAACAGAGAACTCGTATAGTTCAGTAATGGACAATGGTTGCATAATTTTTTGAATCAACTAAGTAATATTTAAGAATGTTTTATAACCATTACTATTATGACGTCATAATTCATGATTTCATAACAACTAATGGGTAGTGAGGATAACTTGAAATATAGTCGAAATATCGGAAACTACTGGAGTTTCTTTTGTATTCTTCAATAATAAACACTTGAAAGCTTCAGCAATACATTATTCTGTATTTTGATAATCCTTTCCTCTAATTACACAAGGTATAAATGTAAAGTTTTATAACAATTTTAAGACATTGGAGACGCCGTTACATCCTCTTTAACTCAAGGTTGGATGTTTGTTTTGGATATATGCATGTATAGTGATTGGGATATAGATAAACCATGTTTTTTAGCCGTGACTTATTCATGCAGGGAGGTTTATTCGCCCTCAAAGGGTATAGTTACAGGGAATGCATTAATACTTAATGTGTTTTACCACTGTTGAGTTTGGCAGAAGTTTAAAAATCCAA
Source organism: Spisula subtruncata (assembly GCA_963678985.1). Lineage (NCBI taxonomy): Eukaryota > Metazoa > Mollusca > Bivalvia > Venerida > Mactridae > Spisula > Spisula subtruncata. Next base: position 32,910,493 of record OY787673.1, on the reverse strand, counting down.
GTGACTAAGGTGTATTGTGAGCGTCTGACAACCGAGATCAAATAAAACAAAATGCTTAGAATTGATTTTTCAGCATCCTCCGATGTCTTAAAATCGCGATCGTACTGAATAGTTATTACGAAAATATATTTTTAATGAAAATACAAAAACACCCTTAGCTCAATCCCTACGGATGATTTATTCCAAATGATATTAAACATCCAATCTAACGAATTAGTTGCAGCGCATTTAAAACGTAGTTCTATGCATCAATATCAAAATTATTCAATAGTTTGAAACAGTATCCCGAGCATTTCAGAGAACTTTTTTTGCTGAAGAATATAGACCTATACATGCAGTAGAACACGAATTAAAACTGTAAGAACCTTATTTTATGCACTATTTTTTTAAAAAAAAGAATAATCGCGAAATCTGAATACAACGGGTGCAAAACGCTGGTTAATCTTGTTACCTCCCCTTTTACATTCCTGAAATCAATTAAAGTACAATTAAAATAAACTAGCCGAGCAAGTGTTATGACATTTTGCATGAAACTACAATATTTGTCACTCTACTTGTTGCATGCATGAAAACAGTATGTTGTTCAACGATTTTTCATGTTTGACTCAAAAACGAAATTTTACATATTTTGAAATATTATTAAAAAAATCAAATAACTTGCATTTATGTAGTTTTACATAAAATGTACTGTTTGATTCCATATATACGAAATTGCATGTATACCAAATTTTATGAGGATTAAAGCAAAACTTTTGCTGTGAATTACAATTATCAGTTTTAGGGGTTGTCCCAAAAATCGAAGAATATCTCAAAAACTAGCCGAGCAAAACTGTTGGGATTTTCCGTAAATGTGTTCTTTATGAACATAACAGGTTTTATATACGTTGTACAGAAAATTCCAACACCGGTGAATCACCTTAAGCAATATAATTATTATGTGATCAATGAGAGTAACCAATCCATGGCTATGAAACGCCTTAACTGTCTTATATTAGCAAACAGTTCGATGTTAGGTCAATATCGCTGATCATAAATGCATGCGACCACTATATAATGGCAAAATCTCTATCTATGAATATAACAGATGAATATATTATGACAAAACATTAATGTTGTATGTTAATAAATGAGCATTGTTATTTGTTCGAGGGCAGTCGCATTGGCCTGAGGCCGCTATAGGCCGAGAGACAATATGTCTGTCCCGAGGACAAATGACAGGGTTAATATCAAATAACCCATTTATTGACTATTATATTAAATTTAAGTAAGTATCAATTATTTTTAGATTTTCTTCGCATGTAACGTTAGCACATCAAACTAGACGGACATAAAAAACTGCGAAAAAATGTGAAAAACATTTTATTTCAGATTGTTGCATCCAGGGCCGATAATTGATATAGATGTTTTGCTCTGATATGGTGGAAGCATGTCTTTTATAAGACTAGGTCAATGATGAGTTAAAGGGATAATAATTGATAAATGTTTAATACATAAAGATATAACTTCTTTACATGTAGATAAAACATTTTTATATAAAGGCATAACTTCCTTATATAAAGATAAAACATCAATATATCAAGGCATATTTCTTTATACGTAGAAAAAACATTTTTTATATTTAAATAAAGAGATTTTGCTATTATATAGTGGTCGCATGCATTTATGTTCAGCGATATCGACATTATATCGAACTGTTTGCTAGTATAAGACAGTTAAGGCGTTCCATATATGACACAAGAGTAGGCGTTTAACCAGGTATATTCAAATACCAAGACCGAAAAATGTGAGATTCCGTCACGGCTAAAAAACATGGTTTATCTATAGTTTACTTCTTTGTAATAACTTGACAAGATAAAACTGAGACTCCTTGTGTAATAAGTAAAACGTCCGGTGATAACGGTATATAATAAGTTACCATACAACTCGAATATATCCGAGAACGGCCGGACAAGTTTTACAGAGTTTTATGAGTGTCATTTTAATCTGGTCAAGCTATACAAACACAAATCGATGGATTGTGTATACAATAAAGTTATCAATTCCTGACTTAGTGGATATTTTTGCTTGGCCTAAATAGTATTGGATATATCAAAATAACGATATATACCAAACTTTGTATGTTTATCACAGCAAAGGGTTTAATCCAACATTTTTTCTGCTGGTTGATAGGTCAGCTACAGTAAGCTGTAATGTAAATAATCGATTTCCACGTAAATGAATTTTTATTCCGCCCCAGTTTTGTTATCTTGACAGCAAAGATCCCCTAATAAATCAAGACAAATAATCGTCTTGATAAAGAAGCGATCATATTGAAATTGCCGGCTATATTTGATCTAGATTTACGACATAAGTTATTGTCAAATGTCTGCAGAACTTCAAACAATCTAAATGATCTAAACGGAACATGGATGTTTGCTATTATACTGAGTACATCTAAAAACGCAACACTGGGGATTCTGTCACAATAGTTCAAAGTCGTTATGATTGACAATCAAACTGAATTTACTACATGGCATTTAATTCCAATCTAAAATACACCTGTGACATATTATCACATGGTGCTCCCGGTGAATCTAACAGTGTATGTTTGTATTGTCCGGGTAAAAAATAACGGAACACAAATTCAGAATCGTTGTTACATCTCGATAAATTATATATGCATGACGCCCAACAAGATATTTAGCAGTATATGAATCACTAGTGAGTATGTTGTGTGATTTATATCACAAGGGTAGTTAAATGCGTCTAGTGGGGTTGACAATCATGTCTTCAACCGCTGGCTAGTATCTAGCGAAAAGAGATCCGTGTTCGTAAGCTTTACCTGCCAGTACATACAATGTAGCCTATACACTACAAATGCTCGCACAGTGCCTCCAAGTGTCAACGCACGGTTACTAGTTACACGTGTTTCCAGACTAAACTGCTGTGGTATATAGGAGCAGCAAGGGCCCTAGAGGTGAAGTGTGTAGGCCCACCGGCGCATGGACATGCCCTAGCACTCACCAACCTTGCCCAAGCTATGGAAGTATAGCCGACTAGATGAGAGCCGTTAGTCCTGAAAGGCAAACCATCGTGACGAAGACAAACTCTGATGTACAAATCCGGGAGATTATGACTCGTGAGCCTTGATTGGCAACTATTCTAGAGGAAGGAAACCTTGTACACAATTGACCCGTTTCTCAGGTTGGGGGGTTATCTCCAGGCTAACAGTATTGCATAGTAAAAACAAGTTTGTTACGGAAACACCAATAAACAATAAACCTAGCATAGACGCCTTCAAGCCGGTATGACTGCCCTACATGCCAAAATATCGACACATTACAAAAAATAAATGTTATACAGTTTGTATACATATGACCGAACGAAAACAAAATATCCTCAAGTGACAAGTCGCGGTTATCAAAAAGGTGATTGACCTAAAGTTTCATAAAGATATGCCACAATCGCGACACCTAGTCGAATGAAGGGTTTGATTTGACGTAGTGCCAATGACTGGACTAAGTAGGTTTTGCTATCTGAGGTCCTATAAAGCTTTCTTAAAATGTTACTACTTTGTTCATATGTTCTAACGCGATTCCGGGACGTTCATATCGAGAATGAATACGGTAACAAAAGTTTAACTTTTCGCATACAGATATTGAGTGACAATGATATTATTCATATTCGGCATGATCGTTGATGTCTCATGTTAATAGGTCAAGAATAACATAATTGCGTCAATTTTCAATTAATGTTTTCGGGTTTTCTTGCATCATTCATAGACAATAATTACCTCCCATACCACGTGGTATTTTCCATAATGTTTTTATTACAGTATAATTCCAAGCATAAAATAAAGCACACTGTGCCATACCTGAATATTTCCCACAATTTTCCTGATCAACCTTATACGATGTCCTCTAACACCGGTGTACTGTGTCTTGTTTCGATTCCCAACCGATTGAATCACACCAACCTTAAGATATCTAATATTTCTTCACTCATGTTAGAGGTGAAGGGATTTTGTCTGAGCTTAATATTATTAACGTTGATAAAACATGCGTACATCAACCTACATACATTTCTTATCTGTGAAAATAAATCAATGCACAAAACAAACACATTTAAGCCCTTCATATTTATCTGTTGGTGAAAATTAATCACTGTACACTTAACCGCTTGAGAAACGCAACGTTTTTGAGGATTGTAATTCTTGTATCGATTATTAATTTTTATTTTGTTTCATGGTAAATCAATAAATAGGACGATAGTCTGATGCCTGGTATGATTTGTCACGAAGAAAAATTTCAATTTAATCCATTACTCCATATTGACGTCATTTGATGATCTTCATGTGACGCCAGAACGGATCCACTTGGTGTGACATTTTGACTGACAAATTGACGGCAAACGATACCCAAACCAAAATACAATAAAAAAGATTGAGGTTTGTTGCATACGTTGCCACTCTTCTAGGATACATCCTTGTACTATATACGTACTGTAAACTGATATGTGACGTTTTTTTGGCAAACAAGTTTAATTATCGTCTTTTGACGATATTACGACTTGCGCAGTGTTTTTCAAGAATTACTTTACATCTACGATTGTCTGTGCGAGATAAACTGACGATAAAAACATGGTAACACGATGGCACCATACCCATGTTTATTTGAAGACACCACTTCGGTCAACAAACTGTTCTGTTATACCTATACCTTGAAGTCAATGAAGCGTACGATTTAGGAACTTTGCTATAATATACATTCCGTAACATTTTAATTACAGTTTATTGTGGTCTATTTTGAAAATATCTTCATTGTTTCTGTTTTCTTATGTACCCTGACATATTTCTTTATCGACTTCCGGTTATAGGTTTAGGTTGCCATATACATAGGAAAGGTTTAATCGTAACCACCGGACACAATGCAGCATGCATATAATGTATGCTAGATAGGCAAACTCTTATTGACAGCCCATGTTACGACTGTGAAGATCACTGCATTTTTTCTGATGAAGCTAAACTTGAAGGCTCCGATGGCCGCCAAGAAGGGCACAATCAACCAGAAGCTTCCGAGCGTTTAGGGAGTTACGTATTTTCCTTGTAAATATGTATAATAACATTCAAATATCCGATATTTTCAAAAAGGTGAATGTTTTGTACAGCAGATTGCAACTTACCAATAAATCACAATTTTTTAGGTCACTACGTTTCGAGGTTCGGTTCAGTAACCTCTCAAAATCCATTACAATAAAAATTGCACACACGATACTTCGTGTATTGAATTCACATGCTGCCAAATTTCACTAAAATGGAAGAACCTTAACTGACTAAAAAAATTCAAAAACCCACTATCGCGTTTTTAAAGCGGTTATTAATAAGTGTATTTCATACTGTACTGTATACTAGTATTTTACGTATTTCACGAGTCATTATCATAGACGCAGTTTGGGTCGTTTTCTTTATGTATACAGAATGTATATGTAGTCTAAGAAACAGAGGCGCAGTGTTGCAATCGTGAGTACCTTTTTTTTAATTATATGACATGGAACGTATTATTAGCCTAGTGTCGGGTTCCGACAGGTGGCAGGAGCAGTCAAAAATATATTTCTTTAAAACATCCACCAGGAAATAGGCTCTTAAGTAGCTTCGTGTGATGTTGATCGTAAATATGTATGATTCCTATAAGATAGTAGTGCTTAAGACCTTCTCGTTCTAACGCCGCGATATTTGCTTCCTTGTTTGTGGTTGTGGTATTGTACACATATATAATGGTTTTCTCGTTGGTGATACAGTTGATTGTTTGTTTTACTTTGATTTTAATAGGCATATGTATTTATGGTTTTCAATTGGAGTGGAATTACATTTACTGTATCGTAAAAAACATATTATGAACCATATTGTTCGATATAAATGCATACACGACTCGTGGAGAGCTTCTGTTATCATCATGCTGTTCAATGTGAGATATTATTCGTCTTATACAGATTGAGTCAAACTGGTACTGTGGTGTAAGATACCATCATGTCACGATGAAACATGGGTAGATACTGGTATCGTCCTACCATCTGGATAGTACAGTTTTGATAGTTTGCTAAAGTATCCACAAGGTGATATGGGTTGCGGCTGCGTATCCCGTTTGAGCAGTTGATGGTAGTTCATAACACAAATTAAGAGCGCGGTCGTTAGTTGTTAGACATGCGCATTGGAAAAGGTAAATCGAAGGTTCGAATCCCGACAAAAGCCGGTATAAAACTGATTTGGTCTGTCGGTTTTCAGTGTGCTAAACTGTCAATCAAGTGATCTTGGTTGAATATCCCGTTTGACAGTTGATATTTGAACTTTATGACAAAAGTTCAGACCGCATTACTCATCTGCGAAATAGGCTTGATTTTTTTTGCTCACATTGCAATAGATATAGAGGATCTATCACGAGTTGTCAATTGATATAAATTTATATTATATTAATTGTCTCTCATAGGAAAGAAATGTTCGTTGAATAACAAATAACTGACTCGTAAATCGAATTTTCAGGCCCATGCCCTTTTTCAGGATATATTTCAATTTCATATACTCAAGTTACATCCATTTTAAATTTTTCATAATGTTGTTATGACGTGACGTCATTTCCTGTATCATAACGCACCAAATGACGTCACGTCATTTCCCGTACTTTTACAGACATTTACTCTTCTTGCATCCATATCATATCATATAATTACCACTCATGCATATGTACATATATAATATCAATTTAAATCACCTCATACATACATACATTCTCTTGCAATCACACTCTTTCAAATCAAGACAAAACCTCACATTATACACGTCATATAACATCAAAATACACGATCATTGCTGTAACTACTCTCATACAGACTCATACCTTATGTTCATGTTCATTCACATCTCAGACTAACTTTCTGATACATAAAATTACTTTTACACCCCCATACAAACTTACATTCATACATTCACATAATCTCACATTTATACATATATACCGGAAACATTATTTAAAAACTTTGTATATTCCACATAATAATTTCTTGCAATTGTATTCTTTTTAACAGAAAAATACCTTTCCAATAAAAAGTTCATTTAGCTGTGTATCATAGTCAACTAATACCATGTATAGTATTAGGAACTTGACATGATGCCGATCCTCATTTCACCTGAATTTTCATAGCCGATATGTTGCATATATATTTTTTATAAGCACAATAGAAAAAAGAGAATGCCTCCATATCCGGGGAACATCACACAAATACCTAAAGTATTATATTTATGCCAATCAAACTTTTGAGATTAGTTAATAGAATGATTTTCAAAACAGGAAACATGTTTTTAGGTCAAACATATGAAAATCAGGATCAGGTCAAATTCTCCAAACTATACATTATCACTGTTATTCCTGTCACACAAATACATATTATTACCCAAATACTAGTATGCAAAGTTCCAGCCAGTATAACTTATCCTTGTATCTTTGTTATATGGGTACACAGTTCTATATATTGTAGCAACGCACATTACATCCCTCTGGTGTTTTGGTACCTAACTTCTTTATCCATTGATCCTCTACCAACTGTCTATATAATCATCAACAGAATTAACAGATACAGAGATTAATCTTTTATCCAATTCTGAACTGAAGTTATTGGCCGAAAACCGCCATTTGATCATTTTGGCGGCCATTTTGAAAACCGTTGCTATGGCAACCAAAGAAAATATTTTAAGTGGGTCTCATGAAAAAAATGTTTCAAATGGACCAAGGAACATTTGTACCAAGTTTGGGAACTTTCTCCAAAAAATAATGTTTATTGGACATTATTGCTGGACTATTAATACAATTGTTCAATTCAAAAACTCAAAGGGAGTAACAACAACTCACGTTTAGTAAATTCCATGGAGATCTACAGTCATTTATGATGAAAATCTTGTACATTCATAAAATTGTCAAATCAATTTCAACGTAACGTCATTTTTGCTCCAACATGACGTCATTATGACTCCAACATGACGTCATTTTAACCTGGAAAACGTTACGTGAGTCCGTTCAACGGTCCGATTACGATTATGAGATTGCAGACCGGGCCGATAGGCGATAATCAATCACGTGATGGTCATAATCTGCCTGAAATTGGCTCATTTTTGTTACTATATTTAGTAACAAGTGTATTAACATTCGTTTATTCCTATTAATGTTTTTTTATACATATACTTCTATAGGAATTAATGTTTTTTGATTCGTATATTATTGAACTCGAACTTAATTAATTTGTTACATTGTATGTTTTTTCCGCAATAATGCGACGTCATGCTACGTTAACGTCATGACGTCACATCCGTTGTTTTGTTATTGTTATTCTGAAGAAGGCTTCGGCCGAAATGTAAATTTAATACAATACTTACAATATAGATCTACGTGTTGTTGTTGAATTGCTAATTATTATTGTTGATTGTTAAGAACATTCACCGGCCATATATATGTTGTGTTTACGGGTCAAAGGTCACCTGCAGATACACACCAATCCGAGGCAATATACCAACTTCCACCTGCGCATGCGCGCACCTGTTGACTTCCTCTTTGCAACTCGGAACATATCTAGAAAGACGTACAAAATCACCTCTTTTGTCTAGGTATGTCCTATTTACCACATATGGTTGCTCAAGTGTAACCATTTATTAATACTACAAATGTGTAAATACCCTCCGTGGAAATGTTTATATATTCTGTATGTCTGTGTAATGGGGTTGCCTTCAAACTAACGACCTATCTGAATGTAGAGATACTAGTATCTAGTTGGTGTCGCTTTATACGTTGCAATCATGGGCTGATGAAGATGCTTATTCCGTTGTATTTGTCTGTTACGTGTCCAAAGTATTACATTATAATATGGACAACACTTCTCTATATTAAGGAAACTAATGTTGGTAAAATTATGACAATGAACTCAAACTTGAATGATTTATGTACACATTTATTATCCACATGTTGTTAAAGAAAACGAACATCGTTATATATATATATTACAGTAATTGTTTGTATTAAAGTACATGCAATAAAACAAACTAAATATGTATTGTACAAAACTGTAGATATATTATATTAGCTAGTCGCTTTTGATGTGACAAGCTGGGGGGGGGTAAAGATGCTTATTTCTTCGTTGTATTTGTGTACTGTATATACACTGACATCAATTGTACAATACATTGTTATAACATACCTCGAGTGAACATGATGCACAAGTCGTACACTCAGAAAACAAATCCTGGTCATAATATGACAGATGAACTCCAAAACTTCGATTATACATGTACATTTTATTGTCCACATATTGTGAAAGATAACGAAATTTGTTACATTCATTGTTTGTATTAAATTGCATGCAATATAGAAACAAACTGTATAAAACACGTTGTATTCAAAAAACAGCATTTGTCCAGAGTGCTCAATTTTATAAAGCGAATAGGCGATTTTTCACATGGTAAAATCCAATAAAAAAGAGAAAATGAACACGATATTTTTATAACTATATTTATTTGCAAAGTATTTCGCATAATATAACATGAAATGATATGACATAAAAGCATAATATGCATGACGTTTTAAGAAAAATTCGACAAATCCCTTATAACGTTATAAGAGAAAATTGACCAATATATATAGTACATTCGCATACACAATTATGGAATTTCTTTTAACGTTATAAGAAAAAATGACCATCACATACATTACAATCTAATGACAAATGGTTGAATCTCTTATAACGTTATAAGAAAATATTGCCCACACATCCCTTACTTTCTCATTTAATTGGAAAGGGTTGAATTTCTTATAACGTTATAAGAAAATATTGCGCACTCATTCCTTGCCTTTTTATAGAAAATGATTGAATCTCTTATAACGTTATAAGAAAAAAAGACAAATAAATACATTACATTCTAATAGAAAATGGTTGAATCTCTTATAACGTTATAAGAAAATATTACCCACATATCCATTGTATTCTTATAGAATATGGTTGAATTTCTTATAACGTTATAAGAAAATATTGCCCACACATCTATTGCATTCTTATAGAAAAAAGTTGAATCTCTTATAACGTTATAAGAAAATATTGACCAACACACCCATTATATTCTCATAGAAAATTGTTGAATTTCTTATAACGTTATAAGAAAATATTGCGGACACATCCCTTGCATTTTTATAGAAATTGATTGAATCTCTTATAACGTTATAAGAAAACATGACCAACAAATACACTACATTCTAAAAGAAAATCGTTAAATCTCTTATAACGTTATAAGAAATAAATGACAAATTCATTCATTACATTCAAATAGAATTTGAGTGAATCTCTTATAACGTTATAAGAAAATATTGACCAACAAATCAATTACATTCTCATAGGAAATTGTTGAATTTCTTATAACGTCATAAGAAAAAATGAAAAATAAATACATTACATTCTAATAGGAAATTGTTGAATCTCTTATAACGTTATAAGAAAATATTGAATAAGACACCCATTATATTCTCATAGACAATAATTGTTGAATTTCTTATAACGTTATAAGAAAATATTGCGTACACATCTCTTGCATTTTTATAGAAAATGATTGAATCTCTTATAACGTTATAAGAAAATATGACCAACACATACATACATTACATTCTCATAGAAAAAGGTTATAAAACGTTATAAGAATATATTGCCCACACATCCCTTACTTTCTCATTGGAAAGGATTGAATTTCTTATAACGTTATAAGAAAATATTGACCAACACACCCATTATATTCTCAAAGAAAATTGTTGAATTTCTTATAACGTTATAAGAAAATATTGCGCACACATCCCTTGCATTTTTATAGAAAATGATTGAATCTCTTATAACGTTATAAGAAAACATGACCAACACATCCATTACATTCTCATAGGAAATGATTGAATTTCTTATAACGTTATAAGAAAACGATGACAAATAAATACAGTAACATTACATTCTAATAGAAAATGGTTGAATATCTTATAACGTTATAAGAAAATATTGACCGACACATCAATTACAATCTCAAAGAAATTTGTTGAATTTCTTATAACGTTATAAGAAAAGCATTGCCCACACGTCCCTAGCATTTTTATAGAAAATGATTGAATCTCTTGAAACGTTATAAGAAAAAAAATTACCCAAACATATATTACTTTCTCATAGGATATAGTTGAATTTCTGATAATGTTATAAGAAAATATTGCCCACACATCCCGTGCATTCTTATAGAAAATTGTTGAATTTCTTATAACGTTATAGAAAACTTGACCAACACATACATTACATTCTCATAGGAAATGGTTGAATTTCTTATAGCGTTATAAGAGAAAATGACAAATACATAAATTACATTATAATAGAAAATGGTGAATCTCTTATAACGCTAGGAGAAAGTATTGACCAACACATACTTTATAATCTTATAGCGAATGGTTGAATTACTTATAACGTTGTAAGAATAGAAATAACCAACACATACATTACATTCTCATAGAAAATTGTTGAATTTCTAATAACGTTATAAGAAAAAATGACCAAAACATCCATTACATTCTCATAGAAAAAGTTGAATTTCTTATAACGTTATAAGAAAATATTGCCTACACATCATTTGAATACTTATAGAAAATGGTTGAATTTCTGTTAACGTTATAAGAACAAATTGACAAATACGTGGGTGAATCAAAAAGTTCGTAGAAAAATATCATAACTCACAAACCACAGCTTCAAATGCTTTCAAATTTTAATATAACGTGATCATAAGTGTAACAAAACAATTTGTCAAATTTCATTGAATTAGTCAAAACTACATGATTTTTACATTGTAACGCACACATGCTGTGACCGCATACCGGAGCACGTCAGCGTCATTTGATGAACGACGTCAAACTTACGCCACGTTTGTCAATACTTACGTTAACGTTTTGACTCATTTTCGCTTCTCGAGTGACTAATATGTAGATATTTTTGGATAACCAACGTAATAATAGTGTCTGCATTTTCAGTTGTTTGTTTAATATCGAGTACGCTGTCCCACAAGATTAATTTAAGTGTTTGCTATATCTGCTATTATATAGCGCTGGTCCTCTTCGACGACGTTGCGAACCAACGTCACCAATATCGGGTGTATTTTATTTGGTTGTCAAAATTCGTCGGCCTACACGAAATCAATAATTCCATTTATAAATCGATGTCTATTTATTTCAGGATATATACCTGCAAGTTTCAAACTGTGTATTGGCTCTGATGCCGTACGTATATTCCAGTTTCACGCAGATTTTGATAGCCGCCCGTTGTTCCGTAAATTCCGGTAGACCCGTTTTACGCGGGTATTTCTATATAGTGCGATTATGTAAATGTTGATTAAAGCATTATTTATCGGAGATGACGTCCAAAATTTTAATAGACTGTATAAATGACATCATGCAATCAGACATAACGTTTAGACGGTTTTTGGAGGTCCTACAATTGAGATATTTTAGAAAATTTAATAAAATGTGTTTCAAATTATCAGTGTGCTCCGGTATACGTAATCTCCCTTATTTTAGATTTAAATAATTTTAAAACGGTTATCATCAGGTTGCTATAAATCTGTGTATATAAAGAAAACGCCAATGTATTCATTCAGCATAAATATGACGACGATAACTCTAAAAATAAAAAAGTTATGGCAAAATTCAACGAACTTTTTGATTCACCCACGTACACCCATTTCATTCATATATAAAATGGTTGAATTTCTTATAACGTTATAAGCAAATATTGCCCACACATCCCGTGCAGTCTTATAAAATATGATAGAATCTCTTATGACGTTATAAGAGAAAACTGACAAATACATACATTACATTCTCTTACAAAATGATTGAATCTCTTATTACGTTAACAAGAAAATTACCAAATACATACATTACATTCTCATAGAAAATGATCGAACCTCATATAACGTTTAACGTATATTTATCTATCGCCACGATGGTATTCACAAGAGAAGAGAAGCCAGCTTTCATTTTATGCTGAGCGTCATGCTAATGATATTCATTTATAATTATCTGAGTTCATTGTTCAAAGACCTAGATTCATTAAACGTTGCTTCGTGTAGCACTATTGGTCATTTTTTTCTGATCATGATTTCGTCGAATCATTACACTCCTTGGTAGTTTAACATCACATTCTGAAACGAGAAAATTGACTATACTGTTAGATAGCAAACAATTAATTACATAATCATTTCAAACGAGCATATATTATCATATTATCATGATGCACATCTTATGAGGTCTCAAACACGCGAAATACAGCATGTGCAAGTGATAATCAACACATACTGGTAGATACTTCCTAGTGGCCGTATTGAACAAAAACAAATATGCATGTATTTAAGAACAGATACATCCAAGATAGGTAGCCAATTGTACGGACATGTACATGGTTAAGTAGTGAGTGTAAGAAATCGGCTCTAACTTAAACGTGTAAAACGAATATGCTGAACTGCGGTCGTATTCAAAATGATGTTACTCTGGATTTGGAACACAGTCGCGTACGATACGGGTTCGATTCCCGGTCGCGAGGTTTTCTTTGAAATTTTGACAACTCAACATCTCTCCAAATGTAGAGATGTTGCTATATAGTTACACAAGGTCGAGTAAGATAGCAATGGTTTTGGTACACCAGTGGAAACTTGTTAGATTTCGGTGATTATCGGTCCTTGGAATTACCACTCTCGACACCGACCATCTCAGTCAGAATAATGATCTCGAACAATAGATTCGGAATATCCAAAAAAACTAACGGGCTGTATAATGTCTAAATAGTGAATAATTAATTAACATAATGTATGTACACAGAGTGCATTTCAGCAAAATGTATGTTCGATTTAGATGGACAAGTGCCAAATAATTCCTATATGATACAATAGGCACAGTATCGATATTAGAGTTTAAAACCCGTTTTCAGAATTCCGGAATTTTGTTGCCCCATGGCTGCCATAGTGAAATTACGCGAAAACCTGAGATTCTGGTCTAACCCAAATTAAATCGCGCAATTTTTGAAAGTCAATATTCTGCACTTAGCGCGCAAACCACCTTAATAAAGTTCTTTAGCGGTCGAGCCGCCTTAATAAACGCATTCAAACCACCATATAGCTTCATTTCTTTTGTTGGGAGTTGGAAGGTAGCATTTACACTAACCAATTTTTCATGGTGGCCCAAAGGACAATCAGCTTTCAAAATACACTGGTCCTCCAGAATTTCAACTGGTCCTTCGATAGTCATAAACAAATTTCACTATGTTAATTCAGGGGGTTTTTCTCCTCATATAATAGAGGCATGTAAAAGGCCCCAAATTGAAAATTTCTTTAAACTGTTCAAAACATGCCAAAAAAACCAAGTTAGCCCTACTTTTTTTGTTTCCCAAAACAGGAAATACACCGATTTTTTCCCAAATTTTGGAGACTAAAACCCCTTCCCAAAATGAACAGAAAAAACCATGGTTATATACGTTAGAAATGCGACAACATTGGCCGTTTTTTCTTGTGTCAACTTTCGTTTTCGGTAAATTTATTGAACGGTCTTCATTTAAAAAATCTGCAGCGCTAAAAACATCAGCGATTCTTCTTCAGAATAAACAATTAGAGACCATACCAATGCCAGTTTTATTTATACAATGTGTTAATTACTTTAATTATAACAAGTTCGAAAGGAAAATCGCCGCTCCGCGCGAATCGTTTTTGACTTTTTAAGACCCCCGCTAAGACCCGCAAATTGTAAGTAGCCGTTATATAAACACCCGTTCCGTACTGATTTGGACTTTAGTACCTACCGAACATCATCCGGGGAATCGAAACGTTCACTCGAGCGTGTATTATTTTATTAGTTTTCTAAAGATAGATAAATAGACGCGAACTTTGGGAGCGCATAAGGCCCCCCCCCCCCCCCCGAAATCTCACCGGATTTATACGATTTGGGAAAATGGTCCTAGGAGACTACTGAATGCAGGAACTTCCGCAAAACTTTCACCCATATTCAACTCGATAATATGACGAATACCGAACTGGGTTCGAATCTTCTGCCAGCAGCGCGTTCGATATTCAACTCGATAAAAAGTCGAATACCGAACTTAGGTTTGAATCTTCTGCCAGCAGCGGGTTCGATATTCAACTTGATAATAAGGCGAATAAAATATTAACACTCGATACAAAAGAATTGGTCACTGTAACAGTAATTTGGGAGTGTGTTTTTTTTATTTGCTGGTGAATTGAACTGCGTAGCCGGTGAGCCTGTGCTCTAACGAATTTACCGAAATCGAACGACAATACGTGAGATATTCCTTATACGCCAGGTTTGACAGCACTTAGCGTATATAGAGAACCAGTTACAATACTCGCGGTGTTTTTTTTTTTGAAAAAAGGTAAACGTTTGTGGAACGTTTTGTTTGAACACAATAAGAACATTATTCTATAACCTCGCTGATAATGATTTCTCATAATTATAATGCATCAGTTTAACTTGAAAATGTTTCGATGTATGAGCTTCGACAATTTGAGTCATATTTCTAATTCCCACTTCTTTCAGTCTACATTTGTCAAAAGACAGAAAAAATGTCAATTTGTCCATATATTTTGTGATATAATTTCTTATGCCTGTGGCTAAATGCTTCATGGAATTTCATTAGTCGAATGGTTCTCCATTAACCAATCAGATAGCGAGGTTTATAGTGAGCAGTTAACGAAGCATATAGTTTACGGAGACTATACGCTGTCATGCCTGGGGGTTAAATCACACAGACCATGGCAGAGGGGCTAGCTTTCCTGGGACTAGGAGTCGATAAGGCTGCCAAATTATATTATATAATATACATAATATTGACTGGTGCATAAGCGACGCAACATCGAACTAAAGGATAAATCACCTGGTTCTAAATTTGACTGATACTGGTTTGCAGAATGTTTCTATGCTTTTCATCACACAGCTTCGTGTATATATTGAAGAATTTTCTTCCATCGCATCACCAATGATATGAAACCTCTGCAAATATAGGAATGAAATAAATTATGCTCATAACGTTACTTCCTAGCGAGTATATAAATGTTTTAATAACGCTGACAAGCCCGGCTACAGCGGC
Source organism: Spisula subtruncata (assembly GCA_963678985.1). Lineage (NCBI taxonomy): Eukaryota > Metazoa > Mollusca > Bivalvia > Venerida > Mactridae > Spisula > Spisula subtruncata. The sequence goes on along the minus strand of OY787673.1, from coordinate 32,894,326 downwards.
ACAGGGGTTTGCCAATCAAGATCCGGGCCCGTGCCCCCCCCCCCCAGTTGGCCTCGGAGTGACCATTTTTACATAAAAAAATCCTTAAAATATTACCAATCGATATTGCTATGGATCGATATTTTGTGGCAATAACCCTGTATATTACATATTCCGGAAGCAAGGGCAATAAAATGTGCCCCCCTGTTGTGTATCTCCAGGTCCAGATTACACTTGATCTAATTATCCAGATGACGTATGTTTTACAGCGCCTGAATAATCCGGATCAAGGTGTCTGTGCTCCCTTGATCAATGTCACTACAGCGTTTGAATTAACAGATTAAAAATTTGACATAAATTTGAAGAAAGTAATTTATCTGATGGATATGTTTATTTGTTATAACTGATTATGTAACACTACAATTTAATAATATTAAGCCTGCTTGGTGGTCAAAGAAAAACGTTAAAAAATCATTTTAATTCAAATAGAAAAAAATCTTCACAAGGGGCACATTTAGATGGTCTATCATGCAAGTTCAAATAAACGTAAGGGTGCAACAATTTGCGAGATTAAAATAATTTGTACCTGTGAACACTACTGTCTTAAATATAACCATACATGGCCTATATAATCAGTTGCATCCACGGCCCCACCCAGGGGATGGGCAATGGATAGCCTTCCAGCTTCCCCCCACTGCCGTGAAAAGGTTGGGGATTTTTTCTAAGAACCAATTCCTTGGGGATAGTATATAGGTGTTAGGGGACGGGGAAATACTCGAGATTTTATAATCAGTGGTCCCCGCAGGGCCGCGGAAGGGCGGGGTTTTGACAATTCAAAAGTAAATATTCTGGCCCATCCCCGGGGTGGGGTGGATGCAACTGACTGGTGCATAATTATTGCTCGACTGGTCTTCAAAGTTCAAGTATTGTTTATGAGTTGTCTGGAAGATTTTTTTAAAGAATAATGTGAAATTCATGTTAGTTTTTGAAAATGTAGCAGTTCAAATTTTATACAAAAAGTCATTTACTTTTGATTTTAAAAGCTTAAAGTGCAGGAAATTGCATGATTTTAATTCCAAAAAGCGAAAAATTCGTCGCACCCACCCCAACTTAGCCTTAAAATTTTCTCGTGTGTCCCCCACTCCAAAATTTCTGGATCCGGGCCTGCCATTGATCCATGTCAATATGACAAAGTATGGACAAAATCCCCATTCAGACAAATCCATTTCATGTCATATAGAGAAAACGGACAAACTTCCCTTTGTGCCTTGTACAGGCCGGACAATTTTCCCTTCAAAGACATCCCCTCTTCAATTTGCCAAACTTATATACAATATCATGTTTATCATACTTTGGTGTTTGACATGTGTTGCTTCTGTTTCTAACTTGGTTGTGTATAGTAGGACTAGATATTTATGCTTTGTACGTATTCTTCAATTTTATTTCTTATGCCTGTTTAATGGTAAAATATACGTACATACAGAAACTCTAACAAATAAAATCATGAATTAATTAGCATAGATATAGTAGTTCACACTAGCACAAATGACATATTCATCATTATCAATACAGTTCATAGTGAGTCACACATTGCACAGTACATTCATAGTTGAAGTTCAACTAAGTTGTTATATTAGCAGCGTAATTGATTAAATTTATACATGACTGTATCGAACTATATGGAGCTCCTCCCATGATATACAGGGCTATAATGCATGATAAATAAGCTCCTCCCACATTTCACACTATACATTATTATCTTTGCAGGTTTAAATTAGCTCCTCCCTCTTATGTACTACCCCTAAAAGGAAGATTTATGTTTTGACTAGACATTAATTATGAAAGCTGCGGGAAATAGTCCAAAAGTCCTTAGACTTGAAAATTGTCCCTAACTGTACGTCATACAGTGGTTATATAAATTAGGGGATTATCAATTATTAATTATTGAAGCTTCATGATGACACATCAACTATAAATTTATATTGTTATAAAAGTGTGAATGTTTCAATATCTATCTGCCTTGAAGTAAAACCCCGCGATACCAAGATTTTAATAAAAAAGTGGATACATCTCAAGGGGCGCTTAAATGATTTGTTGTAATATCACGAGTGTTAAAGTTCATTGTGATTCACATAATTGTCATTTTTTATTTATTTAATATCGTTATACTTCAATACATTCATGAACAATACATACATACAGTTTTTACCAGGTAAATGATATATGTTGGTTTTTATAGAGTATTTTTTTTCTGCTGAAATTCGTCAATTCGAATAATAACTTTTTCTTTGAAGGTTTCGCAAAATACCATTATATTGTTTTTTCTCGGTATCAATGTTACCCGCAATACTACATGTACATTGTGTGACATTTCATATTCCATTCCGGATATAAACGAAATAATTATGACCACTTTCGGACACTACCGACCGGCTATAAACTTCCTAAGACACATAAGAATGTACCAGCCAGTTGCATCCACGCCTCCACCCCGGGATGTTTACTTTTGGGTTGACAAACCCCCGCCCTTAAACGGACCTGCGGGGGCAGTTGGTGGTAGAACATAAGGTATTTTCCGGGATCCGGTATTTTGGGAACGTGGGTGCAAATGCCTGGTGCATAATATTTGTATTTGTCGGTGTCGATAGCAATCTGAATCGACTAAATTAATCGATCAATAAACGATATGTTTTCTTAAAGTTTTTTATTAATTCAGAAAATGAAAAAATGCAGTGGTTTGACACACCCCTCCCGTACTGACCACAATTGACAACCAACATACCAGGGGGTATTTAGGTGTGTGTGCCAGGGGACTCGAGCTGACTCGATCCACTGATGCATTGTCTCTGAATTTAGCCACAGGCATAAGATATTATACAAATTTATTGGGATAATCGGCATGTGAAATGCTTTTGACCATTATTATATACTACAAAATACAGAAGTTTGAAATACCCGATACTATTCTATTAACAATAATGAAGTAAACTGAAAGTAGTTGGATGTCGACACTCTTAAGTTCTACGATCTACCCGTGATTTAGCTGATGGCGAACGTTTACAACTAATAACTACAAATAGATTCACGTTTTTAAAACCAAAGGGCTATATACAACCCTAAAACTATATCTAAGTCTAAGACTTTAACTTAAGATCATTTAGATTAAACCATTGTGAACAAGATTATGTGACAAAAAGCTGACTTTTGTAAACAAATTATTTTGACCACATTATAAGTTTATAACGTATTTCATTTTGGTTATGAAAACTAACAGTCCTTTCCCACTGAACTCAAAATACGGATGGGTCCCACTGTGTAAAAATAAAGAAGGGGTGGTTATGTATCGCTAGCATACGTGTTATAGTACCCAGCTCAGGGTGACACTTGCGTGTTTTATAAACAACTATCATGAAATACCACACGTAAATTAACGTATCATTAGAGTTTATTTAAAAATGTTTAAACTATACATCATGTAATGCATGTATAGCGGTACTGCATGTATAGAATATGTGGTATGTCTTATAAAATGAAGATTTCTCAGTTGTTACTGTACGTAAATTCGTGTATCTTTATCTAAATATAAATGCGTGGCACAGGTATGCACTTTTGCACGAGAAATAATAGCCAATAATGATGGCTATTCGACTAATATACAGAACAGAACAGGACTAATATATATTCGTGCGTTTATAAAAAATAATTGAATTATATTGAATGTATTTGTCCTGTTGAGATAATTATGTTACCCGCCAAAAGGAACGTAATGATGAAGGTACATACGTATATTAAAACTATAATGAAGTAATAGTACATTGTATATACGATTGAAGCATGCAATTAAAACATTTCCTCGTAACATCGATTTCTTTAACGAATTATTGTTGAATTATTAAATCATTTCATCTCTTCCAAACAATGAAACAAATTAATTAAATAAAAGTTGTCCATATAATCGTGTATTTTATTAATGCATCAGTCAGTTGCATCCACGGTCCCACCCCGGGAATAAGCCGGGGTTTTACTTTTGGTGTGTAAGACAGCTGATGGTAAATTCTCCGGCCACCCAACTAAATATTGTGCCGGGGTATTTGGTTCGGAGACAAAATTTTCCAACATTTTCCCGACAGTGAAGGTAAAATCACGGCCGTTTTCCCGGCTAGATGTAACTGACTGTTGCATAAAATACATGATATTATGATGTATTTTACACATCTTGCGAATAAAGATAACTTACGTATATATCATTAAAACCACACCCAATATCAAATCATACTTCCGTTGGAATCACAAGCCGTTACAATATCTTTAAACTGATAAATACATGTATACTTTCCAGTGGATTCAGTGAAATGAGACATCCTTATCACTTGATTTAGATCTATAAACAGACTCCTTTTAAGGCAGTGGTTAAAACATAGCACCAGCTTAGTCCATACCAAACTAATTTTTTGCGGCTAATCATTTTTTTTTAATTCGATACGTTTGGCCACGGTATACATAAACAAATATACAAGCTTTATGATTATCAACTCAAATATAACATAGTTTTGACGCAAATCTAGATCAGGAGTTAAAAACTTACATGCATTAATAAAAGGTGATCATCTAACAATGAAATTGTAATGGCCTTAGAAGATACTTACAAAATATGTCAGCCACTGCATACATGGTCTCCACACTGTCGGCGGTCTCATTATCTCGCTGAATTTGTCCGCTGTTGATCACGTGACCCACATCTGCACACTCGGATACCTTCGGTTTATCATGTTTTGGCGGGTATTTTGTTCAATGGAACATTGTAGATGAGAAATAAAGAGACCGGGAGTGGTTATATATTATCATTTACAACGGTCGTGGTAAGTTTCATATTATTTATCGGATTAGGCATGTAACGACAACAATCTAAATAATCATAGCTGTGGTAATCATTTTGTACATTTTGTTAAATGGACTATAAGCGCTCACGAATTCGGAAGGTTACTATTTCGTTCTTAATTGTTACAGAAACTGCTGAACTTTTGCGGACACTTTCATCCTATTTTTGTCCGCTGACATAATTACTTCGTCATTTGTCTAAGACATGTTTTACGTTGACGGTACCCGTAACCTGGGCCCGTGGTTCGAGTGCTGGATTTGTAATAGGACGAACCGGGTCTGATTCCCGGACGCGACAAGTCAGGGTCTACGCACGATAACTCTTATTCTCACATGGCACTACTTTCTCGAATCCGCGCAATATCTGAGCAATTTTAAAACTACATGTGACTGGAAGATGCGATCATTTTCTATGTTAATGTAATGACTGTGTTTGTCAATTTTCTTCTATAATTTTGTTTTAGAAGCATGACCAGTATTATTTTTCCTATAACGTTATAAGAAATTCAACCATTTCCTATGAGAATGTAATGTATGTATTTTTCAATTTGTGTTTATAACGTTATTATAGATTCAATCATTTTCTATAAAAAGTCAAGGTATGTGTGCGCAATATTTTCTTATAACATTATCAGAAATTCAACAATTTTCTATTCGAATATAATGGGTGTGTTGGTCATGTTTTCTTATAACGTTATAAGAAATTCGACCATTTTCTATGATAATGTCATAGATGTGTTGGTCATATTTTCTTTTAACGATATAAGAAATTCGGCCATTTTCTATAAGAATGTAATGTATGTGTTGGTCATTTTTTATGACGTTATTCAACCATTGTCTATGAGAATATAATGGGTGTGTTGGTCACTATTATAAGAGATTTAACGATTTTCTATGTGAATGTAATGTATTTATTTGTCAAAATTTCTTATAACGTTATAGGAAATTCAACTTTTTTCTATAAGAAAGAATGTAATGAATGTATAGATGTGTGGGCAATATTTTCTTATAACGTTATAAGAAATTCAACCATATCCTATAAGAATACAATTGATATATGGGTAATATTTTCTTATAACGTTATAAGAGATTCAACGACTTTCTATTAGATTGTTATGTATTTATTTGTCATTTTTTCTTATAACGTTATAAGAGATTCAATTATTTTCTATAAAAATGCAAGGGATGTGTGCGCAATTTTTCTTATAACGTTATAAGAAATTCAACCATTTTCTATTAGAATGTAATGAATGTATTTGTCAGTTTTTTCTTATAACGTTATAAGAGATTCAACGATTTTCTATTAACATTTAATGTTTTTATTTTTCATTTTTTCTTATAACGTTATAAGAAATTCAACAATTTCCTATGAGAATGTAATGGATTTGTTGGTTAATATTTTCTTATAACGTTATAACAGATTCAACCATTTTCTATTCGAATGTAATGAATGTGTTTGTCATTTTTTTTTATAACGTTATAAGAGATTCAACGATTTTCTATTAGAATGTACGGGATGTGTGGGCAATATTTTCTTATAACGTTATAAAAAATTCAACTATATCTTATGCGAATGTTATGGATGATTTGGTAAACCTTTTCTTATAACGTTATAAGAGATTCAACGATTTTTTATTAGAATGTACGGGATGTGTGGGCAATATTTTCTTATAACGTTATAAGAAATTCAACTATATCCTATGAGAAGGTTATGGATGTTTTGGTAAATTTTTCTTATAACGTTATAAGAGATTCAATCATTTTCTATGAAAATGCAAGGTATGTGTGCGCAATATTTTCTTATACCGTTATAAGAAATTCAATAATTTTCTTTGAGAATGTAATGGATGTGTTGATCATATTTTCTTATAACGTTATAAGAGATTCAATCATTTTCTATAAAAATGCAAGGGATGTGTACGCAATATTTTCTTATAACGTTATAAGAAATTCAACAATTGTCTATGAGAATATAATGGGTGTGTTAGTCAATATTTTCTTATAACGTTATAAGAGATTCAACAATTTTCTATTAGAATGTAATGTATTTATAAACGGTTTATTTGTTATTGTGTGTGGACGTGAAAAAATAGCTCCGGCAAATTTATGGATTTAAACTAGTTTTATGCTTAGCTGACAAATGAAAAGCATATGTGCTTCATCGTGAACAGATGCAGATTCTGAATTGGATTATGCATTGTCAAAAAACGCTCTTGAAGACTTATATTTTGTAAAGAAAAGGATGTAAATATACATTTTCTTTGTTTATTTTTTGAACTCACGTTTACATCACCACGTGAAAACGATGAGCGGAACTCAGTGTTATTTGTGCTGAAATTTTGTATATACAACGATTTATAAACGATGCATACCTAGATAGACTTAACGGTTCGGTCGGATTAGTACGCAAGGTATACTATGGCTTGTAAATACTCATCTCCGGACATTACAATGCCCCCAATGCCTAGGGCTATGTATGTACCGCAAAACCAAACATCTCCATTCAGTGACACGAGTAGTAACCAAGACTACGAAACATTGACAGCAATACCGCTACACATTCCAAGCGAGTGGGATGATAGTCAGTTCATTCACAATGAATCGCTGCTGAATATTTCGCAATGTGCTGAAACAAAAATAACTGCTAACGATACCAACTGCTTAACATCTCAACCAATTAGCAACCAGCAATTCTTCTTAGTTCTAGACGAAGTGCTTAATAATCTAGCGAAAGACTTATACATAGACAAATTGGTCGCTCTAACTCACAAGAGGGACGAAGAAATATCCATGTACAGAAGCATATTATTAAAACGTGCTAGAAATAATACGAACTGTCCACTAGGATCGCTCATACAAAGGCGCTCGACAAAATCAGAAGAGAGCTACACGAGATATGCTTCTGACTGTTACGTTCTGCAAAGTTACATTAATAACGGTGATCCGAAGTGTCTTAATGAAATTCTTGTTAAAAGACGCTCAACCGTTAAGTCAGTGCCAAAAGATGACACTATGTATGAAACTCTAACCGGCAACTTAAATAAAACGCTTCAAAACCATCTAGCTGAAATGAAAGCGAATATCCAATTGCTTCAGCAAGATGTACAATGGTTGAAAACAGAACGCCAAAATGATCAGAATAAAATTCATGTTTTAACCAGTGAGATCGCAGCGCTTAAAGCGACACCAAAGTCGAATGTGACCCACAAACCGACTTACGCGGATATTGTTGTCTCGCCGGCGCAGCATGTGCCCGTCAACAAGCAAAATATGACATCGTCAGTTGACTCGCTGTTTGAATCGATCAAACGAAGGGATGCGAACGTGTCAACACCGCCCATGGACAATACAAATAGTAAGGCTGCTAGGGTGTATGCACGGGGGTTGGAGTCAGTCGTCGGTGGTGGTGCCGGAAGTAATCCCACAATGAATGATACTACTAACAGTACAATCAGCGATCAAAAATCACCGAAATCACAATATAATATAAAAGTACACATCGGTCAAAGAAATCAACCAAATGAACTCCATGATAATAAGACTGCAGATCATTTTTCCTGTGGTAACGAAAAAGCTGTAATTGACGAGCGATGTGAATCGGAATCAGGATCGTGGAATGGGAACATATCTGTGCATAGTGCTAAAGAATCGAACGCAGTGTTTGAAAGTATCAAATCCCGTAGAACCTGGCGATACTATGTAGGAGGCATCGCATCCAACTCCAACAGGGCTGGAATCCTTGCTTTTTTGAAAAGCAAAAACATTGAACCTGCAGCCGTGAAGCTAATAGACACCAATCGTGGCAGTTTAGCTGCAAAACTCACAATCTATCAATCTGATTGTGAACAGATCGAAAGTCGACGTTTCTGGCCGCGGAAAATATACTGTCGTCGTTGGTACTCAGAGTATAGTTGGCAGAAGAAAGTACAGACTTCCAGTGGAAACGATAACGACGGTGTTTATGACGACCAGGTCGTATTAGACTAACACAACACGAACAATGAACGTCATATCTATATGGTTATTATACTTATTGCTTTTACCAAACATCATATATATAGACAAATACAGTAAAACCATGAATGAACATTCGAATAATGCAAAGTGTAATATTCTCTCATGGAATGTGCGCGGGGCAATGTCATCTGCGGGATCACTCAGTTTTCTCCTAGACAAATATGATATTGATATAGCGTGTGTTATTGAACATAAACTCAAACCAAACTGTTGTGCCTTTTTAAATACTATACACTCGCAGTATAAAGCGGTTACAACATGCCAAGAAATAGACAGTAACAGTCGATTCGGGAAAGGTGGAGTGAGCATACTACATAAAACTACCTTATCTATGTCAGTAAATGTGATAACAAATTTCCAAGCTGGTCGAATCATTGGTGTGAAACTAAGTCACGTAAATCACCAAATCACACCCACATATATATTTGCTGTCTATTTACCCTCTTCTAACTATTCTAGTGATGATTATAATATATGCATTGATAATTTGCAGAGCATTTATGATACGTACGCGCCAATTGGCAATATAATCCTCTGTGGAGATATGAATGTCGATGTACAGCGCTTACGTCATGCGTCCCATGAGCATACTGACCATAGATTGAATGCATTTATAAACTTTCTAAAAAGCAATAATGCTGATGTTGTTAGAACCTGTGGAGTTCCATTCACATTTCGACCAGCAGAAAGAACAATTGACTATATTGTGACGGGTAATACTCAAAAAGACAATATTATTAATGCTAGAGTTATAGATGATGCTTGTTGCTCAGTGTCTGATCATTTGCCATTGCTATGTGTATACAAAATACCATTACAACATTATACATTCCCAAGCGCGCCAAAAATCGCATGGAATAAATGTAATGCCGGCGTTCTAGCTCATTTCGCAGAAACACTTGATAGAGCTCTTACAAATCTCCCCCTAAACACGTTACTCAATGACCCGGAGAGTACTGAGCGTCTATACAAATATACAATTGATAGCATTACCGAAGCGACATGCTCTTCCTTACCAAAGGTTAAGTTTAACCGCAATGCCAAACCTTATTGGAACCAATCAGTTAAATTAGCCCATAAAAAGCAAATGCTAGAACGAATAAAATGGGTACAACAAGGTCGTCCTCGTACTCGAGAAAACGTGTACTACACTAACTACAAAACCGCAAAAAGAGCGTTTATAAATGCTCAGAAAACAGCGATCCGCGATTTAAATAGTAAATTCTTTGACGATCTTAATAGAACTGCTGAATGCGATGTTACTTTATTCTGGAGACTTGTCCAGAAAAAACGCACAAAGCGACTCTCACCGATAAACGAACTAAAGAATGAAAGTGGTATAGTTCGAGAACCGTAAGTCATCTTAAACACATTTAAGGCTTATTATGCAAATGTCTTCACGCCAAAAGACAATCCTAGCTTTGATCAATCGTTCTTCAAAAAATTAGACAATAGGGTCCAAGAATTCCTAGCCTCGGAAGACTTCTCAGATGACACCTTACTCACCGAAAACATATCGGAAAGTGAATTAAACTCGGCTATCCTAACTGTCAAACTTCGCAAAGCCCCGGGAAATGATGAAATTTATCCCGAACAAATAGTCCATGGTGGTCCCACGTTACACACATACTTACGAAAATTGTTTAATATGATGATAACTACATCGTATATACCCCAACAATGCAAGACTGGTATAATAATACCTGTCTACAAAGACGGTAAACCTCGCACAGAACCTAAGAGTTATCGTCCAATTACCCTTCTTCCGGTTATTTACAAACTCTTTGAAAGGGTGCTTCATACCCGGTTAAACAAATGGTGTTCTTACCGACATACCGACTTTCCAAACGAGCAACAGAATGCTTACAAAAGGCATCTTAGTTCAATAACAACATCTTTTAATCTGCAGGAAGCAGTCAACGAATCCATAGAACTAAATTCAAATGTTTTTGCTATGTTTCTAGACACAGCAGGTGCTTTCGATAATGTAAGACACAATGCATTATTTGTGAAAATGATGGAGCTTGGTATAAAGGGGAAATTCATGAGATTATTCATAAATTCCTTCACACATATATATGGGTGTGTGCGCGCAAATGGTTTAACATCCAATACCTTCCCAATATTGCAAAGTTGTCGACAAGGGGGAGTAATGTCAACTTGGAGCTACCTACTCTTCATCGACGAACTTCTTAAATCACTCCAATCCAGTGTTAACGGAGTTAAATTAGGCTCAATACACTGCGGAAACCCGACACTAGCAGACGACCTAACGGTATTATGCTACTCAAAGTTAGCCCTAGAGCAACAACTTGAAATTGTTCGTAATTACGCTAATCGCTGGGGTTATGAATTCAATTTCAACAAATGCAAATTAATGATATTTGGAAAAAATGCGAAAAATATAGATATATCAGTTAAATTTTATAAATCGCTTATAACCCCAGTGAGCTCAACGGCTCATGTCGGTATTATCCTAAACTCAGCGCTTACATGTACAGACACTATTGATGCAAGAGTTAGAAAAGCGAGATCGTCACTATTCACCATATTAGCTCTTGAGCAAAATATCGGTGACATAAATCCTCTCGTGATGGCGTCACTTGTTCGCAGCGTAGTAATACCAACTGCTCTATATGGTGTAGAACTATGGTACAATATATCAACCAATGATCTACTTAAGCTCGAAAAACTTGTACGCCTTGCTGCTAAAAAAATCCAACATTTACCAACTTATACAAGAACCGATATGGCCCTCAGCATATTAGGTTGGTTTAGCATCGAAACTGAAATTGACCGGAGAAAGCTTTGCTTTTTACAGAAATTAAGCACAATGCCATCTGAAAATTTATGTCGGAAAATATTTTGCTATAGGCTCCAGCTCTTCGTAGTAAAGGGATTTAAAAACCAGCGCGGTTTCATTCCCGATATTTTTAAACTACTTGTCAAATACAAATTGCTTAACTATATTCAGCAATACTTATCAGATGCATCTTATCCAAGCCAAAATCCATGGAAAACAATCGTAAATAAATCTGTATTTGAATTTCAAATGCGTAATTGGCAAGATCGCGTATATGATGACGAAGAATTTCGAAGATTTAGACTCATACATGAATCGATCTCACCTTCTCCTATATGGTCGTCAGCTGAAACGCACTCCGAAATCACATATGCTTTCACAGCTGTTAGAATACTTACATATAGACGCTTTCAAAACTATGCTACCTGCAAATATTGTAAGATCGAAACGGAGGACATCAATTTACATCTCTTGTCTCAATGCATGTATACTCGACGTAAAAAAATCTTACTTATACATTGCATAACACAGGCCTGTGGGTTAGAAGCAGGGTCCTTTCTAGATACAGCTGATAATGAGCTCTTTACCCAGTGTTTGTTTAGTGCCCAGCTGCCCGCACTCTACTCATTATCGCGAGACTCGCAATCACTATTTCTTAAATTATCAATTAAATACATTCACGATATTTGCAAATCTCACTCACTCAATTAAAAATGCTACACAAAGCAATGTCAAATGATGTAAATTGAAATGTGTATTTTTTCTTTTTCTTATATTATGTAATTCATAAATTATGCATTATCTATCTGTATCTTTCACTTGTACATTCTATATTATGTTGTTTTTCACCATAAATGTTCATTATTTTCATTATTCATAAAATGCATATAATGTATACATCACTGTAAAAGTGGAATTAAATCGTATATAACAATTTCCTATGAGAATGTAATGGATTTGTTGGTCAATATTTTCTTATAACGTTATAAGAGATTCAACCATTTTCTATTTGAATGTAATGTATGTATTTGCTTTTTTCTTCTTATAACGTTATAAGAGATTTAACGATTTTCTATTAGAATGTAGTGTATTTGTTGGTCATATTTTCTTATAACGTTATAAGAAATTCAACCATTTTCTATTTGAATGTAATGTATTTATTTGTATTTTTTTCTTATAACGTTATAAGAGATTCAATCATTTTCTATAAAAATGCAAGGGATGTGTGCGCAATATTTTCTTATAACGTTATAAGAAATTCAACCATTTTTTATGAGAATATGATTGGTGTGTGTTGGTCAATATTTCCTTATAACGTTATAAGAAATTCAACCCTTTCCAATGAGAAAGTAAGGGATGTGTTGGCAATATTTTCTGATAACGTTATAAGAGATTCAACCATTTGTCATTAGATTGTAATGTATGTGATGGTCATTCTTTCTTATAACGTTATAAGAAATTCCATCATTGTGTATGCGAATGTACTATATATATATTGGTCAATTTTCTCTTATAACGTTATAAGGGATTTGTCGATTTTTTCTTAAAACGTCATGCATATTATGCTTTTTTGTCATATCATTTCATGTTATATTATACGAAATACTTTGCAAATAAATATAGTTATAAAAATATCGTGTTCATTTTCTCTTTTTTATTGGATTTTACCATGTGAAAAATTGCCTATTCGCTTTATAAAATTGAGCACTCTGGACAAATGCTGTTTTTTGAATACAACGTGTTATATGTTTAATGCATAATATTATGTTATGTACAGTATTTAGTTATACGAATATACTGTAGAATCTGGTAAATAAGCGCATACGCTTATATTATTTTTTGTGACACTTTTATGCGCTTATTTTTGAAATGCGCTTATAGTTTAGCCGAATTTGATACGCTTATAATTGTTATGCGCTTATAGACATGTCATATGCACCTTTTATTCATACATATATCGTATTTACATTTTTAACTGACAGGCAAATCCAGGGTAAATACGATAAGTATAAACATGTATATTATTTAGGAACATAATTATATAATTATATTCTTTGCTGAAAAGCATGTTCTATAAAATATATATGGTAATGTCCAATGTCTATAATCGTTCAATTTATGTTCAACATTACGCTACCTCAGTCTTACGATGAATATGTATGAGTACAAAATGTAAGAGTATATGTATTAACTTTTTCATAATATTTCCGTTTAATTAATTCAATCCATTGTATTTTAAAGATTTTCACACTATTTATAAAATTGACACTTGAACGGAAGGCAAATTTAAGTAAAACACGCAAACAACTTTTAATGATATGCAAACTTTTATTATTCTTAACAGAGACTGTTTTCGTAAACTATTAACGTACGATAGACGTTGAAACCTATTAACACATCTCAGGTATTCAACAGATAAAACACCGTTCACCTATTATACAAACTCAACCATTATCACCGTTAATTATGTCTTGTCGATGCATCGGTAATCTGTTCACAAGTATTTGAATATGCGCCTATTTTCGCGACCAATTATATGGTAAGGATATAGTATGCGCTTATAATCCAATATAGATTGACGGTAAGGTCGTTTACGCTTATTTTTGATTGGCGCTTATTTCAACTATGCGCTTATTTACCAGATTCTACAATAATACATCTAGCACAATCAATCACATGTGTATGCATATACATGTAACGTAAAATTGATATGATATGATGCAAACATGTAGCTACCAGACACCACAAAGCCAACCGGAAGAAACCTCATTGCCTATAGCCACACACACACACATACACACAAAAGTCAGGCATAAACCAAACCATCCCACATCACCATTAATGGTCGACTTAGGCAAGCCAATGTGCACGTAAACACCACAATGAATGACTCCCAATGGAGTTTGCATTTCGTGTAACATCAAACAGTTATAGTGAATGACATGTAAAATTTAGTGAAAAAGAGGGTTATCTTTTTCAGCCGCCATCTGTTAAACTATTAAAACTGGATTTAGCAATAAATACATACTGTAGCATACAGGCAATCATAAGCCACATAGAAAAGGCGACATCGTCAACATGTATCAGTCAACACTGAAAGGGGAAATAAAAACAGTTCGTGAAATTAATAGACATGATGTGACATTTATAGACATGATGTGACATTAATAGACATGACGTGACAGTAATAGACATGACGTGACATTCATAGACATAACGTGACATTAGTATACATGACGTGACGTGACATTAATAAACATGAAGTGACATTAGTATACATGACGTGACATTAATAGACACGAAGTGACATTAATAGACATGAAGTGACATTAATAGACATGGTGTGATAGTAATAGACATGACGTGGCATTCATAGACATGACGTGACATTCATAGACATGACGTGACATTTATATACATGATGTTACAATAATAGACATCACGTGACAATATTAGACATGACGTGACAGTAATGTCGTGACGTGGCATTCATAGCCATCACGTGACATTAATAGATATGATGTGACATTAATAGACATGATGTGAAATTAATAGACATGACGTGACAGTAATAGACATGACGTGACATTTTTTGACATGATGTGACATTCATATACATGACGTTACATTAATAGACCTGACGTGACATTAATAGACCTGACGTGACATTATTAGACATCACGTGACATTTATGGACATGACGTGCCATTAAGAGACATGACGTGACATTAATAGACA
The DNA here is from genome assembly GCA_963678985.1 of Spisula subtruncata. Classification (NCBI taxonomy): domain Eukaryota; kingdom Metazoa; phylum Mollusca; class Bivalvia; order Venerida; family Mactridae; genus Spisula; species Spisula subtruncata. The sequence goes on along the minus strand of OY787673.1, from coordinate 32,878,911 downwards.
TAACGTGATATTCATATACATGACGTGACATTGATAGACATGACGTGACATAAAAAGACATGAAGTGATACTGCCTTTAATGTCATCACAGTATATTGATGATGTTTATAGTCGACTCATAGGTACTACGTCGCAAATAGTGAACGCGTGTATTTGTGTCATATTTAGATTAATACTCCGCGCTTGATTGTTTTTTATTTTAGTAAAAATGAACAGCATAAATAAAAAAACCTATAGATAATGAATCGTCACTATAAACACTTCTAAAATTTTAATTACACGATGCAAAGAGATGACGCACTTGTTACAAGTCATATTTTCTTTCGTATTGCGTAATAATGTTGTATTTTCATTGGTCGTGATGTACATGTCTAATAAAATAGCAAATACTTAGCCTAACTGGAACACGCGTACACTGCCTGATAAGTAACCAACTAACAAACGACATTTCTGTCTATCATAACACAATGACCGAGGATAAGATATCATGTCGTTATTAGAAAGAAGTTCACCGATACTGTTGCCTCCTCGATCAAACATAACTAAATTCGCAGAGTTATACCCGCCTACAAGTACGATATCATCCTCTGTGACACATACATGGTCTGCGCTATTCAGTCGTTGATCACGTAACTCACTGATAACATCACCATTCCTGTTCAATACGATCACCCTATCTCCCCATGCTGCAACATACACTTTGCTATCATCATTACTCACTGCTATATGATGAGGGCTGTAAACAGGGAACAGTCTACGACTCTGAGAATCAGTATCTATTTTCTTCACTAAACTACCTGATAGAGAGTACACATATACAGCTTTAGCTCCAGGTATCCACAACTGATTTCTACAACACGCAATACCATTCTCTACATGCTTGAAATCAATTAAGGAAACCTTCCGTTGGTACTTGAGCGAGTTACTTACTGAAATGAAATGTACCGTATTATCTTCATGTCGTACAGCTACTTCAGTAGGTGACACGGAACAAAGTCCTAATGGTGTATCTTTTAAATCCAACCATTCCTTTACTTTGAGTTGATCATCAAGTCTCTTCAGTTTATTGTTGCTGCAGTCAGTCAGTAGAATCGTTCCATCGGGAAGCTGACACATGTCGTTTATGCAACATTTCTCTTTGTCAGACTTTACTTTAACGTTTATATCTGTCCTAGATTTCACGGAGTACTTACTACGTTGTACTGATACTGGTTGGCTATCTCCTCGGATAATTTTCCCCATACGGTCTGACTTCTCAATAACATCACAGAGTGCAGCATTGGGTTCAAATTTCAGTGTTGGATGTTTCAATGTATTGGCCTTCCTCAGAAAGTTATTTGCATCTTTAAGGACAACTTGACCTAACTTCTCAGTGATAAACATTTGTTTCTCATCTAGGTGAGATGTCAGGTCTGGCTTACTGTTGTCGGAGGAAACAATCAATGCATCGACGGTTGTAATACCGACACCAATGTCATTCTCCAACCTCTTCTCCTCTTTGTCAAGCTCAGCAATAATCTTCTGTTCAAGTGCATCTAGTTGTTTATTGAACTTCTTTCTCAATGTTTTGATTTCGTCTAGTAGACTGGCTTTCATTTTCTTTAGTTGCTTAAGGTCTTTGGACTTTTCCAACTTTGTAGTATGTAACTGGTGACTTACGCGGGTTATGTCGGTTACGAGTGATTGTAACTTAGACATGCTGGATTGATGCGAAACATCCGCAATATCTTTCACACCCGAACATGATCTGAAACATACATCAAACACGCTGTTCAATAACTACAATATAACACCAAATATAAATCAAAGCGCTGAAGGCACTCAATTTGATTGGGTCTGAAAATCAGCTGCCCCTCCATTTCACAGATTAATTTTATCTATCTAAAAATGTAGTGTGAACTTTCAGTATGATACCTCCAGAACCTTTTGAGATAAACAAAGGACAAACAAGAAGAACGCTCATGACAATTTTTTTCTAAAATGACTATTAGAGGGCCATAATTCCATGGAACATCATTCGATAGGAACAAAATGATAATATGCACATCTAGACTTCACACTGATCATTCCAGCAAACTTTCATTAAAATTGGACCACGGGTATATAAGATTTGGAGCGGACAAGATTTTGAGGACAAAAGGGCCATAACTCCGTAAACAATTATCAAAGCGGAACAAAAAGACGATATGCACAACTGGACCTCATACTGATCAGGAGATATGCAGACAAGCTTTCTCTAAAATTACCATTAAAGGGCCATAACTCCGTCAACAATCATCCGAGCAAACCAAAATAATAATATACACATTTAAACTTCATACTAATTATTCCTGGAAAGTTTCATTTAAATTGGACCAGGCGTATATAAGATTTGGAACTGACAAGATTTTATTAACGGACAGAGATCATGGGCAAAACCAATACTTCGGGAGACATAATTATGAAAACTTGCCAAAAGAAAGTTAAAGTACTTGGACACTGCACTGTCTTCATTACAATACTATGAAAATTACAATCTTTAAAATATATGGAAAGGAATGCATTTTTTCAATAAGATATATCCATCTGTAGATATATCTGTATAATTGTCTACCCCAAGTATAATGTTTGTTTGTTTTGTTGGGTTTTAAGTAACATCGACACAGTGTAGGTCATAAGGCGACTTTTCAGCTCTAGTGGTGGAGGACGAACCCAGGTGACCCTTCATACATAATTCAGGCCCGAGCGGGCACCTGGGTAGTACCACCGAACAGTTGGATGGCTACATCACATAAAGATTTTATGTCACCGATGGGAATTAGAACTCACAGCGGTGAAGGGCAAGTGATCTCAAGTCAGATATTCTAACCACTTAGCCATGGAGAGATAACGCAGCTACCACAGCCAAACACATCAGAACGAGGCGTATCAGCAGCTAAAACAAACGGTTATTTGGGAAGTCTTATAAATAATTTTAAAATTTCGATTTATCTGACGCTAATTATGGTAAGATTTGATTATTTTATTATAATTTATTTTTTAGATTTATATAAGTTTGATTCGATGGAAAATTGAATCAATTAGACTTATCGTATGAATCCTAAATCGGGATTTCTATTCGGATCTTTGTTCTGAGAAACGATGGTCAGTATACGCCATTACGGCATTAGTATACAAGCCTGAATGGCAAAACAAGTCTGAATGACAAACCAAGCCTGAATGGCAATATGCATGGATGAACTCCGACAAGATGAGTGTCAAATATGTTATTTAAAACACTGTCTGAATGACACATGTAGGGTTGAAAACCCAATCCATGTATTATGATGTAAGATAAAATTGTACCACGTTAATTAGCGGTACATGTACATTGAACTTATTGAGGGATTAATTATCCGATTGATGTGGATATATGTACTTTAACCTGGATAGAACAATTGGTAGCACGCTAAAAGTGCGAAATTTAGTTCGGTTTACGATTGAAGGCTTACATGTTTGCTTGAATAGCATTTTGTAGTACACTTATTTTAATCCACATGTTTGTTTACAAACAAAGAGTCTGTTATCACGCTTCTTCTAGCCACGCGTGCGGGGTTTACACTAAAATAACAAAGCGCCCCGAGGTTTTACTTATCCATTTCGGAGCCCCACTTAGCTTTATAGTTACAGCGACGGCGCATAACTATAAATAATTTACATAGCTATTTATAACTCGGTAAAACCTATAATAAAAAAATACGGAGGGGCGCACTAAGGTGCAGTGTTTATGAAACAAATTTAAGATATTGTATATATAAAATGATAAACTGTCCCAATAAACGGCTGTACATTACAGACGGAAAATTCATATAGTTTTACTATATTTTGCGTGATACGCATTACTTATAAAGTATTCTTGACTTGCAGGCAGAAAAATGCGTAACGGAATGCCATACGGGCGCCCCAACACAGTTAGACAGAGTGTCGGCACGGGGTGAGGCGATTCTCAACACATTAGAGAAAAGTTTGCAGGAGTTTTCCTCGGTTGCAAGGAAAGTCAGCGAGATCGGGAGGACGATAGAGTGCCTTTCTACGGACGTTTCCTTGCTAGAAAATTATTGTGCCTGCCAAATGACGGTTTACATCCGAAGAGGCAATTTGAGAATTATTTTTTCTGCTGTTGAAAATTATTGCGCCTGGCAAATGACGGACTACTTCTGTAGACTGTAGTTAGAGGACATAGACGTGAGAATCATGCTAACAGAAGTCCCAAACAAATAAAAAATACTTTGTACAAACTTTCGCAGTTCTAAGTCTCCAGCAGTATTTGTTCTTATTAATAGTTTAAACACTTTGGAGGCTCCTTAATTTGCGAATATCTACCATCCGCGAACTCTGCGAATTTAAATCGCTCGAAATAAATCGTTGTTTACAGTAAGATAACTAGGTTTATATAGGGCCACTTTGTATGTTCGAATAAATGCAGGTTGGTAACTTGTTTAGAATACTTTTTTAGATAAGATAAGACGATTATTAAAGCATGCAACTGTATAATTATATACTCATATATAATATCGTTGAATAGTGTAAAAAAGGTGTTAGTCCAGCAATAATGTCTCCAAAAATCAAGTAATCATTAATTTTTGGAGAAAGTTGCCAAACTTGGTATATACATTGGGTAAACATATTGGAACATTTTTGTCATGAGACCCATCTCGTATCTGCCATTATGGTTGCCATGGCAACCATTTTAAAACGAAAAATCGGCATAGATCTTCTATAATGCATGATAAAAACGTAATTATGAGTACTTGTAAAGTAGTTTTGTTAGAAATAACTTAATTAACATCTAACTTATACCTAATTTACAGAAAGAGGCCCTTAATGACATTGGCATAAAATTGAGAAAATTGAGTTTTTAAGCTATACGTCACCATGCATTTTCTGCGAATTTCAGAACAGGGCACAAAATGCACATACATGTTTTATGTTATATTCTGCCACATAAATGTTGCATTGTAACATAATTAATGTTCTATTCTAACAATTGAGACCTATATTTTTGGGTTAAAACATGACACACTACAAACAAAAGTGAGGATTTTTGGAATCGGCTATTGGTCAAGATACGATATTTTGGGGTAAAATAGTGCAAAATATAAACAAAATAATGATTTTTGGAATCGGTTTACTGTAATACCATTTATTATGTTATTTGATTATAAATCAATAGGATGGACACATGTTGTCTTCCTGCTTATGATATTGCTAATCTGGTGTCTAAATGTTTTGTATTTTAAGACATCTTTTAGGCAAAAACATTGGAAATATAATCAAATGTAAGGATTCTAGGAATCGATTGGCTACGATGGCATTTATAATCGTTTTATTTTTAAAACAACCGCAATTAGTTTCTAGTAACTTAAAGTTTAGTATATCAAATAATGTATTATCGTTTATGATTACTGACTGATATTTTGGGGTAAAGTCGTACAAAATATAAACTAAAATGGTGATTTTTGAAATCGATTTACTACAATGGCATCAATCACATTATTTAGTTATAAATTACTACATAGACATGTGCAGTGTTTCCTCTTAAGGTATTAATAATCTAGTTTCAAAATGACCGGAGTCTTGGGATATATTTGGGGTGAAACAGTCTATGGAATCTATTGATCACAATGTCATAACGCCACGAGCTGTGTTATTTGATAATTAATCACTACGATAGGCACATGTTGTCTTCTCGCATAAGAAATTAATAATCTGTTCTAAAAGTTGTTCATACTGTTATCTTTTATGAACAGAAATTAAGTATTTTTGTAATCAGAAGACCACACAATTATTAATTATCGTATTCGTTAATAACTTACTGCATTTGGTTGGTAGCAACGATTTGCTGAATTCATTAAAACATTTCTGTATAAAGTTACTTGTGTAAAATGCATCTCTTTGGAATAAAAAAATATAAATGAAACACCCTACTCCAAGCAATTATATATCAGGCAATGATGTGTACCACAAAGAGCCGTAACGCATTGCTAAGACAGGAATAAAACACAACGTGTCGCCAAGAAAGGAATTTCTGACGAGGAATTGCTGTTCCCAACCAAACAAAGTATCTTTATTGTCAGGATAGAAATGTTCAGTGGGACCTAGGTATAATGAGGAATACCACACAGGCCTGTTATCGCTGCATATTGTATTTTGAGTATATCATATTTAGCCTGAAGTTATGGCACCAAAATAATCAGACACTCCATCCGTAGTGGATAAATGCACACATTGACCAAAAACATTATTGTTACCTGCAATGCCATAGTTAAGTAAAATGAATTTTATGCTACGTAGAACTATACCACAGCGTACTTTAGTATGATGTGTTTTAAATGTATAACTACCATAGTGTATACTGAACACTGTTTCACTTTAGAATCGTCCAATGTGCTTAACTGCAATGACTTATTGAATAAATAACCTGAGTGCAGTTTTGCAGCTTTATCAGAACAATCTCAAAATGACCATAACGTCATTGTGCAAGTCATTCATTCAAAGTCTGCAAAACTCGTCAGTGGCAGATCTGCTTTTTTCGACTCTGAGAATACCAAAGCCGTATACTGTAGACACACCAAAATTGTTCAAGTTACCGTAGGGTAGAAATGAAGTACTAATTATTTTTAAAAAAATGAGTTTGATAAGAAACGCAAAGCGCAATCTCTAAAGCTAATTGGTATTTTTTGAAAGTGAAGATCCTTTAATAACTTGAATAGTGTCACTTGCTTATTATTTGGCGATAACCGCCGTTTCTGCTCATAATTAGACATAAGGTGTTTGTTTTTGTACTTAAATACGGAAAACTTGTATTTTTAAAAACAATATTATGCAATATAATATAATAAAAATGACTTAAATGAATTTTTCAGCTAATTGTGCACTATTTGGTTAATAATATAAATGCAGGTTTTATCCTCATAACAAATCCTGTTACAAGATACAAGCATTTTAACTGCACCTAAATATAAGACAAAACCTCAAAATTCCTGGTAGTCCGGCGCTGTACGATGTTGGTTTTGAGGAATATCATTTTTGTGGTACGTTTTAGGCGTCAGTGGCAGTCCTTCTATGTACACTAGTGGTAATGGCGACCCCCATTTTTATGGTCTGCATTAGTCTGCTTTGGTAGCGGAAAGGTTATAAGGCAATGATGTGTACCACAAAGAGCCGTAAAGCATTGCTAAGACAGGAATAAAACACAACGTGTCGCCAAGAAAGGAATTTCTGACGCGGAATTGCTGTGCCTGACCAAACAAGGTATCTTTATTGTCAGGATAAAAATGTTCAGTGGGACCTAGGCATAATGAGGAATACCACACAGGCCTGTAATCGCTGCATATTGTATTTTGAGTATATCATATTGCTAAGATGGCTTTACCTGGTTATATTTTAAATACTAGTACCTGGTGCGGCCTGGTCATTTTCGAAAAATATACAGGGCTTCAAGTCTGCTAATCAAATGAGGTTAACACTACAAGTGGGCCCCATTTACTTGATACTATTACAAAATTTGTTAAGTTTTACACTCTAACGTCACCATCTCGTATATTTTTGTTAACGTTGAATTGTTTGAAAGTTCGAAAAAAGAAACACTGACGTTCCACAACAAGAAACTATGAAATTCCACGAAAAGTTGAAAACCATGCTTTCATATCGGCCAAATAATCTGGCGCAAATATCACTATATATCCTCCAGACAAGCTACATTTACAGAAAGTCTGACCATGTAATTACTGTATAAAACATAGTTTTGAAAAGGCTCTACAATAAGTGAAAAATGTATGTATCTGTTGATTCTACTTTAAGTAATTTATCCATATAGTACTAATAGTATATATTAGCTTTAAATTTCCTCATGAATAATGTTGAAACTATAAACTTTGTTGCCATGGTTACCAATTTCGGAAAAATACTTCAATTAAGACAAACTGAGAGTAAGCTATTAAAAACAACAGTAGCCTTTCTCTAAATGCAGCATGTTTCTATTATGAAATATATTTTAAAAATCAGAACATAATTTTAAAATGTGACACTATTTTGAACATTTTGTGTCAAGGATTGATCATATGGTGTTATTATGAAATACTTTTTACATTCACGTCAAATGACGTTCTAATGACATTCGCGACGTCAGACAAAAAACTTTGAATATGGACTTTACAAAAAAACAGCTGTAACTTCCTCAAAACTCAAGATTTTTTCACAATGTCTTTTGAATTATTCTTCATTGGCATTAGTCTTTATAACTATGAAACATCTCAAAAATATGTTTCTTGTCAAAATGGCACATTTTCCTGGAGACTGGCTTATATATAAAACATACGTCTTCTTGCAAGGTACACAATTAGTAAACTCAAGGTTTGTCCGTTTATAAAATCTGGATCCGGTCATAGCTTAAACAGTTTTCTCGCTAGGTTAATGAAACTAGTCATGTGGATAGGGATTAATAAGCAGATTATAAATGTCAATTTGTGTTTTAATCAGACAACAATTGTGGTTGCCATGGTAACAAAAATATAGATGCCAAACAAGTGGCTTATATATTGCTTGTAATTGTTGTTATTAAGCAGAAAATGATTGTTTGTTTCATCAATGTTGACCTTGATTCCATTAACACCTATTTTGATGGAAAATATCATCGCGAAAGCTATCTATAGACAAAGTGTCATTCATATATGTCATTCCGAATTAAATACAGTCAGCGGAAACCGATTTTCTATTTTTAGTAACAGTGACCATGACCCCTAATGTCCCATTTTTTATCCCAATGTGTATCATCGTACAAGCAACGTATATAGCAAGTTCCATCCAAATATCTCATTCTTAACATAAGTTATTGAGCAAAAACCGATTTTCTATTTTTAGTAACAGTGACTTAGATATTAACCCACCAATCCATCATTTTGTGGCGTATTGGGTCAATCTTCTTATACACCAAGTTTTACCACGATATCCAATTCTAAACTGAAGTTATTGGGTGATAACTGCCATTTGAGCATTTTTGGTGGCCATTTTGAAAACCGTTGCTGCGGCAACCAACAAAAATATTTTAAGTGGATCTCATGAAAAAAATGTTTCAAATAGACCAAGGAACACTTGTACGAAGTTGGGTAACTTTCTCTAAAAAATAATGTTTATTGGACATTATTGCTGGACTATATGTGAAAATCCGACAAGGAAGGTTACACTCAACCCAACCAGCCGAGCACAGAAATCAGAAACACCACGACACAACTACCCTGAGCAGTGCCCACAGAAACCCATGCTAAAACGTTGACCAAATGAGACACAACAACCCCGGGGCGTGACCTAGATCCAAACACTACGGACAGTGACCAGGTCTGTTGGGGATAATTCACAGACCCCCATCAAACCAATAGACATGGGAAATAAATGGCGTTACCCATATGAGCCCCAAACTATAATCAAATTCTAGAATGGTTAATCACCACTGTCAGTTCGATCTACGTACACCCGCCAAATGAATAAAGACATCATTGAATACTTCACCATATCAACTCAGATGAAGATGTTTTATATACATCTACCATGACTTTTCTTTTGAGATCAACATTTCTTAAAATAGTCTAGACAAAACAGTTATTAAGCGAGCCTCTGGCGAACTTAATAACTTTTTTGTGACGAATTTAGGAAATGTTGATCGCAAAAGAATACGAATGGAATATTCTTTTTATCACATTAAAATATGTTTTGTACCAACGATAAGCTACTCAATTCAGTATTCGGCTAATATCTGCACGGAAGAACACATTCGTGCGTCTCCTATTTAACCATGTAGTCTCAATTTGCTTTTTGTATATAAACTCTAACACGACGTTTCAAAATCAGCAAACAATTAACATTTATTTAAATTACAATAATTGAAATGTTCAAATACATTATATTGAATTCATAAGGAATGTAGCTCGTTACTAATTCAGTGAATTTTGCGTATGAATTATGCTAATTTATGTTATCACACGTGTTGTAGAACAATGTTCTTCGATTTTTATCACATGGAACTTCACGGTGTTTATGTGATGAAATAAATTCGTGCATACTCATGACGAGTACATTATTGATTTAAGGACATTCGTTCCATTTCAGTTGAGCGGAAGTTAAAATCGCAATCCCTTAGAAGTATCTCAAGCATCTAACTATCATGATCAAAACTTTTGCAAAAGTGTACAATTGGTATGGTAATACATTTTCATGTCTTGAAGTCGAGATAATTCTGAATATTAAATCCAAATTTACATTATTTATAGAAATATCGAAGAAAGTACTGATGAGGCCTTACGAACGATTTATCCCAAATAGCATTCAACACCAAATCTCACGAATTGGTTAAAACGTTTGTAAAACGTAGTACAATGCACTCGATCATATCAAAGCTAGTTAATATTTTAAAGCCTCACCCGGAATGATCTAGAAGAAGGTTATTTTGTGTTTATTTCCTAAGAGTATTGACTAGCGAATTCAGGAGAAACAGCCCTAAAACTGTTAACATGTGTGATTATAATCATTTATTAAACACGCAGTATCACGAAAACTAATGACAACGGATGCAAAATGTAGAATCGTTTTGTAACCTCCCCTGATTTCAGTATTTCTGAAATCAGTTAAAGTTAAATTAAAAAATCTAGCCGAGAAATCGTCATGACATTTGCTATGAAACTTTTACAATTGTTACTGTACTTGTTGCATATTAGAAAACCGTATGTTGTTCTATGACTTTTAACGTTAAACATATTTGTTTCAAAAAAACATATTTTAAATATTATTTAAAAATACAAATAACTTACAAAGTATATAATAAACGTTACTGTTGGATTCTAAGCATGCGTAATATATTAAATGCAAAGTTTTATGCTTTTTTAACCAACAATCTTTCGGTAAAATATATTTTTCAGTTTTTAGGGGTTGTCCCCTAAATCTAAGAATATCTTAAAAACTAGCCGACCAAAACTGATGGAAAGTTTCCAAATAATAAGAATAAACCTGATCTCCATAAAAATAACAGGTTTTATAAACCTTGTATAGAAAAAGTCAAAAGGAACGAATGTCCTTAAACAATTGATCATCTTCATCGTTATTAATAGTTATACATTTCAACAGTGACACCTACCTATGTTCCTTGGCGATACATCGGCAACAGTACACCATATCATGTGTACCACAATGCATCTCGATATCCTGGTCCGGATGATAATGGCATTTAGCAACAACCGGAACTGGAATGGTGGTTGGTGGAGCTGTTTTTGCTTGGCTCATTGAGGCAACGCTAACTAATTGATGTGATTTCATGTTCCGGACATGATACCGCCCGCACGTGTTGCACAGAAACTGATGGCAGTTTTTACAAAAGTCAGTGGCTTCCTGTGTCCTACCATCGTCACGGCATTGAGAACAAGCGTGGTCAAAAAAGCTTCCGATCCACCTTTCAATGTCCTAGATAGATCTTCACCTTCTGCCATTGTTCTGTAATATACCATCATATATAATTGTTAACGTAGTAATAGTTATTATAATAAGAATTTACAATTCCGTAAACATAGTTTACTGTGTGTAGATTCAGGGTGGACATACCACATCACATTTTGCATTTTGGCTAAGTAGGCAAGTACATTGTACAATACAGATCCCGCAACTTTTGCTCAATGTCGCGAGTTTGCGCGATTTATGTCAAAGTGGAATCGCACGGGTGTCACGCTAATCCTCGGCATTGCGAGGGAATCGGCACGAAACTTTCCTCGCGGTTTCCTCGTAATCCTGCTGATTGAGCGACGATAAAATCACCGATAAAATCACCGCGTTTACTGCGATCGTGGAAAACGCGACAATTTAATTAGCAAATAATTTCATGTAGATGAACAGAGTCTATGCGTAATAAATTGATAATTGATTTCATGTACAGTAATAAAAATATGTATTATGAGTGTGTGAACTTATCAACAGTTTTTAACTTTCAGGAATGATGATGTATATTTTCACAATACCATACAAATAATGAATTTAAATGTATATAGCAACAACAACAACAACAACAACAACAACAACAACAACAACAACAACAACAACAACAACAACAACAACAACAACAACAGAATATAGACAATTTCTCAGTATTTTGTTTTCTCCATTATTTCAGTGCAAACTGAAGCCGCTTATCCTGAATAATAGCCAATGTTTTCTATATTATTACTATAGCTATTTACATAATGCTTCAAAACAATATTAATAAGTGATCAAATTCCTGTTTAGCTAATACACCTAAGGAAAATTTGATATTTTAAGATAATTTTAAGTTTTCACTTAAGATGCTTTATAAATACCGACCTCGAACAACAGATCAGAACGCTTGCATGAATAAATACATAACATCATGCAGAAGAGACATGTAACTGGGTAACAACAAACTTGGTATTTTTACGAACACCACCAACAACAACTGCATAAGATGCTAAAGAGGCATTCCCTATTACTAGCATATTTTTCTCTACTATCACAACTCGGTAATTAGTGGGAGCTTTTTGTTGAAAATTTGAGGATTTTAAGCAATAATGATTCTCATTTAATGCGTAATTTTCCTGAATCGATTTAAACGATCAAAGTTAAAGGGAATGCCTCTTTTAATATAGTTTAAAACAATGAAACGGAGGTATGAAACTATTTACATGTACGCAGACTGCACGTTTCTGGAATGAAGAACAGAATAAATATCTAAATCAATTAAACAGAAGAGAACATTTCGTATACTTGCATGCAACGTGTATACCTTCACTGGCTGTCTATACACACAATAAAATATCAAATAATCAAACACTAACAAGAGAATCCATCCGTATAAGTGTATATATCTCGGAAAATCAAGTCATGTTTGTTGAACTCGCACATAGCAAGATACCAGTCAATATTATGCCCACTCGTCGGGGCGTCGCAGATACATAGGTACAAGGACTACGATTCTTCCGTACAGACGGAAAATTGACTATGTATATACTTAGATTCGGTTCCAAGTTTCGGGAATTACTACGTTATTGTAATATTGTATTTTTTATAATTAAAATCTTCACGGTTCACTGCTTGCAACAGCAAGTCTTATCTTTATACATTGGGAATTTAGATATAAAAATGTTTAATTCCCGCTGGGTAGTTCAAACGTTCAAGCGAACGGGTAGGCTTTCATACTTTCATTAAATTGTATTTTATATACTAGTGATATACAATCATCGCGATATTTATGATAAATAACTGAATATGTTTTTCTCACAATCAGCATTGTTTGAATTTCGTTCTTGTCGTCGGTAAATCAGATAATTAATTAATATCGACAATAAAACTGATAATTATGTTTTGAAATTTAGCAATGAACATTAAGCTATCGTTCCTCCCATTATGGTAAACGCGACAAATAATTAACATCGACAATAAAATAGACACTTTTTAAATCAAGCTTACGAAAAAGGTTATTACAATATACTGTAAATTAAAATAAAAATTGACTAATTCTATGCCCAATTTATTGTTGTTTATAATACAGTTGTATATACAGTCTGTACTGTACATACATGTACATTACAATAGACTTACCTGTAAACTGAGTGGAACGCGGCGATTACCACGATCGCGCGCGATTATAGCGTTTTTAATGACCCACTCGTTCTCGCGATCGCCGACACAATTGTCGCGATTCGACGGTGGTTTTACAGTGGACAATCACGATAAAATCGCGGCGATTTTCCAAGCAAGTAGAAAATTGCCCACAGACGCATCGAGATTTTGGCAAAAGTCGCAAGAGCTGTACTTTATAATTAAAACTTTAGTAATGGTTTAGTGTTTATACGTTTTGGAAACATTATTTATTATGGCTAACTTGGTATCAAAATTATGTTAAAATAATTACCACTTTCATTTTGTATATATTACTGTAATATACATGCATGTGTATGGTGTTTCTTCGCTTTAAATATTGATACCAGATGTGTGCCGATAAAGATTGTTGAATAATCAAGCCGCCAAAAACTAAGTTCATCATAATTTGTCCGTAGCGAAAACATACACTCATTAAATGTTATAAGTACACTATCACAGTTCATAGCGATATGTGCATATAATGCCTTTAGCGCATGCTTGTCGATAAGTCGAATGGTTTTCCAACAATATCTCCAGAACGGATGAATCTAGGATTTAAAAATTTTAAGTTGAGAGTATTCATTCTCCACAGACGTTCATGGCTCCATTTCAAGGTCATGACGTGCAAAGGTCAAAATGACCGTGACCTTAGCATGCGCAACACTTTCTTATAAGCTCTAAGACCGTAAAACTTTACAGAGGTTGTTGATTATTAACAGTAGACTCCTACACATTATGAGGTCAATAGGTCATAGGTTAAAGTCATGATGACCTTATTAACTATAGTAAAGTTTACTGACATGAGGCGTTTATGTTTCACAAACGTCTCTTTTAATTTCTGTTATCGGAATACTTCAGGTTTTATGCTTTTCTGATGTGGGTGTTGATGGACAAAGTGTAGATACATTTCGAGAGTTTGTACTGATAAATTTGTTTTGCACGTGCATTTTTCATAATTAAAATATCACGGTTCACTGCTTGCAACAGGCAAATTACAATTATCAAATTAATAGATATCGCAGCTATACTACTCACATGCGAAAAATCAACATGATAGCATGTATATTATTTTCAGAAACTGAAAATGGTTTACAGTATGGTTTATTGCTACTTGAAGAATACTGTGATAGGTGGAAATTAACGATTAATTCACTAAAAACTAAGATAATGATTTTTAGGAAAGGAGGAAGATTGAGAAGAAATTTACAATTTTTGTACTCAGAATGAGGAGGTCGTAAATACAAAATTAATATTTTGAAGAAAAAACTGCCTGGAAATGACTCTTCACTTATGGTAAAACAAACCTTTTCAACTTCAGTTTGGTCAACATGTCATTTTCTGATTTTCCTGAAAATATGCTCTTAAGAAGCGCTTGGTTTAAATATGCATCAATCTTATAAGGTCGTAAGTAGTAGTTACGACCTTCTCATTCTAACTCAGCGATTTGTCAAAGAACATCTTCTTTTATCAGAAGGTATTGGTTATTTTCATATGTACACGGTTTCGTCGATTTTAACAACTTGTTTGATTATTTTATTCAACATGTCGCTGGCTTAGAATGAGAAGGTCGAAACAATTACTTACGACTTTATACGACTGCTACATATTTGACATCTGAAATGTAAGGCGTCTCTTATGGGCCTATTTTATGTTGAACAAAATGAAGTTGAAACGGCTGTTTGCATCATTAGAGTAGAGAAATTGTCTCAAAATATTGATCTTGTACTAACGCCGTTCTCATCCTAAGCCAGCGATGTGTACCTTCTTATTTTTATTCTAGTTTTTATACTGATGACCTGGCATGACTGTTCATTACATACGAGTGGCAAAAACAACAAATCCTCGTGTCATATTGTTTTTGTCAACGAGTTTAATAAAAATCGTAAGTAATTAGCACAGATGTTAGATTCTATTGATCACATAACCTTAGTGAACGCCCAACATTGTTCAAAACGCTGTTGTAGGCTACATAGGTGTCATTCAAAATTTAGCATTACTATCAGCGCGACGTCATGACACGTTTGTATTATATTGACGTCACGGGTCGATTTAAGGCAAGGATTGGCTTATGTTACTTCTCCCTGAACCGACCGACTAACCAAACAACCATTCTCTAACATGTGAACCATGTGCTTAATGTGCTTATATACGAAATAGCGGATATTGACTTTCATATCGGACTTTAATTATCTGGTAACGATTTTTATATTTATCGTTATCACCAATCGTGACCAACAACGCGTTATGAACAATGCTTCATAACGTTTACGTAGATAAACTTTCGCACTATCTTAAACCACCTTTGGCGCATGAATACATATTTGCTACACAGCGCGAAATTTGTAAACACTCTAGATTACAGCTGCAGAAAATGTGCGGGTTTCTCTATTACCATAGCAAGTTCGTTTGTAAAGTTGAAAGATTACGAGCCTAATAAAGTTCATCATTACATTTGGTAATCGATTTTGTTGATTACAATAAGGATTAATTTTTAATATTAATCTAGGTTATTTTGCTCAGTCAATTAGTGTCTCGGATCGGGTAAATTGTCGGTGGTTAACATCGACCATTTTATCCATGCTAGCCTGTATTTACAAATTACTCAACCGGTGATTCGGTGACGTAGCAATGATAGGCTATATAAGGAATCGTTCGGTTCTCGCCCCGTGTCGTTAAATTTATTACACAGCAAAAGCTTACACGAATCTATTATGCCTGGACGCGGTAGAGGTCACAAACGGAGGAGACCGGCAGTAGTGGAACCTCGTGGCAGACCGGTAGTGGAAGAACCTCAGGGTAGAATGAGAACAAGAAACGCTGCCAAACGCCAACGGGCAAGAGAAACATGTGACGATGGCCAGGACGGAGATAGGGGTGAGTTACATGAAGTTATTGACTTTGAGAATGTCATGTTGAACGAAAATGTGTTGCCAAGTGGCGACCCTGTACTTGTCGACATTTCTATTGCTGACCGCATAAACAGACAAGAGAGTCAAGTCGATAATAATATCAGGCAGCACTATAATTATGGCACGGAAACCAATGCTTTATTTCATATGCCAGAGGTATTGAATGTTGATAGACTGGCTAACGACGATATTTCTATGCATGTACCTTCGGCGTTAAAGCAACGCATATGCAAGGGAGAATTTATTAATTTGTCATTATTGCTAAAGGGGGCGGTGGAACTGGCCGAATTTAATAGCGGTGGTACTCTATCTATATCTAACTCCGGAAAGCTAGAATGCCGTCCTAAAGAATGCAAGGACGATATCGGGACTGTGGAAAAGTGGACCGACGCATTCATTATCTTTATGGATATTTATTTGACAGCTTTTCCGCACAAAATACATGAATTATTACATTATTCGTTCATTATAAGGGAATGTGCTGCCGTTCACGGGGGCACATCATGGAAAACATATGATTACCAATTTAGGACGAGACAGGCTTTAGTTCCGTTGTCTTGGGGCAGTATTAACCACGACCTATGGCTTAGGTGTGTGCACAATCGTGCCGAGCAGAAGTACCAAAATAGTAACATAAATTCAAATGTGTGTACGGCCTTTAATAAAAACCAATGTAACTGGCTGAACTGTAGGTTTAGTCACGCATGTATTAGTTGTGGCGGGGGGCACCCATTTATTTACTGCATGCCTGGTCGCAATAGGTCTCACACGAGACCTTACACCGCCAATAATACGTACGAGAACTCGGTTAATAGTCAAACTCTCTCGAGCTACCCAAGTAGAAACTTTGGGCAAAACTCTTTTCGAGGCCAACCACGTGGTTCATTTCCAAGGTCGAGACCATATAGACGACCAAACAGGGGATTCTTTAATAAGTAATGACATAAATACGCATGGTTTAGCACCAACGCCAGTTAACTTAACAGTACTAAAACAGTGGCTTCGTCTTTATAATGCATCAGATAGCACTTTATTATTGTCTGGCTACACTTACGGCTTTAGAATTAATTTTGAAGGAATCAGGCAGGCGCGCACCTCTAAGAATCTCAAATCAATTTTACAACATTCAAATATTGCCAAACAAAAAATTGATAAGGAAATAGAGGCTGGCAGGGTTGCAGGCCCGTTTAAATACCCTCCATTCGCAAATATCCAATGTTCGCCTATTGGCATAGTGGCTAAGAAAACACCAGGGGAATATAGACTTATTCATCACCTGTCATACCCTTTAGGGTCTTCAATTAACGACTTCATAGATCCAAAACTCTTTTCAGTCAAGTATACCGAATTTGACGAGGCCATACATATGGTACAATACTTAGGACGTAACTGCTATTTATTTAAAATGGACATAAAAAGTGCGTTTAGGCTATTGCCGATACATCCCGAAGATTTTGAGTTGTTAGGGTTTTCTCTCGATAATAATTTCTATTTTGATAAGTGCTTACCGTTTGGTTGCTGTATATCACCTAGCCTGTTTGAAAATTTTTCCACATTTCTAAAATACATTATTAAAGACCGCTTGCTTAACAAGAAGCTAATACACTATTTAGACGACTTTCTGGGGGTCATAAAACACGGCCGGGATGTAAACAAAACATGCAATTATTTAAGAACAGTATGCAAGAAATCAGGGTACCTCTAGCAGACGAAAAAACCGAAGGACCGTGTACATCATTAGTTTACTTAGGGTTGGAGCTTGATTCGAGAGAAATGGTCGTACGTATTCCTAAGGATAAAGTCATAGAAGTCGCGAATAAAATTAGAGACATTTTGTCCAAGGATAAGGTAAATCTCAACGTAATGCAATCGTTGATAGGTTTGCTCAACTTTTGTTGCCGCGCGGTCGCTATATGTAGACCATTTTGTAGGCGCCTCATTAACGCAACTTGCGGTGTAAAATGCTCTTTCCATCACGTGAGAATAACGAAAGAAATAAAGCGGGACCTAAGAGTATGGCTAGATTTCTTTCAGCATTTTAACGGAATATCAGTATTCCACGATAGGTACTGGACATCAAACGATGACGAGCAATTTTTTACAGATAGCGCCGGCGGCATAGAGTTCGGTATCTGGTTTAAGGGTCACTGGTGCCAAGATAAATGGCATCCAGACTGGATCAATCAAAATCTAGTTAAAGACATCACGCTGTTGGAACTATTTCCCATAGTAGTTGCTATGGTTGTATTCGGTGAACAGATGCGAAATAATAAAATTCGCTTCAATTGTGACAATATAGCAGTAGTCCATATTTTGAATTCGATGACTTCAAAGTCGTCCAGATCGTTAGCATTGTTAAGGATATTAACCATGCAATGTATCAAACATAACTGTATTGTGAAAGCATCTCACATAGCGGGAGAAAAGAACGAAATTTCTGATGCCCTCTCACGTTTTCAGAACTCGAGATTCCGTACACTAGCACCGTCGGCAGACCCAAATGCAACCCAGGTCCCAATATACCTATGGAATATATTCAACGCCGATCTGGAGAACTGGTATTTGCAGGAATTGCGACAAACACAAAACTAGCGTATGATACGGGGGTCAAAGCCTTCAGCATATTTAGAAAGTTATATAAGTTACCAGAAATCTGGCCTACTCATATACAACAAGTCGCCTGGTTCATTACGTATTTATTCGAGAGAGCATATTCATCCAAAACCATTCATACTTACGTGGCGGGATTGTCTTTCTATCATAAGATAAACAACTGGTATAACATAACAGACATATTTTTAATTCGTTAAATACTGGAAGGTTGTAGTAGGAGTAGACCGTCAGCTGATAAGAGAACTCCAATTACAGCTAATATGCTCATTGACATTTGTAGAATAATACCAAACAATACCTTTAGCAAATTCGAAGCCATGCTATTTAAGGCACTATTCACGTTAGCTTACTTTGGTTTGTTTAGAGTGAGCGAATTGGTACATTCAGTAGTAAATAGAGCAATCGTAGTCAATGACTTAAAGTTAGAACCACATTCATTAACAATTACGCTAAAGGTAACAAAGAACAACCAGTATGGTTCGCCCATCTCCTTAAAAATACCTTGTGAGTCCAACGTTTTGATATGTCCAGTCTGTAATATGAAACCTTACATGGACGTCAGATCTATAGTTCCTAGACAACTATTTGTTCACGCAAATACAAAACCCGTCACGCGATACAAATGTTCAGCGGTACTTAGGAAATGCTTATTACAAAGTAAATTTAAGTCTGACCTATATAAATCCCATAGTTTTAGGATAGGTAGGGCTACACAACTAGCCATTTAAGGGTTACCAGAATCTGACATCATGAAATTAGGTAGATGGAAATCAACAGCTTATAAATCATACATTAGGGGAAACACATTGAAAAGATAGGTTCATGTGCTATCCAAAAATACATTGTACTAAAACCAAATAAGTGTCGTTTAAGTTGTATATATTTGCAGATATATGTATCCTTGGTGATTCGATACCATACTGGGCAGGAGCTAGGGCCAAGGAACGTGGCAGGCCCAACCTACGACTTCCGGAAGGGCTTGGTGTCGCATGGTGGGGAGTGCGTGGTATGGGCTGGGGTGACTTACAGCACTGTCTTTAACTTCCCCTGGCTCTACGACCCGACCCAAAGGTAATCGTTTTCCATTTAGGAGGGAATGACGTGGTTAACAATTCCCTCCGCTTTATCTTCAAAATGGTAGATGATGGCATAGAGCTTGTGCACCAGGCCTTTCCGGGGTCACACATCGTATGGGTCGACATCATCCCAAGGATCCATTGGGGAGTAGCCGCTGCAGCGGTTAAGTCCATCGATAGGAAACGTGGACGTATTAATAGATTTGGCCACACAATCATAGGTCGTCTACCCAAACATACAAGTCTGCGTATGGACATCGATTCAGAAACACCTGGCTTCTTTAGAGAGGACGGGATCCACCTTTCCAATGTCGGTTTAGACTTATACCTATTTACATTAGAAGAGACATTGTTAAAAAATTTAAAATAAGAATTGGCGGAAATTAAACGTTACATTTAATTTTGTGGCGGAATTCTTATTGAAGGAGCGACCAGGGGTACTGAAGCGATAGGATTTTATCCTTATAAAAACGGGGTAATGGTGATGTTAAAGATATAAAATATGGCAGCCTGTGATCGTTTACCGCTACCTGTTTTAACTGTCGGTCTACGATTATAGGCTTGCTTCCAAAAAATATTATTTGGGTAAAATGAGCGGTTACTGATGTGCTCGATAGATTAGCGTCTTAGGCGGTCTCTAATTAGCTTACACTTTTAGTTAGGATCTTGTTTAATTAAGCTGTATAATACATTATGTTGCACTGGTAGTGGAATAATTATGTACAGCGTACCATGCGGACTTATTGTCGCCATGCGGCGATAGCTTAAAATTATATGGGTCTAAACGCATCAGGCGATGCGCTTGCTTATATACGCAAGCGGCGTTTGCATAAATTATATACGCCAGCGGCGTTTGCATAAATTATATACACCAGCGGCGTTTGCATAAATTATATACGCCAGCGGCGTTTGCATAAATCATATACGCCAGCGGCGTTTGCAGAAATTATATACGCCAGCGGCGTTTGCAATAATTATATACGCCAGCGGCGTTTGCAATATGGCTACATAGTCGAAATAGTGCAACTGGGAGGGTGATTTTCGGGTTATGTTCATGTTTGCTCCTGGTCGCTCCTTCTTATGTCTGGTCGGCCGTAAATTTAACTCCACTCTGGCGTTTAACCATTGGAGTTTCCTCCTCTGCTGTCATGGCCGTATCCGCCAACTCCTTAATAAATTACCTCTGAGAAAGAATTACACTTACATTTATTGAATATATATATATTGATATAGAATACTTTTCGTAAGAATATGAGATATTAGATTATCAAACTCAAACAGCTTTTGTTGTGTTGTCAGGACTGAGTCCTAAAATAATGTAATATGTTTGAAATACATGTATAGTATCAGTTCGTTTTCTTCGGTGGGAGGGGGTTTAAATATAGCGACATCCTTGTTGAAATAATCAGTGGACACGAAGCTGCCTTTCTTGTAAACGAAACGCCAACACTAAATTTCAAGCCTCGTGTGTCCTTGCCACGATCGATTGTAAAGCATATCCAGCGTTTTGTGTTATAGAATGCAATAATAACAACATTCAACATTCAATTTGTGTTTTTCAAGCACTTTCATCAGGTAATCTCTACCTGAACATCAATTATACGTATTTAATACATGCCACTAGCCACTCACTACATATATTAAATATCGACAATCTGATAAAACAATCACAAACATAACTAACATATTTACCCGAATATTTCTCTAATTCATTAAATCCTGCATTAACGGTATTCCCAAATATAGCGTCCAAAATCGATTTTGTTACCGGTTTAACTATATACATGTAAATTGCATTGATCGTCATTGTGAACGATTTCTATGGATTGCAAAGAAAATGAATGGGTGTCAAATTACAAAGTCGATACAACTGAATAGCTAGGGTGCAAAATATCCACCATGTAACCTCATAAAACCTAATATCGTAATGAAGTTAATACAATGGACTATTTTAAAATACATTTATAATTTAATATTCTCACTGGCTTGGCTCTGCTGTAAAACATAATTTACAACAACCAAACATAACCGAAAACAGCAAACTTAATTTCAGACGTCCAACTGCCAACACGATGTTCCCAATAAAAAAGTTGATATTACCATGCTTTACATATTTAAATGTACCATAATAAAACTAGTTTCTAAATTTTGAATTACAAAATATTACCTAGTTGGAATTGATATCATTATGCACCCTGGACAAATGTGACTTTTCCGTTATCTTTCTATAAATTAAATGTGACAAATGTGTGAATTGTACCATGTGGGATTGTTTGATTAAGACCATTATTGTTATACGAGTAGCAATGAAATTTTAAATATAACCTCATTTATACGTCATGTATGTGCAATTTTAATGAATTTGAAAAAAAGATTATATAGAAATTACGTTTACCTTTATTTTGTTCCCGAGTGTACTTTTAAGCGAATTTCTAATTGGCCACCCTATATAATGGGTCGAGTGATTGAATGTAGGGTGTGTTGCTGTAATGGGGCGTGTGATGGAATGTAGGATGTGTTACTGTAATGGGGCGTAAGATGGAACACAGGGTGTGTTGCTGTAATGGGTCGAGTGATGGAATGTAGGGTGTGTTGCTGTAATGGGTCGAGTGATGGAATACAGGGTGTGTTGCTGTAATGGGTCGAGTGATGGAATGTAGGATGTGTTGCTGTAATGGGTCGAGTGATGGAATGTAGGTTGTGTTGCTGTAATGGGGCGTGTGATGGAATGTAGGGTGTGTTGCTGTTATGGGTCGAGTGATTGAATGTAGGGTGTGTTGCTGTAATGGGTCGAGTGATTGAATGTAGGGTGTGTTGCTGTAATGGGTCGAGTGATTAAATGTAGGGTGTGTTGCTGTAATGGGGCGTGTGAAGGAATGTAGGGTGTGTTGCTGTAATGGGTCGAGTGATTGAATACAGGGTGTGTTGCTGTAATGGGTCGAGTGATGGAATGTAGGATGTGTTGCTGTAATGGGTCGAGTGATGGAATGTAGGGTGTGTTGCTGTAATGGGTCGAGTGATGGAATGTAGGGTGTGTTGCTGTAATGGGTCGAGTGATGGAATGTAGGATGTGTTGCTGTAATGGGTCGAGTGATGGAATGTAGGGTGTGTTGCTGTTATGGGTCGAGTGATGGAATGTAGGATGTGTTGCTGTAATGGGTCGAGTGATGGAATGCACGGTGTAATGCTGTAATGGGTCGTGTGATGGAATGTAGGGTGTGTTGCTGTAATGGGTCGAGTGATGGAATGTAGGGTGTGTTACTGTAATGGTTCGAGTGATGAAATGTAAGGCGTGTTGCTGTTATGGGTCGAGTGATGGAATGTAGGGTGTGTTACTGTAATGGTTCGAGTGATAAAATGTAAGGTGTGTTCTCGTAATGGGGCAAGTAATTGAATGCATGGTGTGTTGCTGTACTAAGTCGAGTTATACACTTAAACGAATTTCTAATTGGCCACCCAATGAAATATTATAATATGCGATTTATTCAGTCAATATTTCTAAAATTGTGGTTATTTTCATTCCATGCACTCATCTATCGATTTCAAGAAATAAATTACGCATGCATGTATAAAATCATCAATGCGGAACAGATAGTGCAAAATGGCTTATGTGCTCGTGGTTCACGTGCCGACATGTTTGGTTTATGAAATCAGTCCAAATGTATTCTCTGTCGATTGGTTTAATTAAAGGTATTAATACTGGCGAGTATAAGTAATACGGGGCGCGTTGAGGCCGTTAGAATGACGAGTACCAGCACCAAAATCGAGACATGTACGTCGAAACGTCTTTTTGTATAAAGCGATATTTATTATTACGTGGGGTTTAGCTCGAATTACTGCGAGAATAATATTTGTTATCAGTAAAATTGGACAGTATCTGGGTTTCTATTATTTACATTCTTCTAAAAGCATGTTTTTAAAACTAATTGATAAAAACACGTGGTCAATCAGAAATTCGTTCAATGTATGCATGCATCTGACGTCATGAGCGCGTTCCACATGGCTCATTTTCACAAATTATAGTGTTTAAAGAAAAGTCGATCTACAGGGAACAAATTTATACCAAATACGATACTATTCCAAGCTGTGCACGATGCCAACGTGGAAAAAAGCAATTTCGCACCAACCGTTACGCATGTATGATTTTGTATATGAATACGCCATTTCTTTCCAGAAATAGATAAGTTTGTGCGTGGAAAGAACAAATAACACAGTCTAAGATTTATTGATATAATTTGTTATCTGATATACTATTTTTTAGGGTGGCCAATTAGAAATTCGTTTAAGTGTAGAATGTAGGATGTGTTGCTGAAATGGATCGAGTGATTGAATGCAGGGTGTGTTGCTGTATTTGGTCGAGTGTTGGAATGAACAGTGTGTTACTTTAGTGGGTCGAGAGATGGAATGTATGGTGTTTTTCTGTAGTGGGTCGAGTGATGGAATGCAGGGTGTATTGTTGCAATGGGTCGAGTGATGGAATGCAGGGTGGGTGGCTGTATTGGGTCGAGTGATGTATTGAGGTACTTGCCCAAAGACACAGAAATGGTCTTCTCTTAAAAAAACCACCACTCGTATCTGGCTGTTAGATATTAGAAGAAAAATAACTGCCTTTTCCTCGAAAATATAAGAACCTTTCTACAAAAGACTGGATGATATTTTTCTTTTAAGGTTTGTTCCATGAGGCAAACGAACAAAATTATTTTTAATGAGGATCCTCCAACGATAACGTTGAAACTGATCATCGCCATAAAGAGTGCAAAACTCTGTTTTTTTTGGAGAAATTGACAAATTGGGCATCAAACAGCTCAATATCATTTCTGTTGGAAAATTGTAACATCTGACTATAGTAAGGACTAATACTTATGATATACCACTAAAACTTCCCTGGTCAGAAGAGGTTTCCATATTGATATTACAAACAACATGCCTCTCATCCGGTACCGAGATTGGACTGATTCTTGTACATGATGTTGTCTGTCACGTACCCCTGTCAGGACACGGTAATACATTTGTGATGATGTTTACAACCTTATACCCAAAGGAGAAACACCAGGCAACTCACTCAACCTAAATTAATTGAAAACCCTCATGAGTATTTTGGACTCACACATTTGAAAAGACCGGGTACCTAAAGCTGTGACGTCATTTTGATGTCTTCCATAATTGGCGTCGTTACGTGTGTCTATTAAACCCATACATATCTTATACATCAAATGTCAGATCGACATGAATAAGATTAAAATAAATAATGGAAGTCATTG
This sequence comes from Spisula subtruncata, assembly GCA_963678985.1. Classification (NCBI taxonomy): domain Eukaryota; kingdom Metazoa; phylum Mollusca; class Bivalvia; order Venerida; family Mactridae; genus Spisula; species Spisula subtruncata. The sequence continues at coordinate 32,853,402 of OY787673.1, read as the reverse complement.
TAGTTACTATTGTGTCAGAAAAATGTGAAAATGTAAGTTGAAACTAAAATGACAGATAACATAAAAATGTCTAAGAACTTTTTAACACCCTGTTATATATTCACAACAGTAACATTATTTTTTCTTATGAATCTTAAATACACATGTATGTGAGTTCTATAACATGAACAATTGAAAACAGAATGCTACCTCGATACACAACTTGGCCAATAATTCATTTATGTAAGACAAATAAAACAGTACCTTAATTGTATGTTGTTGCATATACTGAATACGTACCATTTAAAACGTTGTTATAATCAATTGTGAAAAAGATCGTGAGAAAATTGTAAATACGACATTCATAGAAATATTTGTATATACAACATCACCAGTCATATCAAATAAGAATATTCGCAGATCGCTTAACTGTTAAGCGAACACCTACCGTATTCATTTTAACTAAAACGTTAGTTACTAGTAATTTCTGTAAACTTGCTTAAGTGGAAAGAACAAATATATGCTCTACCTAAATCGATGAAATGGTGGGTAACATTGTATATCGCAGATTTAGCTACATTAGTACAAATTGTTAGTGCAGAACGTTTAAGCATTTCTTGACCAAACTTCAACAGTAACAATAACATAAACGTTAATGAAATTAATGATGTTGAATAATGACTATTAAACCCTAATCACAAACCTAACTAACATATTTACCTGAATATATTCCTACTTTATCAAAGTCTTCCTTTACGGTCTTCACAAATATGGCGTATAGAATCGATTAAGTGAACGATTTAACTACATACATACACGTAGACTGCATTGATCGTCATTGTGAACGATTTCTATGGTTGTCAATGAAAATGAATGGGTGTCAAATTACAAACGTCGATATAAGTAAAGTGTTCTAAATATCCACGGTGTAACCACATATCGTACAAGTTAACATAATTGACCATTTTATATTCATAATTTAATATTATCTATGGCTTGGCTCTGCTTTAAAACATAATATACAACATCAAAACAAAACAGAAAACAGCGAACTTAATGTTAGACGTCCGACTTCCAACACGATTATCCACTGAAGAAGTTTATATTACAATGCTTTACATACTTTAATGTACCATAAAAAAACTAGTTAAACTACAACTAAATTCTGAATTACAAAACATAACCGCGTTGGATTTGATATCATTATGCGACCTGGACGAAATAAGACAATCTGGCATTAAATGTGACAAATGTGTGAATTGTGTCATGCAAAGTAGCTAAATCTAAAACATTATTGTTATACAAGTACGTGTATCTATGCAAATTCAAATATAACCTCATAAAGAAAATAGGTTTTGTATAAGGAATATAGTATTACATCAATAGGTTTTAAATATAATAGTTTACCTATTTCAATGATACTCTTTACCTATTATATAGAGTTTTTTGTATTTGTAAAGTACTTTCAATGATTTCAAAACTTTTATTTTGTCTCTCTATGCAAATTCAAATATAACCTCATTAAACAACCATGCATAAGTATGCGCAATTTCAATGATTTCAAAACGATGATTTTGTCCCTGACTGTATCAATCCAACGAAACGCAATCAGTAAACTATATAAATTCATCAGTCCAATGAAACGCAATCAGTAAACTATATAAATTCATCAGTCCAATGAAACGCAATCAGTAAACTATATAAATTCATATAATAAGTTCATTCTAAACATTGCTATGGTTTATTAAAAATATACTTTGTGGAATGAAAAACATGTCCTCGTGAGAAGTTGGCGCGCGGTAGACAAACGGGATATGTCACCTGATGGCGTGTAGTGTGTGTTGCTGTAATGGATCGTGTGATGCAATGGATGCGAACTGTGCATGGAACGTTCCTTTAGGAGGGACTCGATACCAACACAAGCTTTAGTTATCTGAATAATATAGGTTTTGTAAAAGGAATATACTATTACATAAGGGGAACTACTCTTGATATCGATCCCTGTGGAATGATCAAATCTGTTTGTAGACTATTTAAACTCGTACTTATCCAACTCGTTAACAAAATGATTGAAGGCCCTCGTACATTGTGAATGTCTTTGTACACATATATAGATTTAGGCAAACGTTTACACGATGTATAATATACTCGTATCTATGTGAAGAACATCTGAAACCCTCATGTTATGTACGCCATGTCCAAATTGAGAAAAAGACACTACGGTGTTGGGTACCACCATATCACGATGAAACACGCTTACAGAATGATCACGTAGTTTTGGTAGCAATACTATATCAAAATGTCCACCATCGTATACATCAACTTGTTAAGTATCATATACACCCGTTGTTTTTTGTATTTGCACTAAAGTTAGAACTAACAATTTACATTTAAGCACGTGCATCGATTGGAGCTTTTCTATGACCAAAAAAGTCCCACTAATGATGTGAACATATATCGAGTATAATCAATGTTGCTTTATCCTTAAGATTCCAATTCCCTGGATGTAGCGTTGTTAGACGCTGACCTTTACTATTCTCGTGCAATATACATGTACTTGAAATATCGAATGTGGTTATTGTGTTGGTGTATAGTGCTGAGCTTTGACCAAAACACCATGATTCGAACATTGTCGCCAGGAAAGTTATGTGGGATACATTTTGTCCAAAATCATTTTTGAACGTAAATGACATACTGTCATGTTCAGATTATTTCTATTGTAGAATGAACATGTGTTCCATGTTGTTAGTAATAACAAACAACAGAACATGTAATGAAACGGACTGATATATCACGATGCTTAACGAATTTGAACTTCTTGGTAAGGTCGTAGATATTTCTCAAATAGCAGTCTGTTCTTGAACCATAAATATCTGAATGATAATGTATTGTCTTATCAGAGATGAAAAAAGTTATCGCATAACCGTTCTGATGTAGTGTTGATGGTGGTTAAAGACGATTGTCTCCCTTTTATTTTTGTTTGTTTCGTGACGATAATTACTGATTATCTTCACAAAACCGGTACACCAATGTTTCTTCAACTTCTTCTTTGCCATTCGTAAAGTGTGTTTCGCCTTCAAAAAGCAAAACGCAACATCCTCTACAGAATTAGCAATTTCGGCTGAAGCCATATTGCAAATATCCATAAAATGATTGTATATGATGCCTGACATATTACTTTTCACAGCTCAAAAGAGATATTTCATTTATATCGCGTTAGATTGAAGATATCGCCCATTCAGCACTGTTCAGATATAAGTGGGGCACCTCTCGTAAATTGAAGGTTCAAATCCCGATGGAAGCTGGTTTAGAAAAGATGTGGACGGTCGGTAAGTGAGTTTGCTAAAATAGCAACCTGGTGATCTGGTTTGAATCCTGATGATATTTGATTTTCAAGTCACAACTTAAGATCGTATCACTCACATGCCAATCAGGCCTTTTGTTGCTTACATTCCACTTAGTGTGCATTATTCGTATCGTATACCGGTTCACTAGATAAATAAATGATTTCTGTACCAACAAATTTGCATTTTTTGATAAATATTGTTTCCAACCCGCACAAAAATAGCAACAGTAATCAGGTGTTGGTAATGCCTCGATCTGAATTAGATTCGACTGAAACAGTCATAAGTGTATAACCACCGGGTTTTGTTCCCGCCTCTTTAGATTATGACATCCGGCTTCAAACGACAGAAAGTGACACATGTACCCATGTGCTATATACCCTGTTTTCATTATGTGGTTGATGTCATTCAAACATGGAAACATTGTATTCAATATGTCGTTGACGTCTTTAAAACATGGAAACATTGTATTCAGTATGTCGTTGACGTCTTTGAAACATGGATACATTGTATTCAATATGTCGTTGACGTCTTTGAAATATTTATACATTGTATTCAATATGTCGTTGACGTAATTGAAAAATTGTAAGCAGAACGTCGTTGACGTCATTTAACCATTGTATGCAGTATGTCGTTGACGTCATTGAAACATTGTATGCCGTACGTCGGTGACGTCATTGAAACATTGTATGCAGTACGTCGTTGATGTCATTGAAACATTGTATTCAGTATGTCGTTGACGTCATTGAAACATTGTATGCAGTATGTCGTTGACGTCATTGAAACATTGTATACAGTATGTCTTTGACGTCATTGAAACATTGTATGCAGAACGTCGTTGACGTCATTGAAACATTGTATGCAGTACGTCGTTGACGTCATTGAAACATTGTATTCAGTATGTCGTTGACGTCATTGAAACATTGTATGCAGTACGTCGTTGACGTCTTTGAAACATTGTATTCAGTATGTCGTTGACGTCATTGAAACATAGTATGCAGTATGTCGTTGACGTCATTAAAACATTGTATACAGTATGTCTTTGACATCATTGAAACATTGTATGCAGTACGTCGTTGTCGTCATTGAAATATTGTATGCAGTACGTCGTTGACGTCATTGAGACATTTATACATTGTATTTAATATGTCGTTGACGTCATTGAAACATTGATACATAGTATTTAATATGTCGTTGACGTCTATGAAACATTTATGATTGTATTCAATATGTCGTTGATGTCATCGAAACATTGCATGCAGCATGTCGTTGACGTCCATGAAACATAGATATATTGTATTCAGATTGTCGTTGATGTCTATGAAAACATGGATACATTGTATTCATTATGTCGATGACGTCATTGAAACATTGTATGCAGCATGTCGTTGACGTCCATGAAACATTGATATATTGTATTCAGATTGTCGTTGATGGCTATGAAAACATAGATACATTGTATTCATTATGTCGTTGACGTCATTGAAACATTGTAAGCAGTATGTGGTTGACGTCATTGAAACATTGTATGCAGCATGTCGTCGACGTCCATGAAACATTGATATATTGTATTCAGATTGTCGTTGATGTCTATGAAAACATGGATACATTGTATTCATTATGTCGTTGACGTCATTGAAACATTGTAATCAGTATGTCGTTGACGTCATTGAAACATTGTATGCAGCATGTCGTTGACGTCCATGAAACATTGATATATTGTATTCAGATTGTCGTTGATGTCTATGAAAACATGGATACATTGTATTCATTATGTCGATGACGTCATTGAAACATGTATACATAGTATTCAGTATGTCGTTGACATCATTGAAACATGTATACATTGTATTAAATATGTGGTTGACTTCATTGAAACATGGATGCATTGTATACAGTATGTCGTTGATGTCATTGGACCTTGGATACATTATATTCAGTATGTCGATGACGTCATTGAAACATGGATACATTATATTCAGTATGTCGTTGATGTCATTTAAACATGGATACATTGTATACAGTATGTCGTTCATGTCATTAAAACAAGGATACATTGTATTCAATATGTCGTTCATGTCATTTAAACATGGATACATTGTATACAGAATGTCGTTGATGTCATTTAAACATGGATACATTGTACACAGTATGTCGTTGACGTCATTGAAACATGCATATATTGTATTCAGTATGTCGTTGACATCATTGAAACATGTATACATGTATTAAATATGTGGTTGACGTCATTGAAACATGGATACATTGTATTAAATATGTGGTTGACGTCATTGAAACATGGATACATTGTACACAGTATGTCGTTGACGTCATTGAAACATGTATACATTGTATTAAATATGTGGTTGACATCATTGAAACATGTATACATTGTATTAAATATGTGGTTGATGTCATTTAAACATGGATGCATTGTATACAGTATGTCGTTGATGTCATTGGACCTTGGATACATTATATTCAGTATGTCGATGACGTCATTTAAACATGGATACATTGTATTCAATATGTCGTTGATGTCATTTAAACATGGATACATTGTATACAGTATGTCGTTGATGTCATTTAAACATGGATACATTGTATTCAATATGTCGTTGACGTCATTGAAACATGGATACATTGTATTCAATATGTCGTTGACGTCATTCAAACATGGATACCATATATTCAATATGTCGTTGACGTCATTGAATCATAGATACATTGTATTCAATATGTCGTTGACGTCATTGACACATGGATACATTGTATTCAGTATGTCGTTGCCGTCATTGAAACATGGATACATTGCATTTAATATGTCGTTGACGTCATTGGAACATTTATACACTGTATTCAATATGTCTTTGCCGTCATTAAAATATGTATACATTGTATTCAATATGTCGTTGCCATCATTGGAACATGAATACATTGTATTCAGTATGTCGTTGACGTCATTGGAACATTTATACATTGTATTCAATATGTTGTTGACGTCATTGGAACATGGATACATTGTATTCAATATGTCGTTGACGTCATTGGAACATTTATACATTGTATTCAATATGTCGTGGACGTCATTGAAACATGGAAACATTGTATTCAATATGTCGTTAACGTCATTGGAACATTTATACATTGTATTTAATATGTCGTTGACGACATTGGAACATTTATACATTGTATTCAATATGTCGTTGACGTCTTTGGAACATTTATACATTGTATTTAATTCGTGGTTGACGTCTTTGAAACATGGATACATTGTATTCAGTATGTCGTTGACGTCATTGAAACATGGATATATTGTATTCAATATGGCACTGACGTCATTGGAACATTTATACATTGTATTCAATATGTCGTTGATGTCATTTAAACATGGATACATTGTATTCAATATGTCGTTGACGTCTTTGAAACATTTATACATTGTATTCAATATGTCATTGACGTCATTGAAACATTTATACATTGTATTCATTATGTCATTGACGTCATTGAAGCATGGATACAAATTACTTTGTACTCTGTATTACATTGCTGTGAGAATAATACTATATCGTACAAGTCGTAGGCTACGGTTACAACACATCAATTATGACAATTAACTCAAACGTTGATCATCTTTATTATCCAAACTACGTCAAGAACATGATAATTATGTACTATTTTATGTACAAGATTAAGAAAAATGAATATGTACTGTACACATGAAGAGTACGATATTTAGTTAAAAAATAATTATTCCATACAACTTTCGTGCGATAAAAGATATATAATGTTTAATTTATACTAATCTACTTAAGGTCGATTGTGAACAAGTTTTTTCAACTTATTTTAATCACTCTCGATACCTCATTCCTGATTCTACGAGGGTTTGAGAGTAGAGAGAATCCAGTTTCCCTTATGCTAAGCGTCTAGCAAAGGCATACCTGGTACCATTTCAATTTCGTCTTTGGTATGACGCGGCATTGGAATGAACATGTGACCTCCTTTATTCGAAGCGAACGTTCAACCACTAGGCTATCGATGAGACCGTATATACTACATATCAATCACAATCTATCAAATATACATACAACGTATACATACAATACATACATATATACAATTTATAATGAATGGCATATACACTGAAGTTTTCCAGCCGCCACATTAGTATCAAAACAAGTTTTATCAATAAGTAAATACTGTAGCAAACAGACATTTAAAAGTCACATAGAAACAGCGGCATCTACAGCATCATTTACCAAGTAAAAAGAAAATAAATATAGTTCATGACATAAATAGACATGAAGTGACATTGCCTTGAATGACATCACATTATTGAAGCTGTAAATACTCGACACATCGTTGCTTCATTGTACATAGTGTACATGTGTATGTATGTCCTAATTAGTTAAATACTGTACGCGAAATTGTTTAAAAAAATTGTATTTCAGTAAAACTGAAAATTATTAATAATCAAATCTATAGATAATGTGTCATCACTATAAACACTTCTCAAATTTTAATTAAAGATACTAATTAATTAGAGATGACGCACTGGTTACAAGTCATATTGTCTTTCGTATCGCGTTATAAATGTTGTATTATCAATGTTCACGACGTACATGTCCTCTATGATAACACATACTTAGACTAACTGGAACACTCGGAGACTATCTGACCAGTAACCAACTAACAAACGACATTTCTTTCTATCATAACACATCGACCACGCTTCAGATATCATGTCTTTACTGGAAACAATTTCACCGATACTGTTGCCATCTCTATCAAACATAACTACATTCTTAGAGTGATACCCTGCTACAAGTACGATATCATCCTCTGTGATACATACAGCCTTTGCTTCATCCAGTCGTTGATCACGTAATTCACTGATAACATCACCATTCTTGTTGAATACGATCACCCTATCCTCCCATGCTGCAACATACACTTTGCTATCATCATTACTCACTGCTATATGGCAAGGAGTGTACTTAAAGAATAGTTTACGACCCAGAGAATCAGTTTCTATTTTCTTCACTAAACTACCCGATAGAGAGTAGACATATACAGCTTTATCTCCAGGTATCCACAACTGATTACTACAACACGCCATACCACTTCCGCCACGCTTGAAGTCATTTAAGGAAACCTTTCGTTGGTACTTGAGCGACTTACTTACTGAAATGAAATGTACCGTATTATCGTCAAGTCGTACAGCTACTTCAGTAGGTGACACGGAACAAAGTCCGGATGGTGCATCTTTTAAATCCAACCAATCCTTCACTTTGAGTTGATCAGCAATTCTCTTCAGTTTATTGTTGTATCTGTCAGTCAGTAGAATCGTTCCATCGGGAAGCTGACACATGTCGCTTATGTCACATTTCTGTGTGTCAGACTTTACTTTAACGTCTATATCTGTCCAAGATTTCTCGGTGTACTTACTACGTTGTACTGATACTGGTTGGCTATCTCCTCGGATAATTTTCCCCATACGGTCTGACTTCTCAATAACATCACAGAGTGCAGCATTGGGTTCAAATTTCAGTGTCGGATGTTTCAATGCATTCGCCTTCCTCAGAAAGTTATTTGCATCTTTAAGGACAACTTGACCTAACTTCTCAGTGATAAACATTTGTTTACCATCTAGGTGAGATGTCAGGTCTGGCTTACTGTTGTCGGAGGAAACAATCAGTGCATCTACGGTTGTAATATCGTCACTAATGTCATTCTCCAACATCTTCTCCTCTTTGTTAAGCTCAGCAATAATCTTCTGTTCAAGTGCATCAAGTTGTTTATTGAACTTCTTTCTCAATGTTTTGATTTCGTCAAGTAGACTGGCTTTCATTTTCTTTAGTTGCTTAAGGTCTTTGGACTTTTCCAACTTTGTAGTATGTAACTGCTGACTTACGCGGGTTATGTCGGTTACGAGTGATTGTAACTTAGACATGCTGGATTGATGCGCAACATCCGCAATATCTTTCACACCCGAACATGATCTGAAACATACATCAAACACGCTGTTCAATAACCACAATATAACACCTAGTATAAGAAAGTACTTTAGAATAACAGTGAGTACAAACTTTCGCGGTTCTAAGTCTCCGACGGTATTTGTTCTTAATATGAACTAAGGCACCGCCTAAATGAGGGATTAAATACACATAAGATATCTGTTAAGCTATGTTTTAGATAGAAACTGGGGTCTTATTCACCAACGTCTAAGTCTAAATCTCAGACTTAGACTTAAAAATATCATTATTCATAATCACTAGCATTTCTTTGAAATTAGATTTAACCACGTGGAAATCTATCTGACTAATTGTAGTAACCCACATAACATGTATACCAATTTATATCAAAATCAATACATTTATAACAACATGAGAGTGAATAGAACATTTGGCAATATAAAGTCTAAGTCTATATTTTAGACTTACAACGTTGGTGAATAAGGCCCCTGACTAAATAAGTGTAGGCATCCCTAACCTGGAGTGTTACCTATATTATACTGATTTGTTATACATTGCAACGTAACGTCATGAGTCTATTTGATGTACTTTTGGTATGACGTCATTTCACGTTATTTGTGACGTCATGACATCACGTCTTGTATTGGCGCCGTGTATCCAGTACAGTAGCGTATTTCTTACTTCTCTTTGTTTTTTTTAAATAGTTTGTTTTATCTATTGAATATTTTTAAAGATGGTTATAATTCGAAAGAAAATGATAGGGGGCAACCGTTTACAGATTACTATTTTTTTATTTTCAAAGGACGATTCACCTCGGAAAACTGCCTGAAAATTTTGACCGGAAATAACTTTTTCTGAAAGCATTAGTACCGGCAGAGACTCGACGAAGATACGCACGTGGACATTATTGGTATGGGTATTTACAATAGCCAGCTTCGCTGGCTATTTAATCCCCTATTAATAGTTTAAACACTTTGGTGGCTCCTAATTGGCGAATATCTACCATCCGCGAACTCCGCGAATTTAAATCGCTCGAAATAATCGTTGTTTAGAGTAAGATAACTAGGTTTATATAAGGTCACTTTGTATGTTCGAATAAATACAGGTTGGTAACTTATTTAGACTACTTTTCAAAAAGATAAGACGATTAATAAAACTTTCAACTGTATAATTATATACTCATATATAATATCGTTGAATAGTGTAAGGTCTGTGGGAGATGATTCACAGACACCTTCAAACCAATAGACGGGGAAAATAAATGGCGTTACTCTTGTTACCCAAACTGTAATCAAATTCAAGAACGGTTAACCATCACTGTCAGTTCGATCTACGTACACCCGCCAAATGAATAAAGTCATCATTGAATACTTCACCATATCAACTCAGATGAAGATGTTTTATATCCATCTACCAAGAGTTTTCTTTTGAGATCAACATTCCTTAAACGCGTGTAGACAAAACAGTTATTAAGCAAGCCTCTGGCGAACTTAATAACTTTTTTGTGACGAATTTAACAAATATTGATCTCAAAAGAATACGAATGGAATATTCTTTTTATCACATCAAAATATCTTTGTACCAACAATAAGCTACTCAATTCAGAATTCGGCTAATATCTGCACGGAAGAACACATTCGTGCGTCTCCTATTTAAGTACATGTAGTCTCAATTTGATTTTTGTATATAAACTCAAACACGACGTTTCAAAATCAGCAAACAATTAACATTTATTTAAATTACAATATTTGAAATGTTCAAATACATTATATTTTGAATTCATAAGGAATGTAGCTCGTTACTAATTCAGTGAATTTTGCGTATGAATTATGCTAATTTATGTTATCACAAGTGTTGGAGAACAATGTTCTTCGATTTTTTATCACATGGAACTTCACGGTGTTTATTTGATGAAATAAATTCGTACATACTCATGACGAGTACATTATTGATTTAAGGACATTCGTTACATTTCAGTTGAGCGGAAGTTTAAAATCGCAATCCCTTAGAAGTATCTCAAGCATCTAACTATCATGATCAAAACTTTTGCAAAAGTGTACAATTGGTATGGTAATACATTTTAATGTCTCAAAGTCGAGATAATTCTGAATATTAAATCCAAATTTACATTATTTATAGAAATATCGAAGAAAGTACTGATGAGGCCTTACGAACGATTTATCCCAAATAGCATTAAACACCAAATCTCACAAATTGGTTAAAACGTCTGTAAAACGTAGTACAATGCACTCAAACATATCAAAGCTAGTTAATATTTTAAAGCCTCACCCCGAATGATCTAGAAGAAGGTTCTCTTTTTTTATTTCTTAATGGTATTGACTAGCAATTGCAGGAGAAACAACCCTTAAACTGGTAACAAGTGTGATTATAATCATTTTTTAAACACGCAGTATCACGAAAACTAATGACAACGGATGCAAAACGTAGACTCATTTTGTAACCTCCCCTGATTTCAGTATTTCTGAAATCAGTAAAAGTTAAATTAAAAAAATTAGCAGAGAAATCATCATGACATTTGCGATGAAATTTCTATAATTGTTACTGTACTTGATGCATATTAGAAAACCGTATGTTGTTCTACGACTTTTAACGTTAAACATTTTTGTTTAAAAAAACATATATCTTACAAAGTATATAATAAACTTTACTGTTGGATTCCTAGCATTCGTAATATCATTAAATGCAAAGTTTTATGTTTTTTAACCAAAAATCTCTCTGTAAAATACATTTTTCAATTTTTAGGGTTTGTCCCTAAATCTAAGAATATCTTAAAAACAAGCCGAGCAAAACTGATGGAAATTTTCCAAATGATTGGCATAACTCTGATCTTCATAAAAATAACAGGTTTTATATACCTTGTATAGAAAAAGTAAAAAAGAACGAATGTCCTTAAACAATTTATCATCTTCATCGTTATTAATAGTTATACATTTTATCAATGATACCTACCTATGTTCCTTAGCGATACATCGGCAACAATACACCATATCATGTGTACCACAATGCATCTCGATATCCTGGTCCGGATGATAATGGCATTTAGCAACAACCGGAACTGGAATGGTGGTTGGTGGAGCTGTTTTTGCTTGGCTCATTGAGGCAACGCTAACTAATTGATGTGTTTTTATGTTCCGGACATGAAAACGTCCGCACGTGTTACACAGAAACTCCTGGCAATTTTTACAAAAGTCAGTCGCTTCCTGTGTCCTACCATCGTCACGGCATTGAGAACAAGCGTGGTCAAAAAGCGCTTCCGATCCACCTTTCAGTGTCCTAGAGAGATCACCTTCTGCCATTGTCTGTAATGTAAGTTGATATTGTAGTATGTTAAGGGTTATAACAATACATGTATACTTACTACTTTTGGATTGCATTAGACATGTACACTATGTATACTGACAGTAGAATTAAACATGTCAGTATAGAGTTCAGAAATGCACAACATATACAACATTATAATAGGCCTACTAACATGTATGCAAATATAAGAAAAAATATAAAAAAACATGTTATATTTTCCTGACTCACAGTGCATTAACTCATTTCAAAATGGTCAAACAACGGTCGTTTGACGGGTCTATGATACAAATATTGGAATATCTTGAGTCCGTTGTGTGACAGAACATGTCACCGTATACAATCGACGTTTTGGACAGGTTTAAAATTCAGCTACATAATAAGATATTGAAGTTATCTGTATGCTGTCATACGTGCGTATTTTAAAACAACATACTTTAATAGCCACGTACAATAGACACACACTTCATTACATACTTGATTATATCAATTGATAACATTAAAGGTATACTTATCAAAATGTCTGTGTATATTAATGCGCGAAACATATCTAGCAGTACACAAGATAGCCATTAATTGGAAATAGGATTGGCATGTTTTATCTTTCAAATACTTATCCATAGAAAATGACCGCCTTTAAATAAATTGATAGAAAGAGACATAACATAAAGTGTTTGTTAAACACTGATCCTACCAGTTTGCATTCCATAAATAGTGATTGTGTTCAACACATGCATTGTGACGAGGATAATTGAGTTCCTTATACATGTGCTACTCAATTCTTGATTACCATCTCCATACCACTTATCGCGTTTGACACAAGCAAACCATCAAATTCATCCAGGTACATTCATTACACATATATTTCAGTTGAATATTCAGTAAAAAAGTTCCAGGATTTATTATTGTATTTGCAAAATATTTAGTATTGTTAGAATAGTTTGGTTACACTTTATGATTGAACATATTCAGCTGCTGTAATCTAGTTTTGTACGACATTTTTTTGTATGTTATTATCGTGCGATGGACATAACTCATCTGTTTATCGCTGGGCTATCGTAAGTTCAGTATTCTGTCCTACCCCACGAGCGAGGGAACGAATGCGCAATATTTCCTATCTTTGTATCGTGAACCCGTATATTCCCTATTTTTGTATCGTGAACCCGTATATTTCCTATATTTGTATCGTTAACCCGTATATTCCATATCTTTGTATCGATAACCCGTATATTTCATATATTTGTATCGATAACCCGTATACTCCATATCTTTGTATCGATAACCCGTATATTCCCTTTCTTTGTATCGTTAACCCGTATATTCCCTATATTTGTATCGTGAACCCGTATATTCCCTATCTTTGTATCGTGAACCCGTATATTCCCTATCTTTGTATCGATAACCCGTACATTCCCTATATTTGTATCGTTATAGATCCGTATATTCCCTATCTTTGTATCGTTAACCCGTACATTCCCTATCTTTGTATCGATAACCCGTATATTCCCTATCTTTGTATCGTTATAGATCCGTATATTCCCTATCTTTGTATCGTTATAGATCCGTATATTCCCTATCTTTGTATCGTGAACCCGTACATTCCCTATCCTTGTATCGATAACCCGTATATCCTATCTTTGTATCGTGAACCCGTATATTCCCTATCTTTGTATCGTTAACCCGTACATTCCCTATCTTTGTATCGATAACCCGTACATTCCCTATCTTTGTATCGATAACCCGTATATTCCCTATCTTTGTATCGTGAACCCGTACATTCCCTATCTTTGTATCGTTAACCCGTACATTCCCTATCTTTGTATCGATAACCCGTATATTCCCTATCTTTGTATCGATAACCCGTATATTCCCTATCTTTGTATCGATAACCCGTATATTCCCTATCTTTGTATCGTTAACCCGTATATTCCCTATCTTTGTATCGTTAACCCGTACATTCCCTATCTTTGTATCGTGAACCTGTATATTCCCTATCTTTGTATCGTGAACCCGTATATTCCCTATCTTTGTATCGTTATAGACCCGTAGTACGTCCGCGGTATGATACTTGTGAACGTCCCAAATAATTACCTATATCAGACATACGTCGGTAGATTTCGACATATAATCTCATGTGTCGTGCGATGAAGAAATGTCACAAAACTTATGAAAAGGTTCTTACGAAGGTTAATGTAATTACTTGGTACGTTGAATCAATATAAATACATCAAGACAGCGACAATGACATTGCATACGAGAAACATAACATTGAACACTCGAAACAAAGCCTTATTTAAAGTCAATATCCGAAACAATATGTTCAGTTGAAGTATTTGTTATGGGCGTTCGCGAAAGTTACTTTTATACACTTTTATAACAATTTAATGCACTCAGTGAAAGCTTTTCATTAGTATATTAAACAGGACAGAAAGTGTTGAAGACAACGCATACATAATGTATAGTCTTACATACATATGTATATACATTATATATAAACACTACATACATAGAGAAAAAACAAAAAGCAAAAGAAAGACATAATATATAGCCTGGTTACGAGGACAGAAACTTCTAGTGAAATGCCATTACTTTCATTCCTTACTTTTGAAGCTTTATTAAAACAGATTTATTTCTAGTTTTGAAGTAATGCAATTAACTTAAAAAACACTTCGTCTTTGGTAATGATACTTTGGGATATAGAATATTAGTATATTTCTGTATAAAATATATAAGAACAAAGTATAAGTAACAGTTTAATGGACATGGCAGGAAATTACTCGGTATACATACAGGCGCTTGTTGGGGCTTAGAACTAAAATAGGAACCTGCAATAACACAGTTTAATCCTAACCTTAACTAACTGATAAATAGAGGGAAACAATTACATCGTGTTTATATCGATGGAGTAAGTCATAACTTATGGTCTAAATATATAAGGTTGGGACCAAGATGAAACAGTTTAAATATCTTGAAATCTATTGATTATTGAGTTAGATCTAGAGTAAAATAAATTACAAATGAACAATTCATGCACATGTACTCTCGGTGTAACACAAGGTAAATGTTTGTTGCCATTTATTGTCGAGCCTGCATGCGGTTAACGACACTAAGTCGCCACTTTGGTGTAAGTATGTGCGTCCATTCATTTTTGTCCGCACCATAACTTTGCAATGCTTTGACCAAGCTTGCTTATATTTGGCATGAATATTCACCTCCATGAGGCGGAACGTCCTCTGTGAGCACCAGCTTCATATCTCAACGATCAATATCACAGTTGGAGGGAATGTCAAATGTCATATTCATGCTTGTCCAGAACTAGTTTTCTTGTATTTGGCATGAATGTGCTTTCATATATTTGACATATAGTTGGTTGAGATACATGACCAATATTCTGATTGATCATGCTAAATTGCGACTTCTAGTGACTATACAAGGATTTCCCATGATTTGACACAGTGACCTGGTTTTTTACCTCGGAAGCACCAATATCTGATTCGACCTAGATTGTTATACAATGATCCTTGTTATAAAATTTCATAAAGGTTAGACACAAATTTCGACTTCTGGGCATTGTTTTATCAAAGCATTTACGCTAGCGTAAACCTAAGATTTCCTAATATATTGCGTACGTCGATTATATTTGCGTAAATGCGTTTTACAAAGATATTTTAGTTCACATTCTGTCGTAAGTTTTAGCTTATTTCTACGCCAATGCTGGGCAACCCTAAATGGCAAATATGAACGTAAGTGAAGAGTTTTTAACACGCACTGATGATTTTTGACCGTCGCATGCTATTTTAGACTGTCATTCATTGTTTTAGACCGTCACTTGTTGTTTTAGGCCGTGATTAATTATCAAATCTTGACGTATATTTATTCATTCTGGTACCCGTTATATTTGTTATATTGGTTATATTGTGTCCCGAGTTACGTTCAATCTTCAATATTTTTGCGTAAATGTATGCAAGTACTTGCGATGGTTTAGTAAAACACACTTACGAGTTTGCGTAAGGTAGATATCTATGCGTAAATTTACGCGACATTTACGCATTGTTAGTAAAACAGTGCCCTAGTGAATACACAAGGGTTTTCTATGATTTGACCCAGTGATCTTGCTGGTTTACTCCGATTGACCCAATATCGAACTTGACCTAGATTTTGTTGAGATGGTCATTGTGACCAAGTTTCAGAAGGATTATGAGATCTCTAAGCACGACAAACTAATTAAATACTAAACACTTCCCGATATATTTTCATCATAAGTAACAAATATCGAAAAAAACATTTGACTCTTCAATGTTGTAAGCATATACAGTATATCAAAGTGCTACGAATAGTCATTTAGGACTTTTTGTACAGTATAATATATGTTTGCTTTACGCACCTTATAAACGTTAACAAGTTTGCGTTGCAATTAGTTTGAGGTTAACATTTATAATGACTCACTATTTTGCATTTTCGAGGATTATCCCATTCCGTATGCAGCTAGTACCTGAGGTAGCAAATGATTTGGCATTGTAAGAGCTTTTGGTCAAACCTCAATATTCGTTTAGCTGATTGTTATGTCTGCAATCTGCAATACACCTGTAACATGTTATCACTTAGTGCTACCGGTGCGATCTTGCAGTGTCCAGGTAAAAAGTAACGGAACATAAATTAATTTTTTTTCGCAACCGTTGGTCCATCTCGATGGATTTCATGTACATACGCATGACGTCCATCAATATGTTTAGCAATACATGCATATGTATCAGTTCTGATCTTGTTCGTTCTGAAGATGGTACACTCTAGTTAAAGTGCTAAAAGTGCTGGTAATGTGCCGCCTGTGTATGGCAATATAGTCGTCGTAAAATCTCCCATTTGACGTCCCAGTTTCAGACAGAGCCGTCTTCTTTTGTGAATTTGTTTTCATTAGCATACCTTACAAAGGAGTGAATGTCAAAATATATCTTGCGTAAATTATGCACGTGCAACGCGTGTTTTGTGATGTTCATAAGGCACGGTACATGTACTTATGTTATCCGATCGATTAAATGTAGATGATAGACAAATATCTATACCACGTGGTTTGTAATGTTTTATTTGTCAATGAATGCAAGCCAACATTTGGCACAAAGACATTAGCAAAATCAGGACGGTATAGAAGTCAGCATAAAACACAAAAATACATTACAAAAATAAGGAAAAACACAATGCCCACACACGACAGAACGAGAAAAGCAAATGTATAAGTCCCGGTTG
Organism: Spisula subtruncata; assembly: GCA_963678985.1. Taxonomy (NCBI): domain Eukaryota; kingdom Metazoa; phylum Mollusca; class Bivalvia; order Venerida; family Mactridae; genus Spisula; species Spisula subtruncata. The sequence continues at coordinate 32,835,542 of OY787673.1, read as the reverse complement.
TCAAACAACCAAATGACAAAATGTTTTATAAAGATATGCCACCTACACGTTTGTTTTGACCTAGTGCCAATGACTGGACTAACTAAGTTCTGCTATCTGAAGTCCTAGAAAGCTTACTATAAACGTTGCTTTTTTGATCATATTTCATATTTTATCGCGAGTCCTGACCGTTCACTTTGAGAATGAATAAAGGCAAAAAGTTGTTCTCTTTCAAACACAAATATTCAGCGACAAAGATATTATTTATACTCGGCACGCGCGTTGATGTCTCATGCAAATAGGTCATGAATTACATAATTACGGTTAATTTAATTTTAATTTTGAACGATTTTTCTTGCATCATTCGAAGACAATTATTACGTACCATACCACGTGGTTTTTCCGTTAAGGTTATTATTACAGAATAAGTCCAAGCATAAAATAAAACATTGCCATACCTGAATATTTTCCAATTTTTTCCTGGGCAACCTTATACGCTGTCCTATATAATGGCGTATTGCTACAATTTCACAACCGATTTAATATTATCTACCTTAATATATATACTCTTCATTCACTCATGTTAGGTGAAGGACAATTGTTTGGGTTTAATATCAATAACGATGAGAAAAACATGCATATATGAACCTTCTTACATTTCTTATCTGTACTGTACAAATAAAGGAATGATACACTGTAAAATAACCAGTCAAAACATTTGTGAAAGAAGCACTAAGATAAAAACTTAATAAAACATTATTTAAACAAAAAGTTATTTCACTGCTCGTTTAGTCATTTTTTGGTATACCAATTTTGTAAAACAGTAGAAAACTCGTATGGTTAAAATGTATGGTTCATTAATGAACACTAATTTAATTAATTAAATAGTATTTAAGGATGTTTTATGACCAGTGCTATTGTAATTCGTATAGCTTCAGCATTACATTATTCTGTATTTAAATGGTACATGAACTTTAGTCTAATTACACAAGATATACATGAATATGAATTTACATAACAATTTTAAGACTTTGAGGACGTCGTTTCATCTTCTTTAAACTCAATGTTTGATGTTTGTTTTGGTTATATGCACGTACATGTATAGTGATTGTTGATGCTTTACTTCATTGTTACAATCACACTTGTCTTTGGATTGTGTATACAATAAATTTATAATTTCTGACTTGGTGGATGTTTTTGCTTGGCCTTAAAATATTGGATAGTTCAATGCAAGAATATATACCACACTTTGTATATATATCACAGCAAAGGGTTTTATCCAACACTTTTCTGCTGGTTGATTGGTCAGCTATATTAAACTGTAATCTAAATATTCGATTTCCACGGAAATGTATTTTTTATTCCGTACCAGTTTTGTTATCTTCACAGCAAAGATCCCCTAATAAATTGAGACAAATAATGGTCTTGATAAAGAAGCGATCATATTGAAATAGCCGGCTATATTTGATCTAGATTTACGACATAAGTTATTGTCAAATGTCTGCAGGACTTCAAACAATCTAAATGATCTAAACGGAACATGGATGTTTGATAAATATACAGAGTACATCTAGAAATGCAATACTGGGGATACTGTCAACATATACTGACTACATCTAGAAACGCAATACTGGGAATACTGTCAACATTTACTGACTACATCTAGAAACGCATCACTGGGGATACTGTCAACATTTACTGACTACATCTAGAAACGCAATACTGGGGATACTGTCAACATTTACTGAGTACATCTAGAAACGCATCACTGGGGATACTGTCAACATTTACTGACTACATCTAGAAACGCAATACTGGGGATACTGTCAACATTTACTGACTACATCTAGAAACGCATCACTGGGGATACTGTCAACATTTACTGAGTACATCTAGAAACGCAACACTGGGGATACTGTCAACATATACTGAGTTCATCTAGAAACGCAACACAAGGGTTACTGTCAACATATACTGACTACATCTAGAAACGCAACACTTATGATACTGTCAACATTTACTGAGTATATCTATAAACGCAACACTGGGGATACTGTCAACATTTACTTAGTACATCTAGAAACGCAACACTGGGGATACTGTCAACATTTACTGAGTACATCTAGAAACGCTACCCTGGGGATACTGTCACCATAGTTCAACTTCATTATGATTGACAGTCAAACTGAATTTACTAGATGACATTTAATACCAAGCTACAATACACCTGTAACATATTATCAAAGTGTTCCCGGTGCAACCTAACAGTGTATGTATGTATATTTCGGATAAAAAATAACGGACACAAATTAGGTATCGTTGTTTCATCTCGATAATTTACATAGGCATGACGCCCAACAAGATATTTAGCAGTATATGAATAAGTGGTGAGTATGTTGTGTGATTTATATTACAAGGCTAGTGAAATGCGTCTAGTGTGGTTGACAATCATGTTTTCAGCTGCTGGCTTGAATCTAGCGAAAAGAGAGTCGAGTTTGTAAGCCTCACCTGCCAGTACATACAATGTAGCCTCTACACTACAAATGCTCGCACAGTGCCTCCAAGTGGCAAAGCACGGATACTGGTTACACACGTTTCCAGACTAAACTGCTGTGGGATATCGGAGCAGCAAGGGCCCTAGAGGTGTAGTGTGTAGGCCCACCGGCGCGTGGACATGCCCTAGCACACATCAACCTTGCCCAAGCTATGGCAGAATAGCCGGGCAGATGAGAGTCGTTAGCTCTGATAGGCAACCCATCGTGGATAAATCAAACTCTGACATAAATACCGGGGACTTATGAGCCTTGGTTGGCAACTATTCTAGTCGAAGGGAACCTTGAACAAAATTTACCCGGTCCTCCAGGTTTAGGTTTGTCGCCGGACTTACATTCATACATAGTAAAAAACAAGTTTGTTACAGAAACAGCAACAAAGAATGAACCCAGACCTAGCGTAGACGCCTTTAAACCAATGTTACTGTTGCTGCCCTACATGCCAGAGGTAGAAACGGGTAGCAAGTAATTATGTGAGTAAGTGAGTAAGTGCGCAAGTGATCAAGTGGGTAAATGAGTAAATGAGCGAGCAAGCAAGCAAGCTAGCAAGCAAGCAAGTTGTAAACTTGGTTTGGAGATGGTACACACTGAGTAAGAGTGCTGGTAAGGTACCTGCAGATGAGATAACGTCAAAGTATATCAATTTAATCGTCGTACAATCGCATTTGACGTTCCTGTTTTGGGCACCCAAATAGCCGTGTTGTTGCTAATGTTCGGACAAATGTGACATCTTAAATTGGACACTCAGAACTCTTCTTTTATGAATTTCATTCCATGAGCAAACCTTTATATATCATGCGTAAAATTATGCACGTGCAGTTCGTGCGTTTTGTGATTTTCGTGAAGCACGATAGTCATGTTATTCGATCGATAAAATGTGGCTGATAGGTTATACAATATTATGTCATAAAATTCAAAAATACATTGTATATATTTAATGAAAGTACGAACAAATTGAAAGTAAAAACATTGCGTTGATAGATGTAATTAACATATGTACTCTTGAATATGTTTATGTACTTATCATTCCTGATATAAAATACGTTAAGTGTAAGCTGCTTGAACGGTTAAGGTTCCTTAGATGTGACAAAAATGTGTAACCCTTAACATTTATATGTCATTTTGTTCCTTTAAGTTTATAGAATCCATTTATATAATCATTTTTGTTATAAAAAGAAGACATTAAAAGATATTGATAAAAGAAACTGGTTACTTATTAACAACACATTTTTCAAAATTTGAGACTAAGTTATATGTGAACAAAATCATTTAGAAATTAGACAACTCATTACTCAAATGATTGTTCAAGGTCATGCCAAGTCAATATTTTTAAGACAAACAGTCAAAATACTTGTATTTTGAAGAAACAAATGTAACAATATTAACTAAATATCTAAATATCAATCTTGGTATATAGGTCACTGAACTACTTTTTAGAAACTGAAATAATTGTATGGTGGACCAGATGGCCATCTAGTGTCATAATATATTTGCAAGTCAGTGATATAAAAACTTGAAATCGAATTGAAACACATTTTATGTTGCTTACACAGCAGCTTTTATATCTAAAAACTTTTTTTAAAGCTTTTTTTTTTAAATATGATTTTATTTATAAATATCTCATTACAGCCATCTTTCATTTATTTAAAAAAGGCATTCATTTTATATATTTCGAGACTGCTAAATTGACTATGATCAGATCACCTTGCCTATACAAGCGTTATTTTCTTTTTCTGAATCGGTTGTCTGTTTAGATGCCACAGGGTAAGACAATGTGACACCAGACCGGGACCTGAACCAGGGGCCTTTCACTAACAGGGCAAATGCTCTACTGACTTAGTTAGCCACCTGCATACATACTTTTCTTCCATAAAAGTGATTAATTTTTTAATACACACCACTACATACATACTACATATAATAGTCTGGCTTCAATTGTATTATGCAACCTCTAGACCCCAATACTACCCAGGTACCCACTACCAACTTAATCTCTACAACCCTACACGTTATGTTGATTTTTATATTTATCATATCTTGATTCCCAAAATGTATGTATCTAGCACGGTGTCGTAGTGTGAATAAATTTACCTGATCCTCCAATGTTTTAATCAGCATAATCTCACTGCTGATTTTATTTGGGCAGTTGTTTTGAAAAACAGAAAGTAATACAAATAAGTTCCAGGTTAATTATAACACTAATCAAATGACATGTATGGTACAACTGTAATAATATTATAAAGGTTGAGGGTCCGGTTAATTTGTTCACACTATATCGCTGGCTCAAAATGAGTAGATTGAAATGCACTAGTCAGTTGCATCCACACCCCAACCCGGAGATGGGCGGTGGACGGCCTGGACAACCGCCATGTTTTAACCTTTCAGCTTCCCCGTGGAAATGTTGCAAGTTTTCTCCGAACCAATACCCTGGGGACGGTATTTAGTTGTCATGTGCCCGGGAAAAAAATGGGTATATTACCATCAGCTTCCCCTGGTAGAACAGCATACCTGTCACCTTTCAGACATATTCCTTGCATATTTATTTATTATTTTATAACCAAGCATATTACTTAACATGGTATATATATATATATATGAGTCGTTCTCCAGGAAAACCGGGCTTAATGACATTGTATTGTAATTATGCAATAAGATTTAGAAAAACGTTTAAAATGAGAAAAAACTCGTGTCCTTTGATTTCATATTTAAGTGATTGGATAGTATAGTACTATCCATTAGCTTCAAGTTTTCTATAAAATTGTGTTAAAATAACTTCTTTCGTTGCTATGGTGATCGTTTTCGAAAAAGTACTCATATCAAGGAAAACAAGGGTTAAGTGGCTAAAAACACTTGCAATTTTCTCTGTAAGCAAACACTCACAAATTGGACACGTTTTATTAAAATAAGAATATGATTCTATAATGCGCCACAATTTAAAAACGTTACGTCAAAAATTTATGAAATACTGGATCTTTGAAATGCCGATTGACGTTACGTCAAATGGTAAGGAATGACGTTCGCGATGTCATTCAAAAAGTAGGCGGTAGTTGCTGGTTGAAAAAGTCTATAACTTTGTAAGTGTATGGAATAATTTGTTCAAATGTTTAGAATCTGTTAACAAGAGTCTCTTCTTCCTAGCCATATACATTTTTTTTGTATTCATCAATATTTTCACAATTTTGTCACTAAGCCCGGTTTTCCTGCAGAACGGCTCATCTATATATTACATTAAAATGTAAATAACATATGTTATTGCAACAGCCAACTGTTTTATAAAATAGCTGAGTAGTATTCACACATTTGTGGCCATATCTACAATGTTTACAATTCCTAACTGCTTTCTTTCACATCATTACACATGACAGCTTACACTTAGTCAACTCCTTTAATCCCTACAATATGATCCGAAAAATAATAAATTATATTGCAGGCTGTCAATGCATCAAGCACCATGTTAACATAAAATGGTTTGATCTCGGATCAAATCTACCTTAATACTTTTCAAAGAATAACTTTATTGTCCGAATTTTATGCATTCCGAAATTGACACAAGTTAAAAATGCATATGTAAGTTAAGTGGAATGTTCAGACATTTTTTTTAACAAATGTAACAATTTTTTAACGAAATCATTTTACGACAGAAACATTGCACCATACTAAAAATTCATCTTCCACGCCGGAAAATTTGCACGAGAAATCCGTACATGGAGGATTGAGTTTGACAGCTCAGTTATCCTAGTTTTTGCGCAATTAGAGAACTTCAACCAAATATCATAGAAATCGCATGTCATGATCAAAGAGACAAAGTTATTCTTACCCCGTAAACAGCATAAATTGCAATATAAACAGTATTCCAAGCTAATATTTAGCTAAAGTTTAGTTTGTCAGGTGACCTAACAACACCTCGCTGGATATTCTTACGCAAACACATGTCGACAAAATTAACAAAATAGGGAAAATATACGTTTTCAACAGATAAATTACAGGAATTCTGAATCCAAATTGCTCAATGATATTCCTTGTCGTAATAAACATAAAATATTGGCAGAAACACTCGATGTGTTAATAAGTAAAACATCGCACTACATTTCGCGCATGAATACAATTTAGGCAATTTTGACAACATCCGGCAAATTTGTAAACAAATTGAAGTCAGCTTGAATAAAAATTATGATCGTTGCTTGAATATTGATAATCGGTTGTGACAGCTTTGTATTTCAAGAGTCATAAAGGTACTCTTTTGATTTGATACTCGATTTTTTATCATTTGCTACGTTATAAATGCTTTTATATTGCTTTTATTTTGAGAAATGTGACAAACCAAAATGGTGACCTCCTTGTCGAAAATTGAGCAAATATCACTGAGCTTTTCTGGTAAATAAAACACAAATTAGGTCATTGGAGCCTGGCATGCCCTTCACAGTATCAAGTATTAAGTATAACCAGTGAGTTTCTTCGACATGAAGCATAAATGACAACGTTCCACATTTTGAAAAAATGTAGTTTTTTTACAGGTAAAAATCACATTTATTTTTGTGCTAGCATTTGAACTATGCGAATATATGCCATAATTAGCACCATGCTTAGATGCTATGCTTGTTTTCTTTAATAATTGATAAAATCAGATGACATCAACTGTTTTAAACAGCTTTTTTCGAGTATACTTATGGTACAGATCTATTGGCACACATTTCTTCAAGGCCAAACATTCAGTGATTTGGTACGTACATATAGTTAACGGTTTGTGCATGTTAAAATCATGATAAACAATTAACATATACACGATTTAGTATGTTAATACCACATGGTTTGTGATGTAGTATTTGTCCATGAATGCAAGAACAAAAATTTCACAACTACATAAGAAAAATCAGATATATAAGTCAGCATTCATATTAACAAGCCGCGGTAAGAAAACATAAATACATTACAAAAATAAATGTAAGACGCAATGCACACATATGACCGAACGAGAAAATATATAAAATACACAAGTGACAAGTCCCGGTTATCAAAGGTAATTGACCTAAAGTTTCATAAAGATATGACACAATCGCGACACACAGTGTCCAAAAGCGGGTTTGACCATGGGCCAAAAGCTTGAATGCCTAGGTTTTGATATCTGAATTCAAAGAAAGCTTACCTATAAACTCGTAAATATTTGGTTCGGCTACATATCTTAACGCGATTCCGGGACTTTCTTGTTGAGAATGAACATAGTAACAAAGTTGAACTCTTTCGCACACAAATATAGAGTGACTTTGATATTATTCATACTCGGTATGAGCGTTGATATCTTCTATTTGAGGACCCATTTGGGTAACCCCGTTTATTAGCAATTGTTCACATGGTAATAATATTGTACAAAATATTATAATAATAAAAAGCATTTAACTGTATAACACAATTCTTGGGTTTCCCAAATGTGACACTTTTTGTAAAACTTTATAGTATTAAAACTCAAATAGTCCAAATTGTTGATTTAACAAAAGTTTCCATTTTTGTTTTATGATTTCTGTCCTATGATTGTGTGTTGTAAGTGATTATGTATATCGTGTAGGTATAGAGAAGATGAGATAAGGTTAAGAGTTAAAACAAATGATAGAATTGAGATAGAGGGGAGAGAGGGGGATTTGGTTCCTGATCATTCATGTTGTATTGTTGTCTATACGTATAAAATTCCATTTCTTATAGTGCGATTCTAGCTTGCCTTTCATGAGCGCTATATATTGTTCAGTATTTTTTCGTCCTTCTATAAACTGAATGAAATTTTTAAACAATGGTTGAGAATTTCCCAGTTTGCATTTGAAAACATAGTACTTTCCAAGAATAATTACGTAGTTTAGCATGGAGTTAAAATTGGTAGGCTCATTGTATCCTAATGATACTATTTGATAATTTAGACGTACATTTATGTTATTTTGCTGTATGAGCGTTGATATCTTATTTAGATAGGTCAAGAGTAAAACAATTAAAATTAATTTTAATGTTTTGTTTGAACGACTTTTCTATTACTTCCCATACGACGTGGTATTTCCATAATGTATATTATTATCATATAAGTACAAGCATAAAATAAGACTCAATTTGCCATACCTGAATATTTCCCACAATTTGGCTAAACAACCTTATACGCTGTTCTCTAATACCGGTATGTCGCCTTGTCTCGATTCACAACCGATTTAATCACATCTACATGTACCTTATGATATCTAATCATCCTGTACTCATGTTTGAGTTTAATATTGTTAACGTTGATAAATACATGCATATATGAACCTACTTACATTTCTTATCTGAACGATACAATAACTAAATTACGTTTATAAAATGATTAGCACATGTTTGTAGGAGGGTTTTAATAGTCAATAATTTTATTAAGTTCTGATGTGTCTGATTAGCTCAATCGGTAGAGCCACTGACTTGTAATCCAGGGGTGCATGTACCTTGTTCGAGCCCTGTATCAGCCACATATTGTTTACATTTTGTTATTGTAAGATTGATTGCTTAAACCCCCACATTTTAGCCGTTCATAAATTTTATCTGTTGTATAGTTAAGTCAATGTTATAGTCGCAGGTTGGCTAGTTGTTTTTATGTATAGTATGTAGTATACGAAACAGAAGCGTAGCGTTGATGTCTTGAGTTTTTATTCGAATTATATGGCATGGAACGTATTATTGGCCCACTGTAGGCTTCCGACAGGCGCGAGCAGTCAAACGTATTTCTTCAAAAAAGCCGATGCGAGTTCTTCTTTATTTTTCTAGTTCTTTGTACAGTTCAAATTACTGCTGGTGACTGAGATTAAAATTTGTCTTAAAGATAAAGCTGACAATGGAATTCGTAAAAAAATATGAACGATCTGGTATTTAAGTGTTCAATGTGAAGTATGCGAACTTATTATTATGTCTGTTTACGCTATTATTTCATGAGGAAACATCAATACGTTGCTGGCTTAGAATGAAAAGGTCGTAAGTACAAAATCGATATTTTTGAGAAAATATGAAAAACAAACTGTCAAAATATAACGTTTTTCTCATAGAAAAACAAGCTCTTTCAACTTCAGTTTGGTCAACGTGACAAGTTCCGATGTTATTGAAAATAGGCTCATATGAAGCTGTTTGTGATGCTGATCGTAAATGTGTATCTTTAGTACTTACGACCTTCTCATTCTAAGCCCGCGATATTTGCTTGCTTGTGGTTGTGGTATTATACACATACATAATTGTTTTCTCGTTGGTGATACAGTTGATTGTTTGTTTTAATGTGATTTCAATAGGTTTATTTAATTATTTTTTATGTTCCCATATCGATAGATCGGGAGGCATATAGTGATTCACCTGTCAGTCCGTCCGCCCAGCCTGGTTAACCCAAATTGACCGTTTTTTCTAGCATTAATATGGCTTGCTAGACAGCTTTCAAACTTGCATGACCACTCTCCACACGCCTGTATCACCTGACTTCATTTTGACCTACCATCTATTTGTACAGCTTTTATAGTTAATTATTTACAATGTGATATGGGTTGCGGTTGCGTATCCCGATTGAACAGTTGATGGTTTTTCATAACACGAATTAAGGGCGTATTTTTAGTTGTGCTCCTTGGAAGTGTTAGATCGAAGGGTCGAATCCCGATGGAACCCGGTTTAGAACTGATTCAGTCGATCGGTCGCTGAGTTTGCTAAAATATCAACCAAGTGATCTGGGTTGAATATCCCGTATGATTTGATCCGTCGATGAAACGTTTGTATTTGAATTTCATAACACAACTTTAGATGGCATTACTCAGCTGCGAAATAGGCTTTCAGTTGTTTTCAGTGGAAAATGGTACATTCATATTAGCTATGGATTTTGTCAAGGTTGATGGTAGAATGTTTTTTTTAGATATTATTCTAATACACGCAATAATATAACAAGAGGGCCTGAAAGGCCCTAGGGCGCTCACCTGTTGCACATTGGTCTAGGTATCAGTACAACCTACATTCTGACCATATTTCATGAAGATTGAATCAAAACAGTGACCCCTGGAGTGAACACAATGTTTTTCTAAGATTTGACCTAGTAACCTAGTTTTTGACCCCACATGACCCAGTTTTGATCTTGGCCTAGATTCCATAGAAAACAACATTCTGACCAAGTTTCATGAAGATTGGATCAAAATTGTGACCTCTAGTGTGAACACTAGATTTTTCTAAGATTTGACCTAGTTACCTAGTTTTTGATCCCACATGACCCAGTTTCAAACTTGGCCTAGATTTCTTTGAGAACAACATTCTGGTAAAGTGTCATGATGATTGGATCAAAACCACGACCTCTGAAGTGAACACAAGGTTTTTCTAAGATTTGATCTAGTGACCTATATTTTAACCCGGCATGACCCAGTTTCAAACTTGTCCTAGATATCATGCAGAACAACATTCTGACAAAGTTTCATGAAGATTGGATGAAATTGTTGACCTCTAGAGTGTACACAAGGTTTTTATAAGATTTGACCTAGTGACCTAGTTTTTGACCCCGCATGACACAGTTCCAAACTTGTCCTAGATTTCATGGAGAACAATATTCTGACCAAGTTTCATGAAGATTGGAACAAATTGGTGACATCTAGTGTGTACACAAGATTTGTCTAAGATTTGACCTAGTGACCTAGATTTTGACCCTACATGACCCAGTTTCGAACTTGGCCTAGATTTCATAAAGTGCAGCATTCTGATCAAGTTTCATGAAGATTGGATCAAAACTGTTGCCTCTAGAGTGTACACAAGCCAATTGTTGACGGACGACGGACGACGGACGACGGACGAAGAGTGATCACACATAGTGACAAGGTGAGCTAAAAAGTATTGTAAATACCTTTTGAACGTTCGATGTTTACTGATTTATTCGGTGCATTGGAAGTAAAGTGAATGTTGTACGTACACAAACTTTTGCAGTTAGTTTTCTGTATCCAAATTCCCCCAAACACAAAAATGACAAAAGTAATAGGCACAACCAGGTGTAGTTATTGGTAATGCCTTGCCCTAATAAGTGTTGTTATTGGGTTCGATTGACACAGTCATTAGTGGGTAAACATTGTCCCTGCTTAACCAATGACCACAGCTTCATGCGTAGCAAAATATAGTGTTACACATATCAGTGAACGAACAACCCGGATCTTTCCGAATGGGCTCCTAAGTCTTAGATAATCCCGATGTACATCAAACTACCTCTGAATTACCAACCGGTTACATGTTTAATTTCTAGATTGATTGGAAATTTGTCGTTAACGTCATTAAAACTATCTTAGATTGTATTCCGTATTTTGTGGATGTGAAAATCATGACAAGGTGTACAAGTCATACGGTACAGTGCCGAGCATAAACAATGCCGAGCATAGCCGTTTTTTGTTTTATTTCTACTGAAATATATCAGACATACTTATATATACCGGTAAATATATGTGACTCCATCCGGATTTGAACTAGATTAGACCACAAGCGCACAAAAACGGTCAAAATATGACTATCAACTCAAACTGTTGATCATTTTTATTATCCACACAATGTAAATAGAATGACAACATTATTCTTTTTAATGTACACACTAAAGAAACATGAATATATACATGAACTATAAATAAGTAGTTCAAAGAATATATTGTATCAATATATAAATTATATGAAACAAATATACAAGTATACAATCAGAATCTATCAAGTATACACACAACAATATAAAATTATCACAACGACAACCTAATGCCAAACGTAAGCGACGTCATTGTAGCCTATATTTATGGACACAAGTGTCAGATATTAAAGGAAATGTCCACATCAGAAGACGTAAATGTCCACATATGTAAACGTCAATACCCACAATGAATGACACCATGTGGACTTTGGGTTTCGTACATAAGTATTTTTAAAACATGCATTACATAGGAGTACACCACTATGAAAGAGAGGGCCGCCACACAACTTTACACAACAAGTAAATACTGTAGCAAACGGACAATCAAAAGTCACATAGAAACAGTGGCATCTACAGCATCATTTACCAAGTAAATAGAAAAGAAATACAGTTCATGACATTAATAGACATGAAGTGACATTGCCTACAATGTCATCACATTATTGATGCTGTTAATACTCGACACATCGTTGCTTCATTGTACATAGTGTACATGTGTATTTATATCCTAATTAGTTAAATACTGTACGCTAAGTTGTTTTGTATTTCAGTAAAACTGAAAAGTATTAATAATCAAATCTATAGATAATGTATCATCACTATCAACAACTCTCAAATTTTAATTACAAGATGCTAATTAATTAGAGATGACGCACTGGTTACTTGTCATATTGTCTTTTGTATCGCGTTATACTTGTATTGTATTATCAATGTTCACGACGTACATGTCCACTATAATAGCAAATACTTAGTCTAACTGGAACATACGTACACTACCTGTAAAGTAACCAACTAACAAACGACATTTCTGTCTATCATAACACATCGACCACGGTTCAGATATCATGTCTTTACTGGAAACAAGTTCACCGATATTGTTGCCACCTCTATCAAACATAACTACATTCTTAGAGATACACCCGGCTACAAGTACGATATCATCCTCTGTGACACATACACAGTTTGCTCCATTCAGTCGTTGATCACGTAACTCATTGATAACATCACCATTCTTGTCGAATACGACCACCCTATCCTCATCTGCTGCAACATACACTTTGCTATCATCATTACTCACTGCTATATGGCAAGGGTTGTACTTAGTGAACAGTTTACGACACAGAGAATCAGTTTCTATTTTCTTCACCAAACTACCTGATAGAGCGTACACATATACAGCTTCATCTCCAGGTATCCACAACTGTTTACTACAACACGCCAAACCGTACTCTTCACGCTTGAAATCATTTAAGGAAACTTTCCGTTGGTACTTGAGCGAGTTACTTACTGAAATGAAATGTACCGTATTATCTATAAGTCGTACAGCTACTTCAGTAGGTGACACGGAACAAAGTCCGAATGGTGCATCTTTTAAATCCAACCATTTCTTTACTTTGAGTTGATCATCAAGTCTCTTCAGTTTTTTGTTGCTGTAGTCAGTCAGTAGAATCGTTCCATCGGGAAGCTGATACATGTCGATTATGCCACATTCATGTTTGTCAGACTTTACTCTAACGTTTATATCTGTTTTAGATGTCACGGTGTACTTGCTACGTTGTACTGATACTGGTTGGCTATCTGCTCGGATAATTTTCCCCATACGGTCTGACTTTTCAATAACATCACAGAGTGCAGCATTGGGTTCAAATTTCAGTGTCGGATGTTTCAATGCATTCGCCTTCCGCAGAAACTTATTTGCATCTTTAAGGACAACTTGACCTAACTTCTCAGTGATAAACATTTGTTTACCATCTAGGTGAGATGTCAGGTCTGGCTTACTGTTGTCGGAGGCAACAATCAGTGTATCTACGGTTGTAATATCGTCACTAATGTCATTCTCCAACCTCTTCTACTCTTTGTCAAGCTCACCAATAATCTTCTGTTCAAGTGCATCTAGTTGTTTATTGAACTTCTTTCTCAATGTTTTGATTTCGTCCAGTAGATTGGCTTTCATTTTCTTTAGTTGCGTAAGGTCTTTGGACTTTTCCAACTTTGTAGTATGTAACTGGTGACTTACGCGGGTTATGTCGGTTACGAGTGATTGTAACTAAGACATGCTGGATTGATGCGAAACATCCGCAATATCTTTCACACCCGAACATGATCTGAAACATACATCAAACACGCTGTTCAATAACTACAATATAACACCTAATATAAATCAAAGCGCTGAATTTGATTGAGTCTGAAAATCAGCTGCCCCTCCATTTCACAGATTAATTTTATCTATCTAAAAATGTAGTGTGAATTTTCAGTATGATACCTCCAGAACCTTTTGAGATAAACAAAGGACAAACAAGAAGAACGCTCATGACAATTTTTTTCTAAAATGACTATTAGAGGGCCATAATTCCATGGAACATCATTCGATAGGAACAGAATGATAATATGCACATCTAGACTTCACACTGATCATTCCAGCAAACTTTAATTAAAATTGGACCACGCGTATATAAGATTTGGAGCGGACAAGATTTTGTGGACAAAAGGGCCATAACTCCGTAAAAAATTATCAAAGCGGAACAAAAAGACGATATGCACAACTGGACCTCATACTGATCAGGAGATATGCAGACAAGCTTTCTCTAAAATTACCATTAAAGGGCCATAACTCCGTCAACAATCATCCGAGCAAACCAAAATAATAATATACACATTTAAGCTTCATACTAATTATTCCTGGAGAGTTTCATTAAAATTGGACCAGGCGTATATAAGATTTGGAACTGACAAGATTTTATTAACGGACAGAGATCATGGGCAAAACCAATACTTCGGAAGACATAATTATGAAAACTTGCCAAAAGAAAGTTAAAGTACTTGGACACTGCACTGTCTTCATTACAATACTATGAAAATTACAATCTTTAAAATATATGGAAAGGAATGCATTTTTTCAATAAGATATATCCATCTGTAGATATATCTGTATAATTGTCTACCCCAAGTATAATGTTTGTTTGTTTTGTTGGGTTTTAAGTAACATCGACACAGTGTAGGTCATAAGGCGACTTTTCAGCTCTAGTGGTGGAGGAAGAACCCAGGTGACCCTTCATACATAATTCAGGCCCGAGCGGGCACCTGGGTAGTACCATCGAACAGTTGGATGGCTACATCACATAAAGATTTTATGTCACCGACGGGAATTAGAACTCACAGCGGTGAAGGGCAAGTGATCTCAAGTCAGAGATTCTACCCACTTAGCCATGGAGAGATAACGCAGCTACCACAGCCAAACAAATCAGAACGAGGCTTATCAGCAGCTACAACAAACGGTTATTTGGGAAGTCTTATAAATAATTTTAAAATTTCGATTTATCTGACGCTAATTATGGTAAGATTTGATTATTTTATTATAATTTATTTTTCAGATTTATATAAGTTTGATTCGATGGAAAATTGAATCAATTAGACTAATCGTATGAATCCTAAATCGGGATTTCTATTCGGATCTTTGTTCTGAGAAACGATGGTCAGTATACGCCATTACGGCATTAGTATACAAGCCTGAATGGCAAAACAAGTCTGAATGACAAACCAAGCCTGAATGGCAATATGCATGGATGAACTCCGACAAGATGAGTGTCAAATATGTTATTTAAAACACTGTCTGAATGACACATGTAGGGTTGAAAACCCAATCCATGTATTATGATGTAAGATAAAATTGTACCACGTTAATTAGCGGTACATGTACATTGAACTTATTGAGGGATTAATTATCCGATTGATGTGGATATATGTACTTTAACCTGGATAGAACAATTGGTAGCACGCTAAAAGTGCGAAATTTAGTTCGGTTTACGATTGAAGGCTTACATGTTTGCTTGAATAGCATTTTGTAGTACAATTATTTTAATCCACATGTTTGTTTACAAACAAAGAGTCTGTTATCACGCTTCTAGCCACGCGTGCGGGGTTAACACTAAAAATAACAAAGCGCCCCGAGGTTTTACCTATCCATTTCGGGGCCCCACTTAGCTTTATAGTTACAGCGACGGCGCATAACTATAAATAATTTACATAGCTATTTATAACTCGGTAAAACCTATAATAAAAAAATACGGAGGGGCGCACTAAGGTGCAGTGTTTATAAAAAAATTTAAGATATTGTATATATAAAATGATAAACTGCCCCAATAAACGGCTGTACATTACAGACGGAAAATTCATATAGTTTTACTATATTTTGCGTGATACGCATTACTTATAAAGTATTCTTTACTTGCAGGCAGAAAAATGCGTAACGGAATGCCCTACGGGCGCCCCGACACAGTTAGACAGAGTGTCGGCACGGGGTGAGGCGATTCTCAACACATTAGAGAAAAGTTTGCAGGAGTTTTCCTCGGTTGCAAGGAAAGTCAGCGAGATCGGGAGGACGATAGAGTGCCTTTCTACGGACGTTTCCTCGCTTGAAAATTATTGTGCCTGCCAAATGACGGTTTACATCCGAAGAGGCAATTTGAGAATTATTTTTTCTGCTGTTGAAAATTATTGCGCCTGGCAAATGACGGACTACTTCTGTAGACTGTAGTTAGAGGACATAGACGTGAGAATCATGCTAACAGAAGTCACAAACAAATAAAAAATACTTTGTACAAACTTTCGCAGTTCTAAGTCTCCAGCAGTATTTGTTCTTATTAATAGTTTAAACACTTTGGAGGCTCCTTAATTTGCGAATATCTACCATCCGCGAACTCTGCGAATTTAAATCGCTCGAAATAAATCGTTGTTTACAGTAAGATAACTAGGTTTATATAGGGCCACTTTGTATGTTCGAATAAATGCAGGTTGGTAACTTGTCTAGAATACTTTTTTAGATAAGATAAGACGATTATTAAAGCATGCAACTGTATAATTATATACTCATATATAATATCGTTGAATAGTGTAAAAAAGGTGTTAGTCCAGCAATAATGTCTCCAAAAATCAAGTAATCATTAATTTTTGGAGAAAGTTGCCAAACTTGGTATATACATTGGGTAAACATATTGGAACATTTTTGTCATGAGACCCATCTCGTATCTGCCATTATGGTTGCCATGGCAACCATTTTTAAACGAAAAATCGGCATAGATCTTCTATAATGCATGATAAAAACGTAATTATGAGAACTTGTAAAGTAGTTTTGTTAGAAATAACTTAATTAACATCTAACTTATACCTAATTTACAGAAAGAGGCCCTTAATGACATTGGCATAAAATTGAGAAAATTGAGTTTTTAAGCTACGTCACCATGCATTTTCTGCGAATTTCAGAACAGAGCACAAAATGCACATACATGTTTTATGTTATATTCTGCCACATAAATGTTGCCTTGTAACATAATTAATGTGGAGTTCTATTCTAACAATTGAGACCTATATTTTTGGGTTAAAACATGACACACTACAAACAAAAGTGAGGATTTTTGGAATCGGCTATTGGTCAAGATACGATATCTTGGGGTAAAATAGTGCAAAATATAAACAAAATAATGATTTTTGGAATCGGTTCACTGTAATACCATTCATTATGTTATTTGATTATAAATCAATAGGATGGACACATGTTGTCTTCCTGCTTATGATTTTGCTAATCTGGTGTCTAAATGTTTTGTATTTTAAGACATCTTTTAGGCAAAAACATTGGAAATATAATCAAATGTAAGGATTCTAGGAATCGATTGGCCGCGATGGCATTTATAATCGTTTTATTTTTAAAACAACTGCAATTAGTTTCTAGTAACTTAAAGTTTAGTATATCAAATAATATATTATCGTTTATGATTACTGACTGATATTTTGGGGTAAAGTCGTACAAAATATAAACTAAAATGGTGATTTTTGAAATCGATTTACTACAATGGCATCAATCACATTATTTAGTTATAAATTACTACATAGACATGTGCAGTGTTTCCTCTTAAGGTATTAATAATCTAGTTTCAAAATGACCGGAGTCTTGGGATATATTTGGGGTGAAACAGTCTATGGAATCTATTGATCACAATGTCATAACGCCACGAGCTGTGTTATTTGATAATTAATCACTACGATAGGCACATGTTGTCTTCTCGCATAAGAAATTAATAATCTGTTCTAAAAGTTGTTCAAACTGTTATCTTTTATGAACAGAAATTAAGTATTTTTGTAATCAGAAGACCACACAATTATTAATCATCGTATTCGTTAATAACTTACTGCATTTGGTTGGTAGCAACGATTTGCTGAATTCATCAAAACATTTCTGTATAAAGTTACTTGTGTAAAATGCATCTCTTTGGAATAAAAAAATATAAATGAAACACCCTACTCCAAGCAATTATATATCAGGCAATGATGTGTACCACAAAGAGCCGTAAAGCATTGCTAAGACAGGAATAAAACACAACGTGTCGCCAAGAAAGGAATTTCTGACGAGGAATTGCTGTGCCTGACCAAACAAGGTATCTTTATTGTCAGGATAATAATGTTCAGTGGGACCTAGGTATAATGAGGAATACCACACAGGCCTGTTATCGCTGCATATTGTATTTTGAGTATATCATATTTAGCCTGAAGTTATGGCACCAAAATAATCAGACACTCCATCCGTAGTGGATAAATGCACACATTGACCAAAAACATTATTGTTACCTGCAATGCCATAGTTAAGTAAAATGAATCTTATGCTACGTAGAACTATACCACAGCGTACTTTAGTATGATGTGTTTTAAATGTATAACTACCATAGTGTATACTGAACTCTGTTTCACTTTATAATCGTCCAATGTGCTTAACTGCAATGACTTATTGAATAAATAACCTGAGTGCAGTTTTGCAGCTTTATCAGAACAATCTCAAAATGACCATAACGTCATTGTGCAAGTCATTCATTCAAAGTCTGCAAAACTCGTCAGTGGCAGATCTGCTTTTTTCGACTCTTAGAATACCAAAGCCGTATAATGTAGACACACCAAAATTGTTCAAGTTACCGTAGGGTAGAAATGAAGTACTAATTATTTTTTAAAAAATGAGTTTGATAAGAAACGCAAAGCGCAATCTCTAAAGCTAATTGGTATTTTTTGAAAGTGAGGATCCTTTAATAACTTGAATAGTGTCACTTGCTTATTATTTGGCGATAACCGCCGTTTCTGCTCATTATTAGACATAAGGTGTTTGTTTTTGTACTTAAATACGGAAAACTTGTATTTTTAAAAACAATATTATGCAATATAATATAATAAAAATGACTTAAATGAATTTTTCAGCTAATTGTGCACTATTTGGTTAATAATATAAATGCAGGTTTTATCCTCATAACAAATCCTGTTACGAGATACAAGCATTTTAACTGCACCAAAATATAAGACAAAACCTCAAAATTCCTGGTAGTCCGGCGCTGTACGATGTTGGTTTTGAGGAATATCATTTTTGTGGTACGTTTTAGGCGTCAGTGGCAGTCCTTCTATGTACACTAGTGGTAATGGCGACCCCCATTTTTATGGTCTGCATAAGTCTGCTTTGGTAGCGGAAAGGTTATAAGGCAATGATGTGTACCACAAAGAGCCGTAAAGCATTGCTAAGACAGGAATAAAACACAACGTGTCGCCAAGAAAGGAATTTCTGACGAGGAATTGCTGTGCCTGACCAAACAAGGTATCTTTATTGTCAGGATAAAAATGTTCAGTGGGACCTAGGTATAATGAGGAATACCACACAGGCCTGTAATCGCTGCATATTGTATTTTGAGTATATCATATTGCTAAGATGGCTTTACCTGGTTATATTTTAAATACTAGTACCTGGTGCGGCCTGGTCATTTTCGAAAAATATACAGGGCTTCAAGTCTGCTAATCAAATGAGGTTAACACTACAAGTGGGCCCCATTTCCTTGATACTATTACAAAATTTGTTAAGTTTTACACTCTAACGTCACCATCTCGTATATTTTTGTTAACGTTGAATTGTTTGAAAGTTCGAAAAAAGAAACACTGACGTTCCACAACAAGAAACTATGAAATTCCACGAAAAGTTGAAAACCATGCTTTCATATCGGCCAAATAATCTGGCGCAAATATCACTATATATCCTCCAGACAAGCTACATTTACAGAAAGTCTGACCATGTAATTACTGTATAAAACAAGGTTTTGAAAAGGCTCTACAATAAGTGAAAAATGTATGTATCTGTTGGTTCTACTTTAGTAATTTATCCATATAGTACTAATAGTATATATTAGCTTTAAATTTCCTCATGAATTATGTTGAAACTATAAACTTTGTTGCCATGGTTACCAATTTCGGAAAAATACTTCAATTAAGACAAACTGAGAGTAAGCTATTTAAAACAACAGTAGCCTTTCTCTAAATGCAGCATGTTTCTATTATGATATATATTTTAAAAATCAGAACACATTTCTAAAATGTGACACTATTTTGAACATTTTGTGTCAAGAATTGGTCATATGGTGTTATTATGAAATACTTTTTGCAGTCACGTCAAATGACGTTCGAATGGCATTCGCGACGTCTGACAAAAATTTTTGAATATGGACTTTACAAAAAACAGCTGTAACTTCCTCAAAACATAAGATTTTACACAAATTCTTTTGAATTATTCTTCATTGGCATTAGTCTTTATAACAATGAAACATCTCAAAAATATGTTTCTTGTCAAAATAGCACATTTTCCTGGAGACTGGCTTATATATAAAACATACGTCTTCTTGCAAGGTACATGTAGTACTACACAATTAGTAAACTCAAGGTTTGTCCGTTTATAAAATATGAACCGGTCAAAGCTTAAACAGTTTTCAAGCTAGGTTAATAAAACTAGTCATGTGGATAGGGATTAATAAGCAGATTATAAATGTCAATTTGTGTTTTAATCAGACAACAATTGTGGTTGCCATGGTAACAAAAATATAGAGAAACCAAACAGGTGGCTAATATATTGCTTGTAATTCGTATGTTATTGTTATAATTAAGCAGAAACTGATTGTTTATTTCATCAACGTTGACCTTGATCCCATTAACACCTATTTTGATAGAAAGTATCATCGCAAAAGCTATCTATAGACAAAGTTACATTCATATATGTCATTCTTGACTAAATATAGTCAGCGGAAAGCGATTTTCTATTTTTAGTAACAGTGACATTGACCCCAAATGTCCCATTTTTTATCCCAACGTGTATCATCGTACAAGCAACGTATATAGAAAGTTCCATCCAAATATCTCATTCTTAACATAAGTTATTGAGCAAAAAACGATTTTCTATTTTTAGTAACCGTGACCTAGATATTAACCCCACTAATCCAACATTTAATTTTTGTGGCTTATTGAGTCAAGCTACTTATACACCAAGTTTTACCACGATATCCAATTCTAAACTGAAGTTATTGGGTGATAACTGTCATTTGAGCATTTTGGCGGCCATTTTGAAAACCATTGCTACGACAACCAACGAAAATATTTTAAGTGGGTCTTATGAAAAAAATGTTTCAAATAGACCAAGGAACAGTTGTACCAAGTTGGGTAACTTTCTCCAAAAATTAATGTTTATTGGACATTATTGCTGGACTATATGTGAAAATCCTACAAGGAAGGTTACATTCAACCCAACCAGCCGAGCACAGAAATCAGAAACACCACGACACAACTACCCTGAGCAGTGCCCACAGAAACCCATGCCAAAACGTTGACCAAATAAGGCACAACAACCCCGGGGCGTGACCTAGATCAAAACACTAAGGACAGTGACCAGGTCTTTGGGGGATGATTCACAGACCCCCATCAAACTAATAGACGGGGAAAATAAATGGCGTTACTATGAGCCCCAAACTATAATCAAATCCTAGAACGGTTAACCACCACTGTCAGGTCGATCTACGTACATCCGCCAAATGAATAAAGTCATCATTGAATACTTCACCATATCAACTCAGATGAAGATGTTTTATATACATCTACCATGAGTTTTCTTTTGAGATCAACATTTCTTAAATGAGTTTAGACAAAACAGTTATTAAGCGAGCCTCTGGCAAACTTTATAACTTTTTTGCGACGAATTTAAGAAATGTTGATCGCAAAAGAATACGAATGGAATATTCTTTTTATCACATTAAAATATGTTTTGTACCAACAATAAGCTACTCAATTCAGAATTCGGCTAATATCTGCACGGCAGAACACATTCGTGCGTCTCCTATTCAACCATGTAGTCTCAATTTGCTTTTTGTATATAAACTCTAACACGACGTTTCAAAATCAGCAAACAATTAACATTTATTTAAATTACAATAATTGAAATGTTCAAATACATTATATTGAATTCATAAGGAATGTAGCTCGTTACTAATTCAGTGAATTTTGTGTATGAATTATGCTAATTTTATGTTATCACACGTGTTGGATAACAATGTTCTTCGATTTTGATCACATGGAACTTCATGGTGTTTATGTGATGAAATAAATTCGTACATACTCATGACGGGTACACTATTGATTTAAGGACATTCGTTCCATTTCAGTTGAGCGACAGTTTAAAATCGCAATCCCTTAGAAGTATCTCAAGCACCTAACTATCATGATCAAAACGTTTGCAAAAGTGTAAAATTGGTATGGTAATACATTTTCATGTCTTAAAGTCGAGATAATTATGAATATTAAATCCAAATTTGCATTATTAATACAAATATCGAAGAAAGTACTGAAGAGGCCTTACGAACGATTTATCCCAAATAGTATCAAACACCAAATCTCACGAATTGGTTACAACGTTTGTAAAACGACGTCCAATGCACTCGATCTTATCAAAACTAGTTTATATTTTAAAGCATCACCCCGAATGATCTAGAAGAAGGTTATTTTGTGTTTATTTCCTAAGAGTATTGACTAGCGAATTCAGGAGAAACAACCCTTAAACTGTTAACATGTGTGATTATAATCATTTATTAAACACGCAGTATCACGAAAACTAATGACAACGGATACAAAATGTAGACTCATTTTGTAACCTCCCCTGATTTCAGTATTTCTGAAATCAGTTAAAGTTAAATTAAAAAATCTAGCCGAGAAATCGTCATGACATTTGCTACGAAACTTACAATTGTTACTGTACTTGTTGCATATTAGAAAACCGTATGTTGTTCTACCGTAACGACTTTTAACGTTAAACATATTTGTTTTAAAAAATATTATTTAAAAATACAAATAACTTACAAAGTATATAATAAACGTCACTGTTGGATTCCAAGCATGCGTAATATATTAAATGCAAAGTTTTATGCTTTTTTAACCAAAAATCTTTCGGTAAAATATATTTTTCAGTTTTTAGGGGTTGTCCCCTAAATCTAAGAATATCTTAAAAACTAGCCGAGCAAAACTGATGGAAATTTTCCAAATAAATGTGATCTTCATAAAAAAACAGGTTTTGTATAGAAAAAGTCAAAAAGAACGAATGTCCTTAAACAATTTATCATCTTCATCGTTATTCATAGTTATACATTTCACCAATGATACCTACCTATGTTCCTTGGCGATACATCGGCAACAATACACCATATCATGTGTACCACAATGCATCTCGATATCCTGGTCCGGATGATAATGGCATTTAGCAACAACTGGAACTGGAATGGTGGTTGGTCGAGCTGTTTTTGCTTGGCTCATTGAGGCAACGCTAACTAATTGATGTGATTTCATGTTCCGGACATGATACCGCCCGCACGTGTTGCACAGAAACTGGTGGCAGTTTTTACAAAAGTCAGTGGCTTCCTGTGTCCTACCATCGTCACGGCATTGAGAACAAGCGTGGTCCAAAAGCGCTTCCGATCCACCTTTCAGTGTCCTAGAGAGATCTTCACCTTCTGCCATTGTTCTGTAATATACCATCATATATAATTGTTAACGTAGTAATAGTTATTATAATAAGAATTTACAATTCCGTAAACATAGTTTACTGTGTGTAGATTCAGGGTGGACATACCACATCACATTTTGCATTTTGGCTAAGTAGGCAAGTACATTGTACAGTACAGATCCCGCAACTTTTGCTCAATGTCGCGAGTTTGCGCGATTTATGTCAAAGTGGAATTGCACGGGAGTCACGCTAATCCTCGGCATTGCGAGGGAATCGGTACGAAACTTTCCTCGCGGTTTCCTCGTAATCCTGCTGATTGAGTGCCGATAAAATCACCGATAAAATCACCGCGTTTACTGCGATCGTGGAAAACGCGACAATTTAATTAGCAAATAATTTCATGTAGATAAACAGAGTCTATGCGTAATAAATTGATAATTGATTTCATGTATAGTAATAAAAATAATATTATGTATTATGAGTGTGTGAACTTATCAACAGTTTTTAACTTTCAGGAATGATCATGTATATTTTCACAATACCATACAAATAATGAATTTAAATGTATATAGCAACAACAACAACAACAACAACAACAGAATATAGACAATTTCTCAGTATTTTGTTTTCTCCATTATTTCAGTGCAAACTGAAGCCGCTTATCCTGAATAATAGCCAATGTTTTCTATATTATTACTATAGCTATTTACATAATGCTTCAAAACAATATTAATAAGTGATCAAATTCCTGTTTAGCTAATACACCTAAAGAAAATTTGAGATTTTAAGATAATTCTAAGTTTTCACTTAAGATGCTTTATAAATACCGACCTCGAAAAACAGATCAAAACGCTTGTATGAATAAATACATAACATCATGCAGAAGAGACATGTAACTGGGTAACAACAAACTTGGTATTTTTACGAACACCACCAACAACGACTTCATAAGATGTTAAAGAGACATTCCCTATAACTATCATAATTTTCTCTACTATCACATTAAATGAGCTAAATGTACAAAGCACTATCAATTATCATAATTTGTCAGAAGAAAAGGTGCGCAAATATGTCTCTATAATGTCTTAAATATATTTAAATCACCAATGATAATTTATCGCTTCCAGCGATTTATTATTATGTGGTCAAAGGGAAACAACTCGTGACTATTTCGGCTAGTTACGGAAATATGTTTTTATTCATTTCTCGGTATTTAGTGGGAGCTTTTTGTTCAAAATTTGAGGATTTTAAGCAATAATGATTCTCATTTAATGCGTAATATTCCTGAATCGATTAAAACGATCAAAGTTAAAGGGAATGCCTCTTTTAACATAGTTTTAAACAATGAAACGGAGGTATGAAACTATTTACATGTACGCAGACTGCACGTTTCTGGAATGAAGAACAGAAGAAATATCTAAATCACTTTAACAGAAGAGAACATTTCGTATACTTGCATGCAACGTGTATACCTTCACTGGCTGTCTATACACACAATAAAATATCAAATAATCAAACACTAACAAGAGAATCCATCCGTATAAGTGTATATATCTCGGAAAATCATGTCATGTTTGTTGAACTCGCACATAGCAAGATACCAGTCAATATTATGCCCACTCGTCGGGGCGTCGCAGATACATGGTTACAAGGACTACGATTCTTCAGTACAGACGGGAAATTGCTATGTATATACTTAGATTCGGTTCCAAGTTTCGGGAATTACTACGTTATTGTAATATTGTATTTTTTATAATTTAAATCTTCACGGTTCACTGCTTGCAACAGCAAGCCTTATCTTTATACATTGGGAATTTAGATATAAAAATGTTTAATTCCCGCTGGGTAGTTCAAACGTTCAAGCGTACGTGTAGGCTTTCATACTTTCATTAAATTGTATTTTATATACTAGTGATATACAATCATCGCGATATTTATGATAAATAACTGAATATGTTTTTCTCACAATCAGCATTGTTTGAATTTCGTTCTTGTCGTCGGTAAATCAGATAATTAATTAATATCGACAATAAAACTGATAATTATGTTTTGAAATTTAGCAATGAACATTAAGCTATCGTTCCTCCCATTATTGTAAATGCGACAAATAATTAACATTGACAATAAAATAGACACTTTTTAGATCAAGCTTACAAAAAAGGTTATTACAATATTCTGTAAATTAAAATAAAAATTGACTAATTCTATGCCCAATTTATTGTTGTTTATAATACAGTTGTATATACAGTCTGTACTGTACATACATGTACATTACAATAGACTTACCTGTAAACTGAGTGGAACGCGGCGATTACCACGATCGCGCGCGATTATAGCGTTTTTAATGACCCACTCGTTCTCGCGATCGCCGACACAATTGTCGCGATTCGACGGTGGTTTTACAGTGGACAATCACGATAAAATCGCGGCGATTTTCCAAGCAAGTAGAAAATTGCCCACAGACGCATCGAGATTTTGGCAAAAGTCGCAAGAGCTGTACTTTATAATTAAAACTTTAGTAATGGTTTAGTGTTTATACGTTTTGGAAACATTATTTATTATGGCTAACTTGGTATCAAAATTATGTTAAATTAATTACCACTTTCATTTTGTATATATTACTGTAATATACATGCATGTGTATGGTGTTTCTTCGCTTTAAATATTGATACCAGATGTGTGCCGATAAAGATTGTTGAATAATCAAGCCGCCAAAAACTAAGTTCATCATTATTTGTCCGTAGCGAAAACATACACTCATTAAATGTTATAAGTACACTATCACAGTTCATAGCGATATGTGCATATAATGCCTTTAGCGCATGCTTGTCGATAAGTCGAATGGTTTTCCAACAATATCTCCAGAACGGATGAATCTAGGATTTAAAAATTTTAAGTTGAGAGTATTCATTCTCCACAGACGTTCATGGCTCCATTTCAAGGTCATGACGTGCAAAGGTCAAAATGACCGTGACCTTAGCATGCGCAACACTTTCTTATAAGCTCTAAGACCGTAAAACTTTACAGAGGTTGTTGATTATTAACAGTAGACTCCTACACATTATGAGGTCAATAGGTCATAGGTTAAAGTCATGATGACCTTATTAACTATAGTATAGTTTACTGACATGAGGCGTTTATGTTTCACAAACGTCTCTTTTAATTTCTGTTATCGCAATACTTCAGGTTTTATGCTTTTCTGATGTGGGTGTTGATGGACAAAGTGTAGATACATTTCGAGAGTTTGTACTGATAAATTTGTTTTGCACGTGCATTTTTCATAATTAAAATATCACGGTTCACTGCTTGCAACAGGCAAATTACAATTATCAAATTAATAGATATCGCAGCTATACTACTCACATGCGAAAAATCAACATGATAGCATGTATATTATTTTCAGAAACTGAAAATGGTTTACAGTATGGTTTATTGCTACTTGAAGAATACTGTGATAGGTGGAAATTAACGATTAATTCACTAAAAACTAAGATAATGATTTTTAGGAAAGGGGGAAGATTGAGAAGAAATTTACAATTTTTGTACTCAGAATGAGGAGGTCGTAAATACAAAATTAATATTTTGAAGAAAAAACTGCCTGGAAATGACTCTTCACTTATGGTAAAACAAACCTTTTCAACTTCAGTTTGGTCAACATGTCATTTTCTGATTTTCCTGAAAATATGCTCTTAAGAAGCGCTTGGTTTAAATATGCATCAATCTTATAAGGTCGTAAGTAGTAGTTACGACCTTCTCATTCTAACTCAGCGATTTGTCAAAGAACATCTTCTTTAATCAGAAAGTATTGGTTATGTTCATATGTACACGGTTTCGTCGATTTTAACAACTTGTTTGATTTTTTTATTCAACATGTCGCTGGCTTAGAATGAGAAGGTCGTAACAATTACTTACGACTTTATGCGACTGCTACATATTTGACATCTGAAATGTAAGGCGTCTCTTATGGGCCTATTTTATGTTGAACAAAATGAAGTTGAAACGGCTGTTTGCATCATTAGAGTAGAGAAATTGTCTCAAAATATCGATCTTGTACCAACGCCGTTCTCATCCTAAGCCAGCGATGTGTACCTTCTTATTATTTTCATTCTAGTTTTTATACTGATGACCTGGCATGACTGTTCATTACATACGAGTGGAAAAAACAACAAATCCTCGTGTCATATTGTATTTGTCATCGAGTTTAATACAAATCGTAAGTTATTAGCACAGATGTAAGATTCTATTGATCACATAACCTTAGTGAACGCCCAACATTGTTCAAAACGCTGTTGTAGGCTACATAGGTGTCATTCAAAATTTAGCATTACTATCCGCGCGACGTCATGACACGTTTGTATTATATTAACGTCACGGGTCGATTTAAGGCATGGATTGGCTTATGTTACTTCTCCCTGAACCGACCGACCAACCAAACAACCATTCGCTAACATGTGAACCATGTGCTTAATGTGCTAATATACGAAACTGCGGATATTGACTTTAATATCGGACTTTAATTATCTGGTAACGATTTTTATATTTATCGTTATCAAAAATCGTGACCAACAACGCGTTATGAACAATGCTTCATAACGTTAACGTAGATAAACTTTCGCACTATCTTAAACCACCTTTGGCGCATGAATACATATTTGCTACACAGCGCGAAATTTGTAAACAATCTAGATTACATCTACATAAAATGTGCGGGTTTCTCTATTACCATAGCAAGTTCGTTTGTAAAGTTGAAATATTACGAGCCTAATAAAGTTCATCATTACATGTGGTAATCGATTTTGTTGATTACAATGTACTATCTTTGAAATACATGTATAGTATCAGTACGTTTTCTTCGGTGACAGGGGGTTCAAATATGGCGACATCCTTGTTGAAATAATCAGTGGACAAAATATCCACCATGTAACCTCATATAACCTAATATCGTAATGAAGTTAATACAATGTACTGTTTTAAAATACATTCATAATTTAATATTCTCACTGGCTTGGCTCTGCTGTAAAACATAATTTACAACAACCAAACATAACCGAAAACAGCAAACTTAATTTCAGACGTCCAACTGCCAACACGATGTTCCCAATAATATAGTTGATATTACAATGCTTTACATATTTAAATGTACCATAATAAAACTAGTTTCTAAATTTTGAATTACAAAATATTACCTAGTTGGATTTGATATGAGTTTGCTGTTTTCGGTTATGTGTGGTTGTTGTACATTATGTTTTACAGCAGAGCCAAGCCAGTGAGAATATTAAATTATGAATGTATTTTATAACAGTCCATTGTATTAACTTCATTACGATACTAGGTTATATGAGGATACATGGTGGATATTTTGCACCCTAGCTATTCAGTTATATCGACTTTGTAATTTGACACCCATTCATTTTTTTTGCAATCCATAGAAATCGTTCACAATGGCGATCAATGCAATTTACATGTATATAGTTAAACCGGTAACAAAATCGATTTTAGACGCTATATTTGGGAATACCGTTAATGTAGGATTTAATAAATTAGAGAAATATTCGGGTAAATATGTTAGTTATGTTTGTGATTGTTTTATCAGATTGTCGATATTTAATATATGTAGTGAGTGGCTAGTGGCATGTATTAAATACGTATAATTGATGTTCAGGTAGAGATTACCTGATGAAAGTGCTTGAAAAACACACATTGAATGTTGAATGTTGTTATTATTGCATTCTATAACACGTAACGCTGGATATGCTTTGGAATCGATCGTCGCAAGGACACACCAGGCTTGAAATTTAGTGTTGGCGTTTCGTTTACAAGAAAGGCAGCTTCGTGTCCACTGATTATTTCAACAAGGATGTCGCCATATTTGAACCCCCTGTCACCGAAGAAAACGTACTGATACTATACATGTATTTCAAAGATAGTACATTGTAATCAACAAAATCGATTACCACATGTAATGATGAACTTTATTAGGCTCGTAATATTTCAACTTAACAAACGAACTTGCTATGGTTATAGAGAAACCCGCACATTTTCTGCAGATGTAATCTAGATTGTTTACAAATTTCGCGCTGTGTAGCAAATATGTATTCATGCGCCAAAGGTGGTTTAAGATAGTGCGAAAGTTTATGTACGTAAACGTTATAAGGCATTGTTCATAACGCGTTGTTGGTCACGATTGGTGATAACGATAAATATAAACATCGTTACCAGATAATTTAAGTCCGATATGAAAGTCAATATCCGCAGTTTAGTATATCAGCGCATTAAGCACATGGTTCACATGTCAGCGAATGGTTGTTTGGTTGTTCGGTCGGTTCAGGGAGAAGTAACATAAGCCAATCCATGCCTTAAAACTACCCGTGACGTCAATATAATACAAACGTGGCATGACGTCGCGCGGATTGTAATGCTAAATTTTGAATGACACCTATGTAGCCTACAACAGCGTTTTGAACAATGTTGGGCGTTCACTAAGGTTATGTGATCAATAGAATCTTACATCTGTGCTAATTACTTACGATTTTTATTAAACTCGTTGACAAAAACAATATGACACGAGGATTTGTTGTTTTTTCCACTCGTATGTAATGAACAGTCATGCCAGGTCATCAGTATAAAAACTAGAATGAAAATAATAAGAAGGTACACATCACTGGCTTAGGATGAGAACGGCGTTAGTACAAGATCGATATTTTGAGACAATTTCTCTACTCTTATGATGCAATCAGCCGTTTCAACTTCATTTTTTCAACATAAAAATAGGCCCATAAGAGACGCCTTACATTTCAGATGTCAAATATGTAGCAGTCGCATAAAGTCGTAAGTAATTGTTACGACCTTCTCATTCTAAGCCAGCGACATGTTGAATAAAAAAATCAAACAAGTTGTTAAAATCGACGAAACCGTGTACATATGAAAATAACAAATACCTTCTGATTAAAGAAAATGTTCTTTGACAAATCGCTGACTTAGAATGAGAAGGTCGTAACTACTACTTACGACCTTATAAGATTGATGCATATTTAAACCAAGCGCTTCTTAAGAGCATATTTTCAGGAAAATCAGAAAATGACATGTTGACCAAACTGAAGTTAAAAAGGCTTGTTTTACCATAAGTGAAGTGTCATTTTCAGACAGTTTTTTCTTCAAAATATTGATTTTGTATTTACGACCTTCTCATTCTGAGTCAGCAAAATGTGTATCATCGTTTCAAATTATTCATTGACACTATACATGGAATTGTAAACAAACCATTTATTAACTACGTAGCCCATCCTCACGTTATTTATTCTAAAGCTGTTGAAAACATTTTATTATTTATTATATTATTGTTATAGACACTCTGATATAAAATGTTATTCTTCATTATATTCTTTGTTTGCATTTATATCCAATTATGTGCACAGGTAACTGTATAAAAGGGAATACAAATAAATAAGAACATTAGTTTGGTACATTTTGTGTATCTTATAGACAGCATTTAGTAATATCAGTAAGAAACTTCTCAATGATAAATTTACCTTGATAAAGAGCTTTCGATACCATATTTGTGATATTGTGATCATGTAAGACATCCTATTGCCTCCAGTGTGTACACTTGTTAAATGTTATAAGCACACCTACTTGCAATGCGTATATAATTTTTTATTATACAGTTTTACAGTTTATTTCGAAATACATTGGGCATTATGCCCATGAGTATACAAATATACATACAATATGTACATGAAAACATAATTACATAAATATTACAAGGTCAACAATAAATATATTGCTTATATAATGAACAGTAGAAACCCGTAGTATATCAGAATATCACACGAGTTTACACAGTGTATTATGTATATCTCCAAACATAAATACATGTATAGTCAGCGGTCAAAAATATATAATGATTACTAATTTTGGTGAACTTATTCATAAATTATAAACTATACCAGTCAATATTTTACATACAGCGGGAGAGGTACCAACAAAATACTTTATCAATAGTACATATAATACTGATTTCTAATTTCGAAAGCTTTAAAAACATACATAGCTACTCGACTATTAATATTCAAATTCTATAAATTTTACCATATTTGGACGCAAATAAAAATATTTATTAACATATAACTTTCTGATATCACTATAGAGACTACATTCCAGAACAAAATGATACTTATCTTCAAGAGTTTTACACAAATGACACTTTCTTTAATTAAAAGGGGTAGCTATTGGTTTGTGCCATCTGTCAGTTTCTACCATCAGTCTATGGGCAGATAGTCGTAATCTTGTCAAAGCGATTTGATATTATAACGTTGATAATTAAGTGTTTTCATAATGGCCTTGTTATTGGGCTGAAGACATTCATATTAGCCTGAGGTCGAAGACCGAAGGCTAATATGAGTCTGAAGCCCAATAACAAGGCCATTATGAAAACACTTAATTATTGACCATTTTATTAATTTACTATACATGTCGTGTGATATCACACTAAAAAGATAATATAATAACGAATAAAAACAAACAAAGGTTTAGAAAACTTTTGATTTTATTATAGCTTTACCGTGTTCGAAACGTTGCGTATCCGAATTCTCAGCAGTTTTCGTTGGTCACTAAATTATTCATCATCAAATACATTTAAAACACAGTAGGTCGGATTGATTGATGATAATGTTGTCTAAATGCATTAAAGGGGCCAATCGTTCCCCGACTCCTTCGGCAAATGCTCCCATTCGTTCATTTTATATTATTGTGATTCGAGTCGTCCGTTGATGGCTCTTGTCCGCTGTTGTCGGATAGCGCAGAATTACTCTACGGTATATATGCCGTCAAACCCGTATTACATTTCGCGTTTACTTCCCTTTGTATAACTGGGGGCCAAGTAATCGCTAAATCGGTCCTTGACTTCAAAAATCGTTTATAAAGAAAATTTACAGAATTTCAAGATGGCGGCGATTTTTTCCCATGAGAACTACGGGTTTCATAATGGCCGAGCTAGACAACCAATCAGAATGCTCGAATCTCATAATGGCCGTGTTCTTTTCATAATGGCCGCGATTTTCTCATAATGGCCGCGGTTTTTTTCATAATGGCCGAGTTATGTCTCTATAATGTCGAGATATCGTTCATATTGGCCCTGCATTTAGAGGGAAAACTCTGCCAATATTGTAAAGTAAATTAATAATTGTCTATATTAACATTATTTAGGTAAGCATGAAAACTAAACTCTGATATTAAAACATATATCCTAGCTCTATTTGAATCTTCCAATTCAGATTTCCAGTTTTGTATAAACATATCTGATACTCGCTGTTTAAACATACATAAAAATAATTCACAATTTCCAACACCTTGATTTAACCATACATCATTAAATCCACAACTTTGTAGTAAATGTCTAACCATAAAGATCCACGATTTGTTATTTTGATTTCTGTCTTATTCTGAGCAGATTCTATCATAAATAATTCTTACATATTTAACAGGTTGCATTGTCGTTATCTTTAACCAATATCTAATTACATTTACTGAGTGCCGAAATGACAATGTCGTTCTACCAAGTTCACCATAAATAAAGTTATTCTGTGTTTGCCTTCTTACTTCTAATACTTCTTTACAAAAATTTAAGTGCACTTTCTCTAGTTGGTTACATTTAAAAAGACCCCACATCTCAGATCCGTAACTTAATATTGGATATATCAATTTATCGAAAATATCTTATCTATGTTTTATAGATAACGTTGGAAATTTTGACAAACATTGTCTCATTTTAAAAATTGCTTTCATGGCCTGACCTAATAAACTGTCAAATGTTGTGTTAAAAGAGCCACCAGTTGTAAACACTATTCCAAGATAGGTGAATTTGTCCACAATCTCCAAACATTGACCTTTATACAAAAATTGTAAATTTCTTCTCAATCTTCCCCCTTTCCTAAAAATCATTATCTTAGTTTTTTTGTGAATTAATCGTTAATTTCCACCTATCCGAGTATTCTTCAAGTAGCAATAAACCATAATGTAAACCATTTTCAGTTTCTGAAAAAATATACATTAATCTATTTGAACATAGCATAGGCTTACACTTCCTGCAAAATTTAATGCATTTTGAGTTTCAAAATCGCATCTCTTTAAAATTCATCAATCTCTTTCCGGAAATTCGAAGTAGTGATGACGTCAAAACTTAAACGTGATGTCACAATGTACGTGACGTTTCCCGTTTCATAGTACGAGTATGTTCCCCTTACAAAACTAATTTCAAGACAAGATAGGGCCTACTAAAAAGGTCCGTGACGTAATTACCGTTCAAATATACCTGTCTCGGCTCATCTTCGTTTTCAACAATAAATTAAATGTAATTGAAATACAGTCACTGTGTTGCGCTTATTCTTAACCGCATTACTCACCTCAATCTTATTCTCTCTATCGGGGAAGCGGGTCTACTGGTTTTAGTTTTCTATATTTTAATAGCTTATTGTGTTTATGTGATAAAAAGAATCTTACATTCGTGTCTTTCCATATTAAATTTATTAAACTCGTTAGATAAAAGTAATAAAATACTCGGCAGAGCCTCATATTTTATCACTGTTATCCAACTCGTTTAATAAATTCAATATAAAAGGTCACTCATGTAAGATCCTCTATTTACATAATATCATCAGCTGGTCATATGGGATATCCAGGTCACCTCAACTGGTGGACAGTTTAATATACATGTACTTACAAAACTACGTAATCAGTATTTACGCGTGCTTCGTCGTGATCTATGGTGCTATGCTACACCATAGTGCCTATTATTCAATTTGGGCAAAATGATCTTCACATACATCGTGTATACACCGATCATATTTATCTAGTTCTACATTACGCGTTCAAAGACATTCACAATTAACGAGGGGCCTTCAATCATTTTGTTAACTAATTTCAGTACGATTTTAAATAGTCTACAATGTACAAGTAGATTGGTTTATAGCTTTTTTTAAAGGTAATATTAAACTATGAATGTAAAACGGTCAATTATATTAACTCCAGGAACCATATGCAGTCACAGGTGGCAGTATCAGTGTTTGGAAAAGAAAAAGAAAAAATCCGTCACTGAACTAATACACTACATGGACCGTATATATATCGATTGTCTATCTAACTCCCTGTACACTATCAAGGTATAAAGCGTAGTATATGTCTATGTCCAAAGATTGTGGAACAAAAATTATTACGATACTGTGAGCGCAGCGGGTAACCAGTGCATAAATAAAATGACCTTGAGCGCAGTTAAATAACGAAAGTAACACTGTTTTGCTGTTTCGCAGTTATAAGATACAATTGGACGAGATTTTCGGTAGGAATTAATATCTTATAGTTTATTTGAATGACTTGTATAGCCATTTTTCTTCAGCGCCCGTATTTTATGTTGAAACAACGAGAGGAAATGTTCCACAATCTTTGGCATATAGACATATAGTACGCTTTATACCTTGATAATGTTAGTATATTAGTTCAGTACGGACATTTTTATATATTTTTTATTATTTTATTTAATCGTTTGCGGACCAAATACTGATACTGCCACCTGTGATCCTCATGAGAAGTTGGCGGGCCGTAAACAAACGGGATGTGTCACCTGATGAAACGTAGGGTGTGTTGCTGTAATGGGTCGAGTGATGGAATGTAGGGTGTGTTGCTGTAATGGGTCGAGTGATTGAATACAGGGTGTGTTCCTGTAATGGGTCGAGTGATTGAATGCAGGGTGTGTTGCTGTAATGGGTCGAGTGATGGAATGCAGGGTGTGTTGCTGTAATGGGTCGAGTGATTGAATACAGGGTACGTTGCTGTAGTGGGTCGAGTGATGGAATGCAGGGTGTGTTGCTGTAATGGGTCGAGTGATGGAATGCAGGGTGTGCTGCTGTAATGGGTCGAATGATGGAATGTAGGATATATTGCTGTATTGGGTCGAGTGTTGTATGAAATTACTTGCCCAAGGACACAGAAAATGTCAACTCTTAAATACCCCACAACCGGGACCTGGCTATTAGGTATTAGAAGAAAAATAACTGGCTTTTCCTTGAAAGTATAAGAACCTTTCTGAAAATGACTGGATGATGATTTTTTTCTTCTAAGGTAAGTGTATTAAAAAAATTTTCCATCAGCCAAACAAACAAACTGATTTTGTATGGGGATTTTCTTACGATAACGTTTCATAAATGATCAACGCCAAAAAGAGTGGACACGGTAATACATTTGTAATGATGTTAACAACCTTATACTCAAAGGAGAAAGACCAGACAACTCACTCGACCTAAATTAATTGAAA
Source organism: Spisula subtruncata (assembly GCA_963678985.1). NCBI lineage: Eukaryota > Metazoa > Mollusca > Bivalvia > Venerida > Mactridae > Spisula > Spisula subtruncata. The sequence goes on along the minus strand of OY787673.1, from coordinate 32,799,213 downwards.
ACCCTCTTGTGTATTATGGACTCACACATTTGCAAAGACTGAGTACCTAAAGCTGTGACGTCAGTTTGACGTCTTTTATAATTGGCGTCGTCACTTGTGTCTATTAAACCAATACATATCTTATACATCAAATGTCAGATCGACATGCATAAGATTAAAATAAATAAAGGAAGTCATTGTAGTTACTATTGTGTGAAAATGTTAGTGGAAAATAAAATGACAGGTAACATTAAAATGTATACGAACTTTTTAACACCCTGTTATATATTCACAACAGTAAAATGATTATTTGTTCTTATAAATCTAAAATACACATGCATATGCGTTTTATAAAATGAACAATTGAAAACTGAATGCTACCTCGATACACATCTTGGCCAATAATTCATTTAAGTAAGACAAATAAAACAGTACCTTAATTGAATGTTGTTGAAAATACTGGATACGTACAATTTAAAACGTTATTGTAATCAATTGTGAAATAGATCGTGAGAAATTTGCAAATACGACATTCATAGAACTATTTGTATATATCACAACAACAGCCATAACAAATAAAACTAATCACAGATCGCTTAAATGGTAAGACGTTAGTTACTGGTAATTTCTGTAAACTTGTTTAAATGGAAAGAACAAATATATGCTCTACCTAAATCGATGAAATGGTGAGTGACATTGTATATTGCAGATTTAGCTCCATTAATACAAATTGTTAGTGCAGAACGTTTAAGCCTTTCTTGACCAAAATTTTCCAACAGTAACAATAACATAAACGTTAATGAAATTAATGTTGAATAATGACTATTAAACCCTAATCACAAACATAACTAACATGATTACCTGAATATATTCCTACTTTATCAAATCCTTCATTTACGATCTTCTTAAATTTGGCGTCTAGATTCGATTAAGCGACCGATTTAACTACATACGTACACGTAGACTGCATTGAACGTCGTTGTGAAATATCCCTATCTGATTGTAAGGACAATTGAATGAATATCATATTACCGATATTTATATAGCTGTATACGGTGCAACTCTGTGTTACTGCATGCACAGGTGGCAGTATCAGTGTTTGGTCCGCAAACGATTAAATAAAATAATAAAAAATATATAAAAATGTCCGTACTGAACTACAAAATGTAATATACTAACATTATCAAGGTATAAAGCGTACTATATGTCTATATGCCAAAGATTGTGGAACATTTCCTCTCGTTGTTTCAACATAAAATACGGGCGCTGAAGAAAACTGGCTATACAAGTCATTCAAATAAACTATAAGATATTAATTCCTACCGAAATTCTCGTCCAATTGTATCTTATAACTGCGAAACAGCAAAACATTGTTACTTTCGTTATTTAACTTCGCTCAAGGTCATTTTATTTATGCATTGGTTACCCGCTGCGCTCACAGTATCGTTATAATTTTTGTTCCACAATCTTTGGACATAGACATATACTACGCTTTATACCTTGATAGTGTACAGGGAGTTAGATAGACAATCGATATATATACGGTCCATGTAGTATATTAGTTCAGTGTCGGATTTTTTCTTTTTCTTTTCCAAACTCTGATACTGCCACCTGTGACTGCATATGGTTCATGGAGTTAATATAATTGACCGTTTTACATTCATAGTTTAATATTACCTTTAAAAAAAGCTATAAACCAATCTACTTGTACATTGTAGACTATTTAAAATCGTACTGAAATTAGTTAACAAAATGATTGAAGGCCCCTCGTAAATTGTGAATGTCTTTGAACGCGTAATGTAGAACTAGATAAATATGATCGGTGTATACACGATATATGTGAAGATCATCGTGCCCAAATTGAATAATAGGCACTATGGTGTAGCATAGCACCATAGATCACGACGAAGCACGCGTAAATACTGATCACGTAGTTTTGTAAGTACATGTATATTAAACTGTCCACCAGTTGAGGTGACCTGGATATCCCATATGACCAGCTGATGATATTATGTAAATAGAGGATCTTACATGGGTGACTTTTCATATTGAATTTATTAAACGAGTTGGATAACAGTGATAAAATACGAGGCTCGGCCGAGTATTTTATTACTTTTATCTAACGAGTTTAATAAATTTAATATGGAAAGACACGAATGTAAGATTCGTTTTATCACATAAACAAAATAAGCTATTAAAATATAGAAAACTAAAACCAGTAGACCCGCTTCCCCGATAGAGAGAATAAGATTGAGGTGAGTAATGCGGTTAAGAATAAGTGCAACACAGTGACTGTATTTCAATTACATTTAATTCATTGTTGAAAACGAAGATGAGCCGAGACAGGTATATTTGAACGGTTATTACGTCACGGACCTTTTTAGTAGGCCCTATCTTGTCTTGAAATTAGTTTTGTAAGGGGAACATACTCGTACTATGAAACGGGAAACGTCACGTACAGTTTTGACGTCATCACTACTTCGAATTTCCGGAAAGAGATTGATGAATTTTAAAGAGATGCGATTTTGAAACTCAAAATGCATTAAATTTTGCAGGAAGTGTAAGCCTATGCTATGTTCAAATAGATAAATGTAGGTTTGGGTTTATTTATATATTTGAATTGAATTGCCTATGTAAATTCTAGTTGATTTTCAGATTCGCCTTGTCTATCGATCTGACCTGTACCGCTGACGATAAAATCACGGTCGGCCATATTTGTTTATTTTTTTGACAGCGCGTATGAATACATAAAAATAGTTAATTATTCAGTAGTGTAATATCGTTTTTATGTAATGGGCTTTATTACACTCCCACACCCACCGAGATTTATGTGATAACATAAATTAAGACCACGACCGATAGCATGGTTTGAATGTGCGTCTTGAAAGCGTCGGATCGAAGGTTCGCATCACGATATAATCTAGTTAAGAAACATTTCATCGGTTGAGGAATCTACTAAATTGTCATCCTGGTATAGCGGTTGCGAAGTACAATTATTCAACGATATGAGTTTTATGTCGAAAATTATCCAGTATAATAGGCCATATTTGCCACACATTACCGTATTCGGGGCCCGATTTGGACAAGGAAGAGTGAATCAATCAATTAACGAATCAGTATGATAATAGACTACCTTAATTGCAAATTAAAACTTCGGATAGGTTCCGTGTAGTTTGATTCAATCGTCGAAAAATAAACGATTCTTATAGTTTCGTATGGTGTTCTAGAAAACTTTCGTATGAAAATGGACAGTTTGCATGTACAATAAAGCACAGAAAGAAATTCTTTTAAAACTGAAGCGAAAAATGATCTAATGGATATGAAAGCATAATTGTTTTTCAGTTTTTAATCTTTTAAAAAAAATATCCTTCCGATATAGCTCTATACACTTTAACTCTACATCTTTTGATTAATAGTGTAGCAACGCTTTTTATGTTTTTTTTTTAATTTTCACCATTTGTAACGTCAATTTATTCAATGTTCACGATTTGGTGATATTTTAGCTCATGTGCCTCAATGCCAATGAAGCCATATTATTCCCAACGCAGTACCGTATGTAAATAACGTTAGAACGGACGGACGGATAAAACGAATTTGCGTATATCCGATTTTCTCTAAAAGCCAATGTTGTGGAAAATAATGCGTGACGACCCCTTTTTTTATTGTATGAGTTTATTCTGTAAAATCTTCCCATCAGCACAGTATATTTTATTAGTTGATTGAATCACTTATGTTGACCAAATTACGCCCAAGAGTGAGTATAGTGTAGCATTTGCGGAGTAAAATATCAACAAGTTTTTTTTTATTTAAAACCTTTTTGAGTGAGAAATTGGACGTCGCAACCGTTATTAATATTGCCTATACGTATTCAACGGATGGAGGACTAAAGAATAGAGTTTTTAAAATTAAGATAGAACCTAATTTGACGGAGATACACGCTCAAAACCTCGTCAAAGCCTTGCTTATTACATACGAGTGGTCATAACAATAAAGCCCCGTGTCATATTGTTTGTGTCGATGAGTTTAAAAATCAATCTCGTATGTAATAAGCACGAATGTAAGATTCTATTGATCACATAACCTTAGAGAACACCCATTAACGTTCAAAACGCTGTAACAGTTGCACGTTAGATAGGTTTCATTTAAATTTAATGTTACCATCAGCGCGACGTCATGACGACGTTTGTATCATATTGACATCACGGCTTGATTCAAGCACGGTTTGGCTTTCGTTACGTCTCCCTGAACCAAGCAACCAACTAACCAACCTTCCTTCATAGAAGGGTTTTTAGAAAGATAATACATTCATCTTATAAACTTCAATTTATCGGATGAGTTGGAGACATGATAAGTCTTATAAGTTATAGCTAGTTTGCGATAGAAAAATAGCGTGTGTTTTAAATATTGCTCTATAATAACTACACCTACAAGTACGAAATTTTGCTCGAATAAACGAAATGTATACACCTAATACACACTGAATTTTCAGCAACATCAAGAGTGAGTTTAAAAGTTTTGTTAATAAGTTCTATGTAACATATTTGTATTTTCGTATGAAATATCAAGTAAGAAGACTTGGTATTTGCAACAGCCAATTTTACGGTGACGTGATACGCCTAACGGTATATTTACGTATTTGCAACCTACATACTATAAAACACGCGAGCCCGTCTTTGAATCTGACGAAATATATTTTATTGTTGTTCTTTGTTTACAAGCGAAACGGCTAAAAATCGAATCATACGGACTTTCTAAGTATCGTCTTCATAACAGCAATGTCAATCCGTCGATCACGGATTATCACGGTTAAATAATTGATAGTAAATCATCAAATGAATACCAGATTACCACCCTGCGTTAAACTGTCCATAAGCATGTAATTACAATATATGATAAAGTGTCAATTTCCTTTTAATTGGTGACTAAATATTATGAAATTTGGAATGGGAGTTGGTAGGAAGTTATTGCAGTTTTGAATTTATTACCACATAGAATAGAATAGATTTTTAGAAAACTAAAAAAACACGATGTTTTCTATCCCAAACTAGCTACAACAAAATGTCATAAAGAAATTTAATTTCCGTTTTTAAAAGGCGAATCTGAAAATATGAACAAATATTTGCCAAGGCGCTTTAATTAAAAAAAATAAAAAGAAACCTACAATTTATTAAAGCATTCAATGCCTGCACATCCAAAATCACATCTCGTCAAAAATCAATATGGCGTACAAAAATCCGAAGTTGTCACGACGTCAAAATCCATGATAAAGTCACTCAGTATGATTCCCAAAACTCCCAATTACCACTTTCATGTGCAATATGAAAATTGGTCTTAGCGGATCTCACTAGCCCGCCTTTAAAAATGCAGAACATCACTATTTAACATTACAGTTTCATAAAAAAGTGTAAAAGAAATATTTTTGAAGCAAAATTGCTAAGCATTGACTAGGACATAGTTTCTATTGTTTACATATTCATGCGAGAATAAGTTCCTCACTTGACGATCTTATGCCGAAAGGATACGAGTGTTTACGGAGACAGTAAAAAGAAACACTTTTTTCTGAGATATTTTTTGAAGACATTATATTTGGTATTTATATAAACATATTTTAAATATTGCTATTTCATTTTGCGTTTAATAACAAGACATTCCAGAAAAATAAAAAAATATTTTTTTATTTTTTGGATACCGTAATGCCCCATACATAAGTTGCACTTCTTGAAACAAATTACCAAAATACCGCGATTGTCCATACATGAGTCGATACTCTGTATAAGTCGCACCCATCGATTTTTTAAAAATCTCTTTAATTTAACATACTTCAGTATTAGAAAGTCGACTTCAGCCATAAGTTTCAAAATCTTTAAGAAATTGTTTGCCAAAACATTAGCAAAGTAATACTACATGTTGTTCAATTGTCACAGTCTCTGTGACTGTGCATGTATGTGGTTAGTGGGAGGCATAAATGTCTTTCGGACATCTCTTGTTTACTAGTACTTAAACTAGATAGGCATGTTGAGCATGACCAATAGATTAAACTTTCAACTTTGTACGGTCAACATAACTGTACACTGCAGCTGGCAGTAAAAGAGCGTGGATCCATTTACATATACTTCAGTTTAGTCACTAAATTTCTTCCCAAGCATACACAGTTTAGCCCCAGGCCTTCAGCGCTTACAGCGCTTTGATTTTAACTGTCAGGATGAGCGTTTCCCCTTACCAAACAGAGACACAGGATACATAGAAAAAATTAGTCTAAGGCGTGATAATGATTAAAAGTACCCGGCATGGTGACATGAATTCACGATGGCGGATGGCAACATTGTTTGATGACAATGAAATTACACCGCGGTTTAATTTGATAACTACCAGTTATTTCGAGTGCAATAAAACATTAAACTATTATTTTTCGATAAATATTCTATTTAATTTATCTATAAACTTCACACAATATCCTATCCCATGGGGTGAGGCTCCAAGAGGGAATTGTCAAGTATTAATAACATATTTATTACGCAATATAATGAACAGAAAAGTTGTTGATTTTGTGTGTAAGATTAAATTTTATTCCATTCGTGATCACCTCAATCTTTATTTTTTAAATTGATTTCGGTGATCACTCGGTGAAATAAAACTCGATATTACACCGAAAGCAACTAATATTTTTGAAATCGGAACTACTTTTAATTTATAAATCATTTGTTTTGATTGTCTTAATTAAATTGATAACAACTGTGTAATAGGTGTTTTCAGTAAAACAATGAGTGTTGCTTATTATGTTGTGCGTGTTAACACCAAGTTAACGTACATTTAATGCTTGTCACTAATCACTCGCTACGTGAAATATATTTTGTACCACGCCGAAAGAATATACGATATTTGTTCAAATTGATCTCGACATATCATAATCTGTCTAAATGATGTTTGATGGTGTATATATCAGTACGATGAAACATCGGTAATCTCAACAATTTCAATATGTTAGTGCAGAACTGTTGAGCAGTAATAAATTTACCCGATCAACATAATACCAAACAGTAACAATGACATAAACGTTAATGAAATCAGTGATGTACAATAATGACAATAACACCATAATCACAAATATATATAACATGTTACCTGAATAGTTCCTTAATTTGTCAAATCGCAATTGCTACTTCTCAAATATGGCGTCTAGTTTCGGTTTGGTGACCGACTTAACTACATACACGTAAACTGCATTGATCGTCATTGTGAAATACTTCTATGGTTGTCAAGGTCATTCAAATGAATGGGTGTCATATTACAAATGTCGATATAAGGGTATAGTGTTCAACATACCTACAATGTTACCGCCTATCGTACAAGAAATTAATATTATTGACAGTTTTATAATACATTCATAATCTAATATACACACTGGCTTGGCTCTGCTGCAAAACATTATTTACAACAACAAAATGTAACCGAAACTGCAAACTTATGGTCAGACGTTCGACTGCCAACATCATTTCCCCATCAAGAAGTTTTTATTACAATACATTACACAGTATACCATAATAAACTAGCTTCTAAATTTTGAATTACAAAATATTACCTGGTTGGAATTGATATCATTATGCGCACCGGTCGATGTAAGACAACTGTGGCGTTTGTGTTCTCTTTATATAACATAACTGTGACAAATGTGTGAATTGTGACATGCGAGGTTGTTAGATTTAAAACATTATTCTTACAAAAGTATCAATGATATTTCAAATATTACCTATTAATACGCCATGTTTGTGTAAAAAATATAACTATATAGAAATTACGTTTATACCCAGTTAACTTTTATTTTGTCTCCGAGTGTACTGATTCCATGAAACTGTAAAGCATACTCAGTATACTATAACTAAACATGTATACGATATTCACATTATAAAAATTTCTTTGGTTTATTAAAATAGGCTTTGTGGTATGAAATACATGTTCTCGTGAAAAGTTGGTGCGCCGTAAACAAACGGGATATGTCACCTGATGGCGTGTAGTGTGTGTTGCTGTAATGGATCGTGTGATGCAATGGATGCGAACTGTGCAAGAACATTTTCTTTAGAAGGGACTCGATACCAACACAAGCTTTAGTTATGTAAATAAAAGGAATATACTTTTACATAAGGGGAACTACTCTTGATATCGATCCCTGTGGAATGAACCAATCTGTTTGTAAACTATTTGAACTCGTACTTATCCAACTCGTTAACAAAATGATTGAAGGGCCCTCGTACATTGTGAATGTCTTTGTACACATATATAGATCTAGGTAAACGTTTACACGACGCATAATATACTCGTATCTATGTGAAAAACATCTGAAATCCTCATGTTATGTAAAACATTCGTCGTCATGTCCTAATTGTGAAAAAGACACTATCGTGTAGGATATAGAGATTATTTGTATTTGTCCGTGTATGATCAGCTGATAATTTACCGAGTGAACAGCTGCTGTAATATTTTCACGAGTGGCGTAGCCACAAGTGAAAATATAAGTATCTCACGAGGTGAATTATCAAACGATCATACACTGTAAAATACTAATATTCTATTTAGTTCATGCTTAAATAGCTTAAACGATGGAAATACTCCACTTTATACCTAAATTGTTTTGCGTGACGTCGTTTTCCCGCCATGCACGCGTCGAGTTGCAATCACTTAGTTCTTCTGCAATGGCTTCAATTTCGTCCAATTGTTTTACATTTATGTAATATAATGTTCTGTTATTTGTTAAAGATTAACAGAGCAAGTGCAAATGCTTATTATTTTAGTTTTGGCGGCGGGGAAATTTGTTTTAAAAAAAATAGTCCGTTTTCGTGAAATTATGAACTGTGAAATTATGAACTGTGAAATTATCGGGGAATAATCCACCGTTATTCCACTGTAAACCACCGATAAGCATGAAATACACAACCATATCACGATGAAACACGCTTATAGAATGATCACGTAGTTTTAGAAGAAATACTATATTATAATGTCCACCATCGTATACATCAATTTGTCAAGTATCATATACACCCGTTGGTTTTTGTATTTGCACTAAAGTTAAAACTAACAAGTTACATTTAAGCACGTGCATCGATTTGAGCGTTTTTATGACTGAAAAAATGCCACTAATGCTGTGAACATATATCGAGTTTAATCAATGTTGCGTTATCCTTAAGATTCCAATATCCTGGATGTAGCGTTGTTAGACGCTGGCCTTTACTATTCTCGTGCAATATACATGTACATGAAATATCGAATGGTGTTATTGTGTTGGTGTATGGTGCTGAGCTTTGACCAAAACACCATGATTCGAACATTGTCGCCAGGAAAGTTATGTTGTATACATTTTGTCCAAAATCATTTTTGAACGTAAATGACATACTGTCATGTTCAGATTATTTCTATTGTAGAATGATCATGTGTTCCATGTTGTTAGTAATAACAAACAACAGCACATGTAATGAAACGGGCTGATCTCACGATGCTAAACGAATTTGAACTTCTTGGTAAGGTCGTAAATATTTCTCAAATAGCAGTCTGTTCTTGAACCATAAATATCTGAATGATAATGTATTGTCTTATCAGAGGTGAAAATAATTATCGCATAACAATTCTGATGTAGTGTTTGTGGTGGTTAAAGACGATTGTCTCCCTTTTATTTTTGTTTGTTTTTGCGCTTGTGAACACCGACATTTCGGAGTTTTGCATGTAATATTTACGAAAATACTTCTTTGGTAGTTACAATGGATACTCCCAACTTTATTGAAAACCATATTTTAGTTATTCGGTTTGTCCAAGTCATGTATAGTCATCTATATGTATCTACCCAATGTGTACGATTATTAAACAAATAGTCACTTTTTGGCATGTTTTAATATTCCGTGTTATTTCACTTATGGGTCTAACATGACAAAACTACCCTTCTTGTGACGAGAATTACTGATTATCTTCACAAGACCGATACACCAATGTTTCTTCAACTTCTTCTTTGCCATTCGTAAAGTGTGTTTCCCCTTCAAAAAGCAAAACGCAACATCCTCTACGGAATTAGCAATTTCGGCTGCAACCATCATATTGCAAATATCCATAAAATGATTGTATATGATGCCTGACATATTACTTTTCACTACTGAAAAGAAATATTTCATTTATATCGCGTTATATTGAAGATATCGCCCATTCAGCACTGTTCAAATATAAGAGGGGCACCTCTCGTAAATTGAAGGTTCAAATCCCGATGGAAGCTGGTTTAGAAAAGATGTGGACGGTCGGTAAGTGAGTTTGCTAAAATAGCAACCCGGTGATCTAGTTTGAATCCTGATGATATTTGAGTTTCAAGTCACAACTTAAGATCGTATTACTCAAATGCGAATCAGGCTTTTTGTTGCTTACATTGCAATTGGTGTATTCGTATTAGCTATGGATTATGTACAAAGTAAATGGTACATTTCGTTTTAGAGATATTATTCTAACTACTAGAATAGAAAATAAGGTATGCCACTTTTCAAAATACTTTTTGAACATTCCACTTAGTGTGAATTATTCGTATCGTATACCGGTTCACTAGATAAATAAATGATTTCTGTACCAACAAATTTGCACTTTTGCATTTTTGATAAATATTGCTCCCAACCCTGCACTAAAATAGCAACAGTAACCAGGTGTTGGCAATGCCTCGATCTGAATTAGATTGGACTGAAACAGTCATAAGTGTTTAACCACCGGGTTTTGTTCCCGCCTCTTTAGGTAATGACATCCGGCTTCATACGACAGAACGTGATACATGTACCCATGTGCTATATACCCTAGCTAATTCCAAATGGACTCCATAGGTTTTTTAACGCCCCCGATGTACACCAAACAACTTCAATAGTTGATATCCGGAACTCTGTGCAATGTGGTTTTCCCCTTAATATACATGCAGGTACAAACAAATCTGGCCTAGTTATTCTGGTTTTGCATTCATATGCAAAAACAACTTACCCCAACTCTATTGTCCAGATATGAATATTCAATAGCCTCAATGATTATAACGGTAAAACTTTATTTGTACCTACAGATTAGTGGAGATCCGGAGTAGGTCTATTACCAACCGGTTGTACATGATTAATTACTAGCAGAAGGGGTCATTCGGCGATGACGTCTATGAAACATGAATACATTGTTTTCAGTATGTGGTTGACGTCATTGAAACATTGATACATTGTATTCAGTATGTGGTTGACGTCATTGAAACATGGGTACATTGTATTCAATATGTCGTTGACGTCATTGAAACATGGATATATTGTATTCAATATGTCGTTGACGTCTTTGAAACATTTATACATTGAATTCAATATGTCGTTGACGTAATTGAAAAATGGATACATTGTATACAGCATGTCGTTGACGTCATTGAAACAATGATAAATTGTATTAAGTATGTTGTTGACGTGATTGGAACATGGATACATTGTATTCAGTAGGTCATTGACGTCATTGGAACATTTATACATTGTATTCAATATGTCGTTGACGTCATTGAAACATGGGTACATTGTATTCAATATGTCGTTGACGTCATTGGAACATGGATACACTGTATTTAATATGTCGTTGACGTCTTTGAAACATTTATACATTGTATTCAATATGTCGTTGACGTCATTGAAACATGGATACATTGTATTCAATATGTCGTTGACGTCATTGAAACATGGATACATTGTATTCAATATATCGTTGACGTCATTGAAACATGGGTACATTGTATTCAATATATCGTTGACGTCATTTGAACATGGATACATTGTATTCAGTATGTCGTTGACGTCATTGAAACATGGATACATTGTATTCAATATGTCGTTGACGCCATTGAAACATTGATATATTGTATTCATTATTCCATTGACGTCCATGAAACATGGATACATTGTATTCAGTATAACATTGATGTGAGAATAATAATATATTGTACGCGGGGTGTTCCACAATTAATAGGACTTTTTTAATAGCAGTGCGGAAAATCAGATATTTAGAAAAAAACTAGTTTGCTATAATAATCTTCCATCTATCACCGATTAATATGTAAAATATCAAAGCAATTAGTTGAAAGTAAAAATATATTTCACATTGAATAGATTAGGTACCACGCAGGCGGGTCGCACTGTGACATTTTGATGATTTTTGCATTTCTTACACATTTATTTTAATAGAAATACACATTTCGTAGTTTTCATATATAGTCACCCTGGCATTCAAAAAAGATGATGTCGCTGTTCCCATTGATTAATAATGTATCAGGTCCCCTGAATACAAAAAGTGGCAACAGTGATGTAAGACATGGCATTGACAGTGCTACATATGTCAATGTACGAACGGTGTCTAATAATTATAGAATAATACATGGCTGAGCAGTGCCTTTGAGTGATAATCGCCCCGGTAGGCTGATAACGGTATTATCACAGACCTACCGGGGCGATTATCACTCAAAGGCACTGCTAAGCCATCTATTGTTCTGTATAATATTTATGTTGCAGCTTTTCATTAAAACAACACATTAAAAACTTAAAGGTCTAGTACATAGGTCATGTATATTTCATCGGAGGTTGACACAAAATATATTTTAAATATGCTATTCTGCTTTTCCGAAGCCATCAACCGTGTTTGTAAGTGATTCTGGTAGAAATAGGCCTACGCTCAGCGGCCGACGCTAAAATGACGTAACATTGCGCGTGAATGTTTTCCAAGGGCGATTATTTTTGATAATCGCCCCGGTAGCGCGTGGCGGCGGGGCAAAAAGCTGATAATACTTTTGAAAGGCCGATAATGCTTTTTTAATGCAAATTTGTTACTATTTATTGTAACATAAGTATTATCGTCAAATAACCTTTCCGTGTTCACTTGTTATAAAAATGTAGCTCATATCTCTGCTATCTGTAAACATTTTGAGTAAAGGTAACGCCAATAGCCACTTGGCGTCACTACCTTTTGCTTATTTGATAATTCCAATGGTTTGCGTTGTTGGTTTTCCAATTGTTTAGCACTATTCAACAATTGCACGGTTTATAGTTTTTGACGTTGACGTCATTTCGTTCATGATGCACATTGGTAGGCCTACTTATAATTGACTGGTTGCTTCATAAGTTTGCATGCACACATCAGGGATATCAATGTAATACCACGCATATAGGCGCTATTATAAATTTTATGAAGAGGTTACAGAGATATTCACATCGTTAATAAGGATGGTAATGTTAAATAGCACTGCGACCCGCCTTGGCGTTGTATGGTCTCTATGACCATGGTTTGTACGAGAATCACCAATAATAACGACAAGCTACCAGTATTTAGAGCAAAACTAACTTGGCATATTAGACAAATTTCATTAAAGTGTTGAGATAAAGTTATGAGAACAGTCTTATTCTTTCTGGAACAGCCCTCGTAAAAGTCGTGCGCTACGGTAACGACACTTAATACACTTGTTACTATATATAGTAACAAAAATGAGCCAATTTCAGGCTGATTATGACCATCACGTGATTGATTATCGCCTATCGGCCCGGTCCGCAATCTCATAATCGTAATCGGCCCGTTGAACGGACGCACGTTACGTTATCCAGGTTAAACATGACGTCACGTCAGAGTCATAATGACGTCACGTTGGAGCTAAAATGACGTTACGTTGAAATTGCTTTGACAATTTTATGAATGTACAAGATTTTCATCATAAATGACTGTAGATCTCCATGAAATTTACTAAACGTGAGTTGTTGTTACTCCTATTGAGTTTTTGAATTGAACAATTGTATTAAAGACTTTAATACACATCAGAACCTGGCCGGAAGTTGATAATCGGCCCGGCATGAATAATCACCCTCGGGCTAAAGCCCTCGCGGTGATTATTAATTTTCCAGGCCGATTATCGCCTTCCGGCCCGGCTATGTCGTGTATTAACCTCTTAATAAACGTTGAACATATGAATAAACTCAAACTTTGATCATCTTTATTATCCAACCGTAAAGAACATGATATTTATGTACTATTTTATGTACATGATTAAGAAAAATGAATATGTACTGGACACATGAAGAGTACGATATTAAGTTCAAAAAATAATTATTTCATATCGTGCGATGAAAAATATATCATATTTAATTGATACTAATCTACTTAAGGTCGATTGTGAACAAGTTTTTATAGCTTGTTTTAATCACTCTCGATACCCCATTCCTGATTCTACGAGGGTTTGAGAGTAGAGAGAATCCAGTTTCCCTTATGCTGAGCGTCTAGCAAAGGCATTCCTGGTACCATTTCTATTTGTCTTTGTTATGACGCGGCATGGGAATGAACTCGTGACCTCCAAAACTCGAAGCGAACGCTCAACCACTAGGTTATCGATAAGACAGTATACACTACATATCAATCGCAATATATCAAATATACATACAACGTATACATACAATACATACATATATACAAATTATAATGAATGGCATATACACTGAAGTTTTCCAGCCGCCACATTAGTATCAAAACAAGTTTTTTCAATAAGTTAATACTGTAGCAAACAGACATTCAAAAGTCACATAGAAACAGCGGCATCTACAGCATCATTTACCGAGTAAAAAGAAAAGAAATACAGTTCATGAAATTAATAGACATGAAGTGACATTGCCTTCAATGTCATCACATTATTGATGCTGTTTATTGTCGACACATCGTTGCTTCATTGTACATGTATATATGTCTCCTAATTAGTTAAATACTGTACGCTAAGTTGTTTTGTATTTCAGTAAAACTGAAAACCATTAATAATCAAATCTATAGATAATGTATCATCACTATAAACAAATCTCAAATTTTAATTACAAGATGCTAATTAATTAGAGATGACGCACTGGTAACTTGTCATATTGTCTTTCGTATCGCGTTATAAATGTTGTATTATCAGTGTTCATGACGTACATGTCCACTATGATCATCACTATAAACAAATCTCAAATTTTAATTATTACAAGATGCTAATTAATTAGAGATGACGCACTGGTTACAAGTCATATTGTCTTTCGTATCGCGTAATACGTATTGTATTATCAATGTTCACGACGTACATGTCCTCTATGATAACACATACTTAGACTAACTGGAACACTCGGAGACTCTTTGAGAAGTAACCAAATAACAAACGACAATTCTGTCTATCATAACACATCGACCACGCTTCAGATATCATGTCGTTACTGGAAACAAGTTCACCCAGACTGTTGCCACCTCTATCAAACATAACTACATTCTTAGAGTTATACCCTGCTACAAGTACGATATCATCCTCTGTGATACATACACATCTTACTGCATTCAGTCGTTGATCACGTAATTCACTGATAACATCACCATTCTTGTCGAATACGATCACCCTATCCTCCCCTGCTGCAACATACACTTTGCTATCACCATTACTCACCGCTATATGTTTAGGGTTGTACTCAGGGAATAGTTTACGACTCTGAGAATCAGTTTCTATTTTCTTCACTAAACTACCTGATAGAGAGTTCATATATACAGCTTTATCTCCGGGTATCCACAACTGATTACTACAACACGCCATACCACTTGCTACTCGCTTGAAACCAATTAAGGAAACCATTCGTTGGTACTTGAGCGAGTTACTTACTGAAATGAAATGTACCGTATTATCTTTAAGTCGTACAGCTACTTCAGTAGGTGACACGGAACAAAGTCCGAATGGTTCATCTTTTAAATCCAACCATTCCTTTACTTTGAGTTGATCATCAAGTCTCTTCAGTTTTTTGTTGCTGCAGTCAGTCAGTAGAATCGTTCCATCGGGAAGCTGACACATGTTGATTATGAAACATTCCTCTTTGTCAGACTTTACTCTAACGTTTATATCTCTCTTAGATTTCACGGTGTACTTACTACGTTGTACTGATACTGGTTGGCTATCTCCTCGGATAATTTTCCCCATACGGTCTGACTTCTCAATAACATCACATAGTGCAGCATTGGGTTCAAATTTCAGTGTCGGATGTTTCAATGCATTCGCCTTCCTCAGAAAGTGATTTGCATCTTTAAGGACAACTTGACCTAACTTCTCAGTGATAAACATTTGTTTACCATCTAGGTGAGATGTCAGGTCTGGCTTACTGTTGTCGGAGGAAACAATCAGTGCATCTACGGTTGTAATATCGTCACTAATGTCATTCTCCAAAATCTTCTCCTCTTTGTCAAGCTCAGCAATAATCTTCTGTTCAAGTGCATCAAGTTGTTTATTGAACTTCTTTCTCAATGTTTTGATTTCGTCTAGTAGACTGGCTTTCATTTTCTTTAGTTGCTTAAGGTTGTTTGACTTGTTCAACTTTGTAGTATGTAACTGCTGACTTACGCGGGTTATGTCGGTTACGAGTGATTGTAATTTAGACATGCTGGATTGATGCGCAACATCCGCAATATCTTTCACACCCGAACATGATCTGAAACATACATCAAACAACCATGTTTATTATCCATTATTGAATAACTGATCCATGCATCTATTGAAATATTTGTACTTTTAGTTTGTTTAAAAAAACAATATAATACATACATGTAGTATAAGATTGTACGTTTAAATACCAGTGATTCGACTCGCTATATACGTATTACTGTAAACTAATTGACTTTCGCGAATAGTAACTTTCTCGATTTGCCGATCGTCGGCATGTTCATGAATACAAACATTCGCAGGTTAAAGTCTCCGAAAACGTTCTTGTTGATAGTATGAACACTCTCGCGGCTCCTTAGCTTTGCGCATATCTACCATCCGCTAACTCCGCGAATTTACATCGAGCGAAATAATTTCTTCGGTTTACTTTAAGGTAGGCAACTTTATATAAGACCACACTGTATATTCACCTAAAAAACACATTGTTATTTAGAATTCATGAACATTTGTTTAAGATGATCATTAAAACTTTCAACTTTATATATTTTTACTTATATATAATATCGTTGAATAGTGAAAGGTTTGTGGAGATGATTCACCGACCCCCATCAAACCAATAGACAGTGAATGTAAATGGTAACACCCATGTGGACCCAAAAAATTACTAAAACATTCAAGGGTTAACTATCACTGACAGTTCGATCTATGTACGCCCGCCAAATGAATAAAGTGGTCCTTGAATACTTCACCATATCAACTTAGGGAAAGATGTATTGTATATAGATTTGCACATACTCATGACGTGTATGTTATTGATTTAACAATTTATCATCTTTGAACATCGTTATTAATAGTTATGCACTTCATCAATGATACCTACCTATGTTCCTTGGCGATACATCGGCAACAGTACACCATATCATGTGTACCACAATGCATCTCGATATTCTGGTCCGGATGATAATGGCATTTAGCAACAACCGGAACTGGAATGGGGGTTGGTCGAACTGTTTTTGCTTGGCTCATTGAGGATACGCTAACTAATTGATGTGTTATCATGTTCCGGACATGATACCGCCCGCACGTGTTGCACAGAAACTGATGGCAGTTTTTACAAAAGTCAGTCGCTTCCTGTGTCCTACCATCGTCACGGCATTGAGAACAAGCGTGGTCAAAAAGCGCTTCCGATCCACCTTGCAGTGTCCTAGAGAGATCTTCACCTTCAGCCATTATTCTGAAATATACCATCATATATATATGTAGTAATAGTAATTATGATAAGAATTTGCAATGCTGTGAATATTGTTTACTGTGTGTAAATGCAGGGTGGACATACCATATCATAATTTGGCTAAGTAGGCAAGTAAAATGTATAGTAATAGTTTAGAGTTTATACGTTTTGGGAACATAATTTATTATGGCTAACTTGGTATTAAAATTATGTTAAAACATGAGAAACACTTTCATTTTGTATTACCGTAATATATGTGTCGGATATCAGATGCGTGCCGATAACGAGTACTGAAATAATCTGGCCGCCAAAAAACAAATTTCATCATAATTTGTCCGAGCGACCACCATACAGACTGGAAGCATGGTCACAATATGGTATCGGAAGGCCTTAATATATAAAGTCGGGTAAATATACCATTGGTGAATATTTTCTTACAGTTATTGCTATAGCTTGGCTATTTTGACCTGAGTCTGAATTTTATGCATGAATATATTACAAGGTTCTTGCTTTGCATATCTTAATTTCCGCAAGCTAATCGTGCAATATCGGCATTTCAGATTTGTGTTTGTATTACATCTCGAGCGTCATCGTGATACTCCCCGATTATGAAAACATACAATCAGTGTTGTTAACGTAGGCAATATATCGACTGTTTAATTATGCTAATCAATAAGTCAAACCCATGTCAATGTGGTCAAGCTATACAATGTTTTCTATCCGCTACATAAAGTTCACAAAAGTTATGTTCTTATATATTTGTATTCCTTTTTTATACAGTAGCATGTGCTCTTAATTTGTTTGGGTTTAAATGTAATTAAAGAGGCATTCCCTATAACTAGCATATTTTTTATCTACTATCACATTAAATGAGCTGAATGTACAAAGCACTATCAATTATCTTAATTTGTCAGAAGAAAGCATTTTTTAACATGCTCATATTTTCAATTTTCTGAATTACCAATTCAAAGTGACTTACTCGGCGTTTTTCCCAGCGTTTTAGCGGAGCGAATAAGATGGGAAATACTTTCGTGTGATTGGTTAAGATCTTCTGATTATACCAATCAGAAGTTGTCACCATAGCGCACGAGTTATCGTGCGAAGTAATTGAAGGTATGTGGTCATTCAGCTACGGACAATGAGAGCTTACACAACGTTTAATTGACCTGGGGCGAAGCCCCAAGGCCATAGTTATGATACCAATTTCTCAGCCTACTAGAATTGACCTTCCGTAATCCCAAAACTCCCAATTACCACTTTCATGCGCAATACAAAAAGTATTTCTTCGCGGATCTCACTAACCCGCCTTTAAAAATGCAGAACAGCACTATTTAACATTACCGTTTCATAATAAAGTGTAAAAGAAATATAATTGAAGCAAAATTGCTAAGCATTGACTAGGACATAGTTTCTATTGTTTACCTATTCATGCGATAATAAGTTCCTCATTTGACGTTCTTCTGCCGAAAAGATACGAGTGTTTACGGAGACAGTAAGAAGACACTTTTTTCTGAGACATTTTTTGAAGACATTATATTTGGTATTTATATAAACATATTTTAAATATTGTAATTTCATGTTGCGTTAACAAGACGTTCCGTTTTTTTTTTGATACCGTAATGGTCCATACATAAGTCGCACTTCTTGAAACAAATTACCAAATTACCACGATTGCCCAAACATGCGTCGATACTCTGTTTAAGTCGGATCCATCAAATTGTTTTTAAATCTCTTTAATTTATCATACTTCAGTATTAGAAAGTCGACTTCAGCCATAAGTTTCAAAATCTTTAAAAAAAAGAAGAAATTGTTTGACAAAACATTAGCAAGGTAATACTACATGTTGTTCAATTGTCACAGTCTATGTGACTGTGCATGTATGTGGGTAGTGGGTGTCATAAATGTCATTCTGACATCTCTTGTTTACTAGTACATAAACTAGATAGGCAAGTTAAGCATGACCAATAGATTAAACCTTCAAAGTTAGTGCATGTGAAAGAGTTACATGCTTCTGGACATGTTCCATAGTTTCATTATTCTGAGGAATGGCCTAGTAGCCAGAGTTCATTGAACTTCACGAGTCACGGTTCCACGGTTCCTCCACTGGGGGTTTTACGTGTACGTTCACCGTTCCATATGATTGATGAATACAGCATTGACTGCGGCGCAGCCTCTGCTTGAGCATGACAGGGAAAAAATAAGCGCACTTTAATGAACACTTAGCAAACCTTTGTTTAAAATATTGCATTTATATAAATATTCTACAAAAGTGTACATTTTGTCCTTGTTTAATGTATTACAAGAAATAGTGTATAAATGTTATAAATGTGTACTGTATTAATTGTTAAGTTGATGTTAAGTGTAATTGTCATCATATCGAGTTGTTGATTGTTGATGTTATTGATGACAGGATGTAAGCTTGCCAAAGTGCTAAACTACATTATACCGTATTTTAAGTTATATGCCTTATTCCTATAAAACCGTGGCTACCTATTGATTCCGTGGCAATGTAAATAATGAATTTGGCGAAACAGTGAGGGTCCGAATTTTCATGGATGGAGACATTGGTCCGATTTGTGCAAGAAAATGCAACTAGAACAGCTGAAACCTTACTTGAGCCTTAAAACGGTATTATTTCACCGATAGTCCGATAGTAGTGAAGTTTTGCAAACACGAGAATAAATTTTTTCACATTGCTTCATTTAGTGACGATTTCTCGGTGAATTTTAATCAGCCTCCATTTTTGTTGCATCATCTGACATTCACCTGGGAACCAGCTTCCAAATCATGCACTTTGGTCATGAAATTGATTGCCTAAGAGCTATTTTTAGAACATCTAAATTTAGCCACGCTTTCAATAGGAACTTTCTGGAATATTTAAATGCTGGAGGTCACTTTGTAAAACGTGCGTGTATTTGTAAACAAACTTGTTTACTATTAATTTTGGAGTTGGACTGTGTGGGAATTAGCCATAGGAAGAGTTTGGGTAATTTTTTTAGTTCTTTTGAATATATGCACACTGCGCATGCGCAGTTTTGCTGATTAAAAACCACGATAATACAGGAATAAGGCATACTGAGTTGTGTTGTTTTATGTACAAAATGTAGTTTAGATCCGTGACAGTCACAGGAAAACCCTTAATATTTCTCAAGTGCAACAGGGCGTATTTTTTTTATCCTAAAATCATCCGCTATAGACCAAAATGATCCGCTACTGACATATCGATAGCTTAGAACAAGAAGGTCGTAACTACCAAATCGATATTTTGAGAAAACACGGAAAAACTGTCATACTTTTGGTAAAACAAACTTTTACAACTTCAATTTGGTCAACATGACAAGATCAGATTTTTATGAAAATGGGCTCATAAGAAGCGCCTGGTGATGCTTATTCTAAATATGTATGAATCTTAAAAGGTCGTAAGTGGCACTTACGACCTTCTAATTCTAGCCATTGATATGGAGTGACGTCAATTTTACGCCTACTGTAGAAATATCCACTATAAGTTTCAAACAAAATGTTACGATTTTGAAAGAAGAATGATTTGGCCATCGTATTGTCCAAAAAGAATTTTTGAAGCTCAATACGGATAATAGCCCTTAGTGGTCCGCTATACCATAAACAACTATAATGATTTATTGATAACAAATACCAAGTAGGTACGCAACATGTACAAAGGGACATCTGGTTCCAATCTCCCGAAACATCTCAATTTTGAAGAAAAATCTCGTCTCAAATATTGCCATTTACGTTTGGATAATTTCCAAGAGAGGATGGACTCAAAATTAGCTTCTAAAAACAGCAAATGCTATTCTTTGTTAATTCCATTGGTTTTTAATGAGTTTTAATTTCAGATTTATTACAAATTCAGACTCTGATTTTGGCGAAATCTCAATTTGAGATGAGATTTCAGCTTGAGATGCTTCGGGAGATCGGGGCCAGGCCCGGTGATACTAAGCATATTCTCATTCTCATATTCAAACTCCATACTCCATGCTCAAACTTGAAAAATAGCTTGTTTTAGAATTTTGTATCAAAACCAACACAAATTTGTAGCAAATGCTATAACTACCTGTAACAAAATGAACCCCCATATAATACGGGATGTTTCAATTCAATAATACTAAAGTTACGACAGTATTTGTAACTAAGAACATGCTCCAATTGGAGTACGGAGTATGAGCTGGAGCATGGAGTGCGTTTTCCAAATTTATAGTCAACGGGCCCGATACAACCATTAGTAAAGGTGTTACAGTTCAGTTAGGATAAAAATCCAGTGATGCAGTGGAGCCATCCACAAGAACGGTGTAAAAACAAGTATAAAAGCTTATACCAACAGTTGAATATAGCTAGTTTGTGATTGAAAAAAAATCGTGTTTTTCTAATATTTCTCTGTAATTACTACACCTACAAGTATGAAATTTTGCACGAATCAATGAAATATATCTACCTAATACACAATGAAATTTCAGCACCATCAGAACTCATTTAAAAAAAATTGTTCATAAGTTCTATGTAATAACATATTTGTAGTTTTCTATGAAAACTCAAGTTAGAAGACTTTATACTTGCAACAGCCAATTTTACGATCACGTGATACGTCTAAGGGTAAATTGACGTATTTGCAACCTACTTCATATAACACACACTAGGCCCGTCTGTGAATCTGACGAAGTACATGTTCTTGTAGTACATTGTTTACAAGCGACACTACTAAATAAACCGAATCATAAGGGCCTCCTAAGTCTCGTTTATATAACAGCATTGTTCACGGATTGTAACGGTTAAATAATTGATAGTAAATCATCAATGAAACATCAGATTACCTCCCTGCGTTAAACTGTCCGTAAGCATGTAATTTCAATATATTAATAAAGAATAAATGTCTTTTAATAGGTGACTAAAAATTATGAAATTCGGAAGGTGAGTTGGTAGGAAGTAATTGTAGTTCTGTGTAAATTTTTACCAAAACCCGATAAGTAGATTTTCCGAAAATTTAAAACAAAACACGATTTTTTTCCATCGCAAACTAGCTATACCAACCTATACTCTACCTGTTTAAGCAATGGTTTTAATCTTTTAACTATGACGTCACTGTCAGATTATCCGAGCTGGACTATACATACTAATGGGAAGATTTAAACCGTATCTGAGTGTGTGTAAAATATAAGACCAGTCTTAAGCCCTTATATTTTGATATCGAAACTACCTTTACAAATATACATACTTGACTAAATTTACAAAACAAAAATGTATATAGAGAATTGTAAATATTGCGATGACGGTTGTATATTTTACAGTGATTGTTTACATAGATAAAGTCTCTCATATCATAACAGTACAGTAACCGCTGCATGTGTAAAGTGAAGTATTTATGTAACAGGAAAGAAAAATGTGCAACCAGACCGGGGCTCGAACCTTGGACCCTTCGCTTAGAGGGCCAATGCTCTACCGACTGAGCTAGCCGGTTGTCTACACAAGTTTCTCACCTATTAGTTATCAAATCATATACACCCGGCTACATTTACAATACCACGTCCGAAATAGCTTAGGGAGGTATTCACAAAGCATCGTAAGTGAAAACTTAGAATTTTCTTTAAAAAATCCAATTTTCCTTAAGTGTATAAGCTAAACAGGAAACTCTGGCTCAACAATCATTTACATTGTTTAGAAGCATTGTGTATAGAGTTACAGTAAGCGCATAGAAAACATGGGTTATTCTGTGTTTCTTGGGTAATAAGTTCAGGTCAATATTCAAAAATATTTAAATTTTCACTTAAGATGTCTTGTGAATACCACCCCAGATATACAGTACAGTGCTGTCGGGTAATTCTGCGCACCTAACGGTTATTGGCTTTCTACATTTGAGATTATTTTATTTTTAGAACAAATTATGGTGAAGTTTGCATAGAAACAACCTTCATTGACAAATGTAAACAATTCAAAACATCGTACCTTGCTAAACTAGGTCAAATGTCGTAACTAAACAAGATGACTGCCGGTTTTCAAGACGTAATTTTTTTCGGCTAATTCTGCGCAGGTGGAATCGTTTTTTGTATTGTCTGTTTCGAAGATTTGTTTCACAAGAAATTTATCACAGTATCGAAAAAATAAGTCATTAAGACAATGTTGACAAAAAAGGAGAGTCATCATCCATTACAAAAGTGCTTTTATTCGATTTATGTGTCACGTGGTATGCCAAACTAACGAAAATCGCCGTTGACACTCATTTTGGCCAATTTTTCGTAGAAATACTTGTCCAATTTCGTTGATTTGGTTATAAAACTTTACATTAATGACACAAATCTACAAAAACACTGAAGGGCAGAAGGTAGTCAAACAATCTCGACCTAGTGACTACTACGCGTCACAAAGACGGAAGAAAACCACCGGAGACCGAAATCTTGTCTAGGCAGAAGGAAAACGACCCAACAAAGCCTGTAAGAAATAGAAAGTTAAGGTGCGCAGAATTACCCGATGCGCAGAATTACCCGAAACGACTGTACATAAAGCCATTTTTTTATAAATATATCTAATAACATAAATTATATGATATAAACTATGTGTATGTCAAATATGATCAATGCGGAAATACTAATCATAAATGTATCACCCGTACTAATAATCTATAATGGCAATACTTTAGCACACGGTAATATGAGGTATATGCTAATGATTTACAATAATGACTATTATATCAAATTCACTTTAACATAAATAACATATTTACCTTAAGGGGCAGGGGATATATTATTGGCCAATTTTGAGGTTCCGACAGGCCGCAAACAGTCAAGCGGATTTCTTGAAAACAGCAAATAAGACAAGAAAGTATTTATGTGTCAGTCTCAGGGCCTATGCAACATAAATAGAAAATAACATCAAATTGCAAGGCTAACCCCTAGGGTTGTGGAGTTATGGCCCTTTGTTTTGCCCCTACCCCTCCAAATTTTAGTCAAAAAAATACCAAAGTGACCAATTTCACCCCATACACAGTATTTTTAAACCCAATGCAATCCTATTTTTGGTCACATTTTACATAAATAACATGTCTGAGCTAGGTACATTCAGCAAGAAAAGTGTCTCCCATACCTGCCGATTTTTTGCTATTTGCTGTCAAAGTTTTTCGCGGTTTTTAACGACGCTAAATTTGAACTTCCGCCAGTGGTGGTAACCTTTATTTTGAAGAGCTACAAATCCTTCAGAGCCAACAGATATTTAGTTTCTATGATTTTTCAAAATATTAAACACCTTCTTTGTACAAAATAAATACAGAATTGGGTCTTTAAAATACCAATTTAATTTTTGGTGCCCATAAATAAGCCCTACACTAAAGATTTGATATTTTGAGGGACCCCCATCACCCCAATATATCCCCTGCCACCTTAAGTTTTCAGATCTATGTTTTGAAACCAAATTTTATATGCACATCTTGTTCTGGGATGAATTTTGAGTAAAACCTCACCCATGAATATGATCTCCATCATGAGTTTAGTGATTTACATGCAATTTACTTTTCCACTTACATCCTTAAGATTTGCCAAATTTCAATTTCATTCTTCATTACAAGCTACCCATGGTAATAGCTAGTCCAAATTCCTGTTTTTAAGGGAAATGTTATATAAAATATGCACATAATGACTCTCTGATGTCACGCGCAGGCTTGTTTTCACCAAATCAAGCATTCGGAACACTTATCCGGGAATATTGGTCCACCCGGGCTGTATGAGCCACAAAATAGTTGAATAAAAAATGGTGACCATTGTTCCATAATCACAAAATAAAAGTAAAAATTTAGCTCTAAATGTGTTTCTGCAGAGTAAATGTACTCAATAAACATTATTTTACTATATTTTATCACACCAGTCAGCAAATATGACACAGGATGGACCAGAAATCACAAAAACAGTGATTATATGCAGCAAGGGAGGTAACTCAGTTCAGCCCATCAAATTTCCAGGTGTTATATTGGTCTAATTTCAAGTTTTTCAACATTTTTACTCAATTATTTCACCTGAATTAAGCCGGTACATTCTTTTCAACACCAAATAACACTTTCTGTTCAATATCAGACACACTTATGTACTCAAACTGTTACTGAACCCCCCGCGACAAGGCGGAAATCAAGAAAATACCCCAAACCGCCCCCAAATATTCAAATTTCTAGACAATACAGCAATCTAAATGCACTTTTTGGATACATTTGGCAATTTTAATACATATTTAACAAAATCCATGCAAATAAAATACAAATAAACAGCTTTTAGTGCTAAAAAAAGGGTGGTGAGGGCAAATCTCAGATTTGGCATTTTCTCACATTTTGGATTACCTCCCTTGTTTCAAAGGAAATTGACAACACAATTTGCCAAAAAAATGCCTGAAATTGCCAGCACTGGATTTCTAAGACATGTACCTATCTAAATTAATGCAAAACTGTATGATCCAAGAACTTTGATAACAAGCCATTTTCTATTAAGTTTTCAGATCTATGTTTTGAAACCAAATTTTATATGCACATCTTGTTCTGGGATGAATTTTGAGTAAAACCTCACCCATGAATATGATCTCCATCATGAGTTTAGTGATTTACATGCAATTTACTTTTCCACTTACATCCTTAAGATTTGCCAAATTTCAATTTCATTCTTCATTACAAGCTACCCATGGTAATAGCTAGTCCAAATTCCTGTTTTTAAGGGAAATGTTATATAAAATATGCACATAATGACTCTCTGATGTCACGCGCAGGCTTGTTTTCACCAAATCAAGCATTCGGAACACTTATCCGGGAATATTGGTCCACCCGGGCTGTATGAGCCACAAAATAGTTGAATAAAAAATGGTGACCATTGTTCCATAATCACAAAATAAAAGTAAAAATTTAGCTCTAAATGTGTTTCTGCAGAGTAAATGTACTCAATAAACATTATTTTACTATATTTTATCACACCAGTCAGCAAATATGACACAGGATGGACCAGAAATCACAAAAACAGTGATTATATGCAGCAAGGGAGGTAACTCAGTTCAGCCCATCAAATTTCCAGGTGTTATATTGGTCTAATTTCAAGTTTTTCAACATTTTTACTCAATTATTTCACCTAGATTAAGCCGGTACATTCTTTTCAACACCAAATAACACTTTCTGTTCAATATCAGACACACTTCCCGTGCCAAATAATAACACATCTTTATCAAAAACGCAGCTTTAATGAAGCTTTTATCATCAAAAGGTGCGCTTTTTCATGATAGCTGCGTTTTTTTTTATATACAAGCTGCGCTTTTTCTTGGTAGCTGCGTTTACTTCATAAAAGCTTCGCTTTTTGTTACAAAAGCTTTGCTTTTTCTCAATAGCTGCACTTTCTTCATAAAAGCTGAGTTTTTTTGTTATAAAAGGTGCGTTTTTTTATAAATGTTGCGCTTTATTCACAGAAGCTGTGTTTTTTTCATAAGAGCTGCGTCTTTTCTACCTGATAAGAAACGCTTTTCAAAAAGTTTAGTTTTTATTTAGGAATGCTGCGTCTTTTTCATCTTAAGCTGCGTTTTTTTGTCTTTTTTTAAGAATTTAAAAAGACGAAGCTCTCAACAGAAAAGATGAAGCTTTCAAAGAAAAAACCAAGCTTTTGATCTATTCAAAAGATTTATATTTTTACTGTTTAAAATAGTGTATAGATAGGGTCTTCAAACTACAACTCCAAAATATTCAATATAATGTGTCAAATTTAACATATATGTTTTTGAAACAAAAAGGTAAGTCATTTTTCATTATTGTGTTTATCTTGTCATCAGTATAGGATGCAGATCAGATCAAATTCTGTATACAATATTAGGATGAGGTTCTAGTTAAATGCTTTGTAAAAACAAGTAATCACTAATGGTTGATGTTCTAGTCAAATACTTCATAAAAAGTAATAGTTTGAGCCTCACATTATTACTTTTTACGAGGCATTTGAAGGTGAGGTTTAAAATCAAATGCTTAGTAAAATAAGAATGGTTTGGGGTTCAAGTCAAATGCTCAGTGAAATGGATTAAGGTTCAGGTCAAAAGCTTTATAAAAATAATTTTGGTTGAGATTCAGTTCATTGGTAAAGATAAATGGGTCTAATCCTAATAAATTAATAAATTGGTTGAGGATCAGGTCAAATGCTTTGTTATATATATCTTTGAAGTTATGCCCAAATGTTTTTTTTAAATAAAGGGCTGAGTATCTGGTCAATACATTTTAATAATACATCCTTTGAACTAAAGCTCTGTTAAAAGAATTTGTTGAGGTTCGGGTTAAATGCTTTGTATAAATAAAAGGATGAGCCCAAGTCAAATGGTTTGAAAAAATAAATGGGTTGGGGTTCAGGTCAAATGGTTTGAAAAAATAAATGGGTAGAGGATCAAGTCAAATGGTTTAAGAAATGAATGGATTGAACCTCAGGTCAAATACATTGTAATAATAAACCTTTTGAAGTTCTGAACTAATTTTCTGATAAAAGAATTTGTTGAGGTTCAGGTAAAATGCTTTTAAAATTGATTTAACAAATAAATGAGTTGAGGTTCAGGTAAAATTCTTCATTAAATGTAAATTGGTTTTTGATTCACATCAAATGCCATGTAAAAGAAATGAAAGGGTGAAGTTCTAGTCAAGTGCTTTGAAAAATAAAATGGTTGAGGTTCAAGTCAAATGCATTGTCAAAAAACAAATGGCTTAGGATTTAGTTCAAATGCTTTGCAAATAAACAGTGGGTTAGGTTAGATTCAAATGAGTTGTAAAAATATAAAAGGGTGAGGTACAAGTCAAATTATTTGAAATAAAAATTGGTTGAGGATCAAGTCAAATGCTTTGTAAAAATAACTTGAGGACTCAGGTGTGTGTTATAGGTTGAGGTTCAGGTCATTCTGTGCAAAAATAATTGGTTTGAGTAAAATAAGTGGAAAACAACTTTTTTGAGGATCGGGTCAAATGGTTTGAAAAAATAAATGGGTTGAGGATCAAGTCAAATGGTTTAAGAAATGAAAGGATTGAGCCTCAGGACAAATACATTGTAAAAATAAACCTTTTGAAGTTCTGAACTAATTTTCTGATATAAGAATTTGTTGAGGTTCAGGTAAAATGCTTTTAAAATTGATTTAACAAATAAATGAGTTGAGGTTCAGGTAAAATTCTTCATTAAAGGTAAATTGGTTTTTGATTCACATCAAATGCCTTGTAAAAGAAATGAAAGGGTGAAGTTCTAGTCAAGTGCTTTGAAAAATAAAATGGTTGAGGTTCAAGTCAAACGCATTGTCAAAAAACAAATGGCTTAGGATTTAGTTCAAATGCTTTGCAAATAAAAAGTGGGTTAGGTTAGATTCAAATGAGTTGTGAAAATATAAAAGGGTGAGGTGCAAGTCAAATTATTTGAAATAAAAATTGGTTGAGGATCAAGTCAAATGCTTTGTAAAAATAACTTGAGGACTCAGGTGTGTGTTATAGGTTGAGGTTCAGGTCATTCAGTGCAAAAATAATTGGTTTGTGTAAAATAAGTGGAAAACAACTTTTTTGAGGATCGGGTCAAATTCTCTCCAAAATAAATGTGATAAGGTTCTGATTGATTGCTTTGCAAAAAGGATGAAAATCTGGTCAAATTCTCTATAGCCCTGTCCTTGTGAAATATTTATGTGTATAAAGATATATGTCAAACGAGTAATTAACAAGGTGACCCGTCGTATATTAACAAGATACCGTGAGATACGTCAATCACCCGTAAATCACTCTCAAATTAAGAACGTTTGCGCATCAGCTAATGAGATCGCGGTCACGCATTACCCACGTGCGATATTTTTGATTGACAAGGGTAACTTACGTTAGAACTGATCCGTGAGTGAAAACGGCACCAGTTAATTTCACTAGAAAAGTTATTTATTCGTAACGTTACACATAATCCAAAATAGCGTTAAGTCTATGCATAGATCTAACTCAGCTTACCTAAATTAATAATTGTTAGAATCCCGTAATATGTTAAAACCTCAAAGCATGTGTGTTATCCAATAATTTTAAAACACGGGACACATAATATTTCATCGTATCCACAAATTCACCAAAGAAACGTGTAGTCTGCGAGTTAGATGACGTCATTATGCATAACTCACGCGTGTACTGTATTTGACACATGGGACAGTGTACTCGCTATTTTTGGACGATATTAAAAAGGGACTAATGAGTAATTACGCTGGGAAATATTTTTTGTTTAAATGGATAACGAACGTAAAGATCTTATTCCTTAATGGAGTTTGACTGGATTGTTAGTAAGTTCGACTATTTCAATACAAACTCTTACGTTATATTAGAATAGATTTTAAATTCGTTTATGGAAACGCGATTTAAGAATGATCTTTATTTCCTAACAAGACAACTGAGGTCATCTAAACGACGGGGTAGATCTATAAAAGATATTCCCGACGTAGAAATATTATTAATAGTGGAATCGAGATCTACTAAATTGTACATGTATGTCTACTGTAGTGGTACGCGCACGTTTGTCATTTTTAGAACTCGTGTAGGATATAGATGCTAAAATTTGCTTACACAGTCTTTTTATAGAAAGAGATATACAGTTTGCGATTAGTATATCGATCCAATAAAGGCCTACATCGTGCGAAATTGGGTGCGACTAAGCTGCATACAACGGCCCTGCATCGTCAAATAAAGAAGAAGAAGTTACTTTCGGTTTCGTATCAAATTACGAGAAAACCTGTACTGTACCGTCTGTACACGTTCTTTAGGAGAAAATCGTTGAGATTATCAGTTCAACATCGTGTAATTGTGCATTCAACTTGATGAATGATGTCCAAGAATATACCTAAACATAAACATTCATTTTTTTATTAACTCGATATATTCTGCAAAATAATGCTTTCAAACCACGTGACCGTGTACCGTACGTCAAAGGCCTAATTTAGGTCTTTGCGTACGTGATTAATCTAAGATCGTGTTAAAATCAAATAGTTTTAAAAAATATTTCATTATAAACGATCGATATATTTCTCCACAATGTATTATTTTTTATCGACTATAAACGCAAACGTGATTTCTTGAAATGTATTTTTCGTATTTTTACCGATCCCGGGATGTACGGTAAGCGGGAATTTATCTAACCTGATGACGCTCTTTGTTTTAAAATTAACCAATCAGCGGTCGAAGTTTATGTGTTTTATTTGAAAATGGAAATCGTGTGA
The DNA here is from genome assembly GCA_963678985.1 of Spisula subtruncata. Lineage (NCBI taxonomy): Eukaryota > Metazoa > Mollusca > Bivalvia > Venerida > Mactridae > Spisula > Spisula subtruncata. The sequence continues at coordinate 32,768,365 of OY787673.1, read as the reverse complement.
AAGGACCACGAAAAAATTGCAAATCACCATTGTTGTACGAAAACAGCAAGGTAAGTATATTATTATTCTTGGAAAGGCAAGTATTAGTTTTTAACTTCAAATAATGAAACGGAAAATCCACGATTGTCTGTCTTACGAGTAAACTGTCCCATTTTTGAAACATGTAAACAATCCCAATTTCGAAGCGACGTACGCCAAATTCCGTCCGTTGTTAAATCAATCGTTACGAAAATTCCACGCACATTTTCGAAAAAGTGACGATGTTATTTACGTGATATACACATACTTCGATATATTTAACTAAGCAAGAAATGAAATAGACGAGTATTTGACGAAAATCAAGTTCGAAATTGTCACCGGAAATGGCCATTTTGGCGGTGATTTTTAAAAAAATAAAATGTGAATTGCGTTGATATAAGTAGAAATTAGCTAAGATTTTTTTACATGAATTATACATAGAGACTATAAACATTGAAATATGCAAGACATAGTGCGTATGTGTAGCCAATTTATGACCATGTACCTCAATCTGACTGGTAGGACCCCCCCCCTCTTCAAAAGAAAAGTTGCTTGGTGAAGTGTGTTTATGTAAACATGTCTCATTAATTATCAAAGCTATGGCTCTGAAACTTACAACACTTGTTCATTATACATGCCTTAGCATGAAAAGCAAGACCTGTAACTCATATCATATGCATTTTGTAAGCTAGTGTTGTTTGTGTATAAATGTTTTTTTCTTTACAGGCTTTGAACAGTATCTGCATGATGGATGTGATTTATACAACAAAGTCTGAAGAATGGGGATTTAACACATTGTGGAACATGATCAATAACATTGAACAAGCCATATGCTGGGATAGCTGACACAAGCACAGTAAAATCTACTATATATATAATTTTTGTGTCGCCTGAAAAGGCGACATATAGGTGTTACTTTGGCGGCTGCTGCGGCGGCGTCACAAATTGCTTGTCCGGAGCATAACTTTGTCATCTCAAGTTCAAATGACTCAAGATTTAGTATGCATGTTTCTTGCAATAAGCCAAATTGCAGTGCGCAAAAACTATAACTCTACCTTGCATCGTTTTTGAATTATTTCCCTTTGATTGATTTTATTACAGCATTTCTTGTCCAGAGTATAACTTTGTCACCTTATGTTCAAATGACTCAAGATTTGGTATGCATGTTTCTTGCAATAAGCCAAAGTGCAGTGCACAAGAACTATAACTCATCCTTGCATCGTTTTTGAATTATGTCCCTTTAATTGATTTTATTACAGCATTTCAATTTATAACTTTGTCACCTCAAGTTCAAATGATTTAAGATTTGGTATGGGCTCTAGTCCTATATTCTGATCTGATATTTAATCTAGGTTTCAGTTATTAGTTAATCTTTTATGTAGCTTGTGTTAATTATGTTAAAATGTTTTATTCTCTACAGGGCTTATTCACAATTTTTTCAGGATGGGTGTGATTTATACAGCAAAGTCCGAAGAATGGGGTTTTAACTTTTAACACATTGTGGAACCTGATTAAGAGCAAGCCAGTCTAGGATAGCTGAAACAAGCACAGTAATTCTACTATATTATATATATAGTATATATTTGCAACTAGGGATATAACTAGAGTAGATTTGTATATCCCCCAAATACACTTTTTAGGGGGGGGATACTGGTATATAATTAAAATTAAACAAGTGTATAAAATTCACTGAAAAATCCATGAAAGTTCATTACAATTGATTAGATGATCTTACCAGAGTGTTAGCCCCTTAATTATATTCTTGGTGAGCCTAGTTGCCATTTGCCGGGCTGTCTGTCTGACATAATTTATTTTGTTCTAGATTTTAACTCAATCACCATAGCAGCATTAAAAAACCTAGTGATTTAAAACTTATCAGCTACTTGGATTACTAGGTCACAGGGGGTTTGTGCAGTTGGGTCACCGTGCAGCGGGATATTGTGGAACTTGGTCAGGTCTTGGCTGTGTTTCATTTGGTCTCATGCAAGAACCACTATTCTATAATTTCTTTGTGAAATTGGGTCCTGCTGCATTTGTTCAGCGGGGACTTGGACTTTTAATTGTTTATTTGGCTTATGTGCGGTCATTGCTCAATGTAGTTGTGTTGTGGTGTTTCTTATTTCTGTGCTCGGATGGTTAGGTTGAGTGATACTTTCCATGTCTTGATTTTCTCATACCTTGTTTGCATAGAGTTATAATTTTATCCCCAGGGCTTTGAAATTTTGCATGATACATTCTTGTCAGGGACATAACTTATACTGTATCAAGAGCTATCAAATTGAAACTTTCGTTGGTGAATATTAATCATTTAGGTTAAATGTTACATGCTCAAGAACCGTAATTATTGAAGGCAAAGGCCTCCATAGAGAAGTGGTTAGCATGCTAACCGCCTAATCTTGCGACCTGGGTTCAAATCTGGATAGAGGCATATATATGCATAGCATAATTCAGCAGAAAGCTGACTCGCAAATAAATGTTTGGCATCAGCAGATATTTTTTTTAAATGTGTTTTTGAAACCTTTTATGGCTGTATTTTTCATTTCTTGCCATTTCAATTTAATGATGAGTACCGGTAATAAAAATCAATGGAGATTGATTATTAGTGTCAGTATGTCCAACAGTTGAATGTACTTATTTCTGATATACTTTTGATGGGTTTTTTAAGAAATTTCAGTTGAATGTACATGTATATTTCTTTTCTTTTTTTGCAGCATCCATCTAATAACCAAGGACTAATTCAAATATCGAACACCCTATTATGTGTTATGATGATGGCTTGGGCTTCTCAAGATGGTGCAGAGAGCTTGAAAATAGGGTTTTTGTTTCTTAATATTATTTTCTCTTCATTAGATTGTTTAGAAGTAGAAAAAGCTGCATAACTCTTGTGTACAGAAACTGATTGTACTAGATTTGTAAAAGGCAGAGAGAAAACTAAGAAATATATGCACCAGTGGGTAGGAATGAGACAAGACTTACCGAGCTAGCCTATTGCATATATATGCATGGCCTCTTTTATAAGAAATAAATTCCAAGATTCCCTTCGACATTTTCAATGTTCATTGACATTGAACACTTTTAGCTAACTGTCACAGAGTGACATGCGTTTGTCAAAAAAATCTTGATACAGATGGGAGTTTATTTTAGCATGTTGTATCACCATATATTCTGATTTCATCAGAAGTGCTTCAAACAGGTCCCTCTTTCGAGTGGGGAGCAGTGACCTAGAGGTAGAGCACCAAACTTAAGATTGCGATCTAGTTAAAATTTATGAAAGTTCTTACTTCATATTTTTAATCACTCCATGGCAATTCTAGTTCTTAATTGAAAACAAGATTTCCAGAATTTAAATTACCAGGCACTGGCATGCAATATGTAAGTATAATGCCCCAATCCAATATACTATTTAAGGTTATGATTTAGAAACAAGCAAGAACCAAAAATGATCCCACCAATATCTCCCCCACTTTAGTCTTACAACTATTTTGTCGGGGTTAGAATTAAATTTTGATGGTAACATGCTAAAATTAAAAATGCTTGACTCAAGATATTTGATTAATGGTAGTTCATATTGCTGTTGTTTTTCAAATACTATTGAATTTCTGATTTGTTTTCTGTATAAAGTTATATTAATTTATCATATAAAATTTCTGTTGATTTTTAGCACCTTAACAGCTAATTTATTTGAAAAAACGCAGCTTGTGCAAAAAGTGTAGCTTTTGCCAAGGGCTTGGTTTTTTTTAGAAAAAACACAGCTTTAGTGAAGCTTTTTGGAAAAAGCGCAGCTATTGTGAACTTACCTGCGCTTTTCTACTAAAGGTCCGCTAAAGCTGTGCTTTAGCTAAGCTAAAAGCTGCGTTTAAGCCGCGTTAAAGCTGGCGGTATTGGCCCCCTAAAATCATAGCTTTAGCGAAGGGCTGCGCTTTTTGTAGAAAAGAACACAGCTAAAGTGCAGAGTTGCGCTTTTTTGTAGAAAAGCGCACCTTTAGCGCAGGGCTGGCGGTTATAATTGGCCCCCTAAAATCATAGCTTTAGCGAAGGGCTGCGCTTTTTTCTTGAGAGCTGCGTTTTTGTAGAAAAAAAACAGCTTTGTGCAGAGTTGCGCTTTTTTGTAGAAAAGCGCACCTTTAGCGCAGGGCTGGCGGTATTAGCCCCCTAAAATCATAGCTTTAGCGAAGGGCTGCGCTTTTTTCTTGAGAGCTGCGTTTTTGTAGAAAAAAAACACAGCTTAGTGCAGAGTTGCGCTTTTTTGTAGAAAAGCGCACCTTTAGCGCAGGGCTGGCGGTATTGGCCCCCTAAAATCATAGCTTTAGCGAAGGGCTGCGCTTTTTTCTTGAGAGCTGCGTTTTTGTAGAAAAAAAACACAGCTTAGTGCAGAGTTGCGCTTTTTTGTAGAAAAGCGCACCTTTAGCGCAGGGCTGGCGGTATTGGCCCCCTAAAATCATAGCTTTAGCAGAGGGCTGTGCTTTTTTCTTGCGAGCTGCGTTTTTGTAGAAAAAAACACAGCTAAAGTGCAGAGTTGCGCTTTTTTGTAGAAAAGTGCACCTTTAGCGCAGGGCTGGCGGTATTGGCCCCCCTAAAATCATAGAAAAACACACCTTTGGCGCAGGGCTGCGTTTTTTTGTAGAAAAAACACAGCTTTAGTGAAGCTTACTGGAAAAAGTGTATGTTTAATGAACTAAACTGCGTTAAAGCTGCGTTTTTTTCTTCACTAAAGCTGAGTTTTTTTTAAAAAAAACGCAGCTGACCTGCGCTTTTAGGGGGCCAATACCGCCGGCTTTAACGCGGCTTTAATCTAGCTTTAACGCAGCTTTAAGCTAGCTTTAACGCGGCTTTAATCTAGCTTTAGCGAAGCTTTTTTGGCACGGGTTATGTACTCAAACTGTTACTGAACCCCCCGCGACAAGGCGGAAATCAAGAAAATACCCCAAACCGCCCCCAAATATTCAAATTTCTAGACAATACAGCAATCTAAATGCACTTTTTGGATACATTTGGCAATTTTAATACATATTTAACAAAATCCATGCAAATAGAATACAAATAAACAGCTTTTAGTGCTAAAAAAAGGGTGGTGAGGGCAAATCTCAGATTTGGCATTTTCTCACATTTTGGATTACCTCCCTTGTTTCAAAGGAAATTGACAACACAATTTGCCAAAAAAATGCCTAAAATTGCCAGCACTGGATTTCTAAGACATGTACCTATCTAAATGAATGCAAAACTGTACGATCCAAGAACTTTGATAACAAGCCATTTTCTATTAAGTTTTCAGATCTATGTTTTGAAACCAAATTTTATATGCACATCTTGTTCTGGGATGAATTTTGAGTAAAACCTCACCCATGAATATGATCTCCATCATGAGTTTAGTGATTTACATGCAATTTACTTTTCCACTTACATCCTTAAGATTTGCCAAATTTCAATTTCATTCTTCATTACAAGCTACCCATGGTAATAGCTAGTCCAAATTCCTGTTTTTAAGGGAAATGTTATATAAAATATGCACATAATGACTCTCTGATGTCACGCGCAGGCTTGTTTTCACCAAATCAAGCATTCGGAACACTTATCCGGGAATATTGGTCCACCCGGGCTGTATGAGCCACAAAATAGTTGAATAAAAAATGGTGACCATTGTTCCATAATCACAAAATAAAAGTAAAAATTTAGCTCTAAATGTGTTTCTGCAGAGTAAATGTACTCAATAAACATTATTTTACTATATTTTATCACACCAGTCAGCAAATATGACACAGGATGGACCAGAAATCACAAAAACAGTGATTATATGCAGCAAGGGAGGTAACTCAGTTCAGCCCATCAAATTTCCAGGTGTTATATTGGTCTAATTTCAAGTTTTTCAACATTTTTACTCAATTATTTCACCTGAATTAAGCCGGTACATTCTTTTCAACACCAAATAACACTTTCTGTTCAATATCAGACACACTTATGTACTCAAACTGTTACTGAACCCCCCGCGACAAGGCGGAAATCAAGAAAATACCCCAAACCGCCCCCAAATATTCAAATTTCTAGACAATACAGCAATCTAAATGCACTTTTTGGATACATTTGGCAATTTTAATACATATTTAACAAAATCCATGCAAATAAAATACAAATAAACAGCTTTTAGTGCTAAAAAAAGGGTGGTGAGGGCAAATCTCAGATTTGGCATTTTCTCACATTTTGGATTACCTCCCTTGTTTCAAAGGAAATTGACAACACAATTTGCCAAAAAAATGCCTGAAATTGCCAGCACTGGATTTCTAAGACATGTACCTATCTAAATTAATGCAAAACTGTATGATCCAAGAACTTTGATAACAAGCCATTTTCTATTAAGGGGGCAGGGGATATATTATTGGCCAATTTTGAGGTTCCGACAGGCCGCAAACAGTCAAGCGGATTTCTTGAAAACAGCAAATAAGACAAGAAAGTATTTATGTGTCAGTCTCAGGGCCTATGCAACATAAATAGAAAATAACATCAAATTGCAAGGCTAACCCCTAGGGTTGTGGAGTTATGGCCCTTTGTTTTTGCCCCTACCCCTCCAAATTTTAGTCAAAAAAATACAAAAGTGACCAATTTCACCCCATACACAGTATTTTTAAACCCAATGCAATCCTATTTTAGGTCACATTTTACATAAATCACATGTCTGAGCTAGGTAAATTCAGCAAGAAAAGTGTCTCCCATACCTGCCGATTTTTTGCTATTTGCTGTCAAAGTTTTTCGCGGTTTCTAACGACGCTAAATTTGAACTTCCGCCAGTGGTGGTAACCTCCATTTTGAAGAGCTACAAATCCTTCAGAGCCAACTGATAGTTAGTTTCTATGATTTTTCAAAATATTAAACACCTTCTTTGTACAAAATAAATACAGAATTGGGTCTTTAAAATGCCAATTTAATTTTTGGTGCCCATAAATAAGCCCTACACTAAAGATTTGATACCACCCCAATATATCCCCTGCCACCTTAAATATATCCTTGATTTGTAAAACCGTCCTTCTACGATCGTTCAAAGATGGGGTCTAGTTTCTATTTGATGACCGATTTATTAACTTCCTGCACGTAAACTAAACTACACTGAGCGGCAATGAAAACGCAACACTTTTTAAACTTGAATATTTCTGTAATCTGTCAACTTATAAACTTGAAATTTTGTATGCTTACATCGATATATATTATCTACAGATTTCAGCTTTTCCCGTTAAAATACTTTAAGAATCACTAGCATTTTGAAGAATATGGACAGATTAGTTGGAAAAACAAAATAACTAGTAGAAAACATGGTGCATATGGCAAAGACAGTCTCCGAAAGATCGGTCGGTATGCTAAATTGTGGGGTATCCGTACTAAAATCAAAGTTTCGTTGAATTTCGCTAAAAATGCATTAAAAATTATAGGATGTAAGAAAAATGTTCAAGTCAAGTGCGATAATTCTTGGATAATTATCCTCACTATATTAGATAAATCACCAAACTTTTACCCTAAATTGTATTACATGATATTACTGAACTAGTCTACATGCTCAAGTTATGTAGTTCATAAATATTTAGACGTAAATTGTGTTTTGAAAATTAAGCTTGTAATTCAAAAGCGCATTTTTCTCCATTTAGTGCAATAATCAGTCTTAAAAGAATAGCTATAGCGACCATGCAATTTATTTCCAGCTACAAATGGTGATACTTTCACCATCCTTGGGGCAAATATAATACAATTTTATTAATCTAAAGACGAGCAGTTTCGAATACGCGTTTGGAGGCGCAAGATTCGAAGCAATGTTATAAAGAAATAAGCAAGTTAATTATTTAATCAAGTTATCACTCCAAGATTATCTCCCTTTGACCATAGAAAATACACCAATGCCTTAATATACCATATTGTTTGATTTTAGTAGTTGTGCGCGAAATAGTGTATAAGCCTCTTCAAAGTACCTGAACTTCACATAGCCCTTCTGCAACAACGGAACAGCATCCCTCTAGCATTCAACGAACGTTTCATAAGATTAATACGTCGTAGATGCACACGATGGATCGCTCCTGACGGTTGTTTTAAAAGATTAAAAAATGCGACTTTATGTTTTGTACTGACCTCAAAACAACTGGTAAAAACTATGTTGCTAAACAAATGTATGTGATTCAAAGTGATATTCATGTGTCACTTGCATATATCTTTTCTATGACAAAATTTCACGATGCTCACATACTAGTACTTATCAAATGTGTTATGCTATACTATGTAAGTGTTGCGTTTTCATTGCCGCTCAGTGTAGTTTCTAAATTTTGAATTACAAAATATTACCTGGTTGGAATTGGTATCATTATGCACCCTGGACGAAATAAGACAAATGTGGCTTTTCCGTTATCTTTCTATAAATTAAATGTGACAAATGTGTGAATAGTACCATGCGCGATTGTTTGATTAAAACCATTATTGTTATACGAGTAGCAATGCAATTTTAAATATAACCTCATTTATACGTCATGTATGTGCAATTTAAATATAACCTCATTTATACGTCATGTATGTGAAAATTTAAATATAACCTCATTTATACGTCATGTATGTGTAATTTAAATATAACCTCATTTATACGTCATGTATGTGCAATTTTAAATATAACCTCATTTATACATCATGTATGTCTAATTCAAATATAACCTCATTTATACGTCATGTATGTGTAATTTTAAATATAACCTCATTTATACGTCATGTATGTGCAATTTTAAATATAACTTCATTTATACGTCATGTATGTGAAAATTTAAATATAACCTCAATTATACGTCATGTATGTGCAATTTTAAATATAACCTCATTTATACGTCATGTATGCGCAATTTTAAATATAACCTCATTTATACGTCATGTATGCGCAATTTTAAATATAACCTCATTAATACGTCATGTATGTGTAATTTTAAATATAACCTCATTCATACGTCATGTATGTGTAATTTTAATGAATTTGAAAAAAAGATTATATAGAAATTACGTTTATACACAGTTAACCTTTATTTTTTCCCCGAGTGTACACAAAAACGAATTTCTAATTGGCCACCCTATTATAATATTATACGATAGATTCGATCAATTAGTCTAAAGTTATGTTATTTTTCTATCCACGCACTAATCTATCGATTTCTATAATAAAACTCGTAAGCACATGCAAAATCATCAATGCGGAACGGTTGGTGCGAAATGGCTTATGTGCACATGATCCACGTGCCCGACATGTATAATTTGGTAAATGGATGAAACGTGTTCTCTGTCGATTGGCTAATAAAACTCCCCAAAAATATAGCGAGAAATACAAATGTGAAGCTCACTGAAGCCGTTAGAATGACAAGTACCGACATTCCAAAACCGAAAATTACGTCAAACGTCGAATTTATAAAATGGGATATTTGTAATTACGCGCGTTGTTTGAACAAATTACTGCGAGAAACATGTTTTCTAACAATGTAATTGATAGTATCGGGTTTTCGATTAGTTGTATTATCCTTCAAATGTTTTTTTTAAATATATAAATCACATAACTAATCAGAAATTAATGGAGTGTATGCATTTAGCTGACGGTCTGAGTGCGTTCCACATTGCACATTCTCGCAAAGTCAAACGTTTTTCAGCAAAGCCAATCGACAGAGAATGCATTCGCACAAAGAACGAAAATATTTCATGCCATGCCCGAGGCCCACGTGCAAAAAAGCATTTTCGCACTTACAGTTACGCATGGATGGTTTATTAAATGAGTTCGTAATTTCATTTCGGAAATCGACTGACTAGTGCATGGAATGAACAAATAACACAACTTTAGATTCATTAAATAGAGGATCTTACATGAGTGACTTTTCATATTGAATTTATTAAACGAGTTGGATAAAAGTGATAAAATACGAGGCTCTGCCGAGTATTTTATTACTTTTATCCAACGAGTTTGATAAATTTAATATGTAAAGACACGAATGTAAGATTCTTTTTATCACATAAACAAAATAAGCCATTTAAATGTAGAAAACTAAAAATAGTAGACCCGCTTCCCCTAAGAGAGAAGAATATTTGGGTGAGTAATTCGGTTAAGAATAAATGAGCATCTAAACATAGTGCAACACAGTGACTGTATTTCAATTACATTTAATTTAATGTTGAAAACGAAAATGAGCCTAGACGGGTAAATTTAAACGGTAATAACGTCACGGACATTTTTAGTAGGCCCTATCCAGTCTTGAAATTAGTTAGGTAAGGGGAACATACTCGTACTAAAAACGGGAAACGTCACGTACATTGTGACGTCATGTTTATGTTTTGACGTCATCACTACTTCGATTATCCGGGATGAGATGGATGAATTTTAAAGAGATGCGATTTTGAAACTCAAAATGCATTAAAGTTGTGCAGGAAGTGTTAGCCTATGCTTTGTTCAAGAAATAAATGTAGGTTTGTGTTTATTTATTATATTTAAATTGAAATGCCTGTGTAAATTCTCGTTGATTTTCAGATTCGCATTGTCCATCGATCTGACCTCTACCGCTGACGAAAAAAATCGCGGTCGGCCATGTTTGTTTATTGTTTTGACAGCGCGTATGAATACATAAAAATAGTGATTAACCCCCTCATTTGCATAGTTATGATTAATTATTCAGTAGTGTAATATCGTTTTTATGTAATGGGCTTTATTACACTCCCACACCGTGGTTTATGTGATAAAAGAATATATTAATTAGCATCATGATTTATAGGGTTAGCAAATTCGAAATTCGGCTAAGTGTATTGGTTCGATGAAATTGTAAAGCACACTCAGTAAACGATATACCTGTATACAATATTCTAATTATATACATTTCTATTGTTTATTAAAAATAGGCTTCGTGGTACTTAATACCTATCCTCATGAGAAGTTGGTGGGCCGTAAACAAACGGGATATGTCGCCTGGTGGAATGTAGGTTGTGTTGCTGTTATGGGTCGAGTGATGGAATGTAGGGTGTGTTGATGTAATGGGTCGAGTGATGGAATGCAGGGTGTGTTGCAGTATTGGGTCGAGTGATGGAATGCAGGGTGTGTTGCTGTAACGGGTCGAGTGATGGAATGCAGGGTGTGTTGCAGTATTGGGTCGAGTGATGGAATGCAGGGTGTGTTGCTGTAATGGGTCGAGTGATGGAATGCAGGGTGTGTTGCAGTATTGGGTCGAGTGATGGAATGCAGGGTGTGTTGCTGTAATGGGTCGAGTGATGGAATGCAGGGTGTGTTGCTGTAACGGGTCGAGTGATGGAATGCAGAGTGTGCTGCTGTAATGGGTCGAATGATGTAATGTAGGATATATTGCTGTATTGGGTCGAGTGTTGTATGAAGGTACTTGCCCAAGGACACAGAAAATGTCAACTCTTAAATACCCCACCACCGGGACCTGGCTATTAGGTATTAGAAGAAAAAAAACTTGCTTTTCCTTGAAAGTATAAGAACCTTTCTGAAAATGACTGGATGATGATTATTTTCTTCTAAGGTAAGTGTATTAAAAGTTTGGGGATCTTCTTACAATAACGTTTCATAAATGATAAACGCCAAAAAGAGTGGACACGGTAATACATTTGTAATGATGTTTACAACCTTATACCCAAAGGAGAAAGACCAGGCAACTCACTCGACCTAAATTAATTGAAAACTCTCTTGAGTATTATGGACTCACACATTTGCAAAGACCGAGTACCTAAAGCTGTGACGTCAGTTTGACGTCTTCCATTATTGGCGTCGTCACGTGTGTCTATTAAACCAATACATATCTTATACATCAAATGTCAGATCGACATGAATAAGATTACATTAAATAAAGGAAGTCATTGTAGTTACGATTGTGTGAAAATGTTAGTGGCAAATAAAATGACAGGTAACATTAAAATGTATACGAACTTTTTAACACCCTGTTATATATTCACAACAGTAAAACGATTATTTGTTCTTATAAATCTAAAATACACATGCATATGCGTTTTATAAAATTAACAATTGAAAACTGAATGCTACCTCGATACACATCTTGGCCAATAATTCATTTATGTAAGACAAATAAAACAGTACCTTAATTGAATGTTGTTGAAAATACTGGATACGTACAATTTAAAACGTTACTGTAATTAATTGTGAAAAAGATCGTGAGAAAATTGCAAATACGACATTCATAGAACTATTTGTATATATCACAACAACAGTCATAACAAATGAAAATAATCACAGATCGCTTAAATGGTAAGACGTTAGTTACTGGTACTTTCTGTAAACTTGTTTAAATGGAAAGAACAAATATATGCTCTACCTAAATCGATGAAATGGTGGGTGACATTGTATATCGCAGATTTAGCTCCATTAATACAAATTGTTAGTGCAGAACGTTTAAGCATTTCTTGACCAAAATTTTCCAACAGTAACAATAACATAAACATTAATGAAATTAATGTTGAATAATGACTATTAAACCCTAATCACAAACATAACTAACATGATTACCTGAATATATTCCTACTTTATCAAATACTTCATTTACGATCTTCTTAAATATGGCGTCTAGATTCGATTAAGCGACCGATTTAACTACATACGTACACGTAGACTGCATTGAACGTCGTTGTGAAATATCCCTATCTGATTGTAAGGACAATTGAATGAATATCATATTACCGATATTGATATACAAATGTAGCTGTATACGGTGCAACTCTGTGTTACTGCATACACAGGTGGCAGTATCAGTGTTTGGTCCGCAAACGATTAAATAAAATAATAAAAAATATATAAAAATGTCCCTACTGAACTAATATACTAACATTATCAAGGTATAAAGCGTACTATATGTCTATATGCCAAAGATTGTGGAACATTTCATCTCGTTGTTTCAACATAAAATACGGGCGCTGAAGAAAAATGGCTATACAAGTCATTCAAATAAACTATAAGATATTAATTCCTACCGAAAATCTCGTCCAATTGTATCTTATAACTGCGAAACAGCAAAACAGTGTTACTTTCGTTATTTAACTTCGCTCAAGGTCATTTTATTTATGCACTGGTTACCCGCTGTGCTCACAGTATCGTAATAATTTTTGGGAATCAAGCCTATTGTAAGATGCAATGTTCCACAATCTTTGGACATAGACATATACTACGCTTTATACCTTGATAGTGTACTATACAGGGAGTTAGATAGACAATCGATATATATACGGTCCATGTAGTGTATTAGTTCAGTGACGGATTTGTTCTTTTTCTTTTCCAAACACTGATACTGCCACCTGTGACTGCATATGGTTCATGGAGTTAATATAATTGACCGTTTTACATTCATAGTTTAATATTACCTTTAAAAAAGCTATAAACCAATCTACTTGTACATTGTAGACTATTTAAAATCGTACTGAAATTAGTTAACAAAATGATTGAAGGCCCCTCGTAAATTGTGAATGTCTTTGTACGCGTAATGTAGAACTATATAAATATGATCGGTGTATACACGATGTATGTGAAGATCATCGTGCCCAAATTGAATAATAGGCACTTTGTAGCATAGCACCATAGATCACGACGAAGCACGCGTAAATACTGATCACGTAGTTTTGTAAGTACATGTATATTAATTTTATTAAACTGTCCACCAGTTGAGGTGACCTGGATATCCCATATGACCAGCTGATGATATTATGTAAATAGAGGATCTTACATGAGTGACTTTTCATATTGAATTTATTAAACGAGTTGGATAACAGTGATAAAATACGAGGCTCTGCCGAGTATTTTATTACTTTTATCTAACGAGTTTAATAAATTTAATATGGAAAGACACGAATGTAAGATTCTTTTTATCACATAAACAAAATAAGCTATTAAAATGTAGAAAACTAAAACCAGTAGAACCGCTTCCCCTATAGAGAGAATAAGATTGAGGTGAGTAATGCGGTTAAGAATAAATGAGCATCTAAACGTAGTGCAACACACTGACTGTATTTCAATTACATTTATTCATTGTTGAAAACGAAGATGAGCCGAGACAGGTATATTTGAACGGTTATTACGGCACGGACCTTTTTAGTAGGCACTATCTTGTCTTGAAATTAGTTTTGTAAGGGGAACATACTCGTACTATGAAACGGGAAACGTCACGTACATTGTGACGTCACGTTTAAGTTTTGACGTCATCACTACTTCGAATTTCCGGAAAGAGATTGATGAATTTTAAAGAGATGCGATTTTGAAACTCAAAATGCATTAAATTTTGCAGGAAGTGTAAGCCTATGCTATGTTCAATAGATTAATGTAGGTTTGTGTTTATTTTATTTGAATTGAATTGCCTTTGTAAATTCTCGTTGATTTTCAGATTCGCCTTGTCTATCGATCTGACCTGTACCGCTGACGATAAAATCACGGTCGGCCATATTTGTTTATTTTTTTGACAGCGCGTATGAATACATAAAAATAGTTAATTATTCAGTAGTGTAATATCGTTTTTATGTAATGGGCTTTATTGCACTCCCACACCGAGATTTATGTGATAACATAAATTAAGACCACGACCGATATCATGGTTTGAATGTGCGTCTTGAAAGCGTCGGATCGAAGGTTCGCATCATGATATAATCTAGTTTAGAAACATTTCATCGGTTGGGGAATCTACTAAATTGCCATCCTGGTATAGCGGTTGCGAAGTACAATTATTCAACGATATGAGTTTTATGTCGAAAATTATCCAGTATAATAGGCCATATTTGCCACACATTACCGTATTCGGGGCCCAATTTGGACAAGGAAGAGTGAATCAATCAATTAAGAATCAGTATGATACTAGACTACCTTAATTGCAAATTAAAACTTCGGATGGGTTCCGTCGTCGAAAAATAAACGATTCTTACAGTTTCGTAGGGTGTTCTAGAAAACTTTCGTATGAAAATGGACAGTTTGCATGTGCAATAAAGCACAGAAAGAAATTCTGTTAAAACGGAAGCGATAAATGATCTAATGGATATGAAAGCATAATTGTTTTCAGTTTTAATCTTTTTAAAAAAATATCTTCCGATATAGCTCTGTACACTTTAACTCTACATCTTTTGATTAATAGTGTAGCAACGCTTTTTATGTTTTTTTTTAAATTTTCACCACTTTAAACGTCAATTTATTCAATGTTCACGATTTGGTGATATTTTTGCTCATGTGCCTCAATGCCAATGAAGCCATATTATTCCCAACGCAGTACCGTATGTAAATAACGTTAGAACGGACGGACGGATAAAACGCGTAACGTTGTGCGACGTTACCCTTTTTGCGTATATCAAATTTTCTCTAAAAGCCAATGTTGTGGAAAATAATGCGTGACGACCCCCTTTTTTATTGTATGAGTTTATTCTGTAAAATCTTCCCAACAATACAGTATATTTTATAAGTTGATTGAATCACTTTTTTTGACCAAATTACGCCATGGAGTGAGTATAGTGTAGCATTTGCGGAGTAAAATATCAACAATTTTTTTTTTGAAACCTTTTTGAGTTAGAAATTGGAAGTCGCAACCGTTATTAATATTGCCTATACGTATTCAACGGATGGAGGACTAAAGAATAGAGTTTTTTAAATTAAGATAGAACCTAATTTGACGGAGATACACGCTCAAAACCTCGTCAAAACCTTGCTTATTACATACGAGTGGTCAAAACAACAAAGCCCCGTGTCATATTGTTTGTGTCGATGAGTTTAAAAGAACTCGTGTGTAATTAGCACGAATGTAAGATTCTATTGACCACATAACCTTAGAGAACACCCATTAACGTTCAAAACGCTGTAACAGTTGCACGTTAGATAGGTTTCATTTAAATTTAACGTTACCATCAGCGCGACATCATGACGACGTTTGTATCATATTGACATCACGGCTCGATTCATGCACGGTTTGGCTTTCGTTACGTCTCCCTGAACCAAGAAAGCCAGCAAGCAAGCAACCAACCAACCAACCAACCAACCAACCACAACCAACCACAACCAACCAACCAACTAACCAACCAACCTTCCTTCATAGAAGGGTTCTTAGAAAGATAATACATTCATCTTACAAACTTCAATTTATCGGATGAGTTGGAGACATGATAAGTCTTAAAAGTTATAGCTAGTTTGCAATAGAAAAATAGCGTGTGTTTTAAATATTTCTCTATAATAACTACACCTACAAGTACGAAATTTTGCACGAATAAACGAAATGTATACACCTAATACACACTGAATTTTCAGCAACATCAAGAGTGAGTTTAAAAGTTTTGTTTATAAGTTCTATGTAACATATTTGTATTTTCGTATGAAATATCAAGTTAGAAGACTTGGTATTTGCAACAGCCAATTTTACGGTGACGTGATACGCCTAACGGTATATTAACGTATTTGCAACCAACATATAGCTAGTTTGCGATAGAAAAAAATCGTGTTTTTAAAACATTTCTCTGTAATTACTAAACCTACATGTATGATATTTTGCACGAATAAATGAAATATATGTACCTAATACACACTGAAATTTCAGCAACATCAGAATTCAGTTAAAAAACTTTCGTTCATAAGTTCTATGTAACATATTTGTAGTTTTGTATGAAATATCAAGTTAGAAGACTGGATACTTGTAACAGCCAATTTTATGGTCATGTGATACGCATAACGGTATATTAACCTATTTGCAACCTACTTAATATAAGACATGCGAGGCCCGTCTGTGAATATGACGAAGTACATGTTATTGCTGTACATTGCTTACAAGCGACACATCTAAATAAACCGAATCACAAGGGCCTCCAAAGTCTTGTCTTTATAACAGCAATCCCAATTTAGCCGATCACGGATTGTAACGGTTAAATAATTAAAAGTAAATCATCAATGTAATACCAGATTACCTCCCTGCGTTAAACTGTAAATACGCATGTAATTTCAATATGTAATAAAGAATAACTATTTTTTAATAAGTGACAAAAAATTATGAAATTCAAAATGGGACTAGGTAGGAAGTTATTGTAGTTCTGTGTAATTTTTTAACAAAATCTGTTGAATAGATTTTTAGAAATCTTTAAAAAACACGATTTTTTTCTATCGCAAACTAGCTATACTATAAAACACGCGAGCCCGTCTTTGAATCTGACGAAATATATTTTATTGTTGTACTTTGTTTACAAGCGACACGCCTAAAAATTGAATCATACGGACCTCCTAAGTATCGTCTTTATAACAGCAATGTTAATCCGTCGATCACGGATTATCACGGTTAAATAATTGATAGTAAATCATCAAATGAAAACCAGATTACCACCCTGCGTTAAACTGTCCATAAGCATGTAATTACAATATATGATAAAGTGTCAATTTCCTTTTAATTGGTGACTAAATATTATGAAATTTGGAATGGGAGTTGGTAGGAAGTTATTGCAGTTTTTGAATTTATTACCACATAGAATAGAATAGATTTTTAGAAAACTAAAAAAACACGATGTTTTCTATCCCAAACTAGCTACAACAAAATGTCATAAAGAAATTTAATTTCCGTTTTTAAAAGGCGAATCTGAAAATATGAACAAATATTTGCCAAGGCGCTTTAATTAAAAAAAAAACAATAAAAAGAAGCCTACAATTTATTAAAGCATTCAATGCCTGCACATCCAAAATCACATCTCGTCAAAAATCAATATGGCGTCCAAAAATCCGAAGTTGTCATGACGTCAAAATCCATGATAAAGTCACTCAGTATGATTCGCGTTTTTGGCTTGGGGCGAAGCCCCAATGCCATTGTTATGATACCAGTTTCTCAGCCTACTAGAATTGACCGTCCAAAATCCCAAAACTCCCAATTACCACTTTCATGCGCAATATAAAAATTGGTCTCACTAGCCCGCCTTTAAAAATGCAGAACATCACTATTTAACATTACAGTTTCATAAAAAAGTGTAAAAGAAATATTTTTGAAGCAAAATTGCTAAGCATTGACTAGGACATAGTTTCTATTGTTTACATATTCATGCGAGAATAAGTTCCTCACTTGACGATCTTATGCCGAAAGGATACGAGTGTTTACGGAGACAGTAAAAAGAAACACTTTTTTCTGAGACATTTTTTAAAGACATTATATTTGGTATTTATATAAACATATTTTAAATATTGTTATTTCATTTTGCGTTTAATAACAAGACATTCCAGAAAAAATAAAAAAATATTTTTTTTATTTTTTGGATACCGTAATGCCCCATACATAAGTTGCACTTCTTGAAACAAATTACCAAAATACCGCGATTGTCCATACATGAGTCGATACTCTGTATAAGTCGCACCCATCAATTTTTTTTAAATCTCTTTAATTTAACATACTTCAGTATTAGAAAGTCGACTTCAGCCATAAGTTTCAAAATCTTTAAGAAATTGTTTGCCAAAACATTAGCAAGGTAATACTACATGTTGTTCAATTGTCACAGTCTCTGTGACTGTGCATGTATGTGGTTAGTGGGAGGCATAAATGTCTTTCGGACATCTCTTGTTTACTAGTACTTAAACTAGATAGGCATGTTGAGCATGGCCAATAGATTAAACTTTCAACTTTGTACGGTCAACATAACTGTACACTGCAGCTGGCAGTACAAGAGCGTGGATCCATTTACATATACTTCAGTTTAGTCACTAAATTTCTTCCCAAGCATACACAGTTTAGCCCCAGGCCTTCAGCGCTTACAGCGCTTTGATTTTAACTGTCAGGATGAGCGTTTCCCCTTACCAAACAGAGACACAGGATACATAGAATAAAATTATTCTAAGTCGTGATAATAATTAAAAGTACCCGGCATGGTGACATGAATTCACGATGGCGGATGGCAACATTGTTTGATGACAATGAAATTACACCGCGGTTTAATTTGATAACTACCAGTTATTTCGAGTGCAATAAAACATTTAACTATTATGTTTCGATAAATATCCTATTTAATTTATCTATAAACTTCACACAATATCTTATTTCATGGTTTGCAGATAACTTTTATAACAAATAGCTGCACTACTTTTAGTGGAACTTCTGTTCGAAAAAGTGAATAAGTTGAAATGAATTTGGGGCGCCCCACCGGGTTAGGCTCCAAGAGGGAATTGTCAAATATTAATAACATACTAATTACGCAATATATTAAACAGAAAAGTTGTTGATTATTGTGTGAAAGATTAAATTTTATTCCATTCGTAATCACCTAAATCTTTATTTTAAAATATTGATTTCGGTGATCACTCGGTGAAAAAAACTCGATATTAAACCAAAATCAACTAATATTTTTGAAATCGAAACTACATTTAATTTATAAAACATTTGTTTAGATTGTCTTAATTAAATTGATAACAACTGTGTAAAAGGTGTTTTCAGAAAAAATGAGTGTTGCTTATTATGTTGTGCGTGTTAACATCAAGTTAACGTACATTTAATACATGTCACTAATCACTCGCTACGTGAAATATATTTTATACCACGCCCAAAGAAGATACGATATTTGTTCAAATTGATCTCGACATATCATAATCTGTCTTAACGATTTTTGATGGTGTATATATCAGTTCAATGAAACATCGGTAATCTGAACAATTTCAATTTGTTAGTGCAGAACTGTTGAGCAGTAATAAATTTACCCGATCAACATAATACCAAACAGTAACAATGACAATGTCATAAACGTTAATGAAATCAGTGATGTACAATAATGACAATAACACCATAATCACAAATATAAATAACATTTTACCTGAATAGTTCCTTAATTTGTCAAATCGCAATTGCTACTTCTCAAATATGGCGTCTAGTTTCGGTTTGGTGACCGACTTAACTACATACACGTAAACTGCATTGATCGTCATTGTGAAATACTTCTATGGTTGTCAAGGTCATTCAAATGAATGGGTGTCATATAACAAATGTCGATATAAGGGTATAGTGTTCAACATACCTACAATGTAACCGCCTATCGTACAAGAAGTTAAAATTATTGACATTTTTATAATACATTCATAATCTAATATACACACTGATTGGCTCTGCTGTAAAACATAATTTACAACAACAAAACATAACCGAAAACAGTAGACTTAATGTAATACGTCCAACTGCCAACACGATGTTCCCAATAAAGAAGTTTATATTACAATGCATTACATATTTTAATATACCGTAATAAAACTAGTTTCTAAATTTTGAATTACAAAATATTACCCGGTTGGAGTTGATATCATTATGCACCCTGGACAAATATGATAAATGTGGCTTTTCCGTTATCTTTCTATGAATCAAATGTGACAAATGTGTGAATTGATACATGGGAGCTTGTTTGATTTAAAACATAATTCTTATACAAGTGTCAATGAAATTTTAAATATATCCTCATTTATACGTCATGTATGTGCAATTTCAATGAATTTGAAAAAACGGATTAGATAGAAATTACTTTTATACACAGTTTACTTTTATTTTGTGACCGAGTGTATTGATTCGATGAAACAGTAAAGCACACTCAGTAAACTATATACATGTATATAATATGTTCATGTTCTATGGTTTATTAAAATAGGCCCTTAAGTATTAAATACAAGTCCTCATGATAAGTGGGGGCGCCGTAAACAAACGGGATATGTCACAAGATGTAATGTAGGGTGTGTTATTGAAATGGGTCGAGTGATGGAATACAGGGTGTGTTGCTGTAATGGGTCGAGTGATGGAATGTAGGGTGTGTTGTTGTAATGGGTCGAGTGATAGAATGTAGGATGTGTTGCTGTAATGGGTCAAGTGATTGAATGTAAGGTGTGATGCTGTAATGGGTCGAGTGATGGAATGCAGGGTGTGTTGTTGTAATGGGTCGAGTGATGGAATGTAGGGTGTGTTGCTGCAATGGGTCGAGTGATGGAATGTAGGGTGTGTTGTTGAAATGGGTCGAGTGGTGGAATACAGGGTGTGTTGCTGTAATGGGTCGAGTGATGGAATGTAGGGTGTGTTGTTGAAATGGGTCGAGTGATGGAATACAGGGTGTGTTGCTGTAATGGGTCGAGTGATGGAATGTAGGGTGTGTTGTTGTAATGGGTCGAGTGATGGAATGTAGGGTGTGTTGTTGAAATGGGTCGAGTGATGCAATACAGGGTGTGTTGCTGTAATGGGTCGAGTGATGGAATGTAGGATGTGTTGTTGTAATGGGTCGAGTGGTGGAATGTAGGGTGTGCTGTTGTAATGGGTCGAGTGATGGAATGTAGGGTGTGTTGTTGTAATGGGTCGAGTGGTGGAATGTAGGGTGTGCTGTTGTAATGGGTCGAGTGATGGAATGTAAGATGTGTTGCTGTAATGGGTCGAGTGATAGAATGTAGGGTGTGTTGTTGAAATGGGTCGAGTGATGGAATGTAGGGTGTGTTGCTGTAATGGGTCGAGTGATGGAATGTAGGGTGTGTTGCTGTAATGGGTCGAGTGATTGAATGTAGGGTGTGTTCCCGTAATGGGTCGAGTGATTGAATGCAGGGTGTGTTCCTGTAATGGGTCGAGTGATTGAATGCAGGGTGTGTTGCTGTAATGGGTCGAGTGATTGAATGCAGGGTGTGTTGTTGAAATGGGTCGAGTGATTGAATGTAGGGTGTGCTATTGTAATGCGTCGAGTGATGGAATGTAGGGTGTGTTGCTGTAATGGGTCGGGTGATGGAATGTAGGGTGTGTTGTTGAAATGGGTCGAGTGATGGAATGTAGGGTGTGTTGTTGAAATGGGTCGAGTGATGGAATGCAGGGTGTGTTGCTGTAATGGGTCGAGTGATGGAATGTAGGGTGTGTTGTTGTAATGGTTCGAGTGATGGAATGTAGGGTGTGTTGCTGTAACAGGTCAATTGATGGAATGTAGAGTGTGTTGCTCTAATGGGTCGAGTGATGGAAATGAATGCGAACTGTGCAAGGAATGTTAATTTAAAAGGGACTTGATACCAACAGAAGCTTTTGTAACGTGAATAATACAGGCTTTATAAGAAATATACTATTATATAAAGGGAACTACTTGATACTGATCCCTGTACCATTCGATTTGTAGACTATTTAAACGCGTACTAAAATTACGTTTTACTTTTAGCGAGAGTGTGCGTGTTATTTTCATCAAAAACATTTTATTCTTCAATTGGAACTGCTAGGTACAGTAACATTACTATTATATTGTACTACATTTAAAAAGGCATTCCCTATAACTAGCATTTTTGTCTCTACTATCACATTAAATGAGCTTAATGAACAAAGCACTATCAATTATCATAATTTGTCAGAAGAAAGGGTGTGCAAATATGTCTCTATAATGTCAAAAATATGTTTAAATTCGCCAATAATAATTTATCGCTACCAGCAATTTATTATGATGTCGTCAAAGGGAAACAACTCGTGGCTATTTTGAAATATGATTCCATTCTTTTCTCGGTAATTAGTGGGAGGTTTTGTTAAAGATTTGAGGAGTTTAAGCAATAATGATTCTCATTTAATGTATAATATTCCTGAATCGATTTAAACTATCAAAGTTATAGGGAACGCCTCTTTAACCTTGAAGTTAAACAAAAAATAAATATCAATAAAGTGAACTTATTGAAGCATAACAGCAATTCCATTCCAAATCTTGCTCGTTCACAAACACAAAAACTATCTAATGATACTTGTTAAGTTTATGTCATTATTACAATATAGGCCTAACTTCAAAGAGCAAACACTTATTTAGCTAAAGACTAAAAAGTGTACTTAAAAAGATATTCAAGAAACATTACACTTTTTCTACTTTCGGTTTGCAAGGTCATGAAGTTTTGCATGATGAAAGTTCATAAATATGTTTCATAATCATTTCTTTGTAAGAGTTTGTTCCTTATACTATTGACCAAGTCGCCGATAACAAACTTGGACTTTTAATGTCATGTAGACTTTGATTGAGACCTAAGCGTGAGTAATTGTTACTTGCATTGAGTTTTGAAATCGAACAATTGTATTAAAGACTTTAAAACACTTCAGAGCATGGTCGGATGTTGAAAATAGGCCCGGCATGATAATTCACCCTCGGGCAAAATACCTCGCGGTGATTATAAATGTTCCGGTCCGATTATCACCTTCCGGCCCTGTGATGTGTCCTGTAATAACCTCTTACATGTGTTACCTTAACGAAAGTATACTCAATTATTTATCTCAGAAATAATTGCAGTTATTTTATGAATATCTCTGTTTGTAGTTTCTATTTTCACTTGATCGTTTGTTTATGTACGCACCGCTTGAAATTATCATTTGGCCCTTTCATAATTTATCCGTAGCAAACACCATACAGACTTAAAGCGATAAGTTGTCTAACACGGTCACAATATGGTATCGGAAGGTCTTAATAGATGCAAGGACGGGTAAATATTTTCTTACACACATTGAAATTACTACAGTTGGAATTATATCTCTAACGCGGTATTGGGATCTGTTTCACTTAAAGTACAACCAAACACTTTAAAATCGCACCACTAAAGTTTATTTTGTCAAAATTCATGTGTTGCTAAAATTAATAGTTTACAGAGTTTATTCAATTCAGAAAACGAAATTTTCATTCCGAATACCTCACCCAAAGAACGTTTTTGATTTTGCATGTTTCTGCACGTGCGGCTCGATCGCCTGAGCCAGAAAGCAACATTACATAGGCTGTGTCACTGTAATTGTTTTCACATGGCTACGCACAGTGTCAAAAGAATACCGGATGTTAATAAACAAACCAAAAGTACATTATTGCATTTTCATAACGATTCCGTTCATAATTGTCCATATAACGGTAAATCATTTTAACTCATGTGTAATGAGTTTTCTCCCGTTTAAGGCCGAAGTACCCAATGTGTTGTCTTCAAACTCCTTCATAGAGTTGGTTTGAGGTGTCGTAGACGCGCCACAAGAAATATCCTGACAGTCTGATGCTAATACACAAGATTTCAAGGTTACATAATGCTTGAAATCATCATAGGTTCGTACACTAAGCATATCTGAACTTAACTCAGTCGTATGGCATTAGCCACACAGCCAAAGCCACATAACATTAATCATTCAAGTTTAGCTTTGCTTAAATGCTGGAAAACATCACGTCGAATATAATTACTATCCTATCACGTAAATTTAGTTTTTCTTGAGGAGGAAAAACCACATGCATACATTAATGTAGCGGACTCCTATACTTGCTTTTGAAATTGCAACTTTCACTTTAATTGGTCACTCTGTTATCTATTTCATAATTAATTTAAAACTCGTAATAATGGCATGAAACTCAAACAACTCGTTGTGTTTAGACTGATGATTATTAAATAGATAATAAATAACCATAGATTGACGTTTTTTTCACTAAAACTGATATTTCATATGTGGTGCGTTTTTAAAGCGTTTCAGTGTAAACAGGTTGAGTGGGTATAAAATAGTGATATTGGAACAAATGATTATCGTTGTCATCGTCATCGTCATTTAAATTGGCTTGTTAAATACATGTGGCCATTAACCTCATTTGACAAAATAGCTCAGTAGTTTGGTCATTGGGAATAATGCCGTTTTGCCAATGCAGACACGAATTCGAGGCTTAGTTGTGTAATAAAACTATATATTATGTTTTATTATTTTAGACTGACAATCAAATGTGAAACACCAAATTCGCTTGTGAAATATTCATTTATGATTTTCTTAAAATATTATTTTCACATCAGTAAAATAATCATTTTTTCTTATAAATCTAAAATACACATGCATATGCGTTTTATAACATGAACAATTGAAAACTGAATGCTACCGCGATACACAACTTGGCCAATAATTCATTTATGTAAGACAAATAAAACAGTACCTTAATTGGATGTTGTTGCATATACTGTATACGTACAATTAAAAACGTTATTATAATCCATTGTGAAGAAGATCGTGAGAAAATTTTAAGTACGACACTCATAGAAGTATTTGTATACATCACTTCAACAGCCATATCAAATAAAAATAATGGCAGATCGCTTGAATGGTACGACGTTTGTTACTGGTAATTTCTGTAAACTTGGTTAAATGGACAAGACAAACATATGATCTATCTAGATCGATGAAATGATCAATGATTTCTGTTTATATTGACATTGCAGATCGCAAATGTAGCTAGATCAATACTAATTGTTAGTGCAGAACTTGTTAGCATTTATTGATTTACCCGACCAACATTATCAACAGGAGCAACAACATACACGTAAATGAAAGTAATGATATTGAATAATGACTATTACACCAAAATCCAAACATAACAAACATGTTTACCTGAATATTTCCCTAATATTTCAAAACCTTCCTTTACGATCTTCACAAATATGGCGTCTACATTCGATTAAGCGACCGATTTTATTACATACGTACACTGCATTGATCGCCGTTGTGAAATACCCCTATCTGATTGTAAGGACAATTTAATGGATATCATATTACACATATTTATACAGCTGTATACGGTGCAACTCTGTCTAACCACATATCGTACATAAAGTTAATATAATTGACCGTTTTACATTCACAATTTTATTTTAATCTAATTTTCCATTTAAAATGGACTATAATACTAACCAAAACAGTTAACCGAAGGCATATGTGTTTTATAAATATTAATAGAACTATCCGTAGGAATTTTCTGAAACTTAGTCTAAAGTATAATCCATACATTAAAAGGCTGATGATAACATTTCGTCAAAATATTTGATTTGCATCACAGTCAAAACATTTATTTAGTGACACCATATATCAAGATGAAATTCACAAATGTACAGTTACATGGGCGGTTTTCTTAGGCCCAGATTTTCACAAATGCTTATATCTATTGATCTCATTTGAATATTGATTATTGTTTCATTTTGTCAGCATATTGTTGTTTAAATTTTGTTGTACATATTATGTATGTTGACTGCATAATAAATGTCCATCTTTCAATTCAATAGCTACTTGTGTTATTCATTTGTCCAATTATTGTTCGACCACTCCAAATATAGCACACAAACATACATTTTATAAATGTGTGTAAGGCTTTTATCGTATAACGTTTTTATATTTTTGAACGACATTTGTGTACTTGTTATTTACGACCTTGGAATACGATTAAATTAGTTTGATCTTCAAAAATACGAAACGGACGTTCTTTGACACCATGAAAAATAGAACCATTAATATACACACAAACTCTATGAATAAGCGTTAACTCATAAATGTTTTTAGGTTTATTCCATTCATATTAAACACTTATCGTCGTTTTCATTTCGAGAACGGCATTCTTACATTCTATATTAGTTAAGGGACCTTCGCATAAAGACGCTTGGTCTTTGTTTAAAGTGTTTTGTATGTTTGTGTTGGAAAGGTAATTGTGTATTTTATCGTTATCAATGTGGTCAGATGTGTATAACGTTTCATAAAAGTTAACCTCTTCTTGTAAGATATCGTGTATGTTATTTATTTGTTTGTTGTTAACTGTGATTGAGGACATGACTTTTCTTGATTGCCTAGCCTTTTCTAAGTTTGAGAAGAATTTGCCATTTTTTTCATTTTCTAATGTTTTTATACGAGCTCTAATTTTTGCTCCAGTTGCTTTTTGGTCATAAATATTTTGTATTTCAGTTTTGATAGAGTTTAGTTTTGCTTTTATGAATACATACTGATGAGTATCGCTTTCTAGACGCACAAGTTTTTTCTCGAGTTCGCTTAGTTGCTGTTTATTTTGTTTAGCTAAACCTTTGGAGAAATTAATAGATTCTTGTTTTATTTCATGTTTAATAATTTCCCATTTTACTTGTGGATTGTAGTGGTGATGGTAAGTTTTAACGTCGTTTATATGACGTGTTATATGTTGTATATAATCGTTGTTTAGTAATAGAGAGTTGTTTAATTTCCAGTAACATGGACCTCGTTTGGTTGGGAGTCTAAGTTTTAGTGAAACTGCCATGTGATCAGTAAAATTTATTTGTGCTGGTCTTATATCACAAGTGGAAACCATAGGGCAAGCGTTTTTGTCAATTAGCCAGAAATCTATTCTACTTGTCTGAAGTCCGTTTTGTCGTCTCCATGTAAATTGCTTTGTAAGCGGGTGTTTTGTTCTCCATATATCTGTTAGATTTAATGTTGTTATAAATTCGGTAAGAGTTCTTGTAGTTGTTATGTTTTTTGTTGTGTTCGTGATTCTATCGTTGCTTGAGAGTACGTCATTAAAGTCTCCGGCAATAAGCTTTATTCCAAGACTATCAGCGCTAGTAAGGTTGTTTAAAGATTCAAAGAAAGATGATCTTGCCTTACAGTCATTATTTGCATATACGTTTATTAGTGTAAATATCGAATCTGATAGTTCTATGTTTAAAAGTGTATATCTACCGTTAGGATCTTGTATCTCGTTTAAAACAGAGTACTCAAGTTTATGTTTGATAAAAATGGAACAACTACAACTGTGTGTCGTGCCAAAAGCATGAAACATGTCCCAGTCGGTGAATTGTTGGCTTACAGAATTGATCAAGCAACGAGAAAAGTGGGTTTCTTGTAAAAATATTATGTCGATACGTTGTTGTATCAACCATTGGTTTAATCTTTCACGTTTCGCTGAATCACGTAAACCCTGTGCATTTAGCGAGGCTAGATGCAGGAGTGTGGTATTATTGTTTAATTTGGTCAGCATTAATTAATTAGGTTAAGTATAATGTGAATGTGTGCATGTTTAATATTGTTGTTGAATATATTTAATTTATATGAATTATGTCTAGGAAATAGAATGTGTTTACAAAATCAGAAAATTTGCAACGGAGTAATGTACTTACAAAGAGTGTAAACATATATATTAATAATCGTTTCATCATCTTATCGAAACGAGATGTAAAATGAGAAATGGATTTGTTGTGAAACATAATGCGTTTACAAACATACCTATATATACATACATACATTTAAATTATATAGTAAGTATATGAAACATAGAATAATTGCTAACTAACTAAGAAGTAATTACTTCTGTGTAAGTGTATAATTATGTGACATCTTCATTATGCCAGATATTTTCTACAATGTTTATGGCTATCGATATAGCTAACATATTTTCACAACGTTTGTATAAATCACAAATTCTATAATCAAAGTCCGTTTTGCAGTTCATGGTTTTCGTGTAAAGGTAAGTGTTATAATGAATCATGGAATTATGTATTCACGTTATAAATAGTTCTTAGCCTTCTTGTCCGACCGTTGTGTTCGACTATGCAGTTCGTCCACTGGTGTTGGTGGCGATCTAGCAGGAGCTACAGATTGTCTACCTTTGTTCGGTGTGTATTGTCCACTGTTATTGTCAATGAAGCGAATTATCGACTGTTGCACACGTTCCGTGTTCCTCGTGGAACTAACTGACCTGCTTCTGTGTGTATGCATTGGCGATGTGTTGACCTGGGGCGGACCCGACGGTGTACTTTTTGTGGTACCTCCTGTTGATGAATTGCTGGATACATTTTCATCTCGCCTTTTGTCGCCAGTGTGTTCCTAATATGTATCATTGGAAGGATTACTTTCACAATCCGACTGTTTATGTCCGCTTAACTTGCAGAAGTTACATACCCAGTCATTGGGGCACTGTTTATATCTGTGTCCGTCTTCGAGACACGTCGTGCACCGCACCTGCTTCTCGGGTTTTGTGTTCTGACCATTATGTAGGACACGTCCTACAAACTGTCCAAAACTCATGTTATAAGGTAGAGGCTCTTTAAGGGTGGACGATTTGACAATTACAATTCTGTCTCCAGTTGCACAGTTTGTCAATTTTCCGTTTATCCGAAGCTTTTCCCTCATATTGGAAATAACATCTAGTCCACGCAATGTTAATGTTCGTACAATACACCCATCATCAACAGAAAGGGGAATATTTTTTATGCATATTCGGGTTGTGATTTCACTGCCTAGGCGATCAGGATTTGTGTTGAGAACCGAGACTACATGTCCCCTTAATGGTATCCCCTCGGTCAACAAGATAACTTTATCAGTCAGATTATCTAGGTAAATTCGCCACATTGTCCGCACCCTCTGTAGCCCAGTGATATGAGCCATATTAATATGCGTACCAATAGCATTATACAGTTCCGCATGGGTAAGCCACTCGGCTCGATCAGGTCTCCTACCTTGGAATAACTCGCTTTCCCTAAGAAAGACGAGCGGCGGGCCGCCATCTTGTGTAATATCCGGATTATCCGAAGTTGGTACACTTTGTAAATTATCCATTTTTCACGATAAATTACTTCAAAATATGTTCGTAATGGTATTATCCAACACTATATATATGTTGCTATGTTTTAACAGCTTAAAGTCTACAAAAAAGCACAACTTTATTGCTTCTTATATATGTTTTATGTATTGGTGTAGAAACACAGCCTTGGCAGATGTCGCTTACACCAAAAAATCGTCAAATTAGATCTAGTTAAACAAAAGTCAAACTCGAAATAAGGCGATTTTTTCAAAATTGTATTTTTATTTTTTAATGGTCAAAGGGCGGTAATTTGGTCGAATATCTTTTGTGAGGCTAAAAGAGGGTTATTATATTCTTAGATATGGTTTTATTCTCAGTATTTTATCATTTAGTTTTGTTTCCATGGTGACAATATACACTTAAAACAAACTTTATTATATAATTTATATAAAAATGGTCGTACGCCTGATTGACTTTAAACTGTACGCTGTTGGTTAACACATTAAAAAACAACATAAACAGTATTTGCTAATGGTATTTTTATGCTGCGAATATCTTGAATATTTGTTCGGATGATTGTGCCTTCGCTGCCAACCGAAAAGAGCATCGGTGCATTAGCATGGCGGTTCAGCTGCCTCCACACAACAAGTTTGAGCTTAGAACATCGATTCCTAGCGAATGACACAGTCAAAGACCGACCTGGATGTAAAAGCTAAAGGTATTGAACCCGAGCTATGAGGAAACATGACACATGTTTTGCCACTGTAATTGGTTCCGCATGGCTGCACACAGTGTCAAAAGAATGTCGGGTGCCAATAAACAAGCCAAAAGTACTTTATTTCATTTTCATAACTATTCCATTCATAATTGTCAATAAAAAGGAAAATAATTTTAGTACACTTCTTAACGAGTTTTCTCCCGTTTAGAGCCGTATGTCCAAATATTTTGTCTTCAAGCTCCTTCATAGTGTTGATTTGAGGTGCCATATAAGCACCACGGGAAATATCCTGACAGTCTGATGCTCATAACCAAGATTTCAAGTTTAAATAAGGCTTGAATCCATCTTAATAATACATAATGCGCATATCTGGACCGCACTCGGTCGTATGGTATTAGCCAGACAGCCAAAGTCACATAATATTTTTACTTCAAGTTAAGCTTTGCTTGGATGGTTAGAAACATCACGTCGAACATAATTCTATCCTATTACGTAATTAATTTTAATCTTTAGGAGGAGAAACCACGTACATGCATCAATGTAGCGGGCTCATATAATTGCTTTTGAAATTGTGACTTTCCCTTTCATGGGTCACTGTGTTATCTTTATCATAGTTTATTTTAAACTCGAAATAATGGCATAAAAATCACACAACTCGCTGTGTATAAGCGCTCAAAATAGTATGAGAAGTATCGTATCTACAATAAGACATATTTCTGCAGTTATTTCTACAGTTTTAGAATGTCACCTAGGTATTACGGATGGTTGTTCTGGCGTGGAAGACATGTTAGTAATAGGAAATCACAAAAAGTTTGTAACGTCAGTTTAATACTTTGACATATTCAAAATATCAACTTTTCATGGTACGAATTCTCGCCCAGATATTCGGTATCAGGGCACTGTTTTAATTACAATGCGTAAATGTCGCGTAAATTTACGTATAGATATCTCTCTTACACAAACTCGTAAGTGTGTTTTACTAAACGATCGCAAGTACTTGCATACATTTACGCAAAAAATATTAAAGATTGAACGTAATTAGGGACACAATATACCCAATATAACAAATATAACGGGTACCAAAATGAATAAATATGCGTCAAGATTTGATGATTAATCACGCCTACGACAACAAGTGACGGTCTAAAACAACAAACGACGGTCTAAAATAACATAAGTGCGTGTTAAAAACTCTTCACTTACGTTCATATTTGCCATTTAGGGTTGCCCAACCTTGGCGTAGAAATAAGCCAAAACTTACGACAGAAAGTGAACTCAAATATCTTTGTAAAACGCATTTACGCAAATATTATCGACGGACGCAATATTTTAGGAAAACTTAGGTTTGCGCTAGCGTAAATGCTTTGATAAAACAGTGCCCAGGACACTGTTTTACTAACAATGCGTAAATGTCGCGTATATTTACGCATAGATATCCACCTTACGCAAACTCGTAAGTGTGTTTTACTAAACGATCGCAAGTACTCGCATACATTTACGCAAATAATATTGAAGATTGAACGTAATTCGGGACACAATATAACCAATATAACAAATATAACGGGTACAAGAATGAATAAATATACGTCAAGATTTGATTATTAATCACGCCTAAAACAACAAGTGACGGTCTAAAACAACAAACGACGGTCAAAATCAACATGCGACGGTCAAAAATCATCAGTGCGTGTTAAAAACTCTTCACTTACGTTCATATTTGCCATTTAGGGTTGCCCAGCCTTGGCGTAGAAATAAGCTAAACCTTACGACAGAATGTGAACTAAAATATCTTTGTAAAACGCATTTACGCAAATATTATCGACGTACGCAATATTTTAGGAAATCTTAGGTTTACGCTAGCGTAAATGCTTTGATAAAACAGTGCCCAGATCCGCAAAAAAATCATGCGATTATCACTAACGATATTTGTGTAGATAGCTCAGTGTGTTACAAGCATGTATTCATCACCATTGCCATTATAACCACCGTACTTCATAGCCCTATAAGTTGCATTAACAACTTAAAAAATAGCGTGTCGTCATTTTGTGCGCCGGGTTGCCGTTAGTGACTAAGTTTAAACACCTGCAACTATAGAACCACGTATTTATTTACCTTCATAATTGCAAAGTTTGAAGAAAAATAATTGACATTTGATATGATAAAATTTTTGATTTTTGTGTTTAAAAATACGGGTTTTATGAAATAGTTCTAGTAATTATTGAACGTCCCACGTACACTAACAGGATACTAAAATATCAAAGTTTAAAAAGCGTTCGGTAAGCTGTTTTGTCCAGTATATATACCAATCGACTTGTAGACTATTTAAACTCGGATTTATCAAATTAGTTAACGATATGATTGAAGGGCCCTCGTATATTATGAATATCTTTGTACACGTATGTAGATCTAGATACATATTATCGATGTAAACTGAGCGGCAATTAAACTTGAATATTTCCGTAAACCTTTGTCTTAAAAACTTGAAATTTTGTATGCTCTTACATGTAGCAAAATATATTATCTACAGAATTTAGCTTTTCCGTGAAGAATCACCCGTCAATAGCAGAATAGCCTTAAACCGCATTTTCCCGCGAGATGATGGTTGGCTAGAAATTTGCTCGCATTTTGGACACACATTTTGAAGAATATGGATGGATAAGTCAGAAAAACAAAATAACTAGTCGAAAACATGGTGCGTATGTAAAAAGACTGCTAAAGATCGGTCAGTATGCTTAAGTGTCGGTGTCCGTACGTCGAATGAATTATTCGTTGATTTAAATCACTGAAGTCATTATTCTGTGCATTCAACACAAGAATGAATGTATATACACCAGTTAAGATATATACATATCCAACTATTTGTCCCATTTGCTTTCGCACATGTGACAATTTTTTTAGACTCCACGTAAAATTGTCCATATGATAAAAACTATTTGAGAGATTTTTTATGTGCAAACATATTTTGTAGTTTGATATGTCTACAAAATAATGCACTAAATTTCATAGTTGTATCTTTATGGGATCAGCCCCCTTTTTAAAGGTTTTTAACATGACTATCACTCACATTGAACAAAGAAGGAAATGAACGGATTTGATATAAAACTTGGTTACTTTCTTGTCCGTAGTTCTTTTGTTTCTCGGGGAATATATTTTGTGCAAACTTGATTAGTAGTTTAATTTCTTCCCGTCAGATTGGTGTTTTGATATAAGAAATGCGATAATTAGATCTGCCCCCTTTTTACGTTTTTTTTAAAACAGGTATCATTTTTTTTAGTAAAAAAGTAATACACATATTTAATTTGCACATTGTTAATTGTTTTATGACACGCCCCGCTGCAATTGTGGGGTAATAAAAGTGGTACATTCGATTGAAGGGTTATGACCGCTATATTTATATAACCGCTATATTTCCTGTATACATACTTTATTATGATTTTAGAGATTTGAAACTTCGACTTTATTGCCGATTTGGAAACTAATACGTGCATTAAAATAAAGTGAAATGTCATTAGCTCACGCATAATTAAAAATTATAATAATCGTACAGTTGAGACATAAAAATGAAGAATCATATCCTTCCTTTGACACTTGTTAAATAAACTGGTTAATTGACACGTTGTACCATCTAATTGAATATAATACGAATTGTAAAAATGAAAATTAAACGTAAAAAAGGTGAGGAAAGGTGAGCTATTGACTGAATAATAAGAAAAACAAGAAGACATCTGATGTTGTAAGTATACATTTTCTTTTATTTTCATAATATAATAGAAAAATAAAAAGGGAAATGTTGCTTTTGTTTGGTAACTGTAATGTAAGAATCACTGACCAGTACGTTAAATAAAAGTTCTACATTTGTTTTCGAAAATTCAAAGAAAATAACGGTGGTAGAATAAAACTATCATCCATCACTTGCTACTCAAGTTCACAAATATTTTGTTTTAAAGGTCTCTAAAACTACATGCTTCTGTAACTGAATCCAAAGACCTCTTTGTATGTGATATATGATTGATGTTATGAATTGATTAAAACGATGAAAACTGATTTAGTATTTGTTTACCATTTCAACTCTTCATAACTTTGAAAGCACTTGTCCAACATAAATATAAGTTGAAAAAATGTTTAATCCCGATATCTTGAAAAAAAATTTTTTGTGACAATTAGAGGGAAAATTTGAGTTTTGTCGGGTCCGCGAGCGCGCGAATATTCTCCTATTTAATTCAAGAAAAAAACGCTCTGTTTCACGAACTTAAAATTGTCATAACTTTTTTATTTTTCAAGATATTAAAAAACCAGTTCCATAATTGTGTGGTCTATAGCTCGAAGACGCAACTGAACAAACCGTACAAAATCAGCAGTGGTTTCTAAATTTCATTTAAACTGTACTTTGTGATATTGCACACATACTCAAGCATTGTACAGTTACTAGTAACCGTCTCTTTTTATCATCCATCGAATATGCATGATAATAAGTATACATATCGTGACATGTATTGCGGTTACTAGTATAACAAATGCATAATTGTTAGATTCCTCACACATGATCAACGAATTCTGAATGATACCATGGAAGTATTTAAATGTTCCTGATGATACCTACCTTATAAACAAAAAATCATAATGACAGAGCTATGCCCATAAAAAAGATCCTGGTATGCATCAAAATGTCAAAAATACCAAAAGTGTAACTGAACGCACAAAACCCCTCCAGCAAAGGATAAACATTAATTTATACGCTCCGACAACCCGCTGAGTTAGCATAGCCCGATTACGCAACCGGGATAAGATCGATTAGATTAAAACCGGTATAACACCAGTCAAGGAAAGGTAACTGTGGTCGACTTGAAAACACATTCAATACAAATGGGACAAATAGTTGGATATGAATGCTTAAGATATGACAGGATGTAAGAAAAATGTTTGATTCATGTGCGATAACTCTTAGTTAATTATCCTCACTTTTTAAGACCAACCACCTATAAAGTTTACACGTAATTGTACATGTATCTATCACATTACTGAACTTGTCTACATGCTCAAATTAAGGTGGACGTTAAAATACAGACGCATATTGTGTTTTAAAAATAAAGCACCCATTTTAAAAGCACATTTTCGCTAGGTAGACTGCACCTCAACAAGAACACCCGATCGAACATAAGATCAGAGAAACGAAAGCTAGAAAAACACCGTTTAGTCACTATTAAAAGCAGCACATCTTTATCTGAGGTCGCCTTCTGATAAAGATCTACATCTGTTAGAATCAGTCCTATGTTTTCCAACAAAGTGTTCAACAAATAAAAGTGAATACAATGTCTCTGAGAAAGTCTGCAATGAATCAGGGATTATAATGTGAAACTACTGGCAGTGGACAAACGTTAATGCAAGTTGAGGTTTGAACCAGTGTGCGATGATGACAACGGCGTTCAGACTGATGAACCGGTATTATTATTATTTTTATTATTATTATACCATATTTATATAGCCCTTTTCCATGTATACACACATTCAAAAGTGCTGTACAGTCATGACTATTACATGGTTAAAACAATATATATATAATGTACATAAAATATACAATTTTTATCAAAGCTATTTAATCACCCATCCGTATAGCTTGGCTTTATTTTACCTGAGCCTGACCTTTATGCAAGAATATATTATAAGATTCTTGCTTTGAATATATCAATTTCCGCAAACAAATCGTGCAATATCGGTATTTCAGATTTGTGTTCGTATTACATCTCGAGCGTCTTCGTGATACTCCCCGATTATGAAAACAAACACTCGGTGTTGTAAACGTGGACAATATATCGACTGTTAAATTTTGCTAATCAATAGGCCAGACTCATGTCAAATTGGTCAAGCTATATCATATTGCCGAAACGAAATGCAAGATAAAACTTAGGAGACATGGCATAAAGAAATACATTGCTACAATATTTGACACGATTTGATTATCTGTAGGGTATTAACTGAAAGTGAACCTCAACAAGGATAATGTCAAGTAC
Organism: Spisula subtruncata; assembly: GCA_963678985.1. Lineage (NCBI taxonomy): Eukaryota > Metazoa > Mollusca > Bivalvia > Venerida > Mactridae > Spisula > Spisula subtruncata. Next base: position 32,732,368 of record OY787673.1, on the reverse strand, counting down.
CATTACCACTTGTCCTAACCTTTAAAGGAATAGTGATACTTCCTTTAAAAGGGGGATGACTCACAAATTACATGAAGTTACTATCATAATATGAGTTAACATGAAATAACATACTTTCTTCAAGACCATACCACACTTTGAAACGGGACTCTACTTAACAGAGTAGACGGGCCTCTACTTAACCGAGTAGACGGGCCTCTACTTAACCCAGTAGACGGGGACCTAGTTAACCGAGTAGACGGGACTCTACTTAACCCAGTAGACGGACCTCAACTTAACCGAGTAGACGGGACTCTACTTAACCGAGTAGACGGGACTCTACTTAACCGAGTAGTCGGGCCTCTACTTAACAGAGTAGACGGGACTCTACTTAACCGAGTAGACGGGCCTCTACTTAACCGAGTAGACGGGCCTCTACTTAACCCAGTAGACGGGGCCCTACTAAACCTAGTAGTAGGGATCTATTCATCACAGTAGGCGGGACTCTTCTTTCCCAGTAGGCGGGACTCTACTTAACCCAGTAGACGGGTCCTACTAAACTTAGTAGTAGGGATCTACCGATAGGTGGAGGGGGCTTATAGTCCAAGGAACATGTGGGTCGTTGGGCAAAGTGATAGGGCACCAAGTTAGTGGGAACATACACATAGTCAGCATGAATAAGCTATAATAAAATAGTGCGTTTTCAGGGCTTTCTTGAAAGACGGTAGTGTTTTACTGTCTCTGAGCGCTGTTGGCAGTGCATTTCAGAGTTTCGGTGCAGCAGCTGTGAAACGTCGGTCACTGTAAGTCACAATATATTAACCTATTGGTACTGTAACCAAACGGAAGAACATTCAAGTACAGCCATGATAATAGGTTATGCCCAGAAGTTTAAGTAAGTCGGGCAAAATAGATGGTATTGATACAAGTATATTAAGATTTTGGAACTCAACACGCGATAGCATAGCTTTTCTTCTTCGGGCGAATGTGGAAAAATGGTTTGCTTTTCGTTTACAACAAAACATGTAGAACATGGAGAAGCCGGAAGTGGTTTTGAAAACTGGGTTGGATAATATTTGGGCAACGTTTAATAAATTGCATGGATGGTTTCAAGAACCATGCAGAATTGTCTTTAAATGGGCGATAGGGGTCATTTTAGCTCCGAGTCCTCTGTCATAAACTGTGTCGTTCCTGATAGACGTGAACACTTACATTTGTTGAGACATTTTATCAATAAATAGTAAGACACACTTTTAAAATACATAATCTTCATTGTTTATGAAACATTGGTATTGGTTTGGAAAATATGATAAGTTACACTATTTGTGTCATTAAAAACTGAAAACAAATAAATTGAATGTAATTCAAATTGATGCCTATACATTCAATACATTACAGAAACAATTTTTATAAGGCAGATCACATTGTACTAATACACAATTGTGTCCCAGGCAAGTATCACGATAATTAGATTCATGTCGTGACTCTCTTAATGTTAAGGAATACAAAATTGGATTGATGTTACCTGTGGGACATACTATGTGGTATGAGACATAATGTTTGACTTTAACCGATTTTAACCAGATTTTCTCGACGCTCACGCATAAAACTAGTTCCATCCATGTCTAAATCTCCACCCTGGTGACAATGCTTACTGTATAAATCCCCGGGGATTGGACCCGTTATCATGTAGTACTTCCCAGGTCTTGGAACTGGACCGAAGTATATTCCCTGGGACTCGGGGTCGATAAGGTTGCCAATTTCCGCCTGCTCGGAAGAGTCGTCTGTCTAATGTCCCCTGTATCCCCGCCCCGGGCGTGCATGATATTTACTAGTGCATATTCGTCACATACCACATTGTATGTCCGCACTGGTGACAAGCAATTAAGATCAAATATTTTGATGAACCAAAATAAATCAATTCAAATGCTTCAGTGATTTCCAGTATTAAACGATGCCTTATGCACCATTTCCCTGTTACTATTGAATGGCAATATGACCCAATGTCGCTACTCCTAGCTATTTGTGAAAAGTGTGCAAAAAAGTGTGTTGATCATTATTCATTAGTATCTGACACATACGAAAACTTCCAACGAAGAGGCGTTGAACAACAAACGATTTCAAGTACTCAATTTGGGCATTTTGTGCACAAGTGAGCTAAAATGAAATCACAGATTATGCAATATTAAAACAATATCAAAGAACGGGATCAAACTATCAATCAATCAAAAGTCTATTCGTCCATGCTTAGTTTCACGTTAATGTCTGTACGGTAAACTGATAGATCTTGCCACATCTAAGCATGTGTTCCCTTTCGTCCTTGTGCATACTCGTATGGTCCCGAATGCATCTCTTACTCTTAGAAATAAATTCGAAAATTGTACGTGTGTCACATTTAATATGTATTCATTTTCATCATTGTGAACTAACGAAATATGCTGTTATGGCTGTTGTCGAGTGGCGAACAATTTTCCACATCTATCAGAGGATTCCTAGGGTTCTTAGCCATGCTGACTGCATTTGAAATAATATGCTACAGTAAAAATGAATCATTTTTTAACTTAATATTAAACGACCATTTTCGGTACCCAATGCAACCACGAAAAATATGTTACCCGATCTAATCATTATTCATTAAATCAAATAATATCGTAGAAATGCTTCTAATTACTGAACCGATAGGATTTTGACATAAAAATGACTTGGTTTGCGTTAATACCCAATGCAATCGCAGTTTTCATAAAAGAAAGTCCTCGATTCGACATTGTGCACAGGGTAATCACAAAAAAACGACACTTATAGTAAAATCAAAGCGCTGAAGGCACTGGATTTGTTTGGGTCTGAAAATCAGCTGCCCCTCCATTTCACAGATTAATTTTATCTATCTAAAAATGTAGTGTGAATTTTCAGTATGATACCTCCAGAACCTTTTGAGATAAACAAAGGACAAACAAGAAGAACGCTCATGACAATTTATTTCTAAAATGACTATTAGAGGGCCATAATTCCATGGAAAATCATTCGATAGGAACAAAATGATAATATGCACATCTAGACTTCACACTGATCATTCCAGCAAACTTTCATTAAAATTGGACCACGGGTATATAAGATTTGGAGCGGACAAGATTTTATGGACAAAAGGGCCATAACTCCGTAAAAATTTATCAAAGCGGAACAAAAAGACGATATGCACAACTGGACCTCATACTGATCAGGAGATATGCAGACAAACTTTCTCTAAAATAACCATTAAAGGGCCATAACTCCGTCAACAATCATCCGAGCAAACCAAAATAATAATATACACATTTAAACTTCATACTAATTATTTCCTGGAAAGTTTCATTAAAATTGGACCAGGCGTATATAAGATTTGGAACTGACAAGATTTTATTAACAGACAGACATCATGGGCAAAACCAATATTTCGGGAGACATAATTATGAAAAATTGCCAAAAGAAAGTTAAAGTACTTGGACACTGCACTGTCTTCATTACAATACTATGAAAATTACAATCTTTAAAATATATGGAAAGGCATTTTTTCAATAAGATATATCCATCTGTAGATATATCTGTATAATTGTCTACCCCAAGTATAATGTTTGTTTGTTTTGTTGGGTTTAAAGTAACATCGACACAGTGTAGGTTATAAGGCGACTTTCCAGCTCTAGTGGTGGAGGAAGAACCCAGGTGCCCCTTCAGACATAATTCAGGCCCGAGCGGGCACCTAGGTAGTACCACCGACCAGTTGGATGGCTACATCACATAAAGATTTTATGTCACCGACGGGGATTATAACTCACAGCGGTGAAGGGCAAGTGATCTCAAGTCAGCGATTCTAACCACTTAGCCATGGAGAAATAATGCAGCTACCACAGCCAAACAAATCAGAACGAGGCTTATCAGCAGCTACAACAAACGGTTATTTGGGAATTCTTATAAATAATTTTAAAATTTCGATTTATCTGACGCTAATTATGGTAAGATTTGATTATTTTATTATAATTTATTTTTCAGATTTATATAAGTTTGATTCGATGGAAAATTGAATCAATTTGACTAACCGTATGAATCCTAAATCGGGATTTCTATTCGGATCTTTGTTCCGAGAAACGATGGTCAGTATACGCCACTACGGTATTAGTATACAAGCCTGAATGGCAAAACAAGTCTGAATGACAAACCAAGCCTGAATGGCAATATGCATGGATGAACTCCGACACGATGAGTGTCAAATATGTTATTTAAAACACTGTCTGAATGACACATGTAGGGTTGAAAACCCAATCCATGTATTATGATGTAAGATAAATTGTACCACGTTAAGTATAGGTTATAGATCATATATTAGATTTATAAACAAATTAGAGCAAGGGAGCGCTAGCGACCCGCAGCTCTAATTTGTTTATAATTCTAATATGTGATCTATAACCGGCTTATAGTTTACCCGCCCACTTTTGGTGAGCTTTCCAATGCTTTTGTATGCAAACAATAGCATGTCCATTTATTGAGAATTGAGAGTGAAAAAGTGTTAAGGTGTTTCGCCGCTTTTGGGTGGAAGTTTAAAAATCGCAGTCACTTGGGTGTATTGTGAGCGTCTTACAACGAGATCAAATAATACAAAATGGTTAAAATTGATTTTTCAGCATCTTCCCATGTCTTAAAATCCCGAGTGTACTGACTAGTTATTACGATTATATACTTTTAATGAAAATACAGAAACACCCTTAGCTCAATCCCTTCGGATGATTTAATCCAAAATTAATGATATTAAACATATAATCTAGCGAATTGGTTACGACGTATTTAAAAAGTAGTTCTGTGCGCCAATATCAAACTTATTTAATAGTTTTAAACAGTATCCCGAGCATTTTAAAGGACGATTCTTTTGTATTTATTCCTGCATTTATTCCTGCAAAATATAAACTAATACATGCAGAAGTACCCATATTAAAACTGTAAGCACCTTGAAGTATGAACTAGTTTTTAAAAATAGAATGGTCGCGAAATCTGAATACAACGGATGCAAAACGTTGATTAGTTTTGTTACCTCCCCTGTTTTCAGCATTTCTGAAATAACTAAAAGTGTAATAAAAATAAACTAACCGAGCAATTGTCATGAAATCTTGCATGAAACTTTAATATTTGTCACTCTACTTTTGAATACAACGGATGCAAAACGTTGATTAGTTTTGTTACCTCCCCTGTTTTCAGCATTTCTGAAATAACTAAAAGTGTAATAAAAATAAACTAACCGAGCAATTGTCATGAAATCTTGCATGAAACTTTAATATTTGTCACTCTACTTGAGGACTTGTTGCATGCATAGAAACAGTATGTCGTTCAACGATTTTTACGTTAAACCATGGAGTTAGATAGACAAAAACTCAAAAACGAAAAATAACATATTTTAAAATACTATTTAAAAATTCAAATAACTTGCACAGTATAACATAAAAATTACCGTTTGGTTCCTTATATACGAAATTTTATGTATACCAAATTTTATGAGGATTAAAGCAACAGTTTTTCGGTTAATTACAATTCTCAGTTTTTAGAGGTTGTCCCCAAAATCCAAGAATATCTTAAAAACTAGCCGAGCAAAACTGTTGGGATTTTCCAGAATGATTGTCGTAAATGTGTTCTTATTAATATAACAGGTTTTATATGCATTGTACAGAAAAATCCAACACTAGTGAATCACCTTAAGCAGATTATAAATTGCTGATAGAATAACAGTAAAATTATGGGAGTAGGCGGGTCTAGTTTTCCATATAAGGAAACAGCCAAATTGTCCTAATAAATGGATTTACTAAATAGTTATTATGTCCATTGCACAAATAAATGAATAAGTGGTCCCAAAATTTGAAAATCCCTGGCTTTGGATTGGACAAAGAAGTAGGGTAAACTATAATTAGCGGTACATGTACATTGAACTTATTGAGGGATTAATTATCCGATTGATGTGGATATATGTACTTTAACCTGGATAGAACAATTGGTAGCACGCTAAAAGTGCGAAATTAAGTTCGGTTTACGCTTGAAGGCTTACATGTTTGCTTGAATAGCATTTTGTAGTATAACTCTAACGCGGTATTGGGACCTGTGCCACTTAAAGTAAACAGGCAGATCAGGTACAACAACATATAAGGATATTGGAAAAAGGGATTATCTTTTTCAATGTGTATAGCTTGGCTACTGTGACATGAGCCTGACCTTCAGGCAAGAATATATTACAAGATTTTTGCTTTGATTATATCAATTTCCGCAAGCAAATCGTGCAATATCGGTATTTTAGATTTGTGTTTGTATTACATCTTGAGCGTCTTCGTGATACTCCCCGATTATGAAAACATACACTCGGTGTTGTAAACGTAGACAATATATCGCCTGTTAAATTATGCTAATCAATAGGTCAGGCTCATCTCAATGTGGCCAAGCTTTACCGTTATTTTAATTTTCTTGGTGAATAGAAGTGAGCAGGTAAAATACACTTCCGCTCTCCCTAAATCGATGTAATGGTCAGTGATTTCTGTTTATATTGACATTGCAGAATATCGCGTTAGACTTATACACGTATTTTAATCCACATGTTTGTTTACAAACAAAGAGTCTGTTATCACGCTTCTAGCCACGCCTGCGGGGTTTACACTAAAAATAACAAAGCGCCCCGAGGTTTTACTTATCCATTTCGGGGCCCCACTGAGCTTTATAGTTACAGCGACGGCGCATAATTGTAAATAATTAACATAGCTATTTATAACTCGGTAAAACCTATAATAAAAATACGGAGGGGCGCACTAAGGTGCAGTGTTTATGAAACAAATTTAAGATATTGTATATATAAAATGATAAACTGCCCCAATAAACGGCTGTACATTACAGACGGAAAATTCATATAGTTTTACTACATTTTGCGTGAATCGCATTACTTATAAAGTATTCTTGACTTGCAGGCAGAAAAGGGCGTAACGGAATGCCCTTCGGGCGCCCCGACACAGTTAGAATCGACACATTAGAGAAAAGTTTGCAGGAGTTTTCCTCGGTTGCAAGGAAAGTCATCGAGATCGGGAGGACGGTAGAGTGCCTTTCTACGGACGTTTCCTCGCTTGAAAATTATTGCGCCTGCCAAATGACGGTTTACATCCGAAGAGGCAATTTAAGAATTATTTTTTCTGCTGTTGAAAATTATTGCGCCTGGCAAATGACGGACTACTTTTGGAGACTGTAGTTAGAGGGCATAGACGTGAGAATCATGCTAATAGTATTTATTTGGGACTGAAGTCTTAAACAAATAAAAACAAGATATCAATGGAGACCGGACGTTGTTGGTCAAAACATGTTCAGTATGATACTTTAACATATCGGATAAAAAACCAGAAAACAGCAAATTACCTGTTTGACATGTGCGACGCCATTAGAAAAGACGAAATGGAACCATCACGTGATTCCCCTCTCTGTTTTATGTCAGTGCAGATACTGGATACGTACTATTTAAAACATTGTTATATTCAATCATGAAAATGATCACGAGAAAATTGTGAATACGACATTAATAGAAATACTTGTATATATCACATGACTTTCCTTGTATACATGTTAGAATAGCCAGTACGTATAAAGTTATACGTACCACGTGTAGTATAGGTATTGAGTTTTCCAATCAATCTATGCGTATTTTGCGTTTTTAGTGTCATATGATATAAATAATCTATCACTCGTTGTCAATTGCCAGAGGCTCGCTTAATAAAATTTCCAAAAACCGTTTAATATGAATTCATATCAATTGCCAACTCGTTATAGTTTCTCTATACATCACATCAACAGTCACATCAAATAAAAGAACCATAGATCGCTTGAATGTTAAAATGTTTGTTACAGGTAATTTCTGTAAAAGTGATTAAATGGGCAAACATATGCTCTACCTAAATCGATGTTATGGTCATCGATTTCTTTTTATATTGACATTGTGATAATCGCGTTAGATTTATAACCGCTTCGATAAGTTGGTAAACTTTGACAAGTGTTAACAAGGATTGTTTCCCTTCTACTTTTGAAATCGAAACTACTTTATATTTAAGAAACAATTATGTTGAATTTCTTTATCTAATTGGTAAAAACTGTGAACAAGGTGTTTGCAGTAATAAAATGAGTGTTGCTTATTTTTCTGTGCGTGTTAACATCAATGTAACGTCTTTAATACATGTAACTAACCACTTTCTATGTGAACTATATTTTGTATCACACCCAAAGTAGATACGATCTCATAGGCGGATCCAAGCAACAGAAATTCAGTAGAAATACATAAGCATTCATCATAGTTACACTAATAACAGTAAATGTTTTCCCACCGATCACCAATCTCCAAATGTTTGATCAAACCCCCTTATTTCATAACTTTGCTAATCGTAGAATCGAGAATAAGTCTACTAACTACTACTTGAGGATATTGGGGTGTAATAAAGAATCTCCTTTTGAAGAATTCTCAAGTTCAGTAATTTTGTGGCAAATTGACTGATTTCCTACAGGTCGTGGGTTCAAATCCCACTGGAGCCAAAATATGTTTTCTTCTCTTTTCTTCAATTTATAAGAAATATTATGTGGTAAATAGATTAAAATCGGGTTGCTATGGATTTCTGAAATGTATATTTTCAAAACCGCTCGGAAAAACCCTTCAAAATTTGGTAAAATAATACGCACACATTGAAGTTATTTTTTAAAACAATTCAATGGTAACAATTGTTTAGTTAATATTATATTGGCATTTATCAACAGAGTACTTATTGACAAAATACAAAAAATGCCTAAATTTCAAGGAGGATAGGGTTACATTTTTATTTGTATCTATTTCATAATTAGACCAAACATAATTTTTACACCTTTGATTGAACAAATAATCATTATCATTAGAGTTAAACACATTCTTGCAATTATTTTGTCATATATCGGAGAGTTATTTTATTTATCATTCACTTGCCTCCATTTGTAATAGCAATACGTTTTTACGCTGGGTGTAGGGAAATAAAAATAGCAATTACTCTCTTAACTGACTGCCAAAGTGTTTTAAAAATCACACGCAATTGTCTTTATGGGTAGACAATAGAATAAAAATGTTTAAAATGCAATCATCAACATTAAAAAAAAGTTTTTAGACCCGTACATCGTTAAGTAATGACTTTCAAATGGTACATTTTTCAGGAGCTTCCGGGTTGCTTTGCCTCTCCAAAGCAGGACCCCTACCAGGGCTTTGCCTTGGACCAACCTGGGTCCCTGCGGCCCAACGGACCCGAGCTATTTTCTTACGCCCCCTCCGAAAATCCTGGAACCACCCAAGGAACTTTCTTCATTTTGCATATTATTATCATTACAATTTGTATCACAAATATATCTCGACTTATTATAATCTGTTAAATATTGTATAATTGGGTACATATCAGCACAATGAAGCATCGATGTCTGCACAAGTTCAAATAATTTCTTTAGAAATATTCAACATCAATTGTATAGATTAACCCGACCAACATAATCAACAGTAACAGTAACAATAACGAAAAGTTGTTAAGTATATCAGCACAATGAAGCATCGGTGTCTGAACGAGTTCAAATAATTTATTTAGAAATATTCAACATTAAGTTTATAAATTTACCCGACCAACATAATCAACAGTAACAATAACATAAACGTTAATGAATTCAAAGGTGTTCAACAATGACTTTTCACCTTAAAATGGAACCACAAATACACTCACAAATAGAAAAATAGTTTTACCTTAATATATCCCTAATTTGTCAAACTCCTTCCTTTACGATCTTCTCAAATATGGGGTCTAGAATTGATTTTGTGATCGATTTAACTACATACATGTAAACTGCATTGATCGTCGTTGTAAAATACCCGTCTATCTGATGGCATGGACAATTGAATAAATATCATATTACAAACGTCGATATAAGTATTGTATTCAAAATATCCACAATGTAACGACCACTAATCGTACTTGAAGTTAACATAATTGATCATTTTGAATTCATAATTTAATATTCTCATTGGCCTCGCTCTGCTGTAAAACATGATTGCAACAACAAAACATAACCAAAACCAGTAAATGTCAGACGTCCAACTGCAAACAGAATGTTCCACATAAAGAAGTTTATATTACAATGTATTACATTTTGTAATTTTACCATGACAAAACTAGTTTCTAAATTTTGAATTACAAAACATTACCTGGTTGAAATTGATATCATTATGCATCCCGGACGAAATAAGACAAATGTGGCTTTTGTTTTTCATCAGTTTTAATTTCATTCCTCCAGTTTTCTTTTTGTCATAGAATGTCACTTAGTTGGACGATTTTGAAAAGGTAAACCTTTTTGGAATCCTTCAACATTACTCTACACAATCCTACCAAAATGTGAAGATGTGAAATTTTGACATCAGGTTGGAAATCCCACAGCACAGCTCAAATACTGATCACGCAGTTCTGGCAGTCTATTAAAATGTCCACCAGGTGAGCTGGGTTTGATATCCGTATGAGCAACTGATGATATTTCAAAACATAAATTAAGACCGCGGTCGTTAGGGCGTGCGCCCTGCAAGGGTGAGGTAAAAGGTTCGAATCCCGTCGGAAGATAGATTAAATGATTTGGGTAATTTGCTAAAATGTCAACCTAGTTTACTCAGTCAGATATTCCGTTGTGGCAGTTGATGATATAACACAAATACGAAGTACGGCTATTAATTGTAAGGCTGCGCGCCCTCAAAGTGAAAAGTCCCAGGTTCGAGTCCCGATGAAAGCTTGTTTAAAACTGGTGTGGATGGTCGGTTGATGAATTCGCCGAAATATTAACCTGATTTTCTTGGTAGGATATCCCGCTTGTGCAGTTAATGATAGTCAATAACACAAATTAAGAGCGCAGCTGTTAATTGTCAGGGCATGCGCTATGGAAGCGGTAGATCGAATGTTGGAATCCCGATGGAAGCTTGTTAAGAACTGATGTGGTATGTCGGTTGGTGAGTTTGCTAAAATATCAACCAGGTGATCTGGGTTGATTATCAAGTTTGACAGTTGATGACATTTGATCTTCATGACATAACTTGACGTCACAAGCGAAATAGGCATTGTGGTGCTTTCCATGTATTGTATAGTGTAAGTATCATTTACCAGTACATTGTACACTGTAAGTACAAGTGAATGTTGTACAGACAAGTTTGTACCTTTGTATTTTGTATCAATATCCCCAAACAATACTAAAATGACATACGTAATGTTCATAACCAGATGTAGTAATTGGTAATGCCTAGCCCTAATTAGTGTAGTAATTAGGTTCCATTGAGACAATCATAAGTTAATAACGACCGGGTTTCGTTCCTACCTCATCAACCGACGGTCTCCGGTTTTATGTGAAGCGACAGAAAGTGACACATATACCCATTTGCAAGCTATTCTAGCTCTTTGCGAACTGACACCTTAGTTTATTTACACTCCCGGTGAACACTATAACATCTTGATTACCATCCTGTCGAATGTTTCATCTCTTGCTGTATGGGAAATTCGTCTTTAACGTCAATGAAACATTACTATATCGTATTTAGTATTTTGTTGATTGCAAAGAACATTCACCGGCCATACATGAGTTGTGTTCACGGGTCAGAGGTCACCTGCAGATATAGACCAATCGGAGGCAATATACCAACTTCCGCCTGCGCATGCGCGCACCTGTAGACTTCCTCTTTGCAACTCGGAACATATCTAGAAAGACGTACAAAATCACCTCTTTTGTCTAGGTACATGTACGTCCTATTTACCACATATGGTGGCTCAAATGAAGTCATTTATTAATACTACAAATGTGTAAATACCCTTCGTGGAAGTGTTTATATATTCTGTATGTCTGTGTAATGGGGTTGCCTTCAAAGTAACGACCTACCTGAATGTAGAGATACATTCTAGTATCTAGTTGGTGTCGCTTTATACGAGGGTTGTACCATAATTACGTAGACTTTTGGCATACGTTCCATACCATTCATCATACAAACAAATAACTTTGCGTGGAGTGCAAATAATATTTTCTGCGTAAGTATGTGAAATTTCAAAGCCGTATCTTATTTGGATCAAATTCTGCAGCTTCCGGGGATATATAGGGGTACGGTATGCGGGGCACGTCAACGGAACGTCACGACGTCGGCGGAACTTCAAGGATAAGTGGAGCTTCTAACTTGGTTTATTGTAGCTATAAGAATGGGCACAACCGTACACAAAACTTACGAATGTTTATTTACTACCTTAAATTTGATTAAAGTTCCAATATATTACCAGTAATGTGGCATATAACCCTTATAATAGAGCGTCGATCCAGGTCTATGTGGTCATAGAAAACGCTTGGTGACACCGCATTCGCCGTTGGTTTTCGTCGTCGGTCCATGTCGTTTTATTCGATTTCGACCATGATTGATGCGCTAGTGTCGTTTGAAAATCCGGTAACTCGATACAACATGTTTATAGTTAGCAGGTTCCAACATTTAAAGCGTTTGTTCTGGCGTCTTCCCGAGGTTCACACAAAACTTCATGTTAATGCGATTTCCAGCGTATTTCGCTAACGTCATATTTTCACTGGTGACGTGCAGCAGCTGTTGCTTGTTTTGTACCATATATCAACAACGGTTACCTTTATAAAGTCGAAATTTACGTCGTACGTTCCAATGATATTGTGCTTGTATGTCACGAAGTCGCGTTAAAATTTGACTTGATATCAGTGAGGTATAAGCAGTTGAATAATGCCAAAAATGTTGTTAAAATTCGCTGCCCGCCTACCCAAATATTGGTTACTATGGCGACATATTAAATGGCTTTCTAACATTCTGTTAGAAAATATTTTTTACCGATACTCTTGAAAAGGGTTTGAAGTTTTTCTACGGCAAATTTGGTGATAATACATGCCTAATGCTACGGTCACATTTGCCCTACGATGTCCGTACGGATTTATCAACTCGTACGAGTAGGCTACGAGTCCAAAATATTTCAAATCCTAAAAATATTTTAGGTTCTTAGCTTCTGGTCACAGCTCGTACGGACCTCGTACGATTAAAAGAGAATGTCTCGTACGAGGTCCGTACGGACATCGTAATCTTCGTACGGAGATCGCACGGCGCTCGTACGGAGATCGTACGGGGCTCGCAAGGTACTCGTAGGTCAATCGCAGCCCGCAAGTCACTCTTACGATGTCCGTACGGTGTCCGTAAGGTGTCCGCACGATGACCGTACGAGCTCCGTGCGAGAAGAATTTTATTTTTCGACATATTTCATTTTCGCCTGGTCACATTATTCGTACGAGCTCCGTGCGAGTCGAAATTTAGCAAGTCCGTACGGAGTCCGTGCGGGGTCCGTACGGGCACTGTAAACTCTTACGAGCATCGTACGGATATTTGTAACTCGTAGAGGACTCGGGAGCTCGATGAAAATTTTCCACCGAGCTCCCGAGTAGTCTACGAGCTCGTAGGTATTATTGAAGTAGGGAACTCACAAGGAAGCTGACATTACCTATTTTTAGTTATTATTATATGTAAGATGATTAAAGAATGATGGAATTTTCATGTCATGTTTATAAATGCAAGGAAAAAACGTTTAATTACTTCTTGATCGACATTGAACGATCAGGGCTATATACGTGTATAGAGTTTATTATAACTTACGATGAGTATATGCATTAAAGTACATGGAATACATGTATATTGCACATTTGTCATAAACTAAAAGATAAAAAGAACACATAGATGTATAGACAAATATTTATGTGTACGCATAAGATATGTGCACGCGAATCACGGACATGTCAATTCATTTTACATTGAGCATGAGCGGATCCAGGTTTGGTGAGGTAGGGGTCCAGGCTTCTGGAATGTTGGAAAATCAAGTACGTCTTGTGTTATGTTATGTTCTTGTGCTAGTCGGACCTAGCAAAATAACCGATTGGACATCTTCATAATACAATGAACGGTCGGCGTACATTTTGGCTAATTTGACTGAAGCCGAACGTTGTCATGTTGCAGATCGGGGGATTGTGTAGCATCGAGTGACGGCGGCCAGGGTCATTTTAAGTATATTAAAAATATACGTTGCTACTCATCGGTTGGTGTCTGCGCGATCATCAGTCATCATCGGGTACATATCGGATACACGGGAGGATGGAAGAGACAGAATGTTAAACGGCATGTGGGACTCCTAGCCTTTTCAAATGTACAACTTGGTTTCTATAACGCTTTAGGTGTAGACCACCTCTGAGTTTACCAACTAGTCCATTTCTAGTTGGGTGGAAACAATGAAATGATTTCCGAATAACCATTATAACCCGGTCGAGATTAAAACCTTTGATGGACTTGTCGATCCGAATTCTAGAGAATTACCCACGCGACCACAGTCTGAGTGTCACCCGAATGGTTGATTATATCACATGTTAAAAGACTTGTTGACGTACTTACATGTCGAGTCTTCTTAAAATCATGTTAATACTTCTTTCAAAAGCTAGTAGCGTCATTATTATAATATAACAGCAATACCTTTATTTTAAGAGACAACTCGGTTGGGAAAGTCCAGTCTTCCCTGTAGACCTCTGCTCATACCTGATTCTATTTTATATACAATCATAAAAACAATGACATATAAAGTTACTGGGTGCCGAACATGCCATATTGGGTGGCCAGACTTGTCACATCATGGATAAACCCGGCCACCTAGAATCATAGACCTACACGCATTAGTAATCTGTCAGCACCCTGTATTTCGTTCTTGATATGCTAACCAATCATTCTTTCCCCAAAACAAACATAGGCAATATATATCAAAGTAAATAGTCATTTTATTTTGTTTGTATAAATATACTAATCATTACACTTAATATTGTTTTGTATTAAAAGTTATATATTCAAAAAATAGCAGATGTTAAAATTGAAGGGCATAATTATAATTGTGTATTTAATTTGGATTTCATTACCTAATTTATGTTTTGTTTTTTAAAATTGAAACGTTATAATTATCTTTGTACCGGATTTTAGATACTGGGTACAGATGCAGCATTGACACAATAGCAGTTAAACACATGTATCATCAATTCGATATTGAAAAATGTGTCAAAATTTCAATATATTGTCTATAACATATTGTTACATACACATAGCAATTAACATTGTTGACATAGCTGCTGTCATACTGTTCACTACCTAATCCTATGACGTTGACCGTTAAAGTCCCGTGCGAAATACGTCTGACTCAAAATATACACGAGCTCGTAGACAGCTCGTAGACAACTCGGGAGCTCGGTGAAAAAGTTTTACCATGTCGCCGAGACCTCTACGAGTCGAAAAAATCCGTACGATACTCGTACGAGTATCAATATCCGTACGAGCACCGTACGGACTCCGTACGGACGTCGTGCGAGTTCAGCAAAATCAACTCGTACGGAGCTCGTACGGAGCTCTTAAGGCAAATGTGACCGTAGCATAAATAAGAAAGTTATGACAAAAATCTACGTAATTCTGGTACACCCCTCGTAAGTTGCAATCATGGGCTGATGAAGATGCTTATTCCGTTGTATTTGTCTGTTACGTTTCCAAAGTATTACATTAGAATATGGATAACACTTCTCTATATTAAGGAAACTAACGTTGGTAAAATTATGACAATGAACTCAAACTTTAATGATTTATGTACATCGTTATTATCCACATGTTGTGAAAGAAAACGAACATCGTTATATATATATATTACAGTAATTGTTTGTATTAAAGTACATGCGATAAAACAAACTGAATATGTATTGTACAAAACTGTAGATACATTATATTAGCTAGTCGCTCTCGATGTAACAAGCTGGGGGGTAAAGATGCTTATTTCTCCGTTGTATTTGTGTGCTGTATATACACTGACATCAATTGTACAATACATTATTATAACATACCTCGAGTAAACATGATGCACAAGTCGTACACTCAAACACCAAATCCTGGTCAAAAGATGACAGATGAACTCCAAAACTTCAATTATACATGTACATCTTTATCATCCACATCTTGTGAAAGATAACGAAACTGGTTACATTCATTGTTTGTATTAAATTGCATGCAATATAGAAACAAACTGTATATGTTTAATGCATAATATTATGTTATGTACAGTATTTAGTTATACGAATATACTGTAGAATCTGGTAAATAAGCGCATACGCTTATATTATTTTTTGTGACACTTTTATGCGCTTATTTTTAAATGCGCTTATAGTTTAGCCGAATTTGATACGCTTATAATTGATATGCGCTTATAGACATGTCATAATTATGCACCTATTATTCATACATATATCGTATTTACAATTGAACTGACAGGCAAACTCAAGGTAAAACGAATAAATATATACATGTATAGTATCTAGGAACATAATTATATAATTATATTCTTTGTTGAAAAGCATGTACTATAAAATATATATGGTAATGTCCAATGTCTATAATCGTTCAATTTATGTTCAACATTACGCTACCTCAGTCTTACGATGAATATGTATGAGTACAAAATGTACGAGTATATGTATTAACTTTTTCATTATATTTCCGTTTACTTAATTCAATCCATTGTATTTTAAAGATTTTCACACTATTTATAAAATTGACACTTGGAAGGAAGGCAAACTTAAGGATATCCGGGTGTAATAAAGAATCTCCTTTTGAAGAGTTCTCAAGTTCAGTAATTTTATGACAATTTGACTGATTTCTTATAGGTCGAGGGTTCAACCCCCACTAGAGCCAAAATATTTTTATTCTTTTTTTCTTTATTTTTTAGTTATAAGACAATGTTTTGGCTTTTTTAGTGTAATTTGGAGAAAAATATTTTTTCTCCTTTTTCTTTTTAATTTTATCGGAGTAAAATATGTGGTATGTAGACGAAAATCCGGTTACTCAGGATTTCTGAAATGTATATTTTCAAAACCGCTCGGTAAAACCTTTCAAAATTTCCTTAAAACATTACACACACATTGAAGTTATTTTTGAAAAATATTCAATGGTGCCAATTGTCTAGATCATATTTTATTGCCATTTATCAATTGGGTACTTACTGACAATATGCGAAAAAATGCTTTACTTTCAAGGAGGGTAGGGTTACATTTTTATTTTTATCTACTTCATAATTAGACCAAACATCATTTTTAAACTTTTGAGTGAAGAAATAATCATTATCATTGAATTTTAAACACACTCTTGTTTTATTGCGTCATCTGTTGGAGACTTATTATATTTATCATGCAGATGACTCCATTTGTTTTTGCACTACGTTTTTACGCTAGGTGTAGGAAAATAAAAATAGAAATTACTCTCTTAAAAGACGATAAAAGTGTTTTAAAATTCACATGCATTTGTCTTAAAGGGTATACAATAGAACAAAGCCGTTTAAAACGCAGAGCTCAACATTTAAAAAAAAGTTTTTACACCCGGACATCGTTAAGGAAAACTCAAAAACATTTTTTAATGATATGCAAGCTCTTATTATTCTTAACAGAGAATGTTTTCGTAAACTATTAACGTACGATAGACGTTGAAACCTATTAACCCATCTCAGGTATTCAACAGATAAAACACCTTTCACCTATTATACATACTCAACAATTATCACCGTTAATTATGTCTAGTCGATGCATCAGTATAGTGCGTAAGCGACTATGCTGGACCCCCATAAACCGTAAATATCTTAAAAAGTACAATGCCGATTAGAGCAAAAATACGTATGTCTTCGTAAAACACCCTTACCAACTCTGATAAAAAATAACACGGAATTTTCGGTCCGCAGAAAAGTGTACTTTGCATAGACGCCTAATGCAAAGTTTTGAGTCTAAAACAGGGTAAATACGTATGGGTATTGGAAGTGACCGGAACAGCAAAGGTCAACAATTTGGTCCAGTATAACTGTACATTTAGTCACACACCAGTGACGGTTGAAAATATATAATGAGGCCCTTGGACGAACGTTTATCTTAGTTTGTATAACTGAAGCAACTTCGTAGCAATATTTACAAGAAAAACAATGTATTTCTTGTTTGTATAAATGATCCTTCCAATCAGAAGATGGGCCTCAACTATATAAACATTGGAGATCGGACAAATGTTAGTCAAAGTTATAAAATTATACTGTTATAGTTGTTACATAATACAATAGCATAATCTTAACTAGCTGATCGCAGTAGCTTATTTTACTCCCTGTCTATTTGTTGATTAAAATACCAAAAATAATACATTAGACCCAATGGGAAAAACATTAATTAGACAGCAAAAAAATCTGAAATTTAAACACAGAGTTGGTAAAGGTAATTAAGTTAACTCTGCCAAATTTCAATAAAATTGCATAATTACTTTTTAAGATATTTAAGGTTTATGGGGGTCCAGCTTAGTTGCTAACGCACTATAATCTGTTCACAAGTATTTGAATATGCGCCTATTTTCGCGCCAATTATATGGTAATGATATGTTGTATGCGCTTATACTCCAATATGGATTGACGGTAAGGTCGTTTGCGCTTATTTTTGATAGGCGCTTATTTCAACTTATTTACCAGATTCTACAGTAATACATCTAGCACAATCAATCACATGTGTATGCATATACATGTAACGGAAAATTGATATAATATGATGCAAACATGTAGCTACAAGACAACACAAAGCCAACCGGAAAAAACCTCATTGCCTATAGCCACACACACACATACACACAACAGTCAGGCATAAAACAAACCATCCCATATCACCATTAATGGACGACTTATGCGAGCCTATGTGCACGTAAACACCACAATGAATGACTCACAATGGAGTTTGCATTTCGTGTAACATCAAACAGTTATAATGAATGACATGTAAAATGTAGTGAAAAAGAGGGTTATATTTTTCAGCCGCCAGATAACTATTAAAACTGGATTTAGCAATAAATAGATACTGTAGCATACAGGCAATCATAAGCCACATAGAAAAGGCGACATCGTCAACATGTATCAGTCAACACTTAAAGGGGAAATAAATACAGTGCGTGGAATTAATAGACATGACGTGACATTTATAGACATGATGTGACATTAATAGACATGATGTGAAATTAATAGACATGATGTGACAGTAATAGACATGACGTGACATTCACAGACATGACGTGACATCAGTATACATGTCGTGACGTGACATTAGTAGACATAAAGTAAAATAAGTATACATGACGTGACATTAATAGACACGAAGTGACATTAATAGACATGAAGTGACATTAATAGACATGGTGTGACAGTAATATACATGATGTGGCATTCATAGACATGACGTGAAGGTAATAGACATGACGTGACACATTCATAGACATGGCGTGACATTAATAGACATGACGTGACATTTATATACATGACGTTACATTAATAGACATCACGTGACATTATTAGACATGACGTGACAGTAATGTCGTGACGTGGCATTCATAGACATGACGTGACATTAATAGACATAATGTGACATTAAAAGACATGATGTGAAATTAATAGACATGACGTGACAGTAATAGACATTTCGTGACATTTTTTGACATGACGTGACATTCATATACATGACGTTGCATTTATAGACCTGACGAGACATTAATAGACATGACGTGACATAATTAGACATCACGTGACATTAATAGACATGACGTGACATTAAAAGACATAACGTGACATTCATATACATGACGTTAAGGGACATGACGTGACATTAATAGACATGACGTGACATAAAAAGACATGAAGTGATACTGCCTTTAATGTCTTCACAGTATATTGATGGTGTTTATAGTCGACTCATAGGTACTACGTTGCAAATAGTGAACACGTGTATTTGTGTCATATTTAGATTGATACTCCGCGCTTGGTTGTTTTTTATTTCAGTAAAAGTGAACAGCATAAATAAAAAAAACCTATAGATAATGTATCGTCACTATAAACACTTCTAAAATTTTAATTACAAGATGCAAAGGGATGACGCACTTGTTACAAGTCATATCGTCTTTCCTATTGCGATATAAATGTTGTATTATCAATGTTCACGACGTACATGTCCACTATAATAACACATACTTAGACTAACTGGAACACTCGGAGATTATCTGCGCAGTAACCAACTAACAAACGACATTTCTGTCTATCATAACACAATGACAACGGATAAGTTAGCATGTCTTTACTGGAAACAAGTTCACCGTGACTGTTGCCACCTCGATCAAACATAACTACATTCTTAGAGTGATACCCGGCTACAAGTACGATATCATCCTCTGTGATACATACACAGTTTGCTCCATCCAGGCGTTGATCACGTAACTCACTGATAATATCACCATTCTTGTCGAATACGATCACCCTATCTCCATATGCTGCTACATACACTTTGCTGTCATCATTACTCACTGCTATATGGCGAGGGTTGTACTCAGTGAATAGTTTATGACCCTGAGAATCAGTTTCTATTTTCTTCACTAAACTACCTGATAGAGAAAACACATATACAGCCTTATATCCAGGTATCCACAACTGATTACTACAACACGCCATACCACTTGCGTGACGCTTGAAGTCATTTAAGGAAACCTTTCGTTGGTACTTGAGCGAGTTACTTACTGAAATGAAATGTACCGTATTATCTTCAAGTCGTACAGCTACTTCAGTAGGTGACACGGAACAAAGTCCGGATGGTGTATCTTTTAAATCCAACCAATCCTTCACTTTGAGTTGATCATCGAGTCTCTTCAGTTGATTGTTGTTGTAGTCAGTCAGTAGAATCGTTCCATCGGGAAGCTGACACATGTTGTTTATGAAACATTCCTGTTTGTCAGACTTTACTTTAACGTTTATATCTGTCCTAGATGTCACAGTGTACTTGCTACATGTATGTTGTACTGATACTGGTTGGCTATCTCCTCGGATAATTTTCCCCATACGGTCTGACTTCTCAATAACATCACAGAGTGCAGCATTGGGTTCAAATTTCAGTGTCGGATGTTTCAATGCATTCGCCTTCCTCAGAAAGTTATTTGCATCTTTAAGGACAACTTGACCTAACTTCTCAGTGATAAACATTTGTTTACCATCTAGATGAGATGTCAGGTCTGGCTTACTGTTGCCGGAGGAAACAATCAGTGCATCTACGGTTGTAATATCGACACCAATGTCATTCTCTAACATCTTCCCCTCTTTGTCAAGCTCAGCAATAATCTTCTGTTCAAGTGCATCTAGTTGTTTATTGAACTTCTTTCTCAATGTTTTGATTTCGTCAAGTAGACTGGCTTTCATTTTCTTTAGTTGCTTAAGGTCTTTGGACTTTTCCAACTTTGTAGTATGTAACTGCTGACTTACGCGGGTTATGTCGGTTACGAGTGATTGTAACTTAGACATGCTGGATTGATGCGCAACATCCGCAATATCTTTCACACCCGAACATGATCTGAAACATACATCAAACACGCTGTTCGATAACCACAATATAGCACCTAGTATAAGAAAGTACTTTAGAATAACAGTGAGTACAAACTTTCGCGGTTCTAAGTCTCCGACGGTATTTGTTCTTATTAATAGTTTAAACACTTTGGTGGCTCCTTCATTGGCGAATATCTACCATCCACGAACTCCGCGAATTTAAATCGCTCGAAATAATCGTTGTTTAGAGTAAGCTAACTAGGTTTATATAAGGTCACTTTGTATGTTCGAATAAATACAGGTTGGTAACTTATTTAGACTACTTTGTAAAAAGATAAGACGATTAATAAAGCATTCAACTGTATAATTATATACTCATATATAATATCGTTGAATAGTGTAAGGTCTGTGGGAGATGATTCACAGACACCTTCAAACCAATAGACGGGGGAAAATAAATGGCGTTACTCTTGTTACCCAAACTGTAATCAAATCCTAGAACGGTTAACCATCACTGTCAGTTCGATCTACGTACACCCGCCAAATGAATAAAGTCATCATTGAATACTTCACCATATCAACTCAGATGAAGATGTTTTATATACATCTACCATGAGTTTTCTTTTAAGATCAACATTTCTTAAAATAGTCTAGACAAAACAGTTATTAAGCGAGCCTCTGGCGAACTTTTTTGTGACGAATTTAAGAAATATTGATCTGAAAAGAATACGAGTGGAATATTCTTTTTACCATATTAAAAATATGTTTTGTACCAACAATAATAATAATAATAATAATAAAGACTTTATTTTACGAGGAAACTTATTTGACAATATACGAAACAATCAATCTTCCATAAGATCCTCAACAATGAACAATGAACTAGAAAAATAACTATGCCAAGAAAACAATGATATTTGATATTTTGATATTTTGGCCCCTATGATGTCTCACAATAAGCGATTCAATTCAGAATTTGGCTAATATCTGGCACTGAACAGAAGAACACATTCGTGCGTCTCCTATTTAAGTAGCCCCAAATAGATTTGTGTATATAAACTCTTACACGAGGTTTCGAAATCTGCGAACAATTGAAATTTATTTAAATTACAATAATTGAAATGTTCAAAAACATTATTTTGAATTCATATTGCGTATGAATTATCATGCTAATTTATGTTATCACACGTGTTGGAGAACACTGTTCTTCGATTTTTTATCTCATGGAACTTCACGGTGTTTATGTGATGAAATAAGTTCGTATATACTCATGACGAGTACATTATTGATTTAAGGACATTCGTTGCATTTCAGTTGAGCGTAAGTTTAAAATCGCAATCCCTTAGAAGTATCTCAAGGATCTAACTATCATGATCAAAACTTTTGTAAAAGTGTACAATTGGTATGGTTATACATTTTCATGTCTTAAAGTCGAGATAATTCTGAATATTAAATCCAAATTGACATTATTTATAGAAATATCGAAGAAAGTACTGATGAGGCCTTACGAACGATTTATCCCAAATAGCATTAAACACCAAATCTCACGAATTGGTTAAAACGTTTGTAAAACGTAGTACAATGCACTCAAACATATCAAAGCTAGTTAATATTTTAAAGCCTCACCCCGAATGATCTAGAAGAAGGTTCTTTTTTATTTCTTAATGGTATTGACTAGCAATTGCAGGAGAAACAACCCTTAAACTGGTAACAAGTGTGATTATAATCATTTTTTAAACACGCAGTATCACGAAAACTAATGACAACGGATGCAAAACGTAGACTCATTTTGTAACCTCCCCTGATTTCAGTATTTCTGAAATCAGTAAAAGTTCAATTAAAAAATTTAGCAGAGAAATCGTCATGACATTTGCGATGAAACTTCTATAATTGTTACTGTACTTGATGCATATTAGAAAACCGTATGTTGTTCTACGACTTTTAACGTTAAACATATATAAAACATATATCTTACAAAGTATATAATAAACTTTACTGTTGGATTCCTAGCATGCGTAATATCATTAAATGCAAAGTTTTATGCTTTTCAACCGAAAATCTCTCGGTAAAATATATTTTTTCAATTTTTAGGGGTTGTCCCTAAATCTAAGAATATCTTAAAAACAAGCCGAGCAAAACTGATGGAAATTTTCCAAATGATTGGCATAACTCTGATCTTCATAAAAATAACAGGTTTTATATACCATGTATAGAAAAAGTCAAAAGGAACGAATGTTCTTAAACAATTTATCATCTTCATCGTTATTAATAGTTATACATTTTATCAATGATGTACCTACCTATGTTCCTTGGCGATACATCGGCAACAATACACCATATCATGTGTACCACAATGCATCTCGATATCCTGGTCCGGATGATAATGACATTTAGCAACAACCGGAACTGGAATGGTGGTTGGTGGAGCTGTTTTTGCTTGGTTCATTGAGGCAACGCTAACTAATTGATGTGATTTCATGTTTCGGACATGATATCGTCCACACGTATTACACAGAAACTGCTGGCAGTTTTTACAAAAGTCAGTCGCTTCCTGTGTCCTACCATCGTCACGGCATTGAGAACAAGCGTGGTCAAAAAGCGCTTCCGATCCACCTTTCAGTGTCCTAGAGAGATCTTCACCTTCAGCCATTGTTCTGTAATATACCATCATATATAATTGTGAAGAATTTGCAATTCTGTATATATTGTTTACTGTGTGTGGATATACCATATCATATTTGGACATAGTAGGCAAGTAAAATGTATAGTAATAGTTTGGGGTTTATACATTTTGGAAACATAATTTATTATGGCTAACTTAGTATTAAAATTATGTTAAAACACGAGATACACTTTCATTTTGTATTACCGTAATATATGTGTCGGATATCTGATGCGTGCCGATAGCGAGTGTGAAATAATCTGGCCGCCAAAAAACTAATTTCATCATAATTTGTCCGAGCGCCAACATACAGACTGGAAGCATGGTCACAATATGGTATCGGAAGGTCTAAATATATAAAGTCGGGTAAATATACCATTGGTGAATATTTTCTTACAGTTATTTCTACAATGTTTTCTATCAGATACATAAAGTTCACAAAAATAATGTTCTTATATATTTGTATTCCTTTTTTATACAGTAACATGTGCTCTTGATTTGTTTCGGTTTAAATGCAATTAAGTAACATAATAAATAATAGCATTTTGTAAATACCAAAGTATCAATTACTATGTTTTCAACCGCTTTAGACGTGTGGAATTGTCAGTAATTATACGATTAATGTCATGATTAATTTCATGAATAATGATATTAAATGATTTTGGAAGTATGGGGTATAAAGGATCACTCATGGGTTTAGACTTATCCGTGGTAGGAATCTATTTATTTTTTGCATGATTATTTGCTTCCATATAAGGAGAATAACATACCAATATATAGCATCTGTAGTTCACTGGTTTGTTTGTCAATCTATGTGATCCGCTATACCAAAATTGAAATCATCGACGGACTGTACATTTCATACACATTGTCATATCGACATATGCCTTTGATTATTTGTATATACGTGATGGGAAGTAACTGCTTCGGAGAGTTTGTAAACATTGACCTGTGTTAACACGGATGGCTTCCCTTCTATTTGTTAAACCGAAACTACTTTAAATAATTATGTTGTATTTCTTGATGAAATTGAAATTAACTTTGTACGAGGCATTTTCAGTAATAAAAAGGGTGTGGTTTATGTTGCTGTGCTGCCTTCCCTTTCCGATTTCCTCATATCCTTAACATCAATATAACGTATTTAGTACATGTAATTATCTACTCGCTATGTGAAATATATCTAGTACTACACTTAAGATAGACGATGTCTTCATTTTGACTAATAACCTTTACAATTACAAATTTTAAATTTCCGTTACATTATTTTCCGTTTAAAGATATGTGATTCAGTATAAAGACTATGCGGTGTCCGAACAACTTCAATTTGTTAATGCTGAAATGTTGAGTATTTATAAATTTACCCGATCAACATAATATCAAACAGTAACAATGACATAAACGTTTATAAAAATCAGTGGTGTACAATAATTACTATAACATCATAATCTCAAATATATATAACATTTTACCTGAATAGTTCCTTAATTTGTCATATCGTAATTGCCACTTCTCTGATATGGCGTCTAGTTTCGGTTTGGTGACCGATTTAACTACATACACGTAAACTGCATTTATCGTCATTGTGAAATACTTCTATCGATGTCAAGGTCATTCAAATGAATAGGTGTCATATTACAAATGTCGATATAAGGGTATAGTGTTCAACATACCTACAATGTAACCGCCTATTGTACAAGAAGTTAATATTATTGACAGTTTTATAATACATTCATAATCTAATATACACACTGGCTTGGCTCTGCTGTAAAACATAATTTACAACAACAAAACATAACCGAAAACAGCAGACTTAATGTCATACGTCCAACTGCCAACACGATGTTCCCAATAAAGAAGTTTATATTACAATGCATTACATATTTTAATATACCGTAATAAAACTAGTTTCTAAATTTTGAATTATAAAATATTACCTGGTTGGAGTTGATATCATTATGCACCCTGGACGAAATATGATAAATGTGGCTTTTCCGTTATCTTTCTATGAATCAAATGTGACAAATGTGTGAATTGATCCATGGGAGCTTGTTTGATTTAAAACATAATTCTGATACAAGTGTCAATGAAATTTTAAATATATCCTCATTTATACGTCATGTATGTGCAATTTCAATGAATTTTTAAAATAGATTAGATAGAAATTACTTTTATACACAGTTTACTTTTATTTTGTCACCGAGTGTATTGATTCGATGAAACAGTAAAGCACACTCAATAAACTATATACATGTATATAATGTGTTCATGTTCTATGGTTTATTAAAAATAGGCCCTTAAGTATTAAATACAAGTCCTCATGATAAGTGGGGGCGCCGTAAACAAACGGGATATGTCACTAGATGGAATGTAGGGTGTATTGTTGTAATGGGTCGAGTGATGGAAATGAATGCGAACTGTTCAAGGAATGTTAATTTAAAAGGGACTCGATACCAGCAGAAGTTTTTGTAACGTGAATAATACAGGCTTTATAAGAAATATACTATTATATAAAGGGAACTACTCTTGATACTGATTCTTGTACCATTCGATTTGTAGACTATTTAAACGCGTACTAAAATTACGTTTTACTTTTAGCGAGAGTGTGCGTGTTATTTTCAAAAGCATTTTATTCTTCAATTGGAACTGTTGGGTACAGGAACAATACTATTATATTGTACTACATTTAAAGAGGCATTCCCTATAACTAGCATTTTTGTCTCTACTATCACATTAAATGAGCTAAATGTACAAAGCACTATCAATTATCATAATTTGTCAGAAGAAAGTGTGCGCAAATATGTCTCTATCATGTCAAAAATATGTTTAAATTCGCCAATAATAATTTATCGCTTCCAGCAATTTATTATGATGTGGTCAAAGGAAAAAAACTCGTGGCTATTTTGAAATATGTTTCCATTCATTTCTCGGTAATTAGTGGGAGGTTTTGTTAAAGATTTGAGGAGTTTAAGCAATAATGATTCTCATTTAATGTATAATATTCCTGAATCGATTTAAACTATCAAAGTTATAGGGAAGCCTCTTTAACCTTGAAGTTAAACAAAAAATAAATATCAATAAAGTGAACTTATTGAAGCATAACAGCAATTACATTGCAAATCTTGCTCGTTCACAAACACAAAAACTATCTAATGATTCTTGTTAAGTTTATGTCATTATTACAATATAGGCCTAACGCCAAAGAACAAACACTTATTTAGCTAAAGACTAAAAAGTGTACTTAAAAAGATATTCAAGAAACATGACACTTTTTCTACTTTCGGTTTGCAAAGTCATGAAGTTTTGCATGATGAAAGTTCATAAATATGTTTCATAATCATTTCTTTGTAAGAGTTTGTTCCTTATACTATTGACCAAGTCGCCGATAACAAACTTGGACTTTTAATGTCATGTAGACTTTGATTGAGAACTAAGCGTGAGTAATTGTTACTTGCATTGAGTTTTGAAATCGAACAATTGTATTAAAGACTTTGAAACACTTCAGAGCCTGGTCGGATGTTGAAAATAGGCCCGGCATGATAATTCACCCTCGGGCAAAATACCTCGCGGTGATTATACATTTTCCGGTCCGATTATCACCTTCCGGCCCGGATGTGTCGTGTAATAACCTCTTACATGTGTTACCTTAACGAAAGTCTAAATCATTTATCTCAGAAATAATTGCAGTTATTTTATGAATATCTCTGTTTGTAGTTTCTATTTTCACTTGATCGTTTGTTTATGTATGCACCGCTTGAAGTTATCATTTGGCCCTTTCATAATTTATCCGTAGCAAACACCATACAGACTTAAAGCGATAAGTTGTCTAACACGGTCACAATATGGTATCGGAAGGTCTTAATAGATGCAAGGACGGGTAAATATTTTCTTACACACATTGAAATTACTACAGTGGGAATTATATCTCTAACGCGGTATTGGGATCTGTTTCACTTAAAGTACAACCAAACACTTTAAAATCGCACCACTAAAGTTTATTTTGTCAAAATTCATGTGTTGCTAAAATTAATAGTTTACAGAGTTTATTCAATTCAGAAAACGAAATTTTCATTCCGAATACCTCACCCAAAGAACGTTTTGGATTTTGCATGTTTTTGCAAGTGCGGCTCGATCGCCTGAGCCAGAAAGCAACATGACATAGGCTGTGTCACTGTAATTGTTTTCACATGGCTACGCACAGTGTCAAAAGAATACCGGATGTTAATAAACAAACCAAAAGTACATTATTGCATTTTCATAACGATTCCGTTCATAATTGTCCATATAAAGGTAAATCATTTTAACTCATGTGTAATGAGTTTTCTCCCGTTTAAGGCCGAAGTACCCAATATGTTGTCTTCAAACTCCTTCATAAGAGTTGGTTTGAGGTGTCGTAGACGCGCCACAAGAAATATCCTGACAGTCTGATGCTAATACACAAGACTTCAATGTTACATAATGCTTGAAATCATCATAGGTTCGTACACTAAGCATATCTGAACTGAACTCAGTCGTATGGCATTAGCCACACAGCCAAAGCCACATAACATTAATCATTCAAGTTTAGCTTTGCTTAAATGCTGGGAAATATCACGTCGAATATAATTACTATCCTATCACGTAAATTTAGTTTTTCTTGAGGAGGAAAAACCACATGCATACATTAATGTAGCGGGCTCCTATACTTGTTTTTGAAATTGCAACTTTCACTTTAATTGGTCACTCTGTTATCTATTTCATAATTAATTTAAAACTCGTAATAATGGCATGAAAATCAAACAACTCGTTGTGTTTAGACTGATGATAATTAAATAGATAATAAATAACCATAGATTGACGTTTTTCTCACTAAAACTGATATTTCATATGTGGTGCGTTTTTAAAGCGTTTCAGTGTAAACAGGTTGAGTGGGTATAAAATAGTGATATTGGAACAAATGATTATCGTTATCATCGTCATCGTCATTTAAATTTGCTTGTTAAATAAATGTGGCCACTAACCTCATTTGACAAAATAGCTCAGTGGTTTAGTCATTGGGAATAATGCCGTTTTGCCAATGCAGACACGAGTTCGAGGCTTAGTTGTGTAATAAAACTATATATTATTTTTTATTATTTTAGACTGACAATCAAATGTGACACACCAAATTCGCTTGTGAAATATGCATTTATGATTTTCTTAAAATATTATTTTCACATCAGTAAAATAATTATGTTTTCTTATAAATATAAAATACACATGTATATGCGTTTTATAACATGAACAATTGAAAACTGAATGCTACCTTGATACACAACTTGGCCAATAATTCATTTATGTAAGACAAATAAAACAGTACCTTAATTGTATGTTGTTGCATATACTGAATACGTACCATTTAAAACGTTATTATAGTCAATTTGGAAAAAGATCGTGAGAAAATTGTAAATATGACATTCATAGAAATATTTGTTTATATCACATCAACAGTCATATCAAATAAAAATATTCGCAGATCGCTTAACTGTTAAGACGTTAGTTACCGGTAATTTCTGTAAACTTGTTTAAATGGAAAGAACAAATATATGCTCTACCTAAATCGATGAAATGGTGAGTGGCATTGTATATCACAGATTTAGCTCCATTAATACAAATTGTTAGTGCAGAACGTTTAAGCATTTATGGATATACCCGTACGACATTATCAACAGTAACAATAACATAAACGTTAATGATTGTAATCGTGTTGAATAATGACTACTTAACCCTAATCACAAACATAACTAACATATTTACCTGAATATATTCCTACTTTATCAAAGTCTTCCTTTACGGTCTTCACAAATATGGCGTATAGAATCGATTAAGTGAACGATTTAACTACATACGTACACGTAGACTGCATTGATCGTCACTGTAAACGATTTCTATGGTTGTCAATGAAAATGAATGGGTGTCATATTACAAACGTCGATATAAGTATAGTGTTCTAAATATCCACGGTGTAACCACATATCGTACATGAAGTTAACATAATTGACCATTTTATATTAATAATTTAATATTATCTATGGCTTGGCTCTGCTTTAAAACATAATATGCAACATAAAAACAAAACAGAAAAGAGCAAACTTAATGTTAGACGTCCGACTTCCAACACGATTTTCCCACTAAAGAAGTTTGTATTACAATGCATTACATATTTTAATGTACCATAACAAAACTAGTTAAACTACAACTACATTCTGAATTACAAAAGATAACCGCGTTGGATTTGATATCATTATGCGACCTGGACGAAATAAGACAATCTGGCATTTGTGTTCTCTTTAAATATAAATATATATATATATATATATATATATATGATAGCTTTAATGTGACAAATGTGTGAATTGTGTCATGCGAGGTTGTTAGATTTTAATCATTATGGTTATACAAGTACTTGTATCTATGCAAATTCAAATATAACCTCATTAAACCACCCTGCATAAGTGTGCGCAAACTCAGTGAATTCAAAACGTTTATTTTGTCCCTGAGTGTATCAATCCAATGTAACGCAATTAGTAAACTATATATACATTTATATAATATGTTCATTGTAAACATTTTTATGGTTTATTAAAAATATACTTTGTGGTATGAAATACCTGTCCTCATGAGAAGTTGGGGCGCCGTAAACAAACGGGATGAAATGTAGGATGTGTTGCTGTAATAGGTCGAGTGATGTAATGAATGCAAACAGTGCAAGGAATGTTCCTTTAAACGTGAATGGATTCCAACACAAGCTTTAGTAACGCGAATAATACAGGTTGCGTATAAGAAATATACTATTACATAAGGGGAACTACTCTTGATACTGATCCCTGTGGAAAGTACCCCAATCGATTTGTAGACTATATAAACTCGTACTTAAACAATTTGTTAAAGAAATATTTGAAGGACTCTCATACATTGCGAATCTCTTTGTGCGCGTTTGTTGATACATGTATAGGTTAATATGATCGATGTATGTACAATGTAGAATATATTATGTAAAGACCATCTGCAATCGTCATGTTATGTCCACAGATGGCAGTATCAGTGTTTGGAAAATAAATAAATAATTACTGGATACCCGCTCCACTCACAGTATCGTAATTATTGTTAGGAACCATGTCTATTTTTAAATGCGACATTCCACAATCTTTATACATATAGTAGGCTTTATACCTTCATAGTAGACGGAATGTTTTGATTTTTTTTAAATTTTATTTTCCAAACACTGATACTGCTATCTATGGTTATGTCATATAAGACACACATCGTCATGTCATACTTGAGAGAAATACACTATGGTGTAGCATATCACCATAGATCACGACGAAGTACGCGTAAATACTGATCTCACAGCTCTGGGTGTACATATATATTATAATGTCCACTGATGTGATCTGGATGGATATTCTGCATGAGCAGCTGATGATATTCCATAACATAATTAAGACCACGACTGATAGCATGGTTAGATTGTGCGTCTTGAAAGCGTCAGATCGAAGGTTCGCATCACGATAGAATCTAGTTTAGAAACATTCGTTCGATTGAGGATATTAATAAATTGTCAACCAGGTCTTCTTGGTAGGATACGTTGCGTTTGGGCAGTTGATGACATTTTTATAACATACATTTAGAGCGCAGCCGTGAAAGAGGTAAATTGAACGTTCGAATCCCGATGGAAGCTGGTTCTGAACAGATGTAGTCTGCTTGTTGGCTCAAATATCAGCCAGATGATCAAACTTGAATATCCCGTTTGAACAGATGACATTTGAATTCCATGGTATAACTTAAGATCGTATTACTTACCTCTTAGGATCGATTGTTGAAACGCACATAAGACGAATCCTATAAGAGCAATCCTATGATAAGATCTTAGGAATGATGATGATGATGAAACGCAGCCCTAGCTTTTTGTTTCTTACATTACAATTGGTGTATTCGTATTAGCTACGGATTATGTACAAAATAAATGGTACTTGTCGTTTAACAGATATTATTCTAACTACTAGAATAGTAAATAAGGTTTGACACTTTTCAAAATATTTTTTGAACATTCCCACGGTGCACAATCACGTGGTCTGTGACGTCACAATTTGGTATCGCGCACAGCAAATTTCGTAAATAAACGCTCGATTGAACCAAGAAAAATCGTCGTAAGTATTTATTTACGCATATTTGGAAATTATCTTCTGTATGTTGCAAGTCCTTATATCAATGCATAACCCCGACAACTACGAATATGTCCCTATCTGCTCTAGTTTTAACAGAGTTGCGGCCAAACTGATCCAAAATCTCAAAATTGGTGTTGGTATTGCTGACAGCACATTCAACAACACCATAAAACCCGGTTTTCCTTGCTGGAGTCTTCGAAAGGCATCATCTGTTGGTACTTTATGCCTCCAAACAGCTGATGATTGATTGTTTTGTACATTAAAGCCGATATTCCCAACGTAATATAGGAATTAAAATAATGCTATTGCGGCACGTTATGGAAGTTAAATGATATTGCAACCAGTGGAAAAGTATGCTTTCTTATAGTTTCATAAGAAAGTCGAAAGTTAAATGCTGTCTAACGTGGAAACAATATTCTAGACTGAAACTCAGACTTAGACTTTAAATTGACAACATTTATAATAAATGTCACTTCGTTGCGATTTGATTTAGCCTTGTGAAATTTAATCTGAATCACAGAACATGTATACTCAATTACATCAAAAGCGTTACATTAATAACGACATGAGAGCGACAATGTAAAGTCTAAGTCTGAGTTTTAGACTTATAATGTTTGTGAATAAGGCCCCTGTTTTGTCGAAACATCAAACATGTCAATCGTCGACGAAAAGCGTGAATTCGTCATCAAGTCTTTCTGAGGCAAGTCTTATTATATAGCCAATTAGACATCCGTAAATTAATGTGGTCATTTTCATAAAAAACAATTGAACGATGCGTTTACTATCAGTACATTGTACTTAAACTTGAATTTCGATTCTTACAGGACCACGAATCTCCCTGAGCAAACCCAGGTTGCACGCCGGCAAAAGGTCGCTACAAAGATCATTGACAGGAATGCGGTAAAAAGGGCACCGGGTTCCCTAGCTGTTCGATGTGACAGCAGTGCCAGGCGAAATGAAAGCAAATTCCTTTCGATGCTGATAATGGGACTTGACGATTGGTGGTGCTACGATTGATACACAACACATGTGCGTCTACATGAACACTAGAACATTACAGCACAGTTTCTCAATACAGACAATTTAAAATTGCCTGTGGAACGACTATGAAACGCCAATGTTGAATATGCCTTGTGTTAGCAACGGGCCTTTTCAATACAGACGTTGGATTTAGGAAATATTTAGTTATCTCACATCTTGTGCTCATGACTTTAAGGCTAAAATTATGATTATGTGAATAAAGATTCAACAAACGCAATTCAGACGTTTCATTCAGCTTTTGATTTTAATATGTTATTAAAACATGTAACTTCATACATAATCATACGTAAACAAAATACAAGTCATTTCCAATAAAGAATTTTGTAATGTGATATATTAAATAACGTCCCGAAAATTCGTTCCTCGAAAAATTCAGAGTAGTACGAACAAAAGGGTGTTTATTAAAAACTTTGTACTGCAATACTTTCTCTATTGACTGATATGGTGCTAATGTCCACTTTTTCAGTTTAAGCAATTTAAACCAGAACGAACTTTCAGACACTCATTTATTATTACACAGAATAATTAATGCCAGAATTATTATCATTGATAGTTTTATCTTGATTTTCGTAAATACGCCACAATAACGATTAAGAGATTAGTGTAGCCATTTATTTCAAGTTTAACCAGAACTTGAGTAATTAATAATGCTGTACTTAATTATATGATTTATATTTTTGGTTTTTAGAATTTATCGTATTCATAGTTTTAATGTTTGCGACAAAGGATATGATTTAGCAAGTTTAAGTTGAAGATGTATTGGACCGAGGATCGGTTTCTGGTAGATTATGTCATGTGTTGCAGTATTTTGATTGTAACATCAAATATATAATGGCGTAAGATTTGATTGTACATTCGAAAACAACTAAACTGGTACAACAAAATATGCAATTCTGGCATTAATTAAATCACAGATTGTGTTAATCACAGGCAAAATATAAATAATTGATTAAAGTTATAAAAACTGATTATCTTGTATTTTGTCGACCGTTCTTTTATCTAGTTATGTCATAAGCATGTAAGCCTACTTAGTCTAGAATATTCCTGCCATTTCAATTAATGGACAGTGCTCTTAATTATGATGCATTTCGTGTGACTTATTTTGGTATTGCGTCAACCACAACGAAAGTGTTTTAATAAAAAAAACAGACATTCTTAAGTTCGTTAACTCATACCTAGCTGATTTTATTATGGTACAACCGGAGATGTAAAGATTGAATCTACAGCCTTCATCTTAAAATGCGCAATTCCCCTAAAACTCGGTCATTTTCTGACCGATATATAACAAAACAATAATACATCACACAAACGCCCAACCCGAAATTCAAAAGTACCAAAATATATTTCAATTCATTTTAAAAACACACGTGTGTAAACATGTAAATCCAATAAATGAGATTCTCTGCAACCATGCTTATATTTTAGTATATTATGCTACGTTTGTAAAAAGAATATAATTAGAATAAATACGATATCTGAACTGAAAAATCTTAAATCTTAAACATGAAACAGTAACTTTAGTTGAATGAAATTATGTGTGAACAACTATTTTCAATCAAGTCTGTGTCGTTGACCAATGTGCCTTTTAAGTGAAGATATGTGCTTGCACTTGGCACCACAGAGTCCACATGTCATACTGCGATCTTCTACATGACTATGCATAATTATGTTCATTCAGTTCAAAACGTGTAAGTGCGTAGTGGTTACAAATGTCACAACAGAATGTCCGCTGGCTGTTCTCTCTTCCCTCATAGGACTTTAAGTCGGAGTCAGTGGAAAACGTCCTACCACAGGTTGGACAGACGTGCATATGTGTTGCAGCATGTTCATTGCACCTGAAAGATAATGGAATGAATACAGATGTTTATAAAAAAAGTATTATAATAATTATGTACATAATATGGGATCATGTTTTGAACCACAATACTATATTCGTATACGGTATATATCCAAATTAACAATTATCGTCTGAATTAATGTATTAATCACTGTTTATACTACCACCTGATGTTATCCATCACCACGAGGGTGTGAAAGAAGAGAAGCCAGTTTAACTTATATGCTGAGCGTTCTTCAGTTAACTATTTGAGATACTATTACAACAAATGTATATTATATAAAAACTATAAGAAAGCATATTTTTCCGCTGGTTGCAATAGCATTTAACGTTCATAACGTGCCGCAATAGCATTATTTCAATTCCCATTTTACGTTGCAAATAGCGGCATTAATGTACAAAACTATCAATTATCAGCTGTTTGGAGGCATAAAGTACCAACAGATGATGCCTTTCGAAGACTCCAGCAAGGAAAACCGGGTTTTATGGTATTCTTGAATCTGCTGTCAGCAATACCAACACCAATTTTGAGATTTTGGATCAGTTTGGCCGCAACTCCGTTAAAATTTGAGCAGATAGGGACATATTCGTGGTTGTCGGGGTTATGCATTGCTAAAAGGACTTGCAACATACAGAAGATAATTTCCAAATATGCTTAAATAAATACTTACGACGATTTTTCTTGGTTCAATCGAGCGTTTATTTACGAAATTTGCTGTGCGCGATACCAAATTGTGACGTCACAGACCACGTGATTGTGCACCGTGATTCCACTATGTGTGCATTATTAGTATCGTATACCGGTTCACTAGATAAATAAATGATTGCAGTACCAACAAATTTGCACTTTTGCATTATTGATAAATATTGCTCCCAACCCGCACTAAAATAGCAACAGTAACCAGGTGTTGGTAATGCCTAGATCTGAATTAAGTTCCACTGAAACAGTGGCATTCAAAAAAGATCTGATGTCGCTGTTCCTATTGATTAATAAGGTCTCAGTTCCCCTGAATACAAAAAGTGGCAACAGTGATGTAAGACATGGCATTGACATTGCTACATATGTCAATGTACCAATGGTGTCTATTAACTAATAAATGCTCCAATTGGAGTACGGAGTATAAGTTGGAGAATGGATTATGTACTCCAATATTTATAATCACTGGGCCAGTTGACATTAAGTCATTTCATAGCTTTCCTTCCCCGGAACAAGTGTATTAAAACGTTCAATACCTGGGCGCACTGTGTCATTGAGTGATAATATCCCCGGCTCTTGATAATAGCACTCGGGCTAAAGCCCTCGAGCCATTATCGACGCGCCGGGGATATTATAATTCAATGCCCCACCACGACCAGTTATTAATCTCTAAATAATCTTTCCCGTGACCTGACATGTGTTCACTAGTTACAAAAAAATGTAGCTCATAGCTCTGCTATCTGTAAACATTTTGAGTAAAGGTAACGCCAATAGCCACTTGGCGTCACTACCTTCTGCTTATTTGATAATTCCAATGGTTTGCATTGTTGGTTTTCCTAATGTTTACCACGTTTGGCACTTATAATTGTATACTCACTCATGATCATCTGCAGAGGCTGGTTTCTTCATAAGCTTGCATGCACACATCAGGGATATCCATGTAATACCACATAGTTAGGCGCTATTATTTATGAAGAGGTTACTGAGATATTCACATTCTTAATAAGGATGGTAATGTGAAATAGCACTGCGATCCGCCTTGGCGTTACATGGTTTCTATGACAACGCTTTGTACGAGTATCACCAATAACAACGACAACCTGTTGATACCAGTATATAAAACAAGTATAACTATTATGAGAAAAATTTCATTAAACTGTAAGTGTTCAGTAAGAAGTTATGAGAACAGTCTTATTATTTCTGAAACACCCCTGGTACAAGTCGTGCGCTACGGTAACGACACATAAACGTTGAAAATATGACCATAAACTCAAACTTTGATCATCTTTATTATCCAAACTACGTGAAAACATGATAATTATGCACTATTTTATGTACACGATTAAGACAAATGAATATGTACTGGAAACATGAAGAGTACGATATTAAGTTAAAAAAATAATTATTTCATATCGTGCGATGAAAAATATATCATATTTAATGATTCTTAAGGTCGATTGTGAATAAGTTTTTCCAGCTTGTTTTAATCACCCTCGATACCTCATTCCTGATTCCACGAGGGTTTGAGAGTAGATAGAATCCAGTTTCCCTTACGCTGAGCGTCTAACAAAGCCATTCCTGGTACCATTTCTATTTCGTCTTTGGTATGACGCGGCATGGGAATGAACTCGTGACCTTCCACACTCGAAGCGAACGCTCAACCACTAGGCTATCGATGAGATAGTATATACTACATATCAATCACAATATATCAAATATACATACAACGTATAGCAGTACAATACATACATATATACAATTTATAATGAATGGCATATACACTGAAGTTTTCCAGCCGCCACATTAGTATCAATTCAAGTTTTATCAATAAGTTAATACTGTAGCAAACAGACAATCAAAAGTCACATAGAAACTGCGGCATCTACAGCATCATTTACCAAGTAAAAAGAAATTTTAATACAGTTCATAACAGTAATAGACATGAAGTGACATTGCCTTCAATGACGTCGTATTGTTGGTGCTGTTTATTGTCGACACATCGTTGCTTCATTGTACATAGTGTACATGTGTATTTGTATCTTAATTAGTTAAATACTGTACGCTAAGTTGTTTTGTATTTCAGTAAAACTGAAAACTATTAATAATCAAATCTATAGATAATGTATCATCACTATCAACAATTCTCAAATTTTAATTACAAGATGCTAATTAATTAGAGATGACGCACTGGTTACAAGTCATGTTGTCTTTCGTATCGCGTTATAAATGTTGTATTATCAATGTTCACGACGTACATGTCCTCTATGATAACACATACTTAGACTAACTGGAACACTCGGAGACTATCTGACCAGTAACCAACTAACAAACGACATTTCTTTCTATCATAACACAATGACAACGGAACAAACATGTCTTTACTGGAAACAAGTTCACCGATACTGTTGCCACCTCTATCATACATAACTACATTCTTAGAGTTAAACCCGGCTACAAGTACAATATTATCCTCCGTGATACATACACATTTTGCTCCATCCAGGCGTTGATCACGTAACTCATTGATAACATCACCATTCTTGTCGAATACGATCACCCTATCTCCACATGCTGCAACATACACTTTGCTATCATCATTACTCACTGCTATATGGCAAGGGTTGTACTTAGTGAATAGTTTACGACTCTGAGAATCCGTATCTATTTTCTTCACTAAACTACCTGATAGAGAGTACACATATACAGCTTTATCTCCGGGTATCCACAACTGATTACTACAACACGCCATAACATTTGCGTCCTGCTCGTAACCATGTAAGGAAACCTTCCGTTGGTACTTGAGTGAGTTACTTACTGAAATGAATTGTACCGTATTATCTGTAAGTCGTACAGCTACTTCAGTGGTTGAAACGGGACAAAGTCCCCGTGGTACACCCTTTAATTTCAACCAATCCTTCACTTTGAGTTGATCATCGAGTCTCTTCAGTTGATTGTTGTTGTAGTCAGTCAGTAGAATCGTTCCATCGGGAAGCTGACACATGTTGTTTATGAAACATTCCTGTTTGTCAGACTTTACTTTAACGTTTATATCTGTCCTAGATGTCACAGTGTACTTGCTACATGTATGTTGTACTGATACTGGTTGGCTATCTGCTCGGATAATTTTCCCCATACGGTCTGACTTCTCAATAACATCACAGAGTGCAGCATTGGGTTCAAATTTCAGTGTTGGATGTTTCAATGCATTCGCCTTCCTCAAAAAGTTATTTGCATCTTTAAGGACAACTTGACCTAACTTCTCAGTGATAAACATTTGTTTACCATCTAGATGAGATGTCAGGTCTGGCTTACTGTTGTCGGAGGAAACAATCAGCGCATCTACGGTTGTAATATCGACACCAATGTCATTCTCCAACATCTTCTCCTCTTTGTCAAGCTCAGCAATAATCTTCTGTTCAAGGGCATCTAGTTGTTTATTGAACTTCTTTCTCAATGTTTTGATTTCGTCCAGTAGACTGGCTTTCATTTTCTTTAGTTGCTTAAGGTCTTTGGACTTTTCCAACTTTGTAGTATGTAACTGCTGACTTACGCGGGTTATGTCGGTTACGAGTGATTGTAACTTGGACATGCTGGATTGATGCGCAACATCCGCAATATCTTTCACACCCGAACATGATCTGAAACAAACATCAAACACGCTGTTCAACAATCGCAATATAACACCTAGTATAAGAAAGTTCTTTAAAATAACAGTGAGTACAAACTTTCGCGGTTCTAAGTCTCCGACGGTATTTGTTCTTATTAATAGTTTAAGGTACTTGAACACGTTCCTCGGGAACAAATAAATGTCAGCCGATATTCTTGAAACTTGGTACAAACAAACATTGATGACTCCTCTTCATGTTGGTGCTATTATTTTGGTCATATAAACGTTATTTTCGGCGTCATAGCGCCACCTAGCGGGCACGCACCTTTTGGCGCTACGGGCCTGTAACTGTCGATAAATTTTGTTTTACAAGATATTTTATTGAAAAATGTTCGGATTATATTATACAAGGACGGTCAAACAACAACTGTGGATGGTTTGAATAAAAATAAATGTCATTGTTTTTATTATTTTCAACCAAAATCGCTAAAATGATGTTACTATAGAGCGTCTGAAAACACGCCCCTACCGGCAAATACAGCGTCATATCTCGAAAACGAGCTCGTAAAGGGTATTTAATTATTCGATAAACAAAGTAAGTAAAGATAAATTAAAAGAATGATGCCAATAAGATAGGGTCGTTTAGGTGAGGTTCTCTCTATAAAAAGAAAACAATGCAGCCTATTTTACCGTGTGTTCGACGTGACGCGACAGCTGGAATTAGCGTCACGATAGAGCATGATTGTGCCTTATTTAGTTGATAACGTTATTATTTATACATATCGTAGTAAATATTTTTACAATTTAAATCGAAGTTAATATTTGTGTTGACAATGAAATTATTTTTTTTATATACTACGCAAAGCATTTTCACAATATAACAGGTCAGCATGTATATACATGTATTATATAAGTCGATATTTGCCATCTGATATTAACTTTTTATTGGATATGTAAACTTTATGCAAATCGTGTTTTGCATAATACCATTTACATTATAGTTATACCTTATGAATTGGGGCTAGTAATGTGAGAAAAACTTTACATCGCTTCTAAAACGAAAATAGCGATATTATTTTCCCCATCGAATACCAGTTGAAGGAAAATAGCACATGCTTTCAACGAAATACCGCTATAGGATCTGTTTCAGCAGCTTGACAGTTATATCACCAGCGACATATTCATAACCCGAATATAGATCTAAACGGTC
This sequence comes from Spisula subtruncata, assembly GCA_963678985.1. Classification (NCBI taxonomy): domain Eukaryota; kingdom Metazoa; phylum Mollusca; class Bivalvia; order Venerida; family Mactridae; genus Spisula; species Spisula subtruncata. The sequence goes on along the minus strand of OY787673.1, from coordinate 32,691,676 downwards.
TTTCTTCAAGTGATGTTAAACATAATGGCCTAGAAAATGCATTTCGTTGAAAGCTTGCATATCTTCTTTTACAGTATAACAATACCACGTCACTTTGGACTACAAACTCAAGAACAAGTTTTCTTCACTTCGGAAACAAAAATAGCCGTAGGTAGTTCATTACTTTACGTATTGTTATGAAACCTATGCCACACTAAGGGAAATATGTAAGCTTCCAACGAAATACAGCATCCCTACCAGCAGTTTTGTAGCCACGAGTAAAAATATAAGTCAGCTGCTCACGAGGTTTACAACCGTATGTTGTTCACCGATTGTTCACGTTAAATATATTTTTTGAAAACACATTTTAAAAGATTATTAAAACTACAAATAACTTACGAAGTATATAATAAACTTTACTGTTTGATTCCTTACATGCGTAATTTCATGTTTACCAGTATTCCAAGTTTTCCTGTTTTTGAACTTAAACTTTTTCGGTAAAACTAATTATTTAGCTTTTAGGGGTTGTCCCCTTAATCCAAGAATATCTTTAAAACTAGCCGAGCAAAACTGTTGGAAATTTTCTAAATGATTGGCATTAATCTGATCGCCATCAAAATAAAAGGGTTTATATACCTTGTGCAGAAAATTCAAAAGGAACGAATTTCCTTAAATCTAACTTTATTTAGTTGGATTAAAACTGAGCGTCAAAAACATCAAACAGCGCCGTTCCCTTCGAACACGGTGCTGTCCTTATAAAAAGCATCTCACGTGACAATTCATTTAAATTTAATTTGTACATATGCCACACTTATAATGAATTAGAGATGGGCCTATGGTAACCATTATCTAACAAGCAGGCGGCTCACCAACCGATCCCATCGGTTGTAACCCAGAATTTACCGAGATTCGGACTTTCGACATCCCGCTGTTAAGGCCCGCACCCTAACAAATTGGCAAAGGTCGGGGTTCCTTCACCGTAGTTTCTTAACTGGAAGGTAAAGGGATTGTGGCAGACTGAATGTATTTTTTAATTTGCACATGCATAGTAAACTTAATATTTTCGCGCGAATCATTGAGTTTTTTTCATAAATCAATTGGATTCAATAGTCTCAATTGTTGAGAGTCATGATTGACTGTAATGTCGAATCATTAAGACATACAAATGAGGGAGCAGCCCCATTCGAAAGAATGTCGAGCATTCCAGTTCACCAAGTTAAATCTAGATAAATCTTATGTTAATAACCGTTGTTATTTAACTTTGAACAGACTGTATGAATATGCCGTTTATTGTCATTTTATTTATATACGCACTCCAAGTTGGTGTACTTATAACATTTAACAAGTGTATTATTGATTAAAAACAATTTATCCTCTCCTTTGTTATTAATAGTTATCCATTTTATCAATGATACCTACCTATGTTCCTTGGCGATACATCGGCAACAATACACCATATCATGTGTACCACAATGCATCTCGATATCCTGGTCCGGATGATAATGGCATTTAGCAGCAACCGGAACTGGAATGGTGGTTGGTCGAGCTGTTTTTGCTTGGCTCATTGAGGCAACGCTAACTAATTGATGTGTCTTCATGTATCGGACATGATATCGGCCACACGTGTTACATAGAAACTGCTGGCAGTTTTTACAAAAGTCAGTCGCTTCCTGTGTCCTACCATCGTCACGACATTGAGAACAAGCGTGGTCAAAAAGCGCTTCCGATCCATCTTTCAGTGTCCTAGAGAGATCACCTTCTGCCATTGTCTGTAATGTAAGTTGATATTGTAGTATGTTAAGGGTTATAACAATACATGTATACTTACTACTTTTGGATTGCATTAGACATGTACACTATGTATACTGACAGTAGAATTAAACATGCCAGTATAGAGCTCAGAGATGCACCACATATACAACATTATAATAGGCCCACTAACATGTATGCGAATATTAGACAATCGAAAAAAAAACATGTTATATTTTCCTGACTCACAGTGCATAAACTCATTTCAAAATGGTCAAACGACGGTCCTACGACGGGTCTATGGTACAACTGTTGGAATATCGTGAGTCCGTTGTGTGACAGAACATGTCGCCGTATACCATCGACGTACAGTTTAGGACAGGTTTAAAATTCAGCTACATAATAAGATATTAAAGTTATCTGAATGCTGTCATAAGTGCGTATTTTAAAACAACATACTTTAATTGCTACGTAGAAATGACACTCACTTTATTGCATACTGGATTATATAAACTGATAACATTAAAGATATACTTATCAAAATGTCTGTGTATCTCAATACTCGAAACATATATATCAGTACACAAGATAGCCATTTATTGGAAATAGGATTGGCGTGTTTTATCTTTTAAATACTTATCCATAGACAATGACCGCCTTTTAACAAATTTATACAAATAGTCATAACATAAAGTGTTTGTTAAACACTGATCCTATCGGCTTGCATTCCATAAATAGTGATTATGTTCAACACATGCATTGTTTCTTGTATGTAATTCTCAATTCCTGATTAACATCTCAATACGACTTATCGCGTTTGAAACAAGCAAACCACAAAATGCATCCTGATACATTCATTAAACATGTTTTACAGTTGAATGTTAAGTAAACAAGTCCCGCGTTTGACACAAGCAATCCATAAAATGCATCAAGATACATTCATTAATCATGTTTATTTCAGTTTATTATTCAGTAAGCAAGTTCCTGCATTTTTTTTTGTATTTGCAAAATATTTAGTATTGTTAGAATAGTTTGGTTACACTTTATGATTGAACATATCCAACTGCTGTAATCTAGTTTTGTACGACATTTTCTTGTATTTTATTATCGTGCGATGGACATAACTCATCTGTTTATCGTTGGGCTATCGTAAGTTCAGTATTCTGTCCTACCCTACGAGCGGCGCGACGAATGCGCAATATTTCCTATTTTGTATCCTGAACCCGCATATCCCCTATCTTTGTATCGTTAACCCGTATATTCCCTATCTTTGTATCGTGGACCCGTATATTCCCTATATTTGTATCGTGAAACCGTATATTCCCTATCTTTGTCTCGTTAACCCGTATATTCCCTATCTTTGTATCGTTATAGACCCGAATATTCCCTATTTTTGTATCGTTGATCCGTATATTCCCTATCTTTGTATCGTTAACCCGTATATTCCACATCTTTGTATCGTTGATCCGTATATTCCCCATTTTTGCATCGTTGATCCGTATATTTCCTATCTTTGTATCGTGAACCCGTATATTCCCTATCTTTGTATCGTTAACCCGTATATTCCCTATCTTTGAATCGTTAACCCGTATATTCCCTATCTTTGTATCGTTAACCCGTATATTCCCTATCTTTGTATCGTTAACCCGTATATTCCCTATCTTTGTATCGTTATAGACCCGTATATTCCCTATATTTGTATAGTTATAGACCCGTATGTTCCCTATATTTGTATCGATAACCCGTATATTCCCTATATTTGTATCGATAACCCGTATATTCCCTATCTTTGTATCGTTATAGACCCGTATATTCCTTATATTTGTATCGATAACCCGTAAATTCCCTATCTTTGTATCGTTATAGACCCGTATATTCCCTATATTTGTATCAATAATCCGTATATTCCCTATCTTTTTATCGTTATAGACCCGTATATTCCCTATATTTGTATAGTTATAGACCCGTATATTCCCTATCTTTGTATCGATAATCCGTATATTCCCTATATTTGTTTCGTTATAGACCCGTATATTCCCTATATTTGTATTGATAATCCGTATATTCCCTATCTTTGTATCGTTAACCCGTATATTCCCTATATTTGTATCGTTGATCCGTATATTCCCTTTCTTTGTATCGTGAACCCGTATATTCCCTATCTTTGTATCGTGAACCCGTATATTCCCTATCATTGTATCGTGAACCCGTATATTCCCTACCTTTGTATCGTTATCCCGTATATTCCCTATCTTTGTATCGTGAACCCGTATATTCCTTATCTTTGCATCGTTGATCCGTATATTCCCTATATTTGTATCGTTGATCCGTATATTCCCTACCTTTGTATCGTGAACCCGTATATTCCCTATCTTTGTATCGTTATAGACCCGTATATTCCCTATCTTTGTATCGTGAACCCGTATATTCCCTATCTTTGTATCGTTAATCCGTATATTCCTATCTTTGTATCGTGAACCCGTATATTCCCTATCTTTGTATTGTTAACCCGTATATTCCCCATCTTTGTATCGATAACCCGTATATTCCCTATCTTTGTATCGTTAACCCGTATATCCCCTATATTTGTATCGTTAACCCGTATATTCCCTATCTTTGTATCGTGAACCCGTATATTCCCTATCTTTGTATCGTGAACCCGTATATTCCCTATCTTTGTATCGTTATAGACCCGTATATTCCCTATATTTGTATTTTTAACCCGTATATGCCCTATCTTTGTATCTTTAACCCGTATTTTCCCCATCTTTGTATCGATAACCCGTATATTCCCTATATTTGTATCGTTAACCCGTATATTTCCTATCTTTATATCGTGAACCCGTATATTCCCTATCTTTGTATCGTTATAGACCCGTAGTACGTCCGTGGTATGATACTTGTGAACGTCCCAAATAATTACCTATATCAGACATGCGTCGGGAGATTTCGACATAGAACCTCATGTGTCGTGCGATGAAGAAATGTCACAACACTTATGAGAGGGTTTAAACGAGGGTCACTGTACTTATTTGGTACGATGAATCAATATAAATACAACAAGACCTTGATGGTGACATTGATTACGAGAAACATAACATTGAACACTCGAAGCAAAGCCTAATTCAAAGTCAATATCCGAAACAATCTGTTCAGTTGAAGTGTTTGTTATGGGCGTTCGCGACAGTTACTTATAACACATTTATAACAATTTTATGCACTCAGCGAAAGTTTTTCATTAGTATATTAAGCAGAACAGAAAGTGTTAAAGATAACGCATACATAATGTATAGTCTAATATATATATATTATACATAAACACTACATGCATAGAGAAAAAAGAAAAAGTAAAAGAAAGATGTATATAGCCTGATTACGAGGACAGAAACTACTAGTGAAATGCCATTACTTTCATTCCTTACTATTAAAGCTTTATTAAAACAGATTTATTTCTAGTTTGAATTAATTCGATTAACTTAAAAAACACTTCGTCTTTGGTAATGATACTTTGGGATATATGATATTAGTATCATCCTGTATAAAACATATAAGAACAAAGTATAACTAACAGTTTAATGGGCATGGCAGGAAATTACTCAGTATACATACATACGGTTGTCGGGGCTTAGAACTAAAATGGGAACATGTAATAACATAGTTTAATCCTAACCCTAACTAACTGGTATGAAAAATAAAGGCAAACAATTACATCGTCTTTATATCGATTGTATATGCATGGAGTAAAGCATAACTTATGGTCTAAATATATAAGGCTGGAACTCAGATGAAACAGTTTAAATATCTTGAAATCTATTGATTGTTGAGTTAAATCTAGAGTAAAATATTGTAATTAATTGAACAATTCATGCACATGTACTCTCGGTGTAACAAAAGGTAAATGTTTGTCGCCATATTTTAAAGCCCACTTGCGGTGAGCGAGGCTTAGTCGCCATTTTTTGTCGAGCCCGCTTGCGGAGAGCGAGGCTTACTTACCATTTTTTGTCGAGCCCTCTTGTGGAGAGCGAGGCTTACTCGCCATTTTTGTCGAGCTTGCTTGCGGAGAACAAGGTTTACTCGCCATTTTTTGTAGAGCCCACCTGCGGAGAGCGAGGCTTACTTACCATTTTTTGTCGAGCCCTCTTGTGGAGAGCGAGGCTCACTCGCCATTTTTGTCGAGCTTGCTTGCGGAGAACAAGGCTTACTTGCCATTTTTTGTCGCGCAGGCTTGCGGTAGCGAACCTTAGTCGCCATTTTTGTCGTGACTCCGTGTGCGTCCGGTCAATTTTGTCCGGACCATACCCTTGTCATAAATACTAAAATGTACGACCGATCTTGCTTATATTTGGCATGTCATGGGGCGGAACGTCCTCCCTGAGCCCCAGCTTCCTATCTTAAAGGTTAATGTCACAGTTGGAGGAAATGTCAAATGTCATATTCATGCTTGTCCAGATATATCTCTCTTGTATTTGGCATGTATGTGCTTTCATACATTTGACATATCGTTGGTTGAGGTAATTATCATGGCAAGTTTCTGATTGATCATGCTAAAATTGCGACTTCTAGTGACTATACAAGGTTTTCCCATGATTTGACATAGTGACCTAGTTTGTTTTACCTCGGAAGCACCAATATCTGATTTGACCTAGATTGTCTTATGATGATCATTGTTATAAAGTTTCATAAAGATTAGACACATATTGCGACCACAAAGGTTTTCTATGATTTGGCCCAGTGATCTTGCTGGTTTACTCCGATGGACCCAATATCGAACTTGACCAAGCTTTTGTTGAGATGGTCATTGTGACCAAGTTTCAGAAGGATTATGAGATCTCTAAGCACGCCAAATAATCAAATACTAAACACGTCCCGATATATTTACATCACAAGTAACACATATCGCGAAAACATGTGACAATTCTATGTTTTAAGCATATATATCAAAGTGCTACGAATATTTACTCCTATGTCAATGTAATGTTTAATATGGACGCCTAGAATCAACCTCTACATATAACAATCAACAAATGGTCAAATACACACCCAGATCCGATTTGAAAGAGAAAAATTAACGACAAAAATCGAAAAATATCATAATTTCCTAAAAAAATCAATAATTATTAATTAATAACCATATAATAATATTTCTATTTATATATTACCACATGCAGGGTTCCATTGCAAACATTTTAAGACATATTACAAAACGATAGCCCATGTGAGTGAGGAATAATCGAAGTTTTCCTAAACCCTCTGCTTGCTTAAAATAACGGCGGCCATCTTTAAAGATGGCCGCCAAAAGGTCATTTGGCAAAATGTCCCGCAAGTCCATCAACTGATTTCGGACAGCTTAGATATCAAGCAAACCGAAAATCATTGTTGGATCTGTTCACCAATTTGGTAATGGATTTCGGTCTGTCACATGGACTATAAACAACAAAATCAATCACTGATTATACATTAAACAATGCTTTCGAATTCAGTCCGTTTGGGTGTAGTGTTTGTAATTTATGAATCCAAAATGTCTCTTTACACAATCGGTCAATTTGATTATTAACTAGATCAATTGGCATGAATGAGAAATCATTAATACTATGGTTACGCAAATTAAAGTGACCGGCAACCAAAGTGGAAAATGCGTATAGACGTACTAAAACTTTACGTGACTGTTTAGTAAGTTCCAATTTCAAGCAGCGCAACTGTGAGATATTTAACACAGACAAATGTAATAGAAAACGTTAATCTCACTGTCTGCGAACAAGCCTTGTGTCGTCATTTAGCAGCGTTGTAACGGGTGAAACGTTTTCTTTACGTTATAATACAAACTGTCAATCGAAAGATGTTATTTATCTAATTACGTGCAAACAATGTAGTATGCAGTATGTTGGACAAACGATGCAGCCAGTATCACGCCGTATGAATAGCCATAAATTTGATATATCCAACTTTTCTTACCCTGCATTTTCCACTTTGGTTGCCGGTCACTTCAATTGCTACGTTAACATCATGACGTCACATCCGTTGTTTTGTTATTGTTATTCTGAAGAAGGCTTCGGCCGAAACGTAAATTTAATACAATACTTACAATATAGATCTACGTGTTGTTGTTGAATTGCTTATTATTATTGTTGATTGTTAAGAACATTCACCGGCCATATATGTGTTGTGTTCACGGGTCAGAGGTCACCTGCAGATACAGACCACTCAGAAGCAATATACCAACTTCCGCCTGCGCATGCGCGCACCTGTATACTTCCTCTTTGCAACTTGGAACATATCTAGAAAGACGTACAAAATCACCTCTTTTGTCTAGGTATGTCCTATTTACCACATATGGTGGCTCAAATGTAGCCATTTATTAATACTACTAATGTGTAAATATCCTTCGTGGAAATGTTTATATAATATTATTCTGTATGTCTGTGTAATGGGGTTGCCTTCAAAGTAACGACCTACCTGAATGTAGAGATACATTCTAGTATCTAGTTGGTGTCGCTTTATACGTTGCAATCATGGGCTGATGAACATGCTTATTCCGTTGTATTTGTCTGTTACGTGTCCAAAGTATTACATTATAATATGGATAACACTTCTCTATATTAAGGAAACGTAACGTTGGTAAAATTATAATAATAATAATAATAATAACGACTTTATTTTAAGAGGCGACACAGTTGGGCAAGCCCAGTCTTCCCTGTGAGCCTCTATAACAAAACATGTTTACAAAGAGTATGACATAAATAATAGACAGGTAGAAATACAACAACAAAATTTAACAATGGCATCTGTCAATATCTTTCCCCCTGTCGCAGGCAATTTGGCATTTAATATGAATTGGATGTGTTGATAGGGATATGATTAATCAATGAATAATGATAACGTAAACAAAGTTGATTATAATTTTACATTTAGACAATTTGTTTGTGTTCAGGCAAGATACCTGTAAGTGAAATATTATGTTCTCATTACTTATGTCCTGGATGACCTGCAGCAGGTATAAAAACTGAATATACATAAAACATTTACATCATAAAATATTAGAATGTAACATCATATTATTTACAAAAATCTCAGAAATTATTTAAATTAAGTTTGTCCATCAGAGTAGAACCATGATAGGTATGACCTTTTGAAGGATATTAGTGAATTCGACTGGCGAACATTGAGGGGAATATTGTTCCATACAACTAATCCTGAATAGGCTAGTGATTTTCGACAAAATTCAAGGCATGGTTTTGGTACATATAGTGTGTTGTTTGAGTGTGATCGTAAAGATTTGTTGTCTGATTCTTTAAACAGATTTGACATGTATTCTGGAAAAATATTGTTCAGAGCTTTATATACAAAAATTGCCTTTTTGCAGATAATGCGGTCATGAAATTTCATCCATTTTAGTTCTTGAAATAAGTTTGGAGAAGGTGCATCGTATGGTTGGTCAAGCATTATTCGCGCTGCTCTTTTCTGAAATTTGTATAGTTTATTAACCAATGTATCACTACAGTTACCCCATATTGTACAGCAGTAATCAAGATGTGGTAGAATGTAGGCATTGAAAATAGTTTTCTCATATGGGTAGAAAGAAATGGTTTTATTCTTAAAAGCAGGTATAAAAGTGAATTACACTTTTTTAGTGTGAGTTCAACTTGAGTATTCCAACTAAGCTTGTGGTCAACATAGACTTCTAGTATTTTTTCAACTTCAGTAAAGTCAATACTTTCATCATGGAGCAGAAGTTTATGGTCCTCATTTAAGGACAGTTTATAGATATTGTTTGATGGTGAGATCACCATGGCTTTAGTCTTATGAGGATTTGGTATCATTTAATTTCTATGACACCAATCATGGACAGTGTTAAGACTAGTTTGTAGGGTTACACACACAGTGTGTAAAGATGGCCCAACTGCAGTGATAGTTGTAACATCGGCAAACATGTCTGTAGAAGAATTTTGTAAGTGCAATGGCAAATCATTAGTGTAAAGAATGAATAGTATGGGCCCAAGGACAGAACCTTGGGGAACGCCTGATGTTATTTCAAGTGAAGATGATAACTTTCCTTGTATTGACACTTTTTGGCACCGTTCTGATAGATATGACTTAAACCAGTTCCGAGAACTGAGGGAAATATTGTATTCTACCATTTTGTCAAGTAAAAGAGAGTGATTTATCAGATCAAATGCCTTCGTAAGGTCCAGAAAGACTGTTCCTACAATGTGGTTCCTGTTAATAGCATCAATCCATGAGTCTACAACAGATGTGAGAGCAGTTTCACAGGAGTGATTAGAACGAAAGCCAGATTAGGTTTTATGAATAAAAGAGTGTCTTTCAAGATATTCTTTAAAAGCGTCACTCACATGGTTTTCTAAGATCTTAGATAACCCTGGTAGAATATATATGGGACGATAATTGTTTGGATCAGACTTGGATCCTTTCTTAAAAATTGGGATGACTTTAGCTGTCTTGAAGACTGATGGGAAACATGATTTTGAAATACACTGGTTGAAAATAAGAAGTAGATTTGTTGATATGACTGGTGACATAATCATGTAAGACAGTTTTGTCTTCGTTAGTTAAGTTCGAACTTTCTGTTGGAGCCATTTTGAATATGTTAGTAAAAAACGTATTAAAGGTTTCAGCAGATTCATGATTGTCCTCAATTACATTCCCTGATTGGTCAGTGATGAAATTGGTTTGATGTTTGGATGATTTACCAGATAGATCTTTCAAGTTTTTCCATAATTTCTTTGGATTATGTTTATTTTCATTGATAGTATCATTATCAAATCACCGTTTAGCACTGTTTATGAGGCTTTGTTAAAGAAAACGAACATCGTTATATATATATATTACAGTAATTGTTTGTATTAAAGTACATGCGATAAAACAAACTAAATATGTATTGTACAAAACTGTAGATACATTATATTAGCTAGTCGCTTTCGATGTGACAAGCTGGGGGGGGGGTAAAGATGCTTATTTCTCCGTTGTAATTGTGTGCTGTATATACACTGACATTGTACAATACATTGTCATAACATACCTCGAGTAAACATGATGCACAAGTCGTACACTCAGAAACAAATCCTGGTCAAAAGATGACAGATGAACTCCAAAACTTCGATTAAACATGTACATCTTTATTATCCACATCTTGTGAAAGATAACGAAACTGGTTACATTCATTGTTTATATTAAAGTGCATGCGATAAAACTAATAAATACGTATTAAACATGGTATATACAGAATTTAGTCATACGAATATATATCACATCAAGTTGGGAAAATATAGCTAGCACAATCAATTACATATGTATACATATAACGTAAAAGTAATATGAAATACATATGTTGTAGACAGACATATCGATGGCTTAGAACAAGAAGGTCGTAACTACAAAATCGATATTTTGAGAAAACACGGAAAAACTGTCTGACATTTACTCCTTACTTATGGTAAAACAAACTTTTACAACTTTGGTCAACATGACAAGTTCAGATTTTTAATTCTAAGCCATCGATATATGTGTCAGTGTTACACAGAGAGCTGGTTGGTTATCTTACTGCTTTGTATTTTGTTTTTGGAGAATGTGACTTTGTTCCTGTGTTAACCTATAATCCAACAGTCTGTCTTAGATGGGGCTATTTTTGTCATTAGCCATCGCATAGACACACATACAAGAGGTAGGCATACACTACCGAAACGACATCATTGCCTAGCCACACACGCGAGAGTCAATCATGAACTGTAGAAACGACAGCATTGCCTAGCCGCACACACGAGAGTCAATCATGAACTATAGAAATGACGTCATTGCATAGGCATACATACAAGACTCAAGCATAAACTATATAAATGGGTCATTGCCTAGCCACACACGCAAGAGTCAATGATAAACAACAAAAACGACAGCATTGCCTAGCCGCACACACAAGAGTCAATCAACAACTACAAAAAGACAACATTGCATAGCCGCACACGCAAGAGTCAAGCATTAAACAAACCATCCACATCACCAGTAATGGATGATTCAGGCATATAAATGACACACTGTGTACTTTTTGACACATATTCTTCAAGTGTGTAAAATCGTATTACACTGTACTCTATCTACTTATATAGGAGAGCATTACAATATTGTTTTATAAATAAATATTTAAGCTCATGACTGGAATTTGTTGTTGGCCAACATCGAGCGAGAAAAGCAAGTGCTTTAATCTTTTGAAAGCGATAGATGGAAGTGTTGTACCGTGTAGAAGGTTACTAACATCGAATGTTTCTTTGTGTTCCGAGATTATTCGGACTATTCTAAGTTTTATTTAGCGATAACAACGATGTTTTATCCTGTTTAATCATGTCTGTATTTCCGTGAAACAATATGTGCTTTATCAGTTTTTTTATCAGTCTTTAACTACAACCACGCATGGTGACCATTAATACATGGTAACATAAATCATTTTTAAAACTTTGTCAGATTTAATGATAGAGTAATGGTTTTACCCTTATTATAAAGCTAATGTGCCCAAGTTTTTATTCGATGTGGATAATAAAATAAAAACTTTGTGAACTATATGTCAATAACGGCATAGATAAAGCCGTACATTTTCCGTGATTCAAGGAAAGTTTGCAATATAATTATTTTGCTGAAGACCGCTTTTAAATTTGCCCCCCCCCCCGCCTACATTCAGCGGACATAAGCCCTTTGGATTTCTGATCATGAGAATAGCTGAAGGAAGGATTGTATACTACAAAACCAGTATATTTGATTGATATGAAAACTAAAATACAATGTGAAATTGGAAGCATAAATGTATTAAATGCAAGGAATTATTGGTAATTTATGACGTCATTTGCTGCTGATTTTGGCAGTTTTGCACAAATCAGGAAAACACTTCTAACATCTCCTGAGAAAAAAGTATATAACATTTGAAAATGATTTATAACCTGAATAAAACTTACATGTATATGTTAATCAATGGTGTATAAGAACAAATATCATCTTAAAAACTGACAAAGCTATTAAAGTTATTTATGTTACCATATATTAATGGTCATCCTGTAGATGCATGCTACAACGTGTTATCATATGATTGTTGAAATTAAATACACGGCATTACGTTTTATGAAACAAAATATTTATAATAATTCGTAAATTTTGACTATACGGTACTCAACGATACACAATATATCGAAAGGAAGAGAAATCTTACGACATGTAAGCACTTGTTAATAGTACAGTCACCTCCCTTTAAAACTTTTCACGTACATTCACTGAATGAAAATAATGGATGCTGTATTCGTTAATTTTTCGCCAACCTTGCTAAGTGGTGAAAATTTGACACACCAAAATAAAACCACTACGTTTTTGAAGAAAGTGGCGAAAATATCCCAAAGTCCGGTAGTCAACACATCGTTACTTCATTGTACATAGTGTACATGTGCATTTGTGCCATACATGTATGTAGTTAAATAGTCAATGTCATATTTTGTGTATTTCATTAAAACTGAAAATCACAATTATTAAAACCTGCATATACTTTATCACCAATAAGACGAGGCCCACATGGAAGATTGGGTAACCAAATGTGGAGCCTTGTTAAAAATCAAATCTTGATTAATTTACTTACTTAATATGAACAATTCTTAAATTTTAACAATACAATGATGCTCAATAATACGTAAACAAGTTGAAGTTATAGGTGTACAAGTGTTGTATTATCAATGATCGCGATGTACATGTCCACTATGATAACACATACTTAGACTAACTGGAACACTGGGAGACTATCTGATATGTAACCAACTAACAAACGACATTTCTGTCTGTCGTAACACAATGATCTCGGCCAAGATATCATGAGGTTCATGGAAACAAGTTCACCGATACTGTTTCCACCTCGATCAAACATAACTACATTCTTAGAGTGAAACCCTACTACAAGTACAATATCATCCTCTGTGTCACATACACATATTGCTCTATCCAGTCGCTGATCACGTAACTCATTGATAACATCACCATTCTTGTTGAATACGATCACCCTATCCTCCCCTGCTGCAACATACACTTTGCTATCATCATTACTCACTGCTATATGGCAAGGGTTGAACTCAGTGAACAGTCTACGACCCAGAGAATCAGTTTCTATTTTCTTCACTAAACTACCTGATAGAGAGTACACATATACAGCTTTATCTCCAGGTATCCACAACAGATTTCTACAACACGACATATCCCAATTTGCACGCTTGAAATCATTTAAGGTAACCTTTCGTTTGTACTTGAGCGAGTTACTTACTGAAATGAAATGTACCGTATTATCTATAAGTCGTACAGCTACTTCAGTAGGTGACACGGCACAAAGTCCGGATGGTGTATTTTTTAAATCCAACCAATCCTTCACTTTGAGTTGATCATCAAGTCTCTTCAGTTTATTGTTCCAAAAGTCAGTCAGTAGAATCGTTCCATCGGGAAGCTGACACATGTCGGTTATGCGACAGTTCTGTTTGTCAGACGGTACTCTAACGTTTATATCTGTTCTAGATTTCACGGTGTACATACTACGTTGTACTGATAATGGTTGGCTATCTCCTCGGATAATTTTCCCCATACGGTCTGACTTCTCAATAATATCACAGACTGCAGCATTGGGTTCAAATTTCAGTGTCGGATGTTTCAATGCATTGGCCTTCCTCAGAAAGTTATTTGCATCTTTAAGGACAACTTGACCTAACTTCTCAGTGATAAACATTTGTTTACCGTTTAGGTGAGATGTCAGGTCTGGCTTACTGTTGTCGGAGGAAACAATCAGTGCATCTACGGTTGTAATATCGTCACTTATGTCATTCTCCAACATCTTCTCCTCTCTGTCAAGCTCAGTAATAATATTCTGTTCAAGTATATCTAGTTGTTTATTGAACTTCTTTCTCAATGCTTTGATTTCGTCTAGTAGACTGGCTTTCATTTTCTTTAGTTGCTTAAGGTCGTTTGACTTCTCCAACTTTGTAGTATGTAACTTCTGACTTACGCGGGTTATGTCGGTTACGAGTGATTGTAACTTAGACATGCTGGATTGATGCGCAACGACCGCAATATCTTTCACATCCGAACATGATCTGAAAATACATAAAACACGCTGTTCAATAACCGCAATGTATCACATACATAAAACACTCAAGTTCATAATTCATATGTTTTCATCGTTGTGTTACATGCCGAGCACAGCCTGTATTCGCAAGTCGTCTTTGTGCTGCAATATGGCAGACATATGAGTGTCTCTGACTCAATTTGAACCCGAGTCGCCGGATCAGGCGGCAAGCGTATTAACCACTGCGTAGAGCTGCTGAGACACACATACAGTTTGTAAGAAAAACTTATAACAATATAAAGCCTAGTTTAAGAATGTACGTTGAAATGTCTGTAATTAAATTCGCTATCCAATAAAGCATCTTGGTTTAAATATAACCACATTAAAACCTTCAGCGGTTAACTATCACTGCCCGTTTAATCTTCGTATGTTCTCCCAATGAATAAATGGCTAATAATAATAATAATAATAACGACTTTATTTTAAGAGGCAACACAGTTGGGCAAGCCCAGTCTTCCATGTGAGCCTCTATGGCAAAACATATTTACAAAGATAGTATGACATATAAGTAATTAACAGTCTGAAGTATAACAACACAATATAAAAGTATTATAGACTGGATTTTTCAACATGTCGCAAAGTATTTTGATGCAAATATTTTGCTATTGACTACTATTTGGATGGATGAGATGAAGAGGTATATGAATCCGATAATTTGTACAAAGAAGATAAAATAAGCAACACATTGATATCATGTTGATAATTATTGGTAGATCACTTGTAATAATATTCAGCAATATGCCAATGCAGTGTGAAATATTTTCATGCAATTCATACATAATCAATGATAACTATTATGATTTAATAATAAATAACAATCTCAGAAGTGTATATTTCAACTGCAAATATCAGAATATAAGAAAATATTTATTTCAATCATAATTTTCTTAATTTCATTATCAAAAATTATGTTTATTTTACAGAGTTAGTGTTTATTTACAGTCCACTCGGAAAATCAATGATACTGTACGTCGCACACAACGTATTAGGTATTTTTTTTCAATTATTCACTCAATTTATAATTGTTGATGTGTTTATGTCATTATTCAATTGAGTCGCCTCAATCATCAATTGGATGAAGTTTGTAATCCTTTATTGTGTGGTACCTTTCAAAGCACTCAGGAACACGCATCGCTTTTTCACATTGTTTGCATTCGTATGTAGTTTGCCTTTGCTTACATCCAGTTTTCAGACTTTTGTGAACATTGCACACAACACAGTCTCTCATTGGTTTTTGTCGTTTTGTACCGACCTTTGGCTGAATGAAACCGATGAAATGACGGGCCGCGAGCCGGTCAAATTTCCCCATAGATTTTTGACCACGGAAGTTTTGAAAAATTAGTTCTAAAACACCGTGTGCGTTCATTCTACGACGATCGTTAGCCGTTTTTGTTCCGGAATTTCCAAAACTATATTAGTCATTACTTTCACTCGATATTTAAACGTATTAGGCCGTTGATTGTTTGGTAGTTTTGTACAAGTAGTTCAGTAACTTTCTATTGAATAAATTATAGTGAATTGCCATTCATAAATAATTACGCGTTCATCAAAACATCGCTTTGATCAGGAATACCCACTGGCGCGACTAACAGTAGCGATCGGCACTGGTGGAAGGTATCGTGTAGCGCGACTATACTCGCGATCGGCACGATAAGGGTTAAGAGGCAACACAGTTGGGCAAGCCCAGTCTTCCCTGTGAGCCTCTATGGCAAAACATATTTACAAAGATAGTATGACATATAAGTAATAAACAGTCTGAAGTATAACAACACAATATAAAAGTATTATAGGTGGATTTTTCAACATGTCGCAAAGTATTTTGCTGCAAAGTATTTTGCCATTGAATACTATTTGGATGGATGAGATGAAGAGGTATAATAGGAGTTCAACAATTAACAGTAAATTCTCTCCTAGTGATTACAACTGAACCATTTATTTCAGGCACAATACATGTAATGCTGTTATGTTTACTTATGGTCTAAAAGGTGACATGCGACAACTCAGAAAATTCCAACTATACATTGGCAATACAACACAAAATCAAATGTATACAGAAATACAGTCACATTATTTACAAAATAGCGGATACATTTAAATTAAGTTTGCCCACCAGAGTAGAACCATGATAGGTATAACCTTTTGAAAGCAATTAAAGAATTTGACTGGCGAATATTCAATGGAATATTATTCCATATAACTGGTCCTGAATATGCTAGTGATTTTCTACAAAATTCCAGACGTGGTTTTGGGACACAGAGCGTGGTTTGAGTGTGATCGTAAAGATATGTTGTCTGATTCTTTAAACAGGTTTGACATGTATTCGGGATAAATATTGTTTAGAGATTTATATACAAAAGTTGCCTCTTTATAGATGATGCGGTCATGGAATTCCATCCATTTCAGTTCCTGAAATAAATTATGAGAAGGTGCATCGTAAGGTTGGTCAAGAATTATTCGTGCTGCTCTTTGCTGAAATTTGTACAGTTTATAAGTCAATGTATCACTACAGTTACCCCATATCGTGCAGCAGTAATCAAGGTGTGGCAAGATGTAGGCATTGAAAAATAATTTTCTCATATGTGTAGAAAGAAATTGCCTGATTCTTAAAAGCAGGTATAACATTGAATTACATTTTTTAAGAATAAGTTCAACTTGGGAATTCCAACTTAGCTTGTGATCAACATGGACTCCTAATAATTTTTCAACTTATGCGAATTCAATACTTCGATCATTGAGTAGAAGTTTATGTTCATCACTTAAGGCAAGTCTGTAAATATTGTTTGATGGTGAGATCACCATTGCTTTAGTCTTTTGAGGATTTGGTATCATTGAGTTTCTTTGACACCAATCATGTACTGTATTCAGACTAGTCTGAAGGGTTTCACAAACAGTATGTAACGATGACCCAACTACAGTGATAGAAGTATCATCTGCAAACATGTCTGCAGAGGAATTATGTAAGTGCAATGGCAAATCATTAATGTAAAGAATGAATAAATAGGCTACATTGAATACTTCACTTTAATACACTTGTTACTAAATATAGTAACAAAAATAAGCCAATTTCAGGCTGATTATGACCATCACGTGATTGATTATCGCCTAAACGTGAGTTGTTGTTACTCCCATTGAATTTTTAAATTGAACAATTGTAATCGGCTCGGCATGAATATTTACCCTCGGGCTAAAGCCCTCGCGGTGATTATTAATTTTCCGGGCCGATTATCGCCTTCCGGCCCGGCTCTGTCGTTTATTAACCTCTAATTAATACACTTTAATACACTTGTAACTAAATATAGTAACAAAAATGAGCCGATTTCAGGGTGATTATGACGATCGCGTGATTGATTATCCCCTATCGGCCCGGTGCGCAATCTCATAATCGTAATCGGCCCGTTGAACGGACGCACGTTACGTTATCCAGGTTAAAATGACGTCACGTTGGAGTCATAATGACGTCATGTTGGAGCTAAAATGACGTTACGTTGAAATTGCTTAGACAATTTTATGAATGTACAAGATTTTCATCATAAATGACTGTCGATCTCCATAAAATTTACTAAACGTGAGTTGTTGTTACTCCCATTGAGTTTTTGAATTGAACAATTGTACTAAAGACTTTAATACACTTCAGAGCCTGGCCGGAAGTTGATAATCGGCCCGGCATGAATAATCACCCTCGCGGTGATTATTAATTTTCCGGGCCGATTATCGCCTTCCGGCCCGGCTATGTCGTGTATTAACCTCTTTAACAAGAATGAGCCTATTTCAGGCTGATTATGCCCATCACGTGATTGATTATCTCCTATCCACCCGGTCCGCAATCTCATAATCGTAATCGGCCCGCTGAACGGGTGCACGTTACGTTATCCAAGTTAACATGACGTTACGTTGGAGCTTAAATGACGTCACGTTGGAGCTATATTACGTTACGTTACACTGAGATAACAATTCATTTTACAATTTGGAGAATGTATATGATTTTCAGCTTAAATGCACTTTAGAACTCTACGAACTGAACTAAGGGTGAGTAATTGAATTTTGAAATCGAACAATCGTATTAAAGACTTTAATACACTTCAGAACCTGGCCGGAAGTTGATAATCGGCCCGACATGAATAATCACCCTCGGGCTAAAGCCCTTGCGGTGATTATTAATTTTCCGGTCCGATTATCGCCTTCCGGCCCGGCTGTGTCGTGTATTACCTCTAAATATGCACTCAGATTAAGATATTTACATACTCACGACGTGTACGTGGGTTGTTCATTTAATACCCGGACGATCGCCATAGTGCTTGATTAGAAAATACGATAGCAGTAAAATTTCGTTTCATAAGACTTAGTCACCAACTTCATTATTTGACAAAACATGAACTTAATTTATGCTACCGAACACGAATTATGGTAACTTTAGTAACCAAACAAACAACTACCCGGCCCAAACCAATTTTTTTGTAAATAGGTAGGGGCAATGGAATTATCGCATATTATAAGCAGAAAACATCAGACAACAAAATGTATTCATCTTGGTCGTGTAATATAACATTTGATATATCGACTTTTGCGTTATAATGACGAAGAACGTGCTTCTGTGAATATTGCAGTAAATATAGATTGGTTAAGAGAAAAACGGGTAATGAAACAATTTTATGAAAATATTGGCTATACACCTGTAAAACTTAGGACTCTCTTTTGGAAAACCCTTTAGGAAATTATCGTAAATGCGGACCGATGTTTATATATGAAATAAACCGTTCTACGATGAAATAGCACCACCATGTGATGATCAACGGCCTGGTAAACCTAAATTCATCAACAGAAAATGTCGTAGAATGTTATCGTATTTATAGCATAATGCATCACTACTGAACAGTTTAACACGGCAAACACATGTGTTCGGGCAATTTCTTGACCCCTAATAATATAATACAATGATGCAGAAAGTAGCTTTTTAGATGCGAAAACGGCGAAACGTCACCATTTATTTAAGACGACTTGGGTCGACCAACGTTACACGCACTTAATAAAACGCTAATATTATGAAAACCCTTCATTGTACCAAGTTGAAATTTTGTATGTGAATCAAGGAATGATGTGAATGAACTAGTGTGCGTTTTCATTAAAATCCGTCCAGTTGGTTTACGGCAATATCGATCGTTGGGGGTATTAAATGAATAATCCTCGTATATTAATGACTTAAACAAGTTATCATTTTCATCGTTATTAATAGTTATACATTTCATCAATGATACCTACTTATGTTCCTTGGCGATACATCGGCAACAGTACACCATATCATGTGTACCACAATGCATCTCGATATCCTGGTCCGGGTGATATTGACATTTAGCAACAACCGGAACTAGAATGGTGGTTGGTGGAGCTGTTTTTGCTTGGCTCATTGAGGCAACGCTAACTAATTGATGTGTTTTCACGTTCCGGACGTGATATCGTCCGCACGTGTTACACAGAAACTGCTGGCAGTTTTTACAAAAGTCAGTTGCTTCCTGTGTCCTACCATCGTCACGGCATTGAGAACAAGCGTGGTCAAAAAGCGCTTCCGATCCGCCTTGCAGTGTCCTAGATAGATCTTCACCTTCAGCCATTGTTCTGTAATATACCATCATATATATATGTAGTAATAGTAATTATAATAAGAATTTGCAATGCTGTGAATATTGTTTACTGTGTGTAAATGCAGGATGGACATACCATATCATAATTTGGCTAAGTAGGCAAGTAAAATGTATAGTAATAGTTTAGAGTTTATACGTTTTGGGAACATAATTTATTATGGCTAACTTGGTATTATAATTATGTTAAAACATGAGAAACACTTTTATTTTGTATTACCGTAATATATGTGTCGGATATCAGATGCTTGCCGATAACGAGTGTGAAATAATCTAGCCGCAAAAAAACAAATTTCATCATAATTTGTCCGTGCGACCACCATACAGACTGGAAGCAATATGTTGTCTATCATGGTCACAATATGGTAGCGGAAGGTCTAAATATATAAAGTCGGGTAAATATACCATCGGTGAATATTTTCTTACAGTTATTGCTACAATGTTTTCTATCAGATACATAAAGTTTACAAAAATAATGTTCTTATTTATTTGTATTCCCTTTTATTCAGTTTAGTAGCATGTGCTCTTAATTTGTTCGAATATAAATGCTTATAATGTTTATAAGGAAGAATAACATTTTACATCGTAATGTGTATAGCAATGTTTTCAACCGCTTTAGAATAATGTGTGGAACTGAAGTTAATAAACGATTAAATTTATTAATAATGCCATTAAATAATTGTTGGAAGGTAAAATGCACATCACAATTGACATTACAAATGTATGATCGATAGCAAAATCAGGTACACATTTGTCAAAGAACATCTGATTCATTCATAAGGTACATTCATTGGTACATCTTTCAAAATTAAACGAGAATCGTTTGTCAACATCGAGTCGTCTGTCAGGTAAACTCTGTTTGTTTAGGTACCCGAGTTTACATTGAATCATAGAATAATTTAGCCTAGTCCCGCTATTCTTTCGAATGGGATAAGTCCCTCATTAGTATTACTTATTGAATCGACTATGTATATCGACAATACCGTATGTGTTTGTATACGTGATTGGAAGTATAGATCTACAACGACCTTCGAAATATGACCCCTGGGCGAGTCCATATGCCAATGTTGAAACGATATTTACCGTTATTTTATGAAAAAATATGGATACGGTTGAAACCAAACTCACTTTACTTCTAGTTGGCAACGTGGCTTAGTAGATAAACTGTTCTCTTGTCAGAAACATACTTTTTATATGGGTAGTGGGTTCGAGTCCGCTGCTATACTCTTTTTCAATAGTTTATATTTCAATTCTTAATTTTTGATAAATTTACGTTTTATAACTAATAAAAAAGTATTTGTTTCCTTTACATTGATTTAGTCTGGATATTGTATTTATTGCTCATTTTCATCTTCATGCTCTGATATATAATTGGATTCTATTACAAATAACTCGAGTCATTGACTTCGCTGCAATCAACATTTTAAGAATGTTCTGTAGAAACGTCAGAATAAGCTAATGGTTTATCTTGTCAGTGGTTTGTGTGGTGTACATCTCTTTCAATTGCATTTTTTTTCCAGTGTGAGTTCGGACCCACTAACGTACAGGTTTTTTTATATTTAATAAACTTATGCTTAAATGTAATGCTATATGAATTCATATCAATTATACAATGTGTCAAAACCAGTGTGAGTATCAATTGAGTTATAAGTTACGACGCTGAGACAACCTTATGTGCTTATATGCTAGCTCTTGTCAGTCGGGCAACCCTCCCACACACTGACAAGCGAAAACAGTCCTATTTCCTTCTCCTCCATACAAAACCTATGTACTTTCTCGATGAAATTTTTCGCGTGGACGCTAAATCTGTGTACCAACTATGACATATATCTTATGTGCTTTTTACACACTGAAACTTTTATAATTATACAAACACGAAACATATTTGCTGAGCAAAATGAAAAAAATATATATAGCAGAATGCGATTCGAACTCATTCGTTCAGTTTTGAAGTACATGTACATGTATTCATAGTAGCTAAGCCGACTGCGCTATGCGCACTACTTGATAAGACCATTCTTAATGCATGCTTTATGCTTTAAATACACCCCTATAACCTGGTTAACTCCAATGTTAAAAGTACAGTTACGCCCGAGTGCTTGTTGTAGATCTATAACAGCTTCGGAAAGTTTGTAAACATTGACCTTGTTAACACGGATTGTTTCCCTTCTATTTGTTAAACCGAAACTACTTTAAATAATTATGTTGTATTTCTTGATGAAATTGATATCAACTTTGTACAAGGCATTTTCAGTAATAAAAAGAGTGTGGTTTATGTTGCTGTACTGCCTTCCCTTTCCGATTTCCTCATATCTTTAATATCAATATAACGTATTTAGTACATGTAATTATCTACTCGCTATGTGAAATATATCTAGTACTACACTTAAGATAGACGATTTTTCATTTTGACTAATAACCTTTACAATTACAAATTTTAAATTTCCGTTACATTATTTTCCGTTTAAAGATACGTGATTCAGTATAAAGACTATGCGGTGTCCAAACAACTTCAATTTGTTAATGCAGAAATGTTGAGTATTTACACATTTACCCTAACAACATAATATCAAACAGTAACAATGACATAAACGTTATTGAAATCAGTGATGTACACTAATAACAATAACAAAATAATCACAAATATATATAACATTTTACCTGAATAGTTCCTTAATTTGTCAAATCGTAATTGCTACTTCTCAAATATGGCGTCTAGTAACGGTTTCGCGACCGATTTAACAACATACAAATGAGCACAGGTCCCTGTACTTAAATAAATAAATGTAAACGTAGATCAGGCTTGATAATTGCTAGGATTTGTGGCGTAAACTACATTGATTGTGTATGTGATAGACTTCTATGGACAAATGAATGGGTATCATATTACAAAAGTTGATATAAATTCATTAGGTGCATTAAATACAGTGTAACCGCTAATCGTAAATGAAGCTAACATAATTGACCGTTTAACATTCATAATTCAATATTCTCAGTTGTTACAGTCACAAGCGCTTAAGGCTATGTATTTGTTTTGGGTTTTGAAAACGTGAACTCCTTTCTATTTTCAGTTTCTTTAACCCGGGAGTAATAAGTTAATAAATGCATATCTTTCAGGTAGTATATAAACAGTGTAGCGTTTTTTTCGGCGGGGCTTTGATGTTTTATCATTTCTTTGTCGCATGTATAGATACATGTACAGGGTAGTTGTGTTGTTGTGTTTCTGATTTCTGTGTACAACTGGTTGAGTTGAGTGCTACCTTCCCTGTATGATTTTCTCTTACATTTTTTGGTAACAAAATTATATTAAAATAAGAAACACTTTCATTTTCTATTACTGTAATATAAGTGTCAGGAGTTTCTTCGCTTGAATATTGATATCATATGCGTGCCGATAACGAGTGTGGAATAATCTGACCGCCAAAAAAGCTCATCATTATTTGTCCATAGCAAACACCATACAGACTGGAAGCAATGGGTTGTTAAACATTGTCATTATATTGTATCGGAAGCTATTAATCCGGGTTAATGCATCATTGATGAAAAGTTTCGTACATATATTACTACAATGCTGTCTATCAGATACAAAAGCGAGGTTCTTATTTATTTGTACATGTATTGCTTTTGTTATACCATAACATTTGATCCTAATTTGGTTGGATTTAAATGCGATAAAGGAACATTTTATAGCATAGTGTCTACAGCTATGTTTTAGAATAACCGCTTTAGAATAACGTGTGGAACTGTCATTTAATAAACGATTAATTTCATGAATAGTGCCATTACATAATTTTGGACCGTATAACGCACATCATAATTGACATTTCGAATGCTTGATTAATAATAAAATCTGGTACACATTTGTCAAATAACATCTGATCCATTCATAAGGTATTAGGACAGATCTTTGAAAATTAAATGAGAATCGTTTGTCAATATCGAGCCTTCTGTCAGGAAAATTATGTTTGTTTAGGTACCCGAGTTAGCAAAAATAAACTTATAAACCAAGACGGGTCGATAGTCGTAACGTCAAAAGGTGAGGCACGCAAGTGTATCGTTTTTTGACATCGAACAGCCTTTTGTTTAAACGACAGTGCAATGGATAGGAATCCGCACAAAATTAAATCAGCGTATATCAAGATACTACATAAAAAAAGTCATACGGGCTTTTTAACAAAAACTATATTCTTACCCAAGCAATAATACGAGTAAATATGAATGGAATATATTGTCGGAATACCCGTCGACGTCATTGTGTAGACGCAAGAAAAAATATATCGTTTTTATTCATTATTCAATCAACTTGATAAACGGAAAAAAGTACTTTGTGGTTCACTTGTCATTGAAATAACTTCGGATCGACCAAATTTACAAACGTTTAAAAATTGAACTTTTTTAAAATTCGCTTTTTTGTGTTCATTTTTGTATTTTTGGTCATTTTTTAGGCGCAACCACATCTTCAAGTAAACATTTTATGGTATAAAATATATTTTTGGTATAAAATGACTCACGTGTACACAATCATATTTATGTTATTAACCTTAAAAGACAGAAAATCGAAATTACGCCATAAAGATACAAAAGTCTCGCTTTTTAGCCGTTGTCCTTTTTTCGCTTAATTTTAATTATTTCGATGGAAACGAACGCAACTGACATGACAACATGTTTCAAGCATGTTTTAACCGATGACGGTTTTCCCTGTGAATCCTTTTAGTTGTTATTTCAGT
Organism: Spisula subtruncata; assembly: GCA_963678985.1. NCBI lineage: Eukaryota > Metazoa > Mollusca > Bivalvia > Venerida > Mactridae > Spisula > Spisula subtruncata. Next base: position 32,666,447 of record OY787673.1, on the reverse strand, counting down.
AGACATCCTCATAACCGGACTCCCTCCAAACCGGAATCACCATAAATTCGGACGTTTTCTTAGGTCTCGTATTTCTTCTTATTCAGTCAACTTAAAAAGCTTCCGCAATACCGGACTCCCAGAACTCCGGATTCCGGACGGCATTTACGGCTTTTGGCCCGGTGCGAAAGGGGTCCGATTTTCAGGGAGTTTACTGTACTTTATTATAACTTTTACCTAATTGACCCTGTGTTTTAGTTACATGTCTCGCTACGTTTATACGCGAAATAATCACGCAAAATGACGGTTGTTGCATTTTACGTTTATTATTTCCATTTAATGATATAAATATCAGTTTGCTACACCGATTAAAGCAATAATTATCGTTGGAAATTGTTTTCTGTTGGTGGCGGTTTCGTGTGAGCCTCATCTCTTGACGTAACGTCATAACGAGTGTGGAATAATCTGGCCGCCAAGAACAAAGTTCATCATAAGTTGTCCGTAGCGAAAAACATACAGACGGGAAGCGATAGGTTGTCTAACATTATCTTTATATGGTATCGGAAGTTGTTTCTCCGTAAATGCATCATTTGTGAAGAGTACAAATATTACCACAAAATTGTCTATCATATACACACAGTTTACCAAAGTTATGTTCTAATTTGTTTTCCTTTCTTTACAGTTGCCTGGTCTCATAATTGGTTTGGATTTAGAATGCAAATAAAGAAAGTGTCTATAGGCTAAGCTTACAACAGCTTCAGAATAACGTGACGTGGTTATTTACAATTTTATGAATAGTGTCACACAATGCACACATCATAATTGACACTCAAAACAAAACAATGACTCTTCACTTATGATAAAACAAGCCCTTTCTACTTTTCTCCGATTTTCCTGATAACATGCTCATAAGAAGCGCTTGCTCATGTTAATGTTACATATGCATAAGTCTTATCTGGTCGTAAGTAGTAGTTATTCAACATGTCGCGGGATTGGAATGAGAAGGTCGTAACAATTACGTACGACTTGATGCGATTGCTTCATATTTGACATCTGAAATTTAAGGCACCTCTTATGGGCCTATTTTCATGTGGAACAATATGAAGTTGAAACACCTGATTGCAACATAAGTGAAGAGAAATTTTCAGACAGTTTTTCTTGTGTTCTCAAAATATCGATGTTGTCTTTACGCCGTTCTTATCCTAAGCCAGCGATGTGCACCTTATTATTATTTTCATACAAGTTGTTATATTGATGACCTTGTATGACTGCTCATTACACACGAGTGGACAAAACAATAAAGCCTCGTATCATATTGTTTTTGTCAACGAGTTTAATAAAACTCGTATGTAATTAGCACGAATGTAAGATTCTATTTATCACATAACCTTAGAGAACACCCATTAACGTTCAAAACGCTGTTACGAGGGTCATTCAATAAATTCGTGGACTGGATTAGTCATTTTAAAACACATTGATACAGAGAATAACTAATTATAGCACACTAAACTACAGCCTTTCTGACACAAGTGCAGAAAATTATGCACGAAACGACGAAATTTTATAGAAAATATGGCTGAAATAAAACTATCACCTTACCGCAACCACCACAATATATTCTGACGTCAGCGACGTTATTGACGTTTTGCTATTTCTCAAATGGTAAACCCGAAACTTAATTATGTCATTCATATGTTATTAAACGTAACTATTTAATTCATAAATTATTAAATAGATGTACCACAACATTTTATGTATTCAAAATTAAGAATTAAGATAGAAGCAGTGGTTTTATGCCAAGTTGAAACGCTTCGCACATTTTGACTGGCGTTTCCTTAAATGTCCCTACGTTTGCAAATTTCGTTCGATCTCCGTATCATTTTTAATACCATGCTGCTCTTGAGGAATTTGATTTCGTCACTAAAACACTGGGACACTGAATACTGCATGTACTCCGTTTCTTCTCATTAGCAATTTATGTGTGTTTGTTGTGTTTTTCCAAGACAAGTGCACAATTTAATAGTTGCACGAATTTCCTTGCGTAAATTCCTCGGCATTTTGACGTAAATGAAAACATGACAGGCATAGATCAAATACTTCTCAATTCAAACTCAAACGTGCAAACCACTTAATAATTTTACAAAATATTATGCTAATATCTTGCCATAATCTGGCAAATATATGGGAATGTAAATAGATTATTTGGGAATTTATCACTGGTTGAACTAGTTAAATGGTACGTTACGTCGGTCGGGGGTGGTAGCGCGTTACTATGGTGATACAACGGCTCATGACATGGTACTGCCTTGCATAATCAAAGATAAATTTGTATCTACGGTAGGTAATAGATAAATGTTTATAATGATATGAGAAATTATTATTTAAACATGAATATAATAAAATGAGAACGATTGTCTACGAATATATCGAATGGCCCTCGTATACGTTACATAGGTTTCATTTACATTTAACGTTACCATCCGCGCGACGTCATGACGACATTTGTATCATACTAACGTCACGGCTCGATTCAAGCACGGTTTATCTTTCGTTACGTTTCCCTGAACCAACCAACCAACCAACCAACCAACCAACAACCAACCAACCAACCAACCAACCAACCAACCAACTAACCAACCTTTCTTCCTAGAAGGGTTTTTAGAAAGATAATACATTCATCTTATAAACTTAAATTTATCGGATGAGTTGGAGACATAATAAGTCTTATAGCTAGTTTGCGATAGAAAAATATCGTGTGTTTTAAATATTTCTTTGTAATTACTACACCTACAAGCACGAAATTTTGCACGAATAAATGAAATATATCTACCTAATACACACTGAATTTTCAGCAACATCAAGATTGAGTTAAAAAGTTTTGTTCATAAATTCTATGTAACATCTTTGTAGTTTTGTATGAAATATCAAGTCAGAAGACTTCGTATTTGCAACAGCCAATTTTACGGTCATGTGATACGCCTAACGGTATATTTACGTACTTGCAACCTACATACTATAAAACACGCGAGGCACGTCTTTGAATCTGACGAAATATATTTTATTGTTGTACTTTGTTTACAAGCGACACGCCTAAAAATTAGGGATGGCAACGAGTACTAAAATCGGTACTCGAGTACTCGGTCATTCTTCCGATCGAGTACTCGGGTACTCGGAAAACAATAAATGTCCATAATATTTATAGAAAATAGAAATTTTGTACTGCGTGGGTGTTCAACTTCAAATAAAACAGCACGTTTGCCTGTCCAGTTGTTGATCGTATCCAGATCAGTAGAAGAACTATGAAACAATATCAATAATAAAAACTTACAACACAAAACACAATGTAACTTTTAATCAATAACGCTAGAAAATCAAATAATAACAAATAAACAACTAAGGGGGACTACTCTTATCAACCGGTGACATGATATTCACAAAGCGTGATCAATTCACAGAGTAATCGTTTGTTCATATACGCGCGATTTAAAGTATTTTTGTTATTTCTTAATCGATTGTCAGCCGGAATAAACAATAACTGCCAATTAAAATTCGATTGCAATTACTCGGGTTGGTGTCAATGAAAGAACCCCTAGCTACGTGTCATAAACTAACTAACAGACGATGATTGACAGGTCTGTGTTTTATTACGCTTGCAATTAGCGACCTCGTGGCGGCGATTAAGGATTGATGACACGTTGTTTATTGCAATTTTAGTTGATCAGATAACACTTGGACACCTGTATTACACAGGATTAACATTTGTTTTGAGTACTCGAATACTGATTTTACTATTCGATAATCGGACGTTTGAACGAGTACTCGAGTACTCGGGTACTCGTTGCCACCCCTACTAAAAATATAATCATACGGGCCTCCTTAGTATCGTCTTTATAAAAGCAATGTCAATTCCGTCGATCACGGATTATCACGGTTAAATAATTGATAGTAAATCATCAATGGAATACCAGATTACCACCTTGCGTTAAACTGTCCATAAACATGTAATTACAATATATGATAAATAATCAATTTCTTTTAATTGGTGACTAAATATCATGAAAGTTGGAATGGGAGTTGGTAGGAAGTTATTGTAGTTCTTTGTTACTTTTTAACACATAAAATAGAGTAGAGTTTTAGAAAACTAAAAAAAAACAAGATTAGTACATTCACTGAAGCTAAAAAATATGGTCAACCTCAAACAAATTGCAAAATAGAGTATCTTTGCATTTTCATCATCTACAGACTATTATCAACTACAAACAAAACGTCAAATATGCGAGTTCAGTGTTGAAAATACAAACAAATCGACATCTTTAAGGTCACTTTTGGTAGCAATTTCAGCATTTTCCTTATTTCATAATACATGGGGAATTAGAAGTTCTAATAAGTCCCGTTTAAGTCGTTAAATATTTGCTAATTTCACCTTAAAGCTTATATTTTCTGAAAGATACAACCTTCTTCTATCGAATACAAATATTGATTTTATCATCAGACAATTTACGTTTCATATATATACCAGTCTACGTGTTGGTATACTACCCATTCAAATGTCGACAAAATGACTCAAAACAGCACTAGGAAGGGGAAACAAAAGTTTTATTCATTTCTTTAATATTAATCCAATTTGTTTAAAATTTACACATATCATGTGTTGTATACATGTGTGCCTAATGAAAAAATGATATTTGTGTTTGGACAGTATACAATAATGATAATACACACGAATCTGTCGATTTTGGAGAAATAGTGATTGTTCTCTTTGTCTTTTCGTCCACAATTGCATTTGTATTCACAATGTTGACTTTATGATTATGAAACTTGGTCACAGTAATCATCTGAACACAATTTAGACCAAAGTAGGAAATGGATGATCAAGGGTAAAAAACTAGGTCACTAGGTCAAATTGTAGCTAAACCTTGTTTAGTCGCTAGAGGTCATAATGTTGACCTAATATTTATGAAACTTGGTCACAATAATAATATCAACAAAATCTATGTCAAAATTATAAATTGGGTCATCCGGGGTCAAAAAGTAGATCGCTAGTTCAAATAAAAGGAAAACGTTGTTTAGGTACAAAAGTCACAATTTTGGTCTTATATTTATGCAACTTGGTCACAATGCTCATCTCAAAACATCTTAGACAAGTGCGTTGTTGAATTATTTGGGCTAAATTAGGTCAATAGGTTAAAATAGTTGATGCGACTTTTTGGCTCAAGAAGGTATGCCTATTATTTGACCTAGTAACCTAGTTTTAACTCATGATAAGTACATTTTGCATTTGACCTACATTTTGTTTTCAGGATCCATGTGACATGGTTACATAAAGATTAGGTAAAAAGGGCGCATTCTAAAGATTTGTACTATTATTTGGCATAGTGACCTAGTTTTTTACTCAGGTTAATACAATTTCACACATGACCTTGATGTTTGTAAGATGATCATTGTGACTAAATTTCACATGTGTAAGGTCGAAATTGCGACCCCTGGTGACTGTTTCTTGTTTTTTCTATGTTTTGACCTAGTGACATAGATTTTGGTTCCGGTTAACTCAAAATTTTATTTGATTTAGATTAGCTTCCGATGATTAATGCTGCCAAGTTTCATGAAAATCACACAAAATGGCGACCTCTTAGCACGATGTAAAAATAAGTTACTGATACAAGTCAAAATTTATTTACATAAAAAGTGACAAATATCGCGAAAACATGTGACAATTCAATATATTTGAAAATATCTCGAAAAGTCCCATGAATATCCAATTACGACAGTTTGTACATTGCTAAGGATAGCTTTACGCACCATATAAACACAAAACTGTTTGTTTTGCAATTAGTTTGAGGTTAAAATGTAAAATGACTGGACTAGATGTTTTCTATCCAATGTCATAAAGAAATTTGATTTCCGTATTTAAAAGGCGAATCTGAAAATCTGAACAAATATTTGCCAAGGGGCTTCAATTAAAAAATAATCAATAAACAGAAACCTACAATTTATTAAGACATACAATGCCTGTTAATGCAATTTGAGTTCCAAAATCACATCTCGTCAAAAATCTATAAGGCGTCCAAGAATCGAGAGTTGTGATGACGTCAAAACCCATGATAAAGTCACTCAGTACGATTCCCGTTTTTTAACTGTCAGGACGGGCGTACTGAGAAACAGGATACATAAAATAAAATTAGTCTAAGGCGTGATAATGATTAAAAGTACCCGGCTTGGTGACATGAATTCACGATGACGGATGTTTGATGACAATGAAATTACACCGCGGTTTAATTTGATTACTATCAGTTATTTCGATTGAAATAAAATATTAAACTATTTTTGTGTTCGATAAATATTATATGTTTGGTTATCTATAAACTTCACACATATCTTATTTCATGGTTTGCAGATAACTTGTATAACAAATAGCTGCACTACTTTTAGTGGAACTTCTGTTCGAAAAAGTGAATAAGTTGAATTGAATTTGGGGCGCCCCACGGGGTGAGGCTCCAAGAGGGAATTGTCAAGTATAAATAACATATTTATAACGCAATAAAATGAACAGAAATGTTGTTGATTTTGTGTGTAAGATTAAATTTTATTCCATTTGTGATCACCTCAATCTTTATTTTAAAATATTGATTTCGGTGATCACTCGGTGAAATCAAACTCGATATTAAACCAAAATCAACTAATATTTTTGAAATCGAAAATACTTTTAATTTATAAAACGTTTGTTTTGATTGTCTTAATTAAATTGATAACAACTGTGTAATAGGTGTTTTCAGTAAAACAATGAGTGTTGCTTATTATGTTGTGCGTGTTAACATCAAGTTAACGTACATTTAATGCATGTCACTAATCACTCGCTACGTGAAATATATTTTGTACCACGCCCAAAGAAGATACGATATTTGTACAAATTGATCTCGACATATCATCATCTGTTTGATGGTGTATATATCAGTACAATGAAACATCGGTAATCTGAACAATTTCAATTTGTTAGTGCAGAACTGTTGAGCAGTAATAAATTTACCCTATCAACATAATACCAAACAGTAACAATGACAGTAACGTAAACGTTTATGAAATCATTGATGTACAATAATGACAATAACACCATAATCACAAATATAAATTACATTTTACCTGAATCGTTCCTTAATTTGTCAAATCTTAATTGCAACTTCTCAAATATGGCGTCTAGTTTCGGTTTGGCGACCGATTTAACTACATACACGTAAACTGCATTGATCGTCATTGTGCAATACTTCTATGGTTGTCAAGGACATTCAAATGAATGGGTGTCATATTACAAATGTCGATATAAGGGTGTTCAACATACCTACAATGTAACCGCCTATCGTACACGAAGTCAATATAATTGACAGTTTTAAAATGCATTCTTTTTCTAATATACTCACTGTCCAAAACATAATTTGCAACAACAAAACATAACCGAAACTGCAAACTTATGGTCAGACGTCCGACTGCCAACACGATGTTCCCAATAAAGAAGTTTATATTACAATGCATTACATAGTATACCATAATAAACAAGCTTCTAAATTTTGAATTACAAAACATTACCTGGTTAGAATTGATATCATTATGCGCACCGGACGAAGTAAGACAACTGTCGCGTTTGTGTTCCCTTTCTATAACATAACTGAGACAAATGTGTGAATTGTGTCATGCGAGGTTGTTAGATTTAAAACATTATTCTTACATAAGTATCAATGAAATTTTAAACATATCCTCATTTATACGTCTTGTATGTGCAATTTCAATGAATTTGAAACACAGATTGTATAGAAATTACTTTTATACACAGTTTACTCTTATTTTGTCGATGAAACATTAAAGCACACTCAGTAAACTATATAGATGTATATAATATGTTCATGTACTATGGATTATTAAAAAAGGCCTTTTGGAACTAAATACCTATCCTCATGAGAAGTTGGTGGGCTATAAACAAACGGGATATGTCACCTGGTGAAATGAAGGGTGTGTTCCCGTAATGGGTCGGGTATTGGAATGAAGGGTGTGTTCCTGTAATGGGTCGTTTGATGGAATGCAGGGTGTGTTCCCGTAATGGGTCGAGTGATGGAATGAAGGGTGTGTTCCCGTAATGGGTCGAGTGATGGAATGCAGGGTGTGTAGCTGTAATAGGTCGAGTGATTGAATGTAAGGTGTGTTGCTGTAATGGGTCGAGTGATGGAATGTTGGGTGTGTTGTTGTAGTGGGTCGAGTGATGGAATGTAGGATGTGTTGTTGTAAAGGGTCGAGTGATGGAATGTAGGGTGTGTTGCTGTAATGGGTCGAGTGATGGAATGTTGGGTGTGTTGCTGTAATGGGTCGAGTGATGGAATGTAGGGTGTGTTGTTGTAATGGGTCGAGTGATGTAATGCAGGGTATGTTGCTGTAATGGGCCAAGTGATGGAATGTAGGGTGTGTTGCTGTAATGGGCCAAGTGATGGAATGTAAGATGTGTTGCTGTAATGGGCCAAGTGATGGAATGTTGGGTATGTTGCTGTAATGGGCCAAGTGATGGAATGTAGGGTGTGTTGCTGAACATATAATGGGTAGAGTGATAGAATGCAGGGTGTGTTGCTGAACATGTAATGGGTCGAGTGATGGAATGTATGGTGTGTTGCTGAACAAGTAAGGGGTCGAGTGATGAAATGTAGGGTGTGTTGCTGAACATATAATGGGGCGAGTGATGGAATGTCTGGAGTGTTGCTAAACATGTAATGGGTCTAGTGATGGAATGTATGGTGTGTTGCTGAACATGTAATGGGGCGAGTGATAGAATGCAGGGTGTGTTGCTGAACATGTAATGGGTCGAGTGATGGAATGTATGGTATGTTGCCGAACATGTAATAGGTCGAGTGATAGAATGTATGGTGTGTTGCTAAACATGTAATGGGGCGAGTGATGGAATGCTGGGTGTTTTGCTGAACATGTAATGGGGCGAGTGATGGAAGGTATATTGTGTTGCTGAACATATAATGGGGCGAGTGATGGAATGTATGGTGTGTTGCGGAACATGTAATGGGGCGAGTGATAGTATGTATGGTGTGTTGCTGAACATGTAGTGGGTCGAGTGATGGAATGTAAAGTGTGTTGCTGAACATGTAATGGGGCGAGTGAAAGAATGCAGGGTGTGTTGCTGAACATGTAATGGGTCGAGTGATGGAATGTAAAGTGTGTTGCTGAACATGTAATGGGGCGAGTGATAGAATGCAGGGTGTGTTGCTGAACACGTAATCGGGCGAGTGATAGAATGTATGGTGTGTTGCTGAACATGTAATGGGTCGAGTGATGGAATGCAGGGTGTGTTGCTGTTATTGGTCGAGTGATGGAATGCTGGGTGTGTCGTTGTAATGGGTCGAGTGATGGAATGCAGGGTGTGTTGCTGTAATGGGTCGAGTGATGGAATGCAGGGTGTGTTGCTGTATCGGGTTGAGTGATTGACTGCAGTGTATGTTGCTGTTGTGTGTCGAGTGATGGAATGTAGGGTGTGTTGCTGTATTTGGTTGAGTGATTGACTGAAGGGTGTGTTGCTGTTATGGGTCGAGTGATGGAATGTGCGGTGTGTTGCTGTAATGGGTCGAGTGATGGAATGTAGGGTGTGTTGTTGTAATGAGTCGAGTGATGAAATGTAGGGTGTGTTGCTGTAGTTGGTCGAGTGATGGAATGTTGGGTGCGTTGTTGTAATGGGTCGAGTGATGGAATGTTGGGTGTGTTGCTGTAACGGGTCAAGGGGGGATGGAATGTTGGGTGTGTTGTTGTAATGGGTCGAGTGATTGAATGCAGGATGTGTTGCTGTAATGGGGCGAGTGATGGAATGCAGGATGTGTTGCCCTAATGGGTCGAGTGATGGAATGCAGGGTGTGTTCCTAAAATGGGTCGAGTGATTTAATGCAGGATGTGTTGCTGTAATGGGGCGAGTGACGAAATGCAGGGTGTGTTGCTGTAGTGGGCCGAGTGATGGAATGTAAGGTGTGTTCCTGTAATGGGTCGAGTGATTGAATGCAGGATGTGTTGCTGTAAAGGGGCGAGGATGGAATGCAGGATGTGTTGCTGTAATGGGTCGAGTGATGGAATGCAGGGTGTGTTCCTGTAATGGGTCGAGTGATGGAATGTAGGGTGTGTTGCTACAATGGGTCAAATGATGGAATGTAGAGTGTGTTGCTGTAATGGGTCGAGTGATGGAATGTAGGATGTGCTCCCGTAATGGGTCGAGTGATAAAATGTTAGATGTGATTCTGTAATGGGTAGAGTGATGGAATGTAGGGTGTGTTGCTGTAATGGGGCGTGTGATGGAATGTAGGATTTGTTGTTGTAATGGGTCGAGTGATGGAATGCCGGGTGTGTCGTTGTAATGTTACGAGTGATGGAATGTAGGATGTGTTGTTGTAATGGGGCGTGTGATGGAATGTAGGGTGTGTTGCTGTAATGGGTCGGGTGACGGTATATAGGGTGTGCAGCTGTAACGGGTCAAATGATGGAATGCTGGGTGTGTCGTAGTAGTGGGTCGAGTGATGGATTGTAGGGTGTGTGCCCGTAATGGGGCGAGTGATGGAATGCATGGTGTGTTGCTGTAATGTGTCAAGTGATGGAATGCAGGGTATATTGCTGTAATTGGTCGAGTGATTGCATATAGTGTGTGTTGCTGTATCGGATTGAGTGATTGACTGCAGGGTATGTTGCTGTTGGGTGTCGAGTGATGGAATGTAGGGAGTGTTGCTGTAATGGGTCGAGTGATTGAATGCATGGTGTTTTGCTGTAATGGGTCGAGTGATGGAATGCAGGGTGTGTTGCTGTAATGGGTCGAGTGATGGAATGCAGGGTGTGTTGCTGTAATGGTTGGAGTGATGGAATGCAGGGTGTGTAGCTGTAATGGGTCGAGTGATGGAATGCAGGGTGTGTTGCTGTAATGTGTCGAGTGATGGAATCCAGGGTGTGTTGCTGTAATGGGTCGGGTAATGGAATGCATGATGTGTTGCTGTAATGGGTCAAGTGATGAAATGTAGGGTGTGATGCTGCATTGGGTTGAGTGATTGACTGCAGGGTATGTTGCTGCTGTGGGTCGAGTGATGGAATGTAGGGTGTGTTCCTGTAATGGGTCGAGTGATTGAATGCAGGATGTGTTGCTGTAATGGGGCGAGTGATGGAATGCAGGGTGTGTTGCTGTAGTGGGCAGAGTGATGGAATGTAAGGTGTGTTCCTGTATTGGGTCGAGTGATTGAATGCAGGATGTGTTGCTGTAATTGGTCGAGTGATTGAAGGTAGGGTGTGTTCCTGTAATGGGTGGAGTGATTGAATGCAGGATGTGTTGCTGTAATGGGGCGAGTGATGGAATGCAGAGTGTGTTGCTGTAATGGGTCGAGTGATGGAATGCAGGGTGTATCCCTGCAATGGGTCGAGTGATTGAGTGCAGGATGTGTTGCTGTAATGGGGCAAGTGATGGAATGCAGGGTGTGTTGCTGTAGTGGGCCGAGTGATGGAATGTAACGTGTGTACCTGTAATGGGTCGAGTGATTGAATGCAGGATGTGTTGCTGTAATGGGGCGAGTGATGGAATGCAGGATGTGTTGCTGTAATGGGTCGAGTGATGGAATGCAGGGTGTGTTCCTGTAATGGGTCGAGTGATGGAATGAAGGGTGTGTTGCTATAATGGGTCGAGTGATGGAATGCAAGGTGTGTTGCTGTAATGGGTCGAGTGATGGAATGTAGGATGTGTTGCTGTAATGGGTAGAGTGATGCAATGTAGGATGTTTTCCCGTAATGGGTCGAGTGATGGAATGTAGGATGTGATGCTGTAATGGGTCGAGTGATGGAATGTAGGGTGTGTTGCTGTAATGGGTCGAGTGATGGAATGCTTAGTGTGTTACTGTAATGGGACGAGTGGTGGAATGCAAGATGTGATGCTGTAATGGGTCGAGTGATGGAATGTAGGGTGTGATGCTGTAAAGAGTCGAGTGATGGAATGTAGGGTGTTTTGCTGTAATGGGGCGTGTGATGGAATGTAGGATTTGTCGTTGTAATGGGTCGAGTGATGGAATGATGGGTGTGTCTTTGTAATGGGTCGAGTGATGATATGTAGGATGTGTTGGTGTAATGGGGCGTGTGAGGGAATGTAGGGTGTGTTGCTGTAATGGGTCGGGTGACTGAATGTAGGGTGTGTTGCTGTAGTGGGTCGACTGATGGAATGCTTAGTGTATCGTTGTAAAGGGTCGAGTGATGGAATGTAGGATGTGTTGTTGTAATGGGTCGATTGATGGAATGTTGGATGTGTTGCTGTAATGGGCGAGTGATGGAATGTAGGATGTGTTGTTGTAATGGGTCGAGTGATGGAATGCATGGTGTGTCGTTGTACTGGGTCAAGTGATGGAATGTAGGGTGTGTTTCTGTAATGGGTCGAGTGATGGAATGTAGGGTGTGTTTCTGTAATGGGTCGAGTGATGGAATGCTTGGTGTGTTGTTGGAGTGGGTCGAGTGATGGAATGTAGGGTGTGTTGTTGTACTGGGTCGAGTGATGGAATGTAGGGTGTGTTGCTGTAATGGGTCAAGTGATGGAATGTAGGGTGTGTTGCTGTAATGGGTCGAGTGATGGAATATAGGATGTGTTGTTGTAGTGGGTCGAGTGATGGAATGCTTGGTGTGTTGTTGGAGTGGGTCGAGTGATGGAATGTAGGGTGTGTTGTTGTACTGGGTCGAGTGATGGAATGTAGGCGGTGTTGCTGTAATGGGTCAAGTGATGGAATGTAGGGTGTGTTGCTGTAATGGGTCGAGTGATGGAATGTAGGATGTGTTGCTGTAATGGGTCGAGTGATGGAATGCTGGGTGTGTTGTTGTAGTGGGTCGAGTGATGGAATGCATGGTATTTTGCTGTAATGGGTCGAGTGATGGAATGTAGGGTGTGTTGCTGTAATGGGTCGAGTGATGGAATGTAGGGTTTGTTGCTGTATTGGGTCGAGTGATGGAATGTAGAGTGTGTTGCTGTAATGGGTCGAGTGATGGAATGCATGGTGTGTTGCTGTAATGGGTCGAGTGAAGGAATGTTAGGTGTGTTGCTGTAGTGGGTCGAGTGATGGAATGCAGGGTAGTTGCTGTAATGGGTCGAGTGATGGAATGCAGGATGTGGTGCTGTAATGGGTCGAGTGATGGAATGTAAGGTGTGTTGCTGTAATATGTCGTGTGATGGAATGTAGGATGTGTTGCTGTAATGGGTCGGGTGATGGAATGCAGGGTGTGTTGCTGTAATGGGTCGAGTGAAGGAATGTAAGGTGTATTGTTGTAATGGGTCGGGTGATGGAATGTAGAATGTGTTGCTGTAATGGGTCGGGAGTTCGAATGCCGGGTGTGTTCTCGTAATGGGGCGAGTGGTGGAATGTAAGGTGTGTTGCAATAATGGGTCGAGTGATGGAATGCAGGGTGTGTTGCTGTAGTGGGTCGAGTGATGGAATGTAGGGTGTGTTGTTGTAAAAGGTCGGGTGATGGAATGTAGGATGTGTTGCTGTAATGGGTCGGGTGATGGAATGCAGGGTGTGTTCTCGTAATGGGGCGAGTGGTGGAATGTAAGGTGTGTTGCTGTGATGGGTCGAATGATGGAATGTAGGATGTGTTACTGTAATGGGTCGGTTGATGGAATGCAGGGTGTGTTGGTGTAATGGGTCGAGTAATGGAATGTAGGGTGTGTTGCTGTAATGGGTCGAGTGATGGAATGCAGGGTGTGTTGCTGTATTGGTTTGAGTGATGGAATGCAGGGTGTGGTGCTGTTATGGGGCGAGTGATGGAATGTAGGGTGTGTTGCTGTAGTGGGTCGAGTGATGGAAAGTCGGATGTGTTGCTGTAATGGGTCGGGTGATGGAATGTTGGGTGTGTTGTTGTAATGGGTCGTGTGATGAAATGCAGGGTGTGTTCCTGTTATGGGTCGAGTAATGGAATGTAAGATGTGTTGCTGTTATGGGTCAAGTGATGGAATGCAGCGTGTGCTGCTGTAATGGGTCAACTGTTGAAAAGCAGTATGTGTTGCTGTTTTTGGTCGAGTCATGTATGGAGGTACTTGGCCAAGGACACAGGAACTGTCTTCTCTTAAAAACCCCACAACCCCGATCTGGCTATTAGGTATTAGAAGAAAAATAACTGGCTTTTCCTTGAAAATATAAGAACTTTTCTGCAAATGACTAGATGATGATTTTTTTCTTCTAAGGTAAGTGTATTAAAAGTTTGTTCCATGAGCCAAACAAACAAACTGATTTTTTCTTACGATAACGTTTCATAAATAATCAACGCCAAAAAAAGCGGACACGGTAATACATTTGTGATGAGGTTTACAACCTTATACCCAAAGGAGAAAGACCAGGGAACTCACTCGACCTAAATTAATTAAAAACCCTCTTGAGTATTATTAACTCACACATTTGCAAAGACCGGGTACCTAAAGCTGTGACGTCATATTGACGTCTTCCATAATTGGCGTCGTCACGTGTGTCTATTAAACCCATATATAACTTATACATCAAATGTCAGATCGACATGAATAAGATTAAAATAAATAACGGAAGTCATTGAAGTAACTATTGCGTCAGAAAAATGTGAAAATGTTAGTTAATCAAAGCGCTGTAAGCGCTGAAGGCCTGGGGCTAATCTTTGTATGCTTGGGAAGAAGTTTAGTGACTAAACTGAAGTATATGTAAACGGATCCACGCTCTTTTACTGCAAGCTGCAGTGTACAGTTATGTTGACCGTACAAAATTGAAGGTTTAATCTATTGGTCATGCTTAACTTGACTATCTAGTCTAAGTATAGCTTGGCCAATTTGACCTGAACCTGACCTTTATGCAAGAATATATTACAAGGTTCTTGCTTTCAATATGTCAATTTCCGCAAGCAAATCGTGGGATATCGGTATTTCAAATTTGTGTTTGTATACATCTCGAGTGTCTTCGTGATGCTCATCGATTATGAAAACATACAATCGGTGTTGTTTCGTATTTAATATATCGACTGTTAAATTATGCTAATCAAAAGGTCATGAGGCTCGTGTCAATGTGGCCAAGCTATACTAGTAAACAAGAGATGTCAGAATGAAATTTATGCCTCCCACTACCCACATACATGCACGGTCACATAGACTGTGACAATTAAACAATATGTAGTATTACCTTGCTAATGTTTTGGCAAACAATTTCTTAAAGATTTTGAAACTGATGGCTGAAGTCGACTTTCTAATACTGAAGTTTGTTAAATTAAAGAGATTTTTTAAAAATTTGATTGGTGCGACTTATACAGAGTATCGACATATGTATGGGCAATCGCGATATTTTGGTAATTTGTTTCTAGAAGTGCGACTTATGTATGGGGCAACACGGAAATAACAATATTTAAAATATGTTTATATAAATAATTAATATAAGGTCTTCAAAAATGTTTCAGAAAAAAGTTTCTTCTTACTGTCTCTGTAAACACTCGTATCTTTTCGGCATAAGACCGTCAAGTGAGAAACTTATTCTCGCATCAATATGTCCTAGTCAATGCTTAGCAATTTTGCTTCAATAATATTTCTTTTACACTTTTTTATGAAACTGTTATGTTAAATAGTGCTGTTCTGCATTTCTAAAGGCGGGTTAGTGAGATCTGCGAAGAAATACTCTTTGTATTGCGCACGAAAGTGGTAATTGGGAGATTTTTTGAAATTTTGAAGGTCAATCCTAGTAGGCTGACTAATTGGTATCATAACTATGGCCTTGGGGCTTCCCAAGGCCAAAAATGAAATGACAGATAACATAAAAATACCTACGAACTTTTTAACCCCCTGTAATATTTTCACATGAGTAAAATGTTTATTTGTTCATATAAATCTAAAATACACATGTATGTGAGTTTTATAACATGAACAATTGAAAACTGAATGCTACCGCGATACACAACTTTGCCAATAATTCATTTATATAAGACAAATAAAACAGTACCTTAATTGTATTTTGGTGCAAATACAAAATGTACTGAATACGTACAATTTAAAACGTTATTATAATCCATTGTGAAGAAGATCGTGAGAAAATTTTAAATACAACACTCATAGAAATATTTGTATACATTACTTCAACAGCCATATCAAATAAAAATAATCGCAGATCGCTTGAATGGTACGACGTTTGCTACTGGTAATTTCTGTCAACTTGGTTCAATGGACAAGACAAACATATGATCTATCTAAATCGATGAAATGATCAATGATTTCTGTTTATATTGACATTGCAGATCGCAAATGTAGCTAGATCAATACTAATTGTTAGTGCAGAACTTGTTAGCATTTATTGATTTACCCGACCAACATTATCAACAGTAACAACAACATAAACGTTAACGAAAGTAATGATGTTGAATAATGACTATTACATCAAAATCACAAACATAACAAACATGTTTACCTGAATATTTCCCTAATGTATCAAAACCTTCCTTTACGATCTTCACAAATATGACGTTTAGATTCGATTAAGCGACCGAGTTAACTACATACACGTAGACTGCATTGATCGCTGTTGTGAATACCCCTATCTGATTGCAAGGACAATTGAATGAATATCACATTACAAATATTTATATAGCTGTATACAATGCAACTCTGTGTAACCACATATCGTACATGAAGTTAATATAATTGACCGTTTTACATTCACAATTATCTTATTTTAATCTAATTTTCCATTTAAAAAGGACTATAATACTAACCAAAACAGTTAACCGAAGGCATATGTGTTTTATAAATATTAATAGAACTATCCGTAGGAATTTAAACTTAGTCTAAAGTATAATCCATACACTAAAAGGCTGATGATAACATTTCGTCAAAATATTTGATTTGCATCACAGTCAAAACATTTATTTAGTGACACCATATATCAAGATGAAATTCACAAATGTACAGTTACATTGGCGGTTTTCTTAGGCCCAGATTTTCACAAATGCCTATATCTATTGATCTCATTTGAATATTGATTATTGTTTCATTTTGTCAGCATATTGTTGTTTAAATTTTGTTGTACATATTATGTATTTTGACTGCATAATAAATGTCCATCTTTCAATTCAATAGCTACTTGTGTTATTCATTTGTCCAAACTATAGTTCGACCACTCCAAATATAGCACACAAACATACATTTTATAAATGTGTGTAAGGCTTTCATCGTATAACGTTTTTATATTTTTGAACGAACATTAATTTGTGTACTTGTTATTTACGACCTTGGAATACGATTAAATTAGTTTGATCTTCAAAAATACGAAACGGACGTTCTTTGACACCATGAAAAATAGAACCATTAATATACACAAAAACTCTATGAATAAGCGTTAACTCATAAATGTTTTTAGGTTTATTCCATTCATATTAAACACTAATCGTCAAATTAGTTAAACAAAAGTCAAACTCGAAATAAGGCGATTTTTTCACAAAACATATGGATTTTTTCCAAATTGTATTTTTATTTTTTAATGGTCAAAGGGCGGTAATTTGGTCTTATATCTTTTGTGAGGCTAAAAGAGGGTTATTATATACTTAGATATGGTTTTATTCTCAGTATTTTATCATTTAGTTTTGTTTCCATGGTGACAATATACACTTAAAACAAACTTTATTATATAATTTATATAAAAAGTTGTCGTACGCCTGATGAACGCACTTCAAAAGGCGCCTATATACTAAATCGAGAAAAACACACTTTTTTCGAACACGTGACTGTTATAAGGACTAAGATGTATTAATTTATGAAGTCAACGAGTTTCAATAACGCTTTGCAATACAATTGTATAGGAAAATGTTGTGAATTAACTTAAAAAGAAGGAAAATCATGCAAGAGTTATCCCACTTGAATTTTCTATTTTTCATTCCCACTGTGATTACCATACAATATTTTAAGTATTTTGAGGCAAATTAGTACGCACACACAAGTAAAATAAACGAATAATGTTTGTGATAATTTAAAGCTGTGTAAAACTGATCTGTGTGACTGGTACCCTCCAGGGAGCATAATTACCGATCTTCTGTGGCAATACAATGCAATAATACAATCAACCGCTTTAAAAACGCACCACTATTGAAAATAATTAAAATTTGTCAAAAACCAATTTTTACAGGGTTTGTTCAGTTCATAAGCTTGACCTAATTAAAGAAAACGATTTTGTTTTCATTCGGAATACCCCGCCTAAAGAACTTTTTTTATTTTGCATGTTTTGCACGTGCAGCTCGATTGCGTAGGCCTATGTGGTCAATATTGACTTTAAACTGTACGCTGTTGGTTAACACGTTAAAGAAACAACATAAACAGTATTTGCTAATGGTATTTTTATGCTGCGAATATCTTCAATATTTGTTCGGATGATTGTGCCTTCGCTGCCAACCGAAAAGAGCATCGGTGCATTAGCATGGCGGTTCAGCTGCCTCCACACAACGATTTTGGGCTTAGAACATCGATTCCTAGCGAATGACACAGTCAAAGACCGACCTGGATGAAACAAGCTAAAGGTATTGAACCCGAGCTATGAGGAAACATGACACATGTTTTGCCACTGTAATTGGTTCCGCATGGCTGCACACAGTGTCAAAAGAATGTCGGGGGCCAGTAAAAAAGCCAAAAGTACTTTATTTCATTTTCATAACTATTCCTTTCATAATTGTCAATAAAAAGAAAAATAATTTTAATACACTTTAGTACGCGTTTTGTCCCGTTTAAAGCCGTATGTTCAAATATTTTGTCTTCAAGCTCCTTCATAGTGTTGATTTGAGGTGCCATATAAGCACCACGGGAAATATCCTGACAGTCTGATGCTCATAACCAAGATTTCAAGTTTAAATAAGGCTTGAATCCATCTTAATAATACATAATGCGCATATCTGGACCGCACTCGGTCGTATGGTATTAGCCAGACAGCCAAAGTCACATAATATTTTTACTTCAAGTTAAGCTTTGCTTGGATGGTTAGAAACATCACGTCGTGTAATTCTATCCTATTACGTAATTAATTTTAATCTTTAGGAGGGGAAACCACGTACATGCGTCAATGTAGCAGGCTCATATAATTGCTTTTGAAATTGTGACTTTCCCTTTCATGGGTCACTGTGTTATCTTTATCATAATTTATTTTAAACTCGAAATAATGGCATGAAAATCACACAACTCGCTGTGTATATGCGCTCAAAATAGTCTGAGAAGTATCGTATCTGCAATAAGACATATTTCTGCAGTTATTTCTACAGTTTTAGAATGTCATCTAGGTATTATGGATGGTTGTTCTGGCGTGGAAGACATGTTAGTAATAGGAAATCACACAAAGTTTGTAACGTCAGTTTAATACTACGACATATTCAAAATATCAACTTTTCATGGTACGAATTCTCGCCCAGATATTCGGTATCAGGGCACTGTTTTACTAACAATCCGTAAACATCGCGTAAATTTACGCATAGATATCTCTCTTACACAAACTCGTAAGTGTGTTTTACTAAACGATCGCAAGTACTTGCATACATTTACGCAAAAAATATTGAAGATTGAACGTAATTAGGGACACAATATAACCAATATAACAAATATAACGGGTACCAGAATGAATAAATATGCGTCAAGATTTGATGATTAATCACGCCTACAACAACAAGTGACGGTCTAAAACAACAAACGACGGTCTAAAATAACATGCGACGGTCAAAAACCATCAGTGTGTGTTAAAAACTCTTCACTTACGTTCATATTTGCCATTTAGGGTTGCCCAGCCTTGGCGTAGATATAAGCCAAAACCCCAAAATGAATCACGTGGTTTGTTGCGGAACACTTTGGTTATTATCGCTTTTCAAATAATGGCAATATGCAACAGAAACTGGGAAATCCATAGCATTGAAACAATCGACGGAATGGATTGTATTTCTTATGATTTATAGAGGAACATACCATAGTTTTGCACTGAGCGCTCGCTATAGTAGATAGATAACAATGTGCATACAAACTCAGAAACTAGTAGATTATTCACAGAACACTGCTTGCCGATAGTGTGCAGTTGCATGGATGTAGGTAAGCAATCAAATGTGTTAGTGGGTTGAGATTCTGTAAGGCAACAGGCTCCTGATCTGTCACGATATATGGTGTAGACGGCTGACCACTACATATCCGGATACTATAACAGTCAGTTAGCGGAGCATAATCAGCTATGTATTAACATGACGGGTGACTTTAGCACATAAAGTACAATATTTTAAACATCTTACATATAATATTACGAGAATAAATCATTTACCGCGACTCAGTAAGCTAGTGGAGCAGAATATCGAATGAAAAATGGTTTTACAATGGAGATCGCCATTTTTTCGTACTACTTCCGGTAATGTTTAGGTAAAAAACCATCAAATTTGTAACTAAAAAAACTGTTTTCCAAGAAAACCACAGGGTCGTGTCAAAGATATAAAATACTGTTGGTTTAGGCAAAGACCCGCTTAGCTCAGTCGGTAGAGCGCGAGACTAGTAGTCAATACTGATCTCGGAGTTGTAGGTTCGAATCCAGGGCGGGCCAGCTAAAATTACTAATAGTCTTTCGGATGAGACTTAAAACAGAGGTCCCATGTATGGTGCCATACACTGGCATGTAAAAGGACCAGGGATGCTTCTGGAATTGGAGCATCTTCTGTATGATGCACTATCCCAAAAAAACTAAAAATACTAAAACTCTTCTGGGGGCCTCGCCCATATCATTATGGATTATCTGGTGGCGAGGATAAAGAATCTGATTAAATAATAGGCAAAGACATTTGTATAACATTTTTGACTTTCCACATGTATAGTTTTGTAAACTCGTATAAATTATTATATTTAATTTTATCCGACCCATTTAAGGATGTTGGCCAGAGTGGTTTGGATCCCGACCGTGATAAGATTTTATACCCGATTCCTGTATAAGTCATTTGGCATCAATTGAAATATTATTTTTTACAGTACACCAGTACTCATCCGGTTGTCTGGTAATTTCTTGCTTCTTAACTGTTTCAACGGCACATGCGCACTCGCGAATGCAAGTTAAAAAAATACATGCACCAATCAAATTTCGGAAGTAAATTTGATAAAATCAAGAACAATGTAGATTGTTAATGAAAATTCGTAAACTCATAGTTTGTGAATATCGATCCAATTCACACTCTGCGTACGCACAGTTTTAAACCCTCGTTAGTAAATGTCTACATGTGGATGTTAACGAGTAACCCTATTGAAGTTGAAGTTCTGTATGTCTAGGTCGATGCTTTGAATCATGTTAACAAGTCAATCATTTATATACCACAAAATGATCCTATAGATCCAACGGATCCTATAAATCCACTGAGTCCATATAATCCAATAATTCCGGTAAATCCGATAAGTCCAGATTCGTTACATTACTATTAATGTCTATTGTAATGTTGTGAAATCTAATATTTGTGTTTAAATGTGGTAAATTTGGAGTGGTATACCTACTTACCAAATTACGCATTCTTCTCGAGTGCTATTGACTATGGTGATATATTAAATATGTATTGAAAATCGGAAACAATTAACACCATTTAAAATCATTACTACCCTTATTGTTCCAGGGCCCGAAATTACAAACAAAACTTCAGCACTTAAATATTGAAAATGTTATTCACATGGGCGTAGGAGCGTTTTCAACATTTGGGGGTAAGCATTTGGCAACAGGGGTAATTTTTTTCTTAAATATTGAATTGTTCTCTTAAACGTCCACAACCCTCCCATATCGATATAATAACTTTAAGTTTATTGTTTTATTGCTTTAGTAAATACGTGGTAACAGGAAGTTAATCTGTAAACCTCGCCACCCGAACGATATCACCTCGCCTGATAACGTTGTTCTCACCGGACAGTGGACCAGAGTTTCTCTATGTCCCGACCCCGAGGATTTAGACATTAAGCATTACCTCCAGGGGATTTAGACGTCAAAAAAATGAAAATGTCTATTTTCCCCTGGGTCGCCGGCGGGTGGGCGGGCACACTATTGACTAGTGCATAGACACAAAGTCCGGGAGATATCACCTGATGGTATGTAGCACGTGCAATTAGTCGATGATGGAATAAATGGGAAATGTACATGGAATGTTCCTTTAAAAAGGATAAGATACAAATCGACTTGTAGAATATTGAAATAAAGGTATGAGGAAATCGGACAGGGAAGGAAGCACTCAGCCTAACCAACCGAGTGTAGAAATCAGTAACACCACAACGCAACTACACTGAACAATACCCACACATAAGCCAAAGAAAAAAAATTAAAAGTCCAAGTCCCCGCCGAAAAATGCAGGATGACCCAATTCCACAAAGTAATTTGTAGAATAGCGGTGATTCGATGAAACCGAATGAAACGCAGCCAAGAAACATTTTGAATGTATTTGTACACATATCGATGGCTTAGAATGAGAATGTCGTAACTACTACTTACGACCTTATAAGACTGTTACATATATGAAATATGCATCTTAAGAACTTGTCATGTTGACCAAACTGACATCACTGCGGTATAACGTACACCGGATATTGCTAGTAAAGTGAGTAATATTATTAATTTTGAGGAGACCAGGGTAAGTTTAAATACGATATTTTCCAAATTACTGACTACTTATGCGTATCTGAATTGAGTTTTAACTTCTTCGGGCGTTTTTGTAACTTTATAGCACACTATAGTATATCAGATATTTATCGGAAGGTTCAAATGGTCCAGTATTATGCCGATACTCACTCGCAAATATTGACAGCAGTACTGTCCGCGCTTCTGGAATGACTGTATTACCAAAATGTAGATTTTCTGAACTGCCCATTTTGTTTATATTGAACCCAAAAGTGTTGTGACCAAATTTCATAAACATTAATCGAAAAACAACGAAGATACACATCAAAATAGATTCAAGCAGGTGTACAGAGTATTGCTGTTTAGTGTACAGAGTATTGCACATCAGCTCGACGTTAGTGTACGGAATATTGCTTATTAACATGAGCAAATAAAGAATGTAATTAGACAGTTTTATCGTATTATTACGTCTGTCCGTCAATGATGTCATGTCTTATTAGCTGTATGATATAATAAGAATAATGTTATGATAATATTAACATATTTCAATCTGTCAGGCAGATGAATGCAATGAACAAAATAGAATGCTGATTTTCATACATTAAGTGTTCTTATGACTAGAACATAGTGATATTTATCTTGGATTCATATAATTCGTTGAGAGTCATGCTTACGATCAAATGGCAAATACGGACATCACTAATACTATTTAAGAAAATATTTTCTGCTATCTTTAAGGCTTATCAATTTGATATAAACGTTTCAGTAAAACACAACATTCTAATCATGGGCCAGATAATGACAAAGCAATCTAGGTTTTGGATATTTTAATGTGACAATGTGTTGTACCGGATATATATAATTACAAATGGAAATTCTACCACTTCCTGAAGACAAGGGTGACTCCTAAAACAATTCCAATAATACATCTTCTTTAACGTGATAAATCTTAATGTCATGGTTAAAATGTTAAAATCTAAACACCAATTTAACAAGTTAACAGAAAAAAACGTTTAAGGTTTGTGTGGTATTTTGTATTATGTTGTCACGAAACAGAAAATATTGATTTATGGGTGACAAAGCATGTTTGCCTGACTACAGACATTTTTTCAAGGGGATCTTGCATTTTCTTCCCAGCAGAGGTTAGACAACTTATTTTGCTCAGTCGGTCAAAGAAGCGATTGTTCTTATGAAATAGTACAGACCACATTCTAAACCCTGTAGAATTGGTGTACATTTCTAATATCACAACATGTAAAATTCAGGGGATAGGGTTCTTGGAGATAGGATTAGCTTGTTACATTAATTGTTTCATGTAGTACATACAATCCAAACTTAATAGGTACAGATCTATACAATAACAAGTTATTTTTACCAAACAAACACTGATTATACCTTGCATTTATTTAAGTTGTGTGACAAATAGTCACTGCACTTAAAAGCAATACTCCGTACACGATACAGCAATACTCCGTACACCAGTGAGCAAATATATAGCAATACTCTGTACATTATCACCTGTATTTATTCTCACAATGCACCGCTATTTGCGATTAGTTTCGAATACTACATTTACAATACAATCATTGTAACAGGAATGACAATTCGCTCGATTCAAGTTGTCTATTTTAACGAAGAATATAAACAAAAGCATCTTATTTTGACAGATCGAGCTTACTTTTTGCGTGAGTAACGATACGAGTTGGTCTTTTAATCATCCTTTTAAGAAATTCCTGGTTGCACGGACTAGGAAAATTTATGGACGAAATACGTTTGTATAAAATATATATGAAATACATGCAGAAAGACTAAAAATCGTTTCTGAACTTACCCTTGTCAACACTAGAATATTACGAAAATTTATAATTTTACTCATATTGCTAGCAATATCCGGTGTACGTTATACCACAGTGGACATGTAAACAGTTTGTTTTACTATAGTACACTACGGTACAAGTGAAATGTTGATGCTGGGCATCAAAGATGCCGCTAGTTCTTTTTAAGTAAATCTTTTTATTTAGTAAAAGGTATTGGTAGAAACTTGTAAACAAACTAAAATTCCGGCGTGATGTGTGATGCACAAGGGAAGTTATTCTCATGTGTTGAGTGTACGCTGCAAAAACTTAAGATTGCTGAAAATGGGTATTTTTCACTAATTCAAGGGCAATAACTCTGGTTGTACTAAATTGAAAGGGGAGTGAAACCCCAGGTGCACTAGAGTACATGCTGTCAAACATTTCTATAAAGGTTTCATGATCCTAGGTCAAATACTTTTTGAGTAGCATGTGAAACAAGTCAAAAATGGCTATTTTACACCATTTCAATGGCTAATAACTCTGGATGTACTAAACTGAAGGGGGAGTGAAACCCCAGGTGTAGAGAAAACATCCTGACCATTTCTGTGAAGGTTTCATGACTCTATGTCGTGTACTTTGAGTACCGTGCGACATAAGGAAAGCGGCCAATTTTTTCTGTTTCAAGGGCCATAACTCCGTCAAAATTGGTTGAATCATAAAACCCTGATAATATGCACCAGGTCACATGATGACAATCATTCTCTGAAAGTTTGGTTGAAATCTATGAAGAAATGTAGGAGGAGTTGTGCACAGAAGAAATTGTTAAGGCCCGCCGACATTCAGCAATCTAATAACCAGAGTTTTCCTTTGGAAAACCTGGTTAAAAACTTGAAGGCAGTGAAACACCAGGAAAGAATAGAAAACATGAAAACATTCTATTTTCTATTGAAATATTTATTCAAATGAACATAACATGTTTTAGAAATATGAGCACCATTATAATATTGATTAATGCTTCACAGATGGCATTTAGCATGTTTCATAAAATAACAAAGTGTATTCCAATAACGTGGTATAGCCTGACAACGTGAAACTGACACTAAAGGACATTGTTATTTCGTGGTTTGTGAGCTTGATAAGTAAATTTATTGCGAATTAATACGTTCAACATAGTTTAAAATATGCATAGAACTAGTTCCATTTGGCAGGAGTATAGGAGCGCATATGAATATTTTGTAAATAAGAAGTGTCAGTTCAATGTTGGCAAGCTATATTTACCCGTTTAAATTTTGGCAAAACAAACTATTCTGACATACATAAATAAAGAAACATAGAGATTAAAAAACACTTGCATTTATCAAATTTAGATTAAGACAAAACCTAAGAACTGGAAAAAATCGAAAATCATAACTAAAAAATATCTGACAGACATGAAAGTATTTAACATGTTCCATAAAAGTTCGAAAGGAAAATCGCCGCTCCGCGCAAATAGTTTTTTTTTTACTTTTTAATAGCCCCTGCTAAGACCCGCAAATTGCAACATATGTAGCCGTTATATAAACACCCGTTCCGAACTGATTTGGACTTTAGTACCTACCGAACATTTATCATCCTATTTTACCCCTGACGGGCGAGTCCAACAGCGTTATAACCAATCAAATCTTGTATCCTCCTGGGACTTGGACTTTAGTACCTACCGAACATTTATCATCCTATTTTACCCCTGACGGGCGAGTCCAACAGCGTTATAACCAATCAAATCTTGTATCCTCCTGGGACATCTGCTTGCACCCTTTCATACTCGATGCCGCCTCCTGGCGGCATCGAATAACGTACACCGGATATTGCTATCAAGATGAGTAATATTATCAATTTTCGCGACATTTTAGTGTTGACAAGGGTAAGTTCAGAGATGATTTTTAGTTTTTCTGAGTGTGTTTAATGTACATTTTATACAAAACTATCTCCTCCATAAATTTTCCTAGCCTGTGCAACCGGTAAATTGCCGGGAATCTCTTAAAAGTCTTATTAAAAGACCAAACTCGTATCGTTACTCACGCAGAAAGTAAGCTCGATCTGTCGAAATTAGATGTTTTTGTTCATATTTTTCGTTAAAATACTCAACTTGAATCGAGCGAATTGTCATTCTTGTTACAAAGATTATATTGCAAATGTAGTATCCGAAACTAATAGAAAATGACGATGCATTGCGAGAATAAATGCTGGTGTAAGTGTACAGAGTATTGCTATATAGTTGCTCTCTGGTGTACGGAGTATTGCTGTATCGTGTACAGAGTATTGCTTTTACTTGTAGTGACTATTTGTCACTCAAATTGAATAAATACAAGGTAAAATCAGCGTTATTTTGTAAAAATAACTTATATTATATAGATATGTACCTATTTAGATTGGATTGTATTGACTACATGAAGCAATTAATGTAACAAGTTAATACTAGCTCCAAATCCTCCCCGAATTTTATGGGAAACTTCTATTAGTAACTGTGTATTTCACTTACAGTAAAGGATCATAGCTGAACAATTGCATTAGACAAACGCAAAGCTACTACAATGTCCAATACTTTGAATTTTTGAATTAGCAACGTTGAATGTAAGTCATAGCAAAGAAACCTCATTGCAGCATCAGAAATAGTTGAGAGATTATAAAATAAACCTTGGTGTGTATATATGGATGTGAATGACCTTATTTGCCATTTGACCATAAGCATGACTCTCAAAGAATTGCACATATCCAAGCTATATCACATTTGTACTACTCACAAAAACACTTTATGCATACACTTAAGCATTCTATATTGTAAATCGCATTCATCTGCCTGACGGTTGAAATATTTTAACATAATCATTTAAGAATATTCATATTATATCGTATAACCCATAAGACATGACCTTATTGGTGAGCAGACGTAATAATACGATAAAACTGTCCATTTACATACTTTATTTACTCATTTTATTAAGCCGTTCTCTTTGAGCTTATGTGCAATACTCTGTACACTAAACAACAATACTCTGTACACACACGCGTATCTGTTTTGGGGTGTATCTTAGTTGTTTTTTTAACAATATTTATGAAATTTGGTCACAACATTTTTGGGTTCAATATAAACAAAATGGCCAGTTAAAAAAATCTACAATTTGATAATACAGCCGTTTCAGAAGCTTGTAAAGTACTGCTGTCAATATTTGCGAGTGAGTAACGGCGTAATACTGATTCATTTGAACCTTTCTGTTAATATCTGATATAAGATAGTGTGCTATAAAGTTACCAAAATGTCCAAAGAAGTTAAACTCAATTGTGATATGCATAAGAAGTCAGTAATTTGGAAATTTTTGTCTCTAAACTCACCCTGGTCTCAATTTCATGTCCTTAAAATTGATAATATTACTCACTTTACAAGCAATATCCGGTGTACGTTATACCGCAGTGTAGTAATTTTCAGACAGTTTTCTCGTGTGTTTTTTCAATATATCGATTTTGTACTTACGACCTTCTCATTCGAAGCCAGCGATATGTAGATCTAGGTAAATATTTACACGATGTATAATATACTCGTATGTATGTGAAGAACATCTGCAATCGTCATGTTATGTAAGACATACGTCGTCATGTCCTAATTAAGAAAACGTCACTATGATGTAGGCTACCACCATATCACCATCAAACACACTTACATACTGTTCAAGCAGTTTTGGTAGGATATTAAATGTCCACCAGGTGAGCTGAAATGAGCATACTTTCTGAGCAGCGGTTGATAATATTATTTCGTAACATAAGTAAAGACCATATCCATTAAGGCGTGCGTCCTGGATGCGTGCGATCGAAGGTTCGAGTCCCGTAACAGATGTGGATGGTCGGTTAGTGAGTTTGCTAAAATAGCAACCTGGTAATATTGTTTGAATCCTGTTTGAGCAGATGATAGTTGAATTTCAAGACTTATCTTAAGATCGTATCACTTACCTCTTAGGATTGTTTGTTGAAACGTACATAAGACGATCATAAGACGATCCTAAGTGTAATCCTAGGATAAGATCTTAGGAATGATGATGAAATGCAGCCCTGTCTTTTTGTTGCTTACATTGCAATTGGTGTATTCGTATTAGATATGGATCATGTACAAAGTAAAGGGTACTTGTCGTTTTACAAATATTATTCTAACTACTAGAATTGTAACGCCACCGATGTACACCAAACTACTTCAATTACCAACCGGTTGTACATGATTAATTACTAGCAGAATGGGTCATTCCACGATGACGTCTATGAAACATAAATACACTGTTTTCAGTATGTCGTTGGCGTCACTGAAACATGGATACATTGTTTTCAGTATGTCGTTGACGTCACTGAAACATGGATACATTGTATTCAATATGTCGTTGACGTCATCGAAACATGAATACATTGTTTTTAGTATGTCGTTGACATCATTGAAACATGGATACATTGTATTCAATATGTCGTTGACGTCATTAAAACATGGATACATTGTATTCAATATGTTGTTGACGTCTTTGAAACATGGATACATTGTATTCAGTATGTCGTTGACGTCTTTGAAACATGGATACATTGTATTCAGTATTTCGTTGACGTCTTTGAAACATGGATACATTGTATTCAGTATTACATTGATGTGAGAATAATACTATATCGTACAAGTCGTAGGCTACGGTTTCGACACATAAACGTTGCAATTATGACAATAAATCAAACGTTGATCATCTTTATTATCCAAACTACGTCAAGAACATGATAATTATGTACTATTTTATGAAAAATGAATATGTACTGCACACATGAAGAATACAATATTTATTTCAATAAATAATTATTCCATTAAACTTTTGTGCAATGAAAATTATACATAACCAAATTTATACTAATCTACTTAAAGTCGATTGTGAACAAGTTTTTCCAGCTTGTTTTAATCACCCTCGATACCTCATTCCTGATTCCACGAGGGTTTGAGAGTAGCGAGAATCCAGTTTCCCTTATGCTGAGCGTATAGCAAAGGCATTCCTGGTACCATTTCTATTTCGTCTCTGGTATGACGTGGTCTGGGATTGAACTCGTGACCCCCACACTCGAAGCGAACGCTCAACCAATAGGCTATCGATGAGATAGTATATACTACATATCAATCACAATCTATCAAATATACATACAACGTATACATACAATACAAACATATATACAATTTATAATGAATGGCATATACACTGAAGTTTTCCAGCCGCCTCATTAGTATCAAAACAAGTTTTATCAATAAGTTAATACTGTAGCAAACAGACAATCAAAAGTCACATCGAAACGGCAGCATCAACAGCATCATTTACCAAGTAAAAAGAAAAGAAATACAGTTCATGACATTAATAGACATGAAGTGACATTGCCTTCAATGTTATCACATTATTGATGCTGTTTATTGTCGACACATCGTTGCTTCATTGTACATAGTGTACGCGTGTATTTGTCTCCTAATTAGTTAAATACTGTACGCTAAGTTGTTTTGTATTTCAGTAAAACTGAAAACTATTAATAATCAAATCTAAATCACTATAAACAAATGTCAAATTTTATTTACAAGATGCTAATTAATTAGAGATGACGCACTGGTTACTTGTCATATTGTCTTTCGTATCGCGTTATAAATGTTGTATTATCAATGTTCACGACGTACATGTCCACTATGATAACACATACTTAGACTAACTGGAACACTCGGAGACTCTCTGGCCAGTAACCAACTAACAAACGACATTTCTGTCTATCATAACACAATGACCACGGCCAAGATATCATGTCGTTACTGGAAACAAGTACACCGAGACTGTTACCACCTCTATCAAACATAACTACATTCTTAGAGTCCAAACCGGCTACAAGTACGATATCATCCTCTGTGATACATACAGCCTTTGCTCGATCCAGTCGTTGATCACGTAACTCATCGATAACATCACCATTCTTGTTGAATATGATCACCCTATCTCTCCATGCTGCAACATACACTTTGCTATCATCATTACTCACCGCTATATGGTAAGGGTAGTACTCAGTAAATAGTTTACGACTCTGAGAATCCGTATCTATTTTCTTCACTAAACTACCCGATAGAGAGTACACATATACAGCTTTATATCCGGGTATCCACAACTGATTACTACAACACGCCATACCGTACCGTGCACGCTTGAAATCAATTAAGGAAACCTTCCGTTGGTACTTGAGCGAGTTACTTACTGAAATGAAATGTACCGTATTATTTGTAAGTCGTACAGCTACTTCAGAAGGTGACACGGAACAAAGTCCGGATGGTTTATCTTTTAAATCCAACCAATCCTTCACTTTGAGTTGATCATCAATTCTCTTCAGTTTACAGTTCCAAAAGTCAGTCAGTAGAATTGTTCCATCGGGAAGCTGACACATGTCGTTTATGCCATATTTCGGTTTGTCAGACTTTACTTTAACGTTTATATATGTTATAGATGTCACGATGTACTTACTACGTTGTACTGATACTGGTTGTTTATCTCCTCGGATAATTTTCCCCATACGGTCTGACTTCTCAATAACATCACAGAGTGCAGCATTGGGTTCAAATTTCAGTGTCGGATGTTTCAATGTATTGGCCTTCCTCAGAAAGTTATTTGCATCTTTAAGGACAACCTGACCTAACTTCTCAGTGATAAACATTTGTTTACCATCTAGGTGAGATGTCAGGTCTGGCTTACTGTTGTCGGAGGAAGCAATCAGTGCATCTACGGTTGTAATATCGTCACTAATGTCATTCTCCAACATCTTCTCCTCTTTGTCAAGCTCAGCAATAATCTTCTGTTCAAGTGCATCTAGTTGTTTATTGAACTTCTTTCTCAATGTTTTGATTTCGTCAAGTAGACTGGCTTTCATTTTCTTTAGTTGCTTAAGGTCTTTGGACTTTTCCAACTTTGTAGTATGTAACTGCTGACTTACGCGGGTTATGTCGGTTACGAGTGATTGTAACTTAGACATGCTGGATTGATGCGCAACATCCGCAATATCTTTCACACCCGAACATGATCTGAAACATACATCAAACACGCTGTTCAATAACCACACTATAGCACCTAGTATAAGAAAGTACTTTAGAATAACAGTGAGTACAAACTTTCGCGGTTCTTAGTCTCCGACGGTATTTGTTCTTATTAATAGTTTAAACACTTTGGTGGCTCCTTAATTGGCGAATATCTACCATCCGCGAACTCCGCGAATTTAAATCGCTCGAAATAATCGTTGTTTAGAGTAAGATAACTAGGTTTATATAAGGTCACTTTGTATGTTCGAATAAATACAGGTTGGTAACTTATTTAGACTACTTTTCAAAAAGATAAGACGATTAATAAAACTTTCAACTGTATAATTATATACTCATATATAATATCGTTGAATAGTGTAAGGTCTGTGGGAGATGATTCACAGACACCTTCAAACCAATAGACGGGGGAAAATAAATGGCGTTACTCTTGTTACCCAAACTGTAATCAAATCCTAGAACGGTTAACCATCACTGTCAGTTTGATCTACGTACACCCGCCAAATAAATAAAGTCATCATTGAATACTTCACCATATCAACTCAGATGAAGATGTTTTATATCCATCTACCATGAGTTTTCTTTTGGGATCAACATTCCTTAAACGCGTGTAGACAAAACAGTTATTAAGCGAGCCTCTGGCGAACTTAATAACTTTTTTGTGACGAATTTAAGAAATATTGATCTCAAAAGAATACGAATGGAATATTCTTTTTATCACATTAAAATATCTTTGTAACAACAATAAGCTACTCAATTCAGAATTCGGCTAATATCTGCACGGAAGAACACATTCGTGCGTCTCCTATTTAAGTACATGTAGTCTCAATTTGCTTTTTGTATATAAACTCAAACACGACGTTTCAAAATCAGCAAACAATTAACATTTATTTAAATTACAATATTTGAAATGTTCAAATACATTATTTTGAATTCATAAGGAATGTAGCTCGTTACTAATTCAGTGAATTTTGCGTATGAATTATGCTAATTTATGTTATCACAAGTGTCGGAGAACAATGTTCTTCGATTTTTTATCACATGGAACTTCACGGTGTTTATTTGATGAAATAAATTCGTACATACTCATGACGAGTACATTATTGATTTAAGGACATTCGTTACATTTCAGTTGAGCGGAAGTTTAAAATCGCAATCCCTTAGAAGTATCTCAAGCATCTAACTATCATGATCAAAACTTTTGCAAAAGTGTACAATTGGTATGGTAATACATTTTCATGTCTCAAAGTCGAGATAATTCTGAATATTAAATCCAAATTTACATTATTTATAGAAATATCGAAGAAAGTACTGATGAGGCCTTACGAACGATTTATCCCAAATAGCATTAAACACCAAATCTCACAAATTGGTTAAAACGTTTGTAAAACGTAGTACAATGCACTCAAACATATCAAAGCTAGTTAATATTTTAAAGCCTCACCCCGAATGATCTAGAAGAAGGTTCTCTTTTTTTATTTCTTAATGGTATTGACTAGCAATTGCAGGAGAAACAACCCTTAAACTGGTAACAAGTGTGATTATAATCATTTTTTAAACACGCAGTATCACGAAAACTAATGACAACGGATGCAAAACGTAGACTCATTTTGTAACCTCCCCTGATTTCAGTATTTCTAAAATCAGTAAAAGTTAAATTAAAAAAATTAGCAGAGAAATCATCATGACATTTGCGATGAAATTTCTATAATTGTTACTGTACTTGATGCATATTAGAAAACCGTATGTTGTTCTACGACTTTTAACGTTAAACATATTTGTTTAAAAAAACATATATCTTACAAAGTATATAATAAACTTTACTGTTGGATTCCTAGCATTCGTAATATCATTAAATGCAAAGTTTTATGTTTTTTAACTAAAAATCTCTCTGTAAAATACATTTTTCAATTTTTAGGGTTTGTCCCTAAATCTAAGAATATCTTAAAAACAAGCCGAGCAAAACTGATGGAAATTTTCCAAATGATTGGCATAACTCTGATCTTCATAAAATAACAGGTTTTATATACCTTGTATAGAAAAAGTAAAAAAGAACGAATGTCCTTAAACAATTTATCATCTTCATCGTTATTAATAGTTATACATTTTATCAATGATACCTACCTATGTTCCTTAGCGATACATCGGCAACAATACACCATATCATGTGTACCACAATGCATTTCGATATCCTGGTCCGGATGATAATGGCATTTAGCAACAACCGGAACTGGAATGGTGGTTGGTGGAGCTGTTTTTGCTTGGCTCATTGAGGCAACGCTAACTAATTGATGTGTTTTTATGTTCCGGACATGAAAACGTCCGCACGTGTTACACAGAAACTCCTGGCAATTTTTACAAAAGTCAGTCGCTTCCTGTGTCCTACCATCGTCACGGCATTGAGAACAAGCGTGGTCAAAAAGCGCTTCCGATCCACCTTTCAGTGTCCTAGAGAGATCACCTTCTGCCATTGTCTGTAATGTAAGTTGATATTGTAGTATGTTAAGGGTTATAACAATACATGTATACTTACTACTTTTGGATTGCATTAGACATGTAAACTATGTAAACTGACAGTAGAATTAAACATGTCAGTATAGAGTTCAGAAATGCACAACATATACAACATTATAATAGGCCTACTAACATGTATGCAAATATAAGAAAAAATATAAAAAACATGTTATATTTTCCTGACTCACAGTGCATTAACTCATTTCAAAATGGTCAAACAACGGTCGTTTGACGGGTCTATGATACAAATATTGGAATATCTTGAGTCCGTTGTGTGACAGAACATGTCACCGTATACAATCGACGTAGAGTTTTGGACAGGTTTAAAATTCAGCTACATAATAAGATATTGAAGTTATCTGAATGCTGTCATACGTGCGTATTTCAAAACAACATACTTTAATAGCCACGTACAATAGACACACACTTCATTGCATACTTGATTATATCAATTGATAACATTAAAGGTATACTTATTAAAATGTCTGTGTATATTAATGCGCGAAACATATCTAGCAGTACACAAGATAGCCATTAATTGGAAATAGGATTGGCATGTTTTATCTTTCAAATACTTATCCATAGACAATGACCGCCTTTAAATAGATTGATAGAAAGAGACATAACATAAAGTGTTTGTTAAACACTGATCCTATCGGTTTGCATTCCATAAATAGTGATTGTGTTCAACACATGCATTGTAACGAGGATAATTGAGTTCCTTATACATGTGCTACTCAATTCTTGATTACCATCTCAATACCACTTATCGCGTTTGACACAAGCAAACCATCAAATTCATCCAGGTACATTCATTACACATATATTTCAGTTGAATATTCAGTAAAAAAGTTCCTGGATTTATTTTTGTATTTGCAAAATATTTAGTATTGTTAGAATAGTTTGGTTACACTTTATGATTGAACATATTCAGCTGCTGTAATCTAGTTTTGTACGACATTTTTTTGTATTTTATTATCGTGCGATGGACATAACTCATCTGTTTATCGTTGGGCTATCGTAAGTTCAGTATTCTGTCCTACCCCACGAGCGAGGGAACGAAAGCGCAATATTTCCTATCTTTGTATCGTAAACCCGTATATTCCCTATTTTTGTATCGTGAACCCGTATATTCCCTATCTTTGTATCGTTAACCCGTATACTCCATATCTTTGTATCGAGAACCTGTATATTCCCTATATTTGTATCGTTAACCCGTATATTCCATATCTTTGTATCGATAACCCGTATATTTCCTATATTTGTATCGATAACCCGTATACTCCATATCTTTGTATCCATAACCCGTATATTCCCTTTCTTTGTATCGTTAACCCGTATATTCCCTATATTTGTATCGTGAACCCGTATATTCCCTATCTTTGTATCGTGAACCCGTATATTCCCTATCTTTGTATCGATAACCCGTACATTCCCTATCTTTGTATCGTTATAGATCCGTATATTCCCTATCTTTGTATCGTGAACCCGTATATTCCCTATCTTTGTATCGTTAACCCATACATTCCCTATCTTTGTATCGATAACCCGTATATTCCCTATCTTTGTATCGTTATAGATCCGTATATTCCCTATCTTTGTATCGGGAACCCGTATATTCCCTATCTTTGTATCGTTAACCCGTACATTCCCTATCTTTGTATCGATAACCCGTATATTCCCTATCTTTGTATCGTGAACCCGTATATTCCCTATCTTTGTATCGTTAACCCGTACATTCCCTATCTTTGTATCGATAACCCGTACATTCCCTATCTTTGTATCGATAACCCGTATATTCCCTATCTTTGTATCGTGAACCCGTACATTCCCTATCTTTGTATCGTTAACCCGTACATTCCCTATCTTTGTATCGATAACCCGTATATTCCCTATCTTTGTATCGATAACCCGTATATTCCCTATCTTTGTATCGATAACCCGTATATTCCCTATCTTTGTATCGTTAACCCGTATATTCCCTATCTTTGTATCGTTAACCCGTACATTCCCTATCTTTGTATCGTGAACTTGTATATTACATATCTTTGTATCGTGAACCCGTATATTCCCTATCTTTGTATCGTTATAGACCCGTAGTTCGTCCGCGGTATGATACTTGTGAACGTCCCAAATAATTACCTATATCAGACATACGTCGGTAGATTTCGACATATAATCTCATGTGTCGTGCGATGAAGAAATGTCACAAAACTTATGAAAAGGTTCTTACGAAGGTTAATGTAATTACTTGGTACGTTGAATCAATATAAATACATCAAGACAGCGACAATGACATTGCATACGAGAAACATAACATTGAACACTCGAAACAAAGCCTTATTCAAAGTCAATATCCGAAACAATATGTTCAGTTGAAGTATTTGTTATGGGCGTTCGCGAAAGTTACTTTTATACACTTTTATAACAATTTAATGCACTCAGTGAAAGCTTTTCATTAGTATATTAAACAGGACAGAAAGTGTTAAAGACAACGCATACATAATGTATAGTCTTACATACATATGTATATACATTATATATAAACACTACATACATAGAGAAAAAACAAAAAGCAAAAGAAAGACATAATATATAGCCTGGTTACGAGGACAGAAACTTCTAGTGAAATGCCATTACTTTCATTCCTTACTTTTGAAGCTTTATTAAAACAGATTTATTTCTAGTTTTGAAGTAATGCAATTAACTTAAAAAACACTTCGTCTTTGGTAATGATACTTTGGGATATAGAATATTAGTATATTTCTGTATAAAATATATAAGAACAAAGTATAAGTAACAGTTTAATGGACATGGCAGGAAATTACTCGGTATACATACAGGCGCTTGTTGGGGCTTAGAACTAAAATGGGAACCTGCAATAACATAGTTTAATCCTAACCTTAACTAACTGATAAATAGAGAGAAACAATTACATCGTGTTTATATCGATGGAGTAAGTCATAACTTATGGTCTAAATATATAAGGTTGGGACCCAGATGAAACAGTTTAAATATCTTGAAATCTATTGATTATTGAGTTAGATCTAGAGTAAAATAAATTACATATGAACAATTCATGCACATGTACTCTCGGTGTAACACAAGGTAAATGTTTGTTGCCATTTATTGTCGAGCCTGCATGCGGTTAACGACACTAAGTCGCCACTTTGGTGTAAGTATGTGCGTCCATTCATTTTTGTCCGCACCATAACTTTGCAATGCTTTGACCAAGCTTGCTTATATCTGGCATGAATATTCACCTCCATGAGGCGGAACGTCCTCTGTGAGCACCAGCTTCATATCTCAACGATCAATGTCACAGTCGGAGGAAATGTCAAATGTCATATTCATGCTTGTCCAGAACTATCTCTCTTGTATTTGGCATGAATGTCATACATTTGACATATAGTTGGTTGAGATAATTAACATGACAAGGATTCTGATTGATCATGCTAAATTTGCGACTTCCAATGACTATACAAGGTTTTCCCATGATTTGACAATTTGACCCAATATCGAACTTGACCAAGCTTTTGTTGAGATGGTCATTGTGACCAAGTTTCAGAAGGATTATGAGATCTCTAAGTACGCCAAATAATCAATTACTAAACACGTCCCGATATATTTACATCACAAGTAACACATATCGCGAAAACATGTGCCAATTCTATGTTATAAGCATATATATCAAAGTGCTACGAATAGTCATTTAGGACTTTTTGTACAGTATAATATAGGTTTGCTTTACGCACCTTATAAACATTAACAAGTTTGCGTTGCAATTAGTTTGAGGTTTACATTTATAATGACTATAGTACCTGAGGTAGCAAATGATTTGGCAATGTAAGAGCTTTTGGTCAAACCTCAATATTCGTTTAGCTGATTGTTATGCCTTCAATTTGACTTCAAGTCTTAAGTATCTCTATGTTAATAGTTACTAAGGCGTGGTGGTACCAGTCCTGCTTTAGTATATCGTCCATTTTTCGTCTATAGATACTCATCAAACGTGCAAAACAATGATGATAGCTTAAATACCAATATGGCAAATTAAACATGCACAGTATTCTTATTGAGTAAATGTTTTCTAGTATCACATTATAAATTGATTGCTTTGATTATGGGGTAATTAATAATAACTGCCATGACACTTCAACATTTCATTCATTTTTATAATCTAATGTTATGGTATTACAAAGTGGAAGTTTGTCTAACGATTTCAAAGTATCATCTGACGGAAGGCATAGGCTTGATGTTGAGAGTAGGCTTACCATAATGTTATTGGAACCAAATACAGGGACAACACCACCTGGTTGTGATTATTTAAGGTGCACTGGTCAATCGAAACACCAGCTCTCTCAACCCAAGTCAGTGGAATGTAAGTGTATACATTTATTATTTACATTTAATATTATGAATTATGTGAATGTCTATCTTTCATTTTATATTCCTTTAAGCTTCCCTGCCAATACTGTATATACATGTATATGATATGTTTGAAATTGAAATGCCAATATATAGAACATTGATCCTGCTTACCCGGTGAGATTTGATAATTAATATTCGATATTCATGCAAACTATATTTTGGTCCGCCCCAGTTTTGTTTTCTTCGCATCAAAGATTCCCTAGTAAATCCAGACAAATATTCGGTTTGTTTTTGTTTAAGATTGACGACATAGTTTATTGTCGAATGATTGCATGACTGCAAGCAATATATATGGTCTAAACGGAACTTGGGTGTTTGCTAGGTATACTGAGTACATCTAGAATCGCAACACTAGGGTAACCGTCAACATATACTGAGAACATCTAGAAACGCAACTAGGGTAACTGTCAACATATACTGAGAACATCTAGAAACGCAACACTGGTTGTACTGTGAACATATACTGAGTACATCTAGAAACGCAACACTAGGGTAACTGTCAACATATACTGAGAACATCTAGAAACGCAACTAGGGTAACTGTCAACATATACTGAGAACATCTAGAAACGCAACACTAGGGTAACCGTCAACATATACTGAGAACATCTAGAAACGCAACTAGGGTAACCGTCAACATATACTGAGAACATCTAGAAACGCAACTAGGGTAACTGTCAACATATACTGAGTACATCTAGAAACGCAACACTGGTTGTACTGTGAACATATAATCTGTACATCTAGAAACGCAACACTGGTTGTACTGTGAGCATATACTAAGTACATCTAGAAACGCAATACTAGGGTTACTGTCAACATATACTGAGTACACCTAGAAACACAACATTGGGGTTACTGTCAGCATATACTGATTACATCTAGAAACGCAACACTGGTTGTACTGTGAACATATACTAAGTACATCTAGAAACGCAATACTAGGGTTACTGTCAACATATACTGAGTACACCTAGAAACACAACATTGGGGTTACTGTGAACATATACTGAGTACATCTAGGAACGAAACACAAGGGTTATTGTCAACATATACTGAGTGCATCTAGAAACGCAACACTAGTGTTATTGTCAACATATACTGAGTACATCTAGAAACGCAACACTAGTGTTATTGTCAACATATACTGAGTACATCTAGAAACGCAACACTGGTTTTACTGTCAACTTATACTGAGTACATCGACAAACGCAACACTGGTATTACTGTCAACATATACTGAGAACATCTAGAAACGCAACACTAGTGTTACTGTCACATATACTGAGTACATCGAGAAACACAACACTGGGGTTACTGTCACCATAAACTGAGTCCATCGAGAAACGCAACACTGGTTTTACTGTCAACATATACTGAGTACATCTAGAAACACAACACTGGGGTTACTGTCAACATATACTGAGTACATCTAGAAACACAACACTGGGGTTACTGTCAACATATACTGAGTACATCTAGAAACACAACACTGGGGTTACTGTCAACATATACTGAGTACATCTAGAAACGCAACATTGGGGTTACTGTCAACATATACTGAGTACATCGAGAAACGCAACACTGGTTGTACTATGAACATATACGGAGTACATCGAGAAATGCAACACTGGTTTTACTGTCAACATATACTGAGTACATTGAGAAACGCAACACTGGTTGTACTATGAACATATACTGAGTACATCTAGAAACCCAACACTGGGGTTACTGTCAACATATACTGAGCACATCTAGAAATGCAACACTGGTTTTACTGTCACATATACTGAGTACATCTAGAAAAGCAACTCTGGGGTTACTGTCAACATATGCTGAGTACATCTAGAAACGCAACACTGGGTTACTGTCAACATATACTGAGTACATCTAGAAACGCACACTGGGGTTACTGTCAACATATACTGAGTACATCGAGAAACGCAACACTGAGGTTACTGTCAACATATACTGAGTACATCTAGAAACACAAGACTGGGGTAACTATCAACATATACTGAGTACATCTAAAAACGCAACACTGGTTTAACAGTCACATATACTTAGTACATCGAGAAACGCAACACTAGGGTTACTGTCAACATATACTGAGTACATCTAGAAACGCAACACTGGGGTAACTGTCAACATAAACTAAGTACATCTAGAAACGCAACACTGGTTTTACTGTCACATATACTGAGTACATCGAGAAACGCTACACTGGGGCTACTGTCACCATAAACTGAGTACATCTAGAAACGCGAAACTGGGGTTACTGTCAACATATACTGAGCACATCAAGAAACGCAACACTGGTTTTACTGTCACATATACTGAGTACATCGAGAAACGCAACACTGGTTTTACAGTCACATATACTAAGTACATCGAGGAACGCAACACTGAGGTTATTGTCAACCTATACTGAGTACATCTAGAAACGCATTACTAGGGTTACTGTCAACACAGTTCAACTTTGTTATGATTGCAATTAAAGTGAATGGTTATTGTTACAGATTAATTACAGGCATAAAATAAAACATTGTCATACCTTAATATTTCCCAATTTTTGACTGAGCGACCTTATATGATGTCCTATATTATGACGTTTTTGCTTCAATTTAACAACCGAATTAATATTATCTTCCTCAAGATAAATAATCTTCCTTCAGGTTTGTGGTGATGGACAATTGTTTGGGTTTAATATTAATAACGATGATAAAAATATGCATATCTGAACTTCTTACATTTTTTATCTGTACTGTACAAATAAATGAATGTTGCACTGTAAATTACATGTACATTGTAATCAGTCAAAACTTTTGTGTAAGCAGCAGTAAAGAAATAAACTTAATAATACATACTTCAAAGTTCATTTTATGGTACACCAATTTGTAAAAGAGCAGATAACTCGTATCTCTAAACTGTATAGTTTATTAATGGACAATGATTTCATAAGGTTTTGGATCAACTAAATAGTATTTAAGAATGTTTTATAACCAGTATTTCTATGACGTCATATTTCACGACTTAATTACAATTAATGTGTACATTTTGTACCCTGAGGAAGACTTGAAATATAGTCGAAACGTCGGAAACTATACTGTCGTTTGTTTTGTATTCTTAAATACTTAAACCAGGACTATTGTGATTCGTACAGCTTCAGCAATACATTATTCTGTATTCTGATCCTTTGCTCTAATTACACAAGGTATAAATGTAAAGTTACATAACAACTTTAAGACATTGAGGACGCCAATACATCCTCTTTAAACTCAATATTTGATGTTTGTGTTGGATATATGTACAGGATAGAACACGAGTAGCAGTTGTATATGAAGTTATAATCCGAGCGAAGCAAATATTACAACTTCATATACAACTGCTACGAGAGGTATATCTGACTTAGACCATAGATAAATAATTGTTTGTTTATCAGGTACATTTTCCCTATAAATCAACCAGTACATAGGTTACTGTATAGGCTATGATAAACATAAGTGTTTGTATAAATATGTTCAGTGGACAGGTAGTTCAATGTTTCAGTGTATACATACGTAACAAATCTAATTACAGCCAAGGTAGACATAATTTTAAGATTGTATCAATAAGAATATAAAAAGACGAAAATGGATCAATCAGTTGTATTAATTATGTACCAATATTGATGCTTGAATAGTAAACAGTTTGAAAATCAGTGAAATGGAAATAAAATAGTGGTCTTAATTTTAAATAGTTTCATTATTAAGGTGTATTATAGGTTCAGTGCTGTAATAACGTTAATATATTTAAATATTAACCACAAGCATGAGACTAGATTGGGACCTCTACGAAATTGGTTTCATTGTTTTTAATTGCCGCGCATATAAGCCTTATTTGCCAGTCGGCTTTCTACTCCTCAAATATGACAGGCATGTATATAAATGCCTCCAACCTGATTTGAACCCGGGTCACCAGGTTAGACGGCAAGCGAACCAACCACAGAGCTACGACTTGAGTTGACTTTAACTGCGGCTTAATCATCAGCAAAGTGATGAAAATTGTGGTTTAAAACATATTTGAGGGATGCTCTTTTGGTGATTGTTAAGTATTGTTAATATGTATTAAAGAACACCACAGCACATGTGTTGTCAATGCATTAGTAGGTTAAAATCACACCAAGTAGATGCCTCAGATTATGACTAATTATGCGAAATTCAGAAAATATTAGAAATACATTACCCTACTGTAGAGAAACAACCTTTCGGAGCTGACTATATTGGCCGTTGTACGGAGGTTGCTCTTCATAGATTAGTTTTCTATTTAAAGTCCGCTTAGGGGAAACTTAAGGTTTTGTTATAGAGAGGTTGTTGCTCTACATAGATTATTTTGCATTTAAAGAGGCGTTCCCTATAACTTTGATCGTTTAAATCGATTCATGAATATTATACATTAAATGAGAATCATTATTGCTTAAACTCCTCAAATCTTCAACAAAAAGCTCCCACCATTTACCGAGAAAACATGTGAATATATTTTCATAACGAGCCAAAATAGTCATGAGTTGTTTCCCTTTGACCATATAATTATAAATCGCTGGAAGCGATAAATTATTATTGGTAATTTGACTATATTTTGGGCATTATAGAGACATATTTGCGCACACTTTCTTCTGACAAATTATGATAATTGATAGTGTTTTGTACATTTAGCTCATTAAATGTGATAGTAGAGAAAATTATGATAGTTATAGGGAATGTCTCTTTCAATATCAGCAAAGGGGAAACATAATATTGTTATAGAGAGGTTGAACTGTACATCAGTATGATCAGCTACTTATTTTTAAGTACTGATATATAATATCGATCAGACTTGCTCTCGAAATATTTTTGATATCAACATTTTTCTAGCCTATATGCATATATGATTGTCTACGTAAATTAATTGGCTTGGCTTGGCCTACTGTGGTATATAATTATCTAGGGTTTTTTATACCATGGCAAAGTGTTGTATATGAGATTTTTCCAACACTTTTTCTCCGCGCTGATTGGCTGACTACGGGGATCTACGGTCTAAGCATGTATATTGAGTGTTGATGCTTTACTTCATTGTTACAATCACACTTGTCGATGGATTTTGTTCACATTAAATTGATATATTCCTGACTTGGTGGGTTATTTTGCTTGGCCTAAATAGTGTTGGATGAATCAATGTAAGTTAATATACCACACTCTGTATATATACCATAGGAAAGTGTGATGTATGGGTTTTATCGAACACTTGCTGCTTACAATTCCTGCTGATTTTTTGGTCAGCAACTACAGTAAGCTGTGATTTAAATAATCGATATTATCCGTGCAACATATATTTTCAGCCCGCCCCAGTTTTGTTATACTTACAACAACGATCCCCTAATAAATCAAGACAAATAATCGTCTTGATAAAGAAGCGAAGTTATTGTCGGATGTCTGCATGACTTCATACAGTCTATAT
The DNA here is from genome assembly GCA_963678985.1 of Spisula subtruncata. Lineage (NCBI taxonomy): Eukaryota > Metazoa > Mollusca > Bivalvia > Venerida > Mactridae > Spisula > Spisula subtruncata. The sequence continues at coordinate 32,622,552 of OY787673.1, read as the reverse complement.
GGTATTAAAGGAACATGGCTGTTTGCTTAATATATTGAGTCCATCTAGAAACGCAACATTGTTGTTACTGCCAAGATAGTTCAACTTCGTTATTAATGACAATCAAACTGAATTTACTAGATGATAGTTTGTTCAATCTCCAATACACCTGTAACATACGAGGGTTGTACCAGAATTACGTAGACTTTTGTCATAACTTTTTTATTTAGGCATGTATTATCACCAAATTTGCTGTACAAAAACTTCAAACCTTTTCAAGAGAAGCAGTAAAAATAGTTTCTAACAGAATGTTAGAAAGCCATTTAATCTGTCACCATAGTAACCAATAGTTGGATAGGCGGGGCAGCGAATTTTACAAACATTTTTGGCATTATTCAACTGGTTATACCTCACAGATATCATGTCTAATTTTAATGCAACTTCGTGACGTACAAGCGCATTATCCTTGGAACACACGCCATAAATTTCGACTTGATAAATGTTACCGTCGTTGATTTATGGTAGAAAACAAGCAACAGCTGCTGTGCGTAACCAGTGAAAATATGACGTTAGCGAAATACGCTGGAAATGGCATCAACATTAAGTTTTGTGTGAACCTCGGGAAGACCCCAGAATAAACGCTGTAAATGTTGCAACCTGCTAACTCTAAATGGCTTGTATTTAGTTACCTGATTTTCAAACTACACAGGCGCATCAATCGTTGTCGAGACCGAATAAAACGACATGGACCGACGGCGAATACCAACGGCGAATGCGACGTCACCAAGTTTTTCTAGGATCACATCGACCTGGATCGACGTTCTATTATAATATATTGGAACTTTTATTACAATTATTGAAGTAAATAAACATTCGTAAGTTTTGTGTACGGTTGTGCTCATCTTTATAGCTACAATGTACACAGTTAAGAGCTTCACTTATACTGGAAGTTCCACCAACGTCGTGACGTTCCGTTGACGTGCCCCGCATATCGTACTCCTATCTATCTCCGGCAGCTGCAGAATTTGATCGAAATAAGATACGGCTTTGAAATTTCTCGTACTTACGCAGTAAATATTATTCGCACTCCACACACAAGTATATGTCTGTATGATAAATGGTATGGAACGTATGACAAAAGTCTACGTAATTCTGGTACAACTCTCGTATTATCACATAGTGCTACGGGTGTAATCTAAGAGTGTTTGTATGTATAGTCCGGGTAAAAATAACAACAGCAAATTCATTTTTTAGAATTGTTGTTCCATCTCCAAGTCGATGGATTACATAGGCATGACGTCCATCAAGATGTTGAGCAATATATGTACCAGTTACAACTTCATATACAACTGCTACGAGAGGTATATCTGACTTAGACCATAGATAAATAATTGTTTGTTTATCAGGTACATTTTCCCTATAAATCAACCAGTACATAGGTTACTGTATAGGCTATGATAAACATAAGTGTTTGTATAAATATGTTCAGTGGACAGGTAGTTCAATGTTTCAGTGTATACATACGTAACAAATCTAATTACAGCCAAGGTAGACATAATTTTAAGATTGTATCAATAAGAATATAAAAAGACGAAAATGGATCAATCAGTTGTATTAATTATGTACCAATATTGATGCTTGAATAGTAAACAGTTTGAAAATCAGTGAAATGGAAATAAAATAGTGGTCTTAATTTTAAATAGTTTCATTATTAAGGTGTATTATAGGTTCAGTGCTGTAATAACGTTAATATATTTAAATATTAACCACAAGCATGAGACTAGATTGGGACCTCTACGAAATTGGTTTCATTGTTTTTAATTGCCGCGCATATAAGCCTTATTTGCCAGTCGGCTTTCTACTCCTCAAATATGACAGGCATGTATATAAATGCCTCCAACCTGATTTGAACCCGGGTCACCAGGTTAGACGGCAAGCGAACCAACCACAGAGCTACGACTTGAGTTGACTTTAACTGCGGCTTAATCATCAGCAAAGTGATGAAAATTGTGGTTTAAAACATATTTGAGGGATGCTCTTTTGGTGATTGTTAAGTATTGTTAATATGTATTAAAGAACACCACAGCACATGTGTTGTCAATGCATTAGTAGGTTAAAATCACACCAAGTAGATGCCTCAGATTATGACTAATTATGCGAAATTCAGAAAATATTAGAAATACATTACCCTACTGTAGAGAAACAACCTTTCGGAGCTGACTATATTGGCCGTTGTACGGAGGTTGCTCTTCATAGATTAGTTTTCTATTTAAAGTCCGCTTAGGGGAAACTTAAGGTTTTGTTATAGAGAGGTTGTTGCTCTACATAGATTATTTTGCATTTAAAGAGGCGTTCCCTATAACTTTGATCGTTTAAATCGATTCATGAATATTATACATTAAATGAGAATCATTATTGCTTAAACTCCTCAAATCTTCAACAAAAAGCTCCCACCATTTACCGAGAAAACATGTGAATATATTTTCATAACGAGCCAAAATAGTCATGAGTTGTTTCCCTTTGACCATATAATTATAAATCGCTGGAAGCGATAAATTATTATTGGTAATTTGACTATATTTTGGGCATTATAGAGACATATTTGCGCACACTTTCTTCTGACAAATTATGATAATTGATAGTGTTTTGTACATTTAGCTCATTAAATGTGATAGTAGAGAAAATTATGATAGTTATAGGGAATGTCTCTTTCAATATCAGCAAAGGGGAAACATAATATTGTTATAGAGAGGTTGAACTGTACATCAGTATGATCAGCTACTTATTTTTAAGTACTGATATATAATATCGATCAGACTTGCTCTCGAAATATTTTTGATATCAACATTTTTCTAGCCTATATGCATATATGATTGTCTACGTAAATTAATTGGCTTGGCTTGGCCTACTGTGGTATATAATTATCTAGGGTTTTTTATACCATGGCAAAGTGTTGTATATGAGATTTTTCCAACACTTTTTCTCCGCGCTGATTGGCTGACTACGGGGATCTACGGTCTAAGCATGTATATTGAGTGTTGATGCTTTACTTCATTGTTACAATCACACTTGTCGATGGATTTTGTTCACATTAAATTGATATATTCCTGACTTGGTGGGTTATTTTGCTTGGCCTAAATAGTGTTGGATGAATCAATGTAAGTTAATATACCACACTCTGTATATATACCATAGGAAAGTGTGATGTATGGGTTTTATCGAACACTTGCTGCTTACAATTCCTGCTGATTTTTTGGTCAGCAACTACAGTAAGCTGTGATTTAAATAATCGATATTATCCGTGCAACATATATTTTCAGCCCGCCCCAGTTTTGTTATACTTACAACAACGATCCCCTAATAAATCAAGACAAATAATCGTCTTGATAAAGAAGCGAAGTTATTGTCGGATGTCTGCATGACTTCATACAGTCTATATGGTATTAAAGGAACATGGCTGTTTGCTTAATATATTGAGTCCATCTAGAAACGCAACATTGTTGTTACTGCCAAGATAGTTCAACTTCGTTATTAATGACAATCAAACTGAATTTACTAGATGATAGTTTGTTCAATCTCCAATACACCTGTAACATACGAGGGTTGTACCAGAATTACGTAGACTTTTGTCATAACTTTTTTATTTAGGCATGTATTATCACCAAATTTGCTGTACAAAAACTTCAAACCTTTTCAAGAGAAGCAGTAAAAATAGTTTCTAACAGAATGTTAGAAAGCCATTTAATCTGTCACCATAGTAACCAATAGTTGGATAGGCGGGGCAGCGAATTTTACAAACATTTTTGGCATTATTCAACTGGTTATACCTCACAGATATCATGTCTAATTTTAATGCAACTTCGTGACGTACAAGCGCATTATCCTTGGAACACACGCCATAAATTTCGACTTGATAAATGTTACCGTCGTTGATTTATGGTAGAAAACAAGCAACAGCTGCTGTGCGTAACCAGTGAAAATATGACGTTAGCGAAATACGCTGGAAATGGCATCAACATTAAGTTTTGTGTGAACCTCGGGAAGACCCCAGAATAAACGCTGTAAATGTTGCAACCTGCTAACTCTAAATGGCTTGTATTTAGTTACCTGATTTTCAAACTACACAGGCGCATCAATCGTTGTCGAGACCGAATAAAACGACATGGACCGACGGCGAATACCAACGGCGAATGCGACGTCACCAAGTTTTTCTAGGATCACATCGACCTGGATCGACGTTCTATTATAATATATTGGAACTTTTATTACAATTATTGAAGTAAATAAACATTCGTAAGTTTTGTGTACGGTTGTGCTCATCTTTATAGCTACAATGTACACAGTTAAGAGCTTCACTTATACTGGAAGTTCCACCAACGTCGTGACGTTCCGTTGACGTGCCCCGCATATCGTACTCCTATCTATCTCCGGCAGCTGCAGAATTTGATCGAAATAAGATACGGCTTTGAAATTTCTCGTACTTACGCAGTAAATATTATTCGCACTCCACACACAAGTATATGTCTGTATGATAAATGGTATGGAACGTATGACAAAAGTCTACGTAATTCTGGTACAACTCTCGTATTATCACATAGTGCTACGGGTGTAATCTAAGAGTGTTTGTATGTATAGTCCGGGTAAAAATAACAACAGCAAATTCATTTTTTAGAATTGTTGTTCCATCTCCAAGTCGATGGATTACATAGGCATGACGTCCATCAAGATGTTGAGCAATATATGTACCAGGTTTTACTGTGAGATTTATTTCACAAGCGTAGTGAAATTCGTCTAGTGTGATTGACAATCATGTTTTCTGTCGCTGGCAAGAGAGCCGAGTTCGTAAGCCTCACCTACCAATACATACAATGTAGCCTATACACTACAAATGCTCGCACAGTGCCTCCCAGTGGCAACGCACGGATACTGGTTAAACACGTTTCCAGACTAAACTGCTGTGGAATATCGGAGCAGCAAGGGCCCTAGAGGTGTAGAGTGTAGGACCGACGGCGCGTGGACATGTCCTAGCACTCACCAACCTTGCCCAAGCTATGGAAGAATAGCCGACTAGATGAGAGCCGTTAGCCCTGATAGGCAACCCTTCGTGGAGAAGACAAACTCTGAGGTTGGTCGGTCGGTCGGTCGGTCGGTCGGACGGACGGTCGGATGGATAGTAGTCAGGTGGTTAGGTAGTTAGGTAATTAGTAAGTAAGTAAGTAAAATTGGTTAAAAGATGGTCCACATTGAGTTAGAGTGCTGGTAAGGTGCAGCACCTAGGACTCTTCTAATTAGAAAGACGCGCTAAGAAAATATCGACACATTACAAAAAATAAATGTAAGACACAATGTACACATATGACAGAACGAGAACATAAAATACACAAGTCCCGGTTGTCAAAAAGCTAAATGACCGAAAGTTTCATAAAGATATGCTTCAAACTATACACCCAGTGTCCAAAGAAGGAGGGTTTGGTTTGACCTAATGCCACTGACTGGAATACCTAGGTGCTGCTATCTGAAGTTATAGGAAGCTGACTAAAACCGTTTTTTTTCTGTTCGTTGACATATTTAACGCAAGCCCTGGACGTTCATTTCGAGAATGAATAAAGGCAAAATGTTGTAATCTTTCACACACAAATATTAAGTGACAAGGATTCATACTCGCCATGAGCATTGGTATCTAGTTTAAATAGGTCAAGTATAAAATAATTATGGTTAATTCTAACGATTTTCGATTCATCATTCGAACACAACTATTACGTTCCATACCACGTGGTATTTTCACTATGTGTATTATTACAGCACAATTACAAGCATAAAATGAAATACAATCTGCCATACCTGAATATTTCGAAAACTTTGCTATGATTTCACAACCAATTTAGTACTATATACCTTCAGATTTCTAATATCTAATCTTCCTGCACTCATGTTAGGTGAAGGACACTTGTTTGAGTTAAATGTTGTTAAAATTGGTAAATATATACATGTATATATGAACCTACTTACATATCTTATCTGTACTGTACAAATAAATGAATGTAACACTGTATAACCAATTCGATTATTTATTTCAGAAATAATTGCTGTTATTTTATGAATATTTGTATTAGTAATTCCTACTTTCACTTTATCGTTTGTTTATGTACGCACCGCTTGAAATTATCATTTGCCACGCCCCCTCATTCGGATGCTTTTAGCGGCTATTTAAAGTCCTTGCAACACAGTGTATTGACGCCTAAACCGGATGTCGCTCATAACTAGGCGGCCAAAACAAAATTCGATGTTGATTACCGTCTCAAAGTGTTAGTTGAATCGTTAGTATGGCATACAGTAAGTATTTTGTTTTGTTAAATATGTATAGCTAGTTTGCGATAGAAAAAAAATCGTGTTTTTTAAACATTTCTCTGTTATTACTAAACCTACATGTATCGAATTTTGCACGAATAAATGAAATATATCTACATAATACACACTGAAATTTCAGCAACATCAGAATTCAGTTAAAAAACTTTTGTTCATAAGTTCTATGTAACATATTTGTAGTTTTGTATGAAATATCAAGTTAGAAGACTTGATACTTACAACAGCCAATTGTACGGTCATGTGATACGCCTAACGGTATATTTACGTATTTGCAACCTACCTAATATAACACACGCGAGGCCCGTCTGTGAGTCTGACGAAGAACATGTTGTTGTAGTACATTGTTTACAAGCGACACACCTAAATAACCTGAATCATACGGGCCTCCTAAGTCTCGTCTTCATAACGGTAATGCCAATCCCGACGATCATGGAGTGTAACGGTTAAATAATTAGTTAGTTTAAACATATTTATTCACAATATTTACATCAATATACACATTTAACAACAAATAATTACAACGACATTTTAAATATCGGAAAGGATTGGAACGAAAGACTAAGTCTTATTTAAGTTCTTTTCCTTTATAGACTAACTATTAGTTTGTAATTTGCCTGTAATTGTAAAGTTAACAAAGGGGTTGAAAGTAAATAAACAAATAATACTAGGAATAAAAATAAGATTGCAAGAAGAGTAGATTGAGTTATAAGAGAATGTTGGAGGTACATGAATGAAATATGACATTACCGGGAGAAATAGAATATATTGTGTAAATAAAATAGACAGGCATTGAGGAAAGATAAAGAGAAGGAAGAGAGAGAATTTGAAAGAAGGTTGTACTATTTTCTCCAGAGTTAGTATCAGAATCTTTTGCTATTGGATATAAAGGTCTGCACATGGTTAAAGATTGTCGAGTTGTCATTATCTGATAGGAGTGGGTTGCCAAAGAGTAGGGTATCTAAGTCCACTTGGAAGACTTGCAGGTTTTGTAAGAGAGAGTTACGAGGACCTTCATGAAGTCTACACTCAAAGAAGTAGTGGTGTGTACTTTCTACCATGCCACAATCACACAAAGGACTGTCGGAGATATTTTTTAGAAAGAGATGGTGATTTAGCGAGCTGCATTTGGTACGAATACGTGTATGTAAGATCTGTAGTTTTCTGGTTCCTTCATAGAAATATCTTGGAGTTTGTTTTTTATCTTTATTTAGATTGTGCTTGAAACTTGATAGAGTTACAGAGTTACGAAGAGTAGGGCTTAAGTCATTCCATTCTCTGATTACTAAGGGCAAGAATGAATTAAAGTACAGGGATGTTCTAGCAGGAATACCACGGATGTCCTCAGAATTTCGTAGGTTATACCTAGGTTCCGGTGCAATAGGGATTAGGGACGATAAATAGTTAGGACTAAGATTAGTTTTCATTTTAAAGAAGGTAATGAGCCTGTGTTTTTGTCGTCTTGTTGATAATGGTTCCCAATTTATTTCTTTCGTCAAATTTTCCAGTGATATCAGCTTAGTTGCTCCAGTAGCAATTCGAGCACACTCGTTTTGAATTTTGTCTAATTGGCTTAGATCAGATTTAATACAATTGCACCAAACAGCATCCGCGTATTCGAGAATAGGTCTGATGAAAGAAATATAGATTGTTTCTAGAGCCTTACGATTGAGAGAGAATTTCAATTTGCGCATAATATTAACCCTTTTCCATGCTTTCTGTGTAATGAAGTCTATATGATTGTGCCAACAACAGTCATTTAAAAGTACAACTCCAAGATGTCTGTGTTCAGAAACTTCTAATATGGGTTGATTGTTCATTTGTAGAGGTGGGTGATGTTGGACGTTCCGTTTACGAGAGACCAAAAGACTTTCGGACTTGGAGGGATTGAAAGTAACGAGCCATTTGTCAGCCCAAGCTGATATCGATTGAATGTCGGATTGGAGGTGATTTGCCGCAGTGAAAGGGTCATCAACAACGATAAAGAGGCTTGTATCATCAGCAAATAAGTTTATATGCGATTTAATATTATTTACAATGTCATTTATGAAGATCAGGAATAATAGGGGTCCTAATATGGAACCTTGTGGTACTCCTGCTTTAACGACAACCCACTCTTATTTGGCTCCAGGAAGTACAACCCGTTGGCGTCTGTGAGACAGGTAATTCTCAAACCATTGGTAAAGAGAACCAGTGATTCCAGCGTGTCTCAGCTTAGCTAGAAGACCTCTATGCCAGACTTTGTCGAACGCCTTGCTGATATCAAAGAAAACAACTCTAACCTCAAGTCCATTATCCAGGGCCTTACAGAGTGTGTCATACACGAGGATGAGTTGATTAGTCGGAGAGTCGCCGGGAATAAATCCTGATTGAACAGGAGAAAGATAATTGGTATCGCGTAAGTGGTTAAATACATGTTTGAATATCAAACGTTCAAATACTTTTTCAATTGTATTCAACAGTGAGATGGGACGGTAGTTATTCGGCTTAGAAACATCGTCTTTTTTGTGAACTGTACACACGTGTGCCTCTTTCCAAATATCAGGAACTACAGCCGATTGCAGCGATGCATTGAAAAGATCGCGCAATGGCACTGATAGCTCATGCGCCGCCTCAATCAGAATTCTATTACTGATACCATCAGGACCTGTTGCTTTGTTTGGGTGTAGAGTTTTAATTACTTCTTCAATTTCATTGGAATGGAGGTGGATATCGTTTAAGTTAATATCTGAGTGAGAAGGGCCAAGGTCAGGTACTTCTCTGTTTCGTTCGTCAATTGTTGTCTGCTCTTGGAAGAAATTGTTTAAGATGTTAGCCTTTTCGTGTTCATTAGATGTTACCTGTTGAGTGTTTTGATTTAAGAGAGGAGGGATTGTATTGTGTGTAGGTTTGGTAATGAATTGTTTGAGAGTGTTCCACCAATCTTTTGAAGAAAGAGAGCAAGTTTGGAGTTTTTCAGAAAGGTAATTGAAGTAATTGGCTTTTGTCTCGCGGATCAAGAGAATGGTGGCGTTTCTAGCTTGCCTGAATTTGTTCCATGAGGTAGGGGTGTTTGTTTTCTTAGCCTTTTTATAAGCACGTTTACGCTTACGTATATGCTTACGCACTTGGTTGTTCATCCAGGGAGCGTCTTTATTTCTAATTTTGACTGTTTTGTTTGGAATGTTACTTTTGGCTATATTTTGTATTTGATTTGTTATGTTTAATGCATATGTGCTGATATCGGGATCGAAGCAGGTATTCCAATCAAAGGTTTGAACATCACTTTTTAATGCGTGGTAGTCCCCTCGATCGTATTCCCAAATCAACCTGTCGTAACATTTTTGAGGGGGTACTAAGAATTTGATTATTCCATAGACAGGCAGGTGGTACCGTTGGTCTTTTTCAAGAAAGTGTTCTCCGACACCGGAATGTATTATATTTTGTTTGTTTGACACAAGAATCAGGTCTAACAGGGATTTGGAGTTTTCAGTATAGTGTGTTGGCTCAGTAATGAGTTGTTCTATATTGAACTGTTGAGTAATAGACAACACATGTCTATTCGGAAAAGGAGCAAGTGCGTTATAGTTGAAATCCCCAGTGATGATAATATCAGATATGTTTGTATCCATAGCTAGACCAATGGAATCTTCAAGCAGGTTGTTATAAATTGAATCGGAACTGGGTGGTCGATAGGAGACACCAAATAGAATATGTTTATTGTTGGACAGAGATAGTTCCACCCAGATACATTCAAGGCGATTTAGTTCTAAATCAGATCTACGGGTGTAGTGAATGTTTTCTTTGATATATATGATGACACCACCATGGGAGTCACCCAAACGATCTTTTCGTTCGGGTTTAGAGTAGGAATGAAGGCTTAATTCATCTGTTGGTATTGTGTTATTTAGCCATGTTTCAGTGAAGGCTAGAATATCAAAGTCCGAAAATTCAGCATACAACACATCAAGATTGTTTCTTAGACTTTGAACGTTCAGATGTACGAACGAGAGATGATTCGAAAGAGACGTGTCAAAGAAGTACGAGCTTGAAACTGAAGATACTGAAGAGGAAAGAGAATCTGGTCCAGGATTTGTATGAATATCACCTGCCATTTGGAGCAGCATTGAGAGCCATTTTGTGAATACTACTATAAGGAATGTCGTAATTAGCGATGTTGCGAAATATATGTTTTGTCTTACAGAGTTGGATAAGGATCTGACTCGCTTATACGGGTGAAGAATGCGTTTACCCAATCGGGAGTTATCAATCAAGCTGTTATAGACTGATAGGACAAAAACAGACTGGCCGAGTAGAGCTAGTAGAAGCGAGAAATGTATTGTTATTGGTAGGAACCCACTGTATCTGTACACATCTATGACGGCGAACTTATTGCAAGATTTTGTATTCATGTAACTAAATTAATAAAGAAAAGGAAGCGTAAGATAGCCGTCAGAAACTTGTAAACGACAACCCAAACAACCCTCCATGCGACAGACCTAGTGAATAAATAGGAGGAGCATGTATGTATGCTTTTGTACAGAACATAGAGACAAGACGGAAAAGCGAGAGAAAAAGATAATGAGAAACTGAAGAAAAAAATGTGCATGATACAGGATGGTTTTGAGGATAGTATACAAATAGTTATTATATTTATAGGAAGTAGAAGCATAAGATTTGGCGGAAATTGTTCTTATATATGATAGAGTATAATTAAAACAATAAAATTGAAGTAGATACGTCTGTAGCGAACAATAATTGATAAAGTAGAAGAGAGGACCGTGGACTAATGTGCAAATATAGTACAAACAGACCAAGCAATCACGAAACCATGTTATGCATATCGAAAAATTCAAAGCGTACTTTTGTACTGTAGTATACAAAGCATAAGATCATGTTAAAAATATTGTAAAGTTCAAGACGTATTTTTGTACTGAAGTGTACAAAGCATAAGAACAAGTTATACATATTGTAAAGTTCAAGACGCATTTTTGTACTGTAGTATACAATTCATAAGATCATACCATGTATATTGTAAAGTTCAAAGCGAACTTTTGTACTGCAGTATACAGTTCATATGATCATATTATACATTTTGTAAAGTTTGAGACGTAATTTTGTACTGTAGTATACAAAGCATAAGATCATGTTATACACATTGTAAAGTTCAAGACGTATGTTTGTACTGAAGTATACAAAGCATAAGAACAAGTTATACATATTGTAAAGTTCAAGACGCATTTTGTACTGTAGTATACAATTCATAAGATCATACCATATATATTGTAAAGTTCAAAGCGAACTTTTGTACTGTAGTATACAGTTCATATGATCATATTATACATTTTGTAAAGTTTGAGACGTAATTTTGTACTGAAGTATACAAAACATAAGATCATGTTATACATATTGTAAAGTTCAAAACATATTTTTTTACTGTAGTATACAAAGCGTAAGATCATGTTACACATATTGTAAAATTCAAAGCGTACTTTTGTACTGTAGGATAGAGGTCATAAGATCATGTAAAACATATCTTAAAGTTCAAAGCATATTTTTTTTGTACTGTATGATACAAATCATAAGAACATGTTATGCATATTGTAAAGTTCAAAGCATATTTTTGTACTGTAGTATACAAAACATAAGATCATGTTATACATATTGTAAAGTTCAAAACATATTTTTTTTACTGTAGTATACAAAGCATAAGATCATGTTACACATATTGTAAAACTCAAAGCGTGCTTTTATACTGGAGGATAGAGGTCAATAAGATCATGTAAAACATATCGAAAAGTTCAAAGCATATTTTTGTACTGTAGGATACAAATCATAAGAACATGTTATGCATATTGTAAAGTTCAAAGCATATTTTTGTACTGTAGTATACAAAACATAAGATCATGTTATACATATCGAAAAGTTCAAAGCATATTTTTGTACTGTAGTATTCAAAACATAAGATCATGTTATACATATTGTAAAGTTCAAATCATATTTTTGTACTGTAGTATACAAAGCATAAGATCGTGTTATACATATTAAAAGTACAAAATGTACTTTTGTACTGTAGAGTACAAATCATACGTTCATGTTGACAGTTTAGACAGTTTATGAATTTTATTTTACATGAGTTGTAAACTTAGCAGAATTTAGCGATTTACCCAAGTTTTAGTTTACAATTCGTCAATATAACACACATGTTGATATTACAATCAGGTATTATAAATTATAATGACATCACATTAACACGCAGTGATTACATATATAGTAAAACACATTATATCATTAATTCATAATCAAACGCACAGAAAATCATATCATTTTATAAATGTATATATAAACTTTAGCGTAAAATATAATATTATACATTCACAAGTTGCTAAGTAGAGCACTTATAGCTAGGCTATTTGGACAGTAAGATTGAAAAAGTAGCACATAGCACGTGAAGTTAATAGGTAATGTAGGACAATTAACACATGAGTCACTCTATGGTTTATATTGCAGGTAAAAAGTTAGTTGTCAATAGCATTAGATGACACATCACCATGCGCAGGAGAAAGGTTTAACAGTTCATCTAGCGTGTTAATCCTGAATACCTTCTCCCTCATGTTTACCATAGCTTTAATCAGTACATTGCCATTCATCGACCATGCACCAATAATGTGCTTGCGTTTAACCAATTGACGTGCTTCATACAGAAGCTCGGATCTGAATTTTGTTAGATCTTCATTTACAAATTTACCTTCATATCCATTCTTCATAAGTAGCTTGCGTTTACCAAAGAGAGAGTCCCTTGCCCGACGTGACGTGAGTTTGACAAGCACGTCGCGTGGTTTACCAGACGCCTTGGGATTACCGACCCGGTGAGAAACAGAGATATCGTTGATTTGTATATTGGAACCTATGGCTTTAGCCATACCCAGGATATATTTGTCGGTATTGGTAATGTCTTCCTTGATGCCCGATATTCTAAGGTTGTCCCGTCTGCTATACTGCTCCGCAGCATCTGCTTTTAGCTCCAGCGATTCAACGCGTTTAAGTAAGCTTTCATTTTCCGTTTTTAGAGCTTTATTTTCTACTGATAGGGTATTTATTTGAGATTGTATCCCGGCAATGACACCCTTAACTATAAGTTCAATACTGGATTGAATTTTCGAACATACTCCGTCTTCAATTCGGTCCTTAAGGGCAGAAGCTATCGATTGTATTGCATTTTTGTCGAGTTAAATCGATGTTTGGTGTTCTGAAGCCATATTGGGTAGGTCTTCTGTATCCTCGTTAATAGTAGGGAACAGTTTTTTGCTTTTCGGCGCTATAAGCTCCTCTGGTGAAGACAGGTCACGTTTCTTACTCGTATTATTAGGAGTTCGAAAATAAGTGTCCATACTATATAACGGGTCCTTATCTTTGTAGGGTAGTATACTTTAAAAAATTGACGTGGCTCGGGTATGTGATGTTCACGGAGTGATCAAAAACAACACACTGACTACACAGTGTGTGTTGTACAGATAGTTCGGATTCAATTCAATACAGATCAATAACACACAGAAAGAGATACTAAATTACGAATAACACCTTACATTACACAGAATTTACATAACAACTTATATCAGAACAAAGACTGACATGTAAGAACAATTACCCATCACTGGTTGGTTGATTTATAACGTAAACGCGTTGAAACGCCGCGTTTATATAGAATGATAGGTAAACTGGTTGTTTGTCAGATTTACTATGTTTGTTGAGATATCCTTTGGCATTGAAGTGACGTTATGACGTAAAATTGCGCTTTTTGGAGACGTGACTGTGATTTGCGTAGAGACGGTAAAAATTATCTAATCAAGACATTCAACAAAATCAGACAACATGGTGGTCTTCAAAGACATCGATTTAATAAATTCATATCAAACTTAACGTTTTGTTGTACACGTTTGCAAACTGATAGTCGACACAATTTAAATTTCATTCAGATATAATTAGGGTTGACAAAGTTATGTATGAATATATCAGTGAAAATTTAGAAAAAGTTGCTTATTATAATATCAAAGTTTGCATTAGAAGTGCCGCTAAGTGTATTTAGAAAAGAAAGTTACAAGGTAAAGGTGTCACATTTTTATTATACTTTTCTTTACGCATGTAGATCGGTAATCTATGTTCAAAACTATTAGCATTGTTATTGGTTAAGCAAACATTTCAGTAGTTGGAAGAACAAATTTTTGATTAAAAGTACAACATATGAAAGAAAAGACTCACACGCCTGTCAATAACGTACCGTTGATAGATTTAGCTGTTAATTTGGGTAAATAGACACATTCCCTACAAAAATGTTTATGGGGTGTAGAGGGGATCATAAGTTCCAAACCACATGTCAAGCACTTATGCCATGGGATAAAATATATATATAGCAAGGGGTGCAATTTACCACAAATAACTGTTTCCTTATCGCAATTCAAGTAACAAACCAAATATATTATGTACCATTTAAATGTCGAGTACCTTGAAAAGTCTAATACGCGCAAGCATTTTGGAATTATTTTATTGAATAGGCTGACAGTAGTGTTGCGACTATTGGGTCAGTCGTAATTTTAAGTTATCAGAATAGGCGTTTAGTGCATGATTCCAATACATGTTGAATTAAACAATATTGTAACTGTTCGAGGTACAAATGTAAATACATACGTGTAGATTCTTAAAACAATCTTTTAGAAGCCAAAAGTACTCGAGTTCCCTCACAGTGTAAGAAATAACGGACATTTTAGCGTGATTGATGCATCCGTCACTTTAATCAGCGGTGTATTTTGATGAAATACGTTTTTATTTGAAATGCAGGTGCCTAGTAAAATACTTTTTGTTGCTGAGACGTTTATTATACGCTGAAAAAGTGTGTAAAACAGATTTATTAATGCACGAAGACTGACAAAAACACGAAATACTTACTGTTATTTACTTCGAAAATCTGTCGAAAATGAAATTGTACGCTTAGTTATGAACGACATCCGGTTTAGGAGGACAGGAGTCAATACACAGTGTGCAAGAGCTCCTAATAATAAATAAAATAATCCTAAAACCGTTTTCAAATGCGATTGTTGTAGTTGAAACACATACCATACAACTATGTAACCAGCGAAATGACGGACACAGAAAATAAAGCTTGTATTTTACGGCTATAACCTATTGGAGGCACTGCAAGCCGAGACATTACACCGGAAATGGTGATAATAAAATTACTGTACTTTATTGAATTGGAAACGTGAAAATGTTTTACGTGATGCACACGACGCGTTATCACCGAGTAGCATATTCTGGCTTCTTTATTTAGAACAGAGCGACGTTTCTAATTAAACGCAGCGCATAGTACTCTGATTTATTATTATTTGGGGTTTTCATTGCATATTGATTTTTTAAATTCAAGCACTATGATATCATTAGGATGTCATCATCAAGCCCCATTTGCCGGTAACATCGTTTAGTATCAATTCTTTATATTTAAGACATGTGTTCTAATGTTGAACTTTGATATGGTGAGTAATTTCCAGCAATTATACTGAAATATATTTGCAACATTTATTTTCTAAGCCATAATTTATATGACATTGTGTAATTTATAGTTTGAACACTACCAACGTAAAAGATTAGTAACCAGCTCATTATAATTATGTTAAAATGTTGTAAGCATCCTGTCATTATCCGTCACTAAGCTACCATTATCCACTTCATCACAGACAATTTGCACAAAAACATGACTTTTGGCTTTTTTGCTTCTGTTAGAGTGGTAAGTGAGGTGGCATACTAATTGTCAATACCTTGTCTTTATTTTTCATCGATATAGTGTACACAGCAAAATGTTAAATTATCACGTACGAAGCAAAACTATAACAGTTTTCTGTTAAAATCAATTACTTAGGGTGATGTCACTTTTCCACCCTTTCCCATGGGTATTTTAGAAGGTAAAATTACTGGTGCATTGATAAAGCATTGCTATATAAATAGTGACGAAAAAATGTACGCATAAGATCATTGTAAAACAGCATTTTCATACAAACATGCGTCTCTATTGTCGATTTGTTAGGGCCCTAGCCACAATTATCATCAAGCCACCATTATCCTATCTAGTAGTCATTTTACGGATACAGACCGTAATTAGTTTTTATTTATTTTATATTCCAAATACTGATACTGCCACATGTGCAGACACCTAGGACTTTTCTTTTGTGATTTTCTTACCATTAGCACACAAACGAAAATATTTTTTTTTTTTAATTGATATTTTCCTATCAATGTCAATTTGTACAGAAATCCACGAGCCGGTTCAAGAGGTGCAGTTTGCTTTTAATAAAAAAACTACTTTATGCATACCAATTATCTATAAAAGGGTATGTCTTTACACAAACGATGTTTTGGGTGGTTGAATGTAAGCCAAAAATTAACTTCATATCATAAAATCCATTGCTTAAAGGTATACTTTAACTGTCGCTGGTGTAACGCATTGTAGGGGACAGTCATATAGATGTGTGTTACTTGCACCATATGAATCGGCTGTGAAACAGTATCTACATTTTATAGTATCTGGCAAGTACTTTAAACATTGCTGCATATGAATATTATTAGTTTATGGAGATATTGATTTTGTTCATATTTTGTTTTTGATTGGTTGAAATTCTGGTTAATTTAGAACAAATAAACCTTGATAGAAAAATATACATTTAAAAAAAATTGTTTTCGTTTTTTTCGTTTTCAACGATACAGTTACCTGTGCATTAGCATACCTTACAAAGGAGTGGATGTCATTTACACCAAATATATCGTTCGAAAAAAGTATGCGAGTGCAATTTGTGCGTTTTGTGATTTTCGTGAAGCACCGTAGTTATGTCATCCAATCGATAAAATTAGGATGATAGCCAAGTATCTACACGGTTATACAATATTATTTCTCAAAATTCAAAAATATAAATGTATTGAAAGTAAGAACAAACTGAGGATAAAATCGCTGCTTTTCTAGATGTAATGAACATATGTACTCATATGTCCATACCACGTGGTTTGTATTGCAGTATTTGTCCAAGAATGCAAGCCAACGTTCGGCACAAAGACATTAAAAAAATCGGGTATAGAAGTCAGCAAAGAACACAAAAAACCATTTCAAAAATAAGGAAAGCCACAATGCCCACACACGACAGAACGATAAAAGCAAATGTATAAGTCCCGGTTGTCAAAAAGCTAAATGAAATAAAGTTTCATAAATATATGCCACAAAGGCGACATTCAGTGTCCAAAGAACGGTTTGATATGACCTAGTGCTAATGACTGGAATACCTAGGTCCTTCTATCTGTAGTCCTAGAAGCTGTCTAAAACCGTTACTATTTTGTTCGTTGACATATTTTATCGCGAGTCCTGGCCGTTCACTTTGAGAATGAATAAAGGCAAAAAGATGTTCTCTTTCGCACACAAATATTCAGCGACAAGGATATTATTCATACTCGGCACGCGCGTTGATGTCTCATGCAAATAGGTCATGAGTTACATAATTACGGTTAATTTAATTTTAATTTTGAACGATTTTTCTTGTATCATTCGAAGACAATTATTACGTACCATACCACGAAGTATTTCCGTAAAGGTTATTATTACAAAATAATTACAAGCATAAAGTAAAACATTGCCATACCTGAATATTTTCCAATTTTTTCCCGGGCAACCTTATACGCTGTCCTATATTATGGCGTATTGCTACAATTTAACAACCGATTTAATATTATCTACCTTATGATATATAATCTTCATTCACTCATGTTAGTGGTGATGGTGAATTGTTTGAGTTTAATATTAATAACAATGATAAAAATATGCCTATCTGAACCTACTCACATTCATTATCTGTTCTGTACTAATAAATAATTGTTACATTGTAAAATGACCAGTCAAAACATTTGTGAAAGAAGCAGTAAGATATAAACTTAATAATACATTATTTAAACAAAAAAGTTAATTCATTGCACGTTTGTTCATTTTTTGGTATACCAATTTTGTAAAAGAGCAGATAATTCGTATGTTAAAACTGTATAGTTCATTCATGGTCAATGATTCAATAATCTTTTTGAATCAATTTAATAGTATTTAAAAATGTTTTATAACCAGTACTATAATGACGTCATTATTCGTGACTTCATAACAATTACTGTGTACCCTGAGGAAGACTTCGAATATAGTCAAAACGTCGGAAACTACTTGAGCTTGTTTTGTATTTTAAAATACATGAACCATTACTATTGTAATTCATAATGCTCCGTACAGCTTCAGCAATACATTATTCTGTATATTAATGGTAATTTCTACTTTACTGTAATTACAAAAGGTATACATATAAAGTTACATAACAATTTTAAGACATTGAAGACGCCGTAACATCCTCTATAAACTCCATGTTTGATGTTTGTTTTGGATATATGCATGTATAGTGATTGTGATACTTTACTTCTTTGTAATAACTTGACCAGATAAAACTGAGACTTCTTGCATAATTAGTGAAAAGTCCGGTGATAACGGTTTATGATAAGTTAGCATACAAATCGAATAGAACCGAGCACAGCCTGACAAGTTTTACAGAGTTTTATGAGTGTCAGTTTTATCTGGTCAAGCTATACAAACACAATTGTCAATGGATTGTGTATACAATTAAGTTATCAATTCCTGACTTGGTGGATTTTTTGCTTGGCCTAAATAGTATTGGATATATCAATATAACGATATATACCACACATTGTATACATGTCACAGCAAAGGGTTTTATCCAATACTTTTCTGCTGGTTGATTGGTCAGCTATATTAAACTGTAATCTAAATATTCGATTTCCACGTAAATGTTTTTTTATTCCGCACCAGTTTTGTTATCTTCACAGCAAAGATCCCCTAATAAATTGAGACAAATAGTCGTCTTGATAAAGAAGTCATCCTATTGAAATTGCCGGCTATATTTGATCTAGATTTACGACATAAGTTATTGTAAAATGTCTGCAGGACGTCAAACAATCTATATGATCTAAACGGAACATGGACGTTTGCTAAATATACTGAGTACATCTAGAAACGCAACACTGGGGCTACTGTCACCATAGTTCATCTTCATTATGATTGACAATAAACTGAGACAAATAATCGTCTTAATAAAGAAGCGATCCTATTGAAATTGCCGGCTATATTTGATATAGATTTACGACATACGTTATTGTCAAATGTCTGCAGGACTTCAAACAATCTAAATGATCTAAACGGAACATGGATGTTTGCTGAATATAGAGTACATCTAGAAACGCAACACTGGGGATACTGTCAACATTTACTGAGTACATCTAGAAACGCAACACTAGGGTTACTGTCAACATATACTGACTACATCAAGAAACGCAACACTGGGATACTGTCAACATTTACTGGGTACATCTAGAAACGCAACACTAGGGTTACTGTCAACATATACTGACTACATCAAGAAACGCAACACTGGGGATACTGTCAACATTTACTGAGTACATCTAGAAACGCAACACTAGGGTTACTGTCAACATATACTGACTACATCAAACAACGCAACACTGGGGATACTGTCAACATTTACTGGGTACATCTAGAAACGCAACACTGGGGATACTTTCAACATTTACCGAGTACATCTAGAAACGCAACACTGGGGATACTGTCACCATAGTTCAACTTCATTATGATTGTCAGTCAAACTGAATTTACTAGACGACATTTAATTCCAAGCTACAACACACCTGTGACATATTATCACAGTGCTCCCGGTGCAACATAACAGTGTATGTATGTATTGTTCGGATAAAAAATAACGGACACACAAATAAGGAATCGTTGTTTCATCTCGAGATATTTAGCAGTATATGAATCAGTGGTGAGTATGTTGTGTGATTTATATTACAAGGCTAGTGAAATGCGTCTAGTATGGTTGACAATCATGTCTTCAACCGCTGGCTTGTATCTAGCGAAAAGAGAGTCGAGTTCGTAAGCCTCACCTGCCAATACATAAAATGTAGCCTATACACTACAAATGCTCACACAGTGGCAAAGCTGTGGGATATCGCAGCAGCAAGGGCCCTAGCGGTGTAGTGTGTAGGCCCACCGGCGCGTGGGCATGCCCAAGCACTCACCAACCTTGCCCAAGCTATGGCAGAATAGCCGGGTAGATGAGAGTCGTGAATTCTGATAGGCAACCCATCGTGGAGAAATCAAACTCTGACATAAATACCGGGCCTTGGTTGGCAACTATTCTAGAGGAAGGAGACATTGAAAAAAATTTACCCGGTCCTCCAGGTTTGGGTTTGTCGCGGGACTTATATTCATGCATAGTAAAAACAAGTTTGTTACACAAACAACAGCAAAGAATGAACCTAGACCTAGCATAGACGCCTTAAAACCAATGTGACTGTTGCTGCATTACATGCCAGAGGTAGAAACGGGTAGTAAGTGAGTAAGTGAGTAAGTGAGTAAGTGAGCAAGTGAGCAAGTGAGCAAGTGAGCAAATGAGCGAGCAAGCAAGCAAGCAAGCTAGCAAGCAAGCAAGTTGTAAACTTGGTTTGGAGATGGTTCACACTGAGTAAGAGTGCTGGTAAGGTGCCTGCAGATGATATATCGTCAAAGTTTGTCAATTTAATCGTCCTACAATCCCATTTGACGTTCCTGTTTTGGGCACCCAAATAGCCGTGTTTTTGCTTATGTTCAGACAAATGTGACATCTTAAATTGGACACTCAGAACTCTTCTTTTATGTATTTCATTCCACGAGCAAACTTTGATATATCATGCGTAAAATTATGCACGTGCAATTCGCGCGTTTTGTGATTTTCGTGAAGCACGGTAGTCATGTTATTCGATCAATAAAATGTGGCTGATAGGTTATACAATATTATGTCCTAAAATTCAAAAATACATTTTATATATTTAATGAAAGTAAGAACAAATTGAAGGTAAAAACGTTGTGTTGATAGATGTAATGAACATATGTTCTCATGAATATGTTTATGTACTTATCATTCCTGATATAAACTACGTTACGTGTAAGCTGCTTGAACGGTTAAGGTTCCTTAGATGTGACAAAAATGTGTATTTTTATTCCATGAATTAAATACCCTTTTTGAGAGTAACCTTTAACATTTATATGTCATTTTGTTCCTGTAAGTTTATAGAATCCATTCATATAATCATTATTGCTATAAAAAGAAGACATTAAAAGATATTAATAAAAAAAACTGGTTACATATTAACAACACATTTTTCAAAATTTGAGACTAAGTTATATGTGAACAAAAACATTTAAAAATTAGACAACTCATTACTCAAATGATTGTTCAAGGTCATGCCAAGTGAATATTTTGAAGACAAACATTCAAAATACTTGTATTTTGAAGAAACAAATGTACCAATATTAACTAAATATCTAAATATTAATCTTGGTATATAGGTCACTGAACTACTTTTTCGAAACTGAAATAATTGTATGGTGGACCAGATGGCCATCTAGTGTCATAATATTATTGCAAGTCAGTGATATAAATCTTAAAATCGAATTGAAACACATTTTTTGTTGCTTACACAGCAGCTTTTATATCTAAAAAGACTTTTTAAAGCTGTATTTTTTTGAAAAATATGATTTTATTTATAAATATCTCATTAAAGCCATCTTCCATTCATATAAAAAAGGCATTCATTTTATATATTTCGAGACTGCTAAATTGACTATGATCAGATCACCTTGCATATACAAGCGTTATTTTCTTTTTCTGAATCGGTAGTCTGTTTAGATGCCACAGGGTAAGACAATGTGCCACCAGACCGGGACTTGAACCAGGGGCCTTTCACTAACAGGGCAAATGCTTTACCGACTTAGTTAGCCACCTGCATACACACTTTTCTTCCATAAAAGTGATTTTTTAATACACACCACTACATACATACTACATATAATAGTCTGGCTTCAATTGTATTATGCAACCTCTAGACCCCAATACTACCCAGGTACCCACTACCAACTTAAACTCTACAACCCTACACGTTATGTCGATTTTTATATTTATCATATCTTTATTCCCAAAATGTATGTATCTAGCACGGTGTCGTAGTGTGAATAAATTTACCTGGTCCTCCAATGTTTTAATCAGCATA
The DNA here is from genome assembly GCA_963678985.1 of Spisula subtruncata. NCBI lineage: Eukaryota > Metazoa > Mollusca > Bivalvia > Venerida > Mactridae > Spisula > Spisula subtruncata. The sequence continues at coordinate 32,600,052 of OY787673.1, read as the reverse complement.
ATCTCACTGCTGATTTTATTTGGGCAGTTGTTTTGAAAAACAGAAAGTAATACAAATAAGTTCCAGGTTAATTCTAACACTAATCAAATGACATGTTTGGTACAACTTTAAAATGAAAGGTTGAGGGTCCGGTTAATTTGTTCACACTATATCGCTGGCTCAAAATGAGTAGATTGAAATGCATCAGTCAGTTGCATCCACGCCCCTACACCGGAGATGGGCGGTGGACGGCCTGGAAAACCGCCATGTTTTAACCTTTCAGCTTCCCCAGGGAAATTTGCAAGTTTTCTCCGAACCAATACCCTGGGGACAGTATTTAGTTGTCATGTGCCCGGGAAAAAATTGGTATTTTACCATCAGCTTCCCCTGGTAGAACAGCATACCTGTCACCTTTCAGACATATTCCTTGCATATTTATTTATTATTGTATAAGCAAGCATATCTATAATAATTTACTTAACATGGTATATATATATATGAGCCGTTCTCCAGGAAAACCGGGCTTAATGACATTGTATTGTAGTTATGCAATAAGATTTAGAAAAACGTTTAAAATGAGAAAAAAATCGTGTCCTTTGATTTCATATTTAAGTGATTGGATAGTATAGTACTATCCAATAGCTTCACGTTTTCTATAAAATTGTGTTAAAATAACTTCTTTCGTTGCTATGGTGATCGTTTTTGAAAAAGTACTCATATCAAGGAAAACAAGGGTTAAGTGGCAAAAAACACTTGCAATTTTCTCTGTAAGCAAACACTTACAAATTGGACACGTTTTATTAAAACAAGAATATGATTCTATAATGCGCCACAATTTAAAAACGTTACGTCAAAAATTTATGAGATACTGGATCTTTGAAATGCCGATTGACGTTACGTCAAATGGTAAGGAATGACGTTCGTGATGTCATTCAAAAAGTAGGCGGTAGTGGCTGGTTTAAAAAGTCTATAACTTTGTAAGTGTATGGAATAATTTGTTCAAATGTTTAGAATCTGTTAACAAGAGTCTCTTCTTCCTAGCCATATATTCATCAATATTTTCACAATTTTGTAACTAAGTCCGGTCTTCCTGCAGAACGGCTCATCTATATATTACATTAAAATGTAAGAAACATATGTTATAGCAACAGCCAACTGTTTTATAAAATAGCTTAGTAGTATTCACACATTTGTGGCCATATCTACAGAGTTTACAATTCCTAACTGCTTTCTTTCACATCATTACACATATGACAGCTTACACTTAGTCAACTCCTTTAATCCCTACAAAATGATCCGAAAAATAAAGCACCATGTAAACATAAAATGGTTTGATCTCGGATCAAATCTACCTTACTACTTTTCAAAGAATAACTTAATTGTCCGAATTTTATGCATTCCGAAATTGACACAAGTTAAAAAGTACATATGTAAGTTAAGTGGAATGTTCAGACATTTTTTAACAAATGTAACTATTTTTTAACGAAATCATTTCACGGCAGAAACATTGCACCATACTAAAAACTCATCTTCCACGTCGGAAAATTTGCACGAGAAATCCGTACATGGAGGATTGAGTTTGACAGCTCAGTTATCCTAGTTTTTGCGCAATTAGAGAACTTTAACCAAATATCATAGAAATTGCATGTCATGATCAAAGAGACAAAGTTATTCTTACCCCGTAAACAGCATAAATTGCAATATAAACAGTATTCCAAGCTAATATTTAGCTAAAGTTTAGTTTGTCAAGTGACCTAACAACACCTCGCTGAATGTTCTTACGCAAACACATGTCGACAAAATTAACAAAATAGGGAAAATATACGTTTTCAACAGATAAATTACAGGAATTCTGAATCCAAATTGCTCAATGATATTCCTTGTCGTAATAAACATAAGATATTGACAGAAACACTCGATGTGTTAATAAGTAAAACATCGCCCTTCATTTCGCGCATGAATACAATTTAGGCAATTTTGACAACATCCGGCAAATTTGTAAACAAATTGAAGTCAGCTAGAATAAAAGTTATGATCGTTGCTTGAATATTGATAATCGGTTGTGACAGCTGTGTATTTCAAGAGTCATAAAGGTACTCTTTTGATTTGATACTCGATTTTATCATTTGCTACGTTATAAATGCTTTTATATTGCGTTTATTTTGAGACATGTGAGAAACCAAAATGGTGACCTCCTTGTCGAAAATTGAGCAAATTTCACTGAGCTTTTCTGGTAAATAAAACACAAATTAGGTGATGGGAGCCTGGTTTGCCCTTCATGTATCAAGTTTTAAGTATAACCAGTGAGTTTTTTCGACATGAAGCATAAATGACAACGCCCACATTTTGAAAAAAATGTTGTTTTATTTCAGGTGAAAATCACATTTATTTTTGTGCTAGCATTTGAACTATGCAAATATATGCCAAAATTAGCACCATGCTTAGATGCTATGCTTGTTTTCTTTAATAATTGATATAATCAGATGGCATAAACCGTTTTAAACAGTTTTTTTCAAGTATACTTATGGTACAGAACTATTGGCACACATTTCTTCAAGGCCAAACATTCAGTGATTTGGTACGTACATATAGGTAAAGGTTTGTGCATGTTAAAATCATCAGTCGTGATAAACAATTAACATATACACAATTTAGTATGTTAATACCACATGGTTTGTGATGTAGTATTTGTCCATGAATGAAAGAACAAAAATTTCACAACTACGTAAGAAAAATCGGATATATAAGTCAGCATTCATATTAACAAGCCGCAGAAAGAAAACATAAATACATTACAAAAATTTATGTAAGACGCAATGCACACATATGACCGAACGAGAAAATATACTCAGCAAAAGCAACTTTTCTAAGTCCACACTTATTGTTTTGAATATAACTTTGTCAAACGTGTATGTAGCCCAATGAAATTTGGATATAACTTTCTTGTGTTATAGGTTTGCTGACTTGTAAAACAAAAAGTTGAGTTTGATTGAAATTCATTGAATGGACACATGCATAACATAAGACCGCAAGAAAGTAAAAGTCGCAAATAAATATTTTAATATATTTGATGACCATCATTTAGTCTTGTGTTTCTATTGAGTGTAGAAAACAAGAATGGGAAGCATTTCTCAATGAAGAGGCTCATTGCATTTGACCGTCTGAACTCAAAGTTGCCATGTGTCGTCGGCGAAGTTCGAATTTACATCATGACGTCACAATAAATGCTAAATGCTCTTGTAATCAAGATAACACAACACACAAACTATAAATTTTCCTTGAATTAAACACTGAAATAGACACGAATACGTTGAAAAGATAGCAGACGTGGATGTTAAGGTAATAAGTCATGATTGTAGACACTAAATGCTACTCTGCACCGTACTGACGTCATTTAAAATTTTTTACATCATCTGACGCATAATTGTGTTATCTAAATTATTTTTATAAACTGTTTTTCATACGTGGTGAATCATTGGTCATAAAATTAAGGCATTTGGAACCCATTTAAGGAATATGTTAACGCGTGGCGTCAAACAATCAAGAAAAGTACGTCAATCTGGTGACGAACAAACCACGTAACATACGACCAGTTCGATACGCGAATCCTTATGATTTTGTTGTGCAAACTTCACGTGAGAAATTTTGTCACCTCATTGAATATAATAAACAAATTAAGGATAAATGAAAATGAGGACTTAGAAAAGTTGTTAAGTATAAAATACACAAGTGACAAGTTCCGGTTATCAAAGGTAATTGACCTAAAGTTTCATAAAGATATGACACAGTCGCGACACAGAGTGTCCAAAAGCGGGTTTGACCATGAGCCAAAAGCTTGAATGCCTAGGTTTTGATATCTGAATTCAACGAAAGCTGACCTATAAACTCGTAAATATTTGGTTCGGCTACATGTCTTAACGCGATTCCGGGACTTTCTTGTTGAGAATAAATACAGTAACAAAGTTGAACTCTTTCGCACACAAATACAGAATGACATTGATATTATTCATACTCGGCATGAGCGTTGATATCTTTTTTAAATAGGCCAAGAGTAAAATAATTACAATTAATTTCAATGTTTTGTTTGAACGACTTTTCTATTACGTCCCATACCATGTGGTTTCCATAATATATAGCATTATAATATAATTACAAGCATAAAATAAAACTCAATTTGACATACCTGAATATTTCCCACAATTTGGCTAAACAACCTTATACGCTGTCCTCTAACACCGGTATGTCGCCTTGTCTCGATTCACAACCGATTAAATCACATCTACATGTACCTTATGATATCTAATCATCCTGTACTCATGTTTGAGTTTAATATTGTTAACGTTGATAAATACATGCATATATGAACCTACTTACATTTCTTATCTGAACGATATAATTACTAAATTACGTTTATAAAATGATTAGCACATGTTTGTAGGAGGATTTTAGTAGTCAATAACTTGATTAAGTTCTGATGTGTCTGATTAGCTCAATCGGTAGAGCCACTGACTTGTAGTCCAGGGGTACATGTACCTTGTTCGAGCCCTGTATCAGCCACATATTGTTTACATTTTGTTATTGTAAGATTGATTGCTTAAACCCCAACATTTTAGCCGTTCATAAATTTTATCTGTTGTATAGTTAAGTCAATGTTATAGTCGCAGGTTGGCTCGTTGTTTTTATGTATAGTTTGTAGTATACGAAACAGAAGCGTAGCGTTGATGTCTTGAGTTTTTATTCGAATTATATGGCATGGAACGTATTATTGGCCCACATTAGGCTTCCGACAGACGCGAGCAGTCAAACATATTTCATAAAAAGCAAATGCGAGTTATTCTTTATTTTTCTAGTTCTTTGTACAGTTCAAATTACTGCTGGTGACTGAGATTAAAATTTGTCTTAAAGATAAAGTTGACAATGGAATTCGTAAAAACATATGAACGATCTGGTATTTAAGTGTTCAATGTGAAGTATGCGAAGTTATTATTATGTCTGTTTACGCAATTATTTAATGAGGAAACATCAATACGTTGCTGGCTTAGAATGAAAAGGTCGTAAGTACAAACTCGATATTTTGAGACAATATGAAAAACAAACTGTCCAAAAATAACGTTTTTCTCATAGAAAAACAAGCTCTTTCAACTTCAGTTTGATCAAGGTGACAAGTTCCGATGTCATTGAAAATAGGGTCATATGAAGCTGTTTGTGATGCTGGTCGTAAATATGTATCTGTAGTACTTACGACCTTCTCATTCTAAGCCCGCGATATCTGCTTGGTTGTGGTTGTGGTATTATACACATACATAATGGTTTTCTCGTTGATGATACAGTTGATTGTTTGTTTTAATGTGATTTTAATAGGTTTATCCAATTTTTTATGCCCCCATATCGATAGATCGGGAGGCATATAGTGATTCACCTGTCCGTCCGCCCAGCCTGGTAAACCAAATTGACCGTTTCTTCTAGCATTAATATGGCTTGCTACAAAGCTTTCAAACTTGCATGGATGTTGTATATGACCACTCTCCAAACGCCTGTATCACCTGACTCCATTTTGACCTCCCGTCTATTTGTACAGCTTTTATAGTTAATTATTTACAATGTGATATGGGTTGCGGTTGCGTATCCCGATTGAGCAGTTGATGGTATTTCATAACACGAATTAAGGGCGTATTTTTAGTTGTGCTCCTTGGAAGTGGTAGATCAAAGGGTCGAATCCCGATGGAAGCCCGGTTTCGAACTGATTCAGTCGATCGGTCGCTGAGTTTGCTGAAATATCACCCAGGTGATCTGGGTTGAATATCCCGTTTGATTTGATCCGTCGATGAAACGTTTGTATTTGCATTTCATACCATAACTTAAGATAGCATTACTCAGCTGCGAAATAGGTTTTCAGTGGTAAATGGTACATTCATATTAGCTATGGATTATGTCAAGGTTGATGGTAGAATATATTTTTTTAGATAATATTCTAATACACGCAATAATATAAAAAGTATTGTAAATACCTTTTGAACGTTCGATGTTTACTAATTTATTCGGTGCATTGGAAGTATAGTGAATGTTGTACGTACAGAAACGTTTGCAGTTTGTTATCTGTATCCAAATTCCCCCAAACACAAAAATGACAAAAGTAATAGGCACAACCAGGTGTAGTTATTGGTAATGCCTTGCCTTAATAAGTGTAGTTACTGGTAATGCCTTGCCCTAATAAGTGTAGTTATTGGTAATGCCTTGCCCTAATAAGTGTAGTTATTGGGTTCGATTAACACAGTCATTAGTGTGTAAACATTGTCCCTGCTTACCCAATGACCACAGCTTCATGCGTAGCAAAATATAGTGTTACACATACATTGTATCAGTGAACGAACAACCCGGATCTTTCCGAATGGGCTCCTAAGTCTTAGATAATCCCGATGTACACTGAGCGGCAATGAAAACGCAACACTTACATAGTATAGCATAACACATTTGATAAGTATGTAAGCATCACGAAATTTTGTCATATAATAGATATATACAAGTGATACATAATTATCACTTCGAATCGGAAAAAGTTGTTTAGCAACATAATTTTATACCAGTTGTTTTGGGGTCAGTATAAAACAGAAAGTCGCATTTTTCATAATTTAAATGCACCGTCTGGAGCGATGCATCGTGTGCATCTACGACATATTAATCGTATGAAACGTTTATGGAATGCTAGTTGGATGCTGTTCCGTTGTTGCAGAAGGGCTATGTGAAGTTCAGGTACTTTTGAGGGTCCTGTACACTATTTCGCGAACAACCTCTACAAAAGTAAAATCATAGGTGTATTGAGTCATTGTGCATTGTCTATGGTCAAAGGGAGATAATCATGGAGTAATAAATTGAGTAAATAATTAACTTGCCAGTTTCTTTATAACACTGCTTCAAATGTAGCGGTTCTAAACGCATTTCGAAACTGCTCGTTTTTCGATTATTATAATTGTATTATATTTGTCCCAAGGATGGTGAGTGTATCACCATTTGTTACTGGAAATAAATTGCATGGACGCTATAGGTATTCGTTTAAGACTGATTATTGCACTCAATGGAGAAAAATGCGCTTTTGAATTGCGTGCTTAATTTTCAAAACACAATTTACGTCTAAATATTAATGAAAATCATAACTTGAGCATGTAGACTAGTTTAGTAATATCCAGTAATACAATTCAGTGTAAAAGTTTTGGAATTCATCTTAAAAAGTGAGGATGATTATCCAAGAGTTATCGCACTTGACTTAAACATTTTTCTCACATCCTATGCTTTTTAATCCATTTTTATCTTTCTTAACAGGCGTATATGTATTCTAACTTGTGATAAATGAATGAAATAATGACTTCCGGAATTTAAATCAACGAAACTTTGATTTTTAGTACATCTACCCCACATTTGAGCATAACGGCCGATCTTTCGGAATCTTCCTTTGACATATGCACCATGTTTTTTGCTAGTTATTTTGTTTTTCCGACTCATTCATCCATATTCTTCATAATGCCTGCACAATATGCGAGCAAATCTCTAGCCACCCATCAGCACGCCGGAAAATGCAGTTTAAGGCTATTCCGCTATAGACGAATGATTCTTAAAGTATTTTCATGGAAAAAGCTGAATTCTGTAGATAATATAGATCGAAGTAAGTATACAAAATTTCAAGTTAATAAGTTAACGGACTACGAAAATATTCAAGTTTGAAAAGTGTTGCGTTTTCAATGCCGCTCAGTGTACATCAAACTACCTCTTAATTACCAACCGGTTACATGTTTAATTTCTAGATGGATGGGAAATTTGTCGTTAACGTCATTAAAACTATCTTAGATTGTATTCCGTATTTTGTGGATGTGAAAATCATTACAAGGTGTACAAGTCATACGGTACAGTGCCGAGCATTGCCGCTATTTGTTTTATTTCTACTGAAATATATCAGACATACTTATATATACCGGTATATATATGTGACCCCAAAGTTCAAAGAATATATTGTATCAATATATAAAGTATATAAAACAAATATACAAGTATACAATCAGAATCTATCAAGTATACACACAACAATATAAAATTATCACAACGACAACCTAATGCCAAACGTAAGCGACGTCATTGTAGCCTATAGTTATGGACACAAGAGTCAGATATTAAAGGAAATGTCCACATCAGAAGCCTATGTAAACGTAAATACCCACAATGAATGACACCATGTGGACTTTGGGTTTCGTACATAAGTATATTAAAAACATGCATTACATAGAAGTACACATATAAGAAAGAGAGGGCCGCCACACAACTTTACATGGTTTAGCAACAAGTTAATACTGTAGCAAACAGACAATCAAAAGTCACATAGAAACAGCGGCATCTACAGCATCATTTACCAAGTAAAAAGTAAAGAAATACAGTTCATGACATTAAAAGACATGAAGTGACATTGCCTTCAATGTCATCATATTATTGATGCTGTTAATACTCGACACATCGTTGCTTCATTGTACATGGTGTACACGTGTATTTGTCTCCTAATTAGTTAAATACTAAGTTGTTTTGTATTTCAGTAAAACAGAAAACTATTAATAATCAAATCTATAGATAATGTATCATCACTATAAACAAATCTCAAATTTTAATTACAAGATTCTAATTGATTAGAGATGACGCACTGGTTACTCGTCATATTGTCTTTCGTATCGCGTTATAAATGTTGTATTATCAATGTTCACGACGAACATGTCCACTATGATCATCACTATAAACAAATCTCAAATTTTAATTATTACAAGATGCTAATTAATTAGAGATGACGCACTGGTTACTCGTCATATTGTCTTTCGTATCGCGTTATAAATGTTGTATTATCAATGTTCACGACGTACATGTCCACTATGATAACACATACTTAGACTAACTGGAACACGCGTACTCTACTATCTGACCAGTAACCAACTAACAAACGACATTTCTGTCTATCATAACACAATGAACTCGGATAAGTTATCATGTCGTTACTGGAAACAAGTTCACCGATACTGTTGCCACCTCTATCATACATAACTACATTCTTAGAGAACGACCCGGCTACAAGTACGAAATCATCCTCTGTGACACATACACAGTATGCTCCAATCAGTCGTTGATCACGTAACTCATTGATAACATCACCATTCTTGTCGAATACGATCACCCTATCTCCATATGCAGCAACATACACTTTGCTGTCATCATTACTCACTGCTATATGGCGAGGGTTGTACTTAGTGAATAGTTTACATCGTTGCTTCATTGTACATAGTGTACATGTGTATTTGTATCTTAATTAGTTAGATACTGTACGCTAAGTTGTTTTGTATTTCAGTAAAACTGAAAACTATTAATAATCAAATCTATTGATAATGTATCATCACTATAAACAAATCTCAAATTTTAATTACAAGATGCTAATTAATTAGAGATGACTCACTGGTTACATGTACTTGTCATATTGTCTTTTGTATCGCGTTATATCTATTGTATTATCAATGTTCACGACGTACATGTCCACTATGATAACACATACTTAGACTAACTGGAACACTCGGAGACTATCTGAATAGTAACCAACTAACAAACGACATTTCTTTCTATCATAACACATCGACCACGCTTCAGATATCATGTATTTACTGGAAACAAGTTCACCGATACTGTTGCCACCTCTATCAAACATAACTACATTCTTAGAGATAAACCCGGCTACAAGTACGATATCATCCTCTGTGACACATACACAGTTTGTTCCATTCAGTCGTTGATCACGTAACTCATTGATAACATCACCATTCTTGTCGAATACGATCACCCTATCTCCCCATGCTGCAACATACACTTTGCTATCATCATTACTAACTGCTATTTGAGCAGGGTTGTACTCAGGGAATAGTTTACGACTCTGAGAATCCGTATCTATTTTCTTCACTAAACTACCTGATAGAGAGTACACATATACAGCTTCAGCTCCAGGTATCCACAACTGATTACTACAACACGCCATACCGTACTCTGCACGCTTGAAATCAATTAAGGAAACCTTTCGTTGGGACTTGAGCGAGTTACTTACTGAAATGAAATGTACCGTATTATCTTTAAGTCGTACTGCTACTTCAGTAGGTGACACGGAACAAAGTCCGGATGGTGTATCTTTTAAATCCAACCAATCCTTCACTTTGAGTTGATCATCAATTCTCTTCAGTTTATTGTTCCTATAGTCAGTCAGTAGAATCGTTCCATCGGGAAGCTGACACATGTTGTCTATGTCACATTCCTGTGTGTCAGACTTTACTTTAACGTTTATATCTGTTCTAATTGTCACGATGTACTTACTACGTTGTACTGATACTGGTTGGCTATCTCCTCGGATAATTTTCCCCATACGATCTGACTTCTCAATAACATCACAGAGTGCAGCATTGGGTTCAAATTTCAGTGTCGGATGTTTCAATGCATTCGCCTTCCTCAGAAAGTTATTTGCATCTTTAAGGACAACTTGACCTAACTTCTCAGTGATAAACATTTGTTTACCATTTAGGTGAGATGTCAGGTCTGGCTTAATGTTGTCGGAGGAAACAATCAGTGCATCTACGGTTGTAATATCGTCACTAATGTCATTCTCCAACATCTTCTCCTCTTTGTCAAGCTCAGCAATAATCTTCTGTTCAAGTGCATCTAGTTGTTTATTGAACTTCTTTCTCAATGTTCTGATTTCGTCCAGTAGACTGGTTTTCATTTTCTTTAGTTGCTTAAGGTCTTTGGACTTTTCCAACTTTGTAGTATGTAACTGATGACTTACGCGGGTTATGTCGGTTACGAGTGATTGTAACTTAGACATGCTGGATTGATGCGCAACATCCGCAATATCTTTCACACCCGAACATGATCTGAAACATACATCAAACACGCTGGTCAATAACCACAATATAACACCTACTATAAGAAAGTACTTTAGAATTACAGTGAGTACAAACTTTTGCGGTTCTAAGTCTCCGGCGGTATTTGTTCTTATTAATAGTTTAAGGTACTTGAACACGTACCTCGGGGAAAAATAAATGTCAGCCGATATTCTTGAAACTTGGTACAAACAAACATTGATGACTTCTCTTCATGTTTGTGCTATTATTTTGGTCATATAAACGTTATTTTCGACGTCATAGCGCCATCTAGCGGACACGCGCCTATTGGCGCTACGGCCCTATAACTGTCGATGAATTTTGTTTTACAAGAGATTTTATTGAAAAATGTTTGGAATATTATACAAGGACGGTCAAACAACAACTGTGGATGGTTTGAATAAAAATGAATGTCAATTTTTTTTATTATTTTGAACCAAAAACGCTAAAATGATGTTACTATAGAGCGTCTGAAAACACGCCCCTACCGGCAAATACAGCGTCGTATCTCGAAAACGAGCACGTAAAGGGTATTTAATTATTCGATAAACAAAGTCAGTAAAGATAAATTAAAAGAATGATGCCAATAAGATAGGGTCGTTTAGGTGAGGTTTCCTCTATAAAAAGAAAATAATGCAGCCTATTTTACCGAGTTTTCGACGTTACGCGACAACTGGATTTAGCGTCACGATAGAGCATGATTGTGCCTTATTTAGTTGATAACGTTATTATTTATACACATCGTAGTAAATATTTGTGTTGACTATGAAATTATTATTTTTATATACTACGCAAAGCAATTTCACAATATAACAGGTCAGCATGTATATACATGTATTATATAAGTCGATATTTGCCATCTGATATTAACTTTTTATTGGATATGTAAACTTCGTGCAAATCATGTTTTGAATAATACCATTTACATTATAGTGATACCTTATGAATTGGGGCTAGTAATGTGAGAATAACTTTACATCGCTTCTAAAACGAAAATAGCGGTATTATTTTCTTCATCGAGTACCAGTTGAAGGAAAATAGCAAATGCTTTCCACGAAATACCGCTATAGGATCTGTTTCAGCAGCTTGACAGTTATATCACCAGCGACATATTCATAACCTGAATATATATCTAAACGGTCTTTCTTCAAATGATGCTAAACATAATGGCCAAGATCTACCATCTGCGAACTCCGCGATTTAATTCGCTCGAAAAAATCGTTGTTTACAGTAAGATAACTAGGTTTATATAAGGTCACTTTGTATGTTCGAATAAATGCAGGTTGGTAACTTGTTTAGACTACTTTTCAAAAAGATAAGACGATTAATAAAACTTTCAACTGTATAATTATATACTCATATATAATATCGTTGAATAGTGTAAGGTCTGTGGGAGATGATTCACAGACACCTTCAAACCAATAGACGGGGAAAATAAATGGCGTTACTCTTGTTACCCAAACTGTAATCAAATCCTAGAACGGTTAACCATCACTGTCAGTTCGATCTACGTACACCCGCCAAATGAATAAAGTCATCATTGAATACTTCACCATATCAACTCAGATGAAGATGTTTTATATCCATCTACCAAGAGTTTTCTTTTGAGATCAACATTCCTTAAACGCGTGTAGACAAAACAGTTATTAAGCGAGCCTCTGGCGAACTTAATAACTTTTTTGTGACGAATTTAACAAATATTGATCTCAAAAGAATACGAATGGAATATTCTTTTTATCACATCAAAATATCTTTGTACCAACAATAAGCTACTCAATTCAGAATTCGGCTAATATCTGCACGGAAGAACACATTCGTGCGTCTCCTATTTAAGTACATGTAGTCTCAATTTGCTTTTTGTATATAAACTCAAACACGACGTTTCAAAATCAGCAAACAATTAACATTTATTTAAATTACAATATTTGAAATGTTCAAATACATTATTTTGAATTCATAAGGAATGTAGCTCGTTACTAATTCAGTGAATTTTGCGTATGAATTATGCTAATTTATGTTATCACAAGTGTTGGAGAACAATGTTCTTCGATTTTTTATCACATGGAACTTCACGGTGTTTATTTGATGAAATAAATTCGTACATACTCATGACGAGTACATTATTGATTTAAGGACATTCGTTACATTTCAGTTGAGCGGAAGTTTAAAATCGCAATCCCTTAGAAGTATCTCAAGCATCTAACTATCATGATCAAAACTTTTGCAAAAGTGTACAATTGGTATGGTAATACATTTTCATGTCTTAAAGTCGAGATAATTCTGAATATTAAATCCAAATTTACATTATTTATAGAAATATCGAAGAAAGTACTGATGAGGCCTTACGAACGATTTATCCCAAATAGCATTAAACACCAAATCTCACAAATTGGTTAAAACGTTTGTAAAACGTAGTACAATGCACTCAAACATATCAAAGCTAGTTAATATTTTAAAGCCTCACCCCGAATGATCTAGAAGAAGGTTCTTTTTTTTTTATTTCTTAATGGTATTGACTAGCAATTGCAGGAGAAACAACCCTTAAACTGGTAACGAGTGTGATTATAATCATTTTTTAAACATGCAGTATCACGAAAACTAATGACAACGGATGCAAAACGTAGACTCATTTTGTAACCTCCCCTGATTTCAGTATTTCTGAAATCAGTAAAAGTTAAATTAAACAATTTAGCAGAGAAATCATCATGCCATTTGCGATGAAACTTCTATAATTGTTACTGTACTTGATGTTTATTAGAAAACCGTATGTTGTTCTACGACTTTTAACGTTAAACATATTTGTTTAAAAAAAACATATATCTTACAAAGTATATAATAAACTTTACTGTTGGATTCCTAGCATTCGTAATATCATTAAATGCAAAGTTTTATGCTTTTTAACCAAAAATCTCTCTGTAAAATATCTTTTTCAATTTTTAGGGTTTGTCCCTAAATCTAAGAATATCTTAAAAACAAGCCGAGCAAAACTGATGGAAATTTTCCAAATGATTGGCATAACTCTGATCTTCATAAAAATAACAGGTTTTATATACCTTGTATAGAAAAAGTAAAAAAGAACGAATGTCCTTAAACAATTTATCATCTTCATCGTTATTAATAGTTATACATTTTATCAATGATACCTACCTATGTTCCTTAGCGATACATCGGCAACAATACACCATATCATGTGTACCACAATGCATCTCGATATCCTGGTCCGGATGATAATGGCATTTAGCAACAACCGGAACTGGAATGGTGGTTGGTGGAGCTGTTTTAGCTTGGCTCATTGAGGCAACGCTAACTAATTGATGTGTTTTTATGTTCCGGACATGAAAACGTCCGCACGTGTTACACAGAAACTCCTGGCAATTTTTACAAAAGTCAGTCGCTTCCTGTGTCCTACCATCGTCACGGCATTGAGAACAAGCGTGGTCAAAAAGCGCTTCCGATCCACCTTTCAGTGTCCTAGAGAGATCACCTTCTGCCATTGTCTGTAATGTAAGTTGATATTGTAGTATGTCAAGGGTTATAACAATACATGTATACTTACTACTTTTGGATTGCATAAGACATGTAAACTATGTATACTGACAGTAGAATTAAACATGCCAGTATAGAGTTCAGAAATGCACAACATATACAACATTATAATAGGCCTACTAACATGTATGCAAATATAAGAAAAATTATAAAAAAACATGTTATATTTTCCTGACTCACAGTGCATTAACTCATTTCAAAATGGTCAAACAACGGTCGTTTGACTGGTCTATGATACAAATATTGGAATATCTTGAGTCCGTTGTGTGACAGAACATGTCACCGTATACAATCGACGTAGAGTTTTGGACAGGTTTAAAATTCAGCTACATAATAAGATATTGAAGTTATCTGAATGCTGTCATACGTGCGTATTTTAAAACAACATACTTTAATAGCCACGTACAATAGACACACACTTCATTGCATACTTGATTATATCAATTGATAACATTAAAGGTATACTTATCATAATGTCTGTGTATATTAATGCGCGAAACATATCTAGCAGTACACAAGATAGCCATTAATTGGAAATAGGATTGGCATGTTTTATCTTTCAAATACTTATCCATAGACAATGACCGCCATTAAATAAATTGATAGAAAGAGCCATTAAATAAAGTGTTTGTTAAACACTGATCCTACCAGTTTGCATTCCATAAATAGTGATTGTGTTCAACACATGCATTGTAACGAGGATAATTGAGTTCCTTATACATGTGCTACTCAATTCTTGATTAACATCTCAATACCACTTATCGCGTTTGACACAAGCAAACCATCAAATTCATCCAGGTACATTCATATCACATATATTTCCGTTGAATATTCAGTAAAAAAGTTCCTTGATTTATTTTTGTATTTGCAAAATATTTAGTATTGTTAGAATAGTTTGGTTACACTTTATGATTGAACATATTCAGCTGCTGTAATCTAGTTTTGTACGACATTTTTTTGTAATTTATTATCGTGCGATGGACATAACTCATCTGTTTATCGTTGGGCTATCGTAAGTTCAGTATTCTGTCCTACCCTACGAGCGGCGCGACGAATGCGCAATATTTCCTATTTTGTATCGTGAACCCTTATATTCCCTATCTTTGTATCGTTAACCCGTATATTCCCCATCTATGTATCGTTAACCCGTATATTCCCTATCTTTGTATCGTGAACACGTATATTCCCTATCTTTGTATCGTGAACCCGTATATTTCCTATCTTTGTATCGTGAACCCGTATATTCCCTATCTTTGTATCGTTAACCCGAATATTCCCTATCTTTGTATCGTTATAGACCCGAATATTCCCTATTTTTGTATCGTTAACCCGTATATTCCCTATCTTTGTATCGTTAACCCGTATATTCCCTATCTTTGTATCGTTTACCCGTATATCCCCTATCTTTGTATCGTTATAGACCCGTATATTCCCTATCTTTGTATCGTTAACCCGTATATTCCCTATCTTTGTATCGTTATAGACCCGTATATTCCCTATCTTTGTATTGTTAACCTGTATATTCCCTATCTTTGTATCGTTAACCCGTATATTCCCTATCTTTGTATCGTTAACCCGTATATTCCCTATCTTTGTATCGTTAACCCGTATATTCCCTATCTTTGTATCGTTAACCCGTATATTCCCTATCTTTGTATCGTTATAGACCCGTATATTCCCTATCTTTGTATCGTTAACCCGTATATTCCCTATCTTTGTTTCGTTATAGACCCGTATATTCCCTATCTTTGTATCGTGAACCTGTATATTCCCTATCTTTGTATCGTTAACCCGTATATTCCCTATCTTTGTATCGTTATAGACCCGTATATTCCCTATCTTTGTATCGCGAACCTGTATATTCCCTATCTTTGTATCGTTAACCCGTATATTCCCTATCTTTGTATCGTTATAGACCCGTATATTCCCTATCTTTGTATCGTTAACCCGTATATTCTCTATTTTTGTATCGTGAACCCGTATATTCCCTATATTTGTATCGTTAACCCGTATATTCCCTATCTTTGTATCGTTAATCCGTATATTCCCTATCTTTGTATCGTTAACCCGTATATTCCCTATATTTGTATCGTTAACCCGTATATTCCCTATCTTTGTATCGTTAACCCGTATATTCCCTATCTTTGTATCGTTATAGACCCGTTTATTCCATATCTTTGTATCGTTATAGACCCGTATATTCCATATCTTTGTATCGTTAACCCGTATATTCCCTATCTTTGTATCGTTTACCCGTATATTCCCTATCTTTGTATCGTTAACCCGTATATTCCCTATCTTTGTATCGTTAACCCGTATATTCCCTATCTTTGTATCGTTAACCCGTATATTCCCTATCTTTGTATCGTTATAGACCCGTATATTCCATATCTTTGTATCGTTATAGACCCGTATATTCCCTATCTCTGTATCGTTAACCCGTATATTCCCTATCTTTGTATCGTTAACCCGAATATTCCCTATCTTGGTATCGTTAACCCGTATATTCCCTATCTTTGTATCGTTAACCCGTATATTCCCTATTTTTGTATCGTTAACCCGTATATTCCCTATCTTTGTATCGTTAACCCGTATATTCCCTATCTTTGTATCGTTAACCCGTATATTCCCTATCTTTGTATCGTTAACCCGTATATTCCCTATCTTTGTATCGTTAATCCGTATATTCCCTATCTTTGTATCGTTAATCCGTATATTCCCTATCTTTGTATCGTTAACCCGTATATTCCCTATCTTTGTATCGTGAACCCGTATATTCCCTATCTTTGTATCGTTAACCCGTATATTCCCTATCTTTGTATCGTGAACCCGTATATTCCCTATCTTTGTATCATTAATCCGTATATTCCCCATCTTTGTATCGTTAACCCGTATATTCCATATCTTTGTATCGTTAACCCGTATATTCCCTATCTTTGTATCGTTTACCCGTATATTCCCTATCTTTGTATCGTTTACCCGTATATTCCCTATCTTTGTATCGTTAACCCGTATATTCCTTTTCTTTGTATCGTTAGTCCGTATATTCCCTATCTTTGTATCGTTTACCCGTATATTCCCTATCTTTGTATCGTTAACCCGTATATTCCCTATCCCTGTATCGTTTACCCGTATATTCCCTATCTTTGTATCGTTTACCCGTATATTCCCTATCTTTGTATCGTTAACCCGTATATTCCCTATCTTTGTATCGTTAACCCGTATATTCCCTTTCTTTGTATCGTTAATCCGTGTATTCCCTATCTTTGTATCGTTATAGACCCGTATCCTTTCTCGAATAAGTGTTTTAAATGCGCATTTAATGCGCGTTTAATTCGCATTAAACGCAGCGGTATTGGCAGTGTTTTTTTCTGCATTTTTTATTTACCGACTGCATTTATTGTAAATAAAATGCACATAAAATGCACTTAATTTCCTAAAATAATGCACTTATAGTGTATTTTTTCTACATATTTTCTGTATAAATGCACTTGAAGTGTTTTTTTCAAGTGTATTAATACGCTTAAGCGCATTTTTCTTGTGAAAAAAAAGACACTTCTGTGATCAGTGCATTTTAAGTGTATTTTTCTAGTGCATTAATACGCTTAAGCGCATTTTTCTTGCATTTTTTTTCTGAAAAAAAACAACACTTCTGGGGTTAGTGCATTTTAAGTGTATTTTTCTTGCATTTTTTTCTGGAAAAAAAAACACTTCTGGGTTCAGTGCATTTTAAGTGTATTTTTCTAGTGCATTTATACGCTTAAGCGCATTTTTCCTGCATTTTTTTTGGGGAAAAAAAAACACTTCTGGGGGCAGTGCATTTTAAGTGTATTTTTCTTGCATTTTTCTTGTGAAAAAAAACACTTCTTGGTTCAGTGCATTTTAAGTGCATTTTTCTAGTGCATTAATACACTAAAGCGCATTTTTCTTACATTTTTCATATGAAAAAAAACACTTCTGCCTTCAGTGCACTTTAACTGTATTTTTCTAGTGCATTAATACACTTAAGCGCATTTTTCTTGCATTTTTCAACCGAAAGTATTTTTCTCAAATGAAAACCCAGATAATAGCACTGAATAAAAGCACTGAATAATTATTCTTTACACTGTGAAATAGAACTGTATGAATATAACTATAACAAGAATGTTTTTTAACTGAATTTTAATCATATAAAGTTTGAAGTCATTTGAAACTACATTGACAAAGTTATGCTGTGGACACGATATGCTATAATGAAATCAACAAGTAATCAGAAATTGCCAGCAATACATAAGTCACATACATGGTTTTCAGGTTGTCAATGTGTATGTTGCCATGGTAGTAAGCTTGTCCGAATAAAAATATAATTACAGGAAGACATAAAAGATTTGATAGAAAATACAGTTTTGTTCATATTAAAAGCGCGGTTTACTTTGTTGTGAAGGATGAGCTTTTCTTTTTCCTAAATCACATCTTATGACTTATGGGCTGACAAATAACATCTTAGGAGCAATTTTTTGTTTAAAATCTACTTGAGCGATAGACTATATTAACTACTTCTAATGGCATTGGCGAAATTTTGATATAAAAGCTGCATTTTTTATAAACCATAAACAGCCTCTTGATAAAAGCCATGCTAGTCCAGAAGCAAAGCTCTGATTAAGAAAGAAATTAACCAAAAATAAGTCATACTTTTTTATCCAAAAATAAATCAGAAAATGGGAAAAGTAACAACTGTTCTACTCTGACATGTTCAATGAAACATAAGTACATAATATATTCATATCAACAATCAGTTTCACTTATAAACAAAAACAATATTCAGAACATGAAGCTCATTTATAATGCTTCCATATTTCATCAAAACTATTGATGAGCGAGTTTTTGGCAGGCAACCTAGCCCTCGACACTGACTGAATACCCTTTAACTTAGAGACCTGACCCTTTTCTATTTTATTATGGAGACTTACAATGAATATGTTATTGTTATCAAGTCAAACCTGTGACATCTACAATGTAAACAATGTTGTTTCTTTAATTTTGCCTGGTGCACAACTCATTGAGCCCATATGATCAAGTTCCGAAAACGACCTCAGTAATACAGAAATATGATTATACAATGCAACACAAAAATGAAATATTATCAAAGTAACAATCTACAAATTACCATACAATTAAATTTGCTGGTTGATAAGAACTTGTACCAGCACAAAATGAAGGTTTTGGCCATGACTGAAAAATTTTCTGTAAAGTTTAATGAAATTTGATAATATGGTTGCCTAGAAATTTCAGCATCATGAAAAAGCTACAAAGAAAATTACTAAAAAAACATCTATTTCATTTATAAAAGTTATCTTTACCGAACATTTTAAAAATTCCAGTTAAGAGGAGCTGAGAACTGAAATGGGATAAACCTCAAGGTCACAAACCACTAAATCAATTTAATAACAGTCAAGTTTCAATAGTCAGTCCCATGTTAAAATATGTTAAAGGCTATGGCCAGCAGACAGACATATATCAATAAAAAGAAGGGGCCACCAGAGCTAAAAACAAATAACAAAAATAGTAGGTATCACATCATATAAGAAAAATATTGTTTGTCAAATGCAGTGAAAGTATTGGGGATCGATCAAATCCGGTTTTACCCTACCCTACTTTGTCTTGGTATTTTGGCCAAAACCTAAAAATATTCAGATAAAACTGTTGCAATAAATATTTCTTATACATGTATTCAATGCCTGTTAACTCAATCAACTTTCAACTTGATAAGGCATACTACCATTAAACACAATCACCAGTTTCTGTAGGAACTATATATTTGAGTGTATCTGATTTTGTTGCACATAGGCATTTTGTGGTTTGTAACCGTAATGATCTCGAGTCTATATAGACCTCTAAATTTCATTGGTGGGGCATAAATATTTCTCTCCAGTAAAAGACAAACCAAAACCTTTGTCTATGTAACTTGTTGTTTATTTCTGTGTCACATCTCCAAGCCATTCTAGGTCTTATTAATTTTCAAGTTCCATCTCTCATGAACCTGTAGAGAATAAAACATTTAACTATGTATAATTTAACTCAAGCTTTAGAAATAAATTAACAAGTAGTTATAAAAAGAATGTATTTTTTTCATGAATAATTAAAGTAAAGGTTTTAAATCCAATATATAATCTATGTGAACGCCAAAGCAATATGTAAAGCCCCTCGTGGTTATGAAGCTTCATGATTTTTTTTAAGAATTCCATACAAAAATTGCAGAGAATTTAAATAGCAAGAAACTGACTGATCAAGTCATAGACACTCCTGTTATATTATTTATAAATACATAATAGACCTCCATACTATTGATAATGAGTAATGAGGGTGGCACGGTGGTCGAGTGGTAAGACGCTTGACTCCTGATCGAGAGGTCCTGAGTTCGATTCTAAGCCGGGACACTTGGTCATTTCAGAAACGCTATTTAGTGTTTTCCACCCAACTAGAGATGATCCTGGTTGGTAACCCAGGGGTAGTCTCGCATGTATCGGTGCTTTACACCGGGCATGTTAAAGAACCAAGGAATCTATTCGAAACGAGCTAGGGTATCGCACCCGGATTCCTTGTATCTCACCTCTGTCTCAAACATTTGCGATAATGCCCCAGAGTGGGCCCTGCAAATTACATGGAAGAAGAAGAATCATTTTTTTATGTGTGGGATATAAATATGTATCCCTAAGTTAAATGTATAAAGGAAACCTTTGCAAATGTTGGTGTCCATATTAGTTTTGTGTCTGTGTCACTTCTCCAAGCAATTCTTGTTTCGAGTTTCGTCATTCATGCCTAATCTGTCCAAAGCCTGTAGAGAATAAAAAATGTTAATTACTATAAATATAATTTATAAGTTACATAAGAGATATTGATGAAAATAGAAGTGTTTTATTTATAAATAGTTATAAAGGACCGATATTTAATTTAATACATTTATAAGATTGCCAAAGCAATAAAAATATGTAGCCCCTCATGACAATAAAGCTTCATGAAAATATTTTAAGAATTCAATTAAAGGTTGTCGAGAAGGTGTGGGATAATATAAATATTTATCCTTCCAGTTAAAAACATAAACTTTAGTATAAAGGAAACCTTTGCAAATTCATCTTCTTCCGATGAAGTACAAAATCGCCTCTGGTGCATCATCGTACAATCATACGTTCATAAAATGTCTGTGTCACCTCTTCCAGCAATTCTATGTTTAAGTTCTATCCTTCTTCCCTAGGACCTATAATCTGTTCAAATCCTGTAGAAAATAACATATTTAATCATATATACATGTATTATGATTTACACAAACTACGGAAAATATAAAAAAGGAAGCAAAACTGTTTTTAAAATCACATGCATTTCATTTTTTAGCAAATTTTGGCATTAGTTTAGGGTGGAGGTAAAAGCTCTTCATGGCATGACTACACGCTCTGGAATGCCTAATTAAGTGAAATTAATTCCTTAATATGACTAAATTGTAATAAACATTGATTATAATTAATGAATTTTGCTCTGTTCAAGTTCAAGGTAAATTTTTTTCGAAACCATAATTTCCGAAAAAAAATCGCGGCAATTTTGCCTATGTTTGGTCGTATTATCGTCTAATTTCCTTTCTTAGCACATTTGAAAATGACGTGTCGGCAGTACATGTTGATAACATCGTATTGTCTACTTAACTGAGCGTAAAAACGATTTAAACTGGATACGAAATGTGGGAATCACGAAATCTAGCATGGCGTCGTTGATTTTTACTCAATCGCCATAAAATCGTAGCCATTTGTCGAAAAAGTATTGAAAATTACGAGATTATACAAGCCTCTCGTAGCATACTTATGTACTAACCTTCATACGTTCGTATATCATCGGCAAATTGTCATGTTTCGTGTCTGTTTTCTCCATACGCTAGTGGCCATTTTTTTAAAATCAGAACACAAAAATATCGCCGTCGCTGATTGGTTAATTAAAAAAATGCCAAATGGTTAAAATCCCGTAACGCCGTTCTTTGAACGTGCTGGATCGATTAATATTATACGATATTATTGAGAAATATATTGTTTATGATCGACAAAAATACGATATTTTGATATAATAACGTGTTCCATCCAGGATTTGTAAAGGACAGGTAGGGTGCAAGTTTGTAAAAAGGACACTTTGTGAAGGATGCGGCCCGCTGTAAGGAGGAATGACCAAAATTTATGTACAGGAAGCCAATAAGGCCTACAGTACCCAAATTGTACTCATATGTGTATTTAAACATGCAATCACTAATTTACACTGCTTATTCTTTGAATTCACAACCATCGTGACTTTTCATGATATTATTCATGAAATTGGATGCACAATTACACGCGATGTTAAACTTAAAAAAATCAAAAATTTTCTCCTAATGAAAATGACAAATTTGCGCGTGTGATACCACCATTATTTTATTTATTAGATCAGAATTTTATATCCCGTCGATCTATTTAGATTTTACATCGATCTGTAAGTTTTTGTTGACATTTCTAAGTAAGTAATATTGTAAGGAAATAAAGCTCATTTTTATATATCGCTCTTCCAAAAACAAATTTATAATCTAACGTAATTGAAAAATTTGACATGAAATAGCCGAACATACTCGGGAATTCGTCACCACTAGCAATCCAGTCAAAATCCATTAAGCAATATGTTCCTGATCCATTAAAACTTACTTTTCAATGATTTATTAAACGCCTAATATTTCCAAGCATGATTAACTCATTAGTTACTTTTTAATATGGTCTATATATAGCGTGTGTAACTACACACTGCTCAGTACAGAACAAGCGTGAGTTATGCATAATGACGTCATATAACGTGTGTAACTCACAGACTTCACGTGGGGAATTTAAGGTTACACGAAATATTGTGTGTCCCGTGATTTACTATAATGTTTGGATAACGCACATGCATTACAGTGATGTAACGTATTACAGGACTGTTAAAATTAGGTAAGTTAATTAGGTCTGAGTAATACATAAACTTGCCGGTAATTTGCAACAACTTTTCTATTGAAATTAATAAGAACAGTTGTCGATGTGCTATCACCGATCAGTACTAATGTCAGTTGCCCTTGTCAATTAAAAAATATTCGCACATTGGTAATGCGTTACCGCGAGGCGCGATCTCATTGGCTGACAGCGGATGCAAAGCTCCACCCCACCGATCTTAATTAGAGATTATTTTACGGATGATTGACATATTTCACGGTATCTTGTCAATTATACGACGTGTCACTCTGTTTATTACTCGTTTGACACATTTCTTTATACAATTCAGTACTACACTCAACCGCTTTAAAAACGCACCACATATGAAATATCGGTTTTAGTGATGAAAACGTTAATTTATTGTTATTTATTTTCGGATTAATAATCTTCAGTCTATTTTCAACTAGTTGTGTGATTTTCATGCCATTATTACGAGTTTGAAATGAATTATGATATAGATAACACGGAGACCCATGGAAGCGAAAGTCACAATTTCAAAAGCAAGTATAAGAGCCCGCTACATTGGTGCATGCACGTGGTATCTCCTCCTAAAGCATAATATTAATTACGTAATAGGATAGAATGATGTTCGACGTGATGGTTCCCACCATTCAAGCAATGCTTAACTTGAATTATAAATGTTATGTGGCTATGGCTGTCTGGCTAATACGATGCGACCGAGTGCGGTTCAGATATGTGCATTATGTAAACCTAAGATGAATTCAAGCCTTATTTAAACTTGAAGTCTTGGATATGAGCATCAGACTGTCAGGAAATATCCCGTTGTGCTTCTATGGCACCTCAAATCAACAATATGAAGGAGCTTGAAGACAAAAAGTTGGGACTTAAGGCTCTAAACGGAAGAAAACTCATTAAAAAATGTACTAAAATAATTTTCCTTTTTATTGACAATTTTGAAAGAAATAATTATGAAATTGCACTAATGTACTTTTGGCTTGTTGACTGACACCCAGCATTATTTTGACACTGTGTGCAGCCATGCGGAACCAATTACAATGACACAACCTGTGCCATGTTTCCTCCTAGCTCGGGCACAATACCTTTCATCCAGGTCGGTCTGTGACTGTGCCATTCGCTAGGAATCGATGTTCTAAGCCCACAATCATTGTATGGTGGCAGCTTAACCGCTATGCTAAGGCACCGAGGCTCTTTTTAGTTGGAGTTGAAGGCACAATCATCGAGAACAAATATTCGAGATATTCGCAGCATAAAAATGTTTATTAAAAATATTGTTTATGTTGTTTTTTCAATGTGTAAACCAACAGCGTACAGTTTAAAGTTAATATTGATCACACAGGTCGACGCGATCGAGCTGCACGTGCAAAACATGCAAAATCAAAAAAAGTTCTCTGGGCGGGGTGATCCGAATTTAAAAAAATCGTTTTCTTTATTTAGGTCAAGCTTATGAACTGAACAAACCCTGTAAACTATCAATTTTAGCACAAAAAGTATTTTGACAAAAATTGATTATTTTCAATAGTGGTGCGTTTTTAAAGCGGTTGAGTGTATACAAAGGACAGGGCGGTATTGATCACTTAGGGCACAGCAGGGTGCACTGCTTATACGTCTAGCTTGGTCACGATTGAATATTAGAATAAAAAAAAATTGAAGTGCACCTGATCTGAATTCTGTCATAACAGTTTTTTAGCAAGAATTATGAGATTTGGTATGTATATAGGGACCAATAAGAAGATTATGCACGTGCATTTTGTGTTTATTTAGTCACAATTTCTGGTTGCTATGGATACGGAAGTAGTGAAAACAGTTCCAAATGTGAATCTTGTCATAACTCAGACAGTTTTCAAGCTAGGTTTATGAAAGTTGGTATGTGGATAGGGGCCAATAAGAAGAATATGCACATGAATTTTGTTTTTATTTAGTCTAAATTTGTGGTTGCTATGGATACAGAAATGCTGAAAATCATTAAAATCTGAACCCTGTCATAACTCGAACAGTTCTTAAGCTAGATACTTGAGACTTGGTATGTGGATAGGGACCAATAAGTTAATAATGCACATTTATTTTGTTTTTATTTAGACAAAATTTGTGGTTGCTATGGATACAGAAATAGTGAAAACAGTTCCAAATCTGAATCATGTCATAACTCAGACAATTTTGAAGCTAGGTTTATGAATGTTGGTATGTGGATAGGGGCCAATAAGAAGAATATGCACATGAATTTTGTTTTTATTTAGTCTAAATTTGTGGTTGCTATGGATACAGAAATGCTGAAAATCATTAAAATCTGAACCCTGTCATAACTCGAACAGTTTTTAAGCTAGATACTTGAGACTTGGTATGTGGATAGGGACCAATAAGTTAATTATGCACATTTATTTTGTTTTTATTTAGACAATATTTGTGGTTGCTATGGATACGGAAATAGTGAAAACAGTTCCAAATCTGAATCATGTCATAACTCAGACAGTTTTCAAGCTAGGTTTATGAAAGTTGGTATGTGGATAGGGACCAATTAGGAAAATATGCACATGAATTTTGTTTTAATTTAGTCAAAATTTGTGGTTGCTATGGATACAGAAATGCTGAAAATCATTAAAATCTGAACCCTGTCATAACTCGAATAGTTTTTAAGCTAGATACTTGAGACTTGGTATGTGGATAGGGACCAATAAGTTAATTATGCACATTTATTTTGTTTTTATTTAGACAAAATTTGTGGTTGCTATGGATACGGAAATAGTGAAAACAGTTCCAAATCTGAATCATGTCATAACTCAGACAGTTTTGAAGCTAGGTTTATGAAAGATGGTATGTGGATTGGGACCAATTTGGAGATTATGCACATTTACTTTGTTTTTTATTTAGACAAAATTTGTGGTTTCTATGAATACGAAAATACTGAAATAGTTAAAATCTGAATACTGTCAAAACTGGGAGTTTTTAAGCTAGATTTATGGGACTTGATATGTGGATAGAGACTAATAAGTTAATTATGCACATTCATTTTGTTTTTATTTAGACAAAATGTTTGGTTGCTATGGATACAGAAATGCTGAAAATAGTTAAAATCTGAACCCTGTCATAACTCTACAGTTTTTAAGCTAGATATTTGAGACTTGTTATGTGGATAGGGACCAATAAGTTAATTATGCACATGTATTTTTTTATTTAGACAAAATTTGTGGTTTATGAAACTTGATTTGTGGATCAGGACAAATAAGTAGATAATGTACATAAAATACAATAATTTATGGTTGTCATGGCAACAGAAAAATCATATGGGCTATGGAAATCCCCTAATATGCAGTACAGAAAAAGTATGATTAAAAAATACACTTCATTTACAAAAGATTCACTTAAAATGCACTTCATTTACAAAAGATGCACTTAAAATGCACTTCATTACAATACTGTACATTTTAACTGTAAAAGATGCACTTCATTTACAAAAGATGCACTTAAAATGCACTTCATTGAAAAAATGCACTTATGGAATGAAAAGATGCAGTTAAAATACACTAGCTTGAATAAAAGATGCAGAAAAAATACACTTCAATTAAAAAAGATGTAGAAAAAATGCACTAAAGTGCAGTTTTTAGACAAAAATGCAGTATAAATAAACTTTTATGTAGAAAATGCAGGAAAAATGCACTTTTTAAGCGCATTTTGGTAAAAAGCGCATTTTTTTTTGAGAAAGGTATATTCCCTATCTTTGTATCGTTATAGACCCGTATATCCCCTATCTTTGTATCGTTATAGACCCGTATATTCCGTATCTTTGTATCGTTAACCCGTATATTCCCTATCTTTGTATCGTTAATCCGTATATTCCCTATATTTGTATCGTTATAGACCCGTATATTCCCTATCTTTGTATCGTTAACCCGTTTATTCCCTATATTTGTATCGTTAACCCGTATATTCCCCATCTTTGTATCGTTATAGACCCGTATATTTCCTATCTTTGTATCGTTAACCCGTATATTCCCTATCTTTGTATCGTTAACCCGTATATTCCCTATCTTTGTATCGTAAACCCGTATATTCCCTATCTTTGTATCGTGAACCCGTATATCCCTATCTTTGTATCGTTAACCCGTATATTCCCCATCTTTGTATCGTTATAGACCCGTATATTTCCTATCTTTGTATCGTTAACCCTTATATTCCCTATCTTTGTATCGTTAACCCGTTTATTCCCTATCTTTGTATCGTTAACCCGTTTATTCCCTATCTTTGTATCGTGAGCCCGTATATTCCCTATCTTTGTATCGTTAATCCGTATATTCCCTATCTTTGTATCGTTATAGACCCGTATATTTCCTATCTTTGTATCGTGAACCCGTATATTCCCTATCTTTGTATCGTTATAGACCCGTATATTCCCTATCTTTGTATAGTTAACCCGTATATTCCCTATCTTTGTATCGTTAACCCGTATATTCCCTATCTTTGTATCGTGAACCCGTATATTCCCTATCTTTGTATCGTTATAGACCCGTATATTTCCTATCTTTGTATCCTTAACCCGTATATTCCCTATCTTTGTGTCGTTAACCCGTATATTCCCTATCTTTGTGTCGTTAACCCGTATATTCCCTATCTTTGTGTCGTTAACCCGTATATTCCCTATCTTTGTGTCGTTAACCCGTATATTCCCTATCTTTGTGTCGTTAACCCGTATATTCCCTATCTTTGTATCGTGAACCCGTATATTCCCTATCTTTGTATCGTTATAGACCCGTATATTTCCTATCTTTGTATCCTTAACCCGTATATTCCCTATCTTTGTATCCTTAACCCGTATATTCCCTATCTTTGTGTCGTTAACCCGTATATTTCCTATCTTTGTATCCTTAACCCGTAAATTCCCTATCTTTGTATCGTTAACCCGTATATCCCCTATCTTTGTATCGATAACCCGTATATTCCCTATCTTTGTATCGTGAACCCGTATATTCCCTATCTTTGTATCGTTAATCCGTATATTCCCTATCTTTGTATCGTTATAGACCCGTATATTTCCGATCTTTGTATCGTTAATCCGTATATTCCCTATCTTTGTATCGTTATAGACCCGTATATTCCCTATCTTTGTATCGTTATAGACCCGTATATACCCTATCTTTGTATCGTTAACCCGTATATTCCCTATCTTTGTATCGTGAACCCGTATATTCCCTATCTTTGTATCGTGAACCCGTATATTCCCTATCTTTGTATCGTTATAGACCCGTATATTTCCTATCTTTGTATCCTTAACCCGTATATTCCCTATCTTTGTATCGTGAACCCGTATATTCCCTATCTTTGTATCGTTAATCCGTATATTCCCTATCTTTGTATCGTTATAGACCCGTATATTTCCGATCTTTGTATCGTTAATCCGTATATTCCCTATCTTTGTATCGTTATAGACCCGTATATTCCCTATCTTTGTATCGTTAACTCGTATATTCCCTATCTTTGTATCGTGAACCCGTATATTCCCTATCTTTGTATCGTTATAGACCCGTATATCCCCTATCTTTGTATCGTTATAGACCCGTATATTCCGTATCTTTGTATCGTTAACCCGTATATTCCCTATCTTTGTATCGTTAATCCGTATATTCCCTATATTTGTATCGTTATAGACCCGTATATTCCCTATCTTTGTATCGTTAACCCGTTCATTCCCTATATTTGTATCGTTAACCCGTATATTCCCCATCTTTGTATCGTTATAGACCCGTATATTTCCTATCTTTGTATCGTTAACCCGTATATTCCCTATCTTTGTATCGTTAACCCGTATATTCCCTATCTTTGTATCGTAAACCCGTATATTCCCTATCTTTGTATCGTGAACCCGTATATCCCTATCTTTGTATCGTTAACCCGTATATTCCCCATCTTTGTATCGTTATAGACCCGTATATTTCCTATCTTTGTATCGTTAACCCTTATATTCCCTATCTTTGTATCGTTAACCCGTTTATTCCCTATCTTTGTATCGTGAGCCCGTATATTCCCTATCTTTGTATCGTTAATCCGTATATTCCCTATCTTTGTATCGTTATAGACCCGTATATTTCCTATCTTTGTATCGTGAACCCGTATATTCCCTATCTTTGTATCGTTATAGACCCGTATATTCCCTATCTTTGTATAGTTAACCCGTATATTCCCTATCTTTGTATCGTTAACCCGTATATTCCCTATCTTTGTATCGTGAACCCGTATATTCCCTATCTTTGTATCGTTATAGACCCGTATATTTCCTATCTTTGTATCCTTAACCCGTATATTCCCTATCTTTGTGTCGTTAACCCGTATATTCCCTATCTTTGTGTCGTTAACCCGTATATTCCCTATCTTTGTGTCGTTAACCCGTATATTCCCTATCTTTGTGTCGTTAACCCGTATATTCCCTATCTTTGTGTCGTTAACCCGTATATTCCCTATCTTTGTATCGTGAACCCGTATATTCCCTATCTTTGTATCGTTATAGACCCGTATATTTCCTATCTTTGTATCCTTAACCCGTATATTCCCTATCTTTGTATCCTTAACCCGTATATTCCCTATCTTTGTGTCGTTAACCCGTATATTTCCTATCTTTGTATCCTTAACCCGTAAATTCCCTATCTTTGTATCGTTAACCCGTATATCCCCTATCTTTGTATCGATAACCCGTATATTCCCTATCTTTGTATCGTGAACCCGTATATTCCCTATCTTTGTATCGTTAATCCGTATATTCCCTATCTTTGTATCGTTATAGACCCGTATATTTCCGATCTTTGTATCGTTAATCCGTATATTCCCTATCTTTGTATCGTTATAGACCCGTATATTCCCTATCTTTGTATCGTTATAGACCCGTATATACCCTATCTTTGTATCGTTAACCCGTATATTCCCTATCTTTGTATCGTGAACCCGTATATTCCCTATCTTTGTATCGTGAACCCGTATATTCCCTATCTTTGTATCGTTATAGACCCGTATATTTCCTATCTTTGTATCCTTAACCCGTATATTCCCTATCTTTGTATCGTGAACCCGTATATTCCCTATCTTTGTATCGTTAATCCGTATATTCCCTATCTTTGTATCGTTATAGACCCGTATATTTCCGATCTTTGTATCGTTAATCCGTATATTCCCTATCTTTGTATCGTTATAGACCCGTATATTCCCTATCTTTGTATCGTTAACTCGTATATTCCCTATCTTTGTATCGTGAACCCGTATATTCCCTATCTTTGTATCGTTATAGACCCGTATATCCCCTATCTTTGTATCGTTATAGACCCGTATATTCCGTATCTTTGTATCGTTAACCCGTATATTCCCTATCTTTGTATCGTTAATCCGTATATTCCCTATATTTGTATCGTTATAGACCCGTATATTCCCTATCTTTGTATCGTTAACCCGTTCATTCCCTATATTTGTATCGTTAACCCGTATATTCCCCATCTTTGTATCGTTATAGACCCGTATATTTCCTATCTTTGTATCGTTAACCCGTATATTCCCTATCTTTGTATCGTTAACCCCGTATATTCCCTATCTTTGTATCGTAAACCCGTATATTCCCTATCTTTGTATCGTTAACCCGTATATCCCTATCTTTGTATCGTTAACCCGTATATTCCCCATCTTTGTATCGTTAACCCTTATATTCCCTATCTTTGTATCGTTAACCCGTTTATTCCCTATCTTTGTATCGTTAACCCGTTTATTCCCTATCTTTGTATCGTGAGCCCGTATATTCCCTATCTTTGTATCGTTAATCCGTATATTCCCTATCTTTGTATCGTTATAGACCCGTATATTTCCTATCTTTGTATCGTGAACCCGTATATTCCCTATCTTTGTATCGTTATAGACCCGTATATTCCCTATCTTTGTATAGTTAACCCGTATATTCCCTATCTTTGTATCGTTAACCCGTATATTCCCTATCTTTGTATCGTGAACCCGTATATTCCCTATCTTTGTATCGTTATAGACCCGTATATTTCCTATCTTTGTATCCTTAACCCGTATATTCCCTATCTTTGTGTCGTTAACCCGTATATTCCCTATCTTTGTGTCGTTAACCCGTATATTCCCTATCTTTGTGTCGTTAACCCGTATATTCCCTATCTTTGTGTCGTTAACCCGTATATTCCCTATCTTTGTGTCGTTAACCCGTATATTCCCTATCTTTGTATCGTGAACCCGTATATTCCCTATCTTTGTATCGTTATAGACCCGTATATTTCCTATCTTTGTATCCTTAACCCGTATATTCCCTATCTTTGTATCCTTAACCCGTATATTCCCTATCTTTGTGTCGTTAACCCGTATATTTCCTATCTTTGTATCCTTAACCCGTAAATTCCCTATCTTTGTATCGTTAACCCGTATATCCCCTATCTTTGTATCGATAACCCGTATATTCCCTATCTTTGTATCGTGAACCCGTATATTCCCTATCTTTGTATCGTTAATCCGTATATTCCCTATCTTTGTATCGTTATAGACCCGTATATTTCCGATCTTTGTATCGTTAATCCGTATATTCCCTATCTTTGTATCGTTATAGACCCGTATATTCCCTATCTTTGTATCGTTATAGACCCGTATATACCCTATCTTTGTATCGTTAACCCGTATATTCCCTATCTTTGTATCGTGAACCCGTATATTCCCTATCTTTGTATCGTGAACCCGTATATTCCCTATCTTTGTATCGTTATAGACCCGTATATTTCCTATCTTTGTATCCTTAACCCGTATATTCCCTATCTTTGTATCGTGAACCCGTATATTCCCTATCTTTGTATCGTTAATCCGTATATTCCCTATCTTTGTATCGTTATAGACCCGTATATTTCCGATCTTTGTATCGTTAATCCGTATATTCCCTATCTTTGTATCGTTATAGACCCGTATATTCCCTATCTTTGTATCGTTAACTCGTATATTCCCTATCTTTGTATCGTGAACCCGTATATTCCCTATCTTTGTATCGTTATAGACCCGTATATCCCCTATCTTTGTATCGTTATAGACCCGTATATTCCGTATCTTTGTATCGTTAACCCGTATATTCCCTATCTTTGTATCGTTAATCCGTATATTCCCTATATTTGTATCGTTATAGACCCGTATATTCCCTATCTTTGTATCGTTAACCCGTTCATTCCCTATATTTGTATCGTTAACCCGTATATTCCCCATCTTTGTATCGTTATAGACCCGTATATTTCCTATCTTTGTATCGTTAACCCGTATATTCCCTATCTTTGTATCGTTAACCCGTATATTCCCTATCTTTGTATCGTAAACCCGTATATTCCCTATCTTTGTATCGTGAACCCGTATATCCCTATCTTTGTATCGTTAACCCGTATATTCCCCATCTTTGTATCGTTATAGACCCGTATATTTCCTATCTTTGTATCGTTAACCCTTATATTCCCTATCTTTGTATCGTTAACCCGATTATTCCCTATCTTTGTATCGTTAACCCGTTTATTCCCTATCTTTGTATCGTGAGCCCGTATATTCCCTATCTTTGTATCGTTAATCCGTATATTCCCTATCTTTGTATCGTTATAGACCCGTATATTTCCTATCTTTGTATCGTGAACCCGTATATTCCCTATCTTTGTATCGTTATAGACCCGTATATTCCCTATCTTTGTATAGTTAACCCGTATATTCCCTATCTTTGTATCGTTAACCCGTATATTCCCTATCTTTGTATCGTGAACCCGTATATTCCCTATCTTTGTATCGTTATAGACCCGTATATTTCCTATCTTTGTATCCTTAACCCGTATATTCCCTATCTTTGTGTCGTTAACCCGTATATTCCCTATCTTTGTGTCGTTAACCCGTATATTCCCTATCTTTGTGTCGTTAACCCGTATATTCCCTATCTTTGTGTCGTTAACCCGTATATTCCCTATCTTTGTGTCGTTAACCCGTATATTCCCTATCTTTGTATCGTGAACCCGTATATTCCCTATCTTTGTATCGTTATAGACCCGTATATTTCCTATCTTTGTATCCTTAACCCGTATATTCCCTATCTTTGTATCCTTAACCCGTATATTCCCTATCTTTGTGTCGTTAACCCGTATATTTCCTATCTTTGTATCCTTAACCCGTAAATTCCCTATCTTTGTATCGTTAACCCGTATATCCCCTATCTTTGTATCGATAACCCGTATATTCCCTATCTTTGTATCGTGAACCCGTATATTCCCTATCTTTGTATCGTTAATCCGTATATTCCCTATCTTTGTATCGTTATAGACCCGTATATTTCCGATCTTTGTATCGTTAATCCGTATATTCCCTATCTTTGTATCGTTATAGACCCGTATATTCCCTATCTTTGTATCGTTATAGACCCGTATATACCCTATCTTTGTATCGTTAACCCGTATATTCCCTATCTTTGTATCGTGAACCCGTATATTCCCTATCTTTGTATCGTGAACCCGTATATTCCCTATCTTTGTATCGTTATAGACCCGTATATTTCCTATCTTTGTATCCTTAACCCGTATATTCCCTATCTTTGTATCGTGAACCCGTATATTCCCTATCTTTGTATCGTTAATCCGTATATTCCCTATCTTTGTATCGTTATAGACCCGTATATTTCCGATCTTTGTATCGTTAATCCGTATATTCCCTATCTTTGTATCGTTATAGACCCGTATATTCCCTATCTTTGTATCGTTAACTCGTATATTCCCTATCTTTGTATCGTGAACCCGTATATTCCCTATCTTTGTATCGTTATAGACCCATATATTCCCTATCTTTGTATCGACTACCCGTATATTCCCTATCTTTGTATCGTTATAGACCCGTATATTCCCTATCTTTGTATCGTTAACCCGTATATTCCCTATCTTTGTATCGTGAACCCGTATATTTCCTATCTTTGTATCATTATAGACCCGTATATTCCCTATCTTTGTATCGTTAATCCGTACATTCCCTATATTTGTATCGTGAACCCGTATATTCCCTATCTGTGTATCGTGAACCCGTATATTCCCTATCTTTGTATCGTTTACCCGTATATTCCCTATCTTTGTATCGTTATAGACCCGTATATTCCCTATCTTTGTATCGTTATAGACCCGTATATTTCCTATCTTTGTATCGTTAACCTGTATATTCCCTATCTTTGTATCGTTAATCCGTATATTCCCTATCTTTGTATCGTTAACCCGTATATTCCCTATTGTTGTATCGATAACCCGTATATTCCCTATCTTTGTATCGTGAACCCGTATATTCCCTATATTT
Source organism: Spisula subtruncata (assembly GCA_963678985.1). NCBI lineage: Eukaryota > Metazoa > Mollusca > Bivalvia > Venerida > Mactridae > Spisula > Spisula subtruncata. Next base: position 32,565,290 of record OY787673.1, on the reverse strand, counting down.
GTATCGTTATAGATCCGTATATTCCCTATCTTCGTATCGTTATAGACCCGTATATTTCCTATCTTTGTATCGTTAACCCGTATATTCCATATCTTTGTATCGTTTACCCGTATATTCCCTATCTTTGTATCGTTATAGACCCGTATATTCCCTATCTTTGTATCGTTAATCCGTATATTCCCTGTCTTTGTATCGTTTACCCGTATATTCCCTATCTTTGTATCGTTATAGACCCGTATATTCCCTATCTTTGTATCGTTAACCCGATCATTCCATATCTTTGTATCGTTAATCCGTATATTCCCTATCTTTGTATCGTTAATCCGTATATTCCCTATCTTTGTATCGTTATAGACCCGTATATTTCCTATCTTTGTATCGTTATAGACCCGTATATTCCCTATCTTTGTATCGTTATAGACCCGTATATTCCCTATCTTTGTGTCGTTAACCCGTATATTCCCTATCTTTGTATCGTTAACCCGTATAGTCCCTATCTTTGTATCGTTAATCCGTATATTCCCTATCTTTGTATCGTGAACCCGTATATTCCCTATCTTTGTATCGTGGACCCGTTTATTCCCTATCTTTGTATCGTGAACCCGAATATTCCCTATCTTTGTATCATGGATCCATATATTCCCTATATTTGTATCGTTAACCCGTATATTTCCTATCTTTGTATCGTTAACCCGTATATTCCCTATCTTTGTATCGTGAACCCGTATATTCCCTATCTTTGATTCGTTTACCCGTATATTCCCTATCTTGGTATCGTTAATCTGTATATTCCCTATCTTTGTATCGTTAACCCGTGTATTCTCTATCTTTGTATCGATAACCCGTATATTCCCTATCTTTGTATCGTGAACCCGTATATTCCCTATCTTTGTATCGTGAACCCGTATATTCCCTATCTTTGTTTCGTGAACCTGTATATCCCCTATCTTTGTATCGTTGATCCGTATATTCCCTATCTTTGTATCGTGAACCTGTATATCCCCTATCTTTGTATCGTTATAGACCCGTATATTCCCTATCTTTGTATCGTGAACCCGTATATTCCCTATATTTGTTTCGTTGATCCGTATATTCCATATCTTTGTATCGTGAACCCGTATATCCCTATCTTTGTATCGTTAACCCGTATATTCCCTACCTTTGTATCGTTATAGACCCATAGTACGTCCGTGGTATGATACTTGTGAACGTCCCAAATAATTACCTATATCAGACATACGTCGGTAGATTTCGACATAGAACCACATGTGTCGTGCGACGAAGAAATGTCAGAACACTTATGAGAGGGTTTTAACGAGGATCACTGTACTTACTTGGTAAGTTGAATAAATATCAATACATCAAGACAGTGACAATGACTCTGGTTACGCGAAACATAACATTGAACACTCGAAGCAAAGCATACTTCAAAGTCAATATCCGAAACAATCTGCTTAGTTGAAATATTTGTCATGGGCGTTCAACAAACAGTTTTGTGTTTATATGGTGCGTAAAGCTATCCCAATGAACAAGATGTCCTAATTGAATAATCATGGGACTTTTTGAGATATTTACAAATATTTTGAATTGTCACATGTTTTCGCGATATTTGTCACTTTTGATGTAAATAAATCTTGACTTGTATCAGTAACTTATTTTTACATCGTGGTTAGAGGTCGCAATATTGTCTGATTTTTATGAAACTTGGCAGCAATGATCATCGAAAGCTAATCTAGGTCAAATAAAATTTTGAGTTAACCGGAGCCAAAATCTAGGTCACTAGGTAAAAATAGAAAAAATCAAGATATAGTCACCAGGGGTCGCAATTTCGACCTTACACTTGTGAAATTAAGTCACAATGATCATCTAACAAAATCAAGGTCATGTGTGAAATTGGATTAACCTTAGTTAAAAACTAGGTCGCTAGGCCAAACAAAAGAACAAATCTTAAGAAGGCGCCCTTTTTACCTAATCTTTATAAAACCATGCCACATGGATCATGAAGACAAAATGTAGGTCAAAATCAATATTTGCTTATCATGAGTTAAAACTAGGTCACTAGGTCAAATAATAGACAAACCTTCATGCGCCAAAAAGTCGCATCAATTATTTTAACCAATCGACCTAATTTGGACCCAAATAACTCAATAACGCACTTGTCTTTGATGTTTTGAGATGAGCATTGTGACCAAGTTGCATAAATATTGGAACAGAATTGTGCATTTTGTACCTACACAGCGTTTTACTTTGATTTGAAATAGCGATCTATTTTTTGACCCCGGATGACCCAATTCATAACTTTGACCTAGAATTTGTTGATATTATTATTGTAACCAAGTTTCATAAATATAAGGTTAACATTATGACCTCTAGCGACTACACAAGGTTTTGTTACAATTTGACCTAGTGACCTAGTTTTTTACCCTTGATCATCCCTGTCATACCTTGGCCTTATTTTTGTTCAGATGATCACTCTGACCAAGTTTCATAATCATAAAGTCAAAATTGTGAATACAAATGCAATTGTGGACGAACAGAAAAAGAGAACAATCACGATATATTCGTGTATATTATCATTATTGTATACTGTCTAAACACTAATATCCTTTTTCCATTAGACACACATGTATACAACACATGATATGTGTTAATTTTAAACAAATTGGATTAATATTAAAGAAATGAATAAAACTTTTATTTCCTTTTCCAGGTGCTATTTTGAGTCATTTTGTCGACATTTGAATGGGTAGTATACCAACACGTAGACTGTAATATATATGAAAATTAAATTGTCTGATGATAAAATCAATATTAGTAATCGATAGAAGAAGGTTGTATCTTTCAGAAAATATAAGCTTCAAGGTGCAATTAGTAAATATTTAAAGACTTACACGGGAATTATTAGAACCTAAAATTCCCCATGTACGAGAGGTGTTCAACTTATTTATGAACAAAACATGAACACCGATTGCGCAATATTGAATGAAAATAATTGAAATATCTTTTTAAACCATGCGAGAAAATGTTTTAAGTTGAACATATAATCATTATACATTGTATATATCATTTGGTTAAAGCTTAAAACAACAATTTAGTAGATGATGTTGTTTTTCCTGTTTTTAAGGCAAAATGGCCCTTTTATAAGCATCAAGAAAGTGTTGGTAAATTTTTATTTTGCATTTTTAATGAGAACATCAGTAATATTTGTCGAAAGGCGTGTTGTTAAAATTATGTTTCCAGTAATTGTGAAATGACACCAAAAATTGAAAATTGCCCAACATTGCCAAAACCTACACTATAAAGTTAAATTGGTTTTATGATATCTATGATGAATCCATTAGCATTACGTGGAATAGTACCACAGATGGGAGTGTCCATAGAAACGGTCGGTGACATTATTTCGAAACAGTTTAATGCATAGTTCTGGGAAAATGCGTAGTTCCTACGCTGAAAATCAAGAAAAACATGCCTCGCCGCCAAAAGTCTTGGAATCTAGAAATGCGAAATAAACAACATTATGTGGAACAATGGTTTCATTATGGGGAAGCAATATTGAATCTTAAAGAATGTTATGATTGATTATGGTATGCTATTTTAGAAAAGGTTACAGGGATAGGGAGAATTTCATAATTGTCCAGCATTGTGTGTTCGCGGCCGGTTTCACGGAAAGGCATGGGGTTTGTTGTTATGGAAATACGCACATCAAAATCAATATCAAATTGACGAAATTGAAGGCTGTGGTCTATGTACTGTGATAGCCTGAGGCAACGTCCGAAGTCTGAATGCATCCGGGACCGTGTCAGTTTTACTTGTCAGTCGTGATTTGCATCACTAGCGATTATATCGCCGTTATTATCATTTTACATGTATAAGAATAATTTAGGAGTGCATAGTTGATAGAAATTCAGTATAAATCTTCGTCTAACCTTTTAATAGAGCTCGGCAAAGCTTTTCGACTGTCGTAGTGATATCGAGTTATCTGCCCAATGAAAGAACCTGCTAAGAACCTGCTGTAACCATGGCGCAGTAATATTGTCGACATGGAAGTTATTATTGTTATGTTCAACATCCATATATCATATTGAGTTTATATTTGTATGTATATTTAGCAATGTTATTGTCAATGATTAAGTTGCTGCTCCTGTATCTTGCATTATATTTGTCCTGCTCGTCGAGCCAGTACGAACTATTTGTTTACCCATAATGCGTAATGCTGGGGCATAGTTGGCGCTAACATTTGAATGCTGTTATATTGCATCCAGTCTAAATTGCTGCTACTTATTTGTTGTATGAAGCGGTCTTTATAGTGTATTTGTACTAAATGACTTATATTGTGTAAATATACGGTTATAAAGTGCTAGTCTACCAAATGCTGCACTTAGCCTTATCACCCTACTTAGCTGGCACTTTGTGTCCTGCGATATGATTGGTCGCCAGCATGCCAGCATCAGCGCAAGCATTACGCAGGGTATATAAGGAGGTCCGCTGCCAGCATTGTCAGCCCAGCATTGACCATTAGATCGAGCACTTGACTCTTTTCGTCACTGTTAATATCGAACTTATTACTTTGAATACTAGAGAAGATATATTAACAATTATTTAGACCGGCATTTATTTAATAAGGTCTATATCTGACAGTGCTTGCTGCGGCTCACCTCCCCCACCCCCACTTTTTAGTTGTTATTGTCGTTTTGACTGTTTTCCTGACTTGTTGTTAGTTTAAATATATATTTGCAAAGCCTTATAGATACGGGATAAAGACCGATCCCGTCCATTAAACTTATGTCCCCTTAAAAACTGTTGTTTGTTTATTTAATTTGTAATTTGGTTTTGTAACACTGTATAGACCTAGTGAGAAGTGGCTCACAGTACGAACCGTAAAAGTGTTATGTATCGTTCCTAGTGACTGTTCCAAGAACATACACTCATTAAATGTTATAAGTACACCAACACAGTACATAGCGTTACAGTGCAAAAAGTCGGTCGGTCGACATGCCGAATGGTTTTTCAATAATAACTCCAAAACGATTGGACCTAGGATTCTTAAATTTTAGGCGGAGATTATCCATCCTCCAAAGATGGCTCGACTCAATTTCAAGGTCATTTGGATCAAAGGTCAAACTCACAATGACCTTTGAACACACAACACCAACTGGTCCGCACCATAAGAAATATAGGACCTAAGATCGTAAAACTTTACAGAGAGATTGCTTATCATCTGATGAAGGCTCCTAATAATTTTGAGGTCAATAGGTCAAAGGTCAAGGTCATGGCAACCTTAGCTACACTAGGCTAATTACGGTCATGAGACGTTTATGTTTCACAAACCTCTCTTGTACGGTCTGTTATCGTAATTCTTCCGGTTTTGTGTTTTCCTGGTGTGGGTATTGATGGACAATGTCTGTGCAACATTTTAAGAGTTCTTGTGAAAATCATTTGTTTTGCATGTGCATTTTGCATAATTTGAAAATTCACGGTTCACTGCTCACAGCGTGCGAATAATAATCATCGAATTATTGGATATTGCTGCTATACTACTCGCATGAAGACATGCAAAAAATAAACATGACATCATGCATAATAAAAAAGATATACGCATTACATGTTGGTGTACTTATAACATTTAATAAGTGTAGTGTTTCGTCCAGATTCACATTCAAGTCACCATATACAACGCCAAATAAAAAAAACTTAAGAATATAACTTTGATATATATTGTAACCAAACTGTGGATGTCGAAGCCTTCTCGTGCTTTAACAATATAATTTCCATCTGGTTGATACTAAAACAACGATTAAAGAATAAAAATGTAAACGTAATTATTACGAGTTTCGGACCTTCAAAACGCAAATAACAACACCCTCTACCCTAATGTTGATTATGATTTAACCGTAACGTATTGGCAATTAACAATTATTATCCATACTTCCTGATACACTACTTTATACAATATTTTTAGTTTTTATACAATTTCATTGTTAGGGTAACGCAATATTGATGTTCATTTTCTGTTCATAAATAAGTTGAACGCCGCTCGTAGTATGAAATAAGGACAATGCTGAAATTGCTATCAAGAGTGACCTTAAACATGTCGATTGTTTTGTATTTTCCCCACTGAACACGCATATTTGACATTTTGTTTGTGGTTGATAATAATCTATAGATGATGAAAAAGCAAAGAAACTCTGTTTTGCAATTTGTTTGAGGTTGACCATACTTTTTAGCTTCAATGACTGGACTATTAGTATATTAAACAGAACAGAAAGTGTTAAAGACACCGAATACATAATGCATAGTCTAATATATATATATTATATATAAACACTACATGCATAGAGAAAAAAGAAAAAGCAAAAGAAAGATGTATATAGCCTGATTACGAGGACAGAAACTACTAGTGAAATGCTATTACTTTCATTCCGTACTATAAAAGCTTTATTAAAACAGATTTATTTCTAGTTTTGAAGTAATTCAATCAACTGAAAAAACACTTCGTCTTTGGTAATGATACTTTGGGATATAGAATATTAGTATATTTCTGTATAAAACATATAAGAACAATGTATAAGTAAAACAGTTTAATGGACATGGCAGGAAATTACTCGGTATACGTACATGCGGTTGTCGGGGCTTAGAACTAAAATGGGAACATGCAATAACATTGTTTAATCCTAACCTTAACTAACTGATAAATAAAGGGAAACAATTACATCGTGCTTATATCGATGGAGTAAGGCATAAATTATGGTCTAAATATATAAGGTTGGGAATCAGATGAAACAGTTTAAATATCATGAAATATATTTATTTTTGAGTTAGATCTAGAGTAAAATATTGAAATTAATTGAACATTTCATTAACATGTACTATCTGTGTAACACAAGGTGCACGCTTGTCGCCATTTTTTGTATAGCCCGCTTGCGGAGAGCGAGGCTTAGTCGACTCGCCATTTTTGGTCAAGCCTGCTTGCGGAGAGCGAGGCTTAGTCGCCGTTTGTTGTCGAGCCCGCTTGCGGAGAGCGAGGCTTTGTCGCCATTGTTTGTCGAGCCCTCTTGCGGAGAGCGAGGCTTACTTACCATTTTTTGACGATTTTGTCCGGACCATAACCTTGTGATAATACAAAAATGTATGACCGATCTTGCTTATATTTGGCATGTCATGGGGCGGAACGTCCTCTCTGAGCCCCAGCTTTCTATCTTAAAGGTCAATGTCACAGTTGGAGGAAATGTCAAATGTCATATTCATGCTTGTCCAGATCTATATCTCTTGTATTTGGCATGAATGTGCTTTCATACATTTGACATATAGTTGGTTGAGATACATGACCAATATTCTGATTGATCATGCTAAAATTGCGTCTTCTAGTGACTATACAAGGATTTCCCATGATTTGACATAGTGACCTAGTTTTTTACCTCGGAAGCACCCATATCTGATTCGACCTCGATTGTCTTATGATGATCATTGTTATAAAATTTCATGAAGATTAGACACAGATTGTGACCTCTAGTGAATACACAAGGGTTTTCTATGATTTAGCCAAGTGATTTTGCTGTTTTACCCTGATTTACCCAATATCGAACTTGACCTAGATTTTGTTGAGATGGTCATTGTGACCAAGTTTCAGAAGTATTATGAGATCTCTAAGCACGACAAAATAATCAAATACTAAACACGTCCCAATATATTTTCACCAGGAACAACATCACCTCGTTGTGATCATTGAAGATGCACTAGTCAATCGAAACACCAGCTCTCTCAACCCAAGGCAGTGGAATGTAAGTGTATACATTTAATATTTACATTTAATATTATGAATTATGTGAATGCCTATCTTTCATTTGATGTTCCTTTAAACTTCCCTGCCAATACTGTATATTTCTGGTATGTTTGAAATTGAAATGCCAATATATAGTACCTTGATCCTGCTTACCCGGTGAGCCCCAGTTTTGTTATCTTTACAGCAAATATTCCCTAATAAATCAAGCCGAATTGTCGGTTTTTGTTCCAGATTTACGACAAAGGTATTTCATCCTACCAGTAGGCCTTTATCCTGCCAAATTCACCCAGTAGTGTAAACTAAAGCTTTATTAGGTTATGTCAGCTTTAAACGGTCATTCGGTCACGTGATAATGGGACTACTTTCGACCCCCACTTCAACCATGCCATTCAGTGTTGACGTCGAACCTTACATACTTAATTATTGGAGCCGAGCTGGGTATACGTAATCATTATTACGTCGTAGGCTTATTTTGATCTATTTATACAGTCTAAGAATCTATTTGACAAGGGGAACATTCTCGTCCTTCACTTTAAAAACGGGAATTAGCTGTGTGGCGTCATCACAATATTGGATTTCTAGGACGCCATATTGATTCATTTCGACGAGAAGCGATTTTGAAACACAAAATACACTTACAGACAGTGAATGCTTCGTTAAATTACAGGTTTGTGTACATTGATCATAAAAATTATATGAATTGAAGCGCCTTATCAAATTTTTAAAGTTTTAAGACTTGTTTTTTAATGAATGAAATCATGTATTGTGTTTAAAACATGTAGCAGGATAAATAGAACACTAGGATTAGTGTCTTAAAACTTGAATTTATTGGATTCGTCTCCGGAAGGCTCATACGGCTCGGCAAGCGTCGCCGTATAAACCTTCCTATAACTCATCTAATAAAACCAAGAGTACATCTAGAAATGCAGCACTTGGGTTACTGTCAACATATACTGAGTACATCTAGAAACACAACACTGGGGTTAGTGTCAACATATACTAAGTACATCTAGAAACGCAACACTGGGGTTACTGTCAACATATACTGAGTACATCTAGAAACACAACACTTGGGTTATTGTCAACATATACTGAGTGCACCTAGAAACGCAACACTGGGGCTACTGTCAACATATACTGAGTACATCTAGAAACACAACACTTGGGTTATTGTCAACATATACTGAGTACATCTAGAAACACAACACTTGGGTTATTGTCAACATATACTGAGTGCACCTAGAAACGCAACACTGGGGTTACTGTCAACGTATAGTGAATACATCTAGAAACACAACACTTGGGTTATTGTCAACATATACTGAGTGCACCTAGAAACGCAACACTAGGGTAACTGTCAACATATACTGAGTACATCTAGAATCGCAACACTAGGGTAACTGTCAACCTATTTGGTAGCCAAGTATCTATACCATGTGGTTTGTGATGTAGTATTTGTCCAACAATGCAAGATAACATTCGGCACAAAGCCATCAGCAAAATCAGGACGGTATAATAGAAGTCAGCATTAAAAAATAATGTAAGACACAGTACATGACAGAACGAGAAAAGCAAATGTATAAATCCCGGTTGTCATAAAGCTAAATGACATAAAGTTTCATAAAATGTGACACAATCGTGACACCAAGTGTCCAAATAACGGCTTGATTTGACCTCATGCCAATCACTGGAATACCTAGGTTCTGCTATCTGAAGTTATAGAAAGTTGACTGAAACCGTTAATATTTTGTTCGTTGACATATTTTATTGCGAGTCCTGGCCGTTCATGTCGAGAATAAATACGGGCAAAAAGTTGTTCTCTTTCGCACACAAATATTCAACGACAAAGATGTTATTCATACTCGGCACGCGCGTTGATGTCTCATGTAAAAAGGTCAAGAATAAAATAAGTACGGTTAATTTTAATTGTATTTTTGAACGATTTTTCTTGCATCATTCTAAGACAAGTATTACGTACCATACCACATAGTATTTCCGTAAAGGTTATTATTACAGAATAATTCCAAGCATAAAATAAAGCATTGCCCTACCTGAATATTTCCAAATTTTTGCCTGAGCGACCTTTTACGATGTCCTATATAATGGCGTATTGCTTCAATTTCACAACCGATTTAATATTATCTACCTTAAGATATATAATCTCATTCACTCATGTTAGTGGTGAAGGACAATTGTTTGGGTTTAATATTAATAACGATGAGAAAAACATGCATATATGAACCTACTTACATTTCTTATCTGTACTGTACAAATAAAGGAATGTTACCCTGTAAAATAACCAGTCAAAACCTTTGTGAAAGCGCAGTAAGATAATATTATAAACTTAATAATACATACTTTCAATAAAAGGTATTTCACTGCAAGTTTGTTCATTCTTTGGTATACCAATTTTTTAAAAGGGCAGATAATTCGTATGTTAAAACTGTATAGTTCATTAATGGACAATGCTTTAATAATTTTTTGAATCAACTAAGTAATATTTAAGAATGTTTTATAACCATTACTATTATGACGTCATAATTCATGATTTCATAACAACTAATGGGTAGTGAGGATAACTTGAAATATAGTCGAAATATCGGAAACTACTGGAGCTTCTTTGGTATTCTTCAATAATAAACACTTGAAAGCTTCAGCAATACATTATTCTGTATTTTGATAATCCTTTCCTCTAATTACACAAGGTATAAATGTAAAGTTTTATAACAATTTTAAGACATTGGAGACGCCGTTACATCCTCTTTAACTCAAGGTTGGATGTTTGTTTTGGATATATGCATGTATAGTGATTGGGATATAGATAAACCATGTTTTTTAGCCGTGACTTATTCATGCAGGGAGGTTTATTCGCCCTCAAAGGGTATAGTTACAGGGTATGCATTAATACTTAATGTGTTTCACCACTGTTGAGTTAGGTGTATTGTGAGCGTCTGGCAACCGATATCAAATAAAACAAAATGCTTAAAATTGATTTTTCAGCATCCTCCGATGTCTTAAAATTGCGATCGTACTGAATAGTTATTACGATAATATAGTTTTAATGAAAATACAGAAACACCCTAAGCACAATCCCTACGGATGATTTATTCCAAATGATATTAAACACCCAATCTAGCGAATTAGTTACAACGTATTTAAAACGTAGTTCTATGCATCAATATCAAAATTGTTAAATAGTTTGAAACAGTATCCCGAGCATTTCAGAGAACCTTTTTTGCATTTATGCCTGAAGAATATAGACTTATACATGCAGTAGAACACGAATTAAAACTGTAAGCACCTTATATTATGCACTATTTAAAAAAAAAAGAATAATCGCGAAATCTGAATACAACGGGTACAAAACGCTGATTAATCTTGTTACCTCCCCTGTTTTTAGCATTCCTGAAATCAATTAAAGTGCAATTAAAATAAACTAGCCGAGCAAGTGTCATGAAATTTTGCATGAAGCTTCGATATTTGTCACTCTTCTTGTTGCATGCATGAAAACAGTATGTTGTTCAACGATTTTTCATGTTTAACTCAAAAACGAAATTTTACAAATTTTAAAATATTATTAAAAAAATCAAAGAACTTGCATTTATGTAGTATTACATAAAATGTACTGTTTGATTCCTTATATACGAAATTGTATGTATACCAAATTTTACGAGGATTTAAGTAAAACTTTTGCTGTAAATTACAATTATCACTTTTTAGGGGTTGTCCCAAAAATCCAAGAATATCTCAAAAACTAGTCGAGCAAAACTGTTGGGATTTTCCGTAAATGTGTTCTTTATGAACATAACAGGTTTTATATAAGTTGTACAGAACATTCGAACACCGGTGAATCACCTTAAGCAATATAATTATTATGTGACCAATACATGGCTATGGAACGCCTTAACGTTCTTATATAAGCAAACAGTTCGATATTAGGTAAATATCGCTGAACATAAATCCATGCGACCACTATATAATGACAAAATCTCTATCTATTAATATAACAGATGAATAAATTATGACAAAACATTAATATTGTATGTTAATAAATGGGTGGTTTGATATGAACCCTGTTATTTGTTCGAGGGCAGTCGTATTGGCCTGAGGCCGCTATAGACAAATGACAGGGTTAATATCAAATAACCCATTTATTGACAATTATATTAAATTTAAGTAAGTATCAATTATTTTTAAATTTTCTTCGCATGTAACGTTAGCACATCAAACTAGACCGACAAAAAAAACTGCGAAAAATGTGATTTTTTTATTATTTCAGATTGTTGAATCCCAGGCCGTGATAGAGTGGAAGCATGGCTTTTATAAGACTTGGTCAATGATGAGTTATAGGGCTAATAATTGATAGGTGTTTGATAAATAAAGATATAACTTCTTTATATGTAGAGAAAACATTTATAAAAAAAGGCATAACTTCCTTATATAAAGATAAAACATCAATATATCAAGGCATATTTTTTAATATGTAGATAAAACATTTTTTATATCTATATATAGAGATTTTGCCATTATATAGTGGTCGCATGCATTTATGTTCAGCGATATCGACATTATATCGAACTGTTTGCTAGTTGAGATTGGTTAATTATCCCTATACCCATACCGATGTCTATGATTGTTTCCTACGATTCATATCGAGGGGTTTTCTCACACGTTCAATCACTTACTTATTAAGAGAGTGTACCGTTGACTTCATGCTAGTGTTATTTTAACCAGAATTTTGTTAGGCCAGACCTTTTTTCCCATTATTTTATCAGTATTTTATGAGGCTTTTATATATTGTTGATAAAATATATTTTAAATATTATTTAAACAGTATTTTGGTGAGGCGTTTGTATGTTTTTGATAAGATATGTTTTTATAACAGTCTATTAAACCCTTGCTTCATGAATGAGGTAGAGCATAATAGAATAGTGCGTGCATACTTGTTCATGAAGACAAGGTTTATTAGATTCCAACCGACTTGGTATTTGTTCCACTTTTTCAACAAACACAATGGCGACAAGATAAGCCAAACGACTGTTGAAACAAGTAGTTCAAACACTCAGTTTTATATTGTAGTTGATAATGAGACAATGCTTGATTACTCTTTCAAAATCGACATTTTTGGTGTTATTGAAATAATAACGAGCTAAAATAGAATATACAATAAAGTTTTATTAAAAAAAATTAATCTGAGTCACTCGAAATATCAAGGGCGCGAAGGATTATTGGCATTTTTTTGGTCATGAACTTGTTGTACAATTCGTGATTCTCCTTCATCAAATCTACAAGACGCCTCTTCCTCGGTCTAGGAGCTGCATTGTTATCGTCCCCACTATCGGAGTCAGACATCTGAGCTGCTGCTGCATCCATCCTGTCACGCCGAGGGGCAGGTCCTGGTTGGGGAGCAAGTCCTGGATGGGGAGCAAGTCCTGGTTGGGGAGCAGGTCCTGGTTGTACATCAGGTCCTGGATGGGGAGCAGGTTCTAATTCGGGAGCTGTTCCTGGTTGGGGAGCAGGTCTTGGTTGTTCATCAGATTCTGGTTGGGGAGCAGGTCCTGGTTGGGGAGCAGGCCCTGGTTTGGGAGCATGTCCTGATTGGGGAGCAGGCCCTGGTTGGGCATTAGGTCCTGGTTTTTGCCAAAGTTTAGAACTCGACTTGATGACTATATTCAGTGGCCATCTGAAAACGAATGGCGGTTCATGAGAGGTTTTTGGCCGAAAATAAGTAGTGCTGTTGGTGCCATTGATGGAACTTCCCACGAAATATATCGGCCAATGACTGAGCCCGAGCAACAATATTATTCTGGGCACAGAAAATATCATGCAATACATTCGCAGATAATTGTTGATGTGAATGGTTTTATACGGCACATTAAGAGTGGCTTTTTAGGGCACCTGAATGATGCACAGCAGTTTGGTTTAATGAAGCAGATAGGCATGGAATTAACATTTCCCAAGGAGTGTGTTGTTTTAGGGGACAAAAATTACTCTAACCGTGGCCATATAATGACCCCTTACACTCCTGCACAGCTTGCACGGAAAGGGCGCAGAAAGAGACGGCAATGTGAAAAGTTGAATCGATATATGAGGGAATACCGGGTGCGCGTTGAGAACACCATTGGCGAATATAAAAGATGTAAAGTGATTGCTACATTATGGCGCCACTCGAGACATTTCATTTCAAATGTTATTTTTATTTGTGCAGCACTTTTGTGCCGACATAAAATAATAAACACAATTCCGTAAATATGCGTGTCCTTATTTATTGACTATACCTATAAATTAATTTTGAGATGCCCCCCTAACTTTAGCCAATATTAGCTATCGTAGACATAGAAATAGGCATAGGGATAAATGACAAATCTCAAGTATAAGAGAGTTAAGGCGTTCCATACATGACACAATAGTAGGCGTTTAACCAGGTACATATATATTCAAATACCATGACCGAAAAATGTGAGATTCCGTCACGGCTCAAAAAACATGGTTAATCTATACTTTACTTCTTTGTACTAACTTGACCAGATAAAACTGAGACTCCTTGTATAATAAGTAAAATGTCCGGTGATAACGGTATATAATAAGTTAGCATACAAATCGAATATAACACAGACGGACAAGTTTTACAGAGTTTTATGAGTGTCAGTTTAATCTGGTCAAGCTATACAAACACACTTGTCGATATATTGTGTATACAATAAAGTTGTCAATTCCTGACTTGGTGGATTTTTTGCTTGGCCTAAATAGTATTGGATATATCAATATAACGATATATACCACACTTTGTATGTTTATCACAGCAAAGGGTTTAATCCTACATTTTTTCTGCTGGTTGATAGGTCAGCTACAGTACGCTGTAATCTAAATAATCGATTTCCACGTAAATGTATTTTTATTCCGTCCCAGTTTAAATTTGTTATCTTCACAGCAAAGATCCCCTAATTTATCAACACAAATAATCGTCTTGATAAAGAAGCGATCATATTGAAATTGCCGGCTATATTTGATCTAGATTTACGACATTAGTTATTGTCAAATGTCTGCAGGACTTCAAACAATCTAAATGATCTAAACGGAACATGGATGTTTGCTAAATATACTGAGTACATCTAGAAACGCAACACTGTGGATACTGTCACCATAGGTCAAAGTCGTTATGATTGACAATTAAACTGAATTTACTACATGGCATTTAATTCCAATCTAAAATACACCTGTGACATAGTATCACATGGTGCTCCCGGTGAATCTAGCAGTGTATGTGTGTATTGTCCGGGTAAAAAATAATCCATCTCGATGAATTATATATGCATGACGCCCAACAAGATATTTAGCAGTATATGAATCAGTAGTGAGTATGTTGTGTGATTTATATCACAAGGGTAGTTAAATGCGTCTAGTGTGGTTGACAAACATGTCGTCAACCGCTGGCTAGTATCTAGCGAAAAGAGATCCGTGTTCGTAACCCTCACCTACCAGTACATACAATGCAGCCTATACACTACAAATGCTCGCACAGTGCCTCCAAGTGGCAACGCACTGTTACTGGTTACACACGTTTCCAGACTAAACTGCTGTGGTATATCGGGGCAGCAAGGGCCCTAGAGGTGTAGTGTGTAGGCCCACCGGCGCGTGGACATGCCCTAGCACTCACCAACCTTGCCCAAGCTATGGAAGTATAGCCGACTAGATGAGAGCCGTTAGTCCTGATAGGCAACCCATCGTGGAGAAGACAAACTCTGATGTACAAATCCGGGAGATTATGACTCGTGAGCCTTGATTGGCAACTATTCTAGAGGAAAGAAACCTTGTACACAATTGACCCGTTCTCAGGTCGGGTGTTATCTCCAGGCTAACATCATTGCATAGCAAAACCAAGTTTGCTACGGAAACACCAATAAATAATAAACCTAGCATAGACGCCTTCAAGCCGGTATGACTGCCCTACTTGCCAAAATATCGACACATTACAAAAAATAAATGTTATACAGTTTGTACACATATGACCGAACGAAAACAAAATATACACAAGTGACAAGTTGCGGTTATCAAAAAGGTAATTGACCTAAAGTTTCATAAATATATGCCACAATCGCGACACCTAGTCGAATGAAGGGTTTGATTTGACGTAGTTCCAATAACTGGACTAAGTAGGTTTTGCTATCTGAGGTCCTATAAAGCTTTCTAAAATTGTTACTACTTTGTTCATATGTTCTAACGCGATTCCGGGACGTTCATATCGAGAATGAATACGGTAACAAAAGTTTTTAAACTTTTCGCATACAAATATTGAGTGACAATGATATTATTCATATTGGGCATGAGCGTTGATGTCTCATGTTAATTGGTTAAGAATGACATAATTGCGTCAATTTTAAATTCATGTTTTCGGGTTTTCTTGCATCATTCATAGACAATAATTACGTCCCATACCACGTGGTATTTTCCATATTGTTTATAATTACAGTATAATAACAAGCATAAAATAAAACACAATGTGCCATACCTGAATATTTCCCACAATTTTCCTGATCAACCTTATACGATGTCCTCTAATACCGGTGTACTGTGTCTTGTTTCGATTCCCAACCGATTTAATCACACCAACCTTAAAATATCTAATATTTCTTCACTCATGTTAGAGGTGAAAGGATTTTGTATGAGCTATATATTGGTAACGTTGATAAAACATGCGTACATCAACCTACATACATTTCTCATCTGTGGAAATAAATCAATGCACAAAACAAACACATTTAAGCCCTTCATATTTATCTCTTGGTGAAAAGTCGTAAATCACTGTACACTTAACCGCTTTAGAAACGCAACGTTTTTGAGGATTGTAATTCTTGTATCGATTATTAATTTTTATTTTGTTTCATGGTAAATCAATAAATAGGACGATAGTCTGATGCCTGGTATGATTTGTCACGAAGAAAAATTTCAATTTAATCCATTACTCCATATTGACGTCATGTTGATGATCTTCATGTGACGCCAGAACGGATCCACTTGGTGTGACATTTTGACTGACAAATTGACGGCAAACGATACCCAAACCAAAATACAATAAAAAAGATTGAGGTTTGTTGCATACGTTGCCACTCTTTTAGGATACATCCTTGTACTATATACGTACTGTAAACTGATATGTGACGTTTTTTTGGCAAACAAGTTTAATTATCGTCTTTTGACGATATTACGACTTGCGCAGTGTTTTTCAAGAATTACTTTACATCTACGATTGTCTGTGCGAGATAAACTGACGATAAAAACATGGTAACACGATGGCACCATACCCATGTTTATTTGAAGACACCACTTCGGTCAACAAACTGTTCTGTTTTACCTATACCTTGAAGTCAATGAAGCGTACGATTTAGGAACTTTGCTATAATATACATTCCGTAACATTTTAATTACAGTTTATTGTGGTCTATTTTGAAAATATCTTCATTGTTTCTGTTTTCTTATGTACCCTGACATATTTCTTTATCGACTTCCGGTTATAGGTTTAAGATGCCATATACATAGGAAAGGTTTAATCGTAACCACCGGACACAATGCAGCATGCATATAATGTATGCTAGATAGGCAAACTCTTATTGACAGCCCATGTTACGACTGTGGAGATCACTGCATTTTTTCTGATGAAGCTAAACTTGAAGGCTCCGATGGCCGCCAAGAAGGGCACAATCAACCAGAAGCTTCCGAGCGTTTAGGGAGTTACGTATTTTCCTTGTAAATATGTATAATAACATTCAAATATCCGATATTTTCAAAAAGGTGTATGTTTTGTACAGCAGATTGCAACTTACCAATAAATCACAATTTTTTCGGTCACTACGTTTCGAGGTTCGGTTCAGTAACCTCTCAAAATCCATTACAATAAAAATTGCACACACGATACTTCGTGTATTGAATTCACATGCTGCCAAATTTTACTAAAATGGAAGAACCTTAACTGACTAAAAAAATTCAAAAACCCACTATCGCGTTTTTAAAGCGGTTAAGTGTATTTCATACTGTACTGTATACTAGTATTTTACGTATTTCACGAGTCATTATCATAGACGCAGTTTGGCTTGTTTTCTTTATGTATACAGAATGTATATGTAGTCTAAGAAACAGAGGCGCAGTGTTGCAATCGTGAGTACCTTTTTGAATTATGTGACATGGAACGTATTATTAGCCTAGTGTCGGGTTCCGACAGGTGGCACGAGCAGTCAAAAATATATTTCTTTAAAACATCCACCAGGAAATAGGCTCTTAAGTAGCTTCGTGTGATGTTGATCGTAAATATGTATGATTCCTATAAGTAAGTAGTGCTTACGACCTTCTCGTTCTAACGCCGCGATATTTGCTTCCTTGTTTGTGGTTGTGGTATTGTACACGTATATAATGGTTTTCTCGTTGGTGATACAGTTGATTGTTTGTTTTAATGTGGTTTTAATAGGCATATGTATTTACGGTTTTTAATTGGAGTGGAATACATTTACTGTATCGTAAAAACATATTATGAACCATATTGTTCGATATAAATGCATACACGACTCGTGGAGAGCTTCTGTTATCATCATGCTGTTCAATGTGAGATATTATTCGTCTTATACAGATTGAGTCAAACTGGTACTGCGGTGTAAGGTACCATCATGTCACGATGAAACACGGGTATATACTGGTATCATCCTACTATCTGGATAGTACAGTTTTGATAGTTTGCTAAAGTATCCACAAGGTGATATGGGTTGCGGCTGCGTATCCCGTTTGAGCAGTTGATGGTAGTTCATAACACAAATTGAGAGCGCGGTCGTTAGTTGTTAGACATGCGCATTGGAAGAGGTAAATCGAAGGTTCGAATCCCGACAGAAGCCGGTATAAAACTGATTTGGTCTGTCGGTTTTCAGTGTGCTAAACTGTCAACCAAGTGATCTTGGTTGAATATCCCGTTTGACAGTTGATATTTGAATTTTATGACATAAGTTCAGACCGCATTACTCATCTGCGAAATAGGCTTGATTTTTGTTGCTTACATTGCAATAGATATAGAGGATCTATCACGAGTTGTCAATTGATATAAATTTATATTAAACGAGTTTTGGAAATTTAATTATGCGAGCCTTTGGCACTTTAATTTGCGTAACCATAGTATTAATGATTTCTCATTAATGCCAATTGAAGTAGTTAATCATCGAACTGACCGATTGTGTAAAGAGACATTTTGGATTCATAAATTACAAACACTACCTCCAAACGGACTGAATTCGAAAGCATTGTTTAATGTATAATCAGTGATTTTGTTGTTCAATACTAAGAGGTTAATACACGACACAGCCGGGCCGGAAGGCGATAATCGGACCGGAAAATTAATAATCACCGCGAGGGCTTTAGCCCGAGGGTAATTATTCATGCCGGGCCGATTATCAACTTCCGGCCAGGCTCTGAAGTTTATTAAAGTCTTTAATACAATTGTTCAATTCAAAAACTCAAAGGGAGTAACAACAACTCACGTTTAGTAAATTCCATGGGGATCTACAGTCATTTATGATGAAAATCTTGTACATTCATAAAATTGTCAAATCAATTTCAACGTAACGTCATTTTAGCTCCAACATGACGTCATTTTGACTCCAACATGACGTCATTTTAACCTGGAAAACGTAACGTGAGTCCGTTCAACGGTCCGATTACGATTATGAGATTGCAGACCGGGCCGATAGGCGATAATCAATCACGTGATGGTCATAATCAGCCTGAAATTGGCTCATTTTTGTTATTATATTTAGTAACAAGTGTATTAACATTCGTTTATTCCTATTAATGTTTTTTTATACATATACTTCTATAGGAATTAATGTTTTTTGATTCGTATATTATTGAACTCGAACTTAATTAATCTGTTACATTGTATGTTTTTTCCGCAATAATGCGACGTCATGCTACGTTAACGTCATGACGTCACATCCGTTGTTTTGTTATTGTTATTCTGAAGAAGGCTTCGGCCGAAACGTAAATTTAATACAATACTTACAATATAGATCTACGTGTTGTTGTTGAATTGCTAATTATTATTGTTGATTGTTAAGAACATTCCCCGGCCATATATGTGATGTGTTTACGGGTCAGAGGTCACCTGCAGATACACACCAATCAGAGGCAATATACCAACTTCCACCTGCGCATGCGCGCACCTGTTGACTTTCTCTTTGCAACTCGGAACATATCTAGAAAGACGTACAAAATCACCTCTTTTGTCTAGGTATGTCCTATTTACCACATATGGTTGCTCAAGTGTAACCATTTATTAATACTACAAATGTGTAAATACCCTCCGTGGAAATGTTTATATATTCTGTATGTCTGTGTAATGGGGTTGCCTTCAAACTAACGACCTATCTGAATGTAGAGATACATTCTAGTATCTAGTTGGTGTCGCTTTATACGTTGCAATAATGGGCTGATGAAGTTGCTTATTCCGTTGCATTTGTCTGTTACGTGTCCAAAGTATTACATTAGAATGTGGATAACACTTCTCTATATAAAAGAAACTAATGTTGGTAAAATTATGACAATGAACTCAAACTTGAATGATTTATGTACAACTTTATTATCCACATGTTGTTAAAGAAAACGAACATCGTTATATATATATATTACAGTAATTGTTTGTATTAAAGTACATGCGATAAAACAAACTAAATATGTATTGTAAAAAACTGTAGATACATTATATTAGCTAGTCGCTTTCGATGTTACAAGCTGGGGGGGGGGGGGTAAAGATGCTTATTTCTCCGTTGTATTTGTGTGATGTATATACACTGACATCAATTGTACAATACATTGTTATAACATATCTCGAGTAAACATAATTCACAAGTCGTACACTCAGACAACAAATCCTGGTCAAAAGATGACAGATGAACTCCAAAACTTCGATAATACATGTACATCTTTATAATCCACATCTTGTGAAAGATAACGAAATTTGTTACATTCATTGTTTGTATCAAAGTTCATGCGATAAAACTAATGAATATGTATTAAACATGGTATATACACAATTTAGTCATACGAATATATATTACATCAAGTTAGGAAAATATAGCTAGCACAATCAATTACATTTGAGCCGTTCTCCAGGAAAACCGGGCTTAATGACATTGCATTGTAATTATGCAATAAGACTTAGAAAAATGTCTAAAATGAGAAAAAAAATGTGTATTTTTTTTCGTATTTAAGTAATTGAATAAAATAGTACTCTCCATTAGCTTCAAGTTTTCTTTAAAAGTGTGTTAAAATAAAGTCTGTTGTTGCTATGGTGATCAATTTATAAAAATAACTCATATCAAGGAAAACAAGGGTTAAGTGGCTAAAAACACTTGCTATTTTCCTCTGGAAGTAAATACTCACAAACTGAACACGTTTTATTAAAATAAGAATATGATTATAAAATTTGCCACAATTTTAAAAGTTTACGTAAAAATTGTATCAGATACTGGATCATTGAAATGCCAAATAACGTTACGTCAAAAACGTAGATAATGACGTTCGCGACGTCACTCATAAAGTAGGCGGTAGTGGTTGGTTTAAAAAGTCTTTAACTTTGTAAGTTTATGGAATAATTTGTTCAAATTTTCAAAAACGGTTCACAAGAGTCTCTTCTGTCTAACCATATAGTTATCAACATTTTCACAATTTTGTCAATAAACCCGGTTTTCCTGGAGAACGGCTCATTTGTATACATGTAACGCAAAAGTAATATGATATACATATGTTGTAGACAGACATATCGATGGCTTAGAGCAAGAAGGTCATAACTACAAAATCGATATTTTGAGAAAACACGGAAAAACTGTCTGACATTTCCTCTTTACTTAAGGTAAAACAAACTTTTACAACGTTGATAAACATTACAAATTCAGATTTTTATGAAAATGGGCTCATACATGTAGGAAGCGCCTTGTGATGCTTATTCTAAATATGTATGAATCTTGAAAGGTCGTGAGTGTCACTTACGACCTTCTAATTCTAAGTCATCGATATATGTGTCAGTGTTGCACAGAGAGCTGGTTGGTTATCGTACTGCTTTGTATTTTGTTTTTGGAGAATGTGACTTTGTTCCTGTGTTAACCTATATTCCAACAGTCTGTCTTAGATGGGGCTATATTTGTCATTCGCGATCGCATAGACACACATGCAAGAGTAAGACATACACAACCGAAACGACATCATTGCCTAGCCGCACACTCAAGAGTCAGGCATAAACTACAAAAACGACAGCATTGCCTAGCCGCACAAACAAGAGTCAATCAAAACTACAGAAACGACACCATTGCCTAGCCACACACGCAAGAGTCAATCATAAACAACAAAAACGACAACATTGCCTAGCCGCACACACAAGAGTCAATCAAAAACTACAAAAACGACAACATTGCCTAGCCGCACACACAAGAGTCAATCATAAACAACAAAAACGACAACATTGCCTAGCCGCACACACAAGAGTCAATCATAAACAACAAAAACGACAACATTGCCTAGCCACACACGCAAGAGTCAATCATAAACAACAAAAACGACAACATTGCCTAGCCACACACACAAGAGTCAATCATAAACAACAAAAACGACAACATTGCCTAGCCACACACGCAAGATTCAATCATAAACAACAAAAACGACAACATACAACATTGCCTAGCCGCACACACAAGAGTCAATCAAAAACTACAAAAACGACAACATTGCCTAGCCGCACACACAAGGGTCAATCATAAACAACAAAAACGACAACATTGCCTAGCCACACACACAAGAGTCGAGATGGAAGATTCAGGCATATAAGTGACACACCGTGTACTTTGGATTTCGTGTAAAAATTACCTTTTTACAGACCGATTGACACATATTCTTCAAGTGTGTAAAATCATATTACACTGTACTCTATCTACTTATATAGGAGAGCATTACAATATTGTTTTATAAATAAATATTTAAGCTCATGACTGGAATTTGTTGTTGAATTTATACACCTAGGCCAACATCGAGCGAGAAAAGGAATGGATTTTATCTTTTGAAAGCGATAGATCGAAGTGTTGTACCGTATAGAAAGTTACTAACATCGAATGTTTCTTTGCGTTCCGAGATTATGCGGATATTCTAAGTTTAATATAGCGATAACAACGATGTTTTATCCTGTTTAATCATGTCTGTATTTCCGTGATACGATATGTGCTTTATCAGTCTTTAATTACAACCACGCATGGTGATCATTAATACATGGTAACATAAATAATTTTGATACCTTTGTCAGATTTAATGATAGAGTAATGGTTTTAGCCCTATTATAAAGCTAATATGCCCAAGTTTTTATTCGATGTGGATAATAAATAAAAACTTTGTGAACTATATGTCAATAACGGCATAGATAAAGCCGTACATTTTCCGTGATTCAAGGAAAGTTTGCAATATAATTATTTTGCTGAAGACCGCTTTTCAATTTGCCCCCCCCCCCCGCCTACACTCACCGGACATAAGCCCTTTGGATTTCTGATCATGAGAAGGAAGGATTGTATACTACAAAACCAGTATATTTAATTGATATGAAAACTACAATACAATGTGAAATTGGAAGCATAAATGTATTAAATGCAAGGAATTATTGGTAATTTATGACGTCATTTGCTGCTGAGTTTGGCAGTTTTGCACAAATCAGGAAAACACTTCTAACATCTCCTGAGAAAAAAGTATATAACATTTGAAAATGATTTATAACCTGAATAAAACTTACATGTATATGTTAATCAATGGTGTATAAGAACAAATATTATCTTAAAAACTGACAAAGCTATTAAAGTTATTTATGTTACCATATATTAATGGTCATCCTGTAGATGCATGCTACAACGTGTTATCACATGATTGTTGAAATTTAATACACGGCATTACGTTTTATGAAACAAAATATATACAATAACTCGTAAATTTGGACTATACGGTACTCAACGATACACAATATATCGAAAGGGAGAGAAATCTTACGACATGTAAGCACTTGTTAACAGTACAGTCACCTCCTTTTAAAACTTTTCACGTACATTCACTGAATGTATAATAATGGATGCTGTATTCGTTAATTTTTCGCCAACCTTGCTAAGTGGTGAAAATTTGACGCACCAAAATAAAACCACTACGTTTTTGAAGAAAGTGGCGAAAAAATGGCCAAAATATCCAAAAGTACGGTAGTCGACACATCGTTACTTCATTGTACATAGTGTACAGGTTTATTTGTGCCATATGTATTTAAATACTCAATGTCATATTTTGTGTATTTCATTAAAACTGAAAATCACAATTAATAAAACCTGCATATACTTTATCACCAATAAGATGAGGCCCGCATGGAAGATTGGGAAACCAAATGTGGAGCCTCATTTAATCAAATCTTGATTAATTTTCTTACTTAATATGAACAGTTCTTCAATTTTAACAACACAATGATGCTCAATAATACGTAAACAACTTAAAATTATAGGTGTACAAGTGTTGTATTACCAATGGTCGCGATGAACATGTCACTATAATAGCAAGTACTTAGACTAACTGGAACACGCGTACTCTACTATCTGAATAGTAACCAACTAACAAACGACATTTCTGTCTATCATAACACAATGACCTCGGATAAAATATCATGTCGTTACTGGAAACAAGTTCACCGTGACTGTTGCCACCTCGATCAAACATAACGACATTGTTAGACATATACCCTGCTACAAGTACGATATCATCCTCTGCGATACATACACAGCTTGCTCCATCCAATCGCTGATCACGTAATTCACTGATAACATCACCATTCTTGTCGAATACGATCACCCTATCCTCCCATGCTGCAGCATACACTTTGCTATCATCATTACTCACTGCTATATGTTCAGGGGTGTACTCAGGGAATAGTTTACGACCCTGAGAATCAGTTTCTATTTTCTTCACTAAACTACCTGATAGAGAGTACACATATACAGCTTTATCTCCAGGTATCCACAACTGATTTCTACAACACGCCATACCACTTGCGTCACGCTTGAAGTCATTTAAGGAAACCTTTCGTTGGTACTTGAGCGAGTTACTTACTGAAATGAAATGTACTGTATTATCTATAAGTCGTACAGCTACTTCAGTAGGTGACACGGAACAAAGTCCGAATGGTTTATCTTTTAAATCCAAACATTCCTTTACTTTAAGTTGATCATCAAGTCGCTTCAGTTTATTGTTGATGTAGTCAGTCAGTAGAATTGTTCCATCGGGAAGCTGACACATGTCGTTTATGTCACATTTCTGTTTGTCAGACTTTACTCTAACGTTTATATCTGTTCTAGATGTCACGGTGTACTTACTACGTTGTACTGATACTGGTTGTTTATCTCCTCGGATAATTTTCCCCATACGGTCTGACTTCTCAATAACATCACAGAGTGCAGCATTGGGTTCAAATTTCAATGTTGGATGTTTCAATGCATTCGCCTTCCTCAGAAAGTTGTTTGCATCTTTAAGGACAACTTGACCTAACTTCTCAGTGATAAACATTTGTTTACCATCTAGGTGAGATGTCAGGTCTGGCTTACTGTTGTCGGAGTAAACTATAAATTGATCTACGGTTGTAATATCGTCACTAATGTCATTCTCCAACCTCTTCTCCTCTTTGTCAAGCTCAGCAATAATCTTCTGTTCAAGTGTATCTAGTTGTTTATTGAACTTCTTTCTCAATGTTTTGATTTCGTCAAGTAGACTGGCTTTCATTTTCTTTAGTTGCTTAAGGTCGTTTGACTTTTCCAACTTTGTAGTATGTAACTGGTGACTTACGCGGGTTATGTCGGTTACGAGTGATTGTAACTTAGACATGCTGGATTGATGCGCAACATCCGCAATATCTTTCACACCCGAACATGATCTGAAACATACATCAAACACGCTGTTCAATAACCACAATATAAAACCTAGTATAAGAAAGTTCTTTAAAATAACAGTGAGTACACACTTTCGCGGTTCTAAGTCTCCGACGGTATTTGTTCTTAATAATAGTTTAAGGTACTTGAACACGTTCCTCGGGAAAAAATAAATGTCAGCCGATATTCTTGAAACTCGGTACAAACAAACATTGATGACTCCTCTTCATGTTGGTGCTATTATTTTGGTCATATAAATGTTATTTTCGGCGTCATAGCGCCACCTAGTGGACTCGCGCCTTTTGGCGCTACGGGCCTGTAACTGTCGATAAATTTTGTTTTACAAGAGATTTTATCGAAAAATGTTCGGAATATTATACAAGGACGGTCGCACAACAACTGTGGATGGTTTGAATAAAAATAAATGTCAATTTTTTTATTATTTTCAACCAAAAACGCTAAAATGATGTTACTAGAGAGCGTCTGAAAACACGCCCCTACCGGCAAATACAGCGTCATATCTCGAAAATGAGCTCGTAAAAGGCATTTAATTATTCGATAAACAAAGTCAGTAAAGATAAATTAAAAGAATGATGCCAATAAGATAGGGTCGTTTAGGTGAGGTTTCCTCTATAAAAAGAAAATAATGCAGCCTATCTTACCGAGTTTTCGACGTTACGCGACATTTGGAATTAGCGTCACGATAGAGCATGATTGTGCCTTATTTAGTTGATAACGTTATTATTTATACACATCGTAGTAAATATTTTTACAATTTAAATCGAAGTTAATATTTGTGTTGACCATGAAATTATTATTCCTACGCAAAGCCACAGATATAATATATATCCGTGGCAAAGCAATTTCACAATATAACAGGTCAGCATGTACGAGCGGTATTATTTTCTCCATCGAATACCAGTTGAAGGAAAATAGCACATGCTTTCCACAAAATACCGCTATAGGATCTGTTTCAGCAGCTTGACAGTTATATCACCAGCGACATATTCATAACCCGAATATAGATCTAAACGGTCTTACTTCTAATGATGTTAAACATAATGGCCAAGATAATGCATTTTGTTGAAATATTGCATATCTTCTTTTACAGTATAACAATACCACGTCACTTTGGACTACAAACTCAAGAACAAATTTTCTTCACTTCGGAAACAAAAATAGCCGTAGGTAGTTTATTACTTTACGTATTTTTATGAAACCTATGCCACACTAAGGGAAATATGTAAGCTTTCAACGAAATACTGCATCCCTACCAGCAGTTTTGTAGCCACGAGTAAAAATATAAGTCAGCTGCTCACGAGGTTTACAACCGTATGTTCAAGGGGTATAACCTAAAGCATGGAGATTGGTGGTTTAAGTAAGACTTTCCATGGAGATTGGTGCCAATGGCCGATATTTTGATGTTTTTTGTCACTTGACGGACACATTTCCACCAAAGTAAGTTCATTGTCCTGTCTTATATGCGGCGTGTATGCGATAACCACCTAGCCATAAGTTTAAGCCACCTATCGGCGGTCTGTTTTAGTCCGTCAGTGCAGCGATAAAAGCCTGAAAGAAGGGATGGTGACATCGGGTATCCGTAGACCGCATCTATTTTTATTAATTCTTAGGTATCCGGGGCATTCTGGCTGGTTTTATTGTGTTTGCTAGGTACTTAATGCATGTTTTTATGGTTAAATACTGTTTCTGCTTATTTAGGAGGCTCCATGTGTATATGTTTAACGTTTAAGACGATTTCATGGAGATTCGTCAACTTTAAGACCCTCTTCATGGAGACTTGTTATTACTTTGTAAACAATATGTGATGGTATTATAATCATGGAAGTAATCTCTATTTTGTACCAATTTCAGGGCTACTGTCTTACAGAGGGTCTTGACTTGAGGAGTAATATATTATTGGAACCAAATAGTATACAGTGACAACACCACCTGGCTGCAATAATTGTTGTGATTTTCTTATTTGTACTTGCATATAATAATAAAGGATGATTTTGTTTTATAATTGTGTGCTCTGTTTTTATGCACCAGTCAAATCAAACCCTGACTCCCCAACCCCGGGTTATAGACACGAGTTTTTAACTTTTGGTGTCCCCTCACTGGTGAATGAGAGCAGGACTTTTGCTCCGCACCTATATACGTAGACCAGGAATATGTTTCACTGATAAGGGCGGTATTTTTACCTTTTTTAAGGTTCTTGGGCAGGGATTGTACCATAGTTTAAAAAGTCAACCCCTCCTTTCCCCATGCTAAGGGTTTCAATGGACTGGTGCATTGTGTATCTGTAATGATATTCAGTTGAACTGACAAAAGGCCTAGTAGTAGCCGTCTTCTCTACTAGATGGGTATTATCTTTTTCGGAAATGTGTGCTACAGGCAACATCAATTTGGTAGATTGTGGTTTCAAATATATATGTATTTGAAACACCCACCGTTTTCTGCATCGCATTTATGATATAGAGGATTTGGAATCAGTTTTCGGATCAGTATTCTTTCAAGCACTTACGTACAATCCACAAGGAACCAACAACTTCTCAACATGTGGAGTAAAACCAGCATTGACAAATTGAAGCAACTAGGAATCAAACCAATATTAATTTGGTGGCTACAAACACTGCGCGTTAACCATTGCAGCAGTTTATAAGTGGCATGTCAATGTTCAAAACATCACAATGAAACCTCACTTATCCGACCACCCTTATTTATTTTAAAACATACTTATCATCGCTGTTTATATATTAATAAAGGCTTATCATACTTGAAACTGTCATATTTTAGAGTTGATTGCATTATAAATCAAGAGTACAAAATGTAATCATTGGAACTGACTTCGAACTGGAGGTTTTAATTTTAAGGTGGTCTTTAAGTGAAGTTTTATTGTTTGCTACATTCATAAGAGTGAAATTCAATATTCGCTCTCATCTCTATAATGCATTCATCTTGTTAAATGCATTGTACCTTTGACACTTATTTCAAATGGGTCATTTGTTTTTGCTTAAGAGGCAGTAAGTAGAGAACACAGTATGGTGTTACCATGTATATGGGCGCACTGCCCTTCAGACATTGCTTCTTTAACGTAACTGGTGTACCGCACTGATACATGCGATACTACCTCTGGGTTACCTACCAAACAGATCATCTCTAGTTGAATGGGAAACACGGAAAAGCCTTCCATGAATAACCAAGTGCACCGGCCGAGGTTCAAACCAGGGACCTATTGATCAGCAGTCAAGCGGGCTATCCGCTCGACCACAGTGCCACCCTAGTAAATACTTTGTATACTACATTTGTATTTATAAAGGGGTCATTGCCGAGAGGTCATAGTAGACCGATGGTTACTTTTTGTGCAACCAATATAGTAATAATTACGTAAATTTGTTTGATATTTTTATTTACAAATTGTAGTTTTAAAGGCTCATTAGCGCAGATGATCAATGTTATAAAGGCAGTTTGATCTGATGCTTTGTGAACCAAAATGTTCCAGGCAGTATCTTAACATATTCAGCAAGCATTGTTGAACAATAACATTAATTTTAAAGTAAACAAAAACAAAGAATACAACCAAAATCTGTGGTATTGGATCATTCCAACAAAACAAAATAGACATATTATTTCATGTTCTTTTATAATTTTATAGAATCATAACCTTGAACATGTATTAAATTACGTGAATAAAGTGTTTTCATGAGTCTTTACTCTATATTTATTTTCTGGCTTTTCACTGGGTTCTTCGTGCCGATACAAATGACAAGGTGATGCTGAAGTTAATCGTTTTCTTTTTCATGACGAATATCTAAATGGTGACGGCGTATTTAATTTGCGACACAAAGCGTTTTAGTTACACTTTCATTAGGCAAAGATATTTCATTAAAATTTATCTTTCGTTTTCTTTTCTGCCACTTCCTCCTTGAATGAAGTAACGTCCTTTTGGCACGCATTCTTCAAACCAGGAGTCTGAAGAATAAATAGAAACTATATTTTTAATCAATGAAGATAACACACTATGGTGCAAAACATTTTAGAACAGAATACTTACATCGATTTAATTCTCCACAGTTTGGGTCTTAAAGTTGACGAATCTCCATGAAATCGTCTTAAACGTTAAAAAAATGCACATGGAGCCTCCTAAATAAGCAGAAACAGTATTTTAACCATAAAATCATGCATGAAGTACCTAGCAAACACAATAAAACCAACCAGAATGCCCCGGATACCTCAGAATTAATAACAATAGATGCGGACTACGGACACCCGATGTCACCATCCCTTCTTTCAGGCTTTTATCGCTGCACTTACGGACTAAAACAGACCGCCGATAGGTGGCTTAAACTTATGGCTAGGTGGTTTTGCATACACGCCGCATATAAAACAAGACAATGAACTTACTTTGGTGGAAATGTGTCCGTCAAGTGACAAAAAACATCAAAATATCGGCCATTGGCACCAATCTCCATGGAAAGTCTTACTTAAACCACCAATCTCCATGCTTTTGGTTATACCCCTTGATGTTAAATATATTTTTTTTGGAATACACATTTTAAAAGATTATTAAAACTACAAATAACTTACGAAGTATATAATAAACTTTATTGTTTGATTCCTTACATGCGTAATTTCATGTATACCAGTATACCAAGTTTTCATGTTTTTGAACTTAAACTTTTTCGGTAAAATACATTTTTTAGTTTTTAGGGGTTGTTCCCTTAATCCAAGAATATCTTAAAAACCAGCCGAGCAAAACTGTTGGAAATTTTCTAAATGATTGGCATTAATCTGATCGTCATAAACAAAACAGGGTTTATATACCTTGTACAGAAAATTCAAAAGGAACATATGTCCTTAAATCTGACTTTATTTAGTTGAATTAAAACTGAGCATCAAAAACATTAAACAGCGCGGTTCTCTTCGAACACGGTGCTGTCCTTATAAAAAGCATCTCATGTGACAATTCATTTAAATTTAATTTGTACATATGCCACACTTATAATGTATTATTATTCAACTTACTAAATTTTCCATACTGTGTACAGTGCCTCTAGAGATGGGCCTATGGTAACCATTATCTAACAAGCAGGTGGCTCACCAACCGATCGCATCAGTTGTAACCCAGAATTTACCGAGATTTGGACTTTCGACCTCCCGCTGTTAAGGCCCGCACCCTAACAAATTGGCAAAGGTCGGGTTCCTTCACTGTAGTTTCTTAACTGGAAGGTAAACGGATTGTGGCAGACTGAATGTATTTGGTAATTTGCACATGCATAGAAAACTCAATATTTTCGCGCGAATCATTGAGTTTTTTTCCAAATCAATTGAATTCAATAGTCTCAATTGTTGAGAATCATGATTGACTGTAATGTCGAATCATTAAGTAATACAAATGAGGGAACAGCCCCATTCGAAAGAATGACGAGCATTCCAGTTCACCACGTTAAATCTAGATACAATCTTATGTTAATTACCGTTGTTATTTAACTTTGAACAGACTGTATGAATATGCCCGTTTATTGTCATTTTATTTATATTGGGTTGTGTACATGTTTTGCACTGACCGCTACACGTGAGGAGTATGTTTCGCGGCCTTACAGACAATCCTTTATAATAGATAAGCTAGACCTACGTTTTCAATAACACCTTGGTGATCAAGCCTAGTTGATCAATCCTATACTATGCTTTTAAATTTATATGATACCATTGTGTACATAACTAGTAACTTTTTTATTACTTAACTCTAATAGATAAACCTAATCGAAGCTCTGAGAAAGTAGAAGCAAGTTCCTTTTCGAGTCGTTTTAATGTAAAATACGTCTACTGGTTGGTAGGAGGACTGTGTGTTTTCATCGTGATCAAAGGGGACAGGTGGCATCTCAACTGTATCATCATCAGTGTGGTCAAGTATTCCGACTACTATTGAGTACGCTTTACGCGTCAGTATGACCAATTTGTTGTACTACATTCAAGCCAGGAGTTTATGTTCACCAAGGATGAATTATTACCAGTACTGATATAGAGGACCTATCACGAGTTGGCAATTGATATAAATTTATATTAGACGAGTTTTGGAAATATCATTAAGCGAGCCTCTGGCGAGCTTAATAATATTTCCTGAACGAGTTTAATATATTATATCAATTGACAACGAGTGATAGATTCTTTATAACATATGACACTAAAAACGCAAAATACGCATTGATTTATTGGAAAAAATCAATATCTTATACTACACGTGGTACGTATAACTTTATACGTACTGGCTATACTCACTGCGGTATAACGTACACCGGATATTGCTAACAAGATGAGTAATACTATCAATTTTCGCGACAATTTTAGTGTTGACAAGGGTAAGTTCAGAGATGATTTTTAGTTTTTCTGAGTATGTTTAATGTACATTTTATACAAAACTATCTCCTCCATACATTTTCCTAGCCTGTGCAACCGGTAAATGACAGGAATCTCTTAAAAGGGTGATTAAAAGACCAAACTCGTATCTTTACTCACGCAGAAAGTAAACTCGATTTGTCGAAATTAGATAATTTTGTTTATAGTTTTCGTTAAAATACTCAACTTGAATCGAGCGAATTGTCATTCTTGTTACAAAGATTATATTGCAAATGTAGTATCCGAAACTAATCGAAAATGACGGTGCATTGCGAGAATAAATGCAGGTGTTAGTGTACAGAGTATTGCTATATAGTTGCTCTCTGGTGTTCGGAGTATTGCTGTATCATGTACAGAGTATTGCTTTTACTTGTAGTGACTATTTGTCACTCAAATTGAATAAATACAAGGTATAATCAGCGTTATTTTGTAAAAATAACTTATATTATATTGATATGTATTTAGATTGAATTGTATTGACTACATGAAGCAATGAATGTAACAAGCTAATCCTAGATCCAAATCTTCCCTGAATTTTATGGGAAACTTCAATTAGTAAATGTGTATTTCACATACAGTAAAGGGTCATAGCTGAGCAATTGCATTAGACAAACACAAAACTACTACAATGTCCAATACTTTGAATTAGCAACGTTGAATGTAAGTCATAGCAAAGGAACCTCATTGCAGCATCTGAAATAGTTGAGATATTATAAAATAAACCTTGGTGTGTATATATGGATGTGAATGCCCTTATTTACCATTTGTCCATAAGCATGACTCTCAAAGAATTGCATATATCCAAGCTAAATATCACATTTGTACTACTCACAAGAACACTTTATGCATACAATTCAGCATTCTATAATGTTAATCGCATTCATCTGCCTGAAGGTTGAAATATTTTAACATAATCATTTAAGAATATTCTTATTATATCGTATAACCCATATGACCTTATTAGACATGTACAACCAAAGCGGAGAGTGGAAAACGGAGAGTGGAAAGTGGAGAAACGATCAGGGGTTTTCTCATTACTGTCAATAGCTTGTATAAAATTGTAATAATGTAAACTGCGTTCAATTTGCTGTGCACGTTCTAAAAATAAGGTATTCTTATAAATCACTGAACATATTTTTAGAAAACGATGAGGCTTGTAGCTTTGATATTATGCAAGGGACATCAGTATGTATCCCCTATCCGTATAGCCTTTGATATCGTAATCAAACAGTGTCAAAACTGTAGGCTGTTGTGCATATATAGCAGTTGGCTCGGTGGCCACTGTAACATAAGTTCCTTTTAAGTAAATGCATAGTTATGATATTCTACAAAATCAGAGAGGCTGTGTAATTATTATTGCTATCATAATATGTCTCCTTCTTTCAGGGTCCATCTTTTAATTTCAATCTTAAGTATAAATGTAACTCGATAGTACGCTTATGGTTAAAGAAATTCTCTCTAAAACTATTGGTTTTATAGCACTGGAGATGTCAATAATTGTACCATGCGTTGCACGAAATTCTCGAACCGCGTTCACGGTAACCGCTTTTTGGCAGGCATTGGGCAGAATACAGGTATTCTATTTTAAGGTGATTCGCTAGTGCTGGGATTTTCTGTACATGGTATATCAAACCTGTTATATATATGAAGAACACATTTACGACAATCATTTTGGAAAACCCAAACCGGGGAAGTAGCACAAGGAATCATCGTTTTGAATCCGTTGTATACAGCCTCGGATTTCGTGATATTTTTAAAGCGTGTATTAGTAAAGATACTAACAGTTTGAACTTATTTATATTCTTCAGAAAATAATGCAAAAAACCTTAAAAAAATTACAATTTAGGTCTTTTGATATGGCAATGACTGTTTTTTAAGGGCCTATATACGTAGCAAATTCTAAAAACAGGACTCTCATCATCAATAACATAAGGGAGAGTGACATATATGATATACAGCAACTTCTGAAAAAAATGTAAAGGCATTCAATAGATACTCAGCAACAGAGAAGTTGGAAGTTCATTCTCATTGAGCGGCACTGAGTGATTCATTTATTATTTTGTTTGGTCTTATTTAGAATGAATAAACTTTTGAAACCAAACCCGACAGTTTTTCTCCGTTTTCCACTTTCTTTTTGCACTTTCCACTTTGGTTGTACATGTCTATTGGTAGGCAGACGTAATAATACAATGAAACCGTCCATTCCATTTACATGCTTTATTTACTCATCTTATTAAGCCATATTCTCCGTACACTAACGTTGAGCTTATGTGCAATACTCTGTACACTAAATAGCAATACTCTGTACACGCACACGTATCTGTTTTCTGGTATATCTTAGTTGTTTTTCGAACAATGTTGATGAAATTTGGTCACAACTTTTTGGGGTTCAATATAAACGAAATGGCCAGTTAAAAAAAATCTACAATTTGGTAAAACAGCCGTTCCAGAAGCTTGTAAAGTACTGCTGTCAATATTTGCGAGTGAGTATCGGCGTAATACTGGTTTATTTTAACCTTTCTGTGAATATCTGATATACAATAGTATGCTATAAAGTTACCGAAATGCCCGAAGAAGTTAAAATTCAATTGGGATATGCATAAGAAGTCAGTAATTTGGAAAATGTTGTCTCTAAATTCACCCTGGTCTCCATTTCATGTCCTTAAAATTTATAATATTACTCACTTTACAAGCAATATCCGGAGTACGTTATACCGCAGTGATACTAACCTGGATACAAGAAAAGTCATGTGATAAACTGCAAATCCTACTTGTTTATACATTTATGTACGTTCAGGTTATATGTATTTTATACGATTTTGGCTTCAAGAAGCTTTAATTATGCATCAACCTTTACTTAAAATATATAAACGATTAACCTATCATCACACAGTTCCCGTCACTGAATAGTCACAGCACCATATGAAAATGACGTTTATTCTTGACGTCGCGTCACGTCGAAAACACGATAAAATAGGAAGCATTATTTTCTTTTTATAAAGGAAACCTCACCTAAACGACCCTATCTTTTTGGCATCATTCTTTTCATTTTTCGCTCTATAGTAACATCATTTTAGTGTTTTTAGTTGAAAATAATAAAGATATTGCCTTTTATTTTTAACCATCCACAGTTGTTGTTTGACCGTCCTTATATTCCGAACATTTTTCTATAAAATCGCTTGTAAAACAAAAAAAAATCGACGGTTAGAGGCCCGTAGCGCCGATAGGCGCGTGTCCGCTAGGTGGCGCTATGACGTAGAAAATAACGTTTATATGACCAAAATAATTACACCACCATGAAGAGGTGTCATCAATTCCAAGTTTCAAGGAAATCGGCTGACTTTTTTTACCCCGAGGAACGTGTTCAAGTACCTTAAATACTTTGGCGGCTCCTAAATTTGCGAATATCTACCATCCGCGAACTCCGCGAAATTAATTCGCTCGAAAAAATCGTTGTTTACAGTAAGATAACTAGGTTTATATAAGGTCACTTTGTATGTTCGAATAAATGCAGGTTGGTAACTTGTTTAGAATACTTTTCTAGATAAGATAAGACGATTATTAAAGCATTCAACTGTATAATTATATACTCATACATGTATATAATATCGTTGGATAGTGTAAAAAAAGGTATTAGTCCAGCAATAATGTCTCCAAAAATCGAGTAATCATTGATTTTTGGAGAAAGTTACCAAACTTTGTATATAAATTAGGGAAACATATTGGAACATTTTTGTCATGAGACCCATTTCGTATCTGCCATTTTTAAAGATGGTCGCCAAAAACGAAAAATCAGTATATATCTTCTATAACGCATGATAAAAACGTAATTATGAGTATTTGTAAAGCATTTTTGTTAGAAATAACTTAATTAACATCTAACTTATACCTTTAACTAAAAAATATGTTTGAAATATCCAAAATGGGCGACAAAATGACCGCCAAATTAGAAATATTCTATATAATAGTCTTTAGGTATACTGATACTATATCTTTAACATTTATGCTGACAGTTCTAGAAAAAAGCTGTTTAAATGTATTCCAGTTTACTTATTAATTAGTGGATAAACCAGATATTTTATTCTAGGGACTTACTACAATGGCATCAATCACATTATTTAGTTATAAATTACTAACGTAGACATGTGCAGTTTTTCCTCTTAAGGTATTAATAATCTAGTTTCAAAATGACCGGAGTCTTGGGATATATTTGGGGTGAAACAGTCCAAAATATAAATAAAAGAGAGGATTTTTGGAATCTATTGATCACAATGTCATACAAACTGTGTTATTTGATAATTAATCACTACGATAGGCACATGTTGTCTTTTCGCATAAGAAATTAATAATCTGGAGCCGGTTCCTCAAAGCTCCGTTAAACCGGCTCCTGTTCTAAAAGTTGTTCATACTGTTATCTTTTATAAACATAAATTAAGTATTTTTGTAATCAGAAGACCACACAATTATTAATCATCGTATTCGTTAATAACTTACTGCATTTGGTTGGTAGTAACAATTTGCTGAATACATCAAAACATTTTTGTATAAAGTTACTTGTGTAAAATGCATCTCTTTGGAATAAAACACGAAAAATATAAATTAAACAAGCCAACTCCAAGCAATTATGTATCAGGCAATAATGAGTACCAGGCTTACTGGTACACATCATTGCCTGATACATAAAAATTCTCACTTTTATTTATATTTTGGACTGTTTCACCCCAAATATATCCCAAGACTCTGGTCATTTTGAAACTAGATTATTAATACCTTAAGAGGAAAAACTGTATTGACCCCAAATGCTCCACTTATATATGAGCCGTACTCCAGGAAAACCTGCTGATCATGTAATTACTGTATAAAACAAGGTTTTGAAAAGGCTCTACAATAAGTGAAAAAATGTATGTATCTGTTGATTCTACTTTAAGTAATTTATCCATATAGTACTAATAGTATATATTAGCTTTAAATTTCCTCATGAATTATGTTGAAACTATATACTTTGTTGCCATGATTACCAATTTCGGAAAAATAATTCAATTAAGAAAAACTGAGAGTAAGCTGTTTAAAACAATAGTAGCCTTTCTCTAAATGCAGCATGTTTCTATTATGATATATATTTTAAAAATCAGAACATAATTTTAAAATGTGACACTATTTTGAACATTTTGTGTCAAGAATTGGTCATATGGTGTTATTATGAAATACTTTTTGCAGTCACGTCAAATGACGTTCGAATGGCATTCGCGACGTCTGACAAAAAACTTTGAATATGGACTTTACAAAAAACAGTTGTAACTTCCTCAAAACTTAAGATTTTACACAAATTCTTTTGAATTATTCTTCATTGGCATTAGTCTTTATAACAATGAAACATCTCAAAAATATGTTTCTTGTCAAAATAGCACATTTTCCTGGTGACTGGCTTATATATAAAACATACGTCTTCTTGCAAGGTACATGTAGTACTTCACAATTAGTAAACTCAAGGTTTGTCCGTTTATAAAATATGAACCGGTCAAAGCTTAAACAGTTTTCAAGCTAGGTTAATGAAACTAGTCATGTGGATAGGGATTAATAAGCAGATTATAAATGTCAATTTGTGTTATAATCAGACAACAATTGTGGTTGCCATGGTAACACAAATAGAGAAAACCAAACAGGTGGCTTATATATTGCTTGTAATTCGTATGTTATTGTTATAAGTATTTCATCAACGTTGACCTTGATCCCATTAACACCTTTTTTCATGGAAAGTATCATCGCGAAAGCTATCTATAGACAAAGTTTCATTCATATATGTCATTCTGGACTAAATATAGTGAGCGGAAACCAATTTGCTATTTTAAGTCACTGTGACCTTGACCCCAAATGTCCCATTTTTTATCCCAACGTGTATCATCGTACAAGAAACGTGTATAGCAAGTTCCATCCAAATATCTCATTCTTAACATAAGTTATTGAGCAAAAACCGATTTTCTATTTTTAGTAACTGTGACAGAGATATTTAACCCCACCAATCCAACATTTTTATTTTTGCTGCGTATTGAGTCAAGCTACTTATACACCAAGTTTTACTACGATATCCAATTCTAAACTGTAGTTTTTTGTGATAACTGTCATTTGAGCATTTTGGCGGCCATTTTGAAAACCGTTGCTTCGACAACCAACGAAAATATTTTAAGTGGGTCTCATGAAAAAAATGTTTCAAATAGATCAAGGAACACTTGTACCAAGTTGGGTAACTTTCTCCAAAAATTAATGTTTATTGGACATTATTGCTGGACTATATGTGAAAATCCGACAATGAAGGTAACACTCAACCCAACCAGCCGAGGACAGAAATCAGAAACACCACGACACAACTACCCTGAGCAGTGCCCACAGAAACCCATGCCAAAACGTTGACCAAATGAGGTACAACAACCCCGGGGCGTGACCTAGATCAAAACACTAAGGACAGTGACCAGGTCTGTTGTGGATAATTCTCAGACCCTCAATCAAACCAATAGACATGGGAAATAAATGGCGTTTTCCATATGAGCCCCAAACTATAATCAAATCCTAGAACGGTTAACCATCACTGTCAGGTCGATCTACGTACACCCGCCAAATGAATAAAGTCATCATTGAATACTTCACCATATCAACTCAGATGAAGACGTTTTATATCCATCTACCATGAGTTATCTTTTGAGATCAACATTTCTTAAACGCGTATAGAAAAAACAGTTATTAAGCGAGCCTTTGGCGAACTTAATAACTTTTATGTGACGAATTTAAGAAATATTGATCTCAAAAGAATACGAATGGAATATTCTTTTTATCACATTAAAATATCTTTGTACCAACAATAAGATACTCAATTCAGAATTCGGCTAATATCTGCACGGAAGAACACATTCGTGCGTCTCCTATTTAAGTACATGTAGTCTCAATTTGCTTTTTGTATATAAACTCAAACACGACGTTTCAAAATCAGCAAACAATTAACATTTATTTAAATTACAATAATTGAAATGTTCAAATACATTATTTTGAATTCATAAGTAATGTAGCTCGTTACTAATTCAGTGAATTTTGCGTATGAATTATGCTAATTTATGTTATCACAAGTGTTTGAGAACAATGTTCTTCGATTTTTATAACATGGAACTTCACGGTGTTTATGTGATGAAATAAATTCGTACATACTCATGACGAGTACATTATTGATTTAAGGACATTCGTTCCATTTCAGTTGAGCGGAAGTTTAAAATCACAATCCCTTAGAAGTATCTCAAGCATCTAACTATCATGATCAAAACTTTTGCAAAAGTGTACACTTGGTATGGTAATACATTTTCATGTCTTAAAGTCGAGATAAATCTGAATATTAAATTCAAATTTACATTATTTATAGAAATATAGAAGAAAGTACTGATGAGGCCTTACGAACGATTTATCCCAAATAGCATTAAACACCAAATCTCACGAATTGGTTAAAACGTTTGTAAAACGTAGTACAATGCACTCAAACATATCAAAGCTAGTTAATATTTAAAGCCTCACCCCGAATGATCTAGAAGAAGGTTCTTTTTTGTTTATTTCTTAATGGTATTGACTAGCATATGCAGGAGAAACAACCCTTAAACTGGTAACAAGTGTGATTATAATCAGTTTTTAAACACGCAGTATCACGAAAACTAATGACAACGGATGCAAAACGTAGGCTCATTTTGTAACACCTCCCCTGGTCACTGTTTTATCAAAGGACTTACGGAAATCGTAAACTTACGTTCAAATTTAAATTCTGTATATTTCATTAACTACCGCAAATTGAGGACAGATATTGTTTGTAAACGTTCATTAACTGAATATTGATTAGTATTACAGCTTAAATTACCAGATTTTATAGTTGTAAGAGTACTACAAATAATTTAAATATGATCGTAAGTTTAAGATCGCCGTAAATGTTTTGATAAAACAGTACCCTGAGTTCTGAAATCAGTAAAAGTTCAATTAAAAAATTTAGCAGAGAAATCGTCATGACATTTGCGATGAAACTTCTATAATTGTTACTGTACTTGATGCACATTAGAAAACCGTATGTTGTTCTACGACTTTTATCGTTAAACATATTTGTTTAAAAAACATATATCTTACAAAGTATATAATAAACTTTACTGTTGGATTCCTAGCATGCGTAATATCATTAAATGCAAAGTTTTATGCTTTTTAACCAAAATTCTCTCGGTAAAATATATTTTTCAATTTTTAGGGGTTGCCCCTAAATCTAAGAATATCTTAAAAACAAGCCGAGCAAAACTGGTGGAAATTTTCCAAATGATTGGCATAACTCTGATCTTCATAAAAATAACAGGTTTTATATACCTTGTATAAAAAAAGTCAAAAAGAATGAATGTCCTTAAACAATTTATCATCTTCATCGTTATTTATAATTATACATTTCATCAATGATGTACCTACCTATGTTCCTTGGCGATACATCGGCAACAATACACCATATCATGTGTACCACAATGCATCTCGATATCCTGGTCCGGATGATAATGACATTTAGCAACAACCGGAACTGGAATGGTGGTTGGTGGAGCTGTTTTTGCTTGGCTCATTGAGGCAACGCTAACTAATTGATGTGATTTCATGTTCCGGACATGATATCGTCCACACGTATTACACAGAAACTGCTGGCAGTTTTTACAAAAGTCAATCGCTTCCTGTGTCCTACCATCGTCACGGCATTGAGAACAAGCGTGGTCAAAAAGCGCTTCCGATCCACCTTTCAGTGTCCTAGAGAGATCTTCACCTTCAGCCATTGTTCTGTAATATACCATTATATATAATTGTGAATGTAGTAATAGTAATTATAATAAGAATTTGCAATTCTGTATATGAGCCGCGTCATGCGATTTTAGGCCTTCGGACAATGACGTTACAACGTCATAAATGACGTCAGAAATCCAGACGTAACGCATGCAACTGAATACGTTCGTAAAATCGTACACTCGCTGAAAAACAGTAGTTGATACTACTTTCAATTTCATTCGATACATGACATGTCATATACCAAATTATTCGTTATTGAATTGTCTACGTAGTCATTGTAGTTTGAGTTCATGTAGAGTAGTATGTTTTCATATAATTGGAGACAAAGTCCGACGGATATACAAACATCTGTCAGCAATTTGTAACACAAAATATTGGTCGTCGGCATAAAGTTACAGCCGTTTTATTCGAAATGTGATTAAAGTTTGTGGGTTACTTAACCGAGTGGCACCCGAAGTGACTTGTTTTAACATATCATAGTCGCATAAAATAAAAAAGTTAAACTTGATAAACTGTTAACACGAACAAAATGCAAATTTGACAAAAAATGCCGAAATTTTCCCGAAGAAGCATGGTTAGTACAGTACGCAATTATTTTTTTATTTTATTATGATTTCGTTTTAAAAATATTATTTTTCTGTATCATAAATAATGAAATCCGAAAACATTCTAGCAAATGCTTTTCAGGATTATTACAATGAAATGTGTGGAGAAAAATTGTCATACTCACGCGTTTTCGCGATGCGTTGCGGCATAGACCATTTTCGAAACTTAATAATTTAATTATAAGTCATAGTACGTATAATTAGAATAAAATTAAACATACTATCAAAGTTAAGTGTTCACTTTTAAAAGTTCTATAAGATTGCTTTTAAAATAAGTCCGACATACTTGATTAAATGTGTCGAGGAAAATTTCATACGGCTCAAAATACGACGTTTCGGACGTTTTGTGCAATTGCGCACGTTTTTAT
Organism: Spisula subtruncata; assembly: GCA_963678985.1. Lineage (NCBI taxonomy): Eukaryota > Metazoa > Mollusca > Bivalvia > Venerida > Mactridae > Spisula > Spisula subtruncata. The sequence continues at coordinate 32,523,358 of OY787673.1, read as the reverse complement.
AGTGATCGAAATACATAACATAGCTAATTATTTTGGGCGATATTACGCATAGGTATGTAATACATTTTGTACCCGTATATTCAAGAACAATGTGGATTTGTTTTTCATAAAACGTACATGGATAAGCTTGTAAGGGATTGAATGCGTGAGTGAGAACGATAGATAACGAGTAATACGAGTGAATGTACACGCGGGAGAAATTGCTACCGAAAAGATACCCACTTTTCAATGAAGAACAATGTTAATGACCGATGAATATATCTGAATTAATTTATTAATATAAAATATACGTTTTACTTGCCATGGCGCTAAGCGTTTTATTCGAGATAGAAAAATTGAAATCAGAGCCGCACATTCGGTCGCCGAGCTTAGTTTACGGCTGCTGGCAATACCTACATTTATAATTTGTCAAAATGCGTTTTTTATTTAATAGGCGTGAGATATGAGTAAAGTATGTAATGTTAATCATTGCAGTTCAATTATTAACTTATTTATCCAGACCAACCTTATTCCAGAAAAATGAATAATAACGATTAACCTCCCTTTGATTTGTCTCCCTTGGAACTTTATATAAGGAAATTATGATGAAAGCGTCATAGGTGTAAAGGATGTCATGTCCACTAGCCATTCTAAAGATCCTGGTTCAAATATTTGCTTGTACGGACTTTTTTATTATTTTAAATTGCTGAGCGAAATGCATTTTTTATACACAAACTAGATTACTGACGTGTGTTCATATTTTTTTCAAGTAAAACAAATTTATAAATGTAATAATCATTTAGGCATTTTAATGTTGATTTTTTTCTTTACAAAATCGCTCGATTACCACGTTCTAATGCACCAGTCAGTTGCATCCACGGCCCCACCACCGGGGATGGGCCGGGATTTTTACTTTTTGGTTGTCAACCCAAACCTCCCACGATCCTGCGGGGGACACCTGATGGTAAAATCTCCGGTATTTCCACCGGCTCTTGAGAACTCAATATTATACGCGGGCGGGGTATTGTTTCGTAGAAAAGAATTCTAACATTTCCCTGGCAGGAAGGTAAAAAACGGCAGTTTATCCGGCTACCCCCGCGGATCCCCGGGGTAGGGGACCGTGTGTGCAACGGCCGCGTGCATCAACCATGGTATCATGAAGGGGAACAGAGTCTGAAAATCGGACATTGGATCTATGTATTGTTTTTGTAATGAGACTAATTACCAGATTTATTTTCGATGACATTTGGCAATATTTCGATGACACATTCGCGGTCTTGATATTTAATCCCAGCAGATATGTCGTTCTTTATCGGTATAATTTGGTTGTTCCGGTAGGGTTCCATGGATTACTCCCGGTATGTTGCCGACGTAATACGTCGACCCTACTGGCTTAGGGATGTACCGATAACATTTTGTAGTTTCGGGGATCGAGAGAAACTATGTGTAATTCCACATCGCCAATGAGGAATTCAACAGTGGGACCTAGGCTTCAGCGTAAGAAAGTGCCTTTTCAACTACTAGCATGACGTTCAGCTCAGTGTTACACATATGTAACACATGAGAACATTGGACAGGGAATGCAGCACTCAACTCTACCAGCCCGTCACGAACGCATGACATAATACATGTACTAATACCCGGCAGCTGTTAAAAATACAACTGCCCTAAAGTTTCAAGACGGCATTACTTCGTTTGGTTGTAAAATGCTTCGTTTTCCTGAAGAGGCGTGGTCGTCCTTGTGCTGCTGTATAGTTTTCCTTGCAATTCGTTCTTTTCTGCTGACTCCAGTTATGTTTGACTGACTGACTCATGCTACAGGCTACTGGTAGAGGGTGTCATGTTTTAGTAGGTGTTTCATAGTTTGCTCAAATAAACTTTGATTTACGGTCCCACAGACCTATTACCGCGCAATGCTTTTTAAGTAGCTTAATCATGTACAACTGTCAGTCAAATCAAGACAATACTGACAGAGAGTATGCCAACACGGGAGTATGTAATTGGAAGTTGCATGAATATTTTATAATTGTTAAGATCTTAATAAAGTTTATTATTGACATTGTTCATTTATTAGTATTAGATTCATGTGATACTAGTATTATATTGTAGGAATTAATACGCGGAGTTTGTATTATAGTTATGGAATTATACATTCAATGGAAACCTCGCCCCAAATCCCGGGAATGGGCGGGGAATTTTCGTTTGTTCAACACCCTGCAGCACTAACAGAATCAAACAGATGGCGAATTCCTGCTACTGTGATGTAGACATCGCAAAAAGGGATGTCGGTCAAACTGTAAGAGTAAGGCCGCGGTGTTGTGTAGTAGTGTTGTTTTCGACCATTACGCGCGTCTAAGCTACCATATATACGTTGCTATGCATCGGACATATACGTTGCTATGGATTGTAATAGGCATGATGCCATCTGTTTCTGTCGCGAATTTTGGAAGAAGGTAAATGGTGGTGTAAGTAAATCACATAGATCGAGGTTTGGATTGGTTGACAACAAATACTTTTTCGTCTTTTTTCTGCATCGGTCGTTTTCAACAAATTAAAATATATTGTTAAGAAATAAAAAGTATTGGCGTACATTACTGACTGATTCCATTTAATAATACATTATGTTATATTGTATTTACATTATGCGTCATAGTTTACCACCCTAAGTACCGCACATAACGTTAAAACGACGACGTCAAAAAGACGTTACTTTCATATATTTTATAAGTAGTTATGATACGGGATTGTACATAACTTTGAAACTAGTTGGTAAAAAATGTCAAAACAAACACTATTCAGACTAGAAAACTTTGAATTTTAAGAAAACAATAAAAACACAAAATGTCTAAATTTTGTCGGAAGGCCTAAAATCGCATGACGCGGCTCATATATTGTTTACTGTGTGTAAATGCATTGTGGATATACCATATCATATTTGGACTAAGTAGGCAAGTAAAATGTATAGTAATAGTTTGGGGTTTATACGTTTTGGAAACATAATTTATTATGGCTAACTTAGTATTAAAATTATGTTAAAACACGAGATACACCTTCATTTTGTATTACCGTAATATATGTGTCGGATATCAGATGCGTGCCGATAGCGAGTGTGAAATAATCTGGCCGCCAAAAAACAAATTTCATCATAATTTGTCCGAGCGCCAACATACAGACTGGAAGCATGGTCACAATATGGTATCGGAAGGTCTAAATATATAAAGTCGGGTAAATATACCATTGGTGAATATTTTCTTACAGTTATTTCTACAATGTTTTCTATCAGATACATAAAGTTCACAAAAATAATGTTCTTATATATTTGTATTCCTTTTTTTATACAGTAACATGTGCTCTTGATTTGTTTCGGTTTAAATGCAATTAAGTAACATAATAAATAATAGCATTTTGTAAATACCAAAGTATCAATTACTATGTTTTCAACCGCTTTAGACGTGTGGAATTGTCAGTAATTATACGATTAATGTCATGATTAATTTCATGAATAATGATATTAAATGATTTTGGAAGTATGGGGTATAGGGGATCACTCAAGTGTTTAGACTTATCCGTGGTAGGAATCTATTTATTTTTTGCATGATTATTTGCTTCCATATAAGGAGAATAACACACCAATATATAGTATCTGTAGTTCACTGGTTTGTTTGTCAATCTATGTGATCCACTATACCAAAATTGAAATCATCGACGGACTGTACATTTCATACACATTGTCATATCGACATATGCCTTTAATTATTTCTATATACGTGATGGGAAGTAACTGCTTCGGAGAGTTTGTAAACATTGACCTGTGTTAACACGGATTGCTTCCCTTCTGTTTGTTAAACCGAAACTACTTTAAATAATTATGTTGTATTTCTTGATGAAATTGAAATTAACTTTGTATAGCTAGTTTGCGATAGAAAAAAATCGTGTTTTTTAAATATTTCTCTGTAATTACTACACCTACAGGTATGAAATTTTGCACGAATAAATGAAATATATCTACCTAATACACACTGAAATTTCAGCAAGATCAGAAATGAGGTAAAAAAGTTTTGTTCATAAGTTCTATGTAACATTTTTGTAGTTTTGTATGAAAAATCAAGTAAGAAGACTTGATACTTGCAACAGCCAATATACGGTCACGTGATACGCATTACGGTATATTTACGTATTTGCAACCTACTTAATTTAACACATGCGAGGCCCGTCTGTGAATATGACGAAGTACATGTTATTGTTGTACATTGTTTACAAGCGACACACCTAAATAAACCGAATCACAAGGGCCACCTTAATCTCGTCTTTATAACGGCAATCACAATCCCACTGATCACGGATTGTAACGGTTAAATAATTGATAGTAAATCATCAATGGAATACCAGATTACCTCCCTGCGTTAAACTGTAAATACACATGTAATTTCAATATGTAATAAAGAATAAATATCTTTTAATTGGTGACTAAAAATTATGAAATTCAAAATGAGACTAGGTAGGAAGTTATTGTAGTTCTGTGTAAATTTTCACCAAAATCTGATGAATAGATTTTAAGAAATCTTTAAAAAACACGATTTTTTTCTATCGCAAACTAGCTATACGAGGCATTTTCAGTAATAAAAAGAGTGTGGTTTATGTTGCTGTTCTGCCTTCCCTTTCCGATTTCCTCATATCTTCAACATCAATATAACGTATTTAGTACAATGTAGATGTAATTATCTTCTCGCTATGTGAAATATATCTAGTACTACACTTAAGATAGACGATGTCTTCATTTTGACTAATAACCTTTACAATTACAAATTTTACATTTCCGTTACATTATTTTCCGTTTAAAGATATGTGATTCGGTATAAAGACTATGCGGTGTCCGAACAACTTCAATTTGTTAGTGCATAAATGTTGATCATTTATAAATTTATCCTATCAACATAATATCCAACAGTAACAGTAACATAAACGTTTATAAAATCAGTGGTGTACAATAATTACTATAACATCATAATCTCAAATATATATAACATTTTACCTGAATAGTTCCTTAATTTGTCAAATCGTAATTGCCACTTCTCTGATATGGCGTCTAGTTTCGGTTTGGTGACCGATTTAACTACATACACGTAAACTGCATTTATCGTCATTGTGAAATACTTCTATCGATGTCAAGGTCATTCAAATGAATAGGTGTCATATTACAAATATCGATATAAGGGTATAGTGTTCAACATACCTACAATGTAACTACCTATTGTACAAGAAGTTAATATTATTGACAGTTTTATAATACATTCATAATCTAATATACACACTGGCTTGGCTCTGCTGTACAACATAATTTACAACAACAAAACATAACCGAAAACAGCAGACTTAATGTCATACGTCCAACTGCCAACACGATGTTCCCAATAAAGAAGTTAATATTACAATGCATTACATATTTTAATATACCGTAATAAAACTAGTTTCTAAATTTTGAATTACAAAATATTACCTGGTTGGAGTTGATATCATTATGCACCCTGGACGAAATATGATAAATGTAGCTTTTCCGTTATCTTTCTATGAATCAAATGTGACAAATATGTGAATTGATCCATGGGAGCTTGTTTGATTTAAAACATAATTCTTATACAAGTGTCAATGAAATTTTAAATATATCCTCATTTATACGTCATGTATGTGTAATTTCAATGAATTTGAAAAAAATATAACTATATAGAAATTACGTTTATACCTAGTTTACTTTTATTTTGTCTCCGAGTGTATTGATTCGATGATACTGTAAAGCATACTCAGTAAACTATAACTATACATGTATATAATATACTCTTTATAAACATTTCTATGGTTTATTAAAAATAGGCTTTGTGGTATGATATACATGTCCTCGTTAGAAGTTGGTGCGCCGTAAACGAACGGAATGTGCCAAGTGATGGCGTGTAGTGTGTGTTGCTGTAATGGATCGTGTGATGCAATGCATGCGAACTGTGCATGGAACGCTCCTTTAGAAGGGATTCGATACCAACACAAGCTTTAGTTATCTGAATAAAAGGAATATACTATTGCATAAGGGGAATTTCTCTTGATATCGATCCCTGTGGAATGAACCAATCTGTTTGTAGACTATTTAAACTCGTACTTATTCAACTCGTTAACATAATGATTGAATGACCCTTGTACATTGTGAATGTCTTTGTATACATATATAGATTTAGGTAAACGTTTAAACGCTGTATTATATACTCGTATCAATGTGAAGAACATCTGAAATCCTCATGTTATGTAAAATATACGTCGTCATGTCCAAATTGAGAAAAAGACACTAAGGTGAAGGGTAACACCATATCACAATGAAACACACTTACAGAATGAGCACGTAGTTTTGGTAGAAATACTATATTAAAATGCCCACCATCGTATACATCAATGTGTCAAGTATCATACACACCCGTTGTTTTTTGTATTTGCAATTAAGTTAGAACTAACAATTTACATTTAAGCACGTGAATCGATTTGAGCGTTTGTATGACTGAACAATCCCACTAATGCTGTGAACATATATCGAGTATAATCAATGTTGCTTTATCCTTAAGATTCCAATCTTCTGGATGTCGCGTTGTTAGACGCTGGCCTTTACTATTCTCGTGCAATATACATGTACATGAAATATGGAATGGTGTTTTTGTGTTGGTGTATGGTGCTGAGCTTTGACCAAAATGTTGGTCTAGACAATGGAGGCATGCATAATATGCATGTCCCAGAGCACGTGACTTGGTCACATGCTCTGGGCATGCGTCTTTCATCGTCTTTCATCGGTGCTTCCACGCCGTGAGGCCAAATTTGTTTTGGCCAGTAAAGAAATCGAATATTTCAACGTTTCCAACGTGTTGATTACATTAAAAGTTATGTCGTCGGATGAAGATAAGTTTAAGGATTTTTCTGACGGAATATTTAGGGAGCTGAGGACTATTAGAGAGAATTTCAGTGAGTTAAATAAACGTGTTGAACTGTGTGAAAACGGCGGTGAACGGGCGCCATTATCCGGGGGATTTTCGGTTTCGAATCAGGAACACTTTGGAACACCTATTGCCGGTGTTCGTCTCCCCGACACCAGTCAGGCTGCCACCGGGGCTCAAGGGGTAACGACACCCAGGACATTTGAAGTCCAGAACGCTTTTACGGAGATTAAAAACAAATACGCGGGTCAAAAACTGCCAGCTGACCTGTTGTTTACCACGCCAAGAAAAAATGTGAACAATGAGGATGCTGCCATCTTCCAGGTATTACAAAAAGTTTCTAAATACTGTGAAACTGGCTTGAAAATATGTTCTGATCCCGACGGTACCAATCAGGAGGACTGTCTTATTGTGTTTACGTCGTTAATGCGATTTGTGCAAGACGAAGGTGTCCAACTTGTTGTCAACAAAAACTATGATAAGGACTACGCAAACCAGTATAAGTCAATCATGGGCGGCCAAACCGATATTCGGGAGGAACATTTAAATGCTATGGATAGGACTGCCACTATCTTAAAACATAGGAGCACATCGAACAACAGTGGTTCGTACTCACGGGGTCGAAATCGCGGAGGGCGAAACGGAGCTCGTGGTCGCGGGGATTCCCGCAATCGAGGTTATGACGTCAGATTCCACAGTCAAGGTCGGGATTTCCAAGCGTCTACAGACCGAGACGACGCATCCGAAGGACGTTGATTGAACATTTATGTTTGACAGTTGAAGTTTTACTTCAATAATACTTATTCACAGTTGAATTATTGAAACGTTTTAGTGTTTTTTCATTGTATTGCATAAATATGTGTATATCCAAGTGTTCATCAGGTGTTACCAGAGACACGGGGGAATTTGTTGCTGGTAATTTGTTCAATAACTTTTATAAATGGAAAACACTGACTGACAATCCAGTCGTTCTTGATTGGATTCACAATGGTGTATCTATACCTTTTCATGAGAAACCTACCAGTTTCTTTATACCTAACAGACAATTGAATGATAAATATACTGCATTTATTGACACTGAGGTGGGCAGCTTACTAGCCCAAGGTGCTATTGAAAAAACATTTGACAATTGTAAACCATATTGTGTTTCACCGCTTTCTGTTGTTCCCAAAAGAGGTAATAAACTCCGGTTAGTGTGTGACCTTAGAAAAATTAATGATTCATGCTCGCCACCAAAATTTGTGTATGAGAATATTGATACTGTCCTAAATTTAGTCCAGACCGGCGATAATTTTATTTCTGCGGACTTGCAAAACGGGTTTCACCATGTACTAGTTAGACTGGAGGATAGAAAATACTTAGGAATAAGCTGGCGTGGAGTTTATTACCAATGGCGGGTGTTATCATTTGGCTTATCAGCCAGTCCTTATTTTTTCTGTAAAATTCTTAAACCTGTGGTACAATATTTAAGAGAATGTGGTTTGAAAATTGTTATATATGTTGATGATATATTGTTAATTGCTAGTTATGAAAATATTGTGCATCAACGAACATTATTGATAGATTGTTTGCAAATGTTAGGTTGGTTTATTAAATTTGAGAAGTGTTCACTTGAACCAAATACGAAAATAGGTTTTATAGGCTATACTATTAATTCAGTTGGTGAGGATGGTGTGCCAATCCTCAAGATAAATAGTGAACGTATTCGAAAATTAAGAAAAGATTTGAAGCGAGTTTTAATTAAAAAGAATTGTACAAAAAGAGAATTAGCTAGGGTAGCTGGACAGTGTGTTAGTATGTCAAGGGCTATTTTGCCAGTGAAATTATTGTTACGCAATACTTACAGGTTGATTGCCAAGTGCGCGTCATGGGACGAGATAATGACAATAGACAATCCAACAATGACGGATCTTCAGTGGTGGATCAATGCGTTAGAGTGTTGGAATGGGTTCGTGAAAAAGCCTCACCGAGAGTCTATTCAGATAGAAACCGATGCATCCGCAAGTGGATGGGGTGCGTGTGTAACCAATCAATCCCAGGAGACCTACGGGGTGTGGGACAAGTCAATGTCAACCAGACCGTCAAACATCCGAGAATTAGCAGCAGTTTATCTTGCCCTAAAATCATTCAGTACTTTGATTCACGGAAAATCAGTAACAGTGTTAACAGACAACATAGTAACATGTGCATATCTAAACAATTTGGGTGGTCCAGTGCAATCATTAACAGTTCTAGCACAGGCAGTGTGGGGCCTGGTGTTCCGGATGGAAATCGATCTTCGTGTACACCATTTATCAGGAATATTGAATATAAGAGCAGATGGGCTATCGAGAGTGAACGATCGGGCTACCCATTACGAATGGAAACTTCACCCAAGACTGTTCAGGTATATAGACAGGGCTTTCGGCCCACATACAGTGGACAGATTTGCATCGTACCAAACGCGGCAGTTCGAGCGCTACAATTCGCTATCCTACGACCCGGAGACGGAGGGAATAGACGCATTGTCTCAAAACAATTGGGGGGAAGAGCTGAATTTCGTTAATGCACCATTCAGACTCCTGCCCAAGATACTAAACAAAGTGCAAACAGATTCGGCAGAAGCAATCATAATAGCACCACTATGGAAAAATCAAGTGTGGTACAAGACGTTACTCAAACTTGTGGTCAGACCACCAATTCATTTACCAATAAACAAACATTCAATTCAGTTTTTCAACAAGGGAACGGAACCAATGAAAAACAGGAAGTGGCGGATTTACGCTTGGAAAGTGTCTGGGAAAACAGTTACAGGCCAAAGGATGGTCGGCATCTTCCGCTAGGAGGGTACCATTGTGCTGGGCCAGCAGCACACTGGGAACATACAATAGACAGTAACAACAATTTAGAGAGTTTTGTGAATCGCGACACAGCGATTTTCCGCCCAAAAACAGTGCCATAGTAGCAGACTTTTTGTGTGACATTGCCTCAAGGTCACGAAGACCTGAATCAGTTATTAAGAATACTTCAGCTGCGTTAGGCAGTTATTATGAAGCAATTGGTATGCTGAATCCTATGCAATCTTGTGAGATAGTCCACCTTAAAAGTGCCATTATTAAATCTGGGACTACAGCGCCTATGAATAGATCAAAGACAATACCTATTCAACCATTTGTGAAACTTTTCAAAACACTCCCTGACAGTGAACAATTACAAATTGAAATTTTGAGACTTAAGTGTATAACACTGTTAGCATTGTGTGCTATGTTGAGACCATCTGATATTGCACCGCGTTCAGTACAGTATTCAAAGGAAAGTGTTGTAGAAGCACGATGCTTGAGAGTGTGTGATGTAAATTTTTCCAACCATTCTATGGACATAATTAACATTCCACGGAATTAAAAATGATTCTCAAAGACGGGGTTTTATCGTCACAGTACCATGTGCTTCGGATACTGCAGTATGTCCGGTGCTGTGTTTACAGATTTACATTTCACGAACAGCTAAACATAGAGCTCACAATGGGCCACTACTTCTAACATTGCAAAATCCATATAATGCAGTTTCTGCGACAACCGTTAGTAGTATCCTTTCTCGGGCGCTGACTATGGCTGGATTAGAAGGTTTCAGCCCTAAAGACTTTAGATGTACTGGTGCCACAGCGGCGGTCGATGCAGGATTCAGTGAACAAACAATTATGAAAGTTGGGAGGTGGAAAAATGCAGAAGTGTTCAGAGAACATTATGTTCATAGCAAGATACCAGATAATTTCACGGACAAAATTCTCCAGGATTAGTGTGTGGAAACTTGTCCATTCAGTCATATTCTCATAAGGTCATTCTTGTGTGAATTTACGTTGTTTATATACAGTTAGAGATATAAATACCAATTTATGTCATGTGAATAACCTGTTTAATATGTTTCAAAATCTAGTCTTAACTACGGTTTCAGTGAACATTTCTTGCTACGATGTAAGGGAGATCACCACAACATTTTATGGATTTAGTTGAGTGTGTGTTATCTCCCTTGGATCTTAGATCCTTATTGATTGTAGTATTACTTGATTCTAGATTAATGTATTTAGCGGTTATTTCCCTTTGTTCAGCTAAATACTTTTCTCTCAAGATGGCATTAATATAGTTTAATTGTTTAATTCAAGTTGATTTATTAAAAATTAAAACAATATTACATGCCTCCATTGTCACTGACTTTCGTCTATTTGATGTTGGTCTAGACAATGGAGGCATGCATAATATGCATGTCCCAGAGCACGTGACTTGGTCACATGCTCTGGGCATGCGTCTTTCATCGGTGCTTGGTGGTGTTTGATAATGTATATATGTTCAATAATTTGGAGTATACGGCATATTTGAGTTATATATTATGTAGTGGAAGCATGGTGTGAGATATGGCATTAATATAGTTTAATTGTTTAATTCAAGTTGATTTATTAAAAATTAAAACAATATTACATGCCTCCATTGTCACTGACTTTCGTCTTTTTGACATCATGATTTGAACATTGTCGCCAGGAAAGTTATGTGGGATACATTTTGTCCAAAATCATTTTTGAACGTAAATGACATACTGTCATGTTCAGATTATTTCTATTGTATAATGAACACGTGTTACATGTTGTTAGTAATAGCAAACAACAGCACATGTAATGAAACGGTCTGATCTCACGATGCTAAACAAATTTGAACTTCTTGGTAAGGTCGTAGATATTTCTCAAATAGCAGTCTGTTCTTAAACCATAAATATCGGAATGATAATTTATTGTCTTATCAGAGGTGAAAATAGTTATCGCATAACCGTTCTGATGTAGTGTTGATAGTGGTTAAAGACGATTGTCTCCCGTTTATTTGTGTTTGTTTTGCGCTTGTGAACACCGACATTTTCGGAGTTTTGCATGTAATATTTACGAAAATACTTCTTTGGTAGTTACAATGGATACTCCCAACTTTATTGAAAACCATATTTTAGTTTTTCGGTTTGTCCAAGTCTTGTATAGTCATCTATCTACCCAATGTGTACTATTATTAAACAAATAGTCACTTTTTGGCATGTTTTAATATTCCGTGTTATTTCACTTATGGGTCTAACATGACAAAACTACCCTTTTTGTGACGAGAATTACTGATTATCTTCACAAAACCGGTACACCAATGTTTCTTCAACTTCTTCTTTGCCATTCGTAAAGTGTGTTTCCCCTTCAAAAAGCAAAACGCAACATCCTCTACGGAATTAGCAATTTCGGCTGGAACCATATTGCAAATATCCATAAAATGATTGTATATGATGCCTGACATATAACTTATCACTACTCAAAAGAAATATTTCATTTATATCGCGTTAGATTGAAGATATCGCCCATTCAGCACTGTTCAAATATAAGTGGGGCACCTCTCGTAAATTGAAGGTTCAAATCCCGATGGAAGCTGGTTTAGAAAAGATGTGGACGGTCGGTAAGTGAGTTTGCTAAAATAGCAACCTGGTGATCTGGTTTGAGTCCTGATGATATTTGAGTTTCAAGTCACAACTTAAGATCGTATTACTAACATGCGAATCAGGCTTTTTGTTGCTTACATTGCAATTGGTGTATTCGTATTAGCTATGGAGTGTGTACAAAGTAAATGTTACATTTCGTTTTAGATATATTATTCTAACTACTAGAATAGAAAATAAGGTATGACAATTTTCAAAATACTTTTTGAACATTCCACTTAGTGTGAATTATTCGTATCGTATACCGGTTCACTAGATAAATAAATGATTTCTGTACCAACAAATTTGCACTTTTGCATTTTTGATAAATATTGCTCCCAACCCTGCACTAAAATAGCAACAGTAACCAGGTGTTGGCAATGCCTCAATCTGAATTAGATTGGACTGAAACAGTCATAAGTGTATAACCACCGGGTTTTGTTCCCGCCTCTTTAGGTAATGACATCCGGCTTCATACGACAGAACGTGATACATGTACCCATGTGCTATATACCCTAGCTAATTCCGAATGGACTCCATAGATTTTTTAACGCCTCCGATGTACACGAAACAACTTCAATAGTTGATATCCGGAACTCTGTGCAATGTGGTTTTCCCCTTAATTTACATGCAGGTACAAAAAAATCTGGCCTAGTTATACTGGTTTTGCATTCATATGCAAAAACAACTGACCCCAACTCTATTGTCCAGATATGAATATTCAATAGCCTCAATGATTATAACGGTAAAACTTTATTTGTACCTACAGATTAGTGGAGATCCGGAGTAGGTCTATTACCAACCGGTTGTACATGATTATTTACTAGCAGAAGGGGTCATTCGGCGATGACGTCTATGAAACATGAATACATTGTTTTCAGTATGTGGTTGACGTCATTGAAACATTGATACATTGTATTCAGTATGTGGTTGACGTCATTGAAACATGGGTACATTGTATTCAATATGTCGTTGACGTCATTGAAACATGGATATATTGTATTCAATATGTCCTTGACGTCATTGAAACATTTATACATTGTATTCAATATGTCGTTGACGTAATTGATAAATGGATATATTGTATTCATTATTCCATTGACGTCCATGAAACATGGATACATTGTATTCAGTATTACATTGATGTGAGAATAATAATATATTGTACGCGGGGTATTCCACAATTAATAGGACTTTTTTAATAGCAGTGCGGAAAAACCGAAATTTAGAAAAAAACTAGTTTGCTATAATAATCTTCCATCTATCACCGATTAATATGCAAAATATCAAAGCAATCTGTTGCTACCAGTATTTAAAGCAAGTATAACTTAGCATATGAGACAAATTTCATTAAACTGTAAGTGTTGAGTAAGAAGTTATGAGAACAGTCTTATTATTTCTGAAACACCCCTGGTACAAGTCGTGCGCTACGGTGACGACACATAAACGTTGAAAATATGACCATAAACTCAAAATTTGATCTTTATTATCCAAACTATGTGAAGAACATGATATCTATGTACTATTTTATGTACACGATTAAGACAAATGAATATGTACTGGACACACGAAGAGTACGATATTTAGTTAAAAAAATAATAATTCATATCGTGCGATGAAAAATATATAATATTTAATTTATACTAATCTACTTAAGGTTGATTGTGAACAAGTTTTTCCAGCTTGTTTTTAATCACTCTCGATACCTCATTTCTGATTTTACGAGGGTTTGAGAGTAGAGAGAATCCAGTTTCCCTTACGCTGAGCGTCTAGCAAAGGCATTCCAGGTACCATTTCTATTTCGTCTCTGGTATGACGTGGTCTGGGAATGAACTCGTGACCCCCACACTCGAAGCGAACGCTAAACCAAGAGGCTATCGATGAGATAGTATATACTACATATCAATCACAATCTATCAAATATACATACAACGTATACATACAATACATACATATATACAATTCATGATGAATGGCATATACACTGAAGTTTTCCAGCCGCCACATTATAATTAGTATCAAAACATGTTTTATCCATAAGTAAATACTGTAGCAAACAGACAATCAAAAGTCACATAGAAACAGCGGCATCTACAGCATCATTTACCAAGTAAAAAGAAAAGAAATACAGTTCATGACATTAATAGACATGAAGTGACATTGCCTTCAATGTCATCACATTATTGATGCTGTTAATACTCGACACATCGTTGCTTCATTGTACATAGTGTGCACGTGTATTTGTCTCCTAATTAGTTAAATACTGTACGCTAAGTTGTTTTGTATTTCAGTAAAACTGAAAACCATTTATAATCAAATCTATAGATAATGTATCATCACTATAAACAAATCTCAAATTTTATTTACAAGGTGCTAATTAATTAGAGATGACTCACTGGTTACATGTACTTGTCATATTGTCTTTTGTATCGCGTTATACGTATTGTATTATCAATGTTCACGACGTACATGTCCACTATGATAACACATACTTAGACTAACTGGAACACTCGGAGACTATCTGATATGTAACCAAAAAACAAACGACAATTCTGTCTATCATAACACAATGACCACGGCCAAGATATCATGTCGTTACTGGAAACAAGTTCACCGTGACTGTTGCCACCTATATCAAACATAACTAAATTCTTAGAGTTCGTCCCGGCTACAAGTACGATATCATCCTCTGTGATACATACACATATTGCATCATTCAGTCGTTGATCACGTAACTCACTGATAACATCACCATTCTTGTTGAATACGATCACCCTATCTCCCCAGGCTGCAACATACACTTTGCTTTCATCATTACTCACCGCTATACGCTGAGGGCTGTAATCAGTGAATAGTCTACGACCCTGAGAATCAGGTTCTATTTTCTTCACTAAACTACCTGATAGAGAGTACACATATACAGCTTTATCTCCAGGTATCCACAACTGATTATTACAATACGCCATACCATTCTCTGCACGCTTGAAATCATTTAAGGAAACTTTCCGTTGGTACTTGAGCGAGTTACTTACTGAAATGAAATGTACCGTATTATCGTCAAGTCGTACAGCTACTTCAGTAGGTGACACGGAACAAAGTCCGAATGGTTCATCTTTTAAATCCAACCATTCCTTTACTTTGAGTTGATCATCAAGTCTCTTCAGTTTATTGTTGCTGCAGTCAGTCAGAAGAATCGTTCCATCGGGAAGCTGACACATGTCGTTTATGCAACATTTCTCTTTGTCAGACTTTACTCTAACGTTTATATCTCTCTTAGATTTCACGGTGTACTTACTACGTTGTACTGATACTGGTTGGCTATCTCCTCGGATAATTTTCCCCATACGGTCTGACTTCTCAATAACATCACAGAGTGCAGCATTGGGTTCAAATTTCAGTGTTGGATGTTTCAATGCATTCGCCTTCCTCAGAAAGTTATTTGCATCTTTAAGGACAACTTGACCTAACTTCTCAGTGATAAACATTTGTTTACCATCTAGATGAGATGTCAGGTCTGGCTTACTGTTGTCGGAGTAAACTATAAATTGATCTACGGTTGAAATATCGTCACTAATGTCATTCTCCAACCTCTTCTCCTCTCTGTCAAGCTCAGCAATAATCTTCTGTTCAAGTGCATCTAGTTGTTTATTGAACTTCTTTCTCAATGTTTTGATTTCGTCAAGTAGACTGGCTTTCATTTTCTTTAGATGCTTAAGGTCTTTGGACTTTTCCAACTTTGTAGTATGTAACTCCTGACTTACGCGGGTTATGTCGGTTACGAGTGATTGTAACTTAGACATGCTGGATTGATGCGCAACATCCGCAATATCTTTCACATCCGAACATGATCTGAAATATACATCAAACAACCATGTTTATTATCCATGATTGAATAACTGGTCCATGCAACTATTGAAATATTTGTACTTTTAGTTTGTTTAAAAAATAACACACCAAAATAATACCTACATAAAGTATTAGAATGCACGTTTAACTAACAGTGATTCGATTTGCTATCTAATACTGTTAACCAATTTACTTTCGCGAATACTAACTTCTCGTTTTGCCGATCGTCGGCATAATCACGTGTACAAACGCGGTTTTAAGTCTTCGATGATGATCTTATTAATGTTTTGAACACTCCTGCGGCTCTTTAGCTTTGCGGATATCTACCATCCGCCAACTCCGCGAATTTAAATCTTTCGAAATGGTCACATTGTACCTTCATATAAAATGGACATTGCTAACTTATTTAGAATACATGTACATTTGTTTAAGACGACCATTCAAACATTCAACTGAATACTTATGTACTCATACATAATGCCGTTGTATATAATATATTAGTACATACTCCTCATGACGTGTATACACTCATTTAGACGTAACGTCAAAAGGTGAGGCACGCAAGTGTAACGTTTATGACGTCAACAGCCTTTTGTTAAAAACGTCAGTGTCAGTAATAAGTACGACGGTTAAGAACCCGCACAAAATTGAATTATTAAATTTTAAGTTGCAAATATCTAGATACTACATACATAAAAGGTCGTATGGGCTTTTCAACGGAATCTCTATTCATACTACGAGTAATGTAAAAGGCATCCTTTGTCGGAATTCCCGTCGACGTCATAATTCGAACTAATTTGACGTTGTTGGACATTTTGTAGACGCAAGGAAAAAAATTATATTTTTTTTATTTATAATTCAATCCACTTGTAAATCGCTATGCTTGTTCTACGGAAAAAAAGTATTTTTTTGTTTATTTGTCATTGGAATAACTTTGGATCAACCAAATTTGCAAACGTTTAAAAATTGAACTTTTTTAAAAATTCACTTTTTAACCTATTTTAGACATTTTGTAGACGCAACCTCATCTTCAAGAAAATTTTCGTTTTGTTTGGTATCAAAACAATTTTTTAACCAACACATCTACGGAAAAAAAGTATTTTTTTAGTATAAAATTTCTCACATGCACACACACATATTTAAGTTATTCACCTTAAAAGATAGACATTTTAAAATTACGTCACGAAAATACAAAAGTCTCGCTTTTTTGCCGTTGCCCTTTTTCCACTTAATTTTTAAATATTTTGACGGAATCGCACGAAACTAACATGACAGCATGTTTCAAGCATGCTTTAACTGGCGACGGTGTTTCTCTGTGAATCCGTTCAGTGGTTATTACTTTATTATAACGTTAACCTAATCGACCCTGTGTTTTTGTTACAAGTTTCGCTACGTTTTTCGCGAAATAATCTCACAAAACAACGCTTGATGCATTTTACGTTTATTATTTCCATTTATCTGTATACATAATTAAATGCACATTTTCTTTCTGCGTTTAATAATATAATTGACGGTTTGCTAGGCCGAGTAAAGCAATAATTATCGCTGGAAATTGTTCGCTGTTGGTGGCGTTTTCGTGTGTGCCTCACCTTTTGACGTTACGTCTAAATGGTATCAGTACACAAACACAGTACATAGCGATAAGTGCAAATAGTGCATTTAATATTGTTTCTACCCTGAAAAATGACAACATATAGAACTGTGACATTAAGTTCATGACTTATTATTAAGTTTTTATGCCTGGTATATCGTACGTGTAGATGGGTTTGTAATGTACAGCACAGACTTGCCAATTGGTCGGTCGGGATGCTGAATGGTTTTCCAACAATAACTCCAGAACGGATGAACCTAGAATTCTACAATTTGAAGTGGATATTGTTCATCATCCATGGATGGCCCCGACTTAATTTAAGGTCATTTGCTTTAGAGGTCAACATTACCGTGACCTTTGAGTACACACCAGTTGCTGGTGCACAACATAAGAAATATATATTCTAAGGTAGTACAATTTTTGAGAGAGGTTGCTTATCATCATCTGTAGATTTCAACCAATTTTGAGGTGAATCGGTCATTGGTCGAGGTCGTGCTGACCTTAATAATACTTGATTTGTTTACTTTCGTGAGGTTTGTATGATTCACAAACCACTCTTGTACGGTCTGTCATCGGGATTCTTCAGGTTATGTTTTTTTCTCGTCTTGTTATTGATGGACAATTTGTAGGTACCATTTGACCCTTTGTGCGAAAAAACGTTTGTTTTGCATGTGTATTTTTCATAAATTGAAAAGATCACGGTACACTGTTTGTAGCGGGCAAATTATAATGATAGAATTATCGGATATGGATGCTATACTACTCGCACGAAGACACGCAATAAATGATCATGATACCATGTTTAATAAAAAAGATATATGACATGAACTTCCTTGTAACCGGGTTAGTATAGCGAGTACGTATAATCTTATACGTACTTTCTTATACTACATTGGCGTGTTTTTCCAATAATTTGATGCGTATTTTGCATTTTTAGTGTCATATGATATAAAGAATCTATCACTCGTTGTCAATTGATATATTTATATTAAACTTGTTCAGGAAATATTATTTAGCTCGTCAAAGGCTCGCATATTAAAATTTCCAAAACTCGTTTTAATAATTTTATATCAATTGACAACTCGTGAAAGATCCTCTATATACGCACTCCAAGTTGGTGTACTTATAACATTTAACAAGTGTATTATTGATTAAAAACAATGTATCCTCTCCTTTGTTATTAATATTTATACATTTTATCAATGATACCTACCTATGTTCCTTGGCGATACATCGGCAACAATACACCATATCATGTGTACCACAATGCATCTCGATATCCTGGTCCGGATGATAATGGCATTTAGCAACAACCGGAACTGGAATGGTGGTTGGTCGAGCTGTTTTTGCTTGGCTCATTGAGGCAACGCTAACTAATTGGTGTGTCTTCATGTATCGGACATGATATCGTCCACACGTGTTACACAGAAACTGCTGGCAGTTTTTACAAAAGTCAGTCGCTTCCTGTGTCCTACCATCGTCACGGCATTGAGAACAAGCGTGGTCAAAAAGCGCTTCTGATCCACCTTTCAGTGTCCTAGATAGATCTTCACCTTCTGCCATTGTTCTGTAATATACCATCATATATAATTGTTAACGTAGTCATAGTCATTATAATAAGAATTTACAATTCCGTAAACATAGTTTACTCTGTGTAGATTCAGGGTGGACATACCACATCACATTATTTTGGCTAAGTAGGCAAGTACATTGTACAGTACAGATCCCGCAACTTTTGCTCAATGTCGCGAGTTTGCGCGATTTATGTCAAAGTGGAATCGCACGGGAGTCACGCTAATCCTCGGCATTGCAAGGGAATCGGCACGAAACTTTCCTCGCGGTTTCCTCGTAATCCTGCTGATTGAGCGACGATAAAATCACCAATAAAATCACCGCGTTTACTGCGATCGTGAAAAACGCGACAATTTAATTAGCAAATAATTTCATGTAGATGAACAGAGTCTATGCGTAATAAATTGATAATTGATTTCATGTACAGTAATAAAAATATGTATTATGAGTGTGTGAACTTATCAACAGTTTTTAACTTTCAGGAATGATCATGTATATTTTCACAATACCATACAAATAATGAATTTAAATGTATATAGCAACAACAACAACAATAACAGAATATAGACACTTTCTAAGTATTTTGTTTTCTTCATTATTTCAGTGCAAACTGAAGCCGCTTATCCTGAATAATAGCCGATGTTTTTTATATGATTACTATAGCTATTTACATCAATATTCCTGTTTAGCTGATACACCTAAGGAAAATTTGAGATTTTAAGATAATTTTAGGATTTCACTTTAGATGCTTTATAAATACCGACCTCGAACAACAGATCAGAACGCTTGTATGATTAAATACATAACATCGTGCAGAAGAGACATGTAACTGGGTAACAAGAAACTTGGTATTTTAACGAACACCACCAACAACAACTGCATAAGATGTTAAAGATGCATTCCCTATTACTAGCATATTTTTCTCTACTATCACATTAAATGAGCTAGATGTACAAAGCACTATCAGTTATCATAATTTGTCAGAAGAAAGTGTGCGCAAATATGTCTCTATAATGTCTTAAATATATTTAAATCACCAATGATAATTTATCGCTTCCAGCGATTTATTATTATGTGGTCAAAGGGAAACAACTCGTGACTAATTTGGCTCGTTACGGAAATATGTTTTTATTCTTTTCTCGGTAATTAGTGGGAGCTTTTTGTTGAAAATTTGAGGATTTTAAGCAATAATGATTCTCATTTAATGCGTTATATTCCTGAATCGATTTAAACGATCAAAGTTAAAGGGAATGCCTCTTTTAACATAGTTTAAAACAATGAAACGGAGGTATGAAACTATTTACATGTACGCAGACTGCACGTTTCTGGAATGAAGAACAGAAGAAATATCTAAATCAATCAAACAGAAGAGAACATTTCGTATACTTGCATGCAACGTGTATACCTTCACTGGCTGTCTATACATACAATAAAACATCTAATAATCAAACACTAACAAGAGAATCAAGCCGTATAAGTGTATATATCTCGGAAAATCAAGTCATGTTTGTTGAACTCGCACATAGCAAGAGACCAGTCAATATTATGCCCACTCGTCGCGGCGTCGCAGATACATGGGTACAAGGACTACGATTCTTCCGTACAGACGGGAAATTGACTATGTATATACTTAGATTCGGTTCCAAGTTTCGGGAATTACTACGTTATTGTAGTATTGTATTTTTTATAATTTAAATCTTCACGGTTCACTGCTTGCAACAGCAAGCCTTATCTTTATACATTGGGAATTTAGATATAAAAATGTTTAATTCCCGCTGGGTAGTTCAAACGTTCAAGCGTACGTGTAGGCTTTCATACTTTTATTAAATTGTATTTTATATAATATACACTCATCGCGATATTTATGATAAATAACTGAATATGTTTTTCTCACAATCAGCATTGTTTGAATTTCGTTCTTGTCGTCGTTAAATCAGATAATTTATTAATGTCGACAATAAAACTGATAAGTACGTTTTGAAATTTAGCAATGAACATTAAGCTATCGTTCCTCCCATTATTGTAATTGCGACAAATAATTAACATCGACAATAAAATAGACACTTTTTAAATCAAGCTTACGAAAAAGGTTATTACAATATACTGTAAATTAAAATAAAAATTGACTAATTCTACGCCCAATTTATTGTTGTTTATAATACAGTTGTATATACAGTATGTACTGTACATACATGTACATTACAATAGACTTACCTGTAAACTGAGTGGAACGCGGCGATTACCACGATCGCGCGCGATTATAGCGATCTCGCGATCGCCGACACAATTGTCGCGATTCGACGGTGGTTTTACAGTGGACAATCACGATAAAATCGCGGCGATTTTCCAAGCAAGTAGAAAATTGCCCACAGACGCATCGAGATTTTGGCAAAAGTCGCAAGAGCTGTACTTTATAATTAAAACTTTAGTAATGGTTTAGCGTTTATACGTTTTGGAAACATTATTTATTATGGCTAACTTGGTATCAAAATTATGTTAAAATAATTACCACTTTCATTTTGTATATATTACTGTAATATACATGCATGTTTATGGTGTTTCTTCGCTTTAAATATTGATACCAGATGTGTGCCGATAAAGATTGTGGAATAATCAGGCCGCCAAATACTAAGTTCATCATAATTTGTCCGTAGCGAAAACATACACTCATTAAATGTTATAAGTACACTAACACAGTTCATAGCGATATATGCATATAGTGCCTTTAGCGCATCCTTGTCGATTAGTCGAATGGTTTTCCAACAATATCTCAAGAAGGGATAAATCTAGGATTTTAAAATTTTAAGTTGAGATTATTCATTCTCCACAGACGGTCATGGCTCCATTTCAAGGTCATGACGTGCAAAGGTCAAAATGACCGTGACCTTAGCATGGGCAACACTTTCTAATAAGTTCTAAGACCGTAAAACTTTACAGAGGTTGTTGATTATTAACAGTAGACTCCTACAATAGGTCATAGGTTAAAGTCGTGATGACCTTATTAACTATAGTATTGTTTACTGACATGAGGCGTTTATGTTTCACAAACGTCTCTTTTAATTTCTGTTATCGGAATAATTCAGGTTTTATGCTTTTCTGATGTGGGTGTTGATGGACAAAGTGTAGGTTCATTTCGAGACTTTGTACTGATAAATTTGCTTTTGTACGTGCATTTTTCATAATTAAAATATCACGGTTCACTGCTTGCAACAGGCAAATTACAATTATCAAATTAATGGATATCTCAGCTATACTACTCACATGCGAAAAATTAACATGATATAATGTATATTATTTTCAGAAACTGAAAATGGTTTACAGTATGGTTTATTGCTACTTGAAGAATACTGTGATAGGTGGAAATTAACGGTTAATTCACAAAAAAACTAAGATAATGATTTTTAGGAAAGGGGGAAGATTGAGAAGAAATTTACGATTTTTGTATAGAGGTCAATGTTTGGAGATTGTGGACAAATTCACCTATCTTGGAATAGTGCCAATTGGTGGCTCTTATAACACAACATTTGACAGTTTATCAGGTCAGGCCATAAAAGCAATTTTTAAAATGAGACAATGTTTGTCAAAATTTCCAACGTTATCTATAAAACATAGATTAGATATTTTCGATAAATTGATATATCCAATATTAAGTTACGGATCTGAGGTGTGGGGTCTTTTTAAATGTAACCAACTAGAGAAAGTGCACTTAAATTTTTTTAAAGAAGTATTAGGAGTAAGAAGGCAAACACAGAATAACTTTATTTATGGTGAACTTGGTAGAACGACATTGTCATGTAGGCACTCAGTAAATGTAATTAGATATTGGTTAAACATAACGACAATGCAACCTGTTAAATATGTAAGAATTATTTATGATAGAATCTGCTTAGAATTAGACAGAAATCAAAATAACAAATCGTGGATTTTTATGGTTAGAGATTTACTACAAAGTTGTGGATTTAATGATGTATGGTTAAATCAAGGTGTTGGAAAGTGTGAATTATTTTTATGTATGTTTAAACAGCGAGTATCAGATACGTTTATACAAAACTGGAAATCTGAATTGGAAGATTCAAATAGAGCTAGGATATATGTTTTAATATCAGAGTTTAAATTTCATGCTTACCTAAATAATGTTAATATAGACAAGTATCAAATCGCTTTGACAAGATTACGACTATCTGTTCATAGACTGATGGTAGAAACTGACAGATGGCACAAACCAATAGCTACCCCTTTTAATGAAAGAAAGTGTCATTTGTGTAAAACTATTGAAGATGAGTATAGAAAGTTATATGTTAATAAATATTTTTATTTGCGTCCAAATATGGTAAAATTTATAGAATTGTTAACCCTCTCAGAAAATTGATATTAATAGACGAGTAGCTATGTATGTTTTTAAAGCTTTCGAAATTAGAAATCAGTATTATATGTACTATGGATAAAGTATTTTGTTGGTACCTCTCCCGCTGTATGTAAAATATTGACTGGTATAGTTTATAATTTATGAATAAGTTCACCAAAATTAGTAATCATTATATATTTTTGACCACTGACTATATTTATGTTTGGAGATATACATAATACACTGTGTAAACTCGTGTGATATTCTGATATACTACGGGTTTCTACTGTTCATTATACAAGCAATATATTTATTGTTGACCATGTAATATTTATGTAATTATGTTTTCATGTACATGTTGTATGTATATTTGTATACTCATGGGCATAATGCCTAATGTATTTCGAAATAAACGGTAAAACTGTATAATAAAAAATTATATACGCATTGCAAGTAGGTGTACTTATAACATTTAACAAGTGTACACACTGGAGGCAATAGGATGTCTTACATGGTCACAATATCACAAATATGGTATCGAAAGCTCTTTATCTAGGTAAATTTATCATTGAGAAGTTTCTTACAGATATATCTAAATGCTTTCTATAAGATACACAAAATGTACCAAACTAATGTTCTTATTTATTTGTATTCCCTTTTATACAGTTACCTGTGCACATAATTGGATACAAATGCAAACAAAGAATATATTGAAGAATAACATTTTATATCAGAGTGTCTATAACAATAACATAATAAATAATAAAATGTTTTCAACAGCTTTAGAATAACGTAAGGAAGGGCGACGTAGTTAATAAATGGTTTGTTTACAATTTCATGAATAGTGTCAATGAATAATTTGAAACGATGATACACATTTTGCTGACTCAGAATGAGAAGGTCGTAAATACAAAATCAATATTTTGAAGACAAAACTGTCTGGAAATGACTCTTCACTTATGGTTAAACAAGCCTTTTCAACTTCAGTTTGGTCAACATGTCATTTTCTGATTTTCCTGAAAATATGCTCTTAAGAAGCGCTTGGTTTAAATATGCATCAATCTTATAAGGTCGTAAGTAGTAGTTACGACCTTCTCATTCTAAGTCAGCGATTTGTCAAAGAACATCTTCTTCAATCAGAAGGTATTGGTTATTTTCATATGTACACGGTTTCGTCGATTTTAACAACTTGTTTTTTATTCAACTTGTTTTTTATTCAACATGTCGCTGGCTTAGAATGAGAAGGTCGTAACAATTACTTACGACTTTATGCGACTGCTACATATTTGACATCTGAAATGTAAGGCGTCTCTTATGGGCCTATTTTTATGTTGAACAAAATGAAGTTGAAACGGCTGATATATGCCTGTATGTGCAATTTTAAACATAACCTCATTTATACGTCATGTATGTGTACTTTTAAATATAACCTCATTTATACGTCATGTATGTGCAATTTTAAATATAACCTCATTTATACGTCATGGATGTGTTATTTTAAATATAACCTCATTTATACGTCATGTATGTGTAATTTTAATGAATTTGAAAACAAATATTATATAGAAATTGCGTTTATACACAGTTTACCATTATTTTGTCCCCGAGTGTACACAAAAAATGAAGTTATTCACGTTTTAAAGGTTTGTCTAATTTTAGTTTGTTGAACGAATAACTGGAAATTCGGGTTTGGTCTAAAGCGGGAAAATTGCTCGTGCATGGTCATTGGTATATAAGGCAAATACTGGGCGTTTCTCGCCACTCGAGGTTTTGTTGGCAGTTGTTATCACAGTCCCATACCACCCACCCATTTATGAGTATTTCTGTTTTCTGTGAGAATTTCGATATATAGTAGATTCAATAAGTAATACTAATGAGGGAACTATCCCATTCGAGAGAATAGAGGGGTTTATCGTTAACTCTTGTACATTTATGTATGCATAGTAACACATACATAAACATACTTTACCTGTCGGTTTACATAATGTTTATAACCATTCTCGATTAACTTTGAAAGATCTGTACAATGAGTGATCTGGTTAAAAGCTTTTATGACAAAATAATATATGTTTGGTATAATAACCTTCGATTCATTACTGGAAAAACAATTTATTGGAGTTTTATTTTTGTTTTAGGATAACCAGTATTACTGTAACCTACAACAACAATTTGTAACAGATTACGATATCTACATGAAGTATTTCTACGAGAATATCAGCTTGTATTATTAAGTGTAAAAATTGAAAATAGCTGCCAATAATAGCCTTATTCATATTTTTGTGTTTGTTGTTTTGTTGTTTGGTTTGTATTTGGACAACAACTTTGATAAGTGAATATTAATAAAGTTACTCACGAATGTATCGTGAGTAACGAATTTCTAATTGGCCACCCTATTATAATATTATGCGATAGATTCGATCAATCAGTCTAAAGTTATGTTATCTTTCTATCCACGCACTAATCTATCGATTTCAATAATAAAACTCGTAAGCACATGCAAAATCATCAATGCGGAACGGTTGGTGCGAAATGGCTTATGAGCACATGATCCACGAGTCCGACATGTACAATGTGGTAAATGGATGGAACGTGGTCTCTGTCGATTGGCTAATAAAACTCCCCCAAAAATATAGCGAGAAATACAAATGTGAAGCTCACTGAATCCGTTAGAATGACAAGTACCGACACTCCAAAACCGAAAATTACGTCAAACGTCGAATTTAAAAAATGGGATATTTGTAATTACGCGCGTTGTTTGAACAAATTACTGCGAGAAACATGTTTTCTAACAATGTAATTGATAGTATCGGGTTTTCGATTAGTTGTATTATCCTTCAAATGTTTGTTTTAATATATAAATCACATGACTAATCAGAAATTAATGGAGTGTATGCATCTAGCTGACGGTCTGAGTGCGTTCCACATTGCACATTCTCGCAAAGTCAAACGTTTTTCAGCAAAGCGAATCGACAGAGAATGCATTCGTACAACGAACGAAAATATTTCACGCCATGCCCGAGGCCCACGTGCAAAAAAGCATTTTTGCACTTACAGTTACGCATTGATGGTTTATTAAATGAGTTCGTAATTTCATTTCGGAAATCGACTGATTAGTGCATGGAATGAATAAATAACACAACTTTAGATTCATTGAAAGAATATATTAATTAGCATCATAATTTATAGGGTTGGCAAATTCGAAATTCGGCTAAGTGTATTGGTTCGATGAAATTGTAAAGCACACTCGATATACCTGTATATAATATTCTAATTATATAAATTTC
The DNA here is from genome assembly GCA_963678985.1 of Spisula subtruncata. Taxonomy (NCBI): domain Eukaryota; kingdom Metazoa; phylum Mollusca; class Bivalvia; order Venerida; family Mactridae; genus Spisula; species Spisula subtruncata. Next base: position 32,496,313 of record OY787673.1, on the reverse strand, counting down.
TAGGGTTTATTAAAACTAGGCTTTGTGGTACTAAATTCCTATCCTCATGAGAAGTTGGTGGGCTGTAAACAAACGGGATGTGTCACCTGGTGGAATGTAGTGTGTGTTGCTTTAGTGGGTCGAGAGATGGAATGTAGGGTGTGTTTCTGAATGGGGTCGTATGATGGAATGTAGGATGTGTTGCTGTAATGGGTCGAGTGATGGAATGTAGGGTGTGTTGCTGTTATGGGTCGAGTGATGGAATGTAGGGTGTGCGGCTGTAATGGGTCGAGTGATGGAATGTAGGGTGTGTAGTTATAATGGGTCGTGTGATGGAATGTAGGGTGTGTTGCTGTAACGGGTCGAGTGATGACATGTAGGGTGTGCTGCTGTAATGGGTCGAGTGATGGAATGTAGGGTGTGCGGCTGTAATGGGTCGAGTGATGGAATGCAGGATGTGTTGCTGTAATGGGTCGAGTGATGGAATGTAGGGTGTGTTGTTGTAATGGGTCGAGTGAAGGAATGTAGGGTGTGCTGCTGTAATGGGTCGAGTGATGGAATGTAGGGTGTGCGGCTGTAATGGGTCGAGTGATGAAATGATTGATGTGTTGTTGTAATGGGTCGAGTGATGGAATGTAGGGTGTGTTGTTGTAATGGGTCGAGTGCAGGAATGTAGGGTGTGTTGCTGTTATGGGTCGAGTGGTGGAATGTAGGGTGTGTTGTTGTAATGGGTCGAGTGATTGCATGTAGGATGTGTTGCTGTAATTGGTCGCGTGATGGAATGCTGGGTGTGTTGCTGTTATGGGTCGAGTGATGGAATGTAAGGTGTGTTGATGTATTGGGTCGAGTGATGAAATGCTGGGTGTGTTGCTGTAATAAGTCGAGTGATGGAATGCTGGGTGTGTTACTGTAATGGGTCGTATGATGAAATGCTAAGGGTGTTGCTGTAATGGGTCGAGTGATGGAATGTAGGGTGTGTTGTTGTAATAAGTCGAGTGATTAAATGCTGGGTGTGTTAATGTTACGGGTCGAGTGATGAAATGCTGGGTGTCTTGATGTAACGGGTCGAGTGATGGAATGCTGCATGTGTTGTTGTAATGGATCCAGTGATGGAATGTAGGGTGTGATGCTGTAATGGGTCGAGTGATGGAATGTAAGGTATGCGGCTGTAATGGGTCGAGTGATGGAATGTAGGGTTGGTTGTTGTAATAGGTCGAGTGATGGAATGCAGGGTGTGTTGCTGTAATGGGTCGAGTGATGGAATGTAGGGTGTGTTGCTGCAATGGGTCGAGTGATGGTATGTAGGGTGTGTTGCTGTAGTGGGTCGAGTGATGGAATGTAGGGTGTGTTGCTGTAGTGGGTCGAGTGATGGAATGTAGGGTGTGTTGTTGTATTGGGTCGAGTGATGGAATGTAGGGTGTGTTGCTGTAATGGGTCGAGTGATGGAATGTAGGGTGTGTTACTGTAATGAGTCGAGTGATGGAATGTAGGGTGTGTTGCAGTAGTGGGTCGAGTGATGGAATGTAGGGTGTGTTGCTGTAATGGGTCGAGTGATGGAATGTAGGGTGTGTTACTGTAATGGGTCGAGTGATGGAATGTAGGGTGTGTTACTGTAATGGGTCGAGTGATGGAATGTAGGGTGTGTTGCTGTAATTAGTCGAGTGATGGAATGTAGGGTGTATTGTTGTAATGGTTCGAGGGATGGAATGTAGGGTGTGTTGCTGTAGTGGGTCGAGTGATGGAATGTAGGATGTGTTGTTGTAATGGGTCGAGTGATGGAATGTAGGGTGTGTTGTTGTAATGGGTCGAGTGATGGAATGTAGGGTGTGTTGTTGTAATGGGTCGCGTGATGGAATGTAGGGTGTGTTGCTGTAATGGGTCAAGTGATGGAATGTAGGGTGTGTTGTTGTAATGGGTCGAGTGATGGAATGTAGGGTGTGTTGTTGTAATGGGTCGCGTGATGGAATGTAGGGTGTGTTGCTGTAATGGGTCAAGTGATGGAATGTAGGGTGTGTTGTTGTAATGGGTCGATTGATGGAATGTAGGGTGTGTTGCTGTAGTGGGTCGAGTGATGGAATGTAGGGTGTGTAGTTGTAATGGGTCGAGTGATGGAATGTAGGGTGTGTTGCTGTAATATGTCGAGTGATGGAATGTAGGGTGTGTTACTGTAATGAGTCGAGTGATGGAATGTAGGGTGTGTTGTTGTAATGGGTTGCGTGATGGAATGTAGGGTGTGTTGCTGTAATGGGTCAAGTGATGGAATGTAGGCTGTGTTGTTGTAATGGATCGAGTGATGGAATGTAGTGTGTGTTACTGTAATGGGTCGAGTGATGGAATGTAGGGTGTGTTGCTGTAGTGGGTCGAGTAATGAAACGTAGGGTGTGTTGTTGTAATGGGTCGAGTGATGGAATGTAGGGTGTGTTGTTGTAATGGGTCGAGCGATGGAATGTAGGGTGTGTTGTTGTATTGAATCGAGTGATGGAATGTAGGGTGTGTTGTTGTAATGGGTCGAGTGATGGAATGTAGGGTGTGTTACTGTAATGGATCGAGTGATTAAATGCTGGGTGTGTTGATGTTACGGGTCGAGTGATGGAATGTAGGGTGTGTTGCAGTAGTTGGTCGAGTGATGGAATGTAGGGTGTGTTGTTGTAATGGGTCGAGTGATGGAATGTAGGGTGAGCGGCTGTAATGGGTCGAGTGATGGAATGTAGGGTGTGTTGTTGTAATGGGTCGAGTGATGGAATGCAGGGTGTGTTGTTGTAATGGGTCGAGTGATGGAATGTAGAGTGTGTTGTTGTAATGGGTCGAGTGATGGAATGCAGGTTGTGTTGTTGTAATGGGTCGAGTGATGGAATGTTGGGTGTGTTGCTGTAGTGGGTCGAGTGATGGAATGTAGGGTGTGTTGTTGTAATGGGTCGAGTGATGGAATGCAGGGTGTGCGGCTGTAATGGGTCGAGTGATGGAATGTAGGGTGTATTACTGTAATGGGTCGAGTGATGGGATGTAGGTTGTGTTGCTGTAATGGGTCGAGTGATGGAATGTAGGATGTGTTACTGTAATGGGTCGAGTGATGAATTGTAGGGTGTGTTTCCCTTAGTGGGTCGAGTGATGGAATGCAGGGTGTGTTGTTGTAATGGGTCGAGTGATTGAATGTAGGGTGTGTTGCTGTAATGGGTCGAGTAATGGAATGTAGGGTGTGTTACTGTAATAAGTCGAGTGATGGAATGCAGGGTGTGTTACTGTAATATGTCGAGTGATGGAATGTAGGGTGTGTTACTGTAATGGGTCGAGTGATGGAATGTAGGGTGTGTTGTTGTAAAGGGTCGAATGAAGGAATGTAGGGTGTGTTACTGTAATGGGTCAAGTGATGGAATGTAGGGTGTGTTGTTGTAATGGGTCGAGTGATGGAATGTAGGGTGTGTTGCTGTAATAGGTCGAGTAATGGAATGTAGGGTGTGTTACTGTTATAAGTCGAGTGATGGAAGTCAGGGTGTGTTACTGTAATGGGTCAAGTGATGGAATGTAGGGTGTGTTGTTGTAAAGGGTCGAATGAAGGAATGTAGGGTGTGTTACTGTAATGGGTCAAGTGATGGAATGTAGGGTGTGTTGTTGTAATGGGTCGAGTGATGGAATGTAGGGTGTGTTGCTGTAATAGGTCGAGTAATGGAATGTAGGGTGTGTTACTGTTATAAGTCGAGTGATGGAAGTCAGGGTGTGTTACTGTAATGGGTCAAGTGATGGAATGTAGGGTGTGTTGTTGTTATGGGTCGAGTGATGGAATGTAGGGTGTGTTGTTGTAATGGGTCGAGTGATGGAATGTAGAGGGTGTTACTGTAATGGGTCGAGTGGTGGAATGTAGAGGGTGTTACTGTAATGGGTCGTGTGATGGAATGTAGAGGGTGTTACTGTAATGGGTCGAGTGATGGAATGTAGGGTGAGCGGCTGTAATGGATCGAGTTATGGTATGTAGGGTGTGTTGTTGTAATGGGTCGAGTGATGGAATGTAGGATGTGTTACTGTTATGGGTCGAGTGATGGAATGTAGGGTGTGTTCCTATAATTGGTTGACTGGTTGAATACAGGGTGTGTTGCTGTATTTGGTCGAGTGATGGAATGTTAGGTGTATTGCTGTAATGCGTCGAGTGGTGGAATGTAGGATGTGTTACATTAATGGGTCGAGTGATGAAATGTAAGGTGTGGTCCCGTAATGGAGCGAGTGATGGAATGCATGGTGTTTTGCTGTAATTAGTCGAGTTATAGAATGAAGGGTGTGTTGCTGTATTGGGTCGGGTGTTGGAATGTAGAGTATGTTGCTTTAGTGGGTCGAGTGATGGAATGTAGGGTATGTTTCTGAATTGGGTCGTATGATGGAATGCAGGGTGTGTTACTGTAATGGGTCGAGTGATGGAATGTAGGGTGTGTTGCTGTAATTAGTCGAGTGATGGAATGTAGGGTGTATTGTTGTAATGGTTCGAGGGATGGAATGTAGGGTGTGTTGCTGTAGTGGGTCGAGTGATGGAATGTAGGATGTGTTGTTGTAATGGGTCGAGTGATGGAATGTAGGGTGTGTTGTTGTAATGGGTCGAGTGATGGAATGTAGGGTGTGTTGTTGTAATGGGTCGCGTGATGGAATGTAGGGTGTGTTGCTGTAATGGGTCAAGTGATGGAATGTAGGGTGTGTTGTTGTAATGGGTCGAGTGATGGAATGTAGGGTGTGTTGTTGTAATGGGTCGCGTGATGGAATGTAGGGTGTGTTGCTGTAATGGGTCAAGTGATGGAATGTAGGGTGTGTTGTTGTAATGGGTCGATTGATGGAATGTAGGGTGTGTTGCTGTAGTGGGTCGAGTGATGGAATGTAGGGTGTGTAGTTGTAATGGGTCGAGTGATGGAATGTAGGGTGTGTTGCTGTAATATGTCGAGTGATGGAATGTAGGGTGTGTTACTGTAATGAGTCGAGTGATGGAATGTAGGGTGTGTTGTTGTAATGGGTTGCGTGATGGAATGTAGGGTGTGTTGCTGTAATGGGTCAAGTGATGGAATGTAGGCTGTGTTGTTGTAATGGATCGAGTGATGGAATGTAGTGTGTGTTACTGTAATGGGTCGAGTGATGGAATGTAGGGTGTGTTGCTGTAGTGGGTCGAGTAATGAAACGTAGGGTGTGTTGTTGTAATGGGTCGAGTGATGGAATGTAGGGTGTGTTGTTGTAATGGGTCGAGCGATGGAATGTAGGGTGTGTTGTTGTAATGAATCGAGTGATGGAATGTAGGGTGTGTTGTTGTAATGGGTCGAGTGATGGAATGTAGGGTGTGTTACTGTAATGGATCGAGTGATTAAATGCTGGGTGTGTTGATGTTACGGGTCGAGTGATGGAATGTAGGGTGTGTTGCAGTAGTTGGTCGAGTGATGGAATGTAGGGTGTGTTGTTGTAATGGGTCGAGTGATGGAATGTAGGGTGAGCGGCTGTAATGGGTCGAGTGATGGAATGTAGGGTGTGTTGTTGTAATGGGTCGAGTGATGGAATGCAGGGTGTGTTGTTGTAATGGGTCGAGTGATGGAATGTAGAGTGTGTTGTTGTAATGGGTCGAGTGATGGAATGCAGGTTGTGTTGTTGTAATGGGTCGAGTGATGGAATGTTGGGTGTGTTGCTGTAGTGGGTCGAGTGATGGAATGTAGGGTGTGTTGTTGTAATGGGTCGAGTGATGGAATGCAGGGTGTGCGGCTGTAATGGGTCGAGTGATGGAATGTAGGGTGTATTACTGTAATGGGTCGAGTGATGGGATGTAGGTTGTGTTGCTGTAATGGGTCGAGTGATGGAATGTAGGATGTGTTACTGTAATGGGTCGAGTGATGAATTGTAGGGTGTGTTTCCCTTAGTGGGTCGAGTGATGGAATGCAGGGTGTGTTGTTGTAATGGGTCGAGTGATTGAATGTAGGGTGTGTTGCTGTAATGGGTCGAGTAATGGAATGTAGGGTGTGTTACTGTAATAAGTCGAGTGATGGAATGCAGGGTGTGTTACTGTAATATGTCGAGTGATGGAATGTAGGGTGTGTTACTGTAATGGGTCGAGTGATGGAATGTAGGGTGTGTTGTTGTAAAGGGTCGAATGAAGGAATGTAGGGTGTGTTACTGTAATGGGTCAAGTGATGGAATGTAGGGTGTGTTGTTGTAATGGGTCGAGTGATGGAATGTAGGGTGTGTTGCTGTAATAGGTCGAGTAATGGAATGTAGGGTGTGTTACTGTTATAAGTCGAGTGATGGAAGTCAGGGTGTGTTACTGTAATGGGTCAAGTGATGGAATGTAGGGTGTGTTGTTGTAAAGGGTCGAATGAAGGAATGTAGGGTGTGTTACTGTAATGGGTCAAGTGATGGAATGTAGGGTGTGTTGTTGTAATGGGTCGAGTGATGGAATGTAGGGTGTGTTGCTGTAATAGGTCGAGTAATGGAATGTAGGGTGTGTTACTGTTATAAGTCGAGTGATGGAAGTCAGGGTGTGTTACTGTAATGGGTCAAGTGATGGAATGTAGGGTGTGTTGTTGTTATGGGTCGAGTGATGGAATGTAGGGTGTGTTGTTGTAATGGGTCGAGTGATGGAATGTAGAGGGTGTTACTGTAATGGGTCGTGTGATGGAATGTAGAGGGTGTTACTGTAATGGGTCGAGTGATGGAATGTAGGGTGAGCGGCTGTAATGGATCGAGTTATGGTATGTAGGGTGTGTTGTTGTAATGGGTCGAGTGATGGAATGTAGGATGTGTTACTGTTATGGGTCGAGTGATGGAATGTAGGGTGTGTTCCTATAATTGGTTGACTGGTTGAATACAGGGTGTGTTGCTGTATTTGGTCGAGTGATGGAATGTTAGGTGTATTGCTGTAATGCGTCGATTGGTGGAATGTAGGATGTGTTACATTAATGGGTCGAGTGATGAAATGTAAGGTGTGGTCCCGTAATGGAGCGAGTGATGGAATGCATGGTGTTTTGCTGTAATTAGTCGAGTTATAGAATGAAGGGTGTGTTGCTGTATTGGGTCGGGTGTTGGAATGTAGAGTATGTTGCTTTAGTGGGTCGAGTGATGGAATGTAGGGTATGTTTCTGAATTGGGTCGTATGATGGAATGCAGGGTGTATTGCTGTAATGAGTCGATTGATTAAATGCATGGTGTGTTGCTGTAGTGGGTCGAGTGATGGAATGTAGAGTGTGTTGCTTCAATGGGTCGAGAGATGGAATGTAGGGTGTGTTTCTGAATTGGGTCGTATGATTTTAGGTTAGAAACCACCAAATAGATTTGCTCTATAGCTCAATGTAAATTGGCAATAGTAGGCCCCAATTTTAGACTTTTTTTAGTCTATGGCCACCTGGACCACATATATCATTGTAAAGAGGGTCATTTTAGCTTCAAAATAATGAAATAAAAAAGGGGGTTCATGTTTCTTCTAAGAAAGTTTTTGTCCTTCAAACACGGTCTATCCGTTTTTACGCATGTCCGGATTTATGAGTTCTGGGTGTTAGCCTAGTCTACTTTCACTTTGGTATCAAGAACAAAATAGTGGAATAATACAAATATTACAGTTTTACTACACCACATGCATATTTACCAACCATTTAAACTCAATTTCATCATTCAACTCCACATTTGTCAAGAAATATCTCCATTTACAGGCAAACCAAAGTTTTTTTTAAGGACTACTTGAGTGTATCACCACTTGGTCCGCAGAGGCATTAAGTGGTTCTTTACCTGGAATGCAGGGTGTATTGCTGTAATGAGTCGAGTGATTAAATGCATGGTGTGTTGCTGTAATGTGTCGAGTGATGGAATGTAGGGTGTGTTGTTGTAATGGGTCGAGTGATGGAATGTAGGGTGTGTTGCTGTAGTGGGTCGAGTGATGGAATGTAGGGCGTGTTGCTGTAATGGGTCGAGTGATGGAATGTAGGGTGTATTGTTGTAATGGGTCGAGTGATGGAATGTAGGGTGTGTTGCTGTAGTGGGTCGAGTGATGGAATGTAGGGCGTGTTGTTGTAATGGGTCGAGTGATGGAATGCAGGGTGTATTGCTGTAATGGGTCGAGTGATGGAATGTAGGGTGTGTTGCTGTAGTGGGTCGAGTGATGGAATGTAGGGCGTGTTGTTGTAATGGGTCGAGTGATGGAATGTAGGGTGTGTTGCTGTAATGTGTCGAGTGATGGAATGATTGGTGTGTTGCTGTTATAGGTCGAGTGATGGAATGCAGGGTGTATTTTTGTAATGGGTAGATTGATGGAATGCAGGGTGTGTTACTGTATTGTGTCGAGTGATGTTTTGAGGTACTTGCCCAAAGAAACAGAAATGGTCTCCTCTTAAAGATCCCACCACTCGTATCTGGCTGTTAGATATTAGAAGAAAAATAACTGGCTCCTCCTCGAAAATATAAGAACCTTTCTGCAAATGACTGGATTCTAAGGTGAGTGTATTAAACGTTTGTTCCATGAGCCAAACAAACAAAATGTTTTTTCTGAGGATCTTCTTACGATAACGTTCCTTTAATGATCATCGCCAAAAAGAGTGCAAAACGCTGTTTTTTTCTTGGAGAAATTGACAAATTTGGCATCAAAGATATCAATATCATTTCTGTTGGACAATTGTAACATCTGACTATAGTGAGGACTAATACTTATGAAACACCACTACAACTTCCCTGGTCAGAAGAGGTTACCATGTTGATATTTCAAACATGCCTCTCATCCGGTACCGAGATTGCACTGATTTTTGTACATGATGTTGTCTGTCACGTACCCCTGTCAGGACACGGTAATACATTTGTGATGGTGTTTATAACCTTATTCCCAAAGGAGAAACACCAGGCAACTCACTCGACCTAAATTAATTGAAAACCCGCTTGAGTATTTTGGACTCATACATTTGCAAAGACCGGGTACCTAAAGCTGTGACGTCATTTTGACGTCTTCCATAATTGGCGTCGCCACGTGTGTCTATTACACCCATACGTATCTAATACATCTAATGTCAGATCGACATGAATAAGATTAAAATAAATAAAGGAAGTCATTGTAGTTACTATTGTGTCAGAAAAATGTGAAAATGTTAGTTCAAAATGAAATGGCAGGATAACATAAAAATGTCTAAGAACTTTTTAACACCCTGTTATATATTCACAACAGTAAAAAAATTTTTTCTTATAAATCTAAAATACACATGTATGTGAGTTTTATAACATGAACAATTGAAAACTTAATGCTACAGAACCTCGATACACAACTTGGCCAATAATTAATTTATGTAAGACAAATAAAACTGTACCTTAATTTTATGTTGTTGCAAATACTGGATAAGTACAATTTAAAAGTTAACGTTACTATAATCCATTGTGAAGAAGATTGTGTGAAAATTTTAAATACGACATTCATAGAAATATTTGTATATATCACAACAACAGTCATATGAAATAAAAATATTCGCAGATCGCTTAACTGTTAAGCGAACACCTACCGTATTCCTTTGAGCTAAGACGTTAGTTACTGGTAATTTCTGTAAACTTGTTTAAATGGAAAGAGCAAAAATATGCTCTACCTAAATCGATGAAATGGTGAGTGACATTGTATGTCACAGATTTAGCTCCATTAATACATATTGTTAGTGCAGAACGTTTAAGCATTTATGGATATACCCGTACGACATTATCAACAGTAACAATAACATAAACGTTAATGATTGTAATGGTGTTAAATAATGACTATTAAACCCTAATCACAAACATAACTAACACAATTACCTGAATATATTCCTACTTTATCAGAACCTTCCTTTGCGGTCTTCTTAAATATGGCGTATAGAATCGATTAAGTGAACGATTTAACTACATACACGTAAACTGCTTTGATCGTTATTGTGAACGATTTCTATGGTTGTCAATGAAAATGAATGGGTGTCATATTGTAAACGTCGATATAGCAATAGTGTTCAAAATATCCACTGTGTAACCACATAGCGTACAAGTTAACATAATTGACCATTTTATATTCATAATTTAATATTATCTATGGCTTGGCTCTGCTTTAAAACATAATATACAACATCAAAACAAAACAGAAAACAGCAAACTTAATGTTAGACGTCCGACTTCCAACACGATTTTCCCACTAAAGAAGTTTATATTACAATGCTTTACATAGTTTAATGTACCATAACAAAACTAGTTAAACTACAACTAAATTCTGAATTACAAAACATAACCGCGTTGGATTTGATATCATTATGCGACCTGGACGAAATAAGACAATCTGGCATTAAATGTGACAAATGTGTGAATTGTGTCATGCGAAGTAGTTAAATCTAAAACATTATTGCTATACAAGTAACTATGCAAATTCAAATATAACCTCATAAAGTAAATAGGTTTTGTAAAAGGAATAGACTATTATATAAATAGGTTTTAAATATAATAGTTTACCTATTTCAATGATACTCTTTACCTATTATATAGAGTTTTTTGTATTTGTAAAGTACTTTCAATGAATTCAAAACGTTATTTTGTCCCTCAGTGCATCATCCAATGAAATGCAATCAGTAAACTATATAAATTCATATAATAAGTTCATTCTAAACATTGCTATGGTTTATTAAATATATACTTTGTGGAATGAAAAACATGTCCTCGTGAGAAGTTGGCGCGCCGTAAACAAACGGGATATGTCACCTGATGGCGTGTAGTGTGTGTTGCTGTAATGGGTCGAATGATGTAACGAATGCGAGCAGTGCAATGAATGTTCCTTTAAACGTGAATGGATTCCAACACAACCTTTAGTAACGTGAATAATACAGGTTTCGTATAATAAATATACTATTATATAAGGGTAACTACTCTTGATATTGATTCCTGTTGAATGAACCAATCGATTTGTAGACTATCTTAACTCGTTCTTATACAATTTGTTAACTAAATATTTGAAGGAATATAATACATTGCGAATGTCTTTGTGCACGTTTGTTGATAGTTTGCGCAGTAACTCATCCAATCTGTGTTCATCATCAATTATGTTTTGTTATTTTATTTCTATGTTTCATCATAGGTAAATATGACCGATATATACACAATGTAGAATGTATGTATGTAAAGACCATCTGCAATCGACATCTTATGTCATGTAAGACACATTTGTCATGTCATAATTGAGAGAACGTCACTATGGTGTAGCATATCACCATAGATTACGTAGAAATACGCCTAAATACTGATCACTCAGTTTTGTAAGTACATGTATATTAAAATGTCCACCAGGTGAGCTGGTCTGGATATCCCGTATGAAGAGCTAATGATTTTCCATAATTTAAATTAAGACCACAACCGATAGCATAGTATTGCTGTGCGCCCTGAAGGTAAAGAACCACTAAATGCCTCCGCGGACCAAGTGGTGATACACTCAAGTAGTCCTTAAAAAAACTTCGGTTTGCCTGTAAATGGAGATATTTCTTGACAAATGCGGAGTTGAATGATGAAATTGAGTTTAAATGGTTGGTAAATATGCATGTTGTGTAGTAAAACTGTAATATTTGTATTATTCCACTATTTTGTTCTTGATAACAAAGTGAAAGTAGACTAGGGTAAAACCCAGAACTTATAAATCCGGACATGCGTAAAAACCGATAGACCGTGTTTGAAGGACAAAAACTTTCTTAGAAGATACATGACCCCCCTTTTTTATTGCATTATTTTGAAGCTTAAATGCCCCTCTTTACAATGATATATGTGGTCCAGGTGGCCATAGACTAAAAAAAGTTAAAAATTGGGGCCTACTATGGGCAATTTACATTGAGCTATAGAGCAAATCTATTTGGTGGTTTCTAACCTGAAAGCGTCGGGTCGAAGGTTCGCATTACGATATAATCTAGTTTAGAAATATTAGGTCGGTTGGGGAATTTACTAAATTGTCAACCAAGACTCATTGGAAGAGGTAAATTGAAGGTTCGAATCCCGATGAAAGCTGGTTTAGAAAAGATGTTGACGGTCGGTAAGTGAGTTGCTAAAATAGCAACCTGGTGATCTGGTTTGAATCCTGATGATATTTGATTTTCAAGTCACAACTTAAGATCGTATTACTCACATGCGAATCAGGCTTTTTGTTGCTTACATTCCACTTAGTGTGCATTATTCGTATCGTATACCGGTTCACTAGACAAATAAATGATTTCTGTACCAACAAATTTGCGTTTTTGCATTTTTGATAAATATTGCTCCCAAACCGCACTAAAATAGCAACAGTAATCAGGTGTTGGTAATGCCTCGATCTGAATTAGATTCGACTGAAACAGTCATAAGTGTATAACCACCGGATTTTGTTCCCGCCTTTTTAGGTAATGACATTTGGCTTCATGCGACAGAAAGTGACACATATAACCATGGGCTATATACCCTAGCTAATTCCGAATGGACTCCATAGATTTTTTTAACGCCCCCGATGTGCACCAAACTTCTTGAATTACCAACCGGTTGTACTTGATTAACTTCTAGCAGAATGGGTCATTCGTCGATGACGTCTATGAAACATGAATACATTCTTTTCAATATGTCGTTGACGTCATTGAAACATGGATACATTGTATTCAATATGTCGTTGACGTCTTTGAAACATTTAAATATTGTATTCAATATGTCGTTGACGTCATTGATACGTTGTATTCAATATGTCGTTGACGTCATCGAAACATGGATACATTGTTTTCAGTATGTCGTTGACGTCATTGAAACATTATACTCAATATGTTGTTGATGTCATCGAAACATGGATACATTGTATTCAATATGTCGTTGACGTCATTGAAACATGGATACATTGTATTTAGTATATCGTTGACGTCATTGAAACATGGCTACATTGTATTCAACATGTCGTTGACGTCTTTGAAACATTTTCGTGTTGTATTCAATGTATCGTTCAATCATTGAAACACGGGAACGTTGTATTCAGTATGACGATGACGTCATTGAAACATGGATACATTGTATTAAGTATGTCGTTGACGTCATTGAAACATGGATACATTGTATTCAGTATGTCGTGGACGTCATTGAAACATGGACACATTGTATTCAATATTTCGTTGACGTCTCTGAAACATGGATACATTGTATTCAGTATTTTGTTGACGTATTTGAAACATTTATTTAGTATGTTGTTGACGTCATTGAAACATGGATACATTGTATTCAATATGTCGTTGACGTCATTGAAACATTGAAACGTTGTATTTAGTGTTTTGTTGATCTGAGAATAGTTATATACCGTACAAGTCGTGCGCTACGGTAACGACACATAAACGTTGAAAATATGACAATAAACTCAAACTTTGATCATCTTTATTATCCAAACAACGTGAAGAAAATGATAATTATGTACTATTTTATAAAAAATGAATATGTACATGTACTGCACACATGAAGAGTACAATATTTACTTCAATAAATAATTATTTTATTGAACTTCTGTGCAATGACAATTATATAATGCTTAATTGATACTAATCTACTTAAGGTTTATTGTTTTAATCTAGGGATGGCAACGAGTACTAAAATCGGTACTCGAGTACTCGGTCATTCTTCCGATCGAGTACTCGGGTACTCGGAAAACAATAAATGTCCATGCTATTTGGAAAATTGAAATGTTGTACTGCAAACGTGCGTTTTCAACTTCAAATAAAACAGCGCGTTTGCCTGTCCGTTCTGTCCAGTTATTGATCAAATAAATCTAGATCGGTAGAAGAACTATGAAACAAGAATATAATAAAAACGTATGCCGAAAACCCAATACAACTTGTAAAATCAATAGAACTTTTAATCAAAAACACTAGAAAATCAAATAAAACAAATAAGCAACTAAGGGGAATTACTACTATCGACCGGTGACATAATATTTTCAAAGGGTGACCAATTCACTAAGTTACTGTTCTTTCATATAAGCGCGAGAACGAGTTAAATTTAAAGTAACATTTTTTAATTTCTTAATCGATTGTCACCCCAATAAACAATAACTGCCAATTAAAAATTGATGACAATTACTCGGGTTGGTGTCAACGAAGGAACCCCTAGCTACGTGTCATAAACTAACTAACAGACGGTGATTGACAGGTCTGTGTTTTGATTACGCTTGCAATTAGCGACCTCGTGGCGGCGATTAAGGATTGATGACACGTTCTTAATTGTACTTTTAGTTGACCAGATAACACTTGGACAACTTCTGTATTACACAGGAATAACTTTTTTTCGAGTACTCGAATACTGATTTTACTATTCGATAATCGGACGTTTGAACGAGTACTCGAGTACTCGGTTACTCGTTGCCATCCCTATTTTAATCACTAACGCCACCTAATTCCTGATTCCACGAGGGTTTGAGATTAAAGAATCGAGTTTCCCTTATGCTGAGCGTCTAGCAAAGGCATTCCTGGTACCATTTCTATTTCGTCTTTGGTATGACGCGGCATGGGAATGAACACGTGACCTCCCTCACTCGAAGCGAACGCTCAACCAATAGGCTATCGACAAGACAGTATATACTACATATCAATCATAATCTATCAAATATACATACAACGTATACATACAATACATACATATATACAATTTATAATGAATGGCATATACACTGAAGTTTTTCCAGCCGCCACATTTGTATCAAAACAAGTTTTATCAATAAGTAAATACTGTAGCAAACAGACAATCAAAAGTCACATAGAAACTGCGGCATCTACAGCATCATTAACCAAGTAAAAAGAAAAGAAATACAGTTCATGACATTAATAGACATGAAGTGACATTGCCTTCAATGTCATCACATTATTGGTTTATTGTCGACACACCGTTGCTTGATTGTATATACTGTTCATGTGTATTTGTCTCCTAATTAGTTAAATACTGTACGCTAAGTTGTTTTGTATTTCAGTAAAACTGAAAACCATTAATAATCAAATATATAGATAATGTATCATCACTATAAACAAATCTCAAATTTTAATTACAAGATGCTAATGAATTAGAGATGATGCACTGGTTACTAGTCATATTGTCTTTCGTATCGCGTTATACGTGTTGTATTATCAATGTTCACGACGTACTTTGATAACACATACTTGTGAGATTATCTGCGCAGTAACCAACTAACAAACGACATTTCTGTCTATCATAACACAATGACAACGGATAAGTTAGCATGTAGTTACGGGAAACAAGTTCACCCAGACTGTTGCCACCTCTATCAAACACAACGACATTCCTAGAGTGATACCCGTTTACAAGTACGATATCATCCTCTGTTATACATACACATCTTACTTCATTCAGTCGTTGATCGCGTAACTCATTGATAACATCACCATTCTTGTCGAATACGATGACCCTATCTCCCAATGCTGCAACATACACTTTGCTATAATCATTACTCACTGCTATTTGAGCAGGGTGGTACTCAGTGAATAGTCTACGACTCTGAGAATCAGTTTCTATTTTCTTCACTAAACTACCTGATAGAGAGTACACATATACAGCTTCAACTCCAGGTATCCACAACTGATTACTACAACACGCCATGCCGTACATTTTACGCTTGAAATCAATTAAGGAAACCTTTCGTTGGTACTTGAGCGAGTTACTTACTGAAATGAAATGTACCGTATTATCTTTAAGTCGTACAGCTACTTCAGTTGGTGACACGGAACAAAGTCCGAATGGTGTATCTTTTAAATCCAACCATTCCATTACTTTAAGTTGATCATCAAGTCTCTTCAGTTTATTGTTCCTATAGTCAGTCAGTAGAATATTTCCATCGGGAAGCTGACACATGTTGTTTATGAAACATTCCTGTTTGTCAGACTGTACTCTAACGTTTATATATGTCCTACATGTCACAGTGTACTTGCTACATGTATGTTGTACTGATCCTGGTTTCACGGTGTACTTTCTACGTAGTACTGATACTGGTTGGCTATCCCCTCGGATAATTTTCCCCATACAGTCTGACTTCTCAATAACATTACAGAGTGCAGCATTGGGTTCAAATTTCAGTGTCGGATGTTTCAATGCATTCGCCTTCCTCAGAAAGTTATTTGCATCTTTAAGGACAACTTGACCTAACTTCTCAGTGATAAACATTTGTTTACCATCTAGGTGAGATGTCAGGTCTGGCTTACTATTGTCGGAGGAAACAATCAGTGCATCTACGGTTGTAATATCGACACTAATGTCGTTCTCCAACATCTTCTCCTCTTTGTCAAGCTCAGCAATAATCTTCTGTTCAAGTGCATCTAGTTGTTTATTGAACTTCTTTCTCAATGTTTTGATTTCGTCCAGTAGACTGGCTTTCATTTTCTTTAGTTGCTTAATGTCTTTGGACTTTTCCAACTTTGTAGTATGTAACTGGTGACTTACGCGGGTTATGTCGGTTACGAGTGATTGTAACTTAGACATGCTGGATTGATGCGCAACATCCGCAATATCTTTCACACCCGAACATGATCTGAAACATACATCAAACACGCTGTTCAATTACTACAATATAGCACCTAGTATAAGAAAGTACTTTAGAATTACAGTGAGTACAAACTTTCGCGGTTCTAAGTCTCCGACGGTATTTGTTCTTATTAATAGTTTAAACACTTTGGTGGCTCCTTAATTTGCGAATATCTACCATCCGCGAACTCCGCGAATTTAAATTGCTCGAAATAATCGTTGTTTAGAGTAAGATAACTAGGTTTATATGAGGTCACTTTGTATCTTCGAATAAATACAGGTTGGTAACTTATTTAGACTACTTTTTAAAAAAGATAAGACGATTAATAAAACTTTCAACTGTATAATTATATACTCATATATAATATCGTTGAATAGTGTAAGGTCTGTGGGAGATGATTCACAGACACCTTCAAACCAATAGACGGGGAAAATAAATGGCGTTACTCTTGTTATCCAAACTGTAATCAAATCCTAGAACGGTTAACCATCACTGTCAGTTCGATCTACGTACACCCGCCAAATGAATAAAGTCATCATTGAATACTTCACCATATCAACTCAGATGAAGATGTTTTATATCCATCTACCAAGAGTTTTCTTTTGAGACCAACATTCCTTAAACGCGTGTAGACAAAACAGTTATTAAGCGAGCCTCTGGCGAACTTAATACTTTTTTGCGACGAATTTAAGAAATTTTGATCGCAAAAGAATACGAATGGAATATTCTTTTTATCACATTAAAATATGTTTTGTACCAACAATAAGCTACTCAATTCAGAATTCGGCTAATATCTGCACGGCAGAACACATTCGTGCGTCTCCTATTTAACCATGTAGTCTCAATTTGCTTTTTGTATATAAACTCTAACACGACGTTTCAAAATCAGCAAACAATTAACATTTATTTAAATCACAATAATTGAAATGTTCAAATACATTATATTGAATTCATAAGGAATGTAGCTCGTTACTAATTCAGTGAATTTTGCGTATGAATTATGCTAATTTTATGTTATCACACGTGTTGGATAACAATGTTCTTCGATTTTTTATCACATGGAACTTCATGGTGTTTATGTGATGTAATAAATTCATACATACTCATGACGGGTACATTATTGATTTAAGGACATTGTTCAATTTCAGTTGAGCGACAGTTTAAAATCGCAATCCCTTAGAAGTATCTCAAGCACCTAACTATCATGATCAAAACGTTTGCAAAAGTGTAAAATTGGTATGGTAATACATTTTCATGTCTTAAAGTCGAGATAATTCTGAATATTAAATCCAAATTTGCATTATTAATAGAAATATCGAAGAAAGTACTGATGAGGCCTTACGAACGATTTATCCCAAATAGTATCAAACACCAAATCTCACGAATTGGTTACAACGTTTGCAAAACGACGTCCAATGCACTCGATCTTATCAAAACTAGTTTATATTTTAAAGCCTCACCCCGAATGATCTAGAAGAAGGTTATTTTGTGTTTATTTCCTAAGAGTATTGACTAGCGAATTCAGGAGAAACAACCCTTAAACTGTTAACATGTGTGATTATAATCATTTATTAAACACGCAGTATCACGAAAACTAATGACAACGGATACAAAATGTAGACTCATTTTGTAACCTCCCCTGATTTCAGTATTTCTGAAATCAGTTAAAGTTAAATTAAAAAATCTAGCCGAGAAATCGTCATGACATTTGCTACGAAACTTTTACAATTGTTACTGTACTTGTTGCATATTAGAAAACCGTATGTTGTTCTACCGTAACGACTTTTAACGTTAAACATATTTGTTTTAAAAAATATTATTTAAAAATACAAATAACTTACAAAGTATATAATAAACGTTACTGTTGGATTCCAAGCATGCGTAATATATTAAATGCTAAGTTTTATGTTTTTTAACCAAAAATCTTTCGGTAAAATATATTTTTCAGTTTTAAGGGGTTGTCCCCTAAATCTAAGAATATCTTAAAAACTAGCCGAGCAAAACTGATGGAAATTTTCCAAATAAATGTGATCTTCATAAAAAAACAGGTTTTGTATAGAAAAAGTCAAAAAGAACGAATGTCCTTAAACAATTTATCATCTTCATCGTTATTCATAGTTATACATTTCACCAATGATACCTACCTATGTTCCTTGGCGATACATCGGCAACAATACACCATATCATGTGTACCACAATGCATCTCGATATCCTGGTCCGGATGATAATGGCATTTAGCAACAACCGGAACTGGAATGGTGGTTGGTGCAGCTGCTTTTGCTTGGCTCATTGAGGCAACGCTAACTAATTAATGTGATTTCATGTTCCGGACATGATACCGCCCGCACGTGTTGCACAGAAACTGATGGCAGTTTTTACAAAAGTCAGTGGCTTCCTGTGTCCTACCATCGTCACGGCATTGAGAACAAGCGTGGTCAAAAAGCGCTTCCGATCCACCTTTCAGTGTCCTAGATAGATCTCCACCTTCTGCCATTGTTCTGTAATATACCATCATATATAATTGTTAACGTAGTAATAGTTATTATAATAAGAATTTACAATTCCGTAAACATAGTTTACTGTGTGTAGATTCAGGGTGGACATACCACATCACATTTTGCATTTTGGCTAAGTAGGAAAGTACATTGTACAGTACAGATCCCGCAACTTTTGCTCAATGTCGCGAGTTTGCGCGATTTATGTCAAAGTGGAATCGCACGGGAGTCACGCTAATCCTCGGCATTGCGAGGGAATCGGCACGAAAATTTCCTCGCGGTTTCCTCGTAATCCTGCTGATTGAGTGCCGATAAAATCACCGATAAAATCACCGCGTTTACTGCGATCGTGGAAAACGCGACAATTTAATTAGCAAATAATTTCATGTAGATGAACAGAGTCTATGCGTAATAAATTGATAATTGATTTCATGTATAGTAATAAAAAATAATATTATGTATTATGAGTGTGTGAACTTATCAACAGTTTTTAACTTTCAGGAATGATCATGTATATTTTCACAATACCATACAAATAATGAATTTAAATGTATATAGCAACAACAACAACAACAACAACAGAATATAGACAATTTCTCAGTATTTTGTTTTCTCCATTATTTCAGTGCAAACTGAAGCCGCTTATCCTGAATAATAGCCAATGTTTTCTATATTATTACTATAGCTATTTACATAATGCTTCAAAACAATATCAATAAGTGATCAAATTCCTGTTTAGCTAATACACCTAAGGAAAATTTGAGATTTTAAGATAATTCTAAGTTTTCACTTAAGATGCTTTATAAATACCGACCTCGAACAACAGATCAGAACGCTTGTATGAATAAATACATAACATCATGCAGAAGAGACATGTACATGTAACTGGGTAACAACAAACTTGGTGTTTTTACGAACACCACCAACAACAACTGCATAAGATGTTAAAGAGGCATTCCCTATTACTAGCATATTTTTCTCTACTATCACATTAAATGAGCTAAATGTACAAAGCACTATCAATTATCATAATTTGTCAGAAGAAAGTGTGCGCAAATATGTCTCTATAATGTCTTAAATATATTTAAATCACCAATGATAATTTATCGCTTCCAGCGATTTATTATTATGTGGTCAAAGGGAAACAACTCGTGACTATTTCGGCTAGTTACGGAAATATCTTTTTATTCATTTCTCGGTAATAAGTTGGAGCTTTTTGTTGAAAATTTGAGGATTTTAAGCAATAATGATTCTCATTTAATGCGTAATATTCCTGAATCGATTTAAACGATCAAAGTTAAAGGGAATGCCTCTTTTAACATAGTTTAAAACAATGAAACGGAGGTATGAAACTATTTACATGTACGCAGACTGCACGTTTCTGGAATGAAGAACAGAAGAAATATCTAAATCAATTAAACAGAAGAGAACATTTCGTATACTTGCATGCAACGTGTATACCTTCACTGGCTGTCTATTCATACAATAAAATATCAAATAATCAAACACTAACAAGAGAATCCATCCGTATAAGTGTATATATCTCGGAAAATCAAGTCATGTTTGTTGAACTCGCACATAGCAAGATACCAGTCAATATTATGCCCACTCGTCGGGGCGTCGCAGATACATAGGTACAAGGACTACGATTCTTCCGTACAGACGGGAAATTGACTATGTATATTCTTAGATTCGGTTCCAAGTTTCGGGAATTACTACGTTATTGTAATATTGTATTTTTTATAATTAAAATCTTCACGGTTCACTGCTTGCAACAGCAAGCCTTATCTTTATACATTGGGAATTTAGATATAAAAATGTTTAATTCCCGCTGGGTAGTTCAAACGTTCAAGCGTACGTGTAGGCTTTCATACTTTCATTAAATTGTATTTTATATACTAGTGATATACAATCATCGCGATATTTATGATAAATAACTGAATATGTTTTTCTCACAATCAGCATTGTTTGAATTTCGTTCTTGTCGTCGGTAAATCCGATAATTAATTAATATCGACAATAAAACTGATAATTATGTTTTGAAATTTAGCAATGAACATTAAGCTATCGTTCCTCCCATTATTGTAAAGGCGACAAATAATTAACATCGACAATAAAATAGACACTTTTTAAATCAAGCTTACGAAAAAGGTTATTACAATATATTGTAAATTAAAATAAAAATTGACTAATTGTATGCCCAATTTATTGTTGTTTATAATACAGTTGTATATACAGTATGTACTGTACATACATGTACATTACAATAGACTTACCTGTAAACTGAGTGGAACGCGGCGATTGCCACGATCGCGCGCGATTATAGCGTTTTTAATGACCCACTCGTTCTCGCGATCGCCGACACAATTGTCGCGATTCGACGGTGGTTTTACAGTGGACTATCACGATAAAATCGCGGCGATTTTCCAAGCAAGTAGAAAATTGCCCACAGACGCATCCAGATTTTGGCAAAAGTCGCAAGAGCTGTACTTTATAATTAAAACTTTAGTAATGGTTTAGTGTTTATACGTTTTGGAAACATTATTTATCATGGCTAACTTGGTATCAACATTATGTTAAAATAATTACCACTTTCATTTTGTATATATTACTCTAATATACATGCATGTGTATGGTGTTTCTTCGCTTTAAATATTGATACCAGATGTGTGCCGATAAAGATTGTGGAATAATCAGGCCGCCAAAAACTAAGGTCATCATAATTTGTCCGTAGCGAAAACATACACTCATTAAATGTTATAAGTACACCAACACAGTTCATAGCGATATGTGCATATAGTGCCTTTAGCGCATGCTTGTCGATTAATCGAATGATTTTCCAATCATATCTCCAGTACGGATGAATCTAGGATTTTAAAATTTTAAGTTGAGATAATTTATTCTCCACAGACGGCCATGGCTCCATTTCAAGGTCATTACGTGCAAAGGTCAAAATGACCGTGACCTTAGCATGTGCAACACTTTCTTATAAGTTCTAAGACCGTAAAACTTTACAGAGGTTGTTGATTAATATGAACTAAGGCATTGCCTATATGGGTATTTAATAAATATTAGATAACCGCTAGGCTATGTTTGTAGATATAGACACGGGGCCCAAGTTGCTATGCATTACCCAAGGGAGATAACAAATGCATGCAATCATTGTGAATTGTAATCTTTATACAGCATACAAGTCAATCAATCAAATTGTCATAATTTGATTCCAATTCAATAAAATCAAAGACGTACCTTGTTGTACTGTATTGTAGTATTGTAGGCCTACTTTTAGATGGTTTATTTATATTCCGAATAAAGATATTTTATAGTTCTGGGTACCATAACTAAACGATCTTTTTATTGACTGACGTCGATCTTTAGTTATGGAACTGTCCTCTTCAAAAGTCAACTGTTTAAGATAAACGCTCGGAATGCAAGTTCACTGTTCGAAATTCGCCGAAAAAATAGCACATTCGTATAAAAGTAATATCAATCAAATTTTTTGTCCAAAAGTTATCAATATATCACCTGCTTATAACCATTCCACACCCGATGTTTCAATTCACTTCCGTGTTGACACTTACTGAGCCGCCATTGTAAATATTTACATGTGTTGCAGGTGCGCGCATGTGCACTTTCGAAAATACGATTTTTTATGAAACATGGTTGAAAATGTGTCTTTATTGAAACAAACCTCTAAATAGACATCTACATAATAAATAAACACGCTATTTTCAAAAACAAACTTTAAACTTAAATTCACACTAAAAAATAATGCTATTTTTGCAGACGACAATCCGTGGTAACACCGGGAAACCCCGGGATTTCCCAAAATGAATCACGTGGTTTGCTTCGGAACACTTTTGTTATTATCGCTTTTCAAATAATGGCAATTTGCAACAGAAACTGTGAAATCCATAGGGTTGAAACAATCGACGGAATTGATGGTATTTCATATGATAGATTTTGTTTTTTGGTGTACGTTGGTAGCATATGGTTCAATTCATAGGGAGACAATGTTTATTTTGTTGAAAACATATGTTTTGTCATAAAACGAACGCGACTCAATCTGAGTCGTACACCTGTTAGGTGTTAAAGTGGAAACGTCTTAAACGATGAATTGGAATAATCACTGAAATGGAATAATCATCGTCTTAGAAGCTTGGACTAGATAATTTACAGCCTCCGATGTTTGTCTTTTGTCCTTATCCGCTTGGAAAATCGAAGATGTCATTACATAAGCAACAACATATGGACCCTCCTAGTACACAAGTTTGTCCACCACAAATAATTAATGCACCAGTCAGTTGCATCCCCAGTTCCCCCCGACCACAGGGATCCATGGCGGATAGCCAGGGAGACAGCCATGTTTTTACCATCCAGCTTCCCTCGCAAGGTTTGGGAAATTTAGGATTTATTCTGCGAAAACCAATAGCCTAAAGACAATTTTTACCGGTAGATGTCAGGGGAAATGCGGGAGATTTTACCATCAGCTTCCCCCGCTGGTCGTAGAAGGGCTGTTGTTTTTGACAACTCAAAATTCCAGAGCGCCATTCCCCCGGGGCTGGGTTGCTGTGGATGAAACTAACTGGTACATAAGTCTTATACACACTGACAGTAACAAAATAATCTCATAAACATTGCTTTGACAAGCTATACATTGAGACATAGAATTGTTGATTTGCATTGTTCAGTTGTTGACATGGAACGAATTGTAGCCTACTTACGTTCAAGCATCTGGTATGATCTGAGTGTTGATATCATTGTAAAGCTACGTAAAAATGTCTATTAAAGACCACTTTCCTCGGAGATCGAGTACTGTCATGATAAATCGGCTATTTAAATGAAAATTTCACCTTTATTTTTGATGTTTCTTAAAACATCTTCCATGTGTAACGGGCGCATGGAAATCTCTCGCAAACGCTTGCAATGAATTGGCTAGTGACACGGTCCACGGTCATGGGGAGTAGAGGTATTTCTTACTTCCCTTTGTTTTTTAAAAATAGTTTGTTTTATTTATTACACATTTTTTTAAAAATAATAATTAATTGAAAGAGAACGATAGGCTCAACCGTTTACAGCTTACTATTTTTTTTATATTCCAAGGACCATTCACCTCGGAAAACTGCCTGAAATTTTTGACCGGAAATAACTTTTTTTTAAAGCATTAGTACCTGCTGAGACTCAACGAAGATACGCATGTCACTCGTATTACCGGTCTGGGTATTTTCAATAGTCTGCGCTACGCGCAGGCAATTAAATCCCCTATTAACAGTAGACTCTTACAAATTATGAGGTCAATAGGTCATATGTTAAAGTCGTGATGACCTTATTAACTATAGTATTGTTTACTGACATGAGGCGTTTATGTTTCACAAACGTCTCTTTTAATTTCTGTTATCGGAAAACTTCAGGTTTTATGCTTTTCTGATGTGGGTGTTGATCGTCAAAGTATAGGTACATTTCGAGACTTTGTACTGATAAATTTGCTTTTGTATGTGCATTTTTCATAATTAAAATATCACGGTTTACTGCTTGCAACAGGCAAATTACAATTATCAAATTAATGGATATCGCAGCTATACTACTCACATGCGAAAAATTAACATGATATCATCTAGTGGTCCCCTTCCAAGATCGCTCAAATTATGCCCCTGGGGTCAAAAGTGGCCTGCCCCGGGGGTCTCTGTTTTACATCTATAGACTTATATAGGGAAAACATATAAAAATCTTCTTGTCGAAAACTGCAATGCCTAGAGCTTTGTTATTTGGTATGTAGTTTCATCTAGTGGTCCCCTACCAAGCTTGCTCAAATTATGCCCCTGGGGTCAAAATTGGCCTGGTCCTGGGGGTCACCGTTTTACATAGACTTATATAGGGAAAACATATAAAAATCTTCTTGTCTAAAACTACACTGCCTAGAGCTTTGTTAATTGGTATGTAGCATCATTGATAGGGATCAAAATGTTTGTTCAAATTATTCCCTTGGGTAAAAACTGTGCAGAGTTTCATTTATAATCAGGTGAGCGATATAGGGCCATGTTGTATATAGCGAATATTTATATGATTATACCTAAAACAATTGTCAGACTGTTAGGGGTGTAACGGTACGCTCACCTCACGATATGATACGTACAGTCAATTTTTCTAACGGTTCGGTATATTTCGGTATGATACATTATTCTCTAACAGCTGCTCAAATATTTCAATTTTAAAGTAATAATGAATTTGTTGCTTCTATAACAGCAAATATTATGTGCCTATCAACTATTTTAAGTGAATTTAGACAATATGAAGCATATCTCAATACAATTAAAACGAGTGATACATGGTAATTATACATAATCAGAAGGCTGTCAGGTTTTTTCGTTGTCTGAATATGATTTTGCTCATAAAAAAACTTATACCGAACCGTACCGAAATTTAGAAGTCTTGTATCGTGAACCGTGTGGGACTGAAGTCCGCGGTATTTCGTATACCGCGGTATACCGTTACAGCCCTACTGTCCGTTAACGGAACAATTTCTTCATACCTGGCTGTGGGTAACTAGTTGTTTAGATGATAGTACAATTCGTTTATACTATCAAAGAAACATTTTGATCCCCATCAAGATATTTGAAATTGGTCCGCTAGCGGAACATATTGTATATAGAGAATATTTAAATGATTTTACCTAATTTTTGTCCGTTAACGGAACAATTTCTTCATACCTGACTGTTGATAACTAGTTGTTTAGTTGATACTATCAAAGAAACATTTTGATCCCCATGAAGATATTTGAAATTGGTCCGCTAGCGGATCATATTGTATATAGAGAATATTTATTTGATTACACCTAAATTTTTTGTCCGTTAACGGAACAATTTCTTCATACCTGACTGTGGATAACTAGTTGTTTAGTTAAAAGTATAATATGTGTATACTATCAAAGAAACATTTTAATCCCCGTCAAGATATTTGAAATTAGTCCGTTAGCGGAACATATTATATATATAGAATATTTATATGATTTTACCTCAAATTTTTGTCCGTTAACGGAACAATTTCTTCATACCTGACTATGGATAACTAGTTGTTTACTAATAGTATAATAAGTGTATACTATCAAAGAAACATTTTGATCCCAATGAAGATATTTGAAATTGGTCCGCTAGCGGAACATATTGTATATTGAGAATATTTATTTGATTTTACCTAAATTTTGTGTCCGTTAACGGAACAATTTCTTCATACCTGACTGTGGATAACTAGTTGTTTAGTTGATAGCATAATACATTTATACTGTCAAAGAAACAATTTGATCCCCATCAAGATATTTGAAATTGGTCCGCTAGCGGAACATAGTTTTCATTGTATTTATTTGATTATACCTAAATTTTTTGTCCGTTAATGGAACAATTTCTTCATACCTGACTGTGGATAACTAGTTGTTTAGTTAATAGTATAATACGTGTTTACTATCAAAGAAACATTTTGATCCCCATGGAGATATTTGAAATTGGTCCGCTAGCGGAACATTTTGTATATAGAGAATATTTATATGATTTTGCTTAATTTTTGTCTGTTAACGGAACAATTTCTTCATACCTGACTGTGGATAACTAGTTGTTTAGTTAATAGTACAATTCGTTTATACTATCAAAAAACAGTTTGATCCCCATCAAGATATTTGAAATTGGTCCGCTAGCGGAACATATTGTATATAGAGAATTTTTTTTTGATTACACCTAAATTTTTTGTCCGTTAACGGAACAATTTCTTCATACCTGACTGTGGATAACTAGTTGTTTAGTTGATAATATAATACATTTATACTGTCAAAGAAACATTTTGCTCCCCATCAAGATATTTGAAATTGGTCCGCTAGCGGAACATAGTTTTCATTGTATTTATTTGGTTATACCTAAAAAATGTGTCCGTTAACGGAACAATATCTTCATACCTGACTGTGGATAACTAGTTGTTAAGTTGATAAACTATTCGTTTATACTATCAAAGAAACATTTTGATCCCCATGAAGATATTTGAAATTGGTCCGCTAGCGGAACATTTTGTACATAGAAAATATTTATATGATTTTACCTCAAATGTTCGTTAACGGAACATTTTAAAGTATTTTCAATGATTTATTGTACCGTTGACGGTACAAATGATCTATTTGATTGAAATAAAACATGAAAATTTACACTTTTGTTTCGACTTTTGTTTTTTTCATGCATATTTCACCTGTTTTATTCAAGTTTTTAGGGTGAAAATGGCCAATCTAAATAGGATTTTGTGGACAATCCCTTTTTATATTGGACAGGCTTGTATATTATTTTCAGAAACTGAAAATGGTTTACAGTATGGTTTATTGCTACTTAAAGAATACTGTGATAGGTGGAAATTAACGGTTAATTCACAAAAAACTAAGATAATGATTTCTAGGAAAGGGGGAAGATTGAGAAGAAATTTACAATTTTTGTATAGAGGTCAATGTTTGGAGATTGTGGACAAATTCACCTATCTTGGAATAGTGTTTACAACTGGTAGCTCTTTTAACACAACATTTGACAGTTTATCAGGTCAGGCCATGAAAGCAATTTTTAAAATGAGACAATGTTTGTCAAAATTTCCAACGTTATCTATAAAACATAGATTAGATATTTTCGATAAATTGATATATCCAATATTAAGTTACGGATCTGAGGTGTGGGGTCTTTTTCAATGAAACCAACTAGAGAAAATGCACTTAATTTTTTGTAAAAAAGTATTAGGAGTAAGAAGGCAAACACAAAATAACTTTATTTATGGTGAACTTGGTAGAACGACATTGTCATGTAGGCACTCAGTAAATGTAATTAGATATTGGTTAAAGATAACGACAATGCAACCTGTTAAATATGTAAGAATTATTTGTGATAGAATCTGCTTAGAATTAGACAGAAATCAAAATAACAAATCGTGGATCTTTATGGTTAGACATTTACTACAAAGTTGTTGATTTAATGATGTATGGCTAAATCAAGGTGTTGGAAATTGTGAATTATTTTTATGTATGTTTAAACAGCGAGTATCAGATATGTTTATACAAAACTGGAAATCTGAATTGGAAGATTCAAATAGAGCTAGAATATATGTTTAAATATCAGAGTTTAGCTTTCATGCTTACCTAAATAATGTTAATATAGACAAGTATCAAATCTCTTTGACAAGATTTCGACTATCTGCCCATAGACTGATGGTAGAAACTGGATGATGGCACAAACCAATAGCTACCCCTTTTAATGAAAGAAAGTGTCATTTGTGTAAAACTCTTGAAGATGAGTATCATTTTGTTCTGGAATGTAGTCTCTATAGTGATATCAGAAAGTTATATGTTAATAAATATTTTTATTTGCGTCCAAATATGGTAAAATTTATAGAATTTTTAACCCTCTCAGAATGTTAATATTAATAGACGAGTAGCTATGTATGTTTTTAAAGCTTTCGAAATTAGAAATCAGTATTATATGTACTATGGATAAAGTCTTTTGTTTGTACCTCTCCCGCTGTATGTAAAATATTGACTGGTATAGTTTATAATTTATGAATAAGTTCACTAAAATTAGTAATCATTATATGTTTTTGACCGCTGACTATATTTATGTTTGGAGATATACATAATACACTGTGTAAACTCGTGTGATATTCTGATATACTACGGGTTTCTACTGTTCATTATATAAGCAATATATTTATTGTTGGCCATGTAATATTTATGTAATTATGTTTCCATGTGCATATTGCATGTATATTTGTATACTCATGGGCATAATGCCTAATGTATTTCGAAATAAACTGTAAAACTGTATAATAAAAAATTATATACGCATTGCAACTAGGTGTACTCATAACATTTAACAAGTGTACACACTGGAGGCAATATGATGTCTAACATGGTCACACTATCACAAATATGGTATCGAAAGCTCTTTATCTATGTAAATTTATCATTGAGAAGTTTCTTACAGATATTACTAAATGCTGTCTATAAGATACACAAAATGTACCAAACTAATGTTCTTATTTATTTGTATTCCCTTTTATACAGTTACCTGTGCACATAATTGGATATAAATGCAAACAAAGAACATAATGAAGAATAACATTTTATATCAGAGTGTCTATAACAATAATATAATAGATAATAAAATGTTTTCAACAGCTTTAGAATAACGTGAGGATGGGCTACGTAGTTAATAAATGGTTTGTTTACAATTTCATGAATAGTGTCAATGAATAATTTGAAACGATGATACACATTTTGCTGACTCAGAATGAGGAGGTCGTAAATACAAAATCAATATTTTGAAGAAATAACTGTCTGAAAATGACACTTCACTTATGGTAAAACAAGCCTTTTCAACTTCAGTTTGGTCAACATGTCATTTTCTGATTTTCCTGAAAATATGCTCTTAAGAAGCGCTTGGTTTAAATATGCATCAATCTTATAAGGTCGTAAGTAGTAGTTACGACCTTCTCATTCTAAGTCAGCAATTTGTCAAAGAACATTTTCTTTAATCAGAAGGTATTTGTTATTTTCATATGTACACGGTTTCGTCGATTTTAACAACTTGTTTGATTTTTTTATTCAACATGTCGCTGGCTTAGAATGAGAAGGTCGTAACAATTACTTACGACTTTATGCGACTGGTACATATTTGACATCTGAAATGTAAGGCGTCTCTTATGGGCCTATTTTTATGTTGAACAAAATGAAGTTGAAACGGCTGATTGCATCATAAGAGGAGAGAAATTGTCTCAAAATATCGATCTTGTACTAACGCCGTTCTCATCCTAAGCCAGCGATGTGTACTTTCTTATTATTTTCATTCTAGTTTTTATCCTGATGACCTAGCATGACTGTTTATTACATACGAGTGGAAAAAACAACAAATCCTCGTGTCATATTGTTTTTGTCAACGAGTTTGATAAAAATCGTAAGTAATTAGCACAGATGTAAGATTCTATTGATCACATAACCTTAGTGAACGCCCAACATTGTTCAAAACGCTGTTGTAGGCTACATAGGTGTCATTCAAAATTTAGCATTACTATCCGCGCGACGTCATGACACGTTTGTATTATATTGACGTCACGGGTCGATTTAAGGCATGGATTGGCTTATGTTACTTCTCCCTGAACCGACCGACCAACCAAACAACCATTCGCTAACATGTGAACCATGTGCTTAATGTGCTAATATACGAAACTGCGGATATTGACTTTAATATCGGACTTTAATTATCTGGTAACGATTTTTATATTTATCGTTATCACCAATCGTGACCAACAACGCGTTATGAACAATGCTTCATAACGTTTACGTAGATAAACTTTCGCACTATCTTAAACCACCTTTGGCGCATGAATACATATTTGCTACACAGCGCGAAATTTGTAAACAATCTAGATTACAGCTGCAGAAAATGTGCGGGTTTCTCTATTACCATAGCAAGTTCGTTTGTAAAGTTGAAATATTACGAGCCTAATAAAGTTCATCATTACATTTGGTAATCGATTTTTGTTGATTACTATGTTTGAAATACATGTATAGTATCAGTACGTTTTCTTCGGTGACAGGGGGTTCAAATATGGCGACATCCTTGTTGAAATAATCAGTGGACATGAAGCTGCCTTTCTTGTAAACGAAAACACTAAATTTCAAGCCTGGTGTGTCCTTGCGACGATCGATTATAAAGCATATCCAGCGTTTCGTGTTATAGAATGCAATAATAACAACATTCAACATTCAACATTCAAGTGTGTGTTTTTCAAGCATTCTCATCAGGTAATCTCTGTCTTAACATCAATTATACGTATTTAATACATGTCACTAGCCACTCACTACATATATTTGTATCACGGCTAAAGTAGATACGATATTTCTACATGTTGCATAT
This sequence comes from Spisula subtruncata, assembly GCA_963678985.1. Taxonomy (NCBI): domain Eukaryota; kingdom Metazoa; phylum Mollusca; class Bivalvia; order Venerida; family Mactridae; genus Spisula; species Spisula subtruncata. The sequence continues at coordinate 32,465,429 of OY787673.1, read as the reverse complement.
TATTATGGCATTTTGTATCACAAGTTGATGCCAACATATTATAATCTGTTAAACGATGTATGGTCGAATATATATCAGTACAATGAAGCATCGACAATCTGATAAAACAATCACAAACATAACTAACATATTTACCCGAATATTTCTCTAATTTATTAAATCCTGCATTAACGGTATTCCCAAATATAGCGTCTAAAATCGATTTTGTTACCGGTTTAACTATATACATGCAAATTGCATTGATCGCCATTGTGAACGATTTCTATGGATTGCAAAGAAAATGAATGGGCGTCATATTACAAACGTCGATAAAACTGAATAGCTAGGGTGTAAAATATCCACCATGTAACCTCGTATAACCTCATATCGTACATGAAGTTAATATAATTGACAGTTTTAAAATACATTCATAATATAATATACTCACTGGCTTGGCTCTTTTATAAAACATAACATCAAAACATTACCAATAACAGCAAACTTAATTTCAGACGTCCGACTGCCAACACGATGTTCCCAATAAAGAAGTTGATATTACAATGCTTTACATATTTAAATGTACAATAAAACTACACTGAGCGGCAACACTTTTTAAACTTGAATATTTCTGTAATCTGTCAACTTATAAACTTGAAATTTTGTATGCTTACATCAATATATATTATCTACAGATTTCAGCTTTTTCTGTGAAAATACTTTAAGAATCACTCGTCCATAGCGGAATAGCCTTAAACCGCATTTTCCCGCGTGCTGATAGGTGGCTAGAGATTTGCTCGCATATTGTGCAAGCATTTTGAAGAATATGGACGGATTAGTTGGAAAAACAAAATAACTAGTAGAAAACATGGTGCATATGTCAAAGACAATCTTCGAAAGATCGGCCGTTATGCTAAATTGTGGGGTATCCGTACTAAAAATCAAAGTTTCGTTGATTTAAATTACCGAAGTCATTATTTCATTTATTTAATACAAGTTTGAATACATATACACCTGTTTAGAAAGCTAAAAATGCATTAAAAATGATAGGATGTAAGAAAAATGTTCAAGTCAAGTGCGATAACTCTTCGATAATTATCCTCACTATATTAGATAAATCACCAAACTTTTACCCTAAATTGTATTACATGATATTACTGAACTAGTCTACATGCTCAAGTTATGTAGTTCATTAATATTTAGACGTAAATTGTGTTTTAAAATTAAGCTTGTAATTCAAAAGCGCATTTTTCTCCATTTAGTGCAATAATCAGTCTTAAAAGAATAGCTACAGCGATCATGCAATTTATTTCCAGTTACAAATGGTGATACTTTCACCATCCTTGGGGCAAATATAATACAATTTTATTAATCTAAAGACGAGCAGTTTCGAATACGCGTTTGGAGGCGCAAGATTCGAAGCAATGTTATAAAGAAATTAGCAAGTTAATTATTTAATCAAGTTATCACTCCAAGATTATCTCCCTTTGACCATAGAAAATACACCAATGCCTTAATATACCATATTGTTTGATTTTAGTAGTTGTGCGCGAAATAGTGTATAAGCCTCTTCAAAGTACCTGAACTTCACATAGCCCTTCTGCAACAACGGAACAGCATCCCTCTAGCATTCAACGAACATTTCATAAGATTAATACGTCGTAGATGCACACGATGGATCGCTCCTGACGGTTGTTTTAAAAGATTAAAAAATGCGACTTTATGTTTTGTACTGACCTCAAAACAACTGGTAAAAACTATGTTGCTAAACAAATGTATCTGATTCAAAGTGATATTCATGTGTCACTTGCATATATCTTTTCTATGACAAAATTTCACGATGCTCACATACTTATCAAATGTGTTATGCTATACTATGTAAGTGTTGCGTTTTCATTGCCGCTCAGTGTAGTTTCTAAATTTTGAATTACAAAATATTACCTGGTTGGAATTGGTATCATTATGCTACCTGGACGAAATAAGACAAATGTGACTTTTCCGTTATCTTTCTATAAATTAAATGTGCCAAATGCGTGAATTGTACCATGCGCGATTGTTTGATTAAAACCATTATTGTTATACGAGTAGCAATGAAATTTTAAATATAACCTCATTTATACGTCATGTATGTGCAATTTAAATATAACCTCATTTATACGTCATGTATGTGAAAATTTAAATATAACCTCATTTATACGTCATGTATGTGTAATTTAAATATAACCTCATTTATACGTCATGTATGTGCAATTTTAAATATAACCTCATTTACTGTAAACCTAGAAACTTTCGCGGCGAGAAATTTTCGCGTTTTGGCGATCGTCGGCATATTCGCGGCGACAAATTTTCGCGTTTTTAAGTCTCCCGCGAACACCGCGAAAACTAAGTCGCATAGTGACAAAATTATTGTATTATTACAACCTTTCACAAACTAAGTACATTGCTCGTAACGTATATAATTGCTTCATAATAATACTTCTCACCTTAGGATACAGTAATCCTCTTACAAGGTAATACTATTATTGATTTTATTTACCAATTGCTTATAAAGGCTACAAAATTTATACTCGTTCACGGGCGGTAAATTCATTGATATGCATTCATGGTGAACAGTACATTACGATTTATTTCAATAAACTTATAACATCGAGGTACAAAACAGTACAAATATCTATTGTTTCTCTACTTGGTGTCGATTGTTACCTATTGTATTATTAACAAAGGATTATAAACTACGCTGGTCGTGTTTTCACAGTTTTATTGACATGAAGTGACAATCATAGCTTTTTATACACACGCTCCGTGTACTAGTATTGTAAGTGATTTTTCAAACTAATTTAAGCTAGTGCGTTTTCATTATTGTACCCTAAGCAAAAATCGCTTTAATCCCATGGTCGCCGGGCAATTAAAAAATATATAAATCGTTTAGTTATACATTTCTTAATTTTGCAGGAGCTAAGCAGGTGTCGATTATTGGTCTGGAGGATAAACGACAGATAACAGCGTTATTTCCCTGAACAATGAGTGGGTCGTTTTTACCGCCCCAAATTCTCTATCAAGGCAAAACTGAACAATGTCATCCTAGTACTGCTTTCCTAAGGATTGGGATGTACACCATTCGAAAAATCACGGGTCAAACGAGTCAATAATGTTGCGTTTTGTCGACAACATACTTTCACCGTATAAAAATGACATACGTGATTACCTAGAGTTACCATTGAGACACCCGGCTTTAATGATATTTGACTGTTTTGCTGGTCATCGTGTTGATTCTTTCTTGAATAAACTCGAACAATTAAACTACAAAGTTGTCTTCGTTCCCGGTGGTTGTACTGGAGAACTGCAACCGCTGGACTTTGCGTAATTACACTATTATGCACTTGAATAAAACAATGTTCTACTTGATAGGCGAATCTCGATTCTTAAAAATGTGTAATGAACTAAATACGGTCTTGTAAACATCGTTCCAAAAAATGGAAAATTTCCTTCAAAAACGAGAAACTTTCGCGTTTTTCTTGTCCTGGACATGTTCGCGGCTATTAACTTTCTCGGATTTTTATAATCCGCGAACACCGCAAACTTAAATCGCGCGAAATAATTTCTAGGTTTACAGTATACGTCATGTATGTGCAATTTTAAATATAACCTCATTTATACGTCATGTATGTGTAATTTTAAATATAACCTCATTAATACGTCATGTATGTGTAATTTTAAATATAACCTCATTTATACGTCATGTATGTGCAATTTTAAATATAACCTCATTAATACGTCATGTATGTGTAATTTTAAATATAACCTCATTCATACGTCATGTATGTGTAATTTTAATGAATTTGAAAACAAATATTATATAGAAATTGCGTTTATACACAGTTTATCATTATTTTGTCCCCGAGTCTACACAAAAAATGAAGTTATTCATGTTTTAAAGGTTTGTCTAATTTTAGTTTGTTGAACGAATAACTGGAAATTCGGGTTTGGTCTAAAGCGGGAAAATTGCTCGTGGATGGTCATTGGTATATAAGGCAAATACTGGGCGTTTCTCGCCACTCGAGGTTTTGTTGGCAGTTGTTATCACAGTCCCAACCCACCCACCCATTTATGAGTATTTCTGTTTTCTGTGAGAATTTCGATATATAGTAGATTCAATACTAATGAGGGAACTATCCCATTCGAGAGAATAGAGGGGTTTATCGTTAACTCTTGTACATTTATGTATGCATAGTTACACATACATAAACACACTTTACCTGTCGGTTTACATAATGTTTATAACCACTTTCGATTAACTTTGAAAGATCTGTACAATGAGTGATCTTGTTAAAAGCTTTTTATGACAAAATAATATACGTTTGGTATAATAACCTTCGATTCATTACTGACAAAACAATTTATTGGAGTTTTAGTTTCGTTTCAGGATAACCAGTATTAACATACAATAACAATTTGTAACAGATTACGATATCTACAAGAATTATTTCTACAAGAATATCAGCTTGTATTATTAAGTGTAAAAATTGAAAATAGCTGCCAATAATAGCCTTATTCCTATTTTTGTGTTTGTTGTTTTGTTGTCTGGTTTGTATTTGGACAACAACTTTGATTAGTGAATAATAAAGTTACTCACGAATGTAACGTGAGTAACGAATTTCTAATTGGCCACCCTATTATAATATTATGCGATAGATTCGATCAATTAGTCTAAAGTTATGTTATATTTCTATCCACTGACTAATCTATCGATTTAAATAATAAAACTCGTAAGCACATGCAAACTCATCAATGCGGAACGGTTGGTGCGAAATGGCTTATGAGCACATGATCCTCGAGCCCGACATGTATAATTTGATAAATGGATGGAACGTGTTCTCTGTCGATTGGCTAATAAAACTCCCCAAAAAATATAGCGAGAAATACAAATGTGAAGCTCACTGAATCCGTTAGAATGACAAGTACCGACACTCCAAAACCGAAAATTACGTCAAACGTCGAATTTAAAAAATGGGATATTTGTAATTACGCGCGTTGTTTGAACAAATTACTGCGAGAAACATGTTTTCTAACAATGTAATTGATAGTATCGGGTTTTCGATTAGTTGTATTATCCTTCAAATGTTTTTTTTAAATATATAAATCACATGACTAATCAGAAATTAATGGAGTGTATGCATTTAGCTGACGGTCTGAGTGCGTTCCACATTGCACATTCTCGCAAAGTCAAACGTTTTTTCAGCAAAGCCAATCGACAGAGAATGCATTCGCACAAAGAACGAAAATTTCATGCCATGCCCGAGGCCCACGTGCAAAAAAGCATTTTCGCACTTACAGTTACGCATGGATTGTTTATTAAATGTGTTCGTAATTTCATTTCGGAAATCGACAGATTAGTGCATGGAATGAAAAACTAACACAAGTTTAGATTCATTAGAATATATTAATAAGCATCATAATTTATTGGGTTGGCAAATTCGAAATTCAGCAAAGTGCATTGGTTCGATGAAATTGTAATGCACACTCAGTAAACGATATACCTGTATATAATATTCTAATTGTATACATTTCTATGGTTTATTAAAAATAGGCTTTGTGGTACTAAATACCTATCCTCATGAGAAGTTGGTGGGCTGTAAATAAACGTGATATGTCACCTGGTGGAATGTAGGTTGTGTTGCTGTTATGGGTCGAGTGATGGAATGTATGATGTGTTGCTGTAATGGGTCGAGTGATGGAATGTATGATGTGTTGCTGTAATGGGTCGAGTGATGGAATGTATGATGTGTTGCTGTAATGGGTCGAGTGATGGAATGTATGATGTGTTGCTGTAATGGATCGTGTGATGGAATGTATGATGTGTTGCTGTAATGGGTCGAGTGATGGAATGTATGATGTGTTGCTGTTATGGGTCGAGTGATGAAATGTAGGTTGTGTTGCTGTTATGGATCGTGTGATGGAATGTATGATGTGTTGCTGTTATGGGTCGAGTGATGAAATGTAGGTTGTGTTTCTGTTATGGATCGTGTGATGGAATGTATGATGTGTTGCTGTTATGGGTCGAGTGATGGAATGTAGGTTGTGTTGCTGTTATGGATCGTGTGATGGAATGCAGGGTGTGTTGCTGTTATGGGTCGAGTGATGGAATGTAGGTTGTGTTGCTGTAATGGGTCCAGTGGTGGAATGTAGGGTGTGTTGCAGTAATGGGTCGAGTGATGGAATGCAGGGTATGTTGCTGTAATGGGTCCAGTGGTGGAATGCAGGGTATGTTGCTGTAATGGGTCCAGTGGTGGAATGCATGGTGTGTTGCTGTATTTGGTCGAGTTATAGGATGTAGGGTGTGTTGCTGTAATTGGTCGAGTGATAGAATTTAGGGTATGTTGATGTATAGGGTCGATCGATTGAATGCAGGGTGTCTTGCTGTAATGGGTCAAGTGAAGGATGTAGGGTGTGTTGCTGTACTGGGTCGTGTGATGGAATGTAGAGTGTGTTGCTGTGATGGCTCTAGTGATTAAACGCATGGTATGTTCCTGTAATGGGTCGAGTGATGGAATACAGGGTGTGTTGCCGCAATGGGTCGAGTGATGGAATGTAGGGTGTGTTGTTGTAATGGGTCGAGTGATGGAATGTAGGGTGTGTTGTTGTAATGGGTCCAGTGATGCAATGTAAGGTGTGTTGCTGTAATGGTTCGAGTGATGGAATGTAGGGTGTGTTGCTGTAGTGGGTCGAGTGATGAAATGTAGGGTGTGTTGCTGTAAAGGGTCGAGTGATGGAATACAGGGTGTGTTGCTGTAATGGCTCGAGTGATGGAATAAAGGGTGTGTTGATGTAATGGGTCGGGTGATGGAATACAGGGTGTAGTGCTGTAATGGGTCGAGTGATGGAAGTCGGGTGTGTTGCTGTAATGGGTCGAATGATGGAATAGGATATGTTGCTGTATTGGGTCGCGTGATGTATGGAGGTACTTGCCCAAGGACACAGAAATTGTTTTCTCTTAAATACCCCACAACCCGGACCTGGCTATTAGGTATGAGAAAAAAAATGACTGGCTTTTCCTTGAAAATATAAGAACCTTTCTGCAAATGACTGGATGATTATTTTTTTCTTCTAAGGTAAGTGTATTAAAAGTTTGTTCCATGAGCCAAACAAACAAACTGATTTTGTATGGGGATCTTCTTACGATAACGTTTCATAAATGATCAACGACAAAAAGAGTGGACACGGTAATACATTTGTGATGATGTTTACAACTTTATACCCAAAGAAGAAAGACCAGGCAACTCGACCTAAATTAATTGAAAACCCTCTTGTGTATTATGGACTCACACATTTGCAAAGACCGAGTACCTAAAGTCGTCACGTCTGTCTATTAAACCCATACATATCTTATACATTAAATATCAGATCGACATGAATAAGATTAAAATAAATAAAGGAAGTCATTGTAGTTACTATTGTGTCAGAAAAATGTGAAAATGTTAGTTCAAAATAAAATGACAGATAATATAACAATACCTTTAACGAACTTATCACTCAGTAAAATGATTATTTCTTCTTGTATATCTAAAATACACATGCATAATTATGCGTTTTATAACATGAACAATTGAAAACTGAATGCTACCTCAATACACATCTTGGCCAATAATTCATTTATGTAAGACAAATAAAACAGTACGTTAATTGTATGTTGTTGCATATACTGGATACGTACAATTTAAAACGTTATTATAATCAATTGTGAAAAGGATCGTGAGAAAATTGTAAATACGACATTCATAGAAATATTTGTATATATCACAACAGCAGTCACATCAAATAAAAATATTCGCAGATCGCTTAACTGTTAAGCGAACACCTACCGTATTCCTTTGAGCTAAGACGTTAGTTACTGGTAATTTCTGTAAACTTGTTTAAATGGAAAGAGCAAAATATGCTCTACCTACATTTAAATCGATGAAATGGTGAGTGACATTGTATGTCACAGATTTAGCTCCATTAATACAAATTGTTAGTGCAGAACGTTTAAGCATTTATGGATATACCCGTACGACATTATTAACAGTAACAATAACATAAACGTTAATGATTGTAATCGTGTTAAATAATGACTATTGAACCCTAATCACAAACATAACTAACATGAGTACCTGAATATATTCCTACTTTATCAAATCCTTCATTTACGATCTTCTTAAATATGGCGTCTAGACTCGATTAAGCGACCGATTTAACTACATACATACACGTAAACTGCATTGATCGTCATTGTGAACGATTTCTATGGTTGTCAATGAAAATGAATGGGTGTCATATTGCAAACGTCGATACAAGTAAAGTGTTCAAAATATCCACGGTGTAACCACATATCGTACAAGTTAACATAATTGACCATTTTATATTCATAATTTAATATTATCTATGGCTTGGCTCTGCTTTAAAACATAATATACAACATCAAAACAAAACAGAAAACAGCAAACTTAATGTCAGACGCCCGACTTCCAACACTATACATATACATATTTTAATGTACCATAACAAAACTAGTTAAACTACAACTAAATTCTGAATTACAAAACATAACCGCGTTTGATTTGATATCATTATGCGACCTGGACGAAATAAGACAATCTGGCATTAAATGTGACAAATGTGTGAATTGTGTCATGCGAAGTAGTTAAATCTAAAACATTATTGTTATACAAGTACGTGTATCTATGCAAATTCAAATATAACCTCATAAAGTAAATAGGTTTTGTAAAAGGAATATACTATTACATAAATAGGTTTTAAATATAATAGTTTACCCTTTTCAATGATACTCTTTACCTATTATATAGAGTTTTTTGTATTTGTAAAGTACTTTCAATGATTTCAAAACGTTTATTTTGTCCCTGAGTGTATCAATCCAACGAAACGCAATCAGTAAACTATATAAATTCATCTAATAAGTTCATTCTAAACATTGCTATGGTTTATTAAAAATATACTTTGTGGAATGAAAAACATGTCCTCGTGAGAAGTTGGCGCGCCGTAGACAAACGGGATATGTCACCTGATGGCGTGTAGTGTGTGTTGCTGTAATAGGTCAAATGATGTAACGAATGCAAACAGTGCAAGGAATGTTCCTTTAAACGAGTATGGATTCCAACACAAGCTTTAGTAACGCGAATAATACAGGTTGCGTATAAAAAATATACTATTACATAAGGGCAACTACTCTTGATACTGATCCCTGTGGAATGTACCCCAATCGATTTGTAGACTATTTAAACTCGTACTTAAACAATTTGTTAAAGAAATATTTGAAGGACTCTCATACATTGCGAATCTCTTTGTGCGCGTTTGTTGATACATGTATAGGTTAATATGATCGATGTATACACTATGTAGAATATATTATGTAAAGACCATCTGCAGTCGTCATGTTATGTCCACAGATGGCAGTATCAGAGTTTGAATAAATAGATAATTGCTGGATACCCGCTCCACTCACAGTATCGTAATTATTGTTAGGAACCATGTCTTTTTTTAGATGCGATGTTCCACAATCTTTATACATATAGTAGGCTTTATACCTTCATAGTAGACGGAATGTTTTTTTTTTTTTTTAAATTTTATTTTCCAAACACTGATACTGCTATCTATGATTATGTCATATAAGACACACATCGTCATGTCATACTTGAGAGAAATACACTATGGTGTAGCATATCACCATAGATCACGACGAAGTACGCGTAAATACTGATCTCACAGTTCTGGGTGTACATATATATTATAATGTCCACTGATGTGATCTGGATTGGATATTTTGCATGAGCAGCTGATGATATTCCATAACATGATTAAGACCACGACTGGTAGCATGGTTAGATTGTGCGTCTTGAAAGCGTCAGATCGAAGGTTCGCATCACGATAGAATCTAGTTTAGAAACATTCGTTCGATTGAGGATATTAATAAATTGTCAACCAGGTCTTCTTGGTAGGATACGTCGCGTTTGGGCAGTTGATGACATTTTTATAACATACATTTAGAGCGCAGCCGTGAAAGAGGTAAATTGAACGTTCGAATCCCGATGGAAGCTGGTTCAGAACAGATGTAGTCTGCTTGTTGGCTCAAATATCAGCCAGATGATCAAACTTGAATATCCCGTTTGAACAGATGACATTTGAATTCCATGGTATAACTTAAGATCGTATTACTTACCTCTTAGGATCGATTGTTGAAACGCACATAAGACGAATCCTATAAGAGCAATCCTATGATGAAACGCAGCCCTAGCTTTTTGTTTCTTACATTACAATTGGTGTATTCGTATTAGCTACGGATTATGTACAAAGTAAATGGTACTTGTCGTTTTACAGATATTATTCTAACTACTACAATAGTAATAAGGTTTGACACTTTTCAAAATATGTTTTGAACATTCCACTATGTGTGCATTATTAGTATCGTATACCGGTTCACCAAATGAATAAATGATTGCAGTACCAACAAATTTGCACTTTTGCATTATTGATAAATATTGCTCCCAAGCCGCACTAAAATAGCAACAGTAACCAGGTGTTGGTAATGCCTCGATCTGAATTAAGTTCGACTGAAACAGTGGCATTCAAAAAAGATTTGATGTCGCTGTTCCTATTGATTAATAATGTCTCAGTTCCCCTGAATACAAAAAGTGGCAACAGTGATGTAAGACATGGCTTTGACATTGCTACATATGTCAATGTACCAATGGTGTCTATTAACTAATAAATGCTCCAATCGGAGTACGGAGTATAAGTTGGAGAATGGATTATGTACTACAATATTTATAATCACTGGGCCAGTTGACATTAAGTCATTTCATAGCTTTCCTTCCCCGGAACAAGTGTATTAAAACGTTCAATACCTGGGCGCACTGTGTCATTGAGTGATAATATCCCCGGCTCTTGATAATAGCACTCGGGCTAAAGCCCTCGAGCCATTATCGACGCGCCGGGGATATTATAATTCTATGCCCCACCACGACCAGTTATTAATCTCTAAATAATCTTTCCCGTGACCTGACCTGTGTTCACTAGTTACAAAAAAATGTAGCTCATAGCTCTGCTATCTGTAAACATTTTGAGTAAATGTAACGCCAATAGCCACTTGGCGTCACTACCTTCTGCTTATTTGATAATTCCAATGGTTTGCATTGTTGGTTTTCCTAATGTTTACCACGTTTGGCACTTATAATTGTATACTCACTCATGATCATCTGCAGAGGCTGGTTTCTTCATAAGCTTGCATGCACACATCAGGGATATCCATGTAATACCACATAGTTAGGCGCTATTATTTATGAAGAGGTTACTGAGATATTCACATTCTTAATAAGTATGGTAATGTGAAATAGCACTGCGATCCGCCTTGGCGTTACATGGTTTCTATGACAACGCTTTGTACGAGTATCACCAATAACAACGACAACCTGTTGATACCAGTATATAAAACAAGTATAACTTATATGAGAAAAATTTCATTAAACTGTAAGTGTTCAGTAAGAAGTTATGAGAACAGTCTTATTATTTCTGAAACACCCCTGGTACAAGTCGTGCGCTACGGTAACGACACATAAACGTTGAAAATATGACCATAAACTCAAACTTTGATCATCTTTATTATCCAAACTACGTGAAAAACATGATAATTATGCACTATTTTATGTACACGATTAAGACAAATGAATATGTACTGGAAACATGAAGAGTACGATATTAAGTTAAAAAAATAATTATTTCATATCGTGCGATGAAAAATATATCATATTTAATGATTCTTAAGGTCGATTGTGAATAAGTTTTTCCAGCTTGTTTTAATCACCCTCGATACCTCATTCCTGATTCCACGAGGGTTTGAGAGTAGATAGAATCCAGTTTCCCTTACGCTGAGCGTCTAACAAAGGCATTCCTGGTACCATTTCTATTTCGTCTTTGGTATGACGCGGCATGGGAATGAACTCGTGACCTTCCACACTCGAAGCGAACGCTCAACCACTAGGCTATCGATGAGATAGTATATACTACATATCAATCACAATATATCAAATATACATACAACGTAAAGCAGTACAATACATACATATATACAATTTATAATGAATGGCATATACACTGAAGTTTTCCAGCCGCCACATTAGTATCAAAACAAGTTTTATCAATAAGTTAATACTGTAGCAAACAGACAATCAAAAGTCACATAGAAACTGCGGCATCTACAGCATCATTTACCAAGTAAAAAGAAATTTTAATACAGTTCATGACAGTAATAGACATGAAGTGACATTGCCTTCAATGACGTCGTATTGTTGGTGCTGTTTATTGTCGACACATCGTTGCTTCATTGTACATAGTGTACATGTGTATTTGTATCTTAATTAGTTAAATACTGTACGCTAAGTTGTTTTGTATTTCAGTAAAACTGAAAACTATTAATAATCAAATCTATAGATAATGTATCATCACTATCAACAATTCTCAAATTTTAATTACAAGATGCTAATTAATTAGAGATGACGCACTGGTTACAAGTCATGTTGTCTTTCGTATCGCGTTATAAATGTTGTATTATCAATGTTCACGACGTACATGTCCTCTATGATAACACATACTTAGACTAACTGGAACACTCGGAGACTATCTGACCAGTAACCAACTAACAAACGACATTTCTTTCTATCATAACACAATGACAACGGAACAAACATGTCTTTACTGGAAACAAGTTCACCGATACTGTTGCCACCTCTATCATACATAACTACATTCTTAGAGTTAAACCCGGCTACAAGTACAATATTATCCTCCGTGATACATACACATTTTGCTCCATCCAGGCGTTGATCACGTAACTCATTGATAACATCACCATTCTTGTCGAATACGATCACCCTATCTCCACATGCTGCAACATACACTTTGCTATCATCATTACTCACTGCTATATGGCAAGGGTTGTACTTAGTGAATAGTTTACGACTCTGAGAATCCGTATCTATTTTCTTCACTAAACTACCTGATAGAGAGTACACATATACAGCTTTATCTCCGGGTATCCACAACTGATTACTACAACACGCCATAACATTTGCGTCCTGCTCGTAACCATGTAAGGAAACCTTCCGTTGGTACTTGAGTGAGTTACTTACTGAAATGAATTGTACCGTATTATCTGTAAGTCGTACAGCTACTTCAGTGGTTGAAACGGGACAAAGTCCCCGTGGTACACCCTTTAATTTCAACCAATCCTTCACTTTGAGTTGATCATCGAGTCTCTTCAGTTGATTGTTGTTGTAGTCAGTCAGTAGAATCGTTCCATCGGGAAGCTGACACATGTTGTTTATGAAACATTCCTGTTTGTCAGACTTTACTTTAACGTTTATATCTGTCCTAGATGTCACAGTGTACTTGCTACATGTATGTTGTACTGATACTGGTTGGCTATCTCCTCGGATAATTTTCCCCATACGGTCTGACTTCTCAATAACATCACAGAGTGCAGCATTGGGTTCAAATTTCAATGTCGGATGTTTCAATGCATTCGCCTTCCTCAGAAAGTTATTTGCATCTTTAAGGACAACTTGACCTAACTTCTCAGTGATAAACATTTGTTTACCATTTAGGTGAGATGTCAGGTCTGGCTTACTGTTGGCGGAGTAAACTATAAATTGATCAACGGTTGTAATATCGTCACTAATGTCATTCTCCAACTTCTTCTCCTCTCTGTCAAGCTCAGCAATAATCTTCTGTTCAAGGGCATCTAGTTGTTTATTGAACTTCTTTCTCAATGTTTTGATTTCGTCTAGTAGACTGGCCTTCATTTTCTTTAGTTGCTTAAGGTCTTTGGACTTTTCCAACTTTGTAGTATGTAACTGTTGACTTACGCGGGTTATGTCGGTTACGAGTGATTGTAATTTAGACATGCTGGATTGATGCGCAACATCCGCAATATCTTGCACATCCGAACATGATCTGAAACATACATCAAACAACCATGTTTATTATCCATGATTGAATAACTGGTTCATGCATCTATTGAAATATTTGTACTTTTGGTTTGTTTGAAAAAAAACACACCAAAATAATACCTACATGAAGTATTAGAATGCACGTTTAACTATCAGTGGTTCGATTTGCTATCTAAGTCTGTAAACCAATTTACTTTCGCGAATACTAACCTTCTCGTTTTGCCGATTGTCGGCATAATCACATCTACAAACTTTCGGGGTTTTAAGTCTTCGATGATAATCTTATTAATGTTTTGAGCACTCTTGCGACTCTTTATACGCTTTGTGGATATCTACCATCCGCCAACTCCGCGAATTTAAATCGTTCGAAATAACTTCTTGGTTTACAGTAAAGTAACAAGGTTAATGGTCACATTGTACCTTCATATAAAATGCACATTGTTAACTTATTTAGAATACATGTACATTTGTTTAAGACGACCATTCAAACATTCAACTGAATACTTATGTACTAATAGAATGTCGTTGTATAGTGTAAGGTTTTTGGGGATGATCCACAGATCCCAATCGAACCAATAGACGTAGAAAGTAAATGGTGTCACCCTTGTAGGCCCGACAAATAATTCAAATAATTCAAACATTCAAGGGTTAACTATCACTACCAGTTCGGTCTGTGTACGCCCGCCAAATGAATAAAGTCATCATGGATTTCTTTACCTTATCAATTCAGATAATGATGTTTTATATAATATATTAGTACATACTCCTCATGACGTGTATACACTCATTAAATGGTATTAGTACACCAACACAGTACATAGCGATAAGTGAAAATAGTGCATTTAATATTGTTTCTACTCTGAAAAATGACAACATATAGAACTGTGACATTAAGTTCATGACTTATTATGTTTAAACATCGTCATGTTTGTAGGTATTTAAGTTTTTATGTCTGTTATATCGTACGTGTAGATGGGTTGGTAATGTACAGCACAGACTTGCCAATTGGTCGGTCGGCATGCTGAATGGTTTTCCGACAATAACTCCAGAACGGGTGAACCTAGAAATCTACAATTTGAAGTGGACATTGTTCATCATCCATGGATGGCCCCGACTTAATTCAAGGTCATTTGCTTTAGAGGTCAAAATCACCGTGACCTTAGAGTACACACCAGTTGCTGGTGCACAACATAAGAAATATGGATTCTAAGGTAGTACAATTTTAAAGAGAGGTTGCTAATCATCATCTGTAGATTTCAACCAATTTGGAGGTGAATCGGTCATTGGTCGAGGTCGTGCTGACCTTAATAACACTTGATTTGTTTACTGTCGTGAGGTTTGTATGATTCACAAACCACTCATTGAAAAGATCACGGTTCACTGTTTGGAGCGGGCAAATAATAATGATCGAATTATCGGATATGGATGCTATACTACTCGCATGAAGACATGCAAAAAATGATGATCGTTATACCATGTTTAATAAAAAAAGATATATCACATGAATTTCCTTGTAACCGGGTTAGTATAGCGAGTACGTATATTCTTCGTTGTCAATTGATATATTTATATTAAACTCATTCAGGAAATATTATTATTAAGCTCGCCAAAGGCTCGCATAACAAAATTTCCAAAACTCGTTTACACTGCGGTATAACGTACTCCGAATATTGCTAGCAAGATGAGTAATATTATCAATTTTCGCGACATTCTAGTGTTGACAAGGGTAAGTTGAGAGACAATTTTTAACTTTTCTGAGTGTGTTTAATGCACATTTTATACAAAACTATCATCTCCATAAAATTTCCTAGCATGTGCAACCGGTAAATTGCCTGGATTTCTTAAAAGGGTGATTAAAAGACCAAACTCGCATCGTTACTCACGCAGAAAGTAAGCTCGATCTGTCGAAATTAGATGTTTTTGTTTATATTTTTCGTTAAAATACTCAACTTGAATCGAGCGAATTGTCATTCCAGTTACAAAGATTATATTTCAAATGTAGTATCCGAAACTAATAAAAAGTGAGGATGCATTGCGAGAATAAATACAAGTGTAAGTGTACAGAGTATTGCTATATGGTTGCTCCCTGGTGTACGGAGTATTGCTGTATCGTGTACGGAGTATTGCTTATAAGTGCAGTGACTATTTGTCTCTCAAATTGAATAAATACAAGGTATAATCAGTGTTATTTTGTAAAAATAGTTTATACTGAATATATCTGTACCTATTTAGACTGGATTACATGGACTACATGAAGCAATTAATGTAACAAGCTAATCCTAGCTCCAAGCCCCCCCCCCCCGCGAATTTTATGGGAAACTTCTATTAGTAACTGTGTTTTACATACAGTAAAGTGTCATAACTGGACAATCGCATTAGACAAACACAAAACAACTACAATGTCCAATAGTTTGAATGAGCAACGTTGAATGTAAGTCATAGCAAAGGAACTTCATTGCGGCATCAGAAATAGTTGAGAGATTAAAAATAAACCTCGGTGTGTATATATGGATGTGAAACGCCTTATTTTCCATTTGACCATAAGCATGCCTCTCAACGAATTGCATATATCCAAGCTTAATATCACATTTTTACTACTCTCAAGAACACTTTATGCATAAAGTTCAGCATTCTATATTGTTAATCGCATTCATCTGCTTGATGGATTGAACTATTTTAACATAAACTTTTTTAGAATATTCTTAGTGTATCATATAACCCATAAGACATAACCTTATTGGTTTGCAGACGTAATAATACGATAAAACTGTCCATTTACATACTTTATTTACTCATTTTATTAAGCAATACTCTATACACTAAACAGCAATACTCTGTACACATCCGTGTATCTGTTTTGGGGTGTATCTTAGTTGTTTTTCGAACAATATTTATGAAACATTTTGGAGTTCAATATAAACAAAATGGTCAGTTAAAAAAATCTACAATTTGGTAATACAGCCTTTCCAGAAGCTTGTACAGTACTGCTGTCAATATTTGCGAGAGAGTAACGGCATAATACTTGATCATTTTAACCTTTCTATGACCATTTCATATACGCAAGTGTTCTATAAAGTTACCAAAATGCCCGAAGAAGTTAAACCTCAATTGGGATATGCATAAGAAGTCAGTAATTAGAAAAATATCGCATCTAAACTCACCCTGGTCTCCATTTCATGTCCTTAAAATTGATAATATTACTCACTTTACTAGCAATATCCGGAGTACGTTATACCGCAGTGGTTTAATAGAAATTTGTATCAATTGACAACTCGTGATAGATCATCTATATACGCACTCCAAGTTGGTGTACTTATAACATTTAACAAGTGTATTATTGATTAAAAACAATGCATCCTCTCCTTTGTTATTAATACTTATACATTTTATCAATGATACCTACCTATGTTCCTTGGCGATACATCGGCAACAATATACCATATCATGTGTACCACAATGCATCTCGATATCCTGGTCCGGATGATAATGGCATTTAGCAACAACCGGAACTGGAATGGTGGTTGGTGGAGCTGTTTTTGCTTGGCTCATTGAGGCAACGCTAACTAATTGATGTGTTTTTATGTTCCGGACATGAAAACGTCCGCACGTGTTACACAGAAACTCCTGGCAATTTTTACAAAAGTCAGTCGCTTCCTGTGTCCTACCATCGTCACGGCATTGAGAACAAGCGTGGTCAAAAAGCGCTTCCGATCCACCTCTCAGTGTCCTAGAGAGATCACCTTCTGCCATTGTCTGTAATGTAAGTTGATATTGTAGTATGTTAAGGGTTATAACAATACATGTATACTTACTACTTTTGGATTGCATTAGACATGTAAACTATGTATACTGACAGTAGAATTAAACATGCCAGTATAGAGTTCAGAAATGCACAACATATACAACATTATAATAGGCCTACTAACATGTATGCAAATATAAGAAAAAATATAAAAAAAACATGTTATATTTTCCTGACTCACAGTGCATTAACTCATTTCAAAATGGTCAAACAACGGTCGTTTGACGGGTCTATGATACAAATATTGGAATATCTTGAGTCCGTTGTGTGACAGAACATGTCACTGTATACAATCGACGTCGAGTTTTGGACAGGTTTAAAATTCAGCTACATAATAAGATATTGAAGTTATCTGAATGCTGTCATACGTGCGTATTTTAAAACAACATACTTTAATAGCCACGTACAATAGACACACACTTCATTGCATACTTGATTATATCAATTGATAACATTAAAGGTATACTTATCAAAATGTCTGTGTATATTAATGCGCGAAACATATCTAGCAGTACACAAGATAGCCATTAATTGGAAATAGGATTGGCATGTTTTATCTTTCAAATACTTATCCATAGACAATGACCGCCTTTAAATAAATTGATAGAAAGAGACATAACATAAAGTGTTTGTTAAACACCGATCCTACCAGTTTGCATTCCATAAATAGTGATTGTGTTCAACACATGCATTGTAACGAGGATAATTGAGTTCCTTATACATGTGCTACTCAATTCTTGATTAACATCTCAATACCACTTATCGCGTTTGACACAAGCAAACCATCAAATTCATCCAGGTACATTCATATCACATATATTTCAGTTGAATATTCAGTAAAAAAGTTCCTGGATTTATTTTTGTATTTGCAAAATATTTAGTATTGTTAGAATAGTTTGGTTACACTTTATGATTGAACATATTCAGCTGCTGTAATCTAGTTTTGTACGACATTTTTTTGTATTTTATTATCGTGCGATGGACATAACTCATCTGTTTATCGTTGGGCTATCGTAAGTTCAGTATTCTGTCCTACCCTACGAGCGGCGCGAGGAATGCGCAATATTTCCTATTTTGTATCGTGAACCCGTATATCCCCTATCTTTGTATCGTGAACCCGTATATTCCTTATCTTTGTATCACGAACCCGTATATTTCCTATCTTTGTATCCTGAACCCGTATATCCCCTATCTTTGTATCGTGAACCCGTATATTCCTTATCTTTGTATCGTGAACCCGTATATTCCCTATCTTTGTATCGTGAACCCGTATATTTCCTATCTTTGTATCGTGAACCCGTATATTCCCTATCTTTTTATCGTTAATCCGTATATTTCCTATCTTTGTATCGTTAACCCGTATATTCCCTATCTTTGTATCGTGAACCCGTATATTCCCTATCTTTGTATCGTGAACCCGTATATTCCCTATCTTTGTATCGTTAACCCGTATATTCCCTATCTTTGTATCGTTGATCCGTATATTCCCTATCTTTGTATCGTGAACCCGTATATTCCCTATCTTTGTATCGTGAACCCGTATATTTCCTATCTTTGTATCGTTAACCCGTATATTCCCTATCTTTGTATCGTGAACCCGTATATTCCCTATCTTTGTATCGTTGATCCGTATATTCCCTATCTTTGTATCGTGAACCCGTATATTCCCTATCTTTGTATCGTTGATCCGTATATTCCCTATATTTGTATCGTTGATCCGTATATTCCCTATCTTTGTATCGTGAACCCGTATATTCCCTATCTTTGTATCGTGAACCCGTATATTCCCTATCTTTGTATCGTGAACCCGTATATTCCCTATATTTGTATCGTTGATCCGTATATTCCCTATCTTTGTATCGTGAACCCGTATATTCCCTATCTTTGTATCGTTGATCCGTATATTCCCTATCTTTGTATCGTGAACCCGTATATTCCCTATCTTTGTATCGTTGATCCGTATATTCCCTATATTTGTATCGTTGATCCGTATATTCCCTATATTATTTGTATCGTTATAGACCCGAATATCCCCTATCTTTGTATCGTGAACCCGTATATTCCCTATCTTTGTATCGTTAACCCGTATATTCCCTGTCTTTGTATCGTGAACCCGTATATTCCCTATCTTTGTATCGTGAACCCGTATATTCCCTATATTTGTATCGTTGATCCGTATATTTCCTATCTTTGTATCGTTAACCCGTATATTCCCGATCTTTGTATCGTGAACCCGTATATTCCCTATCTTTGTATCGTTAACCCGTATATTCAGTATCTTTGTATCGTGAACCCGTATATTCCCTATCTTTGTATCGTGAACCCGTATATTCCCTATCTTTGTATCGTTATAGATCCGTATATTCCCTATCTTTCTATCGTGAACCCGTATATTCCCTATCTTTGTATCGTTATAGTCCCGTATATTCACTATCTTTGTATCGTGAACCCGTATATTCCATATCTTTGTATCGTTAAAGACCCGTAGTACGTTCGTGGTATGATACTTGTGAACGTCCCAAATAATTACCTATATCAGACATACGTCGGTAGATTTCGACATAGAACATCATGTGTCGTGCGACGAAGAAATTTCACAACACTTATGAGAGGGTTTTAACGAGGGTCACTGTACTTACTTGGTACGATGAATCAATACAAATACAACAAGACAGTGATGGTGACATTGATTACGAGAAACATAACATTGAACACTCGAAGCAAAGCCTAATTCAAAGTCAATATCCGAAACAATCTGTTCAGTTGAAGTGTTTGTTATGGGCGTTCGCGACAGTTACTTTTATACACTTTTATAACAATTTTATGCACTTAGTGAAAGCTTTTCATTAGTATATTAAGCAGAACAGAAAGTGTTAAAGATAACGCATACATAATGTATAGTCTAATATATATATATTTTATATATAAACACTACATGCATAGAGAAAAAAGAAAAAGCAAAAGAAAGATGTATATAGCCTGATTACGAGGACAGAAACTACTAGTGAAATGCTAGTACTTTCATTCCTTACTATTAAAGCTTTATTAAAACAGATTTATTTCTAGTTTTGAATTAATTCAATTATTCCAAGATAAAATTTCAAAACAACAACTGGCAGCAGTAATAACAATTTAATTTTATAATTATCTTTATATACAAAATGGCTAGCGAATATTGTTTATAATACATGTAATATATATAGGCTTGCCTTATTGCGATTATGAATTAAATTAAAGTGGCGAAGAATGGCCATGTTGACTTTTACTCTAACAGGTAACGCTGTTAGAGTTGAAAACGCCTTACGCAAGGTAGCAACCGAGGGCATATAAGATTTATTATCAAACTTTAACATTAATTTACTGTAACAAGAAACCGAGTACACTCCGATTACACATAGAAACCGAGTACGCTCCAGGTACTCATAAAAAATACCGAGTACACTCCGAGTACCCATAAAAGAGACCGAGTACGCTACAGGTACTCATAAAATACCGAGTACACTCCGAGTACCCATAAAAGAGACCGAGTACGCTACAGGTACTCATAAAAATACCGAGTACACTCCGAGTACCCATAAAAAAGACCGAGTACACTACAGGTACTCATAAAATACCGAGTACACTCCGAGTACCCATAAAAGAGACCGAGTACGCTACAGGTACTCATAAAATACCGAGTACACTCCGAGTACCCATAAAATACCGGGACGTACGCTCCAGGTACCCCGTAATAAAACCAGGTACGCTCCAGGCACCATATAAAGAACCATGTCTACAGTAAGTATGTATTTTAACCAAATGTGACTTATCTAAGCAGATGAGACCTTTTAAGAGATGCCATTTTTCTAGTTGAGTCAACGCTCGGACAAGTCTTAAACGCTCATAAAAAACTACAGTCAAGTGACTGAATTTTGTAACCACAGGAACCTCAGTCTCGACTGGTAACAGCTGTCGAAACCGAGAGAAAACCCATGGAAATGCAAAATATATGTTTTGTATTGATTCATTTTTAATAAAAATAATAGATATGCCCTCGGTTGCATCCCCACTACAGAATTTTACGCCAACATGACAATGTATGTAATAAATGATAAAATATCTACTATAATTAGATAAATGCATGAGTAAGGCAAGTGCTATATCTAGATATGGTTATTAATTGTTTATTGGCTATTAAATCACCGTTAAGACACAGTTCTGGTCACTGGTAGAACGACTTCTATCACGTCCTTTGCTACAAATGTACTTTCCGAACTTCACATTATAGGCTTCATGTCTTTTCCTTTTCAGCATCTAATATATACACATTCACGACACTAAGAACATCATATTAAACACTAATATTATCATAATTAACACTGATACCATGGTAATCACAACACAAAAACACATTATCAGCATTATTCCCATACGTAAGAATCACCTTGCACACGAAGAGTTCCTAAACGTGAATTCCATGAAGACTGGATGCTATCTGATGCCGGATCTGTCCTCATAGTTACCATATTGAACCATCTTGTGTCGTATATTGTGTAGTTTACTTCCAGTACAACCTCAACGTGACCATGTGTCTGTTCTGGCCAACATACGTATGCCAATGTTACTGACTCTCTCAATATCAAACTGAAATAACAACAAACGGATCGGCAGAAAAATGACTCATACAGCATAATAATAGTAACTGCTATTTGCCATTAAACATAGTTAGACTATTAACATTGATAATTAATAATAATGACTGATATTGCCTGAAGGGTGCGGTAGGGTGGGTTTAAAGTTCGTCGTTTGCTGCCGAACAAGCAAGTGAGCCGACGTGGCAATCATGTGAGTTCACGCTCAGTGAATATCGTATTCTCGCGAGAATAACCATGGAAACGATAGCGTCGCCGGGTAGCGATAAACGCACCATGTGTATATAATACCCGGAGATCCCGTGAAATTCCGCCGTAATAAATTAGATTAATGCATAAGTGAATTAATCTTTATTACTCCAAGATAAAATTTCAAAACAACAACTGGCAGCAGTAATAACAATTTAATTTTATAATTATCTTTATATACAAAATGGCTAGCGAATATTGTTTATAATACATGTAATATATATAGGCTTGCCTTATTGCGATTATGAATTAAATTAAAGTGGCGAAGAATGGCCATGTTGACTTTTACTCTAACAGGTAACGCTGTTAGAGGTGAAAACGCCTTACGCAAGGTAGCAACCGAGGGCATATAAGATTTATTATCAAACTTTAACATTAATTTACTGTAACAAGAAACCGAGTACACTCCGATTACACATAGAAACCGAGTACGCTCCAGGTACTCATAAAAAATACCGAGTACACTCCGAGTACCCATAAAAGAGACCGAGTACGCTACAGGTACTCATAAAATACCGAGTACACTCCGAGTACCCATAAAAGAGACCGAGTACGCTACAGGTACTCATAAAATACCGAGTACACTCCGAGTACCCATAAAATACCGGGACGTACGCTCCAGGTACCCCGTAATAAAACCAGGTACGCTCCAGGCACCATATAAAGAACCATGTCTACAGTAAGTATGTATTTTAACCAAATGTGACTTATCTAAACAGATGAGACCTTTTAAGAGATGCCATTTTTCTAGTTAAGTCAACGCTCGGACAAGTCTTAAACGCTCATAAAAAACTACAGTCAAGTGACTGAATTTTGTAACCACAGGAACCTCAGTCTCGACTGGTAACAGCTGTCGAAACCGAGAGAAAACCCATGGAAATGCAAAATATATGTTTTGTATTGATTCATTTTTAATAAAAATAATAGATATGCCCTCGGTTGCATCCCCACTACAGAATTTTACGCCACAAAATGAAAAATATATAATTAAGCTTCGATATCCCTATTTCTTATTTATCTATTTTTTATTTCCCCAAAATTCTTATAATATATAACTTAAAATGCCTTCGCGAATGGCGTCATTATAGAATTCCAAACCAACGTCGGACAAGTGTATACCGTCATCGCGGAAGAAACCGAGTGTAAGAACGTCGATGTCGACCGTAATATGCCCGTTGGATTGTTTTCGGCCCATCTGGTTCACCCGTTTACGCTTTTTCTCTATGGCTTTCAAACTACAGGCGTGTTCTCCCCAGGTAACTCTGGGGAGAATGTCAACCCATATTCTTTTTACTTCTGGGAATGCTTGATGAACATAAGTAACAGCCTCTATTATTATCTTAAAAATACATTTTAAGGAATGTTTTGTAAGATCATTGCCACCTAGATGGAACAATATAACTTTAGGACAACTCCTAAACAGGACGGGAATTTGCAAGGAGCTAATTAAATCGTCCAAACTCATACCCCGCTACACCACCAAGCCATGGTAAGGTTGTCCGGCAACTTCAAATTCGGCATTCCTCTTTCGGCGGCTCGCACCCCAGCCCAATATGGAATTGAATCCCCGATAAACCATACGTCTGTAAAGACATTATTAAAGCCTGTCAGTTACGATAGTCCTATCACCATAGCGACACTAGCTATACCGTGCATGATAATTGTATATATATAATACCATGAATATAATCACCCGCTAGACAAACCTGGCCTAAAGTACGGTTAAACTCGTATGTATGTGTTATAGGCGGGGGAGTGCCACCTTCCCAGTTTCATAATGGCTGACTCCGACAGTCCCATTAAAGCTAATTGCGTAGCCCTGCCTATGCGAAAACTATGGGTTTTAACATTTGAGTGGTTATATTGAGAACGGTCAATACATTTTTTCAGCACTGCTGCAAATTGATATCTGGTGGCTACTGCCCCGTTACTATGAATGAACAGCGGACCGGTTTGACTCGATTTATAAAAAAGATATTTCTGTAACGAATGAACAGGACATATGCTTCCATCCCGCTCACACGGTAACTTTAAAATCACCGGATTACCACGTTGATTTGTTTTAAACCTATTCATGGAAATCAAAACATGTTTGTTTGGTATATCAAGAGTTACGTCTCTTGATTGTAACATGTTAACTTGACCCTTGGTAGAGACTAATTCTCCTACGCGAAATAGGCCAAAATATGCCAGGCAAAACATAGCCTTAAATAACTGATATTCGTAAGCATCATGACAAATCGTGGGTAGAAGCTTACATATTTCCTTTAACATATCCATAGTGATCGGGGCTCTCGTATCGAATGTGCGGCGTGATCTATGACAACCCTCCAATAGCTTTTTGACAATAAAGGCTTTAGAAAAATCTGGCCAATTATTAATTTTATGAAAGAAAGCCAGACCAGAAATATATGTTGCTATTGTTCTAGCTGACAAGGCCTTTTCAAAACAATACGTAATGAACAAAACCACCTCGTTTAAAAGGAGTGGCCAGTTATTTGGTAAGTTATACGAGCCCCTGAATGACTGAAACTTGTTCCTTGCCGAAGAATAGGTCGAAGCGGTATTTTCCGCTATTCCTGCACTGGCCAAGTATTTAGATCTGCTTCGAAGATGTTCCAAAGAAAGTTCGGTATTACGATGGATATAGATCCGCCTCTGGAGCTAGCTTCCTGAACCGTGAAAACTGAAAACGAGATATTGAATCACTTATTTCGTTTTTTGCCCCGCTGATGTGTGAAGCTTTTACCCAACAATTATAATGCAAACATTGTAACGTAAATACCCTCATTTACATCATGACTGCGGGTGATTTATAGGTCATGGTATTTAATATATGGACTACTGCCTGATTATCGCAGTAGAAACGAATTTTCTTGTTACGTAGCTCATTACCCCAAATAAAAATTGCCGCGACAATAGGAAACAGTTCAAGCACTGTAATGTCTTTTGTAAAGCCATTTTCATGCCACACGTCCGGCCATTTCGCGTTACACCAATGCCCCTTAAACCAAATACCAAACCCTATAGCACCCGCGCTATCTGTATGAAATTGCTCGTCATCATTAGACACCCAAAAACGGTCGTGAAAGACTGAGACACCATTATGTCCACTGAAAAAACGCATCCACATTTTGAGATCAGATTTCATTTCCTTATTAACACGCACGTAATGATACATATGTTTTACGCCGCATGTGGCATTTATAAGGCGCCTACAAAATGGCCTACCTATAGGAATTGCCCGACAACAGAAGTTCAAAGACCCTATAAGTGACTGTATGACCCTCAAACAAACCTTCTTTTGCGACAGAACGAACTCGATTTTTTGAACGACTTCCGTTATTTTATCGAGAGGTATCCGAACCTCCATTTTTATTGAATCTAGCTCTAAACCTAAGAAAATAATAATTTGAGTCGGGCCTGCTGTTTTCTCGTCCGCTAGCGGAACGCCCAAGTTGTCCATAATTGATTTGAATAACACCATCAACTCTTTACAAGACTTGTTCGTTTTTTCGCCCCCTAAGAAATCGTCTAGATAATGTATTAGGTGGCCCGATTTCATTTTGGTTTTAACGCAAAACTCAAGGAAGGTTGAAAATTTTTCAAATAAACTCGGGGAAATACTACAGCCGAATGGAAGAGCCTTATCGAAGAAAATTTTATCCTCCACCATAAATCCCAATAGTTCGAAATCCTGTGGGTTAATTGGTAGCAAACGGAATGCATTTTTTATATCCGATTTAAACAAGTAACAATTTTTTCCCAGTTCCTGAATGATATGAATTGCTTGGTCGAATTCTGTGTATTTAACCGAACATAATTTCGGGTCAATGAAATCGTTGATCGATGACCCCTCTGGGAGAGAAAGATGATGTTTCAGCCTAAACTCCCCGGGTGTTTTCTTTGGTACCACGCCGATCGGAGATATTTGAATGTTTTTCATCGGACTAACGGTAAACGGGCCAGCCGCACGACCGGCATCGATTTCTTTTTGTACTTTTTGTAGGACAATCTCGGGGAATTGTCTAGCCGACACCAAATTCTTTGAAAAGCGTGTCCCACGTGGACCAGTATAATTTAAACGAAAGCCGTGTGTAAAACCTTCTAATAGTATTAGTGCATCACGGGATTTGTAATCAGACAACCAGTGGTTTAAAGATTGGATATTAATAGGTGAAGGAGCTAATTTCGTCGGATTATTCATAAGCGACGGTATGTTATTATTTACTATATGAACCGCGTTGACCACGGTACTGGTTATATCCCCGCCCTCTGTATGGGCGGCGGCCTCGAAAGGGATTTCCAGTAAAACCTTGTTAGGTATTATGACCCGCATTATATGTTTGCGATTGACCGTAAGTACCCTGTTGGTACCCAAAACGTGAAGGACCTGACTGAGTACCTGTGTGACAGTTCATTATGTTATGCGTGCCGCCACAATTAATACATGCGTGGTTATATTTACAACTCGGCCAGCTACATGAGCCTTTATTAAAAGCTACACATATGTTCTGCGATTGACCATGCTTCCGCGACTCGACCCCAAATTGTTTATACCTATATGTATCTTGCATTGAAGGCAAACACCTAGACCACAAGCCTTGATTAATCACCGACCACGACGACGGTGTGGTGGCCTGACGAAGGCGAAACTGCTGGTCGTATATTTTCCAAAATTGTCCCCCCTGGCGGGACGCACATTCTCGTATAACATAAAAAGAATGCAACATTTCATGTATCTTTGAGGGGTGTGTGGACAAATAGATAGACATATAGACAATAAACGCGTCTGTCCAGCGTTCAATAGTTCCGATATCATCTTTACATACCGTGGGCCGGACGGCAATCGTACCGTCGGTATTTAATTTGAGCGTACTACCGGAATATAGCTCGGCCAGTTCCACCGCACCCTTTATGAGCAAAGAAAGATTGACGTACTCGCCTTTACAGATTTTTTGTTTTAGAGTAGGCGGTACATGTAACGTAATATCGTCTTGGGCGACACGTGTCAGCTCGTGACCTTCAAAAAGCATGTTTTCAACATTTTGTGTTTCATTTAACGTGAACATATTAGCACTGGGTTGCATTACAGGCGGCAAACATGTACCGTTATATGGCAACGCCCCTACATCTAAATTTCCTAGAGGCAGGGTCTGAGCATTACCGGCGTTAGACAAAATACGGGTCTCCACAGGACTAGTATTAGTGATGCTACTGTTCGAACTAGCATTAACCTGGTCTTGTTCCGCATGAACCTGAGCCTCACAAATAATTTCATTAAAATCTATAACGTTATGATTTATACCTCTCGCTGGCTCCGTCCCGTCATCCAACGCCGGTCTAGCTCGCTTAGCACTGGCCCTAGTCCTCGGCCCCGTTGCTTCTGCACCGCGCCTTCTCTTTGCACCTTGTCCTCGACCCGGCATCATAAAGTATTGCTCGATAGCCAAAGTTTTAATTAATTTTCTTTAAAGTTCGTCGTTTGCTGCCGAACAAGCAAGTGAGCCGACGTGGCAATCATGTGAGTTCACGCTCAGTGAATATCGTATTCTCGCGAGAATTACCATGGAAACGATAGCGTCGCCGGGTAGCGATAAACGCACCATGTGTATATAATACCCGGAGATCCCGTGAAATTCCGCCGTAATAAATTAGATTAATGCATAAGTGAATTAATCTTTATTAACTTAAAAAACACTTCGTCCTTGGTAAGGATACTTTGGGATATAGAATATTAGTATATTTCAGTATAAAACATATAAGAACAAAGTATAAGTAAAGGTTTAATGGACATGACAGGAAATTACCCGGTAAACGCACATGCGGTTGTCGGGGCTTAGAACTTAAATGGGAACATTAATAACATAGTTTAATCCTAACCCTAACTAACTGGTATGATAAATAAAGGCAAACAATTACATCGTCTTTTTATCGATTGTATATGCATGGAGTAAGGCATAACTTATGGTCTAAATATATAAGATTGGGAATCAGATGAAACAGTTTTAACATCTTGAAATCTATTGATTATTGAGTTAAATCTAGGGTAAAATATTGTAATTAATTGAACAATTCATGCTCATGTACTCTCGGTGTAACACAAGGTAAATGTTTATCGCCATTTTTTATAGCCCACTTGCAGTGAGCGAGGCTTAGTCGCCATTTTTGTCGAGCCCGCTTGCGGAGAGCGAGGCTTAGTCGCCATTGTGTGTCGAGCCTGCTTGCGGAGAGCGAGGCTTAGTCGCCATTTTATGTAGAGCCCACCTGCGGAGAGCGAGGCTTACTTACCATTTTGTATCGAGCCCTCTTGTGGAGAGCGAGGCTTACTCGCCATTTTTTGTCGAGCCTGCTTGCGGAGAACGAGGCTTACTTGCCATATTTTGTCGCGCACGCTTGCGGATAGCGAACCTTAGTCACCATTTTTGTCGTAACTCCGTGTGCGCCCGTTCGATTTTGTCCAGACCGTACTCTTGTCAAAAATACAAAAATGTATGACCGATCATGCTTATATTTGGCATGTCATGGGGCGGAACGTCCTCTCTGAGCCCCAGCTTCCTATCTTAAAGGTCAATGTCAAAGTTGGAGGAAATGTCAAATGTCATATTCATGCTTGTCCAGATCTATTTCTCTTGTATTTGGCATACAGTTAACATATAGGTGGTTGAGATACTTAACATGACGAAGATTCTGATTGATCATGCTAAAAGTGCGACTTCTAGTGACTATACAAGGTTTTCCCATGATTTGACATAGTGACCTGGGTTTTTTTTACCTCGCTCTCTCAACCCAAGGCAGTGGAATGTAAGTGTATACATTTAATATTTACATTTAATATTATGAATTATGTGAATGCCTATCTTTCATTTGATGTTCCTTTAAACTTCCCTGCCAATACTGTATATTTATGGTATCTCTGAAATTGAAATGCCAATATATACTACCTTGATCCTGCTTACCCGGTGAGCGTTGATAATAAATACTCGATATTCATTCAAAATATATTTTCAGTCCGCCCCAGTTTCGTTATCTTTACAGCAAATATTCCCTAATAAATCAAGCCGAATTGTCGGTTTTTGTTCCAGATTTACTACAAAGGTATTTCATCCTACCACTAGGACTTTATTCTGCCAAATTCACCCAGTAGTGTAAGCTTTATTAGGTTATGTCAGCTTTAAAGGGTCATGTGGTCCAAGATAATGGGACTACTTTCGACCTCCACTTCAACCATGTCATTCACTGTTGACTACGAACCTTACATACTTAATTATTGGAGCCGAGCCGGGTATACGTTATCATAATTACGTCGTAGGCTTATTTCAATCTATTTATACAGTCTAAGAATCTATTTGACAAGGGTAACATTCTCGTCCTTCACTTTAAAAACGGGAATTAGCTGTGTGGCGTCATCACAATACCGGATTTCTAGGATGCCATATTGATTCATTTTGACGAGAAGCGATTTTGAAACACAAAATACTCTTACAGACAGTGAATGCTTTGTTAAATTACAGGTTTGTGTTCATTGATCATATTTGAATTGAAGCGCCTTATCAAATTATCGTTCAGATTTTCAGATTCGGCCTTTAAATACGGAACTAGAGTTTAGTTCGAGCCCTCGTCAAGCCAATGGTTCAACACCGTTACGCAAGGGTTTTTGTTCGTATTTTAAAGTTTTAAGACTTGTTTTTTAATGAATAAAATCATGTATTGTGTTTAAAACATGTATCAGGATAAATATAACACTAGGATTAGTGTCTTAAAAACTTGAATTTATTGGATTCGTCTCCGAAGGCTCATACGGCTCAGCAAGCGTCGCCGTATAAACCTTCCTACAACTCATCTAATAAAACCAAGAGTACATCTAGAAACGCAACACTAGGGTTACTGTCAACTAGAAACACAACACTGGGGTAACTGTCAATATATACTTCCTTTCAATTAAGACCGTAATTGAATTGTCTCCCTTTGATGACGTCATACAAGCCGATTACCGTCAGCGTGTAAAGGAAATAAAAATGTGTCAACTTATAACCGCTGTAAATCACGTTTTACTCTGTCCATTTTTAAAAAATGTACACTTACAAAAACAAGATCATATAGACTTATTACTTATGTAGCTTTTGATATTGTATTTCCAATAATAAAACATTAAAAGCCATGTTTTTCGAACCGGAAATTCAAGAGCGATAAAATGTAAAAATAAAGAACTGAATTCAAGACTCAACAGTTGGCATTTAACTCACTCTATATGTTTATTTTTTGTAGTTAAAGAACTAGGTAGACTAAGTTTTCCAACAATTATGTTGCAGAAAAGATATTTTAAAAGTTTGAAAAGAGAGCCATGCTGTTCGAAACTAAATACCATGCATCACGCGCAAACAATCCACTCATTGAAACCTGACTTACAATATACAAGCATAAAGAAATTGTGTGTTTCAATAATTCATCACACATCATAAAAGTATAGAATATTATCTATATTGAAAGCACGACTATCCAACCAGAATTTGAAACGTTAATTTACACGGGATGAAATTTCTTCCTAGGTACTTGTTAAGTGTTAACACGAGTTCATTAATGTGTTGTTTACCTTTTAACTGCAATCAAAGAAAGTAAGGAATCGTCGGAAAAGTTCATATGACCAGACAAATAACTTAAAATCTGAATCAATTTCATGCAATATTTTGTTATATTTAGGGAAAAATTAATTGTTTGGACATACAATGTAGTCTGTTTCAAATCTTACTCTTGCATCATGAAACCTTTGTTCATTAAATTCATATAGATGAAAAGAGTAATTTATTTATTTTAAATGGTGTCTACGTATAAAAACATTGCAATAAAATATATTTGAAACATCAAAATTAGCATTGAAGCACAAGTTATACTGGTACATGTCCATTAATGTACACTTTTTGTTCGGACACGGACTTAGAGAGACCTCCGTGGTTTGGATAACTATAATTTATACCTGTATTGCGCATGCGTGAAAATGGCGGCAGAAAGAAATTGAGCTCCAGTTAATTTGTTGAAAATAATTATAAATAGACTTTATTGACAATAATGACTAGTTGGATTTATAAATAGCGGACTTGTAATGTGAATGTGCTTTGTACTGAAGTTTTCAAATGTGTAAATTCCATGGGGAAACGAAAAAACACGTCTTTCTCTCCCCCAGAGAAGGCGCCAATTGTCAAAACAAAGAAGACAAAGAAACCAACGACCGCAAATAAAGGTAAACTGAACGAGACTCTATCTGTGCAAAGCTCGACAATGTCTGAATGTAGTACTCCTGTATCGGGAAAGCCTGATGTCAATGCTGCGGCCGCCACTACGAGTACTCCAGTTGTACAACAAGTGCAAACCCCCCACCCATATATGGTGCCGGCAACATTTCAATATCCACAATTTGTTGGTAACATCAATCCGATGTTAAATTCTAGTTCACCGACGTTAATTCAGGCTACACCTACTGTGACACATAGTGATACCGTTATGCAAACATTGCTGCAAAAAAATGGATCATATTGATACAAAATTAGGCCAGTTGAGTGAAATCCGTGTATCACTGAGAGATTTAACTGTACGGCTTCAAAACATGGAATTACGCATTTCTGTAGTTCTACTAGTAAAACTCAGATACTCGCGGTATGAATATGCTCCTATACTGAGTTTTATAGCTCTATTAATAGCTTTCCATAGCAAAGTGTAATTTGCAAACTAAACCACCTATTCTGTATTTAACAGCTAACATGGTCAATGTAACGCTTATTTCATTCATAAACTACAAAAACATCATTAAATATACCTTTACACAACCAATTTTAGATAAAACGTTTTTCTGACAGCCGCCGTGAATCAATTTCAGTTGACCCCATTTTGGTTATCTAATGTAGACGCACGTGTCTTAGACGAAATAATTAATGTGTACAGAGTAGTCGTTCTTGATTATCGTTCCGGATTTTATGTTCCGGATACCGGGTTTTAGCCACTTTGTTCGTCTAATAAAAATTCGCCATATTGTTGTTTGTCAACATTCAGTAATTTGGCAGTGGAAGTGAAACTGGATTAATTTGTGCATCAGTGAGGTTAGTGTTCTTGCAAATAGTGGTATTGAACGATAGGAAAGGTATTTATGAAGGCATGTGTGGTGTGCTTTAACTGTATATTGAATTTAAATGCTCTAAATCGGTCACCAAACAGCGACAAAGAATCGTGTTGCAAAAAGCTATGCACATCTAAGAGCCGCTATTTAGCACCCAAGTTTGTGAAACATAGTGTAGCATACCGTGAAGCAATCGCAAGGGCTATCATTAGCACTAGCATTTCTGATGTTGAAAAGGGTCAACAATTCGTCAGTGACCAATATGAATCGGTGTCGTCACGAACCGATGTCAATAACAAGGACATAAAACAAGTTAAATCGGACGTCAGTAAAATTATTGCCGAGAATGAGTCACTAAAGCAGGCTAACGATTCGCTGGAGGAAAGTGTCATAGACTTGAAGAGTAGATCGATGCGGGATAACTTGGTGTTTTTCGGAATACCAGAACATCCCATAAAGTTCTATCCCAAACCTTTTAGGCCAGATAACAATATTGAGTATCGGTCCTCTTCTTCAACTACCCCAGCGGACGTCCCTATGGAGACCCAAAGCAATACTACGGAGTCACAGCCCTCTGCTACAGCTTCCTCAGCAAATGCTCCCATAAATACAACTTCCGGTGAAAACTGCTATGAGAAAATTCACTGTTTTGTACAAAATATTCTTGGAATCACTGATTCAAAAACAAAGATTCGCATTGACCGAGCACATCGTAATACGAGTGAATACGATGCCAGGAAAACTCGACCGATTGTTGTTAAATTCCAAGACACTGACTCTAAGTTGATGATAAAAAATGCTCTTAGGAGCATTAATCTTCGCAATACCCCATATAATGTAACGGATCAGCTTCCACCAGAGGTACAGCAACGACGCAAAGCGCTTATTCCAATAATGGTACAAGCACGTAAGGATGGCAAGCGCGCCTCATTAGTGAGAGACAAACTCTATATTGATCACAAGTTATATAAACCAACGGGTGCTTCCACACCTAGTGAGTGAGGGTGGCAAGAAAAGTGTGAACTCTCAGTGGTTTCTTGGAACATTGAAGGGTTAGATACATGCATAAATGATAGTGATTTTCAAAATTTTGTATCATTATTTGATATTGTATTCATATGTGAAACATGGCAAACTAATCGAAATAATTACGTATTAGATGGCTATGAATGTCATTGTGTACCTAGGCCAGAATCATTACGCAAAACGTCCAGGCGCGGTCACGGGGGCGTATGTTTGTTTTACAGCAATTTAATCTCCAAAGGCTTAACAGTACTTGAGTCCGATGACTACGGTATCATATGGATTAAGTTATGCAAAGATTTCTTTAAAATGGAAAATGACTTGTACGTTTGTTTTGCATATATCCCACCACAGAATTCGCCGTATTTTAATCAGCACCCGACCGGATTTCACGAGTTGATAGAATTAGGGATTAGAAAATACTCCGATTGCGGTCATATCTCTGTTATTGGGGATCTCAATGGTCGAGTTGGACATAGACATGATATAATGACACACACGGACCCGTCTTATTTACCGTACACTATGTCGAACGATGATAATGACCAATTGCAACTTCCGGATAGGCAATCAATGGACAATGTGGTAAATGCTTCTGGCCAAAGGATCATTGACTTATGTATTAGCTCAAACCTTTGTATTTTACATGGTCGATTTAATGGTGACCCCGATGGACAATACACGTATATGTCTAGCACAGGGAATAGTGTTATTGATTATGTATTGGTATCACATGAGTTATTTCCCTGCGTCAAAAACTTTTCTATTCATGAAATGCATTCATTTTCACCGCATGTTCCTATAAATGTGGATTTTGTCATACATTTTACAAATTCTTATAGCGAACCAGAACCGAAATATGTAGATAAAGTAATATGGAATTCTGATAATGATACATTATACAAAGATTGTATTAATTCAAAATTGCACGTATTTGAAAATGTAATAAGTGATATTACTAATGAGGTTACGGATTTGAATAGTGGGCTAGAGGAGTTTTCTGATTTGTTATATAAATGCGCATACGATGTCTGTGGTAAAACAGTAAAGACTAACACTGGCACATCCAGTAAACCAAGACAGTATAAAAATGACTGGTTTAATCGTGAATGTGAGTTAGCACGTCGTGCACTTAGACAATCGAATAAAGCATTTTCTCGTAATAAATGTCCAGAAAATCTGAATATGCTAAAAGAAAACCGACGTATGTATAGGCTTGCGAAGAGAAAAGCAAGATCTCAATACAATAACAGAAACAAGCGAAAATTACACTATTTAGCTGAAAATCAACAGACAAACTTTTGGAAAGAAATAAAAAATATACGCAAAAAATCCAAAAATGGTGCAGGCAATGTGTCAGCAGATGAGTTTCACGATCATCTTAAAAATCTGTATTCCGATACTGATATTTTTACTAATGAGGATGTAGAAAATAATTTGTCTGATGTCAATTTTACAGATAGCAATTTTGTTGAAGACTTGGATTCTGTTATAACGGTTGAAGAAGTTATTAAAGCGGTGTCTACCCTGAAAAATGGTAAGGGTGGCTCCATTGATATGTTAACACCTGAAATGTTTAAAGTTTGTAAAAATGAGTTGTCCCCAAGCATATGTCGACTATTCAATTACACCTTTGACAAAGGTGTTTACCCAGAACTATGGACCAAAGGTATAATAGTTCCTATACCAAAAAAGGGTGATATAAATGATGTTAATAACTATCGTGGAATTACATTAACAAGCATATTTTCTAAAATATTCTCCATTATTTTAGATACTAGGTTGAGAAAATGGGCAGCTGATAATAGTATACTATCCGACAATCAATATGGCTTTGTTAAAGGTAGAAGTACAGTTGATTGTATTTTTGTGTTAACGTCTATAATTGATAAAGTTCTTAAACACGAGAAGAAAAAGTTGTACTGTTCATTTGTAGATTTTCGCAAATGTTTTGACTATGTGTACAGAAATGGTATTTGGTTTAAGTTGATTGAGTATGGTGTATCTACTAAGGTTGTAACAATATTGCAAAGTATGTATCATAGTGTTAAGTCATGTGTTCGGGTAAATAATGACCTATCATCATTTATAGACAGTTATATGGGTGTGAAACAGGGTGAGCCTTTATCTCCACTTCTTTTTGTCTTCTTCGTAAATGATATGCAAAAGTACATGGAGAGTGATGATTTTGAGTCCTTTACAATTGACCAGTTACAAATATTCTTACTGCTTTTTGCAGACGACACTGTCCTGTTTTCATATAGCAAGGAAGGGTTACAATTTCTATTAGATAGACTACATGAGTATTGTTTGAAATGGGGTATAGCCGTGAACATTGACAAGACCGTGTGTATGGTTTTTAAAAGGGGATATGTCATTGAAAATGTAGATGTTTTTTACAATGGTGTTAAATTAGCAGTTGTAAAGGAATTCACCTTCCT
This sequence comes from Spisula subtruncata, assembly GCA_963678985.1. Taxonomy (NCBI): domain Eukaryota; kingdom Metazoa; phylum Mollusca; class Bivalvia; order Venerida; family Mactridae; genus Spisula; species Spisula subtruncata. The sequence goes on along the minus strand of OY787673.1, from coordinate 32,429,205 downwards.
CGGTGTAACACTTAGTGCGAATGGTAATTTTTACCATACCCAAAAGAACCTTGCTAACCAAGCAGGGAGAGCATTATTTTCATTAAATTCATTGTTTGATGCTGTGCCTTTGGCTATTTCTGAAAAGCTGAAACTTTTCGATAGTATGATAGCACCTATATTAAGCTATGGCTGTCCGGTTTGGGGATTCCATAATGCCCCAGACATAGAAAAAATACATATGCGATTTCTAAAACTATTGTTGCGACCGAAACAGAATACAGCAAACGCATCTGTTTATGGTGAACTTTCCAGATATCCTATGTTATATGTAAGACAAATAAGAATAGTCAAATATTGGTACAGAATTACCAAACAACCTGAATCTTTGATGTATAAATTAATGTATATGCAGGATAGAAATTGGAATTATATTAATACTTGGTCTAAAAACTTCATTAAATGATTATCAAACATGGGATTTGCATATGTTTGGACACAGAACGTGTATACCAACGATTCTACTATTGCTAGTATTTGTCAAAGAATGATTGACAATTTCTTGCAAAAATGGTTCAGTGATTTAGATAATTCATCTAGACTTGAAACTTATAGAACTTTTAAATTGAATTTTGAATGGGAAGCATACATTTCTATTGTTTCAAATGATAAATATAGAGAAGCGTTAAGTCGTTTTAGGTGTTCTGCACATAAACTGTCGATAGAAGAAGGACGACATAGAAACATTGAGAGAAATCTAAGGATATGCAAATTATGTAATATGAAAATGATAGAAAATGAATTTCATTTCCTACTTGTGTGTCCTCATTATCATAATCTGAGAACTAAATATATTAACCGATATTACAGTACCTGGCCAACAATGAATAAATTTTGCAGTATAATGAAAAACACTTCGAAAAAAAGTACAGTAAATCTGGCTGCATATTTGTATCACGCAAATAAATTGAGAACACAATCCATGTCTACATTGTAACATTTTATCTTTTAACATCATATTATATTACCATGCTACATTATTTATCTGTAAATGTCTTTATATTTAGATACAAGGCTCTTTTTAATTACTTGTAAATAATGAAACTATAACATATTGTAAAATTTACTAATGCAATTGTCATATTATATTGTAAAGAATTATGTATAGTATAATTCATGTGCATGTATGTGATTGAACATAACTATTTGTTTCCAATTAATATTATTCATACTTTTCTTTTCTTTTGTTCGTATAAATGTATTTCTCTGTAATTGTCTATTTCAAACGCCAAATATTTGTGGCGACAAACATGTATATATGTTTATGCCAATAAAATTTCTTGAACTTGAACTTGAACTTGTATAAAAGTAGCCCAAACGTTGATATTAAAGTTTCCATCAATGTCCATCATTTAAAGTAAAACACTGATCAATATTACTGTATATTAAGATGACAGATGGTGACAACCTAGCACTGATTGGTTGTATATTAGTACCCTGCTGTGAAACTAATTATAGTATGGTCATTGTGTCTTATCTTGATATTAGGGGATCTATGTTGTATATTGTAAATCATTATATGATTATACAGCACAATATTGACCTAGATTTTATTGATGCGTTAGGGTTTTAACACATTATCTTCGGACAAGATTTTATTTATGCATTAGGGTTTTAACACCTTATTTTCTGAAGTGTCTGTCTCATTTTAATTTGTTACGTTTATCCCATCAATCGAATGCAGTTTAAGTCAATTTTTGTGAATTAATATTTATATTCTTATATTAAAACAAAATATTGATAATTGTGATGTTAGTTTGAAGTGCAGTTGTATATAAATAATATATTTGGTTTTAATTTATAATGATCAACTTATAACATAGTCGTCATTTATATAGCTTTTTTAGCCGAAATGGCACGTACGTAACCAGTGCCATTCCAATAAATTGTTGTGGTTATAATGTACGTGTAGTTTTATTACAATCCACAATAAACAACACACAACGTGAATTATATTGGTAAATAGAAATGAGACACAGCAATGATTCATTAGTGCAGGGATTCTATATAAATATAGAAGATCCTCCTGATTAGTGTTAATTTGGTCTATTGCATGGTGTAGTATTGCAAGAACCAGGTGAAAATACTTGTGTTTCATATTCCCGGGAAAATAAAAAAAATATCAAAGTACAAAATTAATGTACACTGCATCCTGGCACTAACGCTCAATTCAATTTACGAAAGGTGCATGACAATCAACCGAATTACAAAACAACATTAATACAACTGTAGATCTATTTGGAAATTAACGCCCGATAATTGACCATTTTTGATGGACAAAAAACCGAGAAATCACACTTTTCCTCCACATCCAAAACATATAACGTAAATATACATACATTGTTAGAACATTATAAACATCTTTATTGAAAAAACACAGCTACAAACACGTTCTTAACGAAACAAATGCAATTAAGTCGATTAAATAATCTGTTCGCTACTGCTTGTGTAATGTCGTTTATTTGTAGAGCCCACGCTTTACGTCACACCCGGTTTACGGGAGGTAACTCTGTACGTACGATTATCACTTAAATGAAAGGGTCTATACTGAGTACATCTAGAAACACAACACTGGGGTTACCGTCAACATATACTGAGTACATCTAGAAATGCAACAATGGGGTAACTGTCAACATATACTGAGTACATCTAGAAACACAACACTTGGGTTAGTGTCAACATAAAGTGAATACATCTAGAAACACAACACTGGGGTTACTGTCAACATATACTGAGTACATCTAGAAACACAACACTGGGGTAACTGTCAACATATACTGAGTACATCTAGAAACACATCACTCGGGTTACTGTCAACATATACTGAGTACATCTAGAAACGCAACACTGGGTTTTCTGTCAACATATACTGAGTACAACTAGAAACACAACAGTAGGTTTTCTGTCAACATATACTAAGTACATCTAGAAACGCAACACTGGGGTTACTGTCAACATATACTGAGTACATCTAGAAACACAACACTAGGGTTACTGTCAACATATACTGAGTACATCTAGAAACACAACACTTGGGTTATTGTCAACATATACTGAGTGCACCTAGAAACGCAACACTGGGGTTACTGTCAACATATAGTGAATACATCTAGAAACGCAACACTAGGGTAACTGTCAACCTATTTGGTAGCCAAGTGTCTATACCATGTGGTTTGTGATGTAGTTATTGTCCAACAATGCAAGATAACCTTTGGCACAAAGACATCAGCAAAATCAGGACGGTATAATAGAAGTCAGCATTAAAAAATAAGGTAAGACACAGTACATGACAGAACGAGAAAAGCAAATGTATAGGTCCCGGTTGTCATAAAGCTAAATGACATAAAGTTTCGTAACATGTGACACAATCGTGACACCAAGTGTCCATATAACGGCTTGATTTGACCTAGTGCCAATAACTGGAATACCTAGGTTCTGCTATCTGAAGTTATACAACACTGACTGAAACCGTTAATATTTTGTTCGTTGACATTATTTTATTGCGAGTCCTGGCCGTTCATGTCGAGAGTGAATACGGGCAAAAAGTTGTTCTCTTTTGCACACAAATATTCAGCGACATGGATATTATTTATACTCGGCACGCACGTTGATGTCTCATGTAAAAAGGTCAAGAATAACATAAGGTCGGTTAATTTTAATTGTATTTTTGAACGATTTTTCTTGCATCATTCGAAGACAAGTATTACGTACCATACCACGTAGTATTTCCGTAAAGGTTATTATTACAGAATAATTACAAGCATAAAATAAAGCATTGCCCTACCTGAATATTTCCAAATTTTTGCCTGAGCGACCTTTTACGATGTCCTATATAATGGCGTATTGCTTCAATTTCTCAACCGATTTAATATTATCTACCTTAAGATATATAATCTTCATTCACTCATGTTAGTGGTGAAGGACAATTGTTTGGGTTTAATATCAATAACGATGAGAAAAACATGCATATATGAACCTACTTACATTTCTTATCTGTACTGTACAAATAAAGGAATGTTACCCTGTAAAATAACCAGTCAAACCATTTGTGAAAGCGCAGTATGATAATATTATAAACTTAATAATACATAATGTACATACTTTCAAAAAATAATATTTCACTGCACGATTGTTCATTTATTTGGTACACATTTTTTTTAAAAGAACAGAGAACTCGTATAGTTCAGTAATGGACAATGGTTGCATAATTTTTTGAATCAACTAAGTAATATTTAAGAATGTTTTATAACCATTACTATTATGACGTCATAATTCATGATTTCATAACAATTAATGTGTAGTGAGGATAACTTGAAATATAGTCGAAATATCGGAAACTACTGGAGTTTCTTTTGTATTCTTCAATAATAAACACTTGAAAGCTTCAGCAATACATTATTCTGTATTTTAATAATCCTTTCCTCTTATTACACAAGGTATAAATGTAAAGTTTTATAACAATTTTAAGACATTGTAGACGCCGTTACATCCTCTTTAACTCAAGGTTGGGTGTTTGTTTTGGATATATGCATGTATAGTGATTGTGATATAGATAAACCATGTTTTTTAGCCGTGACTAATTCATGCAGGGAGGTTTATTCGCCCTCAAAGGGTATAGTTACAGGGTATGCATTAATACTTAATGTGTTTCACCACTGTTGAGTTAGGTGTATTGCGAGCGTCTGGCAACCGATATCAAATAAAACAAAATGCTTAAAATTGATTTTTCAGCATCCTCCGATGTCTTAAAATTGCGATCGTACTGAATAGTTATTACGATAATATAGTTTTAATGAAAATACAGAAACACCCTAAGCACAATCCCTACGGATGATTTATTCCAAATGATATTAAACACCCAATCTAGCGAATTAGTTACAACGCATTTAAAACGTAGTTCTATGCATCAATATCAAAATTATTCAATAGTTTGAAACAGTATCCAGAGCATTTCAGAGAACCTTTTTTGCATTTATTCCTGAAGAATATAGACTTATACGTGGGGTGTTCCACAATTCAAAGGACTTTTTTCATGGCAGCACGGCAAATTAGAAATTAAAAAAAACTAATTGTATATAATTATATTTTGATCTTTCACTGACAAATATGCCAAATATGAAAGTAACTGGATGAATAATAAGAAATTTATTAAACATTAAATATGCTAAGTATCAAGGAGGCGGGTCGCACTGTGACGTTATTATGACGTCGCATTTCAAGCTTTGTATTTTGATATTAAAGAAACTTTTGATATTTTTGTTTATAGCCATCCTGACTTTCTAAACAGATCTAATAACATTGTTTCGAGTGTTTAGATGTGTTTCCGTTACCCTGTTCACAAAAAATGTCTTGCAATGATGTTAGAAATTGCTTAAACCTTGGAGCGTCTATCAGGGTACAAACAGTGTTTATTAACGTCAACTTAATTTTCTATTAACTCGTCTGTGCTTACTTGTAAGTTTATAAATCCGCGATCTGTAAACAGTTTGAGCCAACAGAATACACAAGTGTCTGCTTAATGCCACTACATTTTATAAATTTCATCAATTCATTGGTTAGCACTGTTGGTTTTCCCAATGTATACCATTATTTGACAATCGTGCGGTTTCTGTTTATTTGCGTTGACGTCATTTTTACCCATGACGCGCTTGCATACATACCCTTGATTACTGACTTGTGATAACAAACACGGACCGATTTCTTCGAAAGTTAGCATGTGCATGTCAAAGTCATCAACGTAATGCCACACAAATAGGCGATAATATTTATCAAGAGGTTATTCAGATATTCACATTTTTAATAAGGATGGTAATGACAAATAAAAGTGTGACCCGCCTTGGTGTTACATGGTTTCTATGACAACGCTTTGTATGAGCATCATCAGCAACAACGAAATTCTGGTGCTTCCAGTATGTAGAGTATTCATTGCTTAGCATATGAGATAAATTTCATTAAAATGTAAATGTTTAGTAAGAAGTTATGAGAAAAGTTCTATTATTTCTGGAACACCCCTCGTACATGCAGTAGAACACGAATTAAAACTGTAAGCACCTTATATTACGTACTATTTAAAAAAAAGAATAATCGCGAAATCTGAATACAACGGGAACAAAACGCTGATTAATCTTGTTACCTCCCCTGTTTTTAGCATTTCTGAAATCAATTAAAGTGCAATTAAAATAAACTAGCTGAGCAAGTGTCATGAAATTTTGCATGAAGCTTTAATGTTTGTCACTGTATGTTGTTCAACGATTTTTCATGTTTAACTCAAAAACGAAATTTTACATATTTTAAAATATTATTAAAAAAATCAAATAACTTGCATTTATGTAGTATTACATAAAATGTACTGTTTGATTCCTTATATACGAAATTGTATGTATACCAAATTTTATGAGGATTTAAGTAAAACTTTTGCTGTAAATTACAATTATCACTTTTTTGGAGTTGTCCCAAAAATCCAAAATATCTCAAAAACTAGTCGAGCAAAACTGTTGGGATTTTCCGTAAATGTGTTCTTTATGAACATAACAGGTTTTATATACGTTGTACAGAACATTCCAACACCGGTGAATCAATTTAAGCAATATAATTATTATGAGATCAATGAGAGTAACCAATACATGGCTATGGAACGCCTTAACGTTCTTATATCAGCAAACAGTTCGATATTAGGTCAATATCGCTGAACATAAATGCATGCGACCACTATATAATGGCAAAATCTCTATCTATTAATATAACAGATGAATATACTATGACAAAACATTATTGTTTGTAAATAAATGGGTGGTTTGATATGAACCCTGTTATTTGTTCGAGGGCAGTCGTATTGGCCTGTGGCCGTTATAGACAAACGACAGGGATAATATCAAATAACCCATTTATTGACAATTATATTAAATTTAAGTAAGTATCAATTATTTTTAAATTTTCTTCGCATGCAACGTTAGCACATCAAACTAGACCGACATAAAAAAACTGCGAAAAAATGTGAAAAACATTTTATTTCAGATTGTTGCATCCCGGGCCGATAATTGATATACTATGTTTTGCCCTGATATAGTGGAAGCATGGCTTTTATAAGACTAGGTCAATGATGAGTTGATAGGTGTTTAATACATAAAGATATAACTTCTTTACATGTAGATAAAACATTTATATATAAAGGCATAACTTCCTTATATAAAGATAAAACATCAATATATAAAGGCATATTTTTTATATGTAGATAAAACATTTTTTATATTTATATATACAGATTGTGCCATTATATAGTGGCCGCATGCACTTATGTTCAGCGATATCGACATTATATCGAACTTTATATTTGCTGATATAAGAGCGTTCAATAAAATTAAATTTAACACAATAGTAGGCGTTTAACCAGGTATATTCAAATACCATGACCGAAAAATGTGAGATTCCGTCACGGCTAAAAAAAAGGTTAATCTATAGTTTAATTCTCTGTAATAAATTGACCAGATAAAACTGAGACTCCTTGTATAATAAGTAAAAAGTCCGGAGATAACGGTATATAATAAGTTAGCATACAAATCGCATATAACACAGACGGACAAGTTTTACATAGTATTATGAGTGTCAGTTTAATCTGGTCAAGCTATACAAACACACTTGTCGATGGATTGTGTATACAATAAAGATATCAATTCCTGATTTGGTGGGTATTTCGCTTGGCATAAATAGTATTGGATATATCAAAATAACGATATATACCAAACTTTATATGTTTATCACAGCAAAGGGTTTAATCCAACATTTTTTCTGCTGGTTGATAGATCAGCTACAGTAAGCTGTAATCTAAATAATCGATTTCCACGTAAATGTATTTTTATTCCGCCCCAGTTTTGTTATCTTCACAGCAAAGACCCCCTAATAAATCAAGACAAATAATCGCCTTGACAAAGAAGTCATCCTATTGAAATTGCCGGCTATATTTGATCTAGATTTACGACATAAGTTATTATCAAATGTCTGCAGGACTTCAAACAATCTAAATGATCTAAACGGAACATAGATGTTTGCTAAATATACTGAGTACATCTAGAAACGCAACACTGGGGATACTGTCACCATAGTTCAAATTCGTTATGATTGACAATCAAACTGAATTTACTACATGGCATTTAATTCCAATCTAAAATACACCTGTGACATATTATCACATGGTGCTCCCGGTGAAACTAACAGTGTATGTTTGTATTGTCCGGGTAAAAAATAACGGAACACAAATTCAGAATCGTTGTTCCATCTCGATTAATTATATATGCATGACGCCCAACAAGATATTTAGCAGTATATGAATCAGTAGTGAGTATGTTGTGTGATTTATATCACAAGGATAGTTAAATGCGTCTAGTGTGGTTGACACTCATGTCTTCAACCGCTGGCTAGTATCTAGCGAAAAGAGATCCGTGTTCGTAAGCCTCACCTACCAGTACATACAATGTAGCCTATACACTACAAATGCTCGCACAGTGCCCCCAAGTGGCAACGCACGGTTACTGGTTACACACGTTTCCAGACTAAACTGCTGTGGTATATCGGAGCAGCAAGGGCCCTAGAGGTGTAGTGTGTAGGCCCACCGGTGCGTGGACATGCCCTAGCACTCACCAACATTGCCCACGCTATGGAAGTATAGCCGACTAGATGAGAGCCGTAAGCCCTGATAGGCAACCCATCGTGGAGAAGACAAACTCTGAGGTACAAATCCGGGAGATTATGACTCGTGAGCCTTGATTGGCAACTATTCTAGAGGAAGGAAACCTTGTACACAATTGACCCGTTCTCAGGTCGGGGGTTATCTCCAGGCTAACAGCATTGCATAGTAAAAACAAGTTGTTACGGAAACACCAATAAATAATAAACCTAGCATAAACGCCTCCAAGCCGGTATGACTGCCCTACATGCCAAAATATCGACACATTACAAAAAATAAATGTTATACAGTTTGTTCACATATGACCGAACGAAAACAAAATATACACAAGTGACAAGTCGCGGTTATCAAAAAGGTAATTGACCTAAAGTTTCATAAAGATATGCCACAGTCGCGACACCTAATCGAATGAAGGGTTTGATTTGACGTAGTGCCAATGACTGGACTAAGTAGGTTTTGCTATCTGAGGTCCTATAAAGCTTTCTTAAAATGTTACTACTTTGTTCATATGTTCTAACGCGATTCCGGGACGTTCATATTGAGAATGAATACGGTAACAAAAGTTTAACTTTTCGCATACAAATATTGAGTGACAATGATCTTATTCATATTCGGCTTGAGCGTTGATGTCTCATGTTAATAGGTCAAGAATAACATAATTGCGCAAATTTTAAATTCGATTTTCGTTTTTTTTTGTATCATGCATAGACAATTATTACGTCCCATACCACGTGGTATTTTCCATATTGTTTATTATTACAGTATAATTACAAGCATAAAATTAAACACACTGTGCCATACCTGAATATTTCCCACAATTTTCCTAATCAACCTTATACGACGTCCTCTAATACCGGTGTACTGTGTCTTGTTTCGATTCACAACCGATTTAATCACATCAACCTTAAGATATCTAATATTTCTTCACTCATGTTAGAGGTGAAGGGATTTTGTATGAGCTATATATTGGTAACGTTGATAAAACATGCGTACATCAACCTACATACATTTCTTATCTGTGAGAATAAAATCAATGCACAAAACAAACACATTTAAGCCCTTCATATTTATCTCTTGGTGAAAATTTAAGTCGTTAATCACTGTACACTTAACCGCATTAAGAACGCAACGTTTTTGAGGATTGTAATTCTCGTATCGATTATTAATTTTTATTTTGTTGCATGATAAATCAATAAATAGGACGATAGTCTGATGCCTGGAATGATTTTTCACGAAGAAAAAATTCAATTTAATCCATAACTCCATATTGACGTCATGTTGATGATCTTCATGTGACGCCAGAACGGATCCACTGGGTGTGTCATTTTGACCGACAAATTGACCGCAAACGATACCCAAACCGAAATACAATAAAAAAGGATTGAGGTTTGTTGCATACGTTTGCCACTCTTTTAGGATACAGAACATCCTTGTGCTATATACGTACTTTAAACTGATATGTGACGTTTCTTCGTGGCAAACAAGTTTAATTATTGTCTTTTGACGATATTACGACTTGCGCAGTGTTTTTCAAGAATTACTTTACATCTACGCTTGTCTGTGCGAGATAAACTGACGATAAAAGCATGTTAACACGGTGGCACCATACCAATGTTTATTTGAAGACACTACTTCCGGTCATCGTTATATATATATATTACAGTAATTGTTTGTATTCAAATACATGCGATAAAACAAACTGAATATGTATTGTACAAAACTGTATATACATTATATTAGCTAGTGGCTTTCGATGTGACAAGCTGAGGGGGGGGGGGTAAAGATGCTTATTTCTTCGTTGTATTTGTGTGCTGTATATACACTGACATCAATTGTACAATACATTGTTATAACATACCTCGAGTAAACATAATTCACAAGTCGTACACTCATAAAACAAATACTGGTCAAAAGATGACAGATGAACTCCAAAACTTCAATTATACATGTGCATTTTATTATCAACATCTTGTGAAAGATACCGAAATTTGTTACATTCATTGTTTATATTAAAGTGCATGCGATAAAACTAATGAATATGTATTAAACATGGTATATACAGAATTTAGTCATACGAATATATATTACATCAAGTTGGGAAAATATTGCTAGCACAATCAATTACATATGTATACATATAACGTAAAAGTAATATGATGTACATATGTTGTAGACAGACATATCGATGGCTTAGAACAAGAAGGTCGTAACTACAAAATCGATATTTTGAGAAAACACGGAAAAACTGTCTGACATTTACTCTTTACTTATTGTAAAACAAACTTTTACAACTTTGGTCAACATGACAAGTTCAGATTTTTATGAAAATGGGCTCATAGGAAGCGCCTTGTGATGCTTATTCTAAATATGTATGAATCTTGAAAGGTCGTAAGTGGCACTCACGACCTTCTAATTCTAAGCCATCGGTATATGTGTCAGTGTTGCACAGAGAGTTGGATTGGTTATCTTACTGGTTTGTATTTTGTTTTTGGAAAATGTGACTTTGTTCCTGTGTTAACCTATAATCCAACGGTCTGTCCTAGATGGGGCTATCTTTGTCATTCGCCATCGCATAGACACACATGCAAGAGGTAGGCATACACTACCGAAACGACATCACCGCCTAGCCGCACACGCGAGAGTCAGGCATAAACTACAAAAACGACATCATCGCCTAGCCGCACACGCGAGAGTCAGGCATAAACTACAAAAACGACATCATCGCCTAGCCGCACACGCGAGAGTCAGGCATAAACTACAAAAACGACAGCATTGCCTAGCCGCACACGCGAGAGTCAGGCATAAACTAAAAAAACGACTGCATTGCCTAGCCGCACACGCGAGAGTCAGGCATAAACTACAAAAACGACAGCATTGCCTAGCCGCACACGCGAGAGTCAGGCATAAACTACAAAAACGACAGCATTGCCTAGCCGCACACGCGAGAGTCAGGCATAAACTACAAAAACGACAGCATTGCCTAGCCACACACACAAGAGTCAATCATCAACTATAGAAACGACGTCATTGCATAGGCACACTTACAAGACTCAAGCATAAACTATATAAATGGGTCATTGCCTAGCCACACACGCAAGAGTCAATGATAAACAACAAAAACGACAGCATTGCCTAGCCGCACACGCAAGAGTCAGGCATAAACTACAAAAACGACAGCATTGCCTAGCCACACACACAAGAGTCAATCTTAAACTGTAGAAACGACATCATTGCCTAGCCACACACACAAGAGTCAATCTTAAACTGTAGAAACGACAGCATTGCCTAGCCACACACACAAGAGTCAATCTTAAACTGTAGAAACGACAGCATTGCCTAGCCACACACGCAAGAGTCAATCTTAAACTATAGAAACGACGTCATTGCATAGGCACACATACAAGAGTCAATCATAAACTATATAATTGGGTCATTGCCAAGCCACACACGCAAGAGTCAATCATTTACAACAAAAAACGACAGCATTGCCTAGCCGCATACACAAGAGTCAATCAAAAACTACAAAAACACAACATTGCATAGCCGCACACGCTAGCGTCAAGCATTAAACAAACCATCCACATCACCAGTAATGGATGATTCAGGCATATAAATGACACACTGTGTACTTTTTGACACATATTCTTCAAGTGTGTAAAATCATATTACACTGTACTTTATCTACTTATATAGGAGAGCATTACAATATTGTTTTATAAATAAATATTTAAGCTCATGACTGAAATTTGTTGTTGGCCAACATCGAGCGAGAAAAGCAAGTGCTTTAATCTTTTGAAAGCGATAGATGGAAGTGTTGTACCGTGTAGAAAGTTACTAACATCGAATGTTTCTTTGCGTTCCGAGATTATTCGGACTATTATAAGTTTTATTTAGCGATAACAACGATGTTTTATCCTGTTTAATCATGTCTGTATTTCCGTGAAACGATATGTGCTTTATAAGTTTTTTTTATCAGTCTTTAACTACAACCACGCATGGTGATCATTAATACATGGTAACATAAATCATTTTAATAACTTTGTCAGATTTAATGATAGAGTAATGGTTTTACCCTTATTATAAAGCTAATGTGCCCAAGTTTTTATTCGATGTGGATAATGAATAAAAACTTTGTGAACTATATGTCAATAACGGCATAGATAAAGCCGTACATTTTCCGTGATTCAAGGAAAGTTTGCAATATAATTATTTTGCTGAAGACCGCTTTTAAATTTGCCCCCCCCCCCCGCCTACACTCAGCGGACATAAGCCCTTTGGATTTCTGATCATGAGAATAGCTGAAGGAAGGATTGTACACTACAAAACCAGTATATTTGATTGATATGAAAACTACAATACAATGTGAAATTGGAAGCATAAATGTATTAAATGTAAGGAATTATTGGTAATTTATGACGTCATTTGCTGCTGATTTTGGCAGTTTTGCACAAATCAGGAAAACACTTCTAACATCTCCTGAGAAAAAAGTATATAACATTTGAAAATGATTTATAACCTGAATAAAACTTACATGTATATGTTAATCAATGGTGTATAAAAACAAATATCATCTTAAAAACTGACAAAGCTATTAAAGTTATTTATGTTACCATATATTAATGGTCATCCTGTAGATGCATGCTACAACGTGTTATCATATGATTGTTGAAATTAAATACACGGCATTACGTTTTATGAAACAAAATATTTATAATAATTCGTAAATTTTGACTATACGGTACTCAACGATACACAATACATCGAAAGGAAGAGAAATCTTACGACATGTAAGCACTTGTTAATAGTACAGTCACCTCCCTTTAAAACTTTTCACGTACATTCACTGAATGAAAATAATGGATGCTGTATTCGTTAATTCTTCGCCAACCTTGCTAAGTGGTGAAAATTTGACGCACCAAAATAAAACCACTACGTTTTTGAAGAAAGTGGCGAAAAAATCCAAAAGTACGGCAGTCGACACATCGTTACTTCATTGTACATAGTGTACATGTGCATTTGTACCATATGTAGTTAAATACTCAATGTCATATTTTGTGTATTTCATTAAAACTGAAAATCACAATTAATAAAACCTGCATATACTTTATCACCAATAAGATGAGGCCCACATGGAAGATTGGGAAACCAAATGTGGAGCCTCGTTAAATCAAATTTGATCAATTTTCTTACTTAATATGACCAGTTCTTCAATTTTAACAACACAATGATGCTCAATAATACGTACACAACTTGAAGTTATAGGTGTACAAGTGTTGTATTATCAATGGTCGCGATGTACATGTCACTATAATAGCAAATACTTAGCCTAACTGGAACACACGTACACTATCTGAATAGTGACCAACTAACACACGAAATTTCTGTCGATCATAACACAATAAAAACGGATTAGATATCATGTCGTTACTAGAAACAAGTTCACCGAGACTGTTTCAACCTCGATCAAACATAACTACATTGTTAGAGTTATATCCTGCTACTAGTACGATATCATCCTCTGTGACACATACACAGTTTGATCCATTCAGTCGTTGATCACGTAACTCATTGATAACATCACCATTCTTGTCGAATACGATCACCCTATCTCCCCATGCTGCAACATGCACTTTGCTATCATCATTACTCACCGCTATATGGCAAGGGTTGTACTCAGTGAATAGTTTACGACCCTGAGAATCAGTTTCTATTTTCTTCACTAAAGTACCTGATAGAGAGTACACATGTACAGCTTTAGCTCCAGGTATCCACAACTGATTTCTACAACACGCAATACCGTACTCTGCACGCTTGAAATCAATTAAGGAAACCTTTCGTTGGTGCTTGAGCGAGTTACTTACTGAAATGAAATGTACCGTATTATCTGCCAGTCGTACAGCTACTTCAGTAGGTGACACGGAACAAAGTCCGGATGGTGCATCTTTTAAATCTAACCATTCCTTTACTTTGAGTTGATCATCAAGTCTCTTCAGTTTATTGTTCCTATAGTCAGTCAGTAGAATATTTCCATCGGGAAGCTGACACATGTTGTTTATGAAACATTCCTGTTTGTCAGACTGTACTCTAACGTTTATAGATGTCCTACATGTCACAGTGTACTTGCTACATGTATGTTGTACTGATCCTGGTTTCACGGTGTACTTTCTTCGTAGTACTGATACTGGTTGGCTCTCCCCTCGGATAATTTTCCCCATACGGTCTGACTTCTCAATATCATCACAGAGTGCAGCATTGGGTTCAAATTTCAGTGTTGGATGTTTCAATGCATTCGCCTTCCTCAGAAAGTTATTTGCATCTTTAAGGACAACTTGACCTAACTTCTCTGTGATAAACATTTGTTTACCATTTAGGTGAGATGTCAGGTCTGGCTTACTGTTGTCGGAGGCAACAATCAGTGCATCTACGGTTGTAATATCGTCACTAATGTCGTTCTCCAACATCTTCTCCTCTTTGTCAAGCTCAGCAATAATCTTCTGTTCAAGTGCATCTAGTTGTTTATTGAACTTTTTTCTCAATGTTTTGATTTCGTCCAGTAGACTGGCTTTCATTTTCTTTAGTTGCTTAATGTCTTTGGACTTTTCCAACTTTGTAGTATGTAACTGCTGACTTACGCGGGTTATGTCGGTTACGAGTGATTGTAACTTAGACATGCTGGATTGATGCGCAACATCCGCAATATCTTTCACACCCGAACATGATCTGAAACATACATCAAACACGCTGTTCAATAACCACAATATAGCACCTAGTATAAGAAAGTACTTTAGAATTACAGTGAGTACAAACTTTCGCGGTTCTAAGTCTCCGACGGTATTTGTTCTTATTAATAGTTTAAACACTTTGGTGGCTCCTTAATTGGCGAATATCTACCATCCGCGAACTCCGCGAATTTAAATCGCTCGAATAAAATCGTTGTTTACAGTAAGATAACTAGATTTATATAAGATCACTTTGTATGTTCGAAAAAATACAGGTTGGTAACTTATTTAGACTACTTTTCAAAAAGATAAGACGATTAATAAAACTCTCAACTGTATAATTATATACTCATATATAATATCGTTGAATTGTGTAAGGTCTGTGGGAGATGATTCACAGACACCTTCAAACCAATAGACGGGGAAAATAAATGGCGTTACTCTTGTTACCCAAACTGTAATCAAATCCTAGAACGGTTAACCATCACTGTCAGTTCGATCTACGTACACCCGCCAAATGAATAAAATCATCATTGAATACTTCACCATATCAACTCAGATGAAGATGTTTTATATACATCTACCATGAGTTTTCTTTTGAGATCAACATTTCTTAAATGAGTTTAGACAAAACAGTTATTAAGCGAGCCTCTGGCGAACTTAATAATTTTTTGTGACGAATTTAAGAAATATTGATCTCAAAAGAATACGAGTGGAATATTCTTTTTACCATATTAAAAATATGTTTTGTACCAACAATAAGCGATTCAATTCAGAATTTGGCTAATATCTGGCACTGAACGGAAGAACACATTCGTGCGTCTCCTATTTAAGTAGTCCCAAATTGATTTTTGTATATAAACTCTTACACGAGGTTTCGAAATCTGCGAACAATTGAAATTTATTTAAATTACAATAATTGAAATGTTCAAAAACATTATTTTGAATTCATATTGCGTATGAATTATCATGCTAATTTATGTTATCACACGTGTTGGAGAACAATGTTCTTCGATTTTTTATCTCATGGAACTTCACGGTGTTTATGTGATGAAATAAATAAAATACTCACACAGACATAAATAATTTAATTCATCTCTTTGATACTCATGACGAGTACATTATTGATTTAAGGACATTCGTTCCATTTCAGGTGAACGGAAGTTTAACATCGCAATCCCTTAGAAGTATCTCAAGCATCTAACTATCATGATCAAAACTTTTGCAAAAGTGTACAATTGGTATGGTAATACATTTTCATGTCTTGAAGTCGAGATAATTCTGAATATTAAATCCAAATTTACATTATTTATAGAAATATCGAAGAAAGTACTGATGAGGCCTTACGAACGATTTATCTCAAATAGCATTAAACACCAAATCTCACGAATTGGTTAAAACGTTTGTAAAACGTAGTACAATGCACTCAAACATATCAAAGCTAGTTAATATTTTAAAGCCTCACCCCGAATGATCTAGAAGAAGGTTCTTTTTTTATTATTTCTTAATGGTATTCACTAGCAATTGCAGGAGAAACAACCCTTAAACTGGTAATAAGTGTGATTATAATCATTTTTTAAACACGCAGTATCACGAAAACTAATGACAACGGATGCAAAACGTAGACTCATTTTGTAACCTCCCCTGATTTCAGTATTTCTGAAATCAGTAAAAGTTCAATTAAAAAATTTAGCAGAGAAATCGTCATGATATTTGCGATGAAACTTCTATAATTGTTACTGTTGTTGATGCATATTAGAAAACCGTATGTTGTTCTACGACTTTTAGCGTTAACCATATTTGTTTAAAAAAGCATATATCTTACAAAGTATATAATAAACTTTACTGTTGGATTCCTAGCATGCGTAATATCATTAAATGCAAAGTTTTATGCTTTTTAACCAAAAATCTCTCGGTAAAATATATTTTTCAAATTTTAGGGGTTGTCCCTAAATCTAAGAATATCTTAAAAACAAGCCGAGCAAAACTGATGGAAATTTTCCAAATGATTGGCATAACTCTGATCTTCATAAAAATAAAAGTTTTTATATACCTTGGATAGAAAAAGTCAAAAAGAACGAATGCCCTTAAACAATTTATCATCTTAATCGTTATTAATAGTTATACATTTCATCAATGATGTACCTACCTATGTTCCCTGGCGATACATCGGCAACAATACACCATATCATGTGTACCACAATGCATCTCGATATCCTGGTCCGGATGATAATGACATTTAGCAACAACCGGAACTGGAATGGTGGTTGGTGCAGCTGTTTTTGCCTGGCTCATTGAGGCAACGCTAACTAATTGATGTGTTTTTATGTTCCGGACATGATATCGTCCACACGTATTACACAGAAACTGCTGGCAGTTTTTACAAAAGTCAGTCGCTTCCTGTGTCCTACCATCGTCACGGCATTGAGAACAAGCGTGGTCAAAAAGCGCTTCCGATCCACCTTTCAGTGTCCTAGAGAGATCTTCTTCTTCAGCCATTGTTCTGTAATATACCATCATATATAATTGTGAATGTAGTAATAGTAATTATAATAAGAATTTGCAATTCTGTATATATTGTTTACTGTGTGTAAATGCATTGTGGATATACCATATCATATTTGGACTAAGTAGGCAAGTAAAATGTATAGTAATAGTTTGGGGTTTATACGTTTTGGAAACATAATTTATTATGGCTAACTTAGTATTAAAATTATGTTAAAACACGAGATACACTTTCATTTTGTATTACCGTAATATATGTGTCGGATATCAGATGCGTGCCGATAGCGAGTGTGAAATAATCTGGCCGCCAAAAGACAAATTTCATCATAATTTGTCCGAGCACCAACATACAGACTGGAAGCATGGTCACAATATGGTATCGGAAGGTCTAAATATATAAAGTCGGGTAAATATACCATTGGTGAATATTTTCTTACAGTTATTTCTACAATGTTTTCTATCAGATACATAAAGTTCACAAAAATAATGTTCTTATATATTTGTATTCCTTTTTTATACAGTAACATGTGCTCTTGATTTGTTTCGGTTTAAATGCAATTAAGTAACATAATAAATAATAGCATTTTGTAAATACCAAAGTATCAATTACTATGTTTTCAACCGCTTTAGACGTGTGGAATTGTCAGTAATTATACGATTAATGTCATGATTAATTTTATGAATAATAATATTAAATGATTTTGGAAGTATGGGTTAATAGGGGATCACTCAAGGGTTTAGACTTATCCGTGGTAGGAATCTATTTATTTTTTGCATGATTATTTGCTTCCATATAAGGAGAATAACATACCAATATATAGCATCTGTAGTTCACTGGTTTGTTTGTCAATCTATGTGATCCGCTATACCAAAATTGAAATCATCGACGGACTGTACATTTCATACACATTGTCATATCGACATATGCCTTTGATTATTTCTATATACGTGATGGGAAGTAACTGCTTCGGAGAGTTTGTAAACATTGACCTGTGTTAACACGGATTGCTTCCCTTCTATTTGTTAAACCGAAACTACTTTAAATAATTATGTTGTATTTCTTGATCAAATTGAAATTAACTTTGTACGAGGCATTTTCAGTAATAAAAAGAGTGTGGTTTATGTTGCTGTGCTGCCTTCCCTTTCCGATTTCCTCATATCTTTAACATCAATATAACGTATTTAGTACAATGTAGATGTAATTATCTTCTCGCTATGTGAAATATATCTAGTACTACACTTAAGATAGACGATGTCTTCATTTTGACTAATAACCTTTACAATTACAAATTTTAAATTTCCGTTACATTATTTTCCGTTTAAAGATATGTGATTCGGTATAAAGACTATGCGGTGTCCGAACAACTTCAATTTGTTAGTGCAGAAATGTTGATCATTTATAAATTTACCCTATCAACATAATATCCAACAGTAACAGTAACATAAACGTTTATAAAAATCAGTGGTGTACAATAATTACTATAACATCATAATCTCAAATATATATAACATTTTACCTGAATAGTTCCTTAATTTGTCAAATCGTAATTGCCACTTCTCTGATATGGCGACTAGGTTCGGTTTGGTGACCGATTTATCTACATACACGTAAACTGCATTTATCGTCATTGTGAAATACTTCTATCGATGTCAAGGTCATTTAAATTAATAGGTGTCATATTACAAATGTCGATATAAGGGTATAGTGTTCAACATACCTACAATGTAACCGCCTATTGTACAAGAAGTTAATATTATTGACAGTTTTATTATACATTCATAATCTAATATACACACTGGCTTGGCTCTGCTGTAAAACATAATTTACAACAACAAAACATAACCGAAAACAGCAGCCTTAATGTCATACGTCCAACTGCCAACACGATGTTCCCAATAAAGAAGTTTTTATTACAATGCATTACATAGTATACCATAATAAAACTAGATTACAAAACATTACCTGGTTGGAATTGATATCATTATGCGCACCGGACGAAGTAAGCCAACTGTGGCGTTGGTGTTCTCTTTCTATAACGTGACTGTGACAAATGTGTGAATTGTGTCATGCGAGGCTGTTAGATTTAAAACATTTTTCTTACCAAAGTATCAATGAAATTTCAAATGTAACCTCATTAATACGCCATGTATGTGTAATTGCAATGAATTTGAAAAAAATAAAACTATATAGAAATTACGTTTATACCCAGTTTACTTCTATTTTGTCTCCGAGTGTATTGATTCGATGAAACTGTAAAGCATACTCTGTAAACTATATACATTCATATAATATGTTCATTCTAAACAATGCTATGGTTTATTAAATATATACTTTGTGGAATGAAAAACATGTCCTCGTGAGAAGTTGGTGCGCCGTAGACAAACGGGATATGTCACCTGATGGCGTGTAGTGTGTGTTGCTGTAATGGATCGTGTGATGCAATGGATGCGAACTGTGCAAGAAAATTTCCTTTAGAAGGGACTCGATACCAACACAAGCTTTAGTTATGTTAATATAAGGAATATACTATCTGTACATGAGGGGAACTACTCTTGATATCGATCCCTGTGGAATGAACCAATCTGTTTGTAGACTATTTAAACTCGTACTTATCCAACTCGTTAACATAATGATTGAATGACCCTTGTGCATTGTGAATGGATTCACAAAACCGGTACACCAATGTTTCTTCAACTTCTTCTTGGCCATTCGTTGAGTGAGTTTAGCCTTCAAACAGCAAAACGCAACATCCTCTACAGAATTAGCAATTTCGGTTGGAACCATATTGCAAATATCCAAAAAATGATTGTATATGATGCCTGACATATTACTTTTCACTACTCAAAAGAGATATTTCATTTATATCGCGTTAGATTGAATATATTGGTCATTCAGCACTGTTTAAATATAAGTTGGGCACCTCTCGTAAATTGAAGGTTCGAGTCGCGATTGAAGCTGGTTAAGAAAAGATGTTGACGGTCGGTAATTGAGTTTGCTAAAATAGCAACTGGTTATCTGGTTTGAATCCTGATGATATTAGATTTTCAAGTCACAACTTAAGATCAAATTACTCACATGCGATTCAGGCTTTTTGTTGCTTACATTGTAATTGGTGTATTCGTATTAGCTATGGATTATGTACAAAGTAAATGGTACATTTCATTTAAGAGATATTACACGGTGCACAATCACGTGGTTTGTGACGTCACATTTTGGTATCGCGAACAGCAATTTTGGTAAATAAACGCTCGATTGAACCAAGAAAAATCGTCGTAAGTATTTATTTACACATTTTTGGAAATTATCATTTGTATGTTGCAAGTCCTTATATCAATGCATAACCCCGACAACCACGAATATGTTCCTGTCTGCTCTAGTTTTAACGGAGTTGCGGCCAAACTGACCAAAAATCTCAGAATTGGTGTTGGTATTGCTGACAGCAGATTCAAGAACACCATAAAACACGGTTTTCCTTGCTGGAGTCTTCGAAAGGCATTATCTGTTGGTACTTTATGCCTACAAACAGCTGATGATTGATTGTTTTGTACATTAAGTCACTATTTCCAACGTAAAATAGGATTTAAAATAATGCTATTGCGGCACGTTATGAAAGTTAAATGAAATTGCAACCAGTATAGTATTATTTTAAATAGTTAGCTGAAGAATATCTGTATATATATATGAAATGAGGGTGGTTTGAAAAGCTTCGGGTTCGAGTGAGTTTCAGGTTTTCCTCCACATATGGGTAAATTATAAGAAGATAAACACTATTGTTTATTACGGAATAGTATTAATTGCCATTTGGGCCCGTGGTACTATACGAGGACACTGTTTCAATTACAGCAACACAAAACATAAAACTGCCATTAACCACATGTATAAACTCTGCAATGGCTATACTCACGCCCGGCACGATTCCATACATGTACATAATGAAGATAATACTATTATAAACGTCTGCATTAATTCCATTATCTTTCAGGTGCAATAAACATGCTGCAACACAAATGCACGTCTGTCCGACCTGTGGTTAGACGTTGTCTACTGACTCCAACTTAAAGGCCCATGAGAAAAGGGAGAAGAATCGGCGGACATTCTGTTGTGACATTTGTAACCATCACGCACTTCCACGTTTTGAACTGAATGAACATATGCATAGTCATGCAGAAGATCGCAGTATGGCATGTCGACACTGTGGTGCAAAGAACAAGCAAAGATCCTCTCTTAATAGGCACATTAGTCAACGCCACAGGCTTCATTGAAAACAGTTGTTCACACTGAAAAGTTACTCTGCGGTTCATAAGTTAATTCTACTAAAGTTATTGTTTCATGTTTAAGATTTAATATTTTTCAGTTCAGATACCGTATTTGTAAATGTTCTTATTATAGCCTCCCTTATTTTTTCGCAAACGTAGCATAAAATACTAAAATATAAAGAAAGTTCCACAGAATCACATCTATCGGATTTGTGAATACATTTGTGTGTTTAAAAAGGAATTGAAATACTCTTTGGTACATTTAAATTTCGAGTTGGGCGATTATTTGAGGTATAAGTGTTTGGTTAAATCGGTCCGAAAATGACCGAGTGTTAAATGCGGTATGTTCGTGATATATATTTCGTTAACACAATGCCCTTTTTATAACTGAATTACTGATGCGCTTGCTCCAAAATAAGGATGTGCTCTTTATAGGCGTGACTTAATAAACAAAGCTATTTATCGTTGACATGCATTAGTATTTTTCAATGATTTTTAGTTGTGTTGTTTTGATAGTTCCTGTTAACATTTTTTAATTCTTAAGTTCAAAATGTACAATCACGTGACTTATATTGGTATCGCCTCTTGCCAAACCTGCATATTGTGGCAGTCTCGGACTCATCTTTACAGATCCGGTTGTACCATATTAAAGCCAGCTAGATATTAGTTAACGAATTATAGAATGTCGGTCTTTGATTGAAACACTGCGATTGTAGTTGACACAATACCAAAAATAAGTCACACGATATGTATTATATAGTTAAGAGCATTGTTCATAAATTGAAATGACACAAATATAGGCTTACATATTTATCATATAACTAGATAAATGAGCGGTCGACAAAATACAAAATAATATTTTTTTGTAACTTTAATCATTATTTATAGTTTGTGTTATGTCTATAATATGTAGAAGCTGGCTACAGAAGTCCAGAAGTACAAACAAGGGTTTAAGTTCGCATCGTTTATTTCTACGAGCGTGCTGGTAACATAACATAAAACGCTAACGACTAACATATATAAACATCGTCCAATATACGAGTTAGCTCCCTTGGACTACAATACATAACATACTTCCTCACTTAAATAGAAATATATTTTGAATGTCTTATCAAAGATCTATATTTCTGTTTTAATGTATTAGCAATGTTTGTATATAGTTTGATCTTCAGCATTTAGCAATAAGCATATTTATAAAATACTCAGTGTCTTGTTCTATTTGAAACCATGTCTTATATATGAAAATTAACAATAGAATGTTTAACTGCATGAACATAAACCTTATAAATGAAATAAGTCAACAGTGTTCAGTGTTCACCATTATGATCTTACACTAAAACGTCTACCACTGGACAGGTGTCTTTCACAATCATCTATCTTATACTTTTCAAAAGGGATTGTTATGCCCTTTTCACTAACAATACTGCACTTTTACAAAACACTCACAGGTATTATTATGACCTGTATACACTAAATCAAATTTCTGTTATTAAGCGTTTTGGAACTTTGATGTTTCTCATTGGTCTTGGTTGTGGTGCTGCTACTTGTATTGGTCGTTTCGCTGGTGACGGTGCTGTTGTTGACTTTCCTGAATTACCACTTTGATTAGCACTTACAACTGGCACATCACTTGTGCTGTTTTTAACTGACATAGCTACCTTAGGCGCAACACTATCATTATTTCCTATTTGAAAACTACTATTATACATCTGTTGACTGAATACTGGTTTCTTCTCATACACTTCTGTCTCCCTGATTTGATCACAATGTCTTTTCCATTTCACTCCTGGAGCAATTTCAACCTGATATGACACTGGACCTGTCTTCTCAGCAATAGTTCCCGGAATCCAGTTCTCCCCATGCAGGGGGTAATCACGAACACTAACCAACTGTCCTGGCTCGTAATTCCGATCTCTGGTTGATCGTACCATCGTAGACTGCGCTAATCGAAATGACTGCTCTACACTAGGCTTACATTTATCAAGTTTTGTCATTAATTTTCTTCCAAAGAATAACTGTGCTGGGGTTTCTTTAGTAGTTGGGTGTTCTGTATTTCTATACTGCATCAAGAACCGAGATAACTTTGTCTGTAGTGAGCCGTCATCATGTTTAGATGCTTTAATTGATTGTTTGTCTGACTGAACAAATCTTTCAGCAAGTCCATTTGATTTGGGATGATATGGTGCACTGGTTACATGTTTCACACCATTTTTCTGTAGGAAGTAACTGAATTCTGATGACTTGAATTGGGGACCATTATTACTTACAATTACGTCTGGTATCCCATAATCACTGAATATTGACCTTAATACTTCAATAGTCATGTTAGCAGTAGTTGTTTTCATCAGTTTGACAACAGGCCATTTGGAATACGCGTCTACAGCTACAAACAACATGTAACCATGGACTGGCCCTGCAAAATCAATATGAACTCTACTCCAAGGACAAGCCGGAATTTCCCACGGATGAATGGGTGCTTCTGGTGGGGCAGACTTAGTTTCCATACAGCCTGCACAACTCTTAACCACATGTTCCAGATCTCTGTCTACTGTAGGCCACCATACATTACTCCTAGCCAACGATTTCATTTTAACTAGGCCAAGGTGCCCTACATGTAACTCCTTAAGAATTGTTTGTTGCAATTTACTTGGTATTACCACTCTAATACCCCACATAATGCAATCCTGGTGCAACGACATTTCATTCAATCTTCTCATATACGGTTCAAACTCTTTATCTTCAGTTTGTATCTGAATACCTTTGCTAACTAGCTCAAAAACTCGACATAACACTGGGTCTCTCTTTGTAGCTGTAGCAATTTGTGAAGCAGTAGCTGGTAATGTCTCTAGAACACTTGTAAACAACATATCTGTCTCGTCATATTGATTAGTACATGTTGTGCCTTCAGACAAAGGCAACCTAGATAAACTGTCACAGTTCCCATGGCTTTTTGTGTCTTTATACTTAATGTCATAGTCAAAACCAGCAAGGAATAGAGCATAACGTTGTAGTCTAGCTGCTGTGGTTCCATTTATTCCCTTGGCAGGATTCAAAATAGACAGTAATGGACGATTATCTGTTATCAATGTGAAATGTCTCATAGCTAAATAAGGTTGGAATTTCTTGACACCCCAAACAATACTTAAAGCTTCTTTGTCCACCTGACTATACTTTTTCTCTGCTACATTCAGACTCCGACTCGCGAATGCAACTGGTTTCTCTACCCCGGTAGGGAAAACATGACTCAACACACAACCTATACCAAATGAACTGGCGTCACAAGCTAATACTAATGGAAGTTCTGGATTGTAATGTGTCAATACTAAGTCTGATGTAATCATACTTTTCACTGTTTTGACTGCTTTATCACATTCCTTTATCCACTTCCAAGGTGAGTCCTTTTTCAATAAATCATGACGAGGTTTCAGCACCATAGCCAAGTTCCTGAGGAATTTACCATAGTATTGTACAAGTCCTAAGAATGCACGTAACTGAGCAACAATTTCAATCTTTGGTGCATTGTTGATAGCGTCTATCTTCTCTTGAGACTTGTGCAGACCCTCCTCATCTATAACGTGTCCACAGAATGAAATTTTCTTACTGAAAAATGAACACTTCTTCTCGTTAACTCTTACGCCATATTTCACAAATCTTTTCAATACTAACTCAAGATTATTCAAATGTTCTTGGTCGTGTTGTCCTGTAATCACCATGTCATCAAGTATTACCTGCACTCCTGGTATACCACTTACAATCTGCTCTATAGTGCGTTGGAATATTGCAGGTGCTGATGCTATTCCGAAACATAAGCATTTATAACGGAAGAGACCTTTATGGGTACTTATTGTCAATAATTCCTGGCTTGGTTCATCTACTTCTAACTGTAGATATGCATCCTTTAGATCAATCTTGGTATATCTTTTTCCACTTTCTAGATTCGCAAAAATGTCATCAATCTTAGGTAATGGATATTGAGATATGTTCAAATTAGGATTTACTGTGACCTTAAAATCTCCGCATATTCTTACAGATCCGTCCGCTTTCGGTACTGGAACTATAGGAGTGGCCCATTCACTGAATTCAACTGAAGTTATCACCTCTTGTTCAACTAATTTCTCCAGTTCCTTCTCTATAGCAGGCTTCATACTGAACGGAACTGATCTAGATTTCACAAACTTTGGTGTTGTACCTGATTTCAAATTCAGTTTGGCTTGAACTCCCTTAATATGTCCTAACTCTTTTCTGAATACTTCTTCATAAGTGTTCTTCATGTTATTAACTTGGCTCTTACATGTAACATATTGTTCCTTGTCATCAAAGTTTATTTGTTTGATTTGAGCCCAATCTAGCTTAAGTTCATGTAGCCATTCCCTACCGAACAAGGGTTTGCCACCACCTTCAATAACGTACAGATCTAACTTCCGTTGCTGATCATTTAACTTGACATTGCATTTTATCTTGCCTTTAGGGCTTAGCTTTTCACCCGAGTAAGTCTTTAACCTTAAATCTGTCTCTTCAAGTTTCATCATTGGTAACAGTTCTAGGTAATCAGCTTCTGAAATGACTGACACTCCCGCTCCTGTATCCAATTCCATATCTAGGTCTATTTCTTCAACCTTTGGACATACAGATATTGGTTTTCTTGACTTAGTGTTAGTGGTGGAATTAAATAATTCCGTTAAATGATATAGGAATTGATCATCATATTCGTCATTTGGTGTGACATCCGCTAGATCTAAATTATGCACTTGACCAGATTTTGATTGTTTGCTCCGGCAAGCTGTTGCAATGTGACCTACCTTAGAACAGGCGTTACATTTGCTTTTAATGAATCTACATTTATCGGCAGTGTGATTAGTGCGATTGCACCGATAACAACTTTGTTGTGTTCCTTTTTTATTTTGTTTCTTGTTATTATTGCGACTGTGCGTGAATACTTTATTCACTGCTACAGTTGAGTGGAGTTCCTTCACGTCTCTATGTGCTGACTCCATAGATGTCGCTATTTGGATAGCTTTATCATACGTTAGGTCTTTCTCCGACAATAGCCGTTTTTGAATTTGTTCATTCTGAAGTCCACACACCAGTCTATCTCTCAATGTGTCCTTCAAATTGTCCCCAAACTTGCAATGTTCAGATAATTTGCGAAGGCTTACATTGAAATCTGTAATGCTTTCTCCTTGTTTCTGTTCTCGTTTATGGAAGCGGAAACGTTCAGCAATAACAAGAGGTGCTGGATTGAAATGACTACCCAGTAGACCACATAATACTTCATAGGTTTTATCTTTGGGCAGGTCCGGTGAGGTTAGATCTCTAAGCACTCCATACGTTCTAGGACCAACCAGTGATAATAACGCGGGTACCTTCTTCTCTGGGGCAACCTCGTTAGCAACAAAGTACTGATCTAATCGCTCTTGGTAACACGTCCAGCTCTCAGTCGCCGACTCAAAAACGTCAATTTTGCCGATGCGCGACATACTCAATTTCGGACAGTTCTGAATTCGGATACACTTTTATCCACTCTACAGCCCAAAATATCGATTGTCAATACCGTTTACTTAGGTAATTTGTTTCCTCGTCGCCCCTTTGTTATGTCTATTATATGTAGAAGCTGGCTACAGAAGTCCAGAAGTACAAACAAGGGTTTAAGTTCGCATCGTTTATTTCTACGAGCGTGCTGGTAACATAACATAAAACGCTAACGACTAACATATATAAACATCGTCCAATATACGAGTTAGCTCCCTTGGACTACAATACATAACAGTTTGTCTGCGATTTACAACAATCTGTGATTTAATTAATGCCAGAATTGCATATTTTACAATACAAATTTAGTTGTTCACGAATGTACTGTCAAATCTTACACCATTATGTATTTGATGTCACAACCAAAATGATGCAACACATGACATAATCTATCAGAAACCGATCCTCGGTCCAATACACCTTCAACTTAAACTTGCTAAATGATATATGTAGCAAACCTTAAAACTATTAATAAGATCCTTCGTAAAAATAAAAATTAATTACAGCATATTAAAAACTCAAATTCTGGTTAAACTTGAAATAATTGGCTTAACTGATCTCTTAATCCTGTATTGGCGTGTATTGATGAACACCAAGATAAAAGTATCGATGACACAATTCTGGTATTAAGTGTTTTGTCTTATAACAAAATAACGTCTTGAAAGTTCGTTCTGGCTTAATATTGGCTTACACTTAATAAAGTGGACATACGCACCACCAGTCAATAGAGAAAGTATTGTAGTACAAAATGTTTTTCAATAAACACCAGTTTGTTCGTACTATTCTAAATTTTCCGAAGAACGAATTTTCCTGACGTCATTTAATATACCACATTACAAAATTACTTATTATAAATGACTTTTATTTTGCTAACGTATGATTATGAATGAAGTTACATGTTTTTATAGAAAATTAAAATCAAATGTTAATGAAACCTCTTAATTGTCTTTGTTGAATCTTTATTTGTCAGAAAAGTCGAGTTCACATCATCATATTTTTAACCTTAAAGTAATGAGCACAAGATGTGAGATAACTAAATATTTGCCTTATCCGACGTCGATATTGATAGGCCTGTTGCTAACACACGAAATATCCAACAATGGCGTTTCATAGTCGTTTCGCATGCAATTTCGAATTGTCTGTATTGAGAACATTTGCTGTCATATTATAGTGTTCATGTAGACGCATATATGTGTCGTGTATCAATTGTCAAGCCCCATTCTTATCGTCGGGGGGGGGGTCTTGCTTTCATTTCGCCGGGCACTGCTGTCCCTCCGAACACCAAGGGAACCCTTTTTTACCGCATTTTTTGTCAATGCTTTTGGTAGCGACTTTTTTGCTGCATACAACCCGGGTTCGCTCAGGGAGGTCGAAGTCGTGTTCCTGTAAGAATCGAACTACAAATTAAAGTACAGTGTACTGATAGTAAGGCCATACCAAATTGTATTTTCGTTTAGCGTCCACCCTAAGTTCGAAAACTTATCTAGCTATACTGAGACAAAAAACAATCATAATAACCTGCTCAAATAACTGAAAACTTTTTGGTGTGAATCCTACTGCTGTGTAGGGGTTAGAGACATGATGGTGAACACGAATGATAAGTATGAAATTATAAATCAATATATCGATGGAGTTTGAAAATATAAGACGTTATAAACTTTGTTGTTTTTTCTTTCCCAAGATGCCTTAACCTACCCGACGCTAAACGAAGAAATGATTTGGTTTGGCCTACAGCCATCATTAATTTTTTATGGAAGTGACCACAATACGAATGGCTACTTGACCATAATAACACTTGGTTCAGAACCATATTGGAGCATACTTTTCCGCTGGCTGCAATATCATTTAACTTTCTTAACGTGCTGCAATAGCATTATTTTAAATCCTATTTTACGTTGGAAATGGCGGCTTTAATGAACAAAACAATCAATCATCAGCTGTTTGGAGGCACAAAGTACCAACAGATAATGCCTTTCGAAGACTCTGGCAAGGAAAACCGGGTTTTATGGTGTTCTTGAATCTGCTGTCAGCAATACCAACACCAATTTTGAGATTTTTGATCAGTTTGGCCGCAACTCCGTTAAAACTAGAGCAGACAGGGACATTTTCGTGGTTGTCGGGGGTGTGCATTGATATAAGGACTTGCAACATACAAATGATAATTTCTAAATATGCGTAAATAAATACTTACGACGATTTTTCTTGGTTCAATCGGGCGTTTATTTACCAAAATTGCTGTTCGCGATACCAAAATGTGACGTCACAAACCACGTGATTGTGCACCGTGTATTATTCTAACTACTAGAATAAAAGTTATGACATTTTTCAAAATACTTTTTGAACATTCCACTTAGTGTGAATTATTCGTATCGTATCCCGGTTCACTAGATAAATAAATGATTTCTGTACCAACAAATTTGCATTTTTGATAAACATTGCTCCCAACCCGCACTAAAATAGCAACAGTAATCAGGTGTTGGTAATGCATCGATCTGAATTAGATTCGACTGAAACAGTCATAAGTGTATAATCACCGGGTTTTGTTCCCGCCTCTTAAGGTAATGCCATCTGATTTCATGTGAAGAGACAAAAAGTGTCACATATAACCATGGGCTAGATACCCTAGCTAATTCCGAATTGACTCAATAGATTTTTTTAACACGCCCGATGTACATCAAACTACTTGAATTACCAACCGGTTGTACATGATTAATCACTAGATGAATGGGTCATTCGTCGATGACGTCTATGAAACATGAATACATAGTTTTTTCAATATGTCGTTGACGTCATTTGAACATGGATACATTGTATTCAATATGTCGTTGACCTCATTGAAACATGGTTCCATTGTATTCAGTATGTCGTTGACGTCTTTGAAACATGGATACATTGTATTCAGTATGTCGTTGACGTCTTTGAAACATGGATACATTGTATTCTGTATGTCGTGGACGTCTTTGAAACATTGATTCATTGTATTCAATATGTCATTGACGTCATTGAAACATTGAAACATTGTATTTAGTGTTTTGTTGATCTGAGAAAAGTTATATACCGTACAAGTCGTGCGCTACGGTAACGACACATAAACGTTGAAAAGATGACAATAAACTCAAACTTTGATCATCTTTATTATCCAAACTACGTCAAGAACATGATAATTATGCACTATTTTAAGAAAAATGAATATGTACCGGACACATGAAGAGTACAATATTTACTTCAATAAATAATTATTTCATTGAACTTCTGTGCAATGACAATTATATAATGTTTAATTGATACTAATCTACTTAAGGTTGATTGTTTTAATCCCTAACGCCACCTAAATCCTGATTCCACGAGGGTTTGAGATTAGAGAATCGAGTTTTCCTTATGCTGGGTGTCTAGCAAAGGCATTCTCAGTACCAGTTATATTTCGTCTTTGGTATGACGTGGCCTTGGAATGAACCTGTGACCTCCCACACGAAGCGAACGCTCAACCACTAGGCTATCGAGGAGGTAGTGTATTCCACATATCAATCACAATCTATCAAATATACAAACAACGGGACAAGAAGCGACAGACGAGATCAACGTCATAATACTCGTGATAGTGTGCGTGATAACAATGATTCTGGTAACGACATCGGTGTTGGTGAAAGAGTCGCTCCAAATACTGGTAATCGGAATTCTGGTTGGACTCGTGTCGGTAATAGAGGCCGTAACGGATACGGCCAACGTCGTGGTGGTCAACAGAATCGACGTAGCTAGGTCACAGCGGGGTTTTGGAATGTACGGGGATGGAAAGCTGATTCAAGCTCCGATAATTCTATTTTACGGACTGCATGTGCTACTTTGAGTGGCTGTGACATTTTAGCTGTAGCTGAAACACATCTTTTATCTGACTCTGTTTTAAACATTGATGGTTTTAAATGGTTTGGTTTAAACCGAACCATGATTCATAAACGTGCAAAAACTGGCTCCGGTGGAGTTGGCTTTTTGATTAAAAACAGTATATGTGATGAATTTGACATAACTATTTTAGATAGCTCTTTTGAAGGTATTCTTTGGTTGGAAATGTGTCATAAATCTGATAATTATATATTATTTCCATGTGTATGTTATTTACCGCCAGAAAATTCTTCACGGTACGTTGATGTAAATGCTTTTTATGATAGTTTGTTGACAGATATATATCAATACCAAAATGATGGCATTTTATACCTCTGTGGTGATTTTAATAGTAGGTGTGGTCAGCTAGAGGACTATATAAGTGGTATCGATAAT
The DNA here is from genome assembly GCA_963678985.1 of Spisula subtruncata. Lineage (NCBI taxonomy): Eukaryota > Metazoa > Mollusca > Bivalvia > Venerida > Mactridae > Spisula > Spisula subtruncata. Next base: position 32,397,204 of record OY787673.1, on the reverse strand, counting down.
GTATCTCCACGTCATATTATTGATTTTAAAACGAACACTTACGGTGAAATATTTATTGAATTTTTGATTAATGTTAGTATGTGTATTGTAAATGGTCGAAACTACAAAAATAATGATTTTACCTCTGTATCAGTTAAAGGTCTATCTGTAGTTGACTATTGTGTAACTAGTTACGAAACACTGTCACTTTTTTCAGACTTTTCAGTTGTTACAACTGCTGATCTAATAAATCAGTGTGGACAAATAAACACTTTACTGTCAGGTAATTTACCAGATCATTCTATGTTAAAATGGAATATTAATCTTGAGTCTGTTTTGTCTGCTAGCAATTCTGATAAAATATCGGATGATTTTGTCGAATTTGATTCTTTTGATAAGTTTGATTGTTCAAATATTCATGAATCTTTTATGCTTGGTACAGATATTCTTGTTAAAGTTAATAGTACTATTGACGATATTGAACAAGGTTTTAAAACACAGAATGATATTGACTCTGCTTACAGTTCTTGGTGTACTATTTTAAAAGATAATATGTATAAGTCACTTCCATATAAAACCATTACTCCGGGCTCGAAAGGGAAATGTTTTCGTCCCGGAAAGCCGTGGTGGAATGATAGACTAGGTACACTATGGACTAATGTCAACAAAGCTGAGCGAAAATGGCTTTCTTGTATTAATACCAATGCTAAAAAGAAATTAAAAACTGAATACATTTCAGTTCGTAAGCAATTTGATCGTGAAGTACAGCGTTCGAAACGTTTACATTGGTATTCACTTCAAAATGATTTGATGGAAGAGTGTAACATTGATCATTCGAAGTTCTGGAAATCCATCGGGAAAGTAGGCATTGGTAATACTAGTCGCAAACTTATCCCTATGGAGATTCAGTTACCAGATGGCTCTACCTCTCAGTGTGTTACAGATGTGCTGGAAAAATGGAAAGCTGATTTTAGTACTTTATTGAATAAAAATCACGTAGCTAATCATGCTAGCCAGGATGATGGCAATTTTGTAGAACCTAATCATGAATCCTTTAATGATTATATATCTCTATTGGAAGTTAAGAAGGCATTAGATAGTGCTAAGAGAGGTAAAGCTAGCGGTATTGATGGTATTCCTAGTGAAGTGTTAAAAACTGATACCTCAGTCTTGTTTTTACATTCATTGTTTAATGCTTGTTTCATTAGTGGTTATGTACCATCAGTTTGGGGGAAGTCGATCATAAACCCGATCCCTAAATCATCTACTACTGATCCGAGAGACCCTCTTGCTTATAGAGGCATTTCACTGGCCTCATCTATGTACAAAATTTATTGTAGCATACTTAATTCTAGACTCAGTGTATGGACAGAAAATAATGGCAAAATCGTAGATGAACAAAATGGCTTTCGCAAGAATCGTAGTACTATCGATCATATTTCATCATTGTCTAGTATTTTGGATTGTAGAAAAAAACGCAGATTATCTACCTTTTGTGCATTTATTGATTTTAGCAAAGCTTATGATTTTATAAATAGGGACAAGCTTTGGAACCGACTAAAAGCTTCTGGTATTACTGGAAATATGTTTCGAGCTATAAGGAATCTTTATTCGTCAGTTTCGTCATGTGTCAGGGTGAATCATTTCAAGACAGAATGGTTTGACATTCATTGCGGATTAAGACAAGGCTGTGTCTTATCACCTATTCTGTTCAATTTGTACATTAATGATCTTGCCATATATTTGAAGTCGTTCAACATTGGATTAACTATTGATGACTGTTGTGTATGTATTCTTATGTATGCAGATGATATTGTTTTATTAGCTGAAACCAGTACAGATCTTCAAGTTCTGTTGAATGCTCTAAATGACTGGTGCTCGTTGAATGACATGGCTATAAACAGCACAAAAAGTAATGTTGTACATTTCCGACCGAAGTCTCTTGTAAAAACTGATATGATTTTTAAATGCGGTGATAATTTGTTAAATGTTGTTGATAAATATACATATCTTGGTATATTATTTAACGAATACATGGACTTTGAAATTACGGCTAAGGCTGTTGCCCAGAGTGCCAATCGAGCGTTAGGCCTTGTCATTGCTAAATGTAAGCTCCTAGGTGGTGTTCCATACAATGTATTTTCTAAGCTCTACGACTCAATAGTTTGGCCAGTTATAGGTTATGGCGCCGCTATATGGGGTCATAACAACTTTTCCTGTATAAATGCCGTGCAGAATAGAGCGATGAGGTATTTTCTTGGTGTTGGTAAATATACCCCCAACGCAGCTGTCATTGGTGAAATGGCATGGAGACCCTCGTCTGTGGAGTTGTATTTCTAACTTCTGGTGTAGATTGGGTAATATGGACGTTTCTAGGCTTAATAAGCGCATAGCACTCTGGGCAAACAGGCTAGCGGGTACAGCTTGTAAAAACTGGTTTTATTCTGTTAAGCACAAGTTATCGTCACTTGGTTTAACTGATCATATTGACATTGCTTTGCCAATTCCTAAATTAAGTTTTAAGAAATCAGTTGAAGAGAGTATGTTGAATCTTTTTCAAATTGATTGGCTCCATTCAATACAAAATGTATCTAGTACAAATGGAAGGGGTAGAAATAAACTCCGTACATACCGTTTATTTAAAAACACATTTACTGTTGAACCTTATTGTACCATGATTTTATCTTTTTGTCATAGGTCAGCATTTAGTAAATTTAGATGTGGTGTAGCCCCCATCCGACTCGAAACTGGAAGATACGAAAACTTGCCAATCAGCGAAAGGAAATGTCCGTTTTGTAATTCCGTAGAGGATGAATGTCATGTTATTTTAGATTGTAAGTTATATAATGATATTAGGGTGAAATTGCTGGCAAAAGCAATAGCAATCTGTGATACATTTGAAAATCTGCCTAATACTGATAAACTTGTCATTTTATTTACACATCCAGCTCTGATTAGGTTATGTGCCAAAACCTGCTTTGATATTTTAAAACGTAGATCCTTTTACCTTTGTAAATAATGTAACTTATTTATTTATTCATATTTCTTGTTTTACAGATCATATGTAGCAATTGTTATTCAGTTTATTTTCGATCTGATCGAAGGTGATAAATTTATTTTAAAACGTTTCGTAACTATACACATTAGTGTGATTTTGATTTTCAGTGTTTTATTTGATAGATATTTTAGGGCAGTTTTTATAATTAGAATAACAATGGTTACATAGATTTATATTGTAAATGTTTAATGAAATTGTGATTTGATAGTCTCTTATAATTCTTTTAGAATGGCTTCGTACTGTGATATATGTTTTGTAAATTGTATAGTTTATGTGTACAGAGATGAGACTTAAATAAAGATATATATATATACAACATAAAACAATACAATAACAATGTAGCAAGCAACATGAAAACAACGGCATCGTACGCAATAGTCTGGCATACATGTATCTCAAACCAACCCCATCACCCGTAATGGAGGACTTAGACAAGCCTATGTATATACGTGCACACCATAAAAAAATATAACATATTTATATTACATGACTTATACGCTGAAGTTTGTCAGCCGCTACATAACTATCAAAACAAGTTTTAGTAATAAGTTAATACTGTATCCCACAGACAATCGGGACCATAAAATCGTAAGCTTTAAGCACAAGTCCACGCACTTTCGGATAACCCCACGTATTTGTGTTCAATGAAGTTAATAAATATTTCATGCTTAATTTCTATTTCATTACTACAAAGCACAACAAAGCTACAGATAATGTATAGTATAGTATCATCACTATTGATAGTTAACAACAGGATGGTAATCAAATACAATAACATAATATTATGAAGCACTTGAAGTTAGAAGTGACACATTGTCTTTCGTATAGCGTTATAAGTGTATAAGTGTTGTATTATCAATGTTCGCCATGTACATGTCTACAATAATAGCAAATACCTAGCCTAACTGGAACACGCGTACTCTACTAGATGAACTGTAACCAACCAACAAACGACATTTCTGTCTATCATAACACAATGACCACGGAATAGATAACATGTCGTTACCGGAAACAAGTTCACCGATACTGTTGCCACCTCTATCAAACATAACGGCATTGTTAGAGTTAAGCCCGGCTACAAGTACGATATCATCCTCTGTGATACATACACATATTGCTCCATTCAGTCGTTGATCGCGTAACTCATTGATAACATCACCATTCTTGTTGCATACAATCACCCTATCCTCCCATGCTGCAACATACACTTTGCTGTCATCATTACTCACTGCTATATGGCAAGGGTCGTACTTAGTGAATAGTTTACGACCCTGAGAATCAGTTTCTATTTTCTTCACTAAACTACCTGATAGAGAGTACACATATATAGCTTTATCTCCAGGTATCCACAACTGATTACTACAAAACGCCATACCCCAATTTGTACCGTACTCTGCTCGCTTGAAATCATTTAAGGAAACCTTCCGTTGGTACTTGAGCGAGTTACTTACTGAAATGAAATGTACCGTATTATCTACAAGTCGTACAGCTACTTCAGTAGGTGACACGGAACAAAGTCCGATTGGTGTATCTTTTAAATCCAACCATTCCTTTACTTTGAGTTGATCATCAAGTCTCTTCAGTTTATTGTTCCAATAGTCAGTCAGTAGAATCGTTCCACCGGGAAGCTGACACATGTTGTTTATGAAACATTCCCTTTTGTCAGACTTTACTCTAACGTTTATATCTGTTCTAGATTTCACGATGTACTTACTACGTTGTACTGATACTGGTTGACTATCTCCTCGGATAATTTTCCCCATACGGTCTGACTTCTCAATAACATCACAGAGTGCAGCATTGGGTTCAAATTTCAGTGTCGGATGTTTCAATGCATTCGCCTTCCTCAGAAAGTTATTTGCATCTTTAAGGACAACTTGACCTAACTTCTCAGTGATAAACATTTGTTTACCATCTAGGTGAGATGTCAGGTCTGGCTTACTATTGTCAGAGGAAACAATCAGTGCATCTACGGTTGTAATATCGTCACTAATGTCATTCTCCAACATCTTCTCCTCTTTGTCAAGCTCAGCAATAATCTTCTGTTCAAGTGCATCAAGTTGTTTATTGAACTTCTTTCTCAATGTTTTGATTTCGTCAAGTAGACTGGCTTTCATTTTCTTTAGTTGCTTAAGGTCTTTGGACTTTTCCAACTTTGTAGTATGTAACTGCTGACTTACGCGGGTTATGTCTGTTACGAGTGATTGTAACTTAGACATGCTGGATTGATGCGCAACATCCGCAATATCTTTCACACCCGAACATGATCTGAAACATACATCAAACACGCTGTTCAATAACCACAATATAACACCTAGTATAAAAAAGTACTTTAAAATAACAGTGAGTACAAACTTTCGCAGTTCTAAGACTCCGACGGTATTTGTTCTTATTAATAGTTTAAACACGTTGGCGGCTCCTTAATTTGCGAATATCTACTATCCGCGAACTCCACGAATTTTAATTGCTCGAAATAATCGTTTGTTTACAGTAAGATTACTAGGTTTAAATAAGGCGACTTTGTATGTTCGAATAAATGCAGGTTGGTTACTTGTTTAGAATACTTTTTTAGATAAGATAAGACGATTATTAAAGCATTCAACTGTATAGCTATATACTCATATATAATATCGTTGAATAGTATAAAAATGGTATTAGTCCAGCAATAATGTCTCCAAAAAATCATTAATTTTTGGAGAAAGTTGCCAAACTTGGTATATACATTGAGGAAACATATTAGAACATTTTTGTCATGAGACCCATCTCGTATCTGCCATTATGGTTGCCATGGCAACCATTTTTAAAGATGGCCGCCAAAAACGGAAAAATAGGTATATATCTTATATAACGCATGATAACAACGCAAATATGAGTATTTGTAAAGTATTTTTGTTAGAAATAACTTAATTAACATTTGACTTATACCTATAACTAAAAATATTTTTGAAATATCTAAAATGGCCGACAAAATGGCCGCCAAATTAGAAATATTCTATATAATAGTCTTTAGGTATACTGATACTATATCGTTAACATTTATACTGATAGTTCTTGAAAAAAGCTCTTTAAATGTATTCCAGTTTACTTATTAATTAGTGGATAAACCAGATATTTTATTCTAGGCACTTAAATTTCATTATAAATATGCCTCGATCTAAGAAAAAGGCCCTTAATGACATTGACAGAGCAGGGCACAAAATGCACATAAATGTTTTATGTTATATCCTGCCACATAAATGTAGCCTTGTAACATAATTAATGTGGAGTTTTATTCTAACAATTGAGACCTATATATTTTTAGGGTAAAACATGACACACTACAAACAAAAGTGAGGATTTTTGGAATCGGCTATTGGTCAAGATACGATATTTTGAGGTACAATAGTGTAAAATGTAAACAAATTTGATGATTTTTGGAATCGGTTTACTGTAATACCATTTATTATGTTATATGATTATAAATCAATAGGATGGACACATGTTGTCATCCTGCTCATGATATTGCTAATCTGGTGCCTAAATGTTTTGTATTTTAAGACATCTTTTAGGCAAAACATTGGAAATATAAACAAAAGTAAGGATTTTAGGATTGGCCACGATGGCATTTATAATCGTTTTAACTGCAATTAGTTTCTAGTAACTTAAAGTTTAGTATATCAAATAATATATCATCGTTTATGATTACTGACTGATATTTTGGGGTAAAAACGTTCAAAATATAAACTAAAATGGTGATTTTTGGAATCGATTTACTAAAATGGCATCAATCACATTATTTAGTTATAAATTACTAACATAGACGTGTGCAGTTTTTCCACTTAAGGTATTAATAATCTAGTTTCAAAATGACCGGAGTCTTGGGATATATTTGTGGTGAAACAGTCCAAAATATAAATAAAAGTGAGGAGTTTTGGAATCTATCGATCACAAAGTTCGAAAAAAGAAACACTGAAGTTCCACAACAAGAAACTATGAAATTCCATGAAAAGTTGAAAACCATGCTTTCATATCGGCCAAATATCGCTATATATATTCTCCACACAAGCTACATTTACAGCAATTGCCATCATAATATCTCATTCAAAGTAATTTGATAGTAAACTGATACTTTTTTTAAGTAACTGTGGCTTTGACCCCAAATGCTCCACTTATATATGAGCCGTACTCCAGGAAAACCTGCTGATCATGTAATTACTGTATAAAACAAGGTTTTGAAAAGGCTCTACAATAAGTGAAAAAATGTATGTATCTGTTGATTCTACTTTAAGTAATTTATCCATATAGTACTAATAGTATATATTAGCTTTAAATTTCCTCATGAATTATGTTGAAACAATATACTTTGTTGCCATGGTTACCAATTTTGGAAAAATAATTCAATTAAGAAAAACTGAGAGTAAGCTGTTTAAAACAATAGTAGCCTTGCTCTAAATGCAGCATATTTCTATTATGATATACATGTACGAGGGGTGATCAATATATTCGAGGACTTTTCATCTAGCAATTTCTTATTGGCAGCAATGCTCAAAGCCATTTAACATCATTTGGAGTAAGATGTCTCCGACCGAATGCACTAATAAAATTATTTGATTCATACAAATGGCGCGTGACGTTGGACGTCACGCGACGTCATTCCAAGCGTCACCGTCGGAGCAGCACATAGCTCTTTTCTGGACTGATACCCGGTCCCATGTATGAGACTGGTTGTCTTTTATTACTGAAATAAGCAGTTAATAGCCGATTCTGGAATGTGAGGTGGAATAAAAAGACTATCTATGCGTTATTGGAAACAAAACTCGGAAAAGGGCGGTTGGCTTTACAAAATTTGATTATTTCAATTAAGACTGAAAAATGACCTATCAGGTTTAGGACGCAATATCGAAATAATCCTTTTGATTTGGATTCAACGATTTTATGTGTTGTAGCCTATACTAGTCTTCGTTTTTGCCAGTTACATTTGATTGAGATCTGTACATCAAATTTTGCAGAATTTAACGGAAAATGTCCCTAACGTGGTGTTATTTTTGCTGTTTAACCTTATTTTATCGATTCAACCGTTTGGCAGAGACCCTACATTCACATAAACAACGGAATCATATGAAAATGGCTAATTGGGAGCGCACAGAATCCATGCACAATTTAGTCAAGTCATTTTGGAGGTATCGCGAGGAATTTATAAGTTTCGCGTTAATTTTCATAGCGTGTCGTTTCTCAGAAATAACGTTACGCCCGAAATGCTCGACGGTGCGCGCTTCACCATGGTTACAAAAATTGACGTCATAAAATAAATAGTGACGTCATTATAAATAAAATTAGACAAATCGCGAGATAATTGATTGATCTACATCAGCGTGTAATTTCATTACGCTAGTTCCATTAATTCAAAATCGAGAAGGAAAGTCCTCGAATATATTGATCACCCCTCGTATATTCTAAAAATCAGAACATAATTTTAAACTGTGACACTATTTTGAGCATTTTGTGTCAAGAATTGGTCATATGGTGTTATTATGAAATACTTTTTACAGTAACGTCAAATGACGTTCGAATGGCATTCGCGACGTCAGACAAAAAACTTTGAATATGGACTTTACAAAAAAACAGCTGTAACTTCCTCAAAACTCAAGATTTTAAACAAATTCTTTTGAATTATTCTTAATTGGCATTAGTCTTTATAACTATGAAACATCTCAAAAATATGTTTCTTGTCAAAATAGCACATTTTCCTGGAGACTTGCTTATATATAAAACATACGTCTTCTTGCAAGGTACATGTACACAATTAGTAAACTCAAGGTTTGTCATTTTATAAAAAATGAACCGGTCAAAGCTTAAACAGTTTTCAAGCTAGATTAATAAAACTAGTCATGTGGATAGGGATTAATAAGCAGATTATAAATGTCAATTTGTGTTTTAATCAGACAACAATTGCGGTTGCCATGGTAACAAAAATATAGAAAAACCAAACAGGTGGCTTATATATTGCTTGTAATTCGTATGTTATTGTTATTATTAAGCAGAAACTGATTGTTTATTTCATCAACGTTGACCTTGATCCCATTAACACCTATTTTGATGGAAAGTATCATCGCGAAAGCTATCTATAGACAAAGTTTCATTCATATATGTCATTCTTGACTAAATATAGTCAGCGGAAACCGATTTTCTATTTTTAGTAACAGTGACATTGACCCCAAATGTCCCATTTTTTATTCCAATGTGTATCATCGTGCAAGCAACGTATATAGCAAGTTCCATCCAAATATCTCATTCTTAACATAAGTTACTGAGCAAAAACCGATTTTCTATTTTTAGTAACCGTGACCTTGATATTAACCCCACTAATCCAACATTTTATTTTTGTAGCGTATTGAGTCAAGCTACTTATACACCAAGTTTTACCACGATATCCAATTCTAAACTGAAGTTATTGGGTGATAACTGTCATTTGAGCATTTTGGCGGCCATTTTGAAAACCGTTGCTACGACAACCAACGAAAATATTTTACGTGGGTCTTATGAAAAAAATGTTTCAAATAGACCAAGAAACACTTGTACCAAGTTGGGTAACTTTCTCCAAAAAATAATGTTTATTGGACATTATTGCTGGACTATATGTGAAAATCCGACAAGGAAGGTTACACTCAACCCAACCAGCCGAGCACAGATTTCAGAAACACCACGACACAACTACCCTGAACAGTGCCCACAGAAACCCATGCCAAAACGTTGACCAAATGAGGCACAACAACCCCGGGGCGTGACCTAGATCAAAACACTAAGGACAGTGACCAGGTCTGTGGGGTATGATTCACAGACCCCCATCAAACCAATAGACGGGGGAAATAAATGACGTTACCCTTGTTGTTAGTTGTTACCCAAACTATAATCAAATCCTACAACGGTTAACCATCACTGTCAAGTCGATCTACGTACACCCGCCAAATGAATAAAGTCATCATTGAATACTTCACCATATCAACTCAGATGAAGATGTTTTATATCCATCTACCATGAGTTTTCTTTTGAGATCAACATTTCTTAAATGAGTTTAGACAAAACAGTTATTAAGCGAGCCTCTGGCGAACTTAATAATTCTTTGTGACAATGTTCTTCGATTTTTTATCACATGGGACTTCATGGTGTTTATGTGATGAAATAAATTCGTACATACTCATGACGGGTACACTATTGATTTAAGGACATTCGTTCCATTTCAATTGAGTGACAGTTTAAAATCGCAATCCTTAGAAGTATCTCAAGCATCTAACTATCATGATCAAAACTTTTGTAAAAGTGTACAATTGGTATGGTAATACATTTTCATGTCTTAAAGTCGAGATAATTCTGAATATTAAATCCAAATTGACATTATTTATAGAAATATCGAAGAAAGTACTGATGAGGCCTTACGAACGATTTATCCCAAATAGCATTAAACACCAAATCTCACGAATTGGTTAAAACGTTTGTAAAACGTAGTACAATGCACTCAAACATATCAAAGCTAGTTAATATTTTAAAGCCTCACCCCGAATGATCTAGAAGAAGGTTCTTTTTTTTATTTCTTAATGGTATTGACTAGCAATTGCAGGAGAAACAACCCTTAAACTGGTAACAAGTGTGATTATAATCATTTTTTAAACACGCAGTATCACGAAAACTAATGACAACGGATGCAAAACGTAGACTCATTTTGTAACCTCCCCTGATTTCAGTATTTCTGAAATCAGTAAAAGTTCAATTAAAAAATTTAGCAGAGAAATCGTCATGACATTTGCGATGAAACTTCTATAATTGTTACTGTACTTGATGCATATTAGAAAACCGTATGTTGTTCTACGACTTTTAACGTTAAACATATTTGTTTAAAAAACATATATCTTACAAAGTATATAATAAACTTTACGGTTGGATTCCTAACATGCGTAATATCATTAAATGCAAAGTTTTATGCTTTTTAACCGAAAATCTCTCGGTAAAATATATTTTTCAATTTTTAGGGGTTGTCCCTAAATCTAAGAATATCTTAAAAACAAGCCGAGCAAAACTGATGGAAATTTTCCAAATGATTGGCATAACTCTGATCTTCATAAAAATAACAGGTTTTATATACCTTGTATAGAAAAAGTAAAAAAGAACGAATGTCCTTAAACAATTTATCATTTTCATCGTAATTTATAATTATACATTTCATCAATGATGTACCTACCTATGTTCCTTGGCGATACATCGGCAACAATACACCATATCATGTGTACCACAATGCATCTCGATATCCTGGTCCGGATGATAATGACATTTAGCAACAACCTGAACTGGAATCGTGGTTGGTGCAGCTGTTTTTGCTTGGCTCATTGAGGCAACGCTAACTAATTGATGTGTCTTCATGTTCCGGACATGATATCGTCCACACGTATTACACAGAAACTGCTGGCAGTTTTTACAAAAGTCAGTCGCTTCCTGTGTCCTACCATCGTCACGGCATTGAGAATAGTCCAGCAATAATGTCCAATAAACATTAATTTTTGGAGAAAGTTACCAAAATTGGTACAACTGTTCCTTGGTCCATTTGAAACATTTTTTTCATGAGACCCACTTAAAATATTTTCTTTGGTTGCCATGGCAACGGTTTTCAAAATGGCCGCCAAAATGATCAAATGGCGGTTTTCGCCCAATAACTTCAGTTTAGAATTGCATATCGAGATGAAACTTGGTGTATAAGTTGCTTGACTCAATATGCCACTAAAAATAAAAAAATTGGGTGGGTGGGGTCAATATCTAGGTCACTGTTACTAAAAATAGAAAATCGGTTTTTGCTCAATAACTTCCGTTAAGAATGAGATATTTGGATGAAACTTGCTATAAACGTTGCTTGTAGGATGATACACATTGGAATAAAAAATGGGACATTTAGGGTCAAGTTCATTGTTACTAAAAATAGAAAATCGGTTTCTGCTGACATTATTTAGTCTGGAATGACGTATATGAATGAAACGTGGTCAATATATAGCTTCCGAGAAGATACTTTCCATCAAAATAGGTGTAAATGCGGTCAAGGTCGACGTTGATAAAATAAAAAGCCAGTTTCTGCTTAATAATAACAATTAATTACGAATTACAAGCAATATATAAGCACCCTGTTTGGTTTTCTATATTTTTGTTACCATAGCAACCGCAATTGTTGTCTGAATAAAAAAACAAATTGACATGAATAATTTGCTTATTAATCTGTATCCACATACCAAGTTTCATCAACCTAGCTCCAAAACTGCTTAAGCTATGACCGGATCCAGATTTTATAAACGGACAAAACCTTGAGTTTACTATGTTATGTATATAAGCCAGTCTCCAGGAAAACCTGCTATTTTCACAAGAAACATTTTTTGTGATGTTTCACAGTTATAAAGACTAATGCCAATGAAGCATGATTTAAAAGAAATTGTGTAAATATCTTGAGTTTTGAGGAAGCTACAGCTATTTTTGTAAAGTCAATATTCCGAGTTTTTTGCCTGACGACGTGAACGTCATTCGAACGTCATTTGACTGTAAAACGTATTTCATAATTACATCATAAGATTAATTCTTGACATAAAATGTTCAATATAGTGTCACATTTTAGAATTATGTTCTGATTTTTAAAATATGTATCATAATAGAAACATGTTGCATTTAGAGAAAGGCTACTGTTGCTTTAAACAGCTTACTCTCAGTTTTTCTGAATTGAAGTATTTTTCCGAAATTGGTAACCATGGCAACAAAGCATATAGTTTCAACTTAATTTATGAGGAAATTTAAAGCTAAGATATAGTACCATATGGATAAATTACTTAAAGTAGAATCAACAGATATATACATTGTTTCACTTATTTTAGAGCCTTTTCAAAACCTTGTTTTATACAGTAATTACATGATGTCAAGTCAGCAGGTTTTTCCTGGAATACGGCTCATATATAAGTGGAGCATCAGGGATCAACGTCACAGTTACTTTAAAAGAGTATCAGTTCACTATCAAATACTTTGAATGAGATATTATGATGGCAATTGCTGTAAATGTAGCTTGTCTGAAGAATATATAAAGTATTTTACGCCAGATTATTTGGCCGACATGAAAACATGATTTTCAAATTTTCATGGAATTTCATATTTTCTTGTTGTGGAACTTCAGTGTTTCTTTTTTCGGATATTTCAAACAATGCAACGTTAACAAAAATATATGAGATGGTGACCTAAGAGTGTAACACAAATTTTGTAACAGTAATCAAGGAAATGGGGCCCACTTGCAGTGTTAACCTCATTTGATTAGCAGACTTGAAGCCCTGTATAATTTCGAAAATGTCCAGGCCACACCAGGTACTAGTATTTGAAAATATGACCATGTAAAGCCATCTCAAACAATATGATCTACTCAAAATACAATATGCAGCGATTCCATGCCTGTGTGGTATTAATCATTATGCCTAGGTCTCACTGAACATTTTTATCCTGACAATAAAGATACCTAGTTTGGTCGGGCACAGCAATTCCTCGTCAGAAATTCCTTTCTTGGCGACACGTTGTGTTTTTTCCTGTCTTAGCAATGATTTTGGTAGATAACGGCTCTTTGTGATACACATCATTGCCTGATACATAATTGCTTGGAGTAGGTTGTTTCATTTACATTTTTTGTGTTTTATTCCAAAGAATTGCATTTTACACAAGTTATTTCATACATAAATGTTTTGATGTATTAAGCAAATTGTTACTACCAACCAAATGCAATGAGTTTTTAACGAATACGATGCTTAATAATTATGTGGTCTTCAGCTTCCAAAAATACTTAATTACTGTTTATAGTAAGTAATGTTTTGCCCAAAAAAGATAACATAACATATGAACAACTTTTAGAACAGATTATTAATTTCTTAATATACGAAAAGACAACATGTGCCTATCGTAGTGATTAATTATAAAATAGCACAGTTTGTGGTGTTATGACATTGTGATCATTAGATTCCAAAAATCCTCACTTTCATTAATTTTATATTTTTGACTGTTTCACCCCAAATATATCCTAAGACGCCAGTCATTTTGAAACTAGATTATTAATATCTTAATAGGAAAAACTGCATTTGTCTATCTTAGTGATTTATAACTAAATAATGCGATTGGTGCCATTGTAGTAAACCTATTCCAAAAATCCCCATTTTAGTTTATATTTTGTACGATTTTTCCCCAAAATAGCATTCAGTAATCATTTATGATAATATATTATTTGATATACTAAACTTTAAGTTACTACAAACGAATTGCAGTTGTTTTATAAATAATACGATTTTAAATGCCATCGAGGCCAATCGATTCCTCAAATCCTCACTTTTGTTTATATTTCCAATGTTTTTGGCCAAAAATGTCTTAAAATACATAATATTTATGCACCAGATTAGCAATATCATAAGCACGAAGACAATATGTGTCCATCCTATTGATTAATAATCAAATACCATAATAAATGACATTACAGTAAACAGATTCCAAAAATCATCATTTTTGTTTTCATTTTGTAGTATTTTACCCCAAAATATCGTATCTTGACCAATAGCCGATAATTTCGTATGCTATATAATACTATAAGATACTAAACTTATATTGCAGGGGTTTTCAATAAAATACTACTATAAATGACATTGTTGTCTGCCAATTCCAAAAATCCTCACTTTTGTTGGTAGTTTCTCATATTTTACCCCAAAAATACAGGTCTCAAGTGTTAGTATAGAACTCCACATTAAGTATGTTACAAGGCAACAATTATGTGGCAGGATATAACATAATACATTTATATGCATTTTGTGCCCTGTTCTGAAATTCGCAGAAAATGGTGACGTAACTTAAAAACTCAATTTTCTCAATTTCATGTCATGTCATTAAGGGCACTTTTCTCAGATCGAGGCTTATCTATATTGAAATTTACCTCCCTAGAATAGAATATCTGCTTTATCCACTAATTAATAATTAAACTGGAATACATTTAACCAGATTTTTTCTAGAACTATCAGTATAAATGTTAAAAATATAGTATCAGTATACCTAAAGACTATTATATAGAATAATTCAAATTTGGCGGCCATTTTGTCGGCCATTTTGGATATTTCAAAACGATTTTTCGGTTAAAGGTATCGGGTAGATGTTAGTTAAGTTATCTCTAATAAAAATACTTTACAATTACTCATAATAACGTTGTTATCATGCGTTATATAAGATATACACCGATTTTTCGTTTTTGGCGGCCATCTTTAAAAATGGTTGCCATGGTAACCATAATGGCAGATACGAGATGGGTCTCATGAAAAAAATGTTCCAATATGTTTGCCAAATGTATATACCAAGTTTGGCAACTTTCTCCAAAAATTAATGATTACTCGATTTTTGGAGACATTATTGCTGGACTAGAACAAGCGTGGTCAAAAAGCGCTTCCGATCCACCTTTCAGTTTCCTAGAGAGATCACCTTCTGCCATTGTCTGTAATGTAAGTTGATATTGTAGTATGTTAAGGGTTATAACAATACATGTATACTTACTACTTTTGGATTGCATTAGACATGTACACTATGTATACTGACAGTAGAATTAAACATGCCAGTATAGAGTTCAGAAATGCACAACATATACAACATTATAATAGGCCCAATAACATATATGCGAATATTAGACAATCGAAAAAAAAAATGTTATATTTTCCTGACTCACAGTGCATAAACTCATTTCAAAATGGTCAAACGACGGTCGTTTGACGGGTCTATGGTACAAATGTTGGAATATCGTGAGTCTGTTGTGTGACAGAACATGTCACCGTATACCATCGACGTAGAGTTTTGGACAGGTTTAAAATTCAGCTACATAATAAGATATTGAAGTTATCTGAATGCTGTCATACGTGCGTATTTTAAAACGACATACTTTAATAGCCACGTACAATAGACACTCACTTTATTGCATACTAGATTATATAAACTGATAACATTAAAGATATACTTATCAAAATGTCTGTGTATCTCAATACTCGAAACATATATATCAGTACACAAGATAGCCATTAATTGGAAATAGGATTGGCGTGTTTTATCTTTTAAATACTTATCCATAGACAATGACCGCCTTTTAACTAATTTATACAAATAGCCATAACAAAAAGTGTTTGTTAAACACTGATCCTATAATCCTTGCATTCCATAAATAGTGATTATGTTCAACACATGCATTGTTTCTTGTATGTGCTTCTCAATTCTTGATTAACATCTCAATACCACTTATCGCGTTTGAAACAAGCAAACCACAAAATGCATCCTGATACATTCATTAAACATGTTTTACAGTTGAATGTTAAGTAAACAAGTTCCGCGTTTGACACAAGCAATCCATAAAATGCATCAAGATACATTCATTATACATGTTTATTTCAGTTTATTATTCAGCAAGCAAGTATTTTTGTATTTGCAAAATATTGATTATTGTTAGAAAAGTTTGGTTACACTTTATGATTGAACATATACAGCTTCTGAAATCTATTTTTGTACGACATTTTTTTGTATTTTATTATCGTACGATGGACATAACTCATCTGTTTATCGTTGGCCTATCGTAAGTACAGTATTCTGTCCTACCCTACGAGCGGCGCGACGAATGCGCAATATTTCCTATCTTTGTATCGTTAACCCGTATATTCCCTATCTTTGTATCGTTAACCTGTATATTCCCTATCTTTGTATCGTTAACCCGTATATTCCCTATCTTTGTATCGTAAACCCGTATATTCCCTATCTTTGTATCGTTAACCCGTATATTCCCTATCTTTGTATCGATAACCCGTATATTCCCCATCTTTGTATCGTTCACCCGTATATTCCCTATATTTGTATCGTCATAGTCCCGTATATTCCCTATCTTTGTATCGTAAACCCGTATATTCCCTATCTTTGTATCGTTAACCCGTGTATTCCCTATCTTTGTATCGTTAACCCGTATATTCCCTATCTTTGTATCGTGAACCCGTATATTCCCTATCTTTGTATCGTGAACCCGTATATTCCCTATCTTTGTATCGTGAAACCGTATATTCCCTATCTTTGTATCGTGAACCCGTATATTCCCTATCTTTGTATCGTGAACCCGTATATCCCCTATCTTTGTATCGTTGACCCGTATATTCCCTATCTTTGTATCGTGAACCCGTATATTCCCTATCTTTGTATCGTGAACCCGTATATTCCCTATCTTTGTATCGTGAACCCGTATATTCCCTATCTTTGTATCGTTGATTCGTATATTCCCTATCTTTGTATCGTGAACCCGTATATCCCCAATCTTTGTATCGTTATAGACCCGAATATTCCCTATCTTTGTAACGTTATAGACCCGTAGTACGTCCGTGGTATGATACTTGTGAACGTCCAACATAATTACCTATATCAGACATACGTCGGTAGATTTCGACATAGAATCTCATGTGTCGTGCGATGAAGACATACTTATGAGAGGGTTTAACGAATGCCAATGTAATTACATGGTACGATGAATCAATATAAAAACAACACGACAGTTGTGGTGACATGGATTAAGAGAAACTTAACAATAAACACTCGAAGCAAAGCATACTTCAAAGTCAATATCCAAAACAAGCTGTTCAGTTGAAATATACTTAGCAACTTTTCTAAGTCCACACTTATATTGTTGAAGATAATTTTGTCATAGTCGCTTGTAGTCATCTGAAATTTGGAGATAAATTGCGTGTGTTATAGGCTTGTAGAATTGAACAACAAAAAGTCGAGTTCGATTAAAATGTATGGCATGAACACGCATATAACATAAGAACAAAAGAACGTAAAATTCGCAAATAAAGATTTTGATATGTTGGATGACCACCATGTAGTCGGACGTTTCTATAGACAACCAAGGACGCGAGTTAGAAGCAACGAAAAGACTCATTGAACTTTACCGTCTGAACTCAAAGTTAGCATTCGTATTCGGCGTAGAGCGTTTTTACGTCATAACGTAACAATCAGCATAATACGACAAGCAAACTATACGTTTACCTTGAATTAAACACCCATAGACATTTACACGTTGAAAAGCAATCAGGCGTGGATGCTAAGATAATTATTCTTGATTTTCGACACAAAATGTTACGTACTGACGTCACTTAATATTTTCTGACATCATTTGACGCATAACTGTTATAACTAAATCATTTTAAAACTGTTTTTCATACACGATTAGTCATTGGACATAAAGTGATGGTATTTGAAACAAACTCCATGGATATATAAACGCGTGGCGTCAAAAAAACATAAACTGCACGCCAATCTTGTGACGAACAAACGACGTGACTTACGACCAATTCGTTCCGTGGATTATGATGCATTTGTTGTACAAACTTCACATAAGAAATTTTGCCACTTCGCTGTATATAATAAGAAAGTTATGGATCAATGAAAACGAGGACTTATAAAAGTTGTTAAGTATATTTGTTATGGGCGTTCGCGACAGTATAACTTATAACACTTTTATTAAAAAACATTTACTCTCATTGACAGCTTTTCTTTAGTTTATTAAACAGAACAGAGCAGAAAGTATATTAAAGACAACGGATACATAGTGTAGAGTCTAACATAAAAATGTATATGCATTATATATAAACACTACATTCATAGAGATAAAAGAAAAAAGAAAATAAAGACATCCATGTATATAACATGATTACGAGGACAGAAACTACTATAACAGTCCAACCAGGGATACCTGACAATGACGTCATGTTGTGTTTACAATCAAATGTTTTCTTTATATATCGTCTGCAAAAATGTGGATTTTTAGTATATTTGTTTACCTATAATCTGCATGAAATATTGGCCGAGAGAATAACGGTGCAGTATTAGTAACTAAAACATTCCGAGTTCGAACCCCGTCAGCAGAACTTTTTACGCTTATTTTTGTTTTATTTTTTTGCAATCGCATATAAAGTATGTGTACAGAATGCTGCTTGAGTAAATAAAAACACCTTTGCTTTTCACTCATGTTCAAATGGCTTTATTTAATAGCCAAGAACAAGTTTTAAATGATAATAGGGAGTCTTTGAATAATTAAGAGAAGCCAACAGATATCCCATACACGTTTTAAATTACCTGTACAAGAATTCTACGGGGGGTCTACTCTTAATATTAATAAGACAAAATATTTTATTTTTCAAAATATATATCTTATCAAATTATCCAAGGGTAATACAAGAAAAAAGTAATATAGTTATGGCTATCGCCAGCTTTGAACTTAGATTGCTTGGGTGAGAGTCAACAAACACATCCACAGAACCATGCATTGCTTGAAATATGTGAATTGGTAAGGACATACTTCTATATAGTATGATCCTCAATCTTTTTGGGGATATACCCAGCTTATTTATAGAATGTTTACGAAATGACGTCACTGTCAAAAATCGTTGGTCGGATAGTAGTGAAATTCGATTACATTAATTTCTTACTATAAAAGCCTTATATTTGTATAAATTATAGGGAGCTTTATTAAAACAGAATTATTGCTAGTTGGATGCATTTTAATTAACTTAAAAACGCTTGATCTATGGAAAGAATACTTTTGGATATAGGATATTAGTAGATTTCTGTACACACCATATAAGAAGACGCATTAATAACAGATTGATGGACTTGGCAGGAAATTACTCGGTATATATGAACATACAGGCGATTTTATATACATGGAGTAAAGCATAACTTAAATATATAAAGTTGGGAAGCCGATGAAACAGTTTAAATATCATAAACTCTATTTATTATTGAGTTAAATCTAGAGTTAAATGCTGTAATTAATTGAACAATTCATCGGTGTAACACAAGGTGCATTCTTGTCCCCATTTTGTGTCAAGCCCGCATGCGGTGAGTGATACATTATAACTAGTCACCACTTTGGTGTAAGTATGTGCGTCCGTCCATTTTATCCGCACCATAACTTTGCAATGCTTTGACCAAGCTTGCTTATATTTTGCATGAGTGTTCACCTTCATGAGGCGGAACGTCCTCTGTGAGCACCAGGGCACTGTTTTACTAACAATGCGTAAATGTCGCGTATATTTACGCATAGATATCTACCTTACGCAAACTCGTAAGTGTGTTTTACTAAACGATCGCAAGTACTCGCATACATTTACGCAAAAAATATTGAAGATTGAACGTAATTCGGGACACAATATAACCAATATAACAAATATAACGGGTACCAGAATGAATAAATATGCGTCAAGATTTGATGATTAATCACGCCTAAAACAACAAGTGACGGTCAAAAACAACTAACGACGGTCTAAAATAACATGCGACGGTCAAAAATCATCAGTGCGTGTTAAAAACTCTTCACTTACGTTCATATTTGCCATTTAGGGTTGCCCAGCCTTGGCGTAGAAATAAGCTAAAACTTACGACAGAATGTGAACTAAAATATCTTTGTAAAACGCATTTACGCAAATATTATCGACGTACGCAATATTTTAGGAAATCTTAGGTTTACACTAGCGTAAATGCTTTGATATAACAGTGCCCAGCTTCCTATCTTAAAGGTCAATGTCAAAGTTGGCGAAAATGTCATATGTCATATTCATGCTTGTCCAGATCTATCTCTCTTGTATTTTGCATGAATGTCCTTTCATACAGTTAACATATAGGTGGTTGAGATACTTAACATGACGATGCTAAAATTGCGACTTGTAGTGACTATACAAGGTTTTCCCATGATTTGACATAGTGACCTAGGTTTTTTTTACCTCGGTAGCACCCATATCTGATTCGACCTAGATTGTTATATGATGATCATTGTTATAAAATTTCATAAAGATTAGACACAGATTGCGACCTCTAGTGAATACACATGAGTTTTCTTTGATTTAGCCCAGTGATTTTGCTGTTTTACCCTGATTTACCCTGATTTACCCAATATCGAACTTCACCTAGGTTTTGTTGAGATGGTCATTGTGACCAAGTTATAGAAGGATTATGAGATCTCTAAGCTCGACAAAATAATCAAATACTAAACATGTCCCGATGTATTTGCATCAAAAGTAACACACATCGCGAAAACATGTGACAATTCTATGTTATAAGCATATATATCAAAGTGCTACGAATATTTACTCCGGACATTTTGTACAGTGTTAAGGTTTGCTTTACGCAACATTAACAATTTTGTGTTGCAATTAGTTTATGGTTAACATTGATAATGACTCGCCATTTTGCTGTTTGGAGGATTATCTAACCTATTTCGTATGCAGTTAGTACCTGAGTTTGCAAATGATTTGGCAATGTACGAGCATTTGGTCAAACCTCAATATTCGTTTAGCTCATTGTTATGTCTTAATTTTGACTTCAAGTGTAAAGTATCTCTATGTTAATACTACTAAGGCGTGGTGGTACGAGTCCTGCTCTAGTACATCTTCCATTTGTCGTCAAACGTGCAAAACAATGATGGTATTTTGAATACCAATATGACAAATTAAAAATGCACAGTATACTATTGAATAAAAGTTCCCTAGTATCACATTATATAATCTCTGTTTTGATTAAGGGGTAATTAATAATAACCTTTCTATTTAAAGTACACATGGTTTCGGACATGATCATTCAAAACGTTACTATCTGCAATGAATATTCAACATTCCATTGATTTAGATAGCCTAATGTTATGGTATTATAGACGTGGAAGTACTTCAGGGTATCATCTGACGGAGGGCAAAGGCTTGATGTTGAGAATAGGCTTACCGTAATGTTACTGTAACCAAATTCAGGGACAACACCACCTCGTTGTGATTATTGAAGATGCACTAGTCAATCGAAACACCAGCTCTCTCAACCCAAGGCAGTGGAATGTAAGTGTATACATTTATGATTTACATTTAATATTAATAATGTTCCTTTTAACTTCCCTGCCAATACTGTATATTTATGGTATATTTGAAATTGAAATGCCAATATATAATCCTTGATCCTGCTTACCCGGTGAGCGTTGATAATAAATAATCGATATTCATTCAAAATATATTTTCAGTCCGCCCCAGTTTTGTTATCTTTACAGCAAATATGCCCTAATAAATCAAGCCAAATTGTCGGGTTTTGTTCCAGATTTACGACAAAGGTATTTCATCCTACCACTAGGCCTTTATCCTGCCAAATTCACCCATAGTGTAAACTAAAGCTTTATTTCGTTATGTCAGCTTTAAACGGTCATGTGGTCACGTAATAATGGGACTTTTTTCGACCCCCACTTCAACCATGCCATTCAGTGTTGACGACGAACCTTACATACTTAATTATTGGAGCCGAGCCGGGTATACGTAATCATAATTACGTCGTAGGCTTATTTTAATCTATTTATACAGTCTAAGAATCTATTTGACAAGGGTAACATTCTCGTCCTTCACTTTAAAAACGGGAATTAGCTGTGTGGCGTCATCACAATACCGGATTTCTAGGACGCCATATTGATTCATTTTGACGAGAAGCGATTTTGAAACACAAAATACACTTACAGACAGTGAATGCTTTGTTAAATTACAGGTTTGTGTTCATTGATCATATTTAAATTGAAGCGCCTTATCAAATTATCGTTCAGATTTTCAGATTCGGCCTTTAAATATGGAACTAGAGTTTAGTTCGAGCCCTCGTCAAGCCAATGGTTCAACACCGTTACGCAAGGGTTTTTGTTCGTATTTTAAAGTTTTAAGACTTGTTTTTTAATGAATAAAATCATGTATAGTGTTTAAAACATGTATCAAGATAAATATAACACTAGGATTAGTGTCTTAAAAACTTGAATTTATTGGATTCGTCTCCGGATGGCTCATACGGCTCAGCAAGCGTCGCCGTATAAACCTTCCTACAACTCATCTAATAAAACCAAGAGTACATCTAGAAACGCAACACTGGGTTTAGTGTCAACATATACTGAGTACATCTAGAAAGACAACACTGGGGTTAGTGCTGAGTACATCTAGAAACACAACACTGGGGTAACTGTCAATATATACTGAGTGCATCTAGAAACACAACACTGGGGTAACTGTCATCATATACTGAG
Organism: Spisula subtruncata; assembly: GCA_963678985.1. NCBI lineage: Eukaryota > Metazoa > Mollusca > Bivalvia > Venerida > Mactridae > Spisula > Spisula subtruncata. The sequence goes on along the minus strand of OY787673.1, from coordinate 32,374,057 downwards.
TACATCTAGAAACGCAACACTTGTGTTATTGTCAACATATACTGAGTGCACCTAGAAACGCAACACTGGGGTCACTGTCAACATATAGTGAATACATCTAGAAACGCAACACTGGGGTTACTGTCAACATATAGTGAATACATCTAGAAACGCAACACTAGGGTAACTGTCAACCTATTTGGTAGCCAAGTGTCTATACCATGTGGTTTGTGATGTAGTATTCGTCCAACAATGCAAGATAACATTTGGCACAAAGACAACAGCAAAATCAGGACGGTATAGAAGTCAGCATTAAAATAAGGTAAGACACAGTACATGACAGAACGAGAAAAGCAAATGTATAAGTCCTGGTTGTCATAAAGCTAAATGACATAAAGTTTCATAAAATGTGCCACAATCGTGACACCAAGTGTCAAAATAACGGTTTGATTTGACCTAGTGCCAATAACTGGAATACCAAGGTTCTGCTATCTAAAGTTATAGAAAGCTGACTGAAACCGTTAATATTTTGTTCGTTGACATATTTTATTGCGAGTCCTGGCCGTTCATGTCAAGAATGAATACGGGCAAAAAGTTGTTCTCTTTCGCACACAAATATTCAGCGACAAGGACATTATTCATACTCGGCACGCGCGTTGATGTCTCATGTAAAAAGGTCAAGAATAACATAAGTACGGTTAATTTTAATTGTGTTTTTGAACGATTTTTCTTGCATCATTCGAAGACAAGTATTACGTACCATACCACGTAGTATTTCCGTAAAGGTTATTATTACAGAATAATTCCAAGCATAAAATAAAGCATTGCCCTACCTGAATATTTCCAAATTTTTGCCTGAGCGACCTTTTACGATGTCCTATATAATGGCGTATTGCTTCAATTTCACAACCGATTTAATATTATCTACCTTAAGATATATAATCTCATTCACTCATGTTAGTGGTGAAGGACAATTGTTTGGGTTTAATATTAATAACGATGAGAAAAACATGCATATATGAACCTACTTACATTTCTTATCTGTACTGTACAAATAAAGGAATGTTACCCTGTAAAATAACCAGTCAAAACCTTTGTGAAAGTGCAGTAAGATAATATTATAAACTTAAAAATACATACTTTCAAAAAAGGTATTTCACTGCAAGTTTGTTCATTCTTTGGTATACCAATTTTTTAAATGGGCAGATAATTCGTATGTTAAAACTGTAAAGTTCATTAATGGACAATGCTTTAATAATTTTTTGAATCAACTAATTAATATTTAAGAATGTTTTATAACCATTACTATTATGACGTCATAATTCATGACTACATAACAACTAATGTGTACTGATGATAACTTGAAATATAGTCGAAATATCGGAAACTACTGGAGTTTCTTTTGTATTCTTCAATAATAAATACATGAACCTTGTTATCTGTACAGCTTCAGCATTACATTATTCTGAGTTTGCATTTATTCCTGAAGAATATAGACTTATACATGCAGTAGAACACGAATTAAAACTGTAAGCACCTTATATTAGGCACTATTTAAAAAAAAATAGAATAATCGCGAAATCTCAATACAATGGGTGCGAAACGCTGATTAATCTTGTTACCTCCCCTGTTTTTAGCATTCCTGAAATCAATTAAAGTGCAATGAAAATAAACTAGCCGAGCAAGTGTCATGAAATTATACATGAAACTTCAATATTTGTCACTCTACTTGTTGCATGCATGAAAACAGTATGTTGTTCAACGATTTTTCATGTATAACTAAAAAATGAAATTTTACACATTTTAAAATATTATTTAAATAATCAAATAACTTGCATTTTTGTAGTTTTACATAAAATGTACTGTTTGATTCCTTATATACGAAATTGCATGTATAACAAATTTTAAGAGGATTAAAGCAAAACTTTTGCTGTAAATTACAATTATCAGTTTTTAGGGGTTGTCCCAAAAAATCGAAGAATATCTCAAAAACTAGCCGAGCAAAACTGTTGGGATTTTCCGTAAATGTGTTCTTTATGAACATAACAGGTTTTATATACGTTGTACATAAAATTCCAACACCGGTGAATCACCTTAAGCAATATTATTATTATGTGATCAATGAGAGTAACCAATACATGGCTATGGAACGCCTTAACTGTCTAATATTAGCAAACAGTTTGATATTTGGTCAATATCGCTGAACATAAATGCATGCGACCACTATATAATGGCAAAATCTTTATCTATAAATATAAAAGATGAACATATTATGACAAAACATTAATATTGTATGTTAATGAATGAGCCCTGTTATATGTTCGAGGGCAGTCGTATTTGCCTGAGGCCGCTATAGGCCGAGGGACAATATGTCTGTCCCGAGGACAAATGACAGGGTTAATATCAAATAACCCATTTATTGACAATTATATTAAATTTAAGTAAGTATCAATTATTTTTAAATTTTCTTCGCATGTAACGTTAGCACATTAAACTAGACCGACATAAAAAACTGCGAAAAAATGTGAAAAATATTTTATTTTAGATTGTTGCATCCCGGGCCGATAATTGATATAGATGTTTTGCTCTGATATAGTGGAAGCATGTCTTTTATAAGACTAGGTCAATGATGAGTTAAAGGGCTAATAATTGATAAATGTTTAATACATAAAGATATAACTTCTTTACATGTAGATAAAACATTTATATAAAGGCATATTTTTTATACGTAGAAAAAAACATTTTTTATATTTATATATAGAGATTTTGCTATTATATAGTGGTCGCATGCATTTATGTTCAGCGATATCGACATTATATCGAACTGTTTGCTAGTATAAGACAGTTAAGGCGTTCCATACATGACACAAGAGTAGGCGTTTAACCAGGTATATTCAAATACCAAGACCGAAAAATGAGAGATTCCGTCACGGTTCGAAAAACATGGTTTATCTATAGTTTACTTCTTTGTAATAACTTGACCAGATAAAACTGAGACTCCTTGTATAATAAGTAAAACGTCCGGTGATAACGGTATATAATAAGTTAGCATACAAATCGAATATAACACAGACGGACAAGTTTTACATAGTTTTATGAGTGTCAGTTTAATCTGGTCAAGCTATACAAACACACTTGTCGATATATTGTGTACACAATAAAGTTATCAATTCCTGACTTGGTGGGTATTTTTGCTTGGCCTAAATAGTATTGGATATATCAAAATAACGATATATACCAAACTTTGTATGTTTATCACAGCAAAGGGTTTAATCCAACATTTTTTCTGCTGGTTGATAGGTCAGCTACAGTAAGCTGTAATCTAAATAATCGATTTCCACGTAAATGATTTTTTATTCCGCCCCAGTTTTGTTATCTTCACAGCAAAGATCCCCTAAAAATTCAAGACAAATAATCGTCTTGATAAAGAAGCGATCATATTGAAATCGCCGGCTATATTTGATCTAGATTTACGACATAAGTTATTGTCAAATGTCTGCAGGACTTCAAACAATCTAAATGATCTAAACGGAACATGGATGTTTGCTAAATATACTGAGTACATCTGAAAACGCAACACTGGGGATACTGTCACCATAGTTCAAAGTCGTTATGATTGACAATTAAACTGAATTTACTACATGGCATTTAATTCCAATCTAAAATACACCTGTGACATATTATCACATGGTGTTCCCGGTGAATCTAACAGTGTATGTTTGTATTGTCCGGGTAAAAAATAACGGAACACAAATTCAGAATCGTTGTTCCATCTCTATAAATTATATATGCATGACGCCCAACAAGATATTTAGCAGTATATGAATCAGTAGTGAGTATGTTGTGTGATTTATATCACAAGGGTATTAAATGCGTCTAGTGTGGTTGACACTCATGTCTTCAACCGCTGGCTGGTATCTAGCGAAAAGAAATCCGTGTTCGTAAGCCTCACCTACCAGTACATACAATGTAGCCTATACACTACAAATGCTCGCACAGTGCCTCCAGGTGGCAACGCACGGTTACTGGTTACACACGTTTCCAGACTAAACTGCTGTGGTATATAGGAGCAGCAAGGGTCCTAGAGGTGTAGTGTGTAGGCCCACCGGCGCGTGGACATGCCCTGGCTATCATCAACCTTGCCCACGATATGGAAGTATAGCCGACTAGATGAGAGCCGTTAGTCCTGATAGGCAACCCATCGTGGAGAAGACAAACTCTGAGGAACAAATCTGGGAGATTATGACTCGTGAGCCTTGATTGGCAACTATTCGAGAGGAAAGAAACCTTGTACACAATTGACCCGTTTCTCAGGTTGGGGGTTATCTCCAGGCTAACAGCATTGCGTAGTAAAAACAAGTTTGTTACGGAAACACCAATAAATAATAAACCTAGCACAAACGCCTTCAAGCCGGTATGACTGCCCTACATGCCAAAATATCGACACATTACAAAAAATAAATGTTATACAGTTTGTACACATATGACCGAACGAAAACAAAATAAACACAAGTGACAATTCGCGGTTATCAAAAAGGTAATTGACCTAAAGTTTCATAAAGATATGCCACAGTCGCGACACCTAGTCGAATGAAGGGTTTGATTTGACGTAGTGCCAATGACTGGAGTAAGTAGGTTTTGCTATCTGAGGTCCTATAAAGCTTTCTTAAAATGTTACTACTTTGTTCATATGTTCTAACGCGATTCCGGGACGTTCATATCGAGAATGAATACGGTAACAAAAGTTTACCTTTTCGCATACAAATATTGAGTGACAATGATATTATTCATATTCGGCATGAGCGTTGATGTCTCATGTTAATAGGTCAAGAATAACATAATTGCGTCAATTTTAAATTCATGTTTGAACGGATTTTCTTGCATCATTCGAAGACAATTATTACCTCCCATACCACGTGGTATTTTCCATAATGTATCATATTACAGTATAATTCCAAGCATAAAATAAAGCACAATGTGCCATACCTGAATATTTCCCACAATTTTCCTGATCAACCTTATACGATGTCCTCTAATACCGGTGTACTGTGTCTTGTTTCGATTCCCAACCGATTTAATCACACCAACCTTAAGATATCTAATATTTCTTCACTAATGTTAGAGGTGAAGGGATTTTGTATGAGCTATATATTGGTAACGTTGATAAAACATGCGTATATCAACCTACATACATTTCTTATCCGTGGAAATAAATCAATGCATAAAACAAACACATTTAAGCCCTTCATATTTATCTCTTGGTGAAAAGTCGTAAATCACTGTACACTTAACCGCTTTAGAAACGCAACGTTTTTGAGGATTGTAATGCTTGTATCGATTGTTAAGTTTTATTTTGTTGCATGATAAATCAATAAATAGGACGAAAGTCTTATGCCTGGTATGGATTTTGTACGAAGAAAAATTTCAATTTAATCCATTACTCCATAATGACGTCATGTTGATGATCTTTATGTGGCGCCAGAACGGATCCACTGGGTGTGACATTTTGACCGACAAATTGACGGCAAACGATACCCAAACCGAACTACAATAAAAAAGGATTGAGGTTCGTTGCATACGTTGCCACTCTTTTAGGATACAGAACATCCCTGTGCTATATACGTACTTTAAACTGATATGTGACGTTTCTTCGTGGCAAACAAGTTTAATTATCGTCTTTTGACAGTATTACGACTTGCGCAGTGTTTTTCAAGAATTACTTTACATCTACGATTGTCTGTGCGAGATAAACTGACGATAAAAGCATGTTTACACGGTGGCACCAAACCCATGTTTATTTGAAGACACCACTTCCGGTACAAACTGTTCAGTTATACCTATACCTTGAAGTCAATGAAGCGTATGATTTAGGAACTTTGCTATAATATACATTCCGTAACATTTTAGTTACAGTTTATTGTGGTCCATTTTGAAAATATCTTCATTGTTTCTGTTTTCTTATGTACCCTGACATATTTCTTTATCAACTTCCGGTAAAGGTTTAAGATGCCATAGACATAGGAAAGGTTTAATCGTAACCACCGGACACAATGCAGCATGCATATAATGTATGCTAGATAGGCAAACTCTTATTGACAGCCCATGTTACGACTGTGGAGATCATTGCATTTTTTCTGATCAAGCTAAATTTGAAGGCTCCGATGGCCGCCAAGAAAGGCACAATCAACCAGAAGCTTCCGAGCGTTTAGAAAGTTGCGTATTTTCCTTGTAAATATGTACAATAACATTCAAATATCCAATATTTTCCAAAAGGTGTATGTTTTGTACAGCAGATTGCAACTTGCAATAAATAACAATTTTGTGACTTTTACTTTTTCGGTCACTGCATTTCGAGTTTCGGTTCAGTGACTTTTCAAACTTCAGTACAATAAAAATTGCACACACGATACTTCGTGTATTGAATTCACATGCTGCCAAATTTCAATAAAATGGAAGCACCTTAACTGACTAAAAAAATTCAAAAACTCACTATCGCGTTTTTAAAGCGGTTAAGTGTATTTCATACTGTACTATATACTAGTATTTTACGTATTTCACGAGTCATTATCATAGACGCAGTTTGGCTCGTTTTCTTTATGTATACAGAATTTATATGTTGTCTAAGAAACAGAGGCGCAGTGTTGCAATCGCGAGTACTTTTTTGAATTATGTGACATGGAACGTATTATTGTTGATGTTGATCGTAAATATGTATGATTCCTATAAGTAAGTAGTGCTTACGACCTTCTCGTTCTAAGCCCGCGATATTTGCTTGCTTGGTTGTGGTTGTGGTATTGTACACATATATAATGGTTTTCTCGTTGATGATACAGTTGATTGTTTGTTTTAATGTGATTTTAATAGGCATATGTATTTATGGTTTTTAATTGGAGTGGAATACATTTACTGTATCGTAAAAACATATTATGAACCATATTTTTCGATATAAATGCATACACGACTCGTGGAGAGCTTCTGTTATCATCATGCTGTTCAATGTGAGATATTATTCGTCTTATACAGATTGAGTCAAACTGGTACTGCGGTGTAAGGTACCATCATGTCACGATGAAACACGGGTATATACTGGTATAGTCCTTCCATCTGGATAGTACAGTTTTGATAGTTTGCTAAAGCATCCACAAGGTGATATGGGTTGCGGCTGCGTATCCCGTTTGAGCAGTTGATGGTAGTTCATGACACAAATTAAGAGCGCGGTCGTTAGTTGTTAGACATGCGCATTGGAAGAGGTAAATCGAAGGTTCGAATCCCGATAGAAGCCGGTATAAAACTGATTTGGTCTGTCGGTTTTCAGTGTGCTAAACTGTCAACCAAGTGATCTTGGTTGAATATCCCGTTTGACAGTTAATATTTGAACTTTATGACATAAGTTCAGACCGCATTTCTCATCTGCGAAATAGGCTTGACTTTTGTTGCTTACATTGCAATAGATATAGAGGATCTATCACGAGTTGTCAATTGACATAAATTTATATTAAACGAGTTTTGGAAATTTTATTATGCGAGCCTTTGGCACTTTAATTTGCGTAACCATAGTATTAATGATTTCTCATTAATGCCACTTGAAGTAGTTAATCATCGAACTGACCGATTGTGTAAAGAGACATTTTGGATTCATAAATTACAAAAACTACCTCCAAACGGACTGAATTCGAAAGCATTGTTTAATGTATAATCAGTGATTTGTTGTTCAATACCATACGTTTATTCCTATTAATGTTTTTTTATACATATACTTCTATAGAAATTAATGTATTTTAATTCGTATATTATTGAACTCGAACTTAATTAATTTGTTACATTGTATGTTTTTTTCCTCAATTATGCGACGTCATGCTACGTTAACGTCATGACGTCACATCCGTTGTTTTGTTATTGTTATTCTGAAGAAGGCTTCGGCCGAAACGTAAATTTAATACAATACTTACAATGTAGATCTACGTGTTGTTGTTGAATTGCTAATTATTATTGTTGATTGTTAAGAACATTCACCGGCCATATATATGTTGTGTTTACGGGTCAGAGGTCATGTAGATACAGACCACTCACATTCTGATCACCTCGGTTTTTATCCAATGAAAAATACCTCTGACATAACAAGGCGACATTTTGAACTACTTTCAGTCACATGATTCGAAAATTGCAGCTCCCCCAGTTACGATTGTACAACATGTACACGTACATACGGCAACAAATATGTTAAAGTTTAAACTTGAGAAAGAGGACGGCAGCTGCTAAATACTAGAATTGAAAACAAGAATACAATTATAGTTGTACAAACTATGAAAGAACGCTACGAAATAAAAGTTCGCACAACGTCACGTTTACGTTGACGCCAAAAAAAGTTATATCATTATGACGTCATGTGATAAACAAGACGTAAATTTCATTTATAATCCGTGCTAGATATTAGTTTTCTACAAAGATATTTTACATTTTCTTCGCGATACGTTCTGCTATGCCGTAGGAATAAGAAAATTGATCAGAACATTTGAAATAACCATCGTATTGATGGATACATAACGTGTTATTTTCACGCGGATGTAGCTGACTTAAGTAGTGAGGGCGAAGTTCCGGCGAACAGTATTGGTGTATTTCTACACTTATTTACGAGGTGTATTTACCGGAGACAAACGGAAATGGCCGAGCTTTTACGATTGAGACCACTCAGAGGCAATATACCAACTTCCGCCTACGCATGCGCGCACCTGTAGACTTCCTCTTTGCAACTCGGAACATATCTAGAAAGACGTACAAAATCACCTCTTTTGTCTAGGTATGTCCTATTTACCACATATGGTGGCTCAAATGTAGCAATTTATTAATACTACAAATGTGTAAATACCCTTCGTGGAAATGTTTATATAACATTATTCTGTATGTCTGTGTAATGGAGTTTGCCTTCAAAGTAACGACCTACCTGAATGTAGAGATACATACTAGTATCTAGTTGGTGTCGCTTTATATGTTGCAATCATGGGCTGATGAAGATGTTTATTCCGTTGTATTTGTCTGTTACGTGTCCAAAGTATTACATAAGAATATGGATAACACTTCTCTATATTAAGGAAACTAACGTTGGTAAAATTATGACAATGAACTCAAACTTTAATGATTTATGTACATCGTTATTATCCACATGTTGTAAAAGAAAACGAACATCGTTATATAGATATATATATATTACAGTAATTGTTTGTATTAAAGTACATGCGATAAAACAAACTGAATATGTATTGTACAAAACTGTAGATACATTATATTAGCTAGTCGTTTTCGATGTTACAAGCTGGGGATAAAGATGCTTATTTCTCCGTTGTATTTGTGTACTGTATATACACTGACATCAATTGTACAATACATTGTTATAACATACCTCGAGTAAACATAATGCACAAGTCGTACAGTCATAAAACAAATACTGGTCGAAAGATGACAGATGAACTCCAAAACTTCGATTATACATGTGCATTTTATTATCAACATCTTGTGAAAGATACCGAAATTTGTAACATTCATTGTTTATATTAAAGTGCATGCGATAAAACTAATGAATATGTATTAAACATGGTATATACAAAATTTAGTCATACGAATATATATCACATCAAGTTGGGAAAATATAGCTAGCACAATCAATTACGTATGTATACATATAACGTTAAAGTAATATGATATACACATGTTGTAGACAGACATATCGATGGCTTAGAACAAGAAAGTCGTAACTACAAAATCGGTATTTTGAGAAAACACGGAAAAACTGTCTGACATTTACTCTTTACTTATGGTAAAACAAACTTTTACAACTTCCTTTTGGTCAACATGACAATGTCAGATTTTCATGATAATAGGCTCATAAGAAGCGCCTTGTGATGCTTATTCTAAATATGTATGAATCTTGAAAGGCACTTACGACCTTCTAATTCTAAGCCATCGATATATGTGTCAGTGTTGCACAGAGAGCTGATTGATTATCTTACTGCTTTGTATTTTGTTTTTGGAGACTGCGACTTTGTTCCTGTGTTAACCTCTATACCAACATTCTATCTTAGATAGGACTGTCTTTGTCATTCGCCATCGCATGGACACACATGCAAGAGTAAAGCATACACTACCGAAACGATATCATTGCCTATCCGCACACGCGAGAGTCAGGCATAAACTACAAAAAACGACAGCATTGCCTAGCCACACACGCAAGAGTCAATCATGAACTGTAGAAACGACATCATTGTCTAGCCACACACGCAAGAGTCAATCATAAGCTTTGAAACGACGTCATTGCATCGGCACACATACAAGAGTCAATCATAAACTATATAAATGGGTCATTACCTAGCCACACACGCAAGAGTCAATCAAAAACTACAAAAACGACAACATTGCCTAGCCACACACACAAGAGTCAATCAAAAACTACAAAAACGACAACATTTCCTAGCCGCAAACGCAAGAGTCAAGCATTAAACAAACCATCCACATCACCAGTAATAGATGATTCAGGCATATAAATGGCACACTGTGTACTTTGGATTTCGTGTAAAAATAAATATTTATAATCAATGACGTATACATGTACACTGAAGTGTAAAAGGTGGTTACCTTTTTACAGCCGCAATATCAAAAGTAGAAATGTTTAAACACTAAGTAAACACTGTAGCATACAGACAATCAAAATCCCCATAGAAATGGCAACATCGTCAACACGTATCACTCAACAATTAAAACGAAACGAAATACAATTCAAGACATTAATAAACATGATGTGTAATCGATAGACATGACGTGACATTTATATACATGAAGTGACATTAATAGACATGACGTGACATTAATAGACATGACGTGACATTAATAAACATGATGTGTTATTGATAGACATGACGTGACATTACTAGACATGACTAGACATGAAGTGACATTAATAGACATGACGTGACATCGCTTTCAATGTCATCACAGTATTGATGTTGTTTATAGTCGACACATCGTTCATGACATTAATATACATGAAGTGACATCGATAGACATAACGTGACATAAATAGACAAAAAGTGACATTAATAGACATGAAGTGACATTAATAGACATGAAGTGACATTAATAGACATGACGTGACATTGCCTTCAATGTCATCACATTATTGATGTTGCTTATAGTCGACACATCGTTCGTGACATTAATATACATAAAATGACATTAATAGCAAAACGTGACATTAATAGACATGAAGTGACATATATAAACATGACGTAACATTGCGTAACACTGCTCAAGTGGCGAAAGTATGACTGTCCAAATATAACTGGCGAAATTACCGATTTTAAGCTCCGGTGCCATTTTTCCGATGTCGTAAAATGTGGTACGTCGTGAAAATCAGTAATTTATGTCCGATTGACACAAATTGTTCAGGTGTGTAAAATCATATTACACTGTACTCCATCTACGTACATAGGAGAGCATTAAAATATTGTTTTATAAATAAATAGTTGAGTTCATGAATGGAATTTGTTGTTGAATTTATACACCTAGGCCTACATCGAGCGAGAAAAACAAGTTCTTTTTATCTTTTGAAAGCGAAAGATCGAAGTGTTGTGTAGTGTAGAAAGTTACTAACATCGGTTGTTTGTAAAACTTTGCTTTGCGAGATTATGCGGACTATTCTCAGTTTTATAAGCATTAACAACGATGTTTTGACCTGTTTAATCATGGCTGTATTTACTTAAAAAAACAAACATTTTTATTCAATAAAAAATGTTTGTTTGCAACACCTATGATAGCTGTTTAAGCGTTTAGCTGTTTTAATATGCATCGTTTAGTTTCCATGATACCGATATGTGCTTTAACAGTTTTATCAGTCTTTAACTTCAACCACGCATGTAGATATAGATATAGATACATGCCACAACGTGTTATCACATGATTGTTGAAATTTAATACACGGCATTACGTTTTATGAAACACAATATTTACATGAATTCGTAAATTTTGACTATACGGTACTCAACGATACACAATATATCGAAAGGGAGAGAAATCTTACGACAAGTAAACACTTGTTAATAGTACAGTTACCTCCCTTTAAAACTGTTCACGTACATTCCTCTTGAAGAGTTATTAAGTTCAGTAATTTTATGACAAATTGCTGATTTCCTACAGGTCATGGGTTCAAACCCCACTAGAGCCAAAATATATATTTTTTTATTTATTTGTTAGTTACAATATTTTGGCTTCATAAATATTTCTATGTTATTAATATCTGGTAAATAGGCGAAAATCAGGTAACTTTGGATTTCTGAAATGTACATTTTCAAAACCGCTCGGTAAAACCTTTTCAAATTTTGTCAGAACATTGCACACATTTAAGTTATTTTTGAAAAAAAATCTTATGGTGCAAATTGTTTAGTTCATTTTTATTGGCATTTATCCATTGAGTACTTATTGGCAATATGCAAAAAAATGCCTTAATTTCAAGGAGGGCCCACGGCAGGGTTACATTTTTATTTTCATCTACTTAATAATTAAAGACCAAACATCATTTTTACACTTTTGATTGAACAAATCATCATTATCATTAGATTAAAACACACTCTTGTATTTATTGTGTCATCTGTTGTAGTAGAGTTATTATATTTATCATGCAGTTGCCTCCATTTGTTTTTGCAGTACGTTTTTACGCTGCGTGTAGGAATATAAAAAATATTAATTACTCTCTTAACTGACAGTAAAAGTGTTGTTAAATTCACATGCAGTTGTCTTCATTGGTATACAATAGAATAAAAGTGTTTAAAATGCAGTTCTCAACACTTTTAAAAATAAGTTTTTATACCCGGACATCGTTAAAACCGAAAATCACAATTAATAAAATCTATATTTATAGAATAATACATGGCTGAGCAGTGCCTTTGAGTGATAATCGCCCCGGTAGGCTGATAATTGCCCGAGGGCTTTAGCCCGAGGGCAATTATCACAGACCTACCGAGGCGATTATCACTCAAAGGCACTGCTCAGCCATCTATTGTTCTGTATAATATTTATGTTGCAGCTTTTTCATTAAAACAGTACAGTTAAAAAAACGTAACTTGTTCAGTAATTGGTAGATCATTTGCTATTGTAGAGAGTTATTGTTGTCAAACTTGGATCTAGGCGCGCAATGCACATCTACAAGAGCTGTAGATCTAACACTAAAATGTTGGTAACTTTTTTATTATTGAACGGAAACCTATCATGTGGGTATTCATTTTCTTAATTAGATAATTTGCTACACGCTGATGTTTAGTTTAATACAAAATTCTGAAGAAATGTGTTTTTCACATTTTCGGAAGAATATAAAAATATTGATCTCGTCTAGGAAACTCATTGTTTTGATCATAAAATAAACGTCTACTATACTGCACAGGTCATATATATTTCATCGAAGGTTGAAACAAAATATTTTTTAAAATTAATGTGCTATTCTGCTTCTCCGAAGCCATCAACCGTGTTTGCAAGTGATTCTGGTTGAAATATGCCTACGCTCAGCGGCCGACGCGAATGACGTAACGTTGCGCGTGAACGTTTTCCTAGGGCCATTATCAGTGATAATCGCCCCGGGGGCGCGTGGCGGCGGGGCAAAAAGCTGATAATACTTTTGAAAGGCCGATAATGCTATTTTTCGAAGGCAAATTTGTTACTATATATAGTAACATAAGTATTATATATATATACTTAGTCCTTAATAAGACGAGGGCCGACATGGAAGATTGGGTAACCAAATGTGGAACCTCGTTCAATCAAATCTTGATTAATTTACTTACTTAATATGAACAGTTCATCAATTTTAACAACAAAATGATGCTCAATAATACATAAACGACTTGAAGTTATAAATAAATGATTATTGTATTATCAATGTTCGCGGTGTACATGTCTACTGTAATAGCAAATACTTAGCCTAACTGGAACATACGTACACCACCTGAATAGAAACTAACTAACAAACGGCACTTCTGTCTGTCGTAACACAATGATCTCGGCAAATATATCATGTCGTTACTGGAAACAAGTTCACCGTGACTGTTGCCACCTCGATCAAACATAACGACATTCTTAGAGTTATACCCTACTACAAGTACGATATCATCCTCTGTGACACATACACAGACTGCTCCATCCAGTCGCTGATCACGTAACTCATTGATAACATCACCATTCTTGTTGAATACGATCACCCTATCTCCCCATGCTGCAATATACACTTTGCTCTCATCTTTACTCACCGCTATATGCTGAGGACTGTAATCAGTGAACAGTTTACGACACTGAGAATCCGTATCTATTTTCTTCACTAAACTACCTGATAGAGAATACACATATACAGCTTTATCTCCAGGTATCCACAACTGATTACTACAACACGTCATACCGGACTGTTAACGCTTGAAGTCATTTAAGGAAACCTTTCGTTGGTACTTGAGCGACTTACTAACTGAAATGAAATGTACCGTATTATCTGCAAGTCGTACAGCTACTTCAGTAGGTGACACGGAACAAAGTCCGAATGGTGTATGTTTTAAATCCAACCATTCCTTTACTTTGAGTTGATCATCAATTCTCTTCAGTTTACTGTTGTATCTGTCAGTCAGTAGAATCGTTCCATCGGGAAGCTGATACATGTCGTATATGCCACATTCCTGTGTGTCAGACTTTACTCTAACGTTTATATCTGTTCTAGATGTCACGGTGTACTTACTACGTTGTACTGATACTGGTTGGCTATCTCCTCGGATAATTTTCCCCATACGGTCTGACTTCTCAATAACATCACAGAGTGCAGCATTGGGTTCAAATTTCAGTGTCGGATGTTTCAATGCATTCGCCTTCCTCAGAAAGTTGTTTGCATCTTTAAGGACAACTTGACCTAACTTCTCAGTGATAAACATTTGTTTAACATCTAGGTGAGATGTCAGGTCTGGCTTACTGTTGTCGGAGGAAACAATCAGTGCATCTACGGTTGTAATATCGTCACTAATGTCATTCTCCAACCTCTTCTCCTCTTTGTCAAGCTCAGCAATAATCTTCTGTTCAAGTGTATCTAGTTGTTTATTGAACTTCTTTCTCAATGTTCTGATTTCGTCAAGTAGACTGGTTTTCATTTTCTTTAGTTGCTTAAGGTCTTTTGACTTGTTCAACTTTGTAGTATGTAACTTCTGACTTACGCGGGTTATGTCGGTTACGAGTGATTGTAACTTAGACATGCTGGATTGATGCGCAACATCCGCAATATCTTTCACATCCGAACATGATCTGAAACATACATCAAGCACGCTGTTCAATAACCACAATCTAGTATAAGAAAGTACTTAAGAATTACAGTGAGTACAAACTTTCGCGGTTCTAAGTCTCCGACGGTATTTGTTCTTATTAATAGTTTAAGGTACTTGAACACGTTCCTCGGGAAAAAATAAATGTCAGCCGACATTCTTGAAACTTGGTACAAACACACATTGATGACTCCTCTTCATGTTGGTGCTATTATTTTGGTCATATAAACGTTATTTTCAACGTCATAGCGCCACCTAGCGCCACCTATTGGCGCTACGGGCCTATAACTGTCAATAAATTTTGTTTTACAAGAGATTTTATTGAAAAATGTTCGGAATATTGTACAAGGACGGTCAAACAACAACTGTGGATGGTTTGAATAAAAATAAATGTCAATATTTTTATTATTTTCAACCAAAAACGCTAATATGATGTTACTATAGAGCGTCTGAAAACACGCTCCTACCGGCAAATACAGCGTCATATCTCGAAAACGAGCTCGTAAAGGGTATTTAATTATTCCATAAACAAAGTCAGTAAAGATAAATTAAAAGAATGATGCCAATAAGATAGGGTCGTTTAGGCGAGGTTTCCTCTATAAAAAGAAAATAATGCAGCCTATTTTACCGAGTTTTCGACGTTCCGCGACATCTGGAATTAGCGTCACGATAGAGCATTATTGTGCCTTATTTAGTTGATAACGTTATTATTTATACACATCGTAGAAAATATTTTTTACAATTTAAATCTAAGTTAATATTTGTGTTGACTATGAAATTATTATTTTTATATACTACGCAAAGCAATTTCACAATAGAACAGGTCAGCATGTATATACATGTATTATATAAGTCGATATTTGCCATCTGATATTAACTTTTTATTGGATATGTAAACTTCGTGCAAATCATGTTTTGAATAATACCATTTACATTATAGTGATACCTTATGAATTTGGGCTAGTAATTTGAGAATAACTTTACATCGCTTCTAAAACGAAAATAGCGGTATTATTTTATTCATCGAATACCAGTTGAAGGAAAATAGCAAATGCTTTCCACGAAATACCGCTATAGGATCTGTTTCAGCAGCTTGACAGTTATATCACCAGCGACATATTCAAAACCCGAATATAGATCTAAACGGTCTTTCTTCTAATGATGTTAAACATAATGGCCAAGATAATGCATTTCGTTGAAAGCTTGCATATCTTCTTTTACAGTATAACAATACCACGTCACTTTGGACTACAAACTCAAGAACAAATTTTCTTCACTTTGGAAACAAAAATAGCCGTAGGTAGTTTATTACTTTACGTATTTTTATGAAACCTATGCCACACTAAGGGAAATATGTAAGCTTTCAACGAAATACTGCATCCCTACCAGCAGTTTTGTAGCCACGAGTAAAAATATAAGTCAGCTGCTCACGAGGTTTACAACCGTATGTTGTTCACCGATTGTTCACGTTAAATATACTTTTTTGAATACACATTTTAAAAGATTATTAAAACTACAAATAACTTACAAAATATATAATAAACTTTACTGTTTGATTCCTTACATGCGTAATTTCATGTATACCAGTATACCAAGTTTTCATGTTTTTGAACTTAAACTTTTTCGGTAAAATACATTTTTTAGTTTTTAGGGGTTGTTCCCTTAATCCAAGAATATCTTAAAAAATAGCCGAATAAAACTGTTGGAAATTTTCTAAATGATTGGCATTAATCTGATCGTCATAAACATAACAGGGTTTATATACCTTGTACAGAAAATTCAAAAGGAACGAATGTCCTTAAATCTGACTTTATTTAGTTGAATTAAAACTGAGCGTCAAATACATCAAACAGCGCGGTTCCTTCGAACACGGTGCTGTCCTTATAAAAAGCACCTCATGTGACAATTCATTTAAATTTAATATTTTGTACATATGCAACACTTATAATGTATAATTATTCAACTTACTAAATTTTCCATACTGTGTACAGTGCCTCTAGAAATGGGCCTATGGTAAACATTATCTAACAAGCAGGCGACTCACCAACCGATCGCATCAGTTGTAACCCAGAATTTACCTAGATTCGGACTTTCGACCTCCCGCTGTTAAGGCCCACACCATTACAAATTGGCAAAGGTCGGGGTTCCTTCACTGTAGTTTCAAGGGATTGTGGCAGACTAAATGTATTTGGTAATTTGCACATGTATAGAAAACTCAATATTTTCGCGCGAATCATTGAGTTTTTTTCCAAATCAATTGAATTCAATAGTCTCAATTGTTGAGAGTCATGATTGACTGTTATGTCGAATCATTAAGTAATACAAATGAGGGAACAGCCCCATTCGAAAGAATGGCGAGCATTCCAGTTCACCAAGTTAAATCTAGATACAATTTTATGTTAATAACCGTTGTTATTTAACTTTGAACAGACTGTATGAATATGCCCGTTTATTTCATTTTATTTATATTAGGTTGTATACATGTTTTGCACTGACCGCTACACGTGAGGAGTATGTTTCGCAGCCTAACAGAAATCCTTTATAATAAATAAGCTAGACCTACGTTTTCAATAACACCTTGGTGATCAAGCCTAGTTGATCAATCCTATACTATGCTTTTAAATTTATATGATACCATTGTGTGGTCAAGTATTCCGACTACTATCGAGTACGCTTTACGCGTCAGTATGACCAATTTGTTCTACTACATTCAAGCCATGAGTTTATGTTCACCAAGGGTGAATTATTACCAGTACTGATATAGAGGACATATCACGAGTTGACAATTGATATCAATTTATATTAAACGAGTTTTGGAAATATTATTAAGCGAGCCTCTGGCGAGCTTAATAATATTTCCTGAACGAGTTTAATATATTATATCAATTGACAACGAGTGATAGATTCTTTTTATCATATGACACTAAAAACGCAAAATACGTATTGATTTATTGGAAAAAATCAATATCTTATACTACATGTGGTACGTATAACTTTATACGTACTGGCTTTACTCACTGCGGTATAACGTACACCGGATATTGCTAACAAGATGAGTAATACTATCAATTTTCGCGACAATTCAAGTGTTGACAAGGGTAAGTTCAGAGATGATTTTTAGTTTTTCTGAGTATGTTTAATGTACATTTTATACAAAACTATTTCCTCCATACATTTTCCTAGCCTGTGCAACCGGTAAATGCCAGGAATTTCTTAGAAGAGTGATTTAAAGACCAAACTCGTATCTTTACTCACGCAGAAAGTAAACTCGATTTGTCGAAATTAGATGTTTTTGTTTATAGTTTTCGTTAAAATACTCAACTTGAATCGAGCGAATTGTCATTCTTGTTACAAAGATTATATTGCAAATGTAGTATCCGAAACTAATCGAAAATGACGGTGCATTGCGAGAATAAATGCAGGTGTTAGTGTACACAGTATTGCTATATAGTTGCTCTCTGGTGTACGGAGTATTGCTGTATCGTGAACAGAGTATTGCTTTTACTTGTAGTGACTATTTGTCACTCAAATTGAATAAATACAAGGTATAATCAGGCTGAGCGTTATTTTGTAAAAATAACTTATATTATACTGATATGTATTTAGATTGAATTGTATTGACTACATGAAGCAATGAATGTAACAAGCTAATCCAAGCTCCAAATCCTCCCTGAATTTTATGGGAAACTTCAATTAGTAAATGTGCATTTCACATACAGTAAAGGGTCATAGCTGAGCAATTGCATTAGACAAACACAAAACTACTACAATGTCCAATACTTTGAATTAGCAACGTTGAATGTAAGTCATAGCAAAGGAACCTCTTTGCAGCATCTGAAATAGTTGAGATATTATAAAATAAACCTTGGTGTGTATATATGGATGTGAATGCCCTTATTCACCATTTGACCATAAGCATGACTCTCAAAGAATTGCATATATCCAAGCTAAATATCACATTTGTACTACTCACAAGAACACTTTATGCATACAATTCAGCATTCTATAATGTTAATCGCATTCATCTGCCTGACGGTTGAAATATTTTAACATAAACATTTAAGAATATTCTTATTATATCGTATAACCCATATGACCTTATTGGTAGGCAGACGTAATAATACAATGAAACCGTCCATTCCATTTACATACTTTATTTACTCATTTTATTAAGCCATATTCTCCTTACACTAACGTTGAGCTTATGTGCAATACTCTGTACACTAAACAGCAATACTCTGTACACGCACACGTATCTGTTTTCTGGTATATCTTAGTTGTTTTTCGAACAATGTTTATGAAATTTGGTCACAACTTTTTGGGGTTCAATATAAACGAAATGGCTAGTTAAAAAAATCTACAATTTGGTAAAACAGCCGTTCCAGAAGCTTGTAAAGTACTGCTGTCAATATTTGCGAGAGAGTATCGGCGTAATACTGGTTTATTTTAACCTTTCTGTGAATATCTGTTATACGGTAGTATGCTATAAAGTTACCAAAATGCCCAAAGAAGTTAAAACTCAATTGGGATATGTATAAGAAGTCAGTGATTTGGAAAATGTTGTCTCTAAACTCACCCTGGTCTCCATTTCATGTCCTTAACATTGATAATATTACTCACTTTACAAGCAATATACGGTGTACGTTATATCGCAGTGATACTAACCTGGATACAAGAAAAGTCATGTGATAAACTGCAAATCCTACTTGTTTATACATTTATGTACGTTCAGGTTATATGTATTTTTTACGATTTAGGCTTCAAGAAGCTTTAATCATGCATCAACCTTTACTTAAAATATATACACGATTAACCTATAATCACACAGTTCCCGTCACTGAGTAGTCACAGCACCATATGAAAATGACGTTTATTCTTGACGTCGCGTCACGTCGAAAACACGATAAAATAGGAAGCATTATTTTCTTTTTATAAAGGAAACCTCACCTAAACGACCCTATCTTATTGGCATCATTATTATCATTTTTCGCTCTATAGTAACATCATTTTAGTGTTTTTAGTTGAAAATAATAAAGATATTGCCATTTATTTTTAACCATCCGCAGTTGTTGTTTGACCGCCCTTATATTCCGAACATTTTTCTATAAAATCGCTTGTAAAACAAAAACAAATCGACGGTTAGAGGCCCGTAGCGCCGATAGGCGCGTGTCCGCTAGGTGGCGCTATGACGTAGAAAAAACGTTTATATGACCAAAATAATTACACCACCATGAAGAGGAGTCATCAATTCCAAGTTTCAAGAAAATCGACTGACTTTTATTTTTTTTCCCCGAGGAACGTGTTCAAGTACCTTAAATACTTTGGCGGCTCCTAAATTTGCGAATATCTACCATCCGCGAACTCCGCGAATTTAATTCGCTCGAAAAAACTGTTGTTTACAGTAAGATAACTAGGTTTATATATTAGGTCACTTTGTATGTTCGAATAAATGCAGGTTGGTAACTTGTTTAGAATACTTTTTTAGATAAGATAAGACGATTATTACAGCATTCAACTGTATAATTATATACTCATATATAATATCGTTGGATAGTGTAAAAAAAGGTATTAGTCCAGCAATAATGTCTCCAAAAATCGAGTAATCATTAATTTTTGGAGAAAGTTACCAAACTTGCGATATAAATTGGGGAAACATATTGGAACATTTCTGTCATGAGAGCCATCTCGTATCTGCCATTATGGTTACCATGGCAACCATTTTAAAGATGGTCGCCAAAAACGAAAAATCAGTATATATCTTCTATAACGCATGATGAAAACGTAATTATGAGTATTTGTAAAGCATTTTTGTTAGAAATAACTTAATTAACATCTAACTTATACCTTTAACTAAAAAATATGTTTGAAATATCCAAAATGGGCGACAAAATGACCGCCAAATTAGAAATATTCTATATAATAGTCTTTAGGTATACTGATACTTTATATTTAACATTTATGCTGAAAGTTCTAGAAAAAAGCTGTTTAAATGTATTCCAGTTTACTTATTAATTAGTGGATAAACCAGATATTTTATTCTAGGGACTAACTACAATGTCATCAATCACATTATTTAGTTATAAATTACTAACGTAGACATGTGCAGTTTTTCCTCTTAAGGTATTAATAATCTAGTTTCAAAATGACCGGAGTCTTGGGATATATTTGGGGTGAAACAGTCCAACATATAAATAAAAGAGAGGATTTTTTTAATCTATTGATCATAAATGTCATACAAACTGTGTTATTTGATAATTAATCACTACGATAGGCACATGTTGTCTTTTCGCATAAGAAATTAATAATCTGTTCTAAAAGTTGTTCATACTGTTATCTTTTATAAACAGAAATTAAGTTTTTTTGTAATCAAAAGACCACACCATTATTATTCGTCGTATTCGTTAATAACTTACTGCATTTGGTTGGTATAACAATTTGCTGAATACATCAAAACATTTTTGTATAAAGTTACTTGTGTAAAATGCATCTCTTTGGAATAAAACACGAAAAATATAAATGAAACCAGCCAACTCCAAGCAATTATGTATCAGGCAATGATGTGTACCAGGCTTACTGGTACACATCATTGCCTGATACATAAAAATTCTCACTTTTATTTATATTTTGGACTGTTTCACCCCAAATATATCCCAAGACTTTGGTCATTTTGAAACTAGATTATTAATACCTTAAGAGGAAAAACTGCATTGACCCCAAATGCTCCACTTATATATGAGCCGTACTCCAGGAAAACCTGCTGATCATGTAATTACTGTATAAAACAAGGTTTTGAAAAGGCTCTACAATAAGTGAAAAAATGTATGTATCTGTTGATGGTACTTTAAGTAATTTATCCATATAGTACTAATAGTATATATTAGCTTTAAATTTCCTCATGAATTATGTTGAAACTATATACTTTGTTGCCATGGTTACCAATTTCGGAAAAATAATTCAATTAGGAAAAACTGAGAGTAAGCTGTTTAAAACAATAGTAGCCTTTCTCTAAATGCAGCATGTTTCTATTATGATATATATTTTAAAAATCAGAACATAATTTTAAAATGTGACACTATTTTGAACATTTTGTGTCAAGAATTGGTCATATGGTGTTATTATGAAATACTTTTTGCAGTCACGTCAAATGACGTTCGAATGGCATTTGTGACGTCAGACAAAAAACTTTGAATATGGACTTTACAAAAAAAACAGCTGTAACTTCCTCAAAACTTAAGATTTTACACAAATTCTTTTGAATTATTCTTCATTGGCATTAGTCTTTATAACTATGAAACATCTCAAAAATATGTTTCTTGTCAAAATAGCACATTTTCCTGGAGACTGGCTTATATATAAAACATACGTCTTCTTGCAAGGTACATGTAGTACTACACAATTAGTAAACTCAAGGTTTGTCCGTTTATAAAAAATGAACCGGTCAAAGCTTAAACAGTTTTCAAGCTAGATTAATAAAACTAGTCATGTGGATAGGGATTAATAAGCAGATTATAAATGTCAATTTGTGTTTTAATCAGACAACAATTGCGGTTGCCATGGTAACAAAAATATAGAAAAACCAAACAGGTGGCTTATATATTGCTTGTAATTCGTATGTTATTGTTATTATTAAGCAGAAACTGATTGTTTATTTCATCAACGTTGACCTTGATCCCATTAACACCTATTTTGATGGAAAGTATCATCGCGAAAGCTATCTATAGACAAAGTTTCATTCATATATGTCATTCTGGACTAAATATAGTGAGCGGAAACCAATTTGCTATTTTTAGTCACTGTGACCTTGACCCCAAATGTCCCATTTTTTATCCCAACGTGTATCATCGTACAAGAAACGTGTATAGCAAGTTCCATCCAAATATCTCATTCTTAACATAAGCAAAAACCGATTTTCTATTTTTAGTAACTGTGACAGAGATATTTAACCCCACCAATCCAACATTTTTATTTTTGCTGCGTATTGAGTCAAGCTACTTATACACCAAGTTTTACTACGATATCCAATTCTAAACTGTAGTTTTTTGTGATAACTGTCATTTGAGCATTTTGGCGGCCATTTTGAAAACCGTTGCTTCGACAACCAACGAAAATATTTTAAGAGGGTCTCATGAAAAAAATGTTTCAAATAGATCAAAGAACACTTGTACCAAGTTGGGTAACTTTCTCCAAAAATTAATGTTTATTGGACATTATTGCTGGACTATATGTGAAAATCCGACAATGAAGGTAACACTCAACCCAACCAGCCGAGGACAGAAATCAGAAACACCACGACACAACTACCCTGAGCAGTGCCCACAGAAACCCATGCCAAAACGTTGACCAAATGAGGTACAACAACCCCGGGGCGTGACCTAGATCAAAACACTAAGGACAGTGACCAGGTCTGTTGTGGATAATTCTCAGACCCCCAATCAAACCAATAGACATGGGAAATAAATGGCGTTTTCCATATGAGCCCCAAACTATAATCAAATCCTAGAACGGTTAACCATCACTGTGAGTTCGATCTACGTACACCCGCCAAATGAATAAAGTCATCATTGAATATTTCACCATATCAACTCAGATGAAGACGTTTTATATCCATCTACCATGAGTTATCTTTTGAGATCAACATTTCTTAAACGCGTGTAGAAAAAACAGTTATTAAGCGAGCCTTTGGCGAACTTAATAACTTTTATGTGACGAATTTAAGAAATATTGATCTCAAAAGAATACGAATGGAATATTCTTTTTATCACATTAAAATATCTTTGTACCAACAATAAGATACTCAATTCAGAATTCGGCTAATATCTGCACGGAAGAACACATTCGTGCGTCTCCTATTTAAGTACATGTAGTCTCAATTTGCTTTTTGTATATAAACTCAAACACGACGTTTCAAAATCAGCGAACAATTAACATTTATTTAAATTACAATAATTGAAATGTTCAAATACATTATTTTGAATTCATAAGTAATGTAGCTCGTTACTAATTCAGTGAATTTTGCGTATGAATTATGCTAATTTATGTTATCACAAGTGTTTGAGAACAATGTTCTTCGATTTTTATCACATGGAACTTCACGGTGTTTATGTGATGAAATAAATTCGTACATACTCATGACGAGTACATTATTGATTTAAGGACATTCGTTCCATTTCAGTTGAGCGGAAGTTTAAAATCACAATCCCTTAGAAGTATCTCAAGCATCTAACTATCATGATCAAAACTTTTGCAAAAGTGTACACTTGGTATGGTAATACATTGTCATGTCTTAAAGTCGAGATAAATCTGAATATTAAATTCAAATTTACATTATTTATAGAAATATAGAAGAAAGTACTGATGAGGCCTTACGAACGATTTATCCCAAATAGCATTAAACACCAAATCTCACGAATTGGTTAAAACGTTTGTAAAACGTAGTACAATGCACTCAAACATATCAATGCTAGTTAATATTTAAAGCCTCACCCCGAATGATCTAGAAGAAGGTTCTTTTTTGTTTATTTCTTAATGGTATTGACTAGCAAATGCAGGAGAAACAACCCTTAAACTGGTAACAAGTGTGATTATAATCAGTTTTTAAACACGCAGTATCACGAAAACTAATGACAACGGATGCAAAACGTAGACTCATTTTGTAACACCTCCCCTGGTCACTGTTTTATCAAAGGACTTACGGAAATCGTAAACTTACGTTCAAATTTAAATTCTGTATATTTCATTAACTACCGCAAATTGAGGACAGATATTGTTTGTAAACGTTCATTAACTGAATATTGATTAGTATTACAGCTTAAATTACCAGATTTTATAGTTGTAAGAGTACTACAAATAATTTAAATATGATCGTAAGTTTAAGATCGCCGTAAATGTTTTGATAAAACAGTACCCTGAGTTCTGAAATCAGTAAAAGTTCAATTAAAAAATTTAGCAGAGAAATCGTCATGACATTTGCGATGAAACTTCTATAATTGTTACTGTACTTGATGCATATTAGAAAACCGTATGTTGTTCTACGACTTTTATCGTTAAACATATTTGTTTAAAAAAACATATATCTTACAAAGTATATAATAAACTTTACTGTTGGATTCCTAGCATGCGTAATATCATTAAATGCAAAGTTTTATGCTTTTTAACCAAAATTCTCTCGGTAAAATATATTTTTCAATTTTTAGGGGTTGCCCCTAAATCTAAGAATATCTTAGAAACAAGCCGAGCAAAACTGGTGGAAATTTTCCAAATGATTGGCATAACTCTGATCTTCATAAAAATAACAGGTTTTATATACCTTGTATAAAAAAAGTCAAAAAGAATGAATGTCCTTAAACAATTTATCATCTTTATCGTTATTTATAATTATACATTTCATCAATGATGTACCTACCTATGTTCCTTGGCGATACATCGGCAACAATACACCATATCATGTGTACCACAATGCATCTCGATATCCTGGTCCGGATGATAATGACATTTAGCAACAACCGGAACTGGAATGGTGGTTGGTGGAGCTGTTTTTGCTTGGCTCATTGAGGCAACGCTAACTAATTGATGTGATTTCATGTTCCGGACATGATATCGTCCACACGTATTACACAGAAACTGCTGGCAGTTTTTACAAAAGTCAATCGCTTCCTGTGTCCTACCATCGTCACGGCATTGAGAATAAGCATGGTCAAAAAGCGCTTCCGATCCACCTTTCAGTGTCCTAGAGAGATCTTCACCTTCAGCCATTGTTCTGTAATATACCATTATATATAATTGTGAATGTAGTAATAGTAATTATAATAAGAATTTGCAATTCTGTATATATTGTTTACTGTGTGTAAATGCATTGTGGATATACCATATCATATTTGGACTAAGTAGGCAAGTAAAATGTATAGTAATAGTTTGGGGTTTATACGTTTTGGAAACATAATTTATTATGGCTAACTTAGTATTAAAATTATGTTAAAACACGAGATACACCTTCATTTTGTATTACCGTAATATATGTGTCGGATATCAGATGCGTGCCGATAGCGAGTGTGAAATAATCTGGCCGCCAAAAAACAAATTTCATCATAATTTGTCCGAGCGCCAACATACAGACTGGAAGCATGGTCACAATATGGTATCGGAAGGTCTGAATATATAAAGTCGGGTAAATATACCATTGGTGAATATTTTCTTACAGTTATTTCTACAATGTTTTCTATCAGATACATAAAGTTCACAAAAATAATGTTCTTATATATTTGTATTCCTTTTTTTATACAGTAACATGTGCTCTTGATTTGTTTCGGTTTAAATGCAATTAAGTAACATAATAAATAATAGCATTTTGTAAATACCAAAGTATCAATTACTATGTTTTCAACCGCTTTAGACGTGTGGAATTGTCAGTAATTATACGATTAATGTCATGATTAATTTCATGAATAATGATATTAAATGATTTTGGAAGTATGGGGTATAGGGGATCACTCAAGTGTTTAGACTTATCCGTGGTAGGAATCTATTTATTTTTTGCATGATTATTTGCTTCCATATAAGGAGAATAACACACCAATATATAGTATCTGTAGTTCACTGGTTTGTTTGTCAATCTATGTGATCCACTATACCAAAATTGAAATCATCGACGGACTGTACATTTCATACACATTGTCATATCGACATATGCCTTTAATTATTTCTATATACGTGATGGGAAGTAACTGCTTCGGAGAGTTTGTAAACATTGACCTGTGTTAACACGGATTGCTTCCCTTCTGTTTGTTAAACCGAAACTACTTTAAATAATTATGTTGTATTTCTTGATGAAATTGAAATTAACTTTGTACCAGGCATTTTCAGTAATAAAAAGAGTGTGGTTTATGTTGCTGTTCTGCCTTCCCTTTCCGATTTCCTCATATCTTTAACATCAATATAACGTATTTAGTACAATGTACATGTAATTATCTTCTCGCTATGTGAAATATATCTAGTACTACACTTAAGATAGACGATGTCTTCATTTTGACTAATAACCTTTACAATTACAAATTTTACATTTCCGTTACATTATTTTCCGTTTAAAGATATGTGATTCGGTATAAAGACTATGCGGTGTCCGAACAACTTCAATTTGTTAGTGCATAAATGTTGATCATTTATAAATTTATCCTATCAACATAATATCCAACAGTAACAGTAACATAAACGTTTATAAAATCAGTGGTGTACAATAATTACTATAACATCATAATCTCAAATATATATAACATTTTACCTGAATAGTTCCTTAATTTGTCAAATTGTAATTGCCACTTCTCTGATATGGCGTCTAGTTTCGGTTTGGTGACCGATTTAACTACATACACGTAAACTGCATTTATCGTCATTGTGAAATACTTCTATCGATGTCAAGGTCATTCAAATGAATAGGTGTCATATTACAAATGTCGATATAAGGGTATAGTGTTCAACATACATACAATGTAACTGCCTATTGTACAAGAAGTTAATATTATTGACAGTTTTATAATATATTCATAATCTAATATACACACTGGCTTGGCTCTGCTGTAAAACATAATTTACAACAACAAAACATAACCGAAAACAGCAGACTTAATGTTATACGTCCAACTGCCAACACGATGTTCCCAATAAAGAAGTTTATATTACAATGCATTACATATTTTAATATACCGTAATAAAACTAGTTTCTAAATTTTGAATTACAAAATATTACCTGGTTGGAGTTGATATCATTATGCACCCTGGACGAAATATGATAAATGTAGCTTTTCCGTTATCTTTCTATGAATCAAATGTGACAAATATGTGAATTGATCCATGGGAGCTTGTTTGATTTAAAACATAATTTTTATACAAGTGTCAATGAAATTTTAAATATATCCTCATTTATACGTCATGTATGTGCAATTTCAATGAATTTGAAAAATAGATTAGATAGAAATTATTTTTATACACAGTTTACTTTTATTTTAATATGTTCATGTTCTATGGTTGATTAAAAATAGGCCCTTAAGTATTAAATACCAGTCCTCATGATAAGTGGGGGCGCCGTAAACAAACGGGATAGGTCACAAGATGGAATGTAGGGTGTGTTGTTGAAATGGTCGAGTGACGGAATGATTGGAATGTTGCTGTAATGGGTCGAGTGATGGAAATGAATGCGAACTGTGCAAGGAATGTTAATTTAAAAGGGTTTCGATACCAACAGTAGCTTTTGTAACGTGAATAATACAGGCTTTATAAGAAATATACTATTATATAAAGGGAACTACTCTTGATACTGACCCCAGTACCATTCGATTTGTAGACTGTTTAAACGCGTACTACAATAAGGTTTTACTGTTAGCGGGAGTGTGCGTGTTATTTTCAAAAGCATTTTATCTTTCAATTGGAACTGTTGGGTACAGTAACATTACTGTTACATTGTACTACATTTAAAGAGGATTTCACTATAACTAGCATTTTTGTCTCTACTATCACATTAAATGGGCTAAATGTACAAAGCACTGTTAATTATTATAATTTGTCAGAAGAAAGTGTGCGCAAATATGTCTCTATAATGTCAAAAATATGTTTAAATTCGCCAATAATAATTTATCGCTTCCAGCAATTTGATGATGATGTGGTCAAAGGGAAACAACTCGTGACTATTTTGAAATATGTTTCCATTCTTTTCTCGGTAATTAGTGGGAGGTTTTGTTAAAGATTTGAGGAGTTTAAGCAATAATGATTCTCATTTAATGTATAATATTCCTGAATCGATTAAAACCTTGAAGTTAAACAAAAAATAAATATCAATAAAGTGAACTTATTGAAGCATAACAGCAATTCCATTGCAAATCTTGCTCGTTCACAAACACAAAAACTATCTAATGATACTTGTTAAGTTTATGTCATTATTACAATATAGGCCTAACTCCAAAGAACAAACACTTATTTAGCTAAAGACTAAAAAGTGTACTTAAAGAGATATTCAAGAAACATTACACTTTTTCTACTTTCGGTTTGCAAGGTCATGAAGTTTTGCATGATGAAAGTTCATCAATATGTTTCATAATCATTTCTTTGTAAGAGTTTGTTCCTTATACTATTGACCAATTCGCCGATAACAAACTTGGACTTTTAATGTCATGTAGACTTTGATTGAGAACTAAGCGTGAGTAATTGTTACTTGCATTGAGTTTTGAAATCGAACATTTGTATTAAAGACTTTAAAACACTTCAGAGCCTGGCCGGATGTTGAAAATAGGCCCGGCATGATCATTCACCCTCGGGCAAAATACCTCCCGGTGATTATAAATTTTCCGGACCGATTATCACCTTCCAGCCCGGATGTGTCGTGTAATAACCTCTTACATGTGTTACCGTAACGAAAGTATACTCAATTATTTATCTCAGAAATAATTGCAGTTATTTTATGAATATCTCTGTTTGTAATTTCTATTTTCACTTGAGCGTTTGTTTATGTACGCACCGCTTGAAATTATCATTTGGCCCTTTCATAATTTATCCGTAGCAAACACCATACAGACTTAAAGCGATAAGTTGTCTAACACGGTCACAATATGGTATCGGAAGGTCTTAATAGATGCAAGGACGGGTAAATATTTTCTTACACACATTAAAATTACTACAGTGGGAATTATATCTCTAACGCGGTATTGGGATCTGTTTCACTTAAAGTACACCCAAACACTTTCAAATCGCACCACTAAAGTTTATTTTGTCAAAATTCATGTGTTGCTAAAATTAATAGTTTACAGAGTTTATTCAATTCAGAAAAAAAATTTTTCATTCCGAATACCTCACCCAAAGAACGTTTTGGATTTTGCATGTTTTTGCACGTGCGGCTCGATCGCCTGAGCCAGAAAGCAACATTACATAGGCTGTGTCACTGTAATTGTTTCCACATGGCTACGCACAGTGTCAAAAGAATACCGGATGTTAATAAACAAACCAAAAGTACATTATTGCATTTTCATAACGATTCCTTTCATAATTGTCCATATAAAGGTAAATCATTTTAACTCATGTGTAATGAGGTTTCTCCCGTTTAAGGCCGAATTACCCAATGTGTTGTCTTCAAACTCCTTCATAGAGTTGGTATGAGGTGTCGTAGACGCGCCACAAGAAATACCCTGACAGTCTGATGCTAATACACAAGACTATAAGGTTACATAATGCTTGAAATCATCATAGGTTCGTACACTAAGCATATCTGAACTGAACTCAGTCGTATGGCATTAGCCACGCAGCCAAAGCCACATAACATTAATCATTCAAGTTTAGCGTTGCTTAAATGCTGGGAAACATCACGTCGAATATAATTACTATCCTATCACGTAAATTTAGTTTTTCTTGAGGAGGAAAACCCACATGCATACATTAATGTAGCGGGCTCCTATACTTGCTTTTGAAATTGCAACTTTCATTTTAATTGGTCACTCTGTTATCTATTTCATAATTAATTTAAAACTCGTAATAATGGCATGAAAATCAAACAACTCGTTGTGTTTAGACTGATGATTATTAATTAGATAATAAATAACCATAGATTGACGTTTTTCTCACTAAAACTGATATTCGATATGTGGTGCGTTTTTAAAGCGTTTCAGTGTAAACAGGTTGAGTGGGTATAAAATAGTGATATTGGAACAAATGATTATCGTTATCATCGTCATCGTCATTTAAATTGGCTTGTTAAATACATGTGGCCATTAACCTCATTTGACAAAATAGCTCAGTAGTTTGGTCATTGGGAATAATGCCGTTTTGCCAATGCAGACACGAATTCGAGGCTTAGTTGTGCAATAAAACTATATATTATTTTTTATTATTTTAGACTGACAATCAAATGTGAAACACCAAATTCGCTTGTGAAATATTCATTTATGATTTTCTTAAAATATTATTTTTACATCAGTAAAATAATCATTTTTTCTTATAAATCTAAAATACACATGCATAAGCGTGTTATAACATGAACAATTGAAAACTGAATGCTACCGCGATACACAACTTGGCCAATAATTCATTTATGTAAGACAATATATATACATATTCATGCGAGAATAAGTTCCTCACTTGACGATCTTATGCCGAAAGGATAGTTTTTACGGAGATAATAGTAATCGCAGCATATTACCACACAGCAATGAACTTGACAAACAAGTTTATGGGTGCCACTGTAGATTGACCAGTCGTTGGTTAAAAGGGCGTTGAAATATCTCCAAGTATGGCCATCCCAGACCATGTTTGGAACCCATCATCTCCAAGTATAGCCATTTAAGACCATGTTTGGTACCCAATACCTCTATTTCAGCCTTTCTAGACTATGCTTGATACCAGTCACCTTCAAATACAGCCATGCCAGACCATGTTTTGTATCCACCATCGCTATATTCAACCCTAACTTGGCATGTTTGGAACCCACAGCCTCTAGGTAGAGCCATCCTAGACCCATTTTAGTTCCCGCCATCTCTAATTACATCTATTAATTACCATGTTTGGAACCCACCACTTCCAATTGGCAGCCCCCCAGACCCTGTTTGTAACAAACAACCTCTATATCCAGCCAGCCCATTTCATGTTTTGTATCCACCATCCCTATTTACAGCAATACTATACCATATTAGGTAACCTTCTCCTATGAGTGCAGTCATCCCGAAACCTAATGGTTACCCTACACCCTTCCCAGACATGTCGTTAAAAACTACAAACACACAAGGCCCTTCGTCCTATAACTTCTAATGAAAGAATTTACTCTCTGAACCTAAGATAACACATCTACATCAAAATACACAGTACAATGAATTACAAAATGATGTTTTGCGCCGAAAGTATCAAATATGTGGGTATGTTTTGTAGTTTGACCTTGAAATGACCTTGACCTTGTGTGGCCAAAGTTTGTCTGTAAAAAGTACGATATAAAAATATCTATAATGTTTATACAAAGATTTATTTAGTCCATTAGAATTAAAACTGTCAAACTTGAAAACTAAGAATTATAGATGGACGCATCAACTCAAGAAATCGACCTTGATCAACATGCACATAAATGCCATTTGTTGCAAAGTTTTCGAATTAAAAACTGGCCTTGTGGCAGGAAATATGTGTTTTTCCAGACTTTAAACACTGTAAAACCCAACATTGATATATAATATGTTGCAAAATGAAAAGAAGGGAGAAAATATCTCAATTTAATTCAAATTATTTTAGGTAAAATATTGACTTAAGCATTTGATAAAGTTTTGACCTCTAAATGACCTTGATCTCCACCATTTGACCTTGGTAAAAGGTTCATGTCGGAGGTCCGCATATGTTTATTAATTACAATGCTTATTTAATAAAATATGTATTGTCTACTTATGGGTAACAAACATGAGATTTTGACTAGTAATTAGCTTATAAAATGGCTGTAACATATGCCGCCATCTGGGTTTCCATGGTAATTAACCTTATTTCAGCACTCCCGCCTGGATTTAAAACCTTAGACATCCCTCTACACGAAGAATTAAAGACATTTATAATAGAAGGAAATGGTACTCGCTGAAGCAAAATCAACTAAAGATAGCTTTCTTTTTACAACGTAAAAACGTGACTTGAACCATTTTCCTGAATTTGCACCTTTTAATGACCTTGACCTTCATGACCTTGGTAGACAGATCAATTTGAACGCTGGTCTAGACATCAGTTTGTAATAATGTTGCTCTTACTTGGACATGTATGCGTTATTTACACATATAAACCCGATGATAGTAAATGTAACGCATACAGTAATTTCATAAAAATCAAAGAATCATGAAATTTTCAATTGTGGTGGGGTTACCGAATTTCTTCTTATTTTTTCATTTTTCAGCTCATGATTATAAAATAAATGTTGCTATGCGACTTAGTGATGCCACATTGTGATGGTGTACATCAAACTTATTTTTGCCATAAGTGCACCTATACTTGACTAATTACAGACATCCTTTTGGGGATAAAACACAAATTTTACACATTTTTTACCTTTTGACCTTCAAATGACCTTGACCCTGAAATTAAATAACCTTGACACACATATCATTTTGGAGCACTATATATGTTCTTTAACTATTGTACAAATGCATATTGGTATACAAGTGAACATACTTAGTACGAATGATTAGATAAAGATGGGGTGTGTGCTTAAAGTGGCGGGAAATTTGGACGCCATCTTGGTTTCCATGGTAACCTGCATGATGCCAGCTGTCCATACTCGCTGAAATCAAACTTAAAACATCCTTCTACACAAATAAACCATAAAAACCTCTGGACCGCTGCACACAAAGAAGTCAGGAGACTGGACTACATGAAAACTGTCTGAAATATCCGGAAAAATGTCAAAAGTTGACCTTTGACCTCTGACTGTGACCTTGACATCATGCGTTTGCAATTGAAGTATATATTTTCATCATTGCTGGGATATTGTGAGGTATCATTCCAAGTTTCATTAAAATATGTTTATTCGTTAAAAATATATTAGGTATTATCGTATACAGTGAGAAATTCAAATATGTAGCCACACGGTTGCCATGGAAACGCTGATAAGTGCTTTATAAATGACCCTCAGTGCTGCTCCCATCTTTTTTAGCATCACCAAGACATATGCTTACATATCTGAAAGTATCTTTCCATTGTCACTCATGTAACAAAATTTCGAAAATTTTCCCCTACTATACTGGTTGGTAGGATGACTGTGTGTTTTCATCGTGATCAAAGGGGACAGGTGGCATTTCAACTGTATCATCATCTGTGTGGTCAAGTATTCCGACTACTATCGAGTACGCTTTACGCGTCAGTATGACCAATTTGTTCTAC
The DNA here is from genome assembly GCA_963678985.1 of Spisula subtruncata. Classification (NCBI taxonomy): domain Eukaryota; kingdom Metazoa; phylum Mollusca; class Bivalvia; order Venerida; family Mactridae; genus Spisula; species Spisula subtruncata. Next base: position 32,339,885 of record OY787673.1, on the reverse strand, counting down.
TACATTCAAGCCATGAGTTTATGTTCACCAAGGATGAATTATTACCAGTACTGATATAGAGGACCTAGCACGAGTTGACAATTGATATAAATTTATATTAAACGAGTTTTGGAAATATTATTAAGCGAGCCTCTGGCGAGCTTAATAATATTTCCTGAACGAGTTTAATATAAATATATCAATTGACAACGAGTGATAGATTATTTTTATCATATGACACTAGAAACACAAAATACGCATCGATTTATTGGAAAAAATCAATATCTTACACTACACGTGGTACGTATAACTTTATACGTACAGGCTATACTCACTGCGGTATAACTTACACTGGATATTGCTAGCAAGATGAGTAATACTATCAATTTTCGCTACAATTCAAGTGTTGACAAGGGTAAGTTCAGAGATGATTTTTAGTTTTTCTGAGTATGTTTAATGTACATTTTATACAAAACTATCTCCTCCATAAATTTTCCTAGCCTGTGCAACCGGTAAATTTCCAGGAATCTCTTAAAAGGGTGATTAAAAGACCAAACTCGTATCTTTACTCACGAAGAAAGTAAGCTCGATCTGTCGAAATTAGATGTTTTTTTTGTATTTTTTTTGTTAAAATACTCAACTTGAATCGAGCGAATTGTCATTCTTGTTACAAAGATTATATTGCAAATGTAGTATCCGAAACTAATCGAAAATGACGGTGCATTGCGAGAATAAATGCAGGTGTTAGTGTACAGTATTGCTATATAGTTGCTCTCTGGTGTACGGAGTATTGCTGTATCGTGTACAGAGTATTGCTTTTACTTGTAGTGACTATTTGTCACTCAAATTGAATAAATACAAGGTATAATCAGCGTTATTTTGTAAAAATAACTTATATTATATTGATATGTATTTAGATTGAATTGTATTGACTACATGAAGCAATGGATGTAACAAGCTAATCCTAGCTCCAAATCCTCCCTGAATTTTATGGGAAACTTCAATTAGTAAATGTGTATTTCACATACAGTAAAGGGTCATAGCTGAGCAATTGCATTAGACAAACACAAAACTACTACAATGTCCAATACTTTGAATTAGCAACGTTAAATGTAAGTCATAGCAAGGGAACCTTATTGCAGCATCTGAAATAGTTGAGAGATTATGAAATAAACCTTGGTGTGTATATATGGATGTGAATGCCCTTATTTACCATTTGACCATATAGAGCATGACTCTCAAAGAATTGCATATATCCAAGCTAAATATCACATTTGTACTACTCACAAGAACACTTTATGCATACAATTCAGCATTCTATATTGTTAATCGCATTCATCTGCCTGACGGTTGCAATAGTTTAACATAATCATTTAAGAATATTCTTACTATATCGTATAACCCATATGGCCTTATTGGTAGGCAGACGTAATAATACAATAAAACCGTCCATTCCATTTACATACTTTATTTACTCATTTTATTAAACCATACTCTCCGTACACTAACGTTGAGCTTATGTACAATACTCTGTACACTAAACAGCAATACTCTGTACACGCACACGTATCTGTTTGTGGTATATCTTAGTTGTTTTTCAAACAATGTTTATGAAATTTGGTCACAACTTTTTGGGGTTCAATATAAACGAAATGGCCAGTTAAAAATCTACAATTTGGTAATACAGCCGTTCCAGAAGTTTGTAAAGTACTGCTGTCAATATTTGCGAGTGAGTATCGGCGTAATACTGGTTCAAGTTAAACCTTTCTGTGAATATCTGTTATACGGTAGTATGCTATTAAGTTACCAAAATGCCCAAAGAAGTTAAAACTCAATTGGGATATGTATAAGAAGTCAGTAATTTGATGGTAGGCCTGAACCAACCAACCACCAACCTTCCTTCATAGAAGGGTTTTTAGAAAGATAATACATTCATCTTATAAACTTCAATTTATCGGATGAGTTGGACACATGATAAGTCTTAAAAGTTATAGCTAGTTTGCGATAGAAAAATATCGTGTGTTTTAAATATTTCTCGATAATAACTACACCTACAAGTACGAAATTTTGCACAAATAAATGAAATGTATATACCTAATACACACTGAATTTTCAGCAACATCAAGAGTGAGTTAAAAAAAATTGTTCATAAGTTCTATGTAACATATTTGTATTTTCGTATGAAATATCAAGTTAGAAGACTTGGTATTTGCAACAGCCAATTTTACGGTGACGTGATACGCCTAACGGTATATTTACGTATTTGCAACCTACATACTATAAAACACGCGAGGCCCGTCTCGGAATCTGACGAAATATATTTTATTGTTGTACTTTGTTAACAAGCGACACGCCTGTGTAAAAGGTGTTTTCAGAAAAAATGAGTGTTGCTTATTATGCTTTAATACATGTCACTTATCACTCGCTACGTGAAATATATTTTGTACCACGCCCAAAGAAGATACGATATTTGTTCACATTGATCTGGACATATCATCATCTGTCTAAACGTTGTTTGATGGTGTATATATCAGTACAATGAAACATCGGTAATCTGAACAATTTCAATTTGTTAGTGCAGAAAGTTGAGCAGAAATAAATTTACCCGATCAACATAATACCAAACAGTAACAATGACATAAACGTTAATGAAATCAGTGATGTACAATAATGACAATAACACCATAATCACAAATATATATAACATTTTACCTGAATAGTTCCTTAATTTGTCAAATCGTAATTGCTACTTCTCAAATATGGCGTCTAGTTTTGGTTTGGTGACCGACTTAACTACATACACGTAAACTGCATTGATCGTCATTGTGAAATACTTATATCGATGTCAAGGTCATTTAAACGAATAGGTGTCATATTACAAATGTCGATATAAGGGTATAGTGTTAAACATGCCAACAATGTAACCGCCTATCGTACAAGGAGTTAATATTATTGACAGTTTTATAATACATTCAAAATCTAATATACTCACTGGCTTGGCTCTGCAGTAAAACATAATTTACAACAACAAAACATAACCGAAAACAGCAGACTTAATGTCATACGTCCAACTGCCAACACGATGTTCCCAATAAAGAAGTTATATTACAATGCATTACATATTTTAATACATCGTAATAAAACTAGTTCCTAAATTCTGAATTACAAAATATTACCTGGTTGGAGTTGATATCATTATGCACCCTGGACGAACTATGATAAATGTGTTTTTTCCGTTATCTTTCTATGAGTCAAATGTGACAAATGTGTGAATTGATCCATGGGAGCTTGTTTGATTTAAAACATAATTCTTATACAAGTGTCAATGAAATTTTAAATATATCCTCATTTATACGTCATGTATGTGCAATTTAAAAACAGATTAGATAGAAATTACTTTTATACACAGTTTACTTTTATTTTGTCACCGAGTGTATTGATTCGATGAAACAGTAAAGCACACTCAGTAAACTATATCCATGTATATAATATGTTCATGTTCTATGGTTTATTAAAAATAGGCCCTTAAGTATTAAATACCAGTCTTCATGATAAGTGGGGCGCCGTAAACAAACGGGATATGTCACTAGATGGAATGTAGGGTGTGTTGTTGAAATGGGTCGAGTGATGGAATGCTGGGTGTGTTGCTGTAATGGGTCGAGTGATGGAATGTAGGGTGTGTTGTTGTAATGGGTCGAGTGATGGAATGTAGGGTGTGTTGTTGTAATGGGTCGAGTGATGGAATGTAGGGTGTGTTGTTGTAATGGGTCGAGTGATGGAATGCTGGGTGTGTTGCTGTAATGGGTCGAGTGATGGAATGTAGGGTGTGTTGTTGTAATGGGTCGAGTGATGGAATGTAGGGTGTGTTGCTGTAATGGGGCGAGTGATGGAATGTATGGTATGTTGTTGTAATGGGTCGAGTGATGGAATGATTGGTGTGTTGCTGTAATGGGTCGAGTGATGGAATGTAAGATGTGTTGCTGTAATGGGTCGAGTGATGGAATGTAGGGTGTGTTGCTGTAATGGGACGAGTGATGGAATGTAGGGTGTGTTGCTGTAACAGGTTGAGTGATGGAATGTAGGGTGTGTTGTTGTAATGGGTCGAGTGATGGAAATGAATGCGATCTGTGCAAGGAATGTTAATTTAAAAGGGACTCGATACCAACAGAAGCTTTTAAAACGTGAATAATACAGGCTTTATGAGAAATATACTATTATATAAAGGGAACTACTCTTGATACTGATTCCTGTACCATTCGATTTGTAGACTGTTTAAACGCGTACTAAAATTAGGTTTTACTTTTAGCGAGAGTGTGCGTGTTATTTTCAAAAGCATTTTATTCTTCAATTGGAACTGTTGGGTACAGTAACATTACTATTATATTGTACTACATTTAAAGAAGCATTTCCTATAACTAGCATTTTTGTCTCTACTATCACATTAAATGAGCTTAATGTACAAAGCACTATCAATTATCATAATTTGTCAGAAGAAAGTGTGCGCAAATATGTCTCTATAATGTCAAAAATATGTTTAAATTCGCCAATAATAATTTATCGCTTCCAGCAATTTATTATGATGTGGTCAAAGGGACACAACTCGTGGCTATTTTGAAATATGTTTCCATTCTTTTCTCGGTAATTAGTGGGAGGTTTTGTTAAAGATTTGAGGAGTTTAAGCAATAATGATTATCATTTAATGTATAATATTCCTGAATCGATTTAAACTATCAAAGTTATAGGGAACGCCTCTTTAACCTTGAAGTTAAAGAGGCATTCCCTATAACTAGCATATTTTTTATCTGCTATCACATTAAATGAGCTAAATGTACAAAGTACTATCAATTATCATGATTTGTCAGAAGAAAGTATGCGCAAATATGTCTCTATAATGTCAATAATATGTTTAAATCGCCAATAATAATTTATCGCTTCCAGTGATTTATTATTATGTGGTCAAAGGGAAACGACTCGTGGCTATTTTGAAATACGTTTTCATTCTTTTCTCGGTAATTAGTGGGAGCTTTTTGTTGAAAATTTGAGGAGTTTAAACAATGATGATTCACATTTAATGTATACTATTCCTGAATCGATTTAAACTATCAAAGTTATAGCGAACGCCTCTTTTAACAAAAAATAAATATCAATAAAGTGAACTTATTGAAGCATTACAGCAATTCCATTGCAAATCTTGCTCGTTCACAAACACAAAAATTATCTAATGATACTTGTTAAGTTTATGTCATTATTACAATATAGGCTTAACTCCAAAGAACAAACACTTATTTAGCTAAAGACTAAAAAGTGTACTTAAAAAGATATTCAAGAAACATTACCCTTTTTCTACTTTCGGTTTGCAAGGTCATGAAGTTTTGCATGATGAAAGTTCATAAATATGTTTCATTATCATTTCTTTGTAAGAGTTTGTTCCTTATACTATTGACCAAGTCGCCGATAACAAACTTGGACATTTAATGTGATGTAGACTTTGGTTGAGAACTAAGCGTGAGTAATTGTTACTTGCATTGAGTTTTGAAATCGAGCAATTGTATTAAAGACTTTAAAACACTTGGGCAAAATACCTCCCGGTGATTATAAATTTTCCGGTCCGATTATCACCTCCGGCCCGGATGTGTCGTGTAATAACCTCTTACATGTGTTACCTTTACAAAAGTATACTCAATTATTTATCTCAGAAATAATTGCAGTTATTTTATGAATATCTCTGTTTGTAGTTTCTATTTTCACTTGATCGTTTGTTTATGTACGCACCGCTTGAAATTATCATTTGGCCCTTTCATAATTTATCCGTAGCAAACACCATACAGACTCAAAGCGATAGAGTGTCTAACACGGTCACAATATGGTATCGGAAGGTCCTAATAGATGCAAGGACGGGAAAATATTTTCTTACACACATTAAAATTACTACAGTGGGAATTATATCTTTAACGAGGTTTTGGGATCTGTTTCACTTAAAGTACACCCAAACACTTTAAAATCGCACCACTAAAGTTTATTTTGTCAAAATTCATGTGTTGCTTAAATTAATAGTTTACAGAGTTTATTCAATTCAGAAAATGAATTTTTCATTCCGAAAACCTCACCCAAAGAACGTTTTGGATTTTGCATGTTTTTGCACGTGCGGCTCGATCGGCTGAGCCAGAAAGCAACATTACACAGGCTGTGTCACTGTCATTGTTTCCACATGGCTTCGCACAGTGTAAAAAGAATACCGGATGTTAATAAACAAACCAAAAGTACATTATTGCATTTTCATAACAATTCCTTTCATAATTGTCCATATAAAGGTAAATCATCTTAACTCATGTGTAATGAGTTTTCTCCCGTTTAAGGCCGAATTACCCAATGTGTTGTCTTCAAACTCCTTCAAAGAGTTGGTTTGAGGTGTCGTAGACGCGCCACAAGAAATATCCTGACAGTCTGATGCTAATACACAAGACTTCAAGGTTACATAATGCTTGAAATCATCATAGGTTCGTACACGAAGCATATCTGAACTGAACTCAGTCGTATGGCATTAGCCACACAGCCAAAGCCACATAACATTAATCATTCAAGTTTAGCGTTGCTTAAATGCTGGAAAACATCACCTCGAATATAATTACTATCCTATCACGTAAATTTAGTTTTTCTTGAGGAGGAAAAACCACATGCATACATTAATCCTATACTTTCACTTTAATTGGTCACTCTGTTATCTATTTCATAATTAATTTAAAACTCGTAATAATGGCATAAAAATCAAACAACTCGTTGTGTTTAGACTGATGATTATTAATTAGATAATAAATAACCATAGATTGACGTTTTTCTCACTAAAACTGATATTTCATATGTGGTGCGTTTTTAAAGCGTTTCAGTGTAAACAGGTTGAGTGGGTATAAAATAGTGATATTGGAACAAATGATTATCGTTATCATCGTCATCGTCATTTAAATTGGCTTGTTAAATACATGTGGCCATTAACCTCATTTGACAAAATAGCTCAGTAGTGTGGTCATTGGGAATAATGCCGTTTTGCCAATGCAGACACGAATTCGAGGCTTAGTTGTGTAATAAAACTATATATTATTTTTTATTATTTTAGACTGACAATCAAATGTGAAACACCAAATTCGCTGGTGATATATTCATTTATGATTTTCTTAACATATTATTTTCACATCAGTAAAATAATTATTTTTTCTTATAAATCTAAAATACACATGCATATGCGTTTTATAACATGAACAATTGAAAACTGAATGCTACCTTGATACACAACTTGGCCAATAATTCATTTATGTAAGACAAATAAAACAGTACCTTAATTGTATGTTGTTGCATGTACTGTATATGTACAATTAAAAACGTTAATATAATCCATTGTGAAGAAGATCGTGAGAAAATTTTAAGTACGACACTCATAGAAGTATTTTTATATATCACTTCAACAGCCATATCAAATAAAAATAATCGCTTGAATGGTACGACGTTTGTTACTGGTAATTTCTGTACACTTGGTTAAATGGACAAGACAAACATATGATCTTCCTAAATCGATGAAATGTTGAGTGACATTGTATATCGCAGATTTAGCTCCATTAATACAAATTGTTAGTGCAGAACGTTTAAGCATTTCTTGACCAAAATGTTTCAACAGTAACAATAACATAAACGTTAATGAAATTAATGTTGAATAATGACTATTAAACCCTAATCACAAACATAACTAACATGATTACCTGAATATATTCCTACTTTATCAAATCCTTCATTTACGATCTTCTTAAATATGGCGTCTAGATTCGATTAAGCGACCGATTTAACTACATACGTACACGTAGACTGCATTGAACGTCGTTGTGAAATATCCCTATCTGATTGTAAGGACAATTGAATGAATATCATATTACCGATATTTATATAGCTGTATAAGGTGCAACTTTGTGTTACTGCATATGGTTCATGGAGTTAATATGATTGACCGTTTTACATTCATAGTTTAATATTACCTTTAAAAAAAGCTATAAACCAATCTACTTGTACATTGTAGACTATTTAAACTCGTACTGAAATAAGTTAACAAAATGATTGAAGGCCCCTCGTAAATTGTGAATGTCTTTGTACACGTAATGTAGAACTAGATAAATATGATCGGTGTATACACGATGTATGTGAAGATCATCGTGCCCAAATTGAATAATATGTACTATGGTGTAGCATAGCACCATAGATCACGACGAAGCACGCGTAAATACTGATCACGTAGTTTTGTAAGTACATGTATATTAAACTGTCCACCAGTTGAGGTGACCTGGATATCCCATATGACCAGCTGATGATATTATGTAAATAGAGGATCTTACATGAGTGACTTTTCATAGTGAATTTATTAAACGAGTTGGATAAAGAGATAAAATACGAGGCTCTGCCGAGTATTTTATTACTTTTATCTAACGAGTTTAATAAATTTAATATGGAAAGACAAGAATGTAAGATTCTTTTTATCACATAAACAAAATAAGCTATTAAAATGTAGAAAACTAAAACTAGTAGACCCGCTTCCCCTTTAGAAATAATAAGATTGAGGTGAGTAATGCGGTTAAGAATAAATGAGCATCTAAACGTAGTGCAACACACTGACTGTATTTCAATAACATTTATTCATTGTTGAAAACGATGATGAGCCGAGACAGGTATATTTGAACGGTAATTACGGCACGGACCTTTTTGGTAGGCACTATCTTGTCTTGAAATTAGTTTTGTAAGGGGAACATACTCGTACTATGAAACGGGAAACGTCACGTACATTGTGACGTCACGTTTAAGTTTTGACGTCATCACTACTTCGAATTTCCGGAAAGAGATTGATGAATTTTAAAGAGATGCGATTTTGAAACTCAAAATGCATTAAATTTTGCAGGAAGTGTAAGCCTATGCTATGTTCAATAGATTAATGTAGGTTTGTGTTTATTTATATATTTGAATTGAATTGCCTTTGTAAATTCTCGTTGATTTTCAGATTCGCCTTGTCTATCGATCTGACCTGTACCGCTGACGATAAAATCACGGTCGGCCATATTTGTTTATTTTTTTGACAGCGCGTATGAATACATAAAAATAGTTAATTATTCAGTAGTGTAATATCGTTTTTATGTAATGGGCTTTATTACACTCCCACACCGAGATTTATGTGATAACATAAATTAAGACCACGACCGATAGCATGGTTTGAATGTGCGTCTTGAAAGCGTCGGATCGAAGGTTCGCATCATGATATAATCTAGTATAGAAACATTTCATCGGTTGGGGAATCTACTAAATTGTCATCCTGGTATAGCGGTTGCGAAGTACAATTATTCAACGATATGAGTTTTATGTCGAAAATTATCCAGTATAATAGGCCATATTTGCCACACATTACCGTATTCGGGGCCCAATTTGGACAAGGAAGAGTGAATCAATCAATTAACGAATCAGTATGATACTAGACTACCTTAATTGCAAATTAAAACTTCGGATGGGTTCCGTCGTCGAAAAATAAACGATTCTTACAGTTTCGTAGGGTGTTCTAGAAAACTTTCGTATGAAAATGGACAGTTTGCATGTGCAATAAAGCACAGAAAGAAATTCTGTTAAAACGGAAGCGATAAATGATCTAATGGATATGAAAGCATAATTGTTTTTCAGTTTTTAATCTTTTTAAAAAAATATCTTCCGATATAGCTCTGTACATTTTAACTCTACATCTTTTGATTAATAGTGTAGCAACGCTTTTTATGTTTTTTTTTAAATTTTCACCATTTTTAACGTCAATTTATTCAATGTTCACGATTTGGTGATATTTTTGCTCATGTGCCTCAATGCCAATGAAGCCATATTATTCCCAACGCAGTACCGTATGTAAATAACGTTAGAACGGACGGACGGATAAAACGCGTAACGTTGTGCGTTTTGCGTATTTCAAATTTTCTCTAAAAGCCAATGTTGTGGAAAATAATGCGTGACGACCCCCCTTTTTTATTGTATGAGTTTATTCTGTAAAATCTTCCCAACAATAGAGTATATTTTATTAGTTGATTGAATCACTTTTGTTGACCAAATTACGCCATGGAGTGAGTATAGTGTAGCATTTGCGGAGTAAAATATCAACAAGTTTTTTTATTTGAAACCTTTTTGAGTGAGAAATTGGACGTCGCAACCGTTATTAATATTGCCTATACGTATTCAACGGATGGAGGACTAAAGAATAGAGTTTTTTAAATTAAGATAGAACCTAATTTGACGGAGATACACGCTCAAAACTTTGCTTATTACATACGAGTGGTCAAAACAACAAAGCCCCGTGTCATATTGTTTGTGTCGATGAGTTTAAAAGAACTCGTGTAATTAGCACGAATGTAAGATTCTATTGACCACATAACCTTAGAGAACACCCATTAACGTTCAAAACGCTGTAACAGTTGCACGTTAGATAGGTTTCATTTAAATTTAACGTTACCATCAGCGCGACATCATGACGACGTTTGTATCATATTGACATCACGGCTCGATTCATGCACGGTTTGGCTTTCGTTACGTCTCCCTGAACCAAGCAAGCCAGCAAGCAAGCAAGCAACCAACCAACCAACCAACCAACCAACCAACCAAACAACCAACCACAACCAACCACAACCAACCAACCAACCAACCAACTAACCAACCAACCTTCCTTCAAAGAAGGGTTCTTAGAAAGATAATACATTCATCTTATAAACTTCAATTTATCGGATGAAATGGAGACATGATAAGTCTTAAAAGTTATAGCTAGTTTGCAATAGAAAAAATCGTGTGTTTTAAATATTTCTCGATAATAACTACACCTACAAGTACGAAATTTTGCACGAATAAATGAAATGTATATACCTAATACACACTGAATTTTCAGCAACATCAAGAGTGAGTTAAAAAAAATTGTTCATAAGTTCTATGTAACATATTTGTATTTTCGTATGAAATATCAAGTTAGAAGACTTGGTATTTGCAAAAGCCAATTTTACGGTGACGTGATACGCCTAACGGTATATTTACGTATTTGCAACCTACATACTATAAAACACGCGAGGCCCGTCTCGGAATCTGACGAAATATATTTTATTGTTGTACTTTGTTTACAAGCGACACGCCTAAAAATTGAATCAAACGGACCTCCTTAGTATCGTCTTCATAACAGCAATGTCAATCCGTCGATCACGGATTATCACGGTTAAATAATTGATAGTAAATCATCAAATGAATACCAGATTACCACCCTGCGTTAAACTGTCCATAAGCATGTAATTACAATATATGATAAAGTGTCAATTTCCTTTTAATTGGTGACTAAATATTATGAAATTTGGAATAGGAGTTGGTAGGAAGTTATTGCAGTTTTGAATTTATTACCACATAGAATAGAATAGATTTTTAGAAAACTAAAAAAACACGATGTTTTCTATCCCAAACTAGCTACAACAAAATGTCATAAAGAAATTTAATTTCCGTTTTTAAAAGGCGAATCTGAAAATATGAACAAATATTTGCCAAGGCGCTTTAATTAAAAAAAAACAATAAAAAGAAACCTACAATTTATTAAAGCATTCAATGCCTGCACATCCAAAATCACATCTCGTCAAAAATCAATATGGCGTACAAAAATCCGAAGTTGTCACGACGTCAAAATCCATGATAAAGTCACTCAGTATGATTACCAAAACTCCCAATTACCACTTTCATGCGCAATATAAAAATTGGTCTTAGCGGATCTCACTAGCCCGCCTTTAAAAAGGCAGAACATCACTATTTAACATTACAGTTTCATAAAAAAGTGTAAAAGAAATATTTTTGAAGCAAAATAGCTAAGCATTGACTAGGACATAGTTTCTATTGTTTACATATTCATGCGAGAATAAGTTCCTCACTTGACGATCTTATGCCGAAAGGGTACGAGTGTTTACGGAGACAGTAAAAAGAAACACTTTTTTCTGAGACATTTTTTGAAGACATTATATTTGGTATTTATATAAACATATTTTAAATATTGTTATTTCATTTTGCGTTTAATAACAAGACATTCCAGAAAAATAAAAAATATTTTTTTATTTTTTGGATACCGTAATGCCCCATACATAAGTCGCACTTCATGAAACAAATTACCAAAATACCGCGATTGTCCATACATGAGTCGATACTCTGTATAAGTCGCACCCATCAATTTTTTTTAAATCTCTTTAATTTAACATACTTCAGCGTGACCAATAGATTTAACTTTCAACTTTGTACGGTCAACATAACTGTACACTGCAGCTGGCAGTAAAAGAGCGTGGATCCATTTACATATACTTCAGTTTAGTCACTAAATTTCTTCCCAAGCATACACAGTTTAGCCCCAGGCCTTCAGCGCTTACAGCGCTTTGATTTTAACTGTCAGGATGAGCGTTTCCCCTTACCAAACAGAGATACAGGATACATAGAAAAAATTAGTCTAAGGCGTAATAATGATTAAAAGTACCCGGCATGGTGACATGAATTCACGATGGCGGATGGCAATATTGTTTGATGACAATGAAATTACACCGCGGTTTAATTTGATAACTACCAGTTATTTCGAGTGCAATAAAACATTTAACTATTATTTTTCGATAAATATTCTATTTAATTTATCTATAAACTTCACACAATATCCTATTTCATGGTTTGCAGATAACTTTTATAACAAATAGCTGCACTTCTTTTAGTGGAACTTCTGTTCGAAAAAGTGAATAAGTTGAAATGAATTTGGGGCGCCCCATGGGGTGAGGCTCCAAGAGGGAATTGTCAAATATTAATAACATACTAATTACGCAATATATTAAACAGAAAAGTTGTTGATTTTTGTGTGTAAGATTAAATTTTATTCCATTCGTAATCACCTAAATCTACATTTTAAAATATTGATTTCGGTGATCACTCGGTGAAAAAACTCGATATTAAACCAAAATCAACTAATATTTTTGAAATCGAATCTACATTTAATTTATAAAACATTTGTTTAGATTGTCTTAATTAAATTGATAACAACTGTGTAAAAGGTGTTTTCAGAAAAAATGAGTGTTGCTTATTATGTTGTGCGTGTTAACATCAAGTTAACGTACATTTAATACATGTCACTAATCACTCGCTACGTGAAATATATTTTATACCACGCCCAAAGAAGATACGATATTTGTTCAAATTGATCTCGACATATCATAATCTGTCTTAACGATTTTTGATGGTGTATATATCAGTACGATGAAACATCGGTAATCTCAACAATTTCAATATGTTAGTGCAGAACTGTTGAGCAGTAATAAATTTACCCGATCAACATAATACCAAACAGTAACAATGACATAAACGTTAATGAAATCAGTGATGTACAATAATGACAATAACACCATAATCACAAATATATATAACATTTTACCTGAATAGTTCCTTAATTTGTCAAATCGTAATTGCTTCTTCTCAAATATAGCGTCTAGTTTCGGTTTGGTGACCGACTTAACTACATATACATATACATAAACTGCATTGATCGTCATTGTGAAATACTTAATATAGCTAGTTTGCGATAGAAAAAAAATCGTGTTTTTTAAATATTTCTTTGTAATTAATACACCTACAAGTATGAAATTTTACACGGATAAATGAAATATTTCTACCTAATACACACTGAAAATTCAGCAACATCAGAAATGAGTTAAAACAGTTTTGTTCATAAGTTCTATGTAACATATTTGAAGTTTTGTATGAAATATCAAGTAAAAAGACTTGATACTTGCAACAGCCAATTGTACGGTCATGTGATACGCATAACGGTATATTCACGTATTTGCAACCTTTTTTTTTTTTACTTGACTCACAGTTGTTTATTAATTCAAATTAATTACATTTCTCACAATATCAAATGTAATACACGAATAAAATACAAATGCATCAAGGTTTTCTTTTTCTTTTTGAACCATATAATGTGGTCCGTTTATTCAATAAAATAAATAATATTTACAAAAACATAGAACAAAAGTATGTCAACAAATACAATACATTCATTAAAATATCAACATTGTCTAAGTATATTTTTTCAACATAGACTGAGTTTCGAGGAAACTATTATAATTGGTTTTATGTGGTTGATGCAGTGGTGGGATGGAAATGTGCATATAGAAACTAAAGTATGTTTAATGAGATAATGTTATCACATCTTTGAAATATACTTGTCTATTTGAATATGAAAAATAGACATAGCTGATGTGCTTACTGAATTAAGAATCTATATGGGGTGGAACGCTTATGTAGTGATAGAGATGTGCGATTTTTTGGCTTCAAGGTGATGATGTAGTCACATCGTTGGAAGGATGCTTATCTATTTCGAAACGAAACAAATAGATTAGCATGATGTGTTAACAAAATCGCCACTAAAGAAACCGGATGGTTATTATAGTTTATTTAATATTTGTAAGAAAATTCTAGATCACATACGTAGTTGTGCTTCTTTAAGGTACTTGATTTAATTTGTACCTTTTGTTTAATTTATTGTAATAAGTTTCTAATATCAAAAAGTCGTGGAGAATAATTTTTAGCACATTCATATCTTTGTTTCTTCTATCGCTTATCATGTAGCATTTATATATACTGTAGCCAAGATGGCTTAGTATAATATTGACATCTTCATAACCCTTCATTTCAATTTTATATCCGAAGATCATATATTCCAGAGTATTTACATATTCACAGAATCCAAGTTTTCGGAAGATTTGGTTTATAGTATTCCATACTGGGTTGATATATGAACATCTAAACAGAAAGTGGTCGATTGTTTCAACGTTTTTACAGAAGTTACAAAGAGGAGAATCATATATTTTCCATTTAAAAAGGTTTTCGTAGGTTGCTATTATTTTATGTGTCAACTTCAGTTTGAATTCTTTAACCTTGTTGTCTTTAATGACATTATGTAGTACAAAATATATTGGATTTCAATTTACTTGTCTTTTAAAGGTATCTTCCCAATATTTGTGAATATATGGGTTTTCGCATAGTCTTGAGGTTATTAAAATTCTTATTTGCTTATTGGTAAGTGTACTTATATCCTGCGTCATTGTCAATACTGTTTTGACAGAGGATTGTTTTGATTTTGTCGTATTTAATATGTCTTTCCAGGCAGATGGTATTGCTTTTATTAGTTAAGAGTATTCTGACATCCAGTTAGATTTAGTTCTAAGTTTGTTCAAAATAGTGTATTCATTGATTTTTCCATTGTTGATGATATCTTCGATATATATTATGCCTGAGTGTATCCAATGCTGGTAGATTAAACATTTTCCTTTGTGCTTTATAAATCTATTTCCCCATAAGACTTGTTTCCTTATATCGTAGAATTCATTTGGGGCTCTTTGTTGTTTTATATTACATAATTCTATATAGTTTTCGATAATTTCTCTGTAGAACTGTGGTATTCTATGTTTTATATCCGGTAACGATTTAAAGGAGTCAATATTCATTTTAAAAACTAGCATATCGTGACCAAATTGGTTGATAAAAAATTTAGGTATAATTTTCCAGTTTGCCGCTTCATCGCTGTTTAATGATTTTACCCATTTCATTTTTAATGTTTTAATGTATGCTATTAAATCGGGCATTTCTATATCTCCATCCGACTTTTCAGATACTAAGATTGATCTTTTGATTTTTTCTCTTTTGTTGCTCCAAAGGAATTGGTATAGCATTGAGTTGATGTTATTTATTACATATTTAGGGTTTGGAATGGATTGTATTAAATATGCAAGTTTTGGAAGTATTATTGATTTAATTACAGTTAGTTTGCCAAAGAATGTCAGATATCTATTATTCCATGTATTAATTATAGTCTTGCAGATTTCTATTTTAGAATTCCAGTTCATTTGCTCACAATCTTTGGGGTTTGCGCCAAAGTATGTTCCAAGAGCTTTAACGGATTTGTTAAAGGTGATGCTATAAAGTTTTGGTTGATGATTTTGCTTCGATTTGCCAATTAGGAGTCCTTCTGTTTTGTTTTTGTTTAGTTTAATTCCGGAGAATTTTCCAAAATGTTCAATAAGATCTATTGCTTTAGGTATCTCATGTTCATTTTTATGAAAAGTGTAGTGTTGTCTGCTAATTGTGTGATCTTTAATTCTTTCTGATTATTTGCATCAATGTTTATTTGTATTCCGTTTACGTTTGATTTTCGTATTTTTGTAGATAGTATTTCAGCAATTGTTAGAAATAATAGAGCAGAAAGTGGGCATCCTTGCCTGATACCGCGTGTCAGGGTAAAGAAGTTAGACTTCCATCCGTTATTAATGACAGAAGAGCATATGTTGTTATACAGCGTTTTAACCCAGTTTATAAAGTCACTTTTGAAACCATATTTAGTAAGTACGTCGATCATAAAATTCCATTCGACCGTATCAAAAGCTTTTTTAAAATCGAGAAATAGGATAGTACCGTCTATGTTGAAGTACTCAGTGTAGTCAAGTACGTCTTGTATGTGTCTAATATTATTTCCGATAAAGCGATTTTTAATGAAACTTTGTTGGTCGGGGCTTATGATTTTTGGTAGTACTATTTGTAGTCTTCCAGCTAAGACTTTTGCCATTATTTTGTAATCAATGTTTAGAAGAGAGATTGGCCTCCAATTTTCCAAGTTTTTTGGATCTCCTTTTTTGTAAAGTAATGATATTACACATTGTTTTTGACTTCTTGATAGCTCGTGTTTCTCAAAAGATTGTTCGAATGATTGAACAACGATATTTGCTATTTTGTGCCAAAAACGTTTGTAGAATTCTACCGTGAGTCCATCAAGACCAGGGCTTTTATTTTGTTTCATGTTATTAATAGCGTTCGTGCATTCGTCTAGTGTTAGCTTTCCCTCGTATTTGCAACCTACTTACTTTAACACATGCGAGGCCCGTCTGTGAATATGACGAAATACATGTTATTGTTGTACATTGTTTACAAAGGACACATCTAAATTAACCGAATTACAAGGGCCTCTTAAGTCTTGTCTTTATAACAACAATCTCAATCCCGCCGATCACGGATTGTAACGGTTAAATAATTAATAGTAAATCATCAATGGAATACCAGATTACCTCCCTGTGTTAAATTGTCCATGTACATGTAACTTCAATATGTAACAAAGAATAAATGTCTTTAAATTGGTGACTAAAAATTATGAAATTCAAAATGGGAGTAGATAGGAAGTTATTGTAGTTCAGTGTAATTTTTTACCAAAATCTGATGAATAGGTTTTCGAAAATCTTTAAAAAACACGATTTTTTTCTATCGCAAACTAGCTATATACCATAATAAAACTAGCTTCTAAATTTTGAATTACAAAACATTACCTGGTTGGAATTGATATCATCATGCGCACCGGACGAAGTTAGACAACTGTGGCGTTTGTGTTCCCTTTCTATAACTGTGACAGTTATAATGTGTGAATTATGCCATGCGAGGTTGTTAGATTTAAAATATTATTCTTACAAAAGTATCAATGCAATTTCAAATATAACCTCATTAATACGCCATGTATGTGTAACTTCAATGAATTTGAAAAAAATATAACTATATAGAAATTACGTTTATACCCAGTTTACTTTTATTTTGCCTCCGAGTGTATTGATTAGATGAAACTGTAAAGCATACACAGTAAACTACAACTATACATGTATATAATATTCTCATTATATATAAACATTTCCATGGTTTATTAAAAGTAGGCTTTGTGGTACGAAATACATGTCCTCGTGAGAAGTTGGTGCGCCGTTAACGAATGGGATATGTCACCTGATGGCGTGTAGTGTGTGTTGCTGCAATGGATCGTGTGATGCAATGGATGCGAACTGTGCATGGAACGTTCCTTTCGAAGGGACTCGATACCAACACAAGCTTTAGTTATCTGAATAAAAGGAATATACTATTACATAAGGGGAACTACTCTTGATATCGATCACTGTGGAATGAACCAATCTGTTTGTAGACTATTTAAACTCGTACTTATCCAACTCGTTAACAAAATGATTGAATGGCCTTTGTACATTGTGACTGTCATTGTACACATATATAGTTTTAGGTAAACGTTTACACGATGTATAATATACTCGTATCTATGTGAAGAACATCTGAAATCCTCATGTTATGTAAAATATACATCGTCATGTCCTAATTGAGAAAACGACACTATATATCACGATGAAACACGCTTACAGAATGATCACGTAGTTTTGGTAGAAATACTATATTAAAATGCCCACCATCGTATACATCAATTTGTCAAGTATCATACACACCCGTTGTTTTTTGTATTTGCACTAAACTTAGAGCTAACAATTTACATTTAAGCACGGGCATCCATTTGAGCGTTTTTATGACTGAAAAAATCCCACTAATACTGTGAACATATATCGAGTATAATCAATGTTGCTATATCCTTAAGATTCCAATTCCCTGGATGTAGCGTTGTTAGACGCTGGTCTTTACTATTCTCGTGCAATATACATGTACATGAAATATCGAATGGTGTTATTGCGTTGGTGTATGGTGCTGAGCTTTGACCAAAACACCATAATTCGGACATTGTCGCCAGGAAAGTTATGTGGGATACATTTTGTCCAAAATCATTTTTGAACGTAAATGGCATACTGTCATGTTCAGATTATTTCTATTGTAGAATGAACATGTGTTCCATGTTGTTAGTAATAACAAACAACAGAACATGTAATGAAACGGGCTGATCTCACGATGCTAAACGAATTTGAACTTCTTGGTAAGGTCGTAGATATTTCTCAAATAGCAGTCTGTTCTTAAACCATAAATATCTGAATGATAATGTATTGTCTTATCAGAGGTGAAAATAGTTATCGCATAACCGTTCTGATGTAGTGTTGATAGTGGTTATAGTCGATTGTCTCCCTTTTATTTCTGTTTGTTTTGCGCTTGTGAACACCGACATTTTCGGAGTTGCGAGTGACGAGTACTACTGATAATCTTCACAAAAACGGTACATCAATGTTTCTTCAACTTCTTCTTGGCCATTCATTGAGTGTGATTGGCCTTCAAAAAACCAAAAGCAAGATCATCTTCTGAATTGTCTATTTCGGTTAAAACCATATTGCAAATATCCAAAAGAATGATTGTATGTGATGCCTGACATATTACTTTTCACTACTCAAAAGAGATATTTCATTTATATCGCGTAAGATGGAAGTTATCGGCCATTCAGCACTGTTCAAATATAAGTGGGGCACCTCTCGTAAATTGAAGGTTCGAATCCCGATGGAAGCTGGTTTAGAAAAGATGTGGACGGTCGGTAAGTGAGTTTGCTAAAATAGCAACTGGTGATCTGGTTTGAATCCTGATGATATTTGATTTTCAAGTCACAACTTAAGATCGTATTACTCACATGCGAATCAGGCTTTTTGTTGCTTACATTGCAATTGGTGTATTCGTGTTACATTTGTAGTTATGGATTACACTTGGAGCCACTTATAACTGTGCAGTTTTTAATTCCTAATAACTTTTTTGTTTCTGAATATTTTTTAACAAAATTTTGTGTATTTCTTTGTTAGTCGACTAACAAGATAGTTCAATATTCAAATAGCACGGTTCAGTGAACATCGCCCGATGTACTTTTTAAATAACATTTTAACGAATTGTACAAGAAAATGGTGAAACACACTGTCATTTCCAATTAAATTCCTGGCCCATAAACACAAAAAAAAAACACAGAATAATTTGTGTAACTTAATTGACGCCATGACGTCTTGCTTATCAAAACTTGCGGCACGATGTTTTACAATATTTTTGTTTGGAAAAAAATTGGCATTCCGATAAGTAAACCTATGGGTTATGCAATCATGGTACCACAACATGTATTTGTAGCCCTTTTCCACCTGTCCATCTGTCCTTTCGTTGATGCAATTTTACGACGTCTTTATTTCTGCAATGACTTGTCGGCATTTAACATTAATGCATACAAGCGGCTTGTTACTCATCGGTAAACTATCAATGGGATTTGTCATTCAAACATGATACCAAATACGACAAAGTTTTCTAGCCCAAATGCCTAATAGGACATGTTTTTGGCTGAATGGAAAACTGCGAGTTTTAAGCCGGAGCAGATTTCGTGAATTCGCAATTTCATGCATCCCATAATTAAGTGCTAACGATACTTTAATATTGTGCATTCTGAAATGAAATATTATATAAACCATGACCACACATCTTATAAATACATACATTGCAAATTTCAACAAGGTATATTGACAAAGTACTGATATAGCGGGATTTGTCTAAGTGCACAGTTATAAGTGTCTCCAAGTGTATGTACAAAGTAAATGGTACTTATCGTTTTAGAGATGTTATTCTAACTACAAGCATACTTAATAAGGTACAATGTATGACACTTTTCAAATACTTTTTGAACATTCCACCTAGTGTGAATTACTAGTATTCGTATCGTATACCGGTTCACTAGATAAATAAGTGATGGTTGTACCAACAAGTTTGCACTTTTACATTTATGATCAATATTGCTCCCAAACCACACTAAAATATTAACAGCAACCAGGTGTTGGTCATACACTTTTTTGACAATAATATACATTTGCGTTGTTAACATTTATTTTATGTATTGTACATGAAGGCATTTGATACAGATTTTTTAAATAAAGAACCACCTACCTCCGTTTCGGGGTAACCTAAATATAATACACAAATTCCAAAGTTTCTTAATATCTAACAGCGTTCTGGTTCTGCTTTGGGGTATATATGTTTGTTATTTATTTTTACAATATACGTGAAGGTGACTTATCGGGACTCATGTGACAAGACAGGCAATGCCATTCCAAGTTGATACATTCATTTAGTATGTCGTAACCGAGCGATGTGTTTGTGAAGACAATCTTAATAAGGTGTTCAGTGTTTGCGCCGTTGACATACAAATTTGCGATGTAACTTACCCATTATTATAATCCTTCACATAACCGTTAAAATTATTCATCACAGTTACACAGCTTTCACAATATAATGAACTTAAATTATAAATCAACTCAACATTACCCTTTAATCTCCTGAATATATTAATACAAGACTGCCCAGTCCGTGTACTTACACGATGGGGAATACAGTTACACTATCATTATTGTGTGTAATTCATTCACGTTAAAATTATTCATTTCAGTTACACAGCATTCACAATATAATGAACTTAAATAACTAATCAACTCAACATTACCCTTTAATCTCCTGAATATATCAATACTTACACCATATGAAATATAGTTACACTATCATTAGTGTGTGTAATTCATTCAAGTTGGTGTACATGTAAGCTAGTGAACATGATTATAACGAAATTTTAAATTCTGCATGATACACACTCACTTGGATCAAAACAAATGAAAATCAGAGACTTTTTGAACGTAAAAACTAGATACACTAGTTTCTTTTGAAACTTAATCATAAAAGTGTGCTTTTTATATGGTTAATCAGCATAATATAACATGTACACACTAGCTACATGTGTATATGCGATATGTATTTCAAATTAAAATACTGTTCAACCTCATGTATGTTTGTGTTTAGTACGACTTTACTTTTTTCTACGACAGTCTATACATTGTATACATGGTATAACGAAATACGTTAAATCCGTTCACATATAACGAAATTTCGTTGTACTAATATAACGAAAATCGGATATAGCGTAACAATTCTCAAGGTCCCGAGGATTTCGTTATAACCGAGTTCCACTGTACTAGGTACCACGGAGGCCGTTCGCCTTTTATACACATTTATTTTAATAGAAATACACACTTTGTAGTGTTCATATATAGTCACCCTGGCATTCAAAAAAGATCTGATGTCGATGTTCCCATTGATTAATAAGGTCTCAGTTCCCCTGAATACAAAAAGTGGCAACAGTGCTGTAAGACATGGCTTTGACATTGCTGCATATGTCAATGTACGAACGGTGTCTATTAACGTCAAATAACCTTTCCGTGTTCACTTGTTATAAAAAATGTAGATCATATCTCTGCTATCTGTAAACATTTTGAGTAAAGGTAACGCCAATAGCCACTTGGCGTCACTACCTTCTGCTTATTTGAGAATTCCAATGGTTTGCATTGTTGGTTTTCCTAATGTTTACCACGTTTGGCACTTATAATTGTATACTCACTCAGGATCATCTGCAGAGGCTGGTTGCTTCATAAGCTTGCATGTACACATCAGGGATATCCATGTAATACCACATAGTTAGGTGCTATTATTTATGAAGAGGTTACTGAGATATTCACATTCTTAATAAGGATGGTAATGTGAAATAGCACTGCGATCCGCCTTGGCGTTACATGGTTTCTATGACAACGCTTTGTACGAGTATCACCAATAACAACGACAACCTGTTGCTACCAGTATTTAAAGCAAGTATAACTTAGCATATGAGACAAATTTCATTAAACTGTAAGTGTTGAGTAAGAAGTTATGAGAACAGTCTTATTATTTCTGAAACACCCCTGGTACAAGTCGTGCGCTATGGTAACGACACATAAACGTTGAAAATATGACCATAAACTCAAACTTTGATCATCTTTAGTATCCAAACTACGCGAAGAACATGATAATTATGTACTATTTTATGTACACGATTAAGACAAATGAATATGTACTGGACACATGAAGAGTACGATATTAAGTTAAAAAAATAATTATTTCATATCGTGCGATGAAAAATATATCATATTTAATTGATACTAATCTACTTAAGGTCGAGTGTGAATAAGTTTTTCCAGCTTGTTTTAATCACTCTCGATACCTCATTCCTGATTCCACGAGGGTTTGAGAGTAGATAGAATCCAGTTTCCCTTACGCTGAGCGTCTAACAAAGGCATTCCTTGTACCATTTCTATTTCGTCTTGGGTATGACGCGGCATGGGAATGAACTCGTGACCTCCCACACTCGTAGCTAACGCTCAACCACTAGGCTATCGATGAGACAGTATACACTACATATCAGTCACAATATATCAAATATACATACAACGTATACATACAATACATACAAAGATACAATTTATAATGAATGGCATATAGGTAAAGAACCACTAAATACCTCCGTGGACCAAGTGGTGATACACTCAAGTAGTCCTTAAAAAAACTTTGGTTTGCCTGTAAATGGAGATATTTCTTGACAAATGTGGAGTTGAATGATGAAATTGAGTTTAAATGGTTGGTAAATATGCATGTGGTGTAGTAAAACTGTAATATTTGTATTATTCCGCTATTTTGTTCTTGATACCAAAGTGAAAGTAGACTAGGGTAAAACCCAGAACTTATAAATCCGGACATGCGTAAAAACGGATAGACCGTGTTTGAAGGACAAAAACTTTCTTAGAAGATACATGACCCCCCTTTTTTATTGCATTATTTTGAAGCTTAACTGCCCCTCTTTACAATGATATATGTGGTCCAGGAGACCATAGACTAAAAAAAGTTGAAAATTGGGGCCTACTATGGCCAATTTACATTGAGCTATAGAGCAAATCTATTTGGTGGTTTCTAACCTATACACTGAAGTTTTCCAGCCGCCACATTAGTATTAAAACAAGTTTTATCAATAAGTAAATACTGTAGCATACAGACATTCAAAAGTCACATAGAAACGGCGGAATCAACAGCTTCATTAACCAAGTAAAATGAAAAGAAATACAGTTCATGACATTAATTGACATGAAGTGACATTGCCTTCAATGTCATCATATTATTGGTGCTGTTAATACTCGACACATCGTTGCTTCATTGTAAATAGTGAACATGTGTATATGTCTCCTAATTAGTTAAATACTGTACGCTAAGTTGTTTTGTATTTCAGTAAAACTGAAAACCATTAATAATCAAATCTATAGATAGTGTATCATCACTATCAACAATTCTCAGATTTTAATTGCAAGCTGGTAAGTAATTAGAGATGACGCACTGGTTACTAGTCATATTGCCTTTCGTATCGCGTTATAAATGTTGTATTATCAATGTTCACGACGTACATGTCCACTATGATCATCACTATAAACAAATCTCAAATTTTAATTATTACAAGATGCTAATTAATTAGAGATGATACACTGGTCACTTGTCATATTGTCTTTCGTATCGTGTTATACGTATTGTATTATCAATGTTCACGACGTACATGTCCACTTTAATCATCACTATAAGCAAATCTCAAATTTTAATTATTACAAGATGCTATTTAATTAGAGATGATGCACTGGTTACTTGTCATATTGTCTTTCGTATCGCGTTATAAATGTTGTATTATCAATGTTCACGACGTATATGTCCACTTTGATAACACATACTTAGACTAACTGGAACACGCGTACTCTACTATCTGAATAGTAACCAACAAACAAACGACATTTCTGTCGATCATAATACAATGAACTCGGATAAGTTATCATGTCGTTACTGGAAACAAGTTCACCGATACTGTTGCCACCTCTATCATACATAACTACATTCTTAGAGTCCAATCCGGCTACAAGTACGATATCATCCTCTGTGATACATACACAGTTTGTTTCATCCAGTCGTTGATCACGTAATTCACTGATAACATCACCATTCTTGTTGAATACGATCACCCTATCCTCCCATGCTGCAACATACACTTTGCTATCATCATTACTCACTGCTATATTGCAAGGAGTGTACTTAAAGAATAGTTTACGACCCAGAGAATCAGTTTCTATTTTCTTCACTAAACTACCCGATAGAGAGTAGACATATATAGCTTTAACTCCAGGTATCCACAACTGATTACTACAACACGCCATACCACTTCCGCCACGCTTGAAGTCATTTAAGGAAACCTTTCGTTGGTACTTGAGCGAGTTACTTACTGAAATAAAATGTACCGTATTATCTTCAAGTCGTACAGCTACTTCAGTAGGTGACACGGAACAAAGTCCGAATGGTTTATCTTTTAAATCCAACCATTCCTTTACTTTGAGTTGATCATCAAGTCTCTTCAGTTTATTGTTGCTGTGGTCAGTCAGTTGAATTGTTCCATCGGGAAGCTGACACATGTCGTTTATGCCACATTCCAGTTTGTCAGACTTTACTCTAACGTTTATATCTGTTCTAGATGTCACGGTGTACTTACTACGTTGTACCGATACTGGTTGGCTATCTCCTCGGATAATTTTCCCCATACGGTCTGACTTCTCAATAACATCACAGAGTGCAGCATTGGGTTCAAATTTCAGTGTTGGGTGTTTCAATGCATTCGCCTTCCTCAGAAAGTTATTTGCATCTTTAAGGACAACTTGACCTAACTTCTCAGTGATAAACATTTGTTTACCATCTAGGTGAGATGCCAGGTCTGGCTTACTGTTGTCGGAGGAAACAATCAGTGCATCTACGGTTGTAATATCGTCACTAATGTCACTCTCCAACATCTTCTCCTCTTTGTCAAGCTCAGCAATGATCTTCTGTTCAAGTGCATCTAGTTGTTTATTGAACTTCTTTCTCAATGTTTTGATTTCGTCAAGTAGACTGGCTCTCATTTTCTTAAGTTGCTTAAGGTCTTTGGACTTTTCCAACTTTGTTGTATGTAACTGCTGACTTACGCGGGTTATGTCGGTTACGAGTGATTGTAACTTAGACATGCTGGATTGATGCGCAACATCCGCAATATCTTTCACACCCGAACATGATCTGAAACATACATCAAACACGCTGTTCAATAACAACAATATAACACCTAGTATAAGAAAGTACTTTAGAATTACAGTGAGTACAAACATTCGCGGTTCTAAGTCTCCGACGGTATTTGTTCTTATTAATAGTTTAAGGTACTTGAACACGTTCCTCGGGAATAAATAAATGTCAGCCGACATTCTTGAAACTTGGTACAAACAAACATTGATGACTCCTCTTCATGTTGGTGCTATTATTTTGGTCATATAAACGTTATTTTCGGCGTCATAGCGCCACCTAGCGGACACGCGCCTATTGGCGCTACGGGCTTGTAACTGTCGATAAATTTTGTGTTACAAGAGATCTTATTGAAAAATGTTCGGTATATTATACAAGGACGGTCAAACAACAACTGTGGATGGTTTGAATAAAAATAAATGTCAATATTTTCATTATTTTCAATCAAAAACGCTAAAATGATGTTACTATAGAGCGTCTGAAAACACGCCCCTACCGGCAAATACAGCGTCATATCTCGAAAACGAGCACGTAAAGGGTATTTAATTATTCGATAAACAAAGTCAGTAAAGATAAATTAAAAGAATGATGCCAATAAGATAGGGTCGTTTAGGTGAGGTTTCCTCTATAAAAAGAAAATAATGCAGCCTATTTTACCGAGATTTCGACGTTACGCGATATCTGGATTTAGCGTCACGATAGAGCATGATTGTGCCTTATTTAGTTGATAACGTTATTATTTATACACATCGTAGTAAATATTTTTACAATTTAAATCGAAGTTAATATTTTTGTTGACTATGAAATCATTATTTTTATATACTACGCAAAGCAATTTCACAATATAACAGGTCAGCATGTATATACATGTATTATATATTAAGTCGATATTTGCCATCTGATATTAACTTTTTATTGGATATGTAAACTTTGTGCAAATGATGTTTTGAATAATACCATTCACATTATAGTGATACCTTATGAATTGGGGCTAGTAATGTGAGAATAACTTTACATCGCTTCTAAAACGAAAATAGCGGTATTATTTTCTTCATCGAATACCAGTTGAAGGAAAATAGCAAATGCTTTCCACGAAATACCGCTATAGGATCTGTTTCAGCAGCTTGACAGTTATATCACCAGCGACATATTCATAACCTGAATATATATCTAAACGGTCTTTCTTCAAATGATGCTAAACATAATGGCCAAGATCTACCATCTGCGAACTCCGCGATTTAATTCGCTCGAAAAAAATCGTTGTTTACAGTAAGATAACTAGGTTTATATAAGGTCACTTTGTATGTTCGAATAAATGCAGGTTGGTAACTTGTTTAGAATACTTTTTAGATAAGATAAGACGATTATTAAAGCATTCAACTGTATAATTATATACTCATACATAATATCGTTGAGTAGTGTAAAAAAGGTATGAGAAATCCGACAGGTAACACTCGACCCAACCAGCCGAGCACAGAAATGAGAAACACCACGACACAACTACCCTGGGCAGTGCCTACAGAAACCCATGCCAAAACGGTGACCAAATGAGGCACAACAACCCCGGGGCGTGACCTAGATCAAAACACTAAGGACAGTGACCAGGTCTGTTGTGGATAATTCACAGACCCCCAATCAAACCAATAGACATGGGAAGTAAATGGCGTTTTCCATATGAGCCCCAAACTATAATCAAATCCTAGAACTATATATAATATCGTTGAATAGTGTAAGGTCTGTGGGAGATGATTCACAGACACCTTCAAACCAATAGACGGGGAAAATAAATGGCGTTACTCTTGTTAGCCAAACTATAATCAAATCCTACAACGGTTAACCACCACTGTCAGTTTGATCTACGTACACCCGCCAAATGAATAAAGTCATCATTGAATACTTCACCATATCAACTCAGATGAAGATGTTTTATATACATCTACCATGAGTTTTCTTTTGAGATCAACATTTCTTAAATGAGTTTAGACAAAACAGTTATTAAGCGAGCCTCTGGCGAACTTAATAACTTTTTTGCGACGAATTTAAGAAATTTTGATCTGAAAAGAATACGAGTGGACTATTCTTTTTATCACATTAAAAATATGTTTTGTACCAACAATAAGCGACTCAATTCGGAATTCGACTTATATCTGCACGGAAGAACACATTCGTTCGTCTCCTATTTATGTACATGTAGTCCCAATTTGCTTTTTGTATATAAACCCTAACAGGACGTTTTAAAATCTGCAAACAATTAACATTTATTTAAATTACAATAATTGAAATGTTCAAATACATTATTTTGAATTCATAAGGAATGTAGCTCGTTACTAATTCAGCGAATTTTGCGCATGAATTATGCTAATTTATGTTATCACACGTGTTGGAGAACAATGTTCTTCGATTTTTTATCACATGGAACTTCACGGTGTTTATGTGATGAAATAAATTCGTACATACTCATGACGAGTACATTATTGATTTAAGGACATTCGTTCCATTTTAGTTGAGCGGAAGTTTAAAATCGCAATCCCTTAGAAGTGTCTCAAGCATCTAACTATCATGATCAAAATGGTTGCAAAAGTGTAAAATTCGTGTGGTAAAACATTTGCATGTCTTAAAGTCGAGATAATTCTGAATATTAAATCCAAATTTACATTATTAATAGAAATATCGAAGAAAGTACTAATAGTATTAAACACCAAATCTCACGAATTGGTTACAACGTTTGTAAAACGAAGTACAATGCACTCGATCTTATCAAAACTAGTTTATATTTTAAAGCCTCACCACGAATGATCTAGAAGAAGGTTCTTTTGTGTTTATTTCCTAAGGGTATTGACTAGCGAATGCAGGAGAAACATCCCTTAAACTGTTAACATGTGTGATTATAATCATTTATTAAACACGCAGTATCACGAAAACTAATGACAACGGATGCAAAATGTAGAATCGTTTTGTAACCTCCCCTGATTTCAGTATTTCTGAAATCAGTTAAAGTTAAATTAAAAAATCTAGCCGAGAAATCGTCATGACATTTGCGATGAAACTTCTATAATTGTTACTGTACTTGTTGCATATTTGAAAACCGTATGTTGTTCTACGACTTTTAACGTTAAACATATTTGTTTTAAAAAACATATTTTTAAATATTATTTAAAATACAAATAACTTACAAAATATATAATAAACGTTTCTGTTGGATTCCAAGCATGTGTAATATATTAAATGCAAGGTTGTATGTTTTTTTAACCAAACATCTTTCGGTAAAATATATTTTTCAGTTTTAAGGGGCTGTCCCCTAAATCTAAGAATATCTTAAAAACTAGTCGACCAAAACTGATGGAAAGTTTCCAAATAATAAGAATAAATCTGATCTTCATAAAAAGAACAGGTTTTATAAACCTTGTATAGAAAAAGTCAAAAGGAACGAATGTTCTTAAACAATTTATCATCTTCATCGTTATTAATAGTTATACATTTCATCAATGATGTACCTACCTATGTTCCTTGGCGATACATCGGCAACAATACACCATATCATGTGTACCACAATGCATCTCGATATCCTGGTCCGGATGATAATGACATTTAGCAACAACCGGAACTGGAATGGTGGTTGGTGCAGCTGTTTTTGCTTGGCTCATTGAGGCAACGCTAACTAATTGATGTGTTTTTATGTTCCGGACATGATATCGTCCACACTTTTTACACAGAAACTGGTGGCAGTTTTTACAAAAGTCAGTCGCTTCCTGTGTCCTACCATCGTCACGGCATTGAGAACAAGCGTGGTCAAAAAGCGCTTCCGATCCACCTTTCAGTGTCCTAGAGAGATCACCTTCTGCCATTGTCTGTAATGTAACATAACATTGAACACTCGAAGCAAAGCCTAATTCAAAGTCAATATCCGAAACAATCTGTTCAGTTGAAGTGTTTGTTATGGGCGTTCGCGACAGTTACTTTTATACACTTTTATAACAATCTTATGCACTCAGTGAAAGCTTTTTATTAGTATATTAAACAGAACAGAAAGTTTTAAAGATAACGCATACATGATGTATAGTCTAATATATATATGAATATACATTATATAAACACTACATGCATAGACAATAAGAAAAAGCAAAAGAAAGACATTTACAAATGTATAGCATGATTACGAGGACAGAAACTTCTAGTGAAATGCCATTACTTTCATTCCTTACTATTAAAGCTTTATTAAAACAGATTTATTTCTAGTTTGAATTAATTCAATTAACTTAAAAAACACTTCGTATTTGGTAAGGATACTTTGGGATATAGAATATTAGTATATTTCTGTATAAAATATATAAGAACAAAGTATAAGTAACAGTTTAATGGGCATGGCAGGAAATTACTCGGTATACATACAGGCGCTTGTCGGGGCTTAGAACTAAAATGGGAACATGTAATAACATAGTTTAATCCTAACTCTAACTAACTGGTATGAAACATAAAGGCAAACAATTACATCGTCTTTATATCGATTGTATATGCATGGAGTAAAGCATAACTTATGGTCTAAATATATAAGGCTGGGACTCAGATGAAACAGTTTAAATATCTTGAAATCTATTGATTATTGAGTTAAATCTAGAGTAAAATATTGTAATTAATTGAACAATTCATGCACATGTACTCTCGGTGTAACAAAAGGTAAATGTTTGTCGCCATTTTTTATAGCCCACTTGCGGTGAGCGAGGCTTAGTCGCCATTTTTTGTCGAGCCCGCTTGCGGAGAGCGAGGCTTAGTCGCCATTGTTTGTCTAGCCCGCTTGCGGAGAAAAAGGTTTACTCGCCATTTTTTGTAGAGCCCACCTGCGGAGAGCGAGGCTTACTTACCATTTTTTGTCGAGCCCTCTTGTGGAGAGCGAGGCTTACTCGCCATTTTTGTCGAGCTTGCTTGCGGAGAACAAGGCTTACTTGCCATTTTTTGTCGCGCAGGCTTGCGGATAGCGAACCTTAGTCGCCATTTTTGTCGTGACTCCGTGTGCGTCCGGTCAATTTTGTCCGGACCATACCCTTGTCATAAATACTAAAATGTACGACCGATCTTGCTTATATTTGGCATGTCATGGGGCGGAACGTCCTCCCTGAGCCCCAGCTTCCTATCTTAAAGGTCAATGTCACAGTTGGAGGAAATGTCAAATGTCATATTCATCCTTGTCCAGAACTATCTTTCTTGTATTTGGCATTAATGTCATACATTTGACATATAGTTGGTTGAGATAATTAACATGACTGATCATGCTAAATTTGCGACTCCCAATGACTATACAAGGATTTCCCATGATTTGACATAGTGACCTAGGTTTTTTTTACCTCGGAAGCACCAATATCTGTTTTGACCTAGATTGTCTTATGATGATCATTGTTATAAAATTTCAAATAGATTAGACACAGATTGCGACCTCTAGTGAATACACAAGGGTTTTCTATGATTTAGCCCAGTGATTTTGCTGTTTTACCCTGATTTACCCAATATCGAACTTGACCTAGATTTTGTTGAGATGGTCATTGTGACCAAGTTTCAGAAGTATTATGAGATCTCTAAGCACGACAAAATAATCAAATACTAAACACGTCCCAATATATTTTCATCAGGGACAACACCACCTCGTTGTGACCATTGAAGATGCACTAATCAATCGAAACACCAGCTCTCTCAACCCAAGGCAGTGGAATGTAAGTGTTTACATTTAATATTTACATTTAATATTATGAATTATGTGAATGCCTATCTTTCATTTGATGTTCCTTTAAACTTCCCTGCCAATACTGTATATTTATGGTATGTTTGAAATTGAAATGCCAATATATAGTACCTTGATCCTGCTTACCCGGTGAGCGTTGATAATAAATACTCGATATTCATTCAAAATATATTTTCAGTCCGCCCCAGTTTTGTTATCTTTACAGCAAATATTCCCTAATAAATCAAGCCGAATTGTCGGTTTTTGTTCCAGATTTACGACAAAGGTATTTCATCCTACCACTAGGACTTTATTCTGCCAAATTCACCCAGTGGTGTAAGCTTTATTAGGTTATGTCAGCTTTAAAGGGTCATGTGGTCCAAGATAATGGGACTACTTTCGACCTCCACTTCAACCATGTCATTCACTGTTGACTACGAACCTTACATACTTAATTATTGGAGCCGAGCCGGGTTTACGTTATCATAATTACGTCATAGGCTTATTTCAATCTATTTATACAGTCTAAGAATCTATTTGACAAGGGTAACATTCTCGTCCTTCACTTTAAAAACGGGAATTAGCTGTGTGGCGTCATCACAATACCGGATTTCTAGGATGCCATATTGATTCATTTTGACGAGAAGCGATTTTGAAACACAAAATACTCTTACAGACAGTGAATGCTTTGTTAAATTACAGGTTTGTGTTCATTGATCATATTTGAATTGAAGCGCGTTATCAAATTATCATTCAGCTTTTCAGATTCGGCCTTTAAATACGGAACTAGAGTTTAGTTCGAGCCCTCGTCAAGCCAATGGTTCAACACCGTTACGCAAGGGTTTTTGTTCGTATTTTAAAGTTTTAAGACTTGTTTTTTAATGAATAAAATCATGTATTGTGTTTAAAACATGTATCAGGATAAATATAACACTAGGATTAGTGTCTTAAAAACTTGAATTTATTGGATTCGTCTCCGGAAGGCTCATACGGCTCAGCAAGCGTCGCCGTATAAACCTTCCTACAACTCATCTAATAAAACCAAGAGTACATCTAGAAACGCAACACTAGGGTTACTGTCAACATATACTGAGTACATCTAGAAACACAACTTTGGGGTAACTGTCAATATACAGGGTGTCTCAAAATACATGTCCGCTTGTTGAGGATGTATCACTCCGTAATTTATTGCTTTACATATCGGATTTATATGTATGATCAAAGGGCATTCAAATAAATGTAGAAATTACGAAACAATTGTACAAAACAATGCATACGAAACCTATAGAATGCATTTTCAGTAGCTAACCCCAATTTGGTAAAAAATTGCGTTTGACGTCGTTTGACGATTTATTGACGTTCATTTACTTTTGAGTCCGATGTGATGTTTCCATTTTCTCCACAAATTGATATTTTGAGTTTCGATGTAATTACATATCTTGCACTGTATAATCTAACTTTCAAATAGTATAAGAAGAATTAAATATTTAGGATGTTTTGGTTACTTTTTCCTGATTTCAATAAAAGTAGCATAACCAAATTCATTCTCCTACCAAGGCAGTTTTTGGTGATTGATACTTCATTAAGTACTATTTTATACTTTCAAGTTACATTATATGACTATGTTTGGACTGATTGAGATAAGCTAGACATTACTGCTATACATTCAATACAGTATGTTCATTCCAGGCGATTGGTTCATCTTTTATGAATATGATATGCCTAGAAATGTGTGAATATCACATTTTCAGTCCTAATTGTTTTTAAAATGTGTTCCTCCCTTAAATGCGTCTAATTTTCCGATTTCATTTTCTAATGACCCATGATCAGTTTCTCAGTCAGTGTGTGCATAGTAGGGTACGACTGACTATTAGAATGCCCGCATATAATATAAATTTTACCCATGTTACCGTACACACTATGTTATCTGCCTCTTCTGACATTTTAGAACGTCCGTTGCTAATGACATTAGTATAACGTATATGACGTCATCGTCTGTTTGAATATTGACACATGATATTATTCACCCCACAATTTTTTAATTGAGCTTTCATATGAGACTTTGATTACCAATTTACTAACGAATTTGGCAAAGTTATGACCCTTCAACAAGCGGACATGTATTTTGAGACACCCTGTATACTTCCTTTCAATTAAGACCGTAATTGAATTGTCTCCCTTTGATGACGTCATACAAGCCGATTACCGTCAGCGTGTAAAGGAAATAAAAATGTGTCAACTTATAACCGCTGTAAATCACGTTTTACTCTGTCCATTTTTTAAAAATGTACACTTACAAAAACTAGATCATATAGACTTTTTACTTATGTAGCTTTTGATATTGTATGTTCAATAACAAAACATTAAAAGCCATGTTTTTCGAACCGGAAATTCAAGAGCGATAAAATGTAAAAATAAAGAACTGAATTCAAGACTCAACAGTTGGTATTTAACTCACTCTATATGTTTATTTTTTGTAGTTAAAGAACTAGGTAGACTAAGTTTTCCAACAATTATGTTGCAGAAAAGATATTTTAAAAGTTTGAAAAGAGAGCCATGCTGTTCGAAACTAAATACCATGCATCACGCGCAAACAATCCACTCATTGAAACCTGACTTACAATATACAAGCATAAAGAAATTGTGTGTTTCAATAATTCATCGCACATCATAAAAGTATTATTAATGTGTTGTTTACCTTTTAACTGCAATCAAAGAAAGTAAGGAATCATCGGAAAAGTTCATATGACCAGACGAATAACTTAAAATCAGAATCAATTTTATGCAATATTTTGTTATATTTAGGGAAAAATTAATTGTTTGGACATACAATGTAGTCTGTTTCAAATCTTACTCTTGCATCATGAAACCTTTGTTCATTAAATTCATATAAATGAAAAGAGTAATTTATTTATTTTAAATGGTGTCTACGTATAAAAACATTGCAATAAAATATATTTGAAACATCAAAATTAGCATTGAAGCACAAGTTATACTGGTACATGTCCATTAATGTACACTTTTTGTTCGGACACGGACTTAAAGACCTCCGTGGTTTGGATAACTATAATTTATACCTGTATAAAAGTAGCCCAAACGTTGATATTAAAGTTTCCATCAATGTCCATCATTTAAAGTAAAACACTGATCAATATTACTGTATATTAAGATGACAGATGGTGACAACCTAGTACTGATTGGTTGTATATTAGTACCCTGCTGTGAAACTAATTACAGTATGGTCATTGTGTCTTATCTTGATATTAGGGGATCTATGTTGTTTATTGTAAATCATTATATGATTATACAGCACAATATTGACCTAGATTTTATTGATGCGTTAGGGTTTTAACACATTATCTTCGGACAAGATTTTATTTATGCATTGGAGTTTTAACACCTTATTTTCTGAAGTGTCTGTCTCATTTTAATTTGTTACGTTTATCCCATCAATCGAATGCAGTTTAAGTCACTTTTTGTGAATTAATATTTATATTCTTATATTAAAACAAAATATTGATAATTGTGATGTTAGTTTGAAGTGCAGTTGTATATAAATAATATATTTTGTTTTAATTTATAATGATCAACTTATAACATAGTCGTCATTTATATAGCTTTTTTAGCCGAAATGGCACGTACGTAACCAGGGCCATTCCAATAAATTGTTGTGGTTATAATATACGTGTAGTTTTATTACTATCCACAATAAACAACACACAACGTGAATTATATTGGTAAAAAGAAATGAGTCACAGCAATGATTCATTAGTGCAGGGATTCTATATAAATATAGAAGATCCTGATTAGTGTAAATTTGGTCTATTGCATGGTGTAGTATTGCAAGAACCAGGTGAAAATACTTGTGTTTCATATTCCCGGGAAAATAAAAAAAATATCAAAGTACAAAATTAATGTACACTGCATCCTGGCACTAACGCTCAATTCAATTTACGAAAGGTGCATGACAATCAACCGAATTACAAAACAACATTAATACAACTGTAGATCTATTTGGAAATTAACGCCCGATAATTGACCATTTTTGATGGACAAAAATCCGAGAAATCACACTTTTTCTCCACATCCAAAACATATAACGTAAATATACATACATTGTTAGTACATTATAAACATCTTTATTGAAAAAACACAGCTACAAACACGTTCTTAACGAAACAAATGCAATTAAGTCGATTAAATAATCCTTTCGCTACTGCTTGTGTAATGTCGTTTATTTGTAGAGCCCACGCTTTACGTCACATCCGGTTTACGGGAGGTAACTCTGTACGTACGATTATCGCTTAAATGAAAGGGTCTATACTGAGTACATCTAGAAACACAACACTGGGGTTACCGTCAACATATACTGAGTACATCTAGAAATGCAACAATGGGGTAACTGTCAACATATACTGAGTACATCTAGAAACACAACACTGGGGTTAGTGTCAACATAAAGTGAATACATCTAGAAACACAACACTGGGGTTACTGTCAACATATACTGAGTACATCTAGAAACACAACACTGGGGTAACTGTCAACATATACTGAGTACATCTAGAAACACATCACTCGGGTTACTGTCAACATATACTGAGTACATCTAGAAACGCAACACTGGGTTTTCTGTCAACATATACTGAGTACAACTAGAAACACAACAGTAGGTTTTCTGTCAACATATACTAAGTACATCTAGAAATGCAACACTGGGGTTACTGTCAACATATACTGAGTACATCTAGAAACACAACACTGGGGTTACTGTCAACATATACTGAGTACATCTAGAAACACAACGCTTGGGTTATTGTCAACATATACTGAGTGCACCTAGAAACGCAACAGTGGGGTTACTGTCAACATATAGTGAATACATCTAGAAACGCAACACTAGGGTAACTGTCAACCTATTTGGTAGCCAAGTGTCTATACCATGTGGTTTGTGATGTAGTTATTGTCCAACAATGCAAGATAACATTTGGCACAAAGACATCAGCAAAATCAGGACGGTATAATAGAAGTCAGCATTAAAAAATAAGGTAAGACACAGTACATGACAGAACGAGAAAAGCAAATGTATAGGTCCCGGTTGTCATAAAGCTAAATGACATAAAGTTTCATAAAATGTGACACAATCGTGACACCAAGTGTCCAAATAACGGCTTGATTTGACCTAGTGCCAATAACTGGAATACCTAGGTTCTGCTATCTGAAGTTATACAAAACTGACTGAAACCGTTAATATTTTGTTCGTTGACATTATTTTATTGCGAGTCCTGGCCGTTCATGTCGAGAGTGAATACGGGCAAAAAGTTGTTCTCTTTCGCACACAAATATTCAGCGACATTGATATTATTCATACTCGGCACGCACGTTGATGTCTCATGTAAAAAGGTCAAGAATAACATAAGTACGGTTAATTTTAATTGTATTTTTGAACGATTTTTCTTGCATCATTCGAAGACAAGTATTACGTACCATACCACGTAGTATTTCCGTAAAGGTTATTATTACAGAATAATTACAAGCATAAAATAAAGCATTGCCCTACCTGAATATTTCCAAATTTTTGCCTCAGCGACCTTTAACGATGTTCTATATAATGGCGTATTGCTTCAATTTCTCAACCGATTTAATATTATCTACCTTAAGATATATAATCTTCATTCACTCATGTTAGTGGTGAAGGACAATTGTTTGGGTTTAATATCAATAGCGATGAGAAAAACATGCATATATGAACCTACTTACATTTCTTATCTGTACTGTACAAATAAAGGAATGTTACCCTGTAAAATAACCAGTCAAACCATTTGTGAAAGCGCAGTATGATAATATTATAAACTTAATAATACATAATGTACATACTTTCAAAAAAAAAATATTTCACTGCACGATTGTTCATTTATTTGGTACACATTTTTTTTTAAAAGAACAGAGAACTCGTATAGTTCAGTAATGGACAATGGTTGCATAATTTTTTGAATCAACTAAGTAATATTTAAGAATGTTTTATAACCATTACTATTATGACGTCATAATTCATGATTTCATAACAATTAATGTGTAGTGAGGATAACTTGAAATATAGTCGAAATATCGGAAACTACTGGAGTTTCTTTTGTATTCTTCAATAATAAACACTTGAAAGCTTCAGCAAAACATTATTCTGTATTTTAATAATCCTTTCCTCTTATTACACAAGGTATAAATGTAAAGTTTTATAACAATTTTAAGACATTGGAGACGCCGTTACATCCTCTTTAACTCAAGGTTGGATGTTTGTTTTGGATACATGCATGTATAGTGATTGGGATATAGATAAACCATGTTTTTTAGCCGTGACTTATTCATGCAGGGAGGTTTATTCGCCCTCAAAGGGTATAGTTACAGGGTATGCATTAATACTTAATGTGTTTCACCACTGTTGAGTTAGGTGTATTGTGAGCGTCTGGCAACCGATATCAAATAAAACAAAATGCTTAAAATTGATTTTTCAGCATCCTCCGATGTCTTAAAATTGCGATCGTACTGAATAGTTATTACGATAATATAGTTTTAATGAAAATACAGAAACACCCTAAGCACAATCCCTACGGATGATTTATTCCAAATGATATTAAACACCCAATCTAGCGAATTAGTTACAACGTATTTAAAACGTAGTTCTATGCATCAATATCAAAATTGTTAAATAGTTTGAAACAGTATCCCGAGCATTTCAGAGAACCTTTTTTGCATTTATTCCTGAAGAATATAGACTTATACATGCAGTAGAACACGAATTAAAACTGTAAGCACCTTATATTATGCACTATTTAAAAAAAAAGAATAATCGCGAAATCTGAATACAACGGGTACAAAACGCTGATTAATCTTGTTACCTCCCCTGTTTTTAGCATTCCTGAAATCAATTAAAGTGCAATTAAAATAAACTAGCCGAGCAAGTGTCATGAAATTTTGCATGAAGCTCTTCTTGTTGCATGCATGAAAACAGTATGTTGTTCAACGATTTTTCATGTTTAACTCAAAAACGAAATTTTACAAATTTTAAAATATTATTAAAAAAATCAAAGAACTTGCATTTATGTAGTATTACATAAAATGTACTGTTTGATTCCTTATATACGAAATTGTATGTATACCAAATTTTACGAGGATTTAAGTAAAACTTCTGCTGTAAATTACAATTATCACTTTTTAGGGGTTGTCCCAAAAATCCAAGAATATCTCAAAAACTAGTCGAGCAAAACTGTTGGGATTTTCCGTAAATGTGTTCTTTATGAACATAACAGGTTTTATATACGTTGTACAGAACATTCCAACACCGGTGAATCACCTTAAGCAATATAATTATTATGTGATCAATGAGAGTAACCAATACATGGCTATGGAACGCCTTAACGTTCTTATATAAGCAAATAGTTCGATATTAGGTAAATATCGCTGAACATAAATCCATGCAACCACTATATAATGACAAAATCTCTATCTATTAATATAACAGATGAATAAATTATGACAAAACATTAATATTGTATGTTAATAAATGGGTGGTTTGATATGAACCCTGTTATTTGTTCGAGGGCAGTCGTATTGGCCTGAGGCCGCTATAGACAAATGACAGGGTTAATATCAAATAACCCATTTATTGACAATTATATTAAATTTAAGTAAGTATCAATTATTTTTAAATTTTCTTCGCATGTAACGTTAGCACATCAAACTAGACCGACAAAAAAAAACTGCGAAAAATGTGATTTTTTATTATTTCAGATTGTTAAATCCCAGGCCGTGATAGAGTGGAAGCATGGCTTTTATAAGACTTGGTCAATGATGAGTTATAGGGCTAATAATTGATAGGTGTTTGATAAATAAAGATATAACTTCTTTATATGTAGAGAAAACATTTATAAAAAAGGCATAACTTCCTTATATAAAGATAAAACATCAATATATCAAGGCATATTTTTTAATATGTAGATAAAACATTTTTTATATCTATATATAGAGATTTTGCCATTATATAGTGGTCGCATGCATTTATGTTCAGCGATATCGACATTATATCGAACTGTTTGCTAGTTGAGATTGGTTAATTATCCCTATACCCATACCGATGTCTATGATTATTTCCTACGATTCATATCGAGGGGTTTTCTCACACGTTCAATCACTTACTTATTAAGAGAGTGTACCGTTGACTTCATGCTAGTGTTATTTTAACCAGAATTTTGTTAGGCCAGACCTTTTTTCCCATTATTTTATCAGTATTTTATGAGGCTTTTATATATGGTTGATAAAATATATTTTAAATATTATTTTAACAGTATTTTGGTGAGGCGTTTGTATGTTTTTGATAAGATATGTTTTTATAACAGTCTATTAAACCCTTGCTTCATGAATGAGGTAGAGCATAATAGAATAGTGCGTGCATACTTGTTCATGAAGACAAGGTTTATTAGATTCCAACCGACTTGGTATTTGTTCCACTTTTTCAACAAACACAATGGCGACAAGATAAGCCAAACGACTGTTAAAACAAGTAGTTCAAACACTCAGTTTTATATTGTAGTTGATAATGAGACAATGCTTGATTACTCTTTCAAAATCGACATTTTTGGTGTTATTGAAATAATAACGAGCTAAAATAGAATATACAATAAAGTTTTATTAAAAAAAATTAATCTGAGTCACTCGAAATATCAAGGGCGCGAAGGATTTTTGGCATTTTTTTGGTCATGAACTAGTTGTACAATTCGTGATTCTCCTTCATCAAATCTACAAGACGCCTCTTCCTCGGTCTAGGAGCTGCATTGTTATCGTCCCCACTATCGGAGTCAGACATCTGAGCTGCTGCTGCATCCATCCTGTCACGCCGAGGGGCAGGTCCTGGTTGGGGAGCAAGTCCTGGTTGGGGAGCAAGTCCTGGTTGGGGAGCAGGTCCTGGTTGTACATCAGGTCCTGGATGGGGAGCAGGTTCTAATTCGGGAGCTGTTCCTGGTTGGGGAGCAGGTCTTGGTTGTTCATCAGATTCTGGTTGGGGAGCAGGTCCTGGTTGGGGAGCAGGCCCTGGTTTGGGAGCATGTCCTGATTGGGGAGCAGGCCCTGGTTGGGCATTAGGTCCTGGTTTTTGCCAAAGTTTAGAACTCGACTTGATGACTATATTCAGTGGCCATCTGAAAACGAATGGCGGTTCATGAGAGGTTTTTGGCCGAAAATAAGTAGTGCTGTTGGTGCCATTGATGGAACTTCCCACGAAATATATCGGCCAATGACTGAGCCCGAGCAACAATATTATTCTGGGCACAGAAAATATCATGCAATACATTCGCAGATAATTGTTGATGTGAATGGTTTTATACGGCACATTAAGAGTGGCTTTTTAGGGCACCTGAATGATGCACAGCAGTTTGGTTTAATGAAGCAGATAGGCATGGAATTAACATTTCCCAAGGAGTGTGTTGTTTTAGGGGACAAAAATTACTCTAACCGTGGCCATATAATGACCCCTTATACTCCTGCACAGCTTGCACGGAAAGGGCGCAGAAAGAGACGGCAATGTGAAAAGTTGAATCGATATATGAGGGAATACCGAGTGCGCGTTGAGAACACCACTGGCGAATATAAAAGATGTAAAGTGATTGCTACATTATGGCGCCACTCGAGACATTTCATTTCAAATGTTATTTTTATTTGTGCAGCACTTTTGTGCCGACATAAAATAATAAACACAATTCCGTAAATATGCGTGTCCTTATTTATTGACTATACATATAAATTAATTTTGAGATGCCCCCCTAACTTTAGCCAATATTAGCTATCGTAGACATAGAAATAGGCATAGGGATAAATGACAAATCTCAAGTATAAGAGAGTTAAGGCGTTCCATACATGACACAATAGTAGGCGTTTAACCAGGTACATATATATTCAAATACCATGACCGAAAAATGTGAGATTCCGTCACGGCTCAAAAAACATGGTTAATCTATACTTTACTTCTTTGTACTAACTTGACCAGATAAAACTGAGACTCCTTGTATAATAAGTAAAATGTCCGGTGATAACGGTATATAATAAGTTAGCATACAAATCGAATATAACACAGACGGACAAGTTTTACAGAGTTTTATGAGTGTCAGTTTAATCTGGTCAAGCTATACAAACACACTTGTCGATATATTGTGTATACAATAAAGTTGTCAATTCCTGACTTGGTGGATTTTTTTGCTTGGCCTAAATAGTATTGGATATATCAATATAACGATATATACCACACTTTGTATGTTTATCACAGCAAAGGGTTTAATCCTACATTTTTTCTGCTGGTTGATAGGTCAGCTACAGTACGCTGTAATCTAAATAATCGATTTCCACGTAAATGTATTTTTATTCCGTCCCAGTTTAAATTTGTTATCTTCACAGCAAAGATCCCCTAATTTATCAACACAAATAATCGTCTTGATAAAGAAGCGATCATATTGAAATTGCCGGCTATATTTGATCTAGATTTACGACATTAGTTATTGTCAAATGTCTGCAGGACTTCAAACAATCTAAATAATCTAAACGGAACATGGATGTTTGCTAAATATACTGAGTACATCTAGAAACGCAACACTGTGGATACTGTCCCCATAGGTCAAAGTCGTTATGATTGACAATTAAACTGAATTTACTACATGGCATTTAATTCCAATCTAAAATACACCTGTGACATATTATCACATGGTGCTCCCGGTGAATCTAACAGTGTATGTGTGTATTGTCCGGGTAAAAAATAATCCATCTCGATAAATTATATATGCATGACGCCCAACAAGATATTTAGCAGTATATGAATCAGTAGTGAGTATGTTGTGTGATTTATATCACAAGGGTAGTTAAATGCGTCTAGTGTGGTTGACAAACATGTCGTCAACCGCTGGCTAGTATCTAGCGAAAAGAGATCCGTGTTCGTAACCCTCACCTACCAGTACATACAATGCAGCCTATACACTACAAATGCTCGCACAGTGCCTCCAAGTGGCAACGCACTGTTACTGGTTACACACGTTTCCAGACTAAACTGCTGTGGTATATCGGAGCAGCAAGGGCACTAGAGGTGTAGTGTGTAGGCCCACCGGCGCATTGACATGCCCTAGCACTCACCAACCTTGCCCAAGCTATGGAAGTATAGCCGACTAGATGAGAGCCGTTAGTCCTGATAGGCAACCCATCGTGAAGAAGACAAACTCTGATGTACAAATCCGGGAGATTATGACTCGTGAGCCTTGATTGGCAACTATTCTAGAGGAAGGAAACCTTGTACACAATTGACCCGTTTCTCAGGTTGGGGGTTATTTCCAGGCTAACAGCATTGGATAGTAAAAATAAGTTTGTTACGGAAACACCAATAAATAATAAACCTAGCATAGACGCCTTCAAGCCGGTATGACTGCCCTACATGCCAAAATATCGACACATTACAAAAAATAAATGTTATACAGTTTGTACACATATGACCGAACGAAAACAAAATATACACAAGTGACAAGTCGCGGTTATCAAAAAGGTAATTGACCTAAAGTTTCATAAAGATATGCCACAATCGCGACACCTAGTCGAATGAAGGGTTTGATTTGACGTAGTGCCAATGACTGGACTAAGTAGGTTTTGCTATCTGAGGTCCTATAAAGCTTTCTAAAAATGTTACTACTTTGTTCATATGTTCTAACGCGATTCCGGGACGTTCATATCGAGAATGAATACGGTAACAAAAGTTTAACTTTTCGCATACAAATATTGAGTGACAATGATATTATTCATATTCGGCATGAACGTTGATGTCTCATGTTAATAGGTCAAGAATAACATAATTGTGTCCATTTTAAATTAATGTTTTCGGGTTTTCTTGCATCATTCATAGACAATAATTACCTCCCATACCACGTGGTATTTTCCATATTGTTTATTATTACAGTATAATTCCAAGCATAAAATAAAGCACACTGTGCCATACCTGAATATTTCCCACAATTTTCCTGATCAACCTTATACGATGTCCTCTAATACCGGTGTACTGTGTCTTGTTTCGATTCCCAACC
Source organism: Spisula subtruncata (assembly GCA_963678985.1). Classification (NCBI taxonomy): domain Eukaryota; kingdom Metazoa; phylum Mollusca; class Bivalvia; order Venerida; family Mactridae; genus Spisula; species Spisula subtruncata. Next base: position 32,296,313 of record OY787673.1, on the reverse strand, counting down.
GATTTAATCACACCAACCTTAAGATATCTAATATTTCTTCACTCATGTTAGAGGTGAAGGGATTTTGTATGAGCTATATATTGGTAACGTTGATAAAACATGCGTACATCAACCTACATACATTTCTTATCTGTGAAAATAAATCAATGCACAAAACAAACACATTTAAGCCCTTCATATTTATCTGTTGGTGAAAATTAATCACTGTACACTGAACCGCTTGAGAAACGCAACGTTTTTGAGGATTGTAATTCTTGTATCGATTATTAATTTTTATTTTGTTTCATGATAAATCAATAAATAGGACGATAGTCTGATGCCTGGTATGATTTGTCAAGAAGAAAAATTTCAATTTAATCCATTACTCCATATTGACGTCATGTTGATGATCTTCATGTGACGCCAGAACGGATCCACTTGGTGTGACATTTTGACTGACAAATTGACGGCAAACGACACCCAAACCAAAATACAATAAAAAAGATTGAGGTTTGTTGCATACGTTGCCACTCTTTTAGGATACATCCTTGTGCTATATACGTACTGTAAACTGATATGTGACTTTTTTTTTGGCAAACAAGTTTAATTATCGTCTTTTGACGATATTACGACTTGCGCAGTGTTTTTTCAAGAATTACTTTACATCTACGATTGTCTGTGCGAGATAAACTGACGATAAAAACATGTCAACACGATTGCACCATACCCATGTTTATTTGAAGACACCACTTCGGTCAACAAACTGTTCATTTATACCTATACCTTGAAGTCAATGAAGCGTACGATTTAGGAACTTTGCTATAATATACATTGCGTAACATTTTAATTACAGTTTATTGTGGACTATTTTGAAAATATCTTCATTGTTTCTGTTTTCTTATGTACCCTGACAAATTTCTTTATCGACTTCCGGTTATAGGTTTAAGATGCCATATACATAGGAAAGGTTTAATCGTAACCACCGGACACAATGCAGCATGCATATAATGTATGCTAGATAGGCAAACTCTTATTGACAGCCCATGTTACGACTGTGGAGATCACTGCATTTTTTCTGATGAAGCTAAACTTGAAGGCTCCGATGGCCGCCAAGAAGGGCACAATCAACCAGAAGCTTCCGAGCGTTTAGGGAGTTACGTATTTTCCTTGTAAATATGTATAATAACATTCAAATATCCGATATTTTCAAAAAGGTGTATGTTTTGTACAGCAGATTGCAACTTACCAATAAATCACAATTTTTCGGTCAGTACGTTTCGAGGTTCGGTTCAGTAACCTCTCAAAATTCATTACAATAAAAATTGCACACACGATACTTCGTGTATTGAATTCACATGCTGCCAAATTTCAATAAAATGGAAGAACCTTAACGGACTAAAAAAATTCAAAAACCCACTATCGCGTTTTTAAAGCGGTTAAGTGTATTTCATACTGTACTGTATACTAGTATTTTACGTATTTCACGAGCCATTATCATAGACGCAGTTTGGCTCGTTTTCTTTATGTATACAGAATGTATATGTTGTCTAAGAAACAGAGGCGCAGTGTTGCAATCGTGAGAACCTTTTTGAATTATGTGACATGGAACGTATTATTAGCCTAGTGTCGGGTTCCGACAGGTGGCATGGTCAGTCAAAAATATATTTCTTTAAAACATCCACCTGGAAATAGGCTCATAAGTAGCTTCGTGTGATGTTGATCGGAAATATGTATGATTCCTATAAGTAAGTAGTGCTTACGACCTTCTCATTCTAACGCCGCGATATTTGCTTGCTTGTTTGTGGTTGTGGTATTGTACACATATATAATGGTTTTCTCGTTGGTGATACAGTTGATTGTTTGTTTTAATGTGATTTTAATAGGCATATGTATTTATGGTTTTCAATTGGAGTGGAATACATTTACTGTATCGTAAAAAACATTTTGAACCATATTGTTCGATATAAATGCATACACGACTCGTGGAGAGCTTCTGTTATCATCATGCTGTTCAATGTGAGATATTATTCGTCTTATACAGATTGAGTCAAACTGGTACTGCGGTGTAAGGTACCATCATGTCACGATGAAACACGGGTATATACTGGTATAGTCCTACCATCTGGATAGTACAGTTTTGATAGTTTGCTAAAGTATCCACAAGGTGATATGGGTTGCGGCTGCGTATCCCGTTTAAGCAGTTGATGGTAGTTCATAACACAAATTAAGAGCGCGGTCGTTAGTTGTTAGACATGCGCATTGGAAGAGGTAAATCGAAGGTTCGAATCCCGATAGAAGCCGGTATAAAACTGATTTGGTCTGTCGGTTTTCAGTGTGCTAAACTGTCAACCAAGTGATCTTGGTTGAATATCCCGTTTGACAGTTGATATTTGAACTTTATGACATAAGTTCAGACCGCATTTCTCATCTGCGAAATAGGCTTGACTTTTGTTGCTTACATTGCAATAGATATAGAGGATCTATCACGAGTTGTCAATTGACATAAATTTATATTAAACGAGTTTTGGAAATTTTATTATGCGAGCCTTTGGCACTTTAATTTGCGTAACCATAGTATTAATGATTTCTCATTAATGCCACTTGAAGTAGTTAATCATCGAACTGACCGATTGTGTAAAGAGACATTTTGGATTCATAAATTACAAACACTACATCCAAACGGACTGAATTCGAAAGCATTGTTTAATGTATAATCAGTGATTTTGTTGTTCAATACCATACGTTTATTCCTATTAATGTTTTTTTATACGTATACTTCTATAGAAATTAATGTATTTTAATTCGTATATTATTGAACTCGAACTTAATTAATTTGTTACATTGTATGTTTTTTTCCGCAATTATGCGACGTCATGCTACGTTAACGTCATGACGTCACATCCGTTGTTTTGTTATTGTTATTTTGAAGAAGGCCTCGGCCGAAACGTAAATTTAATACAATACTTACAATGTAGATCTACGTGTTGTTGTTGAATTGCTAATTATTATTGTTGATTGTTAAGAACATTCACCGGCCATATATATGTTGTGTTTACGGGTCAGAGGTCATGTAGATACAGACCACTCAGAGGCAATATACCAACTTCCGCCTACGCATGCGCGCACCTGTAGACTTCCTCTTTGCGACTCGGAACATATCTAGAAAGACGTACAAAATCACCTCTTTTGTCTAGGTATGTCCTATTTACCACATATGGTGGCTCAAATGTAGCAATTTATTAATACTACAAATGTGTAAATACCCTTCGTGGAAATGTTTATATAACATTATTCTGTATGTCTGTGTAATGGAGTTTGCCTTCAAAGTAACGACCTACCTGAATGTAGAGATACATACTAGTATCTAGTTGGTGTCGCTTTATATGTTGCAATCATGGGCTGATGAAGATGTTTATTCCGTTGTATTTGTCTGTTACGTGTCCAAAGTATTACATAAGAATATGGATAACACTTCTCTATATTAAGGAAACTAACGTTGGTAAAATTATGACAATGAACTCAAACTTTAATGATTTATGTACATCGTTATTATCCACATGTTGTAAAAGAAAACGAACATCGTTATGTATATATATATTACAGTAATTGTTTGTATTAAAGTATATGCGATAAAACAAACTAAATATGTATTGTACAAAACTGTAGATATATTATATTAGCTAGTCGCTTTCGATGTTACAAGCTGGGGGGGGGGGGTAAAGATGCTTATTTCTCCGTTGTATTTGTATGCTGTATATACACTGACATCAATTGTACAATACATTGTTATAACATACCTCGAGTAAACATGATGCACAAGTCGTACACTCAGAACACAAATCCTGGTCAAAAGATGTACATCTTTATTATCCACATCTTGTGAAAGATAACGAAACTGGTTACATTCATTGTTTATATTAAAGTGCATGCGATAAAACTAATGAATATGCATTAAACATGGTATATACATAATTTAGTCATACGAATATATATTACATCAAGTTGGGAAAACATAGCTAGCACAATCAATTACATATGTATACATATAACGTAAAAGTAATATGATATACACATGTTGTAGACAGACATATCGATGGCTTAGAACAAGAAGGTCGTAACTACAAAATCGATATTTTGAGAAAACACGGAAAAACTGTCTGACATTTACTCTTTACTTATGGTAAAACAAACTTTTACAACTTCATTTTGGTCAAAATGACAAGTTCAGATTTTTATGGAAATGGGCTCATAAGAAGCGCCTTGTGATGCTTATTTTCAATATGTATGAATCTTGAAAGGTCGTAAGTGGCACTTACGACCTTCTAATTCTAAGCCATCGATATATGTGTCAGTGTTGCACAGAGAGCTGGTTGGTTATCGTACTGCTTTGTATTTTGTTTTTGGAGAATGTGACTTTGTTCCTGTGTTAACCTATAATCCAACAGTCTGTCTTAGATGGGGCTATATTTGTCATTCGCCATCGCATAGACACACATGCAAGAGTAAGACATACACTACCGAAACGACATCATTGCCTAGCCGCACACACAAGAGTCAGGCATAAACTACAAAAACGACAGCATTGCCTAGCCGCACAAACAAGAGTCAATCAAAACTACAGAAACGACACCATTGCCTAGCCGCACACACAAGAGTCAGGCAAAAACTACAAAAACGACAGCATTGCCTAGCCGCACAAACAAGAGTCAATCAAAACTACAGAAACGACACCATTGCCTAGCCACACACGCAAGAGTCAATCATAAACAACAAAAACGACAACATTGCCTAGCCGCACACACAAGAGTCAATCAAAAACTACAAAAACGACAACATTGCCTAGCCGCACACACAAGAGTCAATCATAAACAACAAAAACGACGACATTGCCTAGCCACACACGCAAGAGTCAAGCATTAAACAAACCATCCACATCACCAGTAATAGATGATTCAGGCATATAAATGGCACACTGTGTACCTTGGATTTCGTGTAAAAATAAACATTTATAATCAGTGACGTATACATGTACACTGGAGTGTAAAAGGTGGTTACCTTTTTACAGCCGCCATATCAAAAGTAAAACATGTTTCAACAATAAGTAAACACTGTAGCATACAGACAATCAAAGTCCCCATAGAAATGGCAACATCGTCAACACGTATCACTCAACAATTAAAACGAAACGAAATACAATTCAAGACATTAATAAACATGACGTGTGATTGATAGACATGACGTGACATTAATATACATGAAGTGACATTAATAGACATGACGTGACATTAATAGACATGACGTGACATTATTCAACATGACGTGTCATTGATAGACATGACGTGACATTACTATACATGAAGTGACATTAATAGACATGACGTGACATTGCTTTCAATGTCATCACAGTATTGATGTTGTTTACAGTCGACACATCGTTCGTGACATTAATATACATGAAGTGACATTGATAGACATAACGTGACATTAATAGACAAAAAGTGACATTAATAGACATGAAATGACATTAATAGACAAAAGGTGACATTAATACATATGAAGTGACATTAAAATACATGAAGTGACATTAATAGAAAAAAAGTGACATTAATACACATGAAGTGACATTAATAGACGTGAAGTGACATTAATAGATATGACGTGGCTTTGCCTTCAATGTCATCACATTATTGATGTTGCTTATAGTCGACACATCGTTCGTGACATTAATATACATGAAATGACATTAATAGCAAAACGTGACATTAATAGACATGACGAGACATTAATAGACATGACGTGACATTAATATACATGATGTGACATTAATTGACATGACGTGACATTAATATACCTGACGTGACATTAATTGACATGACATGACATTAATATACATGAAGTGACATTGCTTTCAATGTCGTCACATTATTGATGTTGTTTATAAAGTACTTTGGGATATTTTGGACATGATTCAATTTTGGCCTAATTCGCCACACTGCTCAAGTGACTGTCCAAATATAACTGGCAAAATTTCCGATTTTAAGCTCCGGTGCCATTTTTCCGATGTCGTAAAATGTGGTACGTCGTGAAAATCAGTAATTTACAATGTCCGATTGACACAAATTGTTCAGGTGTGTAAAATCATATAACACTGTACTCCATTTACGTATATTGGAGAGCATTACAATATTGTTTTATAAATAAATAGTTGAGTTCATGAATGGAATTTGTTGTTGAATTTATACACCTAGGCCTACATTGAGCGAGAAAAGCAAGTGCTTTTATCTTTTGAAAGCGATAGATCGAAGTGTTGTGTAGTGTAGAAAGTTACTAACATCGGATGTTTGTAAAACTTTGCTTTGCGAGATTATGCGGACTATTCTCAGTTTTATAAGCGTTAACAACGATGTTTTGACCTGTTTAATCATGACTGTATTGATTTTAAATAATCACTTTCATTCTATGAAGTATGTTTGTTTGCAACACCTATGATAGCTGTTTTAGCGTTTAGCTGTTTTTATATGCATCGTTTAGTTTCCGTGATAGCGATATGTGCTTTATTAGTTTTATTAGTCTTTAACTACAACCAAGCATGTAGATATAGATTCATGCCACAACGTGTTATCACATGATTGTTGAAATTAAATACACGGCATTACGTTTTATGAAACAAAATATTTATAATAATTCGTAAATTTTGACTATACGGTACTCAACAATACACAATATATCGAAAGGGAGAGAAATCTTACGACATGTAAGCACTTGTTAATAGTACCGTCACCTCCCTTTAAAACTTTTTCACGTACATTCACTGAATGAAAATAATGGATGCTGTATTTGTTTTTAAAACAACCTTGCTAAGTGGTGAAAATTTGACGAACCAAAATAAAACCACTACGTTTTTGAAGAAAGTGGCGAAAAAATGGCCGAAATATCCAAAAGTACGGTAGTCGACACATCGTTACTTCATTGTACATAGTGTACATGTGCATTTGTGCCATATTTAGTTAAATACTCAATGTCATATTTTGTGTATTTCATTAAAACTAAAAATCACAATTAATAAAATCTGCACATACTTTATCACCAATAAGATGAGGCCCACATGGAAGATTGGGTAACCAAATGTGGAGCCTTGTTAAATCAAATCTTAATTAATTTACTTACTTAATATGAACAGTTCTTCAATTTTAACAACACAATGATGCTCAATAATACGTAAACAACTTGAAGTTATAGGTGTACAAGTGTTGTATTATCAATGGTCGCGATGTACATGCCACTATAATAGCAAATACTTAGCCTAACTGGAATACACGTACACTATCTGAATAGTAACCAACTAACAAACGACATTTTTGTCTATCATAACACATCGACCACGGTTCAGATAGCATGTCTTTACTGGAAACAAGTTCACCGTGACTGTTGCCACCTCGATCAAACATAACGACATTGTTAGAGCTAAACCCAACTACAAGTACAATATCATCCTCTGTGACACACACACCGATTGCTCTATCCAGTCGCTGATCACGTAACTCATTGATAACATCACCATTCTTGTCGAATACGATCACCCTATCCTCCCCTGCTGCAACATACACTTTGTTATCATCTTTATTCACTGCTATATGGCGAGGGTTGTAAACAGTGAACAGTCTACGACTCTGAGAATCAGTTTCTATTTTCTTTACTAAACTACCTGAAAGAGAGTACACATATACAGCTTTATCTCCAGGTATCCACAACTGATTACTACAACACGCCATACCATTTGCTCCTCGCTTGAAATCATTTAAGGAAACCTTTCGTTGGTACTTGAGCGAGTTACTTACTGAAATGAAATGTACCGTATTATCTATAAGTCGTACAGCTACTTTAGTAGGTGACACGGAACAAAGTCCACATGGTGTATCTTTTAAATCCAACCATTCCTTTACTTTGAGTTGATCATCAAGTCTCTTCAGTTTATTTTTGTTGTTGTCAGTCAGTAGAATCGTACCATCGGGAAGCTGATACATGTTGCTTATTGAACATTTCTGTTTGTCAGACTTTACTTTAACGTTTATATCTGTTCTAGATGTCACAGTGTACTTACTACGTTGTACTGATACTGGTTGGCTATCTCCTCGGATAATTTTCCCCATACGGTCTGACTTTTCAATAACATCACAGAGTGCAGCATTGGGTTCAAATTTCAATGTCGGATGTTTCAATGCATTCGCCTTCCTCAGAAAGTTATTTGCATCTTTAAGGAGAACTTGACCTAACTTCTCAGTGATAAACATTTGTTTACCATCTAGGTGAGATGTCAGGTCTGGCTTACTGTTGTCGGAGGCAACAATCAGTGCATCTACGGTTGTAATATCGTCACTAATGTCATTCTCCAACCTCTTCTCCTCTTTGTCAAGCTCAGCAATAATCTTCTGTTCAAGTGTATCTAGTTGTTTATTGAACTTCTTTCTCAATGTTCTGATTTCGTCAAGTAGACTGGTTTTCATTTTCTTTAGTTGCTTAAGGTCTTTTGACTTGTTCAACTTTGTAGTATGTAACTTCTGACTTACGCGGGTTATGTCGGTTACGAGTGATTGTAACTTAGACATGCTGGATTGATGCGCAACATCCGCAATATCTTTCACATCCGAACATGATCTGAAACATACATCAAGCACGCTGTTCAATAACCACAATCTAGTATAAGAAAGTACTTAAGAATTACAGTGAGTACAAACTTTCGCGGTTCTAAGTCTCCGACGGTATTTGTTCTTATTAATAGTTTAAGGTACTTGAACACGTTCCTCGGGAAAAAATAAATGTCAGCCGACATTCTTGAAACTTGGTACAAACACACATTGATGACTCCTCTTCATGTTGGTGCTATTATTTTGGTCATATAAACGTTATTTTCAACGTCATAGCGCCACCTAGCGCCACCTATTGGCGCTACGGGCCTATTACTGTCAATAAATTTTGTTTTACAAGAGATTTTATTGAAAAATGTTCGGAATATTGTACAAGGACGGTCAAACAACAACTGTGGATGGTTTGAATAAAAATAAATGTCAATATTTTTATTATTTTCAACCAAAAACGCTAATATGATGTTACTATAGAGCGTCTGAAAACACGCTCCTACCGGCAAATACAGCGTCATATCTCGAAAACGAGCTCGTAAAGGGTATTTAATTATTCCATAAACAAAGTCAGTAAAGATAAATTAAAAGAATGATGCCAATAAGATAGGGTCGTTTAGGCGAGGTTTCCTCTATAAAAAGAAAATAATGCAGCCTATTTTACCGAGTTTTCGACGTTCCGCGACATCTGGAATTAGCGTCACGATAGAGCATTATTGTGCCTTATTTAGTTGATAACGTTATTATTTATACACATCGTAGAAAATATTTTTTACAATTTAAATCTAAGTTAATATTTGTGTTGACTATGAAATTATTATTTTTATATACTACGCAAAGCAATTTCACAATAGAACAGGTCAGCATGTATATACATGTATTATATAAGTCGATATTTGCCATCTGATATTAACTTTTTATTGGATATGTAAACTTCGTGCAAATCATGTTTTGAATAATACCATTTACATTATAGTGATACCTTATGAATTTGGGCTAGTAATTTGAGAATAACTTTACATCGCTTCTAAAACGAAAATAGCGGTATTATTTTATTCATCGAATACCAGTTGAAGGAAAATAGCAAATGCTTTCCACGAAATACCGCTATAGGATCTGTTTCAGCAGCTTGACAGTTATATCACCAGCGACATATTCAAAACCCGAATATAGATCTAAACGGTCTTTCTTCTAATGATGTTAAACATAATGGCCAAGATAATGCATTTCGTTGAAAGCTTGCATATCTTCTTTTACAGTATAACAATACCACGTCACTTTGGACTACAAACTCAAGAACAAATTTTCTTCACTTCGGAAACAAAAATAGCCGTAGGTAGTTTATTACTTTACGTATTTTTATGAAACCTATGCCACACTAAGGGAAATATGTAAGCTTTCAACGAAATACTGCATCCCTACCAGCAGTTTTGTAGCCACGAGTAAAAATATAAGTCAGCTGCTCACGAGGTTTACAACCGTATGTTGTTCACCGATTGTTCACGTTAAATATACTTTTTTGAATACACATTTTAAAAGATTATTAAAACTACAAATAACTTACAAAATATATAATAAACTTTACTGTTTGATTCCTTACATGCGTAATTTCATGTATACCAGTATACCAAGTTTTCATGTTTTTGAACTTAAACTTTTTCGGTAAAATACATTTTTTAGTTTTTAGGGGTTGTTCCCTTAATCCAAGAATATCTTAAAAAATAGCCGAATAAAACTGTTGGAAATTTTCTAAATGATTGGCATTAATCTGATCGTCATAAACATAACAGGGTTTATATACCTTGTACAGAAAATTCAAAAGGAACGAATGTCCTTAAATCTGACTTTATTTAGTTGAATTAAAACTGAGCGTCAAATACATCAAACAGCGCGGTTCCTTCGAACACGGTGCTGTCCTTATAAAAAGCACCTCATGTGACAATTCATTTAAATTTAATATTTTGTACATATGCAACACTTATAATGTATAATTATTCAACTTACTAAATTTTCCATACTGTGTACAGTGCCTCTAGAAATGGGCCTATGGTAAACATTATCTAACAAGCAGGCGACTCACCAACCGATCGCATCAGTTGTAACCCAGAATTTACCTAGATTCGGACTTTCGACCTCCCGCTGTTAAGGCCCACACCATTACAAATTGGCAAAGGTCGGGGTTCCTTCACTGTAGTTTCAAGGGATTGTGGCAGACTAAATGTATTTGGTAATTTGCACATGTATAGAAAACTCAATATTTTCGCGCGAATCATTGAGTTTTTTTCCAAATCAATTGAATTCAATAGTCTCAATTGTTGAGAGTCATGATTGACTGTTATGTCGAATCATTAAGTAATACAAATGAGGGAACAGCCCCATTCGAAAGAATGGCGAGCATTCCAGTTCACCAAGTTAAATCTAGATACAATTTTATGTTAATAACCGTTGTTATTTAACTTTGAACAGACTGTATGAATATGCCCGTTTATTTCATTTTATTTATATTAGGTTGTATACATGTTTTGCACTGACCGCTACACGTGAGGAGTATGTTTCGCAGCCTAACAGAAATCCTTTATAATAAATAAGCTAGACCTACGTTTTCAATAACACCTTGGTGATCAAGCCTAGTTGATCAATCCTATACTATGCTTTTAAATTTATATGATACCATTGTGTGGTCAAGTATTCCGACTACTATCGAGTACGCTTTACGCGTCAGTATGACCAATTTGTTCTACTACATTCAAGCCATGAGTTTATGTTCACCAAGGGTGAATTATTACCAGTACTGATATAGAGGACATATCACGAGTTGACAATTGATATCAATTTATATTAAACGAGTTTTGGAAATATTATTAAGCGAGCCTCTGGCGAGCTTAATAATATTTCCTGAACGAGTTTAATATATTATATCAATTGACAACGAGTGATAGATTCTTTTTATCATATGACACTAAAAACGCAAAATACGTATTGATTTATTGGAAAAAATCAATATCTTATACTACATGTGGTACGTATAACTTTATACGTACTGGCTTTACTCACTGCGGTATAACGTACACCGGATATTGCTAACAAGATGAGTAATACTATCAATTTTCGCGACAATTCAAGTGTTGACAAGGGTAAGTTCAGAGATGATTTTTAGTTTTTCTGAGTATGTTTAATGTACATTTTATACAAAACTATTTCCTCCATACATTTTCCTAGCCTGTGCAACCGGTAAATGCCAGGAATTTCTTAGAAGAGTGATTTAAAGACCAAACTCGTATCTTTACTCACGCAGAAAGTAAACTCGATTTGTCGAAATTAGATGTTTTTGTTTATAGTTTTCGTTAAAATACTCAACTTGAATCGAGCGAATTGTCATTCTTGTTACAAAGATTATATTGCAAATGTAGTATCCGAAACTAATCGAAAATGACGGTGCATTGCGAGAATAAATGCAGGTGTTAGTGTACACAGTATTGCTATATAGTTGCTCTCTGGTGTACGGAGTATTGCTGTATCGTGAACAGAGTATTGCTTTTACTTGTAGTGACTATTTGTCACTCAAATTGAATAAATACAAGGTATAATCAGGCTGAGCGTTATTTTGTAAAAATAACTTATATTATACTGATATGTATTTAGATTGAATTGTATTGACTACATGAAGCAATGAATGTAACAAGCTAATCCTAGCTCCAAATCCTCCCTGAATTTTATGGGAAACTTCAATTAGTAAATGTGCATTTCACATACAGTAAAGGGTCATAGCTGAGCAATTGCATTAGACAAACACAAAACTACTACAATGTCCAATACTTTGAATTAGCAACGTTGAATGTAAGTCATAGCAAAGGAACCTCTTTGCAGCATCTGAAATAGTTGAGATATTATAAAATAAACCTTGGTGTGTATATATGGATGTGAATGCCCTTATTCACCATTTGACCATAAGCATGACTCTCAAAGAATTGCATATATCCAAGCTAAATATCACATTTGTACTACTCACAAGAACACTTTATGCATACAATTCAGCATTCTATAATGTTAATCGCATTCATCTGCCTGACGGTTGAAATATTTTAACATAAACATTTAAGAATATTCTTATTATATCGTATAACCCATTTGACCTTATTGGTAGGCAGACGTAATAATACAATGAAACCGTCCATTCCATTTACATACTTTATTTACTCATTTTATTAAGCCATATTCTCCTTACACTAACGTTGAGCTTATGTGCAATACTCTGTACACTAAACAGCAATACTCTGTACACGCACACGTATCTGTTTTCTGGTATATCTTAGTTGTTTTTCGAACAATGTTTATGAAATTTGGTCACAACTTTTTGGGGTTCAATATAAACGAAATGGCTAGTTAAAAAAATCTACAATTTGGTAAAACAGCCGTTCCAGAAGCTTGTAAAGTACTGCTGTCAATATTTGCGAGAGAGTATCGGCGTAATACTGGTTTATTTTAACCTTTCTGTGAATATCTGTTATACGGTAGTATGCTATAAAGTTACCAAAATGCCCAAAGAAGTTAAAACTCAATTGGGATATGTATAAGAAGTCAGTGATTTGGAAAATGTTGTCTCTAAACTCACCCTGGTCTCCATTTCATGTCCTTAACATTGATAATATTACTCACTTTACAAGCAATATACGGTGTACGTTATATCGCAGTGATACTAACCTGGATACAAGAAAAGTCATGTGATAAACTGCAAATCCTACTTGTTTATACATTTATGTACGTTCAGGTTATATGTATTTTTTACGATTTAGGCTTCAAGAAGCTTTAATCATGCATCAACCTTTACTTAAAATATATACACGATTAACCTATAATCACACAGTTCCCGTCACTGAGTAGTCACAGCACCATATGAAAATGACGTTTATTCTTGACGTCGCGTCACGTCGAAAACACGATAAAATAGGAAGCATTATTTTCTTTTTATAAAGGAAACCTCACCTAAACGACCCTATCTTATTGGCATCATTATTTTCATTTTTCGCTCTATAGTAACATCATTTTAGTGTTTTTAGTTGAAAATAATAAAGATATTGCCATTTATTTTTAACCATCCGCAGTTGTTGTTTGACCGCCCTTATATTCCGAACATTTTTCTATAAAATCGCTTGTAAAACAAAAACAAATCGACGGTTAGAGGCCCGTAGCGCCGATAGGCGCGTGTCCGCTAGGTGGCGCTATGACGTAGAAAAAACGTTTATATGACCAAAATAATTACACCACCATGAAGAGGAGTCATCAATTCCAAGTTTCAAGAAAATCGACTGACTTTTATTTTTTTTCCCCGAGGAACGTGTTCAAGTACCTTAAATACTTTGGCGGCTCCTAAATTTGCGAATATCTACCATCCGCGAACTCCGCGAATTTAATTCGCTCGAAAAAACTGTTGTTTACAGTAAGATAACTAGGTTTATATATTAGGTCACTTTGTATGTTCGAATAAATGCAGGTTGGTAACTTGTTTAGAATACTTTTTTAGATAAGATAAGACGATTATTACAGCATTCAACTGTATAATTATATACTCATATATAATATCGTTGGATAGTGTAAAAAAAGGTATTAGTCCAGCAATAATGTCTCCAAAAATCGAGTAATCATTAATTTTTGGAGAAAGTTACCAAACTTGGTATATAAATTGGGGAAACATATTGGAACATTTCTGTCATGAGAGCCATCTCGTATCTGCCATTATGGTTACCATGGCAACCATTTTAAAGATGGTCGCCAAAAACGAAAAATCAGTATATATCTTCTATAACGCATGATAAAAACGTAATTATGAGTATTTGTAAAGCATTTTTGTTAGAAATAACTTAATTAACATCTAACTTATACCTTTAACTAAAAAATATGTTTGAAATATCCAAAATGGGCGACAAAATGACCGCCAAATTAGAAATATTCTATATAATAGTCTTTAGGTATACTGATACTTTATATTTAACATTTATGCTGAAAGTTCTAGAAAAAAGCTGTTTAAATGTATTCCAGTTTACTTATTAATTAGTGGATAAACCAGATATTTTATTCTAGGGACTAACTACAATGTCATCAATCACATTATTTAGTTATAAATTACTAACGTAGACATGTGCAGTTTTTCCTCTTAAGGTATTAATAATCTAGTTTCAAAATGACCGGAGTCTTGGGATATATTTGGGGTGAAACAGTCCAACATATAAATAAAAGAGAGGATTTTTTTAATCTATTGATCATAAATGTCATACAAACTGTGTTATTTGATAATTAATCACTACGATAGGCACATGTTGTCTTTTCGCATAAGAAATTAATAATCTGTTCTAAAAGTTGTTCATACTGTTATCTTTTATAAACAGAAATTAAGTTTTTTTGTAATCAAAAGACCACACCATTATTATTCGTCGTATTCGTTAATAACTTACTGCATTTGGTTGGTATAACAATTTGCTGAATACATCAAAACATTTTTGTATAAAGTTACTTGTGTAAAATGCATCTCTTTGGAATAAAACACGAAAACTATAAATGAAACAAGCCAACTCCAAGCAATTATGTATCAGGCAATGATGTGTACCAGGCTTACTGGTACACATCATTGCCTGATACATAAAAATTCTCACTTTTATTTATATTTTGGACTGTTTCACCCCAAATATATCCCAAGACTTTGGTCATTTTGAAACTAGATTATTAATACCTTAAGAGGAAAAACTGCATTGACCCCAAATGCTCCACTTATATATGAGCCGTACTCCAGGAAAACCTGCTGATCATGTAATTACTGTATAAAACAAGGTTTTGAAAAGGCTCTACAATAAGTGAAAAAATGTATGTATCTGTTGATGGTACTTTAAGTAATTTATCCATATAGTACTAATAGTATATATTAGCTTTAAATTTCCTCATGAATTATGTTGAAACTATATACTTTGTTGCCATGGTTACCAATTTCGGAAAAATAATTCAATTAGGAAAAACTGAGAGTAAGCTGTTTAAAACAATAGTAGCCTTTCTCTAAATGCAGCATGTTTCTATTATGATATATATTTTAAAAATCAGAACATAATTTTAAAATGTGACACTATTTTGAACATTTTGTGTCAAGAATTGGTCATATGGTGTTATTATGAAATACTTTTTGCGGTCACGTCAAATGACGTTCGAATGGCATTTGCGACGTCAGACAAAAAACTTTGAATATGGACTTTACAAAAAAAACAGCTGTAACTTCCTCAAAACTTAAGATTTTACACAAATTCTTTTGAATTATTCTTCATTGGCATTAGTCTTTATAACTATGAAACATCTCAAAAATATGTTTCTTGTCAAAATAGCACATTTTCCTGGAGACTGGCTTATATATAAAACATACGTCTTCTTGCAAGGTACATGTAGTACTGCACAATTAGTAAACTCAAGGTTTGTCCGTTTATAAAATATGAACCGGTCAAAGCTTAAACAGTTTTCAAGCTAGGTTAATAAAACTAGTCATGTGGATAGGGATTAATAAGCAGATTATAAATGTCAATTTGTGTTTTAATCAGACAACAATTGTGGTTGCCATGGTAACAAAAATATAGATCCCAAACAGGTGGCTTATATATTGCTTGTAATTGTTGTTATTAAGCAGAAAATGATTGTTTGTTTCATCAATGTTGACCTTGATCCCATTAACACCTATTTTGATGGAAAGTATCATCGCGAAAGCTATCTATAGACAAAGTTTCATTCATATATGTCATTCTTGACTAAATATAGTCAGCGGAAACCGATTTTCTATTTTTAGTAACAATGACCTTGACCCCAAATGTCCCATTTTTTATCCCAACGTGTATCATCGTACAAGCAACGTATATAGCAAGTTCCATCCAAATATCTCATTCTTAACATAAGTTATTGAGCAAAAACCGATTTTCTATTTCTAGTAACCGTGACCTAGATATTAACCCCACTAATCCAACATTTTATTTTTGTGGCATATTGAGTCAAGCTACTTATACACCAAGTTTTACCACGATATCCAATTCTAAACTGAAGTTATTGTGTGATAACTGTCATTTGAGCATTTTGGCGGCCATTTTGAAAACCGTTTCTACGACAACCAACGAAAATATTTTAAGTGGGTCTTATGAAAAAAATGTTTCAAATAGACCAAGGAACAGTTGTACCAAGTTTGGTAACTTTCTTCAAAAATTAATGTTTATTGGACATTATTGCTGGACTATATGTGAAAATCCGACAAGGAAGGTTACACTCAACCCAACCAGCCGAGCACAGAAATCAGAAACACCACGACACAACTACCCTGAACAGTGCCCACAGAAACTCATGCCAAAACGGCGACCAAATGAGGCACAACAACCCCGGGGCGTGACCTAGATCCAAACACTACGGACAGTGACCAGGTCTGTTGGGGATGATTCACAGACCCCCCATCAAACCAATAGACGGGGAAAATAAATGGCGTTACCCATATGAGCCCCAAACTATAATCAAATCCTCAAACGGGTTTCCACCACTGTCAGTTCGATCTACGTACACCCGCCAAATGAATAAAGTCATCATTGAATACTTCACCATATCAACTCAGATGAAGATGTTTTATATACAAAGAATCTACCACGAGTTTTCTTTTGAGATCAACATTTCTTAAAATAGTCTAGACAAAACAGTTATTTAGCGAGCGTCTGGGGAACTTAATAACTTTTTTGTGACGAATTTAAGAAATGTTGATCTGAATAGAATACGAGTGGAATATTCTTTTTACCATATTAAAAATATGTTTTGTACCAACAATAAGCGATTCATTTCCGAATTTGGCTAATATCTGGCATTGAACGGAAGAACACATTTGTGCGTCTCCTATTTAAGTAGCCCCAAATTGATTTTTGTATATAAACTCTTACACGAGGTTTCAAAATCTGCGAACAATTAAAATTTATTTAAATTACAATAATTGAAATGTTCAAAAACATTATTTTGAATTCATATTGCGTATGAATTATCATGCTAATTTATGTTATCACACGTGTTGGAGAACAATGTTCTTCGATTTTTTATCTCATGGAATTTCACGGTGTTTATGTGATGAAATAAATTCGTACATACTCATGACGAGTACATTATTGATTTAAGGACATTCGTTCCATTTCAGTTGATCGGAAGTTTAAAATCGCAATCCCTTAGAAGTATCTCAAGCATCTAACTATCATGATCAAAACTTTTGCAAAAGTATACAATTGGTATGGTAATACATTTTCATGTCTTAAAGTCGAGATAATTCTGAATATTAAATCCAAATTTACATTATTTATAGAAATATCGAAGAAAGTACTGATGAACGATTTATCCCAAATAGCATTAAACACCAAATCTCACGAATTGGTTAAAACGTTTGTAAAACGTATTTCAGTGCACTCAAACATATCAAAGCTAGTTAATATTTTAAAGCCTCACCCCGAATGATCTAGAAAAAGGTTCTTTTTTGTTTATTTCTTAATGGTATTGACTAGCAAATGCAGGAGAAACAACCCTTAAACTGGTAACAAGTGTGATTATAATCATTTTTTAAACACGCAGTATCACGAAAACTAATGACAACGGATGCAAAACGTAGACTCATTTTGTAACCTCCCCTGATTTCTGTAATCAGTAAAAGTTCAATTAAAAAAATGAGCAGAGAAATCGTCATGACATTTGCGATGAAACTTCTATAATTGCTACTGTACTTGATGCATATTAGAAAACCGTATGTTGTTCTACGACTTTTAACGTTAAACATATTTGTTTAAAAAAACATATATCTTACAAAGTATATGATAAACTTTACTGTTGGATTCCTAGCATGCGTAATATCATTAAATGCCAAGTTTTATGCTTTTTAACCTAAAATCTCTCGGTAAAATATATTTTACAATTTTTAGGGGTTGTCCCTAAATCTAAGAATATCTAAAAACAAGCCGAGCAAAACTGATGGAAATTTTCCAAATGATTGGCATAACTCTGATCTTCATAAAAATAACAGGTTTTATATACCTTGTATAGAAAACGTCAAAAAGAACGAATGTCCTTAAACAATTTATCATCTTCATCGTTATTAATAGTTATAGATTTCATCAATGATGTACCTACCTATGTTCCTTGGCGATACATCGGCAACAATACACCATATCATGTGTACCACAATGCATCTCGATATCCTGGTCCGGATGATAATGACATTTAGCAACAACCGGAACTGGAATGGTGGTTGGTGCAGCTGTTTTTGCTTGGCTCATTGAGGCAACGCTAACTAATTGATGTGTTTTTATGTTCCGGACATGAAAACGTCCGCACGTGTTACACAGAAACTCCTGGCAATTTTTACAAAAGTCAGTCGCTTCCTGTGTCCTACCATCGTCACGGCATTGAGAACAAGCGTGGTCAAAAAGCGCTTCCGATCCACCTTTCAGTGTCCTAGAGAGATCACCTTCTGCCATTGTCTGTAATGTAAGGTGATATTGTAGTATGTTAAGGGTTATAACAATACATGTATACTTACTACTTTTGGATTGCATTAGACATGTACACTATGTATACTGACAGTAGAATTAAACATGCCAGTATAGAGTTCAGAAATGCACAACATATACAACATTATAATAGGCCTACTAACATGTATGCAAATATAAGAAAAAATATAAAAAAACATGTTATATTTTCCTGACTCACAGTGCATTAACTCATTTCAAAATGGTCAAACAACGGTCGTTTGACGGGTCTATGATACAAATATTGGAATATCTTGAGTCCGTTGTGTGATAGAACTTGTCACCGTATACCATCGACGTAGAGTTTTGGACAGGTTTAAAATTCAGCTACATAATAAGATATTGAAGTTATCTGAATGCTGTCATACGTGCGTATTTTAAAACAACATACTTTAATAGCCACGCACAATAGACACACACTTCATTGCATACTTGATTATATCAATTGATAACATTAAAGGTATATTTATCAAAATGTCTTTGTATCTTAATACGCGAAACATATCTAGCAGTACACAAGATAGCCATTAATTGGAAATAGGATTGGCATGTTTTATCTTTCAAATACTTATCCATAGACAATGACCGCCTTTAAATAAATTGATAGAAAGAGACATAACATAAAGTGTTTGTTAAACACTGATCCTATCGGTTTGCATTCCATAAATAGTGATTGTGTTCAACACATGCATTGTAACGAGGATAATTGAGTTCCTTATACATGTGCTACTCAATTCTTGATTAACATCTCAATACCACTTATCGCGTTTGACACAAGCAAACCATCAAATTCATCCAGGTACATTCATATCACATATATTTCAGTTGAATATTCAGTAAAAAAGTTCCTGGATTTATTTTTGTATTTGCAAAATATTTAGTATTGTTAGAATAGTTTGGTTACACTTTATGATTGAACATATTCAGCTGCTGTAATCTAGTTTTGTACGACATTTTTTTGTATTTTATTATCGTGCGATGGACATAACTCATCTGTTTATCGTTGGGCTATCGTAAGTTCAGTATTCTGTCCTACCCTACGAGCGGCGCGAGGAATGCGCAATATTTCCTATTTTGTATCGTGAACCCGTATATCCCCTATCTTTGTATCGTGAACCCGTATATTCCTTATCTTTGTATCGTGAACCCGTATATTCCCTATCTTTGTATCGTGAACCCGTATATCCCCTATCTTTGTATCGTGAACCCGTATATTCCCTATCTTTGTATCGTGAACCCGTATATTCCCTATCTTTGTATCGTGAACCCGTATATCCCCTATCTTTGTATCGTGAACCCGTATATTTCCTATCTTTGTATCGTGAACCCGTATATTTCCTATCTTTGTATCGTTAACCCGTATATTCCCTATCTTTGTATCGTTAACCCGTATATTCCCTATCTTTGTATCGTTAACCCGTATATTCCCTATCTTTGTATCGTTGATCCGTATATACCCTATCTTTGTATCGTGAACCCGTATATTTCCTATCTTTGTATCGTGAACCCGTATATCCCCTATCTTTGTATCGTTATAGTCCCGTATATTCCCTATCTTTGTATCGTTAACCCGTATATTCCCTATCTTTGTATCGTGAACCCGTATATCCCCTATCTTTGTATCGTTATAGTCCCGTATATTCCCTATCTTTGTATCGTTAACCCGTATATTCCCTATCTTTGTATCGTTAACTCGTATATTCCCTATCTTTGTATCGTTAACTCGTATATTCCCTATCTTTGTATCGTTAACCCGTATATTCTCTATCTTTGTATCGTTAACTCGTATATTCCCTATCTTTGTATCGTTAACCCGTATATTCCCTATCTTTGTATCGTGAACCCGTATATTCCCTATCTTTGTATCGTTGATCCGTATATTCCCTATCTTTGTATCGTTAACTCGTATATTCCCTATCTTTGTATCGTTAACTCGTATATTCCCTATCTTTGAATCATTAACCCGTATATTCCCTATCTTTGTATCGTTAACCCGTATATTCCCTATCTTTGTATCGTTGATCCGTATATTCCCTATCTTTGTATCGTTGATCCGTATATTCCCTATATTTGTATCGTTATAGACCCGAATATTCCCTATCTTTGTATCGTGAACCCGTATATTCCCTATTTTTGTATCGTTAACCCGTATATTCCCTATCTTTGTATCGTG
Source organism: Spisula subtruncata (assembly GCA_963678985.1). Classification (NCBI taxonomy): domain Eukaryota; kingdom Metazoa; phylum Mollusca; class Bivalvia; order Venerida; family Mactridae; genus Spisula; species Spisula subtruncata. The sequence continues at coordinate 32,274,969 of OY787673.1, read as the reverse complement.
AACCCGTATATTCCCTATCTTTGTATCGTGAACCTGTATATTCCCTATATTTGTATCGTTGATCCGTATATTTCCTATCTTTGTATCGTTAACCCGCATATCCCCTATCTTTGTATCGTGAACCCGTATATTCCCTATCTTTGTATCGTGAACCCGTATATTCCCTATCTTTGTATCGTGAACCCGTATATTCCCTATCTTTGTATCGTTAACCCGTATATTCAGTATCTTTGTATCGTGAACCCGTATATTCCCTATCTTTGTATCGTTAACCCGTATATTCCCTATCTTTGTATCGTTATAGACCCGTATATTTCCTATCTTTGTATCGTTAACCCGTATATTCCCTATCTTTGTATCGTGAACCCGTATATTCCCTATCTTTGTATCGTTATAGATCCGTATATTCCCTATCTTTGTATCGTTGACCAGTATATTTCCTATTTTGTATCGTGAACCCGTATATTTCCTATCTTTCTATCGTGAACCCGTATATTCCCTATCTTTGTATCGTTATAGTCCCGTATATTCACTATCTTTGTATCGTGAACCCTTATATTCCATATCTTTGTATCGTTAAAGACCCGTAGTACGTTCGTGGTATGATACTTGTGAACGTCCCAAATAATTACCTATATCAGACATACGTCGGTAGATTTCGACATAGAACATCATGTGTCGTGCGATGAAGAAATTTCACAACACTTATGAGAGGGTTTTAACGAGGGTCACTGTACTTACTTGGTACGATGAATCAATATAAATACAACAAGACAGTGATGGTGACATTGACTACGAAAAACATAACATTGAACACTCGAAGCAAAGTCTAATTCAAAGTCAATATCCGAAACAATCTGTTCAGTTGAAGTGTTTGTTATGGGCGTTCGCGACAGTTACTTTTATACACTTTTATAACAATTTTATGCACTTAGTGAAAGCTTTTCATTAGTATATTAAGCAGAACAGAAAGTGTTAAAGATAACGCATACATAATGTATAGTCTAATATATATATATATTATATATTATATATAAACACTACATGCATAGAGAAAAAAGAAAATACAAAAGAAAGACATATTATATAGACTATTAGCCTGATTACGAGGACAGAAACTACTAGTGAAATGCTATTACTTTCATTCCTTACTATTAAAGCTTTATTAAAACAGATTTATTTCTAGTTTTGAAGTAATTCAATTAACTTAAAAAACACTTCGTCTTTGGTAATGATACTTTGGGATATAGAATATTAGTATATTTCTGTATAAAACATATAAGAACAAAGTATAAGTAACAGTTGAATGGACATGACAGGAAATTACCCGGTATACGTACATGCGGTTGTCGGGGCTTAGAACTAAAATGGGAACATTAATAACATAGTTTAATCCTAACCCTAATTAACTGGTATGATAAATAAAGGCAAACAATTACATCGTCTTTTTATCGATTGTATATGCATGGAGTAAGGCATAACTTATGGTCTAAATATATAAGGTTGGGAATCAGATAAAACAGTTTTAACATCTTGAAATCTACTGATTATTGAGTTAAATCTAGAGTAAAATATTGTAATTAATTGAACAATTCATGCTCATGTACTCTCGGTGTAACACAAGGTAAATGTTTATCGCCATTTTTTATAGCCAACTTGCGGTGGGCGAGGCTTAGTCGCCATTTTTGTCGAGCCCGCTTGCGGAGAGCGAGGCTTAGTCGCCATTGTGTGTCGAGCCCGCTTGCGGAGAGCGAGGCTTAGTCGCCATTTTATGTAGAGCCCACCTGCGGAGAGCGAGGCTTACTTACCATTTTTTATCGAACCCTCTTGTGGAGAGCGAGGCTTACTCGCCATTTGTTGTGGAGCCTGCTTGCGGAGAACGAGGCTTACTTGCCATATTTTGTCGCGCACGCTTGCGGATAGCGAACCTTAGTCACCATTTTTGTCGTAACTCCGTGTGCGCCCGGTCGATTTTGTCCAGACCATACCCTTGTCAAAAATACAAAAATGTATGACCGATCATGCTTATATTTGGCATGTCATGGGGCGGAACGTCCTGTCTGAGCCCCAGCTTCCTATCTTAAAGGTCAATGTCACAGTTGGAGGAAATGTCAAATGTCATATTTATGCTTGTCCAGAACTAGTTTTCTTGTATTTGGCATTAATGTCATACATTTGACATACGTATAGTTGGTTGAAATAATTAACATGACTAGGATTCTGATTGATCATGCTAAATTTGCGACTTCCAATGACTATACAAGGTTTTCCCATGATTTGACATAGTGACCTAGGTTGTTTTACCTCGGTAACACCAATATCTGATTCGACCTAGATTGTCTTATGATGATCATTGTTATAAAATTTTATAAAGATTAGACACAAATTGCGACATCTAGTGAATACACAAGGGTTTTCTATGATTTAGCCCAGTGATTTTGCTGTTTTACCCTGATTTACCCAATATAGAACTTGACCTAGATTTTGTTGAAATGGTCATTGTGACCAAGTTTCAGAAGGATTATGAGATCTCTAATCACGACAAAATAACCAAATACTAAACACGTCCCGATATATTTTCACCATAACTTAAGCAACAAATATCGCGAAAACATGTGACTCTTCAATGTTATAAGCATATATATCAAAGTGGTACGAATATTCACTTCTTTATGCACCTTATAAACATTAACAATTTTGTGTTGCAATTAATTTGAGGTTAACAGTTATAATGATTATACTGAGTACATCTAGAAACGCAACACTGGGGTTACTGTCAACATATACTGAGTACATCTAGAAATGCAACAATGGGGTTACTGTCAACATATACTGAGTACATCTAGAAACACAACACAGGGGTTACTGTCAACATATACTGAGTACATATAGAAACGCAACACTGGTTTTACTGTCAACATATACTGAGTACATCTAGAAATGCAACAATAAGGTTACTTTCAACAAATACTGAGTACATCTAGAAACGCAACACTGGGGTTACTGTCAACATGTACTACGTGCATCTAGAAAGAAACACTGGTTGTACTGTGAACATATACTGAGTACATATAGAAACGCAACAATAAGGTTACTTTCAACAAATACTGAGTACATCTAGAAACACAACACTGGGGTTACTGTCAACATAAACTGAGTACAACTCGAAACGCAATACTGGGGTTACTTTCAACAAATACTGAGTACATCTAGAAACACAACACTGGGGTTACTGTCAACATATACTGAGTACACCTAGAAACACAACACTGGGGTTACTGTCAACATATACTGAGTACATCTAGAAACGCAACACTAAGGTTACTGTCAACATATACTGAGTACATCTAGAAACACAACACTGGGGTTACTGTCAACATATACTGAGTACATCTAGAAACGCATCACTGGGGTTACTGTCAACATATACTGAGTACATCTAGAAACGAAACACTGGGGTTACTGTCAACATACACTGAGTACATATAAAAACACAACACTGGGGTTACTGTCAACATATACTGAGTACATATAGAAACACAACACTGGGGTTACTGTCAACATATACTGAGTACATATAGAAACGTAACACTGGTTTTACTGTCAACATATACTGAGTACATCTAGAAACGCAACACTGGGGTTACTGTCAACATATACTGAGTACAACTAGAAACGCAACACTGGGGTTACTGTCAACATATACTACGTGCATCTAGAAAGAAACACTGGTTGTACTGTGAACATATACTGAGTACATATAGAAACGCAACAATAAGGTTACTTTCAACAAATACTGAGTACATCTAGAAACACAACACTGGGGTTACTGTCAACATAAACTGAGTACAACTCGAAACGCAATACTGGGGATACTGTCAACATAAACTGAGTACAACTCGAAACGCAATACTGGGGATACTGTCAACATAAACTGAGTACAACTCGAAACGCAATACTGGGGTTACTGTCAACATAAACTGAGTACAACTCGAAACGCAATACTGGGGATACTGTCAACATATACTGAGTACATCTAGAAACGCAACACTGGGGTTACTGTCAACATATACTGAGTACAACTAGAAACGCAACACTGGGGTTACTGTCAACGTATACTGGGTACATCAAAAAAACGCAACACTGGTTTTATTGTCAACATATACTGAGTACATCTAGAAACGCAACACTGGTTTTACTGTCAACATATACTGAGTACATCTAGAAACGCAACACTAGGGTTACTGTCAACATATACTGAGTACATCTAGAAACGCAACACTGGGGTTACTGTCAACATATACTGTGTACATCTAGAAACGCAACACTGGTTGTACTGTGAACATAAAATGAGTACATCTAGAAACGCAACACTGGCTGTACTGTCAACATATACTGAGTACATCTAGAAACGCAACACTGGTTGTACTGTTAACATATACTGAGTACATCTAGAAACGCAACACTTGGGATACGGTCAGCATATGCTGAGTACATCTAGAAACGCAAAACTAGGGTTACTGTCAACATATACTGAGTACATCTAGCAACGCAACACTAGGGTTACTGTCAACATATACTGAGTACACCTAGAAACGTAACACTGGGTTTTCTGTCAACATATACTGAGTACATCTAGAAACGCAACACTGGGGTTACTGTCAACATATACTGAGTACATCTAGAAACGCAACACTGTCTGTACTGTCAACATATACTGAGTACATATAGAAACACAACTCTGGGGTTACTGTCAACATATACTGAGTACATCTAGAAACGCAACACTGGGGTTACTGTCAACATATACTGTGTACATCTAGAAACGCAACACTGGTTGTACTGTGAACATAAAATGAGTACATCTAGAAACGCAACACTGGCTGTACTGTCAACATATACTGAGTACATCTAGAAACGCAACACTGGTTGTACTGTTAACATATACTGAGTACATCTAGAAACGCAACACTTGGGATACGGTCAGCATATGCTGAGTACATCTAAAAACGCAAAACTAGGGTTACTGTCAACATATACTGAGTACATCTAGCAACGCAACACTAGGGTTACTGTCAACATATACTGAGTACACCTAGAAACGTAACACTGGGTTTTCTGTCAACATATACTGAGTACATCTAGAAACGCAACACTGGGGTTACTGTCAACATATACTGAGTACATCTAGAAACGCAACACTGTCTGTACTGTCAACATATACTGAGTACATATAGAAACACAACTCTGGGGTTACTGTCAACATATACTGAGTACATATAGAAACACAACACTGGGGTAACTGTCAACATATACTGAGTACATATAGAAACGTAACACTGGTTTTACTGTCAACATATACTGAGTACATCTAGAAACGCAACACTGGGGTTACTGTCAACATATACTGAGTACATATAGAAACGCAACAATAGGGTTACTTTCAACAAATACTGAGTACATCTAGAAACACAACACTGGGGTTACTGTCAACATATACTGAGTACAACTCGAAACGCAATACTGGGGATACTGTCAACATATACTGAGTACATCTAGAAACGCAACACTTTGGTTACTGTCAACATATACTGAGTACAACTAGAAACGCAACACTGGGGTTACTGTCAACATATACTGGGTACATCAAGAAACGCAACACTGGGTTTACTGTCAACATATACTGAGTACATATAGAAACGCAACACTGGTTTAACTGTCAACATATACTGAGTACATATAGAAACGCAACACTGAGGTTACTGTCAACATATACTGAGTACATCTAGAAACGCAACAATGCGGTTACTGTCAACATATACTGAGTACATCTAGAAACGCATCACTGGTGTTACTGTCAACATATACTGAGTACACCTAGAAACACAACACTGGGGTTACTGTCAACATATACTGAGTACAACTAGAAACGTAACACTGGTTTTACTGTCAACATATACTGAGTACATCTACAAACGCAACACTGGGGTTACTGTCAACATATACTGAGTACATATAGAAACGCAACACTAGGGTTACTGTCAACAAATACTGAGTACATCTAGAAACACAACACTGAGGTTACTGTCAACATATACTGAGTACAACTCGAAACGCAATACTGGGGTTACTGTCAACATATACTGAGTACATCTAGAAACGCAACACTGGGGTTACTGTCAATATATAATAAGTACAACTAGAAACGCAACACTGGGGTTACTGTCAACATATACTTGGTACATCTAGAAACGCAACACTGGTTTTACTGTCAACATATACTGAGTACATCTAGAAACGCAACATTGCGGTTACTGTCAACATATACTGAGTACATATAGAAACGAAACACTGGTTCTACTGTCAACATATACTGAGTACATATAGAAACGCAACACTGGGGTTAATGTCAACATATACTGAGTACATCTAGAAACGCAACACTGCGGTTACTGTCAACATATACTGAGTACATCTAGAAACGCAACACTGGGGTTACTGTCAACATATACTGAGTACACCTAGAAACACAACACTGGGGTTACTGTCAACATATACTGAGTACATCTAGAAACGTAACACTGGTTTTACTGTCAACATATACTGAGTACATCTACAAACGCAACACTGGGGTTACTGTCAACATATACTGAGTACATATAGAAACGCAACACTAGGGTTACTGTCAACATATACTGAGTACAATTAGAAACGCAACACTGGGGTTACTGTCAACATATACTGAGTACATCTAGAAACGCAACACTGAGTTTTCTGTCAACATATACTGAGTACATCTAGAAACGCAACACTGGGGTTACTGTCAACATATACTGAGTACATCTAGAAACGCAACACTGGTTGTACTGTGAACATAAAATGAGTACATCTAGAAACGCAACACTGGCTGTACTGTCAACATATACTGAGTACATCTAGAAACGCAACACTGGTTGTACTGTTAACATATACTGAGTACATCTAGAAACGCAACACTAGGGATACAGTCAGCATATGCTGAGTACATCTAGAAACGCAAAACTAGGGTTACTGTCAACATATACTGAGTACATCTAGCAACGCAACACTAGGGTTACTGCCAACATATACTGAGTACACCTAGAAACGCAACACTGAGTTTTCTGTCATCATATACTGAGTACATCTAGAAACGCAACACTGGGGTTACTGTCATAGTATACTGAGTACATCTAGAAACGCAACACTGTCTGTACTGTTAACATATACTGAGTACATCTAGAAACGCAACACTGGTTTTACTGTCAACATATACTTAGTACATATAGAAACGCAACACTGGTTTAACTGTCAACATATACTGAGTACAACTCGAAACGCAATACTGGGGTTACTGTCAACATATACTGAGTACAATTAGAAACGCAACACTGGGGTTACTGTCAACATATACTGAGTACATCTAGGAACGCAACACTGGTTTTACTGTCAACATATACTGAGTACATCTAGAAACGCAACACAGGTTTTACTGTCAACATATACTTAGTACACATAGAAACGCAACACTGGGGTTACTGTCAACATATACTGAGAACATCTAGAAACACAACACTGGGGTTACTGTCAACATATACTGAGTACATCTAGAAACGCAACACTGGGGTTACTGTCAACATATACTGAGTACATCTAGAAACGCAACACTAGGGTTACTGTCAACATATACTGAGTACATCTAGAAACGCAACACTGGGGTTACTGTCAACATATACTGAGTACATCTAGAAACGCAACACTGGTTGTACTGTGAACATAAAATGAGTACATCTAGAAACGCAACACTGGCTGTACTGTCAACATATACTGAGTACATCTAGAAACCGACACTGGTTGTACTGTTAACATATACTGAGTACATCTAGAAACGCAACACTAGGGATACTGTCAGCATATGCTGAGTACATCTAGAAACGCAAAACTAGGGTTACTGTCAACATATACTGAGTACATCTAGCAACGCAACACTAGGGTTTCTGTCAACATATACTGAGTACACCTAGAAACGCAACACTGAGTTTTCTGTCAACATATACTGAGTACATCTAGAAACGCAACACTGGTGTTACTGTCATAGTATACTGAGTACATCTAGAAACGCAACACTGTCTGTACTGTTAACATATACTGAGTACATCTAGAAACGCAACACTAGGGATACTGTCAGCATATACTGAGTACATCTAGAAACGCAACACTGGGGTTACTGTCAACATATACTGAGTACATCTAGAAGCGCAACACTAGGGTTACTGTCAACGTATACTGAATACATCTAGAAACGCATAACTAGGGTTACTGTCAACATATACTGAGTACATCTAGAAACGCATAACTAGGGTTACTGTCAATGTATACTGAATACATCTAGAAACACATAATTAGGGTTACTGTCAACATATACTGAGTACATCTAGAAACGCATAACTAGAGTTACTGTCAACATATACTGAGTACATCTAGAAACGCATAACTAGGGTTACTGTCAACATATACTAAGTACATCTAGAAGCGCAACACTGGTTGTACTGTCTACATATACTGGGTACATCTAGAAGCGCAACACTAGGGTTACTGTCAACGTATACTGAATACATCTAGAAAGGCAGCACTAGGGTTACTGTCAACATATACTGAGTACATCTAGAAACGCATAACTAGGGTTACTAGCAACATATACTGAGTACATCTAGAAACGCAACACTAGGGTTACTGTCAACATAGTTCAACTTTGTTACGATTGCATTTAAACTGAATTCCCAATATGATCTTTAATTCCAATCTACAATACACCTGTAACATATTATCACTTAGTGCTACCGGTGTTATCTTGCAGTGTCCAGGTAAAAAGTAACGGAATATAATTTTTTTTTCTGAACCGTTGGTCCATTTCGATGGATTTCATGTACATTCGCATGACGTCCATCAATATGTTTAGCAATACATGCATATGTATCAGTTGTGATCTTGTTCGTTCTGAAGATGGTACACTCTAGTTAAAGTGCTGGTAATGTGACTGCATCGTCTGTGTATGGCAATATAGTCGTCGTAAAATATCCCATTTGACGTCCCTGTTTCAGACAGAGCCGTCTTCTTGAATTTGTTTTCATTAGCATACCTTACAAAGGAGTGAATGTCAAAACATATGTTGCGTAAATTATGCACGTGCAACGCGTGTTTTGTGATTTTCATAAGGCACGGTACATGAAGTTATGTTATCCGATCGATTAAATGTAGATGATAGACAAATATCTATACCACGTGGTTTGTAATGTATTATTTGTCAATGAATGCAAGCCAACATTTGGCACAAAGACATTAGCAAAATCAGGACGGTATAGAAGTCAGCATAAAACACAAAAATACATTACAAAAATAAGGTAAGACACAATACCCACACACGACAGAACGAGAAAAGCAAATGTATAAGTCCCGGTTGTCAAAAAAACTAAATGACAAAATGTTTTATAAAGATATGCCACAAACACGTTTGTTTTGACCTAGTGCCAATGACTGGGCTAACTAAGTTCTGCTATCTGAGGTCCTAGAAAGCTTACTATAAATGTTGCTTTTTTGTTCATATTACATATTTTATCGCAAGTCCTGACCGTTCACTTTGAGAATGAATAAAGGCAAAAAAATGTTCTCTTTCGCACACAAATATTCAGCGACAATGATATTATTCATGCTCGGCAAGCGCGTTGATGTCTAATGTAAACAGATCAATAACAATATAATTACGGTTAATTTTAATTTTATGTTTGAACGATTTTTCTTGTATCATTCGAAGACAATTATTACTTACCATACCACGTTGTATTTCCGTAAAGGTTATTATTACAGAATAATTACAAGCATAAAATAAAACATTATCATACCTGAAAATTTTCAATTTTTGCTTGAGCGACTTTATATGATGTCCTATTATTGCGTTTTGCTTCAATTTCACAACCGATTTAATATCATCTATCTTAAGATATATAATCTTCATTCACTCATGTTAGGTGAAGGACAATTGTTTGGGTTTAATATCAATAACGATGATAAAAACATGCATATCTGAACCTACTTACATTTCTTATCTGTACTGTACAAATAAAGGAATGTTAAACTGTAAAATAACCAGTCAAAACCTTTGTGAAAGCGCAGTAAGAAAATATTATAAACTTAATAATACATACTTTCAAAAAAAGTTATTTCACTGCAAGTTTGTTCATTCTTGGGTATACCAATTTTTTAAAAGGGCAGATAATTCGTATGTTAAAACTGTATAGTTCATTAATGGACAATGCTTTAATAATTTTTTGAATCAACTAAGTAATATTTAAGAATGTCTTATAACCATTACTATTATGACGTCATAATTCATGATTTCATAATAACTAATGTGTACTGAGGTAACTTGAAATAAAGCCGAAATATCGGAAACTACTGGAGTTTCTTTTGTATTCTTCAATAATAAATACATGAACCTTGTAATCTGTACAGCTTCAGCAATACATTATTCTGAGTTTGCATTTATTCCTGAAGAATATAGACTAATACATGCAGTAGAACACGAATTTAAACTGTCAGCACCTTATATTATGCACTATTTTTGAGAAAAAAAATAGAATAATCGCGAAATCTCAATACAACGGGTGCGAAACGCTGATTAATCTTGTTACCTCCCCTGTTTTTAGCATTCCTGAAATCAATTAAAGTGCAATGAAAATAAACTAGCCGAGCAAGGGTCATGAAATTATACATGAAACTTCAATATTTGTCACTCTACTTGTTGCATGCATGAAAACAGTATTTTGTTCAACGAGTTTTCATGTTTAACTCAAAAAACGAAATTTTACACATTTTAAAATATTATTAAAAAAATCAAATAACTTGCATTTTTGTAGTTTTAAATAAAATGGACTGTTTGATTCCTTATATACGAAATTGCATGTATACCAAATTTTATGAGGATTAAAGCAAAACATTTGCTGTAAATTACAATTATCAGTTTTTAGGGGTTGTCCCAAAAATCGAAGAATATCTCAAAAACTAGCCGAGCAAAACTGTTGGGATTTTCCGTAAATGTGTTCTTTATGAACATAACAGGTTTTATATACGTTGTACAGAAAATTACAACACCGGTTAATCACCTTAAGCAATATTATTATTATGTGATCAATGAGAGTAACCAATACATGGCTATGGAACGCCTTAACTGTCTTATATTAGCAAACAGTTCGATATTAGGTCAATATCGCTGAACATAAATGCATGCGACCACTATATAATGGCAAAATCTTTATCTATAAATATAAAAGATGAATATATTATGACAAAACATTAATATTGTATGTTAATAAACGAGCCCTGATTTTTGTTCGAGCGCAGTCGTATTGGCCTGAGGCCGCTATAGGCCGAGGGACAATATGTCTGTCCCGAGGACAAATGACAGGGTTAATATCAAATAACCCATTTATTGACAATTATATTAAATTTAAGTAAGTATCAATTATTTTTAAATTTTCTTCGCATGCAACGTTAGCACATCAAACTAGACCGACATAAAAAAACTGCGAAAATTTTTATTTCAGATTGTTGCATCCCGGGCCGATAATTGATATACTTTGTTTTGCCCTGATACAGTGGAAGCATGGCTTTTATAAGACTAGGTCAATGATGAGTTGATAGGTGTTTAATACATAAAGATATAACTTCTTTACATGTAGATAAAACATTTATATATAAAGACATAACTTCCTTATATAAAGATAAAAATCAATATATAAAGGCGTATTTTTTATATGTAGATAAAACATTTTTTATATTTATATATACAGATTGTGCCATTATATAGTGGTCGCATGCATTTATGTTCAGCGATATCGACATTATATCGAACTGTTTGCTAGTATAAGAGAGTTAAGGCGTTCCATACATGACACAATAGAAGGCGTTTCAGACCTTTTTCTTGGTATTATGTGAGGCCGAATTTCGGCCTCAAATTCCATTCCCAATTGGTTTTTTTTTACTCGAAAAATGTTTATTACTAAATATAACACGGTATACCAAATATCTAATTTATTTTGGATTTACCATTGTAGCCTATTGGTTGGTATATCGAGTTTGTTTGGTCACAGTACGGTCTGTACTATGCATTGACTGCTCCGGTTCAGTACGGAACGGTACGGAATCTAACCATCCTCCAATGAAAATGGATATATATCCATTAGTCCAGTCATTTTAACTTTTAACCTCAAACTAATTGCAAAACAAACAGTTTTGTGTTGATATGGTGCGTAAAGCTATCCTTAGCAATGTACAAAATGTCCTAATTGAATATTCGTGGGACTTTTCGAGATATTTACAAATATATTGAATTGTCACATGTTTTCGCGATATTTGTCACTTTTGATGTAAATAAATCTTGACTTGTACCAGTAACTTATTTTTACATCGTGCTTAGAGGTCGCAATTTTGTTCTGATTTTTATGAAACTTGGCAGCAATGATCATCGGAATCTTATCTAGGTAAAATATAATTTTGAGTTAACCGGAGCCAAAATCTAGGTCACTAGGTCAAAACATAGAAAAACAAGATATAGTCACCAGGGGTCGCTATTTCGACCTTACACTTGTCAAGTTTAGTCACAATGATCACCTTACAGAAGTCAAGGTCATGTATGAAATTGGATAAACCTGAGTTAAAAACTAGGTCGCTAGGCCAAATTATAGAACAAATCTTTAGACGGCGCCCTTTTTACCTAATCTTTATGAAACCATGTCACATGGATCATGAAGACAAAATGTAGGTCAAATTCAATATTTACTTATCATGAGTTAAAACTAGGTCACTAGGTCAAATAATAGACAAACCTTCATGCGCCAAAAAGTCGCATCAATTATTTTCACCTATTGACCCAATTTTGACCCAAATTATTCAATAACATACTTGTCTTAGATATTTTGAGATGAGCATTGTGACCAAGTTGCATTAATATTAGACCAAAATTGTGAATTTTGTACCTACACAACTTTTTCCTTTGATTTTAACTAGCGACCTACTTCTTGACCCCGGATGACCCAATTTATAACTTTGACCTAGATTTCGTTGATATTATTATTGTGACCAAGTTTCATAAATATAAGGTCAACATTACGACCTCTAGCGACTACACAAGGTTTTGCTACAATTTGACCTAGTGACCTAGTTTTTTATCCTTTGTCATCCATTTTCTACCTTGGCCTAAATTTTGTTCAGATGGTCACTCTGACCAAGTTTCATAATCATAAAGTCAAAATTGTAAATACAAATGCAATTGTGGACGAACAGACAAAGAGAACAATCAGTATTTCTCCCGAATCGATAGATTCGTGTACATTTTGTATATTGTCATTATTGTATACTGTCCAAACACAAATATCCTTTTTTCCATTAGACACACATATATACATGTACAACACATGATATGTGTAAATTTTAAACAAATTGGATTAATATTAAAGAAATGAATAAAACTTTTGTTTCCCCTTTCAAGTGCTATTTTGAGTCATTTTGTCGACATTTGAATGTGTAGTATACCAACACGTAGACTGGCATATATATGAAAAGTAAATTGTCTGATGATAAAATCAATATTTGTATTCGATAGAAGAAGGTTGTATCTTTCAGAAAATATAAGCTTTAAGGTGCAATTAGTAAATATTTAACGACTTACACGGGAATTATTAGAACTTAAAATTCCCCATTTAGTATGAAATAAGGAAAATGCTAAAATTGGTACCAAAAGTGACCTTAAACATGTCGATTTTTTTGTATTTTCCCCACTGAATTCGCATATTTGACGTTTTGTCTGTAGTTGATAATAGTCTGTAGATGATGAAAATGCAAAGAAACTCTGTTTTGCAATTTGTTTGAGGTTGACCATATTTTTTAGCTTCAATGACTGGACTACATGGTTTTAAGATATTTTTAAAGGAAAACAATCCCAATTTTGCCATTTTAACGCTTATTTTTTCCCCAATTCGTAAGAATCCGCGACGCAAAATTCCCAAATTGGGCAGAGGCCTTTATCCCAAAAAGGCCAGAAAAAGGTCTGCGTTTAACCATGTATATTCAAATACCATGACCGAAAAATGTGAGATTTCGTCACGGCTAAAAAAACATGGTTTATCTATAGTTTACTTCTTTGTAATAACTTGACCAGATAAAACTGAGACTCCTTGTGTAATAAGTAAAAAGTCCGGAGATAACGGTATATAATAAGTTAGCATACAAATCGAATATAACCGAGCACAGCCGGACAAGTTTTACAGAGTTTTTTTAGTGTCATTTTAATCTGGTCAAGCTATACAAACACACTTGTCGATGGATTGTGTATACAATAAAGTTATCAATTCCTGACTTGGTGGATTTTTTTGCTTGGCCTAAATAGTATTGGATATATCAAAATAACGATATATACCAAACTTTGTATGTTTATCACAGCAAAGGGTTTAATCCAACATTTTTTCTGCTGGTTGATAGGTCAGCTACAGTAAGCTGTAATCGAAATAATCGATTTCCACGTAAATGTATTTTTATTCCGCCTCAGTTTAAATTTGTTATCTTCACAGCAAAGATCTCCTAATATATCAAGACAAATAATCGTCTTGATAAAGAAGCGATCATATTGAAATTGCCGACTATATTTGATCTAGATTTACGACATAAGTTATTGTCAAATGTCTGCAGGACTTCAAACAATCTAAATGATCTACACGGAACATGGATGTTTGCTAAATATACTGAGTACATCTAGAAACGCAACACTGGGGATACTGTCACCATAGTTCAAATTCGTTATGATTGACAATCAAACTGAATTTACTACATGACACTAACTTCCAATCTAAAATACACCTGTGACATATTATCACATGGTGCTCCCGGTGAATCTACAGTGTATGTTTGTGTTGTCCGGGTAAAAAATAACGGAACACAAATTCACAATCGTTGTTCCATCTCGAAAAATTATGCATGACGCCCAACAAGATATTTAGCAGTATATGAATCAGTAGTGAGTATGTTGTGTGATTTATATCACAAGGGTAGTTAAATGCGTCTAGTGTGGTTGACAATCATGTCTTCAACCACTGGCTAGTATCTAGCGAAAAGAGATCCGTGTTCGTAACCCGCAACTACCAGTACATACAATGTAGCCTATACACTACAAATGCTCGCGCAGTGCCTCCAAGTGGCAACGCACGGTTACTGGTAACACGTGTTTCTAGACTAAACTGCTGTGGTATATAGGAGCAGCAAGGGTCCTAGAGGTGTAGTATGTAGGCCCACCGGCGCGTGGACATGCCCTGGCTATCACCAACCTTGCCCACGCTATGGAAGTATAGCCGACTAGATGAGAGCCGTTAGCCCTGATAGGCAACCCATTGTGGTGAAGACAAACTCTGAGGTACAAATCTGGGAGATTATGACTCGTGAGCCTTGATTGGCAACTATTCTAGAGGAAGGAAACCTTGTACACAATTGACCCGTTTCTCAGGTTGGGGGTTATTTCCAGGCTAACAGCATTGCATAGTAAAAACAAGTTTGTTACGGAAACACCAATAAATAATAAACCTAGCATAAACGCCTTCAAGCCGGTATGACTGCCCTACATGCCAAAATATCGACACATTACAAAAAATAAATGTAATACAGTTTGTACACATATGACCGAACGAAAACAAAGTATACACAAGTGACAAGTCGCGGTTATCAAAAAGGTAATTGACCTAAAGTTTCATAAAGATATGCCACAGTCGCGACACCTAGTCGAATGAAGGGTTTGATTTGACGTAGTGCCAATGACTGGACTAAGTAGGTTTTGCTATCTGAAGTCCTATAAAGCTTACTTAAAATGTTACCATTTTGTTCATATTTCATATTCTAACGCGATTCCAGGACGTTCATATCGAGAATGAATACGGTAACAAAGTTTTACCTTTTCGCATACAAATATTGAGTGACAATGATATTATTCATATTCGGCATGAGCGTTGATGTCTCATGTTAATAGGTCAAGAATAACATAATTGCGTTAATTTTAAATTCATGTTTTCGGGTTTTCTTGCATCATCCATAGACAATAATTACCTCCCATACCACGTGGTATTTTCCATAATGTTTTTATTACAGTATAATTCCAAGCATGAAATAAAACACACTGTGCCATACCTGAATATTAACCACAATTTTCCTGATCAACCTTATACGATGTCCTCTAATACCGGTGTACTGTGTCTTGTTTCGATTCCCAACCGATTTAATCACACCGACCTTAAGATATCAAATATTTCTTCACTCATGTTAGAGGTGAAGGGATTTTGTATGAGCTATATATTGGTAACGTTGATAAAACATGCGTACATCAACCTACATACATTTCTTATCTGTGGAAATAAATCAATGCACAAAAGAAACACATTTAAGCCCTTCATATTTATCTCTTGGTGAAAAGTCGTAAATCACTGTACACTTAACCGCTTTAGAAACGCAACGTTTTTGAGGATTGTAATTCTTGTATCGATTGTTTAGTTTTATTTTGTTGCATGATAAATCAATAAATAGGACGATAGTCTGATGCCTGGTATGATTTGTCACGAAGAAAAATTTCAATTTAATCCATTACTCCATATTGACGTCATGTTGATGATCTTCATGTGACGCCAGAACGGATCCACTTGGTGTGACATTTTGACTGACAAATTGACGGCAAACGACACCCAAACCAAAATACAATAAAAAAGATTGAGGTTTGTTGCATACGTTGCCACTCTTTTAGGATACATCCTTGTGCTATATACGTACTGTAAACTGATATGTGACGTTTTTTTTGGCAAACAAGTTTAATTATCGTCTTTTGACGATATTACGACTTGCGCAGTGTTTTTTCAAGAATTACTTTACATCTACGATTGTCTGTGCGAGATACACTGACGATAAAAACATGTTAACACGATTGCACCATACCCATGTTTATTTGAAGACACCACTTCGGTCAACAAACTGTTCTGTTATACCTATACCTTGAAGTCAATGAAGCGTACGATTTAGGAACTTTGCTATAATATACATTCCGTAACATTTTAATTACAGTTTATTGTGGTCTATTTTGAAAATATCTTCATTGTTTCTGTTTTCTTATGTACCCTGACATATTTCTTTATCGACTTCCGGTTATAGGTTTAAGATGCCATATACATAGGAAAGGTTTAATCGTAACCACCGGACACAATGCAGCATGCATATAATGTATGCTAGATTGGCAAACTCTTATTGACAGCCCATGTTACGACTGTGGAGATCACTGCATTTTTTCTGATGAAGCTAAACTTGAAGGCTCCGATGGCCGCCAAGAAGGGCACAATCAACCAGAAGCTTCCGAGCGTTTAGGGAGTTACGTATTTTCCTTGTTAATATGTATAATAACATTCAAATATCCGATATTTTCAAAAAGGTGTATGTTTTGTACAGCAGATTGCAACTTGCAAATGTACCAATAAATCACAATTTTTTCGGTCACTACGTTTTGAGGTTCGGTTCAGTAACCTCTCAAATTTCATTACAATAAAAATTGCACACACAATACTTCGTGTATTGAATTCACATGCTGCCAAATTTCAATAAAATGGAAGAACCGTTACTGACTAAAAAAATTCAAAAACCCACTATCGCGTTTTAAAGCGGTTAAGTGTATTTCATACTGTACTGTATACTAGTATTTTACGTATTGCACGAGTCATTATCATAGACGCAGTTTGGGTCGTTTTCTTTATGTATACAGAATGTATATGTAGTCTAAGAAACAGAGGCGCAGTGTTGCAATCGTGAGTACCTTTTTTTGAATTATAAGACATGGAACGTATTATTAGCCTAGTGTCGGGTTCCGACAGGTGGCACGAGCAGTCAAAAATATATTTCTTTAAAACATCCACCAGGAAATAGGCTCTTAAGTAGCTTCGTGTGATGTTGGTCGGAAATATGTATGATTCCTATAAGTAAGTAGTGCTTAAGACCTTCTCATTCTAACGCCGCGATATTTGCTTGCTTGTGGTTGTGGTATTATACTCATACATAATGGTTTTCTCGTTGATGATACAGTTGATTGTTTGTTTTAATTTTATTTTAATAGGCATATGTATTTATGGTTTTCAATTGGAGTGGAATACATTTACTGTATCGTAAAAAACATATTATGAACCATATCGTTCGATATAAATGCATACACGACTCGTGGAGAGCTTCTGTTATCATCATGCTGTTCAATGTGAGATATTATTCGTCTTATACAGATTGAGTCAAACTGGTACTGCGGTGTAAGGTATCATCATGTCACGATGAAACACGGGTATATACTGGTATCATCCTAACATCTGGATAGTACAGTTTTGATAGTTTGCTAAAGTATCCACAAGGTGATATGGGTTGCGGCTGCGTATCCCGTTTGAGCAGTTGATGGTAGTTCAGAACACAAATTAAGAGCGCGGTCGTTAGTTGTTAGACATGCGCATTGGAAGAGGTAAATCGAAGGTTCGAATCCCGACAGAAGCCGTTATAAAACTGATTTGGTCTGTCGGTTTTCAGTGTGCTAAACTGTCAACCAAGTGATCTTGGTTGAATATCCCGTTTGACAGTTGATATTTGAACTTTATGACATAAGTTCAGACCGCATTACTCATCTGCGAAATAGGCTTGATTTTTGTTGCTTACATTGCAATAGATATAGAGGATCTATCACGAGTTGTCAATTGATATAAATTTATATTAAACGAGTTTTGGAAATTTAATTATGCGAGCCTTTGGCACTTTAATTTGCCTAACCATAGTATTAATGATTTCTCATTAATGCCAATTGAAGTAGTTAATCATCGAACTGACCGATTGTGTAAAGAGACATTTTGGATTCATAAATTACAAACACTACCTCCAAACGGACTGAATTCGAAAGCATTGTTTAATGTATAATCAGTGATTTTGTTGTTCAATACTAAGAGGTTAATACACGACACAGCCGGGCCGGAAGGCGATAATCGGACCGGAAAATTAATAATCACCGCGAGGGCTTTAGCCCGAGGGTGATTATTCATGCCGGGCCGATTATCAACTTCCGACCAGGCTCTGAAGTGTATTAAAGTCTTTAATACAATTGTTCAATTCAAAAACTCAAAGGGAGTAACAACAACTCACGTTTAGTAAATTCCATGGAGATCTACAGTCATTTATGATGAAAATCTTGTACATTCATAAAATTGTCAAATCAATTTCAACGTAACGTCATTTTAGCTCCAACATGACGTCATTATGACTCCAACATGACGTCATTTTAACCTGGAAAACGTAACGTGAGTCCGTTCAACGGTCCGATTACGATTATGAGATTGCGGACCGGGCTGATAGGCGATAATCAATCACGTGATGGTCATAATCAGCCTGAAATTGGCTCATTTTTGTTACTATATTTAGTAACAAGTGTATTAACATTCGTTTATTCCTATTAATTTTTTTTTATACATATACTTCTATAGGAATTAATGTATTTTAATTCGTATATTATTGAACTCGAACTTAATTAATTTGTTACATTGTATGTTTTTTCCGCAATAATGCGACGTCATGCTACGTTAACGGCATGACGTCACATCAGTTGTTTTTGTTATTGTTATTCTGAAGAAGGCTTCGGCCGAAACGTAAATTTAATACAATACTTACAATATAGATCTACGTGTTGTTGTTGAATTGCTAATTATTATTGATGATTGTTAAGAACATTCACCGGCCATATATATGTTGTGTTTACGCGTCAGAGGTCACCTGCAGATACAGACCACTCAGAGGCAATATACCAACTTCCGCCTGTGCATGCGCGCACCTGTAGACTTTCTCTTTGCAACTCGGAACATATCTAGAAAGACGTACAAAATCACCTCTTTTGTCTAAGTATGTCCTATTTACCACATATGGTGGCTCAAATGTAGCCATTTATTAATACTACAAATGTGAAAATATTTTGTGGAAATGTTTATATAATATTATTCTGTATGTCTGTAAAATGGGGTTGCCTTCAAACTAACGACCTACCTGAATGTAGAGATACATTCTAGTATCAAGTTGATGTCGCTTTATACGTTGCAATCATGGGCTGATGAAGATGCTTATTCCGTTGTATTTGTCTGTTACGTGTCCAAAGTATTACATTAGAATATGGATAACATTTCTCTATATTAAGGAAACTAACGTTGGTAAAATTATGACAATGAACTTAAACTTTAATGATTTATGTACACCTTTATTATCCACATGTCGTGAAAGAAAACAAACATCGTTATATATATATATTACAGTAATTGTTTGTATTAAAGTACATGCGATAAAACAAACTGAATATGTATTGTACAAAACTGTAGATACATTATATTAGTTAGTCGCTTTCGATGTGACAAGCTAGGGGGTAAAGATGCTTATTTCTCCGTTGTATTTGTGTGCTGTATATACACTGACATCAATTGTACAATACATTGTTATAACATACCTCGAGTAAACATGATGCACAAGTCGTACACTCAGAAAACAAACCCTGGTCAAAATATGACAGATGAACTCCAAAACTTCGATTATACATGTACATTTTATTGTCCACATCTTGTGAAAGATAACGAAATTTGTTACATTCATTGTTTGTATTAAATTGCATGCGATATAGAAACAAACTGGATATGTTTAATGCATCATATTATGTTATGTACAGTATTTAGTTATACGAATATACTGTAGAATCTGGTAAATAAGCGCATACGCTTATATTATTTTTGTGACACTTTTATGCGCTTATTTTTGAAATACGCTTATAGTTTAGCCAAATTTTATACGCTTATAATTGATATGCGCTTATAGACATGTCATATGCACCTATTATTCATACATAATATCGTATTTACATTTTTAACTGACAGGCAAATCCAAGGTAAATACGATAAATATATACATGTATAGTATCTAGGAACATAATTATGTATATTCTTTCAACTTACAATGCTGAAAAGCATGTACTATAAAATGTACACGGTAATGTCCAATGTCTATAATCGTTCAATTTATGTTCAACATTACGCTACCTCAGTCTTACGATGAATATGTATGAGTACAAACTGTACGAGTATATGTATCAACTTTTTCATTATATTTCCGTTTAATTAATTCAATCCATTGTATTTTAAAGATTTTCACACTATTTATAAAATTGACACTTGAACGGAAGGCAAACTTAAGGAAAACACGCAAACAACTTTTAATGATATGCAAACATTTATTATTTTTTAACAGAGACTGTTTTCGTAAACTATGAACGTACGATAGACGTTGAAACCTATTAACACATCTCAGGTATTCAACAGATAAAACACCTTTCACCTATTATACAAACTCAACAATTATCACCGTTAATTATGTCTAGTCGATGCATCGGTAATCTGTTCACAAGTATTTGAATATGCGCCTATTTTCGCGACCAATTATACGGTAAGGATATAGTATGCGCTTATAATCAAATATAGATTGACGGTAAGGTCGTTAACACTTATTTTTGATTGGCGCTTATTTTCAACTATGCGCTTATTTACCAGATTCTACAGTAATACATCTAGCACAATCAATCACATGTGTATGCATATACATGTGACGGAAAATTGATATAATATGATGCAAACATGTAGCTACCAGACAACATAAAGCCAACCGGAAAAAACCTCATTGCCTATAGCCACACACACATACACACAAAAGTCAGGCATAAAACAAACCATCCAACATCACCATTAATGGACGACTTAGGCAAGCCTATGTGCACGTAAACACCACAATGAATGACTCACAATGGGGTTTGCATTTCGTGTAAAATCAAACAGTTATAATGAATGACATGTAAAATGTAGTGAAAAAGTGGGTTATCTTTTTCAGCCGCCAGATAACTATTAAAACTGGATTTAGCAATAAATAAATACTGTAGCATACAGGCAATCATAAGCCACATAGAAAAGGCGACATCGTCAACATGTATCAGTCAACACCTAAAGGGGAAATGAATACAGTTCGTGGAATTAATAGACATGACGTGACATTTTTAGACATGATGTGACATTAATAGACATGATGTGAAATTAATAGATATGTTGTGACAGTAATATATAGGACGTGACATTCATAGACATGACGTGACATTAGTATACATGACGTGACATTAGTATACATGACGTGACGTGACATTACTAGACATGAAGTGACTTTAGTATACATGACGTGACATTAATAGATACGAAGTGACATTAATAGACATGAAGTGACATTAATAGACATGGTGTTACAGTAATAGACATGATGTGGCATTCACAGACATGACGTGAAAGTAATAGACATGCCGTGGCATTCATAGACATGACGTGATATTCATAGACATGGCATGACATTAATAGACATGACGTGACATTTATATACATGACATTACATTTATAGACATGACGTGACATTATTAGACATGACGTGACAGTAATGTCGTGACGTGGCATTCATAGACATGATGTGACATTAATAGACATGATGTGACATTAATATACATGATGTGAAATTAATAGACATGACGTGACAGTAATAGACATGACGTGACATTTTTTGACATGACGTGACATTCATATACATGACGTTACATTTATAGACCTGACGTGACATTAATAGACCTGACGTGACATAATTAAACATCACGTGACATTAAAAGACATAACGTGACATTCATAGATATGACGTGACGTTAAGAGACATGACGTGACATTAATAGACATGACGTGACATAAAAAGACATGAAGTTATACTGCCTTTAATGTCATCACAGTATATTGATGGTGTTTATAGTCGATTCATAGGTACTACGTTGCAAATAGTGAACACGTGTATTTGTGTCATATTTAGATTAATACGTGTCATATTTAGATTAATACGTGCTTGGTTGTTTTTTATTTCAGTAAAAGTAAAAAGCATAAATAAAAAAACCCTATAGATAATGTATCGTCACTAAAAACACTTCTAAAATTTAAATTACAAGATGCAAAGAGATGACGCACTTGTTACAAGCCATATTGTATTTCATATCGCGATATAAATGTTGTATTATCAATGTTCACGACGTACATGTCCACTATGATAACACATACTCAGACTAACTGGAACACTCGGAGACTATCTGACCAGTAACCAACTAACAAACGACATTTCTGTCTATCATAACACAATGACCTCGGATAAGATATCATGTCGTTACTGGAAACAAGTTCACCGTGACTGTTGCCACCTCGATCAAACATAACGACATTGTTAGACATAAACCCTACTACAAGTACGATATCATCCTCTGTGACACATACACAGACTGCACTATCCAGTCGTTGATCACGTAACTCATTGATAACATCACCATTCTTGTTGAATACGATCACCCTATCTCCCCATGCTGCAATATACACTTTGCTATCATCTTTACTCACCGCTATATGCTGAGGGCTGTAATCAGTGAACAGTTTACGACTCTGAGAATCAGTTTCTATTTTCTTCACTAAACTACCTGATAGAGAGTTCACATATACAGCCTTATCTCCAGGTATCCACAACTGATTACTACAACACGCCATACCGGACTCTTCATGCTTGAAATCGATTAAGGAAACCTTTCGTTGGTACTTGAGCGAGTTACTTACTGAAATGAAATGTACCGTATTATCTATAAGTCGTACAGCTACTTCAGTAGGTGACACGGAACAAAGTCCGAATGGTGTATCTTTTAAATCCAACCATTCCTTTACTTTGAGTTGATCATCAAGTCTCTTCAGTTTATTGTTCTTGTAGTCAGTCAGTAGAACCGTTCCATCGGGAAGCTGACACATGTCGGTTATGCGACATTTCTGTTTGTCAGACTTTACTTTAACGTTTATATCTGTTCTAGATTTCACGGTGTACTTACTACGTTGTACTGATACTGGTTGGCTATCTCCTCGGATAATTTTCCCCATACGGTCTGACTTCTCAATAATATCACAGAGTGCAGCATTGGGTTCAAATTTCAGTGTTGGATGTTTCAATGCATTCGCCTTCCTCAGAAAGTTATTTGCATCTTTAAGGACAACTTGACCTAACTTCTCAGTGATAAACATTTGTTTACCATCTAGGTGAGATGTCAGGTCTGGCTTACTGTTGTCGGAGTAAACTATAAATTGGTCTACGGTTGTAATATCGTCACTAATGTCATTCTCCAACCTCTTCTCCTCTCTGTCAAGCTCAGCAATAATCTTCTGTTCAAGTGCATCTAGTTGTTTATTGAACTTCTTTCTCAATGTTTTGATTTCGTCAAGTAGACTGGCTTTCATTTTCTTTAGATGCTTAAGGTCTTTGGACTTTTCCAACTTTGTAGTATGTAACTGCTGACTTACGCGGGTTATGTCGGTTACGAGTGATTGTAACTTAGACATGCTGGATTGATGCGCAACATCCGCAATATCTTTCACATCCGAACATGATCTGAAATATACATCAAACAACCATGTTTATTATCCATGATTGAATAACTGGTCCATGCAACTATTGAAACATTTGTACTTTTAGTTTGTTTAAAAAATAACACACCAAAATAATACCTACATAAAGTATTAGAATGCACGTTTAACTGACAGTGATTCGATTTGCTATCTAATACTGTAAACCAATTTACTTTCGCGAAAACTAACTTCTCGTTTTGCCGATCGTCGGCATAATTACGTGTACAAACTTTCGCGGTTTTAAGTCTTCGATGATGATCTTATTAATGTTTTGAACACTCCTGCGGCTCTTTAGCTTTGCGGATATCTACCATCCGCCAACTCCGCGAATTTGAATCGTTCGAAATGGTCACATTGTACCTTCATATAAAATGGACATTGCTAACTTATTTAGAATACATGTACATTTGTTTAAGACGACCATTCAAACATTCAACTGAATACTTATGTACTCATACATAATGCCGTTGTATATAATATATTAGTACATACTCCTCATGACGTGTATACACTCATTTAGACGTAACGTCAAAATGTGAGGCACGCAAGTGTAACGTTTATGACGTCAACAGCCTTTTGTTAAAAACGTCAGTGTCAGTAATAAGTACGACGGTTAAGAATCCGTACAAAATTGAATTATTAAATTTTAAGTTGCAAATATCTAGATACTACATACATAAAAGGTCGTATGGGCTTTTCAACGGAATCTCTATTCATACTTCGAGTAATGTAAAAGGCATCTTTTGTCGGAATTCCCGTCGACGTCATAATTCGAACTAATTTGACGTTGTTGGACATTTTGTAGACGCAAGGAAAAAAATTATATTTTTTTTATTTATAATTCAATCCACTTGTAAATCGCTATGCTTGTTCTACGGAAAAAAGTATTTTTTTTGTTTATTTGTCATTGGAATAACTTTGGATCAACCAAATTTGCAAACGTTTAAAAATTGAACTTTTTTAAAAATTCACTTTTTAACCTATTTTAGACATTTTGTAGACGCAACCTCATCTTCAAGAAAATTTTCGTTTTGTTTGGTATCAAAACAATTTTTTAACCAACACAACTACGGAAAAAAAGTATATTTTTAGTATAAAATTTCTCACATGCACACACACCTATTTAAGTTATTCACCTTAAAAGATAGACATTTCAAAATTACGTCACGAAAATACGAAAGTCTCGCTTTTTTGCCGTTGCCCTTTTTCCACTTAATTTTTAAATATTTTGACGGAACCGCACGAAACTAATATGACAGCATGTTTCAAGCATGCTTTAACTGGCGACGGTGTTTCTCTGTGAATCCGTTCAGTGGTTATTACTTTATTACAGTAGAATCCCACCTTACGACCACCCCGAAATTACGACCACCCCGCTAATACGGGCATTTTTTGAAAGAACGGATTTGTTCCTTCTTTGTCTAATGGTCGTTAGTCCCGAAATTACGACCACCCCGCTATTCCGTAATGCGACCACTTTTTGCCAACCAAATGGTCAATTTGTGCAGATTTGAACCCCGAAATTACGACCAGTTGTAATCACACCTCTGAAAACACCTGCCATTGTTTACATAATCGCCGCCGAGACAAAACTGTCAACACCTCTGTATATTACCCCAAAAATGACATCATTGTATTGTCACCACCTTTGTCAGTACATTAGGGCAATACTTATCCAATAAGGGGATAATTAAAGTCTATAAGATGTTGTGATAATATTTTAATTGCCGTAATACAGAACTTTTAATTGTTTATTTGTACATGTCGGCCATTGGCAAGGGCTAATTATTTACGACAGAACAGAACAGAACAGAACATTTTATTTATAGACTTGAGCTATACAGCACATCATCATACATAATATAAATGCATAAACATAATAAACGTGAAAGGTGAAGAAAAAAAGAAAGAAAAGAAGAGTTTATATTAAACAAATATAAGAGTCATTGAGAAATCAATAGGATAGTATTATAATTATGCAAAGCATAGATTTGGAGGTTGAACACAAAATGTGAAAACACACACACTTGCACAAACAAAAACACATAAAAACAATAATGTTATGTGAAAGCAATATTGCCAATTGAGGATTTTCTAGTATCTGACGCTTCCAAAATATAATGTCCTAGATTATTTAAAATATACTTATTTGTAGATTGCATTAATTCTAAAAACTTGAAAACACTTGGTCTATGGTAAAAATATCGTTTGATGTATTTCTCGCGTAATTCATTATAAATTGGACAAATTATTAAGAAATGATATTCATCTTCTAAATCTCTTCCATCGCATAAAGTACACACACGCTGGTGTCTGTCAATTCTAGTTGTTGCATATCTACCGGTTACAATACGGAGATCATGGGAACCAAGTCTAAAACGCGAAAGAGCAATACATAATTTGCGTGGCATAGCGTCGAGATAAAATTCAAAGTTAAATGAAAGCTTATATGATTTGTAAAGGAGTAATGATTGACTATTTTCAATACTAGTTCGCCATGTCTGTAAAAACACATCTGTCACGCGTGACTTAAAAAGTAAATGGAATGTATCAATATCAACACTATATGGGTTGTGAAACACATATGGAAAGCCATAACGGTCAAGTAAAGTCTTAACATTAAATAACCAATTTTTTACACCACGATTGCAACTTTTTTCCATGTCATCATACAGATATCTAATTATGATATTGTTAGACTGGATAATCCGAGTCCAATACTTTATTACTTTGGTAAAACTATTTATATATAATGGGTATCTTCCCAATTCACCGTACACCCCTATTGTGGCAGTTGACTGTCTCACGCACAAAATTCGTTTGCAAAATTGAAGATGAATACGTTCTAAAGAATTGTATTTTTTAAAACCCCATACCTCACTGGAATAATTTAGAATAGAGCCTACAAAAGCATCAAATAATTGACATTTTGTCTTGTTTTTTATAGGATACTTATGTAAATTATTCATTAAAACATTCAAAGCTTTAAGACCTTTACCTACAAGATTTTCTACATTGACTGCGAAATTACCCGTGTAATTGAAAACTGTGCCTAAGTAATTAAAATTTTTAACCACCTCTATAGCAGAATTCATGTAAGTCCAACTTTCGTCATGACGCAAATTACCTTGTTTCCTAAATACAACAACTTTGGTTTTATCAGCATTCACTTGTAAACCCCACCTATCGCAATACATATTAAGTAAATCAAGTCTTTGTTGCAAATCGCTTGGGCTATTGCCAAAGATAACCATATCATCGGCAAACAACAATATAACCAACATAAGTTCATCAATAGTAATACCACATAAAGAAGAGTCTTGCAAAAACAATTCAAGATCTTCAATAAATAGGGCAAATAATAAAGGGGACATAACTTCACCTTGTTTCAAACCCACAGCACATTCGAAGTACTCGGAATAAGAGTTATAATTACGGACACAACTTTTTACTTTAGAATACATGTCACGAATTATGCGCAACATTTTGCCATTAACGCCAATTTTAAAAAGTTTATACCACATACTATTGAAATTTATGCTATCGAACGCTTTCTTTAAATCTATAAAGGCACAACACAATACGACTCCTCCGAGATTAAAATGAAACAAAATGATGGGTGAAGAAAATGAATGAAACTTTTAATTCAGCGTGCTTGAGGGTTAATTCTAGGTGATTTGATCATCAAATTGTTTAATATGTTCACTTGAAGTAAGCTACGAGTATAAAAGTCATTTAGCCATTGTAGAAGAAGTGTGCATCAAATCAAGTTGAGTAGTAATCGGATAGCACTAATTTCGAATATTATTCATATTGACTCTTTTTGTCTCTTTAAGTATAACATGTTGATTTCAATTAGCATCCATCCAAGTGGTATTAGTGAAATTATTTATTCACACATGTCATGGTTTATCATATAGTTTATATCTTTATTATTTTAAGTTTTAAACATCAAAATATTAAGAAAACAAAAGACTTAAAACAACACACTTACACTTTATTACAAAGATGAATTTTATGATTTACAGACAGAAATATCCAACTGATAAATACTCTGAGTGGTCTATCCCGCTAATGGGACCACCCCGCTATTGAGACCACTTTTAAAAAGAACAGACAGTGGTCTTATTAGCGGGGTTCTACTGTATAACGTTAACCTAATCGACCCTGTGTTTTTGTTACAAGTTTCGCTACGTTTTTCGCGAAATAATCTCACAAAACAACGCTTGATGCATTTTACGTTTATTATTTACATTTATCTGTATACATAATTAAATGCACATTTTCTTTCTGCGTTTAATGATATAATTGACGGTTTGCTAGGCCGAGTAAAGCAATAATTATCGCTGGAAATTGTTCGCTGTTGGTGGCGTTTTCGTGTGTGCCTCACCTTTTGACGTTATGTCTAAATGGTATCAGTACACCAACACAGTACATAGCGATAAGTGCAAATAGTGCATTTAATATTGTTTCTACCCTGAAAAATGACAACATATAGAACTGTGACATTAAGTTAATGAGTTATTATTAAGTTTTTATGCCTGGTATATCGTACGTGTAGATGGGTTTGTAATGTACAGCACAGACTTGCCAATTGGTCGGTCGGGATGCTGAATGGTTTTCCAACAATAACTCCAGAACGGATGAACCTAGAATTCTACAATTTGAAGTGGATATTGTTCATCATCCATGGATGGCCCCGACTTAATTTAAGGTCATTTGCTTTAGAGGTCAACATTACCGTGACCTTTGAGTACACACCAGTTGCTGGTGCATAACATAAGAAATATATATTCTAAGGTAGTACAATTTTTGAGAGAGGTTGCTAATCATCATCTGTAGATTTCAACCAATTTTGAGGTGAATTGGTCGAGGTCGTGCTGACCTTAATAATACTTGATTTGTTTACTTTCGTGAGGTTTGTATGATTCACAAACCACTCTTGTACGGTCTGTCATCGGGATTCTTCAGGTTATGTTTTTTTCTCGTGTTGTTATTGATGGACAATTTGTAGGTACCATTTGACCCTTTGTGCGAAAAAACGTTTGTTTTGCATGTGTATTTTTCATAAATTGAAAAGATCACGGTACACTGTTTGTAGCGGGCAAATTATAATGATAGAATTATCGGATATGGATGCTATACTACTCGCACGAAGACACGCAAAAAATGATCATGATACCATGTTTAATAAAAAAGATATATGACATGAATTTCCTTGTAACCGGGTTAGTATAGCGAGTACGTTTAATCTTATACGTACTTTCTTATACTACATTGGCGTGTTTTTCCAATAATTTGATGCGTATTTTGCATTTTTAGTGTCATATGATATAAAGAATCTATCACTCGTTGTCAATTGATATATTTATATTAAACTCGATCAGGAAATATTATTTAGCTCGTCAAATTCTCGCATATTAAAATTTCCAAAACTCGTTTAATATAAATTTATATCAATTGACAACTCGTGATAGATCCTCTATATACGCACTCCAAGTTGGTGTACTTATAACATTTAACAAGTGTATTATTGATTAAAAACAATGTATCCTCTCCTTTGTTATTAATACTTATACATTTTATCAATGATACCTACCTATGTTCCTTGGCGATACATCGGCAACAATACACCATATCATGTGTACCACAATGCATCTCGATATCCTGGTCCGGATGATAATGGCATTTAGCAACAACCGGAACTGGAATGGTGGTTGGTGGAGCTGATTTTGCTTGGCTCATTGAGGCAACGCTAACTAATTGGTGTGTCTTCATGTATCGGACATGTTACACAGAAACTGCTGGCAGTTTTTACAAAAGTCTGTCGCTTCCTGTGTCCTACCATCGTCACGGCATTGAGAACAAGCGTGGTCAAAAAGCGCTTCCGATCCACCTTTCAGTGTCCTAGAGAGATTTTCACCTTCAGCCATTGTTCTGAAATATACCATCATATATAATTGTTAACGTAGTAATAGTTATGATAATAAGAATTTACAATTCCGTGAACATAGTTTACTGTGTGTAGATTCAGGGTGGATATACCACATCACATTTTGCATTTTGGCTAAGTAGGCAAGTACATTGTACAGTACAGATCCCGCAACTTTCGCTCAATGTCGCAAGTTTGCGCGATTTATGTCAAAGTGGAATCGCACAGGAGTCACGCTAATCCTCGGCATTGCGAGGGAATCGGCACGAAACTTTCCTCGCGGTTTCCTCGTAATCCTGCTGATTGAGCGACGATAAAATCACCGATAAAATCACCGCGTTTACTGCGATCGTGGAAAACACGACAATTTAATTAGCAAATAATTTCATGTAGATGAACAGAGTCTATGCGTAATAAATTGATAATTGATTTCATGTACAGTAATAAAAATAATATTATGTATTATGAGTGTGTTAACTTATCAACAGTTTTTAACTTTCAGGAATGATCATGTATATTTTCACAATACCATACAAATAATGAATTTTAATGTATATAGCAACAACAACAACAACAGAATATAGACAATTTCTCAGTATTTTGTTTTCTCCATTATTTCAGTGCAAACTGAAGCCGCTTATCCTGAATAATAGCCAATGTTTTCTATATTATTACCAAAGCTATTTACATAATGCTTCAAAACAATATTAATAAGTGATCAAATTCCTGTTTAGCTAATACACCTAATTTTCACTTAAGATGCTTTATAAATACCGACCTCGAACAACAGATCAGAACGCTTGTATGAATAAATACATAACATCATGCAGAAGAGACATGTAACTGGGTAACAACAAACTTGGTATTTTTACGAACACCACCAACAACAACTGCATAAGATGTTAAAGAGGCATTCCCTATTACTAGCATATTTTTCTCTACTATCACATTAAATGAGCTAAATGTACAAAGCACTATCAATTATCATAATTTGTCAGAAGAAAGTGTGCGCAAATATGTCTCTATAATGTCTTAAATATATTTAAATCACCAATGATAATTTATCGCTTCCAGCGATTTATTATTACGTGGTCAAAGGGAAACAACTCGTGACTATTTTGGCTCGTTACGGAAATATGATTGTATTCTTTTCTAGGTAATAAGTGGGAGCTTTTTTGTTGAAATTTGAGGATTTTAAGCAATAATGATTCTCATTTAATGCGTAATATTCCTGAATCGATTTAAACTATCAAAGTTAAAGGGAATGCCTCTTTTAACATAGTTTAAAACAATGAAACGATGGTATGAAACTATTTACATGTACGCAGAATGCACGTTTCTGGAATGAAGAACAAAAGAAATATCTAAATCAATTAAACAGAAGAGAACATTTCGTATACTTGCATGCAACGTGTATACCTTCACTGGCTGTCTATACACACAATAAAACATCAAATAATCAAACACTAACAAGAGAATCCAGCCGTATAAGTGTATACATCTCGGAAAATCAAATCATATTTATTGACCTCGCACATAGCAAGCTACCAGTCAATATTATGCCCACTCGTCGGGGCGTCGCAGATACATGGGTACAAGGACTACGATTCTTCCGTACAGACGGGAAATTGACTATCATGTATATACTTAGATTCGGTTCCAAGTTTCGGGAATTACTACGTTATTGTAATATTGTATTTTTTATAATTAAAATCTTCACGGTTCACTGCTTGCAACAGCAAGCCTTATCTTTATACATTGGGAATTTAGATATAAAAATGTTTAATTCCCGCTGGGTAGTTCAAACGTTCAAGCGTACGTGTAGGCTTTCATACTTTCATTAAATTGTATTTTATATACTAGTGATATACAATCATCGCGATATTTATGATAAATAACTGAATATGTTTTTCTCACAATCAGCATTGTTTGAATTTCGTTCTTGTCGTCGGTAAATCAGATAATTAATTAATATCGACAATAAAACTGATAATTATGTTTTGAAATTTAGCAATGAACATTAAGCTATCGTTCCTCCCATTATTGTAAATGCGACAAATAATTAACATCGACAATAAAATAGACACTTTTTAAATCAAGCTTACGAAAAAAGTTATTACAATATACTGTAAATTAAAATAAAAATTGACTAAGTCTATGCCCAATGTACTGTTGTTTATAATACAGTTGTATATACAGTATGTACTGTACATACATGTACATTACAATAGACTTACCTGTAAACTGAGTGGAACGCGGCGATTGCCACGATCGCGCGCGATTATAGCGTTTTTAATGACCCACTCGTTTTCGCGATCGCCGACACAATTGTCGCGATTCGACGGTGGTTTTACAGTGGACAATCACGATAAAATCGCGGCGATTTTCCAAGCAAGTAGAAAATTGCCCACAGACGCATCGAGATTTTGGCAAAAGTCGCAAGAGCTGTACTTTATAATTAAAACTTTAGTAATGGTTTAGTGTTTATACGTTTTGGAAACATTATTTATCATGGCTAACTTGGTATCAAAATTATGTTAAAATAATTACCACTTTCATTTTGTAGATATTAGTGTAATATACATTAATTATACTCATTAAATGTTATAAGTACACCAACACAGTTCATAGCGATATGTGCATATAATGCCTTTAGCGCATGCTTGTCGATTAGTCGAATGGTTTTCCAACAATATCTCCAGAACGGATAAATCTAGGATTTTAAAATTTTAAGTTGAGATTATTCATTCTCCACAGACGTTCATGGCTCCATTTCAAGGTCATGACGTGCAAAGGTCAACATTTACCGTGACATTAGCATGCGTAACACTTTCTAATAAGTTTTAAGACCGTAAAACTTTACAGAGGTTGTTGATTATTAACAGTAGACTCCTACAAATTATGAGGTCAATAGGTCATAGGTTAAAGTCGTGATGACCTTATTAACTATAGTATTGTTTACTGACATGAGGCGTTTATGTTTCACAAACGTCTCTTTCAATTTCTGTTATCGGAATACTTCAGGTTTTATGCTTTTCTGATGTGGGTGTTGATGGACAAAGTGTAGGTACATTTCGAGACTTTGTACTGATAAATTTGCTTTTGTACGTGCATTTTTCATAATGAAAATATCACGGTTCACTGCTTGCAACAGGCAAATTACAATTATCAAATTAATGGATATCGCAGCTATACTACTCACATGCGAAAAATTAACATGATATCATGTATATTATTTTCAGAAACTGAAAATGGTTTACAGTATGGTTTATTGCTACTTGAAGAATACTGTGATAGGTGGAAATTAACGGTTAATTCACAAAAAACTAAGATAATGATTTTTAGGAAAGGGGGAATATTGAGAAGAAATTTACAATTTTTGTATAAAGGTCAATGTTTGGAGATTGTGGACAAATTCACCTATCTTGAAATAGTGTTTGCAACTGGTGGCTCTTTTAACACAACATTTGACAGTTTATCAGGTCAGGCCATAAAAGCAATTTTTAAAATGAGACAATGTTTGTCAAATTTCCAACGTTATCTATAAAACATAGATTAGATATTTTCGATAAATTGATATATCCAATATTAAGTTACGGATCTGAGGTGTGCGGTCTTTTTAAATGTAACCAACTAGAGAAAGTGCACTTAAATTTTTGTAAAGAAGTATTAGGAGTAAGAAGGCAAACACAGAATAACTTTAATTATGGTGAACTTGGTAGAACGACATTGTCATGTAGGCACTCAGTAAATGTAATTAGATATTGGTTAAAGATAACGACAATGCAACCTGTTAAATATGTAAGAATTATTTATGATAGAATCTGCTTAGAATTAGACAGAAATCAAAATAACAAATCGTGGATCTTTATGGTTAGACATTTACTACAAAGTTGTGGATTTAATGATGTATGGTTAAATCAAGGTGTTGGAAATTGTGAATTATTTTTATGTATGTTTAAACAGCGAGTATCAGATATGTTTATACAAAACTGGAAATCTGAATTGGAAGATTCAAATAGAGCTAGGATATAAGTTTTAATATCAGAGTTTAGTTTTCATGCTTACCTAAATAATGTTAATATAGACAAGTATCAAATCGCTTTGACAAGATTACGACTATCTGCCCATAGACTGATGGTAGAATTTGGCAGATGGCACAAACCAATAGCTACACCTTTTAATGAAAGAAAGTGTCATTTGTGTAAAACTCTTGAAGATGAGTATCATTTTGTTCTGGAATGTAGTCTCTATAGTGATATCAGAAAGTTATATGTTAATAAATATTTTTATTTGCGTCCAAATATGGTAAAATTTATAGAATTGTTAACCCTCTCAGAATGTTAATATTAATA
The DNA here is from genome assembly GCA_963678985.1 of Spisula subtruncata. Taxonomy (NCBI): domain Eukaryota; kingdom Metazoa; phylum Mollusca; class Bivalvia; order Venerida; family Mactridae; genus Spisula; species Spisula subtruncata. The sequence goes on along the minus strand of OY787673.1, from coordinate 32,240,047 downwards.
GACGAGTAGCTATGTATGTTTTTTAAAGCTTTCGAAATTAGAAATCAGTATCATATGTACTATGGATAAAGTATTTTGTTGGTACCTCTCCCGCTGTATGTAAAATATTGACTGGTATAGTTTATAATTTATGAATAAGTTCACCAAAATTAGTAATCATTATATATTTTTGACCACTGACTACTAGTATATTTATGTTTGGAGATATACATAATACACTGTGTAAACTCGTGTGATATTCTGATATACTACGGGTTTCTACTGTTCATTATATAAGCAATATATTTATTGTTGACCATGCAATATTTATGTAATTATGTTTTCATGTACATATTGCATGTATATTTGTATACTCATGGGCATAATGCCTAATGTATTTCGAAATAAACTGTAAAACTGTATTATAAACAAATATATACGCATTGCAAGTAGGTGTACTTATAACATTTAACAAGTGTAAACACTGGAGGCAATAGGATGTCTAAGATGGTCACAATATCACAAATATGGTATCGAAAGCTCTTTATCTAGGTAAATTTATCATTGAGAAGTTTCTTACAGATATTACTAAATGCTGTCTATAAAATACACAAAATGTACCAAACTAATGTTCTTATTTATTTGTTTTCCCTTTTATACAGTTACCTGTGCACATAATTGGATACAAATGCAAGCAAAGAATATATTGAAGAATAACATTTTATATCAGAGTGTCTATAACAATAATATAACAAATAATAAAATGTTTTCAACAGCTTTAGAATAACGTGAGGAAGGGCTACGTAGTTAATAAATGGTTTGTTTACAATTTCATGAATAGTGTCAATGAATAATTTGAAACGATAATACACATTTTGCTGACTCAGAATGAGAAGGTCGTAAATACAAAATCAATATTTTGAAGAAAAAACTGTCTGGAAATGACTCTTCACTTATGGTAAAACAAGCCTTTTCAACTTCAGTTTGGTCAACATGTCATTTTCTGATTTTCCTGAAAATATGCTCTTAAGAAGCGCTTGGTTAAAATATGCATCACTCTTATAAGGTCGTAAGTAGTAGTTACGACCTTCTCATTCTAAGTCAGCGATTTGTCAAAGAACATCTTCTTTAATCAGAAGGTATTGGTTATGTTCATATGTACACGGTTTCGTCGATTTTAACAACTTGTTTGATTTTTTTATTCAACATGTCGATGGCTTAGAATGAGAAGGTCGTAACAATTACTTACGACTTTATGCGACTGCTACATATTTGACATCTGAAATGTAAGGTGTCTCTTATGGGCCTATTTTATGTTGAACAAAATGAAGTTGAAACGGCTGTTGCATCATACGAGTAGAGAAATTGTCTCAAAATATCGATCTTGTACCAACGCCGTTCTCATCCTAAGCCAGCGATTTGTACCTTCTTATTTTCATTCTAGTTTTTATACTGATGACCTAGCATGACTGTTTATTACATACGAGTGGAAAAAACAACAAATCCTCGTGTCATATTGTTTTTGTCAACGAGTTTAATAAAAATCGTAAGTAATTAGCACAGATGTAAGATTCTATTGATCACATAACCTTAGTGAACGCCCAACATTGTTCAAAACGCTGTTGTAGGCTACATAGGTGCCATTCAAAATTTAGCATTACAATCCGCGCGACGTCATGCCACGTTTGTATTATATTGACGTCACGGGTCGATTTAAGGCATGGATTGGCTTATGTTACTTCTCCCTGAACCGACCGACCAACCAAACAACCATTCGCTAACATGTGAACCATGTGCTTAATGTGCTAATATACGAAACTGCGGATATTGACTTTAATATCGGACTTTAATTATCTGGTAACGATTTTTATATTTATCGTTATCACCAATCGTGACCAACAACGCATTATGAACAATGCTTCATAACGTTTACGTAGATAAACTTTCGCACTATCTTAAACCACCTTTGGCGCATGAATACATATTTGCTACACAGCGCGAAATTTGTTAACAATCTAGATTACATCTGCAAAAAATGTGCGGGTTTCTCTATTACCATAGCAAGTTCGTTTGTAAAGTTGAAATATTACGAGCCTAATAAAGTTCATCATTCCATGTGGTAATCGATTTTTGTTGATTACTATGTTTGAAATACATGTATAGTATCAGTACGTTTTCTTCGGTGACAGGGGGCTCCAATATGGCGACATCCTTGTTGAAATAATCAGTGGACACGAAGCTGTCGTTCTTGTAAACGAAACGCCAACACTAAATTTCAAGCCTGGTGTGTCCTTGCGACGATCGATTATAAAGCATATCCAGCGTTTCGTGTTATAGAATGCAATAATAACAACATTCAACATTCAATGTGTTTTTTTCAAGCACTTTCATCAGGTAACCTCTACCTGAACATCAATTATACGTATTTAATACATGTCACTAGCCACTCACTACATGCATTTGTATCACGTCCAAAGTAGATACGATATTTCTACATGTTGCATATTATTATGGCATTTTGTATCACAAGTTGATGTCGACATATTATAATCTGTTATACGATGTATGGTCGAATATATATCAGTACAATGAAGCATCGACAATCTGATAAAACAATCACAAACATAACTAACATATTTACCCGAATATTTCTCTAATTTATTAAATCCTGCATTAACGGTATTCCCAAATATAGCGTCTTAAATCGATTTTGTTACCGGTTTAACTATATACATGTAAATTGCATTGATCGCCATTGTGAACGATTTCTATGGATTGCAAAGAAAATGAATGGGCGTCATATTACAAACGTCGATAAAACTGAATAGCTAGGGTGCACAATATCCACCATGTAACCTCGTATAACCTCATATCGTACATGAAGTTAATATAATTGACAGTTTTAAAATACATTCATAATATAATATACTCGCTGGCTTGACTCTTTTATAAAACATAACATCAAAACATTACCAATAACAGCAAACTTAATTTCAGACGTCCGACTGCCAACACGATGTTCCCAATAAAGAAGTTGATATTACAATGCTTTACATATTTAAATGTACAATAAAACTACACTGAGCGGCAATGAAAACGCAACACTTTTTAAACTTGAATATTTCTGTAATCTGTCAACTTATAAACTTGAAATTTTGTATGCTTACATCAATATATATTATCTACAGATTTCAGCTTTTTCTGTGAAAATACTTTAAGAATCACTCGTCCATAGCGGAATAGCCTTAAACCGCATTTTCCCGCGTGCTGATAGGTGGCTAGAGATTTGCTCGCATATTGTGCAAGCATTTTGAAGAATATGGACGGATTAGTTGGAAAAACAAAATAACTAGTAGAAAACATGGTGCATATGTCAAAGACAATCTTCGAAAGATCGGCCGTTATGCTAAATTGTGGGGTATCCGTACTAAAAATCAAAGTTTCGTTGATTTAAATTACCGAAGTCATTATTTCATTTATTTAATACAAGTTTGAATACATATACACCTGTTTAGAAAGCTAAAAATGCATTAAAAATGATAGGATGTAAGAAAAATGTTCAAGTCAAGTGCGATAACTCTTCGATAATTATCCTCACTATATTAGATAAATCACCAAACTTTTACCCTAAATTGTATTACATGATATTACTGAACTAGTCTACATGCTCAAGTTATGTAGTTCATTAATATTTAGACGTAAATTGTGTTTTGAAAATTAAGCTTGTAATTCAAAAGAGCATTTTTCTCCATTTAGTGCAATAATCAGTCTTAAAAGAATAGCTACAGCGATCATGCAATTTATTTCCAGTTACAAATGGTGATACTTTCACCATCCTTGGGGCAAATATAATACAATTTTATTAATCTAAAGACGAGCAGTTTCGAATACGCGTTTGGAGGCGCAAGATTCGAAGCAATGTTATAAAGAAATTAGCAAGTTAATTATTTAATCAAGTTATCACTCCAAGATTATCTCCCTTTGTCCATAGAAAATACACCAATGCTTTAATATACCATATTGTTTGATTTTAGTAGTTGTGCGCGAAATATTGTATAAGCCTCTTCAAAGTACCTGAACTTCACATAGCCCTTCTGCAACAACGGAACAGCATCCCTCTAGCATTCAACGAACATTTCATAAGATTAATACGTCGTAGATGCACACGGTGGATTGCTCCTGACGGTTGTTTTAAAAGATTAAAAAATGCGACTTTATGTTTTGTACTGACCTCAAAACAACTGGTAAAAACTATGTTGCTAAACAAATGTATCTGATTCAAAGTGATTCGCGGCGACAAATTTTCGCGTTTTTAAGTCTCCCGCGAACACCGCGAAAACTAAGTCGCATAGTGACAAAATTATTGTATTATTACAACCTTTCACAAACTAAGTACATTGCTCGTAACGTATATAATTGCTTCATAATAATACTTCTCACCTTAGGATACAGTAATCCTCTTACAAGGTAATACTATTATTGATTTGATTTACCAATTGCTTATAAAGGCTACAAAATTTATACTCGTTCACGGGCGGTAAATTCATTGATACGCATTCATGGTGAACAGTACATTACGATTTATTTCAATAAACTTATAACATCGAGGTACAAAACAGTACAAATATCTATTGTTTCTCTACTTGGTGTCGATTGTTACCTATTGTATTATTAACAAAGGATTATAAACTACGCTGGTCGTATTTTCACAGTTTTATTGACATGAAGTGACAATCATAGCTTTGTATACACACACTCCGTGTACTAGTACTGTAAGTGATTTTTCAAACTTATTTAAGCTAGTGCGTTTTCATTATTGTACCCTAAGCAAAAATCGCTTTAATCCCATGGTCGCCGGGCAAAATAAATCGTTTAGTAATACATTTCTTAATTTTGCAGGAGCTAAGCAGGTGTCGATTATTGGTCTGGAGGATAAACGACAGATAACAGCGTTATTTCCCTGTACAATGAGTGGGTCGTTTTTACCGCCCCAAATTCTCTATCAAGGCAAAACTGAACAATGTCATCCTAGTACTGCTTTCCTAAGGATTGGGATGTACACCATTCGGAAAATCACGGGTCAAACGAGTCAATAATGTTGCGTTTTGTCGACAACATACTTTCACCGTATAAAAATGACATACGTGATTACCTAGAGTTACCATTGAGACACCCGGCTTTAATGATATTTGACTGTTTTGCTGTTTATCGTGTTGATTCTTTCTTGTATAAACTCGAACAATAATTGTTCAAGACATCGCATTTATCGAATTTATCGCATAATATTATAATAGGGTGGCCAATTAGAAATTCGTTACTCACGATACATTCGTGAGTAACTTTATTATTCACTTATCAAAGTTGTTGTCCAAATACAAACCAAACAACAAAACAACAAACACAAAAATAGGAATAAGGCTATTATTGGCAGCTATTTTCAATTTTTACACTTAATAATACAAGCTGATATTCTTGTAGAAATACTTCTTGTAGATATCGTAATCTGTTACAAATTGTTATTGTATGTTAATACTGGTTATCCTGAAACGAAACTAAAACTCCAATAAATTGTTTTGTCAGTAATGAATCGAAGGTTATTATACCAAACATATATTATTTTGTCATAAAAAGCTTTTAACCAGATCACTCATTGTACAGAACTTTCAAAGTTAATCGAGAGTGGTTATAAACATTATGTAAACCGACAGGTAAAGTGTGTTTATGTATGTGTAACTATGCATACATAAATGTACAAGAGTTAACGATAAACCCCTCTATTCTCTCGAATGGGATAGTTCCCTCATTAGTATTGAATCTACTATATATCGAAATTCTCACAGAAAACAGAAATACTCATAAATGGGTGGGTGGGTTGGGACTGTGATAACAACTGCCAACAAAACCTCGAGTGGCGAGAAACGCCCAGTATTTGCCTTATATACCAATGACCATCCACGAGCAATTTTCCCGCTTTAGACCAAACCCGAATTTCCAGTTATTCGTTCAACAAACTAAAATTAGACAAACCTTTAAAACGTGAATAACTTCATTTTTTGTGTACACTCGGGGACAAAATAATGGTAAACTGTGTATAAACGCAATTTCTATATAATATTTGTTTTCAAATTCATTAAAATTACACATACATGACGTATGAATGAGGTTATATTTAAAATTACACATACATGACGTATAAATGAGGTTATATTTAAAATTGCACATACATGACGTATTAATGAGGTTATATTTAAAATTGCGCATACATGACGTATAAATGAGGTTATATTTAAGATTACACATACATGACGTATAAATGAGGTTATATTAAAATTGCGCATACATGACGTTTAAATGAGGTTATATTTAAGATTACACATACATGACGTATAAATGAGGTTATATTTAAGATTACACATACATGACGTATAAATGAGGTTATATTTAAGATTACACATACATGACGTATAAATGAGGTTATATTTAAGATAACACATACATGACGTATAAATGAGGTTATATTTAAGATTACACATACATGACGTATAAATGAGGTTATATTTAAGATTACACATACATGACGTATAAATGAGGTTATATTTAAGATTACACATACATGACGTATAAATGAGGTTATATTTAAGATAACACATACATGACGTATAAATGAGGTTATATTTAAGATTACACATACATGACGTATAAATGAGGTTATATTTAAGATAACACATACATGACGTATAAATGAGGTTATATTTAAGATTACACATACATGACGTATAAATGAGGTTATATTTAAGATTACACATACATGACGTATAAATGAGGTTATATTTAAGATTACACATACATGACGTATAAATGAGGTTATATTTAAGATAACACATACATGACGTATAAATGAGGTTATATTTAAGATTACACATACATGACGTATAAATGAGGTTATATTTAAGATTACACATACATGACGTATTAATGAGGTTATATTTAAGATTGCACATACATGACGTATGAATGAGGTTATATTTAAAATTACACATACATGACGTATAAATGAGGTTATATTTAAGATTACACATACATGACGTATTAATGAGGTTATATTTAAGATTGCACATACATGACGTATGAATGAGGTTATATTTAAAATTACACATACATGACGTATAAATGAGGTTATATTAAAATTGCACATACATGACGTATAAATGAGGTTATATTTAAAATTGCACATACATGACGTATAAATGAGGTTATATATAAGATTACACATACATGACGTATAAATGAGGTTATATTTGAATTAAACATACATGATGTATAAATGAGGTTATATTTAAAATTGCCATACATGACGTATACTGTAAACCTAGAAATTATTTCGCGCGGTTTAAGTTCGCGGTGTTCGCGGATTATAAAAATCCGAGAAAGTTAATAGCCGCGAACATGTCCAGATCAAGAAAAACGCGAAAGTTTCTCGTTTTTGAAGGAAATTTTTCATTTCTTGGAACGATGTTTACAAGACCGTATTTAGTTCATTACACATTTTTAAGAATCGAGATTCGCCTATCAAGTAGAACATTGTTTTATTCAAGTGCATAATAGTGTAATTACGCAAAGTCCAGCGGTTGCAGTTCTCCAGTACTTTCTTGACACAGAAATTGTCTTCTCTTAAATACCCCACAACCCGGACCTGGCTATTAGGTATGAGAAGAAAAATGACTGGCTTTTCCTTGAAAATATAAGAACCTTTCTGCAAATGACTGGATGATTATTTTTTTCTTCTAAGGTAAGTGTATTAAAAGTTTGTTCCATGAGCCAAACAAACAAACTGATTTTGTATGGGGATCTTCTTACGATAACGTTTCATAAATGATCAACGACAAAAAGAGTGGACACGGTAATACATTTGTGATGATGTTTACAACTTTATACCCAAAGAAGAAAGACCAGGCAACTCGACCTGAATTAATTGAAAACCCTCTTGTGTATTATGGACTCACACATTTGCAAAGACCGAGTACCTAAAGTCGTCACGTCTGTCTATTAAACCCATACATATCTTATACATCAAATATCAGATCGACATGAATAAGATTAAAATAAATAAAGGAAGTCATTGTAGTTACTATTGTGTCAGAAAAATGTGAAAATGTTAGTTCAAAATAAAATGACAGATAATATAACAATACCTTTAACGAACTTATCACTCAGTAAAAGGATTATTTCTTCTTGTATATCTAAAATACACATGCATAATTATGCGTTTTATAACATGAACAATTGAAAACTGAATGCTACCTCGATACACATCTTGGCCAATAATTCATTTATGTAAGACAAATAAAACAGTACGTTAATTGTATGTTGTTGCATATACTGGATACGTACAATGTAAAACGTTATTATAATCAATTGTGAAAAGGATCGTGAGAAAATTGTAAATACGACATTCATAGAAATATTTGTATATATCACAACAACAGTCACATCAAATAAAAATATTCGCAGATCGCTTAACTGTTAAGCGAACACCTACCGGTATTCCTTTGAGCTAAGACGTTAGTTACTGGTAATTTCTGTAAACTTGCTTAAATGGAAAGAACGAATATATGCTCTACCTAAATCGATGAAATGGTGGGTGACATTGTATATCGCAGATTTAGCTACATTAGTACAAATTGTTAGTGTAGAACGTTTAAGCATTTCTTGACCAAACTTCAACAGTAACAATAACATAAACGTTAATGAAATTAATGATGTTGAATAATGACTATTAAACCCTAATCACAAACATAACTAACATATTTACCTGAATATATTCCTACTTTATCAAAGTCTTCCTTTACGGTCTTCACAAATATGGCGTATAGAATCGATTAAGTGAACGATTTAACTACATACACGTAAACTGCATTGATCGTCATTGTGAACGATTTCTATGGTTGTCAATGAAAATGAATGGGTGTCATATTGCAAACGTCGATATAAGTAAAGTGTTCAAAATATCCACAGTGTAACCACATATCGTTCATGAAGTTAACATAATTGAGCATTTTATATTCATAATTTAATATGATCTATGGCTTGACTCTGCTTTAAAACATAATATACAACATCAAAACAAAACAGAAAACAGCAAACTTAATGTCAGACGTCCGACTTCCAACACTATACATATTTTAATGTACCATAACAAAACTAGTTAAACTACAACTAAATTCTGAATTACAAAACATAACCGCGTTGGATTTGATATCATTATGCGACCTGGACGAAATAAGACAATCTAGCATTAAATGTGACAAATGTGTGAATTGTGTCATGCGAAGTAGTTAAATCTAAAACATTATTGTTATACAAGTACGTGTATCTATGCAAATTCAAATATAACCTCATAAAGTAAATAGGTTTTGTAAAAGGAATATACTATTACATAAATAGGTTTTAAATATAATAGTTTACCTATTTCAATGATACTCTTTACCTATTATATAGAGGTTTTGTATTTGTAAAGTACTTTCAATGATTTCAAAACGTTTATTTTGTCCATGAGTGTATCAATCCAACGAAACGCAATCAGTAAACTATACAAATTCATATAATAAGTTCATTCTGAACATTGCTATGTTTTATCAAATATATACTTTGTGGAATGAAATACATGTCCTCGTGAGAAGTTGGCGCGCGGTAAACAAACGGGATATGTCACCTGATGGAAAGTAGGGTAGGTTGCTGTGATGGGTCGAATGATGTAACGAATGCGAGCAGTGCAAGGAATGTTCCTTTAGGAGGGACTCGATACCAACACAAGCTTTAGTTATGTAAATAAAAGGAATATACTATTACATAAGGGGAACTACTCTTGATACTGATCCCTGTGGAATGTACCAATCTGTTTGTAATCTATTTAAACTCGTACTTATCCAACTCGTTAACAAAATGATTGAAGGGCCCTTGTACATTGTGAATGTCTTTGTATACATATATAGATTTCGGTAAACGTTTACACGATGTATAATATACTCGTATCTATGTGAAGAACATCTGAAATCCTCATGTTATGTAAAATATACGTCGTCATGTCCAAATTGAGAAAAAGACACTATAGTGTATGGTACCACCATATCACGATGAAACACGCTTACAGAATGATCACGTAGTTTTGGTAGAAATACTATATTAAAATGTCCACCATCGCATACATCAATTTGTCAAGTATCATACACACCCGTTGTTTTTTGTATTTGCAATTAAGTTAGAACTAACAATTTACATTTAAGCACGGGCATCGATTTGAGCGTTTTTATGACTGAAAAAATCCCACAAATGCTGTGAACATACATGTATATCGAGTTTAATCAATGTTGCTTTATCCTTAAGATTCCAATTCCCTGGATGTAGCGTTGTTAGACGCTGGCCTTTACTATTCTCGTGCAATATACATGTACATGAAATATCGAATGTTGTTATGGTGCTGAGCTTTGACCAAAACACCATGATTTGAACATTGTCGCCAGGAAAGTTATGTGGGATACATTTTGTCCAAAATCATTTTTGAACGTAAATGACATACTGTCATGTTCAGATTATTTCTATTGTAGAATGAACATGTGTTCCATGTTGCTAGTAATAACAAACAACAGCACATGTAATGAAACGGGCTGATCTCACGATGCTTAACGAATTTGAACTTCTTCGTAAGGTCGTAGATATTTCTCAAATAGCAGTCTGTTCTTGAACCATAAATATCGGAATGATAATGTATTGTCTTATCAGAGGTGAAAATAGTTATCGCACAACCGTTCTGATGTAGTGTTGATGGTGGTTAAGGCCGATTGTCTCCCTTTTATTTTTGTTTGTTTTGCGCTTGTGAACACCGACATTTTCGGCGTTTTGCATGTAATATTTACGAAAATACTTCTTTGGTAGTTACAAAGGATATTCCCAACTTTATTGAAAACCATAGTAAAGTTATTCGGTTTGTCCAAGTCATGTATAGTCATCTATCTACCCAATGTGTACGATTATTAAACAAACAAAAAAATTTCATTTTTGACATGTTTTAATATTTCGTGTTATTTCACTTATGGGTCTTACATGACAAAAACTACCCTTCTTGTGACGAGAACTACTGATTATCTTCACACAACCGGTACACCAATGTTTCTTCAACTTCTTCTTGGCCATTCGTAAAGTGTGTTTGGCCTTCAAAAAGCAAAACGCAACATGCTCTACAGAATTAGCAATTTCGGTTGGAACCATATTGCAAATATCAAAAAAATGATTGTATATGATGCCTAACATATTACCTTTCACTACTCAAAACAGATATTTCATTTATATCGGGATAGAAGGAAGATATTAGAAGTATTTCAACACTATTCGAATTTAAAATACACCCAAGGGATTAACCTATTCAAAAACTCTCCATTATTTTTCAGGAATGGAGAGTTGTCTTAACAATAACTCTCCATTATTTTGTATACACATTTAATGCAATGTGTATACAAAATAATGGAGAGTTATTGTTAGGGAAACTCTTCATGCCTGAAAAACATAACACATACATATGTTGAGAATTATTGTAAATAATGTCTATATTATGCACCAGTCAGTTGCATTCATTGCACTCCATCCCCAGGGATGGGTCGGGAAATTTACTTCTAGGTTTTCAAAACCCCCACCCCCAACGGCCCATGCGGGGGTAGCTGACAATTAAATATTGTCCAAAAGGTATTGGTTCGGTGAAAAAATACATTTGCGTTGTTAACATTTATTTTATGTATTGTACATGAAGGCAATTGATATAGATTTTTTAAATAAACAACCACTCACCTCCGTTTCACGGTACCAAAATATAATACACAAATGCCAAAGTTTCTTAATATCTAACAGTGTTCTGGTTCTGCTTTAGGGTATATATGTATGTTATTTATTTTTGTAATATACGTGTAGGTGACTTATCGGGACTCATGTGAAAAGACAGGCAATGCCATTCCAAGTTGATATATTCATTTAGTATGTCGCAACCGAGCGATGTGTTTGTGAAGACAATCTTAATAAGGTGTCCAGTGTTTGCGCCGTTGACATACAAATTTGCGATGTCACTTACCCATTATTATAATCCTTCACATAACCGTTAAAAGCATTCATCACATGCAGTTACACAGCATTCACAATATAATGAACGTAAATAACAAATCAACTCAACATTACCCTTTAATATCCTGAATATATCAATACTTACACCATGGGAAATATAGTTACACTATCATTATTGTGTGTAATTCATTTAAGTTGGTGTACATGTAAGCTAGTAAACATGACTATAACAAAATGGAAAATAAAAAACGAAAAGCGATTTCATATGAAAGTAAATTTGAAATTCTGCATGATACACACTCCCTTGGATCAAAACAAAATGAAAATCAGAGACTTTTTGAACGTAAAAACTAAATACACTAGTTTCTTTTGAAACTTCATAATAAAAGTGTGGTTTTTATACTGTTAATCAACATAATATGTACACACTTACTATTTGCGATATATATTTCAAATTAAAATACTGTTCAACCTCAGGTATGTTTGTGTTTAGTACAAAATAACTTTGTTCTACGACAGGCTATACATGTAATCATGGTATAACGAAATACGTTATATCCGTACACATATAACGAAATTTCGTTGTACTGATATAGCGAAAATCGGATATAGCGAACAATTCTCAAGGTCCCAATGATTTCGTTATAACCGAGTTCCACTGTACTAGGTACCACGGAGGCGGTTCGCACCGTGACATTCTGATGATGTCGCATTCTATACACCTTTATTTTAATAGAAATACACACTTTGTAGTGTTCATATATAGTCACACTGGCATAATAAAAAGATCTGATGTCGCTGTTCCTATTGTTTAATAATGTCTCAGTTCCCCTGAATACAAAAAGTGGCAACAGTGATGTAAGACCAATGGTGTCTATTAACTAATAAATGCTCCAATTGGAGTACGGAGTATAAGTTGGAGAATGGAGTATGTACTCCAATATTTATAATCACTGGGCCAGTTGACATTGAGTGCTTTCATAGCTTTCCTTCCCCGGAACAAGTGTATTAAAAAGTTCAATACCTGGGCGCACTGTGTCATTGAGTGATAATATCCCCGGCTCTTGATAATGGCACTCGGGCTAAAGCCCTCGAGCCATTATCGACGCGCCGGGGATATTATCACTCAATGCCCCAGCACGACCAGTTATTAATCTCTGAATAATATTTCCCGTGACCTGACCTGTGTTCACTTGTTACAAAAAAATGTAGATCATTGCTCTGCTATCTGTAAACATTTTGAGTAAAGGTAACGCCAATAGCCACTTGGCGTCACTACCTTCTGCTTATTTGATAATTCCAATGGTTTGCATTGTTGGTGTTCCTAATGTTTACCACGTTTGGCACTTATAATTGTATACTCACTCATGATCATCTGCAGAGGCTGGTTTCTTCATAAGTTTGCATGCAAACATCAGGGATATCCATGTAAAACCACATAGTTAGGCGCTATTATTTATAAAGAGGTTACTAAAATATTCACATTCTTAATAAGGATGGTAATGTGAAATAGCACTCCGACCCGCCTTGGCGTTACATGGTTTCTATGACAACGCTTTGCACGAGTATCACCAATAACAACGCCAACCTGTTGCTACCAGTATTTAAAGCAAGTATAACTTAGCATATGAGACAAATTTCATTAAACTGTACGTGTTGAGTAAGAAGTTATGAGAACTGTCTTATTATTTCTGAAACACCCCTGGTACAAGTCGTGCGCTACGGTAACGACACATAAACGTTGAAAATATGACCATAAACTCAAACTTTGATCATCTTTATTATCCAAACCACGCGAAGAACATGATATTTATGTACTATTTTATGTACACGATTAAGACAAATGAATATGTACTGGACACACGAAGAGTACGATATTTAGTTAAAAAATAATTATTCATATCGTGCGATGAAAAATATATAATTTTTAATTTATACTAATCTACTTAAGGTCGATTGTGAACAAGTTTTTCCAGCTTGTTTTTAATCACTCTCGATACCTCATTCCTGATTCTACGAGGATTTGGGAGTAGAGAGAATCCAGTTTTCCTTATGCTGAGCGTCTAGCAAAGGCATTCCTGGTACCATTTCTATTTCGTCTTTGGTATGACGCGGCATGGGAATGAACATGTGACCTCCCACACTCGAAGCGAACGCTCAACCACTAGGCTATCGACACAGTATATACTACATATCAATCACAATCTATCAAATATACATACAACGTATACATACAATACATACATATACAATTTATAATGAATGGAATATACACTGAAGTTTTCCAGCCGCCACATTAGTATGAAAACAAGTTTTATCAATAAGTTAATACTGTAGCATACAGACAATCAAAATTCACAGAGAAACAGCGGCATCTACAGAAGAACAAAGAAAAGAAATACAGTTCGTGAAATTAATAGACATGAAGTGACATTGCCTTCAATGACATCACATTATTGATGCTGTTAATACTCGACACATCGTTGCTTCATTGTACATAGTGTACATGTGTATTTGTATCTTAATTAGTTAAATACTGTACGCCAAGTTGTTTTGTATTTCAGTAAAACTGAAAACCATTAATAATCAAATCTATAGATAGTGTATCATCACTATCAACAATTCTCAAATTTTAATTGCAAGCTGGTAAGTAATTAGAGATGACGCACTGGTTACTAGTCATATTGCCTTTCGTATCGCGTTATAAATGTTGTATTATCAATGTTCACGACGTACATGTCCACTATGATCATCACTATAAACAAATCTCAAATTTTAATTATTACAAGATGCTAATTAATTAGAGATGATGCACTGGTCACTTGTCATATTGTCTTTCGTATCGTGTTATACGTATTGTATTATCAATGTTCACGACGTACATGTCCACTTTAATCATCACTATAAGCAAATCTCAAATTTTAATTATTACAAGATGCTAATTAATTAGAGATGATGCACTGGTTACTACTCATATTGTCATTCGTATCGCGTTATAAATGTTGTATTATCAATGTTCACGACGTACATGTCCGCTATGATAACACATACTTAGACTAACTGGAACACGCGTACTCTACTATCTGACCAGTAACCAACTAACAAACGACATTTCTGTCTATCATAACACAATGACCACGGTTTAGATATCATGTCTTTGCTGGAAACAAGTTCACCGATACTGTTTCCCCCTCTATCAAACATAACTACATTGTTAGAGTTATACCCGGCTACAAGTACGAAGTCATCCTCTGCGATACATACACAGCTTGCTCCATCCAATCGCTGATCACGTAATTCACTGATAACATCACCATTCTTGTCGAATACGATCACCCTATCCTCATATGCTGCAGCATGCACTTTGCTATCATCATTACTCACTGCTATATGTTCAGGGGTGTACTCAGGGAATAGTTTACGACCCTGAGAATCAGTTTCTATTTTCTTCACTAAACTACCTGATAGAGAGTACACATATACAGCTTTATCTCCAGGTATCCACAACTGATTTCTACAACACGCCATACCACTTGCGTCACGCTTGAAGTCATTTAAGGAAACCTTTCGTTGGTACTTGAGCGAGTTACTTACTGAAATGAAATGTACCGTATTATCTTTAAGTCGTACAGCTACTTCAGTAGGTGACACGGAACAAAGTCCGAATGGTTTATCTTTTAAATCCAACCATTCCTTTACTTTGAGTTGATCATCAAGTCTCTTCAGTTTATTGTTCCAATAGTCAGTCAGTAGAATTCTTCCATCGGGAAGCTGACACATGTCGTTTATGAAACATTCCAGTTTGTCAGACTTTACTTTAACGTTTATATCTGTTCTAGATGTCACGGTGTACTTACTACGTTGTACTGATACTGGTTGGCTATCTCCTCGGATAATTTTCCCCATACGATCTGACTTTTCAATAACATCACAGAGTGCAGCATTGGGTTCAAATTTCAGTGTCGGATGTTTCAATGCATTCGCCTTCCTCAGAAAGTTATTTGCATCTTTAAGGACAACTTGACCTAACTTCTCAGTGATAAAAATTTGTTTCTCATCTATGTGAGATGTCAGGTCTGGCTTACTGTTGTCGGAGGAAACAATCAGTGCATCTACGGTTGTAATATCGTCACTAATGTCATTCTCCAAAATCTTCTCCTCTTTGTCAAGCTCAGCAATAATCTTCTGTTCAAGTGCATCAAGTTGTTTATTGAACTTCTTTCTCAATGTTTTGATTTCGTCTAGTAGACTGGCTTTCATTTTCTTTAGTTGCTTAAGGTTGTTTGACTTGTTCAACTTTGTAGTATGTAACTGCTGACTTACGCGGGTTATGTCGGTTACGAGTGATTGTAACTTAGACATGCTGGATTGATGCGCAACATCCGCAATATCTTTCACACCCGAACATGATCTGAAACATACATCAACCAACCATGTTTATTATCCATTATTGAATAACTGATCCATGCATCTATTGAAATATTTGTACTTTTAGTTTGTTTAAAAAAACAATATAATACATACATGTAGTATAAGATTGTACGTTTAAATACCAGTGATTCGACTCGCTATATACGTATTACTGTAAACTAATTGACTTTCGCGAATAGTAACTTTCTCGATTTGCCGATCGTCGGCATGTTCATGAATACAAACATTCGCAGGTTAAAGTCTCCGAAAACGTTCTTGTTGATAGTATGAACACTCTCGCGGCTCCTTAGCTTTGCGCATATCTACCATCCGCAAACTTCGCGAATTTACATGGAGCGAAATAATTTCTTCGGTTTACTGTAAGGTAGGCAACTTTGTATAAGGCCACGCTGTATATTCACCAAAAATACACATTGTTATTTAGAATTCATGAGCATTTGTTTAAGATGACCATTAAAACTTTAAACTTAATATATTTTTACTTATATATAATATCGTAGAATAGTGAAAGGTTTGTGGAGATGATTCACCGACCCCCATCAAACCAATAGACAGTGAATGTAAATGGTGACACCCATGTGGACCCAAATAATTATTAAAACATTCAAGGGTTAAATATCACTGACAGTTCGATCTATGTACGCCCGCCAAATGAATAAAGTGGTCCTTGAATACTTCACCATATCAACTTAGGGGAAGATGTATTGTAAATAGATTTGTACATACTCATGATGTGTATGTTATTGATTTAACAATTTATCATCTTTGAACATCGTTATTAATAGTTATGCACTTCATCAATGATACCTACCTATGTTCCTTGGCGATACATCGGCAACAATACACCATATCATGTGTACCACAATGCATCTCGATATTCTGGTCCGGATGATAATGGCATTTAGCAACAACCGGAACTGGAATGGGGGTTGGTCGAACTGTTTTTGCTTGGCTCATTGAGGATACGCTAACTAATTGATGTGTTATCATGTTCCGGACATGATACCGCCCGCACGTGTTGCACAGAAACTGATGGCAGTTTTTACAAAAGTCAGTCGCTTCCTGTGTCCTACCATCGTCACGGCATTGAGAACAAGCGTGGTCAAAAAGCGCTTCCGATCCACCTTGCAGTGTCCTAGAGAGATCTCCACCTTCAGCCATTATTCTGAAATATACCATCATATATATATGTAGTAATAGTAATTATAATAAGAATTTGCAATGCTGTGAATATTGTTTACTGTGTGTAAATGCAGGGTGGACATACCATATCATAATTTGGCTAAGTAGGCAAGTAAAATGTATAGTAATAGTTTAGAGTTTATACGTTTTGGGAACATAATTTATTATGGCTAACTTGGTATTAAAATTATGTTAAAACATGAGAAACACTTTCATTTTGTATTACCGTAATATATGTGTCGGATATCAGATGCGTGCCGATAACGAGTACTGAAATAATCTGGCCGCCAAAAAACAAATTTCATCATAATTTGTCCGAGCGACCACCATACAGACTGGAAGCATGGTCACAATATGGTATCGGAAGGCCTAAATATATAAAGTAGGGTAAATATACCATTGGTGAATATTTTCTTACAGTTATTGCTATAGCTTGGCTATTTTGACCTGAGTCTGAATTTTATGCATGAATATATTACAAGGTTCTTGCTTTGCATATATCAATTTCCGCAAGCTAATCGTGCAATATCGGCATTTAAGATTTGTGTTTGTATTACATCTCGAGCGTCATCGTGATACTCCCCGATTATGAAAACATACAATCGGTGTTGTTAACGTAGGCAATATATCGACTGTTTAATTATGCTAATAAATAAGTCAAACCCATGTCAATGTGGTCAAGCTATACAATGTTTTCTATCCGATACATAAAGTTCACAAAAGTAATGTTCTTATATATTTGTATTCCTTTTTTATACAGTAGCATGTGCTCTTAATTTGTTTGGGTTTAAATGTAATTAAAGAGGCATTCCCTATAACTAGCATATTTTTTATCTACTATCACATTAAATGAGCTGAATGTACAAAGCACTATCAATTATCATAATTTGTCAGAAGAAAGCATTTTTTAACATGCTCATATTTTCAATTTTCTGAATTGCCAATTCAAAGTGACTTACTCGGCGTTTTTCCCAGCGTTTTAGCGGAGCGAATAAGATGGGAAATACTTTCGTGTGATTGGTTAAGATCTTCTGATTATACCAATCAGAAGTTGTCACCATAGCGCACGAGTTATCGTGCGAAGTAATTGAAGGTATGTGGTCATTCAGCTACGGACAATGAGAGCTTACACAACGTTTAATTGACCTGGGGCGAAGCCCCAAGGCCATAGTTATGATACCAATTTCTCAGCCTACTAGAATTGACCTTCCGTAATCCCAAAACTCCCAATTACCACTTTCATGCGCAATACAAAAAGTATTTCTTCGCGGATCTCACTAACCCGCCTTTAAAAATGCAGAACAGCACTATTTAACATTACCGTTTCATAATAAAGTGTAAAAGAAATATTATTGAAGCAAAATTGCTAAGCATTGACTAGGACATAGTTTCTATTGATTACATATTCATGCGATAATAAGTTCCTCATTTGACGTTCTTCTGCCGAAAAGATACGAGTGTTTACGGAGACAGTAAGAAGACACTTTTTTCTGAGACATTTTTTGAAGACATTATATTTGGTATTTATATAAACATATTTTAAATATTGTAATTTCATGTTGCGTTAACAAGACGTTCCGTTTTTTTTTTGATACCGTAATGGTCCATACATAAGTCGCACTTCTTGAAACAAATTACCAAATTACCACGATTGCCCAAACATGCGTCGATACTCTGTTTAAGTCGGATCCATCAAATTGTTTTTAAATCTCTTTAATTTATCATACTTCAGTATTAGAAAGTCGACTTCAGCCATAAGTTTCAAAATCTTTAAAAAAAAGAAGAAATTGTTTGACAAAACATTAGCAGGGTAATACTACATGTTGTTCAATTGTCACAGTCTATGTGACTGTGCATGTATGTGGGTAGTGGGTGTCATAAATGTCATTCTGACATCTCTTGTTTACTAGTACATAAACTAGATAGGCAAGTTAAGCATGACCAATAGATTAAACCTTCAAAGTTAGTGCATGTGAAAGAGTTACATGCTTCTGGACATGTTCCATAGTTTCATTATTCTGAGGAATGGCCTAGTAGCCAGAGTTCATTGAATTTCACGAGTCACGGTTCCACGGTTCCTCCACTGGGGGTTTTACGTGTACGTTCACCGTTCCATATGATTGATGAATATAGCATTGACTGCGGTGCAGCCTCTGCTTGAGCATGACAGAGAAAAAATAAGCGCACTTTAATGAACACTTAGCAAACCTTTGTTTAAAATATTTGATTTATATTAATATTCTACAATAGTGTACATTTTGTCCTTGTTTAAAGGTTATAGATGTGTACTATATTAATTGTTAAGTTGATGTTAAGTGTAATTGTCATCATATCGAGTTGTTGATTGTTGATGTTATTGATGATAGGATGTAAGCTTGCCAAAGTGCTAAACTACATTATACCGTATTTTAAGTTATACTGAGTTGTGTTGTTTTATGTACAAAATGTAGTTTAGATCCGTGACAGTCACAGGAAAACCCTTAATATTTCTCAAGTGCAACAGGGCGTATTTTTTTATCCTAAAATCATCCGCTATAGACCAAAATGATCCGCTACTGACATATCGATAGCTTAGAACAAGAAGGTCGTAACTACCAAATCGATATTTTGAGAAAACACGGAAAAACTGTCTGACATTTACTCTTTACTTTTGGTAAAACAAACTTTTACAACTTCAATTTGGTCAACTTGACAAGTTCAGATTTTTATGAAAATGGGCTCATAAGAAGCGCCTGGTGATGCTTATTCTAAATATGTATGAATCTTAAAAGGTCGTAAGTGGCACTTACGACCTTCTAATTCTAAGCCATTGATATGGAGTGACGTCAATTTTACGCCTACTGTAGAAATATTCACTATAAGTTTCAAACAAAATGTTACGATTTTGAAAGAAGAATGATTTGGCCATCGTATTGTCCAAAAAGAATTTTTGAGGCTCAATACGGATTATAGCCCTTAATGGTCCGCTATACCATAAACAACTATAATGATTTATTGATAACAAATACCAAGTACGTATAACTCTAACGCGATATTGGGACCTGTGCCTGTACTTAACGTAAACAGGCAAAGCAGGTATGACAACATAAGGATATTGGAAAAGGGATTATCTTTTCAATGTATATAGCTTGGCTATTTTGACGTGAGCCTGACCTTTATGCAAGAATATATTACAAGGTTTGAATGTATCAATTTCCGCAAGCAAATCGTGCAATATCGGTATTTCAGATTTGTGTATTACATCTCGAGCGTCTTCGTGATACTCCCCGATTATGAAAACATACACTCGGTGTTGTAAACGTAGACAATAAATCGACGGTTAAATTATGCTAATCGGTCAGGCTCATGTCAATGTGGCCAAGCTTTACCGTTATTTTAATTTACTTTGTGAATAAAAGAGAGCAGGTAAAATAAACTTCCGCTCTCCCTAAATCGATGTAATGATCAGTGATTTCTGTTTATATTGACATTGCAGAATATCGCGTTCGATTTATACGCAACATGTACAAAGGGACATCTGGCCCGGTGATACTAAGCATATTCTCATTCTCATATTCAAACTCCATACTCCATGCTCCAACTTGAAAAATAGCTTGTTTTAGAATTTTGCATCAAAACAAACACAAATTTGTAGCAAATGCTATAACTACCTGTAACAAAATGAACCCCCATATAAAACGGGATGTATCAATTCAATAATACTAAAGTTACGACAGTATTTGTAACTAAGAACATGCTCAAATTGGAGTACGGAGTATGAGCTGGAGCATGGAGTGCATTTTCCAAATTTATAATCAACGGGCCCGATACAACCATTAGTATAGGTGTTACAGTCCAGTTAGGATAAAAATCCAGTGATGCAGTGGAGCCATCCACAAGAACGGTGTAAAAACAAGTATAAAAGCTTATACCAACAGTTGAATATAGCTAGTTTGTGATTGAAAAAAAATCGTGTTTTTCTAATATTTCTCTGTAATTACTACACCTACAAGTATGAAATTTTGCACGAATCAATGAAATATATCTACCTAATACACAATGAAATTTCAGCAACATCAGAACTCATTAAAAAAAGTTTTGTTCATAAGTTCTATGTAATAACATATTTGTAGTTTTCTATGAAAACTCAAGTTAGAAGACTTTATACTTGCAACAGCCAATTTTACGATCACGTGATACGTCTAACGGTAAATTGACGTATTTGCAACCTTCTTCATATAACACACACGAGGCCCGTCTGTGAATCTGACGAAGTACATGTTCTTGTAGTACATTGTTTACAAGCGACACACCTAAATAAACCGAATCATACGGGCCTCCTAAGTTTCGTTTATATAACAGCATTGTCAATCCCATTGTTTACGGATTGTAACGGTTAAATAATTGATAGTAAATCATCAATGAAACATCAGATTACCTCCCTGCGTTAAACTGTCCGTAAGCATGTAATTTCAATATATAATAAAGAATAAATGTCTTTTAATAGGTGACTAAAAATTATGAAATTATGTAGTTCTGTGTAAATTTTTACCAAAATCCGAACTGTAGATTTTCCGAAAATTTAAAACAAAACACGATTTTTTTCCATCGCAAACTAGCTACACCAACCTATACTCTACCTGTTTAAGCAATGGTTTTAATCTTTTAACTATGACGTCACTGTCAGATTACCTTAGCTGGACTATACATACTAATGGGAAGATTTAAACCGTATCTGAGTGTGTGTAAAATATAAGACCAGTCTTAAGCCCTTATATTTTGATATCGAAACTACCTTTACAAATATACATATAGTCGATTCAAAGATGTCTGTCAAAACCGCCATAATATTTTCTTTCTGAATAGCTAATTGCAGCAAGTATAATCACTACGCTATAGGACCATTAGCTTTTTAATCATTTAAGGGTATTTTTGATGGTAAAATTTAATCCTAACATACATTTAATAGTCGACCGGGGTGAATGTTTGTTTACGCGGTTGTGACAGAGATCTTTGAATCAACTATACTTGACTAAATTTACAAAAAAAACTGTGTATAGAGAATTGTAAATATTGCGATGACGGTTGTATATTTTACAGTGAATGTTTACATAGATAAAGTCTCTCATATCATAACAGTACAGTAACCGCTCCATGTGTAAAGTGAAGTATTTATGTAACAGGGAAAGAAAAATGCGTAACCAGACCGGGGCTCGAACCTTGGACCCTTCGCTTACAGGGCGAATGCTCTACCGACTGAGCTAGCCGGCTGCCTACACAAGTTTCTCACCTATTAGTTATTAAATCATATACACCCGGCTACATTTACAATACCACGTCCGAAATAGCTTAGGGAGGTATTCACAAAGCATCGTAAGTGAAAATTTTCTTTAAAAAATCCAATTTTCCTTAAGTGTATAAGCTAAACAGGAAACTCTGGCTCAACAATCATTTACATTGTTTAGAAGCATTGTGTATAGAATTACAGTAAGCGCATAGAAAACATGGGTTATTCTGTGTTTCTTAAGTAATAAGTTCAGGTCAATATTTAAAAATATTTAAATTTTCACTTAAGATGTCTTGTGAATACCACCCCAGATATACAGTACAGTGCTGTCGGGTAATTCTGCGCACCTAACGGTTATTGGCTTTCTACATTTGAGATTATTTTATTTTTAGAATAAATTATGGTGATGTTTGCATAGAAACAACCTTCATTGACAAATGTAAACAATTCAAAACATCGTACCTTGCTAAACTAGGCCAAATGTCGTAACAAAACAAGATGACTGCCGGTTTTCAAGACGTAATTTTTTTCGGCTAATTCTGCGCAGGTGTAATCGTTTTTTGTATTGTCTGTTTCGAAGATTTGTTTCACAAGAAATTTATCACAGTATCAAAAAAATAAGTCATTAAGACAATGTTGACAAAAAAGGAAAAGTCATCATCCATTACAAAAGTGCTTTTATTCGATTTATGTGTCACGTGGTATGCCAAACTAACGAAAATCGCCGTTGACACTCATTTTGGTCAATTTTTCGTAGAAATACTTGTCCAATTTCGTTGATTTGGTTATAAAACTTTACATTAATGACACACATCTACAAAAACACTGAAGGGCAGAAGGTAGTTAAACAATATCGACCTAGTGACTACTACGCGTCACAAAGACGGAAGAAAACCACCGGAGACCGAAATCTTGTCGAGGCAGAAGGAAAACGACCCAACAAAGCCTGTAAGAAATAGAAAGTTAGGGTGCGCAGAATTACCCGATGCGCAGAATTACCCGAACCGACTGTACATAAAGCCATTTTCTTTATAAATATATCTAATAACATAAATTATATGATATAAACTATGTGTATGTCAAATATGATCAACGCGGAAATACTAATCATAAATGTATCACCCATACTAATATAATGGCAATACTGTAACACACAGTAATATGAGGTATATGCTAATGATTTACAATAATGACTATTATATCAAATTCACTTTAACATAAATAACATATTTACCTTAATATATCCTTGATTTGTCAAATCGTTCCTTCTACGATCTTTAAAAGATGGCGTCTAGTTTCTATTTGGTGACCGATTTATTAACTTCCTGTACGTAAACTCAACCACATTGACTGACATCGTGATTTGAGAGGTCATGGACAGTTATATGATAACGCACCACTTGTCGTTGTAGATTGCGCGCTATAAGTGTGCAGAATCACGTGATCAAATCGATTGAAATGAATGCGGTTTTACGCTCAAAATAACTGCGATTTCGTCTGCTAACGGTGAGTTTTTTCTTGATTATAACGATCGTGCATTTAATATGGTTATATTATATAGTCTAAGGTACATTCCGTATATGTAAGAATATCCGGCAAGTACCGAGTTTGCTCTATCTTTAGCTGTTTTTAATTGATGCTCGACCAAATACAGTTTTCAACCGAGTGTATTAATTTGGCCGAGCATCAATAAGAAACAGCTAAAGTTAGAGCGAACTGTTCCTTGGTCCATTTGAAACATTTTTTTCATGAGACCCACTTAAAATATTTTCTTTGGTTGCCATAGCAACGGTTTTCAAAATGGCCGCCAAAATGATAAAATGGCGGTTTCGCCCAATAACTTCTGTTTAGAATTGGATATTGTGATGAAACTTGGTGTATAAGTAGCTTGACTCAATACGCCCCCAAAAATAAAAAGTTGGATTGGTGGGGTCAATATCTAGTTCACTGTTACTAAAAATAGAAAATCGGTTTTTGCTCAATAACTTCCGTTAAGAATGAGATATTTGGATGAAACTTGCTAAAGACGTTGCTTGTACGATGGTACACGTTGGGATAAAAAATGGGACATATGGGGTCAAGGTTACTGTTACTAAAAATAGAAAATCGGTTTCCGCTGACTATATTTAGTCCGGAATGACACATATGAATGAAACTTGGTCTATAGATAGCTATTGCGAAGATACTTTCCATCAAAATAGGTATTAATGGGGTCGTCAAGGTCAACGTTGATAAAATAAACAACCAGTCTCTGCTTAATAATAACAATTAAATACGAATAACAAGCAAAATTCAAAAGAAATTTTTTTAAATATCTTGAGTTTTGAGGAAGTTACAGCAGTTTTTGTAAAGTCCATATTCAAAGTTTTTGCCTGACGTCGCGAATGTCATTCTCACGTCATTTGACGTGACTGTAAAAGTTTTTCATAATTACACCATATTATCACATAAATCACAGTGTGGGAGTGTAATAAAGCCCATTACATAAAAACGATATTACACTACTGAATAATTACGCATTTTATGTATTCATACGCGCTGTCAAAAAAAACAACAAATATGGCCGACCGTGATTAATGATTACTCGATTTTTGGAGACATTATTGCTGGACTATTACTTAAACACATAAGCAATTACATAGGGTATGATTAATCATTTAAGTGCTGATGTACGTATTTGTTTCCAAGATGTGGTAAAAATATTTTTGAATAATAGTGGCAAAGCCATCTACAAAACAATAATTATACACTCTTTGGTTTTCTAAACATGCGGGATAGCATCAATAAATTATCAATGAACCGACGAAAATGAAAGGTAATTTGTGTTAATTTCGAGACAATCTTATTAAAGAATTGTCCTTTTATATGTGTAGTTTAAAGGGACTGTCTCACGTTTCAGGGTACAGCAAAAATGAAATAAAATTGTTAAATATTCACTATATTTTGGCATAGATTCCTGTATATCACATAAATAAACACACTGGTATAAAATATAACTTGTGAAACATCAGGATTTAAGTATTTAACCTCCAAAATTCTATACATGTATATATGAAAATGGAACAATACTTGTTATCACAAAAGAGGGGTGTCTTTATATGAAGATTTAAGCAAATATGCCTATTACAAACTCTGCAGGGCAACACCCTTGCGAACTGCAATTATTGATTATTTTAAAGGTTGTTGCTATACATATATTAATCTTGTAGTAAAAAGCACTTATAGCAATTGTGATGGTGTGGTTATATAGTAGTTGTTGCTCTGCAGAGGGTTATTATTAGAAGGTTGTTCTGTAGATTGATTACGTACGACATTTTAACTCAAGCACAATATAGACTGCAGTGGCCTCGAGGTAGGAAGGGCGCCTCGGGATCGAGAGGTCTCGTGTTAAACCATCGTGTGGACCACTGGTAAATTTCTCTGAGCAATAATAACACAAAATGACGGCTTTCCATTGGTATATAAAAATATCAAATGAGATCAAGCATGATCTCATGGCATTAGTTTGTAATGGGTACAGATATTATGAAACACCCTGTACATATGGTATAATAATAATGTATGAAATTAAACTTGGATGTGTTACATGTACTTCACTTTTGTATGACCCGAGATGACTGTACCTAGTGTTCATAAGCATACCAAACAGATTGATATGGCTGTTTACTTATTTTGTATAGCTTATATCCGGTATGCGAGTGTTCTCAAGGTTATTTTATTAATCATTTATATCAATGTATTTAAATACATTACACAGTGATACTTTTACATACACTTACAAATAATCATATATTTGGCTGGTACGTCGTTCTAGAAATGACAAACGTGACCATCTACATGACTATGAGTCTGTTCCATATCCAGAGTCCGGTGGTGAATCGTATTTGTGCGAATGAATGATCAGTGATAGAGGAAACAGTATAATTAATTATATTTAGAAGCTTCGGCAATTTGGTTTCGACACTCTATGTCGCTGTCTTTGAATGAAACGGTCGTAAGTACATAATTGAGACAACAAGAAAAAACTGTCCGAAAATTACTTGTTACAAAAAGAAGTTACGCATTTGATAGGGCTACCGGTATTTTCAGCTGTTGAGCCGCTCAAACACCCTTTGACATTTTAGCTTCCCCTAATCATGGGGCTACCTATGGAAACCTTCACTCGTGTCTCCCTGTGGGGACTATTTCTCTTATGTGGGTGCGGCAGCCAACATCAATCTGTGGCTCCCAGGAATAGACACTGCCCTCACAGGTACCATTGTACACCATGGTGGAGTGAACCTTCGCTTGGTAAAACAAGCGGTTTCAAGTTCAGTTTGGTCGACATGACAATTTCCGATTTTTATGAAATTATGCTCATGCATGTAACAATAACGCCTTGTGATGCGGAATTTAAACATGTATTACAATTTCATAAGTATTACTTACGACCTTATCATTCTAAGCTAGTGATATGTTTTTAATAGTGTTATTTTATGACAAAATATGTTTGTGCTAATCACGCATTAAGGTCTACTTTCAAACATTTTGTTTCCAAGATGTTTGTACTCGTATAACCAAATACGTCGATTAAAGTCTTAGTCATCTGCCTATTAGTTATGACCTTTACTTAAGACAAGTATCGTATTACCTATTACTAACATCCTTCTATTACCTGACTGATCATCAAATATGACCTTCTTATATGGACATTTCGGTACCAATGTATTAAATGTAGATACGACCTTTTATTATTTTCACTTTTTATTAAAAAACCTAGACTTAACTTAAGTTCGAATTAAAAAAACAACCGGACGCAAACGATGCGTCCTGGTGTCAGCTTTCGAAAAATACTAAGCCATATCAGGTCATAAATAACACTAACGACCTTATATTTCGGGGATATCGTGAGTGTTATGCTAACAAAGTAATATCAGTATCGCCCAACTTACTCACCAAGCTTCAACAATAAAAAGAGTGTGCTACGTTTTTGTAAGGCGATAATGAATCGCCTTCTATTGTCATCCGACAACCGGAAGTGTAGCGGACCTAAACACACAGACATCCTTACACCTATCGAAAATAGTACGACGACATTCACGCAACTCGGAACTTGAAATGTCCAAAATATTACATATTTCAGTAATTTAAATATTTGAATAAATACATAAGTATATTTACCAGCTTACTTTTTACGAAAACAGCTTTAAAACACTACGAGTATGTGGTACATTTTGAGCGGTCACAATTCAGGACGAAGTTAGCATATGAGCCACAATGGAAGTAACTCCGTTTTGACTTGATAAATTGTGGCCAACAATGTTGTCAAGAGAAGAGTTTCTGAATAAAAGTGACTTTAGAATACGGCTTTTTAAAGGATTTTTTTATTGTACTAATCATTCCAATGGACTCGATGTGCACCGCATTTGAGTAGCATAGTTTGTTTGTTTACGTTTTGACGCACACGCTTATTAACATCCGCGTATTGATTTTGTAAATCATAGTGCGATACGGAGGAAAGATAAACCAAACTTAAATGCGATTTTTGTTAGTTCGAGTCAAATATGTTAAATCTGGTTTCATGAACCTTAACTTAGTATTGAATATATGGTTAATTTATTGATGGTTAATATGTATGTTAAATGAATTGACGTGATTGTAATGATGATTAAATGATGTCGTAACGTGTGTAAATGTTTAAATTATCAACAGACTTTAAAAAAGGGAAACAACTCTTTAGGCATATACCGATAATCTCCCTTTATTAGATTCATGGTGTACGAATTTATTGCTACTAAATAACATCTTCGAGTATATACGATTTTCGGACTTGAAAAAAAATACTTATCATAATTTATCCTTTTTCATAACACCTCCACACCTTAATATTTCCATTTGCATGTTAGATTCGTGAAACCAGATAAGACTCATGTTAGATTCATGAAAAAAAAAAATCCTTTTCAGTTCAATTTCAATTCAATTCAATTTATTGGCATATGAACATATTTACATACATTCTTCGCCATATAAGGCGGCATAAATAACATAAAAGAGAAGAGTATGATACACCAAGCACAGATACACCCACACACACACGCGCGCACCCACACACACAACCACCCCACTTGCAATCATCGTGTTATATAAAGCATATATACATGTATACAATCACCAAGCATTATGTTACATAATATAATATTTGCAATCATTATGGTATTTACAAGGCATACATAGTTCAAAATAATTATTACAATTTACAATATTTATAAAGAATATTTATATAGAACGTTTTATAGTAATCCTGTTATATGATAGCGTATATTTTTCGATACAGTCTAACAATAGAAAATTTATATATATGATCAATAATAATATTATTTTAAGTCGATAAAGACTCGCGTAGAAGGTTCGCAGTATATATATATTTAGCAAGCTTATTAATAAGTTTTGTTTTAGAAGACGACAACAAGTTGATAAATTTTTGTTTTGTTGGCCAGTGGCAAAAATAATTTGGTAAACATGTTTTCCTAATATCACGAAAGCAAGGACATACAAGAATGAAATGATATTCATCTTCTACTACATTCATATTACAGAATAAGCACTTTCTATTATTTCTCTCTATATTTCTGAATCGACCTTCTTCAATAGCTAGTTTATGAGCTGAACATCTCATCCTTGTTAATGCAATTCGGTGATTGTCATTCTTTATACAGTTCAGATATTTTTCCATACCAATAGTATGTTTGAATGTTCTATAAGTACTCAATTTTGGAAGATTGTCTAAGGAAGAATACCAACTCTGATAATATTGATCATGCAGCCTTTCTATGACGTTATTCATTTGTGTAATTGATATCGGTCCCTCGCTATCCCATAGATAGGTAAAACCAAGATTGTTTAACAATACTCTAACATTATTGACCCAGATATCATTTGTTTCTCTTTGATGCATGAAAGCTTTATGTACCAAGCTACCAGGAGTATTATTAATTTTACACCAATATTTTAAAATTCGTTCTTTTCTTAAAATATCTAGTGGAATCTTTCCTAACTTTCCATATACAGTTGCATTCGTGGTCTGTGGTCTTACATGAAGTACTTGCTTTAGAAATTTAATATAGACTTTTTCTATATCTGGTGATTTATGGAACCCCCATATTTCTGCACCATAATTAAGTATTGGTATGATCATTGTATCAAATAGTTTAATTTTTTCATTTACATTTAGTAATAGCGGTAGTGTTGTTGCAATGCGATTTGTAAAAACTCACATAGGCTTTGCCTATATTATGAGATAATTATTTTGTCATTTATGAACCAATCAAGCAAATGAATACTGATTTTTGTGCCAACACTCGATTTTAAGGACTGATTTTGGGTGAGATCCATGAGCACGATAGGCTGATTATGCTTGTTTCAAAAGTGATATGAAGGTGTTTGGTGACAATAATGCTAACTCAGCCAAAACTGACACAAATGCATCATGGAACAGCGTAAGGCAAAAATAGACAGGCTGTCAACCCTACATATCTCCACCAGGTCATGTACTGGAGTAACGCCTTCCATCATTACTTTCAGTACTTTGATTATATATCTTGCGACGAACATTTGTGTAGTCATCTACCTTCACAAATATAAAATCACCTCCCCTTGATAAGGGGAAAGGGGTGAAATCTAGGATGCCTGCCATAAATTGCTGTACCACTAACTATCAATTTTCTAACGAGGTAGTTATATATAAAGATATAATAAGGATTATCTGCATGGAAAGTGTTCATAAAAAAGTGTGCATCAAATTGGATGGGATAAGTGACCAGTCAGAGGTCAAGGTCAATGTCATTTCAAGGTCAATCTGCTACAAACGCTAAAGAATGAATTTTAGTCTATACTTTCATTGGTTCAAGATATATTTTACATTGTATTAGGCTATTAAAGCATGAAAGTAGTTGGTAAGTGTATTTTTCTTTATTATAATGCAAATTTTAAGTCAGAATGTTGAAAGTGTGTGAAAACAGCCAGTTTTACTCAAGTACATCGTGTCCAAGAGCTGATTGTGATAACTATTATTTTCTGTTGTAGCATTAGAATTTTCATTGGTATAACTAAATGTTTGTGTGAATATTATGAATTGAATAAGGTTTATTAAATTGTCTGCAATAATGACCATTTTAAGGACAAGGTCAATGCCATTTCAAGGTCAAATTACAGGAAAGAAAGATCATTACGCTATATTTTCATTGATATTAGATATTTTTCACATTTTCTAAAGCTATTAAAGCATGAAAATAGTTGGTATAACATACAACACTAACCAATTAAGATTCAATGGCGTTCAGGTTACAAAAATACACAGTTACATAGCAATGGAATGGCTAGATATTTGTCTTGTAGTGTTCGCTTAGAGTAAAACAATATTTAGTATGCTGTATGTGTGCTTAGAACATTGTTGGGTGAGTACTGTGGTAACTCATAGAACGAGGATGAATATTCCAACCCTGTAGGTTGCCCATAGAGCCTATGATATTTGTTCAGTACATTGATGAACATCACATAGTTCCAAAACTGACTACTGTCATGAGGTCGTTGATGACTGTTCAGGCTTGCTCCTACAATTATGGTAGTGAATGATTGAATGGCTGTTAACAGTTCTGTATATTCAATTCGACCTTGTGTGCTTGTTGTTTGCAGTGTAACCACTGATGATTTCTCTTTAATAACTATTCTTAACACCCAATGAGTCCATAAAATAATCAAGGCCTAAGGAATTTGATACATAAACTGTTGCCAACACTGGCTAGTACCAGGTCGGGCCAATGATAATCCCTGCACTGATAAGTCCCCTATTGACATTACATTAGTGGTTCCCAACACAGATATGTGCTTAAGATGAATGCTCCGTGTAATGATGATACCTTTCAGCATACAGCATGACAGTTCCCCAACATTATTGAATATACTATAATAGTACCTTGTGATTGTTCCCTGCACTGATTAGTCATCGATATAGTATAATTATCAACACTTACAAGTCCCCAACGGGACTAGGATAAGTGGTATCAGCTCTGATGTGTCCCCTATATGACATAGGACGGATGTAACCAACGCTGATGAGTTGCATATACAGTGCATATGGCAACTTCTGCAAGCACTGATGAGTCTCCCATAAGACCTTCATTGATGGTTCCATACACCAATGAGTCCGAGAGGACCCTTGATTACAGCTTTCAACACTGGAGAGTCCTTCATATGCATGTACACTAATATGATGTAACATTACTGATAAGTCTTCCATGGGCCCTTATATGTCTGCTGTCAACATTCCCGAATCACATAGGGTCTACGTGTAAGACAAGTACATCAGAGGATTTTGCATGACTGTTTCCAACTCTGATGAGTCATTTATAGATCATTATAGTTTTCTTCCAGTACACGTGAGTCTGACAAAAGGGTCTAATTAAAACAACTGCGCATGACCACTTCAACGATGGTGCTGCGTACATAGACCATTATATGTCTGCTGAAAACATTGTAGAGTTTCTCTTATGACTTAAGACAACTGCATCAAACACAGGTCAGTCGCCGAGAAGAGATTGAATAACTTCTCCCAGCAAGGCCGAGTCCCCAACATAATGCATTCATTATTTGTTCCTAACACTGATGGTCACTGTAGACCCAAATATGACTGCTGTCAATGCCGATGAGTTAACTGCAGGGCTTAATACGACTGTCTCAAGTGAATCAACGCTTATCAAGCATTCCTTAGGGCTTCGTATAATCTATTGAGCATTGACGAGATCCTCATATGACCTTCATTGATTGTTTCATACACTAGTTGGTCTATAGAGAGCCTTGGATGGCTACCTCTCAAAACACTGGTGAGTTCACCTAAGGGTATATGATGACTTCTCTAAACCCTTGTGAGTCCTTTTAAGTGTGACTGTTCCATACACTAGTAAGTCCTCATATGGGAATATGCTCAATTCCCAGAGGCTCTATTTGGACGGATGCAAACACTGGTGTGTTCCTTATGGAAACTACAAATAGGTTTTTGGACGACTATTTTCAAGGGGGTGACCTATGATGACGGTTCACTGCACTATTGTGTCCCTAATATAACATAAGGTGGCAGTTATCTATTCTACGGAAAGGCCAATAGTACATAAGATGACAGTTGTCTACATTGGTGAGTCCTACTTAGTACCTAAGATCTAAGATAACAGTTCCTTACCTATGTGGAATAAAGGATGACTGTTTCTTATGCCCAGGGTGGGACATATGGTGACCATTGTGTCAATGGTTTTTTCCCTGATACTTACTATCAATGGCAGTCTCCAACACTGGTGAGTCCCCCATATTACTGATGATGATAGTTCCCAATAATACCTAGGGTGACAGTTCCCAACATTGATGAGTCCCTTGTCAGGTCAATTATGACTGTTTCAAACTGAAGAACGACATAGGGCATTGGATGGGCATTTCCAACATACATGAGTTCTACATAACGTAAATATTTAGAGCTCTAATAAAATAGATATACTTAAAACGTTGACCTTTAAAGACATGCACCTTGACCTTCAATTGGTCATTGTTTGATTCTATTTTTAAGTTCACTATATTTAATAATACTAAGTATTTATTTATATCATTGGTAAGACTAAGTAAGCTTTTCACATTTTGACCTCGAAATGACCTTGACCTTGGCTTTCATATGGTCACTGTTGTGAGTAAATGTGAAGGAAACTAATGAACATTTTCATTCCAAATATGTATCCTTATATCTACATATTTAATTACAAAAGTGATATCAAACAAATAATGGTATCGAATCCAAAACGTCTTGGATACCATATACTTGATTGTGTTTTACTTGTAAAGTACCACCGGTATGACGGGGAGCGATAGTTAATGATAAAGTCAATAAATCGCAGGCTTAGAATGAGAAGGTCGTAAGTACAAAATCGATATTTTGAGAAAACAAGAAAAAACTGTCTGAAAGTTACTCTTTACATCTTCATTTTGGTCAACATGACAAGTTCCTATTTTTATGAAAATAGGCCCATAAGAAGCGCCTTATGATGAAGAATTCAAATTGTATGAGTCGTATAAGGTCGTAAGTAGTAGTTACGACCTTCTCATTCTAAGCCACCGAAATGTATGTATTAACTATTTGTCCAAACGATTCAATCATAGTGATAACCGATCGTGAAAACAAACAAAATAAATTTTATCTCGTTGGGATATTTCAAGCGTACCCTCTAACAATGGAACTAGTGAATATTGAATGTCCCAGTCCGCCAATAGTTAGTCCCCCAAATGAGCCGTTGGTTAGAACGGAGAGTGGAGTACATTCTAGCTCCATTCCACAAACGTCTCCAGTACAGTCTTACTTCTAATCTACTATAGTGTAGGGTACCATCCTTATCACGATGAAACACGCTTACAGACTGATCACGTAGTTTTGGTAGCAATACTATATTAAAATGTCCACCATCGTATACATCAATTTGTTAAGTATCATATACACCCGTTGTTTTTGTATTTGCACTAAAGTTAGAACTAACAATTTACATTTAAGCACGTGAATCGATTTGAGCGTTTTTATGACTGAACAATCCCACTAATGCTGTAAACATATATCGAGTATAATCAATGTTGCTTTATCCTTAAGATTCCAATTCCCTGGATGTAGCGTTGTTAGACGCTGGCATTTACTATTATCGTGCAATATACATGTACATGAAATACGAGTTTTTAAGGTATCGAATGGTGTTATTGTGTTGGTGTATGGTGCTGAGCTTTGACCAAAACACCATGATTCGAACATTGTCGCCAGGAAAGTTATGTGGGATACATTTTGTCCAAAATCATTTTACACGTAAATGACAAACTGTCATGTTCCGATTATTTCTATTGTAGAATGAACATGTGTTCCATGCTGTTAGTAATAACAAACAACAGCACATGTAATGAAACGGGCTGATCTCACGATGCTTAACGAATTTGAACTTCTTGGTAAGGTCGTAGATAATTCTCAAATAGCAGTCTGTTCTTACACTATAAATATCTGAATGATAATGTATTGTCTTATCAGAGGTGAAAATAATTATCGCATAACAATTCTGATGTAGTGTTTGTGGTGGTTAAAGACGATTGTCTCCCTTTTATTTTTGTTTGTTTTTGCGCTTGTGAACACCGACATTTCGGAGTTTTGCATGTAATATTTACGAAAATACTTCTTTGGTAGTTACAATGGATACTCCCAACTTTATTGAAAACCATATTTTTTGTTATTCGGTTTGTCCAAGTCATGTATAGTCATCTATCTACCCAATGTGTACTATTATTAACCAAATAGTCACTTTTTGGCATGTTTTAATATTCCGTGTTATTTCACTTATGGGTCTAACATGACAAAACTACCCTTCTTGTGACGAGAATTACTGATTATCTTCACAAGACCGATACACCAATGTTTCTTCAACTTCTTCTTTTCCCCTTCAAAAAACAAGACGCAACATCCTCTACGGAATTAGCAATTTCGGCTGCAACCATCATATTGCAAATATCCATAAAATGATTGTATATGATGCCTGACATATTACTTTTCACTACTCAAAAGAAATATTTCATTTATATCGCGTTATATTGAAGATATCGCCCATTCAGCACTGTTCAAATATAAGAGGGGCACCTCTCGTAAATTGAAGGTTCAAATCCCGATGGAAGCTGGTTTAGAAAAGATGTGGACGGTCGGTAAGTGAGTTTGCTAAAATAGCAACCCGGTGATCTAGTTTGAATCCTGATGATATTTGAGTTTCAAGTCACAACTTAAGATCGTATTACTCAAATGCGAATCAGGCTTTTTGTTGCTTACATTGCAATTGGTGTATTCGTATTAGCTATGGATTATGTACAAAGTAAATGGTACATTTCGTTTTAGAGATATTATTCTAACTACTAGAATAGAAAATAAGGTATGACACTTTTCAAAATACTTTTTGAACATTCCACTTAGTGTGAATTATTCGTATCGTATACCGGTTCACTAGATAAATAAATGATTTCTGTACCAACAAATTTGCACTTTTGCATTTTTGATAAATATTGCTCCCAACCCTGCACTAAAATAGCAACAGTAACCAGGTGTTGGCAATGCCTCGATCTGAATTAGATTGGACTGAAACAGTCATAAGTGTTTAACCACCGGGTTTTGTTCCCGCCTCTTTAGGTAATGACATCCGGCTTCATACGACAGAACGTGATACATGTACCCATGTGCTATATACCCTAGCTAATTCCAAATGGACTCCATAGGTTTTTTAACGCCCCCGATGTACACCAAACAACTTCAATAGTTGATATCCGGAACTCTGTGCAATGTGGTTTTCCCCTTAATTTATTTGCAGGTACAAACAAATCTGGCCTAGTTATACTGGTTTTGCATTCATATGCAAAAACAACTTACCCCAACTCTATTGTCCAGATATGAATATTCAATAGCCTCAATGATTATAACGGTAAAACTTTATTTGTACCTACAGATTAGTGGAGATCCGGAGTAGGTCTATTACCAACCGGTTGTACATGATTAATTACTAGCAGAAGGGGTCATTCGGCGATGACGTCTATGAAACATGAATACATTGTTTTCAGTATGTGGTTGACGTCATTGAAACATTGATACATTGTATTCAGTATGTGGTTGACGTCATTGAAACATGGGTACATTGTATTCAATATGTCGTTGACGTCATTGAAACATGGATATATTGTATTCAATATGTCGTTGACGTCTTTGAAACATTTATACATTGTATTCAATATGTCGTTGACGTAATTGAAAAATGGATACATTGTATACAGCATGTCGTTGACGTCATTGAAACAATGATAAATTGTATTAAGTATGTTGTTGACGTGATTGGAACATGGATACATTGTATTCAGTAGGTCATTGACGTCATTGGAACATTTATACATTGTATTCAATATGTCGTTGACGTCATTGAAACATGGGTACATTGTATTCAATATGTCGTTGACGTCATTGGAACATGGATACACTGTATTTAATATGTCGTTGACGTCTTTGAAACATTTATACATTGTATTCAATATGTCGTTGACGTCATTGAAACATGGATACATTGTATTCAATATGACGTTGACGTCATTGAAACATGGATACATTGTATTCAATATATCGTTGACGTCATTGAAACATGGGTACATTGTATTCAATATATCGTTGACGTCATTTGAACATGGATACATTGTATTCAGTATGTCGTTGACGTCATTGAAACATGGATACATTGTATTCAATATGTCGTTGACGTCATTGAAACATTGATATATTGTATTCATTATTCCATTGACGTCCATGAAACATGGATACATTGTATTCAGTATAACATTGATGTGAGAATAATAATATATTGTACGCGGGGTGTTCCACAATTAATAGGACTTTTTTAATAGCAGTGCGGAAAATCAGATATTTAGAAAAAAACTAGTTTGCTATAATAATCTTCCATCTATCACCGATTAATATGTAAAATATCAAAGCAATTAGTTGAAAGTAAAAATATATTTCACATTGAATAGATTAGGTACCACGCAGGCGGGTCGCACTGTGACATTCTGATGATTTTCGCATTTCTTACACATTTATTTTAATAGAAATACACATTTCGTAGTTTTCATATATAGTCACCCTGGCATTCAAAAAATATCTGATGTCGCTGTTCCCATTGTTTAATAATGTCTCAGTTCCCCTGAATACAAAAAGTGGCAACAGTGATGTAAGACATGGCTTTGACAGTGCTACATATGTCAATGTACGAACGGTGTCTAATAATTATAGAATAATACATGGCTGAGCAGTGCCTTTGAGTGATAATCGCCCCGGTAGGCTGATAACGGTATTATCACAGACCTACCGGGGCGATTATCACTCAAAGGTACTGCTAAGCCATCTATTGTTCTGTATAATATTTATGTTGCAGCTTTTCATTAAAACAACACATTAAAAACTTAAAGGTCTAGTACATAGGTCATGTATATTTCATCGGAGGTTGACACAAAATATATTTTAAATATGCTATTCTGCTTTTCCGAAGCCATCAACCGTGTTTGTAAGTGATTCTGGTAGAAATAGGCCTACGCTCAGCGGCCGACGCTAAAATGACGTAACATTGCGCGTGAATGTTTTCCAAGGGCGATTATTTTTGATAATCGCCCCGGTAGCGCGTGGCGGCGGGGCAAAAAGCTGATAATACTTTTGAAAGGCCGATAATGCTATTTTAATGCAAATTTGTTACTATTTATAGTAACATAAGTATTATCGTCAAATAACCTTTCCGTGTTCACTTGTTATAAAAATGTAGCTCATATCTCTGCTATCTGTAAACATTTTGAGTAAAGGTAACGCCAATAGCCACTTGGCGTCACTACCTTTTGCTTATTTGATAATTCCAATGGTTTGCATTGTTGGTTTTCCAATTGTTTAGCACTATTCAACAATTGCACGGTTTATAGTTTTTGACGTTGACGTCATTTCGTTCATGATGCACATTGGTAGGCCTACTTATAATTGGCTGGTTGCTTCATAAGTTTGCATGCACACATCAGGGATATCAATGTAATACCACGCATATAGGCGCTATTATAAATTTTATGAAGAGGTTACAGAGATATTCACATCGTTAATAAGGATGGTAATGTTAAATAGCACTGCGACCCGCCTTGGCGTTGTATGGTCTCTATGACCATGGTTTGTACGAGAATCACCAATAATAACGACAAGCTACCAGTATTTAGAGCAAAACTAACTTGGCATATTAGACAAATTTCATTAAAGTGTTGAGATGAAGTTATGAGAACAGTCTTATTCTTTCTAGAACAGCCCTCGTAAAAGTCGTGCGCTACGGTAACGACACTTAATACACTTGTTACTATATATAGTAACAAAAATGAGCCAATTTCAGGCTGATTATGACCATCACGTGATTGATTATCGCCTATCGGCCCGGTCCGCAATCTCATAATCGTAATCGGCCCGTTGAACGGACGCACGTTACGTTATCCAGGTTAAACATGACGTCACGTCAGAGTCATAATGACGTCACGTTGGAGCTAAAATGACGTTACGTTGAAATTGCTTTGACAATTTTATGAATGTACAAGATTTTCATCATAAATGACTGTAGATCTCCATGAAATTTACTAAACGTGAGTTGTTGTTACTCCTATTGAGTTTTTGAATTGAACAATTGTATTAAAGACTTTAATACACATCAGAATCTGGCCGGAAGTTGATAATCGGCCCGGCATGAATAATCACCCTCGGGCTAAAGCCCTCGCGGTGATTATTAATTTTCCAGGCCGATTATCGCCTTCCAGCCCGGCTATGTCGTGTATTAACCTCTTAATAAACGTTGAACATATGAATAAACTCAAACTTTGATCATCTTTATTATCCAACCGTGAAGAACATGATATTTATGTACTATTTTATGTACATGATTAAGAAAAATGAATATGTACTGGACACATGAAGAGTACGATATTAAGTTCAAAAAATAATTATTTCATATCGTGCGATGAAAAATATATCATATTTAATTGATACTAATCTACTTAAGGTCGATTGTGAACAAGTTTTTCCAGCTTGTTTTAATCACTCTCGATACCCCATTCCTGATTCTACGAGGGTTTGAGAGTAGAGAGAATCCAGTTTCCCTTATGCTGAGCGTCTAGCAAAGGCATTCCTGGTACCATTTCTATTTGTCTTTGTTATGACGCGGCATGGGAATGAACTCGTGACCTCCAAAACTCGAAGCGAACGCTCAACCACTAGGTTATCGATAAGACAGTATACACTACATATCAATCGCAATATATCAAATATACATACAACGTATACATACAATACATACATATATACAAATTATAATGAATGGCATATACACTGAAGTTTTCCAGCCGCCACATTAGTATCAAAACAAGTTTTTTCAATAAGTTAATACTGTAGCAAACAGACATTCAAAAGTCACATAGAAACAGCGGCATCTACAGCATCATTTACTAAGTAAAAAGTAAAGAAATACAGTTCATGACATTAATAGACATGAAGTGACATTGCCTTCAATGTCATCACATTATTGATGCTGTTTATTGTCGACACATCGTTGCTTCATTGTACATAGTGTACATGTGTATATGTCTCCTAATTAGTTAAATACTGTACGCTAAGTTGTTTTGTATTTCAGTAAAACTGAAAACCATTAATAATCAAATCTATAGATAATGTATCATCACTATAAACAAATCTCAAATTTTAATTACAAGATGCTAATTAATTAGAGATGACGCACTGGTAACTTGTCATATTGTCTTTCGTATCGCGTTATAAATGTTGTATTATCAGTGTTCATGACGTACATGTCCACTATGATCATCACTATAAACAAATCTCAAATTTTAATTATTACAAGATGCTAATTAATTAGAGATGACGCACTGGTTACAAGTCATATTGTTTTTCGTATCGCGTAATACGTATTGTATTATCAATGTTCACGACGTACATGTCCTCTATGATAACACATACTTAGACTAACTGGAACACTCGGAGACTCTTTGAGAAGTAACTAAATAACAAACGACAATTCTGTCTATCATAACACATCGACCACGCTTCAGATATCATGTCGTTACTGGAAACAAGTTCACCCAGACTGTTGCCACCTCTATCAAACATAACTACATTCTTAGAGTTATACCCTGCTACAAGTACGATATCATCCTCTGTGATACATACACATCTTACTGCATTCAGTCGTTGATCACGTAATTCACTGATAACATCACCATTCTTGTCGAATACGATCACCCTATCCTCCCCTGCTGCAACATACACTTTGCTATCACCATTACTCACCGCTATATGTTTAGGGTTGTACTCAGGGAATAGTTTACGACTCTGAGAATCAGTTTCTATTTTCTTCACTAAACTACCTGATAGAGAGTTCACATATACAGCTTTATCTCCGGGTATCCACAACTGATTACTACAACACGCCATACCACTTGCTCCTCGCTTGAAACCAATTAAGGAAACCATTCGTTGGTACTTGAGCGAGTTACTTACTGAAATGAAATGTACCGTATTATCTTTAAGTCGTACAGCTACTTCAGTAGGTGACACGGAACAAAGTCCGAATGGTTCATCTTTTAAATCCAACCATTCCTTTACTTTGAGTTGATCATCAAGTCTCTTCAGTTTTTTGTTGCTGCAGTCAGTCAGTAGAATCGTTCCATCGGGAAGCTGACACATGTTGTTTATGTCACATTCCTGTGTGTCAGACTTTACTATAACGTTTATATCTGTTCTAGATGTCACGGTGTACTTACTACGTTGTACTGATACTGGTTGGCTATCTCCTCGGATAATTTTCCCCATACGGTCAGACTTCTCAATAACATCACAGAGTGCAGCATTGGGTTCAAATTTCAGTGTCGGATGTTTCAATGCATTCGCCTTCCTCAGAAAGTTATTTGCATCTTTAAGGACAACTTGACCTAACTTCTCAGTGATAAACTTTTGTTTACCATCTAGGTGAGATGTCAGGTCTGGCTTACTGTTGTCGGAGGAAACAATCAGTGCATCTACGGTTGTAATATCGACACCAATGTCATTCCCCAACATCTTCACCTCTTTATCAAGCTCAGCAATAATCTTCTGTTCTAGTGCATCAAGTTGTTTATTGAACTTCTTTCTCAATGTTTTGATTTCGTCCAGTAGACTGGCTTTCATTTTCTTTAGTTGCTTTAGGTCTTTGGACTTTTCCAACTTTGTTGTATGTAACTGGTGACTTACGCGGGTTATGTCGGTTACGAGTGATTGTAACTTAGACATGCTGGATTGATGCGCAACATCCGCAATATCTTTCACATCCGAACATGATCTGAAACATACATCAAACACGCTGTTCAATAACGACAATATAAAACCTAGTATAAGAAAGTACTTAAGAATTACAGTGAGTACAAACTTTCGCGGTTCTAAGTCTCCGACGGTATTTGTTCTTATTAATAGTTTAAGGTACTTGAACACGTTCCTCGGGAAAAAATAAATGTCAGCCGATATTCTTGAATATTTCTCGATATTTGCCATCTGATATTAACTTTTTATTGGATATGTAAACTTCGTGCAAATCATGTTTTGAATAATACCATTTACATTATAGTGATACCTTATGAATTGGGGCTAGTAATGTGAGAATAACTTTACATCGCTTCTAAAACGAAAATAGCGGTATTATTTTCTTCATCGA
Organism: Spisula subtruncata; assembly: GCA_963678985.1. Classification (NCBI taxonomy): domain Eukaryota; kingdom Metazoa; phylum Mollusca; class Bivalvia; order Venerida; family Mactridae; genus Spisula; species Spisula subtruncata. Next base: position 32,197,762 of record OY787673.1, on the reverse strand, counting down.
ATACCAGTTGAAGGAAAATAGCAAATGCTTTCCACGAAATACCGCTATAGGATCTGTTTCAGCAGCTTGACTGTTATATCACCAGCGACATATTCATAACCTGAATATATTTCTAAACGGTCTTTCTTCAAATGATGCTTAACATAATGGCCAAGATCTACCATCTGCGAACTCCGCGATTTAATTCGCTCGAAAAAATCGTTGTTTACAGTAAGATAACTAGGTTTATATAAGGTCACTTTGTATGTTCGAATAAATGCAGGTTGGTAACTTGTTTAGAATACTTTTTAGATAAGATAAGACGATTATTAAAGCATTCAACTGTATAATTATATACTCATATATAATATCGTTGAGTAGTGTAAAAAAGGTATGAGAAATCCGACAGATAACACTCGACCCAACCAGCCGAGCACAGAAATCAGAAACACCACGACACAACTATTCAAAACACTAAGGACAGTGACCAGGTCTGTGGGGTGATTCACAGACCCACATCAAACTAATAAACGGGGAAAATAAATGGCGTTACCCTTGTTACTCAAACTATTATCAAATCCTACAACGGTTAACCACCACTGTCAGTTCGATCTACGTACACCCGCCAAATGAATAAAGACATCATTAAATACTTCACCATATCAACTCAGATGAAGATGTTTTATATACAAAGAATCTACCACGAGTTTTCTTTTGAGATCATGATTTCTTAAACGCGTGTAGAAAAAACAGTTATTAAGCGAGCCTCTGGCGAACTTAATAACTTTTTGTAACGAATTTAAGAATTGTTGATCTCAAAAGAATACGAGTGGAATATGCTTTTTACCATATAAAAAATATGTTTTGTACCAACAATAAGCGATTCAATTCAGAAAAACGTAGACTTATTTTGTAACCTACCCTGATTTCAGTATTTCTGAAATCAGTAAAAGTTCAATTAAAAAATTTAGCAGAGAAATCGTCATGACATTTGCGATGAAACTTCTATAATTGTTACTGTACTTGATGCATATTAGAAAACCGTATGTTGTTCTACGACTTTTAACGTTAAACATATTTGTTTAAAAAAGCATATATCTTACAAAGTATATAATAAACTTTACTGTTGGATTCCTAGCATGCGTAATATCATTAAATGCAAAGTTTTATGCTTTTTAACCAAAAATCTCTCGGTAAAATATATTTTTCAATTTTTAGGTGTTGTCCCTAAATCTAAGAATATCTTAAAAACAAGCCGAGCAAAACTGATGGAAATTTTCTAAATGATTGGCATAACTCTGATCTTCATAAAAATAAAAGTTTTTATATACCTTGTATAGAAAAATCAAAAAGAACGAATGTCCTTAAACAATTTATCATCTTAATCGTTATTAATAGTTATACATTTCATCAATGATGTACCTACCTATGTTCCTTGGCGATACATCGGCAACAATACACCATATCATGTGTACCACAATGCATCTCGATATCCTGGTCCGGATGATAATGGCATTTAGCAACAACCGGAACTGGAATGGTGGTTGATGGAGCTGTTTTTGCTTGGCTCATTGAGGCAACGCTAACTAATTGATGTGATTTCATGTTGCGGACGTGATATCGTCCGCACGTGTTACACAGAAACTGCTGGCAGTTTTTACAAAAGTCAGTCGCTTCTTGTGTCCTACCATCGTCACGGCATTGAGAACAAGCGTGGTCAAAAAGCGCTTCCGATCCACCTTTCAGTGTCCTAGATAGATCACCTTCAGCCATTGTCTGTAATATACCATCATATATAATTGTGAATGTAGTAATAGTAATAATAATTAGAATTTACAATTCAGTGAATACTGTATGCAGGGTGGACATACCGTATCATATTTGACTAAGTAGGCAAGTAAAATGTATAGTAATAGTTTGGGGTTTATACGTTTTGGAAACATAATTTATTATGGCTAACTTAGTGTTAAAATTATTTTAAAACATGAGAAAAACTATCATTTTGTATTACCGTAATATATGTGTCGGATATCATACGCGTGCCGATAACGAGTGTGGAATAATCTGGCCGCCGCCAATAAACAAATTTCATCATAATTTGTCCGAGCGACCACCATACAGACTGGAAGCAATAGGTTGTCTATCATGGTCACAATATGGTATCGGAAGGTCTAAATATATAAAGTCGGGTAAATATAATATTGGTGAATATTGTCTTACAGTAATTACTACAATGTTTTCTATCAGATACACAAAGTTCACAAAAATAATGTTCTTATATATTTGTATTCCTTTTTTATACAGTAACATGTGCTCTTGATTTGTTTCGGTTTAAATGCAATTAAGGAACATAATAAATAATAGCATTTTGTAAATACCAAAGTATCAATTACTATGTTTTCAACCGCTTCAGACGTGTGGAATTGTCAGTTATTATACGATTAATGTCATGATTAATTTCATGCAGAATGATATTAAATGATTTTGGAAGTATGGGATATAGGGGATCACTCAAGGGTTTAGACTTATCCGTGGTAGGAATCTATTTATTGTTTGCATGATTATTTGCTACCATATAAGAATAACATACCAATATATAGCATCTGTAGTTCATTGATTTGTTTGTCAATCTATGTGATCCGCTATACCAAAATTGAAATCATCGACGGACTGTACATTTCATACACATTATCATATCGACATATGCATTTGATTATTTGTATATACGTGATGGGAAGTAACTGCTTCGGAGAGTTTGTAAACATTGACCTGTGTTAACACGGATTGCTTCCCTTCTATTTGTTAAACCGAAACTACTTTAAATAATTATGTTGCATTTCTTGATGAAATTGAAATTAACTTTGTACGAGGCATTTTCAGTGTGGTTTATGTTACTATGCTGCCTTCCGTTTCCGATTTCCTCATATCTTTAACATCAATATAACGTATTTAGTACATTTAATTATCTACTGGCTATGTGAAATATATCTAGTACTACACTTAAGAGACTATGCGGTGTCCGAACAACTTCAATTTGTTAATGCAGAAATGTTGAGTATTTATAAATTTACCCGATCAACATAATATCAAACAGTGACAATGAAATAAACGTTAATGAAATCAGTGATGTACAATAATGACAATAACACCATAATCACAAATATATATTACATTTTACCTGAATCGTTCCTTAATTTGTCAAATCGCAATGGCTACTTCTCAAATATGGCGTCTAGTTTCGGTTTCGCGACCGATTTAACAACATACAAATGAGCACAGGTCCCTGTACTTAAATAAATAAATGTAAACGTAGATCAGGCTTGATAATTGCTAGGATTTGTGGCTTAAACTACATTGATTGTGTATATGATAGACTTCTATGAACACAAATGAATGGGTATCATATTACAAAAGTTGATATAAATTTATTAGGTGCATTTAATACAGTGTAACCGCATATAGTAAATGAAGCTAACATAATTGACCGTTTAACATTCATAATTCAATATTCTCAGTTGTTACAGTCACAAGCGCTTAAGGCTATGTATTTGTTTTGGGTTTTGAAAACGTGAACTCCTTTCTATTTTCAGTTTCTTTAACTCACGAGTAATAAGTTAATAAATGCATATCTTTCAGGTAGTACATTTGTATATAAACAGTGTAGCGTTTTTTTCGGCGGGGCTCTGATGTTTTATCATTTCTTTGTCGCATGTATAGATACATGCACAGGGTAGTTGTGTTGTTGTGTTTCTAATTTCTGTGCACAACTGGTTGAGTTGAGTGCTACCTTCCCTGTATGATTTTCTCTTACATTTTTGGTATTAAAATTATATTAAAATAAGAAACACTTTCATTTTCTATTACCGTAATATAAGTGTCGGGAGTTTCTTCGCTTAAATATTGATTTCATATGCGTGCCGATAACGAGTATGGAATAATCTGACCGCCAAAAAAGCTCATCATAATTTGTCCATAGCAAACACCATACAGACTGGAAGCAATGGGTTGTTAAACATTGTCATTATATGGTATCGGAAGCTATTAATCCGGGTTAATGCATCATTGATGAAAAGTTTCGTACATATATTACTACAATGCTGTCTATCAGATACAAAAGCATGGTTCTTATTTATTTGTACATGTATTTTGTTTGTTATACCGTAACATGTGAACCTTATTTGGTTGGATTTAAATGCGATAAAGGAACATTTTATAGCATAGTGTCTACAGCTATGTTTTTGAATAATCGCTTTAGAATAACGTGTGGAACTGTCATTTAATAAACGATTAATTTCATGAATAGTGCCATTACATAATTTTGGACCGTATAACGCACATCATAATTGACATTTCGAATGTTTGATTAATAATAAAATCTGGTACACATTTGTCAAAGAACATCTGATCTATTCATAATGGACAGATCTTTCAAAATTAAATGAGAATCGTTTGTCAATATCGAGCCTTCTGTCAGGAAAATTATGTTTGTTTAGGTACCCGAGTTAGCAAAAATAAACTTATAAACCAAGACGGGCCGATAGTCGTAACGTCAAAAGGTGAGGCACGCAAGTGTATCGTTTTTTGACATCGAACAGCCTTTTGTTTAAACGACAGTGCAATGGATAGGAATCCGCACAAAATTAAATCAGCGTATATCAAGATACTACATACAAAAAGTCATACGGGCTTTTTAACAAAAACTATATTCTTACCCAAGCAATAATACGAGTAAATATGAATGGAATATATTGTCGGAATACCCGTCGACGTCATTGTGTAGACGCAAGAAAAAATATATCGTTTTTATTCATTATTCAATCAACTTGATAATCGTTGTTTGTTAAACGGAAAAAAGTACTTTGTGGTTCACTTGTCATTGAAATAACTTCGGATCGACCAAATTTACAAAAGTTTAAAAATTGAACTTTTTTAAAATTCGCTTTTTTGTGTTCATTTTTGTATTTTTGGTCATTTTTTAGACGCAACCACATCTTCAAGAAAACATTTTATGGTATAAAATATATTTTTGGTATAAAATTACTCACGTGTACACAATCATATTTACGTTATTAACCTTAAAAGACAGAAAATCGAAATAACGTCATAAAGAAACAAAAGTCTCGCTTTTTAGCCGTTGTCCTTTTTTCGCTGAATTTTAATTATTTCGATGGAAACGAACGCAACTGACATGACAACATTTTTCAAGCATTTTTTAACCGATGACGGTTTTCCCTGTGAATCCTTTTAGTTGTTATTACAGTAGACTCCGTCAAACCGGAATTCCCATAAAATCGGACGATTTCTTAGGTCTCGTATTTCTTCTTATTTAGTCAACTTAAAAAGCTTCCGCAATACCAGACTCCCAGAACTCCGGATTCCGGACGGCATTTACGGCTTTTGGCCCGGTCCGAAAGGGGTCCGGTTTTCAGGGAGTTTACTGTACTTTATTATAACTTTTACCTTATTGACCCAGTGTTTTAGTTACATGTCTCGCTACGTTTATACGCGAAATAATCACGCAAAATGACGGTTGTTGCATTTTAGTTTATTATTTCCATTTAATGATATAAATAACAGTTTGCTACACCGATTAAAACAATAATTATCGTTGGAAATTGTTTTCTGTTGGTGGCGTTTTCGTGTGTGCCTCATCTCTTGACGTTACGTCATAACGAGTGTGGAATAATCTGGCCGCGAAGAACAAAGTTCATCATAAGTTGTCCGTAGCGAAAAACATACAGACGGGAAGCGATAGGTTGTCTAACATTATCTTTATATGGTATCGGAAGCTGTTTCTCCGTAAATGCATCATTTGTGAAGAGTACAAATATTACTACAAAATTGTCTATCATATACACACAGATTACCAAAATTATGTTCTAATTTGTTTTCCTTTCTATACAGTTGCCTGGTCTCAAAATTGGTTTGGATTTAGAATGCAAATAAAGATAGTGTCTATAAGCTAAGTTTACAACAGCTCCAGAATAACGTGACGTGGTTATTTACAATTTCATGAATAGCGTCACACAATGCACACATCATAATTGACACTCAAAACAAAACAATGACTCTTCACTTATGGTAAAAAAAGCCTTTACTACTTTTCTCCGATTTTCCTGATAACATGCTCATAAGAAGCACTTGATCATGTTAATGTTACATATGCATAAGTCTTATCTGGTCGTAAGTAGTAGTTATTCAACATGTCGCGGGATTGGAATGAGAAGGTCGTAACAATTACGTACGACTTGATGCGATTGCTTCATATTTGACATCTGAAATTTAAGGCACCTCTTATGGGCCTATTTTCATGTTGAACAATATGAAGTTGTAACACCTGATTGCAACATAAGTGAAGAGAAATTTTCAGACAGTTTTTCTTGTGTTCTCAAAATATCGATGTTGTCTTTACGCCGTTCTTATCCTAAGCCAGCGTTGTGCATCTTATTATTATTTTCATACAAGTTGTTATATTGATGACCTTGCATGACTGCTCATTACACACGAGTGGACACAACAATAAAGCCTCGTGTCATATTGTTTTTGTCAACGAGTTTAATAAAACTCGTATGTAATTAGCACGAATGTAAGATTCTATTTATTACATAACCTTAGAGAACACCCATTAACGTTCAAAACGCTGTTGTACGTTACATAGGTTTCATTAACATTTAACGTTACCATCCGCGCGACGTCATGACGACATTTGTATCATACTAACGTCACGGCTCGATTCAAGCACGGTTTGGCTTTCGTTACGTTTCCCTGAACCAACCAACCAACCGACCAACAACCAACCAACCAACCGACCAACTAACCAACCTTCCTTCCTAGAAGGGTTTTTAGAAAGATAATACATTCATCTTATAAACTTCAATTTATCGGATGAGTTGGAGACATAATAACTCTTATAGCTAATTTGTGATAGAAAAATATCGTGTGTTATAAATATTGCTTTGTAATTACTACACCTACAAGTACGAAATTTTGCACGAATAAATGAAATATATCTACCTAATACACACTGAATTTTCAGCAACATCAAGAGTGAGTTAAAAAGTTTTGTTCATAAGTTCTATGTAACATATTTGTAGTTTTGTATGAAATATCAAGTTAGAAGACTTGGTATTTGCAACAGCAAATTTTACGGTCACGTGATACGCCTAACGGTATATTTACGTACTTGCAACCTACATACTATAAAACACGCGAGGTCCGTCTTTGAATCTGACGAAATATATTTTATTGTTGTACTTTGTTTACAAGCGACACGCCTAAAAATATAATCATACGGGCCTCCTTAGTATCGTCTTTATAAAAGCAATGTCAATTCCGTCGATCACGGATTATCACGGTTAAATAATTGATAATAAATCATCAATGGAATACCAGATTACCACCTTGCGTTAAACTGTCCATAAACATGTAATTACAATATATGATAAATAATCAATTTCTTTTAATTGGTGACTTAATATCATGAAAGTTGGAATGGGAGTTGGTAGGAAGTTATTGTAGTTCTTTGTTACTTTTTAACACATAAAATAGAGTAGATTTTTAGAAAACTAAAAAAAACACGATTAGTACAGTCACTGAAGCTAAAAAATATGGTCAACCTCAAACAAATTGTAAAATAGAGTTTCTTTGCATTTTCATCATCTACAGACTATTATCAACTACAAACAAAACGTCAAATATGCGAGTTCAGTGTGGAAAATACAAACAAATCGACATGTTTAAGGTCACTTTTGGTAGCAATTTCAGCATTTTCCTTATTTCATAATACATGGGGAATTTGAAGTTCTCAGAGGTAGTATTCCAGCTCTGAGTTGTGCTAATAACGATCTTTCGTGTTTCATGAGGTTCATACACAGGAATTGTTAACAACCAAAGTCTCGTTTCAGTTCTCTCCTCTGAGATTAGAGACTGGACGATATCTTGGTGAACAAATTGACTCTAGACTCTGTAGACTATGTGATTCTCGGGAAGTGGAAAATGAGTTTCATTTTGTGTTAAAATGTCCACTGTATAATGATATACGACTTACCTATTTCGGTTATATACTCTCTAATAGTGACTTCTCCAATCTCACTGATACCGAACAACTTGCATACCTTATGCTTAACCATGTCAGACAATAAGCCAAATATACTGTAAAATCATATACATTAAGAAGGCGTGTTTTGTTTAACTAGTCGTTCATTTTTTTGTAATTGTTTATATGCTTATTTGTGTGATATAATTATGCTGCTTTATATATGCATTGATGCTTACTTAATAGTAGAAGTTGTTTAATATTCTGTTGATATGTATGTTATTTGCGTTATACATGTACTATTTGCCTCCTCATTATGCATATAGCGAGCTACATGTACTTCATTCCGATAACTAAAATAGTGTATATATTATAAATACGTATATTTATTTCTATAATTATTTCAAATGTGTATTAATATCTCAATATTTATCCGTAGATATAGATATTATATAACTTGGACTATTTGCAATGCTAAACAACAAACAAAAAACGAATTATACACCATTGCTACATGTATGTGATTGATTGACTGAACCTTCTGACATATATACTAGTAAACATATTAACCTTTACATGTTTATTTTAGTTTTGAAACATCAACATGCTTTCATCTCTGTTAACACATTAATCTTACATGTACTTCATTTATACTTTCAAGCGGATTTAAACTACATATTATCATCAAGGTGACTTATAGGCCCAATGGGCCTGGTGCCTCTTTATTTTGTGTATTATAAATGTTTGTAAATATATATGCACATGTCACTATAATAAACTATTTACTTACTTATTATATTTTTGTTATCTATAAACTTCACACATATTTTATTTCATGGTTTGCAGATAACTTGTATAACAAATAGCTGCACCACTTTTAGTGGAGCTTCTGTTCGAAAAAGTGAATAAGTTGAAATGAATTTGGGGCGCCCCACGGGGTGAGGCTCCAAGAGGGAATTGTCAAGTATTAATAACATATTTATTACGCAATATAATGAACCGAAAAGTTGTTGATTTTGTGTGTAAGATTAAATTTTATTCCATTCGTGATCACCTCAATCTTTATTTTAAAATATTGATTTCGGTGATCACTCGGTGAAATAAAACTCGATATTACACCGAAAGCAACTAATATTTTTGAAATCGAAACTACTTTTAATATATAAAACATTTGTTTTGATCGTCTTAATTAAATTGATAACAACCAAAGACGTTCATACACTGGATAGGAAAGTAGAGTATTTCTTAGAGCATTTCTGATTAGCTGACCCGAGATTATCAGTCACGTGATCCACCTACGTCACGCGATTGAAGAATACGCTATCCGCCATCTTGGATTTTTCGGATGAAAGAAGATTTTTGTTCGTTTTAGATAAGAGGTTTTAATGTTTAATCCTCCGTCGAATTGGACAAATGTGGGCATTTACTGACCCTAAAAAATGTATTCTATGTTTAAGTTACAATATTTTGTATGATACGTCCACTATATTAAAATAAACCTCAGATTTGTGCGAGTTATCGAAATGGAGTTTTCGAACCGACAAATCGGCCCGCAACAAATTATGCGGTTTGTTTTTTATTCTTTTAGAGCTATTCGTACACGCTATTTTTATGGAATATTATTTTTTGTAATCTTTGGGCTGTCTCAAAAATACTTGTGGTAATGAAACAACTTCGTTTTTCTATTTGATGGGGGTAAAATTGAATTCTTACCCGGGCGTCCAAATCCAAATTTCGTTCGTATTTCTGCTCGTGATCAATGTGTGAAAAACATAATAATTTCCTATTGTAGTCGAAGTTTGGGTGTATAAAACATTTCAAATGACAATAAACATGTTAATACTCTATCAAATAGCCAATTTGTTTCAATAAAAGTCGATTATCTGACATTTAAACCACCTGTCAACTCAATTAAAGATGGCCGTTTTCGTAAACAATATCGGCGGAAATTAACGGAGTTAACCGAACGCGGTAAAATCAAGGTTTAGCGGAAACGGTCGATAATTACCGAAGCGTGCGCAGTGCATTGTGGATCATCCACGATTTTCGGTACAATCGATGACTTTCAAATCCAGTGTATGAACGTCTTTGTAACAACTGTGTAATAGGTGTTTTCAGTAAAACAATGAGTGTTGCTTATTATGTTGTGCGTGTTAACATCAAGTTAACGTACATTTAATGCATGTCACTAATCACTCGCTACGCGAAATATATTTTATACCACGCCCAAAGAAGATACGATATTTGTTCAAATTGATCTCGACATATCATAATCTGTCTAAACGATTTTTGATGGTGTATATATCAGTACAATGAAACATCGGTAATCTGAACAATTTCAATTTGTTAGTGCAGAACTGTTGAGCAGTAATAAATTTACCCGATCAACATAATACCAAACAGTAACAATGACATAAACGTTAATGAAATCAGTGATATACAATAATGACAATAACACCATAATCACAAATATATATAACATTTTACCTGAATCGTTCCTTAATTTGTCAAATCGTTATTGCTTTTTCTCAAATATGGCGTCTAGTTTCGGTTTGGTGACCGACTTAACTACATACACGTAAACTGCATTGATCGTCATTGTGAAATACTTATATCGATGTCAAGGTCATTTAAATGAATAGGTGTCATATTACAAATGTCGATATAAGGGTATAGTGTTCAACATACCTACAATGTAACCGCCTATTGTACAAGAAGTTAATATTATTGACAGTTTTATAATACATTCATAATCTAATATACACACTGGCTTGGCTCTGCTGTAAAACATAATTTACAACAACAAAAGATAACCGAAAACAGCAGACTTAATGTCATACGTCCAACTGCCAACACGATGTTTCCAATAAAGAAGTTTATATTACAATGCATTACATATTTTAATTTACCGTTATAAAACTAGTTTCTAAATTTTTAATTACAAAATATTACCTGGTTGGAGTTGATATCATTATGCACCCTAGACGAAATATGATAAATGTGGCTTTTCCGTTATCTTTCTATGAATCAAATGTGACAAATGTGTGAATTGATCCATGGGAGCTTGTTTGATTTAAAACATAATTCTTATACAAGTGTCAATGAAATTTTAAATATATCCTCATTTATACGTCATGTATGTGCAATTTCAATGAATTTGAAAAACAGATTAGATAGAAATTACTTTTATACACAGTTTACTTTTATTTTGTCACCGAGTGTATTGATTCGATGCAACAGTAAAGCACACTCAGTAAAATATAAATATGTATATAATATGTTCATGTTCTATGGTTTATTAAAAATAGGCCCTTAAGTATTAAATACCAGTCCTCATGATAAGTGGGGCGCCGGTAACAAACGGGATATGTCACAAGATGGAATGAAGGGGGTGTTGTTGAAATGGGTCGAGTGATGGAAATGAATGCGAACTGTGCAAGGAATGTTAATTTAAAAGGGACTCGATACCAACAGAAGCTTTTGAAACGTGAATAATACAGGCTTTATAAGAAATATACTATTATATAAAGGGAACTACTCTTGATACTGATCCGTGTACCATTCGATTTGTAGACTATTTAAACGCGTACTAAAATTAGGTTTTACTTTTAGCGAGAGTGTGCGTGTTATTTTCAAAAGCATTTTATTCTTCAATTGGAACTGTTGGGTACAGTAACAATACTATTATATTGTACTACATTTAAAGAGGCATTCCCTATTACTAGCATTTTTGTCTCTACTATCACATTAAATGAGCTAAATGTACAAAGCACTATCAATTATCATAATTTGACAGAAGAAAATGTGCGCAAATATGTCTCTATAATGTCAAAAATGTGTTTAACTTCGCCAATAATAATTTATCGCTTCCAGCAATTTATTATGATGTGGTCAAAGGGAAACAACTCGTGGCCATTTTAAATATGTTTCCATTCTTTTCTCGGAAATTAGTGGGAGGTTTTGTTAAAGATTTGAGGAGTTTAAGCAATACTGATTCTCATTTGATGTATAATATTTCTGAATCGATTTAAACTATCAAAGTTATAGGGAACGCCTCTTTAAACTTGAAGTTAAACAAAAAAATAAATATCAATAAAGTGAACTTATTGAAGCATAACAGCAATTCCATTGCAAATCTTGCTCGTTCACAAACACAAAAACTATCTAATGATACTTTTTAAGTTTATGTCATTATTACAATATAGGCCTAACTCCAAAGAACAAACACTTATTTAGCTAAAGACTAAAAAGTGTACTTAAAAAGATATTCAAGAAACATTACACTTTTTCTACTTTCGGTTTGCAAGGTCATGAAGTTTTGCATGATGAAAGTTCATAAATATGTTTCATAATCATTTCTTTGTAAGAGTTTGTTCCTTATACTATTGACCAAGTCGCCGATAACAAACTTGGACTTTTAATGTCATGTAGTCTTTGATTGAGAACTAAGCGTGAGTAATTGTTACTTGCATTGAGTTTTGAAATCGAACAATTGTATTAAAGACTTTAAAACACTTCAGAGCCTGGCCGGATGTTGAAAATAGGCCCGGCATGATAATTCACCCTCGGGCAAAGTACCTCCCGGGGATTATAAATTGTCCGGTCCGATTATCACCTTCCGGCCCGGATGTGTCATGTAATAACCTCTTACATGTGTTACCTTAACGACAGTATACTCAATTATTTATCTCAGAAATAATTGCAGTTATTTTATGAATATCTCTGTTTGTAGGTTCTATTTTCACTTGATCGTTTGTTTATGTACATGTACGCACCGCTTGAAATTATCATTTGGCCCTTTCATAATTTATCAGTAGCAAACACCATACAGACTTAAAGCGATAAGTTGTCTAACACGGTCACAATATGGTATCGGAAGGTCTTAATAGATGCAAGGACGGGTAAATATTTTCTTACACACATTAAAATTACTACAGTGGGAATTATATCTCTAACGCGGTATTGGGATCTGTTTCACTTAAAGTACACCCAAACATTTGAAAATCGCACCACTAAAGTTTATTTTGTCAAAATTCATGTGTTGCTAGAATTAATAGTTTACAGAGTTTATTCAATTCACAAATTTTTCATTCCGAATACCTCACCCAAAGAACGTTTTGGATTTTGCATGTTTTTGCACGTGCGGCTCGATCGCCTGAGCCAGAAAGCAACATTACATACATGTAGGCTGTGTCACTGTAATTGTTTCCACATGGCTTCGCACAGTGTTAAAAGAATACCGGATGTTAATAAACAAACAAAAAGTACATAATGGCATTTTCATAACGATTTCTTTCATAATTGTCCATATAAAGGTAAATCATTTTAACTCATGTGTAATGAGTTTTCTCCCGTTTAAGGCCGAATTACCCAATGTGTTGTCTTCAAACTCCTTCATAGAGTTGGTTTGAGGTGTCGTAGACGCGCCACAAGAAATATCCTGACAGTCTGATGCTGATACACAAGACTTCAAGGTTACATAATGCTTGAAATCATCATAGGTTCGTACACTAAGCATATCTGAACTGAACTCAGTCGTATGGCATTAGCCAAACAGCCAAAGCCACATAACATTAATCATTCAAGTTTAGCGTTGCTTAAATGCTGGGAAACATCACGTCGAATATAATTACTATCCTATCACGTAAATTTAGTTTTTCTTGAGGAGGAAAACCCACATGCATACCTTAATGTAGCGGGTTCCTATACTTGCTTTTGAAATTACAACTTTCACTTTAATTGGTCACTCTGTTATCTATTTCATAATTAATTTAAAACTCGTAATAATGGCATAAAAATCAAACAACTCGTTGTGTTTAGACTGATGATTATTAATTAGATAATAAATAACCATAGATTGACGTTTTTCTCACTAAAACTGATATTTCATATGTGGTGCGTTTTTTAAGGGTTTCAGTGTAAACAGGTTGAGTGGGTATAAAATAGTGATATTGGAACAAATGATTATCGTTATCATCGTCATCGTCATTTAAATTGGCTTGTTAAATACATGTGGCCATTAACCTCATTTGACAAAATAGCTCAGTAGTTTGGTCATTGGGAATAATGCCGTTTTGCCAATGCAGACACGAATTCGAGGCTTAGTTGTGTAATAAAACTAAATATTATTTTTTATTATTTTAGACTGACAATCAAATGTGAAACACCAAATTAGCTTGTGAAATATTCATTTATGATTTTCTTAAAATATTATTTTCACATCAGTAAAATAATCATTTTTTCTTATAAATCTAAAATACACATGCATATGCGTTTTATAACATGAACAATTGAAAACTAAATGCTACCGCGATACACAACTTGGCCAATAATTCATTTATGTAAGACAAATAAAACAGTACCTTAATTGTATGTTGTTGCATATACTGTATATGTACATTTAAAAACGTTATTATAATCCATTGTGAAGAAGATCGTGAGAAAATGTTAAGTACGACACTCATAGAAGTATTTGTATACATCACTTCAACAGCCATATCAAATAAAAATAATCACAGATCGCTTGAATGGTACGACGTTTGTTACTGGTAATTTCTGTAAACTTGGTTAAATGGACAAGACAAACATATGATCTATCTAAATCGATGAAATGATCAATAATTTCTGTTTATATTGACATTGCAGATCGCAAATGTAGCTAGATCAATACTAATTGTTAGTGAAGAACTTGTTAGCATTTATTGATTTACCTGACCAACATTATCAACAGTAACAACAACATACACGTAAATGAAAGTAATGATATTGAATAATGACTATTACACCAAAATCACAAACATATCAAACATGTTTACCTGAATATTTCCCTAATATTTCAAAACCTTCCTTTACGATCTTCACAAATATGGCGTCTTGATTCGATTAAGCGACCGATTTTACTACATACGTGGGCCCATCAATAATTTCGTGAACTAATTCTACTGTTTCATAACGCTTTGACATAGCTTATTGAAATTTTGCATGGTCAAAGATAATTTAGTGTCCAATTAATTAAGCATAAAAAGTGATAGATGACGTCACTATTTATGACGTCATAGCAATAATCTAATGTCATGTCATCGGCGTTCGTTATTAAAAATGGCGTCGCCTTGGATGATCGAGTAACGTTTTGTATTAAAGATTTATACATTACTCACGCAATATGCCTTCTACATTCAGAAAATTTTGCATGCAGTTTATATGGACTCTTGGTAATCGAATAGTGCATTTTCATTGTCGAAGAAGTACTTAAACGGCAATAGAGGAGCAAACAAAGACGATAAGCATATTCCCCGACCATTGCTTGTTAAAATTGGCGGTCGGTAAAGTGTATTGACCATAATATTTTGTGACATACAAAGAATAAATTGTAATTACTGTGTCTCTCCGAAAGCTACTGTTATTAGAAACTATTGTAGCAATAATTAAATCTCAGTTGTTATCGGCTATTAAAAGAAAGCTCATGAAACTTCAAATGAATGAAGTTCTGATATACCGTGACAAATCGCCAATCATTAGCCGCAGCGTTGTTTCGGACACAATCTAGGACCTGAATATACAACTGTTATAGCACCCATCCTATAACACAGAATAGACTATAGGCTATCTCTGGCCATTTCCAAAAACTCAAAAATAGCCTGCATGATTAGAGATAAAAGCCCCGAGAGAGGTCGGGTGCGTCATTAACAAAACATTGCGGGAGATGTCACGTGACGACCTGTAACACGTGCTCCAGTAATGGGGGTCGAGCAATGGAATAAATGCAAACTGTGCACGGGATGTTACTTTAATAAGGACTAGAGGCTAAAAGTGTGTAAGGTTATTTATACTCGCAACATAAAATTAGTTCACGAAATTATTGATGGGCCCTCGTACGTACACGTAGACTGCATTGATCGCCGTTGTGAAATACCCCTATCTGATTGCAAGGACAATTGAATGAATATCATATTACACATATTTATATAGTTGTATACAATGCAACTCTGTCTAACCACATATCGTAGATGAAGTTAATATAATTGACCGTTTTACATTCACAATTTTATTTTAATCTAATTTTCCATTTAAAAAGGACTATAATACTAACCAAAACAGTTAACCGAAGGCATATGTGTTTTATAAATATTAATAGAACTATCCGTAGGAATTTTCTGAAACTTAGTCTAAAGTATAATCCATACATTAGAAGGCTGATGATAACATTTCGTTAAAATATTTGATTTGCATCACAGTCAAAACATTTATTTAGTGACACCATATATCAAGATGAAATTCACAAATGTACAGTTAACATGGGCGGTTTTCTTAGGCCCAGATTTTCACAAATGCTTATATCTATTGATCTCACTTGAATATTGATTATTGTTTCATTTTGTCAGCATATTGTTGTTTAAACTTTGTTGTACATATTATGTATGTTGACTCAATGTTGATTCAATAGATAGTTGTGTTATTCATTTGTCCAAACTATAGATCAACCGCTCCAAATGTAGCACACAAACATACATTTTATAAATGTGTAAGGCTTTTATCGTATAACGTTTTTATTTATTAATATTTTTGAACGAAGGTTTGTGTATTTGTTATTTAAGACCTTGGAATACGATTCAATTAGTTTTATCTTCAAAAATACGAAACGGAAGTTCTTTGATACCGTGAAAAAAGAACCATTAATATACACACAAACTCTATGAATAAGCGTTAACTCATAAATGTTTTTAGGTTTATTCCATTCATATTAAACACTAATCGTCAAATTAGTAAAACAAAAGTCAAATTCAAAATAAGGCGATTTTTTCACAAAACACATGGATTTTTTCAAAATTGTATTTTTATTCTTTAATGGTCAAAGGGCGGTAATTTGGTCGAATATCTTTTGTGAGGCTAAAAGAGGGTTATTATATACTTAGATATGGTTTTATTCTCAGTATTTTATCATTTAGTTTTGTTTCCATGGTGACACTATACACTTAAAACAAACTTTATTATATAATTTATATAAAAATTTGTCGTACGCCTGATGAACGCACTTCAAAAGTGTCCTATATACTGAATCGAGAAAAACACACTATTTTTCAAACACGTGACTGTTATAAGGACTAAGATGTATTTATTTAAGTCAACGTGTTTCAATAACGCTTGGCAATACAATTGTATGGGAAAATGTTGTGAATTATCTTAAAAAGAAGGAAAATCATGCAGGAGTTATCCCACTTGAATTTTCTATTTTTCATTCCCACTGTGATTCCCATACACTATTTTAAGTATTTTGAGGCACATTAGTACGCACACACAAGTAAAATAAACGAATAATGTTTGTGATAATTTAAAGCTGTGTAAAACTGATCTGTGTGATTGGTACTCTCCAGGGAGCATAATGACCGCTCTTCTGCGGCAATACAATGCAATAATACGCTCAACCGCTTTAAAAACGCACCACTATTGAAAATAATTAAAATTTGTCAAAAATCAATTTTTGCTAAAATTTATAGTTTACAGGGTTTGTTCAGTTCATAAACTTGACCTAATTAAAGAAAACGATTTTGTTTTCATTCGGAATACCCCGCCTAAAGAACTTTTTTTTATTTTGCATGTTTTGCACGTGCAGCTCGATTGCGTAGGCCTATGTGGTCAATATTGACTTTAAACTGTACGCTGTTGGTTAACACATTAAAAAAACAACACAAGCAGTATTTGCTAATGGTATTTTTATGCTGCGAATATCTTGTTCGGATGATTGTGCCTTCGCTGCCAACCGAAAAGAGCATCGGTGCATTAGCATGGCGGTTCAGCTGCCTCCACACAACGATTTAGGGCTTAGAACATCGATTCCTAGCGAATGACACAGTCAAAGACCGACCTGGATAAAACAAACTAAAGGTATTGAACCCGAGCTATGAGGAAACATGACACATGTTTTGCCACTGTAATTGGTTCTGCATGGCTGCACACAGTGTCAAAAGAATGTCGGGTGTCAATAAACAAGCCAAAAGTACTTTATTTCATTTTCATAACTATTCCTGTCATATTTGTCAATAAAAAGGAAAAAAAAATTAGTACACTTCTTAACGAGTTTTCTCCCGTTTAGAGCCGTGTGTCCAAATATTTTTGTCTTCAAGCTCCTTCAAAGTGTTGATTTGAGGTGCCATATAAGCACCACGGGAAATATCCTGACAGTCTGATGCCCATAACCAAGATTTCAAGTTTAAATAAGGCTTGGATCCATCTTAATAATACATAATGCGCATATCTGGACCGCACTCGGTCGTATGGTATTAGCCAGACAGCCAAAGTCACATAATATTTTTACTTCAAGTTAAGCTTTGCTTGGATGGTTAGAAACATCACGTCGAACATAATTCTATCCTATTACGTAATTAATTTTAATCTTTAGGAGGAGACACCACGTACATGCATCAATGTAGCGGGCTCATATAATTGCTTTTGAAATTGTGACTTTCACTTTCATGGGTCACAGTGTTATCATAATTTATTTTAAACTCGAAATAATGGCATGAAAATCACACAATTCGCTGTGCATATGCGCTCAAAATATTATACAAAGTATCGTATCTACAATAAGACATATTTCTGCAGTTATTTCCACAGTTTTAGAATGTCATCTATATTACGGATGGTTGTTCTGGTGTGGAAGACATGTTAGTAATAGGAAATCACAAAAAGTTTGTAACGTCAGTTTAATACTACGACATATTCAAAATATCAACTTTTCATGGTACGAATTCTCGCCCAGATATTCGGTATCAGGGCACTGTTTTACTAACAATTCGTAAATGTCGCGTAAATTTACGCATAGATATCTCCCTTACACAAACTCGTAAGTGTGTTATACTAAACGATCGCAAGTACTTGCATACATTTACGCAAAAAATATTGAAGATTGAACGTAATTAGGGACACAATATAACCAATATAACAAATATAACGGGTACCAGAATGAATAAATATGCGTCAAGATTTGATGATTAATCACGCCTACGACAACAAGTGACGGTCTAAAACAACAAACGACGGTCTAAAATAACATGCGACGGTCAAAAACCATCAGTGCGTGTTAACAACTCTTCACTTACGTTCATATTTGCCATTTAGGGTTGCCCAGCCTTGGCGTAGAAATAAGCTAAAACTTACGGCAGAAAGTGAACTCAAATATCTTTGTAAAACGCATTTACGCAAATATTATCGACGTACGCAATATTTTAGGAAAACTTAGGTTTGCGCTAGCGTAAATGCTTTGATAAAACAGTGCCCAGATCCGGAAAAAAATCATGCGATTATCACTAACGATATATGTGTAGATAGCTCAGTGTGTTACAAGCATGTATTCATCACCATTGTCATTATAACAACCGTACTTCATAGCCCTACAAGTTGCATTAACAACTTAAAAAATAGCGTGTCGTCATTTTGTGCGCCGGGTTGGCGTTAGTGACGAAGTTTAAACACCTATTTAAGCAACTATAGAACCACGTTTTTATTTACCTTCATTATTGCAATGTTTGTAGAAAAATAATTGACATTTGATATGATAAAAACATTGATTTTTGTGTTCAAAAATACGGGTTTTCTAAAATAGTCCTAGTAATTATTGAGAACGCCCCACGTACACTAACAGGATACTAAAATATCAAAGTTTAAAAAGCGTTCGGTAAGCTGTGTTGTCCAGTATATATAGCAATCGACTTGTAGACTATTTAAACTCGGATTTATCAAATTAGTTAACGATATGATTGAAGGGCCCTCGTATATTATGAATATCTTTGTACACGTATGTAGATCTAGATACATATTATCGATGTATATACGATGTGTAGAATGTACACTGAGCGGCAATTAAACTTGAATGTTTCGATAAACCTTTGACTTAAAAACTGGAAATTTTGTATGCTCTTTGCAAAATATATTATCTACAGAATTTAGGTTTTCCGTGAAAATACTTTAAGAATCACTCGTCAATAGCGGAATAGCCTTAAACCGCATTTTCCCGCGAGATAATGGTTGGCTAGAGATTTGCTTACATTTTGGACACCCATTTTGAAGAATATGGATGGATAAGTCAGAAAAACCAAATAACTAGTCGAAAACATGGTGCGTATGTAAAAAAGACTGCTAAAGATCGGTTGGTATGCTTAAGTGTGGGTGACCGTAGTACTACGTCGAATGAATTATTCGTTGATTTCAATCACTGAAGTCATTATTTTGTGCATTCAACACAAGTGTGAATGTATATACACCTGTTAAGATATATAAAACTGCTTAAGATATGACAGGATGTAAGAAAAATTATTGATTCATGTGCGATAACTCTTGGTTAATTATCCTCACTTTTTAAGACCAATCACCTATAAAGTTTACACGTAATTGTACGTATAGGTTATAGATCATATATTAGATTTATAAACAAATTAGAGCAAGGGAGCTCTAGCGACCGCCGCTCTAATTTGTTTATAATTCTAATATGTGATCTTTAACCGGCTTATAGTTTACTTACCCACTTTTGGTAAGCTTTCCAATGCTTTTGTATGCAAACAATAGCATGGCCATTTATGGAGTAATGAGAGTGAAAAAGTATGTACGAGGGATGATCAATGTGTAACGGGAAAATACCTATAATTGTGATAATGAATGTTATTGTCTGTATTTATCTTTTATTTGGTGACAGATACATGTGTTACAAGAAATCATACGAAGTGCTGTTCCAATAAATGAAACAATACATATTTTAGAACATTTTTGCTGACCAATGAAACCGCTAGGCGGTGCAACGTCATTTTGCTACGTTTGTTAATTTCACAATCTCACCCCAAATGCAAAATTTCATTATTGTTTTTTAAAATACTTTTCAGAATACACTCATGTAACATTCATACCTCATTGCTAAGTCAATACTGAAGCGAACATTCAACATTTATGTACGGATGTCTGACGTCGACGTCACGTTATTCCCTGCTCGCGTTACATGACATGTGTTTCGCCATCCACGTTAAATATGTCATACTTTAGATAAATCAAAGCTTTTGGCATGACATTAACACCAAATGGTCACTAAATTACACAAGCAACTTGATTGTTACTTCTTTAAACTAACTATTTTATCGAAAGTATTCAGTCCTCCACGATTTTTGCTAACGCGGAACGGTCTCGTGTGCGTGACGTAACATTTAAACACAGAACCTTTTAATGTTATCATCAACAGTACGGTAAGTCTTATGCGACTCTAAGTGCCAAATTTCAGCAAGGTACTATTGGTAATATGAAAACTTTTACGGTTTGGATATGAGTGAATACGGTAAAAATTCCGAAAAATGCCCCACCTACGCGTATTGATGGTTGCCTTTAGTTAGCAACCGTAGATTTCAGTTTATTGTTGCTATGATCCTTATTATTTACTTATTCATTACTAATACAGGTTGCTACAGGGTGTCTCAAAATACATGTCCGCTTGTTGAGGACGTATAACTCAGTAATGTATTGCTGTACATATCTGATTTATATGTAAAATCAAAGGGCATTCAAATCAATGAAGAAATTATGAAACAATTATCCGAAACAATGCATACGAAAACTGTAGAATCCATTCTGAATAGCTAACCCCAATTCGGTAAAAACCTGTGCTTTGACGTCGTTTGATGATTTTAATGACGTTCACATACCTTTGAGTCGGATGTGATGTTTCCATTTTCTCCGCAAATTGATATTTTGAGTTTCGATGTAGTTATATTTCTTGAATTGTATAATCTAACTTTCAAATAGTATAAGAAGAACTAAATATTTAGGATGTTTTGGTTACTTTTTCCTGATTTCAATAAAAGTAGCATAACCAAATTCATTCTCCTACCAAGGCAGTTTTTGGTGATTGATACTTCATTAAGTATTATTTTATAATTTTAAGTTACATTATATGACTATTTTTGGACTGTTGGAGATACGCTAGACATACCGCTATACATTTAATCCAGTATGTTCATTCGAGGTGATTGGTGCATCTTGTATGAATATGATATGCCTAGAATTGTGTGAATATCAAAATTTCAGTCCTAATAGTTTTTAACATGTTTTCCTCCTACGTACGTCCGATTTTCCGATTTCATTTTCTAATGGCCCCTGACCAGTTTCTCAGCCAGTGTGTGCATAGTAGGGTACGACTGACTATTACTATGCCGACATATGATATTAATTTTACCCATGTTACCGTACAAACTATGTTATCTGCCTCCTCGGACATTTTAGAACGTCCGTTGCTAATGACGTTAGTATAACGTATATGACGTCATCAACTGTTCGAGTATTGACACATGATATAATTCACCCCACAATTTTGAATTTAGCTTTCAAATGAGATTATGATTATCAATTTATTAACTCATTTGGCAAAGTTATGACCCCTCAACAAGCGGACATGTATTTTGAGACACCCTGTACATGTTGCTACACCCGGCTTAAGTTTGTGTAAAATCGGACGGGTAATAAAAAAGGTAAATAAGCATTTTCCCGTTATATATGGATCGTCCCTCTTAAGCAGATTATAAATTGCTGATAGAATAACAGTAAAATTATGAGAGTAGATGGGTCTAGTTTCCCATATTAGGAAACGGCCAAATGGTCCTAATAAACAGATTTACTAATAGTTATTATGTCCATTGCACAAATAAATGAATAAGTGGTCCAAAAATTTGAAAATCCCTGGCTTTTGATTGGACAAAGAAGTAGGGTGAACTATAAATGTATCTATCACATTACTGAACTTGTCTACATGCTCAAATTAAGGTGGACGTTAAAATTTAGACGTATATTGTGTTTTAAAAATAAAGCACCCATTTTAAAAGCACATTTTCGCTAGGTAGACAGCACCTCAACAAGAACACCCGATCGAACATAAGATCAGAGAAATGAAAGCTAGAAAAACACCGTTTAGTCCCTATTCTCAGCAGCACATCTTTATCTGAGGTCGCCTTCTGATAAAGATCTACATCTGTTAGAATCAATCCTATGTTTTCCAACAAAGTGTTCAACAAATAAAAGTGAATACAATGTCTCTGAGGACGTCTGCAATGAATCAGGGATTATAATGTGAAACTACTGGCAGTGGACAAAAGTTAATGGAAGTTGAGGTTTGAACCCGTGTGCGATGATGACAACGACAATCAGACTGTTGAACCGGTATTATTATTATTTTTATTATTATTATACCATATTTATATAGCCCTTTTTCATGTATACCCACATTCAAAAGTGCTGTACAGTCATAACTAATACATGGTTAAAACAATATATATATAATGTACATAAAATATACAATTTTTATCAAGGCTATTTAATCACCCATCAGTATAGCTTGGCTTTATTTTACCTGAGCCTGACTTTTATGCAAGAATATATTATAAGATTCTTGCTTTGAATTAATCAATTTCCGCATACAAATCGTGCAATATCGGTATTTCAGATTTGTGTTCGTATTACATCTCGAGCGTCTTCGTGATACACCCCGATTATGAAAACAAACAC
This sequence comes from Spisula subtruncata, assembly GCA_963678985.1. NCBI lineage: Eukaryota > Metazoa > Mollusca > Bivalvia > Venerida > Mactridae > Spisula > Spisula subtruncata. Next base: position 32,174,220 of record OY787673.1, on the reverse strand, counting down.
TCGGTGTTGTAAACGTGGACAATATATTGACTGTTAAATTTTGCTTATCAATAGGTCAGACTCATGTCAAATTGGTCAAGCTATATCATATTGCCGAAACGAAATGCAAGATAAAACTTAGGAGACATGGCATAAAGAAATACATTGCTACAATATTTGACACGATTTGATTATCTGTAGGGTATTAACTGAAAGTGAACCTCAACAAGGATAATGTCAAGTACCATTACCACTTGTCCTAACCTTTAAAGGAATAGTGATACTTCCTTTAAAAGGGGGATGACTCACAAATTACATGAAGTTACTATCATAATATGAGTTAACATGAAATAACATACTTTCTTCAAGACCTTACCACACTTTGAAACGGGACTCTACTTAACCGAGTAGACAGGCCTCTACTTAACCGAGTAGACGGGCCTCTACTTAACCCAGTAGACGGGGCCCTAGTTAACCGAGTAGACGGGACTCTACTTAACCCAGTAGACGGACCTCAACTTAACCGAGTAGACGGGACTCTACTTAACCGAGTAGACGGGACTCTACTTAACCGAGTAGTCGGGCCTCTACTTAACAGAGTAGACGGGACTCTACTTAACCGAGTAGACGGGCCTCTACTTAACCGAGTAGACGGGCCTCTACTTAACCCAGTAGACGGGGCCCTACTAAACCTAGTAGTAGGGATCTATTCATCACAGTAGGCGGGACTCTTCTTTCCCAGTAGGCGGGGCTCTACTTAACCCAGTAGACGGGTCCTACTAAACTTAGTAGTAGGGATCTACCGATAGGTGGAGGGGGCTTATAGTCCAAGGAACATGTGGGTCGTTGGGCAAAGTGATAGGGCACCAAGTTAGTGGGAACATACACATAGTCAGCATGAATAAGCTATAATAAAATAGTGCGTTTTCAGGGCTTTCTTGAAAGACGGTAGTGTTTTACTGTCTCTGAGCGCTGTTGGCAGTGCATTTCAGAGTTTCGGTGCAGCAGCTGTGAAACATCGGTCACTGTAAGTCACAATATATTAACCTATTGGTACTGTAACCAAACGGAAGAACATTCAAGCACAGCTATGATAATAGGTTATGCCCAGAAGTTTAAGTAAGTCGGGCAAAATAGATGGTATTGATACAAGTATATTAAGATTTTGGAACTCAACACGCGATAGCATAGCTTTTCTTCTTCGGGCGAATGTGGAAAAATGGTTTGCTTTTCGTCTACAACAAAACATGTAGAACATGGAGAAGCCGGAAGTGGTTTTGGAAACTTGGTTGGATAATATTTGGGCAACGTTTAATAAATTGCATGGATGGTTTCAAGAACCATGCAGAATTGTCTTTAAATGGGCGATAGGGGTCATTTTAGCTCCGAGTCCTCTGTCATAAACTGTGTCGTTCCTGATAGACGTGAACACTTACATTTGTTGAGACATTTTATCAATAAATAGTAAGACACACTTTTAAAATACATAATCTTCATTGTTTATGAAACATTGGTATTGGTTTGGAAAATATGATAAGTTACACTATTTGTGTCATTAAAAACTGAAAACAAATAAATTGAATGTAATTCAAATTGATGCTTATACATTCAATACATTACAGAAACAATTTTTATAAGGCAGATCACATTGTACTAATACACAATTGTGTCCCAGGCAAGTATCACGATAATTAGATTCATGTCGTGACTCTCTTAATGTTAAGGAATACAAAATTGGATTGATGTTACCTGTGGGACATACTATGTGGTATGAGACATAATGTTTGACTTTAACCGATTTTAACCAGATTTTCTCGACGCTCACGCATAAAACTAGTTCCAACCATGTCTAAATCTCCACCCTGGTGACAATGCTTACTGTATAAATCCCCGGGGATTGGACCCGTTATCATGTAGTACTTCCCAGGTCTTGGAACTGGACCGAAGTATATTCCCTGGGACTCGGGGTGGATAAGGTTGCCAATTTCCGCCTGCTCGGAAGAGTCGTCTGTCTAATGTCCCCTGTATCCCCGCCCCGGGCGTGCATGATATTTACTAGTGCATATTCGTCACATACCACATTGTATGTCCGCACTGGTGACAAGCAATTAAGATCAAATATTTTGATGAACCAAAATAAATCAATTCAAATGCTTCAGTGATTTCCAGTATTAAACGATGCCTTATGCACCATTTCCCTGTTATTATTGAATGGCAATATGACCCAATGTCGCTACACCTAGCTATTTGTGAAAAGTGTGCAAAAAAGTGTGTTGATCATTATTCATTAGTATCTGACACATACAAAAACTTCCAATGAAGAGGCGTTGAACAACAAACGATTTCAAGTACTCAATTTGGGCATTTTGTGCACAAGTGAGCTAAAATGAAATCACAGATTATGCAATATTAAAACAATATCAAAGAACGGGATCAAACTATCAATCAATCAAAAGTCTATTCGTCCATGCTTAGTTTCACGTTAATGTCTGTACGGTAAACTGATAGATCTTGCCACATCTAAGCATGTGTTCCCTTTCGTCCTTGTGCATACTCGTATGGTCCCGAATGCATCTCTTACTCTTAGAAATAAATTCGAAAATTGTACGTGTGTCACATTTAATATGTATTCATTTTCATCATTGTGAACTAACGAAATATGCTGTTATGGCTGTTGTCGAGTGGCGAACAATGTTCCACATCTATCAGAGGATTCCTAGGGTTCTTAGCCATGCTGACTGCATTTGAAATAATATGCAACAGTACAAATGAATCATTTTTTAACTTAATATTAAACGACCATTTTCGGTACCCAATGCAACCACGAAAAATATGCTACCCGATCTAATCATTATTCATTAAATCAAATAAAATCGTAGGAATGCTTCTAATTACTGAACCGGTAGGATTTTGACATAAAAATGACTTGGTTTGCGTTAATACCCAATGCAATCGCAGTTTTCATAACAGAAAGTCCTCGATTCGACATTGTACACAGGGTTATCACAAAAAACGACACTTATAGTAAAAAAACAAGATATCAATGGAGACCGGACGTTGTTGGTCAAAACATGTTCAGTATGATACTTTAACATATCGGATAAAAAAACAGAAAACAGCAGATTACCTGTTTGACATGTGCGCCGCCATTAGAAAAGACGAAATGGAACCATCACGTGATTTCCCTCTCTGTTTTATGTCAGTGCACATACTGGATACGTACTATTTAAAACATTGTTATATTCAATCATGAAAATGATCACGAGAAAATTGTGAATACGACATTAATAGAAATACTTGTATATATCACATGACTTTCCTTGTATACAGGTTAGAATAGCCAGTACGTATAAAGTTATACGTACCACGTGTAGTATAGGTATTGAGTTTTCCAATCAATCTATGCGTATTTTGCGTTTTTAGTGTCATATGATATAAAGAATCTATCACTCGTTGTCAATTGCCAGAGGCTCGCTTAATAAAATTTCCAAAAACCGTTTAATATGAATTCATATCAATTGCCAACTCATTATAGTTTCTCTATACATCACATCAACAGTCACATCAAATAAAAGAACCATAGATCGCTTGAATGTTAAAATGTTTGTTACAGGTCACAAACCACCAAATAGAGTTGTTTTTTAACTTAATGTAAAGTGACCTAGGTCAGCCAAAAAAAAAAGTCAACTTTTTGTCCATGGGGCCCTCTCAAAATCTTTCAATCAATAGAAATAGCATCCAGCTTGAAGAAAATGAAAAAAAGTAGGGGGTCATGTATCATATAAGAAAAATTTGGTTCGTCAAACGCGGTGAACAGATTTTCTCACATGTACGGATTTACTCACTGTCCGTTAGCCCCAACCTTACTTTCACTCTCATATTTAAGCCAGAATACAAATTATTTCTGAATAAAACCATTTCACTACATCACATACATGCATACAAAGCATTTAACACCAATTTCATGATTCTGATGCTGATTTGTCAAGACATACCCCCATTTCCAGTCGCTTCAAAGTTTTTTAACGGACTATTTGAATGTATCTGAATTTGGTCCGCATAGGCATTTAGTGGTTATTTACCTACAGGTAATTTCTGTAAAAGTGATTAAATGGACAAACATATGCTCTACCTAAATCGATGTTATGGTCATCGATTTCTTTTTATATTGACATTGTGATAATCGCGTTAGATTTATAACCGCTTCGATCAGTTGGTAAACTTTGACAAGTGTTAACAAGGATTGTTTTTCTTCTATTTTTGAAATCGAAACTACTTTTTATTTAAGAAACAATTATGTTGAATTTCTTTATCTAATTGGTAAAAACTGTGTACAAGGTGTTTGCAGTAATAAAATGAGTGTTGCTTCTTTTTCGGTGCGTGTTAACATCAATGTAACGTCTTTAGTACATGTAACTAACCACTCACTGTGTGAAATATATTTTGTATCCCACCCAAAGTAGATACGATCTCATAGGCGGATCCAAGCAACAGTAATTCAGTAGAAATACATAAGCATTCATCATACTTACACTAATAACAGTAAATGTTTTCCCACCGATCACCAATCTCAAAATGTTTGATCAAACCCCCTAATTTCATAACTTTGCTAATAGTAGAATCGAGAATAAGTCTACTAACTTCTACTTAAGGATATTCGGGTGTAATAAAGAATCTCCTTTTGAAGAATTCTCAAGTTCAGTAATTTTGTGGCAAATTGACTGATTTCCTACAGGTCGTGGGTTCAAATCCCACTGGAGCCAAAATATTTCTTCTTCTTTTTTCTTTAACTTTATAGAAAATAATATGTGGTAAATAGATAAATATCGGGTTACTATGGATTTCTGAAATGTATATTTTCAAAACCGCTCGGTAAAACCCTTCAAAATTTGGTAAAACAATACGCACACATTGAAGTTATTTTTTACAACAATTCAATGGTTACAATTGTTTGGTTAATATTATATTGGCATTAATCAATAGAGTACTTATTGACAATATGCAAAAAATGCCTAAATTGCAAGGAGGATAGGGTTACATTTTTATTTGTATCTATTTCATAATTAGACCAAACATCATTTTTACACCTTTGATTGAACAAATAATCATTATCATTAGAGTTAAACACATTCTTGCAATTATTTTGTCATATATCGGAGAGTTATTTTATTTATCATCCACTTGCCTCCATTTGTAATAGCAATACGTTTTTACGCTGGGTGTAGGGAAATAAAAATAGCAATTACTCTCTTAACTGACTGCCAAAGTGTTTTAAAAAATCACACGCAATTGTCTTTATGGGTAGACAATAGAATAAAAATGTTTATAATGCAATCATCAACAAAAAAAAGTTTTTAGACCCGTACATCGTTAAGTAATGACTTTCAAATGGTACATTTTTCAGGAGCTTCCGGGTAGCTCTGCCCCTCCAAGGCAGGCACCCTACCAGGGCTTTGTCTTGGACCAACCTGGGTCCCTGCGGCCCAACGGACCCGAGCTATTTTCTTACGCCCCCCTCCGAAAATCCTGGAACCACCCAAGGAACTTTCTTCATTTTGCATATTATTATCATTACAATTTGTATCACAAATATATCTCGACATATTATAATCTGTCAAATATTGTATAATTGGGTATATATCAGCACAATGAAGCATCGGTGTCTGCACAAGTTCAAATAATTTCTTTAGAAATATTCAACATCAATTGCATAGATTAACCCGACCAACATAATCAACAGTAACAATAACGAAAAGTTGTTAAGTATATCAGCACAATGAAGCATCGGTGTCTGAACGAGTTCAAATAATTTCTTTAGAAATATTCAACATTAAGTTTACAAATTTACCCGACCAACATAATCAATAGTAACAATAACATAAACGTTAATGAATTCAAAGGTGTTCAACAATGACTTTTCACCTTAAAATAGAACCACAAATACACTCACAAATAGAAAAATAGTTTTACCTTAATATATCCCTAATTTGTCAAACTCCTTCCTTTACGATCTTCTCAAATATGGGGTCTAGAATTGATTTTGTGATCGATTTAACTACATACATGTAAACTGCATTGATCGTCGTTGTAAAATACCCCTCTATCTGATAACATGGACAATTGAATAAATATCATATAACAAACGTCGATATAAGTATTGTGAACAAAATATACACGATGTAACGACCACTAATCGTACTTGAAGTTAACATAATTGATCATTTTGAATTCATAATTTAATATTCTCATTGGCCTCGCTCTGCTGTAAAACATGATTGCAACAACAAAACATAACCAAAACCAGTAAATGTCAGACGTCTAACTGCAAACAGAATATTCCACATAAAGAAGTTTATATTACAATGTATTACATTTTGTAATTTTACCATGACAAAACTAGTTTCTAAATTTTGAATTACAAAACATTACCTGGTTGAAATTGATATCACTATGCATCCCGGACGAAATAAGACAAATGTGGCTTTTGTTTTTCATCAGTTTTAATTTCATTCCTCCAGTTTTCTTTTTGTCATAGAATGTCACTTAGTTGGACGATTTTGAAAAGGTAAACCTTTTTGGAATCCTTCAACATTACTCTACACAATCCTACCAAAATGTGAAGATGTGAAATTTTGACATCAGGTTGGAAATCCCACAGCACAGCTCAAATACTGATCATGCAGTTCTGGCAGTCTATTAAAATGTCCACCAGGTGAGCTGGGTTTGATATCCGTATGAGCATCTGATGATATTTCAAAACATAAATTAAGACCGCGGTCGTTAGGGCGTGCGCCCTGCGAGGGTGAGGTAAAAGGTTCGAATCCCGTCGGAAGATAGATTAAATGATTTGGGTAATTTGCTAAAATGTCAACCTAGTTTACTCAGTCAGATATTCCGTTGTGGCAGTTGATGATATGACACAAATAAGAAGTACGGCTATTAATTGTTAGGCTGCGCGCCCTCAAAGTGAAAAGTCCCAGGTTCGAGTCCCGATGAAAGCTTGTTTAAAACTGGTGTGGATGGTCGGTTGATGAATTCGCCGAAATACTAACCTGATTTTCTTGGTAGGATATCCCGCTTGTGCAGTTAATGATAGTCAATAACACAAATTAAGAGCGCAGCTGTTAATTGTCAGGGCATGCGCTATGAAAGCGGTAGATCGAATGTTGGAATCCCGATGGAAGCTTGTTAAGAACTGATGTGGTATGTCGGTTGGTGAGTTTGCTAAAGTATCAACCATGTGATCTGGGTTGAATATCAACTTTGACAGTTGATGACATTTGATCTTCATGACATAACTTGACGTCACAAGCGAAATAGGCATTGTGGTGCTTTCCATGTATTGTATAGTGTAAGTATCATTTACCAGTACACTGTACACTGTAAGTATAAGTGAATGTAGTACAGACAAGTTTGTAGCTTTGTATTTTGTATCAATATCCCCAAACTACACTAAAATGACATAAGTAATGTTCATAACCAGATGTAGTAATTGGTAATGCCTAGCCGTAATAAGTGTAGTAATTAGGTTCCATTGAGACAATCATAAGTGAATAACCACCGGATTTCGTTCCTACCTCATCAACCGACGGTCTCTGGTTTCATGTGAAGCGACATAAAGTGACACATATACCCATGTGCTAGCTACCCTAGCTCTATCCGAATGAACTCCTTAATTAATTACCCTCCCTGTGTACACCAGACTATAACTGGATTACGAACCGGTTACATTTTTGATCTTGACCTTGTCGGGAAATTCGTCTCTGACGTCATTGACACATAAATACATTGTATTTAGGATTTTGTTGATTGTATGAACATTGACCGGTCAAATATGTGTAAATACCCTTTGTGTAATTGTGTATATACTGTATGTACGTACAATGGTGTTGGATTCAAAGTAACGACTATCATATAATTGGGTTCGCTTTATATGTTTCAAGCATGTGATGAAGATGCTTATTCCGTTGTACAATGTATTTGTCTGTTGCATGTCCAAAGTACTAGTATTACATTGGAACATGGATAAATCTACCCTACATTAAGGAAACTACATTGTAACGTTGGTGAAATTATGACAATTAACTAAAACTCTTTTTATTTATATACAAAATGTATGTACATCTTGTGAAATATAACGAAACTGGCTACAGTCATTGTTTGTATAAAAGTAATGCAATGCAACAAACAGAATATGTACTAGTATTATACGTATGTTATGTACAGTTTTTAGTTAAACGAACATATCATGTTCCACGAAAATATAACCAGCACAATCAATCACATATGTATACATATAAAGTAAAAGTAATGTAGCATACAGGCAACCCAAAGCCAACCGGAAAAACCTCATTGACTATAGCCATACAGACAAAGTCAGGCATAAAACAAACCATCCAAAATCACCATTAATTGACTACTTAGACAAGCCTATGTGTAAGTTTACACCACATAATGAATGACACCCACTGGAGCTTGGATTTCGTGTAACATTAAATAGTTACAATGAATGACATATAAAATGCAGTTAAAAAGAGGGTTATCTTTTTCAGCCGCGAGATAACTATTAAAACAGGATTTAGCAATAAATAAATACTGTAGCATACAGGCAATCATAAGCCACCTAGTAAAGGCGACATGGTCAACGTGTATCAATCAACAATTAAAGGGGAAATAAATACAGTTCGTGACATCAATAGACATGACGTGACATTAATATACATGACTTGACAACCATTGACATGACGTGACATAAGTATACATGACGTGACATTAATAGACATGAAGTTACATTAATAGACATGAAGTGGCATTAACAGACATGGTGTGACAGTAATAGACATGACGTGTCATTCATAGACATGACGTGAAATTCACAGACATGGCGTAACATTAATAGACATGACGTGACATTTATATACGTGACGTTACATTAATAGACCCGACGTGACATTAATATACCTGACGTGACATTATTAGACATGACGTGACAATAATAGACATGACGTGGTATTCATAGACATGATGTGACGTAAATAGACATAACGTGGCATTCATAGACATGACGTGACATTAATAGACATGACGGGACATTCATAGACATGACGTGCAATTATTAGACATGAAGTGACATTCCTATACATGACGTTACATTAATATACATGAAGTTACATTAATAGACATGAAGTGATATTAACAGACATGGTGTGACAGTAATAGACATGACATGGCATTCATAGACATGACGTGACATTCATAGACATGGCGTAACATTAATAGACATGACGTGACATTTATATACGTGACATCACATTAATATACCTGACGTGACATTAATATACCTGACGTGACATTATTAGACATGACGTGACAATAAAAGACATGATGTGGCATTCATAGACATGACGTGACGTTAATAGACATAACGTGGCATTCATAGAAATGACGTGACATTAATATACATGACGTGACATTCATAGACATGGCGTGACATTATTAGACATGACGTGACATTCATATAAATGACGTGACATTAATAGACATGACGGGACATTCATAGACATGGCGTGCAATTATTAGACATGAAGTGACATTCCTATACATGACGTTACATTAATATACATGAAGTTACATTAATAGACATGAAGTGACATTAACAGACATGGTGTGACAGTAATAGACATGACATGGCATTCATAGACATGACGTGACATTCATAGACATGGCGTAACATTAATAGACATGACGTGACATTTATATACGTGACATCACATTAATATACCTGACGTGACATTAATATACCTGACGTGACATTATTAGACATGACGTGACAATAAAAGACATGATGTGGCATTCATAGACATGACGTGACGTTAATAGACATAACGTGGCATTCATAGAAATGACGTGACATTAATATACATGACGTGACATTCATAGACATGGCGTGACATTATTAGACATGACGTGACATTCATATAAATGACGTTACATTAATAGACATGACGTGACATAAAAAGACATGATGTGACATTAATAGACATGACGTGACATTAAGAGACATGACGTGACATTAATAGACATGACTTGACATTAATAGACATGACGTGACATTAAGAGACATGTCGTGTCATCAAAAGACATGACGTGACATAAAGAGACATGACGTTACATTAATAGACATGACGTGACATTAATAGACATCACGTGAAATTAATAGACATTAGGTGACATTCATATACATGAACTGACGTTAAGAGACATGGCATTAATAGACATGACTGGACATAAAAAGACATGAAGTTATACTGCCTTCAATGTCATCACAGTATATTGATGGTGTTTATAGTCGACTCATCGGTACTACGTTGCAAATAGTGAACACGTGTGTTTGTGTCATATTTAGATTAATACTCCTCGCTTGGTTGTTTTTTATTTTAGTAAAAGTGAAAAGCATAAATAAAAAAAACAAATAGATAATGTATCGTCCACTATAAACAATTCTCAAATTTTAATTACAAGATGCTAATTAATTAGAGATGACGCACTGGTTACAAGTCATATTGTCTTTCGTATCGCGTTACAAATGTTGTATTATCAATGTTCACGACGTACATGTCCACTTTGATAACACATACTTAAACTAACTGGAACACTCGGAGACTATCTGATATGTAACCAACTAACAAACGGCATTTCTTTCTATCATAACACAATGACCACGGAAAAGATAACATGTCGTTACTGGAAACAAGTTCACACAGACTGTTGCCACCTCTTTCAAACATAACTACATTGTTAGAGTGATACCCGGCTCCAAGTACGATATCATCCTCTGTTATACATACACATCTTACTCCAATCAGTCGTTGATCACATAATTCACTGATAACATCACCATTCTTGTTGAATACGATCACCCTATCCTCCCATGCTGCAACATACAATTTGCTATCATCATTACTCACCGCTATATGGCAAGGGTTGTAATCACGGAATAGTTTACGACTCTAAGAATCAGTTTCTATTTTCTTCACTAAACTACCTGATAGAGAGTACACATATACAGCTTTATCTCCAGGTATCCACAACTGATTACTACAACACGCCATACCGTAATCTTTACGCTTGAAATCATTTAAGGAAACCTTTCGTTGGTACTTGAGCGACTTACTAACTGAAATGAAATGTACCGTATTATCTTCAAGTCGTACAGCTACTTCAGTAGGTGACACGGCACAAAGTCCGGATGGTGTATCTTTTAAATCCAACCAATCCTTCACTTTGAGTTGATCATCAAGTCTCTTCAGTTTATTGTTCCAAAAGTCAGTCAGTAGAATCGTTCCATCGGGAAGCTGACACATGTCGTTTATGCCACATTCCAGTTTGTCAGACTTAACTTTAACGTTTATATCTGTTCTAGATTTCACGGTGTACTTACTACGTTGTACCGATACTGGTTGGCTATCTCCTCGGATAATTTTCCCCATACGGTCTGACTTCTCAATAACATTACAGAGTGCAGCATTGGGTTCAAATTTCAGTGTCGGATGTTTCAATGCATTCGCCTTCCTCAGAAAGTTATTTGCATCTTTAAGGACAACTTGACCTAACTTCTCAGTGATAAACATTTGTTTACCATCTAGGTGAGATGTCAGGTCTGGTTTACTGTTGTTGGAGGAAACAATCAGTGCATCTACGGTTGTAATATCGTCACTTATGTCATTCTCCAACCTCTTCTCCTCTTTGTCAAGCTCAGCAATAATCTTCTGTTCAAGTGCATCTAGTTGTTTATTGAACTTCTTTCTCAATGTTTTGATTTCGTCTAGTAGACTAGCCTTCATTTTCTTTAGTTGCTTAAGGTTGTTTGACTTTTCCAACTTTGTAGTATGTAACTGCTGACTTACGCGGGTTTTGTCGGTTACGAGTGATTGTAACTTAGACATGCTGGATTGATGCGCAACATCCGCAATATCTTTCACATCCGAACATGATCTGAAACATACATCAAACAACCAAGTTAATTATCCATGATTGAATAACTGGTCCATGCAACTATTGAAATATTTGTACTTTTATTTTGTTTGGAAAAAAACAGTATAATACATACATGTAGTATAAGATTGTACTTTTAAATATCAGTGATTCGACTCGCTATATACGTATTACTGTAAACAAATTGACTTTCGCGAATAGTAACTGTCTCGATTTGCCGATCATCGGCATGTTCATGAATACAAACATTCGCAGGTTAAAGTCTCCGAAAACGTTCTTGTTGGTAGTTTGAAGACTCTCGCGGCTCCTTAGCTTTGCGGATATCTACCATCCACCAACTCCGCGAATTTACATCGAGCGAAATAATTTCTTCGGTTTACTGTAATGTAGCCAACTTTATATAAGGCCACGCTGTATATTCACATAAAATACACATTGTTATTTAGAATTCATGAACATTTGTTTTTAAAAGATGATCATTAAAACTTTCAACTGCATAATTATTTACTTATATCGTTGAATAGTGAAAGGTTTGTGGTGATGATTCACCGACCCCATCAAACCAACAGACAGTCATTGTAAATGGTGACACCCATGTGGACCCGAAAAAAATAATTAAAACATTCAAGGGTTAAATATCACTGACAGTTTGATCTGTGTACGCCCACCAAACGAATAAAGTCGTCCTTGAATACTTCACCATATCAACTTAGGTGAAGATGTTTTGTACATACTCATGAAGTGTATGTTATTGATTTAAACAATTTATCATCTTTGAACATCGTTATTAATAGTTATACATTTCACCAATGATACCCACAGGTGGCAGTATCAGTGTTTGGTCCGCAAACGATTAAAAAATAAAAAAAAAAAAAATCCGTCCCTGAGCTAACATACTCAAGGTATAAAACGTACTAAATGTCTATATGCCAAAGATTGTGGAACATTGCATCTCGTTGTTTCAGCATAGTCATTCAAATAAACTATAAGATATTCATTCTTACCGAAAATCTCGTTCAATTGTATCTTATAACTGCGAAACAGCAAAACAATGTTACTTTCGTTATTTTACTTCGCTCAAGGTCATTTTATTTAAGCGCTGGTTAGACGCAATGTTCCACATCTTTCGACATAGAAATAATCTACCCTTTATACCTTGATCATGTATATTAGCTCAGTGACGGATTTTTTTCATTTTTTCCCCAAACACTGATACTGCCACCTATGATGATACCAACCTATGTTCCTTGGCGATACATCGGCAACAGTACACCATATCATGTGTACCTCAATGCATCTCGATTTCCTGGTCCGGATGATAATGGCATTTAGCAACAACCGGAACTGGAATGGTGGTTGGTGGAGCTGATTTTGCTTGGCTCATTGAGGCAACGCTAACTAATTGGTGTGTTTTCATGTTCCGGACATGATATCGTCCACACGTGTTACACAGAAACTGCTGGCAGTTTTTACAAGTCAGTCGCTTCCTGTGTCCTACCATCGTCATGGCATTGAGAACAAGCGTGGTCAAAAAGCGCTTCCGATCCACCTTTCAGTGTCCTAGAGAGATCTTCACCTTCAGCCATTATTCTGTAATATACCATCATATATAATTGTTAACGTAGTAATAGTTATTATAATAAGAATTTACAATTCAGTGAATACTGTTAACTGTGAGTAAATGCAGGGTGGACATACCGTATCATATTTTGACTAAGTAGGCAAGTAAAATGTATAGTAATAGTTTATAGTCGTTGTCAAATGGTGAATGAGTTTGAAATTTTCCTGTAATCTTATTTTTTGGTTTTATTTTGTTACTTCAGCCTTGTAATTGAAAACAAGTTTTGCCCTCAAATTTTTTTGTCAATATTTTTGCGGCCATCTTGGATTCAAAATGGCCGCCATGTAATTTTATGATAGAACTTCTAAAATCTATATATCTTGGTCAATTGTAAATGTAAATGGGTCAAAATGGTGTCAAAATGATTGAAATTAACACTACTATGTGTTAGATTTGTTTTTTGTTAAATACCTCATTTGCATATTCGTGAATATTAATTGATATGTAAAAATAATCGCATTATTAATCGCAAAATTAACTAAAATTAAAGTTTCCCCAATATTTCCTGCAAAATGTGACACATCGGAGTAGACTTACAAGAATTAAATAGAATAGAAGTGAAGATTCTAGTTCAAGTATTAGTGGGTGGGGTAAAAAATGACAATTAGCAAATAAACATACAATAAATTATCTTGGTGGATTTTTTTAGTATGATGACTTAACAGAGTTTAAACATTCATGGAGTATAGCTTTTTGGAGATTTCCGATTGATAAATTGTTAATTATACAATTTGCTACAGTGTTACAAGCACTTATGGTTCATTTTTTATGAATCTGTCAGTCTACGAAAAAAACCACCTGAATTATGACTTGTACATGTAACTAGGTTACCTTCACAATTGCCTGGCGTTTAAACATTCTTCATTATCCGTACATTTACATACTAGTTATTGCTAACATGTTACATCTTTTATATTTGGTGACAGTGAAGTCATGACGGTTTTACCCAGTAGGCGGAGAACCTTATAGCCCTGGATATCACAGGGACCAATTAACCAAGTGACTGAGGAATCATTGGTGGGCAACTGACATGGCGCTGCTGCCTCATCTTTAAGAGTGGTTTTCTTCCGAGCCCTCCATAGACTAGCCTGGGCCCGTAAGTTGCCCGGTTGGTCCATGTCGCCACAGAGAGGCACTTCGGTACGACTTGCTACGGAGAGGCTATGGTGTCACACCGGTGGAAAGGCTAAAATAGTCCCTTTCAGAAATTTGATATATGTCTGTGGAAGCACTGTTTTAATGTGGAAAATGCTGATTGATGACCAAATTACATGAATGTAGATCAAATATGACCTGCATGCTAACTTTAAAGAGTGTTTAATTGATATTTTTCTGAATTATCTTTCCCTGGCTGAAGACTGACAATGTATGTGTGCTTCGGTCAAGTCAGCTTTTGAGGCATGGAAAATAGCATTGTCCTTCCAGAATCCCTGCAGTAGCTCGAATACGAAACTATGCATGCCATTTTCTCCAGCCTTTTTTGGATAACAGGGATTGCTTTTTATGGAACTGGTCACAGAAAAGCACCCGGAATGTCAGTGAAATGGAGGGAGAGATGCGAATTTGGGTCAAGTTCTCGGAGGGGGGGGCATGTTTTAACCGGTCACACCAACTTGTAAGGGGCTCAATGTGAAAACCGGTTGAACAACATATGCCGCTATACTTAAAATAACCAGAATAAAAGTATTCGGGTTCAAATTTCAAACATTTGAGGTATATTGGTGTCACACCGGTGGAAAGTACTTCCGGGTCGTAGTATGCTAAAATAGTCCCTTTCAGAAATTTGATATATGTCTGTGGAAGCACTGTTTTAATGTGGAAAATGCTGATTGATGACCAAATTACATGAATGTAGATCAAAATTCAACTATGACCTGCATGCTAACTTTTAAGAGTGTTTAATTGATATTTTTCTGAATTATCTTTCCCTAGCTGAAGACTGACAATGTATGTGTTTTTCGGTCAAGTCAGCTTTTGAGGCATGGAAAATAGCGTTGTCCTTCCAGAATCCCTGCAGTAGCTCGAATACGAAACTATTGCATGCCATTTTCTCCAGCCTTTTTTGGATAACAGGGATTGCTTTTTATGGAACTGGTCACAGAAAAGCACCCGGAATGTCAGTGAAACGGAGGGAGAGATGCGAATTTGGGTCAAGTTCTCGGAGGGGGGGGGCATGTTTTAACCGGTCACACCAACTTGTAAGGGGCTCAATGTGAAAACCGGTTGAACAACATATGCCGCTGTACTTAAAATAACCAGAATAAAAGTATTCGGGTTCAAATTTCAAACATTTGAGGTATATTGGTGTCACACCGGTGGAAAGTACTTCCGGGTCGTAGTATGCTAAAATAGTCCCTTTCAGAAATTTGATATATGTCTGTGGAAGCACTGTTTTAATGTGGAAAATGCTGATTGATGACCAAATTACATGAATGTAGATCAAAATTCAACTATGACCTGCATGCTAACTTTTAAGAGTGTTTAATTGATATTTTTCTGAATTATCTTTCCCTAGCTGAAGACTGACAATGTATGTGTTTTTCGGTCAAGTCAGCTTTTGAGGCATGGAAAATAGCGTTGTCCTTCCAGAATCCCTGCAGTAGCTCGAAACCTAAACTATCGACATGCCATTTTCTCCAGCTTATTTTGGATAACAGGGATTGCTTTTTATGGAACCGGTCACAGAAAATCACCCGGAATGTCAGTGAAACGGAGGGAGAGATGCGACTTTGGGTCATTTTGCATCAATTTCATGGCAGAAAATTTACCGGTGTGACACCCTATGTAATGACAATTTTTTATGAAACATGGGTAAAATGTGTCTTAATTGAAACAAACCTCTTAATAGACATCTACATAATAAATAAACACGTTTTTTTCAAAAACTAACTTCAAACTTAAATTCCCACTATTAATGCTATTTTCGCAGACGACAATATGAGGTAACACGGGGAAACCCCAAAATGAATCACGTGGTTTGTTGCGGAACACTTTTGTTATTATCGCTTTTCAAATAATGGCAATTTGCAACAGAAACTAGGAAATCCATAGGATTGAAACAATCGACGGAATTTATCGTATTTCTTATGATTTATAAAGGCACATACCACAGTTTTGCACTGAGCCCTCGCTATAGTAGATAGATAACAAAGTGCAAACAAACTCAGAAACTAGTAGATTATTCACAGAACACTGCTTGTCGATAGTGTGTAGTTGCATGGATGTAGGTAAGCAATCAAATGCGTTAGTGGGTTGAGATTCTGTGAGGCAACAGGCTCCTGATCTGTCACGATATATGGTGTAGACGGCTGACCACTACATATCCGAATACTATTACAGTCAGTTAGCGGAGCATATTCAGCTATATATTAACATGACGGGTGACTTTAGCACATAAAGTACAATATTTTAAACATCTTACATATAATATTACGAGAATAAATCATTTACCGCGACTCAGTAAGCTAGTGGAGCAGAATATCGAATGACAAATAGTTTTACAATGGAGATCGCCATTTTTTCGTACTACTTCCGGTAAGGTTTAGGTAAAAAACCATCAAATTTGTAACTAAAAAAACTGTTTTCCAAGAAAACCACAGGGTCGTGTCAAAGATATAAAATACTGTTGGTTTAGGCAAAGACCCGCTTAGCTGAGTCGGTAGAGCGCGAGACTAGTAGTCACTACTGATCTCGGAGTTGTAGGTTCGAATCCAGGGCGGGCCAACTAAAATTACTAATAGTCTTTCGGATGTGACTTAAAACAGAGGTCCCATGTATGGTGCCATACACTGGCATGTAAAAGAACCAGGGATGCTTCTGGAATTGGGGCATCTTCTGTATGATGCACTATCCCCCAAAAACTAAAAATACTAAAACTCTTCTGGGTGCCTCGCCCATATCATTATGGATTATCTGGTGGCGAGGATAAAGAATCTGATTAAATAATAGGCAAAGACATTTGTATATTATTTGTGACTTTCCACATGTATAGTTTTGTAAACTCGTATGAATTATTATATTTAATTTTATCCGACCCATTTAAGGATGTTGGCCAGAGTGGTTTGGATCCCGACCGTGATACGATTTTATACCCGATTCCTGTACAAGTCATTTGGCATCAATTGAAATATTATTTTTTACACCACCTGTATCCGGTTGTCTCGTAATTTCTTGCTTCTTAACTGTTTCAACGGCACATGCGCACTCGCGAATGCAAGTTAAAAAAATGCCTGCACCAATCCAATTTCGGAAGTAAATTTAATGAAATCAAGAACAATGTAGATTGTTAATGAAAATTCGTAAACTCATAGTTTGTGAATATCGAGCCAATTCACACTCTGCGTACGCACAGTTTTAAACCCTCGTTAGTAAATGTCTACATGTGGATGTTAACGAGTAACCCTATTGAAGTTGAAGTTGAAGATGTGTATGTCCAGGTCGATGCTCTGAATCATGTTAATAAGTCAATCATTTATATACCACAAAATGATCCTATAGATCCAACTGATCCTATAAATCACTGAGTCCATATAATCCAATAATTCCGGTAAATCCGATAAGTCCAGATTCGTTACATAACTCTTAATGTCTATTGTTATGTTGTGAAATTTAATATTAGTGTTTAAATTTATTAAATTTGGAACGGTATACCTACTTACCAAATTATGCATTCTTCTCGAGTGCTATTGACTATGGTGGTATATGAAATACGTATTGAAAATCGGAAACAATTAACACCATTGAAATCATTTTTATACTACCCTTATTGTTCCAGGGCCCGAAATTACAAACAAAACTTACACTCTGCCTTCAGCACTTAAATATTGAAAATGTTATATAATGAGCTATTATTTGTTCTAGATTGCAAACATAAATGAGGAAAATGTATAGAATTATTATTTTAATTTTGAAAATAGCATTTGATATATTATCTATGCAATTACATACCATACTACACATGTATTTATGATATAAAAATGTAATTGTTGAATCTGAGTACCACACTCTGCACTCAGACTGATAAATTACACTTATAGCGGAAAAATACAATAAATTTGAATTGGAAACAAACAAATGATGATATTTAGCACCTATTCAACACAACTTCACATGGGCGTAGGAGCGTTTTCAACATTTTGGGGGCAAGCATTTGGCAACAGGGGTAAAAATTAAAAAAAATAAAATATTTAATTGTTCTCTTAAACGTCCACAACCCTCCCATATCGATAAAATAACTTTAAGTTTATTGTTCGGCGGTAATTCGCTTTAGTAAATACGTGGTAACAGGAAGTTAATCGGTAAACCTCGCCACCCGAACGATATCACCTCGCCTGATAACATTGTTCTCACCGGACAGGGACCAGAGTTTCTCTATGTCCCGACCCCGAGGATTTAGACATTAAGCATTACCTCCAGGGGATTTAGACGTCAAAAATTGAAAATGTCTCTGCCGGCGGGTGGGCGGGCACACTATTGACTAGTGCATAGACACAAAGTCCGGGAGATGTCACCTGGTGGTATGTCGCACGTGCAATTAGTCGATGATGGAATAAATGCGAAATGTGCCAGGAATGTTCCTTTAAAAAGGATAAGATACAAATTGACTTGTAGAATATTGAAATAAAGGTATAGGGAAATCGGACAGGGAAGGAAGCACTCAGCCTAACCAACCGAGTATAGCAAACAGTAACACCACAACGCAACTACACTGAACAATACCCACACATAAGCCAAAGAAAAAATTAAAAGCCCAAGTCCCCGCCGAAAAAATGCAGGATGACCCAATTCCACAACGAAATTTGTAGAATAGCGATGATTCCATTAAACCGAATGAAACGCAGCCAAGAAACATTTTGAATGTATTTGTGAATTATGTACACATATCGATGGCTTAGAATGAGAAGGTCGTAACTACTACCTTATAAGACTGTTACATATATGAAATATGCATCTTAAGAACTTGTCATGTTGACCAAACTGACATGTAAACAGTTTGTTTTACTATAGTAATTTTCAGACAGTTTTCTCGTGTTTTTTTTCAATATATCGATTTTGTACTTACGACCTTCTCATTCTAAGCCAGCGATATGTAGATCTAGGTAAATATTTACACGATGTTTAATATACTCGTATGTACAGGGTGTCTCAAAATACATGTCCGCTTGTTGAGGGGTCATAACTTTGCCAAATGAGTTAGTAAATTTATAATCATAGTCTCATTTGAAAGCTAAATAGAAAACTTGTGGGTGAATTATATCATGTGTCAATACTCGAACAGTTGATGACGTCATATACGTTATACTAACGTCATTAGCAACGGACGTTCTACAATGTCCGAAGAGGCAGATAACATAGTTTGTACGGTAACATGGGTAAAATTAATATTATATGTCGGCAAAGTAATAGTCAGTCGTACCCTACTATGCACACACTGGCTGAGAAACTGGTCAGGGGCCATTAGAAAATGAAATCGGAAAATCAGGCGTACTTAAGGGAGAAACACATTTTAAAAACAATTAGGACTGAAATTTTGATATTCACACAATTCTAGGCATATCATAATTATAAAAGTTGCACCAATCACCTCGAATGAACATACTGGATAAAATGTATAGCGGTATGTCTAGCGTATCTGCAACAGTCAAAAAATAGTCAAATAATGTAACTTAAAATTATAAAATAATACTTTATGAAGTATCAATCACCAACAACTGTCTTGGTAGGAGAATGAATTTGGTTATGCTACTTTTATTGAAATCAGGAAAAAGTAACCAAAGCATCCTAAATATTTATTTCTTCTTATACTATTTGAAAGTTAGATTATACAATTCAAGAAATATAACTACATCGAAACTCAAAATATCAATTTGTGGAGAAAATGGAAACATCACATCCGACTCAAAGGTATGTGAACGTCATTAAAATCGTCAAACGACGTCAAACACAGGTTTTACCGAATTGGGGTTAGCTACTCAAAATGCATTCTATAGTTTTCGTAAGCATTGTTTCGGATAATTGTTTCATAATTTCTTCATTAATTTGAATGCCCTTTGATTTTACATATAAATCAGATATGTAAAGCAATACATTACAGAGTTATACGTCCTCAACAAGCGGACATGTATTTTGAGACACCCTGTATGTAAAGAACATCTGCAATCGTCATTTTATGTGAGACACATGTCGTCATGTCCTAATTAAGAAAACGTCACTACGATGTAGGGTACCACCATATCACCATGAAACACACTTACATACTGATCAAGCAGTTTTGGTAGGATGTTAAATGTCCACCAGGCGATGTTGAATTGAGCATACTTTCTGAGCAGCGGATGACAATATTATTTCGTAACATAAATTAAGACCACGTCCATTAAGGCGTGCGTCCTGGATGCCAGAGATCGGAGGTTCGAGTCCCGATGGAAGCTCATTTTAACAGATGTGGATGGTCGGTTAGTGAGTTTGCTAAAATAGCAACCTGGTAATATGGTTTGAATCCTGTTTGAGCAGATGATAGTTGAATTTCAAGACATATCTTAAGATCGTATCACTAACCTCTTAGGATTGTTTGTTGAAACGCACATAAGACGATCCTAAGACGATCCTAAGTGTAATCCTAGGATAAGATCTTAGGAATGATGATGAAATGCAGCCCTGTCTTTTTGTTGCTTACATTGCAATTGGTGTATTCGTATTAGCTATGGATCATGTACAAAGTAAATGGTACTTGTCGTTTTTACAGATATTATTCTAACTACTAGAATTGTAAATAAGGTTTGACACTTTTCAAAATACCTTTTGAACATTCCACTTAGTGTGAATTATTCGTATCGTATACCAGTTCACTAGATAAATAAATGATTGTTGTACCAACAAATTTGCCCTTTTGCATTTTTGATACATATTGCTAACAAACCGCACTAATATAGCAACAGTAATCAGGTGTTGGTAATGCATCGATCTGAATTAGATTCGAATGAAACAGTCATAAGTGTGTAACCACTGGGTTTTGTTCCCGCCTCTTTAGGTAATGCCATCTGATTTCATGTGAAGAGACAAAAAGTGTCACATATAACCATGGGCTAGATACCCTAGCTAATTCCGAATTGACTCCATAGATTTTTTTAGCACGCCCGATGTACATCAAAATACTTGAATTACCAACCGGTTGTACATGATTAATCACTAGCAGAATGGGTCATTCGTCGATGACGTCTATGAAACATGAATACATCGTTTTTTCAATATGTGGTTGACGTCATTAAAACATTGATACATTGTATTCAATATGTCGTTGACCTCATTGAAACATGGTTCCATTGTATTCAGTATGTCGTTGACGTCTTTGAAACATGGATACATTGTATTCAGTATGTCGTTGACGCCTTTGAAACATGGATACATTGTATTCAGTATGTCGTTGACGTCTTTGAAACATGGATACATGGTATTCTGTATGTCGTGGACGTCTTTGAAACATTGATACATTGTATTCAATATGTCATTGACGTCATTGAAACATTGAAACATTGTATTTAGTGTTTTGTTGATCTGAGAAAAGTTATATACCGTACAAGTCGTGCGCTACGGTAACGACACATAAACGTTGAAAAGATGACAATAAACTCAAACTTTGATCATCTTTATTATCCAAACTACGTCAAGAACATGATAATTATGCACTATTTTAAGAAAAATGAATATGTACCGGACACATGAAGAGTACAATATTTACTTCAATAAATAATTATTTCATTGAACTTCTGTGCAATGACAATTATATAATGTTTAATTGATACTAATCTACTTAAGGTTGATTGTTTTAATCCCTAACGCCACCTAAATCCTGATTCCACGAGGATTTGAGATTAGAGAATCGAGTTTTCCTTATGCTGGGTGTCTAGCAAAGGCATTCCCGGTACCAGTTATATTTCGTCTTTGGTATGACGTGGCCTTGGAATGAACCTGTGACCTCCCACACGAAGCGAACGCTCAACCACTAGGCTATCGAGGAGGTAGTGTATTCCACATATCAATCACAATCTATCAAATATACATACAACATAAAACAATACAATAACAATGATGCAAGCAAAATGAAAACAACGGCATCGCACACAATAGTCTGGCATATCTCAAACCAACCCCATCACCCGTAATGGAGGACATAGACAAGCCTATGTATATACTTCACACCATAAAAAAATAAAACATATTTATATTACATGATTTATACGCTGAAGTTTGTCAGCCGCTACATAACTATCAAAACAAGTTTTAGTAATAAGTTAATACTGTATCCCACAGACAATCGGGACCATAAAATCGTAAGCTTTAAGCACAAGTCCACGCACTTTCGGATAACCCCACTATTTGTGTTCAATGAAGTTAATAAATATTTCATGCTTAATTTCTATTTCATTACTACGAAGCACAACAAAGCTACAGATAATGTATAGTATAGTATCATCACTATTGATAGTTAACAACAGGATGGTAACATAATATTATGAAGCACTTGAAGTTAGAAGTGACACATTGTCTTTCGTATAGCGTTATAAGTGTATAAGTGTTGTATTATCAATGTTCGCCATGTACATGTCTACAATAATAGCAAATACCTAGCCTAACTGGAACACGCGTACTCTACTAGATGAACTGTAACCAACCAACAAACGACATTTCTGTCTATCATAACACAATGACCACGGAATAGATAACATGTCGTTACTGGAAACAAGTTCACCGATACTGTTGCCACCTCTATCAAACATAACTACATTCTTAGAGTGATACCCGGCTACAAGTACGATATCATCCTTTGTGATACATACACTGCTTGCTCCATCCAGTCGTTGATCACGTAACTCATTGATAACATCACCATTCTTGTTGCATACAATCACCCTATCCTCCCATGCTGCAACATACACTTTGCTGTCATTATTACTCACCGCTATTTGGCAAGGGTTGTACTCAGGCAATAGTTTACGACCATGAGAATCAGTTTCTATTTTCTTCACCAAACTACCTGATAGAGAGTACACATATACAGCTTTATCTCCGGGTATCCACAACTGATTGTTGCTACACGCCATACCCCAATTTGAACCTTTGAAATAATTTAAGGAAACCTTCCGTTGGTACTTGAGCGAGTTACTTACTGAAATGAAATGTACCGTATTATCTTCAAGTCGTACAGCTACTTCAGTGGGTGACACGGAACAAAGTCCACATGGTTCACTCATTAAATCCAACCAATCCTTCACTTTAAGTTGATCATCAAGTCTCTTCAGTTTACTGTTCCAAAAGTCAGTCAGTAGAATCGTTCCATCGGGAAGCTGACACATGTTGTATATGCCACATTCCGGTTTGTCAGACTTCACTTTAACGTTTATATCTGTTCTAGCTTTCACGGTGTACTTACTACGTTGTACTGATACTGGTTGTTTATCTCCTCGGATAATTTTCCCCATACGGTCAGACTTATCAATAACATCACAGAGTGCAGCATTGGGTTCAAATTTCAGTGTCGGATGTTTCAATGCATTCGCCTTCCTCAGAAAGTTATTTGCATCTTTAAGGACAACTTGACCTAACTTCTCGGTGATAAACATTTGTTTACCATCTAGGTGAGATGTCAGGTCTGGCTTACTGTTGTCGGAGGAAACAATCAGTGCATCTACGGTTGTAATATCGACACCAATGTCATTCTCCAACATCTTCTCCTCTTTGTCAAGCTCAGCAATAATCTTCTGTTCAAGTGCATCTAGTTGTTTATTGAACTTCTTTCTCAATGTTTTGATTTCGTCTAGTAGACTGGCTTTCATTTTCTTTAGTTGCTTAAGGTCTTTGGACTTTTCCAACTTTGTAGTTTGTAACTGCTGACTTACGCGGGTTATGTCGGTTACGAGTGATTGTAACTTAGACATGCTGGATTGATGCGCAACATCCGCAATATCTTTCACACCCGAACATGATCTGAAACATACATCAAACACGCTGTGTAATAACCACAATATAACACCTAGTATAAGAGAGTTCTTTAGAATTACAGTGAGTACAAACTTTCGCGGTTCTAAGTCTCCGACGGTATTTGTTCTTATTAATAGTTTAAGGTACTTGAACACGTTCCTCGGGAAAAAATTGGTACAAACAAACATTGATGACTCCTCTTCATGTTGGTGCTATTATTTTGGTCATATAAACGTTATTTTCGGCGTCATAGCGCCACCTAGTTGACACGCGCCTTTTGGCGCTACGGGCCTGTAACTGTCGATAAATTTTGTTTTACAAGAGATTTTATTGAAAAATGTTCGGAATATTATACAAGGACGGTCAAACAACAACTGTGGATGGTTTGAATAAAAATAAATGTCAATTTTTTTATTATTTTCAACCAAAAACGCTAAAATGATGTTACTATAGAGCGTCTGAAAACACGCCCCTACCGGCAAATACAGCGTCATATCTCGAAAACGAGCTCGTATCTGGAATTAGCGTCACGATAGAGCATGATTGTGCCTTATTTAGTTGAAAACGTTATTATTTATACACATCGTAGTAAATATTTTTACAATTTAAATCGAAGTTAATATTTGTGTTGACTATGAAATTATTATTTTTATATACTACGCAAAGCAATTTCACAATATAACAGGTCAGCATGTATATACATGTATTATATAAGTCGATATTTGCCATCTGATATTAACTTTTTATTGGATATGTAAACTTCGTGCAAATCATGTTTTGAATAATACCATTTACATTATAGTGATACCTTATGAATTGGGGCTAGTAATGTGAGAATAACTTTACATCGCTTCTAAAACGAAAATAACGGTATTATTTTCTTCATCGAATACCAGTTGAAGGAAAATAGCGCAGGCTTTCCACGAAATACCGCTATAGGATCTGTTTCAGCAGCTTGACAGTTATATCACCAGCGACATATTCATAACCCGAATATAGATTTAAACGGTCTTTCTTCTAATGATGTTAAACATAATGGCCAAGATAATGCATTTCGTTGAAAGATTGCATATCTTCTTTTACAGAATAACAATAACACGTCACTTTGGACTACAAACTCAAGAACAAATTTTTTTCACTTCGGAAACAAAAATAGCCGTAGGTAGTTTATTACTTTACGTATTTTTATGAAACCTATGCCACACTAAGGGAAATATGTAAGCTTTCAACGAAATACAGCATCCCTACCAGCAGTTTTGTAGCCACGAGTAAAAATATAAGTCAGCTGCTCACGAGGTTTACAACCGTATGTTGTTCACCGATTGTTCACGTTAAATATACTTTTTTGAATACACATTTTAAAAGATTATTAAAACTACAAATAAGTTACGAAGTATATAATAAAATTTACTGTTTGATTCCTTACATGCGTAATTTCATGTATACCAGTATACCAAGTTTTCATGTTTTTGAACTTAAACTTTTTCGGTAAATACATTTTTTAGTTTTTAGGGGTTGTTCCCTTAATCCAAGAATATCTTAAAAACTAGCCGAATAAAACTGTTGGAAATTTTCTAAATGATTGGCATTAATCTGATCGTCATAAACATAACAGGGTTTATATACCTTGTACAGAAAATTCAAAAGATACGAATGTCCTTAAATCTGACTTTATTTAGTTGAATTAAAACTGAGCGTCAAATACATCAAACAGCGCGGTTCCTTCGAACACGGTGCTGTCCCTATAAAAAGCACCTCATGTGACAATTCATTTAAATTTAATATTTTGTACATATGCAACACTTATAATGTATTATTATTCAACTTACTAAATTTTCCATACTGTGTACAGTACCTCTAGAAATGGGCCTATGGTAACCATTATCTAACAAGCAGGCGGCTCACCAACCGATCGCATCAGTTGTAACCCAGAATTTACCGAGATTCGGACTTTCGACCTCCCGCTGTTAAGGCCCGCACCCTAACAAATTGGCAAAGGTCGGGGTACCTTCACTGTAGTTTCTTAACTGGAAGGTAAAGGGATTGTGGCAGACTGAATGTATTTTGTAATTTGCACATGCATAGTAAACTTAATATTTTCGCGCGAATCATTGAGTTTTTTTCCAAAGCAATTGAATTCAATAGTCTCAATTGTTGAGAGTTTTGATTGACTGTAATGTCGAATCATTAAGTAATACAAATGAGGGAACAGCCCCATTCGAAAGAATGGCGAGCATTCCAGTTCACCAAGTTAAATCTAGATACAATCTTATGTTAATAACCGTTGTTATTTAACTTTGAACAGACTGTATGAATATGCCCGTTTATTGTCATTTTATTTATATTGGGTTGTGTACATGTTTGCACTGACTGCTACACGTGAGGAGTATGTTTCGAAGCCTAACAGAAATCCTTTATAATAAATAAGCTAGACCTACGTTTTCAATAACACACTGGTGATCAAGCCTAGTTGATCAATCCTATACTATGCTTTTAAATTTATATGATACCATTGTGTACATAACTAGTAATTTTTTTATTACTTAACTCTAATAGATAAACCTAATCGAAGCTCCGATAAGTTAGAAGCAAGTTCCTTTTCGAGTCGTTTTAATGTAAAATATGTCTACTGGTTGGTAGGAGGACTGTGTGTTTTCATCGTGATCAAAGGGGACAGGTGGGATTTCAACTGTATCATCATCAGTGTGGTCAAGTATTCCGACTACTATTGAGTACACTTTACGCGTCAGTATGACCAATTTGTTCAACTACATTCAAGCCATGAGTTTATGTTCACCAAGGGTGAATTATTACCAGTACTGATATAGAGGACATATCACGAGTTGACAATTGATATAAATTTATATTAAACGAGTTTTGGAAATATTATTAAGCGAGCCTCTGGCGAGCTTAATAATATTTCCTGAATGGGTTTAATATATTATATCAATTGACAACGAGTGATAGTTTCTTTATATCATATGACACTAAAAACGCAAAATACGCATTGATTTATTGGAAAAAATCAATATCTTATACTACACGTGGTACGTATAACTTTATACGTACTGGCTATACTCACTGCGGTATAACGTACACCGGATATTGCTAACAAGATGAGTAATACTATCAATTTTCGCGACAATTCGAGTGTTGACAAGGGTAAGTTCAGAGATGATTTTTAGTTTTTCTGAGTATGTTTAATGTACATTTTATACAAAACTATCTCCTCCATAATTTTCCTAGCCTGTGCAACCGGTAAATGCCAGGAATCTCTTAAAAGGGTGATTAAAAGACCAAACTCGTATCTTTACTCACGCAGAAAGTAAACACGATTTGTCGAAATTAGATGTTTTTGTTTATAGTTTTCGTTAAAATACTCAACTTGAATCGAGCGAATTGTCATTCTTGTTACAAAGAGTTATATATATATAATACAATTCAGCATTCTATAATGTTAATCGCATTCATCTACCTGACGGTTGAAATATTTTAACATAATAATTTAAGAATATTCTTATTATATCGTATAACCCATATGACCTAATTGGTAGGCAGACGTAATAATACAATGAAACCGTCCATTCCATTTACATACTTTATTTACTGTATAGCGGGCATATTTCGCGGGGGTTTAATTTTCGCTATATTCGCGGTCAACGTCGAATGCGCGAAATCTAAACCCCGCGAAATAATCACCAAAACTATATAAATTTTACAAAGGGAGACAATGCATCAAAAGTCTTTAAAACACGTTGTATTTAAAAAACAGCATTTGTCCAGAGTGCTCAATTTTATAAAGCGAATAGGCGATTTTTCACATGGTAAAATGCAATAAAAAAGAGAAAATGAACACGATATTTTTATAACTATATTTATTTGCAATGTATTTCGCATAATATAACATGAAATGATATGACAAAAAAGCATAATATGCATGACGTTTTAAGAAAAATTCGACAAATCCCTTATAACGTTATAAGAGAAAAATGACCAATTTATGTAGTACAATCACATACACAATTCTTGAATTTCTTATAACGTTATAAGAAAAAATGACAATCACAAACATTACAGTCTAATGACACATGGTTGAATCTCTTATAACGTTATAAGAAAATATTGCCCACACATCCCTTACTTTCTCATTGGAAATGGTTGAATTTCTTATAACGTTATAAGAAAATATTGCGCACTCATCCCTTGCATTTTTTTAGAAAATGGTTGAATTTCTTATAACGTTATAAGAAAATATTAACCAACACACACCAATCATATTCTCATAGAAAATGGTTGAATTTCTTATAACGTTATAAGAAAGTATTGCGCACTCATCCCTTGCATTTTTTTAGAAAATGATTGAATCTCTTATAACGTTATAAGAAAAAAATGACAAATAAATACATTACATTCTGGTAACAAATTGTTTAATCTCTTATAACGTTATAAGAAAATATTACCCGCATATCCGTTGTATTCTTATAGAATATGGTTAAATCTCTTATAACGTTATAAGAAGAAAATGACAAATACATAAATTACATTCAAATAGAAAATGGTTGAATCTCTTATAACGTTATAAGAAAATATTGACCAACAAATCCATTACATTCTCATAGGAAATTGTTGAATTTCTTATAACGTTATAAGAAAAAAATGACAAATAAATACATTACATTCTGGTAACAAATTGTTTAATCTCTTATAACGTTATAAGAAAATATTACCCGCATATCCGTTGTATTCTTGTAGAATATGGTTAAATCTCTTATAACGTTATAAGAAGAAAATGACAAATACATAAATTACATTCAAATAGAAAATGGTTGAATCTCTTATAACGTTATAAGAAAATATTGACCAACAAATCCATTACATTCTCATAGGAAATTGTTGAATTTCTTATAACGTTATAAGAAAAATGAAAAATAAATACATTACATGCTAATAGAAAATTGTTGAATCTCTTATAAAGTTATAAGAAAATATTGACTAACACACCCATTATATTTTCATAGACAATTGTTGAATTTCTTATAACGTTATAAGAAAATATTGCGTACACATCCCTTGCATTTTTATAAAAAATGATTGAATCTCTTATAACATTATAAGAAAATATGACCAACACATCCATTACATTCTTATAGAAAATTGTTGAATTTCTTATAACGTTATAAGAAAATATTGCCCACACATACATACATTACATTCTCATAGAAAATTGTTGAATTTGTTATAACGTTATAAGAATATATTGCCCACACATCCCTTACTTTCTCATTGGAAAGGGTTGAATTTCTTATAACGTTATAAGAAAATATTGACCAACACATCCATTACATTATCAAAGAAAATTGTTGAATTTCTTATAACGTTATAAGAAAATATTGCCCACACATCCCTTGCATTTTTATAGAAAATGATCGAATCTCTTATAACGTTATAAGAAAAAGTTTACTAAATCATCCATAACATTCGCATAGGATATAGTTGAATTTCTTATAACGTTATAAGAAAATATTGCCCACACATCCCGTACATTCTATTAGAAAATCGTTGAATCTCTTATAACGTTATAAGAAAAAAATGACAAATACATTCATTACATTCTAATAGAAAATGGTTGAATCTGTTATAACGTTATAAGAAAATATTAACCAACAAATCCATAGGAAAGTGGTGAATTGTTGAATTTCTTATACCGTTATAAGAAAAATTGCGCACACATCCCTTGCATTTTTATACAAAATAATTGAATCTCTTATAACGTTATAAGATAAAATGACAAATAAATACATTACAATCTAATAGAAAACGTTGAATCTCTTATAATGTTATAAGAAAATATTACCCACATATCAATTGTATTCTTATAGAATATGGATGAATTTCTTATAACGTTATAAGAAAATATTGCCCACACATCTATTGCATTCTTATAGAAAAAAGTTGAATTTCTTATAACGTTATAAGAAAACATGATCAACACATTCACCACATTCTCATTGAAAATGGTTGAATTTCTTATAACGTTATAAGAAAATATGACAAATAAATACATTACATTCTCATAGAAAGTGGTTGATGAATCTCTTATAACGTTATAAGAAAATATTGACCAACACACCCATTATATTCTCATAGCGAATGGTTGAATAACGTCATAAAAAATGACCAACACATACATTACATTCTTATAGAAAATGGTCGAATTTCTTTTATCGTTATAAGACAACATGACCAACACACCAATTACATTCGAATAGAAAATTGTTGAATTTCTGATAACGTTATAAGTAAATATTGCGCACACATCTCTTGATTTTTTATAGAAAATGATTGAATCTATAATAACGCTATAAGAACAAATTGAAAAATACATACATTACATTCTCATAGGAAATGGTTGAATTTCTTATAACGTTATAGGACAAATAATACTGGTTATGCTTCTAAAACAAAGTTATAAAATAAAATTGACAAACACAGTCTTTACATTATCATAGAAAATGATTGCATCTTTGACAACGTTTTAACTTATTAATTGAAAAAGTGTACTGTATTATCAAAACGTATTGATGTCTACAGCGGCAAATAGACAATTGTCGAACGTTAATTCATGATTATGTAATTCAACGCTGTGTTATGAATATGCAACGCTACCGATTTTTAATTTCCAGTCAAATGTAGTTTTAAAATAGCCCAGATATTGCGCGGATTCGAGAAAGTAGTGCCATATAAGGATTTAACATTTAACCAGTAGAATAAGAGTTAATGTGCGTAGATCCTGACCTGTCGCGTCCGGGAATCAGACCCGGTTCGTCCCATTACAAATCCAGCACTCGAACCACGGGCCCATGTTACGGGTACCGTCAACGTTAAACATGTCTTAGACAAATGACGAAGTAATTATGCGAGCGGACAAAAATAGGATGAAAGTGTCCGCAAAAGTTCAGCAGTTTCTGTACCAATTAAGAACGAAATAGGAACCTTCTGAATTCGTGAGCGCTTAGTCCATTTAACAAAATGTACAAAATGATTACCACAGCTATGATTATTTAGATTGTTGTCGTTACATGCATAATCCGAGAAATAATATGAAACTTACCACGACCGTTGTAAATGATAATATATAACCACTCTCGGTCTCGTTATTTCTCATCTACAATTTTCCATTGAACAAAATACCCGCCAAAATATGATAAACCGAAGGTATCCGAGTGTGCAGAGGTGTGTCACGTGATCTACAGCGGACAAATTCAACGAGATAATGAGACCGCCGACAGTGTGGAGACCATGTATGCAGTGGCTGACATATTTTGTAAGTATCTTCTAAGGCCATTACAATTTCATTGTTTGATGATCACCTTTTTATTAATGCATGGAAGTTTTTAACTCCTGATCTAGACTTGCTTTAAAACTATGTTATATTTGAGTTGATAATCATAAAGCTTGTATATTTGTTTATGTGTACCGTGGCCAAACGTATCGAATTAAAAAATTGATTAACCGTGCCCAGAAAAAGTAGCATGATACGGACTAAGCTGGTGCTATTTTTTAACCACTGCCTTAAAAGGATTCTGTTTATAGATCTAAATCAAATGATAAGGATGTCTCATTTCACTGAATCCGCTGGAAAGTATACATGTATTTATCAGTTTGAAGATATTGTAACGGCTTGTGAATCCAACGGAAGTATGATTTGATATTGGGTGTGGTTTTAATGATATATACGTAAGTTATCTTTATTCGCAAGATGTGTAAAATACATCATAATATCATGTATTTTATGCATTAGTCAATTGCATCTAGCCGGGAAAACGGCCGTGTTTTTACCTTCATGCACTGCCGGGAAAATGTTGGAAAATTTTTCTCCGAACCAATACCCCGGCACAATATTTAGTTGTCAGGTGGCCGGATAATTTACCATCAGCTGTCTTACACACCAAAAGTAAAACCCCGACTTATCCCCGGGGGTGGGGCCGTGGATGCAACTGACTGATGCATAAATAAAATACACGATTATATGGACAACTTTTATTTAATTAACTTGTTTCATATATGTCTACTAACTTGTTTCATTGTTTGGAAGAGATGAGATGATTTAATAATTTAACAATAATTCTCTAAAGAAATCGATGTTACGAGGAAATGTTTTAATTGCATGCTTCAATCGTATATACAATGTACTATTACTTCATTATAGTTTTGATATACATATGTACCTTCATCATTACGTTCCTTTTGTCGGGTAACATATCTCAACAGCACAAATACATTCAATATAATTCAATTATTTTTATAAACGCACGAATATATATTAGTCCTGTTCTGTTCTGTATAATATAAGTCGCATAGCCATCATTATTGGCTATTAGATGTACCGGCTGTTCTAAATATATTGTGTACAGTTGATATTTGTGTTTCATTTGCTGAAATTACTCGTGCAAAAGTGCATACCTGTGCCACGTAGTGTTCGAAAGTGGTCATAATTATTTCGTTTATATCCGGTATGGTATATGGAATGTCACACAATGTACATGTAGTATTGTGGGTTATAATCACATAGTTCCTGATACCGAGAATAAACAATAGAATGGTATTTTGCAAAACCTTCCAAGAATAAATTATTATTCGAATTAACTAATTTCAGCAGAAAAAAAATACTGTATAAAAACCAACAAATATCATTTACCTTGTAAATACTGTATGTATGTATTGTTCATGAATGTATTGAAGTATAACGATAGTAAATAAATAAAAAATGACAATTATGTGAAACACAATGAACTCTTACACTCGTGATATTACAAAAAATCATTTAAGCGCCCCTTGAGATGTATCAACTTTTTTTTATTAAAATCTTGGTATCGCGGGGTTTTACTTCATAAGGCAGGTAGATATTTAAACCTTCACACATTTATAACAGTTTAAATATAGTTGATGTGTCATCATGGAGCTTCAATAATTAATAATTGATGATCCCCTAATTTATATAACCACTGTATGACGTACATTTAGGGTCTATCTTCAAGTCCAAGGACTTTTGGACTATTTCCCGCAGCTTTCATAATCAATGTCTAGTCAAAACATAAATCTTCCTTTTAGGATTATGAAATACCGGTAGTACATAAGAGGGAGGAGCTAATTTAAACCTGCAAAGATAATCATGTATAGTGTGAAATGTGGGAGGAGCTTATTAATCATGCATTATGGCTCTGTATATCATGGGAGGAGCTCCATATAGTTAGATATAATTATGTAAAAATTTAATCAATTACGCTGCTAATATAACAACTTAGTTGAAATTTAACTATGAATGTACTGTGCAATGTGTGACTCACTATGAACTGTATTAATAATGATGAATATGTCATTTGTGCCAGTGTGAACTACTATATCTATGCTAATTAATTTACGAGTTTATTCGTTAGAGTTTCTGTATGAACGTATATTTTACCATTATACATGCATAAGAAATAAAATTGAAGAATACATACAAAGCATAGATATATAGTCCTACTATACACAACCAAGTTAGAAACAAAAGCAACACATGTCAAACACCAAAGTATGATGAACATGATATTGTATAATAAGTTTGGAAAATTGAAGAGGGGATGTCTTTGAAGGGCATATTGTCCGGCCTGTACAAGGCACGAAGGGAATTTTGTTCGTTTTCTCTATATGACATGAAATGGATTAGTCTGAATGGGGATTTTGTCCGTACTCTGTCATATTGACATGGATCAATGGCAGGCCCGGATCCAGAAATTTTGGAGTGGGGGGACACACGAGAATTATTTTAAGGCTAAGTTGGGGTGGATGCGACGAATTTTTCGCTTTTTGAATTAAAATCATGCAATTTCCTGCACTTTAAGCTTTAAAAATCAAAAGTAAATGTATAAAATTTGAACTGCTACATTATCAAAAACTAGCATGATATACACATTATTCTTTAAAAAAATCTTCCAGACAACACATAAATAATACTTGAACTTTGAAGACCAGTCGAGAAATAATTATGCACCGCTCATTTTCATCCACCCCACCCCGGGGATGGGCCGGAATATTTACTTATGAGTTGTCAAAACCCCTGCCCTTCTGAGGCCCTGCGGGGACAGCTGATAATAAAATCTCGAGTATTTCCCCGTCCCCTAACACCTAAATACCATCCCCAAGGAATTGGTTCCCAGAAAAAATCCCCAGCCTTTTCACGGCAGTGGGGGGAAGCTGGAAGGTAAAAACATGTACGGTCGTTTCCCCGGCTATCCATTGTCCATCCCCGGGGTGGGACCGTGGATGCAACTGATTACATAGGCCATGTATTACATTGGCCATGCATGGTTATATCTAAGACAGTAGTGTTCACAGGTACAGATTTTTTAATCTTGCAAATTGTTGCACCCTTACTTTTTAGAAAATTTATTTGAACTTGCATGATAGACCATTTAAATGTGCCCCTTGTGAAGATTTTTTTTTCAATTTTGAATTAAAATGATTTATTAACGTTTTTCTTTGAACACCAGACAGGCTTAATATTATTAAAATTGTAGTGTTACATAATCAGTTATAACAAATAAACATATTCATAAGAAAATGTACTTTCTTCAAATTCTTGTCAATTTTTTAATCTGTTAATTCAAACGCTGTAGTGACATTGATCATGGGGGCACAGAAACCTTGATCCGGATCATTCAGACGCTGTAAAACATACGTCATCTGGATAATTAGATCAAGTGTAATTTGGACCGGGAGATTACACAACAGGGGGGGGGCACATTTTATTGCCCTCGCTTTCCGGAATATGTAATATACAGGCATGGGCCACCTGAATGGGACAAACACCTAAATCGTGATCCAATAGACGCTTTCAAAATAATGTGTGGAAGCGTCTGACTGATTTAGATGAGTGTAATCGGAGGTATATAGGATATACATCAGTGGTCTACTTTATTAATTGCACTTCCGCGTCCCGAGACTCTTATTACATCACACAAAAAATCGACCCATAGCTAAATTTATTGGTAATATCTTAAAATTGTCACTCCGAGGCCGATCTTGATTGGCAAACCCATGTGCCGCTGTAGCCGGGCCTGTCAGTATTATTAAAACATTTATATACTCGCTAGGAAGTAATGTTATGAGCATAATTTATTTTATTCCTATATTTGCAGAGGTATATATCATTGGTGATGCGATGGAAGAAAATTCTTCAATATACACGAAGCTGTGTGATGAAAAGCATGGACAAATTCTGCAAACCAGTACCAGTCAAATATAGAACCAGGTGATTTAACCTTTAGTTTGATTTTGTGTCGCTTATGCACCCAGGAAATGACCCCCGTCAATCCCAAGACCCGGAAATTACTACATGATTACGTGTCTCGACCCCGGGGATTTAAACAGTAAGCATTGTCTCCAGGGTGGAGATTTAGACGTCACAAAATGAAATGACTAATTCTCACGTTTTGCATTTACGATTAACCACATAGACATACGGGAAATAAGCATAGCTACTTGAAGTTAAGGAGAAAGTCCAAGTAACTGTCCATTCCTGAGAAATAATGGAGACGAGGCCCCGAAGGGGCCGAGTATTCATTATTTTTCAGGAATGGACAGATACGCGGATTTTCTCTGACTTAAAATACACCATTACTGTCAAATGTCAATTTGATTTCCTGTAACGATGCTGTAAATATCAAAATTGAAAGAAAAATGCATTTTTCCAAAAAATTCACCCCTGATGTACCTCTTATAAATAAAAGATTACAAATATGAACATGTCTGAGCGAGAAGATCATGCTTTTTTCCTGAAACCAGTGAACTAATACAATAACTCTCCATTACTTTAATAATGGTGTGTAGTCCAAACAAACACATGTTGTGATTATGTGTTACACAATCAAGCAATGGTCATTTACCCAGTGTCACTTGATGTTATAACACGGTGGACATTATAAACACTATTAATGTTTCAGTCAGAGGACATATTTCCATGCATAAACTATACATGGATATTTATAATTGATATGCAACTTGATGGACATAACTACAGTGTTTTTAACATGTTATTATCAAGCATAGAGCTGTATTTGCACAGTCATTTAAATTAAAGCATTATTTAATGTACTCAAAAATGGGTAAATATACTTGTGAGACCAGTGTCTATCAGATCGATGATGGGTGCCACGCCCAAAAGAGAGAAATAGTCTCCCGAGTGAGACTCGAATGTTTCATAAGGTAGCCCAATGACCAGGGGAAGTTAATGTCAAAGGTAGATTGAGCGGCTGAACAGCTGAAAACAGCCCTCGTAAATTTGTAGCTTAACTTTTTTCTTACGCTCCAAAATTTAATTTGCCTGTTCTTTAATTCAAATTTAGGAGTCCAATCGGCACATGTCTTCCTGGATTATGGGCCTTGTATGACCCAAAACAATTAAAAATTAGTTTGTACGTATTATTATATTCAAACAGTTTTCATCGGATCATCTCAAAACCTAGTTGCAATGTTTATGGACATTCTAATGTAGGTCAAGGTCAATTATTTCATTGTCAGTATCATGCTGAAGATCGGGTGTCATGATTCAATGATAATTTTGGCCCTTAAGAATTTATAAAAAACTGTAATTGCAACTCATATAATTGTCATGGATGCGCGAAAATACATTTGCAAAATATCGTTATTTAATATCACACTAGCATCATCTTGGTTTCTTTATTCCTTGTGCGCGTACCACCTTAATAGCTGAAATTATGTCATGTTTATAGTTATTTAGTAACAACTGGTTGATTTCATTTTCTAGTTTCGTTGTGGATTGAGCATTTTTATCTGTGTTCGTCTCTTTCAGTTGAGTGCGGCCTTTCTGCGATTTGTATTGCCCTTTTAGTGAGCACATACATTTTCTAATGCACCAGTCAGTTAAATCCACGGCACCAACCTCTGGGTATGGCTGCGTTTTTATACCTTCCAGCTTTTCACGCACTGCTGGGGAAATGTTGGGAATTTTTTCACCGAACCAATACCTTTGGGACAATATTTAATTGTCAGCTGCCCTCGCATGGGCCGTTGGAGGGCGGGGGTTTTGAGAACCCAAAAGTAAATTTCCCGGCCCATCCATGGGGATGGAGTGCTATAAATGCAACTGACTGGTGCATAACATAGACATTATTTACAATAATTCTCATTTACCTATTAACACATTTATTAAAACTAAATCTCCATTTTTTGCTTACACAACATAATTATGTGTGTTATGTTTTTCAGGCATGAAGAGATCCTTAACAATAACTCTCCATTATTTTGTATACACATTGCATTAAATGTGTATACAAATAATGGAGAGTTATTGTTAAGACAACTCTCCATTCCTGAAAAATAATGGAGAGTTTATGAATAGGTTAATCCCCTGGGTGTATTTTAAAGCATTGTTCAGGCGTGGGACAGTTTTATTTCATGTCGCATCGGATCACCAGCATCACGTAGATGTCATTTATTAGTATTGTTAATAGTAAATACTTAATAATAATACTTGTATCGCCTCCAGTGTTGGAGTGCTCATACAATAAATGTAAAACATATACAGGGGCATATTTGTGTGGGGACAATGGGGCTTGAGTCCCCAGCTGGCCAAATACGATTTTATAAAATATGAGCTCCCTAAAATTACAAACTTATCGCCTTGTACATTTCCTATAAGCTAGCCCCTTTGCCATGATCTGTGTGATTTAGCCCCCAGGCATGACAGCGTATAGTCTAGGTCAACTACATGCTTCGTTGATTGCTGGCTATAAACCTCGCTATCTGATTGGTTAATGGAGAACAATTCGACTAATGGAATTCCATGAAACATTTAGCCACTGGCATAAGAAATTATTGTTCTGTCTTTTGAATAATGTTCTTATTGTGGTCAAACAAAACGTTCCACAAACGTTTACCTTTTTTCAAAACAAAAACCCGCGAGTATCGTAACTGGTTACTCTATATACGCTACGTGCTGTCATACCTGCCGTATGAGGAATATCTCACGTATTGTCGTTCGATTTCGGTAAATTCGTTAGAGTACAGGCTCACCGGCTACGCAGTTCAATTCATCAACACTCCCAAATTACTGTTACAGTGACCAATTCTTTTGTATCGAGTGTTAATATTTTATTCGCCTTATTATCAAGTTGAATATCGAACCCGCTGCTGGCAGAAGATTCAAACCTATAAGTACGGTATTCGACTTTTTATCGAGTTGAATATCGAACGCGCTGCTGGCAGAAGATTCGAACCCAGTTCGGTATTCGTCATATTATCGAGTTGAATATGGGTGAAAGGTTTGTGGAAGTTCCTGCATTCAGAAGTCACCTAGGACCAGATTTGCCTTTCGAACTTGTTATAATTTAAGTAATTAACACATTGTATAAATAAAACTGGCATTGGTATGGTCGCTTATTGTTTATTCTGAAGAAGAATCGCCGATGTATTTAGCGCTGCAGATTTTTTAAATGAAGACCGTTCAATAAATTTACCGAAAACGAAAGTTGATACAACAAAAACGGCCAATGTTGTCGCATTTCTAACGTGTATAACCATGGCTTTTTCTGTTCATTTTGGGAAGGGGTTTAGCCTCCAAATTGTGGGGAAAATATCGGTGTATTTCCTGTTTTTGGAAACAAAAAAGTAGGGCTAACTTGGGATTTTTTTGGCATGTTTTTAACAATTTAAAGAAATTTTCAATTTTGGGCCTTTTACATGAGGAGAAAACCCCCTGAATTAACATAGTGAAATTTGTTTATGACATGTTGAAGGACCAGTTGAAACTCTACCAACTCCCAACAAAATAAATGAAGCTATATGGTGGTTTGAATGCGTGTATTAAGGCGGCTCGACCGCTAAAGAACTTTATTAAGGTGGTTTGCTCGCTAAGTGCAGAATATTGACTTTCAAAAATTGCGCGTTTTAATTTGGGTTTGACCAGAATCTCAGGTGTTCGCGTAATTTTACTATGGCAGCCCTGGGGCAACAAAATTCCGGAATTCGGAAAACGGGTTTTAAACTGTAATATCGTTACTGTGCCTATTGTATCATATCGGAATTATTCCGAATCTATTGTTCGAGATCATTATTCTGACTGAGGTGGTCGGTGTCGAGAGTGGTAATTCCAAGGACCGATAATCAACGAAGTCTAACCAGTTTCCACAGGGCCTGTCAGGTGTATCAAAACCATTGCTATCTTACTCGACCTAGTGTAACTAGCAACATCTCGACATTTGGAGAGATGCTGACTTGTCAAAATTTCAAAGAAAACCTCGCGACCGGGAATCGAACCCGTATCGTACGCGACTGTGTTCCAAATCCAGAGTAACATCCTTTTGAATACGACCGCAGTTCAGCATATTCGTGTTACACGTTTAATTAGAGCCGATTTCTTACACTCACTACTTAACCATGTACATGTCCGCACTATTGGCTACCTATCTTGGATGTATCTGTTCTTAAATACATGCATATTTGTTTTTGTTCAATACGGCCACTAGGAAGTATCTATGTGTTGATTATCACCTGCACATGCTGTATTTCCCGTGTTTGAGACCTCATAAGATGTGCATCATGATAATATGATAATATATGATCGTTTGAAATGATTATGTAATTAATTAATTGCTATCTAACAGTATAGTCAATTTTCTCGTTTCAGAATGTGATGTTAAACTACCAAGGAGTGTAATGATTCGACGAAGTCATGATCAGAAAAAACCAATTACCAAATGGTCAATAGTGCTACACGAAGCAACGTTTAATAAATCTAGGTATTTGAACAATGAACTCAGATAATTATAAATGAATATCATTAGCATGACGCTCAGGATCAAATGAAATCTGGCTTCGCCTGTGAATACCATCGTGGCGATAGATAGATATACGTTAAATGTTATATGAGGTTCGATCATTTTCTATGAGAATGAAATGTATGTATTTGGTAAATTAAATGTTCTTTTATAACGTAATAAGAGATTCAATCATTTTCTAAGATAATGTAATGTACGTATTTGTTAGTTTTCTCTTATAACGTTATAAGAGATTCTATCATATTCTGTAAGAATGCACGGGATGTGTAGGCAATATTTTCTTATAGCGGTATATGAAATTCAACCATTTCCTATGAAAATGTAAGGGTTGTGTGGGCAATATTTTCTTATAACGTTATAAGAAATTCAACCATTTCCTATGAGAATGTAATGGATGTGTTAGCCATGTTTTCTTATAACGTTATAAGAAATTCTATCATTTTCTATGAGAATATAATGGGTGTATTAGTCAATAATTTCTTATAACGTTATAAGATATTCAACCATTTTCTATTAGAATGTAATGTATTTATTTGTTTTGTTTTTCTTATAACGTTATAAGAGATTCAACGATTTTCTATTAGATTGAAATGTATTTATTTTTCATTTTTTCTTATAACGTTATAAGAGATTCAACGATTTTCTAATAGAATGTACGGGATGTGTGGGCAATATTTTCTTATAACGTTATAAGAAATTCAACTATATCCTATGCGAATGTTATGGATGATTTAGTAAACTTTTTCTTATAACGTTATAAGAGATTCGATCATTTTCTATAAAAATGCAAGGGATGTGTGGGCAATATTTTCTTATAACGTTATAAGAAATTCAACAATTTTCTTTGATAATGTAATGGATGTGTTGGTCAATATTTTCTTATAACGTTATAAGAAATTCAACCCTTTCCAATGAGAAAGTAAGGGATGTGTGGGCAATATATTCTTATAACGTTATAACAAATTCAACAATTTTCTATGAGAATGTAATGTATGTATGTGTGGGCAATATTTTCTTATAACGTTATAAGAAATTCAACAATTTTCTATGAGAATGTAATGGATGTGTTGGTCATATTTTCTTATAACGTTATAAGAGATTCAATCATTTTTTATAAAAATGCAAGGGATGTGTACGCAATATTTTCTTATAACGTTATAAGAAATTCAACAATTGTCTATGAAAATATAATGGGTGTGTTAGTCAATATTTTCTTATAACTTTATAAGAGATTCAACAATTTTCTATTAGCATGTAATGTATTTATTTTTCATTTTTCTTATAACGTTATAAGAAATTCAACAATTTCCTATGAGAATGTAATGGATTTGTTGGTCAATATTTTCTTATAACGTTATAAGAGATTCAACCATTTTCTATTTGAATGTAATTTATGTATTTGTCATTTTCTTCTTATAACGTCATAAGAGATTTAACCATATTCTATAAGAATACAACGGATATGCGGGTAATATTTTCTTATAACGTTATAAGAGATTAAACAATTTGTTACCAGAATGTAATGTATTTATTTGTCATTTTTTTCTTATAACGTTATAAGAGATTCAATCATTTTCTAAAAAAATGCAAGGGATGAGTGCGCAATATTTTCTTATAACGTTATAAGAAATTCAACCATTTCCAATAAGAAAGTAAGGGATGTGTGGGCAATATTTTCTTATAACGTTATAAGAGATTCAACCATGTGTCATTAGATTGTAATGTTTGTGATTGTCATTTTTTCTTATAACGTTATAAGAAATTCAAGAATTGTGTATGTGATTGTACTACATAAATTGGTCATTTTTCTCTTATAACGTTATAAGGGATTTGTCGAATTTTTCTTAAAACGTCATGCATATTATGCTTTTTTGTCATATCATTCCATGTTATATTATGCGAAATACATTGCAAATAAATATAGTTATAAAAATATCGTGTTCATTTTCTCTTTTTTATTGCATTTTACCATGTGAAAAATCGCCTATTCGCTTTATAAAATTGAGCACTCTGAACAAATGCTGTTTTTTGAATACAACGTGTTTTAAGAAATAAACCAACATTACTTTCCAAGACGTACAAAACGACACATTATGTCGCTTCAGTAAAATACGGTAATGATAAATAGACTACGACATGTATAAAATATTATTAGAAATTGGATATTTGTAAAGAACGAGTTTAAATCTCTATGCATGCATATCAATATCGTTTGAAGGTTTAATTGTAAGCCGTTTAATCACACTTGTAAATTTTAATAACAGTGTTGTTTGCGGAACGTGTAAATGTTTGCTGAAATAATTATTTGTTTGTAAATAGATCTACATATTTTTCTAATGTTAGCAGTTAATGAAAAGTATGTTTGATTTATTGCCTTTGTTCATACTCGTCACCGGATTATCCTTATGGGCGAGGCCTCCATAATACTTTTAGTACTTATAGTATTTTGGGGAAAGTGCATGATACGGAAGATGCCCTAATTCCAGAAGCATCTCTAGTTCTTTTTCCTTGCCATATGTATAGTACCCATACATGGGACCTCGGTTTAAAGTCCCATCCGAAAGACTATCAGTAATTTTAGTTGGTCAGCCCGGGATTCGAACCCACAACCCCGAAACCAGTGGCGACTATTATACTTGTACTCTAACGCTTACCTCCCCTTCCATGTTTACCAGCAAGGTTTTAATTTCGCGGTCCAGGCCGTTAGCGCGAAATCAAGACACCGTGAATTCAAAAGGATCCTATTAACGCGAAAATTGGACACCGTGAAATATACCCGCTATACAGTACTCATTTTATTAAGCCATATTCTCCGTACACTAACGTTGAGCTTATGTGCAATACTCTGTACACTAAACAGCAATACTCTGTACACGCACACGTATCTATTTTCTGGTATATCTTAGTTGTTTTTCGAACAATGTTTATGAAATTGGGTCACAACTTTTTGGGGTTCAATATAAACGAATTGGCCAGTTAAAAAAAATCTACAATTTGGTAATACAGCCGTTCCAGAAGCTTGTAAAGTACTGCTGTCAATATTTGCGAGTGAGTAACGGCGTAATACTGGTTTATTTTAACCTTTCTGTGAATATCTGTTATACGGTAGTATGATATAAATTAACCAAAATGCCCAAAGAAGTAGAAACTCAATTGGGATATGTATAAGAAGTCAGTAATTTGGAAAATGTTGTCTCTAAACTCACCCTGGTCTCCATTTTATGTCCTTAAAATTGATAATATTACTCACTTTACAAGCAATATCCGGTGTACGTTACACCGCAGTGATACTAACCTGGATACAAGAAAAGTCATGTGATAAACTTGTTTATACATTTTTTATGTACGTTCAGATTATATGTATTTTATACGATTTTGGCTTCAAGAAGCTTTAATTATGCATCAACGTTTACTTAAAATATATACACGATTAAACTATAATCACACAGTTCCCGTCACTGAATAGCCACAGCACCATGTGAAAATGACGTTTATTCTTGACGTCGCGTCACGTCGAAAACACGATAAAATAGGAAGCATTATTTTCTTTTTATAAAGGAAACCTCACATAAACGACCCTATCTTATTGGCATCATTATTTTCATTTTTCTTTACTGACTTTGTTCCTTGAATAATTAAATACCCTTAACGAGCTCGTTTTCGAGATATGACGCTGTATTTGCCGGTAGGGGCGTGTTTTCAGGCGCTCTATAGTAACATCATTTTAGCGTTTTTGGTTGAAAATAATAAAGATATTGCCATTTATTTTTAACCATCCACAGTTGTTGTTTGACCGTCCTCCGAACATTTTTCTGTAAAATCGACGGTCAGAGACCCGTAGCGCGTGTCCACTAGGTGGCGCTATGACGTCGAATATAACGTATATATGACTAAAATAATTACACCACCATGAAGAGGAGTCATCAATGTTTGTTTGTTCCAAGTTTCAAGAAAATCGGCTGACTTTTATTTTTTTCCCCGATGAACGTGTTAAAGTACCTTAAACACTTTGGCGGCTCCTTAATTTGCGAATATCTACCATCCGCGAACTCCGCGAATTTAATTCGCTCGAAAAAATCGTGGTTTACTGTAAGATAACTAGGTTTATATAAGGCCACTTTGTATGTTCGAATAAATGCAGGTAAATTGTTAAAAATACTTTTTTAGATAAGATCAGACGA
The DNA here is from genome assembly GCA_963678985.1 of Spisula subtruncata. Lineage (NCBI taxonomy): Eukaryota > Metazoa > Mollusca > Bivalvia > Venerida > Mactridae > Spisula > Spisula subtruncata. The sequence continues at coordinate 32,129,632 of OY787673.1, read as the reverse complement.
TTCTTAAAGCATTCCACTGTATAATTATAACCTCAAAAATAATAGTGTAAGAAAGGGGTATTAGTCCAGCAATAATGTCTCCAAAAATCGAGTAATCATTATTTTTTTGAGAAAGTTGCCAAACTTGGTATATACATTGGGGAAACATATTGGAACATTTTTGTCATGAGACCCATCTCGTATCTGCCATTATGGTTGCCATGGCAACCATTTTTAAAGATGGCCGCCAAAAACGAAAAATCGGTATATATCTTCTATAACGCATGATAACAACGTTATGAGTATTTGTAAAGTATTTTTGTTAGAAATAACTTAATTAACATCTAACTTATACATTTAACTAAAAAATATGTTTGAAATATCCAAAATGGGCGACAAAATGACCGCCAAATTAGAAATATTCTATATAATAGTCTTTAGGTATACTGATACTATATCTTTAACATTTATACTGGCAGTTCTAGAAATAAGCTGTTTAAATGTATTCCAGTTTACTTATTAATTAGTGGATAAACCAGATATTTTATTCTAGGGACTTAAATTTCAATATAAATATGCCTCGATCTGAGAAAAATGCCCTTAATGACATTGACATGAAATTGAGTTTTTAAGCTACGTCACCATTTTCTGCGAATTTCAGAACATTGCACAAAATGCACATACATGTTTTATGTTATATCCTGCCACATAAATGTTTCCTTGTTACATAATTAATGTGAAGTTCCATTCTAACAATGGAGACCTATATTTTTGGGGTAAAACATGACACACTACAAACGAAGTGAGGATTTTTGGAATCGGCTATTGGTCAAGATACGATATTTTGGGGTAAAATAGTGCAAAATGTAAACAAAAATGATGATTTTTGGAATCGATTTACTGTAATACCATTTATTATGTTATTTGATTATAAATCAATAGGATGGACACATATTGTCTTCCTGCTTATGATATTGCTAATCTGGTGTCTAAATTTTATGTATTTTGAGACATCTTTTAGGCAAAAACATTGGAAATATAATCAAATGTAAGGATTTTAGGAATTGATTGGCCACGATGGCATTTATAATCGTTTTATTTTTAAAACAACTGCAATTAGTTTCTAGTAACTTAAAGTTTAGTATAACAAATAATATATTATCGTTTATGAAAACTGACTGATATTTTGGGGTAAAATCGTACAAAATATAAACTAAAATGGTGATTTTTGGAATCGATTTACTACAATGGCATCAATCACATTATTTAGTTATAAATGACTAACATAGACATGTGCAGTTTTTCCTCTTAAGATATTTATAATCTAGTTTCAAAATGACCGGAGTCTTGGGATATATTTGGGGTGGGGTGAAACAGTCCAAAATATAAATAAAAGTGAGGATTTTTGGAATCTATTGATCACAATGTCATAACGCCACGAACTGTGTTATTTGATAATTAATCACTACGATAGGCACATTTTGTCTTTTCGCATAATCTGTTCTAAAAGTTGTTCATACTGTTATCTTTTATGAACAGAAATTAAGTATTTTTGTAATCAGAAGACCACACAAGTATTAATCATCGTATTCGTTTATAACTTACTGCATTTGGTTGGTAGTAACAATTTGCTGAATACATCAAAACATTTTTGTACAAAGTTACTTGTGTAAAATGCATCTCTTTGGAATTTAACACGAAAAATATAAATGAAACACCCTACTCCAAGCAATTATATATCAGGCAATGATGTGTACCACAAAGAGCCGTAAAGCATTGCTAAGACAGGAATAAAACACAACGTGTCGCCAAGAAAGGAATTTCTGACGAGGAATTGCTGTTCCCGACCAAACAAGGTATCTTTATTATCAGGATAAAAATGTTCAGTGGGACCTAGGCATAATGAGGAATACCACACAGGCCTGCTATCGCTGCATATTGTATTTTGAGTATATCATATTGTCTAAGATGGCTTTACCTGGTTATATTTTAAATACTAGTACCTGGTGCGGCCTGGTCATTTTCGAAAAATATACAGGGCTTCAAGTCTGCTAATCAAATGAGGTTAACACTACAAGTGGGCCCCATTTCCTTGATACTATTACAAAATTTGTTAAGTTTTACACTCTAACGTCACCATCTCGTATATTTTTGTTAACGTTGAATTGTTTGAAAGTTCGAAAAAAGAAACACTGATGTTCCACAACAAGAAACTATGAAATTCCACGAAAAGTTGAAAACCATGCTTTCATATCGGCCAAATAATCTGGCGCAAATATCACTATATATCCTCCAGACAAGCTACATTTACAGAAAGTCTGACCATGTAATTACTGTATAAAACAAGGTTTTGAAAAGGCTGTACAATAGGTGAAAAATGTATGTATCTGTTGATTCTACTTTAAGTAATTTATCCATATAGTACTAATAGTATATATTAGCTTTAAATTTCCTCATGAATTATGTTGAAACTATAAACTTTGTTGCCATGGTTACCAATTTCGGAAAAAATACTTCAATTAAGAAAAACTGAGAGTAAGCTGTTTAAAACAACAGTAGCCTTTCTCTAAATGCAACATGTTTCTATTATGATATATATTTTAAAAATCAGAACATATTTCTAAAATGTGACACTATTTTGAACATTTTATATCGAGCATTGATCATATGGTGTTATTATGAAATACTTTTTACAGTCACGTCAAATGACGTTCGAATGACATTCGCGACGTCAGAAAAAAAACTTTGAATATGGACTTTACAAAAAAACAGCTGTAACTTCCCCAAAACTCAAGATTTTAAGCAATGTCTTTTGAATTATTCTTCATTGGCATTAGTCTTTATAACAATGAAACATCTCAAAAATATGTTTCTTGTACAAATGGCACGTTTTCCTGGAGACTGGCTTATATATAAAACATACGTCTTCTTGCAAGGTACACAATTAGTAAACTCAAGGTTTGTCCGTTTATAAAATCTGGATCCGGTCATAGCTTAAACAGTTTTCTCGCTAGGTTAATGAAACAAGTCATGTGGATAGGGATTAATAAGCAGATTATACATGTCAATTTGTGTTTTAATCAGACAACAATTGTGGTTGCCATGGTAACAAAAATATAGAAAACCAAACAGGTGGCTTATATATTGCTTGTAATTCGTATGTAAATAGAGAATAATAGGTTAGTGCCGTGGATGAGTAAGTTTATCTGGCAAGGCGGAGGAATTTATCGGGGAGCCGTAGGCGAATCCGATAATTTCCGCAGCCGAGCCGGATAAACTTTCACTCACTCCACGGCACTAACCTATTATTCTATTTATACGGTCACTACATCTGCTTAAAAAAGGGAATAAAAGTCGGACTATTTATTTGCCTTTTCATTATTTGTGCGTAACGTCACGTTCGTTCACTGACGTCACGACAAAACAACAACGTCGGACATCTTGATAACGTCATGTACACGCAGGTAAGTCGTAGAACAATTATTGATTGACCCAAGCTCATTTTAAATAGGAAAACCTCATCCTCGGATACAGAGTTTCAGCCGGCGACCCCGCTTTAAGAAGAAGTCCGTCAGATCACGTGATGAGGTGACGGTTTATTGCAAGTCACATGACGAGGTGACGGTTTATTGAAAATGTTATCCGGCACCCTGTTATCGGGCTGATTTGGCCGGAAGTGACTGGATAATTGTTATTATTAAGCAGAAACTGATTGTTTGTTTCATCAATGTTGACCTTGATCCCATTAACACCTATTTTGATGGAAAGTATCATCGCGAAAGCTATCTATAGACAAAGTGTCAATCATATATGTCATTCCGGATTAAATACAGTCAGCGGAAACCGATTTTCAATTTTTAGTAACAGTGACCTTGACCCCTAATGTCCCATTTTTTATCACAATCCCAATGTGTATCATCGTACAAGCAACGTATATAGCAAGTTCCATCCAAATATCTCATTCTTAACATAAGTTATTGAGCAAAAACCGATTTTTAGTAACCGTGACCTTGATATTAACCCCACCAATCCAAAATTTTATTTTTGTGGCGTATTGAGTCAAGCTACTTATACACCAAGTTTTACCACGATTTCCAATTCTAACCTGAAGTTATGGGTGATAACTGTCATTTGAGCATTTTGGCGCCCATTTTTAAAACCGTTGCTATGGCAACCAACGAAAATATTTTAAGTGGGTCTCATGAAAAAATATTTCAAATAGACCAAGGAACAGTTGTACCAAGTTGGGTAACTTTCTCCAAAAATTAATGTTTATTGGACATTATTGCTGGACTATATGAGAAATCCGACAGGGAAGGTAACACTCAACCCAACCAGCCGAGCACAGAAATCAGAAACACCACGACACAACTACCCTGAGCAGTGCCCACAGAAACTCATGCCAAAACGGCGACTAAATGAGGCATAACAACCCCGGGGCGTGACCTAGATCAAAAATGTTGATCTCAAAAGAATACGAGTGGAATATTCTTTTTATCACATTAAACATATGTTTTGTACCAACAATAAGCGACTCAATTCGGAATTCGACTTATATCTGCACGAAAGAACACATTCGTGCGTCTCCTATTTAAGTACATGTAGTCCCAATTTGCTTTTTGTATATAAACTCTAAACAGGACGTTTTAAAATCTGCAAACAATTAACATTTATTTAAATTACAATAATTGAAATGTTAAAACACATTATTTTGAATTCATAAGGAATGTAGCTCGTTACTAATTCAGTGAATTTTGCGTATGAATTATGCTAATTTATGTTATCACAAGTGTTTGAGAACAATGTTCTTCGATTTTTTATCACATGGAACTTCACGGTGTTTATGTGATGAAATAAATTCGTACATACTCATGACGAGTACATTATTGATTTCAGGACATTCGTTCCATTTCAGTTGAGCGGAAGTTTAAAATCACAATCCCTTAGAAGTATCTCAAGCATCTAACTATCATGATCAAAACTTTTGCAAAAGTGTACACTTGGTATGGTAATACATTTGCATGTCTTAAAGTCGAGATAATTCTGAATATTAAATTCAAATTTACATTATTTATAGAAATATAGAAGAAAGTACTGGTGAGGCCTTACGACCGATTTATCCCAAATAGCATTAAACACCAAATCTCACGAATTGGTTAAAACGTTTGTAAAACGTAGTACAATGCACTCAAACATATCAAAGCTAGTTAATATTTAAAGTCTCACCCCGAATGATCTAGAAGAAGGTTCTTTTTTTTTATTTCTTAATGGTATTGACTAGCAATTGCAGGAGAAACAACCCTTAAACTGGTAACAAGTGTGATAATAATCATTTTTTAAACACGCAGTATCACGAAAACTAATGACAACGGATGCAAAACGTAGACTCATTTTGTAACCTCCCCTGATTTCAGTATTTCTGAAATCAGTTAAAGTTAAATTAAAAAATCTAGCCGAGAAATCGTCATGACATTTGCTATGAAACTTTTACAATTGTTACTGTACTTGTTGCATATAAGAAAACCGTACGTTGTTCTACGACTTTTAACGTTAAACATATTTGTTTCAAAAAACATATTTTTAAATATTATTTAAAAATACAAATAACTTACAAAGTATATAATAAACGTTACTGTTGGATTCCAAGCATGCGTAGTATATTAAATGCAAAGTTTTATGATTTTTTAACCAAAAATCTTTCGGTAAAATAAATTTTTCAGTTTTTAGGGGTGTCCCCTAAATCTAAGAATATCTTAAAAACTAGCCGAGCAAAACTGATGGAAATTTTCCAAATAAATGTGATCTTCATAAAAAAAACAGGTTTTATATAGAAAAAGTAAAAAAGAACGAATGTCCTTAAACAATTTATCATCTTCATCGTTATTCATAGTTATACATTTCACCAATGATACCTACCTATGTTCCTTGGCGATACATCGGCAACAATACACCATATCATGTGTACCACAATGCATCTCGATATCCTGGTCCGGATGATAATGACATTTAGCAACAACCGGAACTGGAATGGTGGTTGGTGGAGCTGATTTTGATTGGCTCATTGAGGCAACGCTAACTAATTGATGTGATTTCATGTTCCGGACATGATATCGTCCACACGTGTTGCACAGAAACTGCTGGCAGTTTTTACAAAAGTCAGTCGCTTCCTGTGTCCTACCGTCGTCACGGCATTGAGAACAAGCGTGGTCAAAAAGCGCTTCCGATCCACCTTTCAGTGTCCTAGATAGATCTTCACCTTCTGCCATAATTCTGTAATATACCATCATATATTATTGTGAATGTAGTAATAGTAATTATAATTATAAGAATTTGCAATGCTGTGAATATTGTTTACTGTGTGTAAATGCAGGGTGGACATACCATATCATAATTTGGCTAAGTAAGCAAGTAAAATGTATAGTAATAGTTTAGTGATTATACGTTTTGGAAACATGATTTATAATGGCTAACTTGGTATTAAAATTATGTTAAAACATGAGAAACACTATCATTTTGTATTACCGTAATATATGTGTCGGATATCAGATGCTTGCCGATAACGAGTGCGAAATAATCTGGCCGCCGCCAAAAAAACAAAGTTCATCATTATTTATCCGAGCGACCACCATACAGACTGGAAGCAATAGGTTGTCTATCATGGTCACAATATGGTATTGGAAGCTCTAAATATATAAAGTCGGGTAAATATACCATTGGTGAATATTTTCTAACAGATATTACGTGTACAAAATCTTCTGTTAGATTCATAAAGTTTACAAAAATAATGTTCTTATTTATTTGTATTCCTTTTTATTCGGTTTAGTAGCATATGCTCTTAATTTGTTCGGATATAAATGCTTATAAGGTATATAAGGAAGAATAACATTTATATCGTAGTGTGTATAGTAATGTTTTCAACCGCTTTTGAATAACGTGTGGAACTGACAGTTAATAAACGATTAAATTATGAATAGTGCCATTAAATAATTTTGAAAGGTAAAACACACATCACAATTGACATACAAATGCTATATCGATAACAAAATCTGGTACACATTTGTCATTCATAAGGTATTGGTATAGATCATTCAAAATAAACAAGAATCGTTTGTCAACATCGAGTCGTCTGTCAGGTAAATTATGTTTGTTTAAGTACCGGAGTTAACATTGAATTATAGTATAATTTAACCTAGTCCCCGCTATTCTTCCGAATGGGATAATTCCCTTATTAGTATTACTTATTGAATCGACTATGTATATCGACAATACCGTATGTCTGTGGTTATTTGTATACGTGATGGGAAGTAACTGTGTCGGAGAGTTTGTAAACATTGACCTGTGTTAACACGGATTGCTTCCCTTCTATTTGATAAACCGAAACTACTTTAAATAATTATGTTGTATTTCTTGATGAAATTGAAATTAACTTTGTACGAGGCATTTTCAGTAATAAAAAGAGTGTGGTTTATGTTGCTGTGCTGCCTTCCCTTTCCAATTTCCTCATATCTTTAATATCAATACAACGTATTTAGTACATGTAATTATCTACTCGCTATGTGAAATACATCTAGTACTACACTTAAAATAGACGAGAATCATTTTGACTAATAACCTTTACAATTACAAATTTTAAAATTCCGTTATATTATGATCCGTTTAAAGATATGTGATTCAGTATAAAGACTATGCGGTGTCTAAACAACTTCAATTTGTTAATGCAGAAATGTTGAGTATTTATAAATTTACCCTATCAACATAATATCAAACAGTAACAATGACATAAACGTTAATGAAATCATTGATGTATAATAAAGACTATAACACAATAATCTCAAATAGAAATAACATTTTACCAGAATAGTTCCTTAATTTGTCAAATCGCAATTGCTACTTCTCTAATATGGCGTCTAGTGTCGGTTTGGCGACCGATTTAACTACATACACGTAAATTGCATTGATCGTCATTGTGAAATACTTCTATCGATGTCAAGGTCATTTAAATGAATATGTGTCATATTACAAATATCGATATAAGGGTATAGTGTTCAACATACCTATAACGTAACCGCCTTTCGTCCACGAAGCTAATATAATTGACAGTTTTATAATACATTCATAATCTAATATACTCACTGGCTTGGCTCTGCTGTAAAACATGATTTACAACAGCACAACATAACCGAAAACAGCAAACTTATGGTCAGACGTCCAACTGCCAACACGATGTTCCCAATAAAGAAGTTTATATTACAATGCATTACATATTTTAATATACCATAATAAAACTAGTTTCTAAATTTTGAATTACAAAATATTACCTGATTGGAATTGATAGCATTATGCACCTTGGACGAAATATGATAAATGTGGCTTTTCCGTTATCTTTCTATGAATCAAATGTGACAAATGAGTGAATTGTTCTATGGGAGCTTGTTTGATTTAAAACATAATTCTTATACAACTGTCAATGAAATTTTAAATATATCCTCATTAATACGCCATGTATGTGCAATTTCAATGAATTTGAAGAACAGATTATATAGAAATTACTTTTATACACAGTTTACTTTTATTTTGTCACCGAGTGTATTGATTCGATGAAACAGTAAAGCACACTCAGTAAACTATATACGAGAGGTGTTCGAAAAGTAATGCAAATTGCCCTCTAACTTTTTATTGACTGAACCGATTTCAATGAAACTCACTGACAATCTTCATCAAAATCTCCGCTTCAAGATTTTCACAAATTCCATTATTAAATTCAAGATTGAAATCATGTTTCGGCGTCTGCAATAGGTACTACTTTCATGCACTGAAATACGGTTGACCTCATAGGCTTCCTGGAAACGTACCTTCGCTATACAGAATGCGATCTAAGACCAAGAACTTAAAATTAGTCGCAGTGGACTAGATCTATATAATATAGTTGTTTTTTAGGCATATTTATCTGATTTTCGTTCAAAAACTACTCTTCAGTACATGCCTGGAGCAAAGAGGTATCTTCATGTGAAAGGGACATAATGCTCAGTTTCAGTTACAAATCGACGCTATATGAAATGGTTCTAAAGTTTTTCCTGCATAAACTATCTTAAGAACATATTAGCTACCAATTTACGCATTGATTTGGGCATTTGAACAGTAGGGCCTTGGTCGGTGGACAAAATTCAAATGCATCACGTTCGTCAATGACTGTGTGTAATTTACAAATACGAGCTTCTTAGAATTTCAGGAATCAAATACATAATATTTCTGGTTCAGACTTCGTAAAGGATAGTGATTCTGTGTTTTGCCATCTGTTAAGCTTCGTAAAAATATTGTTTGTACGTACATGTACATGTATAAGGGGAAAAAACAACTATTTGTAGGCATTTAAAATATGATGATATTTTAGACACAACGCAGTGAGCATGGTACCCATGGGGTACAAATGTTGTTAATTTCTAGAATTTTCTTCAAAATAATGTGAAAGTGGGATAACATCGAGCATGTGCGATCAGCTAACGGAAATACTACTAATATTGAAGCTTTGAGACCAATATCTAACTTTTTATCAACATTTTGTTTGCTTGTTGTTGTTGTTGTCGACTGATCATTTTTGTTGTTGTCTTTCAGCAGCCATCGTTCTGCTTTGAAACATGTTGAATAAATTAAACATTGCTAAAAGACATCCTACGATGTCTGTTAATCTTAAAAACTTCCTCATGTATCAATTTGGCACTTTATCTAAGTTAAGTACATCCTTTGATATAAGGCATAATTTCAAGCGGTTTTGCCATACGTTTTTCCAACACTTTTTAGCTTAGTGTGCATTAGTAGGTACATTTTAAACTTCGAATCGAAGTCAACCAAATTTTATCCAATTATAAACGATGGTTCAATTATTAAACATGCCAAATTTGACGCCTTAAAATACCGAAACTGCAAAGATATGCATACATTTGCATTACTTTTCGAACACCCCTCGTACATGTATATAATATGTTCATGTTCTATGGTTTATTAAAAATAGGCCCTTAAGTATTAAATACCTGTCCTCATGATAAGTTGGGGCGCCGTAAACAAACGGGATATGTCACTAGATGGAATGTAGGGTGTGTTGTTGAAATGGGTCGAGTGATGAAATGCTGGGTGGGTTGCTGTAATGGGTCGAGTGATGGAATGTAAGGTGTGTTGCTGTAATGCGTCGAGTGATGGAAATGAATGCGAACTGTGCAAGGAATGTTAATTTAAAAGGGACTCGATACCAACAGAAGCTTTTGTAACGTGAATAATACAGGCTGTAATTGGTCGAGTGGTGGAATGTAGGGTGTGTTGCTGTAATGGGGCGAGTGATGAAATGTTGGGTGTGTTGCTGTAATGGGTCGAGTGATGGAATGTAGGATGTGTTGCTGTAATTGGTCGAGTGATGGAATGTAGGGTGTGTTGCTGTAATGGGGCGAATGATGAAATGTTGGGTGTGTTGTTGTAATGGGTCGAGTGATAGAATGTAGGGTGTCTTGCTGTATTGGTCGAGTGATGGAATGTAGGGTGTGTTGTTGTAATGGGTCGAGTGATTGAACGAAGGGTGTGTTGCTGTAACGGGTCAGTGATGGAATGTAGGAAGTTGCTTTAATGGATCGAGTAATGGAATGTAGGGTGTGTTGCTGTAATGGGTCGAGTGATGGAATGTAGGGTGTGTTGCTGTAATGGGTCGAGTGATGGAATGTAGGGTGTGTTGTTGTAACGGGTCAGTGATGGAATGTAGGAAGTTGCTTTAATGGGTCGAGTAATGGAATGTAGGGTGTGTTGCTGTAACGGGTCGTTGATGAAATGTAGGAAGTTGCTTTAATGGGTCGAGTAATGGAATGTCGGGTGTGTTGCTGTAACGGGTCAGTGATGGAATGTTGGGTGTGTTGCTGTAACGGGTCAGTGATGGAATGTAGGGTGTGTTGCTGTAACGGGTCAGTGATGGAATGTTGGTGTGTTGCTGTAACGGGTCAGTGATGGAATGTTGGGTGTGTTGCTGTAACGGGTCAGTGATGGAATGTTGGGTGTGTTGCTGTAACGGGTCAGTGATGGAATGTAGGGTGTGTTGTTGTAATTGGTCGAGTGATGGAATGTAGGGTGTGTTGCTGTAACAGGTCAGTGATGAAATGTAGGAAGTTGCTTTAATGGGTCGAGTAATGGAATGTCGGGTGTGTTGCTGTAACGGGTCAGTGATGGAATGTTGGTTGTGTTGCTGTAACGGGTCAGTGATGGAATGTAGGGTGTGTTGCTGTAACGGGTCAGTGATGGAATGTTGGTGTGTTGCTGTAACGGGTCAGTGATGGAATGTTGGGTGTGTTGCTGTAACGGGTCAGTGATGGAATGTTGGGTGTGTTGCTGTAACGGGTCAGTGATGGAATGTAGGGTGTGTTGTTGTAATTGGTCGAGTGATGGAATGTAGGGTGTGTTGCTGTAACGGGTCAGTGATGAAATGTAGGAAGTTGCTTTAATGGGTCGAGTAGTGGAATGTAGGGTGTGTTGCTGTAACGGGTCAGTGATGGAATGTTGGGTGTGTTGCTGTAACGGGTCAGTGATGGAATGTAGGGTGTGTTGCTGTAACGGGTCAGTGATGGAATGTTGGGTGTGTTGCTGTAACGGGTCAGTGATGGAATGTAGGGTGTGTTGCTGTAATGGGTCAGTGATGGACTGTTGGGTGTGTTGATGAAACGGGTCGAGTGATGGAATGCTGGATGTGCGGCTGTAATGGGTCGGGTGATGGAATGTAGGGTGTGTTGATGTAATGGGTCGAGTGATGGAATGTATTGTGTGTTGCTGTAATGGGTCGAGTGATGGAATGTAAGGTGTGTTGCTGTAATGGGTCGAGTGATGGAATGTAGGGTGTGTTGCTGTAATGGGTCGAGTGATGGAATGTAAGGTGTGTTGCTGTAATGGGTAGAGTGATGGAATGTAAGGTGTGTTGCTGTAATGGGTCGAGTGATGGAATGTAGGGTGTGTTGCTGTAACGGGTCGAGTGATGGAATGTAGGGTGTGTTGCTGTAATGGGTCGTGTGATGGAATGTAGGGTGTGTCGATGTAATGGGTCGAGTGATGGAATGTAGGGTGTGTCGCTGTAATATGTCGAGTGATGGAATGTAAGGTGTGTTGCTGTTATGGGTCGAGTAATGGAATGTAGGTTGTGTTGCTGTAATGGGTTGAGTGATGGAATGTAAGGTGTGTTGCTGTAATGGGTCGAGTGATGGAATGTAGGGTGTGTTGATGTATTGGGTCGAGTGATGAAATGCTGGGTGTGTTGATGTAACGGGTCGAGTGATGGAATGCTGGATGTGCGGCTGTAATGGGTCGAGTGATGGAATGCTGGGTGTGTTGCTGTAATGGGTCGAGTGATGGAATGTAGGGTGTGTTGATGAAACGGGTCGAGTGATGGAATGTAGAGTGTGTTGCTGTAATGGGTCGAGTGATTGAATGCAGGGTGTGCTGCTGTAATGGATCGAATGGTGGAATATAGGGTGTGTTGCTGTATTGGGTCGAGTGATGTATGGAGTTACTTGCCCAAAGACAAAGAAATTGTGTTCTCTTACATACCCCACAACCCGTATCTGGCTGTTAGGTATTAGAAGAAAAATAACTGGCTTTTCCTTGAAAATATAAGAACCTTTCTGCAAATGACTGGATGATGATATTTTTCTTCTAAGGTAAGTGTATTAAAAGTTTGTTCCATGAGCCAAAGAAACTAACTGATTATGTATGGGGATCTTCTTACGATAACGTTTCATAAATGATCAACGCCATAAAGAGTGCAAAATGCTGTTTTTTGAGAGAAATTGACAAAATTTGCATCAAAAAGCTCAATACCATTTCTGTTCGAAAATTATTACATCTGACTTTAGTGACGACTAATACTTATGAAATACCTCTAAAACATCCCTGGTAAGAAAAGGTTACCATGTTGAAATTACAAACATGCGTCTCATCCGGTACCGAGATGGGACTGATTTTTGTGCATGATTGTGTCTGTCACGTACCCCTGGCAGGACATGGTAATACATTTGTTATGATGTTTACAACCTTATACCCTAAGGAGAAAGACCAGGGAACTCAGTTGACCTTAATTAATTGAAAACCCTCTTGTGTATTATGGACTCACACATTTGCAAAGACCGGGTACCTAAAGCTGTGACGTCATATTGACGTCTTCCATAATTGGCGTCGTCACGTGTGTCTATTAAACCCATACATATCTTATACATCAAATGTCAGATCGACATGAATATGATTAAAATAAACAAAGGAAGTTATTGAAGTTACTATTGTGTCAGAAAAAGGTGAAAATGTTTGTTAAAAATATAATGACAGATAACATAAAAATCTAACATACACATGCATATGCGTTTTATAACATGAACAATTGAAAACTAAATGCTACCGCGATACACAACTTGGCCAATCATTAATTTATGTAAGCCAATTGAAACGGTACCTTAATTTTATGTTGTTGCAAATACTGGATAAGTACAATGTAAAAGTTAACGTTATTATAATCCATTGTGAAGAAGATCGTGATAAAATTTTAAATACGACATTCATAGAAATATTTGTATATATCACATCAACAGTCATATCAAATAAAAAACTTCGCAGATCGCTTAACTGTTAGGCGAACACCTACCGTATTCCTTTGAGCTAAGACGTTAGTTACTGGTAATTTCTGTAAACTTGTTTGAATGGAAAGGACAAATATATGCTGTACCTAAATCGATGAAATGGTGAGTGACATTGTACCTCACAGATTTAGCTACATTAATACAAATTGCAAATTGTTAGTGCAGAATTTTTAAGCATTTCTTGACCATAATATTTGAACAGTAACAATAACATAAACGTTAATGAATGTAATGGTGTTGCATAATGACTATTAAACCCTAATCACAAACATAACTAACATATTTACCTGAATATATTCCTACTTTATCAGAGTCTTCCTTTACGATCTTCTTAAATATAGCATATAGAATCGATTTTGCCACCAATTTAACTACATACACGTAGACTGCATTGATGGCCGTTGTGAAATACCCCTATCTGATTGCAAGGACAATTGAATAAATATCATATTACAAATATTTATATAGCTGTATACAATGCAACTCTGTCTAACCACATATCGTACATGAAGTTAATATAATTGACCGTTTTACATTCACAATTTTATTTTAATCTAATTTTCCATTTACAAAGGACTATAATACTAGCCAAAACAGTTAACCGAAGGCATATGTGTTTTATAAATATTAATAGAACTATCTGTAGGAATTTTCTGAAACTTAGTCTAATATATAATCCTTACATTAGAAGGCTGATGATAACATTTCGTCAAAATATCCATACATTAGAAGGCTGATGATAACATTTCGTCAAAATATGTAATTTGCATCACCGTCAAAACATTTATTTAGTGACACCATATATCAAGATGAAATTCACAAATGTACAGTTAACATGGGCGGTTTTCTTAGGCCTAGATTTTCACAAATGCTTATATCTACTGATCTCACTTGAATATTGTTATTTGATTATTGTTTCATTTTGTCAGCATATTGTTGTTTAAACTTTGTTGTATATATTATGTATGTTGACGGCGTAATAAATGTCCATCTTTCAATTCAATAGATAGTTGTGTTATTCATTTGTCCAAACTATAGTTCGACCGCTTCAAATATAGCACACAAACATACATTTCATAAATGTGTAAGGCTTTTATCGTATAACGTTTTTATTTATTAATATTTTTGAACGAACATTTGTGTACTTGTTATTTACGACCTTGGAATACGATTAAATTAGTTTGATCTTCAAAAATACGAAACGGAAGTTCTTTGACACCATAAAAAAGAACCATTAATATACACACAAACTCCATGTATAAGCGTTAAGTCATAAATATTTTTAGGTTTATTCCATTCACATTAAATACTAATCGTCAAATTAGTAAAACAAATAATCAAACTCGAAATAAGGCGATTTTTCCACAAAACCCATTGATTTTTAAAAATTTTGTTTCTATTTTTTAATGGTCAAAGGGCGGTTATTTGGTCGAACATCTTTTGTGAGGCTAAAAGAGGGTTATTATAGACTTAGATCTGGTTTTATTTTCAGTATTTTATCATTTAGTTTTGTTTCCGTGGATACACTTAAAACAAACTTTATTATATAAGTTATATAAAAATATGTCGTACGCCTGATGAACGCACTTCAAAAGTGTCCTATATGTATATACTTAATCGAGAAAAAACACTATTTTTCAAACACGTTACTGTTCAAAGGACATTATAAGGACTAAGATGTATTAATTTATGAAGTCAACGTGTTTCAATATAACGTTTGGCAATACAATTTTATGGGCAAATGTTGTGAATTTAGGAAAATCAGGCAAGAGTTATCCCACTTGAATTTGCTATTTTTTTCATTCCCCCTGTGATTCCCATACACTGTTTTGGGTATTTTGAGGCACAATAGTACGCACACACAAATAAAATAAACGAATAATGTTTGTGATAATTTAAAGCTGCGTAAAACTGATCTGTGTGATTGGTACGTCTGATTGGTACCCTCCAGGGAGCATAATGACCGCTCTTCTGCGGCAATACAATACAATAATACAATATAATCTTTATTTTAAGTCGGACTACCTTTGACAACTGCGCCATATTATTGACAACATATTTTGTTTTTCCGACTAACAATTACCTATGCTACACAATATGCATACGCACCTTGTGTAACTGGAGAGCAATCGAACCCAAATTGCAAAATGGTGATGTGAAACTTTCTCGTAATAGACCAGTGATTTTGGAATGTATTTTCATTGGGTTAGCTGCAGTAGGTGCACAATCTATATTGAAATCAATATGCAAAATTGTAGGTTTGTACGAGGGACGTTCAAAAAGTACTAGGACTGGATACAATTTCGACGATTATACAAATAATAATACATGTACATAATATAATATTGAATCGGAATTCAGTTGCGAAAGAAGTATATCCCATTTATCGCATAATTCTGTCAGCTAGGACCGTTCATAACAGTCCATTTTGAAACCATGGTAACGCACTACCGGCTCAGCCAACAAATAACCACTGATGTTGATTACGTAATGAGCTATATCTTCACTAATATCCTACGTTAGATGTCAAACATTGCCAAAACATAACTTGTTACATGTAAGACTTTGTCTGCAAAAATGACGATATTTAAACAATAGATGCTGAAATAAACAACAGAAGTTGAACTCTATGAGTGACGACATCGGAACGCAACAATGACGTCATCTGAACTTGAGGAAAAACTGACACATGACAGATTCCGTCAACAGTAAGATAATATGCGTAGTATCGTATCTACAATAGGACATATTTCTGCAGTTATTTCTGCAGTTATTTCTACAGTTTTAGAATGTCACCTAGGTATTAGGGATGGTTGTTCTGGTGTGAAAGACATGTTAGTAATAGAAAATCACAAAACGTTTGTAACGTCAGTTTAATACTACGACATATTCAAAATATCAACTTTTCATGGTACGAATTCTCGCCCAGATATTCGGTATCAGATCCGGCAAAAAACATGCGATTATCACTAACGATATATGTGTAGATAGCTCAGTGTGTTACAAGCATGTATTCATCACCATTGTCATTATAACCACCGTACTTCATAGCCCTATAAGTTGCATTAACAACATAAAAATAGCGTGTCGTCATTTTGTGCGCCGGGTTGGCGTTAGTGACTAAGTTTAAACACCTGCAACTATAAAACCACGTTTTTATTTACCTTCATAATTGCAATGTTTGTAAAAAAATAATTGACATTTGATATGATAAAAAAATTGTTTTTTTTGTGTTTAAAAATGCGGGTTCTATGAAATAGTCCTAGTGATTATTGAACGTCCCACGTACACTAACAGGATACTAAAATATCAAAGTTTAAAAAGCGTTCGGTTAGCTGTTTTGTCCAGTATATATACCAATCGACTTGTAGACTATTTAAACTCGGATTTATCAAATTAGTTAACGATATGATTGAAGGGCCCTCGTATATTATGAATATCTTTGTACACGTATGTAGATCTAGATACATATTATCGATGTATATACGATGTAGAATGTACACTGAGCGGCAATTAAACTTGAATATTTCCGTAAACCTTTGTCTTAAAAACTTGAAATTTTGTATGCTCTTTGCAAAATATATTATCTACAGAATTTAGCTTTTCCGTGAAAATGCTTTAAGAATCACTCGTCAATAGCAGAATAGCATTAAACCGCATTTTCCCGCGAGATGATGGTTGGCTAGAAATTTGCTCGCATTTTGGACACACATTTTAAAGAATATGGATGGATAAGTCAGAAACATAATAACTACTCGAAAACATGGTGCGTATGCAAAAAGACTGCTAAAGATCGGTCGGTATGCTTAAGTGTGGGTGTCCGTACGTCGAATGAATTATTCGTTGATTTAAATCACTGAAGTCATTATTCTGTGCATTCAACAAAAGTATGAATGTATATACACCTGTTAAGATATATAAATGCTTAAGATATGACAGGATGTAAGAAAAATGTTTGATTCATGCGCGATAACTCTTGGTTAATTATCCTCACTTTTTAAGAACAATCACCTATAAAGTTTACACGTAATTGTACATGTATCTATCACATTACTGAACTTGTCTACATGCTCAAATTAAGGTGGACGTTAAAATTTAGACGCATATTGTGTTTTAAAAATAAAGCACCCATTTTAAAAGCACATTTTTGCTAGGTAGACAGCACCTCAACAAGAACACCCGATCAAACATAAGATCAGAAAAACGAAAGCTAGAAAAACACCGTTTAGTCACTATTCATAGCAGCACATCTTCATCTGAGGTCGCCTTCTGATAAAGATCTACATCTGTTAGAATCAATCCTATGTTTTCCAATAAAGTGTTCAACAAATAAAAGTGAATACAATGTCTCTGAGGAAGTCTGCAATGAATCAGGGATTATAATATGAAACTACTGGCAGTGGACAAACGTTAATGCAAGTTGAGGTTTGAACCAGTGTACGATGATGACAACGGCGTTCAGACTGATGAACCGGTATCATTATTATTTTTATTATTATTATACCATATTTATATAGCCCTTTTCCATGTATACACACATTCAAAAGTGCTGTACAGTCATGACTAATACATGGTTAAAACAATATATATAAAATGTACATAAAATATACAATTTTTATCAAAGCTATTTAATCACCCATCAGTATAGCTTGGCTTTATTTTACCTGAGCCTGACCTTTATGCAAGAATATATTATAAGATTTTTGCTTTGAATATATCAATTTCCGCAAACAAATCGTGCAATATCGGTATTTCAGATTTGTGTTCGTATTACATCTCGAGCGTGTTCGTGATACACCCCGATTATGAAAACAAACACTCGGTGTTGTAAACGTGGACAATATATCGGCTGTTAAATTTTGCTTATCAATAGGCCAGACTCATGTCAAATTGGTCAAGCTATATCATATTGCCGAAACGAAATGCAAGATAAAACTTAGGAGACATGGCATAAAGAAATACATTGCTACAATATTTGACACGATTTGATTATCTGTAGGGTATTAACTGAAAGTGAACCTCAACAAGGATACTGTCAAGTACCATTACTACTTGTCCTTAACCTTTAAAGGAATAGTGATACTTCCTTTAAAAGGGGGATGACTCACAAATGACATGAAGTTACTATCATAATATGAGTTAACATGAAATAACATACTTTCTTCAAGACCTTACCACACTTTGAAACGGGACTCTACTTAACCGAGTAGACGGGCCTCTACTTAACCGAGTAGTCGGGCCTCTACTTAACCGAGTAGACGGGACTCTACTTAACAGAGTAGTCGGGCCTCTACTTAACCGAGTAGACGGGACTCTACTTAACTGAGTAGACGGGCCTCTACTTAACCGAGTAGACGGGACTCTACTAAACCGAGTAGACGGGGTCCTACTAAACCTAGTAGTAGGGATCTATTCATCACAGTAGGCGGGAATCTTCTTTTCCAGTAGGCGGGGATCTACTTAACCCAGTAGACGGGGTCCTACTAAACTTAGTAGTAGGAATCTACCGATAGGTGGAGGGGGCTTCTAGTTCGAGGAACATGTGGGTCGTTGGCCAAAATGATAGGGCACCAAGTTAGTGGGAACATACACATAGTCAGCATGAATAAGCTATAGTAAAATAGTTCGTTTTCAGGGCTTTCTTGAAGGACGGTAGTGTTTAACTGTCTCTGGGCGCTGTTAAGAGTGCATTTCAGAGTTTCGGTGCAGCAGCTGTGAAATATCGGTCACCGTAAGTCACAGTATATTAACCTTTTGGTACGGTAACCAAGCGGAAGAACATTCAAGCACTGCCAAGATTATAAGTTATGCCCAGAAGTTTAAGTGAGTCGGGTAAAATAGATGGTATTGATACAAGTATATTAAGATTTTTGAACTCAACACTCGATAGCATAGCTTTTCTTCTTCGGGCGAATGTGGAAAATGGTTTTGTTTTTCATCTACAACAAAACATGCAGATCATGAAGAAGCCGGAAGTGGTTTTGGAAACTGGGTTGGATAATATTTGGGCAACGTTTAGTAAATTGCATGAATGGTTTCAAGAACCATGCAGAATTGTCTTTAAATGGGCGATAGGGATCATTTTAGCTCCGAGTCCTCTGTAATAAACTTTGTCGTTCCTGATAGACGTGAACACTTACATGTGTTGAGACATTTTATCAAACAATAGAAGGACACCCTTTTTAAATACATATAATATTTATTGTTTAATATATATTGGTATTGGTTGTGATAATATGATAAGTTACATTAATTGTGTCATTAAAAACTGAAAACAAATAATGTAATTCAAATATATGCTTGTACATTCAATACATTACAGAAACAATATTTATAAGGGAGATCACATTGTACTAATACACAATAGTGTCCCAGGCAAAAATCACGATAATTATATTCATGTCGTGACTGTCTTAATGTAAGGGAATACAAAATTGAATTGATGTTACCAGTGGAACATACTATGTGGTATGAGACATAATGTTTGACTTTAACCGATTTTAACCAGACTTTCTCGACGCTCACGCATGAAACTAGTACCATCCATGTCTAAATCCCCACCCTGGTGACAATGCTTACTGTATAAATCCCCGAGGATTGGACACGTTATCATGTAGTACTTCCAAGGTCTTGTAACTGGACCGAAGTATATTCCCTGGGACTCGGTGTCGATAAGGTTGCCAATTCCCGCCTGTGCGGAAGAGTCGTCTGTCTAATGTCCCCTGTATACCCATCCCCGCTCAGGCGAGCATGATATTTACTAGAGCATCTTCGTCACATACCACATTGTATGTCCGCATTGGTGACAAGTAATTTAGATCAAATATTTTGGTGAACCAAAATAAATCAATTCAAATGTTTCAGTGATTTTCAGTATTAAACGATTCCTTATGCGTCATTTCATGTATCATGTTATTAATTATTGAATGGCAATATGACCTTTGTCGCTCACCCTAGCTAAATGACACAAGTGTGCAAAGACATACGTGTTCATCATAATTCATTAGTAGGCGTTGAACAACTAACGACTACACGTACTCATTTTGGGTATTTTGTGCACAAGTGAGCTAAAATGAAATCACAGATTATGCAATATTAAAACAATATCAAAGAACAAGATCAAACTATCAATCAATCAAAAGTCTACTCGTCCATGCTTAATGTTAATGTCTGTACGGTACACTAGCATACTGATAGATCTTGCCATATCTGCGCATGTGTTCCCTTTCGTTCTTGTGTATACTCGTATGGTCTCGAATGCTTCTCTTAGAATTAAATTCGGATATTTTACATGTGTCACATTTAATATGTATTCATTCTCATCATTGTGATGTCTTTTTATATTGACATTGTGATAATCGCGTTAGATTTATAACTGCTTCGATAAGTTGGTAAACTTTGACAAGTGTTAACATGGAATGTTCCCCTTCTACTTTTGAAATCTAAACTACTTTATATTTACGAAACATTTATGTTGAATTTCTTTATTTAATAAATATTTGGACAAGGTGTTTGCAGTAATAAAATGAGTGTTGCTTATTTTTCTGTGCGTGTTAACATCAATGTAACGTCTTTAGTACATGTAACTAACCACTCACTATGTGAAATATATTTTGTATCACACCCAAAGTAGATACGATCTCATAGGCGGATCCAAGCAACAGTAATTCAGTAGACATACATAAGCATTCATCATAGTTACACTAATAACAGTAAATGTTTTCCCACCGATCACCAATCTCCAAATGTTTGATCAAACCCCCCAATTCCATAACTTTGCTAATCATAGAATCGAGAATAAGTCTACTAACTTCTACTTAAGGATATTCGGGTGTAATGAAGAATCTCCTTTTGAAGAATTCTCAAGTTCAGAAATTTTGTGGCAAATTGACTGATTTCCTACAGGTCGTGGGTTCAAATCCCACTGGAGCCAAAATATGTTTTCTCCTTTTTTCTTTAATTTCATAGGAAATTATATGTGGTAAATAGATTAAAATCGGGTTACTATGGATTTCTGAAATATATATTTTCAAAACCGCTCGGTAAAACCCTTCAAAATTTTGTTAAAACATTACGCACACATTGAAGTTATTTTTTAAAACAATTCAATGGTGCCAATTGTTTAGTTAATATTATATTGGCATTTATCAATAGAGTACTTATTGACAATATGCAAAAAAATACCTAAATTTCAAGGAGGATAGGGTTACATTTTTATTTGTATCTATTTCATAATTAGACCAAACATCATTTTTACACCTTTGATTGAACAAATAATCATTATTATTAGAGCTAAACACATTCTTGTAATTGTTTTGTCAGATATCGGAGAGTTATTTTATTTATCATGCACTTGCCTCCATTTGTTATAGCAAAACATTTTACGCTGGGTGTAGAAAATAAAAATAGCAATTACTCTCTTAACTGACTGTCAAAGTGTTTTATAAATCGCACGCAATTGTCTTTATGGGTAGACAATAGAATAAAAATGTTTAAAATGCAATCCTCAACATTAAAAAAAAAGTTTTTAGAACTGTACATCGTTAAGTACAGTAATGACTTTCAAATGGTACACTTTTTCAGGAGCTTCCGGTGGTGCTCTGCCCCTCCAAGGCAGGACCCCTACCAGGGCTTTGCCTTGGACCAACCTGGGTCCCTGCGGCCCAACGGACCCGAGCTATTTTCTTACGCCCCCCTCCGAAAATCCTGGAACCACCCAAGCAACTTTCTTCATTTTGCATATTATTATCATTACAATTCGTATCACAAATATATCTCGACATATTATAATCTGTTAAATATTGTATAATTCGGTATATATCAGCACAATGAAGCATCGGTGTCTGCACAAGTTCAAATAATTTCTTTAGAAATATTCAACATCAATTGCATAGATTAACCCGACCAACATAATCAACAGTAACAGTAACAATAACGAAAAGTTGTTAAGTATATCAGCACAATGAAGCATCGGTGTCTGAACGAGTTCAAATAATTTCTTTAGAAATATTCAACATTAAGTTTACAAATTTACCCGACCAACATAATCAATAGTAACAATAACATAAACGTTAATGAATTCAAAGGTGTTCAACAATGACTTTTAACCTTAAAATAGAACCACAAATACACTCACAAATAGAAAAATAGTTTTACCTTAATATATCCCTAATTTGTCAAACTCCTTCCTTTACGATCTTCTCAAATATGGGGTCTAGAATTGATTTTGTGATCGATTTAACTACATACATGTAAACTGCATTGATCGTCGTTGTAAAATACCCCTCTATCTGATGGCATGAACAATTGAATGAATATCATATTACAAACGTCGATATAAGTATTGTGAACAAAATATACACGATGTAACGACCTCTAATCGTACTTGAAGTTAACATAATTTATCTTTTTTAAATTCATAGTTTAATATTCTCATTGGCCTGGCTCTGCTGTAAAACATGATTGCAACAACAAAACATAACCAAAACCAGTAAATGTCAGACGTCCAACTGCAAACAGGATGTTCTCCATAAAGAAGTTTATATTACAATGTATTACATTTTGTAAATTTACCATGACAAAACCAGTTTCTAAATTTTGAATTACAAAACATTACCTGGTTGGAATTGATATCATTATGCACACTGGACGAAATAAGACAAATGTGGCTTTTGTCTTTTCATCAGTTTTAATTTCATTCCTCCAGTTTTCTTTTTGTCATAGAATATCACTAAGTTGGACGATTTTGAAAAGGCAAACCTTTTTGGAATCCTTCAACATTACTCTACACAATCCTACCAAAATGTGAAGATGTGAAATTTTGACATCAGGTTGGAAATCCCACAGCACAGCTCAAATACTGATCACGCAGTTCTGGTCGTCTATTAAAATGTCCATCAGGTGAGCTGGGTTGGATATCAGTATGAGCAGCTGATGATATTTCACAACATAATTTAAGACCGCGGTCGTTAGGATGTGCGCCCTGGAAGGGTGAGGTAAAAGGTTCGAATCCCGGTGGAAGATAGATAAAAACGATTTGGGTAATTTGCTAAAATGTCAACCTGGTTTTCTCAGTCAGATATTCCGTAGCGGCAGTTGATGATATAACACAAATAAGAAGTACGGCTATTAATTTTAGGCTGTGCGCCCTCAAAGTGAGAGGTAAAATGTTCGAATCCCGATGAAAGCTTGTTTAAAACTGGTGTGGATGGTCGGTTGATGAGTTCGCCGAAATATAAACCTGGTTTTCTTGGTAGGATATTCCGCTTGGGCAGTTAATGATAGTCAACAACACAAATTAAGAGCGCAGCTGTTAGTCGTCAGGGCATGCGCTGTGGAAGCGGTAGATCGAAGATTCGAATCCCGATGGAAGCTTGTTAAGAACTGATGTGGTATGTCGGTTAGTGAGTTTGCTAAAATATCAACCAGGTGATCTGGGTTGAATGTCAGGTTTGACAGTTGATGACATTTGCACTTCATGACATAACTTGACGTCACATGCGAAATAGGCATTGTGGTGCTTTCTATGTATTGTATAGTGTAAGTATCATTTACCAGTACACTGTACACTGTAAGTATAAGTAAATGTTCTACAGACAATTTTGTACCTTTGTATTTTGTATCAATATCCCCAAACTACACTAAAATGACATAAGTAATGTTCATAACCAGATGTAGTAATTGGTAATGCCTAGCCCTAATTAGTGTAGTAATTAGGTTCCATTGAGACAATCATAAGTGAATAACCACCGGGTTTCGTTCCTACCTCATCAACCGACGGTCACTGGTTTCATGTGAAGCGACAGAAAGTGACACATATACACATGTGCTAGCTACCCTAGCTCTATCCGAATGAACTCCTTAATTAATTATACTCCCTGTGTACACCAGACTATAACTGGATTACGAACCGGTTACATTTTTGATCTTGACCTTGTAGGGAAATTCGTCTCTGACGTCATTGACACATAAATACATTGTATTTAGGATTTTGTTGATTGTATGAACATTGACCGGTCAAATATGTGTAAATACCCTTTGTGTAATTGTGTATATACTGTATGTACGTACAATGGTGTTGGATTCAAAGTAACGACTATCATATAATTGGGTTCGCTTTATATGTTTCAAGCATGTGATGAAGATGCTTATTCCGTTGTACAATGTATTTGTCTGTTGCATGTCCAAAGTACTAGTATTACATTGGAACATGGATAAATCTACCCAACATTAAGGAAACTAACGTTGGTGAAATTATGACAATTAACTAAAACTCTTTTTATTTATATACAAAATGTATGTACATCTTGTGAAATATAACGAAGCTGGCTACAGTCATTGTTTGTATAAAAGTAATGCAATGCAACAAACAGAATATGTACTAGTATTATACGTATGTTATGTACAGTTTTTAGTTAAACGAACATATCATGTTCCACGAAAATATAACCAGCACAATCAATCACATATGTATACATATAAAGTCAAAGTAATGTAGCATACAGGCAACCCAAAGCCAACCGGAAAAACCTCATTGACTATAGCCATACAGACAAAGTCAGGCATTAAACAAACCATCCAAAATCACCATTAATTGACTACTTAGACAAGCCTATGTGCAAGTTTACACCACATAATGAATGACACCCACTGGAGCTTGGATTTCGTGTAACATTAAATACTTACAATGAATGACATATAAAATGCAGTGAAAAAGAGGGTTATCTTTTTCAGCCGCGAGATAACTATTAAAACAGGATTTAGCAATAAATAAATACTGTAGCATACAGGCAATCATAAGCCACCTAGTAAAGGCGACATGGTCAACGTGTATCAATCAACAATTAAAGGGGAAATAAATACAGTTCGTGACATCAATAGACATGACGTGACATTAATATACATGACTTGACATTAATATACATGACGTGACAATCATAGACGTGCCGTGACATTCATAGACATGACGTGACATTAGTATACATGACGTGACATTAATAGACATGAAGTTACATTAATATACATGAAGTGACATTAACAGACATGGTGTGACAGTAATAGACATGACGTGTCATTCATAGACATGACGTGAAATTCACAGACATGGCGTAACATTAATAGACATGATATGACATTTATATACATGACGTTACATTAATAGACCCGACGTGACATTAATATACCTGACGTGACATTATTAGACATGACGTGACAATAATATACATGACGTGGTATTCATAGACATGACGTGACATTAATATACCTTACGTGACATTATTAGACATGACGTGACGTAAATAGACATAACGTGGCATTCATAGACATGACGTGACATTAATAGACATGACGGGACATTCATAGACATGGCGTGCCATTCTAATACATGACGTGACATTCATATACATAACGTGACTATAATAGACATGAAGTTACATTAATAGACATGAAGTGACATTAACAGACATGGTGTGACAGTAATAGACATGACATGGCATTCATAGACATGACGCGACATTCATAGACATGGCGTTACATTAATAGACATGACGTGACATTTATATACGTGACGTTACATTAATAGACCTGACGTGAAATTAATATACCTGACGTGACATTCATATACATAGCGTGACATTAACAGACATGGTGTGACAGTAATAAACATGACGTGTCATTCATAGACATGACGTGAAATTCACAGACATGACGTAACATTAATAGACATGACGTGACATTTATATACGTGACGTTACATTAATAGACCTGACGTGACATTAATACACCTGACTTGACATTATTAGACATGACGTGACAATAATAGACATAAGGTGGCATTCATAGACATGACGTGACGTTAATAGACATAACGTGGCATTCATAGAAATGACGTGACATTAATAGACATGACGTGACATTCATAAACATGGCGTGACATTATTAGACATGACGTGACATTCATATACATGACGTTACATTAATAGACATGACGTGACATAAAAAGACATGATGTGACATTAATAGACATGACGTGACATTAAGAGACATGACTTGACATTAATAGACATGACTTGACATTAATAGACATGACGTGACATTAAGAGACATGTCGTGACATAAAAAGACATGACGTGACATAAAGAGACATGACGTTACATTAATAGACATGACGTGACATTAATAAACATGACGTGAAATTAATAGACATGAGGTGACATTCATATACATGACCTTACGTTTAGAGACATGGCATTAATAGACATGACTTGACATAAAAAGACATGAAGTTATACTGCCTTCAATGTCATCACAGTATATTGATGGTGTTTATAGTCGACTCATCGGTACTACGTTGCAAATAGTGAACGCGTGTATTTGTGTCATATTAAGATTAAAACTCCGCGTTTGGTTGTTTTTTATTTCAGTAAAAGTGAAAAGCATAAATAAGAAACCCCTATAGATAATGTATCGTCACTATAAACAATTCTCAAATTTTAATTACAAGATGCTAATTAATTAGAGATGACGCACTGGTTATAAGTCATATTGTCTTTCGTATCGCGTTATACGTATTGTATTATCAATGTTCACGACGTACATGTCCGCTATAATAACACATACTTAGACTAACTGGAACACTCGGAGATAATCTGCGCAGTAACCAACTAACAAACGACATTTCTGTCTATCATAATGACACAATGACAACTGATAAGTTAGCATGTCGTTACGGGAAACAAGTTCACCGATACTGTTGCCACCTCTATCAAACATAACTACATTCTTAGAGCTACACCCTACTACAAGTACGATATCATCCTCTGTTATACATACACATATTGCTACATTCAGTCGTTGATCACGTAGCTCATTGATAACATCACCATTCTTGTTGAATACGATCACCCTATCTCCCCATGCTGCAACATACACTTTGCTGTCATCATTACTCACAGCTATATGGCAAGGGTTGTTATCAGGGAATAGTTTACTACCCAGAGAATCGGTTTCTATTTTCTTCACTAAACTACCTGATAGAGAGTACACATATACAGCTTCAGCTCCTGGTATCCACAACTGATTTCTACAACACGCAATACCTCTCTCTGCACGCTTGAAATCAATTAAGGAAACCTTTCGTTGGTGCTCGAGCGAGTTACTTACTGAAATGAAATGTACCGTATTATCTTTAAGTCGTACAGCTACTTCAGTAGGTGACACGGAACAAAGTCCGAATGGTGTATCTTTTAAATCCAACAAATCCTTCACTTTGAGATGATCATCGAGTCTCTTCAGTTTATTGTTCCTTACGTCAGTCAGTAGAATCGTTCCATCGGGAAGCTGACACATGTCGTTTATGTCACATTCCTGTGTGTCAGACTTTACTTTAACGTTTATATCTCTCTTAGATTTCACGGTGTACTTACTACGTTGTACTGATACTGGTTGGCTATCTCCTCGGATAATTTTCCCCATACTGTCTGACTTATCAATAACATCACAGACTGCAGCATTGGGTTCAAATTTCAGTGTCGGATGTTTCAATGCATTCGCCTTCCTCAGAAAGTTATTTGCATCTTTAAGGACAACTTGACCTAACTTCTCAGTGATAAACATTTGTTTACCATCTAGGTGAGATGTCAGGTCTGGCTTACTGTTGTCGGAGGAAACAATCAGTGCATCTACGGTTGTAATATCGTCACTAATGTCATTCTCCAAAATCTTCTCCTCTTTGTCAAGCTCAGCAATAATCTTCTGTTCAAGTGCATCTAGTTGTTTATTGAACATCTTTCTCAATGTTTTGATTTCGTCCAGTAGACTGGCTTTCTTTTTTTTTAGTTGCTTAAGGTCTTTGGACTTTTCCAACTTTGTAGTATGTAACTGGTGACTTACGCGGGTTATGTCGGTTACGAGTGATTGTAACTTAGACATGCTGGATTGATGCGCAACATCCGCAATATCTTTTACACCCGAACATGATCTGAAACATACATCAAACACGCTGTTCAATAACCACAATATAAAACCTAGTATAAGAAAGTACTTTAGAATTACAGTGAGTACAAACTTTCGCGGTAATAAGTCTCCGACGGTATTTGTTCTTATTAATAGTTTAAGGTACTTGAACACGTTCCTCGGGAAAAAATAAATGTCAGCCGATATTCTTGAAACTTGGTACAAACAAACATTGATGACTCCTCTTCATGTTGGTGCTATTATTGTGGTCATATGAACGTTATTTTCGGCGTCATAGCGCCACCTAGCGGACACGTGCCTTTTGGCGCTACGGGCCTGTAACTGTCGATAAATTTTGTTTTACAAGAGATTTTATTGAAAAATATTCGGAATATTATACAAGGACGGTCAAACAACAACTGTGGATGGTTTGAATAAAAATAAATGTCAATTTTTTTATTATTTTCAACCCAAAACGCTAAAATGATGTTACTATAGAGCGTCTGAAAACACGCCCTACCGGCAAATACAGCGTCATATCTCGAAAACGTGCTCGTAAAGGGTATTTAATTATTCGATAAACAAAGTCTGTAAAGATAAATTAAAAGAATGATGCCAATAAGATAGGGTCGTTTAGGTGAGGTTTCCTCTATAAAAAGAAAATAATGCAGCCTATTTTACCGAGTTTTCGACGTTACGCGATATCTGGATTTAGCGTCACGATAGAGCATGATTGTGCCTTATTTAGTAGATAACGTTATTGTAGTAAATATTTTTACAATTTAAATCTAAGTTAATATGTGTGTTGACTATGAAATTATTATTTTTATATACTACGCAAAGCAATTTCACAATATAACAGGTCAGCATGTATATACATGTATTATATAAGTCGATATTTGCCATCTGATATTAACTTTTTATTGGATATGTAAACTTCGTGCAAATCATGTTTTGAATAATACCATTTACATTATAGTGATACCTTATGAATTGGGGCTAGTAATGTGATAATAACTTTACATCGCTTCTAAAACGAAAATAGCGGTAGTATTTTCTTCATCGAATACCAGTTGAAGGAAAATAGCAAATGCTTTCCTCGAAATACCTCTATAGGATCTGTTTCAGCAGCTTGACAGTTATATCACCAGCGACATATTCATAACCTGAATATAGATCTAAACGGTCTTTCTTCAAATGATGCTAAACATAATGGCAAAGATCTACCATCTGCGAACTCCGCGATTTAATTCGCTCGAAAAAATCGTTGTTTACAGTAAGATAACTAGGTTTATATAAGGTCACTTTGTATGTTCGAATAAATGCAGGTTGGTAACTTGTTTAGAATATTTTTTAGATAAGATAAGACGATTATTAAAGCATTCAACTGTATAATTATATACTCATATATAATATCTTGAGTAGTGTAAAAAAGGTATGAGAAATCCGACAGGTAACACTCGACCCAACCAGCCGAGCACAGAAATAAGAAACACCACGACACAACTACCCTGTGCAGTGCCTACAGAAACCCATGCCAAAACGGTGACCAAATGAGGCACAACAACCCCGGGGCGTGACCTAGATCATAACACTAAGGACAGTGACCAGGTCTGTTGGGGATAATTCACAGACCCCCATCAAACCAATAGACATGGGAAATAAATGGCGTTACTATGAGCCCCAAACTATAATCAAATCCTACAACGGTTGACCACCACTGTCAGTTCGATCTACGTACACACGCCAAATGAATAAAGTCATCATTGAATACTTCACCATAACAACTCAGATAAAGATGTTTTATATACATCTACCATGAGTTTTCTTTTGAGATCAACATTTCTTAAATGAGTTTAGACAAAACAGTTATTAAGCAAGCCTCTGGCGAACTTAATAATTCTTTGTGACGAATTTAAGAAATGTTGATCTCAATAGAATACGAGTTGAATATTCTTTTATCACATTAGAAATATGTTTTGTACCAAAATAATCGACTCAATTTAGAATTCGACTTATATCTGCACAGAAGAACACATTCGTACGTCTCTTATTTAAGTACATGTAGTCCAAATTTGCTTTTTGTATATAAACTCTAACAGGACGTTTTAAAATCTGCAAACAATTAACATTTATTTAAATTACAATAATTGAAATGTTCAAACACATTATTTTGAATTCATAAGGAATGTAGCTCGTTACTAATTCAGTGAATTTTGCGTATGAATTATGCTATTTTATGTTATCACACGTGTTGGAGAACAATGTTCTTCGATTTTTATCACATGGAACTTCACGGTGTTTATGTGATGAAATAAATTCGTACATACTCATGACGAGTACATTATTGATTTAAGTACATTCGTTCCATTTCACTTAAGCGGAAGTTTAAAATCGCAATCCCTTAGAAGTATCTCAAGCATCTAACTATCATGATTAAAACTTTTGCAAAAGTGTAAAATAGGTATGGTAATACATTTTCATGTCTTAAAGTCGAGATAATTCTGAATATTAAATCCTAATTTACATTATTAATAGAAATATCGAAGAAAGTACTGATGAGGCCTTACGAACGATTTATCCCAAAAAGTATTAAACACCAAATCTCACGAATTGGTTACAACGTTTGTAACACGTAGTACAATGCACTCGATCATATCAAAACTAGTTAATATTTTAAAGCCTCACCCCGAATGATCTAGAAGAAGGTTCTTTTGTGTTTATTTCCTAAGGGTATTGACTAGCGAATGCAGGAGAAACAACCCTTAAACTGTTAACATGTGTGATTATAATTATTTATTAAACACGCAGTATCACGAAAACTAATGACAACGGATGCAAAATGTAGAATCGTTTTGTAACCTCCCCTGATTTCAGTATTTCTGAAATCAGTTAAAGTTCAATTAAAAAATCTAGCCGAGAAATCGTCATGACATTTGCTATGAAACTTCTATAATTGTTACTGTACTTGTTGCATATTAGAAAACCGTATGTTGTTCTACGACTTTTAACGTTAAACATATTTGTTTTAAAAAACATATTTTTAAATATTATTTAAAAATACAAATAACTTACAAAGTATATAATAAACGTTATTGTTGGATTCCAAGCATGCGTAATATACTCCTCAAAAAAATTAAAGGACCACATATTGAAAGGGCTTAGATCAAATCAATGTTATTACAAACAACAAAACAACATCGGATATCAAAGGAGCAATATGTTTAATTTATAAAGTTAAACTTACACATGTGCGATTAACATGATTAAACACGTGCTAGATCAGGAGATGTTGTCACTACCGAAATGGCAACGTTCGCATAGTGGTGGTGGGGTATGATGTTTTACAAACGGTGTCGAAACACATTAAATGCAAAACCTTACTAAGTAAACTTCAAAACAACAAATGGCATTTTTTAGCTTCCATAACAACCGTACACCTGTGTTTGAAGCTGAGAATTGATATCCTCTGTACAGATAGGGGAATGTTGGCCCAATCCTTATAATGAGTGCATGTACCCGTTCCATCGGTCAGTTATTGGATATTTATTGCACTGAACATTTTCTGGAACATTTCGCATGCATGCTCTATCGGAATAAAGTCAGGAAAACCGAACAGACTGGTCAACTAGCATTCTATCCCCGTGTGTTCAATGTGGGAACGGACATTATCATCCATTAGCATAAAGATCGGACCTTAGAGCATCAGCGTAGGCCGTACACATTCATATGAAACGTTATCGTGATAGCAAACACCCATCAAACACCAGTTTGATGACACACGGATCTGTATATCCATCATGGACCTTTCCACAACAAACACTAACGGGCTACCTAACCTGTAGTGTTCCATGGTACAATAATCCCGGGATATTTAGTTTTTTTCTGCCACCAAACACTTCATTTTGCATAAATAAAGTCAACACACTATTTTTATGTGCCTGATCCGAGCCTGACTAAAGTAATGTTTCGGGGTTCCACAGAAAATTTACGTTTAATAACCTGTGTACTGTGGGCGATTCTGTGTGACAAGCAGGTACACGAACATGAATATTTGTGGTGTAAAGCTTGTTTCAAAAGGTTTGTTCACAGATACGAGCCCCAGATAACAATCAGAAGTGAACTTTTTAACGTTACTTTAAACTTTAAACTTTGTAAAGTCCATATTCAAAGTTTTTTGTCTGACATCGAGAATGTCATTCGAACGTCATTTGACGTGACTGTAAAAAGTATTTCACAATAACATCATACATGTATGATCAATTCTTGACACAAGAGTAACTTTTAAGCGGATTCGAACCCCAGTGTTAAGTAATGTTGACAATATAACGGCCACCACAGTCCATATTTTCCCTCGGATGGAATCTTCTAAGGCCCTGATCAACATTCCAAGAGCGCAGGTACCAATTCCACGAACGACTGACTTCGGTATGACCGACGTTACATTGCTATCCCAGGTGACTCGAGTCCTGTCCGGCCAGTACCATTCCGATACTTCATTCAATGTCACCAACCGGTATATGCCCCCTTAGGGCCGTTTTGGCGTATTATCAATTATAAAGTCAATAACTACCCCGATTTTACCCAAACATTAGCTGAAAGAGCAAAATTTCAGGAGTTCCAGTTGCAGTGAATGGTCCGCAAAACACGTCATTTCGCGAACAGACACGTTCAAAGGAAAAAAGTACACATTACCCGTGCAATATCGCACAGTATGTTGTGTTTTATATTTATCCAATACATCAAGTAAAATAATACCTAAACAGAATAAATGTAAATATATGAATAATTATAAAATAGGAATTTGAAACAATGGTCCTTAAATTCTTTTGAGGTGTATATATTAAATGCAAAGTTTTATGCTTTCTTAACCAAAAATCTTTCGGTAAAATATATTTTTCAGTTTTTAGGGGTTGTCCCCTAAATCTAAGAATAGCTTAAAAACTAGCCGACCAAAACTGATGGAAAGTTTCCAAATAATTAAAATAAATCTGATCTTCATAAAAATAACAGGTTTTATAAACCTTGTATAGAAAAAGTCAAAAGCAACGAATGTCCTTAAACAATTTATCATCTTCATCGTTATTAAAAGTTATACATTTCACCAATGATACCTACCTATGTTCCTTGGCGATACATCGGCAACAATACACCATATCATGTGTACCACAATGCATCTCGATATCCTGGTCCGGATGATAATGGCATTTAGCAACAACCGGAACTGGAATGGTGGTTGGTGGAGCTGGTTTTGCTTGGCTCATTGAGGCAACGCTAACTAATTGATGTGTTTTCACGTTCCGGACGTGATATCGTCCGCACGTGTTACACAGAAACTGCTGGCAGTTTTTACAAAAGTCAGTCGCTTCCTGTGTCCTACCATCGTCACGGCATTGAGAACAAGCGTGGTCAAAAAGCGCTTCCGATCCACCTTTCAGTGTCCTAGAGAGATCTTCACCTTCAGCCATTATTCTGAAATATACCATCATATATATATGTAGTAATAGTAATTATAATAAGAATTTGCAATGCTGTGAATATTGTTTACTGTGTGTAAATGCAGGGTGGACATACCATATCATAATTTGGCTAAGTAGGCAAGTAAAATGTATAGTAATAGTTTAGAGTTTATACGTTTTGGGAACATAACTTATTATGGCTAACTTGGTATTAAAATTATGTTAAAACATGAGAAACACTTTCATTTTGTATTACCGTAATATATGTGTCGGATATCAGATGCTTGCCGATAACGAGTGTGAAATAATCTGGCCGCAAAAAACAAATTTCATCATAATTTGTCCGTGCGACCACCATACAGACTGGAAGCAATAGGTTGTCTATCATGGTCACAATATGGTAGCGGAAGGTCTAAATATATAAAGTCGGGTAAATATACCATTGGTGAATATTTTCTTACAGTTATTGCTACAATGTTTTCTATCAGATACATAAAGTTTACAAAAATAATGTTCTTATTTATTTGTATTCCCTTTTATTCAGTTTAGTAGCATGTGCTCTTAATTTGTTCGAATATAAATGCTTATAATGTTTATAAGGAAGAATAACATTTTACATCGTAATGTGTATAGCAATGTTTTCAACCGCTTTAGAATAATGTGTGGAACTGAAGTTAATAAACGATTAAATTTATTAATAATGCCATTAAATAATTGTTGGAAGGTAAAATGCACATCACAATTGACATTACAAATGTATGATCGATAGCAAAATCAGGTACACATTTGTCAAAGAACATCTGATTCATACATAAGGTACATTCATTGGTACATCTTTCAAAATTAAACGAGAATCGTTTGTCAACATCGAGTCGTCTGTCAGGTAAACTCTGTTTGTTTAGGTACCCGAGTTTACATTGAATCATAGAATAATTTAGCCTAGTCCCGCTATTCTTTCGAATGGGATAAGTCCCTCATTAGTATTACTTATTGAATCGACTATGTATATCGACAATACCGTATGTATGTGGGTGTTTGTATACGTGATTGGAAGTATAGATCTACAACGACCTTCGAAATATGACCCCTGGACGAGTCCATATGCCAATGTTGAAACGATATTTACCGTTATTTTATGAAAAAATATGGATACGGTTGAAACCAAACTCACTTTACTTCTAGTTGGCAACGTGGCTTAGTAGATAAACTGTTCTCTTGTCAGAAACATACTTTTTATATGGGTAGTGGGTTCGAGTCCGCTGCTATACTCTTTTTCAATAATTAAATTTCTATAGTTTATATTTCAATTCTTAATTTTTGATAAATTTACGTTTTATAACTAATAAAAAAGTATTTGTTTCCTTTACATTGATTTAGTCTGGATATTGTATTTATTGCTCATTTTCATCTTCATGCTCTGATATATAATTGGATTCAATTACAAATATTTCGAGTCATTGGCTTCGCTGCAATCAACATTTTAAGAAAGTTCTGTAGAAACGTCAGAATAAGCTAATGGTTTATCTTGTCAGTGGTTTGTGTGGTGTACATTTCTTTCAATTGCTTATTTTTTTTCTTTCCAGTGTGAGTTAGGACCCACTAACGTACAGGTTTTTTATATTTAATAAACTTATGCTTAAATGTAATGCTATATGAATTCATATCAATTATACAATGTGTCAAAACCAGTGTGAGTATCAATTGAGTTACAAGTTACGACGCTGAGACAACCTTATGTGCTTATATGCTAGCTCTTGTCAGTCGGGCAACCCTCCCACACACTGACAAGCGAAAACAGTCCTATTTCCTTCTCCTCCATACAAAACCTATGTACTTTCTCGATGAAATTTTTCGCGTGGACGCTAAATCTGTGTACCAACTATGACATATATCTTATGTGCTTTTTACACACTGAAACTTTTATAATTATGCATATAGCAGAATGCGATTCGAACTCATTCGTTCAGTTTTGAAGTACATGTACATGTATTCATAGTAGCTAAGCCGACTGCGCTATGCGCACTACTTGATAAGACCATTCTTAATGCATGCTTTATGCTTAAATACACCCCTTTAACCTGGTTAACTCCAATGTTAAAAGTACAGTTACGCCCGAGTGCCTGTTGTAGATCTATAACCGCTTCGGAAAGTTTGTAAACATTGACCTTGTTAACACGGATTGTTTCCCTTCTATTTGTTAAACCGAAACTACTTCAAATAATTATGTTGTATTTCTTGATGAAATTGATATCAACTTACGAGGCATTTTCAGTAATTAAATAGGTGTGGTTTATGTTGCTGTGCTTCATTCCCTGTACGATTTCCTCATATCTTTAATATCAATATAACGTATTTGGTACATGTAATTATCTACTCGCTATGTGAAATCTATCTAGTACTACACTTAAAAGAGACGAGAGTCATTTTGACTAATAACCTTTACAATTACAAATTATAAAATTCCGTTATAATATGATCCGTTTAAAGATATGTGATTCAGTATAAAGACTATGCGGTGTCTGAACAACTTCAATTTGTTAGTGCAGAAATGTTGAGTATTTATAAATTTACCCAACATAATATCCAACAGTAACAGTAACATAAACCTTTATAAAAATCAGTGGTGTACAATAATTACAATAACACCATAATCACAAATATATATAACATTTTACCTGAATAGTTCCTTAATTTGTCAAATCGTAATTGCTTCTTCTCAAATATGGCGTCTAGTTTCGGTTTGGTGACCGACTTAACTACATACACGTAAACTGCATTGATCGTCATTGTGAAATACTTATATCGATGTCAAGGTCATTTAAATGAATTGGTGTCATATTACAAATGTCGATATAAGGATATAGTGTTCAACATTCCTACAATGTAACCGCCTATCGTACAAGAAGTTAATATTATTGACAGTTTTATAATACATTCATAATCTAATATACTCACTGGCTTGGATCTGCAGTAAAATATAATTTACAACAACAAAACATAACCGAAAACAGCAAACTTAATGTCATACGTTCAACTGCCAACACATGTTCCCCATAAAAAAGTTTATATTACAATGAATTACATATTTTAATACACCATAATAAAACTAGTTGCTTAATTTTGAATTACAAAATATTAACCTAGTTGGAATTGATATCATTATGCGTCCTATACGAAATAAAACAAATGTGACATTTCCGTTATCTTTCTATAAAATAACTGTGATAACTGTGTGAAATGTGCCATGTGAGGTTGCTATATTTAAAACTTATTCTTGTAGTTAGTTGATTGGTTCTCGGCCTTCTGTAGCCGTAATATCGTCGCAGGTACTTGTCTTATCGCAGGTAGTTGGCAAATAACGTATCGCAGGTAGTTTACTAGTATAAATGAAATTTCATATACAACCTCATTAATATGTCATGTATGTGCAATTGCAATGACTTTGAAAAAAAGATTTATACTCAGTTCACTTTATTATGTCCCCGGTATCGATTCGATGAAACTGTAAAGCACACTCAGTATATACATTCATATAATATGTTCATTATAAACATTTCTATAGTATATTTAAAATATATGAAAAACATGTCCTCATGAGAAGTTGGCGCTCCATAAACAAACGGGATGTGTCACCTGATACATTGTAGGGTGTGTTACTGTAATGGGTCGAGTGATGGAATGTAGGATGTGTTGCTGTAATGGGTCGCGTGATGAAATACAGGGTGTGTTGCTGTAACGGGTCGAGTGGTGGAATGTAGGATGTGTTGCTGTAATGGGTCGAGTGATGGAATACAGGATGTGTTGCTGTAATGGGTCGGGTGATGGAATGCTGGGTGTGTTGCTGTAATGGGTCGTGCGATGGAATGTAGAATGTGTTGCTGTAATGGGTCGAGTGGTGGAATGTAAGGTGTGTTGTTGTAATGGGTCGAGTGATGGAATGTAGGATGTGTTGCTGTAATGGATCGAGTGATTGAATACAGGGTGTGTTGCTGTAATGGGTCTAGTGATGGAATGTAGGGTGTGTTGCTGTAATGGGTCGAGTGATGGAATGTAGGGTGTGTTGCTGTAATGGGTCGAGTGATGGAATGTAGGGTGTGTTGTTGTAATGGGTCTAGTGATGGAATGTAGGGTGTGTTGCTGTAATGGGTCGAGTGATGGAATGTAGGGTGTGTTGCTGTAATGGGTCGAGTGATGGAATGTAAGGTGTGTTGCTGTAATGGGTCTAGTGATGGAATGTAGGGTGTGTTGCTGTAATGGGTCGAGTGATGGAATGTAGGGTGTGTTGCTGTAATGGGTCGAGTGATGGAATGTAGGGTGTGTTGCTGTAGTGAGTCGAGTGATGGAATGTAAGGTGTGTTGTTGTAATGGGTCTAGTGATTGAATGTAAGGTGTTTTGCTGTAGTGGGTCGAGTGATGGAATGTAGGGTGTGTTGCTGTAGTGGGTCGAGTGATGGAATGTAGGGTGTGTTGCTGTAGTGGGTCGAGTGATGGAATGTAGGGTGTGTTGCTGTAGTGAGTCGAGTGATGGAATGTAGGGTGTGTTGTTGTAATGGGTCGAGTGATTGAATGTAGGGTGTGTTGCTGTAGTGGGTCGAGTGATGGAATGTAGGGTGTGTTGCTGTAGTGGGTCGAGTGATGGAATGTAGGGTGTGTTGCTGTAGTGGGTCGAGTGATGGAATGTAGGGTGTGTTGATGTAATGGGTCGAGTGATGGAATGTAGGGTGTGTTGCTGTAGTGGGTCGAGTGATGGAATGTAGGGTGTGTTGCTGTAGTGGGTCGAGCGATGGAATGTAGGGTGTGTTGTTGTAATGGGTCGAGTGATTGAATGTAAGGTGTGTTGCTGTAATGGGTCGAGTGATGGAATGTAGGGTGTGTTGCTGTAATGGGTCGAGTGATGGAATGTAAGGTGTGTTGTTGTAATGGGTCTAGTGATTGAATGTAAGGTGTGTTGCTGTAGTGGGTCGAGTGATGGAATGCTGGGTGTGTTGCTGTAATGGGTCGAGTGATGGAATGCAGGGTGTGTTGCTGTAGTGGGTCGAGTGATGGCATGTAGATTGTGTTGCTGTAATAGGTCGAGTGGTGGAATGTAAGGTGTGTTGCTGTAATGGGTCGTGTGATGGAATGTAGGATGTGGTGCTGTAATGGGTCGAGTGGTGGAATGTAGAGTGTGTTGCTGTAATGGGTCGTGTAGTGGAATGTAGCATGTGTTGCTGTAATGGGTCGAGTGGTGGAATGTACTGTGTGTTGCTGTAATGGGTCAAGTGATGGAAAGTAGGATGTGTTGCTGTATTGGGTCGAGTGTTGTATGAAGGTACTTGCCCAAGGACACAGAAAATGTCAACTCTTAAATACATCACAACCGGGACCTGGCTATTAGGTAGAGTGGTGGAATGATTGGTGTGTTTCTTTAATGGGTCGAGTGATGGAATGCAGGGTGTGTTGCTGCAATGGGTCAAGTGATTGAATGCAGGGTGTGTTGCTGTAATGTGTCGAGTGATGGAATGTAGGATGTGTTCCTGTAATGTGTCAAGTAATTGAATGCAGGGTGTGTTGCTGTAATGGGTCGAGTGATTGAATACAGGGTGTGTTCCTGTAATGTGTCGAGTAATGGAATGTAGGGTGTGTTCCTGTAATGGGTCGTGTGATGGAATGCAGGGTGTGCTGCTGTAATGTGTCGAATGATGGAATGTAGGATATATTGCTGTATTGGGTCGAGTGTTGTATGAAGGTACTTGCCCAAGGACACAGAAAATGTCAACTCTTAAATACATCACAACCGGGACCTGGCTATTAGGTATTAGAAGAAAAATAACTGGCTTTTCCTTGAAAGTATAAGAACCTTTCTGAAAATGACTGGATGATGATTTTTTTCTTCTAAGGTAAGTGTATTAAAAGTTTTTTCCATGAGCCAAACAAACAAACTGATTTTGTATGGGGATCTTCTTACGATAACGTTTCATAAATGATCAACGCCAAAAAGAGTGGACACGGTAATACATTTGTAATAATGTTTTCAACCTTATACCCAAAGGAGAAAGACCAGACAACTCACTCGACCTAAATTATTTGAAAACCCTCTTGAGTATTATGGACTCACACATTTGCAAAGACCGAGTGCCTAAAGCTGTGACGTCAGTTTGACGTCTTCCATAATTGGCGTCGTCACGTGTGTCTATTAAACCAATACATATCTTATACATCAAATGTCAGATCGACATGAATAAGATTAAAATAAATAAAGGAAGTCATTGTAGTTACTCTTGTGTGAAAATGTTAGTGGAAAATAAAATGACAGGTAATATAAAAATGTATACGTACTTTTTAACACCCTGTTATATATTCACAACAGTAAAATGATTATTTGTTCTTATAAATCTAAAATACACATGCATATGCGTTTTATAAAATGAACAATTGAAAACTGAATGCTACCTCGATACACATCTTGGCCAATAATTCATTTATGTAAGACAAATAAAACAGTACCTTAATTGTATGTTGTTGCAAATACTGCCTACAAACTTTTTAACACCCTGTAATATTTTCACGTCAGTACAATGATTATTTGTTCTTATAAATCTAAAATACACATGTACATGTATGTGAGTTTTATAACATGAACAATTGAAAACTGAATGCTACCGCGATACACAACTTGGCCAATAATTCATTTATGTCAGACAAATAAAACAGTACCTTAATTGTATGTTGTTGAAAATACTGGATACGTACAATTTAAAACGTTATTGTAATCAATTGTGAAAAAGATCGTGAGAAAATTGCAAATACGACATTCATAGAAATATTTGTATATATCACAACAACAGTCATATCAAATAAAAATATTCGCAGATCGCTTACATAACTGTTAAGCGAACACCTACCGTATTCCTTTGAGCTAAGACGTTAGTTACTGG
The DNA here is from genome assembly GCA_963678985.1 of Spisula subtruncata. Classification (NCBI taxonomy): domain Eukaryota; kingdom Metazoa; phylum Mollusca; class Bivalvia; order Venerida; family Mactridae; genus Spisula; species Spisula subtruncata. The sequence continues at coordinate 32,088,679 of OY787673.1, read as the reverse complement.
TAATTTTTGTAAACTTGTTTAAATGGAAAGAACAAATATATGCTCTACCTAAATCGATGATATGGTGAGTGACATTGTATATCGCAGATTTAGCTCCATTAATACAAATTGTTAGTGCAGAACGTTTAAGCATTTCTTGACCATATTGTTTTAACAGTAACAATAACATAAACGTGAATGAAATTAATGTTGAATAATGACTATTAGACCCTAATCACAAACATAACTAACATGATTACCTGAATATATTCCTACTTTATCAAATCCTTCATTTTCGATCTTCTTAAATATGGCGTCTAGATTCGATTAAGCGACCGATTTAACTACATACGAGGGGTGATCAATATATTCGAGGACTTTTCTTCTAGCAATTTCATATTGGCAGCAAGGCTCAAAGCCATTTAACATCATTCGGAGTAAGATGTCTCCGACCGAATGCACTTATAAAATTATTTGATTCATACAAGGAGCTCGTTACGTTAGACGTCACGCGACGTCATTCCAAGCGTCACCGTCGTAGCAGCACATAGCTCCTTTCTGGACTGATACCCGATCCCATGTACGGGACTGGTTTTCTTTAACTACTGAAATAAGCAGTTAATAGCCAATTCTGGAATGTGAGGTGGAATAAAAAGAGTATCGATGTGTTATTGGAAACAAAACTCGGAAAAGGGAGGTTGGCGTTACAAAATTAGACTATTCCAATTAAGAATGAAGCACGACCTATCAGGTTTAGGACGCGATATCAAAATAACCCTTTTGATTTGGAGTCAACGATTGAATGGTTTGTAGCCTAAACTAGTCCTCGTTTTCGCCAGTTACATTTGGTTGAGATCTGTGCGTCTTTTTTCGCAGAATTTAACGGAAAAAGTCCGTAACGCGGTGTTATTTTTTATGTTTATCCTTATTTTATCGACTCAATCGTTTGACAGAGACCCAACAATCACATTAACAACGAAATCATATGAAAATGGCCAATTGGAAGCGCACAGAACACATGCATACTTTAGTCAAGTCATTTTGGAGATATCGCGAGGATTTTACAAGTTTCGCGTTAATTTTCATTGCATGTCGTTTCTCAGAAATAACGTTACGTCCGAGATGCTCGACGGTGCGTGCTTCACCATGGTAACAAAAAGTGACGTCATCTAGTAAATAATGACGTTATCATAAAGTAAATTAGACAAATCGCGAGATAATTGACTGATCTACATCAGCTTGAAATTTCATTACTCTAGTTCCAATATTTCAAAATTGAGATGGAAAGTCCTCGAATATATTGATCACCCCTCGTACGTACACGTAGACTCCATTGAACGTCGTTGTGAAATATCCCTATCTGATTGTAAGGACAATTGAATGAATATCATATTTCAGATATTTATATAGCTGTATAAGGTGCAACTCTGTGTTACTGCATATGGTTCATGGAGTTAATATAATTGACCGTTTTACATTCATAGTTTAATATTGCCTTCAAAAAAAGCTATGAACCAATCTACTTGTACATCGTAGACTATTTAAACTCGTACTGAAATTAGTTAACAAAATGATTGAAGGCCCCTCGTAAATTGTGAATGTCTTTGTACACGTAATGTAGAACTAGATAAATATGATCGGTGTATACACGATGTATGTGAAGATCATCGTGCCCAAATTGAATAATAGGCACTATGGTGTAGCATAGCACCATAGATCACGACGAAGCACGCGTAATACTGATCACGTAGTTTTGTAAGTACATGTACTAGTATATTAAACTGTCCACCAGTTGAGGTGACCTGGATATCCCATATGACCAGTTGATGATATTATGTAAATAGAGGATCGTACATGAGTGACTTTTCATATTGAATTTATTAAACGAGTTGGATAAAAGAGATAAAATACGAGGCTCTTTCGAGTATTTTATTACCTTTATTTAACGAGTTTAATAAATTTAATATGGAAAGACACGAATGTAAGATTCTTTTTATCACATAAACAAAATAAGCTATTAAAATGTAGAAAACTAAAACTCGTAGACCCGCTTCCCCTATAGAGAGAATAAGATTGAGGTGAGTAATGCGGTTAAGAATAAATGAGCATCTAAACGTAGTGCAACACAGTGACTGTATTTCAATTACATTTAATTCAGTGTTGAAAACGAAGATAAGCCGAGACAGGTATATTTGAACGGTAATAACGTCACGGACCTTTTTAGTAGGCCCTATCTTGTCTTAAAATTAGTTTTGTAAGGGGAACATACTCGTACTATGAAACGGGAAACGTCACGTACATTGTGACGTCACGTTTAAGTTTTGACGTAATCACTACTTCGAATTTCCGGAAAGAGATTGATGAATTTTAAAGAGATGCGATTTTATAACTCAAAATGCATTAAATTTTGCAGGAAGTGTAAGCCTATGCTATGTTCAATAGATTAATGTAGGTTTGTGTTTATTTGTATATTTGAATTGAATTGCCTTTGTAAATTCTCGTTGATTTTCAGATTCGCCTTGTCTATCGATCTGACCTGTACCGCTGACGATAAAATCATGGTCGGCCATATTTGTTTATTTTTTTGACAGCGCGTATGAATACATAAAAATAGTTAATTATTCAGTAGTGTAATATCGTTTTTATGTAATGGGCTTTATTTCACTCCCACACCGAGATTTATGTTATAACATAAATTAAGACCACGACCGATAGCATGGTTTGAATGTGCGTCTTGAAAGCGTCGGATCGAAGGTTCGCATCCGATATAATCTAGTTTAGAAACATTTTATCGGTTGGGGAATCTACTAAATTGTCATCCTGGTATAGCGGTTGCGAAGTACAATTATTCAACGATATGAGTTTTATGTCGAAAATTATCCAGTATAATAGGCCATATTTGCCACACATTACCGTATTCGGGGCCCGATTTGGACAAGGAAGAGTGAATCAATCAATTAACGAATCAGTATGATACTAGACTACCTTAATTGCAAATTAAAACTTCGGATGGGTTCCGTCGTCAAAAATAAACGATTCTTATAGTTTCGTAGGGTGTTCTAGAAAACTTTCGTATGAAAATGGACAGTTTGCATGTGCAATAAAGCACAGAAAGAAATTCTGTTAAAACTGAAGCAAAAAACGATCTACTGGATATGAAAGCATAATTGTTTTTCAGTTTTTAATCTTTTAAAAAAAATATCTTCCGATATAGCTCTATACACTTTAACTCTACATCTTTTGATTAATAGTGAAGCAACCCTTTTTATGTTTTTTTTTTAAATTTTCACCATTTTTAACGTCAATTTATTCAATGTTCACGATTTGGTGATATTTTTGCTCATGTGCCTCAATGCCAATGAAGCCATATTATTCCCAACGCAGTACCGTATGTAAATAACGTTAGAACGGACGGATAAAACGCGTAACGTTGAGCGACGTTACGCGTTTTGCGTATATCCGATTTTCTCTAAAAGCCAATGTTGTGGAAAAAAATGCGTGACGACCCCCCTTTTTTATTGTATTAGTTTATTCTGTAAAATCTTCTTAACAGCACAGTATATTTTATTAGTTGATTGAATCACTTTTGTAGACCAAATTACGCCCTGGAGTGAGTATAGTGTAGCATTTGCGGAGTAAAATATCAACTTTTTTTTTTATTTGAAACCTTTTTGAGTGAGAAATTGGGCGTCGCAACCGTTATTAATATTGCCTATACGTATTCAACGGATGGAGGACTAAAGAATAGAGTTTTTTAAATTGTGTCATATTGTTTGTGTAGATGAGTTTAAAAAAACTCGTGTGTAATTAGCACGAATGTAAGATTCTATTGATCACATAACCTTAGAGAACACCCATTAACGTTCAAAACGCTGTAACTGTGCATGTTAGATAGGTTTCATTTAAATTTAACGTTACCATCAGCGCGACATCATGACGACGTTTGTATCATATTGACATCACGGCTCGATTCATGCACGGTTTGGCAAGCAAGCAAGCAACCAACCAACCAACCAACCAACCAACCAATCAACCACAACCAACCACAACCAACCAACCAACCAACCAACCAACCAACCAACCTTCCTTCATAGAAGGGTTTTTAGAAAGATAATACATTCATCTTATAAACTTCAATTTATCGGATGAGTTGGAGACATGATAAGTCTTAAAAGTTATACTTTGTAGCTAGTTTGCAATAGAAAAATATCGTGTGTTTTAAATATTTCTCGATAATAACTACACCTACAAGTACGAAATTTTGCACGAATAAATGAAATGTATACACCTAATACACACTGAATTTTCATCAACATCAAGAGTGAGTTATAAAAATTTGTTCATAAGTTCTATGTAACATATTTGTATTTTCGTATGAAATATCAAGTTAGAAGACTTGGTATTTGCAACAGCCAATTTTACGGTGACGTGATACGCCTAACGGTATATTTACGAATTTGCAACCTACATACTACAAAACACGCGAGGCCCGTCTCGGAATCTGACGAAATATACTTTATTGTTGTACTTTGTTTACAAGCGACACGCCTAAAAATCGAAACATACGGACCTCCTAAGTATCGTCTTCATAACAGCAATGTCAATCCGTCGATCACAGATTATCACGGTTAAATAATTGATAGTAATTCATCAAATGAATACCAGATTACCACCCTGCGTTAAACTGTCCATAAGCATGTAATTACAATATATGATAAAGAATCAATTTCCTTTTAATTGGTGACTAAATATTATGAAATTTGGAATGGGAGTTGGTAGGAAGTTATTGCAGTTCTGTGTTATTTATTACCACATAGAATAGATTTATTCTGAATAGATTTTTAGAAAACTAAAAAAACACGAAGTTTTCTATCCCAAACTAGCTACAACAAAATGTCATAAAGAAATTTAATTTCCGTTTTTAAAAGGCGAATCTGAAAATATAACCAAATATTTGCCAAGGCGCTTTAATTAAAAAAAAACAAAAAGAAACCTACAATTTATTAAAGCATTCAATACCTGCACATTCAAAATCACATCTCGTCAAAAATCAATGTGGCGTCCAAAAATCCGAAGTTGTCAAGACGATAAAAAACCATGATAAAGTCACTCAGTATGATTCCTGTTTTTGGCTTGGGGCGAAGCCCCAATGCCATCGTTATGATACCAGTTTCTCAGCCTACTAGAATTGACCGTCCAAAATCCCAAAACTCCCAATTACCACTTTCATGCGCAATATAAAAATTGTTCTCAGCTGATCTCACTAGCCCGCCTTTAAAAATGCAGAACAACAGTATTTAACATTACAGTTACATAAAAAAGTGTAAAAGAAATATTTTTGAAGCATAATTGCTAAGCATTGACAAGGACATACATTTGTAGTTCCTATTGTTTACATATTCATGCGAGACTAAGTTCCTCACTAGACGATCTTATGCCGAAATGATACGAGTGTTTACGGAGACAGTGAAAAGAAACACTTTTTTCTGAGACATTTTTTGAAGACATTATATTTGGTATTTATATAAACATATTTTAAATATTGTTATTTCATTTTGCGTTAACAAGACATTCCAGAAAAAATAAAAAATATTTTTTTATTTTTTGGATACCGTAATGCCCCATACATAAGTTGCACTTCTTGAAACAAATTACCAAAATACCGCGATTGTCCATACATGAGTTGATACTCGGTATAAGTCGCACCCATCATTTTTTTTTAAATCTCTTTAATTTAACATACTTCAGTATTAGAAAGTCGACTTCAGCCATAAGTTTCAAAATCTTTAAAAAATTGTTTGCCAAAATATTAGCAAGGTTATACTACATGTTGTTCAATTGTCACAGTCTCTGTGACTGTGCATGTATGCGGTTAGTAGGAGGCATAAATGTCTTTCGGACATCTCTTGTTTACTAGTACTTAAACAAGATAGGCATGTTGAGCATGACCAATAGATTAAACTTTCAACTTTGTACGGTCAACATAACTTTACACTGCAGCTGGCAGTAAAAGAGCGTGGATCCATTTACATATACTTCAGTTTAGTCACTAAATTTCTTCCCAAGCATACACAGTTTAGCCCCAGGCCTTCAGCGCTTACAGTGCTTTGATTTCAACTGTCAGGATGAGCGTTTCCCCTTACCAAACAGAGACACAGGATACATAAAATAAAATTAGTCTAAGGCGTGGTAATGATTCAATGTACCCGGCATGGTGACATGAATTCACGATGGCGGATGGCAACATTGTTTGATGACAATGAATTACACCGAGGTTTAATTTGATAACTACCAGTTATTTCGAGTGCAATAAAACATTTAACTATTATTTTTCGATAAATATTCTATTTATTTTATCTATAAACTTCACACAATATCCTATTTCATGGTTTGCAGATAACTTATATAACAAATAGCTGCACTACTTTTAGTGGAACTTCTGTTCGAAAAAGTGAATAAGTTGAAATGAATTTGGGGCGCCCGACGGGGTTAGGCTCCAAGAGGGAATTGTCAAATATTAATAACATACTAATTACGCATTATATTAAACAGAAAAGTTGTTGATTTTTGTGTGTAAGATTAAATATTATTCCATTCGTAATCACCTAAATCTATATTTTAAGATATTTATTTCGGTGATCACTCGGTGAAATAAACTCGATATTAAACCAAAATCAACTAATATTTTTGAAATTGAAACTACATTTAAATTATAAAACATTTCTTTAGATTGTCTAAATTAAATTGATAACAACTGTGTAAAAGGTGTTTTCAGAAAAAATGAGTGTTGCTTATTATGTTGTGCGTGTTAACACCAAGTTAACGTACATTTAATGCATGTCACTAATCACTCGCTACGTGAAATATATTTTGTACCACGCCGAAAGAAGATACGATATTTGTTCAAATTGATCTCGACATATCATAATCTGTCTAAATGATGTTTGATGGTGTATATATCAGTACAATTAAACATCAGTAATCTGAACAATTTCAATTTGTTAGTGCAGAAATGTTGAGCATTTATAAATTTACCCTATCAACATAATATCCAACAGTAACAATGACATAAACGTTAATGAAATCAGTGATGTACAATAATGACAATAACACCATAATCACAAATATATATAACATGTAACCTGAATAGTTCCTTAATTTGTCAAATCGTAATTTGCTTCTTCTCAAATATGGCGTCTAGTTTCGGTTTGGTGACCGACTTAACTACATACACGTAAACTGCATTGATCGTCATTGTGAAATACTTATATCGATGTCAAGGTCATTTAAATGAATAGGTGTCTTATTACAAATGTCGATATAAGGGTATAGTGTTCAACATACCTACAATGTAACCGCTTATTGTACAAGAAGTTAATATTATTGACAGTTTTATAAAACATTCATAATCTAATATACACACTGGCTTGGCTCTGCTGTAAAACATAATTTACAACAACAAAACATAACCGAAAACAGCAGACTTAATGTCATACGTCCAACTGCCAACACGATGTTCCCAATAAAGAAGTTTATATTACAAAGCATTACATATTTTAATATACCGTAATAAAACTAGTTTCTAAATTTTGAATTACAAAATATTACCTGGTTGGAGTTGATATCATTATGCACCCTGGACGAAATAGGATAAATGTGGCTTTTCCGTTATCTTTCTATGAATCAAATGTGACAAATGTGTGAATTGATCCATGGGAGCTTGTTTGATTTAAAACATAATTCTTATACAAGTGTCAATGAAATTTTAAATATATCCTCATTTATACGTCATGAATGTGCAATTTCAATGAATTTGAAAAACAGATTAGATAGAAATTACTTTTATACACAGTTTACTTTTATTTTGTCACTGAGTGTATTGATTCGATGAAACAGTAAAGCACACTCAGTAAACTATATACATGTATATAATATGTTCATGTTCTATGGTTTATTAAAAATAGGCCCTTAAGTATTAAATACCAGTCCTCATGATAAGTGGGGGCGCCGTAAACAAACGGGATATGTCACTAGATGGAATGTAGGGTGTGTTGTTGAAATGGGTCGAGTGATGGAATGCAGGGTGTGTTGCTGTAATGGGTCGAGCGATGGAATGTAGGGTGTGTTGTTGTAATGGGTCGAGCGATGGAATGTAGGATGTGTTGCTGTAACGGGTCGAGTGATGGAATGTAGGGTGTGTTGTTGTAATGGGTCGAGCGATGGAATGTAGGATGTGTTGCTGTAATGGGTCGAGTGATGGAATGTAGGGTGTGTTGCTGTAATGGGTCGAGTGATGGAATGTAGGGTGTGTTGCTGTATTGGGTCGAGTGATGGAAATGAATGCGAACTGTGCATGGAATGTTAATTTAAAAGGGACTCGATACCAACAGAAGCTTTTGTAACGTGAATAATACAGGCTTTATAAGAAATATACTATTATATAAGGGGAACTACTTGGTACTGATCCCTGTATCATTCGATTTGTAGACTATTTAAACGCGTACTAAAATAACGTTTTACTTTTAGCGGGAGTGTGCGTGTTATTTTCAAAAGCATTGTATTCTTCAATTGAAACTGCTAGGTACAGTAACATTACTATTATATTGTACTACATTTAAAAAGGCATTCCCTATAACTAGCATTTTTGTCTCTACTATCACATTAAATGAGCTAAATGAACAAAGTACTATCAATTATCATAATTTGTCAGAAGAAAGTGTGCGCAAATATGTCTCTATAATGTCAAAAATATGTTTAAATTCGCCAATAATAATTTATCGCTACCAGCAATTTATTATGATGTCGTCAAAGGAAAACAACTCGTGGCTATTTTGAAATATGATTCCATTCTTTTCTCGGTAATTAGTAGGAGGTTTTGTTAAAGATTTGAGGAGTTTAAGCAATAATGATTCTCATTTAATGTATAATATTCCTAAATCCATTTAAACTATCATAGTTATGGGGAACGCCTCTTTAACCTTGAAGTTAAACAAAAATAAATATCAATAAAGTGAACTTATTGAAGCATAACAGCAATTCCATTGCAAATCTTGCTCGTTCACAACAGAAAAACTATCTAATGATACTTGTTAAGTTTATGTCATTATTACAATATAGGCCTAACTCCAAAGAACAAACACTTATTTAGCTAAAGACTAAAAAGTGTACTTAAAAAGATATTCAAGAAACATTACACTTTTTCTACTTTCGGTTTGCAAGGTCATGAAGTTTTGCATGATGAAAGTTCATAAATATGTTTCATAATCATTTCTTTGTAAGAGTTTGTTCCTTATACTATTGACCAAGTCGCCGATAACAAACTTGGACTTTTAATGTCATGTATACTTTGATTGAGAACTAAGCGTGAGTAATTGTTACTTGTATTGAGTTTTGAAATCGAACAATTGTATTAAAGACTTTAAAACACTTCAGAGCCTGGCCGGATGTTGAAAATAGGTCCGGCATGATAATTCACCCTCGGGCAAAACACCTCCCGGTGATTATAAATTTCTCGGTCCGATTATCACCTTCCGGTCCGGATGTGTCATGTAATAACCTCTTACATGTGTTACCTTAACGAAAGTATACTCAATTATTTATCTCAGAAATAATTGCAGTTATTTTATGAATATCTCTGTTTGTAGTTTCTATTTTCACTTGATCGTTTGTTTATGTACGCACCGCCTGAAATTATCATTTGGCCCTTTCATAATTTATCCGTAGCAAACACCATACAGACTTAAAGCGATAAGTTGTCTAACACGGTCACAATATGGTATCGGAAGGTCTTAATAGATGCAAGGCCGGGTAAATATTTTCTTACACACATTAAAATTACTACAGTGGGAATTATATCTCTAACGCGGTATTGGGATCTGTTTCACTTAAAGTACATCCAAACACTTTAAAATCGCACCACTAAATTTTATTTTGTGTTGCTAAAATTAATAGTTTACAGAGTTTATTCAATTCAGAAAACGAATTTTTCATTCCGAATACCTCACCCAAAGAACGTTTTGGATTTTGCATGTTTTTGCACGTGCGGCTCGATCGCCTGAGCCAGAAAGCAACATTACATAGGCTGTGTCACTGTAATTGTTTTCACATGGCTACGCACAGTGTCAAAAGAATACCGGATGTTAATAAACAAACCAAAAGTACATTTTTGCATTTTCATAACGATTCCTTTCATAATTGCCCATATAAAGGTAAATCATTTTAACTCATGTTTAATGAGTTTTCTCCCGTTTAAGGCCGAATTACCCAATGTGTTGTCTTCAAACTCCTTCATAGAGTTGGTTTGAGGTGTCGTAGACGCGCCACAAGAAATATCCTGACAGTCTGATGCTAATACACAAGACTTCAAGGTTTCATAATGCTTGAAATCATCATAGGTTCGTACACTAAGCATATCTAAACTGAACTCAGTCGTATGGCATTAGCCACACAGCCAAAGCCACATAACATTAATCATTCAAATTTAGCGTTGCTTAAATGCTGGGAAACATCACGTCGAATATAATTACTATCCTATCACGTAAATTTAGTTTTTCCTAAGGAGGAAAAACCACATGCATACATTAATGTAGCGGGCTCCTATATTTGCTTTTGAAATTGCAATTTTCACTTTTATTGGTCACTCTGTTATCTATTTCATAATTAATTTAAAACTCGTAATAATGGCATGAAAATCAAACAACTCGTTTTGTTTAGACTGATGATTATTAATAAGATAAAAATAATGTAGATTGACGTTTTTCTCACTACAACTGATATTTCATATGTGGTGCGTTTTAAAAGCGTTTCAGTGTAAATAGGTTGAGTGGGTATAAAATAGTGATATTGGAACAAATGATTATCGTTATCATCGTCATCGTCATTTAAATTGGCTTGTTAAATAAATGTGGCCATTAACCTCATTTGACAAAATAGCTCAGTGGTTTAGTCATTGGGAAATAATGCCGTTTTGACAATGCAGACACGAGTTCGAGGCTTAGTTGTGTAATAAAACTATATATTGGTTTTCATTATTTTAGACTGACAATCAAATGTGAAACACCAAATTCGCTTGTGAAATATGCATTTATGATTTTCTTAAAATATTTTTTTTTTTCATCAGTAAAATAATTATTTTTTCTTATAAATCTAAAATACACATGCATATGCGTTTTATAACATGAACAATTGAAAACTGAATGCTACCGCGATACACAACTTGGCCAATAATTCATTTATGTAAGACAAATAAAACAGTACCTTAATTGTATGTTGTTGCATATACTGTATATGTACATTTAAAAACGTTATTATAATCCATTGTGAAGAAGATCGTGAGAAAATGTTAAGTACGACACTCATAGAAGTATTTGTATACATCACTTCAACAGCCATATCAAATAAAAATAATCGCAGATCGCTTGAATGGTACGACGTTTGTTACTGGTAATTTCTGTAAACTTGGTTAAATGGACAAGACAAACATATGATCTATCTAAATCGATGAAATGATCAATAATTTCTGTTTATATTGACATTGCAGATCGCAAATGTAGCTAGATCAATACTAATTGTTAGTGAAGAACTTGTTAGCATTTATTGATTTACCTGACCAACATTATCAACAGTAACAACAACATACACGTAAATGAAAGTAATGATATTGAATAATGACTATTACACCAAAATCACAAACATATCAAACATGTTTACCTGAATATTTCCCTAATATTTCAAAACCTTCCTTTACGATCTTCACAAATATGGCGTCTTGATTCGATTAAGCGACCGATTTTACTACATACGTGGGCCCATCAATAATTTCGTGAACTAATTCTACTGTTATTGAAATTTTGCATGGTCAAAGATAATTTAGTGTCCAATTAATTAAGCATAAAAAGTGATAGATGACGTCACTATTTATGACGTCATAGCAATAATCTAATGTCATGTCATCGGCGTTCGTTATTAAAAATGGCGTCGCCTTGGATGATCGAGTAACGTTTTGTATTAAAGATTTATACATTACTCACGCAATATGCCTTCTACATTCAGAAAATTTTGCATGCAGTTTATATGGACTCTTGGTAATCGAATAGTGCATTTTCATTGTCGAAGAAGTACTTAAAGGGCAATAGAGGAGCAAACAAAGACGATAAGCATATTCCCCGACCATTGCTTGTTAAAATAGGCGGTCGGTAAAGTGTATTGACCATAATATTTTGTGACATACAAAGAATAAATTGTAATTACTGTGTTTCTCCGAAAGCTACTGTTATTAGAAACTATTGTAGCAATAATTAAATCTCAGTTGTTATCGGCTATTAAAAGAAAGCTCATGAAACTTCAAATGAATGAAGTTCTGATATACCGTGGCAAATCGCCAATCATTAGCCGCAGCGTTGTTTCGGACACAATCTAGGACCTGAATATACAACTGTTATAGCACCCATCCTATAACACAGAATAGACTATAGGCTATCTCTGGCCATTTCCAAAAACTCAAAAATAGCCTGCATGATTAGAGATAAAAGCCCCGAGAGAAGTCGGGTGCGTCATTAACAAAACATTGCGGGAGATGTCACGTGACGACCTGTAACACGTGCTCCAGTAATGGGGGTCGAGCAATGGAATAAATGCAAACTGTGCACGGGATGTTACTTTAATAAGGACTAGAGGCTAAAAGTGTGTAAGGTTATTTATACTCGCAACATAAAATTAGTTCACGAAATTATTGATGGGCCCTCGTACGTACACGTAGACTGCATTGATCGCCGTTGTGAAATACCCCTATCTGATTGTAAGGACAATTGAATGAATATCATATTACAAAAAAATATATAGTTGTATACAATGCAACTCTGTCTAACCACATATCGTAGATGAAGTTAATATAATTGACCGTTTTACATTCACAATTTTATTCTAATCTAATTTTCCATTTAAAAAGGACTATAATACTAACCAAAACAGTTAACCGAAGGCATATGTGTTTTATAAATATTAATAGAACTATCCGTAGGAATTTTCTGAAACTTAGTCTAAAGTATAATCTATACATTAGAAGGCTGATGATAACATTTCGTTAAAATATTTGATTTGCATCACAGTCAAAACATTTATTTAGTGACACCATATATCATGATGAAATTCACAAATGTACAGTTAACATGGGCGGTTTTCTTAGGCCCAGATTTTCACAAATGCTTATATCTATTGATCTCACTTGAATATTGATTATTGTTTCATTTTGTCAGCATATTGTTGTTTAAACTTTGTTGTACATATTATGTATGTTGACTCAATGTTGATTCAATAGATAGTTGTGTTATTCATTTGTCCAAACTATAGATCAACCGCTCCAAATGTAGCACACAAACATACATTTTATAAATGTGTAAGGCTTTTATCGTATAACGTTTTTATTTATTAATATTTTTGAACGAACATTTGTGTACTTGTTATTTACGACCTTGGAATACGATTAAATTAGTTTTATCTTCAAAAATACGAAACGGAAGTTCTTTGACACCATGAAAAAAGAACAATTAAAATACACACAAACTCTATGAATAAGCGTTAACTCATAAATGTTTTTAGGTTTATTCCATTCATATTAAACACTAATAGTCAAATTAGTAAAGCAAATAGTCAAACTCGAAATAAGGCGATTTTTTCACAAAACACATTTTTTCAAAATTGTATTTTTATTTTTTAATGGTCAAAGGGCGGTTATTTGGTCGAATATCTTTTGTTAGGCTAAAAGAGGGTTATTATATACTTAGATATGGTTTTATTCTCAGTATTATATCATTTAGTTTTGTTTCCATGGTGACAATATACACTTAAAACAAACTTTATTATATAATTTATATAAAAATTTGTCGTACGCCTGATGAACGCACTTCAAAAGTGTCCTATATACTGAATCGAGAAAAACACACTATTTTTCAAACACGTGACTGTTATAAGGACTAAGATGTATTAATTTATGAAGTCAACGTGTTTCAATAACGCTTGGCAATACAATTGTATGGGAAAATGTTGTGAATTAACTTAAAAAGAAGGAAAATCATGCAAGAGTTATCCCACTTGAATTTGCTATTTTTCATTCCCACTGTGATTCCCATAAACTATTTTAAGTATTTTGAGGCTAATAAGTACGCACACACAAGTAAAATAAACGAATAATGTTTGTGATAATTTAAAGCTGTGTAAAACTGATCTGTGTGATTGGTACCCTCCAGGGAGCTTAATGACCGCTCTTCTGCGGCAATACAATGCAATAATACACTCAACCGCTTTAAAAACGCACCACTATTGAAAATAATTAAAATTTGTCAAAAATCAATTTTTGCTAAAATTTATAGTTTACAGGGTTTGTTCAGTTCATAAACTTGACCTAATTAAAAAAACGATTTTGTTTTCATTCGGAATACCCCGCCTAAAGAACTTCTTTTTGATTGTCTTCAAGCTCCTTCATAGTGTTGATTTGAGGTGCCATATAAGCACCGCGGGAAATATCCTGACATTCTGATGCCCATAACCAAGATTTTTAGTTTAAATAAGGCTTGAATCCATCTTAATAATACATAATGCGCATATCTGGACCGCACTCGGTCGTATGCTATTAGCCAGACAGCCAAAGTCACATAATATTTTTACTTCAAGTTAAGCTTTGCTTGGATGGTTAGAAACATCACGTCGAACATAATTCTATCCTATTACGTAATTAATTTTAATCTTTAGGAGGAGAAACCACGTACATGCATCAATGTAGCGGGCTCATATAATTGCTTTTGAAATTGTGACTTTCACTTTCATGAGTCACTGTGTTATCATAATTTATTTTAAACTCGAAATAATGGCATGAAAATCACACAACTCACTGTGTATATGCGCTCAAAATAGTATGAGAAGTATCGTATCTACAATAAGATATATTTCTGCAGTTATTTCTACAGTTTTAGAATGTCATCTAGGTATTACGGATGGTTGTTCTGGCGTGGAAGACATGTTAGTAATAGGAAATCACAAAAAGTTTGTTACGTCAGTTTAATACTACGACATATTTAAAATATCAACTTTTCATGGTACGAATTCTCGCCCAGATATTCGGTATCAGATCCGGCAAAAAACATGCGATTATCACTAACGATAAATGTGTAGATAGCTCAGTGTGTTACAAGCATGTATTCATCACCATTGTCATTATAACAAGCGTACTTCATAGCCCTACAATTTGCATTAACAACTTAAAAAATAGCATGTCGTCATTTTGTGCGCCGGGTTGGCGTAAGTGACTAAGTTTAAACACCTGCAACTAAAGAACCACGTATTTATTTACCTTCATAATTGCACTGTTTGTAGAAAAATGATTGACATTTGATAAGATAAAAAATTGATTTTTGTGTTTAAAAATACGGGTTTTATGAAATAGTCCTAGTAATTATTGAACGTCCCACGTACACTAACAGGATACTAAAATATCAAAGTTTAAAAAAGCGTTCGGTAAGCTGTTTTGTCCAGTATATATACCAATCGACTTGTAGACTATTTAAACTCGGATTTATCAAATTAGTTAACGATATGATTGAAGGGCCCTCGTATAGTATGAATATCTTTGTACACGTATGTAGATCTAGATACATATTATCGATGTATATACGATGTAGAATGTACACTGAGCGGCAATTAAACTTGAATATTTCCGTAAACCTTTGTCTTAAAAAATTGAAATTTTGTATGCTCTTTGCAAAATATATTATCTACAGAATTTAGCTTTTCCGTGAAAATACTTTAAGAATCACTCGTCAATAGCAGAATAGCATTAAACCGCATTTTCCCGCGAGATGATGGTTGGCTAGAAATTTGCTCGCATTTTGGACACACATTTTAAAGAATATGGATGGATAAGTCAGAAACATAATAACTACTCGAAAACATGGTGCATATGCAAAAAGACTGCTAAAGATCGGTCGGTATGCTTAAGTGTGGGTGTCCGTACGTCGAATGAATTATTCGTTGATTTAAATCACTGAAGTCATTATTCTGTGCATTCAACACAAGTATGAATGTATATACACCTGTTAAGATATATAAATGCTTAAGATATGACAGGATGTAAGAAAAATGTTTGATTCATGCGCGATAACTCTTGGTTAATTATCCTCACTTTTTAAGACCAATCACCTATAAAGTTTACACGTAATTGTACATGTATCTATCACATTACTGAACTTGTCTACATGCTCAAATTAAGGTGGACGTTAAAATTTAGACGCATATTGTGTTTTAAAAATAAAGCACCCATTTTAAAAGCACATTTTCGCTAGGTAGACAGCACCTCAACAAGAACACCCGATCAAATATAAGATCAGAAAAACGAAAGCTAGAAAAACACCGTTTAGTCACTATTCATAGCAGCACATCTTCATCTGAGGATCCCTTCTGATAAAGATCTACATCTGTTAGAATCAATCCTATGTTTTCCAATAAAGTGTTCAACAAATAAAAGTGAATACAATGTCTCTGAGGAAGTCTGCAATGAATCAGGGATTATAATATGAAACTACTGGCAGTGGACAAACGTTAATGCAAGTTGAGGTTTGAACCAGTGTACGATGATGACAACGGCGTTCAGACTGATGAACCGGTATCATTATTATTTTTATTATTATTATACCATATTTATATAGCCCTTTTCCATGTATACACACATTCAAAAGTGCTGTACAGTCATGACTAATACATGGTTAAAACAATATATATATAATGTACATAAAATATACAATTTTTATCAAAGCTATTTAATCACCCATCAGTATAGCTTGGCTTTATTTTACATGAGCCTGACCTTTATGCAAGAATATATTATAAGATTTTTGCTTTGAATATATCAATTTCCGCAAACAAATCGTGCAATATCGGTATTTCAGATTTGTGTTCGTATTACATATCGAGCGTGTTCGTGATACACCCCGATTATGAAAACAAACACTCGGTGTTGTAAACGTGGACAATATATCGACTGTTAAATTTTGCTAATCAATAGGCCAGACTCATGTCAAATTGGTCAAGCTATATCATATTGCCGAAACGAAATGCAAGATAAAACTTAGGAGACATGGCATAAAGAAATACATTGCTACAATATTTGACACGATTTGATTATCTGTAGGGTATTAACTGAAAGTGAACCTCAACAAGGATAATGTCAAGTACCATTACCACTTGTCCTTAACCTTTAAAGGAATAGTGATACTTCCTTTAAAAGGGGGATGACTCACAAATGACATGAAGTTACTATCATAATATGAGTTAACATGAAATAACATACTTTCTTCAAGACCTTACCACACTTTGAAACGGGACTCTACTTAACCGAGTTGTCGGGCCTCTACTTAACCGAGTAGACGGGACTCTACTTAACAGAGTAGTCGGGCCTCTACTTAACCGAGTAGACGGGACTCTACTTAACTGAGTAGACGGGCCTCTACTTAACCGAGTAGACGGGACTCTACTTAACCGAGTAGACGGGGTCCTACTAAACCTAGTAGTAGGGATCTATTCATCACAGTAGGCGGGAATCTTCTTTCCCAGTAGGCGGGGATCTACTTAACCCAGTAGACGGGGTCCTACTAAACTTAGTAGTAGGAATCTACCGATAGGTGGAGGGGGCTTCTAGTTCGAGGAACATGTGGGTCGTTGGCCAAAATGATAGGGCACCAAGTTAGTAGGAACATACACATAGTCAGCATGAATAAGCTATAGTAAAATAGTTCGTTTTCAGGGCTTTCTTGAAGGACGGTAGTGTTTTACTGTCTCTGAGCGCTGTTAAGAGTGCATTTCAGAGTTTCGGTGCAGCAGCTGTGAAATATCGGTCACCGTAAGTCACAGTATATTAACCTATTGGTACGGTAACCAAGCGGAAGAACATTCAAGCACTGCCAAGATTATAAGTTATGCCCAGAAGTTTAAGTGAGTCGGGCAAAATAGATGGTATTGATACAAGTATATTAAGATTTTTGAACTCAACACTCGATAGCATAGCTTTTCTTCTTCGGGCGAATGTGGAAAATGGTTTTGTTTTTCATCTACAACAAAACATGCAGATCATGAAGAAGCCGGAAGTGGTTTTGGAAACTGGGTTAGATAATATTTGGGCAACGTTTAGTAAATTGCATGAATGGTTTCAAGAACCATGCAGAATTGTCTTTAAATGGGCGATAGGGATAGCTCCGAGTCCTCTGTAATAAACTTTGTCGTTCCTGATAGACGTGAACACTTACATGTGTTGAAACATTTTATCAAACAATAGAAGGACACCGTTTTTAAATACATGTAATAT
Source organism: Spisula subtruncata (assembly GCA_963678985.1). Taxonomy (NCBI): domain Eukaryota; kingdom Metazoa; phylum Mollusca; class Bivalvia; order Venerida; family Mactridae; genus Spisula; species Spisula subtruncata. The sequence continues at coordinate 32,070,354 of OY787673.1, read as the reverse complement.
TTATTGTTTAATATATATTGGTATTGGTTGTGATAATATGATAAGTTACATTAATTGTGTCATTAAAAACTGAAAACAAATAATGTAATTCAAATATATGCTTGTACATTCAATACATTACAGAAACAATATTTATAAGGGAGATCACATTGTACTAATACACAATAGTGTCCCAGGCAAGAATCACGATAATTATATTCATGTCGTGACTGTCTTAATGTAAGGGAATACAAAATTGAATTGATGTTACCAGTGGAACATACTATGTGGTATGAGACATAATGTTTGACTTTAACCGATTTTAACCAGACTTTCTCGACGCTCACGCATGAAACTAGTACCATCCATGTCTAAATCCCCACCCTGGTGACAATGCTTACTGTATAAATCCCCGAGGATTGGACACGTTATCATGTAGTACTTCCCAGGTCTTGTAACTGGACCGAAGTATATTCCCTGGGACTCGGTGTCGATAAGGTTGCCAATTCCCGCCTGTGCGGAAGAGTCGTCTGTCTAATGTCCCCTGTATAACCGCCCCCGCTCAGGCGAGCATGATATTTACTAGAGCATCTTCGTCACATACCACATTGTATGTCCGCATTGGTGACAAGTAATTTAGATCAAATATTTTGGTGAACCAAAATAAATCAATTCAAATGTTTCAGTGATTTTCAGTATTAAACGATTCCTTATGCGTCATTTCATGTATCATGTTATTAATTATTGAATGGCAATATGACCTTTGTCGCTCACCCTAGCTAAATGACACAAGTGTGCAAAGACATGCGTGTTCATCATAATTCATTAGTAGGCGTTGAACAACTAACGACTACACGTACTCATTTTGGGTATTTTGTGCACAAGTGAGCCAAAATGAAATCACAGATTATGCAATATTAAAACAATATCAAAGAACAAGATCAAACTATCAATCAATCAAAAGTCTACTCGTCCATGCTTAATGTTAATGTCTGTACGGTACACTAGCATACTGATAGATCTTGCCATATCTGCGCATGTGTTCCCTTTCGTTCTTGTGTATACTCGTATGGTCTCGAATGCTTCTCTTAGAATTAAATTCGGATATTTTACATGTGTCACATTTAATATGTATTCATTCTCATCATTGTGATGTCTTTTTATATTGACATTGTGATAATCGCGTTAGTTTTATAACCGCTTCGATAAGTTGGTAAACTTTGACAAGTGTTAACATGGAATGTTCCCCTTCTACTTTTGAAATCTAAACTACTTTATATTTACGAAACATTTATGTTGAATTTCTTTATTTAATAAATATTTGGACAAGGTGTTTGCAGTAATAAAATGAGTGTTGCTTATTTTTCTGTGCGTGTTAACATCAATGTAACGTCTTTAGTACATGTAACTAACCACTCACTATGTGAAATATATTTTGTATCACACCCAAAGTAGATACGATCTCATAGGCGGATCCAAGCAACAGTAATTCAGTAGAAATACATAAGCATTCATCATAGTTACACTAATAACAGTAAATGTTTTCCCACCGATCACCAATCTCCAAATGTTTGATCAAACCCCCCAATTCCATAACTTTGCTAATCGTAGAATCGAGAATAAGTCTACTAACTTCTACTTAAGGATATTCAGGTGTAATGAAGAATCTCCTTTTGAAGAATTCTCAAGTTCAGTAATTTTGTGGCAAATTGACTGATTTCCTACAGGTCGTGGGTTCAAATCCCACTGGAGCCAAAATATGTTTTCTCCTTTTTTCTTTAATTTCATAGGAAATTATATGTGGTAAATAGATTAAAATCGGGTTACTATGGATTTCTGAAATATATATTTTCAAAACCGCTCGGTAAAACCCTTCAAAATTTTTTAAAACATTACGCACACATTGAAGTTATTTTTTAAAACAATTCAATGGTGCCAATTGTTTAGTTAATATTATATTGGCATTTATCAATAGAGTACTTATTGACAATATGCAAAAAAATGCCTAAATTTCAAGGAGGATAGGGTTACATTTTTATTTGTATCTATTTCATAATTAGACCAAACGTCATTTTTACACCTTTGATTGAACAAATAATCATTATTATTAGAGCTAAACACATTCTTGTAATTGTTTTGTCAGATATCGGAGAGTTATTTTATTTATCATGCACTTGCCTCCATTTGTTATAGCAAAACATTTTACGCTGGGTGTAGAAAATAAAAATAGCAATTAATCTCTTAACTGACTGTCAAAGTGTTTTATAAATCGCACGCAATTGTCTTTATGGGTAGACAATAGAATAAAAATGTTTAAAATGCAATCCTCAACATTAAAAAAAAGTTTTTAGAACTGTACATCGTTAAGTACAGTAATGACTTTCAAATGGTACACTTTTTCAGGAGCTTCCGGTGGTGCTCTGCCCCTCCAAGGCAGGACCCCTACCAGGGCTTTGCCTTGGACCAACCTGGGTCCCTGCGGCCCAACGGACCCGAGCTATTTTCTTACGCCCCCCTCCGAAAATCCTGGAACCACCCAAGGAACTTTCTTCATTTTGCATATTATAATCATTACAATTCGTATCACAAATATATCTCGACATATTATAATCTGTTAAATATTGTATAATTCGGTATATATCAGCACAATGAAGCATCGGTGTCTGCACAAGTTCAAATAATATCTTTAGAAATATTCAACATCAATTGCATAGATTAACCCGACCAACATAATCAACAGTAACAGTAACAATAACGAAAAGTTGTTAAGTATATCAGCACAATGAAGCATCGGTGTCTGAACGAGTTCAAATAATTTCTTTAGAAATATTCAACATAAAGTTTACAAATTTACCCGACCAACATAATCAATAGTAACAATAACATAAACGTTAATGAATTCAAAGGTGTTCAACAATGACTTTTCACCTTAAAATAGAACCACAAATACACTCACAAATACAAAAATAGCTTTACCTTAATATATCCCGAATTTGTCAAACTCCTTCCTTTACGATCTTCTCAAATATGGAGTCTAGAATTGATTTTGTGATCGATTTAACTACATACATGTAAACTGCATTGATCGTCGTTGTAAAATAACCCTCTATCTGATGGCATGGACAATTGAATAAATATCATATTACAAACGACGATATAAGTATTGTGTTCAAAATATACCCGATGTAACGACCACTAATCGTACTTTAAGTTAACATAATTGATCTTTTTTAAATTCATAATTTAATATTCTCACTGGCCTGGCTCTACTGTAAAACATAATTGCAACAACAAAACGTACCCAAAACCAGTAAATGTCAGACGTCCAACTGCAATGTTCCCCATAAAGAAGTTTATATTACAATGTATTACATTTTGTTATTTTACCATGAAAAAACTAGTTTCTACATTTTGAATTACAAAACATTACCTGGTTGGAATTGATATCAGTATGCACCCAGAACGAAATAAGACAAATGTGGCTTTTGTGTTTTCATCACTTGTAATTTCATTCCTCCAGTTTTTCTTTTTGTCATAGAATGTCACGAAGTTGGACGCTTTTGAAAACTTAAGGTAAAACATTTTAGAATCCTTCAACATTACTCTACACAATCCTACCAAAATGTGAAGATGTGAAATTTTGACATCAGGTTGGAAATCCCACAGCACAGCTCAAATACTGATCACGCAGTTCTGGTAGTGTATTAAAATGTCCACGAGTTGAGCTGGGTTTGATATCAGTATGAGCAGCTGATGATTTTTCAAAACATAAAAATTAATGAAGAACGAGGTCGTTAGAGCGTGCGCCTTGGAAGGGTGAGGTAAAAGTTTCCAATCCCGGTGGAAGATAGATAAAAACGATTTTGGTAATTTGCTAAAATGTCAACCTGGTTTTCTCAGTCAGATATTCCATTTTATAGTTTATGAACAGAAAATGAACATCGATATTTTGTTACCCTAACAATGAAATTGAATAAAAACTATTATATTGGGTAAAGTAGTGTGTCAGGTAGTACAGGAGGGGTGATGCAAAATAACGTGGACTTTTGCCACAACTTTCGTATGTGTAGTATATAATAATTGTAAAATTCCAAAAAGTTACGGTTAAATCATAATCAGAATCGGAGTAGAGGCAGTTGTTATTTGCGTTTTGAATGTCCAAAACTCAAAATAATTATGTTTACGTGTGCCTTCTTTAATCGATATTTAATTATCAACCAAATAGACAATTATATTACTAAAGCATGAGAAGACTTCGACATCCACTGTTGGGTTATAATATATATCAAAGTTTTATTCTTAAGTTTTTTATTAGGTGTTGTATCTGGTGACTTAAAGCTGAATCTGGATGAAACACTATGTTTTTGGAACAGTTACTAAGAACGAAACGTAACAAGTATTTGTTGAAAACCTGATTTGAAACGGTTTGTACATAGACCACAGCCTTCAACTTCGTCGATTTGATATTGATTTTCACGTGCGTATTTCCATAACAACAAACACAATACCTTATCATTACAACAGCCGCGAACACACAAAGCTGGACAAACCCCAACTTCTGGCTATCCTTATGACCTTTTCTAAACTAGCATACCACTATATATCATAACATTCTCTAAGATAAAGCATTGCCTCGCCATAGTGAAACAATTTGTCCACATCATGTTGTTTATTTCGCATTTCTATACTCCAAGACTTTTGGCAGCGATGCATATTTTTCTTGATTTTCAGCGTGGGAACTTCGTATTTCCCCGGATCTATGCATTCAACTTTTTCGAAATAATTGCACAGATAGTTTCTATTGACACACCCGCCAGGGACAAAATTCCATGTTTTGCTAATGGATTCATCATATGCATTATAAAAGCAATTTAACTTCATAGTGTAGGTTTTGAATGAATTCTCATTTATGCCAATTGAAGTAGTTAATAATCAAATTGACCGATTGTGAAAAGAGACATTTTTGATTCATAAATTACAAACACTACATCCAAACGGACTGAATTCGAAAGCATTGCTTAATGTATAATCAGTGATTTTGTTGTTCAATACTATACGTTTATTCCTATTAATGTTTTTTATACATATACTTCTATTGGAATTAATGTATTTTAATCCGTATATTATTGAACTCGAACTGAATTGATTTGTTACATTGTATGTTTTTTCCCGCAATTGTGCTACGTCATGCTACGTTAACGTCATGACGTCACATCCGTTGTTTTGTTATTGTTATTCTGAAGAAGGCTTCGGCCGAAACGTAAATTTAATACAATACTTAAAATATAGATCTACGTGTTGTTGTTGAATTGCTAATTATTATTGTTGATTGTTAAGAACATTCACTGGCCATATATATGTTGTGTTTACGGGTCAGAGGTCACCTGCAGATACAGACCACTCAGAGGCAATATACCAACTTACGCCTGCGCATGCGCGCACCTGTAGACTTCCTCTTTGCAACTTAGGGCATATCTCAAAAGACGTACAAAATCACCTCTTTTGTCTAGGTATGTCCGATTTACCACATATGGTGGCTCAAATGTAGCCATTTATTAATACTACAAATGTGTAAATATCCTTCGTGGAAATGTTTATATAACATTATTCTGTATGTCTGTGTAATGGGATTGCCTTCAAAGTAACGACTAACCTTAATGTAGAGATACATTCTAGTACATGTGTATCTAGTTGGTGTCGCTTTATACGTTGCAATCATGGGCTGATGAAGATGCTTATTCCGTTGTATTTGTCTGTTACGTGTCCAAAGTATTACTACCACTTCTCTATATTAAGGAAACTAACGTTGGTAAAATTATGACAATGAACTCAAACTTTAATGATTTATGTACATCGTTATTATCCACATGTTGTGAAAGAAAACGAACATCGTTATATATATATATTACAGTAATTGTTTGTATTAAAGTACATGCGATAAAACAAACTGAATATGTATTGTACAAAACTGTAGATACATTATATTAGCTAGTCGCTTTCGATGTTACAAGCTGGGGGGAGGGGGGGGGGTAAAGATGCTTATTTCTCCGTTGTATTTGTGTGCTGTATATACACTGGCATCGATTGTACAATACATTGTTATAACATACCTCGAGTAAACATGATTCACAAGTCGTACACTCAGACAACAAACCCTGGTCATAATATAACAGATGAACTCCAAAACTTCAATTATACATGTACATCTTTATTATCCACATCTTGTGAAAGATAACGAAACTGGTTACATTCATTGTTTATATTAAAGTGCATGCGATAAAACTTATGAATACGTGTTAAAAATGGTATATACAAAATTTAGTCATACGAATATACAGGGTGTCTCAAAATACATGTCCGCTTGTTGAGGGGTCATAACTTTGCCAAATGAGTTAGTAAATTGATAATCATAGTATAATATGAAAGCTAAATTTAAAATTTGTGGGATGAATTATATCATATGTCAATACTCGAACAGTTGATGACGTCATATATGTTATACTTATGTCATTAGCAACGGACGTTCTAAAATGTCCGAAGAGGCAGATAACATAGTTTGTTCGGTAACATGGGTAAAATTGATATCATATGACGGCAGAGTAATAGTCAGTCGTACTCTACTATGCACGCACTGGCTTAGAGACTGATCAGGGGTCATTAGAAAATGAAATCGGAAAATTGGACGTATTTAAGGGAGGAACACATTTTAAAAACAATTAGGACTGAAAATTTTATATTCAAACAATTCTAGGCATATCATAATTATAAAAAGTGCACCAAACGCATCGAATGAAAATATTGGATTGAATGTATAGCGGTATGTCTAGCTTATCTCCAACAGTCCAAACAAAGTCATATAATGTAACTTGAAAGTATAAAATAGTACTTAATGAAGTATCAATCACCAAAAACTGCATTGGTAGGAGAATGAATTTGGTTATGCTACGTTTATTGAAGTCAGGAAAAAGTAACCAAAACCTCCTTTATATTTATTACTTCTTATACTTTTTGAAAGATAGATTATACAATTCAAGAAATATAACTACATGTACGCCGAAACTCAAAATATCAATTTGTGGATAAAATGGAAACATTACATTCGACTCAAAGCTATGGGAACGTCATTAAAATCGTCAAACGACGTCAAACGCATTTTTTGTCCGAATTTGGGTCAGCTACTCAAAATGAATTCTACAAGTTTCGTATGCATTGTTTCGTATAATTGTTTCATAATGTCTTCATTGATTTAAATGTCCTTTGATGTTATATAGTATAGTATAGTATAGTATAGTTTATTTCGAAAATTAGGCAATATGCCCATGATTTCACATGTACAAATACAAACAAACATGCAATGTCATATATACATACAGATATACAAATATACGTATCACAAATTACACAAACAAAACATGAATGTTTACATATTATTAATTTCAATTCCGGTACAAAAGTATGTTATATTAAATTTTCAGTTTCGTGCGTATCGATTAGTCATGTAATATTTTTTATCTTAAAATGTATAATTGTTTTACAGTAGGGAGAAGAGTGCTAGCGTACGTAATATTCAGCATCCCTTCGTTTCAGACTTTTATAGATATATTGAGAGAGATTTATAATGGTAATTTTGCTTTCAGATGACATAAGCTCTATAAATTTAGGAATATTTGGTCGCTTCCAAAAATATGATTTAATGTGTTGCTTTCGTATTTCATAGTATAAAGGGCATTCTAGAATAAAGTGGAACTCATCTTCTAATTTATTGCATAATTGGCATTTTCTCTCTGATCTAGGAATTTTAATGGTTTATGCCATCGGCCAGTTTCTATCTCTAAACGATGACTTGAAGTTCTTATTCTACATATAGCAGTAATATATTTTCTAATATTAATAATATTTAAATATGGTTTGAAACCGAAATTCGCAAACAATACATAAATGCATGCTCTAGAAGAATCGCGTAGCTGTTCATTCCATAGTTGTATAAAATTGTCCTTAACTCTAAGTTTAAATAACTTTATAAAATATTGTGAATTTCCAACTCCTTGAAAAAGCCATACATTGTTAAAACCGAGCCTTTCTAAAATTAGTTTTACTTTTGAAGCCCAGTTTGTTTTTTCGGGGTGTATTTCAATATCATTTAGCATCATATTATAAATACATTTTATATAACAATTTTCAACCAAAATCGTATTACATTTACCAAACTGCTTACTTTGAACGGCATTCTTCCTAGTTCCCCATAAATGAAATTATTTTGAGTTTGCGTTCTGACTCCTAACAGTTGTTTACAAAATTGAAGGTGAACTTTCTCAATTTGTGTCGTATCTAAATAACCCCAAATCTCTGACCCGTAATTCAAAATTGGCGATATCAATTTATCAAATAGTTCCATTTTATGTCCTATAGATACATCTGCAAATTTGGAGAGATAAAATTTCATTTTGTATATTGCTTTCATAGCTTGTCCACTTAATGCATTGAACGTTTGCTTAAATGATCCATTACTGGTGAAAACTATACCTAAATATGTGAACTTTGTTACAATTTCTAATTCCGTTCCATTGTAAATGAATCGTGTATTTCGTACCCGAAAACCACCTTTTTTAAAAATAAGCACTTTAGTTTTCTTTTCATTAACAACAAGTTTCCATTTATCACAATAACTTTTTAGAATGTTTAACCCTTTTTGAAGACCCTCCTGTGTATCAGCAAATATAACGATGTCATCAGCATATAACAATAAGAATAGTTTTAACATGCCTATATCAATACCTTTAAAACCCTTTAAAATCATGTATTCTTCTAGATCATTTACATACATAGAGAATATAAAAGGTGATAAACAATCACCTTGTCTTACCCCTAAGAAACACTCAAAATTATCGCCAAGTTCGTTTTTATACTTAACTCTAGATTTAACATCTGTGTATAATGACCTAATTATATTTAACATTTTGCCTCGTACACCATACTGGATAAGTTTGTAAAAAATATTTTGCCTTACTAGATAATCAAATGCTTTCGTAAAATCAACAAAACATACAAACAATTTACGATTTTCGTTCAAAATATGAGTAATTAACCCGTGTAAAATAAATATATTGTCACATGTACCCATATTTTTCCTAAAACCTGATTGAGCTTCAACGTAAACTGAGTATTCTTCGGCCCATTGGTCAAACCTGTTATTTATGATTCTAGTAAATAATTTGCCAAACGTACTTAATAAAGTTATTCCCCTGTAATTTTCCGGTTGATTTATGTCTCCTTTTTTATGAAGCGGGATTATAAAACCTTCTGTCCATTTTGAAGGGAAGTAACCGTTGTCAAATAATTTGTTAAACAATTTTACTATATATACAGATAAGTGTGCATATCCATGTTTAAAAAATTCATTCAAGACGCGATCCGGCCCGCTTGATCGATTTAAGCTCAATTGTTTACATGCTTTAGATATTTCATGAGCTGATATAGGTAAATCCAGTTCTGTAAACATTACCTGTAATTCATCATTTAAAAATCTATCATTAAAATGTACAATATCATCGTCGGGTTGAAAAAACACCGACTCGGGATCATTTATAGCTTTAAAATACTTCGAAAATTCTGATGTTGATATATCGACCTTTGATTCAACTTTTCCCAAATTTTTAAGCATTTTCCAATATTCTTTAGCATTTTTGTATCTGAGAGATTCTAATTTTTTGGTTGATTGGCGATCATATTCTAATCTTTTCCTTCGTATTATCTTTTTGTATATGCTTCTAGACTCTGTCATTGATTTTCGGTTTATGTCGTTGCTATCGACTCTATATTTATTAAGATTATCATAAAAAATATTCCTTTTTTCATTACAGTCACTATCAAACCATGGTTGATTGGTTTTTAATTCAACACTAGGCCTATTCGTGTTATTGTCACGACATTTATGCTTAAACAAAGGGTCACATACATTTTCAAGCAAACAATAAAAGCCTGATAAGTTATTTTCTACATCGTCACAAGTTTCATCAACATCAAATTTGGCATATAATATATTAAGTTCAGATTGAAAATGCTCATCGCTGATATGTTTTAGGAATTCGTCTTTTTTAGCATTATCCCATTTATATATGAAATTTATTTTTTCAGCGTTTTCATTATTGTTATGATCATCATGCCTAGTACGTGAATGATTTGAGCTCCTGACAGAAAAACTTATAGTACAATGATCAGATATAATATTCGGATCGTGTATATAGAATGTGGTAAAATATGGAATAATATCAGGTTTACACAAAACATAATCTACAACACTATACCCAGACTCTTTAACACACGTAAATTTCCCCGTATTATTCAAGTCACCAACTCGACCATTCATAATTCTAATACCTGTTGTTTTACAAAAGTTAATCATATGTCTACCATGAGAATTTACAGTGGTATCCTTAGTAACTCTGTGTAAACAAGCATCTTCAACATAGTCATCAGGTAAAATATCTATATTATGTAAGTGTTCATTTTCAACAAAATCATTTAATTTTCCGACCCTGCTGTTAAAATCCCCCGTAATAAAAAATTGACAGTTTTCGTTGTACATATTATTGAAATAAATTATGTCTTCAGATAAACAATCAAACACATTTTGTTCAACAGAAGCTTCACGACTACTACCTGATGGAATATTGTAACATAAACATAATAAAACGTCTGAATTAAAACTGACCAACGATTTATCAATTTTCAACCATATCAGACAGTCATACACAGATTTAATAAATGTTACTCGAGATGAAATATCATGTGACACATATATGATAATACCCCCGCTATTTCGTCTAGCTTTATTTATACATTGTCTGTTTAACACGCGGTGTGTAAACCCTGAAAAAGAATAGTCATGGTTTTCATCGAGCCATGTCTCGGTAAACATAACTATATCATGTTTATCGAACAAGCACTTGATCTCATCGGAATGTACCTTATTATAAGATTTCCCAACTAAACCCTGCACATTCAAAACACAAAATGTCAGGTCACTTTCCTCCCACCTGTCCTACTTTTGTCCATTTGTCGACCTCTGACCCTCACAATTTATATTATGTGTTTCATGTCTACCCTCATGAGTTCGGGTATTACCGGTTTGTCTATTTTTATCACGCGCTGGCGTAGCAGACGACTGTGTCCTTCACGCGGTCGCATTTCTCCTGACAGTACGGAAGGGTGATCTGCTTTTGCGAACCTGTTCACTGTTTTTCATTGTATTGTTATTGTCTGTTCTTGCATTTGCATGTGAAGATTTATTTATGGGTTTATTTTCACTTTGTTTACTGACCGGCTTCTGAACTGATGCCCGTGTATCCTTAGGGGAGTGTCTCTCACGGTTGTGATGGACAGGGGTGAATACTTCACTCGGAGCAGGACTATCAACAACGGTTTTATTCGAGTAAACGCTTTGATCCATACACCTATTCGAGTCTCTACGGTTCATGGGATGCTGATCATGCGTGAATATTTGAGCACTGGTATTGATATGATCGAACCCACTCAATCTACTACCTTTGAGTATTGTAAACCAGTCAGGGAACATGTTCTGTACAGGCTTTTCATTTATGTATAGAATAGCCGGGTATTTAATTTGGCATTTCACTCTATGTTTACGAGCTTCCTGTGCCGCCTTCGACTGATGTAATTCACGTCTAGCTTGTGCTATTTCATACGGATAGTCTCTGTCAATGCCGAATGGGGTATACTTCAATTTGTATGCATTCCTCAAGATGTATTCAGTATCATTATAATCATTGAAACGAACTGTAATCGGGCGCTTTGGATCGCCGTGTGATTGTAGGTATTTATTTGGGTCGCCTGTACGATGCGCTCGTTCAATACACATATTTGAGGTGTTAATATCTAGCTCATCTGTCAGAAATCTCAATATCAACGACTTACAATGTCCTCTGACGTTTTCACTGATGCCCCAAAATACCAAATTGTTTCTCCTGCTTCTGGCTTCCATGTCTATGGACCTATAAGCTAACGTCTTCAGTTGATCGGTTTGTTTATTGACTTGTTTCTCAATGGCATCCAATCTATGGTTTGTTTTCCTGATCATTGAACTAAGTGAGTGTATATCATGTAAACATTCGTTTTGCTTCCTTTCAACAGAGTATAAAATGTCAGCATTACGATTAATGGAATCAAACATACTTCTCAGTTTATCACTTGTGTCCAACTCTGCGAATGTATCAGCATTTACACTTCCACTACCGAACTTCTTTCGCTTCCTATACCTCGACCGTGTTTCAGTCCAATTGTCATCAGAAATACCGCTATTTTCAAACGGGTTAAATCTATTGTTCGTATTAATCGTAAATTCCGGTTCTCTGTCATCACACGAGCTTTCGTAATTACTCCTAAATCCATCCGAGGTAATATCTCCATCGCCACGCGAATCCATGACTTATTATGTCTGCTAAAACACTTTTATTTATTTTAATTTTCTTCTTGACAAAATTTAACGGCCACCATGTACCATTTATATATAAATCAGATATGTAAAGCAATACATTACAAAGTTATACGTCCTCAACAAGCGGACATGTATTTGAGACACCCTGTATATTACATCAAGTTGGGAAAATATAGCTAGCAAAATCAATTACATATGCATACATATAACGTAAAAGTAATATGATATACATATGTTGTAGACAGACATATCGATGGCTTAGAACAAGAAGGTCGTAACTACAAAATCGATATTTTGAGAAAACACGGAAAAACTGTCTGACATTTACTCTTTACTTATGGTAAAACAAACTTTTACAACTTTGGTCAACATGACAAGTTCAGATTTTTATGAAAATGGGCTCATAAGAAGCGCCTTGTGATGCTTATTCTAAATATGTATGAATCTTGAAAGGTCGTAAGTGGCACTTACGACCTTCTAATTTGAAGCCATCGATATATGTGTCAGTGTTGCACAGACAGTTGGTTGGTTATCTTACTGCTTTGTATTTTGTTTTTGGAGAATGTGACTTTGTTCCTGTGTTAACCTATATACCAACTGTCTGTCTAAGATGGGGCTATCTTTGTCATTCGCCATCTCATAGACACATATGCAAGAGTAAGGCATACACTACCGAAACGACATCATTGCCTAGCCGCACACGCGAGAGTCAGGCATAAACTACAAAAGCGACAGCATTGCCTAGCCACAGACGCAAGAGTCAATCATGAACTGTAGAAACGACAGCATTGCCTAGCCACACACGCAAGAGTCAATCTTAAACTATAGAAACGACGTCATTGCATAGGCACACATACAAGAGTCAATCATAAACTATATAAATAGATCATTGCCTAGCATCACACGCAAGAGTCAATCATTTACAACAAAAAAACGACAGCATTGCCTAGCCGCACACACAAGATTCAATCAAAAACTACAAAAACGACAACATTGCCTAGCCGCACACGCAAGAGTCAATCATTAAACAAATCATCAACATCACCAGTAATAGATGATTCAGGCATATAAATAGCACACTGTGTACTTTGGATTTCGTGTAAAAATAAACATTTATAATCAATGACGTATACATGTACACTGAAGTGTAAAATGTGGTTACCTTTTTACAGCCGTCATATCAAAAGTAAAACATGTTTAAGCAATAAGTAAACACTGTGGCATACAGACAATCAAAATCCCCATAGAAATGGCAACATCGTCAACACGTATCACTCAACAATTAAAACGAAACGAAATACAATTGAAGACATTAATTAATAAACATGACGTGTCATTGATAGACATGACGTGACATTAAAATACATAAAGTGACATTAATAGACATGACGTGACATTAATAGACATGACGTGACATTAATAAATATGACGTGTCATTGATAGACATGACGTGACATTACTATACATGAAGTGACATTAATAGACATGACGTGACATTGCTTTCAATGTCATCACAGTATTGATGTTGTTTATAGTCGACACATCGTTCGTAACATCAATATTCATGAAATGACATTGATAGACATAGCGTGACATTAATAGACGTGAAGTAAAATTCGTAGACATGACGTGACATTGCCTTCAATGTCATCACATTATTGATGTTGCTTATAGTCGACACATCTTTCGTGACATTAATATACATGAAGTGACATTAATAGCAAAACGTGACATTAATAGACATGACGTGACATTAATAGACATGACGTGACATTAATATACATGACGTGACATTAATTGACATGACGTGACATTAATATACCTGACGTGACATTAATAGACATGACGTGACATTAATTGACATGACGTGACATTAATATACATGACGTGACATTAATAGACATGACGTGACATTAATATACATGACGTGACATTAATTGACATGACGTGACATTAATATACATGACGTGACATAAATAGACATGACATGACATTAATATACATGAAGTAACATTGCTTTCAATGTCGTCACATTATTGATGTTGTTTATAAAGTACTTTGGGCTATTTTGGACATGGCTTAATTTTAGCCTAATTCGCCACACTGCTCAAGTGGCGAAAATATGACTGTCCAAATATAACTGGCGAAATTACCGATTTTAAGCTCCGGAGCCATTTTTCCGATGTCGTAAAATGTGGTACGTCGTGAAAATCAGTAATTTATGTCCGATTGACACAAATTGTTCAGAATTGTAAAATCATATAACACTGTACTCCATCTACGTATATAGGAGAGCATTAAAATATTGTTTTATAAATAAGTAGTTGAGTTCATGAATGGAATTTGTTGTTGAATTTATACACCTAGGCCAACATCGAGCGAGAAAAACAAGTGCTTTTATCTTTTGAAAGCGATAGATCGAATTGTTGGGTAGTGTAGAAAGTTACTAACATCGGATGTTTGTAAAACTTTGCTTTGCGAGATTATGCGGACTATTCTCAGTTTTATAAGCGTTAACAACGATGTTTTGACCTGTTTAATCATGACTGTATTGATTTTAAATAATCACTTTCATTCTATGAAGTATGTTTGTTTGCAACACCTATGATAGCTGTTTTAGCGTTTAGCTGTTTTTATATGCATCGTTTAGTTTCCGTGATACCGATATGTGCTTTATCAGTTTTATCAGTCTATAACTACAACCAAGCATGTAGATATAGATTCATGCCACAACGTGTTATCACATGATTGTTGAAATTAAATACACGCATTACGTTTTATGAAACAAAATATTTATAATAATTCGTAAATTTTGACTATACGGTACTCAACAATACACAATATATCGAAAGGGAGAGAAATCTTACGACATGTAAGCACTTGTTAATAGTACCGTCACCTCCCTTTAAAACTTTTTCACGTACATTCACTGAATGAAAATAATGGATGCTGTATTTGGGTAATGTCAGAAATAATGAAGCTTTACCTTTCAACCATTCCCCAATCAATATAAACTCCCTAATTTCCCTATAAATGTGTCCACGATATTCACTTAGTGAATGTGAAGAAAATTGCCAAGTTTCATGAAATTGGAAAGAGTACAAAAAAAGTTATGACAAAAAAGGAGGTAAAAAATGTCATGAGTGTAACTAATTTCCGTGACATTTTTTAAAAATCTTGTTTTGTAATACTTACTAAGAAAATTCAAGGTCTTCAATCATGACAATTGCAATAGTTTTGCATTGAAGAATATGTTGGCTTTTACTACATATCCATTTCCATGTTCAGATATTTATGAATAAGATGTAACCAACATGATCAAAAGTTGCTGCTTCGGGAAAAACACCTAAATTTTGCTTTGCATTTTTACTAACATAACAATTTCTTCTAATATATGTACAAATGAATCCTTTGCATGTTTCAAACATTTTCTTTGATATATCTTCTATATAGAAACGTTAATACTTTTTATGTTGGACTATCGTTGTTGAGTAGGGGACTTATAACAAAATTGTACATGAAAGTGTCATGAGTGTAACATTTTGAGTTTAACGTACTATGTTGAAATCAGACAACTCTTTATACAACTTTCAGCTTTCTGATATAGTAGTTTGTATCACAGAGATGCTATCAGTAACAATTATTCATGCTTTTACCCAGTATATATTTTTCTAACGTGGTCTTAGGTTATGTCATGAGTGAAACGCTGAATATGAAGTTTTGTGTTGTTCTTTATTCCTGTCTATCGTTTATACTTTTTCGATTAGCATTTGATGTTCTCCATTTTTTATCAGGCAAGGTATGGTAATTTAATTAATTCATGCTAAAAATATGCTTAAGTGATATATAATTATTTTATTTGGCACTTTACAATAAAAATGCACATTATCACAACAAAAAACAGAGAAAAAATGAGAAATTTTCAAAACGATTTCCCATTGTTGTAACTGGATTGGTAAATTGTTGTTCAGTGTACATAAAAACGCACAAGGAAACTGAAAGTGTTACACTTTTTATCTGTCATGATGTTATTTTTTTGTCTATCCATAAGTGTTACACTCATGACATTGTTTTATAATTTATGTGTTTGCTAAGATTTAAACTTGTTAAAGGCTGCAAATTTTATTCATTAAAAGAGAATTGTCATCACTTATCCAGTATTCACTAACAATTGAACGTCTATATCTAACACAACCATTAATAACAAATCAAACTTTTCATTTAAAGAAAAATAACAGAAAAAGAAATTCACCGACGATTCCGTGATTTTTCTCCGACTGAAAGGGGATTTCTCTTGACTATTCAAGGTGTTCGCAACTTAGATCACCTGAAAATATGGTATTCGACCTCGCCTTACGACCGTACCTTCATTGCAAAACTCAGTGTTGGCATGTATGATGTATCTTACAATTCATACATGTTGCTAACATTATTTTGAAGAAATATCTATTCTATAAAGGCATGAGAAGGAGCTACCAGTAGAACCTAATCATGTTCTTTGAAGTTTGATAAAACTCCCTGACAATTCCCTGATTTTTGCTCAATTTTGAAATTGTATGTTTTCCTGAATGGATTTGTTGACCAGATTTCCAATGGAAGAGGTGATTATAAAACTCATACAGGTATGCCCCCATGGCACCCCAATAGTCTAAAATAGTAAATGTCACATTGACCTTGACCTTTGATCTACTGACCTCAAACTACATAGGGATCATCCTGACCAAACTCCATGTAAAGTTTATTTATTCTAGAACAAAGTGTTCTTGTCTTCTTGAGTTATTGAACAAAAACAATTGGTCTAAATATGGTATAGGTCTAATAGACCTTGACCTTTGACCTACTGACATCAAAATAAATAGGGGTCATCTAGTGTTGCTAGCCAACCTCCGTGGAAAGTTTGAATGTCCTAGGTCAAATCAGTCTTGCGTATTTGAACGGAAACCATTTGGTCTATTTACGGACATACAGTTAGGGACAGACAGACAGACCGTCAGGCATGAGCAAAGCAGTGCATTTATAAACCATCATCAAAGATTGGGGGGGGGGGGGGGGGGTAAAATAGTAACCATACTTTTAGATTTGTTTCTGAGAATGTGGCAACCCTGACAATGTACCAGAACCAACAACACTGGAAAGATGAGTACAATGCAATTAGTGTTGAAAACGAAGAAAACGAACCAAAAACACTATTAAGCAGATTTAAAATTTGCAAAAAGCCCACTAGATTTATATATAACAGATGTCTGGAGCACGATCACCAAAACAAGACAGACAAAGCTGAAACAAAATGGAATAAAACCTTTGAAAACATTAACTGGAAAAACACATACAAGATACCAATTAGATCAACAATCGAATCGAAATTACGAGAATTTCAATATAAATTTCTAAAAAATATTGTACCAACAAATCAATTCCTGCTCAAATGTGGTTATGTCGAATCAAGTACATGCTCATTCTGTAACATGTTTGTCGAAACAGTTGCACATTTGTTCTGGGAATGTCACGAAGTCCAATTGTTTTGGAATAAATGCTCATTATTTTTACAGCAAAATAATATAAATGTACCTCTAAGTTATCAAATAGTATCATTAAGATATAATGAGCCCACCAATTTCAACTCCATGCTAAACTACGTAATTATTCTTGGAAAGTTCTATGTTTTCAAATGCAAACTGGGAAATTCATAACCATTGTTTAAAAATTTCATTCAGTTTATAGAAGGACGAAAAAATACTGAAAAATATATAGCGCTCATGAAAGGCAAGATAGAATCGCACTATAAGAAATGGAAATTTATACGTATAGACAACAATACAACATGAATGATCAGGAACCAAATCCCCCTCTCTCCCCCTCTATCTCAATTCTATCATTTCTTTTAACTCTTAACCTTATCTAATCTTCTCTATACCTACACGATATACAAAATCACTTACAACACACAATCATAGAACATAAATCAGAAAACAATAATGGAAACTTTTTTAAAACAACAGTTTGGACTATTTGAGTTTTAATACTATAAAGTTTCACAAAAAGTGTCACATTTGGGAAACCTAAAAATTGTGTTATACAGTTAAATACTTTTTATGATTATTATATTTTGTACAATATTATTACCATGTGAACAATTGCTAATAAACGGGGTTACCCAAATGGGTCCTCAAATAGAAAAAAAGAACCAACAACTAAATATTCATTTTAATTTTATCAGCAGGTGGATCACCAATAGCCAAATTGGTGAATACATGCCTGGATAACTATAACATAATCTACATCAACCAAACAAATCAGACTTTATAATACACTAGCATATAACAGTATCTGCATAAACTATCAACATCATTTTAACCACGTTCATTTAAAGTGGCACTGTGTTTGAAATACTATAAACTCTGACATTTTAACTCACGCTAAGCATATGAACATATTCTACAATGTTTAGTGTTCGTTCTGATGAGCTTTGCATTAAGAACATGTATGCATCAATACTTTATTCTTATCAAAATATGGTTAAATGCCAACAATATTTAGATTGGGCATATATTATATTTGACATATTATGCATGTAAGAAATTAAATTAAAATGTTTGATTATAGTAAATGATGTCTTTTATATTTTTGGTTTGCAAACCATTCCAAAAATACCCTTTTTCATATTTGAAGTGTCATAAGTGTAACAGTTGCATGCTTACAAAGTAAGTTTCAAAGTTTATAAATACATGTAGTTAAATTATTTTTAACATTGGATATTCAAAATCAGTTTAAAAGCTGTCAATACATGTATGAAAGAACGTTAAGGTTACATCCAATTATTGATTATATCATATACGAAAATGTATGTAATTGTTACCCTGGTAATTTGAAATAACGAAGTGTACAATTTTATGTTTCTTATTTGTTATAAAATGACAATTTGGCTATGTAAATCAATTCTTATACTTATTTGATATTTGTAATGATGTTTTGCAACAAAACAATGGTCAATGACAGTAGTTCATATAAGTTTTCGAAAAGTCTTAAGTTCAACTTTATTGTGTCATGAGTGTAACATTTTTTTTAAATCTTAAGATTAAATTTGACTCGCTGTCATTTTCTTTTGAAAACTATCAGTTTTTAGAAAATTTCAATACCTGTTCAGTTATCATCAATAAAGATTGTTACAAGTTTTTATTAATTTTGTGTGAAAAATGTCTCTTCAGAGAAAAAGTTTGTGAGTATAACCAAAATTTCAGGGTCATAAAAGACACAAAATTCCATTTTTTTTCTAAAACAATAACTTAAATCGATGTAAAAATGACATTTCTAGGAACCTTAATACCATTTTAGTCTGAATACACCATAAATACATAATAACTGGTTTTGACCAAGTAACTAACTTGATTACATTGTTTCATGATATTTTTTAATTTTTTATAAATTAGTTTAAAGTAAATTGTAAATAATTAAAAACGTGCAGGTTTGCCACAAAACCATATTATCGTACATAAACTGCAGATACTATCCATTTGCTCGGAACAAAAAAATACTGACTCATTTCATTTTGAAAATTTTCACTCCATGTCATTCTTGGCTTCATTATTTCTGACATTACCCATTTGTTTTTAAAACAACCTTGCTAAGTGGTGAAAATTTGACGAACCAAAAAAAACCACTACGTTTTTGAAGAAAGTGGCGAAAAAATGGCCGAAATATCCAAAAGTACGGTAGTCGACACATCGTTACTTCATTGTACATAGTGTACATGTGCATTTGTGCCATATTTAGTTAAATACTCAATGTCATATTTTGTGTATTTCATTAAAACTAAAAATCACAATTAATAAAATCTGCACATACTTTATCACCAATAAGATGAGGCCCACATGGAAGATTGTGTAACCAAATGTGGAGCCTTGTTAAATCAAATCTTAATTAATTTACTTACTTAATATGAACAGTTCTTCAATTTTAACAACACAATGATGCTCAATAATACGTAAACAACTTGAAGTTATAGGTGTACAAGTGTTGTATTATCAATGGTCGCGATGTACATGCCACTATAATAGCAAATACTTAGCCTAACTGGAACACACGTACACTATCTGAATAGTAACCAACTAACAAACGACATTTCTGTCTATCATAACACATCGACCACGGGTTAGATATCATGTCTTTACTGGAAACAAGTTCACCGATACTGTTGCCACCTCTATCATACATAACTACATTCTCAGAGATCAACCCGGCTACAAGTACAATATCATCCTCTGTGATACATATAGCCTTTGCTCCATCCAGTCGTTGATCACGTAACTCACTGATAACATCACCATTCTTGTTAAATACGATCACCCTATCTCCCCATGCTGCAACATACACTTTGCTATCATCATTACTCACTGCTATACGATGAGGGTTGTATACAGTGAACAGTCTACGACCCTGAGAATCAGTTTCTATTTTCTTCACTAAACTACCTGACAGTGAGTACACATATACAGCTTTATGTCCAGGTATCCACAACTGATTACTACAACACGCCATACCGGACTGTTCACACTCTAAGTCATTTAAGGAAACCTTTCGTTGGTACTTGAGCGAGTTACTTACTGAAATGAAATGTACCGTATTATCTGCAAGTCGTACGGCTACTTCAGTGGGTGACACGGAACAAAGTCCACATGGTTCACTCATTAAATCCAACCAATCCTTCACTTTGAGTTGATCATCAAGTCTCTTCAGTTTATTGTTCCAATAGTCAGTCAGTAGAATGTAGTTTATGTCACATTCCCTTTTGTCAGACTTTACCCTAACGTTTATATCTGTCCTAGATTTCACGGTGTACTTACTACGTTGTACTGATACTGGTTGGCTATCTCCTCGGATAATTTTCCCCATACGGTCAGACTTCTCAATAACATCACAGACTGTAGCATTGGGTTCAAATTTCAGTGTCGGATGTTTCAATGCATTCGCCTTCCTCAGAAAGTTATTTGCATCTTTAAGGACAACTTGACCTAACTTCTCAGTGATAAACATTTGTTTACTATCTAGGTGAGATGTCAGGTCTGGCTTACTGTTGTCGGAGGAAACAATCAGTGCATCTACGGTTGTAATATCGTCACTAATGTCATTCTCCAACATCTTCTCCTCTTTGTCAAGCTCAGCAATAATCTTCTGTTCAAGTGTATCTAGTTGTTTATTGAACTTCTTTCTCAATGTTTTGATTTCGTCAAGTAGACTGGCTTTCATTTTCTTTAGTTGCTTTAGGTCGTTTGACTTTTCCAACTTTGTAGTATGTAACTGGTGACTTACGCGTGTTATGTCGGTTACGAGTGATTGTAACTTAGACATGCTGGATTGATGCGCAACATCCGCAATATCTTTCACACCCGAACATGATCTGAAACATACATCAAACACGCTGGTCAATAACCACAATATAACACCTAGTATAAGAAAGTACTTTAGAATTACAGTGAGTACAAACTTTTGCGGTTCTAAGTCTCCGACGGTATTTGTTCTTATTAATAGTTTAAGGTTCTTGAACACGTACCTCGGGGAATAATAAATGACAGCCGATATTCTTGAAACTTGGTACAAACAAACATTGATGACTCCTCTTCATGTTGGTGCTATTATTTTGGTCATAAAAACGTTATTTTCGGCGCCATAGCGCCACCTAGCAGACACGCACCTATTGGCGCTACGGGCCTGTAACTGTCGATAAATTTTGTTTTACAAGAGATTTTATTGAAAAATGTTCGGAATATTATACAAGGACGGTCAAACAACAACTGTGGATGGTTTGGATAAAAATTAATGTCAATATTTATATTATTTTCAACCAAAAACGCTAAAATGATGTTACTATAGAGCGTCTGAAAAAACGCCCCTACCGGCAAATACAGCGTCATATCTCGAAAACGAGCACGTAAAGGGTATTTAATTATTCGATAAACAAAGTCAGTAAAGATAAATTAAAAGAATGATGCCAATAAGATAGGGTCGTTTAGGTGAGGTTTCCTCTATAAAAAGAAAATAATGCAGCCTATCTTACCGAGTTTTCGACGTTATGCGACATCTGGATTTAGCGTCACGATAGAGCATGATTGTGCCTTATTTAGTTGATAACGTTATTATTTATACACATCGTAGTAAATAGTTTTACAATTTAAATCGAAGTTGATATTTTTGTTGACTATGAAATTATTATTTTATATACCACGCAAAGCAATTTCACAATATAACAGGTCAGCATGTATATACATGTATTATATAAGTCGATATTTGCCATCTGATATCAACTTTTTATTGGATATGTAAACTTCGTGCAAATCATTTTTTGAATAATACCATTTACATTATAGTGATACCTTATGAATTGGGGCTAGTAATGTGAGAATAATTTTACATCGCTTCTAAAACGAAAATAGCGGTATTATTTTCTCCATCGAATACCAGTTGAAGGAAAATAGCACATGCTTTCCACGAAATACCGCTATAGGATCTGTTTCAGCAGCTTGACAGTTATATCACCAGCGACATATTCATAACCTGAATATAGATCTAAACGGTCTTTTTTCCAATGATGTTAAACATAATGGCCAAGATAATGCATTTCGTTGAAAGCTTGCATATCTTCTTTTACAGAATAACAATACCACGTCACTTTGGACTACAAACTCAAGAACAAATTTTTTTCACTTCGGAAACAAAAATAGCCGTAGGTAGTTTATTACTTTACGTATTTTTATGAAACCTATGCCACACTAAGGGAAATATGTAAGCTTTCAACGAAATACAGCATCCCTACCAGCAGTTGTGTAGCCACGAGTAAAAATATAAGTCAGCTGCTCACGAGGTTTACAACCGTATGTTGTTCACCGATTGTTCACGTTAAATATATTTTTTTGAATACACATTTTAAAAGATTATTAAAACTGCAAATAAGTTACGAAGTATATAATAAACTTTACTGTTTGATTCCTTACATGCGTAATTTCATGTATACCAGTATACCAAGTTTTCATGTTTTTGAACTTAAACTTTTTCGGTAAAATACATTTTTTAGTTTTTAGGGGTTGTTCCCTTAATCCAAGAATATCTTAAAAACTAGCCGAGCAAAACTGTTGGAAATTTTCTAAATGATTGGCATAAATCTGATCGTCATAAACATAACAGGGTTTATATACCTTGTACAGAAAATTCAAAAGGAACGATTGTCCTTAAATCTGACTTTATTTAGTTGAATTAAAACTGAGCGTCAAATACATCAAACAGCGCGGTTCCCTTCGAACACGGTGCTGTCCTTATAAAAAGCACCTCATGTGACAATTCATTTAAATTTAATATTTTGTACATATGCAACACTTATAATGTATTATTATTCAACTTACTAAATTTTCCATACTGTGTACAGTGCCTCTAGAGATGGGCCTATGGTAACCATTATCTAACAAGCAGGCGGCTCACCAACCGATCGCATCAGTTGTAACCCAGAATTTACCGAGATTCGGACTTTCGACCTCCCGCTGTTAAGGCCCGCACCCTAACAAATTGGCAAAGGTCGGGGTTCCTTCACTGTAGTTTCTTAAATGGAAGGTAAAGGGATTGTGGCAGACTGAATGTATTTGGTAATTTGCACATGCATAGAAAACTCAATATTTTCGCGCGAATCATTGAGTTTTTTTCCAAATCAATTGAATTCAATAGTCTCAATTGTTGAGAGTCATCATTGACTGTAATGTCGAATCATTAAGTAATACAAATGAGGGAACAGCCCCATTCGAAAGAATGGCGAGCATTCCAGTTCACCAAGTTAAATCTAGATACAATTTTATGTTAATAACCGTTGTTATTTAACTTTGAACAGACTGTATGAATATGCCCGTTTATTGTCATTTTATTTATATTGGGTTGTGTACATGTTTTGCACTGACCGCTACACGTGAGGAGTATGTTTCGCAGCCTTACAGAAATCCTTTATAATAAATAAGCTAGACCTACGTTTTCAATAACACCTTGGTGATCAAGCCTAGTTGATCAATCCTATACTATGCTTTTAAATTTATATGATACGATTGTGTACATAACTAGTAATTGTTTTATTACTTAACTCTTAACATATACCTAATCGAAGCTCTGAGAAAGTAGAAGCAAGTTCCTTTTCGAGTCGTTTTAATGTAAAATACGTCTACTGGTTGGTAGGAGGACTGTGTGTTTTCATCGTGATCAAAGGGGACAGGTGGCATATCAACTGTATCATCATCAGTGTGGTCAAGTATTCCGACTACTATTGAGTACGCTTTACGCGTCAGTATGACCAATTTGTTCTACTACATTCAAGCCATGAGTTTATGTTCACCAAGGGTGAATTATTACCAGTACTGATATAGAGGACATATCACGAGTTGACAATTGATATAAATTTATATTAAACGAGTTTTGGAAATATTATTAAGCGAGCCTCTGGCAAGCTTAATAATATTTCCTGAACGAGTTTAATATATTATATCAATTGACAACGAGTGATAGATTCTTTATATCATATGACACTAAAAACGCAAAATACGCATTGATTTATTGGAAAAAATCAATATCTTATACTACACGTGGTACGTATAACTTTATACGTACTGGCTATACTCACTGCGGTATAACGTACACCGGATATTGCTAACAAGATGAGTAATACTTTCAATTTTCGCGACAATTTAAGTGTTGATAAGGGTAAGTTCAGAAATGATTTTTAGTTTTTCTGAGTATGTTTAATGTACATTTTATACAAAACTATCTCCTCCATACATTTTCCTAGCCTGTGCAACCGGTAAATGACAGGAATCTCTTAAAAGGGTGATTAAAAGACCAAACTCGTATCTTTACTCACGCAGAAAGTAAACTCGATTTGTCGAAATTAGATAATTTTGTTTATAGTTTTCGTTAAAATACTCAACTTGAATCGAGCGAATTGTCATTCTTGTTACAAAGATTATATTGCAAATGTAGTATCCGAAACTAATTAGAAAATGACGGTGCATTGCGAGAATAAATGCAGGTGTTAGTGTACAGAGTATTGCTATATAGTTGCTCTCTGGTGTTCGGAGTATTGCTGTATCGTGTACAGAGTATTGCTTTTACTTGTAGTGACTATTTGTCACTCAAATTGAATAAATACAAGGTATAATCAGCGTTATTTTGTAAAAATAACTTATGTTATATTGATATGTATTTAGATTGAATTGTATTGACTACATGAAGCAATGAATCTAACAAGCTAATCCTAGATCCAAATCCTCCCTGAATTTTATGGGAAACTTCAATTAGTAAATGTGTATTTCACATACAGTAAAGGGTCATAGCTGAGCAATTGCATTAGACAAACACAAAACTACTACAATGTCCAATACTTTGAATTAGCAACGTTGAATGTAAGTCATAGCAAAGGAACCTCATTGCAGCATCTGAAATAGTTGAGATATTATAAAATAAACCTTGGTGTGTATATATGGATGTGAATGCCCTTATTTACCATTTGTCCATAAGCATGACTCTCAAAGAATTGCATATATCCAAGCTAAATATCACATTTGTACTACTCACAAGAACACTTTATGCATACAATTCAGCATTCTATAATGTTAATCGCATTCATCTGCCTGAAGGTTGAAATATTTTAACATAATCATTCAAGAATATTCTTATTATATCGTATAACCCATATGACCTTATTAGACATGTACAACCAAAGCGGAGAGTGGAAAACGGAGAGTGGAAAGTGGAGAAACGATCAGGCGTTTTCTCATTACTGTCAATAGCTTTTATAAAATTGTTATGATGTAAACTGCGTTCAATTTGCTGTGCACGTTCTAAAAATAAGGTATTCTTCTAAATCACTGAACATATTTTTAGAAAACGATGAGGCTTGTAGCTTTGCTATTATGCAAGGGACATCAGTATGTATCCCCTATCCGTATAGCCTTTGATATCGTAATCAAACAGTGTCAAAACTGTAGGCTGTTGCGCATATATAGCAGTTGGCTCGGTGGCCACTGTAACATAAGTTCCTTTTAAGTAAATGCATAGTTATGATATTCTACAAAATCAGAGAGGCTGTGTAATTATTATTGCTATCGTAATATGTCTCCTTCTTTCAGGGTCCATCTTTTAATTTCAACCTTAAGTATAAATGTAACTCGATAGTACGCTAATGGTTAAAGAAATTCTATCTAAAACTATTGGTTATATAGCACTGGAGATGTCAATAATTGTACCATGCGTTGCACGAAATTCTCGAACCGCGTTCACGGTAACCGCTTTTTGGCAGGCATGGGGCAGAATACAGGTATTCTATTTTAAGGTGATTCGCTAGTGCTGGGATTTTCTGTACAAGGTATATCAAACCTGTTATATATATGAAGAACAAATTTACGACAATCATTTTGGAAAACCCAAACCGGGGAAGTAGCACAAGGAATCATCGTTTTGAATCCGTTGTATACAGCCTCGGATTTCTTGATATTTTTAAAGCGTGTATTAGTAAAGATACTTACAGTTTGAACTTGTTTATATTCTTCAGAAAATAATGCAAAAAACATTCCCCCAAGATGCTTGAAAATCAACTATAATCTTTTTTGCACTATTTGATCTCGGTTTGCAGACGTTCTCAATACGCTTGCCAAGTAATTGTGAATTTTTAACTACTGTCCATTTCAAAAGTGGTGAATCACCTTAAACGCATTTTATCTTGGTTTACGAGATACTTTTAGGCAATTCAGTTTTAAATAAATGTTTATCACCGTTTAGAACTGCGCTCTTAAATAATGCACACAACTGTATTAAAGTTTATGCATTTAATTAAATGTTTACATGTAAAATAGTTGTACATGATGTTGGTTTTATTAATCATATCTTTGAAAAGCACTTTTAACAATTGAATACATGGAAATGTGCTACATGAATATCATAATAATTTTATACCATATGATATCATGTTTTATGTCCCGGCATCTGCTGATGCTTGAGACATATAGCTATGCACCAGCCCGTCCGTTACAAAAAGTTGAAATGTTTTTATATTTTAATTGCTGGTGCTATATATAACGTACTGCGAAAATAAAATTTCAAGTTTTCAGATATGGCAAAGACCTAAATTACAATTTAGGTCTTTTGATATGGCAATCACTGTTTTTAAGGGCCTATATACGTAGCAAATTCTAAAAACTGGACTCTCATCATCAATAACATAAGGGAGAGTGACATATATGATATACAGCAACTTCTGAAAAAAATGTAAAGGCATTCAATAGATACTCAGCAACAGAGAAGTTGGAAGTTCATTCTCACTGAGTGATTCATTTATTATTTTGTTTGGTCTTATTTAGAATGAATAAACTTTTGAAACCAAACCCGACAGTTTTTCTCCGTTTTCCACTTTCTTTTTGCACTTTCCACTTTGGTTGTACATGTCTATTGGTAGGCAGACGTAATAATACAATGAAACCGTCCATTCCATTTACATGCTTTATTTACTCATTTTATTAAGCCATATTCTCCGTACACTAACGTTGAGCTTATGTGCAATACTCTGTCCACTAAATAGCAATACTCTGTACACGCACACGTATCTGTTTTCTGGTATATCTTAGTTGTTTTTCGAACAATGTTTATGAAATTTGGTCACAACTTTTTGGGGTTCAATATAAACGAAATGGCCAGTTAAAAAAAATCTACAATTTGGTAAAACAGCCGTTCCAGAAGCTTGTAAAGTATTGCTGTCAATATTTGCCAGTGAGTATCGGCGTAATACTGGTTTATTTTAACCTTTCTGTGAATATCTGATATACAATAGTATGCAATAAAGTTACCGAAATGCCCGAAGAAGTTAAAATTCAATTGGGATATGCATAAGAAGTCAGTAATTTGGAAAATGTTGTCTCTAAATTCACCCTGGTCTCCATTTCATGTCCTTAAAATTTATAATATTACTCACTTTACAAGCAATATCCGGAGTACGTTATACCGCAGTGATACTAACCTGGATACAAGAAAAGTCATGTGATAAACTGCAAATCCTACTTGTTTATACATTTATGTACGTTCAGGTTATATGTATTTTATACGATTTTGGCTTCAAGAAGCTTTAATTATGCATCAACCTTTACTTAAAATATATACACGATTAACCTATAATCACATAGTTCCCGTCACTGAATAGTCACAGCACCATATGAAAATGACGTTTATTCTTGACGTCGCGTCACGTCGAAAACACGATGAAATAGGAAGCATTATTTTCTTTTTATAAAGGAAACCTCACCTAAACGACCCTATCTTATTGGCATCATTATTTTCATTTTTCGCTCTATAGTAACATCATTTTAGTGTTTTTAGTTGAAAATAATAAAGATATTGCCATTTATTTTTAACCATCCACAGTTGTTGTTTGATCGTCCTTATATTCCGAACATTTTTCTATAAAATCGCTTGTAAAAAAAAATAAAATCGACGGTTAGAGGCCCGTAGCGCCGATAGGCGCGTGTCCGCTAGGTGGCGCTATGACGTAGAAAATAACGTTTATATGACCAAAATAATTACACCACCATGAAGAGATGTCATCAATTCCAAGTTTCAAGAAAATCGGCTGACTTTTTCTTTTCTTTTTCCCGAGGAACGTGTTCAAGTACCTTAAATACTTTGGCGGCTCCTTAATTTGCGAATATCTACCATCCGCGAACTCCGCGAATTTAATTCGCTCGAAAAAATCGTTGTTTACAGTAAGATAACTAGGTTTATATAAGGTCACTTTGTATGTTCGAATAAATGCAGGTTGGTAACTTGTTTAGAATACTTTTTTAGATAAGATAAGACGATTATTAAAGCATTCAACTGTATAATTATATACTCATATATAATATCGCTGGATAGTGTAAAAAAAGGTATTAGTCCAGCAATAATGTCTCCAAAAATCGAGTAATCATTAATTTTTGGAGAACGTTACCAAACTTGGTATATAAATTGGGGAAACATATTGGAACATTTTTGTCATGAGACCCATCTCGTATCTGCCATTATGGTTGCCATGGCAACTATTTTTAAAGATGGTCGCCAAAAACGAAAATTCAGTATATATCTTCTATAACGCATGATAAAAACGTAATTATGAGTATTTGTAAAGCATTTTTGTTAGAAATAACTTAATTAACATCTAACTTATACCTTTAACTAAAAAATATGTTTGAAATATCCAAAATGGGCGACAAAATGACCGCCAAATTAGAAATATTCTATATAAAAGTCTTTAGGTATACTGATACTATATCTTTAACATTTATGCTGACAGTTCTAGAAAAAAGCTGTTTAAATGTATTCCAGTTTACTTATTAATTAGTGGATAAACCAGATATTTTATTGTAGGGACTTACTACAATGGCATCAATCACATTATTTAGTTATAAATTACTAACGTAGACATGTGCAGTTTTTCCTCTTAAGGTATTAATAATCTAGTTTCAAAATGACCGGAGTCTTGGGATAAATTTGGGGTGAAACAGTCCAAAATATAAATAAAAGAGAGGATTTTTGGAATCTATTGATCACAATGTCGTACAAACTGTGTTATTTGATAATTAATCACTACAACAGGCATATGTTGTCTTTTCGCATAAGAAATTAATAATCTGTTCTAAAAGTTGTTCATACTGTTATTTTTTATGAACAGAAATTAAGTATTTTTGTAATCAGAAGACCACACAATTATTAATCATCGTATTCGTTAATAACTTACTGCATTTGGTTGGTAGTAACAATTTGCTGAATACATCAAAACATTTTTGTATAAAGTTACTTGTGTAAAATGCATCTCTTTGGAATAAAACACGAAAAATATAAATGAAACAAGCCAACTCCAAGCAATTATGTATCAGGCAATAATGTGTACCAGGCTTACTGGTACACATCTTTGCCTGATACATAAAAATTCTCACTTTTATTTATATTTTGGACTGTTTCACCCCAAATATATCCCAAGACTCTGGTCATTTTGAAACTAGATTATTAATACCTTAAGAGGAAAAACTGCATTAACCCCAAATGCTCCACTTATATATGAGCCGTACTCCAGTAAAACCTGCTGATCATGTAATTACTGTATAAAACAAGGTTTTGAAAAGGCTCTACAATAAGTGAAAAAATGTATGTATCTGTTGATTCTACTTTAAGTAATTTATCCATATAGTACTAATAGTATATATTAGCTTTAAATTTCCTCATGAATTATGTTGAAACTATATACTTTGTTGCCATGGTTACCAATTTCGGAAAAATAATTCAATTAAGAAAAACTGAGAGTAAGCTGTTTAAAACAATAGTAGCCTTTCTCTAAATGCAGCATGTTTCTATTATGATATATATTTTAAAAATCAGAACATAATTTTTAAATGTGACACTATTTTGAACATTTTGTGTCAAGAATTGGTCATATGGTGTTATTATGAAATACTTTTTGCAGTCACGTCAAATGACGTTCGAATGGCATTCGCGACGTCCGACAAAAATTTTTGAATATGGACTTTACAAAAAACAGCTGTAACTTCCTCAAAACATAAGATTTTACACAAATTCTTTTGAATTATTCTTCATTGGCATTAGTCTTTATAACAATGAAACATCTCAAAAATATGTTTCTTGTCAAAATAGCACATTTTCCTGGAGACTGGCTTATATATAAAACATACGTCTTCTTGCAAGGTACATGTAGTACTACACAATTAGTAAACTCAAGGTTTGTCCGTTTATAAAATATGAACCGGTCAAGGCTTAAACAGTTTTCTCGCTAGGTTAATAAAACTAGTCATGTGGATAGGGATTAATAAGCAGATTATAAATGTCAATTTGTGTTTTAATCAGACAACAATTGTGGTTGCCATGGTAACAAAAATATAGAGAAACCAAACAGGTGGCTAATATATTGCTTGTAATTCGTATGTTATTGTTATAATTAAGCAGAAACTGATTGTTTATTTCATCAACGTTGACCTTGATCCCATTAACACCTATTTTGATAGAAAGTATCATCGCAAAAGCTATCTATAGACAAAGTTTCATTCATATATGTCATTCTGGACTAAATATAGTCAGCGGAAACCGATTTTCTATTTTTAGTAACAGTGACCTTGACCCCAAATGTCCCATTTTTTATCCCAACGTGTATCATCGTACAAGCAACGTATATAGCAAGTTCCATCCAAATATCTCATTCTTAACATAAGTTATAAGTTATTGAGCAAAAACCGATTTTCTATTTTTAGTAATCTTGACCTAGATATTAACCCCACTAATCCAACATTTTATTTTTGTGGTATATTGAGTCAAGATACTTATACACCAAGTTTTACCACGATATCCAATTCTAAACTGAAGTTATTGGGTGATAACTGTCATTTGAGCATTTTGGCGGCCATTTTCAAAACCGTTGCTACGACAACCAACGAAAATATTTTACGTGGGTCTTATGAAAAAAATGTTTCAAATAGACCAAGAAACAATTGTACCAAGTTGGGTAACTTTCTCCAAAAAATAATGTTTATTGGACATTATTGCTGGACTATATGTGAAAATCCGACAAGGAAGGTTACACTCAACCCAACCAGCCGAGCACAGAAATCCGAAACACCACGACACAACTACCCTTAGCAGTGCCCACAGAAACCCATGCCAAAACGGCGACAAAATGAGGCCCAACAACCCCCGGGGCGTGACCTAGGTCATAACACTAAGGACAGTGACCAGGTCTGTGGGGGATGATTCACAGACCCACATCAAACCAATAGTCGGGGAAAATAAATGGCGCTACCTTGTTACCCCCCTTGTTACCCAAACTATAATCAAATCCTAGAACGGTTCCCCACCACTGTCAGTTCTATCTATGTACACCCGCCAAATGAATAAAGTCATCATTGAATACTTCACCATATCAACTGAGATGAAGATGTTTTATATACATCTACCATGAGTTTTCTTTTGAGATCAACATTTCTTAAATGAGTTTAGACAAAACAGTTATTAAGCGAGCCTCTGGCAAACTTAATAACTTTTTTGCGACGAATTTAAGAAATGTTGATCTCAATAGAATACGAGTTGAATATTTTTTTATCACATTATAAATATGTTTTGTACCAAAATAATCGACTCAATTTAGATTTCGACTTATATCTGCACGGAAGAACACATTCGTGCGTCTCTTATTTAAGTACATCTAGTCCAAATTTGCTTTTTGTATATAAACTCTAACACGACGTTTTAAAATCTGCAAACAATTAACATTTATTTAAATTACAATAATTGAAATGTTCAAACACATTATTTTGAATTCATAAGGAATGTAGCGCGTTACTAATTCAGTGAATTTGGTGTATGAATTATGCTAATTTATGTTGGCACACGTGTTGGAGAACAATGTTCTTCGATTTTTATCACATGGAACTTCACGGTGTTTATGTGATGAAATAAATTCGTACATACTCATGACGAGTACATTATTGATTTAAGGACATTCGTTCCATTTCACTTAAGCGGAAGTTTAAAATCGCAATCCCTTAGAAGTATCTCAAGCATCTAACTAGCATGATCAAAACGTTTGCAAAAGTGTAAAATTGGTATGGTAATACATTTTCATGTCTTAAAGTCGAGATAATTATGAATATTAAATCCAAATTTATATTATTAATAGAAATATCGAAGAAAGTACTGATGAGGCCTTACGAACGATTTATCCCAAATAGTATTAAACACCAAATCTCACGAATTGGTTACAACGTTTGTAACACGTAGTACAATGCACTCGATCATATCAAAACTAGTTAATATTTTAAAGCCTCACCCCGAATGATCTAGAAGAAGGTTCTTTTGTGTTTATTGCCTAAGGGTATTGACTAGCGAATGCAGGAGAAACAACCCTTAAACTGTTAACATGTGGGATTATAATCATTTCTTAAACACGCAGTATCACGAAAACTAATGACAACGGATGCAAAATGTAGAATCGTTTTGTAACCTCCCCTGATTTCAGTATTTCTGAAATCAGTTAAAGTTCAATTAAAAAATGACATTTGCTATGAAACTTCAATAATTGTTACTGTACTTGTTGCATATTAGAAAACCGTATGTTGATCTACGACTTTTAACGTTAAACATATTATTTAAAAATACAAATAACTTGCAAAGTATATAATAAACGTTACTGTTGGATTCCAAGCATGCGTAATATATTAAATGCAAAGTTTTATGCTTTTTTAACCAAAAATCTCTCGGTAAAATATATTTTTCAGTTTTAAGGGGTTGTCCCCTAAATCTAAGAATATCTTAAAAACTAGCCGACCTAAACTGATGGAAAGTTTCCAAAAAATTAGAATAAATCTGATCTTCATAAAAATAACAGGTGGTATAGAAAAAGTCAAAAGGAACGAATGTCCTTAAACAATTTATCATCTTCATCGTTATTAATAGTTATACATTTCAACAATGATACCTACCTATGTTCCTTGGCGATACATCGGCAACAATACACCATATCATGTGTACCACAATGCATCTCGATATCCTGGTCCGGATGATAATGGCATTTAGCAACAACCGGAACTGGAATGGTGGTTGGTGGAGCTGTTTTTGCTTGGCTCATTGAGGCAACGCTAACTAATTGATGTGATTTCATGTTGCGGACATGATATCGTCCGCACGTGTTACACAGAAACTGCTGGCAGTTTTTACAAACGTCAGTCGCTTCCTGTGTCCTACCATCGTCACGGCATTGAGAACAAGCGTGGTCAAAAAGCGCTTCCGATCCACCTTGCAGTGTCCTAGAGAGATCTCCACCTTCTGCCATTGTTCTGTAATATACCATCATATATATATGTAGTAATAGTAATTATAATAAGAATTTGCAATGCTGTGAATATTGTTTACTGTGTGTAAATACAGGGTGGACATACCATATCATAATTTGGCTAAGTAGGCAAGTAAAATGTATAGTAATAGTTTAGAGTTTATACGTTTTGGGAACATAATTTATTATGGCTAACTTGGTATTAAAATTATGTTAAAACATGAGCAACACTTTCATTTTGTATTACCGTTATATATGTGTCGGATATCAGATGCTTGCCGATAACAAGTGTGAAATAATCTGGCCGCCGCCAAAAAACAAATTTCATCATAATTTGTCCGAGCGACCACCATACAGACTGGAAGCAATAGGTTGTCTATCATGGTCACAATATGGTATCGGAAGGTCTAAATATATAAAGTTGGTGAATATTTTCTTACAGTTATTACTACAATGTTTTCTATCAGATACATAAAGTTCACAACAATAATGTTCTTATATATTTGTATTCCTTTTTTATACAGTAACATGTGCTCTTGATTTGTTTCGGTTTAAATGCAATTAAGGAACATAATAAATAATAGCATTTTGTAGATACCAAAGTATTAATTACTATGTTTTCAACCGCTTTAGACGTGTGGAATTGTCAGTTATTATACGATTAATGTCATGATTAATTTCATGAATAATGATATTAAATGATTTTGGAAGTATGGGGTAAAGGGGATCACTCAAGGGTTTAGACTTATCCGTGGTAGGAATCTATTTATTTTTTGCATGATTATTTGCTTCCATATAAGAATAACATACCAATATATAACATCTGTAGTTCACTGATTTGTTTGTCAATCTATGTGATCCGCTATACCAAATCGAAATCATCGACGGACTGTACATTTCATACACATTGTCATATCGACATATGCCTTTGATTATTTGTATTTACGTGATGGGAAGTAACTGCTTCGGAGAGTTTGTAAACATTGACCGGTGTTAACACGGATTGTTTCCCTTCTTTTTGTTAAACCAAAACTACTTTAAATAATTATGTTGTATTTCTTGATGAAATTGAAATTAACTTTGTACGAGGCATTTTCAGTAATAAAAAGAGTGTGGTCTATGTTACAATGACATAACAATGACATAAACGTTAATGAAATCAGTGATGTACAATAATGACAATAACACCATAATCACAAATATATAATTTATAACATTTTACCTGAATAGTTCCTTAATTTGTCAAATCGTAATTGCTACTTCTCAAATATGGCGTCTAGTTTCGGTTTGGTGACCGACTTAACTACATACACGTAAACTGCATTGATCGTCATTGTGAAATACTTATATCGATGTCAAGGTCATTTAAATGAATAGGTGTCATATTACAAATGTCGATATAAGGGTATAGTGTTCAACATACCTACAATGTAACCGCCTATTGTACAATAAGTTAATATTATTGACAGTTTTATAATACATTCATAATCTAATATACACACTGGCTTGGCTCTGCTGTAAAACATAATTTACAACAACAAAAGATAACCGAAAACAGCAGACTTAATGTCATACGTCCAACTGCCAACACGATGTTCCCAATAAAGAAGTTTATATTACAATGCATTACATATTTTAATTTACCGTTATAAAACTAGTTTCTAAATTTTTAATTACAAAATATTACCTGGTTGGAGTTGATATCATTATGCACCCTAGACGAAATATGATAAATGTGGCTTTTCCGTTATCTTTCTATGAATCAAATGTGACAAATGTGTGAATTGATCCATGGGAGCTTGTTTGATTTAAAACATAATTCTTATACAAGTGTCAATGAAATTTTAAATATATCCTCATTTATACGTCATGTATGTGCAATTTCAATGAATTTGAAAAACAGATTAGATAGAAATTACTTTTATACACAGTTTACTTTTATTTTGTCACCGAGTGTATTGATTCGATGCAACAGTAAAGCACACTCAGTAAACTATAAACATGTATATAATATGTTCATGTTCTATGGTTTATTAAAAATAGGCCCTAAAGTATTACATACCAGTCCTCATGATAAGTGGGGCGCCGTAAACAAACGGGATATGTCACAAGATGGAATGAAGGGGGTGTTGTTGAAATGGGTCGAGTGATGGAAATGAATGCGAACTGTGCAAGGAATGTTAATTTAAAAGGGACTCGATACCAACAGAAGCTTTTGAAACGTGAATAATACAGGCTTTATAAGAAATATACTATTATATAAAGGGAACTACTCTTGATACTGATCCGTGTACCATTCGATTTGTAGACTATTTAAACGCGTACTAAAATTAGGTTTTACTTTTAGCGAGAGTGTGCGTGTTATTTTCAAAAGCATTTTATTCTTCAATTGGAACTGTTGGGTACAGTAACAATACTATTATATTGTACTACATTTAAAGAGGCATTCCCTATTACTAGCATTTTTGTCTCTACTATCACATTAAATGAGCTAAATGTACAAAGCACTATCAATTATCATAATTTGACAGAAGAAAATGTGCGCAAATATGTCTCTATAATGTCAAAAATGTGTTTAAATTCGCCAATAATAATTTATCGCTTCCAGCAATTTATTATGATGTGGTCAAAGGGAAACAACTCGTGGCTATTTTAAATATGTTTCCATTCTTTTCTCGGAAATTAGTGGGAGGTTTTGTTAAAGATTTGAGGAGTTTAAGCAATAATGATTCTCATTTGATGTATAATATTTCTGAATCGATTTAAACTATCAAAGTTATGGGGAACGCCTCTTTAAACTTGAAGTTAAACAAAAAATAAATATCAATAAAGTGAACTTATTGAAGCATAACAGCAATTCCATTGCAAATCTTGCTCGTTCACAAACACAAAAACTATCTAATGATACTTTTTAAGTTTATGTCATTATTACAATATAGGCCTAACTCCAAAGAACAAACACTTATTTAGCTAAAGACTAAAAAGTGTACTTAAAAAGATATTCAAGAAACATTACACTTTTTCTACTTTCGGTTTGCAAGGTCATGAAGTTTTGCATGATGAAAGTTCATAAATATGTTTCATAATCATTTCTTTGTAAGAGTTTGTTCCTTATACTATTGACCAAGTCGCCGATAACAAACTTGGACTTTTAATGTCATGTAGTCTTTGATTGAGAACTAAGCGTGAGTAATTGTTACTTGCATTGAGTTTTGAAATCGAACAATTGTATTAAAGACTTTAAAACACTTCAGAGCCTGGCCGGATGTTGAAAATAGGCCCGGAATGATAATTCACCCTCGGGCAAAATATCTCCCGGGGATTATAAATTTTCCGGTCCGATTATCACCTTCCGGCCCGGATGTGTCATGTAATAACCTCTTACATGTGTTACCTTAACGACAGTATACTCAATTATTTATCTCAGAAATAATTGCAGTTATTTTATGAATATCTCTGTTTGTAGTTTCTATTTTCACTTGATCGTTTGTTTATGTACATGTACGCACCGCTTGAAATTATCATTTGGCCCTTTCATAATTTATCCGTAGCAAACACCATACAGACGTAAAGCGATAAGTTGTCTAAAACGGTCACAATATGGTATCGGAAGGTCTTAATAGATGCAAGGACGGGTAAATATTTTCTTACACACATTAAAATTACTACAGTGGGAATTATATCTCTAACGCGGTATTGGGATCTGTTTCACTTAAAGTACACCCAAACACTTGAAAATCGCACCACTAAAGTTTATTTTGTCAAAATTCATGTGTTGCTAGAATTAATAGTTTACAGAGTTTATTCAATTCACAAATTTTTCATTCCGAATACCTCACCCAAAGAACGTTTTGGATTTTGCATGTTTTTGCACGTGCGGCTCGATCGCCTGAGCCAGAAAGCAACATTACATACATGTAGGCTGTGTCACTGTAATTGTTTCCACATGGCTACGCACAGTGTCAAAAGAATACCGGATGTTAATAAACAAACAAAAAGTACATAATGGCATTTTCATAACGATTCCTTTCATCATTGTCCATATAAAGGTAAATCATTTTAACTCATGTGTAATGAGTTTTCTCCCGTTTAAGGCCGAATTACCCAATGTGTTGTCTTCAAACTCCTTCATAGAGTTGGTTTGAGGTGTCGTAGACGCGCCACAAGAAATATCCTGACAGTCTGATGCTGATACACAAGACTTCAAGGTTACATAATGCTTGAAATCATCATAGGTTCGTACACTAAGCATATCTGAACTGAACTCAGTCGTATGGCATTAGCCAAACAGCCAAAGCCACATAACATTAATCATTCAAGTTTAGCGTTGCTTAAATGCTGGGAAACATCACTTCGAATATAATTACTATCCTATCACGTAAATTTAGTTTTTCTTGAGGAGGAAAACCCACATGCATACCTTAATGTAGCGGGTTCCTATACTTGCTTTTGAAATTACAACTTTCACTTTAATTGGTCACTCTGTTATCTATTTCATAATTAATTTAAAACTCGTAATAATGGCATAAAATCAAACAACTCGTTGTGTTTAGACTGATGATTATTAATTAGATAATAAATAACCATAGATTGACGTTTTTCTCACTAAAACTGATATTTCATATGTGGTGCGTTTTTAAAGCGTTTCAGTGTAAACAGGTTGAGTGGGTATAAAATAGCGATATTGGAACAAATGATTATCGTTATCATCGTCATCGTCATTTAAATTGGCTTGTTAAATACATGTGGCCATTAACCTCATTTGACAAAATAGCTCAGTAGTTTGGTCATTGGGAATAATGCCGTTTTGCCAATGCAGACACGAATTCGAGGCTTAGTTGTGTAATAAAACTATATATTATTTTTTATTATTTTAGACTGACAATCAAATGTGAAACACCAAATTCGCTTGTGAAATATTCATTTATGATTTTCTTAGCATATTATTTTCACATCAGTAAAATAATTATTTTTTCTTATAAATCTAAAATACACATGCATATGCGTTTTATAACATGAACAATTGAAAACTGAATGCTACCGCGATACACAACTTGGCCAATAATTCATTTATGTAAGACAAATAAAAGAGTACCTTAATTGTATGTTGTTGCATATACTGTATATGTACATTTAAAAACGTTATTATAATCCATTGTGAAGAAGATCGTGAGAAAATGTTAAGTACGACACTCATAGAAGTATTTGTATACATCACTTCAACAGCCATATCAAATAAAAATAATCGCAGATCGCTTGAATGGTACGACGTTTGTTACTGGTAATTTCTGTAAACTTGGTTAAATGGACAAGACAAACATATGATCTATCTAAATCGATGAAATGATCAATAATTTCTGTTTATATTGACATTGCAGATCGCAAATGTAGCTAGATCAATACTAATTGTTAGTGAAGAACTTGTTAGCATTTATTGATTTACCTGACCAACATTATCAACAGTAACAACAACATACACGTAAATGAAAGTAATGATATTGAATAATGACTATTACACCAAAATCACAAACATATCAAACATGTTTACCTGAATATTTCCCTAATATTTCAAAACCTTCCTTTACGATCTTCACAAATATGGCGTCTTGATTCGATTAAGCGACCGATTTTACTACATACGTGGGCCCATCAATAATTTCGTGAACTAATTCTACTGTTATTGAAATTTTGCATGGTCAAAGATAATTTAGTGTCCAATTAATTAAGCATAAAAAGTGATAGATGACGTCACTATTTATGACGTCATAGCAATAATCTAATGTCATGTCATCGGCGTTCGTTAATAAAAATGGCGTCGCCTTGGATGATCGAGTAACGTTTTGTATTAAAGATTTATACATTACTCACGCAATATGCCTTCTACATTCAGAAAATTTTGCATGCAGTTTATATGGACTCTTGGTAATCGAATAGTGCATTTTCATTGTCGAAGAAGTACTTAAAGGGCAATAGAGGAGCAAACAAAGACGATAAGCATATTCCCCGACCATTGCTTGTTAAAATAGGCGGTCGGTAAAGTGTATTGACCATAATATTTTGTGACATACAAAGAATAAATTGTAATTACTGTGTTTCTCCGAAAGCTACTGTTATTAGAAACTATTGTAGCAATAATTAAATCTCAGTTGTTATCGGCTATTAAAAGAAAGCTCATGAAACTTCAAATGAATGAAGTTCTGATATACCGTGACAAATCGCCAATCATTAGCCGCAGCGTTGTTTCGGACACAATCTAGGACCTGAATATACAACTGTTATAGCACCCATCCTATAACACAGAATAGACTATAGGCTATCTCTGGCCATTTCCAAAAACTCAAAAATAGCCTGCATGATTAGAGATAAAAGCCCCGAGAGAAGTCGGGTACGTCATTAACAAAACATTGCGGGAGATGTCACGTGACGACCTGTAACACGTGCTCCAGTAATGGGGGTCGAGCAATGGAATAAATGCAAACTGTGCACGGGATGTTACTTTAATAAGGACTAGAGGCTAAAAGTGTGTAAGGTTATTTATACTCGCAACATAAAATTAGTTCACGAAATTATTGATGGGCCCTCGTACGTACACGTAGACTGCATTGATCGCCGTTGTGAAATACCCCTATCTGATTGTAAGGACAATTGAATGAATATCATATTACAAAAAAATATATAGTTGTATACAATGCAACTCTGTCTAACCACATATCGTAGATGAAGTTAATATAATTGACCGTTTTACATTCACAATTTTATTTTAATCTAATTTTCCATTTAAAAAGGACTATAATACTAACCAAAACAGTTAACCGAAGGCATATGTGTTTTATAAATATTAATAGAACTATCCGTAGGAATTTTCGGAAACTTAGTCTAAAGTATAATCCATACATTAGAAGGCTGATGATAACATTTCGTTAAAATATTTGATTTGCATCACAGTCAAAACATTTATTTAGTGACACCATATATCATGATGAAATTCACAAATGTACAGTTAACATGGGCGGTTTTCTTAGGCCCAGATTTTCACAAATGCTTATATCTATTTATCTCACTTGAATATTGATTATTGTTTCATTTTGTCAGCATATTGTTGTTTAAACTTTGTTGTACATATTATGTATGTTGACTTAATGTTGATTCAATAGATAGTTGTGTTATTCATTTGTCCAAACTATAGATCAACCGCTCCAAATGTAGCACACAAACATACATTTTATAAATGTGTAAGGCTTTTATCGTATAACGTTTTTATTTATTAATATTTTTGAACGAACATTTGTGTACTTGTTATTTACGACCTTGGAATACGATTAAATTAGTTTTATCTTCAAAAATACGAAACGGAAGTTCTTTGACACCATGAAAAAAGAACAATTAAAATACACACAAACTCTATGAATAAGCGTTAACTCATAAATGTTTTTAGGTTTATTCCATTCATATTAAACACTAATAGTCAAATTAGTAAAGCAAATAGTCAAACTCGAAATAAGGCGATTTTTCACAAAACACATTTTTTCAAAATTGTATTATTATTTTTTAATGGTCAAAGGGCGGTTATTTGGTCGAATATCTTTTGTTAGGCTAAAAGAGGGTTATTATATACTTAGATATGGTTTTATTCTCAGTATTATATCATTTAGTTTTGTTTCCATGGTGACAATATACACTTAAAACAAACTTTATTATATAATTTATATAAAAATTTGTCGTACGCCTGATGAACGCACTTCAAAAGTGTCCTATATACTGAATCGAGAAAAACACACTATTTTTCAAACACGTGACTGTTATAAGGACTAAGATGTATTAATTTATGAAGTCAACGTGTTTCAATAACGCTTGGCAATACAATTGTATGGGAAAATGTTGTGAATAAACTTAAAAAGAAGGAAAATCATGCAAGAGTTATCCCACTTGAATTTGCTATTTTTCATTCCCACTGTGATTCCCATACACTATTTTAAGTATTTTGAGGCACATTAGTACGCACACACAAGTAAAATAAACGAATAATGTTTGTG
Source organism: Spisula subtruncata (assembly GCA_963678985.1). Taxonomy (NCBI): domain Eukaryota; kingdom Metazoa; phylum Mollusca; class Bivalvia; order Venerida; family Mactridae; genus Spisula; species Spisula subtruncata. Next base: position 32,028,017 of record OY787673.1, on the reverse strand, counting down.
ATAATTTAAAGCTGTGTAAAACTGATCTGTGTGATTGGTACCCTCCAGGGAGCTTAATGACCGCTCTTCTGCGGCAATACAATGCAATAATACACTCAACCGCTTTAAAAACGCACCACTATTGAAAATAATTAAAATTTGTCAAAAATCAATTTTTGCTAAAATTTATAGTTTACAGGGTTTGTTCAGTTCATAAACTTGACCTAATTAAAAAAACGATTTTGTTTTCATTCGGAATACCCCGCCTAAAGAACTTCTTTTTGATTGTCTTCAAGCTCCTTCATAGTGTTGATTTGAGGTGCCATATAAGCACCGCGGGAAATATCCTGACATTCTGATGCCCATAACCAAGATTTCTAGTTTAAATAAGGCTTGAATCCATCTTAATAATACATTATGCGCATATCTGGACCGCACTCGGTCGTATGCTATTAGCCAGACAGCCAAAGTCACATAATATTTTTACTTCAAGTTAAGCTTTGCTTGGATGGTTAGAAACATCACGTCGAACATAATTCTATCCTATTACGTAATTAATTTTAATCTTTAGGAGGAGAAACCACGTACATGCATCAATGTAGCGGGCTCATATAATTGCTTTTGAAATTGTGACTTTCACTTTCATGGGTCACTGTGTTATCATAATTTATTTTAAACTCGAAATAATGGCATGAAAATCACACAACTCACTGTGTATATGCGCTCAAAATAGTATGAGAAGTATCGTATCTACAATAAGATATATTTCTGCAGTTATTTCTACAGTTTTAGAATGTCATCTAGGTATTACGGATGGTTGTTCTGGCGTGGAAGACATGTTAGTAATAGGAAATCACAAAAAGTTTGTAACGTCAGTTTAATACTACGACATATTCAAAATATCAACTTTTCATGGTACGAATTCTCGCCCAGATATTCGGTATCAGATCCGGCAAAAAACATGCGATTATCACTAACGATAAATGTGTAGATAGCTCAGTGTGTTACAAGCATGTATTCATCACCATTGTCATTATAACAAGCGTACTTCATAGCCCTACAATTTGCATTAACAACTTAAAAAATAGCATGTCGTCATTTTGTGCGCCGGGTTGGCGTAAGTGACTAAGTTTAAACACCTGCAACTAAAGAACCACGTATTTATTTACCTTCATAATTGCACTGTTTGTAGAAAAATGATTGACATTTGATAAGATAAAAAATTGATTTTTGTGTTTAAAAATACGGGTTTTATGAAATAGTCCTAGTAATTATTGAACGTCCCACGTACACTAACAGGATACTAAAATATCAAAGTTTAAAAAAGCGTTCGGTTAGCTGTTTTGTCCAGTATATATACCAATCGACCTGTAGACTATTTAAACTCGGATTTATCAAATTAGTTAACGATATGATTGAAGGGCCCTCGTATAGTATGAATATCTTTGTACACGTATGTAGATCTAGATACATATTATCGATGTATATACGATGTAGAATGTACACTGAGCGGCAATTAAACTTGAATATTTCCGTAAACCTTTGTCTTAAAAACTTGAAATTTTGTATGCTCTTTGCAAAATATATTATCTACAGAATTTAGCTTTTCCGTGAAAATACTTTAAGAATCACTCGTCAATAGCAGAATAGCATTAAACCGCATTTTCCCGCGAGATGATGGTTGGCTAGAAATTTGCTCGCATTTTGGACACACATTTTAAAGAATATGGATGGATAAGTCAGAAACATAATAACTACTCGAAAACATGGTGCATATGCAAAAAGACTGCTAAAGATCGGTCGGTATGCTTAAGTGTGGGTGTCCGTACGTCGAATGAATTATTCGTTGATTTAAATCACTGAAGTCATTATTCTGTGCATTCAACACAAGTATGAATGTATATACACCTGTTAAGATATATAAATGCTTAAGATATGACAGGATGTAAGAAAAATGTTTGATTCATGCGCGATAACTCTTGGTTAATTATCCTCACTTTTTAAGACCAATCACCTATAAAGTTTACACGTAATTGTACATGTATCTATCACATTACTGAACTTGTCTACATGCTCAAATTAAGGTGGACGTTAAAATTTAGACGCATATTGTGTTTTAAAAATAAAGCACCCATTTTAAAAGCACATTTTCGCTAGGTAGACAGCACCTCAACAAGAACACCCGATCAAATATAAGATCAGAAAAACGAAAGCTAGAAAAACACCGTTTAGTCACTATTCATAGCAGCACATCTTCATCTGAGGTCCCCTTCTGATAAAGATCTACATCTGTTAGAATCAATCCTATGTTTTCCAATAAAGTGTTCAACAAATAAAAGTGAATACAATGTCTCTGAGGAAGTCTGCAATGAATCAGGGATTATAATATGAAACTACTGGCAGTGGACAAACGTTAATGCAAGTTGAGGTTTGAACCAGTGTACGATGATGACAACGGCGTTCAGACTGATGAACCGGTATCATTATTATTTTTATTATTATTATACCATATTTATATAGCCCTTTTCCATGTATACACACATTCAAAAGTGCTGTACAGTCATGACTAATACATGGTTAAAACAATATATATATAATGTACATAAAATATACAATTTTTATCAAAGCTATTTAATCACCCATCAGTATAGCTTGGCTTTATTTTACCTGAGCCTGACCTTTATGCAAGAATATATTATAAGATTTTTGCTTTGAATATATCAATTTCCGCAAACAAATCGTGCAATATCGGTATTTCAGATTTGTGTTCGTATTACATATCGAGCGTGTTCGTGATACACCCCGATTATGAAAACAAACACTCGGTGTTGTAAACGTGGACAATATATCGACTGTTAAATTTTGCTAATCAATAGGCCAGACTCATGTCAAATTGGTCAAGCTATATCATATTGCCGACACGAAATGCAAGATAAAACTTAGGAGACATGGCATAAAGAAATACATTGCTACAATATTTGACACGATTTGATTATCTGTAGGGTATTAACTGAAAGTGAACCTCAACAAGGATAATGTCAAGTACCATTACCACTTGTCCTTAACCTTTAAAGGAATAGTGATACTTCCTTTAAAAGGGGGATGACTCACAAATGACATGAAGTTACTATCATAATATGAGTTAACATGAAATAACATACTTTCTTCAAGACCTTACCACACTTTGAAACGGGACTCTACTTAACCGAGTAGACGGGCCTCTACTTAACCGAGTAGTCGGGCCTCTACTTAACCGAGTAGACGGGACTCTACTTAACAGAGTAGTCGGGCCTCTACTTAACCGAGTAGACGGGACTCTACTTAACTGAGTAGACGGGCCTCTACTTAACCGAGTAGACGGGACTCTACTTAACCGAGTAGACGGGGTCCTACTAAACCTAGTAGTAGGGATCTATTCATCACAGTAGGCGGGAATCTTCTTTCCCAGTAGGCGGGGATCTACTTAACCCAGTAGACGGGGTCCTACTAAACTTAGTAGTAGGAATCTACCGATAGGTGGAGGGGGCTTCTAGTTCGAGGAACATGTGGGTCGTTGGCCAAAATGATAGGGCACCAAGTTAGTGGGAACATACACATAGTCAGCATGAATAAGCTATAGTAAAATAGTTCGTTTTCAGGGCTTTCTTGAAGGACGGTAGTGTTTTACTGTCTCTGAGCGCTGTTAAGAGTGCATTTCAGAGTTTCGGTGCAGCAGCTGTGAAATATCGGTCACCGTAAGTCACAGTATATTAACCTATTGGTACGGTAACCAAGCGGAAGAACATTCAAGCACTGCCAAGATTATAAGTTATGCCCAGAAGTTTAAGTGAGTCGGGCAAAATAGATGGTATTGATACAAGTATATTAAGATTTTTGAACTCAACACTCGATAGCATAGCTTTTCTTCTTCGGGCGAATGTGGAAAATGGTTTTGTTTTTCATCTACAACAAAACATGCAGATCATGAAGAAGCCGGAAGTGGTTTTGGAAACTGGGTTAGATAATATTTGGGCAACGTTTAGTAAATTGCATGAATGGTTTCAAGAACCATGCAGAATTGTCTTTAAATGGGCGATAGGGATAGCTCCGAGTCCTCTGTAATAAACTTTGTCGTTCCTGATAGACGTGAACACTTACATGTGTTGAAACATTTTATCAAACAATAGAAGGACACCGTTTTTAAATACATGTAATATTTATTGTTTAATTTATATTGGTAATGGTTGTGATAATATGATAAGTTACATTAATTGTGTCATTAAAAACTGAAAACAAATAATGTAATTCAAATATATGCTTGTACATTCAATACATTACAGAAACAATATTTATAAGGGAGATCACATTGTACTAATACACAATAGTGTCCCAGGCAAGAATCACGATAATTATATTCATGTCGTGACTGTCTTAATGTAAGGGAATACAAAATTGAATTGATGTTACCAGTGGAACATACTATGTGGTATGAGACATAATGTTTGACTTTAACCGATTTTAACCAGACTTTCTCGACGCTCACGCATGAAACTAGTACCATCCATGTCTAAATCCCCACCCTGGTGACAATGCTTACTGTATAAATCCCCGAGGATTGGACACGTTATCATGCAGTACTTCCCAGGTCTTGTAACTGGACCGAAGTATATTCCCTGGGACTCGGTGTCGATAAGGTTGCCAATTCCCGCCTGTGCGGAAGAGTCGTCTGTCTAATGTCCCCTGTATAACCGCCCCCGCTCAGGCGAGCATGATATTTACTAGAGCATCTTCGTCACATACCACATTGTATGTCCGCATTGGTGACAAGTAATTTAGATCAAATATTTTGGTGAACCAAAATAAATCAATTCAAATGTTTCAGTGATTTTCAGTATTAAACGATTCCTTATGCGTCATTTCATGTATCATGTTATTAATTATTGAATGGCAATATGACCTTTGTCGCTCACCCTAGCTAAATGACACAAGTGTGCAAAGACATGCGTGTTCATCATAATTCATTAGTAGGCGTTGAACAACTAACGACTACACGTACTCATTTTGGGTATTTTGTGCACAAGTGAGCTAAAATGAAATCACAGATTATGCAATATTAAAACAATATCAAAGAACAAGATCAAACTATCAATCAATCAAAAGTCTACTCGTCCATGCTTAATGTTAATGTCTGTACGGTACACTAGCATACTGATAGATCTTGCCATATCTGCGCATGTGTTCCCTTTCGTTCTTGTGTATACTCGTATGGTCTCGAATGCTTCTCTTAGAATTAAATTCGGATATTTTACATGTGTCACATTTAATATGTATTCATTCTCATCATTGTGATGTCTTTTTATATTGACATTGTGATAATCGCGTTAGATTTATAACCGCTTCGATAAGTTGGTAAACTTTGACAAGTGTTAACATGGAATGTTCCCCTTCTACTTTTGAAATCTAAACTACTTTATATTTACGAAACATTTATGTTGAATTTCTTTATTTAATAAATATTTGGACAAGGTGTTTGCAGTAATAAAATGAGTGTTGCTTATTTTTCTGTGCGTGTTAACATCAATGTAACGTCTTTAGTACATGTAACTAACCACTCACTATGTGAAATATATTTTGTATCACACCCAAAGTAGATACGATCTCATAGGCGGATCCAAGCAACAGTAATTCAGTAGAAATACATAAGCATTCATCATAGTTACACTAATAACAGTAAATGTTTTCCCACCGATCACCAATCTCCAAATGTTTGATCAAACCCCCCAATTCCATAACTTTGCTAATCGTAGAATCGAGAATAAGTCTACTAACTTCTACTTAAGGATATTCAGGTGTAATGAAGAATCTCCTTTTGAAGAATTCTCAAGTTCAGTAATTTTGTGGCAAATTGACTGATTTCCTACAGGTCGTGGGTTCAAATCCCACTGGAGCCAAAATATGTTTTCTCCTTTTTTCTTTAATTTCATAGGAAATTATATGTGGTAAATAGATTAAAATCGGGTTACTATGGATTTCTGAAATATATATTTTCAAAACCGCTCGGTAAAACCCTTCAAAATTTTGTTAAAACATTACGCACACATTGAAGTTATTTTTTAAAACAATTCAATGGTGCCAATTGTTTAGTTAATATTATATTGGCATTTACCAATAGAGTACTTATTGACAATATGCAAAAAAATGCCTAAATTTCAAGGAGGATAGGGTTACATTTTTATTTGTATCTATTTCATAATTAGACCAAACGTCATTTTTACACCTTTGATTGAACAAATAATCATTATTATTAGAGCTAAACACATTCTTGTAATTGTTTTGTCAGATATCGGAGAGTTATTTTATTTATCATGCACTTGCCTCCATTTGTTATAGCAAAACATTTTACGCTGGGTGTAGAAAATAAAAATAGCAATTACTCTCTTAACTGACTGTCAAAGTGTTTTATAAATCGCACGCAATTGTCTTTATGGGTAGACAATAGAATAAAAATGTTTAAAATGCAATCCTCAACATTAAAAAAAAAGTTTTTAGAACTGTACATCGTTAAGTACAGTAATGACTTTCAAATGGTACACTTTTTCAGGAGCTTCCGGTGGTGCTCTGCCCCTCCAAGGCAGGACCCCTACCAGGGCTTTGCCTTGGACCAACCTGGGTCCCTGCGGCCCAACGGACCCGAGCTATTTTCTTACGCCCCCTCCGAAAATCCTGGAACCACCCAAGGAACTTTCTTCATTTTGCATATTATAATCATTACAATTCGTATCACAAATATATCTCGACATATTATAATCTGTTAAATATTGTATAATTCGGTATATATCAGCACAATGAAGCATCGGTGTCTGCACAAGTTCAAATAATATCTTTAGAAATATTCAACATCAATTGCATAGATTAACCCGACCAACATAATCAACAGTAACAATAACGAAAAGTTGTTAAGTATATCAGCACAATGAAGCATCGGTGTCTGAACGAGTTCAAATAATTTCTTTAGAAATATTCAACATTAAGTTTACAAATTTACCCGACCAACATAATCAATAGTAACAATAACATAAACGTTAATGAATTCAAAGGTGTTCAACAATGACTTTTCACCTTAAAATAGAACCACAAATACACTCACAAATAGAAAAATAGTTTTACCTTAATATATCCCTAATTTGTCCTTCCTTTACGATCTTCCCAAATATGGGGTCTAGAATTGATTTTGTGATCGATTTAACTACATACATGTAAACTGCATTGATCGTCGTTGTAAAATACCCCCCTATCTGATGGCATGGACAATTGAATGAATATCATATTACAAACGTCGATATAAGTATTGTATTCAAAATATCCACAATGTAACGACCACTTATCATACTTAACGTTAACATAAATGATCATTTTAAATTCATAATTTAATATTCTCACTGGCCTGGCTCGGCTGTAAAACATGATTGCAACAACAAAACATAACCAAAACCAGTAAATGTCAGACGTCCAACTGCAAACAGGATGTTCCCCATGAAGAAGTTTATATTACAATGTATTACATTTTGTAATTTTACCATGACAAAACTAGTTTTAAATTTTGAATTACAAAACATTACCTGGTTGGAATTGATATCATTATGCATCCCGGACGAAATAAGACAAATGTGGCTTTTGTTTTTCATCAGTTTTAATTTCATTCCTCCAGTTTTCTTTTTGTCATAGAATGTCACTTAGTTGGACGATTTTGAAAAGGTAAACCTTTTTGGAATCCTTCAACATTACTCTACACAATCCTACCAAAATGTGAAGATGTGAAATTTTGACATCAGGTTGGAAATCCCACAGCACAGCTCAAATACTGATCACGCAGTTCTGGCAGTCTATTAAAATGTCCACCAGGTGAGCTGGGTTTGATATCCGTATGAGCAACTGATGATATTTCAAAACATAAATTAAGAACGCGGTCGTTAGGGCGTGCGCCCTGCAAGGGTTAGGTAAAAGGTTCGAATCCCGTCGGAAGATAGATTAAATTATTTGGGTAATTTGCTAAAATGTCAACCTAGTTTTCTCAGTCAGATATTCCGTTGCGGCAGTTGATGATATAACACAAATAAAAAGTACGGCTATCAATTGTTAGGTTGTGCGCCCTCAAAGTGAAAGGTCCCAGGTTCGCATTCCGATGAAAACTTGTTTAAAACTGGTGTGGATGGTCGGTTGATGAGTTCGCCGAAATATTAACCTGATTTTCTTGATAGGATATCCCGCTTGTGCAGTTAATGATAGTCAATAACACAAATTAAGAGCGCAGCTGTTAGTTGTCAGGGCATGCGCTATGGAAGCGGTAGATCGAATGTTGGAATCCCGATGGAAGCTTGTTAAGAACTGATGTGGTATGTGGTGAGTTTGCTAAAATATCAACCAGGTGATCTGGGTTAAATATCCGGTATGACAGTTGATGACATTTGAACTTCATGACATAACTTGACGTCACATGCGTAAGTATCATTTACCAGTACACTGTACACTGTAAGTATAAGTGAATGTTGTACAGACAAGTTTGTACCTTTGTATTTTGTATCAATATCCCCAAACTACACTAAAATGACATAAGTAATGTTCATAACCAGATTTAGTAATTGGTAATGCCTAGCCCTAATTAGTGTAGTAATTAGGTTCCATTGAGACAATCATAAGTTAATAACCACCGGGTTTCGTTCCTACCTCAACCGATGGTCTCTGGTTTCATGTGAAGCGACAGAAAGTGACACAAATACCCATGTGCAAGCTATTCTAGCTCTTTGTGAATGGACACCTTAGTTTATTTACACTCCCAGTGTACACTATAACATCTTGATTACCATCCTGTCACATGTTTCATCTCTTGCTATATGGGAAATTCGTCTTTGACGTCAATGAAACATTACTATATCGTATTTAGTATTTTGTTGATGCAAAGAACATTCACCGGCCATACATGAGTTGTGTTCATTGGTCAGAGGTCACCTGCAGAAATAGACCAATCAGAGGCAATATACCAACTTCCGCCTGCGCATGCGCGCACCTGTAGACTTCCTCTTTGCAACTCGGAACATATCTAGAAAGACGTACAAAATCACCTCTTTTGTCTAGGTACATGTATGTCCTATTTACCACATATGGTGGCTCAAATGTAGCCATTTATTAATACTATCATGTGTGTAAATATCCTTCGTGGTAATGTTTATATAATATTATTCTGTATGGCTGTGTAATGGGGTTGCCTTCAAAGTAACGACCTACCTGAATGTAGAGATACATTCTAGTATCTAGTTGGTGTCGCTTTATACGTTGCAATCATGGGCTGATGAAGATGCTTATTCCATCGTATTTGTCTGTTACGTGTCCAAAGTATTACATTATAATATGGATAACACTTCTCTATATTAAGGAAACTAACGTTGGTAAAATTATGACAATGAACTCAAACCTTAATGATTTATGTACACCTTTATTATCCACATGCTGTTAAAGAAAGCGAACATCGTTATATATATATATTACAGTAATTGTTTGTATTCAAGTACATGCGATAAAACAAACTGAATATGTATTGTACAAAACTGTAGATACCTTATATTAGTTAGTCGCTTTCGATGTTACAAGCTGGGGGGTAAAGATGCTTATTTCTCCGTTGTATTTGTGTGCTGTATATACACTGACATCAATTGTACAATACATTGTTATAACATACCTCGAGTAAACATGATGCGCAAGTCGTACACTCAGAAAACAAACCCTGGTCAAAATATGACAGATGAACTCCAAAACTTCGATTATACATGTACATCTTTATTATCCACATCTTGTGAAAGATAACGAAACTGGTTACATTAATTGTTTATATTAAAGTGCATGCGATAAAACTAATGAATATGTATTAAAAATGGTATATACAAAATTTAGTCATACGAATATACAGGGTGTCTCAAAATACATGTCCGCTTGTTGAGGGGTCATAACTTTGCCAAATGAGTTAGTAAATTGATAATAAGATAAGATAAGATAAGATATGTTTTATTTGTAACGAGGCCACCGGCCCAAAATACAAATTAATGTAAATGCATGTATATGAGTTATGATATATGCATAGTATATCACGAACAAACAATGAAGAAAACAAACATGGTATTATGAAAATATAAAAACCTGCAATACATTAGATTAGATCTATATAAATAGGCAAAATATAAGTAAAATGTATATATAGAGAAATAGACATGGTAATGACATTATACATGTACAGTAACAGAAATGACATCTTTGTATATAGACACGTTCAGATAATATATTACAGAGTTTGTCTTAGTAGGAAAGCCCTGTATATGAATTTGGATAGACGATAAATTTGTTTGTCGTCTGCAGTTGACATGATAGAGTAAAAAAGTTGAGTTCAGATAGGTCTATTTAACCAGCATTGTGGGAAGAACTCTAATCTCAGATCACAATATAGTGGACATACCAATAACATATGTAATTCGTCTTCCACAGTATATACATTAGATTTTAAACAATGAGCGCAAAATCTAAATTCTCTTTCAAAATGCTGATGACGACCTGTTTTAACATTTAAACAATGTCCCGAACATCTAAAATTAGACAATGACTTTTTGTACAGAAATGGTAAATCTATAGACAAATATCGCTCTGTATCCAATAGCGTTTTAAAATGTTTGTAATACAATGTTTTACTAGAAGTATTGACTTTTTAGCTCACCTGAGCACGAAGTGCTCAAGGTGAGCTATTGTGATCGCCCAATGTCCGTCGTCCGTCGTACGTCGTACGTCGTACGTCGTACGTCGTCAACATTTTGACTTGTAAGCACTGTAGAGGTCACAGTTTTCATTAAATCTTAATGAAACTTGATCACAGTGTTTGTCTCTATAAAATCTAGGTCAAGTTCGCAACTGGGTCATGTGGGGTCAAAAACTAGGTCACTAGGTCAAATCTTAGGAAAACCTTGTGTACACTCTAGATGTCACCAGTTTGTTCCAATCTTCATGAAACTTGGTCAGAATGTTGTTCTCCATAAAATCTAGGGCAAGTTCAAAACTGGGTCATGCAGGGTCAAAAACTAGGTCACTAGGTCAAATCTTATTAAAACCTTGTGTACACCCTAGAGGTCACCAATTTGATTCAATCTTCATGAAACTTGGTCAGAATGTTGTTCTCCATGAAATCTAGGCCAAGTTTAAAACTTGGTCATGCAGGGTCAAAAACTAGGTCACTAGGTCAAATCTTATTAAAACCTTGTGTACACCCTAGAGGTCACCAATTTGATACAATCTTCATGAAATTTGGTCAGAATGTTGTTCTCTATGAAAGCTAGGCCAAGTTTAAAGCTGGGTCATGCCGGGTCAAAAACTAGGTCACTAGGTCAAATCTTAGAAAAACCTTGTGTACACTCTAGAGGTCACCGTTTTGGTCTAATCTTCAAAAAACTTAGTCAGAATGTTGTTCTCCATGAAATCTAGACCAAGTTCGAAACTGGGTCATGTGGGGTCAAAAACTAGGTCACAAGGTCAAATCTAAGAAAAACCTAATGTTCACACCAGAGGTCGCAATTTTGATTGTACTTTCATGGAACTTGGTCAGAGTGTTGTTCTCTATAGAATCTAGGCCAAGTTCAAAACTGGGTCACGTGGGGTCAAAAACTAGGTCACTAGGTCAAATCTTATTAAAACCTTGTGTACACCCTAGAGGTCACCAATTTGATCCAATCTTCATGAAACTTGGTCAGAATGTTGTTCTCTATGAAATCTAGGCCAAGTTTAAAGCTTGGTCATGCCAGGTCAAAAACTAGGTCACTGGGTCAAATCTTAGAAAAACCTTGTGTACACTCTAGAGGTCACCGTTTTGGTCTAATCTTCATAAAACTTGGTCAGAATGTTGTTCTCTATGAAATCTAGACTAAGTTCGAAACTGGGTCATGTGGGGTCAAAAACTAGGTCACAAGGTCAAATCTAAGAAAAACCTAATGTTCACACCAGAGGTCGCAATTTTGATTGTACTTTCATGAAACTTGGTCAGAATGTTGTTCTCTATGGAATCTAGGCCAAGTTCAAAACTGGGTCACGTGGGGTCAAAAACTAGGTCACTATGTCAAAATTTAGAAAAACCTTGTGTTCACTCCAGAGGTCGTGGTTTTGATCCAATAATTATGAAACTTAATCAGAATGTTTTTCTCTATGAAATCTAGGCCAAGTTTTAAACTGGGTCATATGGGGTGAAAAACTAGGTCACTAGGTCAAATCTTAGAAAAACCTAGTGTTCACACCAGAGGTCATAATTTTGATCCAATCTTCATGAAACTTGGTCAGAATGTTGTTCTCTATGAAATCTAGGCCAGGTGCAAAACTGGGTCATGTTGGGTCAAAAACTTGGTTACTAGGTCAAATGCTTAGAAATTCATTGTGTTCACTCCAGGGGTCACTATTTTGATCCAATCTTCATGAAATATGGTCAGAATGTAGGTTGTACTGATACCTAGACCATTGTGCAACAGGTGAGCGACCTAGGGCCTTTCAGGCCCTCTTGTTCATTTAGATTTTGCAATGCGCAATCAGCAACACGTGTGTTAAATAACGTTGTAAAAGCCACAACATCTCCAACTTCATTAGCCAGCCATGCATATCCAAAGCCAAACCTAAATAATAAACATTTGATATGTGTAGCCCATGTGGTTCTACCAGCCAGATCTAAAGAGCGTAGCATGTTATACGTCTGTTTTGGATATCTATGGCTCGGCATTGAAGTAAGTTTAGCCCAATACTTAATACATCTAGTCATGTATATGGTTGATAATGGTTGCCGGCCACATTCACTTAGTGCAGTAAAGTTTGGTACTGTTCTGTTCAAGCAACATAAACGTTTACAAAAGTTAGCCTGCACTCGTTCAATACATTCGGAATATTGATAACCCCATACTTCAGCAGAATAACACAAAATTGGCACAACAATACTGTCAAACAGTTTCAAGGCTTCATAAGCATAGAAATAACCAAATTGTTTTTGATATTTGAGAATATTTATGACTGCTTTGGATGCTTGTGTTGCTAAAGTTTCTTTCGTTTTAGTCCAACACAGTTTGGGTGTGAAAAAAGCACCAAGGTACTTATAAAAAGGCACTACATCAACATCCCTTCCACAGAAAGTCCATTTCTCGTACGTACGTAGTGGCCCGCCATTCCGAAAAACCATAATCTTGGATTTGTCGAGATTTAAGTTCATACCAGTTTCTTTGCAGAAGTCATCAATACAATTGATCTCGTGTTGTAAGTTTAATACAGTGTCAACTACACTGGAAACATCATCGGCGAACATCAGCGCGAATATATCATCAATATCATTGTTTATGTAAATACCTGTTCCACACTTATGTTTCAGATATACGATCAAATCATTGATAAATAATGAGAAAATAATGGGTATCATAGTATAATATGAAAGCTAAATTTAAAACTTGTGGGGTGAATTATATCATATGTCAATACTCGAACAGTTGATGACGTGATATATGTCATACTTATGTCAATAGCAACGGACGTTCTAAAATGTCCGAAGAGGCAGATAACATAGTTTGTTCGGTAACATGGGAAAATTGATATCATATGACGGCATAGTAATAGTCAGTCGTACTCTACTATGCACGCACTGGCTTAGAGACTGATCAGGGGTCATTAGAAAATGAAATCGGAAATTGGACGTATTTAAGGGAGGAACACATTTTAAAAACAATTAGGACTGAAAATTTTATATTCAAACAATTCTAGGCATATCATAATTATAAAAAGTGCACCAAACGCATCGAATGAAAATATTGGATTGAATGTATAGCGGTATGTCTAGCTTATCTCCAACAGTCCAAACATAGTCATATAATGTAACTTGAAAGTATAAAATAGTACTTAATGAAGTATCAATCACCAAAAACTGCATTGGTAGGAGAATGAATTTGGTTATGCTACGTTTATTGAAGTCAGGAAAAAATAACCAAAACCTCCTTTATATTTATTACTTCTTATACTTTTTGAAAGATAGATTATTCAATTCAAGAAATATAACTACATGTACACCGAAACTCAAAATATCAATTTGTGGATAAAATGGAAACATCACATCCGACTCAAAGCTATGGGAACGTCATTAAAATCGTCAAACGACGTCAAACGCATTTTTTGTCCGAATTTGGGTCAGCTACTCAAAATGAATTCTACAAGTTTCGTATGCATTGTTTCGTATAATTGTTTCATAATGTCTTCATTGATTTAAATGCCCTTTGATGTTATATATAAATCAGATATGTAAAGCAATACATTACAGAGTTATACGTCCTCAACAAGCGGACATGTATTTTGAGACACCCTGTATATTACATCAAGTTGGGAAAATATAGCTAGCAAATTCAATTACATATGTATACATATAACGTAAAAGTAATATGATATACATATGTTGTAGACAGACATATCGATGGCTTAGAACAAGAAGGTCGTAACTACAAAATCGATATTTTGAGAAAACACGGAAAAACTGTCTGACATTTACTCTTTACTTATGGTAAAACAAACTTTTACAACTTTGGTCAACATGACTAGTTCAGATTTTTATGAAAATGGGCTCATAAGAAGCGCCTTCTAATGCTTATTTTAAATATGTATGAATCTTAAAAGGTCGTAAGTGGCACTTACGATCTTCTAATTCTAAGCCATTGATATATGTGTCAGTGTTGCACAGAGAGCTGGTTGGTTATCGTACTGCTTTGTATTTTGTTTTTAGAGAATGTGACTTTGTTCCTGTGTTAACCTGTAATCCAACAGTTTGTCTTAGATGGGGTTATTTTTGTCATTCGCCATCGCATAGACACATATCCAAGAGTATGGCATACACTACCGAAACGACATCATTGCCTAGCCACACACGCAAGAGTCAATCATGAACTGTAGAAACGACAGCATTGCCTAGCCGCACACGCGAGAGTCAATCATGAACTATAGAAATGACGTCATTGCATAGGCACACATACAAGACTCAAGCATAAATTATATAAATGGGTCATTGCCTAGCCACACACGCAAGAGTCAATGATAAACAACAAAAACGACAGCATTGCCTAGCCGCACACACAAAAGTCAATCAAAAACTACAAAAAGACAACATTGCATAGCCGCACACGCAAGAGTCAAGCATTAAACAAACCATCCACATCACCAGTAATGGATGATTCAGGCATATAAATGACACACTGTGTACTTTTTGACACATATTCTTTAAGTGTGTAAAATCATATTACACTGTACTCTATCTACTTATATAGGAGAGCATTACAATATTGTTTTATAAATAAATATTGAAGCTCATGACTGGAATTTGTTGTTGGCCAACATAGAGCGAGAAAAGCAAGTGCTTTAATCTTTTGAAAGCGATAGATGGAAGTGTTGTACCGTGTAGAAAGTTACTAACATCGAATGTTTCTTTGCGTTCCGAGATTATTCGGACTATTCTAAGTTTTATTTAGCGATAAAAACGATGTTTTATCCTGTTTAATCATGTCTGTATTTCCGTGAAACGATATGTACTTTATCAGTTTTTTATCAGTCTTTAACTACAACCACACATGGTGATCATTAATACATGGTAACATAAATCATTTTAATAACTTTGTCAGATTTAATGATAGAGTAATGGTTTTACCCTTATTATAAAGCTAATGTGCCCAAGTTTTTATTCGATGTGGATAATAAATAAAAACTTTTTGAACTATATGTCAATAACGGCATAGATAAAGCCGTACATTTTCCGTGATTCAAGGAAAGTTTGCAATATAATTATTTTGCTGAAGACCGCTTTTAAATTTGCCCCCCCCCCGCCTACACTCAGCGGACATAAGTCCTTTGGATTTCTGATCGTGAGAATAGCTGAAGGAAGGATTGTATACTACAAAACCAGTATATTTGATTGATATGAAAACTAAAATACAATATGAAATTGGAAGCATAAATGTATTAAATGCAAGGAATTATTGGTAATTTATGACGTCATTTGCTGCTGATTTTGGCAGTTTTGCACAAATCAGGAAAACACTTCTAACATCTCCTGACAAAAAAGTATATAACATTTGAAAATGATTTATAACCTGAATAAAACTTACATGTATATGTTAATCAATGGTGTATAAGAACAAATATTATCTTAAAACCTGACAAAGCTATTAAAGTTATTTATGTTACCATATATTAATGGTCATCCTGTAGATGCATGCTACAACGTGTTATCATATGATTGTTGAAATTTAATACACGGCATTACGTTTTATGAAACCAAATATGTACAATAATTCGTAAATTTCGACTATACGGTACTCAACGATACACAATATATCGAAAGGGAGAGAAATCTTACGACATGTAAGCACTTGTTAATAGTACAGTAACCTCCCTTTAAAACTTTTCACGTACATTCACTGAATGAAAATAATTGATGCTGTATTTGTTTTTAAAATTCGTTAAGTTTTCGCCAACCTTGCTTAGTGGTGAAAATTTGACGCACCAAAATCAAACCACTACGTTATTGAGGAAAGTGGCGAAAATATGGCCACACCAAAATTTCCCAAAGTACGGTATTCGACACATCGTTACTTCATTGTACATAGTGTACATGTGCATTTGTGCCATATTTAGTTAAATACTCAATGTCATATTTTGTGTATTTCATTAAAATCACAATTAATAAAACCTGCATATACTTTATCACCAATAAGACGAGGCCCACATGGAAGATTGGGTAACCAAATGTGGAGCTTTGTTAAAAATCAAATCTTGATTAATTTACTTACTTAATATGACCAATTTTTAAATTTTAACACTACAATGATGCTCAATAATACGTAAACAAGTTGAAGTTATAGGTGTACAAGTGTTGTATTATCAATGGTCGCGATGTACATGTCACTCTAATAGCAATTACTTAGCCTAACTGGAACACACGTTCACTATCTGAATAGTGACCAACTAACAAACGGCACTTCTGTCTGTCGTAACACAATGATACCGGCGAATATATCATGTCGTTACTGGAAACAAGTTCAACGATACTGTTGCCACCTCGATCAAACATAATGACATTGTTAGAGTGATGCCCTACTACAAGTACGATATCATCCTCTGTGACACATACAGCCTTTGCTTTATCCAGTCGCTGATCACGTAACTCACTGATAACATCACCATTCTTGTTGAATACGATCACCCTATCCTCCCATGCTGCAACATACACTTTGCTATCATCTTTACTCACCGCTATATGTTGAGGGTTGAACTTAGTGAATAGTTTACGACCCAGAGAATCAGTTTCTATTTTCTTCACTAAACTACCTGATAGAGAGTACACATATACAGCTTTATCTCCAGGTATCCACAACTGATTACTACAACACGCCATACCATTCTCTGCACATTTGAAATCAATTAAGGAAACCTTCCGTTGGTACTTGAGCGAGTTACTTACTGAAATGAAATGTACCGTATTATCTGTAAGTCGTACAGCTACTTCAGTAGGTGACACGGAACAAAGTCCGAATGGTGTATTTTTTAAATCCAACCATTCCTTTACTTTGAGTTGATCATCAATTCTCTTCAGTTTATTGTTGTTGAAGTCAGTCAGTAGAAGCGTTCCATCGGGAAGCTGACACATGTTGGTTATGCCACATTCCTGTTTGTCAGACTTTAATTTAACTTGTATATCTGTCCTAGATTTCACGGTGTACTTACTACGTTGTACTGATACTGGTTGGCTATCTCCTCGGATAATTTTCCCCATACGGTCTGACTTCTCAATAACATCACAGAGTGCAGCATTGGGTTCAAATTTCAGTGTCGGATGTTTCAATGCATTGGCCTTCCTCAGAAAGTTATTTGCATCTTTAAGGACAACTTGACCTAACTTCTCAGTGATAAACATTTGTTTACTATCTAGGTGAGATGTCAGGTCTGGCTTACTGTTGGCGGAGGAAACAATCAGTGCATCTAAGGTTGTAATATCGACACCAATGTCATTCTCCAACCTCTTCTTCTCTCTGTCAAGCTCAGCAATAATCTTCTGTTCAAGGGCATCTAGTTGTTTATTGAACTTCTTTCTCAATGTTTTGATTTCGTCTAGTAGACTGGCTTTCATTTTCTTTAGTTGCTTGATGTCGTTTGACTTTTCCAACTTTGTAGTATGTAGCTGCTGACTTACGCGGGTTATGTCGGTTACGAGTGATTGTAACTTAGACATGCTGGACTGATGCGCAACATCCGCAATATCTTTCACATCCGAACATGATCTGAAACATACATCAAACAACCATGTTCATTATCCATGATTGAATAACTGGTCCATGCATCTTTTGAAATATTTGTACTTTCAGTTTGTTTGGAAAATAACACACCAAAATAATACCTACATGAAGTATTAGAATGCACGTTTATCTATCAGTGATTCGATTTGCTATCTAATTCTGCAAACCAATTTACTTTCGCAAATACTAACATTCTCGTTTTGCCGATTGTCGGCATAATCACATGTACAAACTTTCGCGGTTTTAAGTCTTCGATGATAATCTTATTAATGTTTTGAGCACTCTTGCGGCTCTTTATACGCTTTGTGGATATGTACCATCCGCCAACTCCGCGAATTTAAATCGTTCGAAATAACTTCTTGGTTTACAGTAAAGTAACAAGGTTAATGGTCACATTGTACCTTCATATAAAATGCACATTGTTAACTTATTTAGAATACATGTACATTTGTTTAAGACGACCAGTCAAACATTCAACTGAATACTTATGTACTCATATATAATGTCGTTGTAAAGTGTAAGGTTTGTGGGGATGATCCACAGATCACAATCGAACTAATAGACGTAGAAAGTAAATGGTGTCACCCTTGTAGGCCCGAACCAATATACGTAGAAAGTAAATGGTGTCACCCTTGTAGGCCCGAACCAATAGACGTATAAAGTAAATGGTGTCACCCTTGTAGGCCCGAACCAATAGACGTAGAAAGTAAATGGTGTCACCCTTGTAGGCCAGAACCAATAGACGTTGAAAGTAAATGGTGTCACCCTTGTTGGCCCGAACTAGTAGACGTAGAAAGTAAATGGTGTCACCCTTGTAGGCCCGAACCAATAGACGTAGAAAGTAAATGGTGTCACCCTTGTAGGCCCGAACTAATAGACGTAGAAACTAAATGGTGTCACCCTTGTAGGGCCGAAAAATAATTCAAACATTCAAGGGTTAACTATCACTACCAGTTTGGTCTGTGTATGTCCGCCAAATGAATAAAGTCATCATGGAATTCGTCACCATATCAATTCAGATAATGATGTTTTATACAATATATTAGTACATACTCCTCATGACGTGTATACACTCATTAAATGGTATCAGTACATCAACACAGTACATAGCGATAAGTGCAAATAGTGCATTTAATATTGTTCCTACTTTGAAAAATGACAACATATATGACTTATTATGTTTAAACATCGTAATGTTTGTAGGTATTTAAGTTTTTATGTCTGGTATATCGTGCGTGTATATGGGTTGGTAATGTACAGCACAGACTTGCCAATTGGTCGGTCGGCTTGCTGAATGGTTTTCCGACAATAACTCCAGAACGGATGAACCTAGAATTCTACAATTTGAAGTGAATATTGTTCATCATCCATGGATGGCCCCGACTTAATTCAAGGGCATTGGCTTTAGAGGTCAAAATCACCGTGACCTTTGAGTACACACCAGTTGCTGTTGCACAACATAAGAAATATGGATTCTAAGGTAGTACAATTTTAAAAAAAGGTTGTTAATCATCATCTGTAGATTTCAACCAATTTTGAGGTGAATCGGTCATTGGTCAAGGTCGTGCTGACCTTAATAACAATTGATTTGTTTACTGTCGTGAGGTTTGTATGATTCACAAACCACTCTTGTTACGGTCTGTCATCGGGATTCTTTAGGTTTCGTTTTTTCTCGTGTTGTTATTGATGGACAATGTGTAGGTATCATTTGACACTTTGTGCGAAAAAACGTTTGTTTTGCACGTGTATTGTTCATACATTGAAAAGTTCACGTTCACTGTTTGTAGCGGGCAAATTATAATGATAGAATTATCGGGTATGGATGCTATACTACTCCCAAGAAGACATGCAAAAAATTATCATGATACCATGTTTAATAAAAAAGATATACGCACTCCAAGTTGGTGTACTTATAACATTTAACAAGTCTTGTATTATTGATTAAAAACAAAATATCCACTCCTTTGTTATTAATACTTATACATTTTATCAATGATACCTACCTATGTTCCTTGGCGATACATCGGCAACAGTACACCATATCATGTGTACCACAATGCATCTCGATATCCTGGTCCGGATGATAATGGCATTTAGCAACAACCGGAACTGGAATGGTGGTTGATGCAGCTGTTTTTGCTTGGCTCATTGAGGCAACGCTAACTAATTGATGTGATTTCATGTATCGGACGTGATAACGTCCGCACATGTTGCACAGAAATTGCTGACAGTTTTGACAAAATTCCGTCGCTTCCTGTATCCTACCATCGTCACGGCATTGAGAACAAGCGTGGTCAAAAAGCGCTTCCGATCCACCTTTCAGTGTCCTAGAGAGATCACCTTCTGCCATTGTCTGTAATGTAAGTTGATGTTGTAGTATGTTATTCCTTCAGTTTCGGAACAAGTTTAAGGGTTATAACAATACATGTATACTTACTACTTTTGGATTGCATTAGACATGTACACTATGTATACTGACAGTAGAATTAAACATGACAGTATAGAGTTCAGAGATGCACAACATATACAACATTATAATAGGCCCAATAACATATATGCGAATATTAGAAAATCGAAAAAAATCATGTTATATTTTCCTAACTCTCAGTGCATAAACTCATTTCAAAATGGTCAAACAACGGTCGTTTGACGGGTCTATGGTACAAATGTTGGAATATTGTGAGATATACTTATCAAAATGTCTGTGTATCTCAATACTCGAAACATATATATCAGTACACAAGATAGCCATTAATTGGAAATAGGATTGGCGTATTTTATCTTTTAAATACTTATCCATAGATAATGACCGCCTTTAAATAAATTGATAGAAAGAGACATAACATAAAGTGTTTGTTAAACACTGATCCTACCAGTCTGCATTCCATAAATAGTGATTGTGTTCAACACATGCATTGTAACGAGGATAATTGAGTTCCTTATACATGTGCTACTCAATTCTTGATTAACATCTCAATACCACTTATCGTGTTTGACACAAGCAAACCATCAAATGCATCCAGGTACATTCATTACACATATATTTCAGTTGAATATTCAGTAAAAAAGTTCCTGGATTTATTTTTGTATTTGCAAAATATTTAGTATTGTTAGAATAGTTTGGTTACACTTTATGATTGAACATATTCAGCTGCTGTAATCTAGTTTTGTCCGACATTTTTTTGTATTTTATTATCGTGCGATGGACATAACTCATCTGTTTATCGTTGGGCTATCGTAAGTTCAGTATTCTGTCCTACCCTACGAGCGAGGGAACGAATGCGCAATATTTCCTATCTTTGTATCGTGAACCCGTATATTCCCTATTTTTGTATCGTGAACCCGTATATTCCCTATCTTTGTATCGTTAACCCGTATACTCCATATCTTTGTATCGTGAACCCGTATATTCCCTATCTTTGTATCGTTAACCCGTATATTCCATATCTTTGTATCGATAACCCGTATATTTCCTATATTTGTATCGATAACCCGTATACTCCATATCTTTGTATCGATAACCCGTATATTCCCTTTCTTTGTATCGTTAACCCGTATATTCCCTATAATTGTATCGTGAACCCGTATATTCCCTATCTTTGTATCGTGAACCCGTATATTCCCTATCTTTGTATCATTAACCCTTATATTCCCTATCTTTGTATCGATAACCCGTATATTCCCTATATTTGTATCGTTAACCCGTATATTCACTATCTTTGTATCGTTATAGATCCGTATATTCCCTATCTTTGTATCATTATAGACCCGTATGTTCCCTATCTTTGTATCGTTAACCCGTTTATTCCCTATCTTTGTATCGTGAATCCGTATATTCCCTATCTTTGTATCGTGAATCCGTATATTCCCTATCTTTGTATCGTGAACCCGTATATTCCCTATATTTGTATCGTTAACCCGTATATTCCCTATCTTTGTATCGTTAACCCGTATATTCCCTATCTTTGTATCGTTAACCCTTATATTCCCTATCTTTGTATCGTAAACCCGTATATTCCCTATCATATTCCCTATCATTGTATCGTTGATCCGTATATTCCCTATCTTTGTATCGTTAACCCGTATATTCCCTACCATTGTATCGTGAACCCGTATATTCCCTATCTTTGTATCATTAACCCGTATATTCCCTATCCTTGTATCGTTAACCCGTATATTTCCTATCTTTGTATCGTGAACCCGTATATTCCCTATCATTGTATCGTTGATCCGTATATTCCCAATATTTGTATCGTTAACCCGTATATTCCCTATCTTTGTATCGTGAACCCGTATATTCCCTATCTTTGTATGATTAACCCGTATATTCCCTATCCTTGTATCGTTAACCCGTATTTTTCCTATCTTTGTATCGTGAACCCGTATATTCCCTATCTTTGTATCGTTAACCCGTATATTCCCTATCTTTGTATCGTGAACACGTATATTCCCTATCTTTGTATCGTTAACCCGTATATTCCCTATCTTTGTATCGTTATAGACCCCTATATTTCCTATCTTTGTATCGATAACCCGTATATTCCCTATCTTTGTATCGATAACCCGTATATTCCCTATATTTGTATCGTTATAGACCCGTATATTTCCTATCGTTGTATCGTGAACCCGTATATTCCCCATCTTTGTATCGTTAACCCGTATATTCCCTATCTTTGTATCGTTAACCCGTATATTCCCTATCTTCGTATCGTGAACCCGTATATTCCCTATCTTTGTATCGTGAACCTTTATATTCCCTATCTTTGTTCTTTGTATCGTTATAGACCCGTAGTACGTCCGTGGTATGATACTTGTGAACGCCCAACATAATTACCTATATCAGACATACGTCGGTAGATTTCGACATAGAATCTCATATGTCGTGCGATGAAGAAATACTTATGAGAGGGTTTAACGAATGCCAATGTGATTACATGGTACGATGAATCAATATAAAAACAACACGACAGTTATGGTGACATGGATTAATTAAGAGAAACTTAACAATAAACACTCGAAGCAAAGCATACTTCAAAGTCAATATCCAAAACAAGCTGTTCAGTTGAAATATACTTAGCAACTTTTCTAAGTCCACACTTATATTGTTGAAGATAATTTTGTCATAGTCGCTTGTAGTCATATGAAATTTGGAGATAAATTGCGTGTGTTATAGGCTTGTAGAATTGAACAACAAAAAGTCGAGTTCGATTAAAATGTATTGCATGAACACGCATATAACATAAGAACAAAAGAACGTAAAATTCGCAAATAGAGATTTTGATATGTTGGATGACCACCATGTAGTCGGACGTTTCTATAGACAACCAAGGACGCGAGTTAGAAGCAGCGAAAAGACTCATTGAACTTTACCGTCTGAACTCAAAGTTAGCATTCGTATTCGGCGTAGAGCGTTTTTACGTCATAACGTAACAATCAGCATAATACGACAAGCAAACTATACGTTTACCTTGAATTAAACACCCATAGACATTTACACGTTGAAAAGCAATCAGGCGTGGATGCTAAGATAATTATTCCTGATTTTCGACACAAAATGTTACGTACTGACGTCACTTAATATTTTCTGACATCATTTGACGCATAACTGTTATAACTAAATCATTTTAAAACTGTTTTTCATACACGATTAGTCATTGGACATAAAGTGATGGTATTTGAAACAAACTCCATGGATATATAAACGCGTGGCGTCATAAAAACATAAACTGCACGCCAATCTTGTGACGAACAAACCACGTGACTTACGACCAATTCGTTCCGTGGATTATGATGCATTTGTTGTACAAACTTCACATAAGAAATTTTGCCACTTCGCTGTATATAATAAGAAAGTTATGGATCAATGAAAATGAGGACTTATAAAAGTTGTTAAGTATATTTGTTATGGGCGTTCGCCGCAGTATAACTTATAACACTTTTATAAAAAACATTTACTCTCATTGACAGCTTTCCATTAGTTTATTAAACAGAACAGAGCAGAAAGTGTATTAAAGACAACGGATACATAGTGTAGAGTCTAACATAAAAATGTATATGCATTATATATAAACACTACATTCATAGAGATAAAAGAAAAAAGAAAATAAAGACATCCATGTATATAACATGATTACGAGGACAGAAACTACTACAGTCCAACCAGGGATACCTGACAATGACGTCATGTTGTGTTTACAATCAAATGACGTCAAAAACTAGCGCTGTTTTTTTCGCGGATTTTCTAATTTATTAACTTATATTGTCAAGTGTAATTGTATAACAAAAGTTCTGCTTTAGAAAATAAACAATTAAGATATATTTGCAACATTTCACAACCACTTCACGAATATTTTAGTGTAGTCTAGCCAGTTTAGCGACAGTTATTTCCCTTTTACTCTGTAAAGGTCGACAAACCAAAATGGCGATCAGTTGATTGTCTGTGTTATGTTGTAAGGTATAATGACGAGAAATGACGCTGATGTTGGTTTGATCTGGTTGATATCGAATTATAAAGCTCGTATTTGAAGGTAAGCATATCTTTTATTGTCTGTGATTGCTTTACTGTTGTGAATTATGGGTTTAAATTCGTTGATAACATTGACTTTGAAAGCGAAAGTTGACTTTAAAATGCTACAAAACAGTCTGTTTTTATGTGGATAAGTCCATTGTATACTCGATTCTTCATAGCATAGTGCAAATTTTATGCCTGCAGATAATGAGTTAACATGAGGATTGTTCTTGGCTGATTTTATGGATGCATTCATGTTTGTTGACATATCCCCCACCCACCTTACTTTGCTGAAGTTTGCACACATCAAGTCAAATGACTGTCATTTTTCAAACTCTTTGAATGCATATATCCAACTCATCAGTACATCCTGAAATTCAGTAATGTTCAAACACTACTGTTTACTAGTAAAAAAGGACTGGTTTAGACTGTCTGAACTGACAAGTAAATTCATTTGACACTTCAGCTACTGTAGGCTTTCATACCTACAAAAATGTATGCGGTTCAAATTCACTAGGCCAATTTCCTGCCGGCTAACTTAAGCGGGTTTAATTCAAGTGCGTACGGCTCATCCGGACTTAACCGCACACCCAAATAACTGCACATCTCTACAACAATGTAACAATTTGGTATACACATGCATCTAGTAGCTGTTCTACTTATAACTACAATGTAGTAGGCCTACTGAGTACTGGGAAATCCTTGATGCATCTAACAGTAAGATATGCCTGTTCTGTGGTTAGTATTAACAGTTTGACTACATGTAATAAAAGGCAAATTATACTTTAATAGTTATATTCTATATGAATAATGATCTTCATAAAATTAATTCTCATTTTCAGGATGTTCAATAATTGATCTTGAACAACATGTGTGGACAAACCATGAACATGTCAGTTATGTGGAGTTTACTGTGGGGAGGCTGAGTTTGGACAGAGACCTCTATCTCAGGTATACAACTGATCCAATTATTAAACTTCCATTTGTAAATCCTTCATATTACTTATTCCACTAATTATCTGTAGTGGTTACTGGACCAAGGATATGCATACCAGTTGTTATACTGTAGACCTGGCTGCTGATCATGAAGTGGTTGATCCACAGAACTATTTTAACATAATATACCATGATTATGACAGTAGCTGATATTATGCCAGTAATTTCAGTATCTGTTATCAATAATAATTTTCAAATGTCATTTTCTTCTTTAAATAGAATATAGGCTACTATAATACATATCTTCTATTATTCATCTATAAAAAAATGCTTGCAAGACTCTTTTTGAGCAGAGTCCATTAATTTGTAAAAGGCTGATGCTGCACAAATATATTAATTGATTGGTTTAATTATGAATTCTTTCAATAGTATTGGCATTTGATTGCAATATGCCCAATATTTGAGTTGCTTTCATTTTATCAGGACTATTAATTAATGGATATGATACCCAGCATAAACTGTGTAGCAGTACTTTGCACTTTAATGCATAATATTAGGACATTAAATAAAAAAAATCTTATAATTTCTTTTCAGAAAAATTGATACAGAGACCATATAGCAAAGAAGTAAAGATTAGAAACATTCCAGATGATTATTATAACTCAATCAGTCAGTTTTGGAAATCAACAAGTCATGACTGGAAGTTAATTCTACCTGAATTGTCATACATGATGAAAATCATGTACATACATGTAACTAACATCTGAATAACTGTAATTGTTAAAGAAACTACATGTATTTTAACAAGTGTAACAATATAACTTATTTTCTAAACGTTTAATTATATTCTGTCAAGTGAAGCATGTTCCAGTTATGAGTTTAGATGTGTATATCATACATGTATATGATGTAATAGCCTTGCATTGGTATCTTATCTGTCTATGCAAATGTTGATGTTATTTCATGTATTGTCTATTGATTATATGAATTAAGGCATTTTATATTTGTTTCTGCTGCTACTACTGGTTAAAAAAGCCTTGTATTATTCTGATGTTACTGAACTGTAGTTTTGTTGCTATACAATAGTTTGTCATTGAAATGGGATAAGAAAACAATTCAGAGAGCATTTCAGTACAAAAAACACATGAAACGGTCTGTTATACTTTTGCGGTTGCTATGCAAAATGTTCTATTCCACCAGTTGTCAAGGACATTTGCATGATTGGAAATGCATGATAATTTTAAACAGTACTGTTATGATAAGATGATGTGTAGTTCAGCTTGAATATCACTTGTATATAGTGTATACCATGTTTGAATGTTGTTCTCTAAAACATTTATATATAGAAGGTAATTTGTGATCCAGCTTTCTTTGAAAATGCATCAAAAGCTTCATAATTAAACATGTAAATCTACAATTCAAATGCATTATACTGTCAAAAGTATTAATTTTAATATTGTACTAACTTGACCTTAGAATTTTTTTTTAACTTTATACCTGTAGATTCAATGTATTTTGATATTTTTGGTCAAAATTTAGTTTCTATCCGTTGCTAGGCAACCAAAATGTCATTATTTACTAGCAGATGTTAAATATTCCAACTTGTTGTTAAAATAATAAAATATAATAAAATGATAACATGTCTTGTGTGTTTATTGCTGTACTATAGCTACACTGTTTTAATGTCTTCTTATTGTATTTGGCATGGAAAAGTCATAATTTTGCACTAAGGCAGTGTTACTTAGTTACAGCATTTTATTTCATTATAATGTAAATAATTCAAGATAACAATGTGAGCTTATCAGAATCTTCATATTTTATAATTTACTACAAAGAAATGAGTGTATTTCATCTGAGAATCTTATTTACAGCCACATGTATAGTTATTGAAGTACTGTTGCCATGGTAACTATTATAATATGCAAAATATTTCCATAGTAATCATGTTTTAAAAAGAATGTTGTTGTTCAAGCAATAAATGAACTTGTTGATGTTACATGGCATACATTTAACAAAGAAAAAGCAGAAGATCTTGGATTTTCCTTTTGAAGGATTTATAGGTTTTGTACAGCCGTTTCACCTTTTTAATTGTGTTTTCGGCATCAAGTGCACGTGAAGAAAATGCTGTAAAACCGAAAATAATCACCGGAATCATCTGAAATTTTGAGAATTTAGCAGAACTTTTTACGCTTATTTTTATTTTATTTTTTTGCAATCGCATATTAAGTATGTGTACAGAATGCTGCTTGAGTAAATAAAAACACCTTTGCTTTTCACTCATGTTCAAATGGCTTTATTTAATAGCCAAGAACAAGTTTTAAATGATAATAGGGAGTCTTTGAATAATTAAGAGAAGCCAACAGCTATCCCATACACGTTTTAAATTACCTGTACAAGAATTCCACGGGTCTACTCTTAATATTAATAAGACAAAATATTTTATTTTTCAAAATATATATCTTATCAAATTATCCAAGGGTAATACAAGAAAAAAGTTATATATTTATGGCTATCGCCAGCTTTGAACTTAGATTGCTTGGGTGAGAGTCAACAAACACATCCACAGAACCATGCATTGCTTAAAATATGTGAATTGGTAAGGACATACTTCTATATAGTATGATCTTCAATCTTTTTGGGGATATACCCTGCTTATTTATAGAATGTTTACGAAATGACGTCACTGTCAAAAATCGTTGGTCGGATAGTAGTGAAATTCTATTACATTAATTTCTTACTATAAAAGCCTTATATTTATATAAATTAAAGGGAGCTTTATGAAAACAGACTTATTGCTATGTGGATGCAATTTAATTAACTGAGAAACGCTTGGTCTATGGAAATAATACTTATAGGATATAAATAGGATATTAGTAGATTTCTGTACACACCATATAAGAATACGCTTTAGTAACAGATTGATGGACTTGGCAGGAAATTCATCGGTATACATGAACATACAGGCGATTTTATATACATGAGTAAAGCATAACTTATGGTCTAGATTTATAAAGTTGGGAATCCGATGAAACAGTTTAAATATCAAAAACTCTATTTATTACTGAGTTAAGTCTAGAGTTAAATACTGTAATTAATTGAACAATTCATCGGTGTAACACAAGGTGCATTCTTGTTCCCATTTTTTGTCAAGCCCGCATGCGGTGAGTGATACATTATAACTAGTCACCACATTGGTGTAAGTATGTTCGTCCGTCCATTTTTGTCCGCACCATAACCTTGCAATGCTTTGACCAAGCTTGCTTATATTTGGTATGCGTGTTCACCTCAATCAGGCGGAACGTCCTCTGTGAGCACCAGCTACCTATTTCAACGGTCAATATCACAGTTGGAGGAAATGTCAGATGTCATATTCATGCTTGTCCAGAACTATCTTTCTTGTATTTGGCATGAATGTTCCTTTCATACATTTGACATATAGTTGGTTGAGATACATGACCAATATTCTGATTGATCATGCTAACATTGCGACTTCTAGTGACTATACAAGGTTTTCCCATGATTTGACACAGTGACCTAGTTTGTTTTACCTCGGAAGCACCAATATCTGATTCGACCTAGATTGTCTTGTGATGATCAATGTTATAAAGTTTCATAAATATTAGACACAAATTGCGACATCTAGTGAATACACAAGGGTTTTCTATGATTTAGCCCAGTGATTTTGCTGTTTTACCCTGATTTACCCAATATCGAACTTGACCTAGGTTTTGTTGAGATGGTCATTGTGACCAAGTTTCAGAAGGATTATGAGATCTCTAAGCACGACAAAATAATCAAATACTAAACACGTCCCAATATATTTTCATCAGGGACAACACCACCTCGTTGTGATCATTGAAGATGCACTAATCAATCGAAACACCAGCTCTCTGAACCCAAGGCAGTGGAATGTAAGTGTATACATTTAATATTTACATTTAATATTATGAATTATGTGAATGCCTATCTTTCATTTGATGTTCCTTTAAACTTCCCAGCCAATACTGTATATTTATGGTATGTTTGAAATTGAAATGCCAATATATAGTACCTTGATCCTGCTTACCCGGTGAGCGTTGATAATAAATACTCGATATTCATTCAAAATATATTTTCAGTCCGCCCCAGTTTTGTTATCTTTACAGCAAATATTCCCTAATAAATCAAGCCGAATTGTCGGTTTTTGTTCCAGATTTACGACAAAGGTATTTCATCCTTCCACTAGGACTTTATTCTACCAAATTTACCCAGTAGTGTAAGCTTTATTAGGTTATGTCAGCTTTAAAGGGTCATGTGGTCCAAGATAATGGGACTACTTTCGACCTCCACTTCAACCATGTCATTCACTGTTGACTACGAACCTTGCATACTTAATTATTGGAGCCGAGCCGGGTATACGTTATCATAATTACGTCGTAGGCTTATTTCAATCTATTTATACAGTCTAAGAATCTATTTGACAAGGGTAACATTCTCGTCCTTCACTTTAAAAACGGGAATTAGCTGTGCGGCGTCATCACAATACCGGATTTCTAGGATGCCATATTGATTCATTTTGACGAGAAGCGATTTTGAAACACAAAATACTCTTACAGACAGTGAATGCTTTGATACAGGTTTGTGTTCATTGATCATATTTGAATTGAAGCGCCTTATCAAATTATCGTTCAGATTTTCAGATTCGGCCTTTAAATACGGAACTAGAGTTTAGTTCGAGCCCTCGTCAAGCCAATGGTTCAACACCGTTACGCAAGGGTTTTTGTTCGTATTTTAAAGTTTTAAGACTTGTTTTTTAATGAATAAAATCATGTATTGTGTTTAAAACATGTATCAGGATAAATATAACACTAGGATTAGTGTCGTAAAAACTTGAATTTATTGGATTCGTCTCCGGAAGGCTCATACGGCTCAGCAAGCGTCGCCGTATAAACCTTCCTACAACTCATCTAATAAAACCAAGAGTGCATCTAGAAACGCAACACTAGGGTTACTGTCAACATATACTGAGTACATCTAGAAACACAACACTGGGGTAACTGCCAATATATACTTCCTTTCAATTAAGACCGTAATTGAATTGTCTCCCTTTGATGACGTCATACAAGCCGATTACCGTCAGCGTGTAAAGGAAATAAAAATGTGTCAACTTATAACCGCTGTAAATCACGTTTTACTCTGTCCATTTTTAAAAAATGTACACTTACAAAAACTAGATCATATAGACTTTTTACTTATGTAGCTTTTGATATTGTATTTTCAATAATAAAACATTAAAAGCCTTGTTTTTCGAACCGGAAATTCAAGAGCGATAAAATGTAAAAATAAAGAACTGAATTCAAGACTCAACAGTTGGCATTTAACTCACTCTATATGTTTATTTTTTGTAGTTAAAGAACTAGGTAGACTAAGTTTTCCAACAATTATGTTGCAGAAAAGATATTTTAAAAGTTTGAAAAGAGAGCCATGCTGTTCGAAACTAAATACCATGCATCACGCGCAAACAATCCACTCATTGAAACCTGACTTACTATATACAAGCATAAAGAAATTGTGTGTTTCAATAGTTCATCACACATCATAAAAGTATCATAAATGTGTTGTTTACCTTTTAACTGCAATCAAAGAAAGTAAGGAATCATCGGAAAAGTTCATATGACCAGACGAATAACTTAAAATCAGAATCAATTTTATGCAATATTTTGTTATATTTAGGGAAAAATTAATTGTTTGGACATACAATGTAGTCTGTTTCAAATCTTACTCTTGCATTATGAAACCTTTGTTCATTAAATTCATATAAATGAAAAGAGTAATTTATTTATTTTAAATGGTGTCTACGTATAAAAACATTGCAATAAAATATATTTGAAACATCAAAATTAGCATTGAAGCACAAGTTATACTGGTACATGTCCATTAATGTACACTTTTTGTTCGGACACGGACTTAGAGAGACCTCCGTGGTTTGGATAACTACAATTTATACCTGTATAAAAGTAGCCCAAACGTTGATATTAAAGTTTCCATCAATGTCCATCATTTAAAGTAAAACACTGATCAATATTACTGTATATTAAGATGACAGATGGTGACAACCTAGTACTGATTGGTTGTATATTAGTACCCTGCTGTGAAACTAATTACAGTATGGTCATTGTGTCTTATCTTGATAATAGGGGATCTATGTTGTTTATTGTAAATCATTATATGATTATACAGCACAATATTGACCTAGATTTTATTGATGCGTTAGGGTTTTAACACATTATCTTCGGACAAGATTTTATTTATGCATTAGGGTTTTAACACCTTATTTTCTGAAGTGTCTGTCTCATTTTAATTTGTTACGTTTATCCCATCAATCGAATGCAGTTTAAGTCACTTTTTGTGAATTAATATTTATATTCTTATATTAAAACAAAATATTGATAATTGTGATGTTAGTTTGAAGTGCAGTTGTATATAAATAATATATTTTGTTTTAATTTATAATGATCAACTTATAACATAGTCGTCATTTATATAGCTTTGTTAGCCGAAATGGCACGTTCGTAACCAGGACCATTCCAATAAATTGTTGTGGTTATAATATACGTGTAGTTTTATTACAATCCACAATAAACAACACACAACGTCAATTATATTGGTAAAAAGAAATGAGACACAGCAATGATTCATTAGTGCAGGGATTCTATATAAATATAGAAGATCCTGATTAGTGTTAATTTGGTCTATTGCATGGTGTAGTATTGCAAGAACCAGGTGAAAATACTTGTGTTTCATATTCCCGGGAAAATAAAAAAAATATCAAAGTACAAAATTAATGTACACTGCATCCTGGCACTAACGCTCAATTCAATTTACGAAAGGTGCATGACAATCAACCGAATTACAAAACAACATTAATACAACTGTAGATCTATTTGGAAATTAACGCCCGATAATTGACCATTTTTGATGGACAAAAATCCGAGAAATCACACTTTTCCTCCACATCCAAAACATATAACGTAAATATACATACATTGTTAGTACATTATAAACATCTTTTTTGAAAAAACAGAGCTACAAACACGTTCTTAACGAAATAAATGCAATTAAGTTGATTAAATAATCCTTTCGCTACTGCTTGTGTAATGTCGTTTATTTGTAGAGCCCACGCTTTACGTCACATCCGGTTTACGGGAGGTAACTCTGTACGTACGATTATCGCTTAAATGAAAGGGTCTATACTGAGGACATCTAGAAACACAACACTGGGGTTACCGTCAACATATACTGAGTACATCTAGAAATGCAACAATGGGGTAACTGTCAACATATACTGAGTACATCTAGAAACAAAACACTGGGGTTAGTGTCAACATAAAGTGAATACATCTAGAACCACAACACTTGGGTTACTGTCAACATATACTGAGTACATCTAGAAACACAACACTGGGGTAACTGTCAACATATACTGAGTACATCTAGAAACACATCACTCGGGTTACTGTCAACATATACTGAGTACATATAGAAACGCAACACTGGGTTTTCTGTCAACATATACTAAGTACAACTAGAAACACAACAGTAGGTTTTCTGTCAACATATACTAAGTACATCTAGAAACGCAACACTGTGGTCACTGTCAACATATACTGAGTACATCTAGAAACACAACACTGGGGTTACTGTCAACATATACTGAGTACATCTAGAAACACAACACTTGGGTTATTGTCAACATATACTGAGTGCACCTAGAAACGCAACACTGGGGTTACTGTCAACATATAGTGAATACATCTAGAAACGCAACACTAGGGTAACTGTCAACCTATTTGGTAGCCAAGTGTCTATACCATGTGGTTTGTGATGTAGTTATTGTCCAACAATGCAAGATAACATTTGGCACAAAGACATCAGCAAAATCAGGACGGTATAATAGAAGTCAGCATTAAAAATAAGGTAAGACACAGTACATGACAGAACGAGAAAAGCAAATGTATAGGTCCCGGTTGTCATAAAGCTAAATGACATAAAGTTTCATACAGTGTGACACAATCGTGACACCAAGTGTCCAAATAACGGCTTGATTTGACCTAGTGCCAATAACTGGAATACCTAGGTTCTGCTATCTGAAGTTATACAAAACTGACTGAAACCGTTAATATTTTGTTCGTTGACATTATTTTATTGCGAGTCCTGGCCGTTTATGTCGAGAGTGAATACGGGCAAAAAGTTGTTCTCTTTCGCACACAAATATTCAGCGACATGGATATTATTCATACTCGGCACGCACGTTGATGTCTCATGTAAAAAGGTCAAGAATAACATAAGTACGGTTAATTTTAATTGTATTTTTGAACGATTTTTCTTGCATCATTCGAAGACAAGTATTACGTACCATACCACGTAGTATTTCCGTAAAGGTTATTATTACAGAATAATTACAAGCATAAAATAAAGCATTGCCCTACCTGAATATTTCCAAATTTTTGCCTCAGCGACCTTTTACGATGTCCTATATAATGGCGTATTGCTTCAATTTCTCAACCGATTTAATATTATCTACCTTAAGATATATAATCTTCATACACTCATGTTAGTGATGAAGGACAATTGTTTGGGTTTAATATTAATAACGATGAGAAAAACATGCATATATGAACCTACTTACATTTCTTATCTGTACTGTACAAATAAAGGAATGTTACCCTGTAAAATAACCAGTCAAAACCTTTGTGAAAGCGCAGTCAAATAATATTATAAACTTAAAAATACATACTTTCAAAAAAAGGTATTTCACTGCAAGTTTGTTCATTCTTTGGTATACCAATTTTTTAAAAGGGCAGATAATTCGTATGTTAAAACTGTAAAGTTCATTAATGGACAATGCTTTAATAATTGTTTTAATTAACTAAGTAATATTTAAGAATGTTTTATAACCATTACTATTATGACGTCATAATTCATGATTTCATAACAACTAATGTGTACTGATGATAACTTGAAATATAGTCGAAATATCGGAAACTACTGGAGTTTCTTTTGTATTCTTCAATAATAAATACATGAACCTTGTTATCTGTACAGCTTCAGCATTACATTATTCTGAGTTTGCATTTATTCCTGAAGAATATAGACTTATACATGCAGTAGAACACGAATTAAAACTGTAAGCACCTTATATTAGGCACTATTTAAAAAAAAATAGAATAATAGCGAAATCTCAATACAACGGGTGCGAAACGCTGATTAATCTTGTTACCTCCCCTGTTTTTAGCATTCCTGAAATCAATTAAAGTGCAATGAAAATAAACTAGCCGAGCAAGTGTCATGAAATTATACATGAAACTTCAATATTTGTCACTCTACTTGTTGCATGCATGAAAACAGTATGTTGTTCAACGATTTTTCATGTATAACTCAAAAACGAAATTTTACACATTTTAAAATATTATTTAAAAAATCTAATAACTTGCATTTTTGTAGTTTTACATAAAATGTACTGTTTGATTCCTTATATACGAAATTGCATGTATAACAAATTTTAAGAGGATTAAAGCAAAACTTTTGCTGTAAATTACAATTATCAGTTTTTAGGGGTTGTCCCAAAAAATCGAAGAATATCTCAAAAACTAGCCGAGCAAAACTGTTGGGATTTTCCGTAAATGTGTTCTTTATGAACATAACAGGTTTTATATACGTTGTACATAAAATTCCAACACCGGTGAATCACCTTAAGCAATATTATTATTATGTGATCAATGAGAGTAACCAATACATGGCTATGGAACGCCTTAACTGTCTAATATTAGCAAACAGTTTGATATTTGGTCAATATCGCTGAACATAAATGCATGCGACCACTATATAATGGCAAAATCTTTATCTATAAATATAAAAGATGAATATATTATGACAAAACATTAATATTGTATGTTAATGAATGAGCCCTGTTATATGTTCGAGGGCAGTCGTATTTGCCTGAGGCCGCTATAGGCCGAGGGACAATATGTCTGTCCCGAGGACAAATGACAGGGTTAATATCAAATAACCCATTTATTGACAATTATATTAAATTTAAGTAAGTATCAATTATTTTTAAATTTTCTTCGCATGTAACGTTAGCACATTAAACTAGACCGACATAAAAAACTGCGAAAAAATGTGAAAAATATTTTATTTTAGTTTGTTGCATCCCGGGCCGATAATTGATATAGATGTTTTGCTCTGATATAGTGGAAGCATGTCTTTTATAAGACTAGGTCAATGATGAGTTAAAGGGCTAATAATTGATAAATGTTTAATACATAAAGATATAACTTCTTTACATGTAGATAAAACATTTATATAAAGGCATATTTTTTATACGTAGAAAAAAACATTTTTTATATTTATATATAAAGATTTTGCTATTATATAGTGGTCGCATGCATTTATGTTCAGCGATATCGACATTATATCGAACTGTTTGCTAGTATAAGACAGTTAAGGCGTTCCATACATGACACAAGAGTAGGCGTTTAACCAGGTATATTCAAATACCAAGACCGAAAAATGAGAGATTCCGTCACGGTTAGAAAAACATGGTTTATCTATAGTTTACTTCTTTGTAATAACTTGACCAGATAAAACTGAGACTCCTTGTATAATAAGTAAAACGTCCGGTGATAACGGTATATAATAAGTTAGCATACAAATCGAATATAACACAGACGGACAAGTTTTACATAGTTTTATGAGTGTCAGTTTAATCTGGTCAAGCTATACAAACACACTTGTCGATATATTGTGTATACAATAAAGTTATCAATTCCTGACTTGGTGGGTATTTTTGCTTGGCCTAAATAGTATTGGATATATCAAAATAACGATATATACCAAACTTTGTATGTTTATCACAGCAAAGGGTTTAATCCAACATTTTTTCTGCTGGTTGATAGGTCAGCTACAGTAAGCTGTAATCTAAATAATCGATTTCCACGTAAATGATTTTTTATTCCGCCCCAGTTTTGTTATCTTCACAGCAAAGATCCCCTAAAAAATCAAGACAAATAATCGTCTTGATAAAGAAGCGATCATATTGACATTACCGGCTATATTTGATCTAGATTAACGATATAAGTTATTGTCAAATGTCTGCAGGACTTCAAACAATCTAAATGATCTAAACGGAACATGGATGTTTGCTAAATATACTGAGTACATCTAAAACTAAAAACGCAACACTGGGGATACTGTCACCATAGTTCAAAGTCGTTATGATTGACAATTAAACTGAATTTACTACATGGCATTTAATTCCAATCTAAAATACACCTGTGACATATTATCACATGGTGTTCCCGGTGAATCTAACAGTGTATGTTTGTATTGTCCGGGTAAAAAATAACGGAACACAAATTCAGAATCGTTGTTCCATCTCGATAAATTATATATGCATGACGCCCAACAAGATATTTAGCAGTATATGAATCAGTAGTGAGTATGTTGTGTGATTTATATCACAAGGGTAGTTAAATGCGTCTAGTGTGGTTGACACTCATGTCTTCAACCGCTGGCTGGTATCTAGCGAAAAGAGATCCGTGTTCGTAAGCCTCACCTACCAGTACATACAATGTAGCCTATACACTACAAATGCTCGCACAGTGCCTCCAGGTGGCAACGCACGGTTACTGGTTACACACGTTTCCAGACTAAACTGCTGTGGTATAAAGGAGCAGCAAGGGTCCTAGAGGTGTAGTGTGTAGGCCCACCGGCGCGTGGACATGCCCTGGCTATCACCAACCTTGCCCACGATATGGAAGTATAGCCGACTAGATGAGAGCCGTTAGCCCTGATAGGCAACCCATCGTGGAGAAGACAAACTCTGAGGTACAAATCCGGGAGATTATGACTCGTGAGCCTTGATTGGCAACTATTTTAGAGGAAGGAAACCTTGTACACAATTGACCCGTTTCTCAGGTTGGGGGTTATCTCCAGGCTAACAGCATTGCATAGTAAAAACAAGTTTGTTACGGAAACACCAATAAATAAAAAACCTAGCATAAACGCCTTCAAGCCGGTATGACTGCCCTACATGCCAAAATATCGACACATTACAAAAAATAAATGTTATACAGTTTGTACACATATGACCGAACGAAAACAAAATATACACAAGTGACAAGTTGCGGTTATCAAAAAGGTAATTGACCTAAAGTTTCATAAAAATATGCCACAATCGCGATACCCAGTCGAATGAAGGGTTTGATTTGACGTAGTGCCAATGACTGGACTAAGTAGGTTTTGCTATCTGAGGTCCTATAAAGCTTACTTAAAATGTTACTACTTTGTTCATATGTTCTAACGCGATTCCGGGACGTTCATATCGAGAATGAATACAGTAACAAAAGTTTACCTTTTCGCATACAAATATTGAGTGACAATGATATTATTCATATTCGGCATGAGCGTTGATGTCTCATGTTAATAGGTCAAGAATAACATAATTGCGTCAATTTTAAATTCATGTTTGAACGGATTTTCTTGCATCATTCGAAGACAATTATTACCTCCCATACCACGTGGTATTTTCCATAATGTATCATATTACAGTATAATTCCGAGCATAAAATAAAACACAATGTGCCATACCTGAATATTTCCCACAATTTTCCTGATCAACCTTATACGCTGTCCTCTAATACCGGTGTACTGTGTCTTGTTTCGATTCCCAACCGATTCAATCACACCAACCTTAAGATATCTAATATTTCTTCACTCATGTTAGAGGTGAAGGGATTTTGTTTGAGCTTAATATTGGTAACGTTGATAAAACATGCGTACATCAACCTACATACATTTCTTATCTGTGAGAATAAAATCAATGCACAAAACAAACACGTTTAAGCCCTTCATATTTATCTCTTGGTGAAAATTTAAGTCATTAATCACTGTACACTTAACCGCTTTAGAAACGCAACGTCTTTGAGGATTGTAGGTCTTGTATCGATTGTTAATTTTTATTTTGGTGCATGATAAATCAATAAATGGAACGATAGTCTTATGCCTGGTACGATTTTTCACGAAGAAAAATTTCAATTTAATCCATTACTCCATATTAACGTCATGTTGATGATCTTCATGTGACGCCAGAACGGATCCACTGGGTGTGACGATACCCAACCCGAAATACAAAAAAGGATTGAAGTTTGTTGCATACGTTGCCACTCTTTTAGGATACAGAACATCCTTGTGCTATATACGTACTTTAAACTGATATGTGACGTTTGTTGGTGGCAAACACGTTTAATTATTGTCTTTTGACGATATTACGACTTGCGGAGTGTTTTTCAAGAATTACTTTAATCTACGATTGTCTGTGCGAGATAAACTGACGAGAAAAGCATGTTAACACGGTGGCACCATACACCACTTCAGGTCAACAAACTGTTATACCTACACCTTGAAGTCAATGAAGCGTACGATATAATATACAGTCAGTAACATTTTAATTACAGTTTATTGTGGTCCATTTTGAAAATATCTTCATTGTTTCTGTTTTCTTATGTACCTTGACATATTTCTTTATCGACTTCCGGTTATAGGATTAAGATGCCATATACATAGGAAAGGTTCAATCGTAACCACCGGACATAATGCAGCATGCATATATTGTATGCTAGAACTCTTATTGACAGCCCATGTTACGACTGTGGAGATCACTGCATTTTTTCTGATGAAGCTAAACTTGAAGGCTCCGATGGCCGCCAAGAAGGGCACAATCAACCAGAAGCTTCCAAGCGTTTAGGGAGTTACGTATTTTCCTTATAAATATGTATAATAACATTCAAATATCCAATATTTTCATAAAGGTGTATGTTTTGTACAGCAGATTGCAACTTTCCAATAAATAACAATTTTTTCGGTCACTACGTTTCGAGGTTCGGTTAAGTGACTTCTCAAACTTCAGTACAATAAAATTTGCACATACGATACTTCGTGTATTGAATTCACATGCTGCCAAATTTCAATAAAATGGAAGCACCTTAACTGACTAAAATATTTCAGAAACCCACTATTGCGTTTTTAAAGCGGTTAAGTGTATTTCATACTGTACTGTATACTAGTATTTTACGTATTTTACGAGTCATTATCATAGACGCAGTTTGGGTCGTTTTCTTTATGTATACAGAATGTATATGTACATGTAGTCTAAGAAACAAAGGCACAGTGTTGCAATCGTGAGAACCTTTTTGAATTATGTGACATGGAACGTATTATTAGCCTAGTGTCGGGTTCCGACAGGTGGCATAAGCAGTCAAAAATATATTTCTTTAAAACATCCACCAGGAAATAGGCTCTTAAGTAGCTTCGTGTGATGTTGATCGTAAATATGTATGATTCTTATAAGTTAGTAGTGCTTACGACCTTCTCGTTCTAACGCCCGCGATATCTGCTTCCTTGTTTGTGGTTGTGGTATTGTACACATATATAATGGTTTTCTCGTTGATGATACAGTTGATTGTTTGTTTTTATTTGATTTTAATAAGCATATGTATTTATGGTTTTCAATTGGAGTGGAATACATTTACTGTATCGTAAAAAACATATTTTGAACCATATTGTTCGATATAAATGCATACATGACTCGTGGAGAGCTTCTGTTATCATCATGCTGTTCAATGTGAGATATTATTCGTCTTATACAGATTGAGTCAAACTGGTACTGCGGGTATATACTGGTATAGTCCTACCATCTGGATAGTACAGTTTTGATAGTTTGCTAAAGTATCCACAAGGTGATATGGGTTGCGGCTGCGTATCCAGTTTGAGCAGTTGATGGTAGTTCATAACACAAATTAAGAGCGCAGTCGTTAGTTGTTAGACATGCGCATTGGAAGAGGTAAATCGAAGGTTCGAATCCCGATAGAAGCCGGTATAAAACTGATTTGGTCTGTCAGTTTTCAGTGTGCTAAACTGTCAACCAAGTGATCTTGGTTGAATATCCCGTTTGACAGTTGATATTTGAACTTTATGACATAAGTTCAGACCGCATTTCTCATCTGCGAAATAGGCTTGACTTTTGTTGCTAACATTGCAATAGATATAGAGGATCTATCACGAGTTGTCAATTGACATAAATTTATATTAAACGAGTTTTGGAAATTTTATTATGCGAGCCTTTGGCACTTTAATTTGCGTAACCATAGTATTAATGATTTCTCATTAATGCCAGTTGAAGTAGTTAATCAACGAACTGACCGATTGTGTAAAGAGACATTTTGGATTCATAAATTACAAACACTACCTCCAAACGGACTGAATCCGAAAGTATTGTTTAATGTATAATCAGTGATTTTGTTGTTCAATACCATACGTTTATTCCGATTAATGTTTTTTTATACATATACTTCTATAGAAATTAATGTATTTTAATTCGTATATTATTGAACTCGAACTTAATTAATTTGTTACATTGTATGTTTTTTTCCGCAATTATGCGACGTCATGCTACGTTAACGTCATGACGTCACATCCGTTGTTTTGTTATTGTTATTCTGAAGAAGGCTTCGGCCGAAACGTAAATTTAATACAATACTTACAATGTAGATCTACGTGTTGTTGTTGAATTGCTAATTATTATTTTTGATTGTTAAGAACATTCACCGGCCATATATATGTTGTGTTTAAGGGTCAAAGGTCACCTGCAGATACACACCAATCAGAGGCAATATACCAACTTCCACCTGCGCATGCGCGCACCTGTATACTTCCTCTTTGCAACTCGGAACATATCTAGAAAGACGTAAAAAATCACCTCTTTTGTCTAGGTATGTCCTATTTACCACATATGGTTGCTCAAATGTAGCCATTTATTAATACTACAAATGTGTAAATACCCTTCGTGGAAGTGTTAATATATTCTGTAAGTCTGTGTAATGGGGTTGCCTTCAAAGTAACGACCTACCTGAATGTAGAGATACATTCTAGTATCTAGTTGGTGTCGCTTTATACGTTGCAGTTATGGGCTGATGAAGATGTTTATTCCGTAGTATTTGTCTGTTACGTGTCCAAAGTATTACATTAGAATATGAATAACACTTCTCTATATTAAGGAAACTAACGTTGGTAAAATTATGACAATGAACTCAAACTTGAATGATTTATGTACATCGTTGTTATCCACATGTTGTGAAAGAAAACAAACATCGTTATATATATATATTACAGTAATTGTTTGTATTAAAGTACATGCGATAAAACAAACTAAATATGTATTGTACAAAACTGTAGATACATTATATTAGCCAGTCGCTTTCGTTGTGGCAAGCTGGGGGGTAAAGATGCTTATTTCTCCGTTGTAGACAGACATATCGATGGCTTAGAACAAGAAAATCGTAACTACAAAATCTATATTTTGAGAAAACACGGAAAAACTTTCTGACATTTATTCTTTACTTATGGTTAAACAAACTTTTACAACTTCATTTTGGTCAACATGACTAGTTCAGATTTTTATGAAAATGGGCTCATAAGAAGCGCCGTGTAATGCTTATTCTAAATATGTATGAATCTTTAAAGGTCGTAAGTGGCACTTACGATCTTCTAATTCTAAGCCATCGATATATGTGTCAGTGTTGCACAGAGAGCTGGTTGGTTATCTTACTGCTTTGTATTTTGTTTTTGGAGAATGTGACTTTGTTCCTGAGTTAACCTATAATCCAACAGTCTGTCTTAGGTGTGGCTATCTTTGTCATTCGCCATCGCATAGACACTCATGCAAGATGAAAGGCATACACTACCGAAACGACATCATTGCCTAGCCACACATACAAGAGTCAATCATGAACTATAGAAACGACGTCATTGCATAGGCACACATACAAGACTCAAGCATAAACTATATAAATGGGTCATTGCCTAGCCACACACGCAAGAGTCAATGATAAACAACAAAAACGACAGCATTGCCTAGCCGCACACACAAGAGTCAATCAAAAACTACAAAAAAGACAACATTGCCTAGCCGCACACGCAAGAGTCAAGCATTAAACAAACCATCCACATCACCAGTAATGGATGATTCAGGCATATAAATAACACACTGTGTACTTTGGATTTCGTGTAAAAATAAACATTTATAATCAATGACGTATACATGTAAACTGAAGTGTAAAAGGTGGTTACCTTTTTACAGACCGATTGACACATATTCTTCAAGCGTGTAAAATCATATTACACTGTACTCTATCTACTTATATAGGAGAGCATTACAATATTGTTTTATAAATAAATATTTAAGCTCATGACTGGAATTTGTTGTTGAATTTATACACCTAGGCCAACATCGAGCGAGAAAAGCAAGTGATTTTATCTTTTGAAAGCGATAGATGGAAGTGTTGTACCGTGTAGAAAGTTACTAACATCGAATGTTTCTTTGCGTTCCGAGATTATGCGGACTATTCGAAGTTTTATTTAGCGATAACAACGATGTTTTATCCTGTTTAATCATGTCTGTATTTCCGTGATACGATATGTGCTTTATCAGTTTTTTATCAGTCTTTAACTACAACCACGCATGGTGATCATTAATACATGGTAACATAAATAATTTTCATAACTTTGTCAGATTTAATGATAGAGTAATGGTTTTA
Organism: Spisula subtruncata; assembly: GCA_963678985.1. Classification (NCBI taxonomy): domain Eukaryota; kingdom Metazoa; phylum Mollusca; class Bivalvia; order Venerida; family Mactridae; genus Spisula; species Spisula subtruncata. Next base: position 31,984,605 of record OY787673.1, on the reverse strand, counting down.
CCCTTATTATAAAGCTAATGTGCCCAAGTTTTTATTCGATGTGGATAATAAATAAAAACTTTGTGAACTATATGTCAATAACGGCATAGATAAAGCCGTACATTTTCCGTGATTCAAGGAAAGTTTGCAATATAATTATTTTGCTGAAGACCGCTTTTAAATTTGCCCCCCGCCCCCGCGCCTAAACTCAGCGGACATAAGCCCTTTGGATTTCTGATCATGAGAATAGCTGAAGGAAGGATTGTATACTACAAAACCAGTATATTTGATTGATATGAAAACTACTATACAATGTGAAATTGGAAGCCTAAATGTATTAAATGCAAGGAATTATTGGTAATTTATGACGTCATTTGCTGCTGATTTTGGCAGTTTTGCACAAATCAGGAAAACACTTCTAACATCTCCTGAGAAAAAAGTATATAACATTTGAAAATGATTTATAACCTGAATAAAACTTACATGTATATGTTAATCAATGGTGTATAAGAACAAATATTATCTTAAAAACTGACAAAGCTATTAAAGTTATTCATGTTACCATATATTAATGGTCATCCTGTAGATGCATGCTACAACGTGTTATCATATGATTGTTGAAATTAAATACACGGCATTACGTTTTATGAAACAAAATATTTATAATAATTCGTAAATTTTGACTACACGGTACGGAACGATACACAATATATCGACAGGGAGAGAAATCTTACGACATGTAAACACTTGTTAATAGTACAGTAACCTCCCTTTAAAACTTTTCACGTACATTCACCGTATGAAAATAATTGATGCTGTATTTGTTTTTATAATTTGTTAAGTTTTCGCCAACCTTGCTCAGTGGTGAAAATTTGACGCACCAAAATAAAACCACTACGTTATTGAAGAAAGTGGCGAAAATATGGCCACACCAAAATATCCCAAAGTACGGTAGTCGACACATCGTTACTTCATTGTACATAGCGTACATGTGCATTTGTGTCATATTTTTTGTATTTCATTAAGAATATCCGGGTGTAATAAAGAATCTCCTCTTGAAGAGTTAACAAGTTCAGTAATTTTATGACAAATTGCTGATTTCCTACAGGTCATGGGTTCAAACCCCACTAGAGTCAAAATATTTTTATTCTTTTTTTATTTATTTGTTAGTTACAAAACAATATTTTGGTTTCATAAATATTTCTATGTTATTAATACCTGGTAAATAGGCGAAAATCGGGTTACTTTGGATTTCTGAAATGTACATTTTTAAAAACCGCTCGGTAAAACCTTTTCAAATTTTGTCAAAACATTGCACACATTTAAGTTATTTTTTTAAAAAAATCAATGGTGCCAATTGTAAGGTTCATTTTTATTGGCATTTATCAATTGGGTACTTAATGGCAATATGCAAAAAAAATGCCTTAATTTCAAGGAGGGCCCACGGCAGGGTTACATTTTTATTTTCATCTACTTAATAATTAAACATCATTTTTACACTTTTGATTGAACAAATCATCATTATCATTAGATTAAAACACACTCTTGTATTTATTGTGTCATCTGTTGTAGAGTTATTATATTTATCATGCAGTTGCCTCCATTTGTTTTTGCAGTACGTTTTTACGCTGCGTGTAGGAATATAAAAATATGAATCACTCTCTTAACTGACAGTAAAAGTGTTGTTAAATTCACATGCAGTTGTCTTCATTGGTATACAATAGAATAAAAGTGTATAAAATGCAGTTCTCAACACTTTTAAAAAAAGTTTTTTATACCCGGACATCGTTAAAACTGAAAATCACAATTAATAGAATCAATATATATATATATATACTTAGTCCTTAATAAGATGAGGCCCACATGGAAGATTGGGTAACCAAATGTGGAACCTCGTTCAATCAAATCATGATTAATTTACTTACTTAATATGAACAGTTCATCAATTTTAACAACAAAATAATGCTCAATAATACATAAACAACTTGAAGTTATAAATGAATGAGTATTGTATTATCAATGTTCGCGGTGTACATGTCTACTATAATAGCAAATACTTAGCCTAACTGGAACATACGTACACTACCTGTAAAGTTAACAACTAATAAACGGCACTTCTGTCTGTCGTAAGACAACGATCTCGGAAAATATATCATGTCGTTCCCGGAAACAAGTTCACCGATACTGTTGCCACCTCGATCAAACATAACGACATTGCTAGAGTCATACCCTGCTACAAGTACGATATCATCCTCTGTGATACATACATAGTTTGCTCCATCTAGTCGCTGATCACGTAACTCATTGATAACATCACCATTCTTGTTAAATACGATCACCCTATCTTCCCATGCTGCAACATACACTTTGCTATCATCATTACTCACTGCTATATGCCAAGTGTTAAACTTAGTGAATAGTTTACGACCCAGAGAATCAGTTTCTATTTTCTTCACTAAACTACCCGATAGAGAGTACACATATACAGCTTTATCTCCGGGTATCCACAACTGATTACTACAACACGCGATACCATTTGCTCCACTCTTGAAACCATTTAAGGAAACATTCCGTTGGTACTTGAGCGAGTTACTTACTGAAATGAAATCTACCGTATTATCGTCAAGTCGTACAGCTACTTCAGTAGGTGACACGGAACAAAGTCCGAATGGTCTATCTTTTAAATCCAACTATTCCTTTACTTTGAGTTGATCATCAAGTCTCTTCAGTTTATTGTTGTTGTGGTCAGTCAGTAGAATCGTTCCATCGGGAAGCTGACACATTTCGTTTATGCAACATTCCTCTTTGTCAGACATTTTAACGTTTATATCTCTCTTAGATTTCACGGTGTATTTACTACGTTGTACTGATACTCGTTTCACGGTGTACTTACTACGTTGTACTAGTACTGGTTGGCTATCTCCTCGGATAATTTTCCCCATACGGTCTGACTTCTCAATAACATCACAGAGTGCAGCATTGGGTTCAAATTTCAGTGTCGGATGTTTCAATGCATTGGCCTTCCTCAGAAAGTTATTTGCATCTTTAAGGACAACTTGACCTAACTTCTCAGTGATAAACATTTGTTTACCATCTAGGTGAGATGTCAGGTCTGGCTTACTGTTGTCGGAGGCAACAATCAATGCATCTACGGTTGTAATATCGACACCAATGTCATTCTCCAACCTCTTCTCCTCTTTGTCAAGCTCAGCAATAATCTTCTGTTCAAGTGCATCTAGTTGTTTATTGAACTTCTTTCTCAATGTTCTGATTTCGTCCAGTAGACTGGTTTTCATTTTCTTTAGTTGCTTAAGGTCTTTGGACTTTTCCAACTTTGTAGTATGTAACTTCTGACTTACGCAGGTTATGTCGGTTACGAGTGATTGTAACTTAGACATGCTGGATTGATGCGCAACATCCGCAATATCTTTCACACCCGAACACGATCTGAAACATACATCAAACAACCAAGTTTATTATCCATTATTGAATAACTGGTCCATGCAACTATTGAAATATTTGTACTTTTAGTTTGTTTGAAAAATAACACACCAAAATAATACCTACATGAAGTATTAGAATGCACGCTTAACTTTCAGTGATTCGATTTGCTATCTAATTCTGTAAACCAATTTACTTACGCGAATACTAAGCTTCTCGTTGTGCCGATTGTCGGCATACTCACATGTACAAACTTTCGCGGTTTTAAGTCTTCGATGATAATCTTATTAATGTTTTGAGCACTCTTGCGGCTCTTTATACGCTTTGTGGATATCTGCCATCCACCAACTCCGCGAATTTAAATCGTTCGAAATAACTTCTTGGTTTACAGTAAAGTAACAAGTTAATGGTCACATTGTACCTTCATATAAAATGCACATTGCTAACTTATTTAGAATACATGTACATTTGTTTAAGACGACCATTCAAACATTCAACTGAATACTTACTGTATAGTGTAAGGTTTTTGGGGATGATCCACAGATCTCAATCGAACCAATAGACGTAGAAAGTAAATGGTGTCACCCTGGTAGACCAGAAAAATAATTCAAACATTCAAGGGTTAACTACCACTACCTGTTCGGTCAGTGTATGTCCGCCAAATGAATAAAGTCATCATGGAATTCTTCACCATATCAATTCAGATAATGTTGTTTTATATAATATATTAGTACATACTCCTCATGACGTGTATACACTCATTAAATGGTATCAGTACACCAACACAGTACATAGCGATAAGTGAAAATAGTGCATTTAATGTTGTTTCTACCTTGAAAAATGACAACATATAGAACTGTGACATTAAGTTCATGACTTATTATGTTTAAACATCGTAACGTTTGTAGGTATTTAAGTTTTTATGTCTGATATATCGTACGTGTAGATGGGTTGGTAATGTACAGCACAGACTTGCCAATTGGTCGGTCGGGATGCTGAATGGTTTTCCGACAATAACTCCAGAACGGGTGAACCTAGAAATCTACAATTTGAAGTGGACATTGTTCATCATCCATGGATGGCCCCGACTTAATTCAAGTTCATTTGCTTTAGAGGTCAAAATCACCGTGACCTTAGAGTACACACCAGTTGCTGGTGCACAACATAAGAAATATGGATTCTAAGGTAGTACAATTTTAAAGAGAGGTTGCTAATCATCATCTGTAGATTTCAACCAATTTGGAGGTGAATCGGTCATTGATCGAGGTCGTGCTGACCTTAATAAGACTTGATTTGTTTACTGTCGTGAGGTTTGTATGATTCACAAACCACTCATTGAAAAGATCACGGTTCACTGTTTGGAGCGGGCAAATTACAATGATCGAATTATCGGATATGGATGCTATACTACTCGCATGAAGACATGCAAAAAATGATGATCGTTATACCATGTTTAATAAAAAAGATATATCACATGAATTTCCTTGTAACCGGGTTAGTATAGCGAGTACGTATATTCTTCGCTGTCAATTGATATATTTATATTAAACTCATTCAGGAAATATTATTATTAAGCTCGCCAAAGGCTCGCATAACAAAATTTCCAAAACTCGTTTACACTGCGGTATAACGTACTCCAAATATTGCTAGCAAGATGAGTAATATTATCAATTTTCGCGACATTCTAGTGTTGACAAGGGTAAGTTGAGAGACAATTTTTAATTTTTCTGAGTGTGTTTAATGCACATTTTATACAAAACTATCATCTCCATAAAATTTCCTAGCATGTGCAACCGGTAAATTGCCTGGATTTCTTAAAAGGGTGATTAAAAGACCAAACTCGCATCGTTACTCACGCAGAAAGTAAGCTCGATCTGCCGAAATTAGATGTTTTTGTTTATATTTTTCGTTAAAATACTCAACTTAAATCGAGCGAATTGTCATTCCAGTTACAAAGATTATATTTCAAATGTAGTATCCGAAACTAATAAAAAGTGAGGATGCATTGCGAGAATAAATACAAGTGTTAGTGTACAGAGTATTGCTATATGGTTGCTCCCTGGTGTACGGAGTATTGCTGTATCGTGTACGGAGTATTGCTAATAAGTGCAGTGACTATTTGTCACTCAAATTGAATAAATACAAGGTATAATCAGTGTTATTTTGTAAAAATAATTTATACTGAATATATCTGTACCTATTTAGACTGGATTACATGGACTACATGAAGCAATTAATGTAACAAGCTAATCCTAGCTCCAAGCCCCCCCCCCGCGAATTTTATGGGAAACTTCTATTAGTAACTGTGTTTTACATACAGTAAAGTGTCATAACTGGATAATCGCATTAGACAAATACAAAACAACTACAATGTCCAATAGTTTGAATGAGCAACGTTGAATGTAAGTCATAGCAAAGGAACTTCATTGCGGCATCAGAAATAGTTGAGAGATTAAAAATAAACCTCGGTGTGTATATATGGATGTAAAACGCCTTATTTTCCATTTGACCATAAGCATGCCTCTCAACGAATTGCATATATCCAAGCTTAATATCACATTTGTAATACTCTCAAGAACACTTTATGCATAAAGTTCAGCATTCTTTATTGTTAATCGCATTCATCTGCATGATGGATTGAACTATTTTAACATAAACTTTTTTAGAATATTGTATCATATAACCCATAAGACATAACTTTATTGGTTTGCAGACGTAATAATACGATAAAACTGTCCATTTACATACTTTATTTACTCATTTTATTAAGCAATACTCTATACACTAAACAGCAATACTCTGTACACATCCGTGTATCTGTTTTGGGGTGTATCTTAGTTGTTTTTCGAACAATATTTATGAAATTTGGTCACAACATTTTGGAGTTCAATATAAACAAAATGGTCAGTTAAAAAAATCAACAATTTGGTAATACAGCCTTTCCAGAAGCTTGTACAGTACTGCTGTCAATATTTGCGAGAGAGTAACGGCATAATACTTGATCATTTTAACCTTTTTATGACCATTTCATATACGCAAGTGTTCTATAAAGTTACAAAAATGCCCGAAGAAGTTAAACCTCAATTGGGATATGCATAAGAAGTCAGTAATTAGAAAAATATCGCATCTAAACTCACCCTGGTCTCCATTTCATGTCCTTAAAATTGATAATATTACTCACTTTACTAGCAATATCCGGTGTACGTTATACCGCAGTGGTTTAAAAGAAATTTGTATCAATTGACAACTCGTGATAGATCCTCTATATACGCACTCCAAGTTGGTGTACTTATAACATTTTACAAGTGTATTATTGATTAAAAACAATACATCCTCTCCTTTGTTATTAATACTTATACATTTTATCAATGATACCTACCTATGTTCCTTGGCGATACATCGGCAACAATATACCATATCATGTGTACCACAATGCATCTCGATATCCTGGTCCGGATGATAATGGCATTTAGCAACAACTGGAACTGGAATGGTGGTTGGTGGAGCTGGTTTTGCTTGGCTCATTGAGGCAACGCTAACTAATTGGTGTGTCTTCATGTATCGGACATGATACCGTCCACACGTGTTACACAGAAACTCCTGGCAGTTTTTACAAAAGTCAGTCGCTTCCTGTGTCCTACCATCGTCACGGCATTGAGAACAAGCGTGGTCAAAAAGCGCTTCCGATCCACCTTTCAGTGTCCTAGAGAGATCACCTTCTGCCATTGTCTGTAATGTAAGTTGATATTGTAGTATGTTAAGGGTTATAACAATACATGTATACTTACTACTTTTGGATTGCATTAGATATGTACACTATGTATACTGACAGTAGAATTAAACATGTCAGTATAGAGTTCAGAAATGCACAACATATACAACATTATAATAGGCCTACTAACATGTATGCAAATATAAGAAAAAATATAAAAAAACATGTTATATTTTCCTGACTCACAGTGCATTAACTCATTTCAAAATGGTCAAACAACGGTCGTTTGACGGGTCTATGATACAAATATTGGAATATCTTGAGTCCGTTGTGTGACAGAACATGTCACCGTATACAATCGACGTAGAGTTTTGGACAGGTTTAAAATTCAGCTACATAATAAGATATTGAAGTTATCTGAATGCTGTCATACGTGCGTATTTTAAAACAACATACTTTAATAGCCACGTACAATAGACACACACTTCATTGCATACTTGATTATATCAATTGATAACATTAAAGGTATACTTATCAAAATGTCTGTGTATATTAATGCGCGAAACATATCTAGCAGTACACAAGAAAGCTATTAATTGGAAATAGGATTGGCATGTTTTATCTTTCAAATACTTATCCATAGACAATGACCGCCTTTAAATAAATTGATAGAAAGAGACATAACATAAAGTGTTTGTTAAACACTGATCCTACCAGTTTGCATTCCATAAATAGTGATTGTGTTCAACACATGCATTGTAACGAGGATAATTGAGTTCCTTATACATGTGCTACTCAATTCTTGATTAACATGACAATACCACTTATCGCGTTTGACACAAGCAAACCATCAAATTCATCCAGGTACATTCATATCACATATATTTCAGTTGAATATTCAGTAAAAAAGTTCCTGGATTTATTTTTGTATTTGCAAAATATTTAGTATTGTTAGAATAGTTTGGTTACACTTTATGATTGAACATATTCAGCTGCTGTAATCTAGTTTTGTACGACATTTTTTTGTATTTTATTATCGTGCGATGGACATAACTCATCTGTTTATCGTTGGGCTATCGTAAGTTCAGTATTCTGTCCTACCCTACGAGCGGCGCAAGGAATGCGCAATATTTCCTATTTTGTATCGTGAACCCGTATATTCCCTATCTTTGTATCGTGAACCCGTATATTCCTTATCTTTGTATCGTGAACACGTATATTCCCTATCTTTGTATCGTGAACCCGTATATTCCCTATCTTTGTATCGTGAACCCGTATATTCCCTATCTTTGTATCGATAACCCGTATATTCCCTATCTTTGTATCGTTAACCCGTATATTTCCTATCTTTGTATCGTGAACCCGTATATTCCCTATCTTTGTATCGTTAATCCGTATATTCCCTATCTTTGTATCGTTAACCCGTATATTCCCTATCTTTGTATCGTTAGCCCGTATATTCCCTATCTGTGTATCGTTGATCCGTATATTCCCTATCTTTGTATCGTTGATCCGTATATTCCCTATCTTTGTATCGTGAACCCGTATATCCCCTATCTTTGTATCGTTAACCCGTATATTCCCTATCTTTGTATCGCTGATCCGTATATTCCCTATCTTTGTATCGTGAACCCGTATATTCCCTATCTTTGTATCGTGAACACGTATATTCCCTATCTTTGTATCGTGAACCCGTATATTCCCTATCTTTGTATCGTGAACCCGTATATTCCCTATCTTTGTATCGCTGATCCGTATATTCCCTATCTTTGTATCGTGAACCCGTATATTCCCTATTTTTGTATCGTTGATCCGTATATGCCCTATCTTTGTGTCGTGAACCCGTATATTCCCTATCTTTGTATCGTTAACCCGTATATTCCCTATCTTTGTATCGTTATAGACCCGTATATTCCCTATTTTTGTATCGTTAACCCGTATATTTCCTATCTTTGTATCGTTGATCCGTATATTCCCTATCTTTGTATCGTTAATCCGTATATTCCCTATCTTTGTATCGTGAACCCGCATATTCCCTATATTTGTATCGTGAACCCGCATATTCCCTATATTTGTATCGTGAACCCGTATATTTCCTATCTTTGTATCGTTAATCCGTATATTCCCTATCTTTGTATCGTGAACCCGCATATTCCCTATATTTGTATCGTGAACCCGTATATTCCCTATCTTTGTATCGTTAACCCGTATATTCCCTATCTTTGTATCGTGAACCCGTATATCCCCTATCTTTGTATCGTTGATCCGTATATTCCCTATCTTTGTATCGTGAACCCGTATATCCCCTATCTTTGTATCATGAACCCGTATATTCCCTATCTTTGTATCGTTGATCCGTATATTCCCTATCTTTGTATCTTTAACCCGTATCAATACGGGTAAATACGGACGAAAAGGAAAGTACGGACATCTGAGTATATTCTACGATCAGAATTTTTGTTTTTGGAATTTCAAACCGTTCTCCCTGTGCAGAATAAAAATGCACTTGCAGTGCTTTGATTGAGACAGGAAGCAGCAGTCCATGTCCACCGGAAATACACATAAGGCATGCGCAAAGTTAGTGACATCATCGACCTTTTACGTCACAGGCTAACTTTAAGAAGCGCGCTCGTTCAAGGTGAACATTGAACATAAATATTTAAGGTGTACGCACCTTCTTAAACCACGATAATTTATGCTTATTCGTTTCTTAATTTCTTCTAGTTAAATTTGCACATAGTTTTATTACCAGTCTTTGTGTAAAACGCTCAAATATAGAGAAAATATGAAGTGTCCGTATTTTTTCGATCTTTTTTTCACGTAGGAAAAATACGGACAATTGACATTTTCATATACTTAACAAGTTTCGTTACACATTCAAAGCTGAGCGAGTGGCCGTGTGGTTAAGGCGTTGGACTATTAATCAAGCGGTCCGAGTTCAAATCTCGGGGGCGGCAATTTTTTTTAGATTTTTTTACACCCGATACGTAACAGCCTATTGTGCAAAAATGGTGTCAAAACACTGGTTTGCTTAAAATTATTTTTAAATTAATTATATCCATTTCAGAATGAAAAACGTAATTATAAGAAACCTCTATGCTGTTGGCATGCACCACCATGGACCGAAAGAACTGGCAACTGGCTCTGCTGTTTATTATATTAAACCAGACTTAAGAAACCAGTACGACAAAGATGCAATAGCAATCTATGAAAATAAAGGCTGTACCAAGCTCGCCGCTTATCTTCGACGACAAGATGCTCATCATGTGAAACAACTGTTCGATTTGTGTTTTATACACGACGTCTGCTATCTCAGGGCAAAGGATAGCCCTGTGAAATTCAATAAATATAAAGGACCAATGCAATCAGTCAGTATTGGGTTTAAAATACCAGAAGACAAATCAGGAGAGCTGATAGAACTTTTGAAAAGTATACCATCAGTGGTTTATAAAGTTTTCTGACCATTTGGAGTTTGCAGAATGTAGACTTTCTCGATATCATTGCGTCACCTTAAAATGATAAAGAATATATTAATCTATTAAAATAAAGGAATAAATCAAACGATCAGTGTGCGTTGCGTCATTCTTAACCCCTGCTATATAGTTGCTGTCTTAGTAAGGCTTAATATCATCCGGGACCTTTTGATCTCAAGTCCACCGCCTTAACTGGTCTGTCACAACCCTCTAATAATCTAACAATAATGCAATAACGTTTGTTCATCATTATGGATAGCATTTTTCACGATGCAGTGTAGCTCAACTGAACAGATCTTTTTATTTGCTTTTAATACTCTTGCTTACAGGTTGCTTTGAACTCTTGCTTTCAGATGCCTTCAAAGTATGTGTATAAAAAGAGGGGTAAGACAATGAATTATACACCTGAAACGCTAGAGAGAGCAGTAACGTCTGTTCAAAGTGGAAGAATGTCTGTAAGGGAGGCTTCTTCTGTGTACAATGTTCCTCGTTCTACAATAGGCGACCGTATTAGCGGGAAACACGAGCTCCATGTACCCCATGGTCGACCCACACATATACCAAAGGAAGTAGAGGACCAAATTGTCTCAGCCGTTAAAATGGCTGCGCGCCGGGGTGTTGGTCTGTCCAGAAAGCAGATATTACTGCGCACTAACATTCTATGTGAACGTTTGAAGATAAGATCAGCTTGCAAAACTTTCAAAGGTAACTTAGTCTATTAAATAATAAGTTATTGTCAAAATAATTGATCGTTTATGATTTGAAATATTCTAGTACAGAAATGTAACTTATGTAAAGCATGTGTACTGCAAACTACGTCCATATTATAACTGCCTGTCAGGGGCGTACCTAGACACATTTTGATGTGTAGGCCCAAATATGTATTTGGTCACTTCAATAGTAACAAAGTCGTCTTCAAACTATACTTGGCGAAGTGATGTGGCGAGGATAAACAAAAGCATACAGATCAAATCATTTGTTGTTTCTTACCTTCCAGCGAGTAAAGACTGGTGGCATGGATTGAAGGGAAGATATCCTGATCTGGTTTTAAGAAAGCCAGAAAAACTAACCTCAACCCGGGCAAGAATGATGAATCACGAGGTCATGAGTAATTACTTCAAGGATTTAGGTGAGTTACACACAGTTAGATCAACCACTTAGTGGATCGCATTATATTTCATGCTGCAAGATTTAACAAAATACCAATGGTTCAGTGCAGAAATGGTTCGGTGCATATTGTCTTTAAAATATTAATAAGGACGCGGCAACTAAAATATGTCAGGTTGCGGAACAATGTTAAATCATATACTAGTATACTGATAATATTTTATCAGTTAAAACAAATCGGTAATCATTGACTGCTTCAAACTTCGAAATGCGTTTATTTTTGTAGGCACTATCATCGATGGACTGAATCTATCTGCACGTCCAGAATGTGTTTGGAACTGCGACGAGATGGCGAAGAATTTTGAACACGACCCTGGGAGAGTTGTAGGTCAGAGGGGAGAAAGTTGTGTTTTCAGAACGAGTTGTAGATCAAGTAATATCACAGTGATGGCTTGCGTTAATGCCTCGGGGGGAAGAATGCCACCAATGTTTGTGGTGAAAGGTAAAACATCCAGATCACTTCACGGTTTTAACACAACCGCCTCCCCGGATGGTTCTATGTGGGACTATCAGGTAAATGGTTGGATGAATGACGATTTGGGTGAAAAGTGGTTCAATCAAGTTTTTTTGGAACATTGTGGCCCGCATAGACCACAATTAATCATACTAGATGGTCATAACTCCCACCAAACATTGGGAATTATCATGTCTGCCTTGGAGAATAATATACACATCTTGGCGTTGCCCCCTCATACAACACATTACAGTCAACCCTTAGACAAGGCAGTTTTCGGGCCCCTCAATAAAAAATACAACGAGGAATGCTCCCTTTTTATACAGGAAAATCCACTTCATCAAATAAACAAGTGGAGTTTCCCATCCCTATTTGCAAAAGCCTGGGAGAAATCTCTCTCGGTTACTAATATTCAAAGTGGATTCAGGGCGTGTGGAATATATCCCTACGATCCCCAAGCCATTCCAGAAAAGGCATATGGCCCAAGTCTGCCTACAGATCTGCCTGTCAGTGTTGCCACTGCCGACCGTACAGAAGTTGCTGGGAGTAGCACAGAGGGTCTTCAAGGTGAAAACTTCGTGGCGACAATACTCAATCCATCGGCTGGAAATGTCCTTGATATTAGCGATCCTGTGCAGTTGGTGGGTCTATTGAACCACACCAACGTCAGCATAGAGCCTTTGACAGACTCGGAAGGCCATGATATCAGCATCCTACTCCCTGACAAGCATGGCCACCAAGATACCACTATCGCATTCCTTGACATGCAAGGCGTAGGTGCAGAACAAACTATCCCTGCTGTTCCTACACTTGATCAACAAGTCAATAATGTATTCATACCACCTGCAATCACTTCCCCAATCATTAGGAAAAGAAAGCAAACAGCCGTGAAATCGCACAGGCTTTTAACCAGTGGTGAAGTTCTGTCTGAAAAAGTTAGATTAGAAAATGTTAAGATAGAAAAGGACTTAAAGAAAACACAGAGAATGAACAAAACAAAAAAGATTAAAATCGAAAAGTGTTAAACATACTGTACATGTAAAGGTACATACTAAACTGAAGCATGTTTGTGTTTATCGTGACTAGTTTAAATACCTGGATAGATTATATAAACTGTTTGTAAAATAATGTGCTTGTCAAATGAATTTAGATCTACTTTGCCAGTATGCCTACAAATCAATATATTGCCACTGTTTACTGTATTATTTTGCGAAATTCCTTTTTCCAGTTATTTAAATTGTACACCATAATTACTGTACGATGCAGACAGAGACTCTCTAATACTAATAATTAGTATTAGAGAGTCTCTGATGCAGATAAATAGTTATTTTTTTAAAAAGACTTAATTGTCCGTACTTTCCCTACTGCTTTCACATATGTCCGTACTTTTCCTACCATTGTCCGTATTTTCACCATCCCCGTCCGTATTTACCGACTTGCGTCCGTATTATCCCTAGTTGACATAACGAGTTAAAACATGTATTTTCGACGTTTCGGACCCAGCAGAACTTAAAACTCAACGGTATCGGCCGTGGAAAGAATGTTCCGAATGCCTATCAGTTTCCTTTGCGTTAGAGGTAAGCCTTTATTTTCACGACATCGAATCAAAGTACAAAGCCTCAAAATCCGTCCGTATTTACCCTTATTGACCCTAACCCGTATATTCCCTATCTTTGTATCGTGAACCTGTATATTCCCTATCTTTGTATCGATAACCCGTATATTCCCTATATTTGTATCGTTAACCCGTATATTCCCTATATTTGTATCGTTAACCCGTATATTCCCTATATTTGTATCGTTAACCCGTATATTCCCTATCTTTGTATCGTTATAGACCCGTAGTACGTCCGCAGTATGATACTTGTGAACGTCCCAAATAATTACCTATATCAGACATACGTCGGTAGATTTCGACATATAATCTCATGTGTCGTGCGATGAAGAAATGTCACAAAACTTATGAAAAGGTTCTTACGAAGGTTAATGTAATTACTTGGTACGTTGAATCAATATAAATACATCAAGACAGCGACAATGACATTGCTTACAAGCAACATAACATTGAACACTCGAAACAAAGCCTAATTCAAAGTCAATATCCAAAACAATCTGTTCAGTTGAAGTATTTGTTATGGGCGTTCGCGAAAGTTACTTTTATACACTTTTATAACAATTTAATGCACCCAGTGAAAGCTTTTCATTAGTATATTAAACAGAACAGAAAGTGTTAAAGACAACGCATACAGAACAGTAATACTGAATACAGAAGTTATTTTATTTCAGGGTATGTATGTTAAATAGGTCTCCAACCGGTTTTCAGACGGGGCCTATCGGTTTGCCCTCCGTCGGTCAGTCAGTTCGTTAGTCAGTTAGTTCGTCAAAAATCTTGATCCTGACATAACTAAAACATCTTTCAAGTTCTGTTTAGCAAATTTGCTATGTGGATAAGGGGCAATAAAGAGAATTATTCAAGTCTATTTTTATTATGTCTGAAATTGTGGTTGCTATGGAGACCGAAATAGTAAAAATATGTAAAAAAAATACTGGACCCTGAAATTACTCCTACAGTTTCCAAGCTCGATTAATGAAACCTGGTATGTACGTAGGTGACAATAAGAAGAGTATGAACATCTGAAAATAAATTTATTTAACAAAGAATGTGGTTGCTATGGATACGGCAATATTGAAAATACTTCAAAATCTGGAATTCTGTCATAACTCAAAGAATTTCCAATGTATGTGTATGAAATTTTGTATATGGAATTTGAAGGGAAAAACATATAATGATAACATTTACGCTTGAATATTGTTATGTTCTGACAAATATAGTGGTTGTCAAGGCAACATAAATGTAAAATATAATACAAAGCGTCGTAGATTCAAACATGTAGGCCTCTGTCTTGCTTGCAATTTTTAGTGGCGTGTTTTGTTAAACTTCATGTTCTTCATTAGGGCCCTGCAGGTGCCCTATAGTAATCACCCTGTCCGTCCGTCTGTCCGTCTGTCCGCTCTTACGAGAGGTACAATGTGGGGTGTGCGGTCGTGACTATGGTACATTGTGGGGTGATTTTGCACTATGGGGTGCACCCCGTAATACGATATGCTCAGATAGCTGTAAATGAGCGAAAATGGACAAATTTGATGTTAAGGGGGGTGCACCCCAGAATGATTATGGGCTGATTGTCCGTACTTGGACTTTGAACTTTTGGACTGGTTATGGGCTGCACCTCACAGGGATTTAACAGTTGTAAACACAACAAGTTCAAAAAGGTGTGATTGTCACCCCATAATGCCTACATATACTCAACTCATAATTCATTAACTAGGGTATGATCAAAACCCTTTAAATGGACACTATAGGAATGTTTGTAGGGTGCACCCCACAACGATGAATTGTACAAAAACGACATTGTGGGTTGAATTTTGCACCCCGGAAGTAAGACTGTGGGGTGCAGCTCATAATGTACCTCTCGTAGGTACGTCCGTCTGTCCGTCTGTCCGTCTGTCCGTCTGTCCGTCTGTCTGTCCGTACGAATGCACCGGTAGTTGTGGGGTGTGGAACAATAGGCTATTTTAAGATTCCATTCATTCCGTCACTTGCGGGGTGCAAAATGCTACTTGTGGGTTGCAACCAAACAAAAGAAAGAACAAAAGAAAACCCCACAAATACCGTCTCATGAGTACGTCCGTCCGTCCGTCCGTCCGTCTGTCCGTCCACATTTTTCATGTTTTTTCTTAATAACTTGCAAACCGTTAAAGGTATCGACTTTAAACTTTAAACATAAAGTCACAGCAACAATACACTATTGTATGCCAAGTTATGTTACTCCAGCTACAATATTGTAAGAATTATGGCCCTTTGTAAAATTACAATTTTCCACATTTTTCATCTTTTTTTCTACATTACTTCAAAACCGTTACAGATATTCAAATGAAACTTGCTATACATATTGACAGTGACAATACGCACATGTGTAGCAAAGGGTAACAACTCTAGCTTTAATAAATTTTGGCTTGTGCCCCTTTTTCGACTTCAAAACTTTAACATTGGCCATAGTTCAAAAACTTTTCAAGATATTCAAATGAAACTTGCAATACTTATTGACAATGATAACGACAGGGCCCTGATCACGACAGTGATGGTTCTAGTTGTCTGGTTTTCTCAAAAAGTTTTACTTATATAAACCAATTCCGGCATACGATGATATATGATGGCAGATTGATTCTGAAATTATTGATATTTATTTCATAACATCATTAATGGCAGCACAGTTCCAAAAATATATTACGTTAGGATAAACATCAAAATATTGACTTTTCAATACTACATTACTATGGAATGAAGATCTTTGATGTTTTGATAATTGTTATTCAAAAATGTACTTCAAGAGACTGCTAACTCATTACATTGCTATTAATCACCCATAATAATTAATGGTTTTGTGGTCTGTCGATTCTAAAATTCCTCATTTTTTTGTTTATATCTGACTTAGTTTAACACACAAAAGTCGTATCTGTCACTAAAGTTCGGATGCTCTAAATGCCAATCGGTATGTACATATTACAGGCTTTATATCGAAATTAACTTATTAACAACATTGTAGTTAGCAGATTCCAATAAACAGGTTTTTCGTTTACATTTTTAGTGTTTTATCCCAAAATATCGCATTTCACACATGTTACTTACTTTACACTGAAATGTTTTCATGTATTAAGCAAATTGTTACCACCAACCTAACACAGTAAGTTATTATTAAATGCCATGATTAATAATTATGTGGTCTTCCGATTCAAAATTACTTAACTCAATATGTTTATATTTTGTAATGATTTACCCCCAAAATATCACACAATGAGCAACTTTTTAGAATATATTATTAATGTTTGTGCAGAATGACAACATGTGCCTATTCGTATTGTTTAATTATCAACTAGAACAGTATGTGGTGTTATGTTTGAACCGATTCCAGAAATCATCAATTCAGTTTATAGTTTGTAACAGTTTACCCAAAAACATGGTATCTTCAACAAAAGCTTTTAGTTATCAATCTCTTTCTATATATTATACTACAAGTTATTACAAACCAATTGCAGTTATTATGGATAAAATATGATTATGAATAACATTGTGATCAATTGATTCCAAAAATCCTGAGTTTTGTTAATATATTGGACTGTTTTACCCCAAAAGTAGGTCGAGACACGTATCACTTTGAAACTACATATAAAAATGTAGGTTATAAATATCTTCAGCGGAAAGACATCATGTGACTATCTAAGTGCTTTATTACTAAATAATGTGATTAATGGCATTGTACTAAACTGATTCCAAAAATCACCATTTTAGTTTATAATTTGTACGATTTTACCTCAAAAATAGCATATAGTGATCCAAATGAATCATGTTTTCTTTGAAATTTTAAACTTTAACTTACTACAAACTAATAGCAGTTGTTTTAGATATAATACGATTATAAATGTCAATGTGGTCAATCGATTCCAAAAATCCTCACTTTTGTTTAATTTTACATTGTTTTTGCCCCAAAATTTCTGAGAATGGACAACATTTAAGAAATCAGATTAGCAATATCTTATGCAGGCAGACAACATGTGTCCATCATACTGATTTATAATCAAATAACATAACAAATGGCATTACAGTAAACCGATTCCAAAAATCACCATTTGTGTTTATATTTTGAAGGATTTTACCCCAAAATATTGTATCTTGATTAATAACTGATAATTTCAAATGTTATATAACACTACAAGATACTACACTCATATTGCAGTGGTTTTCAATAAAATACGACTATAAATGAACATGTGGTCGATCGATTCCAAAAGTCCTCACTTTTGTTTAATTTTCGATGTTTTTGCCACAAAAATATCAGAAAATGGACAACATTTGAGCCATTAGATTAGCAATATCTTATGCAGACAGACAACATGTGTCCATCATACTGATTTATAATCAAATAACATAATAAATGGCATCACAGTAAACCGATTCCAAAAATCACCATTTGTGTTTATTTTTTGAAGGATTTTACCCCAAAATATCGTATCTTTATCAATAACTGTTAATTTCATATACTATATAACACTACAAGATATGTAACACTCATATTGCCGTGGTTTCAATAAAAAACAACTGTAAATGACCATGTGGTCAATCGATTCCAAAAATCCCCACTTTTGTTTAATTTTACAATGTTTTTGCCCCAAAAATGTTTAAAAATGGACAACATTTAAGATATCAGATTATCAATATCTTATGCAGGCCGACAACATGTGTCCATCATACTGATTTATAATCAAATAACATAATAAATGGCAATACAGTAAACCGATTCCAAAAATCACCATTTGTGTTTATATTTTGAAGGATTTTACCCCAAAATATTGTATCTTCATCAATAACTGGTAATTTCATGTGCTATATAACACTTCAAGATACTACACTCATATTGCAGTGGTTTTCAATAAAATAGGACTGTAAATGACCATGTGGTCTGCCGATTCCAAAAACCCTCACTTTTGTTTGTAATTTTCCATGTTTTAACCCAAAAATATAGGCTTCATGTGTTAGTATAGAACTCCATATTAAGTATGTTAAAAGGCAACAATAATGTTGCAGGATACAACATAAAAGATTTTTGTGAATTTTTTGCCTCATTCTGAAATTCACAAAAAATGATGTCGTAACTTTAAACTCAATTTTCTCAATTTGATGTCAATGTCATTAAGGGCCCTTTCCTCAGATCGCGGCTCATATGTATATACATTATATATAAACACTACATACATAGAGAAAAAACAAAAAGCAAAAGAAAGACATAATATATAGCCTGGTTACGAGGACAGAAACTTCTAGTAAAATGCCATTACTTTCATTCCTTACTTTTGAAGCTTTATTAAAACAGATTTATTTCTAGTTTTGAAGTAATTCAATTAACTTAAAAAACACTTCGTCTTTGGTAATGATACTTTGGGATATAGAATATTAGTATATTTCTGTATAAAATATATAAAAACAAAGTATAAGTAACAGTTTAATGGACATGGCAAGAAATTACTCGGTATACATACAAGCGCTTGTTGGGGCTTAGAACTAAAATGGGAACCTGCAATAACATAGTTTAATCCTAACCTTAACTAACTGATAAATAAAGGGAAACAATAACATCGTGTTTATATCGATGGAGTAAGGCATAACTTATGGTCTAAATATATAAGGTTGGGACCCAGATGAAACAGTTTAAATATCTTGAAATCTATTGATTATTGAGTTAGATCTAGAGTAAAATAAATTACAAATGAACAATTCATGCACATGTACTCTCGGTGTAACACAAGGTAAATGTTTATTGCCATTTATTGTCGAGCCTGCATGCGGTTAACGACACTAAGTCGCCACTTTGGTGTAAGTATGTGCGTCCATTCATTTTTGTCCGCACCATAACTTTGCAATGCTTTGACCAAGCTTGCTTATATCTGGCATGAATATTCACCTCCATGAGGCGAAACGTCCTCTGTGAGCACCAGCTTCATATCTCAACGATCAATGTCACAGTCGGAGGAAATGTCATATTCATGCTTGTCCAGAACTATCTATCTTGTATTTTGCATGAATGTCATACATTTGACATATAGTTGGTTGAGATAATTAACATGACAAGGATTCTGATTGATCATGCGACTTATAATGACTATACAAGGTTTTCCCATGATTTGACAATTTGACCCAATATCGAACTTGACCAAGCTTTTGTTGAGATGGTCATTGTGACCAAGTTTCAAAAGGATTATGAGATCTCTAAGTACGCCAAATAATCAAATACTAAACACGTCCCGATATATTTACATCACAAGTAACACATATCGCGAAAACATGTGACAATTCTATGTTATAAGCATATATATCAAAGTGCTACGAATAGTCATTTAGGACTTTTTGTACAGTATAATATAGTTTTGCTTTACGCACCTTATAAACATTAACAAGTTTGCGTTGCAATTAGTTTGAGGTTAACATTTATAATGACTATAGTACCTGAGGTAGCAAATGATTTGGCAATGTAAGAGCTTTTGGTCAAACCTCAATATTCGTTAAGCTGATTGTTATGCCTTCAATTTGACTTCAAGTCTTAAGTATCTCTATGTTAATAGTTACTAAGGCGTGGTGGTACCAGTCCTGCTTAAGTATATCGTCCATTTTTCGACTATAGATACTCATCAAACGTGCAAAACAATGATGATATTTTGAATACCAATATGGCAAATTAAACATGCACAGTATTCTTATTGAGTAAATGTTTCCTAGTATCACATTATAAATTGATTGCTTTGATTATGGGGTAATTAATGATAACTGCCATGACATTTCAACATTTCATTCATTTTTATAATCTAATGTTATGGTATTACAAAGTGGAAGTTTGTCTAACGATTTCAAAGTATCATCTGACGGAAGGCAAAGGCTTGATGTTGAGAGTAGGCTTACCATAATGTTATTGGAACCAAATACAGGGACAACACCACCTAGTTGTGATTATTTAAGGTGCACTGGTCAATCGAAACACCAGCTCTCCCAACCCAAGTCAGTGGAATGTAAGTGTATACATTTATTATTTACATTTAATATTATGAATTATGTGAATGTCTATCTTTCATTTTATGTTCCTTTAAACTTCCCTGCCGATACTGTATATACATGTATATGATATGTTTGAAATTGAAATGCCAATATATAGAACATTGATCCTGCTTACCCGGTGAGCTTTGATAATTAATATTCGATATTCATGCAAACTATATTTTGGTCCGCCCCAGTTTTGTTTTCTTCGCATCAAAGATTCCCTAGTAAATCCAGACAAATATTCGGTTTGTTTTTGTTTAAGATTGACGACATAGTTTATTGTCGAATGATTGCATGACTGCAAGCAATATATATGGTCTAAACGGAACTTGGGTGTTTGCTAGGTATACTGAGTACATCTAGAAACGCAACACTAGGGTAACTGTCAACATATACTGAGTACATCTAGAAACGCAACACTGGTTGTACTGTGAACATATACTATGTACATCTAGAAACGCAACACTGGTTGTACTGTGAACATATACTAAGTACATCTTGAAACGCAATACTAGGGTTACTGTCAACATATACTGAGTACACCTAGAAACACAACATTGGGGTTACTGTCAACATATACTGAGTACATCTAGAAACGGAACAATGGTTGTACTGTGAACATATACTAAGTACATCTAGAAACGCAATACTAGGGTTACTGTCAACATATACTGAGTACACCTAGAAACACAACATTGGGGTGACTGTCAACATATACTGAGTACATCTAGAAACACAAAACTGGGGTTACTGTCAACATATAGGAACGAAACACAAGGGTTATTGTCAACATATACTGAGTACACCTAGAAACACAACATTTGGGTTACTGTCAACATCAAGTGAATACATCTAGAAACGAAACACAAGGGTTATTGTCAACATATACTGAGTACATCTAGAAACGCAACACTAGTGTTATTGTCAACATATACTGAGTACATCTAGAAACGCAACACTAGTGTTATTGTCAACATATACTGAGTACATCTAGAAACGCAACACTAGTGTTATTGCCAACATATACTGAGTGCATCTAGAAACACAACATTGGGGTTACTGTCAACATATACTGAGTACATCTAGAAACGCAACACTAGGGTTATTGTCAACATATACTGAGTACATCTAGGAACACAACACTGGGGTTACTGTCACCATAAACTGAGTACATCAAGAAACGCAACACTAGTGTTATTGTCAACATATACTGAGTACATCTAGAAACGCAACACTGGTTTTACTGTCAACATATACTGAGTACATCGACAAACGCAACACTGGTTTTACTGTCAACATATACTGAGTACATCTAGAAACGCAACAATAGTGTTACTGTCACATATACTGAGTACATCGAGAAACACAACACTGGGGTTACTGTCACCATAAACTGAGTACATCGAGAAACGCAACACTGGTTTTACTGTCAACATAGACTGAGTACATCTAGAAACACAACACTGGGGTTACTGTCAACATATACTGAGTACATCTAGAAACACAACACTGGGGTTACTGTCAACATAGACTGAGTACATCTAGAAACACAAAACTGGGGTTACTGTCAAAATATACTGAGTACATCTAGAAACGCAATATTGGGGTTACTGTCAACATATACTGAGTACATCGAGAAACGCAACACTGGTTGTACTATGAACATATACTGAGTACATCGAGAAATGCAACACTGGTTTTACTGTAAACATATACTGAGTACATCGAGAAACGCAACACTGGTTGTACTATGAACATATACTGAGTACATCTAGAAACGCAACACTGGGGTTACTGTCAACATATACTGAGCACATCTAGAAACGCAACACTGGTTTGACTGTCACATATACTGAGTACATCTAAAAAAGCAACACTGGGGTTACTGTCAACATATACTAAGTACATCTACAAACGCAACACTGGGGTTACTGTCAACAAATACTGAGTACATCGAGAAACGCAACACTGGGGTTACTGTCAACATATACTGAGTACATCTAGAAACGCAACACTGGTTGAACTGTCACATATTCTAAGTACATCGAAAAACGCAACACTAGGGTTACTGTCAACATATACTGAGTACATCTAGAAACGCAACACTGGGGTAACTGTCAACATAAACTAAGTACATCTAGAAACGCAACACTGGTTGTACTGTCACATATACTGAGTACATCGAAAAACGCTACACTGGGGCTACTGTCACCACAAACTGAGTACATCTAGAAACGCGAAACTGGGGTTACTGTCAACATATACTGAGCACATCTAGAAACGCAACACTGGTTTTACTGTCACATATACTGAGTACATCGAGAAACGCAACACTGGGTTTACAGTCACATATACTAAGTACATCGAGAAACGCAACACTGGGGTTACTGTCAACATATACTGAGTACATCTAGAAACGCATTACTAGGGTTACTGTCAACACAGTTCAACTTTGTTATGATTGCAATTAAAGTGAATGGTTATTATTACAGATTAATTACAAGCATAAAATAAAACATTGTCATACCTTAATATTTCCCAATTTTTGACTGAGCGACCTTATATGATGTCCTATATTATGACGTTTTTGCTTCAATTTAACAACCGAATTAATATTATCTTCCTCAAGATAAATAATCTTCCTTCACTCAGGTTAGTGGTGATGGACAATTGTTTGGGTTTAATATTAATAACGATGATAAAAATATGCATATCTGAACTTCTTACATTTCTTATCTGTACTGTACAAATAAATGAATGTTGCACTGTAAATTACATGTACATTGTAATCAGTCAAAACTTTTGTGTAAGCAGCAGTAAAGAAATAAACTTAATAATACATACTTCAAAGTTCATTTTATGGTACACCATTTTGTAAAAGAGCAGATAACTCGTATCTCTAAACTGTATAGTTCATTAATGGACAATGATTTCATAATGTTTTGAATCAACTAAATAGTATTTAAGAATGTTTTATAACCAGTACAATGTTTTACTATGACGTCATAATTCACGACTTAATAACAATTAATGTGTACATTTTGTACCCTGAGGAAGACTTGAAATATAGTCGAAACGTCGGAAACTATACTGTCGTTTGTTTTGTATTCTTAAATACTTAAACCAGGACTATTGTGATTCGTACAGCTTCAGCAATACATTATTCTGTATTCTGGTCCTTTGCTCTAATTACACAAGGTATCAATGTAAAGTTACATAATAACTTTAAGACATTGAGGACGCCGATACATCCTATTTAAACTCAATGTTTGATGTTGTGTTGGATATATGTACAGGATAGAACACGAGTAGCAGTTGTATATGAAGTTATAATCCGAGCGAAGCAAATATTACAACTTCATATACAACTGCTACGAGAGGTATATCTGACTTAGACCATAGATAAATAAGTGTTTGTTTATCAGGTACATTTTCCCTATAAATCAACCAGTACATAGGTTAGTGTATAGGCTATGATAAACATAAGTGTTTGTATAAATATGTTCAGTGGACAGGTAGTTCAATGTTTCAGTGTATACATACGTAACAAGTCTAATTACAGCCAAGGTCTACATAATTTTAAGATTGTATCAATAAGAATATAAATAGACAAAAATGGATCAATCAGTTGTATTAATTATGTACCAATATTGATGCTTGAATAATAAACAGTTTGAAAATCAGTGAAATGGAAATAAAATAGTGGTCTTAATTTTACATAGTTTCATTATTAAGGTGTATTATAGGTTCAGTGCTGTAATAACGTAAATATATTTAAATATTAACCACAAGCATGAGACTAGATTGGGACCTCTACGAAATTGGTTTCATTGTTTTTAATTGCCGCGCATATAAGCTTTATTTGCCAGTCGGCTTTCTGCTCCTCAAATATGACAGGCATGTATATAAATGCCTCCAACCTGATTTGAACCCGGGTCACCAGGTTAGAGGGCAAGCGCACCAACCACTGAGCTACGACTTGAGTTGACTTTAACTGCAGCTTAATCATCAGCAAAGTGATAAAAATTGTGGTTGAAAACATATTTGATGCGTGCTCTTTTTGTGATTGTTAAGTACTGTTAATATGTATTAAAGAACACCACCACAGCCTCCATCCTCTACTAACAGTTCGGTCAGCACATGTACAACACATGTGCTGACCGAACTGTTAGTAGAGGATGGAGGCTTTGGTGGTGTTCTTTAATACATATTAACAGTACTTAACAATCACCAAAAAGATGCATTAGTAGGTTAAAATCCCACCAAGTAGATGCCTCAGATTATGACTAATTATGCGAAATTCAGAAAATATTAGACAAACATTACCCTACTCTGTAGAGAAACAACCTTTGGGAGCTGACTATATTGGCCGTTGTACGGAGGTTGCTCTACATAGATTAGTTTTCTATTAAATGTCAGCTTAGGGGAAACTTAAGGTATTGTTATAAAGAGGTTGTTGCTCTACATAGATTATTTTGCATTTAAATATCAGCACAGGTGTAACATAATATTGTTATATAGAGAGGTTGAACTGTACATCAATATGATCAGCTACTTATTTTTGAGTACTGATATATAATATCGATCAGACTTGCTCTCGAAATATTTTTGATATCAACATTTTTCTATCCTATATGCATATATATTGGCTACGTAAATTAATTTGCTTGGCCTACTGTGGTATATAATCATCTAAGGGGTTTTTATACCATGGCAAAGTGTTGTACACTCAACCGCTTAAAAAACGCACCACTAATGAAAATAATCAAAATTTGTCAAAAATCATTTTTTACTAAAATTAATAGTTTACAGTGTTTGTTTCAGTTAATAAGCCTGACCTAATTAAAGAAAACGATTTTGTTTCAATTCGGAATACCCCGCCCAAAGAACTTTTTGTTGATTGTGCATGCTTTGCACGTGCAGCTCGATCGCGTCGACATGTGGTCAATATTGACTTTAAACTGTACGCTGTTGGTTTACACATTGAAAAAACAACAGAAACAGTTTTTGCTAATGGTATTTTTATGCTGCGAATATCTCGAATATTTGTTCGGATGATTGTGTCTTCGCTTCCAACTGAAAAGGGCATCGGTACCTTAGCATGGCGGTTTAGCTGCCTCCACACAACGATTGTGGGGTTAAGAACATCGATTCCTAGCGAATGACTCAGTCAACGACCGACCTGGATGAAACAAGCTAAAGCTATTGATCCCGAGCTATGAGGAAACATGACACAGGTTGTGTCACTGCAATTGGTTCCGCATGGATGCACACAGTGTCAAAACAATACCAGGTGCCAATAAACAATCCAAAAGTACATTATTGTATTTTCATAACTATTCTTTCATATTTGTCAATAAAAAGGAAATCATTTTAGTACACTTTTTAACGAGTTTTCTGTTGTTTAAGGCCGAATGTCCCAACTTTTTGTCTTCAAACTCCTTCATATGGTTGATTTGAGGTGCCATATAAGCACCAAGGGAAATATCCTGACAGTCTCATGCTTATAACCAAGATTTCAAGTTCAAATAAGGCTTGAATCCATCTCAGGCTCACATAATGCGCATATCTGGACCGCACTAGGTCGTATGGTATTAGCCAGACAACCAAAGCCACATAACATTTATAATTCAAGTTAAGCTTTGTTTGGATGGTTAGAAACATCAGGTCGAACATAATTCTATCCTATTACGTAAATAATGTTATTCTTTAGGAACAGAAACCACATACATGTATAAATGTAGCGGGCTCTTATAATTGCTTTTGAAATTGTCGGTCGGTCGGTCGGTTGGTAGTTAGGTAGTTAGGTAGTTAGGTCATTAGTAAGTAAGTAAGTAAACTTGGTTAAAAGATGGTCTACATTGAGTTAGAGTGCTGGTAAGGTGCAGCACCTAGGACTCTTCTTATTAGCAAGCCGCGCTAAGAAAATATCGACACATTACAAAAAATAAATGTAAGACACAATGTACAAATATGACAGAACGAGAACATGAAATACACAAGTCCCGGTTGTCAAAAAGCTAAATGACCGAAAGTTTCATAAAGATATGCTACAAACTCTACACCCAGTGCCCAAAGAAGGAGGGTTTGGGTTGACCTTGTGCCAATGACTGGAATACCTAGGTGCTGTTACCTGAAGTTAAAGGTAGCTGACTAAAACCGTTATTTTTTGTTCGTTGACATATTTAACGTAAGCCCTGGACGTTCATTGCGAGAATGAATAAAGGCAACATGTTGTAATCTTTCACAGACAAATATTAAGTGACAAGGACTCATACTCGCCATGAGCATTGGTATGTAGTTTAAATAGGTCAAACATAAAACAATTACGGTTAATTCTAACGATATTTCTTTCATCATTCGAACACAACTATTACGTTCCATACCACGTGGTATTTTCACTATGTGTTTTATTACAGCACAATTACAAGCATAAAATAAAACACAATCTGCCATACCTGAATATTTCGAACAATTGGCCTCAGAGACCTTATATGATGTCCTATATAATGGCGTCTTGTTTCAATTTCACAACCGATTTAGTACTATCTACCTTCTGATATCTAATCATCCTGCAGTCATGTTAGGTGAAGGACACTTGTTAAATATAATTAACATTGGAATATACCTGCATACTTGTATATGTACCTACTTACATTTCTAATCTCTTCTGTACAAATAAATGAACGTTTCACTGTCAAATAATCGGTCAAAACTTTTTAGTCCAGTCATTGAAGCTAATAAATATGGTCAACCTCAAACAAATTGCAAAACAGCGTTTCTTTGCATTTTCATCATCTACAAAATATTGTCAACGACAGACAAAACGTCAAATATGCGAGTTCAGTGGGGAAAATACAAAAAAATCGACATGTTTAAGGTCACTTTTGGTAGCAATTTCAGCATTTTCCTTATTTCATACTACATGGGCAAGTGTAAGTCGTTAAATATTTACTAATTGCACATTAAAGCTTATATTTTCTGATAGATGGAACCTTCTTCTATCAAATAAAAATAATGATTTTATCATCAGACAATTTATTTTTCATATATGTGCCAGTCTACGTGTTGGTATACTATCCATTCAAATGTCGACAAAATGACTCAAAATAGCACTTGGAAGGGGAAACAAATGTTTTATTCATTTCTTTAATATTAATCCAATTTGTTTAAAATTTACACATATCATGTGTTGTATACATGAGTGTATAATCGAAAAAGTATATGTTTGTTTGGACAATACACAATAATGATAATATACATGAATCTATCGATTCGGGAGAAATAGTGAATGTTCTCTCTGTCTGTTCGTCCACAATTGCATTTTTATCCACAATTTTGACTTTATGATTATAAAACTTGGTCAGAGTCAGAGTCAGTGAACAAAATTTATGCCAAGGTAGATATTGAATGATCAAGGGTAAAAAACTAGGTCACTAGGTCAAATTGTAGCAAAACCTTGTGTAGTCGCTAGAGGTCATAATGTTGGCCTAATATTTATGAAACTTGGTCACAATAATAATATCAACAAAATCTAGGTCAAAGTTATAAATTGGGTCATCCGGGGTCAAAAAGTACATCATTAGTTCAAATCTAAGGAAAATGCTGTGTAGGTACAAAAGTCACAATTTTAGTCTTATATTTATGCAACTTGGTAACGATGCTCATCTCAAAAAGACAAGTGCGTTATTGAGTTATCTAGGTCAAAATAAGGTCAATAGGATAAAATAATTTAGGCGACTGTTTGGCTCAAGAAGGTTTGTCTAATATTTGACCTAGTGACCTAGTTTTAACGCATGATAAGTAAATATTAAATTTGACCTACATTTTGTCTTGATGGTCTATGTGACATAGTTTCTTAAAGATTAGGTTAAAAAGGCGCCTTCTAAAATTTGTTCTATTATTTGGCCTAGTGACCTTGTTTTTAACTCAGGTTAATCCAATTTCACACATGACCTTGATTTCGGTAAGATGATCATTGTGACTAAATTTTACAAGTATAAGATCGAAATTGCGACCCCTGGTGACTATATATTGTTTTTTCTTTGTTTTAACCTAGTGACCTAGATCAAAATTTTATTTGACTTAGATTAGTTTCCGATGATCATTGCTGCCGAGTTTTATAAAAATCAGACCAAAATTGCGACCTCTAAGCACGATGTAAAAATAAGTTACTGATACAAGTCAAGATTTATTTACATCAAAAGTGACAAATATTGCGAAAACAAGTGCCAATTCAATATATTTGTGAATATCTCAAAAAGTCCCACGAATATTCAATTAGGACATTTTGTACATTGCTAAGGATAGAGTTACGCACCATATAAATACAAAACTGTTTGTTTTGCAATTAGTTTGAGGTTAAACGTTAAAATGACTGGACAATTTGTGTAAGAAGCATTAAAGATAAAACTAAATAATACATAATTTAAAAAAAATGCTTTTTCACTGCACGTTTGTTCATTTTATGGGTAACGAATTTTGTAAAAAAGCTGAAAACACGTAGGTTTAAAGTGTATGGTTCATTAATGAACAATGATTTAATCAATTAAATAGTGTTTAAGGATGTTTTATGACCAGTACTATTGTAATTCGTATAGCTTCAGCAATACATTATTCTGTATTTAAGAGCAATTCTCTGTAAAAACCAAAAAAATAAAGAAGGGGTCCGGCAGGCATAGTCACCGATTTTGCTGAAACTTGCACCCTTTTAAACATACCACCCACTTACAACAATCCAGGATTGATATCAATGATATCGGGTACCGTTGCCATGGAAACCGGGTTTTTGTGATTTGGGCATATTTTGCCACTTTTCCTCATTCATTTTACAGCCAAAATGCGTTATTTAACCATCTCCTGTAATCTTTACTAAGCCACTTACATGATTTTGAGTTTTGAATTAGATAAGTTCATGGATAGGTGGTTATATAAACGTTTAAAGCCACGGAAATATACAAATGCTAAGTATATGGCATGCATTTTAGATGACCATGGATTTCATATATTGATATTTTATCAAATTTATATTTTTCATGTGTTTTTCAAATTAAATTTGCTAAAAAAGCCGGGCACATACCACATGCTTGTTGCCATGCAAGCAAAGACGACAGACTGGTACAAATCAATTTAGAAAAATCTCGGTGGGGCTATGGGAAATTTTTTTGAAAATTTTGTTTAAAAATGTTGAAAATGGCGACTTACGTATTTCTTTAATTTTCCTATTTTCGCTATTTTTAGTTTAATTGCTTTCAAAATAAGTCTTGGTAGGTAAAAGCTGGAGTTATTCACAATACATATTGTCAAAACAACACTTAAATTGTCTGAAGTAAGTCCAAAAATCAATATTTTTGGATTTTGTGGGTATTTAATTAGTACCCCACCCACTTTGTTAACAGGGATATCAGTATACACATTTTTCTTAAATATTTTGAGGTACATGAGGGATAATATATGTCAGATTACCTAAACAACACACTATTAAATAGTTTTGATCATCAATTATACAACATACACTCATATCTTCATTTGTTGCCATGGCAACAAAACTCAAACTTTCCAGTTAATTTGAAAGAAAGTACAGAAAGTTCATACTTTTGCTGCTATCTGGTATTAACATGATACATGTGTATCTTATACAGCCCTCTACATAAAAATGTGTAATTCTGTGAGGAACATGTTCATAGTAATACCCATTCCAGGGTTGGGGGGGGGGGGAATTTAGGAAAACAGTAGATTTCAGATGGGATGTGTCATGGCCATATGGTTCAGTGGGCGACTGCACTGGATTTGTAACAGGACATTCCGTGTTTGTTTCCCAATCGATGCAGGTCATAAAAGTCTGTACATGAAAATTGGACAAGATGATGTTTATCCACCTGTGGATTTGCTGCTTCCTGTTGGAAGGGTTGGTATAGCAGTACTGGTTAGAATACAGTTCAGGAAAACTTGTACGGTTTATCAGCTACTATATACTGTGTAACTGAAAATGGTTGTGAAATGGCATTTAACCCGGATAAACAGACAAGACAATTATTCAATGGACAATATGATTTTGGCTCTGGTGAAATCCAGATAATGAGATTTTTCATGTGAGAAGTAGGATGTGTGCACATTTTCATGCAGAAAAGGGCCTCGGGTTTTGAATGTATTATAAGCCTGAATTTTGATTGTGCATGATCAACAAACATACATGAAGTTTTAACGATTGACAAATATCATCAAACTCCACGTTAATGCCAAAAGAGTTAAGACTTGCATTAAATAGACTTAATGAAATGGTCCCTTGAACTTAGATACATTTATAACAATAACTTACACAAACATTTTTTTTTCAGAATTGAGTCTTTTAAACTATTTATACATTTACACACATTTCAAATGACCTTTCTCTAGTTTGGTAGATCATAGCACAACAGAAATATAGACTATGAAATAATTTGCCATTCCATGCATATTGGTTTGCATGCAAAAACTGTGTTTTGCTAACAATGATAATAATAAATAATTCTATTGAGGTTTTGGTAACTTTTATTTGAAATAGCTCATTTTTATATCTACATACAAGCTCAGTGGCTTTTTCAATGACTATACTAACAAAGTTATAACTACCTACTTATTACAAAAATAAGCAATTAAAGTATTTTTACATAAATTTACTAACTACCGGTTGTTACCATCTTGCATGTGACTGTCATGTAAAATGACTAGTGATGACCTAACATTTTAACTGCAAATTATCCAAAATTACCAGATACATCACAGCCAGTCAGACTGAAATATGGCATTATGCATTTTAGGCTAGACATAAAATGGAATAATTTATACCAAATATAAAGATTCATACACAATAATTTATTATAGAGACAATACATTCAAATATTTGTGAATACTGTACGCATATATTTTGGAATTTCAGATAAATAATTTAAAATAACTAGTGTATGCATTTATTTATTCGCTCATTGTTTAATATTAATTGATCACACTGGATAATAATACATTATATATTATAATTTTAATTAACACAATGTTTACTATGACCAGAAACTATTTATTTTAAACACTATTGACTGATACATATGATATATTAGATTAATATTTTAAGGCAAGAAAGGCTATATTTTCAATGCTAAAACAATTATAGTTTCAATTAAAAGCACAGAAGAGTTCTTAAAAAAAAGAGTATATTTGTGTTCATATTATGTTGAATCTTGCTGTCAACACTGCACATTATGAGTCCACTGTTTGATTACACCTTCACTAAACACTATGTGTACTTTAATTTCTTAATCAGCTGTATTTGTAGAATCTGAAAATATAAATACACTGAATGACTGATTATGCAACATGTGCAGTACAAGCTCTGTAGAATAACAGCAATTGTAGCTAGCCTTTATATTGGTCATTGTTTATAGGTTGTTGCTGTACAATAGATTAAATTTACAAATAAATTTCAACTCTAAAAGGACAATTTTTAAGTGTTGCTATACAGAGGTTACTTTCTGACAAAGGGCTGCTCTGTAGATGAAGTTTTTTTAAAACATTTGAGTAATGATAATTTCAAAAGAAGCTGATGATTCAACATACTGTGTTTAATTAAAATAAATAGATGTTGAATAGGCCTGTCAGTATGGATTGACAGTTAACGTTTATAACTCAGAAAAGCCAAGTCTTGCCATCTTAGTAAAATGTGCATTTATGATTGTGTGCAATAAAGTACCTTGATATCTTGGAGATTGATGCATTGCTAGCTGTTGATATGGCCCTTTGTCACCTAGTCATGACACCATGAACAGAATCAAGAAAGGCTGTATTTAATTAGCATAGGCTGTGGTATCATGTTGATCCATAGTGTAATCTGAAAAGATAAAATAATGTATAAAAATGAATTTATTTTAAAAATGACTCCTTGTAATTAGACTACAGATTGAGGGCATCAATTGTCGCAACTGAGAAAAGACATCTGATTACAAATACAGGTCAGCAGATCAGACTTTAGCAACCTTATTCTTTCTAAATAGTCTGGTAAAATGCTGGTTCTCAAAAACATTAACCCTTCCACAAGGACCTCACAACTCCTCCACATGTGGATAAAAACCAATATTGCTTTAAAATTTTCATGGAATATCCAGTGCTGGAATATCATGCCCTCAACCTGCGGTGACCTGGAAAAGACATTTCATCACAGGGTTACTAAAACAGGACCCATTGCCTAAGCAAAGCGCTATCGACCGCTCTGTAGCACTACTCTAATCTACAGATTCTTTTTCCTGATTTTATTTTACAACAGTGATATCATAAATAAAACTTTAAAAATCTAGAATAAGTATATCTTTGTTTTAATGCAGTGTGTCAATCGCATGTTACTAAAAATCATCACCTACATGAATCTAGGGCCAACTGTCTGAATGTAGTCTTATCTAGACGAAATCTGACTGTCCGAATTGCATAACATAGACGAATATTAGTCAATTAGCAGAAGTGTTACTATTTATGAACTCAAAGGTTAATAAAAACCAAAGCTGGATAGCACTTCACTTACGTTCAAATCAATGTCAGCCTATGACTTTCTCAAGTTTCTGAACTGACTGACATCGGTGATGATGAACTGACAAGACACTGTCTGATCAGCTGATAAATCCTCCATATCTTACACCAATTCGTTTATACAGCACATGTCTTTGGTCAGAGGTTTGTTCCCTTTATCTAAACACCTTTCAAGCATACATGTACCATTCTAACATCAGAAACAGGGTAAAAATGCGAAGCATTTACAATATTCCGCGAAAGTTAAATATTTTCCATTGGATAAAAACCGAGGTGATCAGAATGGTCGTTATGGAGATCGTAGTTATAAAACCTCGTAAATCCGTACAATTCCGTGAAAATATGCGAAAATAGACATTTTGGTAAAAATTGATGATTGATAAATCGGTCAAATCGAGTAGCCCCACTCAAATTTTTATTCATTTTAGATATATAACATCTCGTTAATAAATACAGTTAAGCATCACATTCAAAGTGCCCGGCTTTATTCGTAAACGGCTGTAAAATAAGCCTTGTTTTCAGTCTAAAATTAGGATTAACATCAACTTCAAACAGGTATAAATGTTCTACAACGTATCCATTCAGTTGATGTTTGTACTTTTTAGGAAGATAATTTATTCATCTTTAATTAGGTGTATCAGTTTGTTCACTCAGAAATGTTTGTAGAGATTAAATTGGAAATTTAAATCAACCACCCTAATTTGACCAAAATTGCATTTTTCTCGAAATTCAAAGTCAATTTCCATAGCAACCAAGCAACATTTTGGAATTCAAAATTTATTTTCATGAACAGGATGATGACATGTATGTGTGAAATAAAAATCATTAGAATCCATGACTATGCCTGGCCAAGTTTTTTTGGTGGTTACAGAGAATCACTCTTAAATGGTACATGTACTTTAGTCTTATTACACAAGATGAATTTACATAACAAATTTTAAGACTTTGAGAACGCCGTTTCATCTTCTTTAAACTCAATGTTTGATGTTTGTTTTGGTTGTATGCACGTACATGTATAGTGATTGTTGATGCTTTACTTCATTGTTACAATCACACTTGTCTATGGATTGTGTATACAATAAATTTATAATTTCTGACTTGGTGGATTTTTTTGCTTGGCCTTAAAATATTGGATAGATCAATGTAAGAATATATACCACACTTTGTATATATATCACAGGAAAGGGTTTTATCCAACACTTTTCTGCTGGTTGATTGGTCAGCTATATTAAACTGTAATCTAAACATTCGATTTCCACGGAAATGTATTTTTTATTCCGCATTAGTTTTGTTATCTTCACAGCAAAGATCCCCTAATAAATTGAGACAAATAATCGTCTTAATAAAGAAGCGATCTTATTGAAATTGCCGGCTTTATTTGATATAGATTTACGACATACGTTTTTGTCAAATGTCTGCAGGACTTCAAACAATCTAAATGATCTAAACGGAACATTGATGTTTGCTTAATATAGAGTACATCTAGAAACGCAACACTGGGGATACTGTCAACATTTACTGAGTACATCTAGAAACGCAACACTAGGGTTACTGTCAACATATACTGACTACATCAAGAGACGCAACACTGGGGATACTGTGAACATTTACTGGGTACATCTAGGCATGACGCCCAACAAGATATTTAGCAGTATATGAATCAGTGGTGAGTATGTTGTGTGATTTATATTACAAGGCTAGTGAAATGCGTCTAGTATGGTTGACAATCATGTCTTCAGCCGCTGGCTTGTATCTAGCGAAAAGAGAGTCGAGTTCGTAAGCCTCACCTGCCAGTACATAAAATATAGCCTCTACACTACAAATGCTCACACAGTGCCTCCAAGTGACAAAGCACGGATACTGGTTACACACGTTTCCAGACTAAACTGCTGTGGGATATCGGAGCAGCAAGGGCCCTAGCGGTGTAGTGTGTAGGCCCACCGGCGCTTGGACATGCCCAAGCACTCACCAACCTTGCCCAAGCTATGACAGAATAGCCGGGTAGATGAGAGTCGTTAGCTCTGATAGGCAACCCATCGTGGAGAAATCAAACTCTGACAAAAATACCGGGCCTTAGTTGGCAACTATTCTAGAGAAAATTGACCCGGTCCTCCAGGTTTGGGTTTGTCGCGGGACTTACATTCATGCATAGTAAAAACAAGTTTGTTACACAAACAACAACAAAGAATGAACCTAGACCTAGCGTAGACGCCTTTAAACCAATGTGACTGTTGATGCATTACATGCCAGAGGTAGAAACGGGTAGTAAGTAAGTACGTGAGTAAGTGAGTAAGTGAGCAAGTGAGCAAGTGAGTAAATGAGTAAATGAGCGAGCAAGCAAGCAAGCAAGCAAGCTAGCTAGCTAGCTAGCAAGCAAGCAAGTTGTAAACTTGGTTTGGAGATGGTTCACACTGAGTAAGAGTGCCGGTAAGGTGCCTGCAGATGATATATCGTCAAAGTATGTCAATTTAATCGTCGTACAATCCCATTTGACGTTCCTGTTTTGGGCACCCAAATAGCCGTGTTTTTGCTTATGTTCAGACAAAGGTGACATCTTAAATTGGACACTCAGAACTCTTCTTTTATGTATTTCATTCCATGAGCAAACCTTGATATATTATGCGTAAAATTATGCACGTGCAATTCGCGCGTTTTGTGATTTTTGTGAAGCACGGTAGTCATGTCATTCGATCGATAAAATGTGGCTGATAGGTTATACAATATTATGTCATAAAATTCAAAAATACATTTTGTATATTTAATGAAAGTAAGAGCAAATTGAAGGTATAAACGTTGCGTTGATAGATGTAATGAACAAATGTACTCATGCATATGTTTATGTACTTATCATTCCTGATATAAACTATGTTACGTGTAAGCTGCTTGAATGGTTAAGGTTCCTTAGATGTGAAAAAAATGTGTATTTTTATTCCATGAATTGAATACCCTTTTTTCAGAGTAACCTTTATATTTCATTTTGTTCCTTTAAGTTTATAGAATCCATTTATATAATATTAATTGTTATAAAAAGAAGACATTAAAAGATATTAATAAAAAACTGGTTACATATAACAACACATTTTTCAAAATTAGACAATTAGTTATATGTGAACAAAAACATTTAAAAATTAGACAAATCATTACTCAAATGATTGTTCAAGGTCATGCCAAGTCAATATTCTTAAGACAAACAGTCAAAATACTTGTATTTTGAAGAAACAAATGTACCAATATTAACTAAATATCTAAATATTAATCTTGGTATATAGGTCACTGCTTTTTTGAAACTGAAATAATTGTATGGTGGACCAGATAGCCATCTAGTGTCATAATATTATTGCAAGTCAGTGATATAAATCTAGAAATCGAATTGAAACACATTTTATGTTGCTTACACAGCAGCTTTTATATCTAAAAAGACTTTTTAAAGCTGTATTTTTAAAAAAAATGATTTTATTTATAAATATCTCATTAAAGTCATCTTCCATTCATATAAAAAAGGCATTCATTTTAAATATTTCGAGACTGCTAAATTGACTATGATCAGATCACCTTGCCTATACAAGTGTTATTTTCCTTTTCTGAATCAGTTGTCTGTTTAGATGCCACAGGGTAAGACAATGTGCCATCAGACCGGGGCTTGAACCAGGGGCCCTTCACTTACAGGACAAATGCTCTACCGACTTAGTTAACGGCCTGCATACACACTTTTCTTCCATAAAAGTGATTAATTTTTTAATACACACCACTACATTCATATTACATAAATTATAATAGTCTGGCTGCCATTGTATTATGCAACCTCTAGACCCCAATACTACCCAGGTACCCACTACCAACTTAATCTCTACAACTCTACATGTTATGTTGATTTTTATATTTATCATATCTTTATTCCCAAAATGTATGTATCTAGCACGGTGTCGTAGTGTGAATAAATTAAGCTGGTCCTCCAATGTTTTAATCAGCATAATATCACTGCTGATTTTATTTGGGCAGTTGTTTTGAAAAACAGAAAGTAATACAAATAAGTTCCAGGTTAATTCTAACACTAATCAAATGACATGTATGGTACAACTTTAATATAAAGGTTGAGGGTCCGGTTAATTTGTTCACACTATATCGCTGGCTCAAAATGAGTAGATTGAAATGCACCAGTCAGTTGCATCCATGCCCCCACCCCGGGGATGGGCGGTGGACGGCCTGGGGAACCGCCACGTTTTAACCTTTTCCCAGGGAAATGTTGCAAGTTTTCTCCGAACCAATACCCTGGGGACAGTATTTAGTTGTCATGTGCCCGGGAAAAAAATTGGTATTTTACCATCAGCTTCCCCTGGTAGAACAGCATACCTGTCACCTTTCAGACATAATCCTTGCATATTTATTTATTATTGTATAAGCAAGCATATCTATAATAATTTACTTAACATGGTATATATATATATATGAGCCGTTCTCCAGGAAAACCGGGCTTAATGACATTGAATTGTAATTATGCAATAAGATTTAGAAAAACGTTTAAAATGAGAAAAAACTCGTGTCCTTTGATTTCATATTTAAGTGATTGGATAGTATAGTACTATCCATTAGCTTCAAGTTTTCTATAAAATTGTGTTAAAATAACTTCTTTCCATGCTATGGTGATCGTTTTTGAAAAAGTACTCATATCAAGGAAAACAAGGGTTAAGTGGCTAAAAACACTTGCAATTTTCTCTGTAAGCAAACACTCACAAATTGGACACGTTTTATTAAAACAAGAATATGATTCTATAATGCGCCACAATTTAAAAACGTTACGTCAAAAATTTATGAGATACTGGATCTTTGAAATGCCGATTGAGTTACGTCAAATGGTAAGGAATGACGTTCGTGATGTCATTCAAAAAGTAGGCGGTAGTGGCTGGTTTAAAAAGTCTATAACTTTGTAATTGTATGGAATAATTTGTTCAAATGTTTAGAATCTGTTAACAAGAGTCTCTTCTTCCTAGCCATATATTCATCAATATTTTCACAATATTGTCACTAAGCCCGGTCTTCCTGCAGAACGGATCATCTATATATTACATTAAAATGTAAGAAACATATGTTATAGCAACAGCCAACTGTTTTATAAAATAGCTGAGTAGTATTCACACATTTGTGGCCATATCTACAATGTTTACAATTCCTAACTGCTTTCTTTCACATCATTACACATGACAGCTTACACTTAGTCAACTCCTTTAATCCCTACAAAATGATCCGAAAAATAATAAATTACATTGCAGGCTGTCCATGCATCAAGCACCATGTAAACATAAAATGGTTTGATCTCGGATCAAATCTACCTACTACTTTTCAAAGAATAACTTTATTGTCCGATTTTTATGCATTCCGAAATTGACACAAGTTAAAAAAAATACATATGTAAGTTAAGTGGAATGTTCAGACATTTTTTTTAACAAATGTAACTTTTTAACGAAATCATTTCACGACAGAAACATTGCACCATACTAAAAACTCATCTTCCACGCCGGAAAATCTGCACGAGAAATCCGTACATGGAGGATTGAGTTTGACAGCTCAGTTATCCTAGTTTTTGCGCAATTAGAGAACTTCAACCAAATATCATAGAAATCGCATGTCATGATCAAAGAGACAAAGTTATTCTTACCCCGTAAACAGCATAAATTGCAATATAAACAGTATTCCAAGCTAATATTTAGCTAAAGTTTAGTTTGTCAGGTGACCTAACAACACCTCCCTGGATATTCTTACGCAAACACATGTCGACAAAATTAACAAAATAGGGAAAATATACGTTTTCAACAGATAAATTACAGGAATTCTGAATCCAAAATGCTCAATGATATTCCTTGTCGTAATAAACATAAAATATTGGCAGAAACACTCGATGTGTTAATAAGTAAAACATCGCACTACATTTCGCGCATGAATACAATTTAGGCAATTTTAACAACATCCGGCAAATTTGTAAACAAATTGAAGTCAGCTAGAATAAAAGTTATGATCGTTGCTTGAATATTGATAATCGGTTGTGACAGCTTTGTATTTCAAGCGTCATAAAGGTACTCTTTTGATTTGATACTCGATTTTTAATCATTTGCTACGTTATAAATGCTTTTATATTGCTTTTATTTTGAGAAATGTGACAAACCAAAATGGTGACCTCCTTGTCGAGAATTGAGCAAATTTCACTGAGCTTTTCTGGTAAATAAAACACAAATTAGGTCATTGGAGCCTGGCATGCCCTTCACAGTATCAAGTATTAAGTATAACCAGTGAGTTTCTTCGACATGAAGCATAAATGACAACGTATCACATTTTGAAAAAAGTGTTGTTTTTTTTCAGGTGAAAATCACATTTATTTTTGTGCTAGCATTTGAACTATGCGAATATATGCCAAAATTAGCACCATGCTTAGATGCTATGCTTGTTTTCTTTAATAATTGATAAAATCAGATGGCATCAACTGTTTTAAACAGCTTTTTTCAAGTATACTTATGGTACAGAACTATTGGCACACATTGCTTCAAGGCCAAACATTCAGTGATTTGGTACGTACATATAGTTAACGGTTTGTGCATGTTAAAATCATCAGTCATGATAAACAATTAACATATACACGATTTAGTATGTTAATACCACATGGTTTGTGATGTAGTATTTGTCCATGAATGCAAGAACAAAAAATCACAACTACATAAGAAAAATCGGATATATAAGTCAGCACTCATATTAACAAGCCGCGGTAAGAAAACATAAATACATTACAAAAATAAATGTAAGACGCAATGCACACATATGACCGAACGAGAAAATATATAAAATATACAAGTGACAAGTCCCGGTTATCAAAGGTAATTGACCTAAAGTTTCATAAAGATATGACACAATCGCGACACACAGTGTCCAAAAGCGGGTTTGACCATGGGCCAAAAGCTTGAATGCCTAGGTTTTGATATCTGAATTCAAAGAAAGCTTACCTATAAACTCGTAAATATTTGGTTCGGCTACATATTTTAACGCGATTCCTGGACGTTCTTGTCGAGAATGAACACAGTAACAAAGTTGAACTCATTCGCACACAAATACAGAACGACATTGATATTATTCATACTCGGCATGAGCTTTGATATCTTACTTAGATAGGTCAAGAGTAAAACAATTAAAATTAATTTTAATGTTTTGTTTGAACGACTTTTCTATTACTTCCCATTCGACGTGGTATTTCCATAATGTATACTATTATAATATAAGTACAAGCATACAATAAAACAGAATGTTCCATACCTGAATATTTCCCACAATTTGGCTAAACGACTTTATACGCTGTCCTCTAACACCGGTATGTCGCCTTGTCTCGATTCACAACCGATTTAATCACATCAACATGTACTTTATGATATCTAATCATCCTGTACTCATATTACAGCTTAATGTGTTTCACCGGTGTTGGATTTTTCTGTACAATGTATTTAAAACCTGTTATATTCATAAAGAACACATTAACGACAATCATTCTGGAAAATTTCAACAGTTTTGCTCGACTAGTTTTTAAGATATTTTTGGATTTTGGGGACAACCCCTAAAAACTGATAATTGTAATTTGTCGAAAAAGTTTTTCTTTAATCCTCATAAAATTTGGTATACATGCAATTTAGTATATAAGAAATAAAACAGTAAATTTTATAATATACTGTGCAAGTTATTTGTTTTTTAAACAATATTTTA
This sequence comes from Spisula subtruncata, assembly GCA_963678985.1. Lineage (NCBI taxonomy): Eukaryota > Metazoa > Mollusca > Bivalvia > Venerida > Mactridae > Spisula > Spisula subtruncata. The sequence goes on along the minus strand of OY787673.1, from coordinate 31,943,452 downwards.
AAATGTGTAATTTTTCGTTTCTGACTTTAACGTGAAAAATCGTTGAACAACATGCTGTTTACATGAATGCTACAAGTAGAGTGACAAATATTGAAGTTTCATGCAAAATTTCATGACAATTACACGGCTAGTTTATTTTGATTGCACTTTTATCGATTTCAGAAATGCTTAAAACAGGGGAGGTTACAAATTTAATCAACGTTTTGCATCCGTTGTATTCAGATTTCACGATCAGTATATTTTTAAAAACATAGTGAATTATTCAAGGTGCTTACATTTTTAATTTGGGTTCTTTGCCATGTATTAATTTTCTATTCTTCAGGAGTAAATACAAAAGAACCGTCCTCGGAAGTATTTGGGATACTGTTAAAAAAATGAATATTTTTTATATGGGCGCATAGAACTACGTTTTAGATACGTTGTAACCAATTTGCTAGAAATGTGTTTAATATCATTTGGAATAAATCATCCGTATGGATGGAGCTAAGGGTGTTTCTGGATTTTCATTAAAAGTATAAAATCGTATTTACTATTCATTACAATCGCGATTATAAGACATGGGAAGATGCTGAAAAATCAATATTAAGGATTTTGTGTTATTTGATCTCGGTTGTCAGACGCTCACAATACACCTAAGTGAGAACACATTTAAGTCTATCATACAGGGTGTTATAAAAGTTCGTAGACATTTTTATTTTATCGATTATTTTATTTTCAACTAACATTTTCACATTTTCTGACACATTAGTAACAACAATGACCGCATTTGTTTTTTTATCGTATTCAAGTTAATCTGGCATGTGATATATAAGATATGTAAGAGTTTAATAGACTTGCGTTTCGACGCAAAATTCGGAAGACGTAAAAATGACGTCACAGCTTAAGTTACTCGATCTTTGCAAATGTGTGAGTCCTGTATATCCAAGAGGTATTGAATTTTATTTAGATTGAGTGTGTTGGCTGGTCTTTCTTCTTTGTGTATAATGTGGTAAATATTATCACGAATGTATTATCGTGTCATCACAGGGGTACGCGACAGGCAACATCATGCACAAAATCAGTCCAAATTTTGTACTGGATGAGACGTATGTTTGTAATCTCACCATGGTTCTTCTGGCTAGGAAACATTTAGCGGTATTTCATAAGTATTAGTCCGCACTCCGTCAGATGTAACTATTGTACCAACAGAAATAATATTGAGCTTTTTGAGACCTATTTGTCAATTGCTCTCAAAACCAACGTTTTGCACTCTCAATGCCGTTGATTACTTACGGTACGCTATCTTCCGAGATCCCCATACAAAATCATTTTGTTTGTTTGGCTCATGGTACAAATATTTATTACACTTACACTGTACCTTAAAAGACGAATTTTGTCCAGTCATTTGCAGAAAGGTTCTTATATTTCCGAACATAAGCCATTTTGTTCTTATTATATCTCACAGTCAGATACGGGTAGTGGGGTATTTAAGAAAAGACAATTTCTGAATATTTGTGCAAGTAACTCCGTACCATAACAATACTTAATTTGTTGCCAGCATTTTTCGGTGCTTTTACAACACTTCTGATATATTTACATCGCTAATATTTCATATTGTTAGTTATTTTATACCCATTTGCTCAGACCCCGTTAGGACGTCCAAGAGTGCGTACCCCCGAAGCGCTACATTCTTTCCTATATTTAGCCTTTCACTTAACAATCAAACCCCAATAATAATGTAGGGGTCACGCATTCTTTTTCGTGCTATTACATCTGCAGAGTCCCGAGGGACGGTTGGTGCCCAAGCCCGTCAGGGCGAGGGCACCAACATTTCCGAGGGACTCTGCAGATGTAATAGCAAGAAAAAACATGCGTAAACGCTATTATAGCATAAAAACAACACTTTTAAAATAGTATGTTTTTTCAAAATTATGAAATTTTGGCGGGACATTTTGAACGACGTCGGGAAAACAAACGCGACGTCGCATAGCAAACGTTACGTCACATACAAGTTTTTGCTATGAGCGTCGACTTCCGGTATCGACAAATACCAAAAAACAGTGATATTGGGGGTTTGTTTACGTTTGTTATTTTACTATTATAGAAAATTGATTAGAAGTTACAATTAGAATGTATATTTCATTCATATAACGCTGTAAATCATTTATTTGCGTCGGCTGGGTCCTGAAATGAGCATACTTAAAACTGAACACCAACAGCGCGTGCGCGCAAGAATCATTACAATAACGTACCTTTTTTCCTCGCCATTTTTATGCTATAATATAGAATGCTGGATAATTATTTTATTAAATAACCAGCAACACAGTATAAAACAACGTTAAGCCCTTGTGGAGACTTTGGTTGCCGGTCACTTTAATTTGCGTAACCATAGTACTAATGATTTCTCATTTATGCCAATTGAAGTAGTTAATAATCAAATTGACCGATTGTGTAAAGAGACATTTAGGATTCATAAATTACAAACACTACATCCATACGGACTGAATTCGAAAGCATTGTTTAATGTATAATCAGTGATTTTGTTGTTCAATACCATACGTTTATTCCTATTAATGTTTTTTTTATACATATACTTCTATAGGAATTAATGTATTTTAATCCGTATATTATTGAACGCGAACTTAATTGATTTGTTACATTGTATGTTTTTTCCGCAATTGTGCGACGTCATGCTACGTTAACGTCATGATGTCACATCCGTTGTTTTGTTATTGCTATTCTGAAGAAGGCTTCGGCCGAAACGTAAATTTAATACAATACTTACAATATAGATCTACGTGTTGTTGTTGAATTGCTAATTATTATTGTTGATTGTTAAGAACATTCACCGGCCATATATATGTTGTGTTTACGGGTCAGAGGTCACCTGCAGATACAGACCACTCAGAGGCAATTTACCAACTTCCGCCTGCGCATGCATGCACATGTAGACTTCCTCTTTGCAACTTGGAACATATCTAGAAAGACGTACAAAATCACCTCTTTTGTCTAAGTATGTCCTATTTACCACATATGGTGGCTCAAATGTAGCAATTTATTAATACTACAAATGTGCAAATACCCTTCGTGGAAGTGTTTATATATTCTGTATGTCTGCGTAATGGGGTTGCCTTCAAAGTAACGACCTACCTGAATGTAGAGATACATTCTAGTATCTAGTTGGTGTCGCTTTATACGTTGCAATCATGGGCTGATGAAGTTGCTTATTCCGTTGTATTTGTCTGTTACGTGTCCAAAGTATTACATTAGAATATGGATAACACTATCTCTATATTAAGGAAACTAACGTTGGTAAAATTATGACAATGAACTCAAACTTGAATGATTTATGTACATCGTTATTATCTACATGTTGTGAAAGAAAACGAACATCGTTATATATATATATATATATATATATTTATTACAGTAATTGTTTGTATTAAAGTACATGCGATAAAACAAACTGCATATGTATTGTACAAAACTGTAGATACATTATATTAGCTAGTCGCTTTCGATGTGACAAGCTGGGGGGTAAAGATGCTTATTTCTCCGTTGTATTTGTGTGCTGTATATACACTGACATCAATTGTACAATACATTGTTATAACATACCTCGAGTAAACATAATTCACAAGTCGTACACTCAGACAACAAATCCTGGTCAAAAGATGACAGATGAACTCCAAAACTTCGATAATACATGTACATCTTTATTATCCACATCTTGTGAAAGATAACGAAATTTGTTACATTCATTGTTTATATTAAAGTGCATGCGATAAAACTAATGAATATGTATTAAACATGGTATATACACAATTTAGTCATACGAATATTTATCACATCAAGTTGGGAAAATATAGCTAGCACAATCAATTACATATGTATACATATAACGTTAAAGTAATGTGATATACACATGTTGTAGACAGACATATCGATGGCTTAGAACAAGAAAGTCGTAACTACAAAATCGGTATTTTGAGAAAACACGGAAAAACTGTCTGACATTTACTCTTTACTTATGGTAAAACAAACTTTTACAACTTCCTTTTGGTCAACATGACAATGTCAGATTTTCATGAAAATAGGCTCATAAGAAGCGCCTTGTGATGCTTATTCTAAATATGTATGAATCTTGAAAGGCACTTACGACCTTCTAATTCTAAGCCATCGATATATGTGTCAGTGTTGCACAGAGAGCTGATTGATTATCTTACTGCTTTGTATTTTGTTTTTGGAGACTGCGACTTTGTTCCTATGTTCACCTATATGCCAACAGTCTGTCTTAGAAGGGACTGTCTTTGTCATTCGCCATCGCATGGACACACATGCAAGAGTAAGGCATACACTACCGAAACGATATCATTGCCTATCCGCACACGCGAGAGTCAGGCATAAACTACAAAAAACGACAGCATTGCCTAGCCACACACGCAAGAGTCAATCATGAACTGTAGAAACGACATCATTGTCTAGCCACACACGCAAGAGTCAATCATAAGCTTTGAAACGACATCATTGCATCGGCACACATACAAGAGTCAATCATAAACTATATAAATGGGTCATTACCTAGCCACACACGCAAGAGTCAATCAAAAACTACAAAAACGACAACATTGCCTAGCCGCACACACAAGAGTCAATCAAAAACTACAAAAACGACAACATTTCCTAGCCGCAAACGCAAGAGTCAAGCATTAAACAAACCATCCACATCACCAGTAATAGATGATTCAGGCATATAAATGGCACACTGTGTACTTTGGATTTCGTGTAAAAATAAATATTTATAATCAATGACGTATACATGTACACTGAAGTGTAAAAGGTGGTTACCTTTTTACAGCCGCAATATCAAAAGTAGAAATGTTTAAACAATAAGTAAACACTGTAGCTTACAGACAATCAAAATCCCCATAGAAATGGCAACATCGTCAACACGTATCACTCAACAATTAAAACGAAACAAAATACAATTCAAGACATTAATAAACATGATGTGTCATCGATAGACATGACGTGACATTTATATACATGAAGTGACATTAATAGACATGACGTGACATTAATAGACATGACGTGACTTTAATAAACATGACGTGTCATTGATAGACATGACGTGACATTACTAGACATGAAGTGACATTAATAGACATGACGTGACATCGCTTTCAATGTCATCACAGTATTGATGTTGTTTATAGTCGACACATCGTTCGTGACATTAATATACATGAAGTGATATTGATAGACATAACGTGACATAAATAGACAAAAAGTGACATTAATAGACATGAAGTGACATTAATAGACATGAAGTGACATTAATAGACATGACGTGACATTGCCTTCAATGTCATCACATTATTGATGTTGCTTATAGTCGACACATCGTTCGTGACATTAATATACATGAAATGACATTAATAGCAAAACATGACATTAATAGACATGACGTGACATATATAAACATGACGTAACATTGCGTAACACTGCTCAAGTGGCGAAAGTATGACTGTCCAAATATAACTGGCGAAATTACCGATTTTAAGCTCCGGTGCCATTTTTCCGATGTCGTAAAATGTGGTACGTCGTGAAAATCAGTAATTTATGTCCGATTGACACAAATTGTTCAGGTGTGTAAAATCATATTACACTGTACTCCATCTACGTACATAGGAGAGCATTAAAATATTGTTTTATAAATAAATAGTTGAGTTCATGAATGGAATTTGTTGTTGAATTTATACACCTAGGCCAACATCGAGCGAGAAAAACAAGTTCTTTTTATCTTTTGAAAGCGAAAGATCGAAGTGTTTTGTAGTGTAGAAAGTTACTAACATCGGTTGTTTGTAAAACTTTGCTTTGCGAGATTATGCGGACTATTCTCAGTTTTATAAGCGTTAACAACGATGTTTTGACCTGTTAAATCATGGCTGTATTTATTTAAAAAAAACAAACATTTTATTCAATAAAATATGTTTGTTTGCAACACCTATGATAGCTGTTTTAGCGTTTAGCTGTTTTAATATGCATCGTTTAGTTTCCATGATACCGATATGTGCTTTATCAGTTTTATCAGTCTTTAACTACAACCACGCATGTAGATATAGATATAGATACATGCACAACGTGTTATCACATGATTGTTGAAATTTAATACACGGCATTACGTTTTATGAAACACAATATTTACATGAATTCGTAAATTTTGACTATACGGTACTCAACGATACACAATATATCGAAAGGGAGAGAAATCTTACGACAAGTAAACACTTGTTAATAGTACAGTAACCTCCCTTTAAAACTGTTCACGTACATTCCTCTTGAAGAGTTATTAAGTTCAGTAATTTTATGACAAATTGCTGATTTCCTACAGGTCATGGGTTCAAACCCCACTAGAGCCAAAATATATATTTTTTTATTTATTTGTTAGTTACAATATTTTGGCTTCATCAATATTTCTATGTTATTAATATCTGGTAAATAGGCGAAAATCGGGTTACTTTGGATTTCTGAAATATACATTTTCAAAACCGCTCGGTAAAACCTTTTCAAATTTTGTCAAAACATTGCACACATTTAAGTTATTTTTGAAAAAAAATCTTATGGTGCGAATTGTTTAGTTCATTTTTATTGGCATTTATCCACTGAGTGCTTAATGACAATATGCAAAAAATGCCTTAATTTCAAGGAGGGCCCACGGCAGGGTTACATTTTTATTTTCATCTACTTAATAATTAAAGACCAAACATCATTTTTACACTTTTGATTGAACAAATCATCATTATCATTAGATTAAAACACACTCTTGTATTTATTGTGTCATCTGTTGTAGTAGAGTTATTATATTTATCATGCAGTTGCCTCAAATTTGTTTTTGCAGTACGTTTTTACGCTGCGTGTAGGAATATAAAAAATATTAATTACTCTCTTAACTGACAGTAAAAGTGTTGTTAAATTCACATGCAGTTGTCTTCATTGGTATACAATAGAATAAAAGTGTTTAAAATGCAGTTCTCAACACTTTTAAAAATAAGTTTTTATACCCGGACATCGTTAAAACCGAAAATCACAATTAATAGAATCTATATTTATAGAATAATACATGGCTGAGCAGTGCCTTTGAGTGATAATCGCCCCGGTAGGCTGATAATTGCCCGAGGGCTTTAGCCCGAGGGCAATTATCACAGACCTACCGGGGCGATTATCACTCAAAGGCACTGCTCAGCCATCTATTGTTCTGTATAATATTTATGTTGCAGCTTTTTCATTAAAACAGTACAGTTAAAAAAACGTAACTTGTTCAGTAATTGGTAGATCATTTGCTATTGTAGAGAGTTATTGTTGTCAAACTTGGATCTAGGCGCGCAATGCACATCTACAAGAGCTGTAGATCTAACACTAAAATGTTGGTAACTTTTTTATTATTGAACGGAAACCTATCATGTGGGTATTCATTTTCTTAATTAGATAATTTGCTACACGCTGATGTTTAGTTTAATACAAAATTCTGAAAAAATGTGTTTTTCACATTTTCGGAAGAATATAAAAATATTGATCTCGTCTAGGAAACTCATTGTTTTGATCATAAAATAAACGTCTACTATACTGCACAGGTCATATATATTTCATCGAAGGTTGAAACAAAATATTTTTTAAAATTAATGTGCTATTCTGCTTCTCCGAAGCCATCAACCGTGTTTGCAAGTGATTCTGGTTGAAATATGCCTACGCTCAGCGGCCGACGCGAATGACGTAAAGTTGCGCGTGAACGTTTTCCTAGGGCCATTATCAGTGATAATCGCCCCGGGGGCGCGTGGCGGCGGGGCAAAAAGCTGATAATACTTTTGAAAGGCCGATAATGCTATTTTTCGAAGGCAAATTTGTTACTATATATAGTAACATAAGTATTATATATATATACTTAGTCCTTAATAAGACGAGGGCCCACATGGAAGATTGGGTAACCAAATGTGGAACCTCGTTCAATCAAATCTTGATTAATTTACTTACTTAATATGAACAGTTCATCAATTTTCACAACAAAATGATGCTCAATAATACATAAACAACTTGAAGTTATAAATGAATGATTATTGTATTATCAATGTTCGCGGTGTACATGTCTACTGTAATAGCAAATACTTAGCCTAACTGGAACATACGTACACCACCTGAATAGAAACTAACTAACAAACGGCACTCCTGTCTGTCGTAACACAATGATCTCGGCAAATATATCATGTCGTTACTGGAAACAAGTTCACCGTGACTGTTGCCACCTCGATCAAACATAACGACATTCTTAGAGTTATACCCTACTACAAGTACGATATCATCCTCTGTGACACATACACAGACTGCTCCATCCAGTCGCTGATCACGTAACTCATTGATAACATCACCATTCTTGTTGAATACGATCACCCTATCTCCCCATGCTGCAACATACACTTTGCTCTCATCTTTACTCACCGCTATATGCTGAGGGCTGTAATCAGTGAACAGTTTACGACTCTGAGAATCCGTATCTATTTTCTTCACTAAACTACCTGATAGAGAATACACATATACAGCTTTATCTCCGGGTATCCACAACTGATTACTACAAAATGTCATACCGGACTGTTCACGCTTGAAGTCATTTAAGGAAACCTTTCGTTGGTACTTGAGCGACTTACTAACTGAAATGAAATGTACCGTATTATCTGCAAGTCGTACAGCTACTTCAGTAGGTGACATGGAACAAAGTCCGAATGGTGTATGTTTTAATTCCAACCATTCCTTTACTTTGAGTTGATCATCAATTCTCTTCAGTTTACTGTTGTATCTGTCAGTCAGTAGAATCGTTCCATCGGGAAGCTGACACATGTTGTTTATGAAACATTCGTGTTTGTCAGACTTTAATTTAACTTGTATATCTGTCCTAGAATTCACGGTGTACTTACTACGTTGTACTGATACTGGTTGGCTATCTCCTCGGATAATTTTCCCCATACGGTCTGACTTCTCAATAACATCACATAGTGCAGCATTGGCTTCAAATTTCAGTGTCGGATGTTTCAATGCATTCGCCTTCCTCAGAAAGTTATTTGCATCTTTAAGGACAACTTGACCTAACTTCTCAGTGATAAACATTTGTTTACCATTTAGGTGAGATGTCAGGTCTGGCTTTCTATTGTCGGAGGCAACAATCAGTGCATCTACGGTTGTAATATCGACACCAATGTCATTCTCTAACATCTTCACCTCTCTGTCAAGCTCAGCAATAATCTTCTGTTCAAGTGCATCTAGTTGTTTATTGAACTTCTTTCTCAATGTTTTGATTTCGTCCAGTAGACTGGCTTTCATTTTCTTTAGTTGCTTAATGTCTTTGGACTTTTCCAACTTTGTAGTATGTAGCTGCTGACTTACGCGGGTTATGTCGGTTACGAGTGATTGTAACTTAGACATGCTGGATTGATGCGCAACATCCGCAATATCTTTCACATCCGAACATGATCTGAAACATACATCAAACACGCTGATCAATAACCACAATATAACACCTAGTATAAGAAAGTACTTTAAAATAACAGTGAGTACAAACTTTCGCGGTTCTAAGTCTCCGACGGTATTTGTTCTTATTAATAGTTTAAACACTTTGGTGGCTCCTAATTGGCGAATATCTACCATCCGCGAACTCCGCGAATTTAAATCGCTCGAAATAATCGTTGTTTAGAGTAAGATAACTAGGTTTATATAAGGTCACTTTGTATGTTCGAATAAATACAGGTTGGTAACTTATTTAGACTACTTTTCAAAAAGATAAGACGATTAATAAAACTTTCAACTGTATAATTATATACTCATATATAATATCGTTGAATTGTGTAAGGTCTGTGGGAGATGATTCACAGACACCTTCAAACCAATAGACGGGGGAAAATAAATGGCGTTACTCTTGTTACCCAAACTGTAATCAAATCCTAGAACGGTTAACCATCACTGTCAGTTCGATCTACATACACCCGCCAAATGAATAAAGTCATCATTGAATACTTCACCATATCAACTCAGATGAAGATGTTTTATATCCATCTTCCAAGAGTTTTCTTTTGAGATCAACATTCCTTAAACGCGTGTAGACAAAACAGTTATTAAGCGAGCCTCTGGCGAACTTAATAACTTTTTTGTGACGAATTTAACAAATATTGATCTCAAAAGAATACGAATGAAATATTCTTTTTATCACATTAAAATATCTTTGTACCAACAATAAGCTACTCAATTCAGAATTCGGCTAATATCTGCACGGAAGAACACATTCGTGCGTCTCCTATTTAATTACATGTAGTCTCAATTTGCTTTTTGTATATAAACTCAAACACGACGTTTCAAAATCAGCAAACAATTAACATTTATTTAAATTACAATAATTGAAATGTTCAAATACATTATTTTGAATTCATAAGAAATGTAGCTCGTTACTAATTCAGTGAATTTTGCGTATGAATTATGCTAATTTATGTTATCACAAGTGTTGGAGAACAATGTTCTTCGATTTTTTATCACATGGAACTTCACGGTGTTAATTTGATGAAATAAATTCGTACATACTCATGACGAGTATATTATTGATTTAAGGACATTCGTTACATTTCAGTTGAGCGGAAGTTTAAAATCGCAATCCCTTAGAAGTATCTCAAGCATCTAACTATCATGATCAAAACTTTTGCAAAAGTGTACAATTGGTATGGTAATACATTTTCATGTCTTAAAGTCGAGATAATACTGAATATTAAATCCAAATTTACATTATTTATAGAAATATCGAAGAAAGTACTGATGAGGCCTTACGAACGATTTATCCCAAATAGCATTAAACACCAAATCTCACAAATTGGTTAAAACGTTTGTAAAACGTAGTACAATGCACTCAAACATATCAAAGCTAGTTAATACTTTAAAGCCTCACCCCGAATGATCTAGAAGAAGGTTCTCTTTTTTTATTTCTTAATGGTATTGACTAGCAATTGCAGGAGAAACAACCCTTAAACTGGTAACAAGTGTGATTATAATCATTTTTTAAACACGCAGTATCACGAAAACTAATGACAACGGATGCAAAACGTAGACTCATTTTGTAACCTTTCCTGATTTCAGTATTTCTGAAATCAGTAAAAGTTAAATTAAAAAATTTAGCAGAGAAATCATCATGACATTTGCGATAAAACTTCTATAATTGTTACTGTACTTGATGCATATTAGAAAACCGTATGTTGTACTACGACTTTTAACGTTAAACATATTTGTTTAAAAAACATATATCTTACAAAGTATATAATAAACTTTACTGTTGGATTCCTAGCATTCGTAATATCATTAAATGCAAAGTTTTATGCTTTTTAACCAAAAATCTCTCTGTAAAATATATTTTTCAATTTTTAGGGTTTGTCCCTAAATCTAAGAATATCTTAAAAAACAAGCCGAGCAAAACTGATGGAAATTTTCCAAATGATTGGCATAACTCTGATCTTCATAAAAATAACAGGTTTTATATACCTTGTATAGAAAAAGTAAAAAAGAACGAATGTCCTTAAACAATTTATCATCTTCATCGTTATTAATAGTTATACATTTTATCAATGATACCTACCTATGTTCCTTAGCGATACATCGGCAACAATACACCATATCATGTGTACCACAATGCATCTCGATATCCTGGTCCGGATGATAATGGCATTTAGCAACAACCGGAACTGGAATGGTGGTTGGTGGAGCTGTTTTTGCTTGGCTCATTGAGGCAACGCTAACTAATTGATGTGTTTTTATGTTCCGGACATGAAAACGTCCGCACGTGTTACACAGAAACTCCTGGCAATTTTTACAAAAGTCAATCGCTTCCTGTGTCCTACCATCGTCACGGCATTGAGAACAAGCGTGGTCAAAAAGCGCTTCCGATCCACCTTTCAGTGTCCTAGAGAGATCACCTTCTGCCATTGTCTGTAATGTAAGTTGATATTGTAGTATGTTAAGGGTTATAACAAAACATGTATACTTACTACTTTTGGATTGCATTAGACATGTAAACTATGTATACTGACAGTAGAATTAAACATGCCAGTATAGAGTTCAGAAATGCACAACATATACAACATTATAATAGGCCTACTAACATGTATGCAAATATAAGAAAAAATATAAAAAAACATGTTATATTTTCCTGACTCACAGTGCATTAACTCATTTCAAAATGGTCAAACAACGGTCGTTTGACGGGTCTATGATACAAATATTGGAATATCTTGAGTCCGTTGTGTGACAGAACATGTCACCGTATACAATCGACGTAGAGTTTTGGACAGGTTTAAAATTCAGCTACATAATTAGATATTGAAGTTATCTGAATGCTGTCATACGTGCGTATTTTAAAACAACATACTTTAATAGCCACGTACAATAGACACACACTTCATTGCATACTTGATTATATCAATTGATCACATTAAAGGTATACTTATCAAAATGTCTGTGTATATTAATGCGCGAAACATATCTAGCAGTACACAAGATAGCCATTAATTGGAAATAGGATTGGCATGTTTTATCTTTCAAATACTTATCCATAGACAATGACCGCCTTTGAATAAATTGATAGAAAGAGACATAACATAAAGTGTTTGTTATACACTGATCCTACCAGTTTGCATTCCATAGATAGTGATTGTGTTCAACACATGCATTGTAACGAGGATAATTGAGTTCCTTATACATGTGCTACTCAATTCTTGATTAACATCTCAATACCACTTATCGCGTTTGACACAAGCAAACCATCAAATGCATCCAGGTACATTCATTATACATGTATTTCAGTTGAATATTCAGTAAGCAAGTTCCTGCATTTATTTTTGTATTTGCAAAATATTTATTATTGTTATAAAAGTTTGGTTACACTTTATGATTGAACATATCCAGCTGCTGAAATCTATTTTTGTATGGCAATCTTTTGTATTTTATTATCGTGCGATGGACATAACACATCTGTTTATCGTTGGCGTTAAGGTTGCGACGTTTCCCGGTAGTCGATTTTTTGCGACGTTTTGTGTCAGCGCTGCAACATTTCAGGGTAGGTAGATTGCGACGTTTTGCGTTGATTGCGACATTTCGCGGCAACCTTGCGACGTTTTACGTCAGTTGCGACATTTCGTGGCATTGCGACATTTCACGGCGCTACACTGTCCTACCCTACGAGCGACGCGACGAATGCGCAATATTTCCTATCTTTGTATCGTGAACCCGTATATTCCCTATGTTTGTATCGTTATAGACCCGTAGTACGTCCGCGGTATGATACTTGTGAACGTACCAAATGATTACCTATATCAGACATACGTCGGTAGATTTTGACATAGAATATCATGTGTCGTGCAATGAAGAAACACTTATGAGAAGGTTTTAACGAAGGCCAATGTAATTACATGGTACGATGAATCAATATAAATACAACACGACAGTGATGGTGGCATGGCTTAAGAGAAACTTGACAATGAACACTCGAAGCAAAGCATACTTCAAAGTCAATACTCGAAACAAGCTGTTCAGTTGAAATATTTGTTATGGGCGTTCGCGGCAGTAACTTATAACACTTTTATAATATTTTTTGCACTCATTGAACGCTTTTCATTAGTTTATTAAACAGAACAGAACAGAAAGTGTATTGAAGACAACGGATACATAGTGTATAGTCTAACATATGTTTATGTATATGCATTATATAAACACTACATTCATAGAGAAAAAAGAAATATAAGTACATATATGTATATAACATGATTACGAGGACAGAAACTACTATTGAAATTCTACAATGTATTACATTAAATTTTTACTATAAAAGCCTTATATTTATATAAATTAAAGGGAGCTTTATGAAAACAGACTTATTGCTAGGTGGATGCAATTTAATTAACTGAAAAACGCTTGGTCTATGGAAAGAATACTTATAGGATATATATAGGATATTAGTAGATTTCTGTACACACCATGTAAGAATACGCTTTAATAACAGATTGATGGACTTGGCAGGAAATTCCTCGGTATACATGAACATACAGGCGATTTTATATACATGAGTAAAGCATAACTTATGGTCTAGATATATAAAGTTGGGAATCCGATGATACAGTTTAAATATCAAAAACTCTATTTATTACTGAGTTAAATCTAGAGTTAAATACTGTAATTAATTGAACGATTCATCGGTGTAACACAAGGTGCATTCTTGTTCCCATTTTTTGTCAAGCCCGCATGCGGTTAGTGATACATTATAACTAGTCACCACTTTGGTGTAAGTATGTGCGTCCGTCCATTTTTGTCCGCACCATAACCTTGCAATGCTTTGACCAAGCTTGCTTATATTTGGCATGAGTGTTCACCTCCATCAGGCGGAACGTCCTCCGTGAGCACCAGCTACCTATTTCAACGGTCAATGTAACAGTTGGAGGAAATGTCAAATGTCATATTCATGCTTGTCCAGAACTAGTTTTCTTGTATTTGGCATGAATGTTCCTTTCATACATTTGACATATAGTTGGTTGAGATACATGACGAAGATTCTGATTGATCATGCTAAAATTGCGACTTCTAGTGACTATACAAGGTTTTCCCATGATTTGACACAGTGACCTAAGTTTTTTACCTCGGAAGCACCAATATCTGATTCGACCTAGATTGTTATATGATGATGATCATTGTTATAAAATTTCATAAAGATTAGACACAAATTTCGACCACAAAGGTTTTCTATGATTTGGCCAAGTGATCTTGCTGGTTTACTCCGATTGACCCAATATCGAACTTGACCAAGCTTTTGTTGAGATGGTCATTGTGACCAAGTTTCAGAAGGATTATGAGATCTCTAAGCACGCCAAATAATCAAATACTAAACACGTCCCGATATATTTACATCACAAGTAACACATATCGCGAAAACATGTGCCAATTCTATGTTATAAGCATATATATCAAAGTGCTACGAATAGTCATTTAGGACTTTTTGTACAGTATAATATAGGTTTGCTTTACGCACCTTATAAACATTAACAAGTTTGCGTTGCAATTAGTTTGAGGTTAATATTTATAATGACTCACTATTTTGCATTTTGGAGGATTATCTAACCCATTCCGTATACGAGTTAGTACCTGACTTTTGCAAATGATTTGGCAATGTACGAGCATTTGGTCAAACCTCAGTATTCGTTTATCTGATTCTTACATCTTCAATTTGACTCCAAGTCTAAAGTATCTCTATGTTAATAATGTAGTTACTAAGGCGTGGTGGTACCAGCTTTAGTACATCGTCCATTTTTTTCGACTATAGATGCTCCTCATACGTGCAATACAATGATGATATTTTGAATACCAATATGGCAAATTAAACATGCACAGTATTTCTTATTGAGTAAAAGTTAGTAGTTAGTAGTATCACATTATAAATTGATTGCTTTGATTATAGGGTAATTAATGATAACTCTTTTTGAAGTACACTCGATTTCGGATATGATCATTTACAACGTCTGCTATGAATATTCAACATTTCATTCATTTTGATAACCTAATATTATGGTTTTATAAAGTGGAAGTATATCTACCGATTTCAAAGTATCATCTGACGGAAGGCATAGGCTTGATGTTGAGAGTAGGCTTACCATAATGTTATTGGAACCAAATACAGGGACAACGCCACCTGGTTGTGATTATTTAAGGTGCACTGGGCAATCGAAACACCAGCTCTCCCAACCCAAGGCAGTGGAATGTAAGTGTATACATTTATTATTTACATTTAATATTATGAATTATGTGAATGTCTATCTTTCATTTAATGTTCCTTTAAACTTCCCTGTCAATACCGTATATACATGTATATGATATGTTTGAAATTGAAATGCCAATATATAGAACATTGATCCTGCTTATCCGGTGAGCTTTGATAATTAATATTCGATATTCATGCAAAATATATTTTGGTCCGCCCCAGTTTTGTTTTCTTCGCATCAAAGATTCCCTAGTAAATCCAGACAAATATTCGGTTGGTTTTTGTTTAAGACTGACGACATAGTTTATTGTCGAATGATTGCATTACTGCAAGCAATCTATATGGTCTAAACGGAAGTTGGATGTTTGCTAGATATACTGAGTACATCTAGAAACGCAACACTGGGGTAACCGTCAACATATACTGAGTACATCTAGAAACGTAACATTGGGGTTACTGTCAACATATACTGAGTAAATCTAGAAATGCAACACTAGGGTTACTGTCAACATATACTGAGTACATCTAGAAATGCAACACTGGTTGTACTATAAACATATACTGAGTACATCTAGAAACGCAACACTGGTTGTACTATGAACATATACTGAGTACACCTAGAAACACAACATTGGGGTTACTGTCAACATATACTGAGTACATCTAGAAACACAACACTGGGGTTACTAGCAACATATACTGAGTACATCTAGAAACGCAACACTAGTGTTACTGTCAACATAGTTCAACTTTGTTATGATTGCAATTAAACTGAATTCACATTATGATATTTAATTCCAATCTACAATACACCTGTAACATATTATAACTTAGTGCTACCGGTGCGATCTTGCAGTGTCCAGGTAAAAAGTAACGGAACATAAATTAATTTTTTTTCGCAACCGTTGGTCTATCTCGATGGATTTCATGTACATACGCATGACGTCCATCAATATGTTTAGCAATACATGCATATGTATCAGTTGTGATCTTGTTCGTTCTGAAGATGGTACACTCTAGTTAGAGTGCTGGTAAGGTGCCGTCTGTCTATGGCAATATAGTCGTCGTAAAATCTCCCATTTGACGTCCCAGTTTCAGACAGAGCCGGCTTCTTGAATTTGTTTTCATTAGCATACCTTACAAAGGAGTGAATGTCAAAATATATCTTGCGTAAATTATGCAAGTGCAACGCGTGTTTTGTGATTTTCATAAGGCACGGTACATGTAGTTTTGTTATCCGATCGATTAAATGTAGATGATAGACAAATATCTATACCACGTGGTTTGTAATGTATTATTTGTCAAAGAATGCAAGCCAACATTTGGCACAAAGACATTAGCAAAATCAGGACGGTATAGAAGTCAGCATGAAACACAAAAATACATTACAAAAATAAGGTAAGACACAATGCCCACACACGACAGAACGAGAAAAGCAAATGTATAAGTCCCGGTTGTCAAAAAACTAAATGACAAAATGTTTTATAAAGATATGCCACAAACACGTTTGTTTTGACCTAGTGCCAATGACTGGGCTAACTAAGTTCTGCTATCTGAGGTCCTAGAAAGCTTACTATAAATGTTGCTTTTTTTGTTCATATTACATATTTTATCGCAAGTCCTGACCGTTCACTTTGAGAATGAATAAAGGCAAAAAAATGTTCTCTTTCGCACACAAATATTCAGCGACAAGGATATTATTCATGCTCGGCACGCGCGTTGATGTCTAATGTAAACAGATCAATAACAATATAATTACGGTTAATTTTAATTTTATGTTTGAACGATTTTTCTTGTATCATTCGAAGACAATTATTACGTACCATACCACGTGGTATTTCCGTAAAGGTTATTATTACAGAATAATTACAAGCATAAAATAAAACATTATCATACCTGAATATTTTTTAATTTTTGCTTGAGCGACTTTATACGATGTCCTATTATTGCGTTTTGCTTCAATTTCACAACCGATTTAATATTATCTATCTTAAGATATATAATCTTCCTTCACTCATGTTAGGTGAAGGACAATTGTTTGGGTTAAATATTAATAACGATGATAAAAACATGCATATCTGAACCTACTTACATTTCTTATCTGTACTGTACAAATAAAGGTATGTTAAACTGTAAAATAACCAGTCAAAACCTTTGTGAAAGCGCAGTAAGATAATATTATAAACTTAATAATACATACTTTCAAAAAAAGTTATTTCACTGCAAGTTTGTTCATTCTTTGGTATACCAATTTTTTAAATGGGCAGATAATTCGTATGTTAAAACTGTAAAGTTCATTAATGGACAATGCTTTAATAATTTTTTGAATCAACTAAGTAATATTTAAGAATGTTTTATAACCATTACTATTATGACGTCATAATTCATGACTTCATAACAACTAATGTGTAACATGTGGATAACTTGAAATATAGTCGAAACATCGGAAAATACTGGAGTTTCTTTTGTATTCTTCAATAATAAATACATGAACCTTGTAATCTGTACAGCTTCAGCAATACATTATTCTGTATTTTAATGATCCTTTGCTCAAATTACACAAGTTATACGTGTAAAGTTAAATAACATTTTTAAGACATTGAAGACGCCACTACATCCTCTTTAAACTCAAGGTTTGCTGTTTGTTTTGGGTATATGCATGTATAGTGATTGCGATATAGATTAACCATGTTTTTTGAGCCGTGACTAATTCATGCAGGGGGGTTTATTCGCCCTCAAAGGGTATAGTTACAGGGTATACATTAATACCTAATGTGTTTCACCACTGTTGAGTTTGGCAGAAGTTTAAAAATCACAGTGACTAAGGTGTATTGTGAGCGTCTGACAACCGAGATCAAATAAAACAAAATGCTTAAAATTGATTTTTCAGCATCCTCCGATGTCTTAAAATCGCGATCGTACTGAATAGTTATTACGATAACATAGTTTTAATGAAAAAACAAAAACACCCTTGGTTCAATCCCTACGGATGATTTATTCCAAATGATATTAAACATCCAATCTAGCGAATTAGTTACAGCGCATTTAAAACGTAGTTCTATGCATCAATATCAAAATTATTCAATAGTTTGAAACAGTATCTCGAGCATTTCAGAGGAAGAAATATAGAAGAATATAGACTTATACATGCAGTAGAACACGAATTAAAACTGTAAGAACCTTATAGTATGCACTATTTTTTTTGAAAAATAGAATCGTCGCGAAATCTGAATACAACGGGTGCGAAACGCTGATTAATCTTGTTACCTCCCCTGTTTTTAGCATTCCTGAAATCAATTAAAGTGCAATTAAAATAAATTAGCCGAGCAAGTGTCATGAAATTTTGCATGAAACTAGTATGTTGTTCAACGATTTTTCCTGTTTGACTCAAAAACGAAATTTTACATATTTTAAAATATTATTAAAAAAATCAAATAACTTGCATTTATGTAGTTTTACATTAAATGTACTGTTTGATTCCTTATATACGAAATTGCATGTATACCAAATTTTATGAGGAATTAAGTTAAACTTTTGCTGTAAATTACAATCATCACTTTTTAGGGGTTGTCCCAAAAATCTAAGAATATCTCAAAAACTAGTCGAGCAAAACTGTTGGGATTTTCCGTAAATGTGTTCTTTATACATAACAGGTTTTATATACGTTGTACAGAACATTCCAACACCGGTGAATCAATTTAAGCAATATAGTTATTATGTGATCAATGAGAGTAACCAATACATGGCTATGGAACGCCTTAACTGTCTTATATTAGCAAACAGTTCGATATTAGGTCAATATCGCTGAACATAAATGCATACGACCACTATATAATGGCAAAATCTTTATCCATAAATATAACAGATGAATATATTATGACAAAACATAAATATTGTATGTTAATAAATGAGCCTTGTTATTTGTTCGAGGGCAGTCGCATTGGCCTGAGGCTGCTATAGGCCGGTGGACAATATGTCTGTCCCGAGGACAAATGACAGGGTTAATATCAAATAACCCATTTATTGCCAATTATATTAAATTTAAGTAAGTATCAATTATTTTAAATTTTCTTCGCATGTAACGTTAGCACATCAAACTAGACCGACATTAAAAACTGCGAAAAAATGTGAAAAACATTTTATTTCAGATTGTTGCATCCAGGGCCGATAATTGATATAGATGTTTTGCCCCGATATAGTGGAAGCATGGCTTTTATAAGACTAGGTCAATGATGAGTCATAGGGCTAATAATTGATAGGTGTTTAATACATAAAGATATAACTTCTTTACATGTAGATAAAACATTTATATATAAAGGCATAACTTCCTTATATAAAGATAAAACATCAATATATCAAGGCATATTTTTATGTAGAAAAAATATTTTTTATATCTATATATAGAGATTTTGCCATTATATAGTGGTCGCATGCATTTATGTTCAGCAATATCGACATTATATCGAACTGTTTGCTAGTATAAGAGAGTTAAGGCGTTCCATACATGACACAATAGTAGGCGTTTAACCAGGTACATATATATTCAAGTACCATGACCGAAAAATGTGAGATTCCGTCACGGCTCAAAAAACATGGTTAATCTATACTTTACTTCTTTGTACTAACTTGACCAGATAAAACTGAGACTCCTTGTATAGTAAGTAAAACGTCCGGTGATAACGGTATATAATAAGTTAGCATACTAATCGAATATAACACAGACGGACAAGTTTTACATAGTTTTATGAGTGTCAGTTTAATCTGGTCAAGCTATACAAACACACTTGTCGATATATTGTGTATACAATAAAGTTATCAATTCCTGACTTGGTGGGTATTTTTGCTTGGCCTAAATAGTATTGGATATATCAAAATAACGATATATACCAAACTTTGTATGTTTATCACAGCAAAGGGTTTAATCCAACATTTTTTCTGCTGGTTGATAGGTCAGCTACAGTAAGCTGTAATCTAAATAATCGATTTCCACGTAAATGATTTTTTATTCCGCCCCAGTTTTGTTATCTTCACAGCAAAGATCCCCTAAAAAATCAAGACAAATAATCGTCTTGATAAAGAAGCGATCATATTGAAATTGCCGGCTATATTTGATCTAGATTTACGACATAAGTTATTGTCAAATGTCTGCAGGACTTCAAACAATCTAAATGATCTAAACGGAACATGGATGTTTGCTAAATATACTGAGTACATCTAAAAACGCAACACTGGGGATACTGTCACCATAGTTCAAAGTCGTTATGATTGACAATTAAACTGAATTTACTACATGGCATTTAATTCCAATCTAAAATACACCTGTGACATATTATCACATGGTGCTCCCGGTGAATCTAACAGTGTATGTTTGTATTGTCCGGGTAAAAAATAACGGAACACAAATTCAGAATCGTTGTTCCATCTCGATAAATTATATATGCATGACGCACAACAAGATATTTAGCAGTATATGAATCAGTAGAGAGTATGTTGTGTGATTTATATCACAAGGGTAGTTAAATGCGTCTAGTGTGGTTGACAATCATGTCTTCAACCGCTGGCTAGTATCTAGCGAAAAGAGATCCGTGCTCGTAACCCTCACCTACCTGTACATACAATGGAGCCTATACACTACAAATGCTCGCACAGTGCCTCCAAGTGGCAACGCACGGTTACTGGTTACACACGTTTCTAGACTAAACTGTTGTGGTATATAGGAGCAGCAAGGGCCCCAGAGGTGTAGTGTGTAGGCCCACCGGTGCGTGGACATGCCCTAGCACTCACCAACCTTGCCCACGCTATGGAAGTATAGCCGACTAGATGAGAGCCGTTAGCCCTGATAGGCAACCCATCGTGGAGAAGACAAACTCTGATGCACAAACCCGGGAGATTATGACTCGTGAGCCTTGATTGGCAACTATTCTAGAGGAAGGAAACCTTGTACACAATTGACCCGTTCTCAGGTCGGGGGTTGTCTCCAGGCTAACAGCATTGCAAAGTAAAAACATGTTTGTTACGGAAACACCAATAAATAATAAACCTAGCGTAGACGCCTTCAAGTCGGTATCACTGCCCTACATGCCAAAATATCGACACATTAGAAAAAATAAATGTAATACAGTTTGTACACATATGACCGAACGAAAACAAAATATACACAAGTGACAAGTCGCGGTTATCAAAAAGGTAATTGACCTCAAGTTTCATAAAGATATGCCACAATCGCGACACCCAGTGTCGAATGAAGGGTTTGATTTGTCCTAGTGCCAATGACTGAACTAAGTAGGTTTTGCTATCTGAAGTCCTATAAAGCTTACTTAAAATGTTACCACTTTGTTCATATTTCATATTCTAACGCAATTCCAGGACGTTCATATCGAGAATGAATACGGTAACAAAGTTTTACCTTTTCGCATACAAATATTGAGTGACAATGATATTATTCATATTCGGCATGAGCGTTGATGTCTCATGTTAATAGGTCAAGAATAACATAATTGCGTCAATTTTAAATTCATGTTTTCGGGTTTTATTGAATCATTCATAAACAATAATTACCTCCCATACCACGTGGTATTTTCCATAATGTATCATATTACAGTATAATTCCAAGCATAAAATAAAACACAATGTGCCATACCTGAATATTTCCCACAATTTTCCTGATCAACCTTATACGATGTCCTCTAATACCGGTGTACTGTGTCTTGTCTCGATTCCCAACCGATTTAATCACACCAACCTTAAGATATCTAATATTTCTTCACTCATGTTAGAGGTGAAGGGATTTTGTATGAGCTATATATTGGTAACGTTGATAAAACATGCGTACATCAACCTACATACATTTCTTATCCGTGGAAATAACTCAATGCATAAAACAAACACATTTAAGCCCTTCATATTTATCTCTTGGTGAAAAGTCGTAAATCACTTTACACTTAACCGCTTTAGAAACGCAACGGATTGTAATTCTTGTATCGATTGTTAAGTTTTATTTTGTTGCATGATAAATCAATAAATAGAACGATAGTCTTATGCCTGGTATGATTTTTTACGAAGAAAAATTTCAATTTAATCCATTACTCCATAATGACGTCATGTTGATGATCTTCATGTGACGCCAGAACGGATCCACTTGGTGTGACATTTTGACCGACAAATTGACGGCAAACGATACCCTAACCGAACTACAATAAAAAAAGGATTGAGGTTTGTTGCATACGTTGCCACTCTTTTAGGATACAGAACAACCTTGTGCTATATACGTACTTTAAACTGATATGTGACGTTTGTTCGTGGCAAACAAGTTTAATTATCGTCTTTTGACGATATTACGACTTGCGCAGTGTTTTTCAAGAATTACTTTACATCTACGATTTTCTGTGCGAGATAAACTGACGATAAAAGCATGTTTACACGGTGGCACCATACCCATGTTTATTTGAAGACACCACTTCCGGTACAAACTGTTCAGTTATACCTATACCTTGAAGTCAATGAAGCGTACGATTTAGAAACTTTGCTATGATATACATTCCGTAACATTTTAATTACAGTTTATTGTGGTCCATTTTGAAAATATCTTCATTGTTTCTGTTTTCTTATGTACCCTGACATATTTCTTTATCGACTTCCGGTTATAGGTTTAAGATGGCATAGACATAGGAACGGTTTAATCGTAACCAACGGACACAATGTAGCATGCATATAATGTATGCTAGATAGGCAAACTTTTATTGACAGCCCATGTTACGACTGTGGAGATCACAGCATTTTTTCTGATGAAGCTAAATTTGAAGGCTCCGATGGCCGCCAAGAAGGGCACAATCAACCAGAAGCTTCCGAGCGTTTAGGGAGTTACGTATTTTCCTTGTAACCAGTAACCAAAGTGGCTATTCATACTTAAATTTTTAGTATGTCCCATTTAACACAGATGGTGGCTCAAATGTAGCCATTTATTAATACTACAAATGTGTAAATATCCTTCGTGGAAATGTTTATATAATATTATTCTGTATGTCTGTGTAATGGGGTTGCCTTCAAAGTTACGAGCTACCTGAATGTAGAGAAACATTCTAGTATCTAGTTGGTGTCGCTTTATATGTTGCAATCATGGGCTGATGAAGATGCTTATTCCGTTGTATTTGTCTGTTACGTGTCCAAAGTATTACATTAGAATATGGATAACACTTCTCTATATTAAGGAAACTAACGTTGGTAAAATTATGACAATGAACTCAAACTTAAATGATTTATGTACATCGTTATTATCCACATGTTGTGAAAGAAAACGAACATCGTTATATATATATATATATTACAGTAATTGTTTGTATTAAAGTACATGCGATAAAACAAACTAAATATGTATTGTACAAAACTGTAGATATATTATATTAGCTAGTCGCTTTTGATAAGACAAGCTGGGGGGGGGTAAAGATGCTTATTTCTCCGTTGTATTTGTGTGCTGTATATACACTGACATCAATTGTACAATACATTATTATAACATACCTCGAGTAAACATGATGCACAAGTCGTACACTCAGAAACCCTGGTCAAAATATGACAGATGAACTCCAAAACTTCAATTATACATGTACATCTTTATTATCCACATCTTGTGAAAGATAACGAAACTGGTTACATTCATTGTTTATATTAAAGTTCATGCGATAAAACTAATGAATATGTATTAAACATGGTATATACAAAATTTAGTCATACGAATATATATCACGTCAAGTTGGGAAAATATAGCTAGCACAATCAATTACATATGTATACATATAACGTTAAAGTAATATGATATACACATGTTGTAGACAGACATATCGATGGCTTTGAACAAGAAAGTCGTAACTACAAAATCGGTATTGAGAAAACACGGAAAAACTGTCTGACATTTACTCTTTACTTATGGTAAAACAAACTTTTACAACTTCCTTTTGGTCGACATGACAATGTCAGATTTTCATAAAAATAGGCTCATAAGAAGCGCCTTGTGATGCTTATTCTCAATATGTATGAATCTTGAAAGGTCGTAAGTGTCACTAACGACCTTCTAATTCTAAGCCATCGATATACAAATGTATGTTTCAGTGTTGCACAGAGAGCTGGTGGTTATCTAACTGCTTTGTATTTTGTTTTTGGAGAATGTGACTTTGTTCCTGTGTTAACCTATATTCCAACAGTCTGTCTTAGATGGGGCTATCTTTGCCATTCGCCATCGCATAAACACACATGCAAGAGTAAGACATACACTACCGAAACGACATCATTGCCTAGCCGCACACGCGAGAGTCAGGCATAAACTACAAAAACGACAGCATTGCCTAGCCACACACACAAGAGTCAATCATGAACTATAGAAACGACGTCATTGCATAGGCACATATACAAGACTTAAGCATAAACTATATAAATGGGTCATTGCCTAGCCAAACACGCAATAGTCAATGATAAACAACAAAAACGACAGCATTGCCTAGCCGCACACACAAGAGTCAATCAAAAACTACAAAAAAGACAACATTGCCTAGCCGCACACGCAAGAGTCAAGCATTAAACAAACCATCCACATCACCAGTAATGGATGATTCAGGCATATAAATGACACACTGTGTACTTTGGATTTCGTGTAAAAATAAACATTTATAATCAATGACGTATACATGTAAACTGAAGTGTAAAAGGTGGTTACCTTTTAACAGACCGATTGACACATAGTCTTCAAGTGTGTAAAATCATATTACACTGTACTCTATCTACTTATATAGGAGAGCATTACAATATTGTTTTATAAATAAATATTTAAGCTCATGACTGGAATTTGTTGTTGAATTTATACACCTAGGCCTACATCGAGCGAGAAAAGCAAGTGCTTTTATCTTTTGAAAGCGATAGATCGAAGTGTTGTACCGTGTAGAAAGTTACTAACATCGCATGTTTCTTTGCGTTCCGAGATTATGCGGACTATTCTAAGTTTATTTAGCGATAACAACGATGTTTTATCCTGTTTAATCATGTCTGTATTTCCGTGATACGATAATGTGCTTTATCAGTTTTTTATCAGTCTTTGACTACAACCACGCATGGTGATCATTAATACATGGTAACATAAATAATTTTAATAACTTTGTCAGATTTAATGATAGAGTAATGGTTTTACCCTTATTATAAAGCTAATGTGCCCAAGTTTTTATTCGATGTGGATAATAAATAAAAACTTTGTGAAATATATGTCAATAACGGCATAGATAAAGCCGTACATTTTCCGTGATTCGAGGAAAGTTTGCAATATAATAATTTTGCTGAAGACCGCTTTTAAATTTGCCCCCCCGCATACACTCACCGGACATAATCCCTTTGGATTTCTGATCATGAGAAGGAAGGAAGGATTGTATACTACAAAACCAGTATATTTAATTGATATGAAAACTACAATACAATGTGAAATTGGAAGCATAAATGTATTAAATGCAAGGAATTATTGGTAATTTATGACGTCATTTGCTGCTGATTTTGGCAGTTTTGCACAAATCAGGACAACACTTCTAACATCTTCTGAGAAAACAGTATATAACACTTAAAAATGATTTATAACCTGAATAAAACTTACATGTATATGTTAATCAATGGTGTATAAGAACAAATATTATCTTAAAAACTGACAAAGCTATTAAAGTTATTTATGTTACCATATATTAATGGTCATCCTGTAGATGCATGCTACAACGTGTTATCATATGATTGTTGAAATTAAATACACGGCATTACGTTTTATGAAACAAAATATTTATAATAATTCGTAAATTTTGACTATACGGTACGCAACGATACACAATATATCGAAAGGGAGAGAAATCTTACGACATGTAAACACTTGTTAGTAGAACAGTAACCTCCCTTTAAAACTTTTCACGTACATACACTGAATGAAAATAATTGATGCTGTATTTGTTTTTAAAATTCGTTAAATTTTCGCCATCCTTGCTAAGTGGTGAAAATTTGACGCACATAAATAAAACCACTACGTTATTGATGAAAGTGGCGAAAATATGGCCACACCAAAATATCCCAAAGTACGGTAGTCGACACATCGTTACTTCATTGTACATAGCGTACATGTGCATTTGTGTCATATTTTTTGTATTTCATTAAGGATATCCGGGTGTAATAAAGAATCACCTCTTGAAGAGTTAACAAGTTCAGTAATTTTATGACAAATTGCTGATTGCCTACAGGTCATGGGTTCAAACCCCACTAGAGCCAAAACATTTTTATTATTTTTTATTTATTTGTTAGTTACAAAACAATATTTTGGCTTCATAAATATTTCTATGTTATTAATATCTGGTAAATCGGCGAACATCGGGTTACTCTGGATTTCTGAAATGTACATTTTCAAAACCGCTCGGTAAAACCTTTTTGAAATTTTGTCAAAACATTGCACACATTTAAGTTATTTTTGAAAAAAATTCAATGGTGCCAATTGTTTAGTTCATTTTATTGGCATTTATCAATTGGGTATTTAATGGCAATATGCAAAAAAATGCCTTAATTTCAAGGAGGGCCCACGGCAGGGTTACATTTTTATTTTCATCTACTTCATAATAAGACCAAACATCATTTTTACACTTTTGATTGAACAAATCATCATTATCATTAGATTAAAACACACTCTTGTATTTATTGTGTCATCTGTTGTAGAGTTATTATATTTATCATGCAGTTGCCTCCATTTGTTTTTGCAGTACGTTTTTACGCTGCGTGTAGGAATATAAAAATATGAATCACTCTCTTAACTGACAGTAAAAGTGTTGTTAAATTCACATGCAGTTGTCTTCATTGGTACACAATAGAATAAAAGTGTTTAAAATGCAGTTCTCAGCACTTTTAAAAATAAGTTTTTATACCCGGACATCGTTAAAACTGAAAATCACAATTAATAGAATCTATATATATATATATACTTAGTCCTTGAGGCCCACATGGAAGATTGGGTAACAAAATGTGGAACCTCGTTCAATCAAATCTTGATTAATTTACTTACTTAATATGAACAGTTCATCAATTTTAACAACAAAATGATGCTCAATAATACATAAACAACTTGAAGTTATAAATGAATGAGTATTGTATTATCAATGTTCGCGGTGTACATGTCTATTATAATAGCAAATACTTAGCCTACATGTAACTGGAACATACGTACACTACCTGTAAAGTTAACAACTAACAAACGACATTTCTGTCTATTATAACACATCGACAACGGTTCAGATATCATATCTTTACTGGAAACAAGTTCACCGTGACTGTTGCCACCTCAATCAAACATAACTACATTCTTAGAGTTACACCCTACTACAAGTACGATATCATCCTCTGTGACAAATACACAGACTGCTCCATCCAGTCGCTGATCACGTAACTCATTGATAACATCACCATTCTTGTCGAATACGATCACCCTATCCTCCCATTCTGCAACATACACTTTGCTATCATCATTACTCACTGCTATATGGCAAGGGATGTACTCAGTGAATAGTTTACGACCCAGAGAATCAGTTTCTATTTTCTTCACTAAACTACCTGATAGAGAGTACACATATACAGCTTTATGTCCAGGTATCCACAACTGATTACTACAACGCACAATACCATTCTCTGCACGCTTGAAATCATTTAAGGAAACCTTCCGTTGGTACTTGGGCGAGTTACTTACTGAAATGAAATGTACCGTATTATCTGTAAGTCGTACAGCTACTTCAGTAGGTGACACGGAACAAAGTCCACATGGTTCACTCATTAAATCCAACCAATCCTTCACTTTGAGTTGATCATCGAGTCTCTTCAGTTTATTGTTCCAGCAGTCAGTCAGTAGAATCGTTCCATCGGGAAGCTGACACATGTCGTTTATGCCACATTCCTGTTTGTCAGACTTTAATTTAACTTGTATATCTGTCCTAGATTTCACGGTGTACTTACTACGTTGTACTGATACTGGTTGGCTATCTCCTCGGATAATTTTCCCCATACGGTCTGACTTCTCAATAACATCACAGAGTGCAGCATTGGGTTCAAATTTCAGTGTCGGATGTTTCAATGCATTCGCCTTCCTCAGAAAGTGATTTGCATCTTTAAGGACAACTTGACCTAACTTCTCAGTGACAAACATTTGTTTACCATCTAGGTGAGATGTCAGGTCTGGCTTACTGTTGTCGGAGGCAACAATCAATGCATCTACGGTTGTAATATCGACACCAATGTCATGCTCCAACCTCTTCTCTTCTCTGTCAAGCTCAGTAATAATCTTCTGTTCAAGTGCATCTAGTTGTTTATTGAACTTCTTTCTCAATATTTTGATTTCGTCCAGTAGGCTGGCTTTCATTTTCTTTAGTTGCTTAAGGTCTTTGGACTTTTCCAACTTTGTAGTATGTAACTGCTGACTTACGCGGGTTATGTCGGTTACGAGTGATTGTAACTTAGACATGCTGGATTGATGCGCAACATCCGCAATATCTTTCACACCCGAACATGATCTGAAACATACATCAAACACGCTGTTCAATAACCACAATATAGCACCTAGTATAAGAAAGTACTTTAAAATAACAGTGAGTACAAACTTTCGCGGTTCTAGGTCTCCGACGGTATTTGTTCTTATTAATAGTTTAAACACGTTGGCGGCTCCTTAATTGGCGAATATCTACCATCCGCGAACTCCGCGAATTTAAATCGCTCGAAATAATCGTTGTTTAGAGTAAGATAACTAGGTTTATATAAGGTCACTTTGTATGTTCGAATAAATACAGGTTGGTAACTTATTTAGACTACTTTTCATAAAGATAAGACGATTAATAAAACTTTCAACTGTATAATTATATACTCATATATAATATCGTTGAATTGTGTAAGGTCTGTGGGAGATGATTCACAGACACCTTCAAACCAATAGACGGGGAAAATAAATGGCGTTACTCTTGTTACCCAAACTGTAATCAAATCCTAGAACGGTTAACCATCACTGTCAGTTCGATCTACGTACACCCGCCAAATGAATAAAGTCATCATTGAATACTTCACCATACCAACTCATATGAAGATGTTTTATATACATCTACCATGAGTTTTCTTTTGAGATCAACATTCCTTAAACGCGTGTAGACAAAACAGTTATTAAGCGAGCCTCTGGCGAACTTAATAACTTTTTTGTGACGAATTTAACAAATATTGATCTCAAAAGAATACGAATGGAATATTCTTTTTATCACATTAAAATATCTTTGTACCAACAATAAGCTACTCAATTCAGAATTCGGCTAATATCTGCACGGAAGAACACATTCGTGCGTCTCCTATTTAAGTACATGTAGTCTCAATTTGCTTTTTGTATATAAACTCAAACACGACGTTTCAAAATCAGCAAACAATTAACATTTATTTAAATTACAATAATTGAAATGTTCAAATACATTATTTTGAATTCATAAGGAATGTAGCTCGTTACTAATTCAGTGAATTTTGCGTATGAATAATGCTAATTTATGTTATCACAAGTGTTGGAGAACAATGTTCTTCGATTTTTTATAACATTGAACTTCACGGTGTTTATTTGATGAAATAAATTCGTACATACTCATGACGAGTACATTATTGATTTAAGGACATTCGTTACATTTCAGTTGAGCGGAAGTTTAAAATCGCAATCCCTTAGAAGTATCTCAAGCATCTAACTATCATGATCAAAACTTTTGCAAAAGTGTACAATTGGTATGGTAATACATTTTCATGTCTTAAAGTCGAGATAATTCTGAATATTAAATCCAAATTTACATTATTTATAGAAATATCGAAGAAAGTACTGATGAGGCCTTACGAACGATTTATCCCAAATATCATTAAACACCAAATCTCACAAATTGGTTAAAACGTTTGTAAAACGTAGTACAATGCACTCAAACATATCAAAGCTAGTTAATACTTTAAAGCCTCACCCCGAATGATCTAGAAGAAGGTTCTCTTTTTTATTTCTTAATGGTATTGACTAGCAATTGCAGGAGAAACAACCCTTAAACTGGTAACAAGTGTGATTATAATCATTTTTTAAACACGCAGTATCACGAAAACTAATGACAACGGATGCAAAACGTAGACTCATTTTGTAACCTCCCCTGATTTCAGTATTTCTGAAATCAGTAAAAGTTCAATTAAAAAATTTAGCAGAGAAATCATCATGACATTTGCGATAAAACTTCTATAATTGTTACTGTACTTGATGCATATTAGAAAACCGTATGTTGTACTACGACTTTTAACGTTAAACATATTTGTTTAAAAAACATATATCTTACAAAGTATATAATAAACTTTACTGTTGGATTCCTAGCATTCGTAATATCATTAAATGCAAAGTTTTATGCTTTTTAACCAAAAATCTCTCTGTAAAATATATTTTTCAATTTTTAGGGTTTGTCCCTAAATCTAAGAATATCTTAAAAACAAGCCGAGCAAAACTGATGGAAATTTTCCAAATGATTGGCATAACTCTGATCTTCATAAAAATAACAGGTTTTATATACCTTGTATAGAAAAAGTAAAAAAGAACGAATGTCCTTAAACAATTTATCATCTTCATCGTTATTAATAGTTATACATTTTATCAATGATACCTACCTATGTTCCTTAGCGATACATCGGCAACAATACACCATATCATGTGTACCACAATGCATCTCGATATCCTGGTCCGGATGATAATGGCATTTAGCAACAACCGGAACTGGAATGGTGGTTGGTGGAGCTGTTTTTGCTTGGCTCATTGAGGCAACGCTAACTAATTGATGTGTTTTTATGTTCCGGACATGAAAACGTCCGCACGTGTTACACAGAAACTCCTGGCAATTTTTACAAAAGTCAGTCGCTTCCTGTGTCCTACCATCGTCACGGCATTGAGAACAAGCGTGGTCAAAATGCGCTTCCGATCCACCTTTCAGTGTCCTAGAGAGATCACCTTCTGCCATTGTCTGTAATGTAAGTTGATATTGTAGTATGTTAAGGGTTATAACAATACATGTATACTTACTACTTTTGGATTGCATTAGACATGTAAACTATGTATACTGACAGTAGAATTAAACATGCCAGTATAGAGTTCAGAAATGCACAACATATACAACATTATAATAGGCCTACTAACATGTATGCAAATATAAGAAAAAATATAAAAAAAACATGTTATATTTTCCTGACTCACAGTGCATTAACTCATTTCAAAATGGTCAAACAACGGTCGTTTGACGGGTCTATGATACAAATATTGGAATATCTTGAGTCCGTTGTGTGACAGAACATGTCACCGTATACAATCGACGTAGAGTTTTGGACAGGTTTAAAATTCAGCTACATAATAAGATATTGAAGTTATCTGAATGCTGTCGTACGTGCGTATTTTAAAACAACATACTTTAATAGCCACGTACAATAGACACACACTGCATTGCATACTTGATTATATCAATTGATAACATTAAAGGTATACTTATCAAAATGTCTGTGTATCTTAATGCGCGAAACATATCTAGCAGTACACAAGATAGCCATTAATTGGAAATAGGATTGGCATGTTTTATCTTTCAAATACTTATCCATAGACAATGACCGCCTTTAAATAAATTGATAGAAAGAGACATAACATAAAGTGTTTGTTAAACACTGATCCTACCAGTTTGCATTCCATAAATAGTGATTGTGTTCAGCACATGCATTGTAACGAGGATAATTGAGTTCCTTATACATGTGCTACTCAATTCTTGATTAACATCTCAATACCACTTATCGCGTTTGACACAAGCAAACCATCAAATTCATCCAGGTACATTCATATCACATATATTTCAGTTGAATATTCAGTAAAAAAGTTCCTGGATTTATTTTTGTATTTGCAAAATATTTAGTATTTTTAGAATAGTTTAGTTACACTTTATGATTGAACATATTCAGCTGCTGCAATCTAGTTTTGTACGACATTTTTTTGTATTTTATTATCGTGCGATGGACATAACTCATCTGTTTATCGTTGGGCTATCGTAAGTTCAGTATTCTGTCCTACCCTACGAGCGGCGCGACGAATGCGCAATAATTCCTATTTTGTATCGTGAACGCGCATATTTCCTATCTTTGTATCGTTAACCCGTATATTTCCTATCTTTTTATCGTTAACCTGTATATTCCCTATCTTTGTATCGTTAACCCGTATATTCCCTATCTTTGTATCGTTAACCCGTATATTCCCTATCATTGTATCGTTAATCCGTATATTCCCAATATTTGTATCGATAACCCGTATATTCCCTATCTTTGTATCGTTAACCCGTATATTTCCTATCTTTGTATCGTTAACCCGTATATTCCCCATCTTTGTATCGTTAACCCGTATATTCCCCATCTTTGTATCGTTGATCCGTATATTCCCCATCTTTGTATCGTTAATCCGTATATTCCCTATCTATGTATCGTTAACCCGTATATTCCCCATCTTTTTATCGTTGATCCGTATATTCCCCATCTTTGTATCGTTAACCCGTATATTCCCCATCTTTGTATCGTTGATCCGATAATTCCCCATCTTTGTACCGTTAATCCGTATATTTCCCATCTTTGTTTCGTTAACCCGTATATTCCCTATCTTTGTATCGTTAACCCGTATATTCCCTATCTATGTATCGTTCACCCGTATATTCCCTATCTATGTATCGTTAACCCGTATATTCCCCATCTTTTTATCGTTGCTCCATATATTTCCAATCTTTGTATCGTTAACCCGCATATTCCCCATCTTTGTATCGTTAACCCGTATATTCCCCATCTTTGTATCGTTGATCCGTATATTCCCCATCTTTGTACCGTTAATCCGTATATTCCCCATCTTTGTATCGTTAACCCGTATATTCCCTATCTATGTATCGTTAACCCGTATATTCCCTATCTATGTATCGTTAACCCGTATATTCCCCATCTTTTTATCGTTGATCCGTATATTTCCAATCTTTGTATCGTTTACCCGTATATTCCCTATCTTTGTATCGTTGATCCGTATATTTCCTATCTTTGTATCGATAACCCGTATATTCCCTATCTTTGTATCGTTAACCCGTATATTCCCTATCTTTGTATCGTTAACCCGTATATTCCCTATCTTTGTATCGTTATAGACCCATATATTACCCATCTTTGTATCGTGAACCCGTATATTCCCTATCTTTGTATCGTTATAGACCCGTATATTCCCTATCTTTGTATCATTTACCCGTATATTCCCTATCTTTGTATCGTTGATCCGTATATTTCCTATCTTTGTATCGTTAACCCGTATATTCCCTATCTTTGTATCGTTAACCCGTATATTCCCTATATTTGTATCGTGAACCCGTAAATTCCCCATCATTGTATCGTTGATCCGTATATTTCCTATCTTTGTATCGTTAACCCATATATTCCCTATCTTTGTATCGTTATAGACCCGTATATTCCCTATCTTTGTATCGTTATAGACCCGTATATTCCCTATCTTTTTATCGTTAACCCGTATATTTCCTATCTTTGTATCGTTGATCCGTAAATTCCCTATCTTTGTATCGTGAACCCGTATATTCCCTATCTTTGTATCGTTAACCCGTATATTCCCTATCTATGTATCGTTAACCCGTATATTCCATATCTATGTATCGTTAACCCGTATATTCCCTATCTATGTATCGTTAACCCGTATATTCCCTATCTATGTATCGTTAACCCGTATATTCCCTATCTATGTATCGTTAACCCGTATATTCCCTATCTATGTATCGTTAACCCGTATATTCCCTATCTATGTATCGTTAACCCGTATATTCCCTATCTATGTATCGTTAACCCGTATATTTCCTATCTATGTATCGTTAACCCGTATATTCCCTATCTATGTATCGTTAACCCGTATATTCCCTATCTTTGTATCGTTAACCCGTATATTCCCTATCTTTGTATCGTTAACCCGTATATTCCCTATCTTTGTATCGTTAACCCGTATATTCCCTATCTATGTATCGTTAACCCGTATATTCCCTATCTTTGTATCGTTAACCCGTATATTCCCTATCTTTGTATCGTTAACCCGTATATTCCCTATCTATGTATCGTTAACCCGTATATTCCCTATCTTTGTATCGTTAACCCGTATATTCCCTATCTATGTATCGTTAACCCGTATATTCCCTATCTATGTATCGTTAACCCGTATATTCCCTATCTTTGTATCGTTAACCCGTATATTCCCTATCTTTGTATCGTTAACCCGTATATTCCCTATCTATGTATCGTTAACCCGTATATTCCCTATCTTTGTATCGTTAACCCGTATATTCCCTATCTATGTATCGTTAACCCGTATATTCCCTATCTATGTATCGTTAATCCGTATATTCCCTATCTTTGTATCGTTAACCCGTATATTCCCTATCTATGTATCGTTATAGACCCGTATATTCCTTATCTTTGTATCGTTATAGACCCGTATATTGCCTATCTTTGTATCTATATAGACCCGAATATTCCCTATCTTTGTATCGTTAACCCGTATATTCCCTATCTTTGTATCGTTATAGACCCGTATATTCCCTATCTTTGTATCGTTATAGACCCGTATATTCCCTATCTTTGTAACTATATAGACCCGAATATTACCTATCTTTGTATCGTTAACCCGTATATTCCCTATCTTTGTATCGTTAACCCGTATATTCCCTATCTTTGTATCGTTAACCCGTATATTCCCTATCTATGTATCGTTAACCTGTATATTCCCTATCTTTGTATCGTTATAGACCCGTATATTCCCTATATTTGCATCGATAACCCGTATATTCCCTATCTTTGTATCGTTATAGACCCGTATATTCCCTATATTTGTATAGTTATAGACCCGTATATTCCCTATATTTGTATCGATAATCCGTATATTCCCTATATTTGTTTCGTTATAGACCCGTATATTTCCTATATTTTTATCGATAATCCGTATATTCCCTATATTTGTATCGTTAACCCGTATATTCCCTATATTTGTATCGATAACCCGTATATTCCCTATCTTTGTATCGTGAACCCGTATATTCCCCCTCTTTGTATCGTTATAGACCCGAATATTCCCTATCTTTGTATCGTTATAGACCCGTATATTCCCTATCTTTGTATCGTTAACCCGTTAACCCGTATATTCATCATCTTTGTATCGTGAACCCGTATATTCCCTATCTTTGTATCGTTATAGACCCGTAGTACGTCCGTGGTATGATACTTGTGAACGTCCAACATAATTACCTATATCAGACATACGTCGGTAGATTTCGACATAGAATCTCATGTGTCGTGCGATGAAGAAATACTTATGAGAGGGTTTAACGAATGCCAATGTAATAACATGGTACGATGAATCAATATAAAAACAACACGACAGTTATGGTGACATGGATTAAGAGAAACTTAACAATAAACACTCGAAGCAAAGCATACTTCAAAGTCAATATCCAAAACAAGCTGTTCAGTTGAAATATACTTAGCAACTTTTCTAAGTCCACACTTATATTGTTGAAGATAATTTTGTCATAGTCGCTTGTAGTCATATGAAATTTGGAGATAAATTGCGTGTGTTATAGGCTTGTAGAATTGAACAACAAAAAGTCGAGTTCGATTAAAATGTATGGCATGAACACGCATATAACATCAGAACAAAAGAACGTAAAATTCGCAAATAAAGATTTTGATATGTTGGATGACCACCATGTAGTCGGACGTTTCTATAGACAACCAAGGACGCGAGTTAGAAGCAACGAAAAGACTCATTGAACTTTACCGTCTGAACTCAAAGTTAGCATTCGTATTCGGCGTAGAGAGTTTTTACGTCATAACGTAACAATCAGCATAATACGACAAGCAAACTATACGTTTACCTTGAATTAAACACCCATAGACATTTACACGTTGAAAAGCAATCAGGCGTGGATGCTAAGATAATTATTCTTGATTTTCGACACAAAATGTTACGTACTGACGTCACTTAATATTTTCTGACATCATTTGACGCATAACTGTTATAACTAA
This sequence comes from Spisula subtruncata, assembly GCA_963678985.1. Taxonomy (NCBI): domain Eukaryota; kingdom Metazoa; phylum Mollusca; class Bivalvia; order Venerida; family Mactridae; genus Spisula; species Spisula subtruncata. The sequence goes on along the minus strand of OY787673.1, from coordinate 31,906,503 downwards.
ATCATTTTAAAACTGTTTTTCATACACGATGAGTCATTGGACATAAAGTGATGGTATTTGAAACAAACTCCATGGATATATAAACGCGTGGAGTCAAAAAACCATAAACTGCACGCCAATCTTGTGACGAACAAACCACGTGACTACGACCAATTCGTTCCGTGGATTATGATGCATTTGTTGTACAAACTTCACATAAGAAATGTTGCCACTTCGCTGTATATAATAAGAAAGTTATGGATCAATGAAAATGAGGACTTATAAAAGTTGTTAAGTATATTTGTTATGGGCGTTCGCGACAGTATAACTTATAACACTTTTATAAAAAACATTTACTCTCATTGACAGCTTTTCATTAGTTTATTAAACAGAACAGAGCAGAAAGTGTATTAAAGACAACGGATACATAGTGTAGAGTCTAACATAAACATGTATATGCATTATATATAAACACTACATTCATAGAAAAAAAGAAAAAAGAAAATAAAGACATCCATGTATATAACATGATTACGAGGACAGAAACTACTACAGTCCAACCAGGGATACCTGACAATGACGTCATGTTGTGTTTACAATCAAATGTTTTCTTTATATATCGTCTGCAGAAATGTGGATTTTTAGTATATTTGTTTACCTATAATCTGCATGAAATATTGGCCGAGAGAATAACGGTGCAGTATTAGTAACTAAAACATTCCGAGTTTGAACCCCGTCAGCAGAACTTTTTACGCTTGTTTTTATTTTAGTTTTTGCAATCGCATATAAAGTATGTGTACAGAATGCTGCTTGAGTAAATAAAAACACCTTTGCTTTCTTTTCACTCGTGTTCAAATGGCTTTATTTAATAGCCAAGAACAAGTTTTAAATGATAATAGGGAGTCTTTGAATAATTAAGAGAAGCCAACAGCTATCCCATACACGTTTTAAATTACCTGTACAAGAATTCCACGGGTCTACTCTTAATATTAATAAGACAAAATATTTTATTTTTCAAAATATATATCTCATCAAATTATCCAAGGGTAATACAAGAAAAAAGTAATATATTAATGGCTATCGCCAGCTGTGAACTTAGATTGCTTGGGTGAGAGTCAACAAACACATCCACAGAACCATGCATTGCTTAAAATATGTGAATTGATAAGGACATACTTCTATATAGTATGATCCTCAATCTTTTTGGGGATATACCCTGCTTATTTATAGAATGTTTACGAAATGACGTCACTGTCAAAAATCGTTGGTCGGATAGTAGTGAAATTCTATTATATTAATTTCTTACTATAAAAGCCTTATATTTGTATAAATTATAGGGAGCTTTATTAAAACAGAATTATTGCTAGTTGGATGCATTTTAATTAACTTAAAAACGCTTGATCTATGGAAAGAATACTTTTGGATATAGGATATTAGTAGATTTCTGTACACACCATATAAGAAGACGCATTAATAACAGATTGATGGACTTGGCAGGAAATTACTCGGTATATATGAACATACAGGCGATTTTATATACATGGAGTAAAGCATAACTTAAATATATAAAGTTGGGAATCCGATGAAACAGTTTAAATATAATAAACTCTATTTATTATTGAGTTAAATCTAGAGTTAAATACTGTAATTAATTGAACAATTCATCGGTGTAACACAATGTGCATTCTTGTCCCCATTTTGTGTCAAGCCCGCATGCGGTGAGTGATACATTATAACTAGTCAACACTTTGGTGTAAGTATGTGCGTCCGTCCATTTTTGTCCGCAACATAACCTTGCAATGCTTTGACCAAGCTTGCTTATATTTTGCATAAGTGTTCACCTCCATGAGGCGGAACGTCCTCTGTGAGCACCAGCTTCTTATCTCAACGGTCAATGTCACAGTTGGAGGAAATGTCAGATGTCATATTCATGCTTGACCTGAACTATATTTGGCATGAATGTTCCTTTCATACATTTGACATATCGTTGGTTGAGATAATTATCATGGCAAGTTTCTGATTGATCATGCTAAAATTGCGACTTCTAGTGACTCTATAAGGTTTTCCCATGATTTGACATAGTGACCTAGGTTGTTTTACCTCGGAAGCACCAATATCTGATTCGACCTAGATTGTTATATGATGATCATTGTTATAAAGTTTCATAAAGATTAGACACAAATTGCGACCTCTCGTGAATACACAAGGGTTTTCTATGATTTAGCCCAGTGATTTTGCTGTTTTACCCTGATTTACCCAATATCGAACTTGACCAAGCTTTTGTTGAGATGGTCATTGTGACCAAGCTTCAGAAGGATTATGACATCTCTAAGCACGCCAAATAATCAAATACTAAACATGTCCCGATATATTTACATCACAAGTAACACATATCGCGAAAACATGTGCCAATTCTATGTTATAAGCATATATATCAAAGTGCTACGAATAGTCATTTAGGACTTTTTGTACAGTATAATATAGGTTTGCTTTACGCACCTTATAAAAATTAACAAGTTTGCGTTGCAATTAGTTTGAGGTTAATATTTATAATGACTCACTATTTTGCATTTTGGAGGATTATCTAACCCATTCCGTATACGAGTTAGTACCTGACTTTTGCAAATGATTTGGCAATGTACGAGCATTTGGTCAAACCTCAATATTCGTTTATCTGATTCTTACATCTTCAATTTGACTCCAAGTCTAAAGTATCTCTATGTTAATAATGTAGTTACTAAGGCGTGGTGGTACCAGCTTTAGTACATCGTCCATTTTTTTCGACTATAGATGCTCCTCATACGTGCAATACAATGATGATATTTTGAATACCAATATGGCAAATTAAACATGCACAGTATTTCTTATTGAGTAAAAGTTAGTAGTTAGTAGTATCACATTATAAATTGATTGCTTTGATTATAGGGTAATTAATGATAACTCTTTTTGAAGTACACTCGATTTCGGATATGATCATTTACAACGTCTGCTATGAATATTCAACATTTCATTCATTTTGATAACCTAATGTTATGGTTTTATAAAGTGGAAGTATATCTACCGATTTCAAAGTATCATCTGACGGAAGGCATAGGCTTGATGTTGAGAGTAGGCTTACCATAATGTTATTGGAACCAAATACAGGGACAACACCACCTGGTTGTGATTATCTAAGGTGCACTGGTCAATCGAAACACCAGCTCTCCCAACCCAAGGCAGTGGAATGTAAGTGTATACATTTATTATTTACATTTAATATTATGAATTATGTGAATGTCTATCTTTCATTTAATGTTCCTTTAAACTTCCCTGCCGATACTGTATATACATGTATATGATATGTTTAAAATTGAAATGCCAATATATAGATCATTGATCCTGCTTATCCGGTGAGCTTTGATAATTAATATTCGATATTCATGCAAACTATATTTTGGTCCGCCCCAGTTTTGTTTCCTTCGCATCAAAGATTCCCTAGGAAATCCAGACAAATATTCGGTTTGTTTTTGTTTAAGATTGACGACATAGTTTATTGTCGAATGATTGCATGACTGCAAGCAATCTATATGGTCTAAACGGAACTTGGATGTTTGCTAGATATACTGAGTACATCTAGAAACGCAACACTGGGGTAACCGTCAACATATACTGAGTACATCTAGAAACGCAACACTGTGGTAACCGTCAACATATACTGAGTACATCGAGAAACGCAACAATGGGGTAACCGTCAACATATACTGAGTACATCGAGAAACACAACACTGGGGTAACCGTCAACATATACTGAGTACATCTAGAAACGCAACACTGGGGTAACCGTCAACATATACTGAGTACATCTAGAAACGCAACACTGGGGATACTGTCAACATTTACTGAGTACATCGAGAAACGCAACACTAGGGTAACTGTCACATATACTGAGTACATCGAGAAACGCAACACTGGGGTTACTGTCAACATATACTGAGTACATCGAATAACACAACACTGGGGTAACTGTCAACATATACTGAGTACATCGAGAAACACAACACTGGGGTTACTGTCAACATACACTGAGTACATCGGGAAACGCAACACTGGGGTTACTGTCAACATACACTGAGTACATCGGGAAACGCAACACTGGGGTTACTGTCAACATACACTGAGTACATCGAGAAACGCAACACTGGGGTAACTGTCAACATATACTGGGTACATCGAGAAACACAACACTGGGGTAACTGTCAACATATACTGAGTACATCGAGAAACACAACACTAGGGTTACTTTCAACATACACTGAGTACATCTAGAAACACAACACTAGGGTTACCGTCAACATATACTGAGTACATCGAGAAACGCAACACTGGGGTTACTGTCAACATATAATGAGTACATCGAGAAACACAACACTGGGAATACTGTCTACATATACTGAGTACATCTAGAAACGCAACACTAGGGTTACTGTCAACATATACTGAGTACATCTAGAAACGCAACACTAGGGTTACTGTCAACATATACTGAGTACATCGAGAAACACAACACTTGGGTAACCGTCAACATATACTGAGTACATCTAGAAACACAACACTGGGGATACTGTCAACATATAGTGAGTACATCGAGAAACACAACACTAGGGTTACCGTCAACATATACTAAGTACATCGAGAAACACAACACTGGGGTTACTGTCACATATACTGAGTTCATCGAGAAACGCAACACCAGGGTTACTGTCAACATATACTGAGTTCATCGAGAATTCAACTAGGATAACTGTCAAAATATACTGAGTACATCGAGAAACGCAACACTGGGGATACTGTCAACATATACTGAGTACATCTAGAAACGCAACACTGGTTGTACTGTGAACATATACTGAGTACATCTAGAAACGCAACACTGGGGTTACTGTCAACATATACTGAGTACATCGAGAAACACAACACTGGGGTTACTGTCAACATATACTGAGTACATCTAGAAACACAACACCATGGTTACTGTCAACATATACTGAGTTCATCGAGAAATGCAACTAGGATAACTGTCAACATATACTGAGTACATCGAGAAACGCAACACTGGGGATACTGTCAACATATACTGAGTACATCTAGAAACGCAACACTGGTTGTACTGTGAACATATACTGAGTACATCTAGAAACGCAACACTGGGGTTACTGTCAACATATACTGAGTACATCGAGAAACACAACACTGGGGTTACTGTCAACATACACTGAGTACATCGAGAAACGCAACAGTGGGGTTACTGTCAACATATCCTAAGTACATCTAGAAACACAACACTTGGGTTACTGTCAACATATACTGAGTACATCGAGAAACACAACACTGGGGTAACTGTCAACATATACTGAGTACATCTAGAAACACAACACTAGGGTTACCGTCAACATATACTAAGTACATCGAGAAACGCAACACTGGGGTTACTGTCAACATATAATGAGTACATCTAGAAACGCAACACTAGGGTTACTGTCAACATACACTGAGTACATCTAGAAACGCAACACTGGGGTGGTTACTGTCAACATATACTGAGTACATTTAGAAACACAACATTGGGGTTACTGTCAACATATACTGAGTAGATCTAGAAAGGCATTAATAGGGTTCCTGTCAACATAGTTCAACTTTGTTATGATTGCAATTAAAGTGACTGGTTATTATTACAGAATAATTACAAGCATAAAATAAAACATTGTCATACCTTAATATTTCCCAATTTTTGCCTGAGCGACCTTATATGATGTCCTATATTATGGCGTTTTGCTTCAATTTGACAACCGATTTAATGTTATCTTCCTTAAGATAAATAATCTTCCTTCACTCAGGTTAGTGGTGATGGACAATTGTTTGGGTTTAATATTAATAACGATGATAAAAGCATGCATATCTGAACCTACTTACATTTCTTATCTGTACTGTACAAATAAATAAATGTTGCACTGTAAATTACATGTACATTGTAATCAGTCAAAACCTTTGTGTAAGCAGCAGTAAAGATATAAACTTAATAATACATGCTTTCAAAAAATTTCATTTTATAGTACACCAATTTTATAAAAGAGCAGATAACTCATATGTTTAAACTGTATAGTTCATTAATGGACAGTCACAGTGATTTCATAATGTTTTGAATCAACTAAATAGTATTTAAGAATGTTTTATAACCAGTATTACTATGACGTCATAATTCACGACTTAATAACAATTAATGTGTACATTTTGTACCCTGAGGAAGACTTGAAATATAGTCGAAACGTCGGAAACTATACTGTCGTTTGTTTTGTATTCTTAAATACTTAAACCAGGACTATTGTTATTCGTACAGCTTCAGCAATACATTATTCTGTATTCTGGTCCTTTGCTCTAATTAGGTATAAAAAAGGTATAAATGTAAAGTTACAAAACAACTTTAAGACATTGAGGACGCCGATACATCCTCTTTAAACTCTATGTACAGGATAGAACACGAGTTGCAGTTGTATATGAAGTTATAATCCGAGCGAAGCAAATATAACAACTTCATATACAACTGCTACGAGAGGTATATCTGACTTATACCATAGATAAATAATTGTTTGTTTATCAGGTACATTTTCCCTATAAATCAACCAGTACATAGGTAACTGTATAGGCTATGATAAACATAAGTGTTTGTATGAATATGTTCAGTGGACAGGTAGTTCAATGTTTCAGTGTATACATACGTAACAAATCTAATTACAGCCAAGGTCTACATAATTTTAAGATTGTATCAATAAGAATATAAATAGACGAAAATGGATCAATCAGTTGTATTAATTATGTACCAATATTGATGCTTGAATAATTAACAGTTTGAAAATCAGTGAAATGGAAATAAAATAATGGTCCTAATTTTATATAGTTTCATTATTGAGGTGTATTTTAGGTTCAGTGCTGTAATAACGTAAATATATTTAAATATTAACCACAAGCATGAGACTAGATTGGGACCTCTACGAAATTGGTTTCATTGTTTTTAAATGCCGCGCATATAAGCTTTATTTGCCAGTCAGCTTTCTGCTTAAATATGGCAGGCATGTATATAAATGCCTCCAACCTGATTTGAACCCGTGTCAACAGGTTAGACGGCAAGCACACCAACCACTGAGCTAGGACTTGAGTTTGCTTTAACTGCGGCTTAATCATCAGCAAAGTGATGAAAATTGTGGTTTAAAACATATTTGAGGGGTGCTCTTTTGGTGATTGTTAAGTATTGTTAATATGTATTAAAGAACACCACCACAGCCGCCACCCTCTACTAACAGTGCGGTCAGCACATGTGTTGTCAATGCATTAGTAGGTTAAAATCCCACTAAGTAGATTCCTCAGATTATGACTAATTATGCGAAATTCAGAAAATATTAGACATACATTTCCCTACTCTGTAGAGAAACAACCTTTGGGAGCTGACTATATTGGCCGTTGTACGGAGGTTGCTCGACATAGATTAGTTTTCTATTAAATGTCAGCTTAGGGGAAACTTAAGGTATTGTTATAGAGAGGTTTTTGCTCTACATAGATTATTTTGTATTTAAATATCAGCACAGGGGAAACATAATATATTGTTATAGAGAGGTTGAACTGTACATCAATATGATCAGCTACTTATTTTTAAGTACTGATATATAATATCGATCAGACTTGCTCTCGAAATATTTTTGATATCAACATTTTTCTATCCTCAGTGTGGGGAATCACGTGACTATAATGGTACTCAGCACTATGAATTTAAATCGCGCAAATCTGGATATTTGGATAGTTTTTCGATTTTTGGTAAGTTCTGTTTTTAGTCCATGTCCCAGGTCTTGAAAATTGAAGATCCATTACCAAAGAGGTGAACAGATCCAACAATGATTTTCGGTTAGCTTGATATCTAAGCTGTCCGAAATCAGTTGATGGACTTGCGGGACATTTTGCCAAATGACCTTTTGGTGGCCATCTTTAAAGATGGCCGCCGTTATTTTAAGCAAGCAGAGGGTTTAGGAAAACTTCGATTATTCCTCACTCACATGGGCTATCGGCTTGTGATATGTCTTAAAATGTTTGCAATTGAACTCCGCATGTGGTTATATATAAATATATATATTATAATATGGTTATTAATTAATATTTATTGATTTTTTAAGATTTTTATGATATTTTTCGATTTTTGTCGTTTATTTTTCTCTTTCAAATCGGATCTGAGTGTGTATTTGACCATTTGTTGATTGTTATATGCAGAGGTTGGTTCGAGGCGTCAATAATAAACATTACATTTACAGATTTTCATTTGAAAATCCTTCATTAGCCAGGAATATTGGATGACTGAAAGTTAATTAATAGTCAAGTCTATAAATGGGATATTTAGGTTATACTCGGCATTGGATTGTATAGTACATATTTTTTGGTTTTCTGTTAGGGAATTTGTTGTAATTAAAGAATATAAATAATGCCCAGCTGGCATCATTGAGCATTTTGTGAAAATCAAGATGGCGTCCAAGATGGCCGCCAAAATTCAGAAAAACAATCAGAGGTGCCAGAAAGCAGGATCAAATGTTTTTTTTGCAGATTGCTTGTAGTTTAAATGTTTAAAATATAATTATTTTTATATTCAATATTATTGATTGAGTTAGTGAATGTAAAAAAGACATCCCTGATGGCTGGAATCAACATGGTGGCTAAAAAATGACAAGCTTTTAGGAAAATAATTTGTTTTATCACAATTTAAGTTGAAGTGGTGTAAAATAAATTGTTGAACTGTAATATGTAATAAATGCTCCAAGAAATCTTTGAGTTTTAAGCATTGAACCATGAGCTGATTCAAAATGGCGGACAAAATGGCTTCCAAAATCAATTAAATATTGTGTTAGTGGTCCAAGGAAGTTACAAATTGATACTTTTGTGATCGATAGCAGTGTAAATTTTGCAAACATAATTACAACTTAAATACACTGTATAAAATATACATAATATCTGTTTGGTGATCAACTTATCCCATTAAAATGGTATTAATGTAGGCTGAAATCATAATTGTGACAAAATGGCCGTCGCATACTGGTATGTCAAACAGAAAAAATGCATTAAAACATGTATCGTCATGGAATGTGTTTATGTGAATACTGCTATAGGTTAAAATATAGATCTACTGTAACATTAGAACACTTTATGAATAATATATTTGATGTGACTTCTAAGATGGTTGCAAACCATGTATGTTCAAATGGGAGTGGTATTCAATATTAATCTTATCTAATTGGAGAATAAGGATAGCCACATAGTCACATCGCCTGTAACTGACCAAGAGTTTACTATGGTGTTATCTGGTTGGCTGTCATTATCCTTAAGTCAAGTACGATCAATAGTGTGTACCACCGATACTGATTGTCCAATGTATGTTGGGTTGGTAACGAGGTACGGTATATGTATAAGATATTCTTCATACATAGTTATACGTGTTTTATTTACACATTGCCGTCAAAGAATAGTAGTAGCTAATATGCACATACATCAAACTCGACGCATACACTGAATTCACAGCAGCACCATCAATATGCCACAGAAGCGACCCACTCGCCATTACACTAATCTGCCGATCACCCAGCAGTGACCCACCACCATCAGCAACTCAGCTTTTATGGAGTCAACCACCTCCGCCCTGCCTACCCAACATCGACAAAATGGCTAACAGGCGACATCAACTTACCACATATCGACTTGGAAACTGGTATGTACAGACAACACCTACCGTCGCCATACTTGCCCAATATTTATAGACACGGTCACAGAAACAAGGTCAGAACAATTTGTCAACTTCATGTAGGGGTAAACAACAAACGTTTCCTCTTTGAAACTAGTACAGCAGTATCTTGGGTTAGCGACCGTAGCGCTGTATTCAAAATGGCGAGGACCACAGCGGCAAGATGAAATACCCCGGCAAGAACGACACCTTTGTGGAAGAAGGCTTATATAACCATCATAAGCATGGTCCAGGGCGTCAGCATTGACCTTGCCTAGCACTTTTCTCATACCACTGATATTGACACATTATGCATGTTATTTCAGAGACCATGCCAACGTACCATATAAAATTATAAACCCATATACCATCCCAGGTATTTCCAACCATTGTTAGTAGTAATCAGAAAAGTCAAACGTCTATGATGAAGAAGTGGGCATTTCGCACAACTTCAGTATAGACAAACTGCATACAAACAGCCAAGCTCTCGGCAAGGTCCAGAACTAAGCGTTGCGCATAATGACTGGAGCTTCGAAGTCTACACCGATTGGATTCATGGAAAAATCCACTGGTATCCAGCCATTATACAAACGAAGGCAAGGCAAAGTCATGCTTCATGCGGAGAAGTTCAGATCAAAACCGAACCACCCAATGGCAACACGATTAGCTGGATTTACCAAAATCGGATCAAGCGAAGCAGCTTTGTACACGAAACAATGATGTTAGACAAATAATTTGCACCTGATTTGACCATAGCAAGTACACCTCTTGTCAGGGATGATATAGTCAACCCATTAGCAAATGATCTGTCTGCAGTAACAGGGGGACTCTAACTCCCTCAACCCGAGCCAGACAAGCAAGAAGATGAATGTGTTTGAAGGACCCTGACACTAGCCATGATAAGACAAGAATACCCTCCTGAGATAGGGACCCATGTCTATACTGATGGATCAGCCACCAAAGCTATCAAAGATGGAGGTGCAGGAATCTGCTTCCAATATACACCAGTCAACAAAGAGAGACATCACAGAGTCACAGGGAAGCACTGCAGTAACTACGGAGCGTAGACCGAAGCTCACAACAAAACACCAGAACTAGCCAAAATACTACATAACCTTAGTACTCACTGCAAACTAGCCCTACAGTGGATTCCTACCCACTGAGGAATGCCTGGAAATCAGACAGCAGACGAATTGGCAAAACTGGGAGCACAGTCAGCACAACCACCAGTACATGTTAGAGATAAAGAGAAAGTCACCATTATCAAGAATTTCACAAGACCAAGCTATGATGCTGATCCCTACCAACAGGTCAGAACAAGTGATTATGGTATGACGACTACGCGCAGGGCACAACAGGCTGAACCATCACATGTATCGAAAGTACAAATTGGTGCCGTCTCCGATCTGTCTTCTGGAAGAAGAACAAACTGTCGAGCATGTCCTCCAAAGATGCAGAAAACACAACCAGGATCAAACTGCAACGTGGCCCACAGACACAACTCTTCAAGAGAAGCTCTATGGAGACGCTGATGATCTGCGGAAGACCAGAAAGTTCATCGCAGACACTGGAATGATAGTGTAGGACGAACGACTCAGGTGAGGTGAGGACTAACTGTATGTGAGAAAGAATATAACTGGTCACGGTCCGCATATAAGGCAACGATTCCAAACAACATCCACACAGGTTTTTGGAATACTATACTCCCATCAGACTAGAGCGTCACACCCATCATCAAAAAACGGGAGACTAATTTATAGCGGCCTAGCAACTACTGGTCCATCTCAATCAAGTCTGCGTTTAGTAAACTGGTCGAGCACACACCGTTACTTCAAAGCCAGATCATGGCCCTTCTTGACACGTTTTAGATACTAGCTGACTAACAACATGGTTCAGAAAGATATTCACTGAGAGCTAGCTGCACTCCATAACCAACAACAACTGTTACCTAGATGATTGAGATCAGATTGGCCCGTCATTCGGGACTTCAACAAAGCCTTGGGTCTAAGGAGAGGCAAGCCAGTAAACTGAATTATTACAATACCAGTTCAACCTGTTGGGCAGGAATAGTACTAGCATAGTTCTTGCAATCAGAACCCAACATGTACTGGTCGGAGAACAGTCCACTAACACAGCACCAGCCACACCAGGCGTACCTCGGAGATCAGGCATTGGACCACTTTTTTCTGTTGTATATCTACCATCTTCTAATTCATGCAACATCTACTCACCATCTGCTTGCTGACAACAACCTCTTGAACAGGGTAATTACTAAAGAAAATACTTAAGCCTAACATGATGACATGGACAGACTACAGCAATGAATGGGAGGGTCCATGAATGATGTCATTTAATCCTTACAAGTACATGGTCACCTGCATCACTAGGAAGAGAACTCGTGTTAAGACTCCGTTTTTCATCCACAACAGCATGACACGTTGCAAGTTGTGGCAGAGATAAGTACATCCGGCTATATATTAGATGAGGTATCCATGAGTACCAATGTTGCTACCATTGTGAGGAAAGCCTACAACAGCATCGCCTTCTTCTGGAAAAACTATCGAAACAGATTAGGATACGATGTTACCAGACACATGATTTTGGCGGCCATCTTGGACGCCATTTTGAATAAGGCAACGGGTCAATTGAGTCGAATCGGACTTTTATTTGAATATTAGTTAACTATTTTAATTCCGATATCAAAAAAAATCATTTGAATAAATGTTTTAACAGAATATAAAAGTTGTAAACGCCATTTTGATTTCAGCCGACATGGATGCCATCCCACAATATTTTAATCGACGAATAACGATAGATAATATATAAATGCATGTGTTAAAACATTTAAACTACAACCAATCGGCAAAAAAAGTAATTTGTAACTAATTTCTGGCATCTCTGATTGTTTATCTGAATTTTGGCGGCCATTTTGGACGCCATCTTGATTTTCACAAAATGCTCAATGATGACAGATGGTCATCCTTCATATTCTTCAATTGCAACATATTCCCTAACAGAAAACCAAAAAATATTTACAATACAATCCAATGCTGGGTCTAACCTAAATATCCCATTTATAGACCGGACTATTATTAAACTTTTGGGAATCCAATATTCCTGGCTCATGAAGGATTTTTAAATGAAAATCTGTCAATGTAATGTTTATTTCAGACGCCTAGAACCAACCTTTGCATATAACAATCAACAAATGGGCAAATACACACTCATATCCGATTTGAAAGAGAAAAATTTACGACAAAAATCGAAAAATATCATAATTTCCTTACAAAATCAATAATTATTGATTAATAATCATATTTTAATATCAATATTTATATATAACCACATGCGGGGTTCAATGGCAAACATTTTAAGACATATTACAAGCCGATAGTCCATGTGAGTGAGGAATAATCGCAGTTTTCCTAAACCCTCTGCTTGCTTAAAATAAAGGCGGCCATCTTTAAAGATGGCCGCCAAAAGGTCATTTGGCAAAATGTCCCGCAAGTCCATCAACTGATTTCGGACAGCTTACATATCAAGCTAACTGAAAATCATTGTTGGATCTGTTCACCAATTTGGTAATGGATTTCGGTCTGTCACATGGACTATTTATTATTTGTACTAGTTATATAGCACAGACTATGCGAAATTTAACGCTCTTTCTAGCGGTACATGTGTCATCTCTGTACTCTCTCTGGTTTCTGAGATACCTTCGATGTTTTAAGGCGAACTAGAGGAATATTTTGTCAATAAGTCTCCATTATTGTATGTAAACTACACAAAAAAGGTATTTAAAGCAATATACTTAACAAAGTTCAGGTACATGTGCTGTATTGTATTCGGAAATGGCTTGTCGTTGAAATATAGAGACTAACAACGTCCTATATTAGTGTTTTTAGGCGATTTCTTATAAAAATGACAAATTATTGAAATGGTACTTTCCACGGATTACATGTAACATATTTGTGATACTTACCACGGATCATTTTAAGCCTGTAATTCTAGAACAAAATTTCGAACGCATTTTGGATCCTTGATTCAGAATACGGATTGATTAAACTTGCTTTCATTTGTCTAATTCAGATTCCTTTATTCTTATTCAGCAAGATGTAATGAGAAGACTAAGATGAATGAGGGAACATGTAACGGGCATAAGCACATTTAGAAACACCAGTACTGTCGCTATAGCGATTTCGGAATGAAACTGAAACCCATACAAATGTACTATCAAACAGAGACGTAACTGTTATTCGCGTATTTTGATGATTATATAGTTGGATGGGATAGTAATCCAAATATATCGTTACACCAATCCATGTAGAATGTATTATGGATAGCTGATTTAAGGTGTATTTCAATACATATATTTTTATAATCGGTCATCGCGGTATTACGTAAGAACATTATAGTCCTCCATTATTTGGTAATTAATCAGAGGCACTGATTCCACGAACATATTTTTGATAATGACGAAAAGAAGAATAATGGCGAAATAATGTCTCTTTCCATTTCATTTGTGATTCGAAATACAAATACATTGGTTAACGAATATAGACCATGAGCGTACAATGTATAAATCCCGGGTCTCTGGCCTAACGGGTTTAAAAACGTGACAGTGGTGTTGACTTTTACCAGGAAAACAAAATAAAATGTTTTAATTCATATTCCTCAGATAAAGGTGAACTTAATTGCGTCATTTGGTAGCTAAATTGCCGAGCATAGTCTTTATTTGCCAGACATACGAGTGCCTACACTCGGATTTGAACCAGCGTCGCCGGATAAAGCGTCAAGCACATTATGAGAGAAGGGAAAATAATATTTTAAAAATCGGCAAGTACGAGTGTAATGAAATATTGCGTAATAAAGACATATTTCATATAATGAAAGCCACACATTCGTTAGCATGAAACAAAGCAATGCGAACTTCAGTTAAATTCGAAGAAGTAGCATAACCTTGTTTTGTTACAGTTGCGTTGATGTTACTTGTTATGCCACCGATTGTATATAATTTACCATTGAAATTCAATAATATGTTAGACTTACAATTTGCCGATAAATCCTTCGATAAATTTTTCGATCTTAGATATTTTTAAATCTTGATTATTGGCATCGGCATTAAGTTGACATTCAAGACCATATTATATACAGACGAAATATTATATTATTAGCCTGGTAAAAGACAACGTGTCTCAGTGTCGCGATTTAAATCCGTTGACCATTGCTAAAATTTTTTTCTAAAAGCACCAATGGATTTATCTGTCTTGATCTGATGGTTAACTGAGTTTTAATCGAAATGACCAAGTTTCAATTTTGGAAAATCATTTAATGCAATCATTTACCTATACAACTACTTACTTATCTTTCATTTATTGTCTTTTTTATTCGTGTGCACCATGTAAAATGGCTAAGTTTGTGCTGCATCATATGTACAATGTATTTACAAAATAAACGTAGCATTGTTTAATTATTTACAACAACACGACTGATTCTGGTTCCTTTAATTTATTCATAGCAGTTTCGATTCCAATTCTCTGCACACTGTGTCTTCGAGTCTGTCATTTCTGTAAAAGAATAGACGAAAACACTTATAAGGCCACTAAAAATAAGCCTTATGAAATATACTTTACTCAAACGACAATGCCGAAAAAAATTGTTACAATTAATTTAAGCTTTATATGCTGGCTTAAAATGATCCGTGTTTTGTATCACAACATTGTTCTTCCGTGGAAAGTACCATTTCAATAAATTGTCATTTTTTTGCAGAAAAACGCATTTAAATACCAATTAAGTAGAAAAGAATCACTGTTTTTCAACCTAAGCCATTTTTCTGATTACAATCAAGTACTGACACCTAAACATGGTCCAATATATTCCCGTTTCATTGCATTAAACACTGTTTTTGTAGAGTTTATCAAGGAATATTGACAAAATATTCCCCTGGTTCGCCTTAAAACCTCGAAGGTATCTCTGAAACCAGAAAGAGTACAGAAATGGCACAAGGACCATTAGAAAGAGCATTAAATTTCGCATAGCCTGCGCTATATAACTATTGAAAATAATTAAATAGTACTTACCAAGAATCGAAAAACTGTCCAAATATCCAGATTTTCGCGATTTATTTCATAGTGCTGAGTACTATTTTAGTCACGTGATTCCCCACACTGATCCTATATGCATATATTAATTTGCTTGGCCTACTGTGTTATATAAACATCTAGGGGTTTTTATACCATGGCAAAGTGTTGTACACTCAACCGCTTTAAAAACGCACCACTAATGAAAATAATCAAAATTTGTCAAAAATTATTTTTTACTAAAGTTAATAGTTTACAGGGTTTGTTTAGTTCACAAGCCTGACCTAATTAAAGAAAACGATTTTGTTTTAATTCGGAATACCCCATGCTTTGCACGTGCAGCTCGATCGCGTCGACATGTGGTCAATATTGACTTTAAACTGTACGCTGTTGGTTTACACATTGAAAAAACAACAGAAACAGTATTTGCTAATGGTATTTTTATGCTGCAAATATCTCGAATATTTGTTCGGATGATTGTGCCTTCGCTTCCAACTGAAAAGAGCATCGGTGCCTTAGCATGGCGGTTTATCTGCCTCCACCCAACGATTGTGGGCTTAGAACATCGATTCCTAGCGAATTGCACAGTCAACGACCGACCTGGAAGAAACAAGCTAAAGCTATTGAGCCCGAGCTATGTTATGAGGAAACATGACACAGGTTGTGTCACTGCAATTGGTTCCGCATGGATGCACCCAGTGTCAAAACAATGCCGAGTGCCAATAAACATTCCAAAAGTACATAATTGTATTTTCATAACTATTCTTTTCATATTTGTCAATAAAAAGGAAATAATTTTAGTACATTTTTTAACGAGTTTTCTGTTGTTTAAAGCCGGATGTCCAAACTTTTTGTCTTCAAGCTCCTTCATATGGTTGATTTGAGGTGCCATATAAGCACCACGGGAAATGTCCTGACAGTCTGATGCTCATAACCAAGATTTTAAGTTTATTTAAGGCTTGAACCTATCTTAGAACCATAGATTGACATTTTCATCACTAAAACCAATAGTTCATATGTGGTGCGTTTTTAAAGCGGTTGAGTGTATGTGAGACACTTTTATACACCTTTTCTCCGCGCTGATTGGCTGACTACAGGGATCTATGGTCTAAGCACGTATAATGATTGTTGATGGGTGGGTGGGTAGGTAGGTAGGTAGGTAGGTTGTCAAAAAGCTAAATGACCGAAAGTTTCATAAAGATATGCTACAAACTCTACACCCTGTGTCCAATGAAAATGGGTTTGGTTTGACCTAGTGCCACTGACTGGAATACCTAGGTGCTGCTATTTGAAGTTATAGGAAGCTGACTAAAACCGTTATTTTTTGTTCGTTGACATATTTAACGCAAGCCCTGGACGTTCATTTCGAAAATGAATAAAGGCAAAATGTTGTAATCTTTCACACACAAATATTAAGTGAGAAGGATTCATACTCGCCATGAGCATTGGTTTCTAGTTTAGATAGGTCAAGTATAACATAATTACGGTTAATTCTAACGATATTTCTTTCATCATTCGAACACAACTATTACGTTCCATACCACGTGGTATTTTCACTATGTGTTTTAAGACAGCACAATTACAAGCATAAAATAAAATCTGCCATACCTGAATATTTTGAAAACTTTGCCTCAGCGACCTTATACGATGTCTTATATAAGCGCGTATTGCTACAATTTCACAACCGATTTAGTACTATCTACCTTCTGATATCTAATCATCCTGTACTCATGTTAGGTGAAGGACACTTGTTTGAGTTAGATATTGTTAAAGTTGGTAAATACATGCATATATGAACCTACTTACATATTTTATATGTACTGTACAAATAAATGAATGTAAGACCGTATAATAAATTTAATTATTTATCTCAAAAATAATTGTTATTTTATGACTATGTAGGTCAGTAGTTTCTACTTTCACTATATCGTTTGTTTATGTACGCACCGCTTGAAATTATCATTTGCCACGCCCCCTCATTCGGATGCCTTTAATGGCTATATAAAGTCCTTGCACGAGGTCCTAAAACCTTTTCAAATGCGATTGTTGTAGTTGAAACACATACCATGCAACTGTTTAATCAGCGAAATGACGGACACAGAATACGAAGCTCGTATTTTACGGCAATAAGCCTATTGGAGGCACTGCAAGCCGAGACATTACACTGGAAATGGTGATAGTTAAATTACTGTACTGTATTGAATTGGAGACATTTGTACGTGATGCACACGACGTGTCATCACCAAGTATCTTATTCTGGCTTCTTTAGTAGGAATAGAGCGACGTTTCTAATGAAACGCAGCTCCTAGTACTCTGAGTTATTGTTCTTTTGGGGTTTAATTGCATAATAGTAGGGGAAAATATGTCCAATTTTGGCCGATTTTGTTACCGGAATGACAATGACTCAATATTGTACATACACACACTTAACACCTTACTCGACCTCTTAAGGATGGGAGCAGCACTGTCAAATAGGTATGCTTAGAGAAATCCAAGATGGCGTCCAAGATGGCCACCAAAAAACGAAAATATCAGCGTTTGCCTATATATAGCCCCTGGGACATTAGAAATGACATTTCTTATGGGAATAAGTCATTTTAACAATGTATGGTATGTTGTTCTTGTCATATTAGGTGATTTTGGTGGATAATTGTGAACATGGAACGTTATTAAGTTGTTTTTCATCATATTTATCATCAAAGCGTGGCAAAAATTAGGAGTAGGGGTAAGATTTTTAACAACCCATGATTATTCTTACCAAATTTATAACAATTCTTGTGTTAAGTATATGCTATATAGTTGGGGAATTGCAAATACTAACAAATGTACAAAATAAAAGTACTTAAATACTGACAATACACTATAAAAGTGGGTGGGGTACGAATTTCTTAAAATCTACGAAAAGCATCAATATTTTACTTAATATACATAATTGAGACACTACTCCGTATGGAAAACAGTTTGCTCCATTTAACTGTTAGGAAAGTTGGAGCGTGGTATCATTTATGCACCTTTCAATTAAATATTGGAATACTTTCTCGAATTTTCCTATTACGTACGGTCCAAAAGTTACAATTTCCTCATGGTCTGGTGACAATTTGGCTAAAAAATCAAAGGGGTCTGCCATGAAAGGCAACAAGAGGTGTTATATACCAAAATGTCCGGGCAGCTCTGCTGATTCAAAAAAGGCGGGAGCCTTTCGTGGGACGATATAACGTTTTGCGTAATCCAAAATGGCGTCCAAGATGGCCGCCATAATTTACAAATACACCTAATAGTATATTATCTAATGTGAATTTTTTTATTTATGTATTAACTGACAGGTATTAGCCTGGATATTATTCATTTGATGATGTACATTAACTGGAGATGCTGTGCTGACCACTTAAAGGTCAAGGTCAATTAGTCCCGTATGTCGTAACGTTTTATCTTAAATAATTTTTTCAAGCTCAAGACATATATATTTGGATAGAAGAGAGTCCGGGGATTTCATAAAACCATTTCTTGATTGTTGGCAACTTCGCGTTTTTTTAATATTTACGGTTGTTTCTGGTGTTTTTGTCAAAAATTTCGACCCAACGTTATTGATAAATCGTCATTTTTGGAATGGATAATCATAAGAAATCGAGCATACACCTATGTACTTTTATAGTCAGTTACTTAAACTGCACGAAAAAGTTAAAGAGGTATCTGTGATTTTTTTCTATTATTCAATACAGGCCTGTATTTTACGTTACCAGCCATTTTCTTCGCATTTGACCATCAATCAGTTAGTGCTAACAAAACATGCATTATGAATTCCGATCAATTTTCATATATTTTGATAAATTATTATATTTTAAACATATAAAACGTTTTTTGGGTGAATATATTCATGTAAATGGTATTGATAGGGTACTTTAATACTGCATACATAATGCTAAAATTGGTTATAAACGGACAAAACACACACATCAACTATACATGTATACTGTCTGAAAAGATTTGCAAGACACCTGTACTCTTTCATTTAGTTGCTATTTGTTTTGTGTAAAAACTTTTGTCTTTTGCAGTAAAATTCATTCCGTATGTCTTCATTATGTTGTAATTTACGTTACATAAGCGTATCCATAGATGACAACTTTATTGTGTTGCATACTCATTTTAATATAGTACACATATTTATTTAAAAAAGGATACATGTATGTGTTTGATATTTCAACAAACTACAATAAATATTTATTCAATTTTCTAAAGTTACATTCTTGTAGAGCGTATAAGAAACACCATTCATAATAAGATTACGTCACACATTCTCATAATTTGAGTCGAAATTGTATAATCGAAAAAAGCTGACATTCAGATTCATCATAAACGTCCACGAAAGTCGAACCCCTATGTGAACATGTTGTAATTATTGGCACATCATAAAGCCTACCATTTTTATGCCGTTTTTAACCTCTGTTTTCACCAGTGTGATTTACGTTACGATAGAATGTGTATCATACTTCTTAACATAACGGACACAGGAAAGAAGTTCAATTATTGGGTTTTTTACATAATAAACTACATATCTTCTCATATTAACTCTGCCAAAAGATCAACTTGTCAATATATGCTAGTACTCACGATACCAGTATGTATATTATTACATGCACGTTTGTTTACCCTCTACTTTACATACATATATCTCATATTATATGTGAATTTGAAGTACAAAAGTACAAATATAACTATTCAATGTTATATAAACTAATCTGACCTGGAACCAAATGCGCTACTTGATAATATAGAAAAGTATGTAAACATAACCTGGCTAAAAATAAATATGTCAGTACATGATTTGTACTGAAATTTTCATCACGTAAACTACAAAATAAACTAATATATATGTATCGATACAATAGTACAATGCTACAAGTTGTGTTAATGAGCAAGGCTTACCTGAACCAAATTTTGGGCAAAAACGAACTAAATAAATACAATCAACGTATATATTGTTTCTAGCGACATATTTAGGAGTAGTATAAAATATGGTCATGTGGAATTCTTATTTACTGTATCGAAAAACTTGAATAAACACTAAACTGGTACCAAACAGGTACACATTAAATATCTATGAAATGTCTAAACACGATTTATCTTTAATACATCTTTGAGAGCGGTGGCTAGTTGGATACATGCTTCGGTATCAAGATGTTTCACATGATATACTCCACCAAAGTGTATATTGGTACCTGCTACGACAGTGTATGTTCCTGGGCGTCGCAGATCGGAGTTGGCTTCACCACCCATAGGAGACAAAAGTCTCCACAGGGAGACACGAATGCAGCCGTTCTGTAACATGTAAGGTCTATTTTACGTGACACTGTTTTGTGGATGTGATAGCTATGTCCACATATTACTTCAATTAACTAAACTAGGTCGTTTACAAATATTTTCTAATGATAATTGCACATATTGTACAACAAAATATGCACAAGTCATTAATAATTCGTCTATTTCATGTCTGAACTATACCGAGTAATTCATGTTGTATTCTTACGTGGCGCCCACAAATCGCTTATGTATTACGGAATATATAAACGTTAATAAATAGAGTATGAACCATATTAGTATTATGAAATTATTATTGTTTATTCCTGATTTCATTAATGACATCATCTGAATTATACTGTATGAAAAATTACATCTTCTGATAGCGACAATAGATAAAAAAACATGCTACAAAGACTACAAAAAGTTTTACGTGACTATCTCTCTCTCTCTATATATACAGTTAAATGACTTTTTTATTTTTGTTAAAATAGTGTTAACAACGATATAAAAACAAATACATCTAATGCTGTGCCATTTTGACGGATTTGGATTCTACAATTAATATGTATACAAAAATACTGCATAATAGGCATGTGGTTGAAATTTTATGGAACATATACCATGCATATTTTATTATTTGCTCGTCAACAGGCATGATCAATCGTTGACATATGGAGCATACTTTATTTTTATTCTTGACAGAAGTTGGTAAATTGTCAATCATTGAGATAATTATTATGTGGCATACTTTATATTTATTCCTGAAAGACATTGGTTTTTATGCAGATAATGGATGTCTATGGCTTTGTCAGTACGATCTCATTCGTCACGTAAAATACAATTTATTCTCACGTAAATTTTAAGTGAAATACTTAATTGTGTTTGGATTTCTTCATTGACCTATTTTTGCTTTTTTTTTAACTTTTAACATCACAATTTTAGAATATAATACGTTTCAATAACTAGTATGTGTATAGATGACATGTTAAACAAACAATATTAAAACATTTGATGTTGTGAGAGTAAAAAAGTATAAACTTATCGGTCCGTGCAGTTACATAAACTGTAACAAATTACTGCATTTAGCGATTTTGGTGAGAGGTAATGCTATCTGTATCATTTTTTATATATACTACTTGATGACCTTTCATTACTTGGAAAATTAGTGTATATCATGACAGCAATTCCGTGCATAATGACCGTATAATTTTCGTAACGTAGAATACAAAATTATACCAGAGTTGTTTGCAGCAATATAACAATTATTTATTGTCATGTGTGCAATGGTTATTGTCGTACATGCTCATTTAATTGTTATTATACAATATTTCCTTTCATTTGATATAAGAAGAAACGAAAACTTCACACGTTTAAAGACCAATATGTATCTTAAAACAGATGCATGCTTTCAAAACTTCCATATGACTAAACAGGACTCACATCGAAGCAGTAAAGAAAAAAAACATGACATGTTACTGGAGATATTTCAGAAATAATATAATATTATGATATGACTAAACACAGGGGTTTTGTTTGTTTGATAAATGTTTAACGTTTGTTAATTGTTGTTAAAACGTTTATGGACTTTGTATTTTACGTTACCGTAAAAACATATTCTATTTTAAAGCTCTAGACAATGCTTACCATTTTAAGCAGTAAGACGAGGGTTATTTTCAGCAGTTCAACTGTTGCCATTTTAATAACCTCTGGACATAAGCTACCTAAGGAAACATGCGTTCGAGTCTCCCTGATGACACTTATATCTTTCCTGAGGATGAGGCAGTGAATATCGATCTACGGCGCCCAAAAATACGTAGACTTACCTAGCAAGTACCAATTTTTACATTGGTAAAGTAGAAAATGCGGGACCCCTGGATCCCAAAGCGCGCACCCTACATCTATACCGCCGCTCTCAAAGACGTCTTATAGGGAAATCGTGGTTAGACATTCCATATACATTTAATTTGTTTTGTTTTGTTTTAGTTTTTGCATTATTCTAGTTTGTTGCTATTGTAGTAATATTCCTGACCCCATTTCATAATACTCAAAAACATACCGCAAAAGCAATGTATGCATTAATTTGATTTTTGGCACACTTTTACCATTTTATTTTACTTTTATTATGAGGCCGGAATTGTCTCTTAAGCACAACTTGTTTCATTCTATTCATTATCGATAGATACGTTTATTTTGTATATTACGTGACGAAAACTTCGGTAAAATCATGTACCGGCATTTTATATTTAGCTGGTTTTGTTTTAAAAATCAGCCATATCATCAAGTAGTGCCATTTGTGCTGACTTTGATTGGTGAATAAAACATGGAATATCCGTACGCTTTTGCACTACTAATTCAAATATGATGTAAGATATATGTATGTAAAATAGAGTGTTAACAAAAGCGCATTTAATGATATACATACCGGTTTCATAAGTATATTGGCAATTTAATGTTTTCACAGAGTTAGTGTAAGAAGATATGTAGCATTTTTGATAACAAAAGTATTGAACTTCTTCCTTACTAGTATGTCCTTTATGTTTATTAATAAATATGGTACATATACTATTGTAACGTAAATTACTCTGGTGAAAACAGTGATTAAAAGCGGCCTAGAAAATGCGTAGGATTTATGATGTGCCAATAAATGAAATATGTTCACATAGGGGAACGACTTTCATGCCCTACGAAAGTATGGACCATTATAAAGAATTTAAATGTCAACTTTTTTCTATTCTTCCTTATTGACTCAAATTTTGAGAATGTATGACATTCTCTTATTATGGGTGGCGGCTCTGAGACAATCTACAAGAATTAAATTAAGAAAAGTGAGTACATATCGATTGTAGTTTGTTGAACTATCACACACATATCTCTTTTTAAATAAAAGTGTGTACAATCAAATGATCATGCAACACGATACAGTTGTCATGTATGGATACGCTTGTGTAACGTAAATTACAACATAATGAAGACATACGGAATGAATTTTACTGCAAAAGACAAAAGTTTTTACACAAAACAAATAGCAACTAAATGAAAGAGTACAGGTATCTTGCAAATCTTTTCAGACAGTATACATGTATAGTTGATGTGTGTGTTTTGTCCGTTTATAACAAATTTTAGCATTATGTATGCAGTATTAAAGTACCCTATCAATACCATTTACATGAATATCCACCCAAAAACGTTTTATATGTTTAAAATATAATAATTTATCAAAATATATGAAAATTGATCGGAATTCATAATGCATGTTTTGTTAGCACTAACTGATTGATGGTCAAATGCGTAGAAAATGGCTGGTAACGTAAAATACAGGCCTGTATTGAATAATAGAAAAAAATCACAGATACCTCTTTAACTTTTTCGTGCAGTTTAAGTAACTGACTTCAAATGTACATAGGTGTATGTTTGATTTCTAATGATTATCCATTCCAAAAATGACGATTTATCAATAACGTTGGGTCGCGATTTTTGACAAAAACACCAGAAACAACAGTAAATATTAAAAAAACGCAAAGTTGCCAACAATCAAGAAATGGTTTTATGAAATCCCCAGACTCTCTTCTATCCAAATATATAAGTCTTGAGCTTGAAAAAAATATTTAAGATAAAACGTTACGGCATCTCGGTCCAAATGCCATTCCAAGGATAAATTATGAAAAATAGCTGAAAAATAGATATTTCCTCTCTAACTTTCTTATTTTAGTAAATGTTTTGTATTTTAGTTGGCATTAAATGTGATAAAATAATTTGTACACATATATTCTTTAATTATTAGTTCAGTTTTCAATTCAAAATACTAAATCTGACACTATTATGCATGTACACGTTGACTGAGAAGGTATTCTGAGGTAATTGCATCCGTAATTTGAAATTTTAAGTTTTCTTTATGATGAAGTTGAATATTAGCAAATATGTAATTGTTACAATATTTGTAAAAATAGGCTCCTCTGTCAACCTTGATGTCAATGTCATAGAGGGTGTTTCATAATATCTGTCCCCATTACAAATTAATGTCATGAGAACATGTTTCATCTTTTCTGATATCTTCATATACTATTGGAAAGCCAATATTTCACTATCTTATTCAGTATATAACATGATAATTTTGCTATCATAGCAACCCAGGAAATGAGATTCTTGCAAAATGTCACTTTTTGATAATTGTTAAAATGAAGTTCAAAATGATTTTTATCCCAAATTGATAGCACAGTTTGTAAAGTATTGAACGACATAACACTGTTTATTACCCACGTAATATATTGATTACAAAGTGTAGATTATATACCACAAGTTAAGTTCAGATAAGTTAGTGGTACAGTAAGTTTTCGTTTCTAGTTGCTAGGCAACGATAGAACTTAACCACACATATAATTCTCACTTGTAGACAAGTAAAAAGGTGACTGGTTTTCGACGAATATTTTTTCCAAATGGATGTGATATATTCACAAAGAGTCGTATTGATTCTACAATACCACCATTTAAAGCAATTGATGACTTTAAAAACATGATTTTGAAAGAGAAACAACCAAAGATCAGCAAGTTGGTTACCGGTACTTTGTATTAATTAAAGCGAGAACGTAGCGTTATGCGTTAGATTCTTGCGTCGCCTAGCAACTGGTAACCAAAACAACTGTATCACTCATAAGTGGTTAGATTATCAAATATGGATGAAACTTTCACATAGGTATAATATTTATTTTTTAAACTGGTTATATCATGCAATACTTTAGAAAAACATATTATTCAACTTGGGAAACATATTAAATATGGACGTCATTTTGACTTTTATCGAAAAAATAACTTTTTGGGGGAATCTTAATTCCTATCTTGCATTGATATTAACATTGCCATGTTAGATACTGAATTAATCGGTACAATGCCGGCAGATATATCAGATGAGATCAAGTATGCTCTCATGGTATTAGTTTGTAATGGGGACAGATATAAAACACCCTGTATTACAGGTCAAAGGTCAAATTTGGAAGTTCGTAATTTGCATTGTAAGTATGAGCACAATCAAGTAAAATAATGCAGGAATAAATAGTATGTTTTATGTTGATTTGATTACTTTAACAAAAACAAAACAAATGTACCTTGATTCTTCGATAGAAAAATACTTATTGTAACCATGGCAACTGAAAATATGGTTTCCAATATTGCTGTCATCACCTTCACTCATGTATATAAAATAGATTTTATAGTTCAGTCAAATTAGCATTAAGCAAAAGTAGTTGCTGCAACAGTAACTTTTTTGGTCACCCCTCTTATTCTGTGCATAATGTGGACCTTGGTTTGCTATTTTATACAGTCATTAGTCCTCCCAAGTCCCTACTATGACTGCTGCCAACATCATAGCCCTTAGGGTGGTTGGTGACTACTTCGAAAAGTCTTGAGTCATTGTAATGGCCTGGTCACAACCCGACGTGTGTGTTTTCGAAAAGGAAGGAAGTACAAAGAAAGTACGTCGATGCTCATTGCATGCAAAGCTTTTCCTGACTGTTATAAAAAAAAACTGTGTGAATCGTGCGTTGCTCACTTGACAAGTACGTTGCACATGACTACAACGTGCGCACATTGTACACTCGCCTGACGATTGTCAAGTTATTGTGTAAGGAGACAGTACTTGCACGTACTGATCATGTGCGTTGTAGTTGACAGTAGAAGGCACACATTTTGCAACAGCGTCGCATGTGTAGGGACAAATACGTAAACAGACCAGAATGTTCCAGATACACGAAAAGTACTGCATCTTTTCTGCGTGCTCAGAAAAACTAACGAAAGCCATACTGACCGTCAACGTACGTATTTCTATGTATCACCTGCGTCTTACACACATACACCACATACTTGCACGGATGTCCAGTTATGAGCACCGTTTTAGAGATAATGCCTGTGAGACCCTCATAATTCAGATTGCCTTGTTTTCTCAAATGATAAAATGTAGATCTATGATGACTTTTCCCTCCATGGCATGTCCCAAAATACCACTTAGGATCAAAGTTCCCTACACTGGTGCAAGTACTAGGGATTATAGTTTCCTAAGCTGGTGATTATCACAAATTGCTAGAGATGATAGTTCCCTACTCTGGCGAGAATCTCATAGGACTATGGATGACAGCTTCTTACACTGGTGGGTCCCTCACTAAGTACATACCTAGGATTCATTAGACAGTTGAGATAATAGTGATCGCAGCATATGACCACATAGCAATGAACTTGACAAACAAGTTGATGGGTGCCACTGTAGACTGACCAGTTGTTGTTTAAAAGGGCGTTGAAGTATCTCCTAAGTATAGCCATCCCAGACCATGTTTGGTACCCATCATCTCCAAGTATAGCCGTTTAAAACAATGTTTGGTACCCAAAACCTCTATTTCAGCCTTGCTAGACTATGCTTGGTACCAGTCACCTTCAAGTACAGCCATGCCAGACCATGTTTGGTATCAACCATCGCCATGTACAGCCCTAACATGGCATGTTTGGAACCCACAACCTCTAGGTAGAGCCATCCTTGATCCATTTTAGTTCCCGCCATCTCTAATTACATCTATCAATGACCATGTTTGGAACCCACCACTTCCATTTGCAGCCCCCCAGACCCTGTTTGTAACAAACAACCTCTATATCCAGCCAGCCCATTTCATGTTTTGTATCCACCATCCCTATTTACAGCAATACTATACCATATTAAGTAACCATCTCTTATGAGTGCAGTCATCCCGAACCCTAATGGTTACCCTACAGCCTTCCAAAACATGTCGTTAAAGACTACAAACACACAAGGCCCTTCGTCCTATAACTTCTAATGAAAGAATTTACTTTCTGAACCTAAGATAACACATCTACATCACAATACACAGTACAATAAATTACAAAATGATGTTTTGCGCCGAAAGTATCAAATATGTGGGTATGTTTTGTAGTTTGACCTTGAAATGACCTTGACCTTGTGTGGCCAATGTTTGTCTGTAAAAAGTAGAATATAAAATATTTATAATGTTTATACAAAGATTTATTTATTCCATTAGAATTAAAACTGTCAAACTTGAAAACTAAGAATTATAGATGGACGCATCAACTCAAGAAATTGATCTTGATCAACATGCTCATAAATGCCATTTGTTGCAAAGTTTTCGAATTAAAAACTGGCCTTGTGGCAGGAAATATGTGTTTTTGCAGACTTTAAACACTTTAAAACCCAACATTAATATATAATATGTTGCAAAATGAAAAGAAGGGAGAAAATATCGCAATTTAGTTCAAATTTTTTAAGTTAAACTATTGACTTAAGCATTTGATAAAGTATCGACCTCTAAATGACCTTGACCTCCCCATTTGACCTTGGTAAAAGGTTCATGTTGGAGGTCCGCATATGTTTATTAATTACAATGCTTATTTAATAAAATATGTATTGTCTACTTATAGGTAACAAACATGAGATTTTGACTAGTAATTAGCTTATAAAATGGCTGTAACATAGGCCACCATCTGGGTTTCCATGGTAATTAACCTTATTTCAGCACTCTCGCCTTGATTTAAACCTTAGACACCCCTCTACACGAATAAACAAAGACATAAATAATAGAAGGAAATGGTAATCGCTGAAGCTAAAGATAGCTTTCTTTTTACAACGTAAAAACGTGACTTGAACCATTTTTCTGAATTTGGACCTTGCAATGACCTTGACCTTCATGACCTTGGTAGACAGATCTATTTGAACGCTGACCTAGACATCAGTTTGTAATAATGTTGCTCTTACTTGGACATTATGTAATTTTCAATTGTTGTGGGGTTACCGAATTCCTTCTTATTTTTTCATTTTTCAGCTTATGACCATAAAATAAATGTTGTTATGCGACTTAGTGATGCCACATTGTGATCGCATACATCAAACTTATTTTTGCCATAAGTGCACCTATAGTTACAGATAAACTTTTGGGGATAAAACACAAATTTTACACATTTTTTGCCTTTTGACCTTCAAATGACCTTGACCCTGAAATTCAATAACCTTGACACACATATCATTTTGGAGCACTATATATGTTCTTTAACTATTGTACAAATGCATATTGGTATACAAGTGTACATACTTAGTACGAATGATTAGATAAAGATGGGGTGTGTGCTTAAAGTGGCGGGGAATTTGGACGCCATCTTGGTTTCCATGGTAACCTGCATGATGCCAGCTGTCCATACTCGCTGAAATCAAACTTTAAACACCCCTCTACACAAATAAACCAAAAAACCCTCTAAACCGCTGTACACAAAGATGTCAGGATACTGGACTACATGAAAAATGTCTGAAATATCCGGAAAAATGTCTAAAGTTGACCTTTGACCTCTGACTGTGACCTTGACATCAAGCGTTTGCAATTGAAGTATATATTTTCATCATTGCTGGGATATTGTGAGGTATCATTCCAAGTTTCATTAAAATATGTTTATTCGTTAAAAATATATTAGGTATAATCGTATACAGTGAGAAATTCAAATATGTAGCCACACGGTTGCCATGGAAACGCTGATTTAAGTGCTTTATAAACGACCCTCAGTGCTGCTCCCATCTTTTTTAACATCGCCAAGACATATGCTTACATTTCTGAAAGTATCTTTCCATTGTCACTCAGGTAACAAAATTTCGAAAATTTTCCCCTACTATAATGATTCTTTAAATTCAAGCACTATGATATCATAACGATGTCATTATAAAGTCCTACATGTATTTGCCGGTTACATCGTTTAGTATCAATTCCTTATATTTACCACATGTGTTCTTATGTTGAACTTTCAGATGGTGAGTAATTCCCAGCAATTGTACTGAAATATATTTGCAACATTTATTTTCTAAGCCATAATTTATATGCCATTGTGTAATTCATAGTTTTGAACACTACCAAAGTAAAAGAATAGTAGCCAGCTCATTATCTATTAAAATGTAGTAAGCATCCTGTCATTATCCCTCACGTAGCTACCATTATCCACTTCATTATCACAGACACATGACTTTTTGGCTTTATTGCTTCTGTTAGAGAGGTAAGTGAGGTGGCATACTAATTTTCAATACTTTGTCTTTATTTTTCATCGATATAGTGTAAACTACAAATGTTAAATTATTACGTACGAAGCAAAACTATAAACAGTTTTCTGTTCATATCAATTACGTGGGGTGACGTTTGTCATTTTTCAGCCCTTTCCCATGGATATTTTAGAAGGTAAAAGTACTGTTGTATTGATAAATCATTGCTATATAAACAGTGACAGAAAAATGTACGCATTGGATCATAGTAAAACAGTTATTTCATATAAACGTATATGTCTCTATTGTCGATTTGTTAGGGCTCTAGCCATCATTATCATCAAGCCACCATTATCCGACCTAGCAGTCATTATACGGATACAGACCGTGATTAGTAGTTTTTTCCAAACACTGATACTGCCACCTGTGCAGACAGCTAGGACACTTCTTTTGTGAGTTTCTTTCCATTAGCATACCTTACAAAGGAGTTGATATCTTTGCAATTTGTGCGATTTGTGATTTTCATCCAATCCAATCGATAAAATTAGGATGATAACCAAGTATCTACAAGGTTATACAATATTATTTCACAAAATTAAAAAACATATACGTAATGCAAATAAGAACAAATTGTGGATAAAATCGTTGCTTTTCTAGATATTATGAACATATGTAATGATATGTCAATATCACGTGGTTTGTATTGTAGTACTTGTCCAAGAATGCCAGACATCATTTGTCCAAGAATGCAAGACAACATTCGGTACAAAGACATTAGCAAAATCAGGACGGTATAGAAGTCAGCATAAAACAAAAAAATACATTACAAAAATAAGGTAAGACACAATGACCACACATGACAGAACGATAAAAGCAAATGTATTAGTCCCGGTTGTCAAAAAGCTAAATGACATAACGTTTAATAAAGATATGCCACAATCGCGACACCCATTGGTCAAAGAACGGTTTGACCTGACCGAGTGCTAATGACTGGAATACCTAGGTCCTGTTATCTGAAGTTATAGGAAGCTGACTGAAACCGTTAATATTTTGTTCATTTTGACACACAAATATTCAGTGACAAGGCTATCATTCGTGCTCGGCACGCGCGTTGATGTCTCATGTAAATAGATCAATAACAATGTAATTACGGTTAATTTTAATTTTATGTTTGAACTATTTTTCTTGCATCGTTCGAAGACAATTATTACGTACCATACCACGTAGTATTTCCGTAAAGATTATTATTACAGAATAATTCGAAGCATAAAATGAAACATTGCCATACCTGAATATTTCCCAATTTTTGCCTGAGCGACCTTATATGATGTCCTCTATTATGGCGTTTTGCTTCAATTTTACAACCGATTTATTATTATCTTCCTTATAATATATAATCTTCATTCACTCATGTTAGTGGTGATGGTGAATTGTTTGAGTTTAATATTAATAACAATGATAAAAAAAATATGCCTATCTGAACCTACTCACATTCATTATCTGTTCTGTACAAATAAATAATTGTTACATTGTAAAATAACCAGTCAAAACATTTGTGAAAGAAGCAGTAAGATATAAACTTTATAATACATTCTTTAAACAAAAAAGTTAATTCATTGCACGTTTGTTCATTTTTTGGTATACCAATTTTGTAAAAGAGCAGATAATTTGTATGTTAAAACTGTATAGTTCATTCATGGTCAATGATTCAATAATCTTTTTGAATCAATTTAATAGTATCTAAAAATGTTTTATAACCAGTACTATAATGACGTCATTATTTGTGACTTCATAACAATTACTGTGTACCCTGAGGAAGACTTCGAATATAGTCAAAACGTCGGAAACTACTTGTTGAGCTTGTTTTGTATTTTAAAATACATGAACCATTACTATTGTAACTCATAAAGCTCCGTTCAGCTTCAGCAATACATTATTCTGTATATTAATGGTAATTTGTACTTTACTGTTATTACAAAAGGTATACATATAAAGTTACATAACAATTTTAAGACATTGAAAACGCCGTTACATCCTATATAAACTCAATGTTTGATGTTTGTTTTGGATATATGCATGTATAGTGATTGTGATACTTTACTTCTTTGTAATAACTTGACCAGATAAAACTGAGACTTCTTGTATAATTAGTAAAAAGTCCGGTGGTAACGGTATATAATAAGTTAGCATACAAATCGAATAGAACCAAGCACAGCCTGAAAAGTTTTACAGAGTTTTATGAGTGTCAGTTTAATCTGGTCAAGCTATACAAACACAATTGTCAATGGATTGTGTATACAATAAAGTTATCCATTCCTGACTTGGTGGATTATTTGCTTGGCCTAAATAGTATTGGATATATCAATATAACGATATATAACACACTTTGTATACATGTCACAGCAAAGGGTTTTATCCAACACTTTATCTGCTGGTTGATTGGTCAGCTATATAAACTGTAATATAAATAATCGATTTACACGTAAATGTATTTTTATTCCGCCCTTGTTTTGTTATCTTTACAGCAAAGTTCCCTAATAAATCAAGACAAATAATCGTCTTGATAACGAAGCGATCCTATTGAAATAGCCGGCTATATTTGTTCCAGATTTACGACACAAGTTATTGTCAAATGTCTGCATGACTTCATACTATCTAAATGGTCTAAACGGAACATGGATTGTTGATAAATGTACTGAGTACATCTAGTCGGTTATCAAAAAGCTAAATGACCTAAAGATTCATAACGACATGCCACAATCGCGGCACCCAGGCACTGTTTTATCAAAGCATTTACGCTAGCGTAAACCTAAGATTTCCTAAAATATTGCGTACGTCGATAATATTTTCGTAAATGCGTTTTACAAAGATATTTAAGTTCACATTCTGTCGTAAGTTTTAGCTTATTTCTACGCCAAGGCTGGGCAACCCTAAATGGCAAATATGAACGTAAGTGAAGAGTTTTTAACACGCACTGATGATTTTTGACCGTCGCATGTTATTTTAGACCGTCGATTGTTGTTTTAGACGGTCACTTGTTGTTTTAGGCGTGAGTAATCATCAAATCTTGACGCATATTTATTCCTTCTGGTACCCGTTATATTTGTTATATTGGTTATATTGTGTCCCGAATTACGTTCAATCTTCAATATTTTTTGCGTAAATGTATGCGAGTACTTGCGATCGTTTAGTAAAACACACTTACGAGTTTGCGTAAGGTAGATACCTATGCGTAAATATACGCGACATTTACGCATTGTTAGTAAAACAGTGCCCCAGTGTCTAAACATGGGTTTGATTTGACATAGGGCCAAAAGCTGGAATACATAGGTTCTGCTATCTGAAGTTATAGACAGCTGACTAAAACCGTAAATATTTGGTTCGGTTACATATTTTAACGCGATTATGGGACATTCTGGTCGAGAATAAATACAGTAACAAAGTTGAACTCTTTCGCACACAAATACAGAATGACATTGATATTATTCATACTCGGCATGAGCGTTGATATCTTTTTTAAATAGGCCAAAAGTAAAATAATTACAATTAATTTCAATGTTTTGTTTGAACGACTTTTCTATTTCGTCCAATACCATGTGATATTTCCATAATGTATATCATTATAATATAATTACAAGCATAAAATAAAACAATTTTCCCACAATTTGACGATCAACCTTATACACTGTCCTATAATACCGGTATGTCACCTTGTCTCGATTCACAACCGATTTAATCACATCTACATGTACCTTATGACATCTAATCATCCTGTACTCATGTTTGAGTTTAATATTGTTAACGTTGATAAATACATGCATATATGAACCTACTTACATTTCTTATCTGAACGATATAATTACTACATTACGTTTATAAGATAATTACCACAATATGTCATGTTTGTAGGAGGGTTTAAATAGTCAATAACTTTATTAAGTTCTGATTTGTCCGATTAGCTCAATCGGTAGAGCCACTGACTTGTAATCTAGGGGTACATGTACCTTGTTCGAGCCCTGTATCAGCCACATATTGTTTACATTTTGTTATTGTAAGATTGATTGCTGAAACTCCCACATTTTAGCCGTTCATAAATTTCATCAGTTGTATAGTTAAGTCAATGTTATAGTCGCAGGTTGGGTCGTTGTTTTTATGTATAGTATGTAGTATACGAAACAGAAGCGTAGCGTTGATATCTTGAGTTTTTATTCGAATTATATGGCATGGAACGTATTATTGGCCCATATTAGGCTTCCGACAGACGCGAGCAGTCAAACAAATTTCATAAAAAGCCAACGCGAGTTCTTCTTTATTTTTCTAATTCTTTGTACAGTTCAAATTACTGCTGGTGACTGAGATTAAAATTTGTCTTAAAGATAAAGTTGACAATGGAATTCGTAAAAACATATAAACGATCTGGTATTTAAGTGTTCAATGTGAAGTATGCGAACTTATTATTATGTCTGTTTACGCAATTATTTCATGAGGAAACATCAATACGTTGCTGGCTTAGAATGAAAAGGTCGTAAGTACAAAATCGATATTTTTGAGAAAATATGAAAAACTAACAGTCCAAAAATAACTTTTTTCTTATAGAAAAACAAGCTCTTTCAACTTCAGTTTGGTCAACGTGACAAGTTCCGATGTTATTGAAAATAGGCTCATATGAAGCTGTTTGTGATGCTGGTCGTAAATATGTATCAGTAGTACTTACGACCTTCTCATTCTAACGCTGCGATATTTGCTTGGTTGTGGTTGTGGTATTATACACATACATAATGGTTTTCTCGTTGATGATGCATTTGATTGTTTGATTTAATGTGATTTCAATAGGTTTACTTAATTATTTTTTATGCCCCTATATCGATAGATCGGGAGGCATATGGTGATTCACCTGTCAGTCCGTCCGCACAGCCTGGTTAACCCAAATTGACCGTTTTTTCTAGCATTAATATGGCTTGCTACACAGCTTTCAAACTTGCATGACCACTCTCCACACGCCTGTATCACCTGACTTCATTTTGACCTACCATCTATTTGTACAGCTTTTATAGTTAATTATTTACAATGTGATATGGGTTGCGGTTGCGTATCCCGATTGAACAGTTGATGGTATTTCATAACACGAATTAAGGGCGTATTTTTAGTTGTGCTCCTTGGAAGTGTTAGATCGAAGGGTCGAATCCCGATGGAACCCGGTTTAGAACTGATTCAGTCGATCGGTCGCTGAGTTTGCTAAAATATCAACCAGGTGATCTGGGTTGAATATCCCGTTTGATTTGATCCGTCGATGAAACGTTTGTATTTGAATTTCATAACACAACTTTAGATGGCATTACTCAGCTGCGAAATAGGCTTTCAGTTGTTTTCATATTAGCTATGGATTTTGTCAAGGTTGATGGTAGAATTTTTTTTTTAGATATTATTCTAATACACGCAATAATATAACAAGAGGGCCTGAAAGGCCCTAGGGCGCTCACCTGTTGCACAATGGTCTAGGTATCAGTACAACCTACATTCTGACCATATTTCATGAAGATTGAATCAAAACATTGACCCCTGGAGTGAACACAATGTTTTTCTAAGATTTGACCTAGTGACCTAGTGTTTGACCCCACATGACCCAGTCTCATACTTTGCCTAGATTTAATAAAGAACAACATTCTGACCAAGTTTCATGATGATTGGATCAAAACCACGACCTCTGAAGTGAACACAAGGTTTTTCTTAGATTTGGTTTAGTGACCTAGTTTTTGACCCCACATGACCCAGTTCCAAACTTGGTATAGATTCCATAGAGAGCAACATTCTGACCAAGTTTCATGAAGATACAATCAAAATTGTGACCTCTGGTGTGAACACTAGGTTTTCCTAAGATTTGACCTAGTGACCTAGTTTTGGACCCCACATGACCCAGTTTTGATCTTGGACTAGATTCCATAAAGAACAACATTCTGACCTAGTTTCATGAAGATAGGATCAAAATTGTGACCTCTAGTGTGAACACTAGCTTTTTCTAAGATTTGATCTAGTGACCTAGTTTATAACCCGGCATGACCCAGTTTCAAACTTGGCCTAGATATCATGCAGAACAACATTCTGACAAAGTTTCACGAAGATTGGATGAAATTGTTGACCTCTAGAGTGTACACAAGGTTTTTATAAGAATTGACCTAGTGACCTAGTTTTTGACCCAGCATGACCCAGTTCCAAACTTTTCCTAGATTTCATGGAGAAGAACATTCTGTCCAAGTTTCATGAAGATTGGAACAAATTGGTGACATCTAGTGTGTACACAAGATTTGTGTAAGATTTGACCTAGTGACCTAGATTTTGACCCCACATGACCCAGTTTCGAACTTGGCCTAGATTTCATAAAGTACAGCATTCTGATCAAGTTTCATGAAGATTGGATTAAAACTGTTGCCTCTAGAGTGTACACAAGCCAATTGTTGACGGACGACGGACGACGGACGAAGAGTGATCACAAAAGCTAACCTTGTCACTATGTGACAGGTGAGCTAAAAAGTATTGTAAATACCTTTTGAACGTTCGATGTTTACTGATTTATTCGGTGCATTGGAAGTAAAGTGAATGTTGTACGTACACAAACTTTTGCAGTTTGTTTTCTGTATCCAAATTCCCCCAAACACAAAAATGACAAAAGCACAACCAGGTGTAGTTATTGGTAATGCCTTGCCCTAATAAGTGTTGTTATTGGGTTCGATTGACACAGTCATTAGTGGGTAAACATTGTCCCTGCTTAACCAATGACCACAGCTTCATGCGTAGCAAAATATAGTGTTACACATATCAGTGAACGAACAACCCAGATCTTTCCGAATGGGCTCCTAAGTCTTAGATAATCCCGATGTACATCAAACTACCTCTGAATTACCAACCAGTTACATGTTTAATTTCTAGATGGATTGGAAATTTGTCGTTAACGTCATTAAAACTATCTTAGATTGTATTCCGTATTTTGTGGATGTGAAAATAATGACAAGGTGTACAAGTCATACGGTACAGTGCCGAGCATAAACAATGCCGAGCATAGCCGTTTTTTGTTTTATTTCTACTGAAATATATCAGACATACTTATATATACCGGTAAATATATGTGACTCCATCCGGATTTGAACTAGATTAGACCACAAGCGCACAAAAACGGTCAAAATATGACTATCAACTCAAACTGTTGATCATTTTTATTATCCACACAATGTATTCTTTTTAATGTACACACTAAAGAAACATGAATATATACATGAACTATAAATAAGTAGTTCAAAGAATATATTGTATCAATATATAAAGTATATAAAACAAATATACAAGTATACAATTAGAATCTATCAAGTATACACACAACAATATAAAATAATCACAACGACAACCTAATGACAAACGTAAGCGACGTCATTGTAGCCTATATTTATGGACACAAGTGTCAGATATTAAAGGAAATGTCCACATCAGAAAACGTAAATGTCCACATATGTAAACGTAAATACCCACAATGAATGACACCATGTGGACTTTGGGTTTCGTACATAAGTATTTTTAAAACATGCATTACATAGGAGTACACCTCTATGAAAGAGAGGGCCGCCACACAACTTTACACAACAAGTAAATACTGTAGCAAACAGACAATCAAAAGTCACATAGAAACTGCGGCATTTACAGCATCATTTACCAAGTAAAAAGAAAAGAAATACAGTTCATGACATTAATAGACATGAAGTGACATTGCCTTCAATGACATCACATTATTGATGCTGTTTATACTCGACACATCGTTGCTTCATTGTACATAGTGTACATGTGTATTTGTATCTTAATTAGTTAAATACTGTACGCTAAGTGGTTTTGTATTTCAGTAAAACTGAAAACCATTAATAATGAAATCTATAGATAATGTATCATCACTATAAACAAATCTCAAATTTTAATTACAAGATGCTAATTAATTTGAGATGGCGCACTGGTTACTACTCATATTGTCTTTCGTATCGCGTGATACGTGTTGTATTATCAATGTTCACGACGTATATGTCCGCTATGATAACACATACTTAGACTAACTGGAACACGCGTACTCTACTATCTGACCAGTAACCAACTAACAAACGGCATTTCTGTCTATCATAACACCATGACCACGGATAAGATATCATGTCGTTATTAGAAACAAGTTCACCGAGACTGTTTTCCCCTCTATCAAACATAACGACATTCTTAGAGTTATACCCGGCTACAAGTATGATATCATCCTCTGTGATACATACACATCTTACTCCATTCAGTCGTTGATCACGTAACTCACTGATAACATCACCATTCTTGTTGAATACGATCACCCTATCTCCCCATGCTGCAACATACACTTTGCTATCATCATTACTCACTGCTATATGGTGAGGGTTGTACTCAGTGAATAGTTTACGACCCTGAGAATCAGTTTCTATTTTCTTCACTAAACGACCTGATAGAGAATACACATATACAGCTTTATCTCCAGGTATCCACAACTGATTACTACAACACGCCATACCACTTGCTACACGATTGAAGTCATTTAAGGAAACCTTTTGTTGGTACTTGAGCGAGTTACTTACTGAAATGAAATGTACCGTACTATCTGCCAGTCGTACAGCTACTTTAGTAGGTGACACGGAACAAAGTCCTAATGGTGTATCTTTTAAATCCAACCATTCCTTTACTTTGAGTTGATCATCAAGTCTCTTCAGTTTATTGTTGCTGTGGTCAGTCAGTAGAATCGTTCCATCGGGAAGCTGATACATGTCGTTTATGTAACATTCGTGTTTGTCAGACTTTACTTTAACGTCTATATCTGTCCAAGATTTCTCGGTGTACTTACTACGTTGTACTGATACTGGTTGGCTATCTCCTCGGATAATTTTCCCCATACGGTCTGACTTCTCAATAACATCACAGAGTGCAGCATTGGGTTCAAATTTCAGTGTCGGATGTTTCAATGCATTGGCCTTCCTCAGAAAGTTATTTGCATCTTTAAGGACAACTTGACCTAACTTCTCAGTGATAAACATTTGTTTACCATCTAGGTGAGATGTCAGGTCTGGCTTACTGTTGTCGGAGGCAACAATCAGTGCATCTACGGTTGTAATATCGTCACTAATGTCATTCTCCAACCTCTTCTCCTCTTTGTCAAGCTCAGCAATAATCTTCTGTTCAAGTGCATCTAGTTGTTTATTGAACTTCTTTCTCAATGTTATGATTTCGTCCAGTAGATTGGCCTTCATTTTCTTTAGTTGCTTAAGGTCTTTGGACTTTTCCAACTTTGTAGTATGTAACTCGTGACTTACGCGGGTTATGTCGGTTACGAGTGATTGTAACTTAGACATGCTGGATTGATGCGAAACATCCGCAATATCTTTCACACCCGAACATGATCTGAAACATACATCAAACACGCTGTTTAATAACTACAATATAACACCTAATATAAATCAAAGCGCTAAAGGCACTGAATTTGATTGGGTCTGAAAATCAGCTGCCCCTCCATTTCACAGATTAATTTTATCTATTTAAAAATGTAGTGTGAATTTTCAGTATGATACCTCCAGAACCTTTTGAGATAAACAAAGGACAAACAAGAAGAACGCTCATGACAAATTTTTTCTAAAATGACTATTAGAGGGCCATAATTCCATGGAACATCATTCGATAGGATCAGAATGATAATATGCACATGTAGACTTCACACTGATCATTCCAGCAAACTTTCATTAAAATTGGACCACGGGTATATAAGATTTGGAGCGGACAAGATTTTGTGGACAAAAGGGCCATAACTCCGTAAAAAATTATCAAAGCGGAATAAAAAGACGATATGCACAACTGGACCTCATACTGATCAGGAGATATGCAGACAAGCTTTCTCTAAAATTACCATTAAAGGGCCATAACTCCGTCAACAATCATCCGAGCAAACCAAAATAATAATATACACATTTAAACTTCATACTAATTATTCCTGGAAAGTTTCATTAAAATTGGACCAGGCGTATATAAGATTTGGAACTGACAAGATTTTATTAACGGACAGAGATCATGGGCAAAACCAATACTTCGGGAGACACAATTATGAAAACTTGCCAAAAGAAAGTTAAAGTACTTGGACACTGCACTGTCTTCATTACAATACTATGAAAATTACAATCTTTAAAATATATGGAAAGGAATGCATTATTTCAAGAAGATATATCCATCTGTAGATATATCTGTATAATTGTCTACCCCAAGTATGATGTTTGTTTGTTTTGTTGGGTTTTAAGTAACATCGACACAGTGTAGGTCATAAGGCGACTTTTCAGCTCTAGTGGTGGAGGAAGAACCCAGGTGACCCTTCATACATAATTCAGGCCCGAGCGGGCACCTGGGTAGTACCACCGAACAGTTGGATGGCTACATCACATAAAGATTTTATGTCACCGACGGGAATTAGAACTCACAGCGGTGAAGGGCAAGTGATCTCAAGTCAGAGATTCTAACCACTTAACCATGGAGAGATAACGCAGCTACCACAGCCAAACAAATCAGAACGAAGCTCATCAGCAGCTACAACAAACGGTTATTTGGGAAGTCTTATAAATAATTTTAAAATTTCGATTTATCTGACGCTAATTATGGTAAGATTTGATTATTTTATTATAATTTATTTTTCAGATTTATATAAGTTTGATTCGATGGAAAATTGAATCAATTAGACTTATCGTATGAATCCTAAATCGGGATTTCTATTCGGATCTTTGTTCTGAGAAACGATGGTCAGTATACGCCATTACGGCATTAGTATACAAGCCTGAATGGCAAAACAAGTCTGAATGACAAACCAAGCCTGAATGGCAATATGCATGAATGAACTCCGACAAGATGAGTGTCAAATATGTTATTTAAAACACTGTCTGAATGACACATGTAGGGTTGAAAACCCAATCCATGTATTATGATGTAAGATAAAATTGTACCACGTTAATTAGCGGTACATGTACATTGAACTTATTGAGGGATTAATTATCCGATTGATGTGGATATATGTACTTTAACCTGGATAGAACAATTGGTAGCACGCTAAAAGTGCGAAATTTAGTTCGGTTTACGATTGAAGGCTTACATGTTTGCTTGAATAGCATTTTGTAGTACACTTATTTTAATCCACATGTTTGTTTACAAACAAAGAGTCTGTTATCACGCTTCTAGCCACGCGTGCGGGGTTTACACTAAAAATAACAAAGCGCCCCGAGGTTTTACTTATCCATTTCGGGGCCCCACTTAGCTTTATAGTTACAGCGACGGCGCATAACTATAAATAATTTACATAGCTATTTATAACTCGGTAAAACCTATAATAACAAAATACGGAGGGACGCACTAAGGTGCAGTGTTTATGAAACAAATTTAAGATATTGTATATATAAAATGATAAACTGCCCCAATAAACGGCTGTACATTACAGACGGAAAATTCATATAGTTTTACTATATTTTGCGTGATACGCATTACTTATAAAGTATTCTTGACTTGCAGGCAGAAAAATGCGTAACGGAATGCCCTACGGGCGCCCCGACACAGTTAGACAGAGTGTCGGCACGGGGTGAGGCGATTCTCAACACATAAGAGAAAAGTTTGCAGGAGTTTTCCTCGGTTGCAAGGAAAGTCAGCGAGATCGGGAGGACAATAGAGTGCCTTTCTACGGACGTTTCCTCGCTTGAAAATTATTGTGCCTGCCAAATGACGATTTACATCCGAAGAGGCAATTTGAGAATTATTTTTTCTGCTGTTGAAAATTATTGCGCCTGGCAAATGACGGACTACTTCTGTAGACTGTAGTTAGAGGACATAGACGTGAGAATCATGCTAACAGAAGTCCCAAACAAATAAAAAATACTTTGTACAAACTTTCGCAGTTCTAAGTCTCCAGCAGTATTTGTTCTTATTAATAGTTTAAACACTTTGGAGGCTCCTTAATTTGCGAATATCTACCATCCGCGAACTCTGCGAATTTAAATCGCTCGAAATAAATCGTTGTTTACAGTAAGATAACTAGGTTTATAAAGGGCCACTTTGTATGTTCGAATAAATGTAGGTTGGTAACTTGTTTAGAATACTTTTTTAGATAAGATAAGACGATTATTAAAGCATGCAACTGTATAATTATATACTCATATATAATATCGTTGAATAGTGTAAAAAAGGTGTTAGTCCAGCAATAATGTCTCCAAAAATCAAGTAATCATTAATTTTTGGAGAAAGTTGCCAAACTTGGTATATACATTGGGTAAACATATTGGAACATTTTTGTCATGAGACCCATCTCGTATCTGCCATTATGGTTGCCATGGCAACCATTTTAAAACGAAAAATCGGCATAGATCTTCTATAATGCATGATAAAAACGTAATTATGAGTACTTGTAAAGTAGTTTTGTTAGAAATAACTTAATTAACATCTAACTTATACCTAATTTACAGAAAGAGGCCCTTAATGACATTGGCATAAAATTGAGAAAATTGAGTTTTTAAGCTACGTCACCATGCATTTTCTGCGAATTTCAGAACAGGGCACAAAATGCACATACATGTTTTATGTTATATTCTGCCACATAAATGTTGCCTTGTAACATAATTAATGTGGAGTTCTATTCTAACAATTTAGACCTATATTTTTGGGTTAAAACATGACACACTACAAACAAAAGTGAGGATTTTTGGAATCGGCTATTGGTCAAGATACGATATTTTGGGGTAAAATAGTGCAAAATATAAACAAAATAATGATTTTTGGAATCGGTTTACTGTAATACCATTTATTATGTTATTTGATTATAAATCAATAGGATGGACACATGTTGTCTTCCTGCTTATGATATTGCTAATCTGGTGTCTAAATGTTTTGTATTTTAAGACATCTTTTAGGCAAAAACATTGGAAATATAATCAAATGTCAGGATTCTAGGAATCGATTGGCCACGATGGCATTTATAATCGTTTTATTTTTAAAACAACTGCAATTAGTTTCTAGTAACTTAAAGTTTAGTATATCAAATAATATATTATCGTTTATGATTACTGACTGATATTTTGGGGTAAAGTCGTACAAAATATAAACTAAAATGGTGATTTTTGAAATCGATTTACTACAATGGCATCAATCACATTATTTAGTTATAAATTACTATATAGACATGTGCAGTGTTTCCTCTTAAGGTATAAATAATCTTGTTTCAAAATGACCGGAGTCTTGGGATATATTTGGGGTGAAACAGTCTATGGAATCTATTGATCACAATGTCATAACGCCACGAGCTGTGTTATTTGATAATTAATCACTACGATAGGCACATGTTGTCTTCTCGCATAAGAAATTAATAATCTGTTCTAAAAGTTGTTCATACTGTTATCTTTTATGAACAGAAATTAAGTATTTTTGTAATTAGAAGACCACACAATTATTAATCATCGTATTCGTTAATAACTTACTGCATTTGGTTGGTAGCAACGATTTGCTGAATTCATCAAAACATTTCTGTATAAAGTTACTTGTGTAAAATGCATCTCTTTGGAATAAAAAAATATAAATGAAACACCCTACTCCAAGCAATTATATATCAGGCAATGATGTGTACCACAAAGAGCCGTAAAGCATTGCTAAGACAGGAATAAAACACAACGTGTCGCCAAGAAAGGAATTTCTGACGAGGAATTGCTGTTCCCGACCAAACAAGGTATCTTTATTGTCAGGATAGAAATGTTCAGTGGGACCAAGGTATAATGAGGAATACCACACAGGCCTGTTATCGCTGCATATTGTATTTCGAGTATATCATATTTAGCCTGAAATTATGGCACCAAAATAATCAGACACTCCATCCGTAGTGGATAAATGCACACATTGACCAAAAACATTATTGTTACCTGCAATGCCATAGTTAAGTAAAATGAATTTTATGCTACGTAGCACTATACCACAGCGTACTTTAGTATGATGTGTTTTAAATGTATAACTACCATAGTGTATACTGAACACTGTTTCACTTTAGAATCGTCCAATGTGCTTAACTGCAATGACTTATTGAATAAATAACCTGAGTGCAGTTTTGCAGCTTTATCGGAACAATCTCAAAATGACCAGAACGTCATTGTGCAAGTCATTCATTCAAAGTCTGCAAAACTCGTCAGTGGCAGATCTGCTTTTTTCGACTCTTAGAATACCAA
This sequence comes from Spisula subtruncata, assembly GCA_963678985.1. Classification (NCBI taxonomy): domain Eukaryota; kingdom Metazoa; phylum Mollusca; class Bivalvia; order Venerida; family Mactridae; genus Spisula; species Spisula subtruncata. The sequence goes on along the minus strand of OY787673.1, from coordinate 31,862,079 downwards.
AGCCGTATAATGTAGACACACCAAAATTGTTCAAGTTACCGTAGGGTAGAAATGAAGTACTAATTATTTTTAAAAAAATGAGTTCGATAAGAAACGCAAAGCGCAATCTCTAAAGCTAATTGGTATTTTTTGAAAGTGAGGATCCTTTAATAACTTGAATAGTGTCACTTGCTTATTATTTGGCGATAACCGCCGTTTCTGCTCATAATTAGACATAAGGTGTTTGTTTTTGTACTTAAATACGGAAAACTTGTATTTTTAAAAACAATATTATGCAATATAATATAATAAAAATGACTTAAATGAATTTTTCAGCTAATTGTGCACTATTTGGTTAATAATATAAATGCAGGTTTTATCCTCATAACAAATCCTGTTACGAGATACAAGCATTTTAACTGCACCTAAATATAAGACAAAACCTCAAAATTCCTGGTAGTCCGGCGCTGTACGATGTTGGTTTTGAGGAATATCATTTTTGTGGTACGTTTTAGGCGTCAGTGGCAGTCCTTCTATGTACACTAGTGGTAATGGCGACCCCCATTTTTATGGTCTGCATTAGTCTGCTTTGGTAGCGGAAAGGTTATAAGGCAATGATGTGTACCACAAAGAGCCGTAAAGCATTGCTAAGACAGGAATAAAACACAACGTGTCGCCAAGAAAGGAATTTCTGACGAGGAATTGCTGTGCCTGACCAAACAAGGTATCTTTATTGTCAGGATAAAAATGTTCAGTGGGACCTAGGCATAATGAGGAATACCACACAGGCCTGTAATCGCTGCATATTGTATTTTGAGTATATCATATTGCTAAGATGGCTTTACCTGGTTATATTTTAAATACTAGTACCTGGTGCGGCCTGGTCATTTTCGAAAAATATACAGGGCTTCAAGTCTGCTAATCAAATGAGGTTAACACTACAAGTGGGCCCTATTTCCTTGATACTATTACAAAATTTGTTAAGTTTTACACTCTAACGTCACCATCTCGTATATTTTTGTTAACGTTGAATTGTTTGAAAGTTCGAAAAAAGAAACACTGACGTTCCACAACAAGAAACTATGAAATTCCACGAAAAGTTGAAAACCATGCTTTCATATCGGCCAAATAATCTAGCGCAAATATCACTATATATCCTCCAGACAAGCTACATGTACAGAAAGTCTGACCATGTAATTACTGTATAAAACAAGGTTTTGAAAAGGCTCTACAATAAGTGAAAAATGTATGTATCTGTTGATTCTACTTTAAGTAATTTATCCATATAGTACTAATAGTGTATATTAGCTTTAAATTTCCTCATGAATTATGTTGAAACTATAAACTTTGTTGCCATGGTTACCAATTTCGGAAAAATACTTCAATTGAGACAAACTGAGAGTAAGCTATTTAAAACAACAGTAGCCTTTCTCTAAATGCAGCATGTTTCTATTATGATATATATTTTAAAAATCAGAACACATTTCTAAAATGTGACACTATTTTGAACATTTCGTGTCAAGAATTGATCATATGGTGTTATTATGAAATACTTTTTACAGTCACGTCAAATGACGTTCTAATGACATTCGCGACGTCAGACAAAAAACTTTGAATATGGACTTTACAAAAAAACAGCTGTAACTTCCTCAAAACTCAATGTCTTTTGAATTATTCTTCATTGGCATTAGTCTTTATAACTATGAAACATCTCAAAAATATGTTTCTTGTCAAAATGGCACATTTTCCTGGAGACTGGCTTATATATAAAACATACGTCTTCTTGCAAGGTACACAATTAGTAAACTCAAGGTTTGTCCGTTTATAAAATCTGGATCCGGTCATAGCTTAAACAGTTTTCTCGCTAGGTTAATGAAACTAGTCATGTGGATAGGGATTAATAAGCAGATTATACATGTCAATTTGTGTTTTAATCAGACAACAATTGTGGTTGCCATGGTAACAAAAATATAGATCCCAAACAGGTGGCTTATATATTGCTTGTAATTGTTGTTATTAAGCAGAAAATGATTGTTTGTTTCATCAATGTTGACCTTGATCCCATTAACACCTATTTTGATGGTAAGTATCATCGCGAAAGCTATCTATAGACAAAGTGTCATTCATATATGTCATTCCGAATTAAATACAGTCAGCGGAAACCGATTTTCCATTTTTAGTAACAGTGACCTTGACCCCTAATGTCCCATTTTTTATCCCAATGTGTATCATCGTACAAGCAACGTTTATAGCAAGTTCCATCCAAATATCTCATTCTTAACATAAGTTATTGAGCAAAAACCGATTTTCTATTTTTAGTAACAGTGACCTAGATATTAACCCACCAATCCATCATTTTGTGGCGTATTGAGTCAATCTTCTTATACACCAAGTTTTACCACGATATCCAATTCTAAACTGAAGTTATTGGGTGATAACTGTCATTTGAGCATTTTGGCGGCCATTTTGAAAACCGTTGCTGCGGCAACCAACAAAAATATTTTAAGTGGATCTCATGAAAAAAATGTTTCAAATAGACCAAGGAACACTTGTACCAAGTTGGGTAACTTTCTCTAAAAAATAATGTTTATTGGACATTATTGCTGGACTATATGTGAAAATCCGACAAGGAAGGTTACACTCAACCCAACCAGCCGAGCACAGAAATCAGAAACACCACGACACAACTACCCTGAGCAGTGCTCACAGAAACCCATGCTAAAACGTTGACCAAATGAGACACAACAACCCCGGGGCGTGACCTAGATCCAAACACTACGGACAGTGACCAGGTCTGTTGGGGATAATTCACAGACCCCCATCAAACCAATAGACATGGGAAATAAATGGCGTTACAGTAGTCGGAACGTCCGAGTTGTCAAAATTTGCGTGTATCGTGCGTGTATCGTGCGTGTAACGTGCGTATCGTATGCGTGCGTGCATCGTGTGATTTTAGTAACGTGCATCGTCTATCGTATCGTATCGCCCATCGTGCATATCGTGTATATCGTGTGTATCGTGTACATCGTATCGTGTACATCGTGTACAACGTGTATAACGTGTGAAACGTGTATCGTACAGTATAAGTATACATAACACGATAGCGAGAGATTAATCGTGCATCGTATCGTGTGAATCGTCCATGTACAGTATAAAAAACACAACACACTTTTCCGACATGAAGGAGTACATGTCGGGGGTTCTATAAACAATCCAAATTACCGAAAGGTATGGGACGATACGAGGACCTTTTAACAAATCAAATCATTCATCAGTTTAGTATTGTATCGGTGACATCTCCGGGACGCAACGGAAGTATGTCCGAAACTGACATCCGAAATTATGTACACCGTCATGAAAAGAATTGTTTGCACATCGATAATTCATAATTAATGTAATGAAAATGTCTTAAATGTTGTTTTTTTGCCGACCAACTATCCCCATGTATTTGAAATGCCGATTTATTATGAATGGATGTACATACTGTACGTGTAATTATGCTAGTAGTTATCCGCTAATATTGACAAGCAGAATCCAACTTTTTTCATGATCTAATTCTGGTTTATGAATCGAACATTTAAATGGGAATATTGTGGTGTAGATGTGTTATGCATAAATGATACATTATAATAATTTATAATATCAAAGTTTATATCATTTCTAATCACTGCATGTAACTGCAGTATTTACTTTTTATTTCAAACATGGATATTGGGGTACTTAAATCATATTTTTTTGCCTAAGTTGATCAATAATATGAACTAAGGCATCACCTAAATGGGGATTTAGTACTCACTTGAACCCATAATTAATGGTACTCAACCAGTTGTCTCACATTTGTACGGAATCCGATTAGTGCCATATGAATTATCAATTAAGAGAATTTCGCGACACATGAAGCGACGTGGGACAATCATTCGATACAAGAAGCGAGGCACAATTTTCAAACACGAGATCTCGCTCTAACGCAGTATCAAAAACCATGAGATTTCGCAGTAGAATATCGTGCCTCCTGTGTCGCGAGATTTTCAAATGTCGCTTCGTGTCTCAGGCTGAAATATTGTGCCTCGCTTCGCATGTCGCGCGATTCTCGTGCCTCACGTTCCAAGGTCGAGGCACGAGATGCGAAGCGAGTCAAGAAGCGACAATTAGGCAACGCACGAAATTATATCGCCAGATTGTCGCAGTTACACGACACATGGTATGATAAAACGGAGCGTACGGAGGCATGTAGTTGTAGGTTAGGCTGACGGTAGTCGAACTAGACCGTCGCCAGGCCCCTATCTTGCGATGCACCATAATTCATATGGCACTAACCGGATTCTGTACTTTTTACCATTTGGATTGTTAGTATATATATGTTGCAATGTCACTAGGCTAAGTTTCTGTCAATAAATCCCTAATAAATATTACATATTAATGACAATTAGCTATTAGTTAAATGACATTACATGATTAGACTTCACAATAATCGTCAGACAAATCCGACAATTTTGATCTCTTTCAGGCGCATTTGGTTTCCGTCCGGACTGCCTGTCCGATGACTCTTAACCGTCATTGTTCGCTTTTATTCCTTTGTACATGACTGCATGTCTTTTGTAAGACATGTCTTGATTGGTCAATTATAAATTTGTAAGCCTGTCGCAAAGTAGGAAAACAATCTAATTAGTTCCTCGCTCTTGTACTATTTTTCTGAAGAGTCTCCTTATAATTCCCCAAGGAAAAAGTATGCATAAAAATGCGGATGGCCGTCAAACAACTGATTTCACAATGAAAGTACTTGGAAACAAAGAAAGACTCAAAGCCATATTTTACCGAGTTAACGCCGCCTATTCGTCACACTTATTTGTTGCAGAGCTATAACTGGCATTCGAAAAGTGAATATATTAAAATGAAATGAACGTGTTAAGACTGTATTCACCGTATATTCATTTCACATTTGATACATGTTCACCGCACACATCTGACATATTTGTCAGCGGGCATATTTTTCTGTATAAAAAGAGTACTTAGGGTAGCCAGACTTCTCAATAGCTGTTGGATGAATCCGACAATTCCAGTATCTGTCCGCCTTTTAGCGAAACAAAAATCAGTCCGACAGATTTCCTACCGGTCCGACAGTTTTTCCAAGTCTGTCAGACCGTAAGCGACTATCGGTGTCTGGTAGCCCAAAAAATCTCGGACACTTTCACCAAGTGCCCTATATTTTGACCCAGGATGACCTAATTTATTGAAATTGACCTAGATTGTAATGAAATCATTCATTCTGGAGAATTTTCATCAAGATAAGACCAATTTTTTTATCTCTACTGTCCACACAAGAAATTTCTAGGATTTGACCTATATATTAAGTGACACAATTTTTTACCCCAGATTGAACTAGACTTTGTAGAGATTATCCATTTGATTTAAGTGACCTAGTGACTACACAACCAGTCTTCGAATTTGGCCACTAGCCCGAAGCCCGAGGCTAGTAAAATCTGGGTCGGGCTAGTAATTGTCTCTAGGTGACTGGTCCGAAAGGCTAGTTAAAAAATCCTGAGAACACAAGCCAAAAGACTAAAAACATCAAAACGATTGTGAGTCGGGACAATGAAAATTCTTCATTTAATATAGTAAACAGTATTAAAATGATTACATATATTAATTAATATCCACTTTTGATCATTTAATGTTCGGACTAGTAAATTTATTCTCAGGCTAGTAAGTTCTGCCTTGATGGTAGCCCGACTGGCTAGTACTTTGAAAAGTTTTTCGTGAAGACTGCACAACGTGACAATGTCACAATTTAAGTTTTGACCGACTGACCCAAGCGGATAGAGTAAATAATCGACATGAGTAGACATGGCGATGTAATCGTGGCGATTTATTGTCACTCATTTCCGCAAGTAAGCCTGATAATAATGCGAGTGAAATTATTTCACTACTGGATTTGCGGCTGGGTAAACATTCGGGCAACACAGAGTTGCAAGTGCATTTTTATTTTGACCCTGATGATGATCGCAGAAATGTGTGATTTTAGGGAAAGGCTGAAAAATTGCGGAGCTGAACAGTAGTCCGATATTGAGCGCTATGCTTAGAAACGGCTAGCTTAAAATAAGCGCTACAATATATCGAAAAAATGGAACATATATATTATTTCGGTGAGCGCTCGTGGCTAGCAGACTGTTACGTAGCACTGTTTTTTTTAAGTTCTTGCTGAAAGGCGCCCGTTTCATACGAAAGCACTTTGCCTAGCAGTGCAGATAAATGGTATGCTCTCTGGTTGCATGTTGTTTTATATATATATATACATGGTAAAGCACAACCAAAAAGCAATTGATAATACGTTGGTTTAATATGGAAAGGGCTCCAGTAGCTATGCATTAATGTACTGTATTAAAATTATTACTTGTCAGAAATTATACAAACTACCCAAGGGACATGATACACTGAGCTTAGCGGCTGGCCCTTCGGTAAGCTTCTCCAACTAAGAAATACAATGCATTATTACACTTGTTACTATATATAGTAACAAAAATGAGCCCAATTTAGGCTGATTATGACCATCACGTGATTGATTATCGCCTATCCATCCGGTCCGCAATCTCATAATCGTAATTGGCCCGCTGAACGGGCGCACGTTACGTTATCCAAGTTAACATGACGTCACGTTGAATCTAAAATGACGTCACGTTAGAGCTAAAATATGACGTTACGTTACACAGAGGTACAATTCCTTTGTATAAGATTTTTAGAATAAATGTACTTTAAATATCTACGAACTTAACTAAGCGTGAGTTACGGTTACTTTCATTGAGTTTTGGAATCGAACAATTGTATTAAAGACTTTAATATACTCCAGAGCCTGGCTGGAAGTTGATAATCGGCCCGGCATGAATAATCACCCTCGGGCTAAAGCCTTCCGGTGATTATTAATTTTCTGGGCCGATTATCGCCTTCCGGCCCGGCTGTGTCGTGTATTAACCTATAATTAATGACGCACCAGTAAGTTGCATCCAAAACCCCACCCCTGTGGATGGGCAGTGGAATAGCCAGGGGAAATAGTTTTGTTTTGATTTTTGCCTTCAATTTTAGGAGCCTTCCTCCGCAATGCCGGGAAAATCGTGGGAATTTTTACTGCGAACCAATACCACGGGGTATTGCCAGGAGCCGAGGAATTACCAGAGAGTTTATGGTAATTTTACCATTAGCTGTTCCACTTGGCCGGCCGGTGGAACAGGAAAGGCGGGGGGGGGGTGTTTCGACAACACGAAAGTAAAAATCTAGCCCATCCCCAGTGGTTGATGGGGGTCGTGGGTGCATAATCTCATAAACAAGACTATTACAAGAGCAATTGAGACACTGACAAAAAAGTCACAGTGTAAAAAGTGTTCGGTCATTTTTGGCTAACAAATGGAATCGAGAATGACAGCATACTTACATAAGATTTCTGTCCTCGGGGTGCATCGTATAACAACTTTAATTCCTCGTTTATAGTAACGAGTACTTAAATAAGTTGAAAAACCTTAAAATAAATCGAAAATCTTTCTGTTTTTTTTCATAAGAATCTGGATCAACAAACGCTTGAAAGAGACCGATGATCAGTAACGCCAACGGTTACTTCCCTTTTCCTTCCTGCAGACACGCCTAATGAAGGCCTATACTTCTAGTGAGTAAAACTAGTCGGTTAAAGGCCGGGCTTTAATAATAATGGTCCAAATAAGCGGCATTCGGCCACCCTGTAACAATATTTGACAAATACTGATAAATATCGGCTAAACGTTCAGTCGAAAGTACGTTACTCGACTTATTTAATGCAACAGTATTTGGTCGGAATCGACGTCTTGACGACGATACAACAACATTGTTAGTCGTATTAATTACTGCTTCGAATTTTGAGTCTGATAGTGAACGAAATTTTAAGGTGAATTTTCTCACACTCGGAATCTTCTTGCGAATCGTGCATATCGTGTAGAACGCACGTTCCGTATCTCTATCGTGTATAACGTACGGATCGTGTATCATATCGTATCGCCCATCGTGCAGACCGTGTTTACCGTGTATAACGTACGGATCGTGTATCCTATCGTATCGCCCATCGTGTATTTTTGTAACGGGAACCGTGCGTGTATCGTCCGTATATCGTGCGTGCATCGTTCGCCCATCGTGCGCTTCGTGTGACAACTCGGACGTTCCGACTACTGTACCCATATGAGCCCCAAACTATAATCGAATTCTAGAATGGTTAATCACGACTGTCAGTTCGATCTACGTACACCCGCCAAATGAATAAAGACATTATTAAATACTTCACCATATCAACTCACATGAAGATGTTTTATATACATCTACCATGAGTTTTCTTTTGAGATCAACATTTCTTAAAATAGTCTAGACAAAACAGTTATTAAGCGAGCCTCTGGCGAACTTAATAACTTTTTTGTGACGAATTTAAGAAATGTTGATCGCAAAAGAATACGAATGGAATATTCTTTTTATCACATTAAAATATGTTTTGTACCAACGATAAGCTACTCAATTCAGTATTCGGCTAATATCTGCACGGAAGAACACATTCGCGCGTCTCCTATTTAACCATGTAGTCTCAATTTGCTTTTTGTATATAAACCCTAACACGACGTTTCAAAATCAGCAAACAATTAACATTTATTTAAATTACAATAATTGAAATGTTCAAATACATTATATTGAATTCATAAGGAATGTAGCTCGTTACTAATTCAGTGAATTTTGCGTATGAATTATGCTAATTTATGTTATCACACGTGTTGTAGAACAATGTTCTTCGCTTTTATCACATGGAACTTCACGGTGTTTATGTGATGAAATAAATTCGTGCATACTCATGACGAGTACATAATTGATTTAAGGACATTCGTTCCATTTCAGTTGAGCGGAAGTTAAAATCGCAATCCCTTAGAAGTATCTCAAGCATCTAACTATCATGATCAAAACTTTTGCAAAAGTGTACAATTGGTATGGTAATACATTTTCATGTCTTGAAGTCGAGATAATTCTGAATATTAAATCCAAATTTACATTATTTATAGAAATATCGAAGAAAGTACTGATGAGGCCTTACGAACGATTTATCCCAAATAGCATTAAACACCAAATCTCACGAATTGGTTAAAACGTTTGTAAAACGTAGTACAATGCACTCGATCATATCAAAGCTAGTTAATATTTTAAAGCCTCACCCAGAATGATCTAGAAGAAGGTTATTTTGTGTTTATTTCCTAAGAGTATTGACTAGCGAATTCAGGAGAAACAACCCTTAAACTGTTAACATGTGTGATTATAATCATTTATTAAACACGCAGTATCACGAAAACTAATGACAACGGATGCAAAATGTAGAATCGTTTTGTAACCTCCCCTGATTTCAGTATTTCTGAAATCAGTTAAAGTTAAATTAAAAAATCTAGCCGAGAAATCGTCATGACATTTGCTATGAAAATTTTACAATTGTTACTGTACTTGTTGCATATTAGAAAACCGTATGTTGTTCTACGACTTATAACGTTAAACATATTTGTTTCAAAAAAACATATTTTTAAATATTATTTAAAAATACAAATAACTTACAAAGTATATAATAAACGTTACTGTTGGATTCTAAGCATGCGTAATATATTAAATGCAAAGTTTTATGCTTTTTTAACCAAAAATCTTTCGGTAAAATATATTTTTTAGTTTTTAGGGGTTGTCCCCTAAATCTAAGAATATCTTAAAAACTAGCCGACCAAAACTGATGGAAAATTTCCAAATAATTAGAATAAACCTGATCTCCATAAAAATAACAGGTTTTATAAACCTTGTATAGAAAAAGTCAAAAGGAACGAATGTCCTTAAACAATTGATCATCTTCATCGTTATTAATAGTTATACATTTCAACAGTGATACCTACCTATGTTCCTTGGCGATACATCGGCAACAGTACACCATATCATGTGTACCACAATGCATCTCGATATCCTGGTCCGGATGATAATGGCATTTAGCAACAACCGGAACTGGAATGGTGGTTGGTGGAGCTGTTTTTGCTTGGCTCATTGAGGCAACGCTAACTAATTGATGTGTCTTCATGTATCGGACATGATACCGTCCACACGTGTTGCATAGAAACTGCTGGCAGTTTTTACAAAAGTCAGTCGCTTCCTGTGTCCTACCATCGTCACGGCATTGAGAACAAGCGTGGTCAAAAAGCGCTTCCGATCCACCTTTTAGTGTCCTAGAGAGATCACCTTCTGCCATTGTCTGTAATGTAAGTTGATATTGTAGTATGTTAAGGGTTATAACAATACATGTATACTTACTACTGTTGGATGGCATTAGACATGTAAACTATGTATACTGACAGTAGAATTAAACATGCCAGTATAGAGTTCAGAAATGCACAACATATACAACATTATAATAGGCCTACTAACATGAATGCAAATATTAGAAAAAATATAAAAAAACATGTTATATTTTCCTGACTCACAGTGCATAAACTCATTTCAAAATGGCCAAACAACGGTCGTTTGACGGGTCTATGATACAAATGTTGGAATATTGTGAGTCTGTTGTGTGACAGAACATGTCACCGTATACCATCGACGTAGAGTTTTGGACAGGTTTAAACTTCAGCTACATAATAAGATATTAAAGTTATCTGAATGCTGTCATACGTGCGTATTTTAAAACAACATACTTTAATAGCCACGTACAATAGACACACACTTCATTGCATACTTGATTATACCAATTGATAACATTAAAGGTATACTTTAAATACTCAAAATGTCTGTGTATCTTAATGCGCGAAACATATCTAGCAGTACACAAGATAGCCATTAATTGGAAATAGGATTGGCATGTTTTATCTTTCAAATACTTTTCCATAGACAATGACCGCCTTTAAATAAATTGATAGAAAGAGTCATAACATAAAGTGTTTGTTAAACACTGATGCTATCGGTTTGCATTCCATAAATAGTGATTATGTTCAACACATGCATTGTAACGTTTGACACAAGCAAACCACAAAATGCACCCACGTACATTCATTATACATGTTTTTCAGTTGAATGTTCAGTAAACAAGTTCCGCGTTTGACACAAGCAAACCACAAAATGAACCCACGTACATTCATTACACATGTATTTCAGTTGAATATTCAGTAAGCAAGTTCCTGCATTTATTTTTGTATTTGCAAAATATTTATTATTGTTATAAAAGTTTGAACATATCCAGCTGCTGAAATCTATTTTTGTATGGCAATCTTTTGTATTTTATTATCGTGCGATGGACATAACACATCTGTTTATCGTTGGCGTTAAGGTTGCGACGTTTCCCGGTAGTCGATTTTTTTGCGACGCTTTGTGTCAGCGCTGCAACATTTCAGGGTAGGTAGATTGCGACGTTTTGCGTTGATTGCGACATTTCGCGGCAACCTTGCGACGTTTTACGTCAGTTGCGACATTTCGTGGCATTGCGACATTTCACGGCGCTACACTGTCCTACCCTACGAGCGACGCGACGAATGCGCAATTTTTCCTATCTTTGTATCGTGAACCCGTATATTCCCTATCTTTGTATCGTTATAGACCCGTAGTACGTCCGCGGTATGATACTTGTGAACGTCCCAAATAATTACCTATATCAGACATACGTCGGTAGATTTCGACATAGAATATCATGTGTCGTGCAATGAAGAAACACTAATGAGAAGGTTTTAACGAAGGCCAATGTAATTACATGGTACGATAAATCAATATAAATACAACACGACAGTGATGGTGGCATGGCTTAAGAGAAACTTGACAATGAACACTCGAAGCAAAGCATACTTCAAAGTCAATACCCGAAACAAGCTGTTCAGTTGAAATATTTGTTATGGGCGTTCGCGGCAGTAACTTTTATAACACTTTTATAATATTTTTTGCACTCATTGAACGCTTTTCATTAGTTTATTAAACAGAACAGAACAGAAAGTGTATTAAAGACAACGGATACATAATGTATAGTCTAACATATGTATATGTATTATTTAAACACTACATTCATAGAGAAAAAAGAAATATAAAGACATACATGTATATAACATGATTACGAGGACAGAAACTACTATTGAAATTCTATTACATTAAATTTTTACTATAAAAGCCTTATATTTATATAAATTAAAGGGAGCTTTATGAAAACAGACTTATTGCTAGGTGGATGCAATTTAATTAACTGAAAAACGCTTGGTCTATGGAAATAATACTTATAGGATATATATAGGATATTAGTAGATTTCTGCACACACCATGTAAGAGAATACGCTTAAATAACAGATTGATGGACTTGGCAGGAAATTCATCGGTATACATGAACATACAGGCGATTTTATATACATGAGTAAAGCATAACTTATGGTCTAGATATATAAAGTTGGAAATCCGATGAAACAGTTTAAATATCAAAAACTCTATTTATTACTGAGTTAAATCTAGAGTTAAATACTGTAATTAATTGAACAATTCATCGGTGTAACACAAGGTGCATTCTTGTTCCCATTTTTTGTCAAGCCCGCATGCGGTGAGTGATACATTATAACTAGTCACCACTTTGGTGTAAGTATGTGCGTCCGTCCATTTTTGTCCGCACCATAACTTTGCAATGCTTTGACCAAGCATGCTTATATCTGGCATGAATATTCACCTCCATGAGGCGGAACGTCCTCTGCGAGCACCAGCTTCATATCTCAACGATCAATGTCACAGTCGGAGGAAATGTCAAATGTCATATTCATGCTTGTCCAGAACTATCTCTCTTGTATTTGGCATGAATGTCATACATTTGACATATAGTTGGTTGGAGATAATTAACATGACAAGGATTCTGATTGATCATGCGACTTATAATGACTATACAAGGTTTTCCCATGATTTGACAATTTGACCCAATATCGAACTTGACCAAGCTTTTGTTGAGATGGTCATTGTGACCAAGTTTCAGAAGGATTATGAGATCTCTAAGTACGCCAAATAATCAATTACTAAACACGTCCCGATATATTTACATCACAAGTAACACATATCGCGAAAACATGTGACAATTCTATGTTATAAGCATATATATCAAAGTGCTACGAATAGTCATTTAGGACGTTTTGTACAGTATAATATAGGTTTGCTTTACGCACCTTATAAACATTAACAAGTTTGCGTTGCAATTAGTTTGAGGTTAACATTTATAATGACTATAGTACCTGAGGTAGCAAATGATTTGGCAATGTAAGAGCTTTTGGTCAAACCTCAATATTCGTTTAGCTGATTGTTATGCCTTCAATTTGACTTCAAGTCTTAAGTATCTCTATGTTAATAGTTACTAAGGCGTGGTGGTACCAGTCCTGCTTTAGTATATCGTCCATTTTTCGACTATAGATACTCATCAAACGTGCAAAACAATGATGATATTTTGAATACCAATATGGCAAATTAAACATGCACAGTATTCTTATTGAGTAAATGTTTCCTAGTATCACATTATAAATTGATTGCTTTGATTATGGGGTAATTAATAATAACTGCCATGACATTTCAACATTTCATTCATTTTTATAATCTAATGTTATGGTATTACAAAGTGGAAGTTTGTCTAACGATTTCAAAGTATCATCTGACGGAAGGCATAGGCTTGATGTTGAGAGTAGGCTTACCATAATGTTATTGGAACCAAATACAGGGACAACACCACCTGGTTGTGATTATTTAAGGTGCACTGGTCAATCGAAACACCAGCTCTCCCAACCCAAGTCAGTGGAATGTAAGTGTATACATTTATTATTTACATTTAATATTATGAATTATGTGAATGTCTATCTTTCATTTTATGTTCCTTAAAACTTCCCTGCCGATACTGTATATACATGTATATGATATGTTTGAAATTGAAATGCCAATATATAGAACATTGATCCTGCTTACCCGGTGAGCTTTGATAATTTATATTCGATATTCATGCAAACTATATTTTGGTCCGCCCCAGTTTTGTTTTCTTCGCATCAAAGATTCCTTAGTAAATCCAGACAAATATTCGGTTTGTTTTTGTTTAAGATTGACGACATAGTTTATTGTCGAATGATTGCATGACTGCAAGCAATATATATGGTCTAAACGGAACTTGGGTGTTTGCTAGGTATACTGAGTACATCTAGAAACGCAACACTAGGGTAACCGTCAACATATACTGAGAACATCTAGAAACGCAACTAGGGTAACTGTCAACATATACTGAGTACATCTAGAAACGCAACACTGGTTGTACTGTGAACATATACTATGTACATCTAGAAACGCAATACTGGTTGTACTGTGAACATATACTAAGTACATCTAGAAACGCAATACTAGGGTTACTGTCAACATATACTGAGTACACCTAGAAACACAACATTGGGGTTACTGTCAACATATACTGAGTACATCTAGAAACGCAACAATGGTTGTACTGTGAACATATACTAAGTACATCTAGAAACGCAATACTAGGGTTACTGTCAACATATACTGAGTACACCTAGAAACACAACATTGGGGTTACTGTCAACATATACTGAGTACATCTAGAAACACAACACTGGGGTTACTGTCAACATATACTGAGTACATCTAGGAACGAAACACAAGGGTTATTGTCAACATATACTGAGTACACCTAGAAACACAACATTGGGGTTACTGTCAACATCAAGTGAATACATCTAGAAACGAAACACAAGGGTTATTGTCAACATATACTGAGTACATCTAGAAACGCAACACTAGTGTTATTGTCAACATATACTGAGTACATCTAGAAACGCAACACTAGTGTTATTGTCAACATATACTGAGTACATCTAGAAACGCAACACTAGTGTTATTGTCAACATATACTGAGTGCATCTAGAAACACAACATTGGGGTTACTGTCAACATATACTGAGTACATCTAGAAACGCAACACTGGGGTTATTGTCAACATATACTGAGTACATTTAGGAACACAACACTGGGGTTACTGTCACCATAAACTGAGTACATCGAGAAACGCAACACTAGTGTTATTGTCAACATATACTGAGTACATCTAGAAACGCAACACTGGTTTTACTGTCAACATATACTGAGTACATCGACAAACGCAACACTGGTTTTACTGTCAACATATACTGAGTACATCTAGAAACGCAACACAAGTGTTACTGTCACATATACTGAGTACATCGAGAAACACAACACTGGGGTTACTGTCACCATAAACTGAGTACATCGAGAAACGCAACACTGGTTTTACTGTCAACATAGACTGAGTACATCTAGAAACACAACACTGGGGTTACTGTCAACATATACTGAGTACATCTAGAAACACAATACAAGGGTTACTGTCAACATAGACTGAGTACATCTAGAAACACAACACTGGGGTTACTGTCAACATATACTGAGTACATCGAGAAACGCAACACTGGTTGTACTATGAACATATACTGAGTACATCTAGAAACGCAACACTGGGGTTACTGTCAACATATACTGAGCACATCTAGAAACGCAACACTGGTTTGACTGTCACATAAACTGAGTACATCTAGAAAAGCAACACTGGGGTTACTGTCAACATATACTAAGTACATCTAGAAACGCAACACTGGGGTTACTGTCAACATATACTGAGTACATCGAGAAACGCAACACTGGGGTTACTGTCAACATATACTGAGTACATCTAGAAACGCAACACTGGGGTTACTGTCAACATAAAGTGAATACATCTAGAAACACAAGACTGGGGTAACTGGCAACATATACTGAGTACATCTAGAAACGCAACACTGGTTTAGCAGTCACATATACTAAGTACATCGAAAAACGCAACACTAGGGTTACTGTCAACATATACTGAGTACATCTAGAAACGCAACACTGGGGTAACTGTCAACATAAACTAAGTACATCTAGAAACGCAACACTGGTTTTACTGTCACATATACTGAGTACATCGAGAAACGCTACACTGGGGCTACTGTCACCATAAACTGAGTACATCTAGAAACGCGAAACTGGGGTTACTGTCAACATATACTGAGCACATCTAGAAACGCAACACTGGTTTTACTGTCACATATACTGAGTACATCGAGAAACGCAACACTGGGTTTACAGTCACATATACTAAGTACATCGAGAAACGCAACCCTGGGGTTACTGTCAACATATACTGAGTACATCTAGAAACGCATTACTAGGGTTACTGTCAACACAGTTCAACTTTGTTATGATTGCAATTAAAGTGAATGGTTATTATTACAGATTAATTACAAGCATAAAACAAAACATTGTCATACCTTAATATTTCCTAATTTTTGACTGAGCGACCTTATATGATGTCCTATATTATGACGTTTTTGCTTCAATTTAACAACCGAATTAATATTATCTTCCTCAAGATAAATAATCTTCCTTCACCCAGGTTAGTGGTGATGGACAATTGTTTGGGTTTAATATTAATAACGATGATAAAAATATGCATATCTGAACTTCTTACATTTCTTATCTGTACTGTACAAATAAATGAATGTTGCACTGTAAATTACATGTACATTGTAATCAGTCAAAACTTTTGTGTAAGCAGCAGTAAAGAAATAAACTTAATAATACATACTTTCAAAAAAGTTCATTTTATGGTACACCAATTTGTAAAAGAGCAGATAACTCGTATCTCTAAACTGTATAGTTCATTAATGGACAATGATTTCATAATGTTTTGAATCAACTAAATAATTTAAGAATGTTTTATAACCAGTACAATGTATTACTATGACGTCATAATTCACGACTTAATAACAATTAATGTGTACATTTTGTACCCTGAGAAAGACTTGAAATATAGTCGAAACGTCGGAAACTATACTGTCGTTTGTTTTGTATTCTTAAAAATACTTAAACCAGGACTATTGTGATTCGTACAGCTTCAGCAATACATTATTCTGTATTCTGGTCCTTTGCTCTAATTACACAAGGTATAAATGTAAAGTTACATAATAACTTTAAGACATTGAGGACGCCGATACATCCTCTTTAAACTCAATGTTTGTGTTAGATATATGTACAGGATAGAACACGAGTAGCAGTTGTATATGAAGTTATCATCCGAGCGAAGCAAATATTACAACTTCATATACAACTGCTACGAGAGGCATATCTGACTTAGACCATAAATAAATAAGTGTTTGTTTATCAGGTACATTTTCCCTATAAATCAACCAGTACATAGTTTACTGTATAGGCTATGATAAACATAAGTGTTTGTATTAATATGTTCAGTGGACAGGTAGTTCAATGTTTCAGTGTATACATACGTAACAAGTCTAATTACAGCCAAGGTCTACATAATTTTAAGATTGTATCAATAAGAATATAAATAGACGAAAATGGATCAATCAGTTGTATTAATTATGTACCAATATTGATGCTTGAATAATAAACAGTTTGAAAATCAGTGAAATGGAAATAAAATTGTGGTCTTAATTTTACATAGTTTCATTATTAAGGTGTATTATAGGTTCAGTGCTGTAATAACGTAAATATATTTAAATATTAACCACAAGCATGAGACTAGATTGGGACCTCTACGAAATTGGTTTCATTGTTTTTAATTGCCGCGCATATAAGCTTTATTTGCCAGTCGGTTTTCTGCTCCTCAAATATGACAGGCACGTATATAAATGCCTCCAACCTGATTTGAACCCGGGTCACCAGGTTAGAGGGCAAGCGCACCAACCACTGAGCTACAACTTGAGTTGACTTTAACTGCGGCTTAATCATCAGCAAAGTGATGAAAAATGTGGTTTAAAACATATTTGAGGGGTGCTCTTTTGGTGAATGTTAAGTATTGTTAATATGTATTAAAGAACACCACCACAGCCTCCACCCTCTACTAACAGTGCGGTCAGCAACAGTGCGGTCAGCACATGTGTTGTCAATGCATTAGTAGGTTAAAATCCCACCAAGTAGATGCCTCAGATTATGACTAATTATGCGAAATTCAGAAAATATTAGACATACATTTCCCTACTCTGTAGAGAAACAACCTTTGGTAGCTGACTATATTGGCCGTTGAACGGAGGTTGCTCTACATAGATTAGTTTTCTATTAAATGTCAGCTTAGGGGAAACTTAAGGTATTGGTATAAAGAGGTTTTTGCTCTACATAGATTATTTTGCATTTAAATATCAGCACAGGGGAAACATAATGTATTGTTATAGAGAGGTTGTTGCTATACATAGATTATTTTGTATTTAAATATCAGCACAGGGGAAACATAATATTGTTATAGAGAGGTTGAACTGTACATCAATATGATCAGCTACTTATTTTTAAGTGCTGATATATAATATCGATCAGACTTGCTCTCGAAATATTTTTGATATCAACATTTTTCTATCCTCAGTGTGGGGAATCACGTGACTATAATGGTACTCAGCACTATGAATTTAAATCGCGCAAATCTGGATATTTGGATAGTTTTTCGATTTTTGGTAAGTTCTGTTTTATAAGTTGTACTAGTTATATAGCACAGACTATGCGAAATTTAACGCTCTTTCTAGCGGTACATGTGTCATTTCTGTACTCTCTCTGGTTTCTGAGATACCTTCGAGGTTTTAAGGCGAACCAGAGGAATATTTTGTCAATAAGTCTCCATTATTGTATGTAAACTACACAAAAAACGGTATTTGAAGCAATATACTTAACAAAGTTCAGGTACATGTGCTGTATTGTATTCGGAAAAGGCTTGTCGTTGAAATATAGAGACTAACAACGTCCTATATTAGTGTTTTTAGGCGATTTCTTATAAAAATGACAAATTATTGAAATGGTACTTTCCACGGATTAACATATTTGTGATACTTACCACGGATCATTTTAAGCCTGTAATTCTAGAACAAAATTTCGAACGCATTTTGGATCCTTGATTCAGAATACGGATTGATTAAACTTGCTTTCATTTGTCTAATTCAGATTCCTTTATTCTTATTCAGCAAGATGTAATGAGAAGACTAAGATGAATGAGGGAACATTTAACGGGCATAAGCACATTTACAAACACCAGTACTGTCGCTATAGCGATTTCGGAATGAAACTGAAACCCATACAAATGTACTATCAAACAGAGACGTAACTGTTATTCGCGTATTTTGATGATTATATAGTTGTATTGGATAGTAATCCAAATATATCGTTACACCAATCCATGTAGAATGTATTATGGACAGCTGATTTAAGGTGTATTTCAATACATATATTTTTATAATCGGTCATCGCGGTATTACGTAAGAACATTATAGTCCTCCATTATTTGGTAATTAATCAGAGGCACTGATTCCACGAACATATTTTTGATAATGACGAAAAGAAGAATAATGGCGAAATAATGTCTCTTTCCTTTTCATTTGTGATTCGAAATACATGTACATTGGTTAACGAATATAGACCATGAGCGTACAATGTATAAATCCCGGGTCTCTGGCCTAACGGGTTTAAAAACGTGACAGTGGTGTTGACTTTTACCAGGAAAACAAAATAAAATGTTTTAATTCATATTCCTCAGATAAAGGTGAACTTAATTGCGTCATTTGGTAGCTAAATTGCCGAGCATAGTCTTTATTTGCCAGACATACGAGTGCCTACACTCGGATTTGAACCAGCGTCGCCGGATAAAGCGTCAAGAACATTATGAGAGAAGGGAAAATAATATTTTAAAAATCGGCAAGTACGAGTGTAATGAAATATTGCGTAATTAAGACATATTTCATATAATGAAAGCCACACATTCGTTAGCATGAAACAAAGCAATGCGAACTTCAGTTAAATTCGAAGAAGTAGCATAACCTTGTTTTGTTACAGTGGCGTTGATGTTACTTGTTATGCCACCGAGTGTACATAATTTACCATTGAAATTCAATAATATGTTAGACTTACAATTTGCCGATAAATCCTTCGATAAATTTTTCGATCTTAGATATTTTTAAATCTTGATTATTGGCATCGGCATTAAGTTGACATTCAAGACCATATTATATACAGACGAAATATTATATTATTTGCCTGGTAAAAGACAACGTGTCTCAGTGTCGCGATTTAAATCCGTTGACCATTGCTAAAAACATTTTCTAAAAGCACCAATGAGGTTTATCTGTCTTGATCTGATGGTTTACTGAGTTTTAATCGAAATGACCAAGTTTCAATTTTGGAAAATCATTTAATGCAATCATTTACCTATACAACTACTTACTTATCTTTCATTTATTGTCTTTTTTATTCGTGTGCACCATGTAAAATGGCTAAGTTTGTGCTGCATCATATGTACAATGTATTTACAAAATAAACGTAGCATTGTTTAATTATTTACAACAACACGACTGATTCTGGTTCCTTTAATTTATTCATAGCAGTTTCGATTCCAATTCTCTGCACACTGTGTCTTCGAGTCTGTCATTTCTGTAAAAGAATAGACGAAAACACTTATAAGGCCACTAAAAATAAGCCTTATGAAATATACTTTACTCAAACGACGATGCCGAAAAAAATTGTAACAATTAATTTAAGGTTTATATGCTGGCTTAAAATGATCCGTGTTTTGTATCACAACATTGTTCTTCCGTGGAAAGTACCATTTCAATAAATTGTCATTTTTTTTGCAGAAAAACGCATTTAAATACCAATTAAGTAGGAAAGAGTCACTGTTTTTCAACCTAAGCCATTTTTCTGATAACAATCAAGTACTGACACCTAAACATGGTTTAATATATTCCCGTTTCATTGCATTAAACACTGTTTTTGTAGAGTTTATCAAGTCATATTGACAAAATATTCCCCTGGTTCGCCTTAAAACCTTGAAGGTACCTCTGAAACCAGAAAGAGTACAGAAATGGCACAAGGACCATTAGAAAGAGCATTAAATTTCGCATAGCCTGCGCTATATAACTATTGAAAATAATTAAATAGTACTTACCAAGAATCGAAAAACTGTCCAAATATCCAGATTTTCGCGATTTATTTCATAGTGCTGAGTACCATTTTGGTCACGTGATTCCCCACACTGATCCTATATGCATATATTATTGGCTACGTAAATTAATTTGCTTGGCCTACTGTGGTATATAATCATCTAGGGGTTTTTATACCATGGCAAAGTGTTGTACACTCAACCGCTTTAAAAACGCACCACTAATGAAAATAATCAAAATTTGTCAAAAAATATTTTTTACTAAAATTAATAGTTTACAGGGTTTGTTCAGTTCATAAGCCTGACCTAATTAAAGAAAACGATTTTGTTTTAATTCGGAATACCCCATGCTTTGCATGTGCAGCTCGATCGCGTCGACATGTGGTCAATATTGACTTTAAACTGTACGCTTTGGTTTACACATTGAAAAAACAACAGAAACAGTATTTGCTAATGGTATTTTTATGCTGCGAATATCTCGAATATTTGTTCGGATGATTGTGCCTTCGCTTCCAACTGAAAAGAGCATCGGTGCCTTAGCATGGCGGTTTATCTGCCTCTACCCAACGATTGTGGGCTTAGAACATCGATTCCTAGCGAATTGCACAGTCAACGACCGACCTGGAAGAAACAAGCTAAAGCTATTGAGCCCGAGCTATGCTATGAGGAAACATGACACAGGTTGTGTCACTGCAATTGGTTCCGCATGAGTGCACCCAGTGTCAAAACAATGCCGAGTGCCAATAAACAATCCAAAAGTACATAATTGTATTTTCATAACTATTCTTTTCATAGTTGTCAATAAAAAGGAAATAATTTAAGTACACTTTTTAACGAGTTTTCTGTTGTTTAAAGCCGGATGTCCAAACTTTTTGTCTTCAAGCTCCTTCATATGGTTGATTTGAGGTGCCATATAAGCACCACGGGAAATGTCCTGACAGTCTGATGCTCATAACCAAGATTTTAAGTTTATTTAAGGCTTGAACCTATCTTAGAACCATAGATTGACATTTTCATCACTAAAACCAATAGTTCATATGTGGTGCGTTTTTAAAGCGGTTGAGTGTATGTGAGACACTTTTATACACCTTTTCTCCGCGCTGATTGGCTGACTACGGGGATCTATGGTCTAAGCACGTATAATGATTGTTGATGGGTGGGTTGGTAGGTAGGTAGGTAGGTTGTCAAAAAGCTAAATGACCGAAAGTTTCATAAATATATGCTACAAACTCTACACCCAGTGTCCAAAGAAGGAGGGTTTGGTTTGACCTAGTGCCACTGACTGGAATACCTAGGTGCTGCTATCTGAAGTTATAGGAAGCTGACTAAAACCGTTATTTTTTGTTCGTTGACATATTTAACGCAAGCCCTGGACGTTCATTTCGAAAATGAATAAAGGCAAAATGTTGTAATCTTTCACACACAAATATTAAGTGACAAGGATTCATACTCGCCATGAGCATTGGTTTCTAGTTTAAATAGGTCGAGTATAACATAATTATGGTTAATTCTAACGATTTTTGTTTCATCATTCGAACACAACTATTACGTTCCATACCACGTGGTATTTTCACTATGTGTTTTATTACAGCACAATTACAAGCATAAAATAAAATACAATCTGCCATACCTGAATATTTCAAAAACTTTGCCTCAGCGACCTTATAATAATAATAATAATAATAATAATAATAATAATAATAATAAAAATAATAATAATAATAATAATAATATAATAATAATAATGACTTTATTTTACGAGGTTAACACATTTGCATAAAAACACAATCTTCCATGCGGACCTTATACGATGTTAAATATAATGGCATATTGCTACAATTTCACAACCGATTTAGTACTATCTACCTTCTGATATCTAATCATCCTGCACTCATGTAAGGTGAAGGACACTTGCTTGAGTTAGATATTGCTATAGTTGGTAAATACATGCATATATGAACCTACTTACATATTTTATATGTACTGTACAAATAAATGAATGTAAGACCATATAATAAATTTGATTATTTATCTCAGAAATAATTGTTATTTTATGACTATGTATGTCAGTAGTTTCTACTTTCACTTTATTGTTTGTTTATGTACGCACCGCTTGCAATTATCATTTGCCACGCCCCCTCATTCGGATGCCTTTAGTGGCTATATAAAGTCCTTGCACGAGGTCCTAAAACTTTTTCAAATGCGATTGTTATAGTTGAAACACATACCATGTAACTATTTAACCAGCGAAATGACGGACACAGAATACGAAGCTCGTATTTTACGGCTATAAGCCTATTGGAGGCACTGCAAGCCGAAACATTACACTGGAAATGGTGATAATTAAATAACTGTACTGTATTGAATTGGAGACATTTGTACGTGATGCAAACGACCTTATATGATGTCCTATATTATGGCGTTTTGCTTCAATTTAACAACCGATTTAATATTATCTACCTTATGATATATAATCTTCATTCACTCATGTTAGTGGTGATGGTGAATTGTTTGAGTTTAATATTAATAACAATGATAAAAATATGCCTATCTGAACCTCCTCACATTCATTATCTGTTCTGTACAAATAAATAATTGTTACATTGTAAAATAACCAGTCAAAACATTTGTGAAAAAAGCAGTAAGATATAAACTTTATAATACATTCTTTAAACAAAAAAGTTAAATCATTGCACGTTTGTTCATTTTTTGGTATACCAATATTGTAAAAGAGCAGATAATTCGTATGTTAAAACTGTATAGTTCATTCATGGTCAATGATTCAATAATCTTTTTGAATCAATTTAATAGTATTTAAAAATGTTTTATAACCAGTACTATAATGACGTAATTATTCGTGACTTCATAACAATTACTGTGTACCCTGAGGAAGACTTCGAATTTAGTCAAAACGTCGGAAACTACTTGAGCTTGTTTTGTATTTTAAAATACATGAACCATTACTATTGTAACTCATAAAACTCCGTACAGCTTCAGCAATACATTATTCTGTATATTAATGGTAATTTGTACTTTACTGTAATTACAAAAGGTATACATATAAAGTTACATAACAATTTTAAGACATTAAAAACGCCGTTACATCCCCTATAAACCCAATGTTTGATGTTTGTTTTGGATATATGCATGTATAGTTATTGTGATACTTTACTTCTTTGTAATAACTTGACCAGATAAAACTGAGACTTCTTGCATAATTAGTAAAAAGTCCGGTTGTAACGGTATATAATAAGTTAGCATACAAATCGAATAGAACCGAGCACAGCCTGACAAGTTTTACAGAGTTTTATGAGTGTCAGTTTAATCTGGTCAAGCTATACAAACACAATTGTCGATGGATTTGGTATACAATAAAGTTATCAATTCCTGACTTGGTGGGTATTTTTGCTTGGCCTAAATAGTATTGGATATATCAAAATAACGATATATACCAAACTTTGTATGTTTATCACAGCAAGGGTTTAATCCAACACTTTTTCTGCTGGTTGATTGGTCAGCAATATCAAACTGTAATCGAAATATTCGATTTCCACGTAAATGGATTTTTATTCCGCCCCAGTTTTGTTATCTTCACAGCAAAGATCCCTAATAAACTGAGACAAATAATCGTCTTAATAAAGAAGCGTTCTTATTGAAATTGCCGGCTATATTTGATATAGATTTACGACATACGTTTTTGTCAAATGTCTGCAGGACTTCAAACAATCTAAATGATCTAAACGGAACATAGATGTTTGCTTAATATAGAGTACATCTAGAAACGCAACACTGAGGATACTGTCAACATATACTGACTACATCAAGAAACGCAACACTGGGGATACTGTCAACATTTACTGGGTACATCTAGGCATGACGCCCAACAAGATATTTAGCAGTATATGAATCAGTGGTGAGTATGTTGTGTGATTTATATTACAAGGCTAGTGAAATGCGTCTAGTATGGTTGACAATCATGTCCTCAGCCGCTGGCTTGTATCTAGCGAAAAGAGAGTCGAGTTCGTAAGCCTCACCTGCCAGTACATAAAATATAGCCTCTACACTACAAATGCTCGCACAGTGCCTCCAAGTGGCAAAGCACGGATACTGGTTACACACGTTTCCAGACTAAACTGCTGTGGGATATCGGAGCAGCAAGGGCCCTAGAGGTGTAGTGTGTAGGCCCACCGGCGCGTGGACATGCCCTAGCACTCACCAAACTTGCCCAAGCTATGGAAGAAGAGCCGGATAGATGAGAGTCGTTAGCTCTGATAGGCAACCCATCGTGGAGAAATCAAACTCTGACATAGATACCGGGGACTTATGAGCCTTGGTTGGCAACTATTCTAGTCGAAGGAAACCTTGAAAAAATTTACCCGGTCCTCCAGGTTTAGGTTTGTCGCCGGACTTACATTCTTGCATAGTAAAAACAAGTTTGTTACAGAAACAGCAACAAAGAATGAACATAGACCTAGCGTAGACGTTGCTGTCCTACATGCAAGAGGTAGAAACGGGTAGTAAGTAAGTATGTGAGTAAGTGAGTAAGTGAGCAAGTGAGCAAGTGAGTAAGTGAGCAAGTGAACAAGTGAACAAGTGAGTAAATGAGCGAGAAAGCAAGCTAGCAAGCAAGCAAGTTGTAAACTTGGTTTGGAGATGGTTCACACTAAGCAAGAGTGCTGGTAAGGTGCCTGCAGATGATATATCGTCAAAGTATGTCAATTTAATCGTCGTACAATCCCATTTGACGTTCCTGTTTTGGGCACCCAAATAGCCGTGTTTTTGCTTATGTTCAGACAAATGTGACATCTTAAATTGGACACTCAGAACTCTTCTTTTATGTATTTCATTCCATGAGCAAACCTTGATATATCATGCGTAAAATTATGCACGTGCAATTCGCGCGTTTTGTTATTTTCGTGAAGCACGGTTGTCATGTTTTTCGATCGATAAAATGTGGCTGATAGGTTATACAATATTATGTCACAAAATTCAAAAATACATTTTGTATATTTAATGAAAGTAAGAGCAAATTGAAGGTATAAACGTTGCGTTGATAGATGTAATGAACAAATGTACTCATAAATATGTTTATGTACTTATCAATTCTGATATAAACTACGTTACGTGTAAGCTGCTTGAATGGTTAAGGTTCCTTAGATGTGACAAAAATGTGTATTTTTATTCCATGAATTAAATACCCTTTTTTCAGAGCAACCTTTATATGTCATTTTGTTCCTTTAAGTTTATAGAATCCATTTATATAATATTAATTGTTATAAAAAGAAGACATTAAAAGATATTGATAACAAACTGGTTACATATAACAACACATTTTTCAAAATTTGAGACTAAGTTATATGTGAACAAAAACAATTAAAAATTAGACAAATCATTACTCAAATGATTGTTCAAGGTCATGCCAAGTCAATATTCTTAAGACAAACAGTCAAAATACTTGTATTTTGAAGAAACAAATGTACCAATATTAACTAAATATCTAAATATTAATCTTGGTATATAGGTCACTGAACTACTTTTTAGAAACTGAAATAATTGTATGGTGGACCAGATGGCCATCTAGTGTCATAATATTATTGCAAGTCAGTGATATAAATCTTGAAATCGAATTGAAACACATTTTATGTTGCTTACACAGCAGCTTTTATATCTAAAAAGACTTTTTAAAGCTGTATTTTTAAAAAATATGATTTTATTTATAAATATCTCATTAAAGCCATCTTCCATTCATATAAAAGGCATTCATTTTATATATTTCGAGACTGCTAAATTGACTATAATCATATCACCTTGCCTATACAAGCGTTATTTTCTTTTTCTGAATCGGTTGTCTGGTTAGATGCCACAGGGTAAGACAATGTGCCCCCAGACCGGGACTTGAACCAGGGGCCTTTCACTTACAGGGCAAATGCTCTACCGACTTAGTTAGCCACCTGCATACACACTTTTCTTCCATAAAAGTGATAAATTTTTGAATACACACCACTACATACATACTACATATAATAGTCTGGCTTCAATTGTATTATGCAACCTCTAGACCCCAATACTACCCAGGTACCCACTACCAACTTAATCTCTACAACCCTACACGTTATGTCGATTTTTATATTTATCATATCTTGATTCCCAAAATGTATGTATCTAGCACGGTGTCGTAGTGTGAATAAATTTACCTAGTCCTCCAATGTTTTAATCAGCATAATCTCACTGCTGATTTTATTTGGGCAGTTGTTTTGAAAAACAGAAAGTAATACAAATAAGTTCCAGGTTAATTCTAACACTAATCAAATGACATGTATGGTACAACTTTAATATAAAGGTTGGGGTCCGGTTAATTTGTTCACACTATATCGCTGGCTCCAAATGAGTAGATTGAAATGCACCAGTCAGTTGCATCCACGCCCCCACCCCGGGGATGGGCGGTGGACGGCCTGGGGAACCGCCACGTTTTAACCTTTCAGCTTCCCCAGGGAAATGTTGCAAGTTTTCTCTGAACCAATACCCTGGGGACAGTATTTAGTTGTCATGTGCCCGGGAAAAAAATGGTATTTTACCATCAGCTTCCCCTGGTAGAACAGCATACCTGTCACCTTTCAGACATATTCCTTGCATATTTATTTATTATTGTATAAGCAAGCATATCTATGATAATTTACTTAACATGGTATATATATATATATATGAGCCGTTCTCCAGGAAAACCGGGCTTAATGACATTGTATAGTAATTATGCTATAAGATTTAGAAAAACGTTTAAAATGAGAAAAAACTCGTGTCCTTTGATTTCATATTTAAGTGATTGGATAGTATAGTACTATCCATTAGCTTCAAGTTTTCTATAAAATTGTGTTAAAATAACTTCTTTCGTTGCTATGGTGATCGTTTTTGAAAAAAGTACTCATATCAAGGAAAACAAGGGTTAAGTGACTAAAAACACTTGCAATTTTCTCTGTAAGGAAACACTCACAAATTGGACACGTTTTATTAAAACAAGAATATGATTCTATAATGCGCCACAATTTAAAAACGTTACGTCAAAAATTTATGAGATACTGGATCTTTGAAATGCCGATTGACGTTACGTCAAATGGTAAGGAATGGCGTTCGTGATGTCATTCAAAAAGTAGGCGGTAGTGGCTGGTTTAAAAAGTCTATAACTTTGTTATAATTTGTTCAAATGTTTAGAATCTGTTAACAAGAGTCTCTTCTTCCTAGCCATATATTCATCAATATTTTCACAATTTTGTCACTAAGCCCGGTTTTCCTGCAGAACGGCTCATCTATATATTACATTAAAATGTAAGAAACATATGTTATAGCAACAGCCAACTGTTTTATAAAATAGCTGAGTAGTATTCACACATTTGTGGCCATATCTACAATGTTTACAATTCCTAACTGCTTTCTTTCACATCATTACACATGACAGCTTACACTTAGTCAACTCCTTTAAT
Organism: Spisula subtruncata; assembly: GCA_963678985.1. Taxonomy (NCBI): domain Eukaryota; kingdom Metazoa; phylum Mollusca; class Bivalvia; order Venerida; family Mactridae; genus Spisula; species Spisula subtruncata. Next base: position 31,833,594 of record OY787673.1, on the reverse strand, counting down.
CCCTACAAAATGATCCGAAAAATAATAAATTACATTGCAGGCTGTCAATGCATCAAGCACCATGTAAACATAAAATGGTTTGATCTCGGATCAAATCTACCTTACTACTTTTCAAAGAATAACTTAATTGTCCGAATTTTATGCATTCCGAAATTGACACAAGTTAAAAAATACATATGTAAGTTAAGTGGAATGTTCAGACATTTTTTTTAACAAATGTAACATTTTTTTAACGAAATCATTTCACGGCAGAAACATTGCACCATACTAAAAACTCATCTTCCACGCCGGAAAATTTGCACGAGAAATCCGTACATGGAGGATTGAGTTTGACAGCTCAGTTATCCTAGTTTTTGCGCAATTAGAGAACTGTAACCAAATATCATAGAAATCGCATGCCATGATCAAAGAGACAAAGTTATTCTTACCCCGTAAACAGCATAAATTGCAATATAAACAGTATTCCAAGCTAATATTTAGCTGCAGTTTAGTTTGTCAGGTGACCTAACAACACCTCGCTGTATATTCTTACGCAAACACATGTCGACAAAATTAACAAAATAGGGAAAATATACGTTTTCAACAGATAAATTACAGGAATTCTGGATCCAAATTGCTCAATGATATTCCTTGTCGTAATAAACATAAAATATTGGCAGAAACACTCGATGTGTTAATAAGTAAAACATCGCACTACATTTCGCGCATGAATACAATTTAGGCAATTATGACAACATCCGGCAAATTTGTAAACAAATTGAAGTCAGCTAGAATATGATCGTTGCTTGAATATTGATAATCGGTTGTGACAGCTGTGTATTTCAAGAGTCATAAAGGTACTCTTTTGATTTGATATTCGATTTTATCATTTGCTACGTTATAAATGCTTTTATATTGCTTTTATTTTGAGAAATGTGACAAACCAAAATGGTGACCTCCTTGTCGAGAATTGAGCAAATTTCACTGAGCTTTTCTGGTAAATAAAACACAAATTAGGTCATTGGAGCCTGGCATGCCCTTCACAGTATCAAGTATTAAGTATAACCAGTGAGTTTCTTCGACATGAAGCATAAATGACCACGTTCCACATTTTGAAAAAAGTGTTGTTTTTTTTTCAGGTGAAAATCACATTTATTTTTGTGCTAGCATTTGAACTATGCGAATATATGCCAAAATTAGCACCATGCTTAGATGCTATGCTTGTTTTCTTTAATAATTGATAAAATCAGATGGCATCAACTGTTTTAAACAGCTTTTTTAAAGTATACTTATGGTACAGAACTATTGGCACACATTTCTTCAAGGCCAAACATTCAGTGATTTGGTACGTACATATAGTTAACGGTTTGTGCATGTTAAAATCATCAGTCATGATAAACAATTAACATATACACGATTTAGTATGTTAATACCACATGGTTTGTGATGTAGTATTTGTCCATGAATGCAAGAACAAAAATTTCACAACTACATAAGAAAAATCAGATATATAAGTCAGCATTCATATTAACAAGCCGCGGTAAGAAAACATAAATACATTTAATTTACAAAAATTTATGTAAGACACAATGCACACATATGACCGAACGAGAAATAAAATACACAACTGACAAGTCCCGGTTATCAAAGGTAATTGACCTAAAGTTTCATAAAGATATGACACAATCGCGACACACAGTGTCCAAAAGCGGGTTTGACCATGGGCCAAAAGCTTGAATGCCTAGGTTTTGATATCTGAATTCAAAGAAAGCTGACCTATAAACTCGTAAATATTTGGTTCGGCTACATATTTTAACGCGATTTCTGGACGTTCTTGTCGAGAATGAACACAGTAACAAAGTTGAACTCATTCGCACACAAACACAGAACGACATTGATATTATTCATACTCGGTATGGGCGTTGATATCTTATTTAAATAGGTCAAGAGTAAAATAATTACAATTAATTTTAATGTTTTGTTTGAACGACTTTTCTATTACGTCCCATACCACGTGGTATTTCCATAATGTATATCATTATAATATAATTACAAGCATAAAATAAAACTCAATTTGCCATACCTGAATATTTCCCACAATTTGGCTAAACAACCTTATACGCTGTCCTCTAATACCGGTATGTCACCTTGTCTCGATTCACAACCGATTTAATCACATCTACATGTACCTTATGATATCTAATCATCCTGTACTCATGTTTGAGTTTAATATTGTTAACGTTGATAAATACATGCATATGTGAACCTACTTACATTTCTTATCTGAACGATATAATTACTACACTACGTTTATAAGATAATTAACACAATATGTCATGTTTGTAGGAGGGTTTAAATAGTCAATAGCTTTATTAAGTTCTGATGTGTCTGATTAGCTCAATCGGTAGAGCCACTGACTTGTAGTCCAGGGGTACATGTACCTTGTTCGAGCCCTGTATCAGCCACATATTGTTTACATTTTGTTATTGTAAGATTGATTGCTTAAACCCCCACATTTTAGCCGTTCATAAATTTTATCTGTTGTATAGTTAAGTCAATGTTATAGTCGCAGGTTGGCTCGTTGTTTTTATGTATAGTATGTAGTATATGAAACAGAAGCGTAGCGTTGATGTCTTGAGTTTTTATTCGAATTATATGGCATGGAACGTATTATTGGCCCATTGTAGGCTTCCGACAGGCGCGAGCAGTCAAACGTATTTCTTCAAAAAAGCCGATGCGAGTTCTTCTTTATTTTTCTAGTTCTTTGTACAGTTCAAATTACTGCTGGTGACTGAGATAAAAATTTGTCTTAAAGATAAAGCTGACAATGGAATTCGTAAAAAAATATGAACGATCTGGTATTTAAGTGTTCAATGTGAAGTATGCGAACTTATTATTATTATTATGTTTGTTAACGCAATTATTTCATTAGGCCACATCAATACGTTGCTGGCTTAGAATGAAAAGGTCGTAAGTACAAAATCGATATTTTTGAGAAAATATGATAAACAAACTGTCAAAATAACTTTTTTCTCATAGAAAAAACAAGCTCTTTCAACTTCAGTTTGGTCAACGTGACAAGTTCCGATGTTATTGAAAATAGGCTCATATGAAGCTGTTTGTGATGCTGATCGTAAATGTGTATCTTTAGTACTTACGACCTTCTCATTCTAAGCCCGCGATATTTGCTTGGTCGTGGTTGTGGTATTATACACATACATAATGGTTTTCTCGTTGATGATGCATTTGATTGTTTGTTTTAATTTGGTTTATCCAATTATTTTTTATGCCCCCATATCGATAGATCGGGAGGCAGGTGTAGTTATTGGTAATGCCTTGCCCTAATAAAAGTAGTTAATGGTAATGCCTTGCCCTAATAAGTGTAGTTATTGGGTTCGATTGACACAGTCATTAGTGTGTAAACATTGTCCCTGTTTAACCAATGACCACAGCTTCATGCGTAGCAAAATATAGTGTTACACATATCAGTCAACGAACAACCCGGATCTTTCCGAATGGGCTCCTAAGTCCTAGATAATCCCGATGTACATCAAACTACCTCTGAATTACCAACCGGTTACATGTTTAAAATCTAGATGGATGGGAAATTTGTCATTAACGTCATTTAAACTATCGTAGATTGTATTCCGTATTTTGTGGATGTGAAAATCATGACAAGGTGTACAAGTCATACGGTACAGTGCCGAGCATAAACAATGCCGAGCATAGCCGTTATTTGTTTTATTTCTACTGAAATATATCAGACATACTTATATGTACCGGTAAATATATGTGACTCCATCCGGATTTGAACTAGATTAGACCACAAGCGCACAAAACGGTCAAAATATGACTATCAACTCAAACTGTTGATCATTTTTGTTATCCACACAATGTAAATAGAATGACAACATTATTCTTTTAAATGTACACACTAAAGAAACATGAATATATACACTATAAATAAGTAGTTCAAAGAATATATTGTATCAATATATAAATTATATCAAACAAATATACAAGTATACAATCAGAATCTATCAAGTATACATACAAAAATACAAAATTATCACAACGACAACCTAATGCCAAACGTAAGCGACGTCATTGCCTATAGCCATGGACACAAGAGTCAGATATTAAAGGAAATGTCCACATCAGAAGCCTATGTAAACGTAAATACCCACAATGAATGTCACCATGTGGACTTTGGGTTTCGTACATAAGTATTTAACATGCATTACATAGGAGCACACCACTATGAAAGAGAGGGCCGCCACACAACTTTACATGGTTTAGCAACAAGTAAATACTGTAGCATACAGACAATCAAAAGTCACATAGAAACGGCGGCATCTACAGCATCATTTACCAAGTAAAAAGAAAAGAAATACAGTTCATGACATTAATAGACATGAAGTGACATTGCCTTCAATGTCATCACATTATTGATGCTGTTAATACTCGACACATCGTTGCTTCATTGTACATAGTGTACATGTGTATATGTCTCCTAATTAGTTAAATACTGTACGCCAAGTTGTTTTGTATTTCAGTAAAACTGAAAACTATCAATAATCAAATCTATAGATAACGTATCATCACTATAAACACTTCTCAAATTTTAATTACAAGATACTAATTAATTAGAGATGACGCACTGGTTACAAGTCATATTGTCTTTCGTATCGCGTTATAAATGTTGTATTATCAATGTTCGCAACGTACGAGGGGTGATCAATATATTCGAGGACTTTTCATTTAGCAAATTCATATCAGCAGCAAGATTTAAAGCCATTTAACATCATTCGTAGTAAGATGTCTCCGACCGAATGCACTAATAAAATTATATGAATCATACAATGGGCGCGTGACGTTGGACGTCACGCGACGTCATTCCAAGCGTCACCGTCGGAGCAGCACATAGCTTCTTTCTGGACTTTTACCCGGTTCCATGTATGAGACTGGTTGTCTTTAACTACTGAAATAAGTAGTTAAAAGCCGATTCTGGAATGTGAGGTGGAATAAAAAGAGTATCGATGCGTTATTGGAAACAAACATCGGAAAAGAGCGGTTGGCTTCACAAAAGTAGATTATTTCAATTAAGACTGAAACAGGACCTATCAGGTTTAGGACGCAATATCGAAATAACCCTTTTGATTTGGAGTCAACGATTTTATGTGTTGTAGCCTATACTAGTCTTCGTTTTTGCCAGTTACATTTGATTAAGATCTGTGCGTCTTATTTCGCAGAATTTAACGGAAAGTGTCCCTAACGCGGTGTTAGTTTTGCTGTTTATCCTTATTTTATCGACTCAACCGTTTGGCAGATACCCTTTAATCACATAAACAATGGAATCATATGAAAATGGCTCATTGAAAGCGCACAGAATCCATGAACAATTTTGTCAAGTCATTTTGGAGGTATCGAAAGGAATTTACAAGTTTCGCGTTAATTTTCATAGCGTGTCGTTTCTCAGAAATGACGTTACGCTCGAGATGCTTGACGGTGCGCGCTTCACCATGGTTACAAAATGTGACGTCATCAAGTAAATAGTGACGTTATCACAAAGAAAATTAGACAAATCGCGAGATAATTGATTAAACTGCATCAGCGTGTAATTTTATTACTCTAGTTCCAATATTGCAAAATTGAGAAGGAAAGTCCTCGAATATATTGATCACCCCTCGTACATGTCCTCTATGATAACACATACTTAGACTAACTGGAACACTCGGAGACTATCTGACCAGTAACCAACTAACAAACGACATTTCTTTCTATCATAACAGATCGACCACGCTTCAGAAATCATGTCTTTACTGGAAACAAGTTCACCGATACTGTTGCCACCTCTTTCATACATAACTACATTCTTAGAGTCACACCCGGCTACATGTACGATATCATCCTCTGTTATACATACACATCTTACTCCATCCAGTCGTTGATCACGTAATTCACTGATAACATCACCATTCTTGTTGAATACGATCATCCTATCCTCCCATGCTGCAACATACACTTTGCTATCACCATTACTCACCGCTATATGTTTAGGGTTGTACTCAGTGAACAGTTTACGACCCAGAGAATCAGTTTCTATTTTCTTCACTAAACTACCCGATAGAGAGTACACATATACAGCTTTATCTCCAGGTATCCACAACTGATTACTACAACACGCAATACCACTTCCGCCACGCTTGAAGTCATTTAAGGAAACCTTTCGTTGGTACTTGAGCGACTTACTTACTGAAATGAAATGTACCGTATTATCTATAAGTCGTACAGCTACTTCAGTAGGTGACACGGCACAAAGTCCGGATGGTGTATCTTTTAAATCCAACCAATCCTTCACTTTGAGTCGATCATCAAGTCTCTTCAGTTTATTGTTCCAAAAGTCAGTCAGTAGAATCGTTCCATCGGGAAGCTGACACATGTCGGTTATGCGACAGTTCTGTTTGTCAGACGGTACTCTAACGTTTATATCTGTTCTAGATTTCACGGTGTACATACTACGTTGTACTGATAATGGTTGGCTATCTCCTCGGATAATTTTCCCCATACGGTCTGACTTCTCAATAATATCACAGACTGCAGCATTGGGTTCAAATTTCAGTGTCGGATGTTTCAATGCATTGGCCTTCCTCAGAAAGTTATTTGCATCTTTAAGGACAACTTGACCTAACTTCTCAGTGATAAACATTTGTTTACCATCTAGGTGAGATGTCAGGTCTGGCTTACTGTTGTCGGAGGAAACAATCAGTGCATCTACGGTTGTAATATCGACACCAATGTCATTCTCCAACATCTTCTCTTCTTTGTCAAGCTCAGCAATAATCTTCTGTTCAAGGGCATCTAGTTGTTTATTGAACTTCTTTCTCAATGTTTTGATTTCGTCAAGTAGACTGGCTTTCATTTTCTTTAGATGCTTAAGCTCTTTGGACTTTTCCAACTTTGTAGTATGTAACTGCTGACTTACGCGGGTTATGTCGGTTACGAGTGATCGTAACTTAGACATGCTGGATTGATGCGCAACATCCGCAATATCTTTCACACCCGAACATGATCTGAAACATACATCAAACACGCTGTTCAATAACAACAATATAGCACCTAGTATAAGAAAGTACTTTAAAATAACAGTGAGTACAAACATTCGCGGTTCTAATTCTCCGACGGTAATTATTCTTATTAATAGTTTAAACACTTTGGTTGCTCCTTAATTGGCGAATATCTACCATCCGCGAACTCCGCGAATTTAAATCGCTCGAAATAATCGTTGTTTAGAGTAAGATAACTAGGTTTATATAAGGTCACTTTGTATGTTCGAATAAATACAGGTTGGTAACTTATTTAGACTACTTTTCAAAAAGATAAGACGATTAATAAAACTTTCAACTGTATAATTATATACTCATATATAATATCGTTGAATAGTGTAAGGTCTGTGGGAGATGATTCACAGACACCTTCAAACCAATAGACGGGGAAAATAAATGGCGTTACTCTTGTTACCCAAACTATAATCAAATCCTAGAACGGTTAACCATCACTGTCAGTTCGATCTACGTACACCCGCCAAATGAATAAAGTCATCATTGAATACTTCACCATACCAACTCATATGAAGATGTTTTATATACATCTACCTTGAGTTTTCTTTTAAGATCAACATTTCTTAAAATAGTCTAGACAAAACAGTTATTAAGCGAGCCACTGGCGAACTTAATAACTTTTTTGTGACGAATTTAAGAAATATTGATCTGAATAGAATACGAGTGAAATATTCTTTTTACCATATTAAAAATATGTTTTGTACCAACAATAAGCGATTCAATTCAGAATTTGGCTAATATCTGGCACTGAACAGAAGAACACATTCGTGCGTCTCCTATTTAAGTAGCCCCAAATAGATTTTTGCATATAAACTCTTACACGAGGTTTCGAAATCTACGAACAATTGAAATTTATTTAAATTACAATAATTGAAATGTTCAAAAACATTATTTTGAATTCATATTGCGTATGAATTATCATGCTAATTTATGTTATCACACGTGTTGGAGAACACTGTTCTTCGATTTTTTACCTCATGGAACCGCACGGTGTTTATGTGATGAAATAAGTTCGTACATACTCATGACGAGTACATTATTGATTTAAGGACATTCGTTGCATTTCAGTTGAGCGGAAGTTTAAAATCGCAATCCCTTAGAAGTATCTCAAGCATCTAACTATCATGATCAAAACTTTTGTAAAAGTGTACAATTGGTATGGTAATACATTTTCATGTCTTAAAGTCGAGATAATTCTGAATATTAAATCCAAATTGACATTATTTATAGAAATATCGAAGAAAGTACTGATGAGGCCTTACGAACGATTTATCCCAAATAGCATTAAACACCAAATCTCACGAATTGGTTACAACGTTTGTAAAACGATGTACAATGCACTCAAACATATCAAAGCTAGTTAATATTTTAAAGCCTCACCCCGAATGATCTAGAAGAAGGTTTTTTTTTTATTTCTTAATGGTATTGACTAGCAATTGCAGGAGAAACAACCCTTAAACTGGTAACAAGTGTGATTATAATCATTTTTTAAACACGCAGTATCACGAAAACTAATGACAACGGATGCAAAACGTAGACTCATTTTGTAACCTCCCCTGATTTCAGTATTTCTGAAATCAGTAAAAGTTCAATTAAAAAATTTAGCAGAGAAATCGTCATGACATTTGCGATGAAACTTCTATAATTGTTACTGTACTTGATGCATATTAGAAAACCGTATGTTGTTCTACGACTTTTAACGTTAAACATATTTGTTTAAAAAACATATATCTTACAAAGTATATAATAAACTTTACTGTTGGATTCCTAGCATGCGTAATATCATTAAATGCAAAGTTTTATGCTTTTTAACCGAAAATCTCTCGGTAAAATATATTTTTCAATTTTTAGGGGTTGTCCCTAAATCTAAGAATATCTTAAAAACAAGCCGAGCAAAACTGATGGAAAATTTCCAAATGATTGGCATAACTCTGATCTTCATAAAAATAACAGGTTTTATATACCTTGTATAGAAAAAGTAAAAAAGAACGAATGTCCTTAAACAATATATCATCTTCATCGTTATTTATAATTATACATTTCATCAATGATGTACCTACCTATGTTCCTTGGCGATACATCGGCAACAATACACCATATCATGTGTACCACAATGCATCTCGATATCCTGGTCCGGATGATAATGACATTTAGCAACAACCGGAACTGGAATGGTGGTTGGTGCAGCTGTTTTTGCTTGGCTCATTGAGGCAACGCTAACTAATTGATGTGTTTTTATGTTCCGGACGTGATACCGTCCACACGTGTTGCATAGAAACTGCTGGCAGTTTTTACAAAAGTCAGTCGCTTCCTGTGTCCTACCATCGTCACGGCATTGAGAACAAGCGTGGTCAAAAAGCGCTTCCGATCCACCTTTCAGTGTCCTAGAGAGATCACCTTCTGCCATTGTCTGTAATGTAAGTTGATATTGTAGTATGTTAAGGGTTATAACAATACATGTATACTTACTACTGTTGGATGGCATTAGACATGTAAACTATGTATACTGACAGTAGAATTAAACATGCCAGTATAGAGTTCAGAAATGCACAACATATACAACATTATAATAGGCCTACTAACATGAATGCAAATATTAGAAAAAATATAAAAAAAACATGTTATATTTTCCTGACTCACAGTGCATAAACTTATTTCAAAATGGCCAAATGACGGTCGTTTGACGGTTCTTTGGTACAACTGTTGGAATATCGTGAGTCCGTTGTGTGACAGAACATGTCACCGTATACCATGGACGTAGAGTTTTGGACAGGTTTAAAATTCAGCTGCAGAATAAGATATTAAAGTTATCTGAATGCTGTCATACGTGCGTATTTTAAAACAACATACTTTAATTGCTACGTAGAATAGACTCTCACTTTATTGCATACTAGATTATATAAACTGATAACATTAAAGATATACTTATCAAAATGTCTGTGTATCTCAATACTCGAAACATATATATCAGTACACAAGATAGCCATTTATTGGAAATAGGATTGGCGTGTTTTATCTTTTAAATACTTATCCATAGACAATGACCGCCTTTTAACTAATTTATACAAATAGCCATAACATAAAGTGTTTGTTAAACACTGATACTATAATCCTTGCATTCCATAAATAGTGATTATGTTCAACACATGCATTGTTTCTTGTATGTGCCTCTCAATTCCTGATTAACATCTCAATACCACTTATCGCGTTTGAAACAAGCAAACCACAAAATGCATCCTGATACATTCATTAAACATGTTTTACAGTTGAATGTTAAGTAAACAAGTTCCGCGTTTGACACAAGCAATCCATAAAATGCATCAAGATACATTCATTATTCATGTTTATTTCAGTTTATTATTCAGTAAGCAAGTTCCTGCATTTATTTTTGTATTTGCAAAATATTTAGTATTGTTAGAATAGTTTGGTTACACTTTATGATTGAACATATTCAGCTGCTGCAATCTAGTTTTGTACGACATTTTTTTGTATTTTATTATCGTGCGATGGACATAACTCATCTGTTCATCGTTGGGCTATCGTAAGTTCAGTATTCTGTCCTACCCTACGAGCGGCGCGACGAATGCGCAATATTTCCTATTTTGTATCGTGAACCCGCATATTCCCTATCTTTGTATCGTTAACCCGTATATTTCCTATCTTTGTATCGTTAACCTGTATATTCCCTATCTTTGTATCGTTAACCCGTATATTCCCTATCTTTGTATCGTTAACCTGTATATTCCCTATCATTGTATCGTTAATCCGTATATTCCCTATATTTGTATCGATAACCCGTATATTCCCTATCTTTGTATCGTTAACCCGTATATTCCCTATCTTTGTATCGTTAACCCGTATATTCCCCATCTTTGTATCGTTAACCCGTATATTCCCCATCTTTGTATCGTTGATCCGTATATTCCCCATCTTTGTATCGTTAATCCGTATATTCCCTATCTTTGTATCGTGAACCCGTATATTCCCTATATTTGTATCGTTAACCCGTATATACCCCATCTTTGTATCGTGAACCCGTATTTTCCCTATCTTTGTATCGTTAACCCGTATATTCCCTATATTTGTATCGTTAACCCGTTTATTCCCTATCTTTGTATCGTTAACCCGTATATTCCCTATCTTTGTATAGTTAACCCGTATATTCCCTATCTTTGTATCGATAACCCGTATATTTCCTATCTTTGTATCGTTGATCCGTATATTCCCTATCTTTGTATCGTTAATCCGTATATTCCCTATATTTGTATCGTGCACCCGTATATTCCCTATCTTTGTATAGTTAACCCGTAGATTCCCTATCTTTGTATAGTTAACCCGTATATTCCCTATCTTTGTATCGATAACCCGTATATTTCCTATCTTTGTATCGTTGATCCGTATAATCCCTATCTTTGTATCGTTAACCCGTATATTCCCTATCTTTGTATCGTTATAGACCCGTATATTCCCTATCTTTGTATCGTTAACCCATATATTCCCTATCTTTGTATCGTTAACCTGTATATTCCCTATCTTTGTATCGTGAACCCGTATATTCCCCATCTATGTATCGTTATAGACCCGTATATTCCCTATCTTTGTATCGTTAACCCGTATATTCCCTATCTTTGTATCGTTAACCCATATATTCCCTATCTTTGTATCGTTAACCTGTATATTCCCTATCTTTGTATCGTAAACCCGTATATTCCCTATCTTTGTATCGTTAACCCGTATATTCCCTCTCTTTGTATCGTGAACCCGTTTATTCTCTATATTTGTATCATGAACCCGTATATTCCCTATCTTTGTATCGTGAACCCGTATATTCCCTATCTTTGTATCGTGAACCCGTATATTCCCTATCTTTGTATCGCTATAGACCCGTAGTACGTTCGTGGTATGAAACTTGTGAACGTCCCAAATAATTACCTATATCAGACATACGTCGGTAGATTTCGACATAGAATCTCATGTGTCGTGCGATGAAGAAATGTCACAACACTTATGAGAGGGTTTTAACGAGGGTCACTGTACTTACTTGGTACGATGAATCAATATAAATACAACAAGACAGTGATGGTGACATTGATTACGAGAAACATAACATTGAACACTCGAAGCAAAGCCTAATTCAAAGTCAATATCCGAAACAATCTGTTCAGTTGAAGTGTTTGTTATGGGCGTTCGCGACAGTTACTTATAACACATTTATAACAATCTTATGCACTCAGTGAAAGCTTTTTATTAGTATATTAAACAGAACAGAAAGTTTTAAAGACACCGCATACATAATGTATAGTCTAACATACATATGAATATACATTATATATAAACACTACATGCATAGAAAATAAGAAAAAGCAAAAGAAAGACATGTACAAATGTATAGCCTGGTTACGAGGACAGAAACTACTAGTGAAATGCTATTACTTTCATTCCTTACTATTAAAGCTTTATTAAAACAGATTTATTTCTATTTTTGAAGTAATTCAATTAACTTAAAAAACACTTCGTCCTTGGTAAGGATACTTTGGGATATAGAATATTAGTATTTTTCTGTATAAAATATATAAGAACAAAGTATAAGTAACAGTTTAATGGACATGGCAGGAAATTACTCGGTATACATACAGGCGCTTGTCGGGGCTTAGAACTTAAATGGGAACATTAATAACATAGTTTAATCCTAACCCTAACTAACTGGTATGATAAATAAAGGCAAACAATTACATCGTCTTTTTATCGATTGTATATGCATGGAGTAAGGCATAACTTATGGTCTAAATATATAAGGTTGGGAATCAGATGAAACAGTTTTAACATCTTGAAATCTATTGATTATTGAGTTAAATCTAGAGTAAAATATTGTAATTAATTGAACAATTCATGCTCATGTACTCTCGGTGTAACACAAGGTAAATGTTTATCGCCATTTTTTATAGCCCACTTGCGGTGAGCGAGGCTTAGTCGCCATTTTTGTCGAGCCCGCTTGCGGAGAGCGAGGCTTAGTCGCCATTGTGTGTCGAGCCCGCTTGCGGAGAGCGAGGCTTAGTCGCCATTTTATGTAGAGCCCACCTGCGGAGAGCGAGGCTTACTTACCATTTTGTATCGAGCCCTCTTGTGGAGAGCGAGGCTTACTCGCCATTTTTTGTCGAGCCTGCTTGCGAAGAATGAGGCTTACTTGCCATATTTTGTCGCGCACGCTTGCGGATAGCGAACCTTAGTCACCATTTTTGTCGTAACTCCGTGTGCGTCCGGTCGATTTTGTCCAGACCATACTCTTGTCAAAAATACAAAAATGTATGACCGATCATGCTTATATTTGGCATGTCATGGGGCGGAACGTCCTCTCTGAGCCCCAGCTTCCTATCTTAAAGGTCAATGTCACAGTTGGAGGAAATGTCAAATGTCATATTCATGCTTGTCCAGAACTATCTCTCTTGTATTTGGCATGAATGTCATACATTTGACATATAGTTGGTTGAGATACATGACCAATATTCTGATTGATCATGCTAAAATTGCGACTTCTAGTGACTATACAAGGATTTCCCATGATTTGACATAGTGACCTGGGTTTTTTTTACCTCGGAAGCACCAATATCTGATTCGACCTAGATTGTCTTATGATGATCACTGTTATAAAGTTCTATAAAGATTAAACACAAATTGCGACCTCTAGTGAATACACAAGGGTTTTCTATGATTTAGCCCAGTGATTTTGCTGTTTTACCCTGATTTACCCAATATCGTACTTGACCTAGGTTTTGTTGAGATGGTCATTGTGACCAAGTTTCAGAAGGATTATAAGATCTCTAAGCACGACAAAATAAGCAAATACTAATCACGTCCCGATATATTGTCATCATAAGAAACAAATATCGCGAAAACATGGGACTCTTCAATGTTATAAGCATATATATCAAAGTGGTACGAATATTGACTTCGGACATTTTGTACAGTGTTTAGATTTGCTTTATGCACCTTATAAACATTAAAATTTTGTGTTGCAATTACTTTGAGGTTAACAGTTATAATGATTTGCTGATTTTGCTAGTTTGCTGTTTGGAGGATTATTTAACCCATTCCGTATACGAGTTAGTACCTGGCTTTTGCAAATGATTTGGCAATGTACGAGCATTTGGTCAAACCTCAATATTCGTTTATCTGATTCTTACATCTTCAATTTGACTCCAAGTCTAAAGTATCTCTATGTTAATAGTTACTAAGGCGTGGTGGTACCAGTCCTGCTTTAGTACATCGTCCATTTTTTTCGACTATAGATGCTCCTCATACGTGCAAAACAATGATGATATTTTGAATACCAATATGGCAAATTAAACATGCACATTATTCTTATTGAGTAAAATTTAGTAGTTAGTAGTATCAGGGGTAACAGTCAACATATACTGAGTACATCTAGAAACGCAACAGTGGGGTAACTGTCAACATATACTGAGAACATCTAGAAACGCAACAGTGGGGTAACTGTCAACATATACTGAGTACATCTAGAAACACAACACTGGGGTTACTGTCAACATATACTGAGTTCATCTAGAAACACAACATTGGGGTTACTGTCACATATACTGAGTACATCTAGAAACGCAACATTAGGGTTATTGTCAACATATACTGAGTACACCTAGAAACACAACATTGGGGTTACTGTCAACATATACTGAGTACATCTAGAAACGCAACACTGGGGTTACTGTCAACATATACTGAGTACATCTAGAAACACCACATTGGGGTTACTGTCAACATATACTGAGTACATCTAGAAACACAACATTGGGGTTACTGTAACATAAACTGAGTAAATCTAGAAACGCAACGCTGGGGTTACTGTCAACATAAACTGAGTACATCTAGAAATGCAACACTGGGGTTACTGTCAACATTCACTGAGCACATCTAGAAACGCAACACTAGGGATACTGTCAACATATACTGAGTACATCTAGAAACGCAACACTAGTTTTACTGTCAACATATACTGAGTACATCTAGAAACGCAACACTGGTTTTACTGTCAACATAAACTGAATATATCTAGAAACGCAACACTGGGGTTACTGTCAACATATACTGAGTACATCTAGAAACGCAACAGTGGGGTAACTGTCAACATATACTGAGTACATCTAGAAACGCAACACTGGTTTTACTGTCAACATATACTGAGTACATCTAGAAACACAACACTGGGGTTACTGTCAACATATACTGAGTACATCTAGAAACACAACACTGGGGTTACTGTCAACATATACTGAGTACATCTAGAAACGCAACACTGGGGTAACTGTCAACATATACTGAGTACATCTAGAAACGCAACACTGGGGTTACTGTCAACATATACTGAGTACACCTAGAAACACAACACTTGGGTTGCTGTCAACATATACTGAGTAAATCTAGAAACGCAACACTGGTTTTACTGTCAACATATACTGAGTACATCTAGAAACGCAACACTGGGGTTACTGTCAACATAGTTCAACTTTGTTATGATTGTAATTAAAGTGAATGGTTATTATTACAGAATAATTTCAAGCATAAAATAAAACATTGTCATACCTTAATATTTCCCAAGTTTTGCCTGAGCGACCTTATACGATGTCCTCTATTATGGCGTTTTGCTTCAATTTTTAAAACAACCGATTTAATATTATCTTCCTCAAGATAAATAATCTTCCTTCACTCAGGTTAGTGGTGATGGACAATGGTTTGGGTTAAATATTAATAACGATGATAAAAATATGCATATCTGAACCTACTTACATTTCTTATCTGTACTGTACAAATAAATGAATGTTGCACTGTAAATAACATGTATATTGTAATCAGTCAAAACCTTTGTGTAAGCAGCAGTAAAGATATAAACTTAATAATACATACTTTCAAAAAAGTTCATTTTATAGTACACCAATTTTGTAAAAGAGCAGATAACTCGTATGTTTAAACTGTATAGTTTATTAATGGACAATGATTTCATAATGTTTTGAATCAACTAAATAGTATTTAAGAATGTTTTATAACCAGTATTACTATGACGTCATAATTCACGACCTAATAACAATTAATGTGTACATTTTTTACCATGAGAAAGACTTGAAATATAGTCGAAACGTCGGAAACTATACTGTCGTTTGTTTTGTATTCTTATATTTAAACCAGGACTATTGTGATTCGTACAGCTTCAGCAATACATTATTCTGTATTCTGGTCCTTTGCTCTAATTACACAAGGTATAAATGTAAAGTTACATACTAACTTTAAGACATTGAGGACGCCGATACATCCTCTTTAAACTAAAGGTTTGATGTTCGTGTTAGATATATGTACAGGTTAGAACACGAGTAGCAGTTGTATATGAAGTTATAATCCGAGCGAAGCAAATATTACAACTTTATATACAACTGCTACGAGAGGTATATCTCACTTAGACCATAGATAAATAATTGTTTGTTTATCAGGTACATTGTCCCTATAAATCACCCAGTACATAGTTTACTGTATAGGCTATGATAAACATAAGTGTTTGTATGCATATGTTCAGTGGACAGGCAGTTCAATGTTTCAGTGTATACATACGTAACAAATCTAATTACAGCCAAACCTCAAAGTGAGACCCCAAGGTCTACATAATTTTAAGATTGTATCAATAAGAATATAAATAGACAAAAATGGATCAATCAGTTGTATTAATTATGTACCAATATTGATGCTTGAATAATAAACAGTTTGAAAATCAGTGAAATGGAAATAAAATAGTGGTCTTAATTTTATATAGTTTCATTATTAAGGTGTATTATAGGTTCAGTGCTGTAATAACGTAAATATATTTAAATATTAACCACAAGCATGAGACTAGATTGGGACCTCTACGAAATTGGTTTCATTGTTTTTAAATGCCGCGCATATAAGCTTTATTTGCCAGTCAGCTTTCTGCTCAAATATGGCAGGCATGTATATAAATGCCTCCAACCTGATTTGAACCCGTGTCAACAGATTAGACGGCAAGCACACCAACCACTGAGCTACGACTTGAATTGGCTTTAACTGCGGCTTAATCATCAGCAAAGTGATGAAAAATGTGGTTTAAAACATATTTGAGGGGTGCTCTTTTGGTGAATGTTAAGTATTGTTAATATGTGTTAAAGAACACCACCACAGCCTCCACCCTCTACTAACAGTGCGGTCAGCACATGTGTTGTCAATGCATTAGTAGGTTAAAATCCCACCAAGTAGATGCCTCAGATTATGACTAATTATGCGAAATTCAGAAAATATTAGAAATACATTACCCTACTGTAGAGAAATAACCTTTCGGAGCTGACTATAATGGCCGTTGTACGGAGGTTGCTCTACATAGATTAGTTTTCTATTTAAAGTCAGCTAAGGGGAAACTTAAGGTATTGTTATAGAGAGGTTGTTGCTCTACATAGATTATTTTGCATTTAAAGAGGCGTTCCCTATAACTTTGATCGTTTAAATCGATTCATGAATATTATACATTAAATGAGAATCATTATTGCTTAAACTCCTCAAATCTTCAACAAAAAGCGACCACCATTTACCGAGAAAACATGTGAATATATTTCCATAACGAGCCAAAATAGTCATGAGTTGTTTCCCTTTGAGCATATAATTATAAATCGCTGGAAGCGATAAATTATTATTGGTAATTTGACTATATTTTTGGCATTATAGAGACATATTTGCGCACACTTTCTTCTGACAAATTATGATAATTGATAGTGTTTTGTACATTTAGCTCATTAAATGTGATAGTAGAGAAAATTATGATTGTTATAGGGAATGCCTCTTTAAATATCAGCGCAGGGGAAACATAATATTGTTATAGAGAGGTAGAACTGTACATCAATATGATCAGCTACTTATTTTTGAGTACTGATATATAATACCGATCAGACTCTATCCTTTATGCATATATGATTGTCTACGTAAATTAATTGGCTTGGCTTGGCCTACTGTGGTATATAATTATCTAGGGGTTTTTATACCATGGCAAAGTGTTGTACACTCAACCGCTTTAAAAACGCACCACTAATGAAAATAATCAAAATTTGTCAAAAATCATTTTTTACTAAAATTAATAGTTTACAGGGTTTGTTCAGTTCATAAGCCTGACCTAATTTAAGAAAACGATTTTGTTTTAATTCGGAATACCCTGCCCAAAGAACTTTTTGTTGATTTTGCATGCTTTGCACGTGCAGCTCGATCGCGTCGCCATGTGGTCAATATTGACTTTTAACTGTACACTGTTGGTTTACACATTGAAAAAACAACAGAAACAGTATTTGCTAAGGGTATTTTTATGCTGCGAATATCTCGAATACTTTTTCGGATGATTGTGCTTCGCTTCCAACTTAAAAAAAGAGCATCAGTGCCTTAGCATGGCGGTATAGCTGCCTCCACACAACGATTGTGTGCTTAGAACATCGATTCCTAGCGAATGACACAGTCAACGACCGACCTGGATGAAACAAGCTAAAGCTATTGAGCCCGAGCTATGAGGAAACATGACACAGGTTGTGTCACTGCAATTGGTTCCGCATGGATGCACACAGTGTGAAAACAATGCCAGGTGAAAATAAACAATCCAAAAGTACATTATTGTATTTTCATAACTATTCTTTTCATATTTGTCAATAAAAAGGAAATCATTTTAGTACACTTTTTAACGAGTTTTCTGTTGTTTAAGGCCGAATGTCCCAACTTTTTGTCTTCAAGCTCCTTCATATGGTTGATTTGAGGTGCCATATAAGCACCAAGGGAAATGTCCGGACAGTCTGATGCTCATAACCAAGATTTTAAGTTTAATTAAGGCTTGAATCCAGCTCAGGCTCACATAATGCGCATATCTGGACCGCACTCGGTCGTATGGTATCAGCCAGACAGCCAAAGCCACATAACATTTATAATTCAAGTTAAGCTTTGTTTGGATGGTTAGAAACATCACCTCGAACATAATTCTATCCTATTACGTCAATAATGTTATTCTTTAGGAACAGAAACCACATACATGCATAAATGTAGCGGGCTCTTATAATTGCTTTTGAAATTGTCGGTCGGTTGGTAGTTAGGTAGTTAGGTAATTAGTAAGTAAGTAAGTAAACTTGGTTAAAAGATGGTCCACATTGAGTTAGAGTGCTGGTAAGGTGCAGCACCTAGGACTCTTCTAATTAGCAAGACGCACTAAGAAAATATCGACACATTACAAAAAATAAATGTAAGACACAATGTACACATATGACAGAACGAGAACATAAAATACACAAGTCCCGGTTGTCAAAAAGCTAAATGACCGAAAGTTTCATAAAGATATGCTACAAACTCTACACCCAGTGTCCAAAGAAGGAGGGTTTGGTTTGACCTAGTGCCACTGACTTGAATACCTAGGTGCTGCTATCTGAAGTTATAGAAAGCTGACTAAAACCGTTGTTTTTTATTCGTTGACATATTTAACGCAAGCCCTGGACGTTCATTTCGAGAATGAATAAAGGCAAAATGTTGTAATCTTTCACACACAAATATTAAGTGACAAGGATTCATACTCGCCATGAGCATTGGTATCTTGTTTAAATAGGTCAAGTATAAAATAACTATGGTTAATTCTAACGATATTTCTTTCAAGCATAAAATAAAATACAATCTGCCATACCTGAATATTTTGAAAACTTTGCCTCAGCGACCTTATACGATGTCATATATAATGGCGTATTGCTATGATTTCACAACCAATCTAGTACTATATACCTTCTGGTATCTAATATCTAATCTTCCTGCACTCATGTTAGGTGAAGGACACTTGTTTAAGTTAAATGTTGTTAAAATTGGTAAATATATACATGCATATATGAACCTACTTACATATCTTATCTGTACTGTACAAATAAATGAATGTAACACTGTTTAACCAATTCAATTATTTATCTCAGAAATAATTGCTGTTATTTTATGAATATTTGTATTAGTACTCTCTACTTCCACTTTATCGTTTGTTTATGTACGCACCGCTTGAAATTATCATTTGCCACGCCCCCTCATTCGGATGCTTTAAGCGGCTATTTAAAGTCCTTGCAACACAGTGTATTGACTCCTGTTCGCCTAAACCGGATGTCGCTCATAACTAGGCGGCCAAAACAAAATTCGATGTAGTTTACCGTCTCAAAGTGTTAGTTTAATCGTTAGTATGGCATACAGTAAGTATTTTGTTTTGTTAAATATGTATAGCTTGTTTGCGATAGAAAAAAATCGAGCTTTTTTAAACATTTCTCTGTTATTACTAAACCTACATGTATTGAATTTTGCACGAATAAATGAAATATATCTACCTAATACACACTGAAATATCAGCAACATCAGAATTCAGCTAAAAAACTTTTGTTCATAAGTTCTATGTAACATATTTGTATTTTTGTATGAAATATCAAGTTAGAAGACTTGATACTTGCAACAGCCAATTTTACGGTCATGTGATACGCGTAACGGTATATTTACGTATTTGCAACCTTCCTAATATAAAACACGCAAGGCCCGTCTGTGAGTCTGATGAAGAACATGTTGTTGTAGTACATTGTTTACAAGCGACACACCTAAATAACCTGAATAATACGGGGCTCCTAAGTCTCGTCTTCATAACGGTAATGTCAATCCCGACGATCACGGAGTGTAACAGTTAAATAATTGATTATAAATCGTCAGTGCAATACCAGATTACCTCCCTGCGTAAATGTGTCCATGGGCATGTAATTTCTAAATAAAATTAAGAATAAATGTCTTTTAACAAGTAATTAAAAATTATGAAATTTGGAATGGGAGTAGGTAGGAAGTTATTGTAGTTCTGTGTATTGTTTTACCAAAATCTGATGAATAGATTAAATGTGATCCATTAAAATTTAACAACTTTTCTGAGTAATCAATTTCATTGATTAAGAACTTTTTTGTTATAAAAAATAACCAGTCAAAAATGCTTAAGTCAGTTATACAAGACAGTCCAAATAATCCTCGGCAGAAACTTGCCATTATGTCACGTGGTTTGTTCGGTCCGAGATGTACGTGCTTTTTATGTTTTCCGCCTTCACGCAGTTATACATCGACGGAATTTGTTCTAAACACTTTCGAGTTATGTCCAAAGACTAATCACTTTCGAAAATTAATTATAACATCTCACAACTTTATGCGTCATGATATGTGGGGAGCGGTGGCCTAGAGGTAGGACGCGCGCTTCGGGATCGAGAGGTTCCGGGTTCGACCCCCCTCTGGACCACTGGTTAATTTCTCTGAGCAAGATACATAGCTCCACTCCACCATGGTGTAAAATGGTACCTGTGAGGCCAGTGTCTGTCTATTCCTGAGCGCCACAGATCGATGTTGGCTGCCACACTACAGGAGAGAAATAGTCTCCCCAGGGAGACACGAGTGTAGGTTTCCATATGTAGCCCAATGACCAGGGGAAGTTGAAATGTCAAAGGGTGCTTGAGCGGCCTAACAGCTGAAAAGAGCCCTAGCAAATTGGTACCTTAACTTATATCAGAACAAAGACTGACATGTAAGAACATTTACCCATCACTGGTTGGTTGATTTATAACGTAAACGCGTTGAAACGCCGCGTTTATATAGAATGATAGGTAAACTGGTTGTTTGTCAGATTTTCTATGTTGGTTGAGATATCCTTTGGCATTGAAGTGACGTTATGACGTAAAATTGCGTTTTTTGGAGACGTGACTGTGATTTGCGTAGAGACGGTTAAAATTATCTAGTCAATACATTCAACAAAATCAGACAACATGGTGGTCTTCAAAGACATCAATTTAATAAATTCATATCAAACTTAACGTTTTGTTGTACACGTTTGCAAACTGATAGTCGACACAATTTAAATTTCATTCAGATATAATTAGGGTTGACAAAGTTATGTATGAATATATCAGTGAGAATTTAGAAAAAGTTGCTTATTATAATATCAAAGTTTGCATTAGAAGTGCCGCTAAGTGTATTTAGAAAAGCATGTTGCAAGGTAATATGTTCAAAACTATTAGCATTGTTATTGGTTAAGCAAATGTTCAGTAGTTGGAAGAACAAATTTTTGATTGAAAGTACAACATATGAAAGAAAAGACTCACACGCCTGTCAATAACGTACCGTTGATAGATTTAGCTGTTAATTTGGGTAAATAGACACATTCCCTACAAAAATGTTTATGGGGTGTAGAGGGGATCATTAGTTCCAAACCACATGTCAAGCACTTATGCCATGGGATAAAATATATATAGAAAGGGGTGCAATTTACCACAAGTAAATGTTTCCTTATCGCAATTCAAGTATCAAACCAAATATAGTATGTGTCATTTAAATGTCGAGTACCTTGAAAAGTCTAATACGTGCAAGCATTTTGGAATTATTTTATTAAATAGGCTGACAGTAGTGTTGAGACTATTGGGTCAGTCGTAATTTTAAGTTACCGAATAGGCGTTAAGTGCATGATTCCAATACATGTTGGATTAAACAATATTGTAACTGTTCGAGGGACAAATGCACCATTGCTTATGTAAATACATGCGTATAGATTCTTAAAACAATCTTTTAGAAGCCAAAAGTACTCGATTTCCCTCACAGTGTAAGAAATAACGGACATTTTAGCGTGATTGACGCATCCTGCACTTTGATCAGCGGTGTATTTTGATGAAATACGTTTTTATTTGAAATGCTAGTGCCTAGTTAAATACTTTTTGTTGCATCGACGTTTATTATACACTGAAAAAGTGTGTAAAACAGATTTATTTAATGCACGAAGACTGACAAAAACACGAAATACTTACTGTTATTTACTTCGAAAATCAATGGAAAATGAAATTGTGCGCTTAGTTATGAGCGACATCCGGTTTAGGAAGACAGGAGTCGATACACTGTGTGCAAGAGCTCCTAATAATAAATAAAATAATCTTAAAACCGTTTTCAAATGCAATTGTTGTAGTTGAAACACATACCATGCAACTATGTAACCAGCGAAATGACGGACTCGGAAAATGAAGCTTGTTTTTTACGGCTATAATCTATTGCAGGCACTGCAAGCCGAGACATTACACCGGAAATGGTGATAATAAAATTACTGTACTTTATTGAATTGGAAACATTTTTACTGTTTGATATGACCTAGTGTTATCACCGAGTAGCATATTCTGGCTTCTTTATTAGGAACAGAGCGACGTTTCTAATGAAACGCAGCGCATAGTACTCTGATTTATTATTATTTGGGGTTTTCATTGCATATTGATTCTTTAAATTCAAGCACTATGATATCATTAGGAAATATATTTGCAACATTTATTTTCTAAGCCATAATTTATATGACATTGTGTAATTCATAGTTTTAACACTACCAAAGTAAAAGATTAGTAGCCAGCTCATTATATGTTAAAATGTTGACTGTAAGCATCCTGTCATTATCCGTCACTAAGCTACCATTATCCACTTCATCACAGACACTTTGCACAAAAACATGACTTTTGGCTTTATTGCTTCTGTTAGAGTGGTAAGAGAGGTGGCATACTAATTGTCAATACCTTGTCTTTATTTTTCATCGATATAGTGTAAACAACAAAATGTTAAATTATCACATACGAAGCAAAACTATAACAGTTTTCTGTTAAAATCAATTACTTAGGGTGATGTCACTTTCTACCCTTTCCCATGGGTATTTTAGAAGGTAAAATTACTGTTGCATTGATAAAGCATTGCTATATAAATAGTGACAGAAAAATGTACTCATAAGATCATTGTAAAACAGCATTTTCATATAAACTTGCGTCTCTATTGTCGATTTGTTAGGGCCCTAGCCACAATTATCATCAAGTCACCATTATCCTATTTAGTAGTCAATATACGGATACAGACCGTAATTAGTTTTTATTTATTTTATATTCCAAATACTGATACTGCCACATGTGCAGACACCTAGGACTCTTCTTTTGTGATTTTCTTACCATTAGCACACAGGTAACTGTATCGTTAAAAACGAAAAAAAAAAAGATTTTTTTTAAAATTTATATTTTCCTATCAATGTCAATTTGTACAGAAATCCACGAGCCGGTTTAAGAGGTGCAGTTTGTTTTTAATAAAAAAACTACTTTATGCATACCAATTATCTATAAAAGGATGTGTGTTTACACAAACGATGTTTTGGGTTGAATGTAAGCCAAAAATTAACTTCATATCATAAAATCCATTGCTTAAACGTTTACTTTAACTGTCGCATTGTGGGGGACAGTCATATAGATGTGTGTTGCTTGCACCATATGAATCGGCTGTGAAACAGTATCTACATTTTATAGCATCTTGCAAGTACTTTAAACATTGCTGCATATGAATATTATTTATTTATGGAGATATTGATTTTGTTCATATTTTGTTTTTGATTGGTTGAAATTCTGGTTAATTTAGAACAAATAAACCTTGATAGAAAAATATACATTTAAAAAAAAATTGTTTTCGTTTTTTTCGTTTTCAACGATACAGTTACCTGTGCATTAGCATACCTTACAAAGGAGTGGATGTCATTTACACCAAATATATCGTTCGAAAAAGTATGCGAGTGCAATTTGTGCGTTTTGTTATTTTCGTGAAGCACCGTAGTTATGTCACCCAATCGATAAAATTAGGATGATAGCCAAGTATTTACACGGTTATACAATATTATTTCTCAAAATTCAAAAATATAAATGTATTAAAAGTAAGAACAAACTGAGGATAAAATCGCTGCTTTTCTAGATGTAATGAACATATGTACTCATATGTCCATACCACGTGGTTTGTATTGCAGTATTTGTCCAAGAATGCAAGCCAAAGTTTGGCACAAAGACATTAAAAAAATCGGGTATAGAAGTCAGCAAAGAACACAAAAAAACATTTCAAAAATAAGGAAAGCCACAATGGCCACACACGATAGAACGAGAAAAGCAAATGTATTAGTCCCGGTTGTCAAAAAGCTACATGAAATAAAGTTTCATAAATATATGCCACAAAGGCGACATCCAGTGTCCAAAGAACGGTTTGATCTGACCTAGTGCTAATGACTGGAATACCTAGGTCCTTCTATCTGTAGCCCTAGAAGCTGTCTAAAACCGTTACTATTTTGTTCGTTGACATATTTTATCGCGAGTCCTGGCCGTTTATGTCGATAATGAATACAGTCAAAACGTTGTTCTCTTTCACACACAAATATTCAGCGACAAGGATATTATTTATACTCGGCTCGCGCGTTATTGTTTTATGCAAATAGGTCATGAATTACATAATTACGGTTAATTTTAATTTTATTTTTGAACGATTTTTCTTGCATCATTCGAAGACAATTATTACGTACCATACTACGTAGTATTTCCGTCAAGATTACTATTACAGAATAATTACAAGCATACAATAAAACATTATCATACCTGAATATTTTCCAATTTTTGCCTGAGCGACTTTATACGATGTCCTATATTATGGCGTTTTGGTTCAATTTCACAACCGATTTAATACTATCTACCTTAAGATATATAATCTTCATTCACTCATGTTGGTGGTGATGGACAATTGTTTGAGTTTAATATTAATAACGATGATAAAAATAGGCATATCTGAATCTACTTACATTCATTATCTGTTCTATACAAATACACTTACGGACTTTGAAAATGCACCACTTATTCTAACCAAGAAATTTAATTTTTAACATTGTTTTATTGTATTGAAATTTTGTCTAAAGATAGCTCATTTTATGTATTTAATTCAAATTTTTATTTTTATTTCAAAATGACAGTTAAAAATGTTACTAAATCACGTGATATCCGCGTGCTTAAGTCTCTTATCCAAATTCAAAGTTAGGGAGAGTGTGTGTAAAGTAGTGTTTTGGTGCATTCAAAACAGCGGGTACTCATTACAATTTCAATCCGCTTCTGTGAAATGTTCCTATATTCATAAACAAAGGTTCGGATAATCTTGTGAGCAGTTCGCGTCATGAAAGAACATGTCATATGTTTTCGAATCAAAATCTTGCACATTCCATCTCGATGATATTGTTTTCTTCAAGGAAAATTACTGTTATTCGTTATATATGCGTATGGTTATATTCATACTGTCCAAGGTTAGCACCCCTGTCATCCGGAAAATGTCATCCGGAATAACAAGAAGGATGTGAGTGCATGTTGAAGCACGTGTTCAATGTTAGATGAAACACAAATTGGTAGGGTACTAAATGAAAATGTTGTATTTCATAGATAAACGTGTTTGATATTTGATGATTAAGCAATTATATCGACAACTAGTATTCTTTTGACAGGCACAGTTGTTGATCGGAAGTCGTTTCATGGCGGGGCATGCGCATTAATTTATCCGAATTAGATGGCTTTTTAGGCCTTTAATCCCTATTTGGAGATCAATGGTAGTGCCAGTTGGCATAAAACGCTATTGGAGACGAATATTTATTATATCATGGCAATGTAATCGCGCAAAAACCGACTGGTGGCTACTTCCGATATGTAACATGCCTTTACCACCAGACACATCAGTTTCAGATTGACATTAAATGTATCCTTTGGTTTTGAAAAACTTAAAATGTATTGTTTGTTTTTGTATGCTAATGAATCGTTTACACATCATCATTTACACAGTTCGGGCATTTTTATTCGCACGAGACTCACGCGCTAAAAATGAGATTTGGCCACGTGGTCACTACTAGCGGTTAGTAAAATTGGACTAGAATATACTTTATCGACAACGTTTTAACCTAGGAACATTATAGCATTGGTATAAAATAATCCTACAAATTTTATACAAAAAATACCGACCCCTGAAAAGTGGTGCGTTTACAAAGTCCGTAAGTGTAAATAAATGTTACATTGTTAATTAACCAGTCAAAACATTTGTGAAAGCGCAGTGTGATAATATTATAAACTTAATAATACATACTTTCACAAAAAGTTATTTCACTGCAAGATTGTTCATTTTTTGGTACACCAATTTTTTAAATAAACAGAGAACTCGTATAGTTCATTAATGGACTATGCTTTAATAATTTTTTGAATCAACTAAGTAATATTTAAGAATGTTTTATAACCATTACTATTATGACGTCATAATTCATGACTTCATAACAACTAATGTGTACCCTGAGGATAACTTAAAATATAGTCGAAATATCGGAAAATACTGGAGTTTCTTTTGTATTCTTCAATAATAAACACTTGAACTTTGTAATCTGTACAGCTTCAGAAATACAATATTCTGTATTTTAATGATCCTTTGCTCTAATTACACAAGGTATAAATGTAAAGTTAAATAACATTTTTAAGACATTGAAGACGCCACTACATCCTCTTTTAACTCAATGTTTGATGTTTGTTTTGGATATATGCATGTTTAGTGATTGTTGGTGCTTTACTTCATTGTTATAGTTCAATTTTGAACCCTGAGCCATGACCTTTTAGACGAGTCTGTTTGTGCGGGTAACCCGTGATCTATTGATTTCAATAGTCATGATTTAAAGATATGATACTTACTAATGTGTGTTATACATATCTGAATAGTCAATCCCTCGCCAATCTTTATCGGCGAATGGATTAAACTTTAAAAGAGCAGTCACAGCTCAATGCTCGAAATCGAACTATACAATCACACTTGTCTATGGATTGTGTTTATAATAAATTTATAAATTCCTGACTTGGTAGATATTTTTGCTTGGCCAAAATAGTATTGGATAAATGAAGGTAAGGATTATGTAAGTACGAGGGGGAATAAAAAAATCGTTGACAGTGCCTGCCATTTGTTTATTTTTTGACCGAAATCAGTTAAAATCACACATTCCTTAAAACAACGTATTTTGAATTGATTTGCAAATTTACCGCTAATATAATTTTTCTCCAAATATGTGGTGGTTACTATGGTAACTTAAATTATGCCCCGCGCCGCACTTTTAAAATATAATTAACATGACCTCCCACATAAACCTATAATTCTGTGAATGGTTATCCGATTTGAAATATAAAAACGTGGACATGAACATTAAGACCGCAGGATCATCCTGATGTATATATTATAGCACTGTTGTCACGGATACTGATGTGACATTATAAACATGTCGTTTTATGTAGCCTGATTTTCGACGCGTTTCATGACGTCGGAGCTTTTTTCGACATGACTTTACACTCGGAATATCGTTCTTCCGTTGCATTTTGCCCTCTTACTCAATTATACACCAGATATGATCTCAGATAAGAGCATGTCACCCGAATATATAAGTTTGTCGTGCGAAAATCAATCTGTTTAAATGGTATAAAAGATGTAGCAATGAGAGTTGAATGATGCTAATATATGTAGGGTAGACTTCATGTACTGAGTGATTATCGGCGCTAGAATAACTGAATTTGTCAAATATTTCATTTACTGAGGTTTGTGAGTTTTGGATTCTTAAGACGATCAAAAAGTAGCAGAAATATTGACTTTTCATGACGTCGTAACGTCATAAAAATGCGCCGGGTGACTGTTGGTCATTTTTTAAATTGTTAGAATATTTTATTGATATTATCCTTTAATGTAAATAACCACTAAATGCCTACGCGGACCAAATTCAGATACAGTCAAATGGTCCTGTAAAAAGCTTCAAAGGACTGGAAATGGGAGTATGTCTTGACAAATCAGCATCAGAATCATTACATTGGTGTTAAATGCTTTGTATGCATGTATTTGATGTAGTGAAATAGTTTTATGGCTTAAATATGAAAGTTAAAGTAAGGTTGGGGCTAACGGACAGTGAGTCAATCCGTACATGTGAGAAAATCAGTTCACCGCGTTTGACGACCCAAATTTCTCTTATATGATACATGACCCACTACTTTTTTCATTTGCGTGAAGCTGGATGGTATTTCTAAGCCATTCCAGAATAAAAAAGGAAATTCCAGTTGTCCTTTTTCTTGGGTATTAAAAATAGATAATTAATACTCCATCTAAAGCAATATGGGATAGAGTATTAATACTCCATCTAAAGCAGCATAGGATAGAGTAATAATACTCTATCTCCAGCAGAAGAGTTTTAGAAATTCCAGGTTTCCTTTTTCTGGGGTCAAATAGAGTATTAATACACCATCTAAAGCGACATACTATTAGGATAGAGTAATAATACTCCATCTCCGGCAGAAGAGGTTTAGAAATTCCAGTTTTCCTTTTTCTGGGGTTAAATAGATAGAGTATTAATACTCCATCTAAAGCAGAAACAAGATTGAACAATTCCAATTTTCCTTTTTCTGGGGTAACATAGATAGAGTATTAATACTCCATCTCCAGCAGAAATGATTTAGAAATTCCAGGTTTCCTTTTTCTGGAGTCAAATAGATAGAGTATTAATACTCCATCTAAAGCAATATAGGATATAGAAATAATACTCCATTTCCAGCAGAATGGATAGCACAATTCCAGGTTTCCTTTTTCTGGGGTAAAAAAGATAGAGTATTAATATTCCATCTAAAGCAGAAACAAGATTGAACAATTCCAATTTTCCTTTTTCTTGGTAACATAGACAGAGTATTAATACTCCATCTCCAGCAAAAGAGATTTAGAAATTCCAGGTTTCCCTTAACTGGGGTATCATAGATAGAGTATTAATACTTATTTGAGCTAGTGACATAGTTTAACTCATGATAAGTAAATTTTGCATTTGACCTATATTTTGTCTTCAGGATCCATGTTACATGGTTTCATAAATATTAGGTAAAAAAGGCGCATTCTAAAGATTTGTTCTATTATTTTGCATAGTGACCTAGTTTTTAACTCATGTTAATCGAATTTCAAATATGACGTTGATTTTTGTAAGATGATCATTGTGACTAAATTTCACAAGTGTAGGGTCAAAATAGATTAGATTAGCTTCCGATGATCATTGCTGCAAAGTTTCATAAAAATCAGACCAAAAATGACTGGACTAATAGTATCACACCACAAATATTACCAATATGCGGCCGTAGAAGTATTAGCGGTGCTTATAATAGAACATGGAACTAGTGAAAAGGCACAGTGTAGTGATATTAACAATTAAAAACATAAGTATTTGAATAACTCCAAAAACTATTATTTATCGTACTACAGACATAGTTATTTTGGGTTTTATTTTGAGTTCCCATCTGCAGCGAAATGTGCAATGAAGTAAGTGCGTGTGTAAGTGAGTGCGTGTGTGTGTGTGTGAGTGAGTGAGTTGGCGAGCCAGCCAGCGAGCAAGCAAGCAAGCAAGCAAGCAATCAAGCAAGCAGTCATCAAGCAAGCAAGTAAGTAAGTAAGTAAGTAAGTAAGTAGGTAAGTAAGTAAGTAAGTAAAGCAAGTAAAGTAAGTATCAGATGTGAACTTGGTTTGGAAATGGTACACGCTGAGTGATTGTAAGGTTTCTGCAGATGAGACAGTACCGATGTATGACAATTTAATCGTCGTATAACCCACCCATTTGACGTCCCAGATCAAGGCACACAAATAGCCATTTTTTTGCTTATGTCCAACACCTAGGACTCTTCTTTTGTACTTTTTTCATTAAGGTACGTACACACAGTAAGTTTTGATGTTTAAGTCGAGGATGTACATTTTGCTACGTGTACAGCAAGCCCATACATTTCCCTCATACCACTTGGTAACAATAAAGGTGTATATCTCGAGAAAATGTATGGTAGAGGTAACTACACAGTACATCTTGACTTATAGGTCAAGATGTATACATAAAAACTTACTGTGTGTACGCACCTTTAGCAGTGTGTAGAATCACGTGATCAAATGAATGCGGTTTTACGCTCAAAACTATTGCGATTTCGTCTGCTAACGGTGAGTTTTTTCTTGATTGTACCGATCGTGCATTTAATATGGTTATATTATAGAGCCTAAAGTACATTCCGTATATGAAAGAATACCCGACAAGTACCGAGTTTGCTCTATCTTTATCCGTTTTTAATTGATGCTCGACCAAATGCAGTTTACAACCGAGTGTAATAATTTAGTCGAACATCAATTAAAAACAGCTAAAGACAGAGCAAACTCGGTACTTGTCGGGTATTCTTTTGTCGAGCATCAATTAAAAACAGCTAAAGATAGAGCGAACTCCGTACTTGTCGGGTATAATAACCAAGTCTTCAAGTTTAAATAAGGCTTCAATCCATCTTAGGTTCACATAATGCGAATTTAAGTAAAGCTTGGCTTTTATGGTTGGAAACATCACTTCGAACATAATCTAATCTTATTACATAATTACGGCTTTACTTTAGGAGGAGATACCACGCGCATGCATCAATGTAGCGGACTGTTATACTTGCTTTTGAAATTGCGACTTTCACTTTCATGGGTCATTGTATTATCTATATCATAATTTATTTCAAACTCGTAACAATGGCATGACAACCACACAACTCGTTGTGTATAGACTAAGGTTATTAATCCGAAAATAAATAACAATAGATTGACGTTTCATCACTAAAACCGATATTTAATATGTGGTGCGTTTTTAAAGCGGTTGATTGTATTACAGCATACTAACAAGCATAAAATAAAACACAATCTGCCATACCTGAACATTTCGAACAATTGGCCTCAGATACCTTATATGATGTCCTATATAATGGCGTCTTGTTTCAATTTCACAACCGATTTAGTACTATCTACCTTCTGATATCTAATCATCCTGCAGTCATGTTAGGTGAAGGACACTTGTTAAATGTAATTAACATTGAAATATACATGCATACTAGTATATGTACCTACTTACATTTCTAATCTGTTCTGTACAAATAAATGAATGTTTCACTGTCAAATAATCGGTCAAAACTTTTAAGTCCAGTCATTGAAGCTAAAAAATATGGTTAACCTCAAACAAATTGCAAAACATCGTTTCTTTGCATTTTCATCATCTACAAAATATTGTCAACTACAGACAAAACGTCAAATATGCGAGTTCAGTGGGGAAAATACAAAACAAATCGACATGTTTAAGGTCACTTTTGGTAGCAATTTCAGCATTTTCCTTATTTCATACTA
This sequence comes from Spisula subtruncata, assembly GCA_963678985.1. Classification (NCBI taxonomy): domain Eukaryota; kingdom Metazoa; phylum Mollusca; class Bivalvia; order Venerida; family Mactridae; genus Spisula; species Spisula subtruncata. Next base: position 31,801,408 of record OY787673.1, on the reverse strand, counting down.
CATGGGCAAGTGTAAGTCGTTAAATATTTATTGATTGCACATTAAAGCTTATATTTTCTGATAGATGGAACCTTCTTCTATCAAATACAAATAATGATTTTATCATCAGACAATTATTTTTCATATATGTGCCAGTCTACGTGTTGGTATACTATCCATTCAAATGTCGACAAAATGACTCAAAATAGCACTTGGAAGGGGAAACAAATGTTTTATTCATTTCTTTAATATTAATCCAATTTGTTTAAAATTTACACATATCATGTGTTGTATACATGAGTGTATAATGGAAAAAGTATATGTGTGTTTGGACAATGCACAACAATGATAATATACATGAGTCTATCGATTCGGGAGAAATAGTGAATGTTCTCTCTGTCTGTTCGTCCACAATTGCATTTTTATCCACAATTTTGACTTTATGATTATAAAACTTGATCAGAGTTATCACCTGAACAAAATTTATGCCAAGGTAGGAAATGAATGATCAAGGGTAAAAAACTAGGTCAATAGGTCAAATTGTAGCAAAACCTTGTGTAGTCGCTAGAGGTCATAATGTTGGCCTAATATTTATGAAACTTGGTCACAGTAATAATATCAACAAAATCTAGGTCAAATTTATAAATTGGGTCATCCGGGGTCAAAAAGTACATCATTAGTTCAAATCTAAGGAAAATGCTGTGTAGGTACAAAAGTCACAATTTTAGTCTTATATTTATGCAACTTGGTAACAATGCTCATCTCAAAAAGACATGCGCGTTATTGAGTTATCTAGGTCAAAATAAGGTCAATAGGATAAAATAATTTAGGCGACTGTTTGGCTCAAGAAGGTTTGTCTATTATTTGACCTAGTGACCTAGTTTTAACGCATGATAAGTAAATATTAAATTTGACCTACATTTTGTCTTGATGGTCTATGTGACATAGTTTCTTAAAGATTAGGTTAAAAAGGCGCCTTCTAAAATTTGTTTTATTATTTGGCCTAGTGACCTTGTTTTTAACTCAGGTTAATCCAATTTCACACATGACCTTGATTTCGGTAAGATGATCATTGTGACTAAATTTTACAAGTGTAAGATTGAAATTGCGACCCATGGTGACTACATGTATATCTTGTTTTTTCTTTGTTTTAACCTAGTGACCTAGATAAAATTTTTATTTGACTTAGATTAGTTTCCGATGATCATTGCTGCCGAGTTTTATAAAAATCAGACCAAAATTGCGACCTCTAAGCACGATGTAAAAATAAGTTACTGATACAAGTCAAGATTTATTTACATCAAAAATGACAAATATTGCGAAAACAAGTGCCAATTAATATATTTGTGAATATCCCAAAAAGTCCCACGAATATTCAATTAGGACATTTTGTACATTGCTAAGGATAGATTTACGCACCATATAAACACAAAACTGTTTGTTTTGCAATTAGTTTGAGGTTAAACGTTAAAATGACTGGACAATTTGTGTAAGAAGCATTAAAGATAAAACTAAGTAATACATAATTTAAAAAAAATGCTTTTTCACTGCACGTTTGTTCATTTTTTGGTTTACGAATTTTGTAAAAAAGCAGAAAACTCGTAGGTTTAAAGTGTATGGTTCATTAATGAGCAATGATTTAATCAATTAAATAGTATTTAAGGATGTTTTATGACCAGTGCTATTGTAATTCGTATAGCTTCAGCAATACATTATTCTGTATTTAAATGGTACATGTACTTTAGTCTAATTACACAAGATATTGACATGAATTTACATAACAATTTTAAAACTTTGAAGACGCCGTTCCATCTTCTTCAAACTCAATATTTGATGTTTGTTTTGGATATGTGCATGTATAGTGATTGTTGATGGATTACTTCATTGTTGCAATCACACTTGTCTATGGATTGTGTTTACAATAAATTTATAATTTCTGACTTGGTGGATTTTTTTGCTTGGCCTTAAAGTATTGGATAGATCAATGTAAGAATACGAGGGGTCATCAATATATTCGAGGACTTTCCTTCTCAATTTTGCAATATTGGAACTAGAGTAATAAAATTACACGCTGATGCAGTTCAATCAATTATCTCGCGATTTGTCTAACTTTCTTTGTGATAACGTCACTATTTACTTGATGACGTCACATTTTGTAACCATGGTGAAGCGCGCACCGTCGAGCATCTCGAGCGTGACGTCATTTCTGAGAAACGACACGCTATGAAAATTAACGCGAAACTTGTAAATTCCTTTCGATACCTCCAAAATGACTTGACAAAATTGTGCATGGATTCTGTGCGCTTTCAATGAGCCATTTTCATATGATTCCATTGTTTATGTGATTAAAGGGTATCTGCCAAACGGTTGAGTCGATAAAGTAAGGATAAACAGCAAAAATAACACCGCGTTAGGGACACTTTCCGTTAAATTCTGCGAAATAAGACGCACAGATCTCAATCAAATGTAACTGGCAAAAACGAAGACTAGTATAGGCTACAACACATAAAATCGTTGACTCCAAATCAAAACGGTTATTTCGATATTGCGTCCTAAACCTGATAGGTCCTGTTTCAGTCTTAATTGAAATAATCTACTTTTGTAAAGCCAACCGCTCTTTTCCGATGTTTGTTTCCAATAACGCATCGATACTCTTTTTATTCCACCTCACATTCCAGAATCGGCTATTAACTACTTATTTCAGTAGTAAAAGACAACCAGTCTCATACATGGAACCGGGTATAAGTCCAGAAAGAAGCTATGTGCTGCTCCGACGGTGACGCTTGGAATGACGTCGCGTGACGTCCAACGTCACGCGCCCATTGTATGAATCATATAATTTTATTAGTGCATTCGGTCGGAGACATCTTACTCCAAATGATGTTAAATGGCTGTAAATCTTGCTGCTAATATGAATTTGCTAAATGAAAAGTCCTCGAATATATTGATCACCCGTCGTATATACCACACTTTGTATATATATCACATCAAAGGGTTTTATCCAACACTTTTTCTGCTGGTTGATTGGTCAGCTATATTAAACTGTAATCTAAATATTCGATTTCCACGTAAATGTATTTTTTATTCCGCACCAGTTTTGTTATCTTCACAGCAAAGATCCCCGAATAAACTGAGACAAATAATCGTCTTAATAAAGAAGCGATCTTATTAAAATTGCCGGCTATATTTGATATAGATTTACGACATACGTCTTTGTCAAATGTCTGTAGGACTTCAAACAATCTAAATGATCTAAACGGAACATGGATGTTTGCTTAATATAGAGTACATCTAGAAACGCAACACTAGGGTTACTGTCAACATATGTACTGACTACATCAAGAAACGCAACCCTGGGGATACTGTCAACATTTACTGGGTACATCTAGGCATGACGCCCAACAAGATATTTAGCAGTATATGAATCAGTGGTGAGTATGTTGTGTGATTTATATTACAAGGCTAGTGAAATGCGTCTAGTATGGTTGACAATCATGTCTTCAGCCGCTGGCTTGTATCTAGCGAAAAGAGAGTCGAGTTCGTAAGCCTCACCTGCCAGTACATAAAATATAGCCTCTACACTACAAATGCTCACACAGTGCCTCCAAGTGGCAAAGCACGGATACTGGTTACACACGTTTCCAGACTAAACTGCTGTGGGATATCGGAGCAGCAAGGGCCCAAGCGGTGTAGTGTGTAGGCCCACCGGCGCGTGGACATGCCCAAGCACTCACCAACCTTGCCCAAGCTATGGCAGAATAGCCGGGTAGATGAGAGTCGTTAGCTCTGATAGGCAACCCATCGTGGAGAAATCAAACTCTGACATAAATACCGGGCCTTGGTTGGCAACTATTCTAGAGGAATGAGACCTTGAAAAAAATTTACCCGGTCCTCCAGGTTTGGGTTTGTCGCGGGACTTACATTCATGTATAGTAAAAACAAGTTTGTTACACAAACAACAACAAAGAATGAACCTAGACCTAGCGTAGACGCATTTAAACCAATGTGACTGTTGTTGCATTACATGCCAGAGGTAGAAACGGGTAGTAAGTAAGTATGTGAGTAAGTGAGTAAGTGAGTAAGTGAGTAAGTGAGTAAGTGAGTAAGTGAGCAAGTTAGCAAATGAGTAAATGAGCGAGCAAGCAAGCAAACAAGCTAGCAAGCAAGCAAGTTGTAAACTTGGTTTGTAGATGGTTCACACTGAGTAAAAGTGCCGGTAAGGTGCCTGCAGATGATATATCGTCAAAGTATGTCAATTTAATCGTCGTACAATCCCATTTGACGTTCCTGTTTTGGGCACCCAAATAGCCGTGTTTTTGCTTATGTTCAGACAAATGTGACATCTTAAATTGGACACTCAGAACTCTTCTTTTATGTATTTCATTCCATGTGCAAACCTTATCATGCGTAAAATTATGCACGTGCAATTCGCGCGTTTTGTGATTTTCGTGAAGCACGGTAGTCATGTTATTCGATCGATAAAATGTGGCTGATAGGTTATACAATATTATGTCCTAAAATTCAAAAATACATTTTATATATTTAATGAAAGTAAGAACAAATTGAAGGTAAAAACGTTGTGTTGATAGATGTAATGAACATATGTTCTCATGAATATGTTTATGTACTTATCATTCCTGATATAAACTACGTTACGTGTAAGCTGCTTGAACGGTTAAGGTTCCTTAGATGTGACAAAAATGTGTATTTTTATTCCATGAATTAAATACCCTTTTTCAGAGTAACCTTTAACATTTATATGTCATTTTGTTCCTGTAAGTTTATAGACTCCATTCATATAATCATTATTGCTATAAAAAGAAGACATTAAAAGATATTAATAAAAAAACTGGTTACATATTAACAACACATTTTTCAAAATTTGAGACTAAGTTATATGTGAACAAAAACATTTAAAAATTAGACAACTCATTACTCAAATGATTGTTCAAGGTCATGCCAAGTGAATATTTTGAAGACAAACATTCAAAATACTTGTATTTTGAAGAAACAAATGTACCAATATTAACTAAATATCTAAATATTAATCTTGGTCTATAGGTCACTGAACTACGTTTTAGAAACTGAAATAATTGTATGGTGGACAAGATGGCCATCTAGTGTCATAATATTATTGCAAGTCAGTGATATAAATCTTGAAATCGAATTGAAACACATTTTTTTGTTGCTTACACAGCAGCTTTTATATATAAAAAGACTTTTTAAAGCTGTATTTTTAAAAAATATGATTTTATTTATAAATATCTCATTAAAGCCATCTTCCATTCATATAAAAAAGGCATTCATTTTATTTATTTCGAGACTGCTAAATTGACTATGATCAGATCACCTTGCATATACAAGCGTTATTTTCTTTTTCTGAATCGGATGTCTGTTTAGATGCCACAGGTTAAGACAATGTGCCACCAGACCGGAGCTTGAACCAGGGGCCTTTCACTTACAGGGCAAATGCTCTACCGACTTAATTAGCCACCTGCATACACACTTTTCTTCCATAAAAGTGATAAATTTTTTAATACACACCACTACTTCCATACGACATATAATAGTCTGGCTTCCATTGTATTATGCAACCAATAGACCCCAATACTACCCAGGTACCCACTACAAACTTAATCTCTGCAACCCTACATGTTATGTTGATCTTTAAAGTTATCATATCATTATTACCATATGTATCTAGCACGGTGGCTAAAACACTTGCAATTATCTCTGTAAGCAAATTGGACACGTTTAATTAAAACAAGAATATGATTCTATAATGCGCCACAATTTAAAAACGTTACGTCAAAAAATTATCAGATACTGGATCTTTGAAATGCCGATTGACGTTACGTCAAATGGTAAGGAATGACGTTCGCGATGTCATTCAAAAAGTAGGCGGTAGTGGCTGGTTTAAAAAGTCTATAACTTTGTAAGTGTATGGAATAATTTGTTCAAATGTTAAGAATCTGTTAACAAGAGGCTCTTCTTCCTAGCCATATATTCATCAATATTTTCACAATTTTGTCACTAAGCCCGGTTTTCCTGCAGAACGGCTCATCTATATATTACATTAAAATGTAAGAAACATATGTTATAGCAACAGCCAACTGTTTTATAAAATAGCTGAGTAGTATTCACACATTTGTGGCCATATCTACAATGTTTACAATTCCTAACTGCTTTCTTTCACATCATAACACATGACAGCTTACACTTAGTCAACTCCTTTAATCCCTACAAAATGATCCGAAAAATAATAAATTACATTGCAGGCTATCAATGCATCAAGCACCATGTAAACATAAAATGGTTTGATCTCGGATCAAATCTACCTTACTACTTTTCAAAGAATAACTTAATTGTCCGAATTTTATGCATTCCGAAATTGACACAAGTTAAAAAATACATATGTAAGTTAAGTGGAATGTTCAGACATTTTTTTAACAAATGTAACAATTTTTTAACGAAATCATTTCACGGCAGAAACATTGCACCATACTAAAAACTCATCTTCCACGCCGGAAAATTTGCACGAGAAATCCGTACATGGAGGATTGAGTTTGACAGCTCAGTTATCCTAGTTTTTGCGCAATTAGAGAACTGTAACCAAATATCATAGAAATCGCATGCCATGATCAAAGAGACAAAGTTATTCTTACCCCGTAAACAGCATAAATTGCAATATAAACAGTATTCCAAGCTAATATTTAGCTAAAGTTTAGTTTGTCAGGTGACCTAACAACACCTCGCTGGATATTCTTACGCAAACACATGTCGACAAAATTAACAAAATAGGGAAAATATACGTTTTCAACAGATAAATTACAGGAATTCTGAATCCGAATTGCTCAATGATATTCCTTGTCGTAATAAACATAAAATATTGGCAGAAACACTCGATGTGTTAATAAGTAAAACATCGCACTACATTTCGCGCATGAATACAATTTAGGCAATTATGACAACATCCGGCAAATTTGTAAACAAATTGAAGTCAGCTAGAATAAAAGTTATGATCGTTGCTTGAATATTGATAATCGGTTGTGACAGCTGTGTATTTCAAGAGTCATAAAGGTACTCTTTTGATTTGATATTCGATTTTATCATTTGCTACGTTATAAATGCTTTTATATTGCTTTTATTTTGAGAAATGTGACAAACCGAAATGGTGACCTCCTTGTCGAAAATTGAGCAAATTTCACTGAGCTTTTCTGGTAAATAAAACACAAATTATGTCATTTGAGCCTGGCATGCCCTTTATTGTATCAAGTATTAAGTATAACTAGTAAGTTTCTTCGACATGAAGCATAAATGACAACGTTCCACATTTTGAAAAAAATGTTTTTGTTTTTTTCAGGTGAAAATCACATTTATTTTTATGCTAGCATTTGAACAATGCGAATATATGCCAAAATTAGCACCATGCTTAGATGCTATGCTTGTTTTCTTTAATAATTGATAAAATCAGATGGCATAAACTGTTTTAAACAGCTTTTTTCAAGTATACTTATGGTACAGAACTATTGGCACACATTTCTTCAAGGCCAAACATTCAGTGATTTGGTACGTACATAAAGTTAACGGTTTGTGCATGTTAAAATCATCAGTCATGATAAACAATTAACATATACACGATTTAGTATGTTAATACCACATGGTTTGTAATGTAGTATTTGTCCATGAATGCAAGAACAAAAATTTCACAACTACATAAGAAAAATCGGATATATAAGTCATCAATCATATTAACAAGCCGCGGTAAGAAAACATAAATACATTACAAAAATAAATGTAAGACGCAATGCACACATATGACCGAATGAGAAAATATATAAAATACACAAGTGACAAGTCCCGGTTATCAAAGGTAATTGACCTAAAGTTTCATAAAGATATGACACAATCGCGACACACAGTGTCCAAAAGCGGGTTTGACCATGGGCCAAAAGCTTGAATGCCTAGGTTTTGATATCTGAATTCAAAGAAAGCTTACCTATAAACTCGTAAATATTTGGTTGGGCTACATATCTTAACGCGATTCCGGGACTTTCTTGTTGAGAATGAACATAGTAACAAAGTTGACCTCTTTCGCACACAAATATAGAGTGACATTGCTATTATTCATACTCGGCATGAGCGTTGATGTCTTATTTAAATAGGTCAAGAGTAAAACAATTAAAATTAATTTTAATGTTTTGTTTGAACGACTTTTCTATTACTTCCCATACGACGTGGTATTTCCATAATGTATATTCTTATCATATAAGTACAAGCATAAAATAAGACTCAATTTGCCATACCTGAATATTTCCCACAATTTGGCTAAACAACCTTATACGCTGTCCTTTAATACCAATATGTCGCCTTGTCTCGATTCACAACCGATTTAATCACATCTACATGTACCTTATGATATCTAATCATCCTGTACTCATGTTTGAGTTTAATATTGTTAACGTTGATAAATACATGCATATATGAACCTACTTACATTTCTTATCTGAACGATATAATTACTAAATTACGTTTATAAAATGATTAGCACATGTTTGTAGGAGGGGTACATGTGCTTTGTTCGAGCCTTGTATCAGACACATATTGTGCAAACTCGATATTTTGAGAAAATATGAAAAACTAACTGTCCAAAAATAACATTTTTCTCATAGAAAAACAAGCTCTTTCAACTTCAGTTTGGTCAACGTGACAAGTTCCGATGTTATTGAAAATATGCTCATATGAAGCTGTTTGTGATGCTGATCGTAAATGTGTATCATTAGTACTTACGACCTTCTCGTTCTAACGCCGCGATATTTGCTTGCTTGTTTGTGGTTGTGGTATTATACACATACATAATGGTTTTCTTGTTGATGATACAGTTGATTGTTTGATTTAATGTGGTTTTAATAGGTTTATCCAATTTTTTATGCCCCCATATCGATAGATCGGGAGGCATATAGTGATTCACCTGTCCGTCCGTCCGCCCAGCCTGGTTAACCCAAATTGACCGTTTCTTCTAGCATTTATATGGCTTGCTACAAAGCTTTCAAACTTGCATGGATGTTGTAAATAGGCCTAAGACTGCAGTAAATAGGCTACCGTTACCCAAAATACGGAAGTGCCTACACAGAAAATAGTGCCCCTGTTTGATGGTGGTTATTGGTTGAAAGTTGAATGAACACTATGCATACAATGTGAATTTTAGATAAAAATCATGTAAAGTAAGTAAAAAAATAGCAGATTTGATATAATCTGAATGCTAGATTTTATAAACCAGTGGTTTCCATGCGGTCCTCAATTTGTGAAAATGAGCCGAATACTACACATGGCGTAGGGGTACGCCTGTTGTTAACAATAACTTTTAAGAATGCAGGTATTGATGCCCATTTTTTGTCAGAATTTTGTCTCTAGGATAGTTCAACAGGATTCAAGTAAGAATTTTGACCTGAATCATCGATTAATTTTTGTATCATGACAAACATTTAGACCATTCTCCATACGCCTGACTCCAGTTTGACCTACCGTCTATTTGTACAGCTTTTATAGTTAATTATTTACAATGTGATATGGGTTGCGGTTGCGTATCCCGATTGAACAGTTGATGGTATTTCATAACATGAATTAAGGGCGTATTTTTAGTTGTGCTCCTTGAAAGTGGTAGATCGAAGGGTCGAATCCCGATGGAACCCGGTTTCGAACTGATTCAGTCTATCGGTCGCTGAGTTTGCTACAATATCACCCAGGTGATCTGGGTTTCATATCCCGTTTGATTTGATCCGTCGATGAAACGTTTGTATTTGCATTTCATAACATAACTTAAGATAGCATTACTCAGCTGCGAACTAGGCTTTCGGTTGTTTTCAGTGGTAAATGGTACATTCATTTTAGCTATGGATTATGTACAAGGTCGATGGTTGAATGTTTTTTTTAGATATTATTCTAATACACGCAATAATATAAAAAGTATTGTAAATACAGTCCAGTTAGGATAAAAATCCAGTGACGCAGTGGAACAATCCACTAGCACGGTGTAAAAACAAGTATAAAAGCTTATACCAACAGCTCAATACCAAACTAAACTCTCCCTGTTTTAGCAATGGTTTTGATCTTTTAACTATGACGTCACTGTCAGATTACCATAGCTGGACTATACCTTTTGAACGTTCGATGTTTACTAATTTATTCGGTGCATTGGAAGTAGAGTGAATGTTGTACGTACACTAACTTTTGCAGTTTGTTTTCTGTATCCAAATTCCCCCAAACACAAAAATGACAAAAGTAATAGGCACAACCAGGTGTAGTTATTGGTAATGCCTTGCCCTAATAAGTGTAGTTATTGGTAATGCATTGCCCTAATAAGTGTAGTTATTGGTAATGCCTTGCCCTAATAAGTGTTGTTATTGGGTTCGATTGACACAGTCATTAGTGTGTAAACATTGTCCCTGCTTAACCAATGACCACAGCTTCATGCGTAGCAAAATATAGTGTTACGCATATCAGTGAACGAACAACCCGGATCTTTCCGAATGGGCTCCTAAGTCCTAGATAATCCCGATGTACATCAAACTACCTCTAAATTACCAACCGGTTACATGTTTAATTTCTAGATGGATTGGAAATTTGTCGTTAACGTCATTAAAACTATCTTAGATTGTATTCCGTATTTTGTTGATGTGAAAATCAGGACAAGGTGTACAAGTCATACGGTACAGTGCCGAGCATAAACAATGCCGAGCATAGCCGTTATTTGTTTTATTTCTACTGAAATATATCAGACATACTTATATATACCGGTAAATATATGTGACTCCATCCGGATTTGAACTAGATTAGACCTCAAGCGCACAAAAACGGTCAAAATATGACTATCAACTCAAACTGTTGATCATTTTTATTATCCACACAATGTAAATAGAATGACAACATTATTCTTTTTAATGTACACACTAAAGAAACATGAATATATACATGAACTATAAATAAGTAGTTCAAAGAATATATTGTATCAATATATAAATTATATAAAACAAATATACAAGTATACAATCAGAATCTATCAAGTATACACACAACAATAAAAAAATATCACAACGACAACCTAATGTCAAACGTAAGCGACGTCATTGTAGCCTATAGTTATGGACACAAGAGTCAGATATTAAAGGAAATGTCCACATCAGAAGCCTATGTAAACGTAAATACCCACAATGAATGACACCATGTGGACTTTGGGTTTCGTACATAAGTATTTAACATGCATTACATAGGAGCACACCACTATGAAAGAGAGGGCCGCCACACAACTTTACATGGTTTAGCAACAAGTTAATACTGTAGCAAACAGACAATCAAAAGTCACATCGAAACGGCGGCATCTACAGCATCATTTACCAAGTAAAAAGAAAGAAATACAGTTCATGACATTAATAGACATGAAGTGACATTGCCTTCAATGTCATCACATTATTGATGCTGTTAATACTCGACACATCGTTGCTTCATTGTACATAGTGTACATGTGTATTAACGTCCTAATTAGTTAAATACTGTACGCGAAATTGTTTAAAAAAAATTGTATCCTAATTAGTTAAATACTGTACGCTAAGTTGTTTTGTATTTCAGTAAAACTGAAAACCATTAATAATCAAATCTATAGATAATGTATCATCACAATAAACACTTCTCAAATTTTAATTACAAGATGCTTATTAATTAGAGATGACGCACTGGTTACTCGTCATATTGTCTTTCGTATCGCGTTATAAATGTTGTATTATCAATGTTCATGACGTACATGTCCACTATAATAACACATACTTAGACTAACTGGAACACTCGTACACTATCTGATATGTAACCAACTAACAAACGACATTTCTGTCTATCATAACACAATGACATCGGATAAGTTATCATGTCGTTACTGGAAACAAGTTCACCAAGACTGTTGCCACCTCTATCAAACATAACTACATTCTTAGAGAACGACCCGGCTACAAGTACGATATCATCCTCTGTGATACATACAGCCTTTGCTCGATCCAGTCGTTGATCACGTAACTCATCGATAACATCACCATTCTTGTTGAATATGATCACCCTATCTCTCCATGCTGCAGCATACACTTTGCTATCATCATTACTCACCACTATATGTTTAGGGTTGTACTCAGGGAATAGTTTACGACTCTGAGAATCAGTTTCTATTTTCTTCACTAAACTACCTGATAGAGAGTACACATATACAGCTTTATCTCCAGGTATCCACAACTGATTGTTGCTACACGCCATACCCCAATTTGCACCTTTGAAATCATTTAAGGAAACCTTCCGTTGGTACTTGAGCGAGTTACTAACTGGAATGAAATGTACCGTATTATCTATAAGTCGTACAGCTACTTCAGTAGGTGACACGGAACAAAGTCCGAATGGTTTATCTTTTAAATCCAACCAATCCTTTACTTTGAGTTGATCATCAATTCTCTTCAGTTTATTGTTGTAGTAGTCAGTCAGTAGAATTGTTCCATCGGGAAGCTGACACATGTTGGTTATGCCACATTCCTCTTTGTCAGACTTTACTCTAACGTTTATATCTGTTCTAGATTTCACGGAGTACTTACTACGTTGTACTGATACTGGTTGGCTATCTCCTCGGATAATTTTCCCTATACGGTCTGACTTTTCAATAACATCACAGAGTGCAGCATTGGGTTCAAATTTCAGTGTCGGATGTTTCAATGCATTGGCCTTCCTCAGAAAGTTATTTGCATCTTTAAGGACAACTTGACCTAACTTCTCAGTGATAAACATTTGTTTACCATCTAGGTGAGATGTCAGGTCTGGCTTACTGTTGTCGGAGTAAACTATAAATTGATCTACGGTTGTAATATCGTCACTAATGTCAGTCTCCAACCTCTTCTCCTCTCTGTCAAGCTCAGCAATAATCTTCTGTTCAAGTGCATCTAGTTGTTTATTGAACTTCTTTCTCAATGTTTTGATTTCGTCAAGTAGACTGGCTTTCATTTTCTTTAGATGCTTAAGGTCTTTGGACTTTTCCAACTTTGTAGTATGTAACTGCTGACTTACGCGGGTTATGTCGGATACGAGTGATTGTAACTTAGACATGCTGGATTAATGCGCAACATCCGCAATATCTTTCACACCCGAACATGATCTGAAACATACATCAAACAACCAAGTTTATTATCCATGATTGAATAACTGGTCCATGCATCTATTGAAATATTTGTACTTTTAGTTTGTTTGAAAAATAACACACCAAAATTATACCTACATGAATTATTAGAATGCACGTTTAACTATCAGTGATTCGATTTGCTATCTAATACTGTAAACCAATTTACTTTTGCGAATACTAACCTTCTCGTTTTGCCGATCGTCGGCATAAGTACAAACTTTCGCGTTTTAAGCCTTCGATGATGATCTTATTAATGTTTTGAGCACTCTTGCGGCTCTTTAGCTTTGCGGATATCTACCATCCGCCAACTCCGCGAATTTAAATCGTTCGAAATAACTTCTTGGTTTACAGTAAAGTAACAAGGTTAATGGTCACATTGTACCTTCTTATAAAATGCACATTGTTAACTTATTTAGAATACATGAACATTTGTTTAAGACGACCATTGAAACATTCAACTGAATACTTATGTACTCATATATAATGTCGTTGTATAGTATAAGGTTTTTGGGGATGATCCACAGATCCCAATCGAACCAATAGACGTAGAAAGTAAATGGTGTCACCCTTGTAGGCCCGACAAATAATTCAAACATTCAAGGGTTAACTATCACTACCAGTTCGGTCTGTGTACGCCCGCCAAATGAATAAAGTCATCATGGAATTCTTCACCATATCAATTCAGATAATGATGTTTTATATAATATATTAGTACATACTCCTCATGACGTGTATACACTCATTAAATGGTATCAGTACACCAACACAGTACATAGCGATAAGTGCAAATAGTGCATTTAATATTGTTTCTACCCTGAAAAAAGACAATATATAGAACTGTGACATTACGTTCATGACTTATTATGTTTAAACATCGAAATGTTTGTAGGTATTTAAGTTTTTATGTCTGGTATATCGTGCGTGTATATGTGTTGGTAATGTTCAGCACAGACTTGCCAATTGGTCGGTCGGGATGCTGAATGGTTTTCCAACAATAACTCCAGAACGGGTGAACCTAGCAATCTACAATTTGAAGTGGATATTGTTCATCATCCATGGATGGCCCCGACTTAATTCAAGGTCATTTGCTTTAGAGGCCAAAATCACCGTGACCTTTGAGTACACACCAGTTGCTGGTGCACAACATAAGAAATATGGATTCTAAGGTAGTACAATTTTAAAGAGAGGTTGCTTATCATCATCTGTAGATTTCAACCAATTTGGAGGTGAATCGGTCATTGGTCGAGGTCGTGCTGACCTTAATAATACTTGATTTGTTTACTGTCGTGAGTTTTGTATGATTCACAAACCACTCTTGTACGGTCTGTCATCGGGATTCTTCAGGTTATGTTTTTTTCTCGTGTTGTTATTGATGGACAATTTGTAGGTACCATTTGACCCTTTGTGCGAAAAAACGTTTGTTTTGCATGTGCATGTTTCATAAATTGAAAAGATCACGGTTCACTGTTTGTAGCGGGCAAATTATAATGATAGAATTATCGGATATGGATGCTATACTACTCGCACGAAGACACGCAAAAAATGATCATGATATCATGTTTAATAAAAAAGATATATGACATGAATTTCCTTGTAACCGGGTTAGTATAGCGAGTACGTATAATCTTATACGTACTTTCTTATACTACATTGGCGTGTTTTTCCAATAATTTGATGCGTATTTTGCATTTTTAGTGTCATATGATATAAAGAATCTATCACTTGTTGTCAATTGATATATTGATATTAAACTCGTTCAGGAAATATTATTAGGCTCGCATAATAAAATTTCCAAAACTCGTTTAATATAAATTTATATCAATTAACAACTCGTGATAGATCCTCTATATACGCCCTCCAAGTTGGTGTACTTATAACATTTAACAAGTGTATTATTGATTAAAAACAATGTATCCTCTCCTTTGTTATTAATATTTATACATTTTATCAATGATACCTACCTATGTTCCTTGGCGATACATCGGCAACAATACACCATATCATGTGTACCACAATGCATCTCGATATCCTGGTCCGGATGATAATGGCATTTAGCAACAACCGGAACTGGAATGGTGGTTGGTGGAGCTGTTTTTGCTTGGCTCATTGAGGCAACGCTAACTAATTGATGTGATTTCATGTTGCGGACGTGATATCGTCCACACGTATTACACAGAAACTGCTGGCAGTTTTTACAAAAGTCAGTCGCTTCCTGTGTCCTACCATCGTCACGGCATTGAGAACAAGCGTGGTCAAAAAGCGCTTCCGATCCACCTTTCAGTGTCCTAGAGAGATCTCCACCTTCAGCCATTGTTCTGTAATGTAAGTTGATATTGTAGTATGTTATTCCTTCAGTTTCGGAACAAGTTTAAGGGTTATAACAATACATGTATACTTACTACTTTTGGATTGCATTAGACATGTAAACTATGTATACTGACAGTAGAATTAAACATGACAGTATAGAGTGCAGAGATGCACAACATATACAACATTATAATAGGCCCAATAACATATATGCGAATATTAGACAATCGAAAAAAAAAAATGTTATATTTCTGACTCACAGTGCATAAACTTATTTCAAAATGGTCAAACGACGGTCGTTTGACGGGTCTATGGTACAAATGTTGGAATATCGTGAGTCCGTTGTGTGACAGAACATGTCGCCGTATACCATCGACGTACAGTTTTGAACAGGTTTAAAATTCAGCTACAGAATAAGATATAATAGTTATCTGAATGCTGTGATACGTGCGTATTTTAAAACAACATACTTTAATTGCTACGTAGAATAGACACACACTTTATTGCATACTTGATTATATAAACTGATAATATTAAAGGTATACTTATCAACATGTCTGTGTATCTTAATGCTCGAAACATATCTAGCAGTACACAAGATAGCCATTAATTGGAAATAGGATTGGCGTGTTTTATCTTTCAAATACTTATCCATAGACAATGACCGCCTTTAAATAGATTTATACGAGCCATAACATAAAGTGTTTGTTAAACACTGATGCTATCGGTTTGCATTCCATAAATAGCGATTATGTTCAACACATGCAATGAAACTGGGATAATTGAGTTCCTTATACATGTGCTACTCAATTCTTGATTAACATCTCAATACCACTTATCGCGTTTGACACAAGCAAACCACAAAATGCACCCACGTACGTTCATTATACATGTATTTCAGTTGAATATTCAGTTAACAAGTTCCGTGTTTGACACACGCAAACTACAAAATGCACCCACGTACATTCATTACACATGTATTTCAGTTGAATATTCAGTAAAAAAGTTCCTGGATTTATTTTTGTATTTGCAAAATATTTAGTATTGTTAGAATAGTTTGGTTACACATTATGATTGAACATATCCAGCTGCTGTATTCCATTTCTGAACGACAATTTTTTTTGTATTTTATTATCGTGCGATGGACATAACTCATCTGTTTATCGTTGGGCTATCGTAAGTTCAGTATTCTGTCCTACCCTACGAGCGGCGCGACGAATGCGCAATATTTCCTATTTTGTATCGTGAACCCGCATATTCCCTATCTTTGTATCGTTAACCCGTATATTCCCTATCTTTGTATCGTGAATTCGTATATTCCCTATCTTTGTATCGTTAACCCGTATATTCCCTATCTTTGTATCGTGAACCCGTATATTCCCTATATTTGTATCGTGAACTCGTATATTTCCTATCTTTGTATCGTGAACCCGTATATCCCCTATCTTTGTATCGTGAACCCGTATATCCCCTATCTTTGTATCGTTAACCCGTATATTCCCTATCTTTGTATCGTTAACCCGTATATTCCCTATCTTTGTATCGTTAACCCGTATATTCCCTATCTTTGTATCGTGAACCCGTATATTCCCTATCTTTGTATCGTTAACCCGTATATTCCCTATCTTTGTATCGTTAACCCGTATATTCCCTATCTTTGTATCGTGAACCCGTATATCCCCTATCTTTGTATCGTGAACCCGTATATTCCCTATCTTTGTATTGTTAACCCGTATATTCCCTATCTTTGTATCGTTAACCCGTATATTCCCTATCTTTGTATCGTTAACCCGTATATTCCCTATCTTTGTATCGTGAACCCGTATATCCCCTATCTTTGTATCGTTAACCCGTATATTCCCTATCTTTGTATCGTTAACCCGTATATTCCCTATCTTTGTATCGTGAACCCGTATATTCCCTATCTTTGTATCGTGAACCCGTATATTCCCTATCTTTGTATCGTTAACCCGTATATTCCCTATCTTTGTATCGTTAACCCGTATATTCCCTATCTTTGTATCGTTAACCCGTATATTCCCTATCTTTGTATCGTGAACCCGTATATTCCCTATCTTTGTATCGTGAACCCGTATATTCCCTATCTTTGTATCGTTAACCCGTATATTCCCTATCTTTGTATCGTTAACCCGAATATTCCCTATCTTTGTATCGTTATAGTCCCGTATACCCCCTATCTTTGTATCGTGAACCCGTATATTCCCTATCTTTGTATCGTTGATCCGTATATTCCCTATCTTTGTATCGTTGATCCGTATATTCCCTATCTTTGTATCGTGAACCCGTATATTCCCTATCTTTGTATCGTGAACCCGTATATTCCCTATATTTGTATCGTTAACCCGTATTTTCCCTATATTTGTATATTCCATATCCTTGTATCGTTAACCCGTATATTCCCTATTTTTGTATCTTGAACCTGTATATTCCCTATCTTTGTATCGTTATAGACCCGTATATTCCCTATCTTTGTATCTTTAACCCGTATATTCCCTATCTTTGTATCGTTATAGACCCGTAGTACGTTTGTGGTATGATACTTGTGAACGTCCCAAATAATTACCTATATCAGACATACATCGGTAGATTTCGACATAGAACCTCATGTGTCGTGCGATGAAGAAACACTTATGAAAGGGGTTTAACGAGGGTCACTGTACTTACTTGGTACGATGAATCAATATAAATACAACAAGACAGTGATGGTGACATTGATTACGAGAAACATAACATTGAACACTCGAAGCAAAGCCTAATTCAAAGTCAATATCCGAAACAATCTGTTCTGTTGAAGTGTTTGTTATGGGCGTTCGCGACAGTTACTTTTATACACTTTTATAACAATTTTATGCACTCAGTGAAAGCTTTTCATAAGTATATCAAACAGAACAGAAAGTGTTAAAGATAACGCATACATAATGTATAGTCTAATATATATATATATTATATATAAACACTACATGCATAGAGAAAAAAGAAAATACAAAAGAAAGACATGTACAAATGTATAGCCTGATTACGAGGACAGAAACTACTAGTGAAATGCCATTACTTTCATTCCGTACTATAAAAGCTTTATTAAAACAGATTTATTTCTAGTTTTGAAGTAATTCAATCAACTGAAAAACACTTCGTCTTTGGTCATGATACTTTGGGATATAGAATATTAGTATATTTCTGTATAAAATATATAAGAACAAAGTATAAGTAAAACAGTTAAATGGACATGGCAGGAAATTACTCGGTATACATACATGCGCTTGTCGGGGCTTAGAACTAAAATGGGAACATGTAATAACATAGTTTAATCCTAACCTTAACTATAGTTGATTTAAAGATCTCTGTCACAACCGCGTAAACAAACATTCACCCCGGTCGATTATTACAGGTTTCTCAGGATTAAATTTTACCATCATAAATACACTTATATGATTACAACTCTAATGGTCCTATAGCATAGTGGTTATACTTACTGTATTTAGCTATTAAGAGATGGAACATTTTGGCGGTTATGACAGACATCTTTGAATCGACAATAACTGATAAATAAAGGGAAACAATTACATCGTGTTTATATCGATGGAGTTAGTCATAACTTATGGTCTAAATATTTAAGGTTGGGACTCAGATGAAACAGTTTAAATATCATGAAATATATTTATTTTTGAGTTTGATCTAGAGTAAAATATTGAAATTAATTGAACATTTCATTAACATGTACTATCGGTGTAACACAAGGTGCACGCTTGTCGCCATTTTTTGTATAGCCCGCTTGCGGAGAGCGAGGCTTAGTCGCCATTTTTGGTCTAGCCTGCTTGCGGAGAGCGAGGCTTAGTCGCCGTTTGTTGTCGAGCCCGCTTTCGGAGAGCGAGGCTAAGTCGCCATTGTTTGTCGAGCCCTCTTGCGGAGAGCGAGGCTTACTTACCATTTTTTGACGATTTTGTCCGGACCATAACCTTGTGATAATACAAAAATGTATGACCGATCTTGCTTATATTTGGCAAGTCATGGGGCGGAACGTCCTCTCTGAGCCCCAGCTTCCTATCTTAAAGGTCAATGTCACAGTTGGAGGAAATGTCAAATGTCATATTCATGCTTGTTCAGATCTATATCTCTTGTATTTGGCATGAATGTGCTTTCATACATTTGACATATAGTTGGTTGAGATACATGACCAATATTCTGATTGATCATGCTAAAATTGCGTCTTCTAGTGACTACACAAGGTTTTCCCATGATTTGACATAGTGACCTTTTGTACAGTGTTTAGATTTGCTTTATGCACCTTAAAAACATTAAAATTTTGTGTTGCAATTACTTTGAGGTTAACAGTTATAATGATTTGCTGATTTTGCTAGTTTGCTGTTTGGAGGATAATTTAACTCATTCCGTATACGAGTTACATGTAGTACCTGGCTTTTGCAAATGATTTGGCAATGTACGAGCATTTGGTCAAACCTCAATATTCGTTTATCTGATTCTTACATCTTCAATTTGACTCCAAGTCTTAAGTTTCTCTATGTTAATAGTTACTAAGGCGTGGTGGTACCAGTCCAGCTTTAGTACATCGTCCATTTTTTTCGACTATAGATGCTCCTCATACGTGCAATACAATGATGGTATTTTGAATACCAATATGGCAAATTAAACATGCACAGTATTCTTATTGAGTAAAAGTTAGTAGTTAGTAGTATCACATTATAAATTGATTGCTTTGATTATGGGGTAATTAATAATAACTCTATTTGAAGTACACTCGATTTCGGATATGATCATTTACAATGTCTGCTATGAATATTCAACATTTCATTCATTTTGATAACCTAATGTTATGGTATTACAAAGTGGAAGTTTGTCTAACGATTTCAAAGTATCATCTGACGGAAGGCATAGACTTGATGTTGAGAGTATGCTTACCATAATATTACTGAAACCAAATTCAGGGACAAAACCACCTGGTTGTGATTATTTAAGGTGCACTGGTCAATCGAAACACCAGCTCTCCCAACCCAAGGCAGTGGAATGTAAGTGTATACATTTATTATTTACATTTAGTATTATGAATTATGTGAATGTCTATCTTTCATTTTATGTTCCTTTAAACTTCCCTGCCAATACGGTATATACATGTATATGGTATGTTTGAAATTGAAATGCCTATATATAGAACATTGATCCTGCTTACCCGGTGAGCTTTGATAATTAATATTAGATATTCATGCAAAATATATTTTGGTCCGCCCCATTTTTGTTTTCTTCGCATCAAAGATTCCCTAGTAAATCCAGACAAATATTCGGTTTGTTTTTGTTTAAGATTGACGACATAGTTTATTGTCGAATGATTGCATGACTGCAAGCAATCTATATGGTCTAAACGGAACTTGGATGTTTGCTAGATATACTGAGTACATCTAGAAACGCAACACTGGGGTAACCGTCAACATATACTGAGTACATCTAGAAACGCAACACTGGGGTAACCGTCAACATATACTGAATACATCGAGAAACGCAACACTGGGGTAACCGTCAACATATACTGAGTACATCGAGAAACGCAACAATGGGGTAACCGTCAACATATACTGAGTACATCTAGAAACGCAACACTGGGGTAACCGTCAACATATACTGAGTACATCTAGAAACGCAACACTGGGGATACTGTCAACATTTACTGAGTACATCGAGAAACGCAACACTAGGGTAACTGTCACATATACTGAGTACATCGAGAAACGCAACACTGGGGTTACTGTCACATATACTGAGTACATCGAGAAACGCAACGCTGGGGTTACTGTCACATATACTGAGTACATCGAGAAACACAACACTGGGGTTACTGTCACATATACTGAGTACATCGAGAAACACAACACTAGGGTTACTGTCACATATACTGAGTACATCGAGAAACGCAACACTGGGGTTACTGTCACATATACTGAGTACATCGAGAAACACAACACTAGGGTTACTGTCACATATACTGAGTACATCGAGAAACGCAACACTGGGGTTACTGTCACATATACTGAGTACATCGAGAAACACAACACTAGGGTTACTGTCAACATACACTGAGTACATCTAGAAACACAACACTAGGGTTACCGTCAACATATACTGAGTACATCGAGAAACGCAACACTGGGGTTACTGTCAACATATAATGAGTACATCGAGAAACACAACACTGGGGATACTGTCTACATATACTAAGTACATCTAGAAACGCAACATTGGGGTTACTGTCAACATATACTGAGTACATCTAAAAACGCAACACTAGGGTTACTGTCAACATATACTGAGTACATCGAGAAACACAACACTGGGGTAACCGTCAACATATACTGAGTACATCTAGAAACACAACACTGGGGATACTGTCAACATATGCTGAGTTCATCGAGAAACGCATTACCAGGGTTACTGTCAACATATACTGAGTTCATCGAGAAATGCAACTAGGATAACTGTCAACATATACTGAGTACATCGAGAAACGCAACACTGGGGATACTGTCAACATATACTGAGTACATCTAGAAACGCAACACTGGTTGTACTGTGAACATATACTGAGTACATCTAGAAACGCAACACTGGGGTTACTGTCAACATATACTGAGTACATCGAGAAACACAACACTGGGGTTACTGTCAACATATACTGAGTACATCTAGAAACACAACACCACTGGGGATACTGTCAACATATACTGAGTTCATCGAGAAACGCAACACAAGGGTTACTGTCAACATATACTGAGTACATCGAGAAACGCAACACTGGGGATACTGTCAACATATACTGAGTACATCTAGAAACGCAACGCTGGTTGTACTGTGAACATATACTGAGTACATCTAGAAACGCAACACTGGGGTTACTGTCAACATATACTGTGTACATCGAGAAACACAACACTGGGGTTACTGTCAACATATACTGAGTACATCTAGAAACACAACACTGGGGATACTGTCAACATATACTGTGTTCATCGAGAAACGCAACACCAGGGTTACTGTCAACATATACTGAGTTCATCGAGAAATGCAAGTAGGATAACTGTCAACATATACTGAGTACATCGAGAAACGCAACACTAGGGATACTGTCAACATATACTGAGTACATCTAGAAACGCAACACTGGGGTTACTGTCAACATATACTGAGTACATCGAGAAACACAACACTGGGGTTACTGTCAACATACACTGAGTACATCGAGAAACGCAACAGTGGGGTTACTGTCAACATATACTAAGTACATCTAGAAACACAACACTTGGGTTACTGTCAACATATACTGAGAACATCGAGAAACACAACACTGGGGTAACTGTCAACATATACTGAGTACATCTAGAAACACAACACTAGGGTTACCGTCAACATATACTAAGTACATCTAGAAACGCAACACTGGGGTTACTGTCAACATATAATGAGTACATCTAGAAACGCAACACTAGGGTTACTGTCAACATACACTGAGTACATCTAGGAACGCAACACTGGGGTGGTTACTGTCAACATATACTGAGTACATTTAGAAACACAACATTGGGGTTACTGTCAACATATACTGAGTAGATCTAGAAAGGCATTACTAGGGTTCCTGTCAACATAGTTCAACTTTGTTATGATTGCAATTAAAGTGAATGGTTATTATTACAGAATAATTTCAAGCATGAAATAAAACATTGTCATACCTTAATAGGGGATTAAATAGCCAGCGAAGCTGGCTATTGTAAATACCCATACCAATAATGTCCACGTGCGTATCTTCGTCGAGTCTCTGCAGGTACTAATGCTTTCAGAAAAAGTTATTTCCGGTCAAAAATTTCAGGCAGTTTTCCGAGGTGAATGGTCCTTTGAAAATAAAAAAATAGTAATCTGTAAACGGTTGCCCCCTATCATTTTCTTTCGAATTATAACCATCTTTAAAAATATTCAATAAATAAAACTAACTATTTCAAAAAACAAAGGGAAATAAGAAATACGCTACTGTACTGGATACAAGGCGCCAATACAAGACGTCATGTCATGACGTCACAAATAACAGGAAATGACGTCATACAATAAGTACGCCAAATAGACACATGACGTTACGTTGCAATGTATAACAAATCAGTATAATATAGGTAAAACTCCAGGTTAGGGATGCCTACACTTATTCCAAACATAAACCACAGATACATAGTCAATCAAAAATTTTGAATAATTATTAGTTCTGGTCTTAAATTTAAAGAGGAAAAGTGATCAGTTGCTGATCAATAACTATCTTTGTATATTTTATAACATCTAAATTCAGCTCATATTTAGTCAGTTTCTATCTGAAACATAGCTTAGCAGATATCCAATGTGTATTTAATCCCTCATTTAGGCAGTGCCTTAGTTCATATTATTTCCCAATTTTTGCCTGAGCGACCTTATATGATGTCCTTTATTATGGCGTTTTGCTTCAATTTGACAACCGATTTAATATTATCTTCCTTAAGATAAATAATCTTCCTTCACTCAGGTTAGTGGTGATGGACAATTGTTTGGGTTTAACATTAATAACGATGATAAAAGCATGCATATCTGAACCTACTTACATTTCTTATCTGTACTGTACAAATAAATAAATGTTGCACTGTAAATTACATGTACATTTTACTCAGTCAAAACCTTTGTGTAAGCAGCAGTAAAGATATAAACTTAATAATACATGCTTTCAAAAAATTTCATTATATAGTACACCAATTTTGTAAAAGAGCAGATAACTCGTATGTTTAAACTGTATAGTTCATTAATGGACAGTCACAATGATTTCATAATGTTTTGAATCAACTAAATAGTATTTAAGAATGTTTTATAACCAGTATTACTATGACGTCATAATTCACGACTTAATTACAATTAATGTGTACATTTTGTACCCTGAGGAAGACTTGAAATATAGTCGAAACGTCGGAAACTATACTGTCGTTTGTTTGGTATTCTTGAATACTTAAACCAGGACTATTGTGATTCGTACAGCTTCAGCAATACATTATTCTGTATTCTGGTCCTTTGCTCTAATTACACAAGGTATAAATGTAAAGTTACATAATAACTTTAAGACATTGAGGACGCCGATACATCCTCTTTAAACACAAGGTTTGATGTTCGTGTTAGATATATGTACAGGATAGAACACGAGTAGCAGTTGTATATGAAGTTATAATCCGAGCGAAGCAAATATTCATATACAACTGCTACGAGAGGTATATCTGACTTAGACCATAGATAAATAAGTGTTTGTTTATCAAGTACATTTTCCCTATAAATCAACCAGTACATAGTTTACTGTATAGGCTATGATAAACATAAGTGTTTGTATGAATATGTTTAGTGGACAGGTAGTTCAATGTTTCAGTGTATACATACGTAACAAATCTAATTACAGCCAAGGTCTACATAATTTTAAGATTGTATCAATAAGAATATAAATAGACGAAAATGGATCAATCAGTTGTATTATTTATGTACCAATATTGATGCTTGAATAATAAACAGTTTGAAAATCAGTGAAATGGAAATAAAATAATGGTCCTAATTTTATATAGTTTCATTATTGAGGTGTATTATAGGTTCAGTGCTGTAATAACGTAAATATATTTAAATATTAACCACAAGCATGAGACTAGATTGGGACCTCTACGAAATTGGTTTCATTGTTTTTAAATGCCGCGCATATAAGCCTTATTTGCCAGTCAGCTTTCTGCTCAAATATCGCAGGCATGTATATAAATGCCTCAAACCTGATTTGAACCCGTGTCACCAGGTTAGACGGCAAGCGCACCAACCACTGAGCTACGACTTGAGTTGGCTTTAACTGCGGCTTAATCATCAGCAAATGATGAAAATTGTGGCTTAAAACATATTTGAGGGGTGCTCTTTTGGTGATTGTGTAGTATTGCTAATATGTATTAAAGAACACCACCACAGCCTCCACCCTCTACTAACAGTGCGGTCAGCACATGTGTTGTCAATGCATTAGTAGGTTAAAATCCCACCAAGTAGATGCCTCAGATTATGACTAATTATGCGAAATTCAGAAAATATTAGAAATACATTACCCTACTCTGTAGAGAAACAACCTTTTGGAGCTGATTATATTGGCCGTTGTACGGAGGTTGCTCTACATAGATTAGTTTTCTATTTCAAGTCAGCTTAGGGGAAACTTAAGGTTTTGTTATAGAGGGGTTGTTGCTCTACATAGATTATTTTGTATTTAAAGAGGCGTTCCCTATAACTTTGATCGTTTAAATCGATTCATGAATATTATACATTAAATGAGAATCATTCTTGCTTAAACTCCTCAAATCTTCAACAAAAAGCGACCATCATTTACCGAGAAAACATGTGAATATATTTCCATAACGAGCCAAAATAGTCATGAGTTGTTTCCCTTTGACCATATAATTATAAATCGCTGGAAGCGATAAATTATTATTGGTAATTTGACTATATTTTGGGCATTATAGAGACATATTTGCGCACACTTTCTTCTGACAAATTATGATAATTGATAGTGTTTTGTACATTTAGCTCATTAAATGTGATAGTAGAGAAAATTATGATAGTTATAGGGAATGCCTCTTTAAATATCAGCACAGGGGAAACATAATATTGTTATATAGAGGTTGAACTGTACATCAATATGATCAGCTACTTATTTTTGAGTACTGATATATAATATCGATCAGACTTGCTCTCGAAATATGTTTGATATCTACATTTTTCTATCCTATATGCATATATGATTGTCTACGTAAATTAATTGGCTTGGCTTGGCCTACTGTGGTATATAATTATCTAGGGGTTTTTATACCATGGCAAAGTCTTGTACACTCAACCGCTTTAAAAACGCACCACTAATGAAAATAATCAAAATTTGTCAAAAATCATTTTTTACTAAAATTAATAGTTTACAGGGTTTGTTCAGTTCATAAGCCTGACCTAATTAAAGAAAACGATTTTGTTTTAATTCGGAATACCCTGCCCAAAGAACTTTTTGTTGATTTTGCATGCTTTGCACGTGCAGCTCGATCGCGTCGCCATGTGGTCAATATTGACTTTTAACTGTACGCTGTTGGTTTACACATTGAAAAAACAACAGAAACAGTATTTGCTAAGGGTATTTTTATGCTGCGAATATCTCGAATATTTTTTCGGATGATTGCGCCTTCGCTTCCAACTGAAAAGAGCATCGGTGACTTAGCATGGCGCTTTAGCTGCCTCCACACAACGATTGTGTGTTTAGAACATCGATTCCTAGCGAATGACACAGTCAACGACCGACCTGGATGAAACAAGCTAAAGCTATTGAGCCCGAGCTATGAGGAAACATGACACAGGTTGTGTCACTGCAATTGGTTCCGCATGGATGCACACAGTGTCAAAACAATGCCAGGTGCCAATAAACAATCCAAAAGTACATTATTGTATTTTCATAACTATTCTTTTCATATTTGTCAATAAAAAGGAAATCATTTTAGTACACTTTTTAACGAGTTTTCTGTTGTTTAAGGCCGAATGTCCCAACTTTTTGTCTTCAAGCATCTTCATATGGTTGATTTGAGGTGCCATATAAGCACCAAGGAAAATGTCCTGACAGTCTGATGCTCATAACCAAGATTTTAAGTTTAATTAAGGCTTGAATCCATCTCAGGCTCACATAATGCGCATATCTGGACCGCACTCGGTCGTATGGTATTAGCCAGACAGCCAAAGCCACATAACATTTATAATTTGGATGGTTAGAAACATCACGTCGAACATAATTCTATCCTATTACGTAAATAATGTTATTCTTTAGGAACAGAAACCACATACATGCATAAATGTAGCGGGCTCTTATAATTGCTTTTAAATTGTCGGTCGGTCGGTCGGTTGGTAGTTAGGTAGTTACATGTAGGTAATTAGTAAGTAAGTAAGTAAACTTGGTTAAAAGATGGTCCACATTGAGTTAGAGTGATGGTAAGGTGCAGCACCTAGGACTCTTCTAATTAGCAAGACGCGCTAAGAAAATATCGACACATTACAAAAAATAAATGTAAGACACAATGTACACATATGACAGAACGAGAACATAAAATACACAAGTCCCGGTTGTCAAAAAGCTAAATGACCGAAAGTTTCATAAAGATATGCTACAAACTCTACACCCTGTGTCCAAAGAAGGAAGGTTTGGTTTGACCTAATGCACTGACTGGAATACCTAGGTGCTGCTATCTGAAGTTATAGGAAGCTGACTAAAACCGTTATTTTTTGTTCGTTGACATATTTAACGCAAGACCTGGACGTTCATTTCGAGAATGAATAAAGGCAAAATGTTGTAATCTTTCACACACAAATATTAAGTGACAAGGATTCATACTCGCCATGAGCATTGGTATCTAGTTTAAATAGGTCAAGTATAAAATAATTATGGTTAATTCTAACGATATTTCTTTCAAGCATAAAATAAAATACAATCTGCTATACCTGAATATTTTGAAAACTTTGCCTCAGCGACCTTATACGATGTCATATATAATGGCGTATTGCTATGATTTCACAACCAATTTAGCACTATATACCTTCTGATATCTAATATCTAATCTTCCTGCACTCATGTTAGGTGAAGGACACTTATTTGAGTTAAATATTGTTAAAATTGGTAAATATATACATGTATATATGAACCTACTAACATATCTAATCTGTACTGTACAAATAAATGAATGTAACATTGTCTAACCAATTCAATTATTTATCTCAGAAATAATTGCTGTTATTTTATGAATATTTTTATTAGTACTTTCTACTTCCACTTTATCGTTTGTTTATGTACGCACCGCTTGAAATTATCATTTGCCACGCCCCCTCATTCGGATGCTTTAAGCGGCTATTTAAAGTCCTTGCAACACAGTGTATTGACTCCTGTTCGCCTAAACCGGATGTCGCTCATAACTAGGCGGCCAAAACAAAATTCGATGTAGTTTACCGTCTCAAAGTGTTAGTTTAATCGTAAGTATGGCATACAGTAAGTATTTTGTTTTGTTAAATATGTATAGCTAGTTTGCGATAGAAAAAAATCGAGTTTTTTTAAACATTTCTCTGATATAACTAAACCTACATGTATTGAATTTTGCACGAATAAATGAAATATATCTACCTAATACACACTGAAATTTCAGCAACATCAGAATTCAGTTAAAAAACTTTTGTTCATAAGTTCTATGTAACATATTTGTAGTTTTGTATGAAATATCAAGTTAGAAGACTTGATACTTGCAACAGCCAATGTTACGGTCATGTGATACGCGTAACGGTATATTTACGTATTTGCAACCTACCTAATATAACACACACAAGGCCCGTCTGTGAGTCTGACGAAGAACATGTTGTTGTAGTACATTGTTTACAAGCGACACACCTAAATAACCTGAATCATACGGGGCTCCTAAGTCTCGTCTTCATAACGGTAATGTCAATCCCGACGATCACGGAGTGTAACAGTTAAATAATTGATTATAAATCGTCAGTGCAATACCAGATTACCTCCCTGCGTAAAAGTGTCCATGGGCATGTAATTTCAAAATAAAATTAAGAATAAATGTCTTTTAATAAGTAATTAAAAATTTTGAAATTTGGAATGGGAGTAGGTAGGAAGTTATTGTAGTTCTGTGTATTGTTTTACCAAAATCTGATGAATAGATTAAATGTGATCCATTAAAATTTAACAACTTTTCTGAGTAATCAATTTCATTGATTAAGAACTTTTTTTTTATAAATAATAACCAGTCAAAAATGCTTAAGTCAGTTATACAAAACAGTCCAAATAATTCTCGGCAGAAACTTGCTATTATGTCACGTGGTTTGTTTGGTCCGAGATGTACGTGCTTTTTATGTTTTCCGCCTTCACGCAGTTATACATCGACGGAATGTGTTCTAAACACTTTCGAGTTATGTCCAAAGACTAATCACTTTCGAAAATCAATTATAACATCTCACAACTTTATGCGTCATGATATGTGGGGAGCGGTGGCCTAGAGGTAGGACGCGCGCTTCGGGATCGAGAGGTTCCGGGTTCGACCCCCCTCTGGACCACTGGTTAATTTCTCTGAGCAAGATACATAGCTCCACTCCACCATGGTGTAAAATGGTACCTGTGAGGACAGTGTCTGTCTATTCCTGAGCGCCGCAGATCGATGTTGGCTGCCACACCACAGGAGAGAAATAGTCTCTACAGGGAGACACGAGTGTAGGTTTCCATATGTAGCCCAATGACTAGGGGAAGTTGAAATGTCAAAGGGTGCTTGAGCGGCCTAACAGCTGAAAAGAGCCCTAGCAAATTGGTAACTTAACTTATATCAGAACAAAGACTGACATGTAAGAACATTTACCCATCACTGGTTGGTTGATTTATAACGTAAACGCGTTGAAACGCCGCGTTTATATAGAATGATAGGTAAACTGCTTGTTTGTCAGATTTTCTATGTTGGTTGAGATATTCTTTGGCATTGAAGTGACGTTATGACGTAAAATTGCGTTTTTTGGAGACGTGACTGTGATTTGCGTAGAGACGGTAAAAATTATCTAGTCAATACATTCAACAAAATCAGACAACATGGCGGTCTTCAAAGACATCGATTTAATAAATTCATATCAAACTTAACTTTTTGTTGTACACGTTTGCAAACTGATAGTCGACACAATTTAAATTTCATTCAGATATAATTAGGGTTGACAAAGTTATGTATGAATATATCAGTGAGAATTTAGAAAAAGTTGCTTATTATAATATCAAAGTTTGCATTAGAAGTGCCGCTAAGTGTATTTAGAAAAGAAAGTTACAAGGTAAAGGTGTCACATTTTTATTATACTTTTCCTTACGCATGTAGATCGGTAATCTATGTTCAAAACTATTAGCATTGTTATTGGTTAAGCAAACATTTCAGTAGTTGGAAGAACAAATTTTTGATTGAAAGTACAACATATGAAAGAAAAGACTCACACGCCTGTCAATAACGTACCGTTGATAGATTTAGCAGTTAATTTGGGTAAATAGACACACTCCCTACAAAAATGTTAATGGGGTGTAGATGGGATCATAAGTTCCAAACCACATGTCAAGCACTTATGCCATGGGATAAAATATATATTGCAAGGGGTGCAATTTACCACAAATAAATGTTTACTTATCGCAATTCAAGTATCAAACCAAATATATTATGTTTCATTTAAATGTCGAGTACCTTGAAAAGTCTTATACGCGCAAGCATTTTGGAATTATTTTATTGAATAGGCTGACAGTAGTGTTGCGACTATTGGGTCAGTCGTAATTTTAAGTTATCCGAATAGGCGTTTAGTGCATGATTCCAATACATGTTGGATTAAACAATATTGTAACTGTTCGAGGGACAAATGCACCATTGCTTATGTAAAAACATGCGTATTGATTCTTAAAACAATATTTTAGAAGCCAAAAATACTCGATTTCCCTCACAGTGCAAGAAATAAAGGACATTTTAGCGTGATTGATGCATCCGTCACTTTGATCATCGGTGTATTTTGATGCAATACGTTTTTTTTTTGAAATGCTAATGCCTAGTAAAATACTTATTGTTGCAGAGACGTTTATTATACGCTGAAAAAGTGTGTAAAACAGATTTATTTAATGCACGAAGACTGACAAAAACACGAAATACTTACTGTTATTTACTTCGAAAATCAATGGAAAATGAAATTGTGCGCTTAGTTATGAGCGACATCCGGTTTAGGAAGACAGGAGTCAATACACTGTGTGCAAGAGCTCCTAATAATAAATAAAATGGAAACAATTTTAATGGAAATACGTGGTAAAAAATATCATACATTGTGTATTCTAGCTATAAAAATAAATGTACACTGGATAAAGAAAAACGATTAATAAATGAAATTGAAGAAATAGAAAATAACCTAACAGAAAATAACAAGGAAAAATTTATTAATTTAAAAAAAGAGCTTGAACAAATAAGACAGGAACATATGAGGGGTTTTATGATAAGATCAAGAGCTGAATGGATAGATAAAGCAGAAAAGCCAACCAACTACTTTTGTAACCTTGAAAAATATAATTACTCTTCAAAAATTATACCCTTCCTAGAACTAAATGATGGTAAAAGAATATATGATCAAACAGAAATACTAAAAGAAGGCAAAACATTCTACAGTAATTTATACTCAGCAGATGAATCAGTAGACATAGATTTAAACCAATACTTATTAGGTTCAGACTTCCCAAAATTAAACAATACACAATCTAACTCATTAGAAGGTATGCTCTCATACTCAGAAATTAGTTTAACATTAAAGAATATGAAGAATGATAAATCTCCAGGTTCAGACGGATTTTCAGCAAACTTTTTTAAAGCCTTCTGGAAACAATTGGGACACTTTGTTTTGAGAGCCGTAAACAATGCTTTTTATAAGGGAGAATTTTCAATAACTCAAAAACAAGGAATTTTAACCTGTATTCCTAAAGAAAGTAAACCAAAACAATTTTTAAGCAACTGGCGACCTTTAACATTGTTAAATACAGTATTTAAGTTAGCATCTGGTTCTATTGCAAATAGAATGAAATCAGTGTTAGATATTTTAATTAATAATGATCAGACAGGTTTCATTAAAGGTAGATTTATGGGTGAAAATACTCGATTAATATATGATGTTATGAACTACACAGAAAAACATAAGATACCGGGTTTACTAATGATGATTGATTTCCAAAAAGCTTTCGATACTCTGTCATTTGAATTTATAAAGAAAACTCTGACCCTGTTTAATTTTGGACCAATGTTTATTGAATGGATTTCATTATTCCTGAACAATATTCAAACCTCACTGCAAATAAATGGTTACCTTTCAGAATTTTTTAACATTGGTCGTGGATGCCGACAAGGTGATCCACTGAGTCCGTATATTTTTATCTTATGCGTTGAAATACTATCCATTAAAATCAGAAATGAAAAAAGTATAAAAGGTATCAAAATAAATGGTATTGAATTCAAAATATCTCAATTTGCTGATGACACTTCATTACTATTAGATGGATCTGACCCATCTTTAAATTCTACTCTTGAGGTTTTACATAATTTTTCTTTATTATCTGGTTTAAAAGTGAACTTTGATAAAACGCATGTTATATGGATTGGCTCCAAAAAGTACAGTACATTGTCAATAAAAACAAGGTGGAAATTAGAATGGAATTGTACATCTTTCAAACTATAAGGTATAAAGTTCCATGTCGATTTACAAAAAATGAAAGCACTCAATTTTAATGACAAAATAGAAACAATAAAAAACACATAAGTCATTGGAATAGAAGGGAGACAACTCCGATTGGTCGTATAACTGTTATAAAGTCCTTACTACTGCCAATTTTAACACATTTATTCACATCCCTACCAAATCCACCAAAAGATATCATTTAATCTATAAACATTTTTTTTTCGGAATTTATTTGGCATAGGACACCAAAAATCAAGCGGGACGTTCTGATCAGGAAGACTATATATGGAGGATTAAATATGATTGATATTGTCGCATATATGAAAAGTTTGAAACTATCATGGCTCAAGAGATTATTGTCAGGAAATAAGAGTAATATTTGTTTATTTGTACAACAGATTTTCAATATAGATATGATCATTAATTGTGGCAAAATGTACATATATAAAATTTGTGGAAAAATAAAAAACATCGTTTGGAAAGACGTACTTTATGCTTATAGTAACATTATAGAAGTATCAACTATCGAATCAACCAACGACTTTTTAAATTTACCTTTATTTTATAACCATAATATTTTGATAGACAATCGTCCTGTATTTTACAAGTCTTGGTATGATAAAGGTATTAGATATATTAACGACTTAATGACTAAAAATGGTAACTTTATTAAAAGAACAGATTTAGAAAAGAACACTGATACAAGCATAAATTTTCTGCAGTATGGAGGGATTGTAAAATCCATTAAACGTTTGATAACATCAATGAAAATTACGCTTGACAAAAATGAGAAAGGAAACAATATTTTTCCAATTATACCAATACTCTTTAAACCTATAATACTAAACAAAAGTGAGGCATATTCAAAATACAATCTATTAATAAAATCAAATTTACTACCAACAAGTCAACATAAATGGAACGAGTTATACCTTTGTAACCAAAAGGAATGGAAAATTATATATAGCTGGGTCTTTAATATAACAAATGATACATATTTACAATGGTTTCAAACTAAAATCAATCACAGAATTTTAGGTACAAACATTATATTAAATAAAATGGGGATTTCACCTTCAGACAATTGTACTTTTTGCAACAAGGAAAAGGAAACACTTATTCATTTATTCTGGGATTGCCCATTATTACAAATATTATTTCAGAAATAAAGCAGTATACTAAAGACTTGGATAAAGACATTAATAGTAAAACCTTCATATTAGGCAGTAAACATAAATGTAACATGCTATATTTACAAACTAAGAAATATATTTACTTATGTAAAAGGAAAAAAATTATTCCAACAGTAATAGGATTAAAAAACAGTCTAAACCTTGCCTTGACAATTGAAAAAAAAACATACTCCAAAGAAAAAACTAAAATATATTGGTCAATTGTAGCCGACTTTATTAATTAAGTCAATAAACTGATAGTAGTTTTATACCTCAGGGTTTCTATGTCTATCTATCATTCTCTTTTTTGCTCTAACCTCTTATCAAAATTACTTTCTTTTCTCTTTACCTTAATTTTGCAGGGGATATTTTTATATATATTATATTTATTACATGTTTTGTACATACGGTAATGTGGATGTATACCACTACATTAAAAACTTATTTAGTTATTTAGTTAGCATTATGTGATGTTATATAATATAGTTTTAGTAACTACTAACAATGATTTGTTGTAAGGTATGTGTGGGATGACCTCGACCCACACATATCAAATGACGAGGAAAATAAAAGTATCTCCTAAAAAAAAAAATAAAAAAAAAAAAAAAAAAAAAATCTTAAAACCGTTTTCAAATGCAATTGTTGTAGTTGAAACACATACCATGCAACTATGTAACCAGCGAAATGACGGACACAGAAAATGAAGCTTGTATTTTACGGCTATAACCTACTGGAGGCACTGCAAGCCGAGACATTACACCGGAAATGGTGATAATAAAATTACTGTACTTTATTGAATTGGAAACATTTTTACGTGATGCACACGACGTGTTATCACCGAGTAGCATATTCTGGCTTCTTTATTAGGAACAGAGCGACGTTTCTAATGAAACGCAGCGCATAGTACTCTGATTTTTTAATTATTTGGGGTTTTCATTGCATATTGATTCTTTAAATTCAAGCACTATGATATCATTAGGAAATATATTTGCAACATTTATTTTCTAAGCCATAATTTATATGACATTGTGTTATTCATAGTTTGAACACTACCTAAGTAAAAGATTAGTAGCCAGCTCATTATAATTATGTTAACATGTTGTAAGCATCCTGTCATTATCCGTCACTAAGCTACTATAATCCACTTCATCACAGATACTTTGCACAAAAACATGACTTTTGGCTTTATTGCTTCTGTTAGAGTGGTAAGTGAGGTGGCATACTAATTGTCAATACCTTGTCTTTATTTTTCATCGATATAGTGTAAACAACAAAATGTTAAATTATCACGTACAAAGCAAAACTATAACAGTTGTCTGTTAAAATCAATTACTTAGGGTGATGTCACTTTTCTACCCTTTCCCATGGGTATTTTAGAAGGTAAAAGTACTGTTGCATTGATAAAGCATTGCTATATAAATAGTGACAGAAAAATGTACGCATAAGATCATTGTAAAACAGCATTTTCATATAAACTTGCGTCTCTATTGTCGATTTGTTAGGGAACTAGCCACAATTATCATCAAGTCACCATTATCCTATCTAGTAGTCATTATACGGATACAGACCGTAATTAGTTTTTATTTATTTTATATTCCAAATACTGATACTGCCACATGTGCAGACACCTAGGACTCTTCTTTTGTGATTTTCTTATCATTAGCACACAGGTAAATGTATCGTTGAAAACGAAAAAAAAACGAAAATATTTCTTTTTGAAATTTATATTTTCCTATCAATGTCAATTTGAACTGAAATCCACGAGCCGATTCAAGAGGTGAAGTTTGTTTTTAATAAAAAACTACTTTATGCATACCAATTATCTATAAAGGATGTGTGTTTACACAAACGATGTTTTGGTTGAATGTAAGCCAAAAATTAACTTCATATCATAAAATCCATTGCTTAAAGGTATACTTTAAATGTCGCTGGTGTAACACATTGTGGGGGACAATCATATAGATGTGTGTTGATTGCACCATATGAATCGGCTGTGAAACAGTATCTACATTTTATAGTATCTGGCAAGTACTTTAAACATTGCTGCATATGAATATAATTAGTTTATGGAGATATTGATTTTGTTCAAATTTTGTTTTTGATTGGTTGAAATTCTGGTTAATTTAGAACAAATAAACCTTGATAGAAAAATATACATTTAAAAAAAAATTGGTTTCGTTTTTTTTCGTTTTCAACGATACAGTTACCTGTGCATTAGCATACCTTACAAAGGAGTGGATGTCATTTACACCAAATATTTCGTTCAAAAAGTATGCGAGTGCAATTTGTGCGTTTTGTGATTTTCGTGAAGCACCGTAGTTATGTCATCCAATCGATAAAATTAGGATGATAGCCAAGTATCTACACGGTTATACAATATTATTTCTCAAAATTCAAAAATATAAATGTATTGAAAGTAAGAACAAACTGAGGATAAAATCGTTGCTTTTCTAGATGTAATGAACATATGTACCCATATGTCCATATCACGTGGTTTGTATTGCAGTATTTGTCCAAGAATGCAAGCCAACGTTTGGCACAAAGACATTAAAAAAATCGGGTATAGAAGTCAGCAAAGAACACAAAAAAACATTTCAAAAATAAGGAAAGCCACAATGCCCACACACGACAGAACGATAAAAGCAAATGTATTAGTCCCGGTTGTCAAAAAGCTAAATGAAATAAAGTTTCATAAATATATGCTACAAAGGCGACAAGAACGGTTTGATCTGTCCTATTGCTAATGACTGGCATACCTATGTCCTTCTCTCTGTAGTCCTAGAAGCTGTCTAAAACCGTTACCAGGTTACTATTTTGTTCGTTGACATATTTTATCGCGAGTCCTGGCCGTTTATGTCGAGAGTGAATACAGTCAAAACGTTGTTCTCTTTCACACACAAATATTCAGCGACAAGGATATTATTTATACTCGGCACGCGCGTTGATGTCTCATGCAAATAGGTCATGAATTACATAATTAGGGTTAATTTAATTTTAATTTTGAACGATTTTTCTGGTATCATTCGAAGACAATTATTACGTACCATACCACGAAGTATTTCCGTAAAGGTTATTATTACAGAATAATTACAAGCATTAACTAAAACATTGCCATACCTGAATATTTTCCATTTTTTTCCTGGGCAACCTTATACGCTGTCCTATATTATGGCGTATTGCTACAATTTAACAACCGATTTAATATTATCTACCTTATGATATATAATCTTCATTCACTCATGTTAGTGGTGATGGTGAATTGTTTGAGTTTAATATTAATAACAATGATAAAAATATGCCTATCTGAACCTACTCACATTCATTATCTGTTCTGTACAAATAAATACTTGTTACATTGTAAAATGACCAGTCAAAACATTTGTGAAAGAAGCAGTAAGATATAAACTTAATAATACATTATTTAAACAAAAAAGTTAATTCATTGCACGTTTGTTCATTTTTTGGTATACCAATTTTGTAAAAGAGCAGATAATTTGTATGTTAAAACTGTATAGTTCATTCATGGTCAATGATTCAATAATCTTTTTGAATCAATTTAATAGTATTTAAAAATGTTTTATAACCAGTACTATAATGACGTCATTATTCGTGACTTCATAACAATTACTGTGTACCCTGAGGAAGACTTCGTATATAGACAAAACGTCGGAAACTACTTGAGCTTGTTTTGTATTTTAAAATACATGAACCATTACTATTGTAATTCATAATGCTCCGTACAGCTTCAGCAATACATTATTCTGTATATTAATAGTAATTTGTACTTTACTGTAATTACAAAAGGTATACATATAAAGTTACATAACAATTTTAAGACATTGAAGACGCCGTTACATCCTCTATAAACTCAATATTTGATGTTTGTTTTGAATATATGCATGTATAGTGATTGTGATACTTTACTTCTTTGTAATAACTTGACCAGATAAAACTGAGACTTCTTGCATAATTAGTAAAAAGTCCGGTGATAACGGTATATTATAAGTTAGCATACAAATCGAATAGAACCGAGTACAGCCCGACAAGTTTTACAGAGTTTTATGAGTGTCAGTTTAATCTGGTCAAGCTATACAAACACAATTGTCAATGGATTGTGTATACAATAAAGTTATCAATTCCTGACTCGGTGGATTTTTTGCTTGGCCTAAATAGTATTGGATATATCAATATAACGATATATACCACACTTTGTATACATGTCACAGCAAAGGGTTTTATCCAACACTTTTTCTGCTGGTTGATTGGTCAGCTATATTAAACTGTTATCTAAATAATCGATTTCCACGTAAATGTTTTTTATTCCGCACCAGTTTTGTTATCTTCACAGCAAAGATCCCCTAATAAATTAAGACAAATAATCGTCTGGATAAAGAAGTCATCCTATTGAAATTGCCGGCTATATTTGATCTAGATTTACGACACCAGTTATTGTAAAATGTCTGCAGGACTTCAAACAATCTAAATGATCTAAACGGAACATGGACGTTTGCTAAATATACTGAGTACAATTAGAAACGCAACACTTGGGCTACTGTCACCATAGTTCAACTTCATTATGATTGACAGTCAAACTGAATTTACTAGATGACATTTAATTTCAAACTAAAATACGCCTGTGATATATACTTAACAACTTTTCTAAGTCCTCATTTTCATTTATCCATAACTTTTTTATTGTATATAGCGAAGTGGCAAAATTTCTTATGTGAAGTTTGTACAACAAATTCATAATAATCCAAGTAACGAATTGGTCGTAAGTCACGTGGTTTGTTCGTCACAAGATTGACGTACAATTCATGCTTTTTTGACGCCATGCGTTTATATATCCTTGGATTGTGTTTCAAATACCGTAACTTTATGTCCAACGACTCATTGTGTATGAAAAACAGTTTTAAAATGATTTCGTTATCAGAGTTATGCGTCAAATGATGTCAGAAAACATAAGGTGACGTCAGTACGTTACAGTTTGTGTCGAAAATCAAGAATATTTATCTTAGCATCCACGCCTGATTGATTTTCAACGTGTAAATGTCTATTGGTGTTTAATTATAGGTAAGCGTATAGTTTGCTTGTCGTATTATGCTGATTTCGAGGGCGTTCAGTATTTATTGTTACGTTATTGTTACGTTATGACGTAAAATCGCTCTACGCCGAATACAAATGCCAACTTTGAGTTCAGACGGTAAAGTTCAATGAGTCTTTTCGTTCAGCAATACTTACAACTTGCGTCATTGACTGTCTATAGAAACGTCCGACTACACGGTGGTCATCCAACATATCAAAATCTCTATTTGCGAAATTTACTTTCTTTTGTTCTTATGTTATATGCGTGTTCATGCCATACATTTTAATCAAACTCGACTTTTTGTTGTTCAATTCTACAAACCTATAACACTCGCAAGTTATCTCCAAATTTCATTTGACTACAATCGAGTTTGACCAAATCATCTTCAACAATATAAGTGTGGTCTTAGAAAAGTTGCTAAGTATATTATCAAAGTGCTCCTGCTGCAATCTAACAGTGTATGTATGTATTGTTTGGGTTACAATAACGGACACACAAATTCAGAATCGTTGTTCCATCTCAATAAATTACATAGGCATGACGCCCAACAAGATATTTAGCAGTATATGAATCAGTGGTGAGTATGTTGTGTGATTTATATTACAAGGGTAGTGAAATGCATCTAAGTACTGTGGTTGACAATCGTGTCTTCTTTCGGTGGTTAGTACCTAGCGAAAAGAGAGCCGAGTGCGTAAGCCTCTCCTGCCTGTACATAGCCTCTAGTACACTACAAAGACTCGCACATTGCTCCCAGTAGCAACGGACGGATACTGGTTACACACGTTTCCATGCTAAACTGTTTTGGAATCTCGGTGCCGCAAGAACCCTAGATGTGCAGTGTGTAGGCCCATAAGGGCGTTGACATGCCCTAACACTCACCAACCTTGCCCAAGCTATGGGAGAATAGCCGACTCGATGAGAGTCGTAAGACCCGATAGGCAACCAATCGTGGAGAAGACAAACTCTGATGTAAATACTGGTGAGAACATGACTCGCGAGCCTTTGTTGGCAACTATTCTAGAGGAAGGAAACCTAGAACAAAATTTCCTCGGTCCTTTCATCACTGCATAGTAATCAAAGCGCTGATAGCGCTACGAATACAGGGTTGTAAGGCTTCCAATATGTAGGATAAAAAATGAACATATAAAAAAGCATACCCTTAATATTTTGTACACAAGTATTTCAACCATAAAGGAGAACTTTTCTATTTCATAGTATAGCTTTACGGATTTTACACCTACACGAAGAAAATAATCCTTCACATACTGTTAAAATTGACACAATGTATATATTGTAGCTAGAAAATAATAATTTATACCTATTTTCACAAAATCTTGTCTTTGTTTGCCCAAGTATTGGGGCGGCGATTGCCGCACCTCCCGTCCCAGTTACTGCTTGAATTTTATTAAACTGACATGACTATACGTGTTGCTTTCCGTGAGTTTAGTGACCCTGCAGTTTAAACAAACTGACCGCCGGATAACCGTTTGTCGATTTAAATTAATGTTTTGGTGAAAGAGAACTTAATAATAATAATTTCTTGTAAAATATGATACAGTATATTTTTAATGCTTTATTTTTTGCAATTATTTTTTTCTCATGTATAACAATATGCGGCGGTACAAGTATTAGCTGTGCTTCTAATAGAACATGGAACTAGTGAAAAGGCTCAGTGTGGCAATATTTACAATTATAAGCATACTTATTTGAATAACTGCAAAACCTATTATTTATCGTACTACAGACATAGTTATTTTTGTTTTATTTTGAGTTCCCGTCTGCAGTGAAATGTGCAATGAAGTAAGTGAGAGTGTGAGCGAGTGTGTGTGTGAGTGAGTGAGTGAGTGGGTGAGTGAGTGAGTGAGTGATTGAGTGAGCGAGCAAGCGAGCCAGAAAACAAGCAAGCAAGTAAGCAAGCAAGCAAGTAAGTAGGTCAAGTAAGTAAAGTAAGTATCAGTTGTGAACTTGGTTTGGAGATGGTACACACTGAGTGCTTGTAAGGTTTCTGCAGATGAGACATTGTCGATGTATGACAATTTAATCGTCGTATAACCCACCCATTTGACGTTCCAGATCAAGGCACCCAAATAGCCGTTTTTTCCTTATGTCCAACACTTTTTTGTCATTAAGGTGCGTACACACAATAAGTGATGTGTAAGTCGAGGATGTACATTTTGCCACGTGTACAGCTTGTCCATACATTTCCCTTATTCCACTTGGTAACAATGAAGGTGTATATCTCGAGAAAATGTATGGTAGAGGTAACTACACAGTACATCTTGACTTATAGGTCAAGATGTATAAACAAAAACTTACTGTGTGTACGCACCTTTAGCAGTGTGTAGAATCACGTGAGCAAATGAATGTGGTTTTACGCTCAAAACTATTGCGATTTCGTATTCTAACGATGAGTCTTTTCTTAATTATAACGATCGTGCATTTAATATGGTTATATTATGAAGCGTAAAGTACATTCCGTATACCCTATGTAAGAATAACCGACAAGTACCGAGTTTGCTCTATCTTTATCTGTTTTTAATTGATGCTCGACCAAATGCAGTTTCCAACCGAGTGTAATAATTTAGTCGAACATCAATTACAAACAGCTAAGGATAGAGCAAACTCGGTACTTGTCGGGTATTCTAACATATATACTTAACAACTTTTCTAAGTCCACACTTAGATATTTTCGGAAGACTTTGTCAAACCTGTATGTAGCCCAATGAAATTTGGCTATAACTTTCTTATGATATAGGTTTACAGAATTGGAAACCAAAAAGTCGATTTTATTTTAAATTTATTGAGTGGACACACGCATAACATAAGACCGCATGAAAGTAAAAGTCGCAAATACCTATTTTGTAATCTTGGATGACCACCATTGTAGTCTTATGTTTCTATTGACAGTCAAATACGCGATTTGAAAGCATTGCTGAATGAAAAGACTCATTGAATTTGACCGTCTAAACTCAAAGTTGCCATGTGTCTTCGGCGTAGATGAAATTTACATCATGACGTCACAATAAATGCTAAATGTTCTTGCATTGAGTATAACACAACAAGCAAACTATACATTTACCTTGAATTAAACACTCAAATAGACACGTATACGTTGAAAAGATATCAGACGTAGATGTTTAGGTAATAAGTCATGATTGGGGACACTAAATGCTACTCTGTACCGTACTGACGTCACTTCATATTTTGCTGACATCATTTGACGTATACCTGTGATATCTAAATTATTTTTATAAACTGTTTTTCATACGTGGTGAGTTATTGGCCATACAATGAATGCATTTGAAACACACTCAAGATTGTGTGAACGCGTGGCGTCAAAAAAGCACAAAACGCAGGTCAATCTTGTGACGAACGGACAGCGTGACCTACGACCAGTTCGATACGCGAATTAGTATGACTCCGTTGTAGAAACTTCACGTGAGAAATGTTGTGACTTCATTGTTTATAATAAAAAAGTTATGGATACATGAAAATGAGGACTTAGAAAAGTTGTTAAGTATATGTAGTCGAGCATCAATTAAAAACAGCTAAAGATGGAGCGAACTCGGTACTTGTCGGGTATAATAACCAAGACTTCAAGTTTAAATCAGGCTTGAGTCCATCTTAGGATCACACAATGCACATATCTGAACCGCACTCGGTCGTATGGTATTAGCCTGA
Organism: Spisula subtruncata; assembly: GCA_963678985.1. Lineage (NCBI taxonomy): Eukaryota > Metazoa > Mollusca > Bivalvia > Venerida > Mactridae > Spisula > Spisula subtruncata. Next base: position 31,758,657 of record OY787673.1, on the reverse strand, counting down.
CAGCCAAAGCCACATAACATTTATAATTCAAGTTAAGCAGTGGGGAAAATACAAAAAAATCGACATGTTTAAGGTCACTTTTGCAATTTTAGCATTTTCCTTACTTCATACTACATGGGCAATTTTATGTTCTAATAATTCCCGTGAAAGTCGTTAAATATTTACTAATTGCACATTAAAGCTTATATTTTCTGATAGATGGAACCTTCTTCTATCAAATACAAATAATTATTTTATCATCAGACAATTTATTTTTCATATATGTGCCAGTCTACGTGTTGGTATACTATCCATTCAAATGTCGACAAAATGACTCAAAATAGCACTTGGAGGGGGAAACAAATGTTTTATTCATTTATTTAAAAGTATATGTGTGTTTGGACAATACACAATAATGATAATATACTTGAATCTATCGATTCGGGAGAAATAGTGCATGTTCTCTCTGTCTGTTCGTCCACAATTGCTTTTTTATCCACAATTTCGACTTTATGATTATAAAACTTGGTCAGAGTTATCACCTGAACATAATTTATGCCAAGGTAGGAAATGGATGATCAAGGGTAAAAAACTAGGTCACTAGGTCAAATTGTAGCAAAACCTTGTGTAGTCGCTAGAGGTCATAATGTTGGCCTAATATTTATGAAACTTGGTCACAATAATAATATCAACAAAATCTTGGTCAAAGTTATAAATTGGGTCATCTGGGGTCAAAAAGTAGATCACTAGTTCAAATCTAAGGAAAATGTTGTGTAGGTACAAAAGTCACAATTTTAGTCTGATATTTATGCAACTTGGTAACAATGCTCATCTCAAAACATCTAGTTCAAAATAAGGTCAATAGGATAAAATAATTTAGGCGACTGTTTGGCTCAAGAAAGTTTGTCTATCATTTGACCTAGTGACCTAGTTTTAACTCATGATAAGTAAATATTAAATTTGACCTACATTTTGTCTTTATGATCCATGTGACATAGTTTCATAAAGATTAGGTTAAAAGGGCGCCTTCTAAAGATTTGTTCTATTATTTGGCTTAGTGACCTAGTTTTTAACTCAGGTTACTCCAATTTCACACATGACCTTGATTTCGGTAAGATGATCATTGTGACTAAATTTTACAAGTGTAAGATCGAAATTGCGACCCCTTGTGACTATATCTTGTTTTTGTTTTAACCTAGTGGCCTAGATTTTGGCTCCAGTAAACCCAAATTTAATTTGACATAGATTAGTTCCCGATGATCATTGCTGCTAAGTTTTATAAAAATCAGACCAAAATTGCGACCTCTAAGCACGATGTAAAAATAAGTTACTGATACAAGTCAAGATTTATTTACATCAAAAGTGACAAATATCGCGAAAACAAGTGCCAATTCAATATATTTGTGAATATCTCAAAAAGTCCCACGAATATTCAATTAGGACATTTTGCACATTGCTAAGGATAGCTTTACGCACCATATAAACACGAAACTGTTTGTTTTGCAATTAGTTTGAGGTTAAAAGTTAAAATGTCTGGACTATTTGTGTAAGCAGCATTAAAGATAAAACTAAATAATGCATAATTTTTTTTTTTTATTTCACTGCACATTTGTTCATTTCTTGGTATACCAATTTTGTAAAACAGCACAAAACTGTTTAAAGTGTATGGTTCATTAATGTAGTGTGTAGGCCCACCGGCGCGTGGACATGCCCAAGCACTCACAAACCTTGCCCAAGCTATGGCAGAATAGCCGGTTAGATGAGAGTCGTTAGCTCTGATAGGCAACCCATCGTGGAGAAATCAAACTCTGACATAAATACCGGGCCTTGGTTGGAAACTATTCTAGAGGAAGGAGACCTTGAACAAAATTTACCCGGTCCTCCAGGTTTGGGTTTGTCGCGGGACTTTATTCATGTATAGTAAAAACAAGTTTGTTACACAAACAACAACCAAGAATTAACCTAGACCTAGCGTAGACGCCTTTAAACCAATGTGACTGTTGCTGCATTACATGCCAGAGGTAGAAACGGGTAGTAAGTAAGTATGTGAGTTAGTGAGTAAGTGAGCAAGTGAGCAAGTGAGCAAGTGAGTAAATGAGTAAATGAGCGAGCAAACAAGCAAGCAAGCTAGCAAGCAAGCAAGTTGTAAACTTGGTTTGGAGATGGTTCACACTGAGTAAGAGTGCCGGTAAGGTGCCTGCAGATGATATATCGTCAAAGTATGTCAATTTAATCGTCGTACAATCCCATTTGACGTTCCTGTTTTGGGCACCCAAATAGCCGTGTTTTTGCTTATGTTCAGACAAATGTGACATCTTAAATTGGACACTCAGAACTCTTCTTTTATGTATTTCATTCCATGAGCAAACCTTGATATATCATGCGTAAAATTATGCACGTGCAATTCGCGCGTTTTGTGATTTTCGTGAAGCACGGTAGTCATGTTATTCGATCGATAAATGTGGCTAATAGGTTATACAATATTAAGTCCTAAAATTCAAAAATACATTTTATATATTTAATGAAAGTAAGAACAAATTGAAGGTAAAAACGTTGTATTGATAGATGTAATGAACATATGTTCTCATGTATATGTTTATGTACTTATCATTCCTGATATAAACTACGTTACGTGTAAGCTGCTTGAACGGTTAAGGTTCCTTAGATGTGACAAAAATGTGTATTTTTATTCCATGAATTAAATACCCTTTTTCAGAGTAACCTTTAACATTTATATGTCATTTTGTTCCTGTTAGTTTATAGAATCCATTCATATAATCATTATTGCTATAAAAAGAAGACATTAAAAGATATTAATAAAAAAACTGGTTACATATTAACAACACATTTTTCAAAATTTGAGACTAAGTTATATGTGAACAAAAACATTTAAAAATTAGACAACTCATTACTCAAATGATTGTTCAAGGTCATGCCAAGTCAATATTTTAAGACAAACATTCAAAATACTTGTATTTTGAAGAAACAAATGTACCAATATTAACTAAATATCTAAATATTAATCTTGGTCAATAGGTCACTGAACTACGTTTTAGAAACTGAAATAATTGTATGGTGGACCAGATGGCCATCTAGTGTCATAATTTTATTGCAAGTCAGTGATATAAATCTTGAAATCGAATTGAAACACATTTTTTTGATGCTTACACAGCAGCTTTTATATCTAAAAAGACTTTTTTTTAAAGCTGTTTTTTTTAAAAATATGATTTTATTTATAAATATCTCATTAAAGCCATCTTCCATTCATATAAAAAAGGCATTCATTTTATATATTTCGAGACTGCTTTATTGACTATGATCAGATCACCTTGCATATACAAGCGTTATTTTCTTTTTCTGAATCGGTTGTCTGTTTAGATGCCACAGGGTAAGACAATGTGCCACCAGACCGGGACTTGAACCAGGGGCCTTTCACTAACAGGGCAAATGCTTTACCGACTTAGTTAGCCACCTGCATACACACTTTTCGTCCATAAAAGTGATTAATTTTTTTAATATACACCATTACATACATACTACATATAATAGTCTGGCTTCAATTGTATTATGCAACCTCTAGACCCCAATACTACCCAGGTACCCACTACCAACTTAATCTCTACAACCCTACACGTTATGTTGATTTTTATATTTATCATATCTTTATTCCCAAAATGTATGTATCTAGCACGGTGTCGTAGTGTGAATAAATTCACCTGGTCCTCCAATGTTTTAATCAGCATAATCTCACTGCTGATTTTATTTGGGCAGTTTTTTTGAAAAACAGAAAGTAATACAAATAAGTTCCAGGTTAATTCTAACACTAATCAAATGACATGTATGGTACAACTGTAATATAAAGGTTGAGGGTCCGGTTAATTTGTTCACACTATATCGCTGGCTCAAAATGAGTAGATTGAAATGCACCAGTCAGTTGCATCCACGCCCCCACCCCGGGGATGGGCGGTGGACGGCCTGGGGAACCGCCATGTTTTAACATTTCAGCTTCCCAAGAGAAATGTTGCAAGTTTTCTCCGAACCAATACCCTGGGGACAGTATTTAGTTATCATGGGCCCGGGAAAAAAATGGGTATTTTACCATCAGTTTCCCCTGGTAGAACAGCATACCTGTCACCTTTCAGACATATTCCTTGCATATTAATTTATTACTGTATAAGGAATCATATCTATAATAATTTACTTAACATGGTACAGTAGTCGGAACGTCCGAGTTGTCACACGATGCGCACGATGGACGAACGATGCACGCACGATATACGGACGATACACGTACGATTCACGTTACAAAAATACACGATGGGCGATACGATAGGATACACGATCCGTACGTTATACACGGTATACATGGTCTGCACGATGGGCGATACGATATGATACACGATCCGTACGTAATACACGGTATACACGATAGAGATATGGAACGTGCGTTCTACACGATATGCACGACTCGCAAGAAGATTCCGAGTGTGAGAAAATTCACCTTAACATTTCTTCCACTATCAGAATCAAAATTGTGTGTAATCGAAGCAGTAATTAATACGACTAAAAATGTTGCTGTATCGTCGTCAAGACGTCGAGTCCGACCAAATACTGTTGCATTATATAAGTCGAGTAACGTACTTGCGACTGAACGTTTAGCCGATATTTATCAGTATTTGTCAAGTATTGTTACAGGGTGGCCGAAGGCCGCTTATTTGGACTATAATTATCAAAGCCTGGCCTTTAACCGACTAGTTTTACTCACTAGAAGTATACTGTAGGCCTTCATTAGGCGTGTCTGTAGGAAGGAAAAGGGAAGTAACCGTTGGCAATACTGATCATCGGTATCTTTCCGGCGGCACGAAATACCTTTCAAGCCTTTGTTGATCCAGATTTTTATGAAAACACAGAAAGATGGATTTTCGATTTATTTTAAGGTTTTTCAATTTATTTAAGTACTCGTTACTATAAACGAGGAATTAACGTGGTTATACAATGCACCCCGATGACAGAAATCTTATGTAAGTATCCTGTCATTCTCGATTCCATTTGTTCGACCCCATTTGTTAGCCAAATTTTGGAATGACCCTGAACACATTTTACACTGTGACTTTTTTGTCAGTGGCTCAATTGCTCTTGTAATAGCCTTGTTTATGAGATTATGCACCCACGACCCCCGCCAACCAGATGGGCTAGATTTTTACTTTCGTGTTGTCGAAACCCCCGCCTTTCCTGTTCCATGGGCCGGCCAAGTGGAACAGCTAATGGTAAAATTACCATAAACCCTCTGGTAATTCCTCGGCCTCTGGCAACTAAATATTGTCCCCGTGGTATTGGTTTGGAGAAAAAATTCCAAACATTTTCCCGGCATTGCGGAGAAAGGCTGGCTCATAAAATTGAAGGTCAAAATTTAAAACATAACTGTTTCCCCTGGCTATTCCACAGCCCATCCACAGGGGTGGGGTTGTGGATGCAACTTACTGGTGCGTCATTATTACATTGTGTTACTTAGTTGGAGAAGCTTACCGAAGGGCCAGCGCTAAGCTTAGTGTATCATGTCCCTTTGGTAGTTTGTGTAATTTCTGACAAGTAATAATTTTAATACAGTACATCAATGCATAGCTACTAGAGCCCTTTCCATTTTAAAGCAATGCGTTATCAATTGCTTTTTGGTAGTGCTTTACCATGTATATATAGAACAACATGCAACCAGCGAGCATACCATTTATCCCCACTGCTAGCAGTGCTAGGCAAGCGCTACAAAGTGCTTTTGTATGAAACGGGCGCCTTGCTAGAACTTAAAAAATTAACCGCTACGTAACAATCTGCTAGCCACGAGCGCTCACCGAAATAATATATTTGTTCCATTTTGTCTGATATGTAGCGCTTATTTTAAGAAAGCTGATTCGAAGTCTAGCGCTCAAAAGAGGACCAGTCTTCGCGAAAGTCTCCGGACCGCCGGTGATGACCGGTGAAAATCAGTTCGGTCCGACAAAAATTATAGCTCGCCGGTCCGAATGTCAGTCAAAATTTTCGTATCGTCTGGTATGAAATTTGTCAGTACGAAGCATTATTTCCAGTTATTTCACGATGCGCATGTGCAGGTTGCTTGTTTAAAGGACGTCAAGAGAACTAATTTGCAAAAAGACGCTGATTTGACGAATACTTATACTGTACTCTATCTTTAGTATGTTATTTTCCGAAACACATTTTGTGAATACAAATCTCAACAAAAAAAGATTTTGAGAAACAAGTTACAGAAATTTGGAAAATCCTGTTGCTAAAAATAGTACGATTGAGACCGCCCGAGGATTTACCTAGACTGGTTTTCTGACGAACAGTTGTGCTCAGCGCTAAGTGACCGAAAACTGATAGACAGTCACACAGTCCACGTGTCACACTATTTGGTCAATAAACGGCCATGTTAAACAAACAAACAATACGATGACATCCTCACCTGTGTATGTCACAGTTTGCGAGATAATCCGTTTATAATTGCCGATGAGTGTCAATATAAACGTCTGTCTGGAAACGTGTGTATCATCAATTAAAGACATTAACTTCAGACGATTAACTTTTCAAGGACAGTCGCTAAATTTTCAATCAGTGGCGGCAATTAATTAAGTCTACAGCAGTTACTGTTAAGTGTTGTTTTATTGTTTCCAAAGTGTTGTTTTATTGTTTCTTGTCCATTTTCAATGATAAATTGTTAAAACATCTGGATTTTTAACTGTTTCCTATTTATATTGTTCGGTCCGGCCAAAATTGAATAGCTCCGGCCAAATTTATTTTATGCCAGACCGGATGTCCGGCCTTTTTTTCTCACTTTCGTGAAGACTGGAGGACTACTGTACAGCTCGGAGCTGCTCCGCAATGTTTCCCTAAAATCAAACATTTCTGTGATCATCATCAGGGTCAAAATAAAATTTCACTTTTATCGCTGTGTTGCCCGAATTTTTACCAAGGCGCAAAGCCTGTAGTGAAATAATTTCACTCCCATTATTGTCAGGCTTACTTGGGGAAATGAGTGACATTAAATCGCCACGATTACATCGCCATGTCTACTCATGTCGATTATTTACTCTATCCGCTTGGGTCAGTTGGTCAAAACCTTAAATGTGACATTGTTACGTTGTGTAGTCACTAGGTCACTTTAATCAGATGGATAATCTCTACAAAATCTAGTTCAATCTGGGGTAAAAAATTGTGTAACTTATTATATAGGTCAAAATTTCTTGTATAGACAATAGAGATAAAAAAAAATTGGTCTTATCTTGATGAAAATTCTCCAGAATGAATTATTTCATTATAATCTAGGTCAATTTCAATAAATTAGGTCATCCTGGTTAAAAAATATAGGTCACTTGATGAAAGTGTCCGAGACATTTTGGGCTTCCAGACTTACTGATAGTCGCTTACGGTCTGACAGACTTGGAGAAACTGTCAGACCGGAAGGAAATCTGTCAGACTGATTTTTTTTATGCTAAAAGGCGGACGGATACTGGAATTGTCGGATTCATCCAACAGCTATTGAGAAGTCTGGCTACCCTAAGTATCCTTTTAATATAGAAAAATATGCACTCTGACAAATGTGTCACATATGTGCGGTGAACATGTATCAAATGTGAAATGAATATACAGTGAATACAGTCTTAACACATTCATTTCATTTTAATATATTCACTTTTCGAATGCCAGTTATAGGTCTGCAACAAATAAGTGTGACGAATAGGCGGCGTACACTCGGTAAAAGATGGCTTTGAGCCTTTTTTCGTTTCATTGCGAAATCAGTTTTAGACTTGTTGTTTGACGGCCATCTGCATTTTTATGCATACTTTTTCCTCGGGGAATTATAAGGAGACTCTTCAGAAAAAGAGTACAAGAGCGAGGAGATAATTAGATTGTTTTCCTACTTTGCGACTGGCTTACAAATTGATAATTGACCCATCAAGACATGTCTTACAAAAGACATGCGGTCATGTACAAAGGAATAAAAGTGAACCATGGTTAAGAGTCATCGGACAGGCAGTCCAGACGGAAACCAAATGCACCTGATAGAGACCAAAATTGTCGGATTTGTCTGACGACTATTTTGAAGTCTAATCATGTAATGTCATTTAATTTATAGCTAATTGTCTTTAATATGTAATATTTATTAGGTATTTATTAACAAAACATATACTACTCATCCAAATGGTAAAATGTACGGAATCCGGTTAGTGCCTCGCAAGATAGGGGCCTAGCGACGGCGGTCTAGTTCGACTACCGCCAGCCTAACTTACATCTACATACCTGGTCTTCCAGGGTCACAGAAACTGGTTGCCTCAGTACGCTCCTTTTTATCATACCATGTGTCGTGTCTCAAGGTTTTTTAAATTTTATGCGACTGCGACAATCAGGCGATATAATTTCGTGTGTCGCCTAATTGTCGCTTCTTGACTCGATTCTTATCTCGTGCCTCGACCTTGGAACGCGAGGCACGAGAATCTCGCGACATGCGAAGCGAGACACGAAGCGACATTGGAGAATCTCGCGACACAGGAGGCGAGGTACGATATTCTACTGCGAAATCTCATGGTTTTTGATACTGCGTTAGAGCGAGATCTCGTGTTTGAAAATTGTGCCTCGCTTCTTGTATCGACCGATTGTCGAGCATTGCTTCATGTGTCGCGCAATTCTCGCCCTCTTAATTGATAATTCATACGGCACTAATCGGATTCGTACAAATGTGAGACAACTGGTTGAGTACCATTAATTATGGGTTCAAGTGAGTACTAAAACCCCATTTAGGCGGTGCCTTAGTTCATATTATTGAATAACTTAGGCCAAAAGATATTTGAATTAAATACCCAAATATCGATGTTGAGATAAAAAGTAAATACTGCAGTTACATGCAGTGATTAGAAATGCCTGTTGGCCGTCTTGAACGAAGTCGTGAACTTTGATGTTATAAATATTATAATTTATCATTATGCATAACACATCTACACCTCAATATTTCCATTTAATTGTACGATTCATGAAACCAGAATTAGATCATGAAAAAAGTTGAATTCTGCTTTTCAATAATAGCGGATAGCTACTAGCATAAATACCCGTACAGTACGTACACCAATTCATGAAAAGTCGGCATTTCAAAACCATGGGGATAGTTGGTCGGGAAAAAAACAACATTTAAGACATTTTCATTACATGAATTATGAATTATCGATGTGCAAAGAATTCTTTTCATGACGGTGTAAATAATTTCGGATGTCAATTTCATTACATGAATTATGAATTATCGATGTGCAAAGAATTCTTTTCATGACGGTGTAAATAATTTCGGATGTCAATTTCGGACATGATTCCGTTGCGTCACCGATACGATACTAAACTGATGAATCATTTGATTTGGCATTAGTTTAAAAGGTCCTCGTATCGTCCCATACATTTCGGTAATTTGGATTTATTATAGGACCTCCGACATGTACCCCTTCATGTCGGAAAAAATTGTGTTGTGTTTTTATAATGTACATGGACGATTCACACGATACGATGCACGATTGATCTCTCGCTATCGTGTTTCGTATACTTATACTGTACGATACACGTTTCACACGTTATACACGTTGTACACGATGTACACGATACGATGTACACGATACACACGATGGGCGATACGATACGATAGACGATGCACGTTACTAAAATCACACGATACACGCACGCATACGATACGCACGTTACACGATTGATACACGCACGATACACGCAAATTTTGACAACTCGGACGTTCCGACTACTGTATATATATATATTTATGAGCCGTTCTCCAGGAAAACCGGGCTTAATGACATTGTATTGTATTGCCAAATGATTGTATGACGCGTACAGTATGTGTGTTGTGGTGTCTGTGCTTGTCACTCTCGCTTTCAGCCTCATCATTGGATAGCAGCTTGCTGTGAAAAGGAAGCCGAGTGCGTAAGTCTTCCCTGCCAATTATAGCCTATCATACAATAAGACCTATGTGCCCCAGAAATGGGATCCTCCTAGGGGTGGTAGACGGTTAACTGGGCACCTTGCGGCCCCAGGCAGAAGCACAAGGTCTCGGAGGAGTCTAGGCCCCTAGATGCATGGCATAACAGGGCCCACAGGCGTGTGGATATACTGTTGCCTTCAAACCTAGTCCCCAGTTATGGGTTAAATAGCTTCACTGCCTTGTGGATGGCTCGGGAGAGTCAAAGGCTATGGGAGAAAACCCAGACAGAAAATCCGGGTAGATGGAACTCGTTAATAGTGGTATCTATAATCATCTACGGGAAGGAAACCCAGAGAGAAAACCCGGCCCACCAGAGTGGAGGTTAGGCGTGGTGTTAACAAATTCACCCTTTAAAAAAGAACCTTGTTACGGAAACTGCAAATCAGGAACAAACTCAACAACCGGACAATAGTGGTGATCTCCAGACTCAAAATGGGCAAATGACTGCTGAAAGCACGACTAGACCATCACTATTGCATCCAAAGCAATCTTGTTACATTGGAGCATGGAACGTGCGGACGATGTACGAGGTGGGAAAAACAGCGCAAGTAGAAAGAGAGATGGCTAAATACAAGATCGAAATTTTAGGAATAAGTGAAAGTAGATGGACAGGAAATGGATCTCTTACAACAACATCAAACAATACAATAATATACTCTGGTAGAGAAGACAACCAACATAGAGAAGGCGTAGCCATCATCATGACATCAACAGCAAAGAAAAGTTTAATAGAATGGAAACCAATCAATCAAAGACTAATAACAGCTAGGTTCAATGGAAAATTTACAAAAACAACTATTATACAATGTAATGCGCCAACAAAGACCAGAAAGATATATTTTACCAACAACTACAAAAAGCCATTGATGAAATACCAACACACGATCTTTTACTGATAATTGGAGACATTAATGCGAAGGTTGGACATTCAAATGAAGGAAGAGAACGATGTATGGGAACTCACGGATGTGGTGAAATGAATGAGAACGGTGAAAGACTAGCCGACATATGTGGAATAAATAACCTTGTGATTGGTGGTACCATCTTCCCACACAAAGATATACACAAGAAAACATGGGAGTCACCAAATGGAAGAGACTGCAACCAAATATACCACATTATCATCAATGGTCGATGGAGACACTCCTTAGAAGACGTAGTGGTTCGACGAGGAGCGGATGTTGGTAGTGACCACCACCTACTTCTATCCAAGATTAAACTTCATCCAAGAAAAGCTCCATCCATATCAGAACCAACTCAACCAAGATATCATACAGCCAAGCTTAAAGATCTCGTTAGTACTAAGAAATAGATTCCAAGTGATTGGTGATACTGGAGATGGATTAGAGCCAGATGTGGAAACCACATGGACAAATATAAAAGACAATTACACCTATGCCTGCAAAACAGTACTTGGTACAAAGAAGAAAAGTGATAAGAAATGGATAAAAACTGATACTTGGAACCTTATAGACAAAAGAAGAACCTTGAAAGAAAGAAAACAAAATGCAAGATCTGAGAGACTAACACAGCAATACAGCAAAGAATACTCCGATATCAACAAAGAAACAAAACGAAAACTTCGAAAAGACAAAAGAGACTACTACGACAGCAAAGCTAACGAGGCGGAAACAGCAGCCAACAGAGGAGCCATGGGTAAAGTACACAGAATTACAAGAGAATTGACAGGAAAATTTGATTCTGGTACTGGATCAGTGAAGAATAAAGCAGGAGACAAGATTACTGTAGAATTTGAACAACTTAAACGATGGGCTGAACACTTTAATGAAGTATTGAAAAGACCAGACCCTGTAGAAACAGCCACCATAGATGAACCTTTTGGAGAACCATTCGACATAGATTTAGATCCACCATCCAAAGACGAAATAACAAAAGCCATTAACCAACTAAAAAATAATAAATCACCAGGAATTGACAACATTGAAAGTGAAATGCTTAAAGCAGACACGAAACTTGCCTCTGAACAACTCCACAAACTTATCACACAGATATGGACATTAGAAACCCTCCCAATTGATTGGTGTAAAGGCCTTATTGTAAAACTTCCAAAAAAGGGCGACAAGATGGACTGCTCAAACTGGCGTGGAATTACACTACTGTCCATACCAAGCAAAGTTTTCTGCAAAATCATCTGCATGAGACTCAGCAGCTCAATTGATGGAACCTTAAGGAAAGAACAAGCAGGATTCAGACCTGGCACTGGATGCACAGACCATATATTTACCTTAAGAAACATCATGGAACAGTGCATATAATGGAATAGCAAAGTCCACATCAACTACATCGATTTCGAAAAAGCGTTCGATATCATTCACAGAGAAAGTCTTTGGAAAATCCTTAAAGCATATGGGTGCCCAGAAAAAATTATCTACATAATAAAGAGCTTTTATGAAAACTTCACCTGCAGCGTCATCCACAACAACAAACTTAGCAACTGGTTCAACATCTCCAGTGGGGTACGACAAGGATGCATCATGTCACCAATGCTTTTCCTTGTTGCCATTGACTGGGTGATGAGGAATGCTGTCGGAAACAAGAATAGAGGAATCAGATGGACTCTGACATCAATATTGGAAGATCTGGAGTTTGCAGACGACATTGTCCTTCTTTTAAGCAATGCTGAACACCTACAAAAGAAAACTGACGATCTGGCAAAATACGCTCACCAAGTAGGACTTAATATCAGCAAGAAAAAGTCAAAGACAATGCAACTTACCAACACTCCATCAATAATAACCTTAGACAACAAACCAATAGAAGAAGTAGACAATTTTACATATTTGGCAGCATCCTCAGCAAAAACAACGCAACAGAAAAAGACATAAAAAATAGACTCCAAAAAGCAAGAACATCATTCCACCTGCTAAACAAGATATGGCGATCCAGCAACATCAGTGAAAAAACAAAAATTAAACTCTACCAGAGCAACGTCCTCTCCGTGTTGATGTATGGGGCAGAATGTTGGAGGGTAAAACAAAAAGACAGTCAAAAACTATCAGGATTCCACTCAAAATGCCTCCGCAAAATCTGTAAAATCTACTGGCCAACAATAATTTCCAACACCGACTTATACAAAAGAACTGGACAAACAAACATAATAACACAAATAAAACGAAGAAGATTCCGTTGGCTAGGACATGCAATAAGGAAAGACATAAATAACATCACCAAGACAGCTCTAAAATGGACCCCATCAGACGGAAAAAGACACCGAGGAAGACCAAAAGAAACATGGAGAAGGACAATTAACAATGAAATAACGACGATGGGAAAGACACTTGGAGAAATAGAGAAGATTGCGAAAGACAGACAGAAATGGAGAGACCTGGTTGCAGCCTTATGTGCCAGTGGGCACGAAGAGGATAGGTAGTAGGTATTGTAATTATGCAATAAGATTTAGAAGAACGTTTAAAATAAGAAAAAACTCGTGTCCTTTGATTTCATATTTAAGCGATTGGATAGTAAAGTACAATCCATTAGCTTCAAGTTTTCATTAAAATTGTGTTAAAATAACTTCTTTCGTTGCTATGGCGATCGTTTTCTAAAAAGTACTCAAATCAAAGAAAACAAGGGTTAAGTGGCTAAAAACCCTTGCAATTTTCTCTGTAAGTAAACACTCACAAATTGGAAACGTTTTATTAAAACAAGAATATGATTCTATAATGTGCCACAATTTTAAAACGTTACGTCAAAAATTTATGAGATACTGGATCTTTGAAATGCCGATTGACGTTACGTCAAATGGTAAGGAATGACGTTCGTGATGTCATTCAAAAAGTAGGCGGTAGTGGCTGGTTTAAAAAGTCTTTAACTTTGTAAGTGTATGGAATAATTTGTTCAAATGTTTAGAATCTGTTAACAAGAGTCTCTTCTTCCTAGCCATATATTCATCAATATTTTCACAATTTTGTCACTAAGCCCTGCAGAACGGCTCATCTATATATTACATTAAAATGTAAGAAACATATGTTAAAGCAACAGTCAACTGTTTTATAAAATAGCTGAGTAGTATTCAAAAATTTGTGGCCATATCTACAATGTTTACAATTCCTAACTGCCTTCTTTCACATCATTACACATGACAGCTTACACTTAGTCAACTCCTTTAATCCCTACAAAATGATCCGAAAAATAATAAATTACATTGCTGGCTGTCAATGCATCAAGCACCATGTAAACATAAAATGGTTTGATCTCGGATCAAATCTACCTTACTACTTTTCAAAGAATAACTTAATTGTCCGAACTTTATGCATTCCGAAATTGACACAAGTTAAAAAATACAGATGTAAGTTAAGTGGAATGTTCAGACATTTTTTTTAACAAATGTAACAATTTTTAACGAAATCATTTCACGGCAAAAACATTGCACCATACTTAAAACTCATCTTCCACGCCGGAAAATTTGCACGAGAAATCCGTACATGGAGGATTGAGTTTGACAGCTCAGTTATCCTAGTTTTTGCGCAATTAGAGACTTTAACCAAATATCATAGAAATCGCATGTCATGATCAAAGAGACAAAGTTATTCTTACCCCGTAAACAGCATAAATTGCAATATAAACAGTATTCCAAGCTAATATTTAGCTAAAGTTTAGTTTGTCAGGTGACCTAACAACACCTCGCTGGATATTCTTACGCAAACACATGTCGACAAAATTAACAAAATAGGGAAAATATACGTTTTCAACAGATAAATTACAGGAATTCTGAATCCAAATTGCTCAATGATATTCCTTGTCGTAATAAACATAAAATATTGGCAGAAACACTCGATGTGTTAATAAGTAAAACATCGCACTACATTTCGCGCATGAATATAATTTAGGCAATTATGACAACATCCGGCAAATTTGTAAACAAATTGAAGTTAGCTAGAATAAAAGTTATGATCGTTGCTTATATATTTATAATCGGTTGTGACAGCTGTGTATTTCAAGAGTCATGAAGGTACTCTTTTGATTTGATACTCGATTTTATCATTTGCTACGTTAAAAATGCTTTTATATTGCGTTTAATTCTGAGACATGTGAGAAACCAAAATGGTGACCTCCTTGTCGAAAATTGAGCAAATTTCACTGAGCTTTTCTGGTAAATAAAACACAAATTAGGTGATTGGAGCCTGGTTTGCCCTTCATTGTATCAAGTATTAAGTATAACCAGTGAGTTTCTTCGACATGAAGCATTAATGACAACGTTCCACATTTTGAAAAAAATGTTGTTTTTTTTTCAGGTGAAAATCACATTTATTTTTGTGCTAGCATTTGAACTATGCGAATGTATGCCAAAATTAGCACCATGCTTAGATGCTATGCTTGTTTTCTTTAATAATTGATAAAATCAGATGGCATAAACTGTTTTAAACAGCTTTTTTCAAGTATACTTATGGTACAGAACTATTGGCACACATTTCTTCAAGGCCAAACATTCAGTGATTTGGTACGTACATAAAGTTAACGGTTTGTGCATGTTAAAATCATCAGTCATGATAAACAATTAACATATACACGATTTAGTATGTTAATACCACATGGTTTGTGATGTAGTATTTGTCCATGAATGCAAGAACTAAAATTTCACAACTACATAAGAAAAGTCGGATATATAAGTCAGAATTCATATTAACAAGCCGCGGTAAGAAAACATAAATACATTACAAAAATAAATGTAAGACGCAATGCACACATATGACCTCACGAGAAAATATACTCAGCAAAAGCAACTTTTCTAAGTCCACACTTATTGTTTTGAAGATAACTTTGTCAAACGTGTATGTAGCCCAATGAAATTTGAATATAACTTTCTTGTGTTCTAGGTTTGCTGACTTGTAAATCAAAAAGTTGAGTTTGATTGAAATTCATTGAATGGACACATGCATAACATAAGACCGCAAGAAAGTTAAAGTCGCAAATAAATATTTTAATATATTTGATGACCATCATTTAGTCTTGTGTTTCTATTGAGTGTAGAAAACAAGAATGGGAAGCATTTCTGAATGAAGAGGCTCATTGCATTTGACCGTCTGAACTCAAAGTTGCCATGTGTCGTCGGCGAAGTTGGAATTTACATCATGACGTCACAATAAATGCTAAATGCTCTTGTAATCAAGATAACATAACACGCAAACTATAAGTTTTCCTTGAATTAAACACTGAAATAGACTCGAATACGTTGAAAAGATAGCAGACGTGGATGTTAAGGTAATTAGTCATGATTGTAGACACTAAATGCTACTCTGCACCGTACTGACGTCATTTAATTTTTTTTACATCATCTGACGCATAATTGTGTTATCTAAATTATTTTTATAAACTGTTTTTCATACGTGGTGAATCATTGGTCATAAAATTAAGGCATTTGGAACCCATTTAAGGAATATGTAAACGCGTGGCGTCAAACAATCAAGAAAAGTACGTCAATCTGGTGACGAACAAACCACGTAACATACGACCAGTTCGATACGCGAATCCTTATGATTTTGTTGTGCAAACTTCACGTGAGAAATTTTGTCACTTCATTGAATATAATAAACAAATTAAGGATAAATGAAAATGAGGACTTAGAAAAGTTGTTAAGTATAAAATACACAAGTGACAAGTCCCGGTTATCAAAGGTAATTGACCTAAAGTATCATAAAGATATGACACAATCGCGACACACAGTGTCCAAAAGCGGGTTTGACAATGGGCCAAAAGCTTGAATGCCTAGGTTTTGATATCTGAATTAAAAGAAAGCTGACCTATAAACTCGTAAATATTTGGTTCGGCTACATATCTTAACGCGATTCCGGGACTTTCTTGTTGAGAATGAACACAGTAACAAAGTTGAACTCTTTCGCACACAAATATAGAGTGACAATGATATTATTCATACTCGGCATGAGCGTTGATATCTTATTTAAATAGGTCAAGACTAAAACAATTAAAATTAATTTTAATGTTTTGTTTGAACGACTTTTCTATTACGTCCCATTCGACGTGGTATTTCCATAATGTATACTATTATAATATAAGTAACAGCATACAATAAAACAGAATATGCCATACCTGAATATTTCCCACAATTTGACAATCAACCTTATACGCTGTCCTCTAATACCAGTATGTCGCCTTGTCTCGATTCACAACCGATTGAATCACATCAACATGTACCTTATGATATCTAACCATCCTGTACTCATATTACAGCTTAAGGTGTTTCACCGGTGTTGGATGTTTCTGTACAATGTATTTAAAACCTGTTATATTTATAAAGAACACATTAACGACAATCATTCTGGAAAATTTCAACAGTTTTGCTCGACTAGTTTTTAAGATATTTTTGGATTTTGGGGACAACCCCTAAAAACTGATAATTGTAATTTGTCGAAAAAGTTTTTCTTTAATCCTCATAAAATTTGGTATACATGCAATTTAGTATATAAGAAATCAAACAGTAAATTTTATAATATACTGTGCAAGTTATTTGTTTTTTAAACAATATTTTAAAATGTGTAATTTTTCGTTTCTGACTTTAACGTGAAAAATCGTTGAACAACATGCTGTTTACATGAATGCAACAAGTAGAGTGACAAATATTGAAGTTTCATGCAAAATTTCATGACAATTACACGGCTAGTTTATTTTGATTGCACTTTTATTGATTTCAGAAATGCTTAAAACAGGGGAGGTTACAAATTTAATCAACGTTTTGCATCCGTTGTATTCAAATTTCACGATCAGTATATTTTTAAAAACATAGTGAATTATTCAAGGTGCTTACATTTTTAATTTGGGTTCTTTGCCATGTATTAATTTTCTATTCTTCAGGAGTAAATACAAAAGAACCGTCCTCGGAAGTATTTGGGATACTGTTAAAATATTGAATATTTTTTATATGGGCGCATAGAACTACGTTTTAAATACGTTGTAACCAATTTGCTAGAAATGTGTTTAATATCATTTGGAATAAATCATCCGTATGGATGGAGCTAAGGGTGTTTCTGTATTTTCATTAAAAGTATAAAATCGTATTTACTATTCATTACAATCGCGATTATAAGACATGGGAAGATGCTGAAAAATCAATATTAAGGATTTTGTATTATTTGATCTCGGTTGTCAGACGCTCACAATACACCTAAGTGACAAACACATTTAAGTCTATCATACAGGGTGTTATAAAAGTTCGTAGACATTTTTATTTTATCGATTATTTTATTTTCAACTAACATTTTCACATTTTCTGACACATTAGTAACAACAATGACCGCATTTGTTTTTTTATCGTATTCAAGTTGATCTGGCATGTGATATATAAGATATGTAAGAGTTTAATAGACTTGCGTGTCGACGCAAAATTCGGAAGACGTAAAAATGACGTCACAGCTTAAGTTACTCGATCTTTGCAAATGTGTGAGTCCTGTATACCCAAGAGGTATTGAATTTTATTTAGATTGAGTGTGTTGGCTGGTCTTTCTTCTTTGTGTATAATGTGGTAAATATTATCACGAATGTATTATCGTGTCATGACAGGGGTACGCGACAGGCAACATCATGCACAAAATCAGTCCAAATTTTGTACTGGATGAGACGTATGTTTGTAATCTCACCATGGTTCTTCTGGCTAGGAAACATTTAGCGGTATTTCATAAGTATTAGTCCGCACTCCGTCAGATGTAACTATTGTACCAACAGAAATGATATTGAGCTTTTTGAGACCATATTTGTCAATTGCTCTCAAAACCAACGTTTTGCACTCTCAATGCCGTTGATTACTTACGGTACGCTATCTTCCGAGATCCCCATACAAAATCATTTTGTTTGTTTGGCTCATGGTACAAATATTTATTACACTTACACTGTACCTTAAAAGACGAATTTTGTCCAGTCATTTGCAGAAAGGTTCTTATATTTCCGAACATAAGCCATTTTGTTCTTATTATATCTCACAGTCAGATACGGGTAGTGGGGTATTTAAGAAAAGACAATTTCTGAATATTTGTGCAAGTAACTCCGTACCATAACAATACTTAATTTGTTGCCAGCATTTTTCGGTGCTTTTACAACACTTCTGATATATTTACATCGCTAATATTTCATATTGTTAGTTATTTTATACCCATTTGCTCAGACCCCGTTAGGACGTCCAAGAGTGCGTACCCCCGAAGCGCTACATTCTTTCCTATATTTAGCCTTTCACTTAACAATCAACCCCAATAATAATGTAGGGGTTACGCATTCTTTTTCGTGCTATTACACCTACAGAGTCCCGAGGGACGGTTGGTGCCCAAGCCCGTCACCAACATTTCCGAGGGACTCTGCAGATGTAATAGCAAGAAAAAACATGCGTAAACGCTATTATAGCATAAAAACAACACTTTTAAAATAGTATGTTTTTTCAAAATTATGAAATTTTGGCGGGACATTTTGAACGACGTCGGGAAAACAAACGCGACGTCGCATAGCAAACGTTACGTCACATACAAGTTTTTGCTATGAGCGTACTTCCGGTATCGACAAATACCAAAAAACAGTGACATTGGGGGTTTGTTTACGTTTGTTATTTTACTATTATAGAAAATTGATTAGAAGTTACAATTAGAATGTATATTTCATTTCATATAACGCTGTAAATCATTTATTTGCGTCGGCTGGGTCCTGAAATGAGCATACTTAAAACTGAACACCAACAGCGCGTGCGCGCAAGAATCATTACAATAACGTACCTTTTTTCCTCGTTTAAGTATGAGCAAAATCGCCATTTTTATGCTATAATATAGAATGCTGGATAATTATTTTATTAAATAACCAGCAACACAGTATAAAACAACGTTAAGCCCTTGTGGAGACTTTGGTTGCCGGTCACTTTAATTTGCGTAACCATAGTACTAATGATTTCTCATTTATGCCAATTGAAGTAGTTAATAATCAAATTGACCGATTGTGTAAAGAGACATTTAGGATTCATAAATTACAAACACTACATCCATACGGACTGAATTCGAAAGCATTGTTTAATGTATAATCAGTGATTTTGTTGTTCAATACCATACGTTTATTCCTATTAATGTTTTTTTAAACATATACTTCTATAGGAATTAATGTATTTTAATCCGTATATTATTGAACGCGAACTTAATTGATTTGTTACATTGTATGTTTTTTCCGCAATTGTGCGACGTCATGCTACGTTAACGTCATGATGTCACATCCGTTGTTTTGTTATTGCTATTCTGAAGAAGGCTTCGGCCGAAACGTAAATTTAATACAATACTTACAATAAAGATCTACGTGTTGTTGTTGAATTGCTAATTATTATTGTTGATTGTTAAGAACATTCACCGGCCATATATATGTTGTGTTTACGGGTCAGAGGTCACCTGCAGATACAGACCACTCAGAGGCAATTTTCCAACTTCCGCCTGCGCATGCATGCACATGTAGACTTCCTCTTTGCAACTTGGAACATATCTAGAAAGACGTACAAAATCACCTCTTTTGTCTAGGTATGTCCTATTTACCACATATGGTGGCTCAAATGTAGTAATTTATTAATACTACAAATGTGTAAATACCCTTCGTGGAAGTGTTTATATATTCTGTATGTCTGCGTAATGGGGTTGCCTTCAAAGTAACGACCTACCTGAATGTAGAGATACATTCTAGTATCTAGTTGGTGTCGCTTTATACGTTGCAATCATGGGCTGATGAAGATGCTTATTCCGTTGTATTTGTCTGTTACGTGTCCAAAGTATTACATTAGAATATGGATAACACTTCTCTATATTAAGGAAACTAACGTTGGTAAAATTATGACAATGAACTCAAACTTTAATGATTTATGTACATCGTTATTATCCACATGTTGTGAAAGAAAACGAACATCGTTATATATATATATTACAGTAATTGTTTGTATTAAAGTACATGCGATAAAACAAACTGAATATGTATTGTACAAAACTGTATATACATTATATTAGCTAGTCGCTTTCGATGTGACAAGCTGGGGGGTTAAAGATGCTTATTTCTCCGTTGTTTTTGTGTGCTGTATATACACTGACATCAATTGTACAATACATTGTTATAACATACCTCGTGTAAACATGATGCACAAGTCGTACACTCAGAAAACAAACCCTGGTCAATATATGTCAGATGAACTCCAAAACTTCGATTATACATGTACATCTTTATTATCCACATCTTGTGAAAGATAACGAAACTGGTTACATTCATTGTTTGTATTAAAGTGCATGCTATAAAACTAATGAATATGCATTAAACATGGTATATACATAATTTAGTCATACGAATATATATCACATCAAGTTGGGAAAATATAGCTAGCACAATCAATAACATATGCATACATATAACGTAAAAGTAATATGATATACACATTTTGTAGACAGACATATCGATGGCTTAGAACAAGAAGGTCGTAACTACAAAATCGATATTTTGAGAAAACACGGAAAACTGTCTGACATTTACTCTTTACTTATGGTAAAACAAACTTTTACAACTTTGGTCAACATGACAAGTTCAGATTTTTATGAAAATGGGCTCATAAGAAGCGCCTTGTGATGCTTATTCTAAATATGTATGAATCTTGAAAGGTCGTAAGTGGCACTTACGACCTTCTAATTCTAAGCCATCGATATACAAATGTATGTGTCAGTGTTGCACAGAGAGCTGGTTGGTTATCTAACTGCTTTGTATTTTGTTTTTGGAGAATGTGACTTTGTTCCTGTGTTAACCTATAATCCAACAGTCTGTCTAAGATGGGGCTATCTTTGTCATTCGCCATCGCATAGACACATATGCAAGAGTAAGGCATACACTACCGAAACGACATCATTCCCTAGCCGCACACGCGATAGTCAATCATGAACTGTTGAAACGACAGCATTGCCTAGCCGCACACGCAAGAGTCAATCATGAACTGTAGAAACGACAGCATTGCCTAGCCACACACGCAAGAGTCAATCTTAAACTATAGAAACGACGTCATTGCATAGGCACACATACAAGAGTCAATCATAAACTATATAAATAGGTCATTGCCTATCATCACACGCAAGAGTCAATCATTTACAACAAAAAAACGACAGCATTGCCTAGCCGCACACACAAGAGTCAATCAAAAACTACAAAAACGACAACATTGCCTAGCCGCAAACGCAAGAGTCAAGCATTAAACAAACCATCCACATCACCAGTAATAGATGATTCAGGCATATAAATAGCTCACTGTGTACTTTGGATTTCGTGTAAAAATAAACATTTATAATCAATGACGTATACATGTACACTGAAGTGTAAAATGTGGTTACCTTTTTACAGCCGTCATATCAAAAGTAAAACGTGTTTAAGCAATAAGTAAACACTGTAGCATACAGACAATCAAAATCCCCATAGAAATGGCAACGTCGTCAACACGTATCACTCAACAATTAAAACGAAACGAAATACAATTCAAGACATTAAGGCAGTGGGCCCCTAATACACAAAATTTTAATATTGATCAATTTGCTATTTTTTATTGCTAAAAATACTTAGGAAGCATAATGTGAAATATAAAAAAATTCTAACCACAGGTTTTGAAAAAAATATTTTTTTGGTCTGATCACCTCCCATATTGCAATTTGTATGAAGAAATGGAGGACCATTCTGACAAAAAAGACAATAAAATCATCCAATTTTATTTCAATTTTCAAACAAATTAACTTTACATGTGCCTAATAGTCATATACAATGAAAACTATATCAATTACAAGTAAGATATAAGATATAAGATAGCTATGTACATGTATATTACTAGCATAGTTGTAAAACGTCGAGATTAGTTTTTTAGGTTAGAAACCACCAAATAGATTTGCTCTATAGCTCAATGTAAATTGGCCACAGTAGGCCCCAATTTTCAACTTTTTTTAGTCTATGGCCACCTGGACCACATATATCATTGCAAAGAGGGGCAGTTAAGCTTCAAAATAATGCAATAAAAAAGGGGGGTCATGTATCTTCTAAGAAAGTTTTTGACCTTCAAACACGATCTATCCGTTTTTACGCATGTCCCGATTCATAAGTTCTGGGTTTTACACTAGTCTACTTTCACTTTGGTATTAAGAACAAAATAGCGGAATAATACAAATATTACAGTTTTACTACACCACATGCATATTTACCAACCATTTAAACTCAATTTCATCATTCAACTCCACATTAGTCAAGAGATATCTCCATTTACAGGCAAACCAAAGTTTTTTAAAGGACTACTTGAGTGTATCACCACTTGGTCCGCGGAGTCATTTAGTGGTTCTTTACCTTTAGTCTACAAAACATATGATTTCTAAAATCCTAAAATAAATCAAATAAATGAACAAATAGCTCTTTAAATCACCCCAAAATTTTCATCAGACCATAATGCATATATTTACGCCAAATGAAATATAGGTTCACCATCAAATTATATAGATATAACATTTTGTTTGACCCCCACCCCCACTTATGATGCTGGTCAAAAAGCATGGGAAATGGTAACCTGATGATTTTTCAAAAAGGTGTTACTATTTCATTTGAAAATGTCCATTTGTATAAGTTATATATACATACATTTTCATCATATGATTTTCCAAAGGTCTTAAATCAAATTATGCAATGGTTGCCATGGCAACCAATTCTTAATGCGAAAATTGCAAATTTTTGCTAAAAAGTCTTAATTTGACCCTTTATTTCACTTAAAATTAATGAGAGATAGTTCATGATATGCACTTGAACCAATTCATAGTAAGGAAATATAAACTTAATGAAAATATGTATGTTCTTAACAAACTTAGAGCTGCAAATGCTACCTGGGGTGCAACAAATACTGTCGCATAAATTGAAGTTGCATCATAAAAAGCACAAAGGAAATTACAAAAAAGCAGTGTTGGGCTCTGTTCTGCAGTTCTCTTTATTCAACATAGGTAAGTAACAAATAATTGAATGATTTAATTGTATGAAAAGTCATTATTAGGCTCAGCTGTGGCATAGTTCTAGATTTGACCCCCAAGTTATGTACATTTTTGGTATTTTGACTCACAAAATGTCGTTTCAGGCATACACTAGGAAATTGTCATGGTTAAGTGAAAAGCATTATATACGAGAGGTGCCCCACTTATATTTGAACAGTGTTGAACATGACATATTTTCATGGAAATATGATATAAATCAAATATTTCTTCTGTACTGTGTAAACGAATGTGTTAGGTAACATTTACACTAACTGGTTCGTTTGTTTGATAAATAGAATGCACCAAAAACAACACTTTTGTAGAGGGTATGGTGTTTTGCGTTTTGAAGGTCAGCCACTGCCATAAAAGCCCTTAAAAGTTGTTGGTTGAGCATGGATATTCCATTTTTGTGAAGAAAATATGCAATTTTTGTCACAGGAAGGATGTTTTGCGCTTTGTTGTTGATTTTTACGAAATTACGCAAAATATTAAAAACTGACAAAAAGTGATGATACTTACCAAAATCTTAAACGTTGGTTATTTGATAAGTAAGGCATATCCAAAAACCAAAATAGGGACTTCAGCGACGTTAAGAGTACCCATTGGAACTTTCGATTTGTTCATTTAGAGAATTATACATGCCGGACTCGGGATAAAATCTGTGTTTACATGCTCAATACCACAAAAACAACATAAGGGAGACACATGTCTTTAACGCTGTGTATGCTTCAACGGAACCGTAAATGCCACAACTTTGTCACCTCTGTAGAGGCAATGCTTTATCGTTGAGAAATATACCATGAACGGACAGCCTACTATATGATAAATGTAGATAAGGCTACCCATAAGTTGACATTCGTTAAGCTTCACATGTTTCCGAACGTTTGCATGACGTATGCTGTTGTTTACTATGCTGGCTTAATGGAACACATATGTTTTACTAAAAAGTCAAAGGTGAATGTACATTGCTGTGTTCATTAGGTTCCAAACCATATTTGGTCAAAATGTTTGCAAAACAACTTTCCTGGAGACCATATGGGTACCATGGTGTTTTGTCAACACGGAGCTTCAAGTCCCTCCACAAAAACACCATTCTGTACCTTAAGAAAACACATTTGAAGTATATTACGCAATATTAGTAAAGGCCAAAGTCTAATGAACATATACCCACAAACCCTTTAGTCTATGGAATATTGCTGCGTTTATTACAGGCGGGAAATGCAAACAGCATCGATCGGATTATTCGGTCTTCAAAAAGCCAAACACCATATCCCCTACAAAATTGTAGATTTGAGTGCGAACTAAGAAATAAAGTAATAATCAATAGTTGTATGTGTTTAATAACACGTTATTTTGCACGATGATATAGAAATAGTTTGATTATATATAATAAGCATCGAACTATTTGATATTCAATACTGTTCAAATATAAGTGGGGCACCTCTCGTATAACATGTTCAGATATGTAATGGGGTATTTTTTATTTTATGTTGCTTGAAATATCAATGGTCCCACAACCCCCCCCCCATATCCAGGTAATGAATATTGCCATTAGCCCTACTTTTACAATCTATTTGCCTGGGATTTTCTTTGAAAAACTGGGTATTTGTCTTCTAACATAATGGAGTTTCGTTACTTCTCTGCTAACTAAAATTTCTCATACCAGACTTCACACTATTTAAATTGAGGTTATTGTTTACAGCATTGGCAGTAAAATTACATGACACAAGTTCCGAATTCGGACATAATACAACAAGCTGTTTCAGAAAATCAATGTCTGCCTTGGCATTATGCACAATGTTAATATTGCCTAGGTTAAGGTTTACTTCATGTTTTGTGACTGTCATGGTTTTAAAAACAACACTAAGACTGTCTGTTCCACCGTGCACACACAAAAAGAAGGAATCCCGTTTTTTCCTTGTCTGTCAAAATAACTGGGAAGTCAGTTTTGTGTATGAGTAATTATAAACACATCGAATCCAAGCTGCATAATTCTTTTATGTGAAGACTTTCAATCCTAGCATAACTTGTGTGTTTCAGAAATACACAGAAGCTGTCTTAAGGTTTTACTTCCGGCGCACCGCAGCATTTTTTCCGTCAGGCGTCACTGTATCACAAGCTGTAAATTATGAATATGGAAGAGTTCAGTTTATATGCATAACGATACATGTATATTTATAAATTAGTAGATATATCAGGAAGTATAACGTCGTGACACAATTGAACGTCATAATGACGTTTTAAAGTGGCGATTGGTATTATTAATAAGGGAAAGAACTAAAGGACGTCCCATCCTCTGAAAAGTGTTGGGATGGTGTCCCTTAGACAATTAGATATTATCCCAGGTCATGACGTCATACATGACGCAATATATATTAAAACAATAATCTTGAATGTACTTTAATTTCCATGTAAACAAACATGGAAGAAAGGTGTAAAGAACTTACACCTGATATAAAAGAAGCTGCATCTGTGATGAATGTGATGCTTCAATACATGTCTTATTATATTTTATATCACATTGGCAATGTTTACAAGTGAAGGGGCTACCTCACAAGTATGAACTAGTGTAGCAGGATGGGCAATACAATTAAGAGGCTGCCCTGTAGTGGTAGTCATTGAAGCATTCCAAGACGTTATTTAACTGGCGCATCGACTCCTGTGACCATAAGGCTATCAGATTACATTGTAAATGACAGTATCCAAAATGTAGGTTTCGTCCGAATTAAGATACACTTCGACTGATCAGGACTGTTATTTAAGTGTTATGCTTATTTCTATGATACTAAATATACATACGTGTACCAAGAAGGTTGTTTATATCAAAGCATGGTGTTACTTTCGCTTCCTGGAGGTTTGTTTTCCTATTGTCAACTAGACTTGCAGGTTGGCTGTCGCTCACGAGATGCGCTTTTCAGGTTTCAAATGACAATCACAACGACAATTTACGACTGAGCAGCTGTCGGTATTATTCTGGTCCATTCCAATTACTTAAGACACGTTGTACGGTAGTTTAGATGCGCAAACTTGACGAAACATCACAGATTTTTCTCGATACATCCATGTTTACATGTTGACGGAGTTCTGCAGTGTGCTATTTTTAGCATCAGTTATTCTTCCGGGAATCCCCAAAGCGGAGCTCTCAAATCGAGTTTGTTTTTTAAAATAAACGGTTGGTAATACATTAAACGAACCGATTAGTAATTAAAACTAAACTATTAAGTGAAATTCAGAGCAAAAATAAAATAATATTCTTGTTTAGAAATTAACGTAGATTACCGACATTGACCGACATTGACCGACATCGGCCGACATCAACGTAGCTCGACGCAACGTCATTATGGGTCCGCTACGTTAATAAACATGACGTGTCATTGATAGACATGACGTGACATTAAAATACATGAAGTGACATTAATAGACATGACGTGACATTAATAGACAAGACGTGACATTAATAAATATGACGTGTCATTGATAGACATGACGTGACATTACTATACATGAAGTGACATTAATAGACATGACGTGACATTGCTTTCAATGTCATCACAGTATTGATGTTGTTTATAGTCGACACATCGTTCGTGACATCAATATACATGAAATGACATTAATAGACATAACGAGACATTAATAGACGTGAAGTGACATTCGTAGACATGACGTGACATTGCCTTCAATGTCATCACATTATTGATGTTGCTTATAGTCGACACATCTTTCGTGACATTAATATTCATGAAGTGACATTAATAGCAAAACGTGACATTATTAGACATGACGTGACATTAATATACATGACGTGACATTAATTGACATGACGTGACATTAGTATACCTGACGTGACATTAGTATACCTGACGTGACATTAATATACATGAAGTGACATTAATTGTACACGAAGTGACATTGCTTTTAATGTCGTCACATTATTGATGTTGTCTATACCGTACTTTGGGCTATTTTGGACATGATTTAAGTTTAGCCTAATTCGCCACACTGCT
The DNA here is from genome assembly GCA_963678985.1 of Spisula subtruncata. Classification (NCBI taxonomy): domain Eukaryota; kingdom Metazoa; phylum Mollusca; class Bivalvia; order Venerida; family Mactridae; genus Spisula; species Spisula subtruncata. Next base: position 31,730,650 of record OY787673.1, on the reverse strand, counting down.
CAAGTGGCGAAAATATGACTGTCCAAATATAACTGGCAAAATTACCGATTTTAAGCTCCGGTGCCATTTTTTTGATGTCGTAAAATGTGGTACGTCGTGAAAATCAGTAATTTATGTCCGATTGACACAAATTGTTAAGGTGTTTAAAATCATATAACACTGTACTCCATCTTCGTATATAAGAGAGCATAAATATATTGTTTTATAAATAAATAGTTGAGTTCATGAATGGAATTTGTAGTTGAATTTATTCACCTAGGCCAACATCGAGCGAGAAAAACAAGTGCTTTTATCTTTTGAAAGCGATAGATCGAAGTCTTGTGAAGTGTAGGAAGTTACTAACATCGGATGTTTGTGAAACTTTGCTTTGCGAGATTATGCGGACTATTCTCAGTTTTATGAGCGTTAACAACGATGTTTCGACCTGTTTAATCATGGCTGTATTTATTTAAAAAAACATATTAATTCAATAAAATAAGTTTGTTTGTAACAACTATGATGGCTGTTTTAGCGTTTAGCTGTTTTAATATGCATCGTTTAGTTTCCGTGATACCGATATGTGCTTTATCAGTTTTATCAGTCTTTAACTACAACCACGCATGTAGATATAGATACATGCCACAACGTGTTATCACATGGTTGTTGAAATTTAATACACGGCATTACGTTTTATGAAACAAAATATTTATAATAATTCGTAAATTTTGACTATACGGTACTCAACGATACACAATATATCGAAAGGGAGAGAAATCTTACGACATGTAAGCACTTGTTAATAGTACAGTCACCTCCCTTTAAAACTTTTCACGTACATTCACTGAATGAAAATAATGGATGCTGTATTCGTTAATTTTTCGCCAACCTTGCTAAGTGGTGAAAATTTGACGCACCAAAATAAAACCACTACGTTTTTGAAGAAAGTGGCGAAAATATGGCCACACCAAAATTTCCCAAAGTACGGTAGTCGACACATCGTTACTTCATTGTACATAGTGTACATGTGCATTTGTGCCATATGTAGTTAAATACTCAATGTCATATTTTGTGTATTTCATTAAAACTGAAAATCACAATTAATAAAACCTGCATGTACTTTATCACCAATAAGACGAGGCCCACATGGAAAATTGGGTAACCAAATGTGGAGCCTTGTTAAAAATCAAATCTTGATTAATTTACTTACTTAATATGAACAATTCTTAAATTTTAACAATACAATGATGCTCAATAATACGTAAACAAGTTGAAGTTATAGGTGTACAAGTGTTGTATTATCAATGGTCGCGATGTACATGTCCGCTATGATAACACATACTTAGACTAACAGGAACACTGGGAGACTATCTGATATGTAACCAACTAACAAACGACATTTCTGTCTGTCGTAACACAATGATCTCGGCCAAGATATCATGTCGTTCCTGGAAACAAGTTCACCGTGACTGTTGCCACCTCTATCAAACATAACGACATTGGTAGAGTTACACCCTGCTACAAGTACGATATCATCCTCTGTGACACATACACAGACTGCTCCATACAGTCGTTGATCACGTAACTCATTGATAACATCACCATTCTTGTCGAATACGACCACCCTATCTCCCCATGCTGCAACATACACTTTGCTATCATCATTAATCACCGCTATATGTTCAGGGCTGTACTTAGGGAATAGTTTACGACCCAGAGAATCAGTTTCTATTTTCTTCACTAAACTACCTGAAAGAGAGTACACATATACAGCTTTAACTCCAGGTTTCCACAACTGATTACTACAACACGCCATACCGTACTGTTCACGCTTGAAATCATTTAAGGAAACATTTCGTTGGTACTTGAGCGAGTTACTTACTGAAATAAAATGTACCGTATTATCTGCAAGTCTTACAGCTACTTCAGTAGGTGACACGGAACAAAGTCCAAATGGTGTATCTTTTAAATCCAACCATTCCTTTACTATGAGTTGATCATCAAGTCTCTTCAGTTTATTGTTGTTGTAGTCAGTCAGTAGAATCGTTCCATCGGGAAGCTGATACATGTTTTTTATGCAACATTCCTCTTTGTCAGACTTTACTCTAACGTTTATATCTGTTCTTGATTTCATGGTGTACTTACTACGTTGTACTGATACAGGTTGGCTATCTCCTCGGATAATTTTCCCCATACGGTCTGACTTTTCAATAACATCACAGAGTGCAGCATTTGGTTCAAATTTCAGTGTTGGATGTTTCAATGCATTCGCCTTCCTTAGAAAGTTATTTGCATCTTTAAGGACAACTTGACCTAACTTCTCAGTGATAAACATTTGTTTACCATCTAGATGAGATGCTAGGTCTGGCTTACTGTTGTCGGAGGAAACAATCAGTGCATCTACGGTTGTAATATCGACACCAATGTCATTCTCCAACATCTTCTCCTCTTTGTCAAGCTCAGCAATAATCTTCTGTTCAAGTGCATCTAGTTGTTTATTGAACTTCTTTCTCAATGTTTTGATTTCGTCTAGTAGACTGGCTTTCATTTTCTTTAGTTGCTTAATGTCGTTGGATGTAACTTTGTTGTATGTAACTGCTGACCTACGCGGGTTGTGTCGGTTACGAGTGATTGTAACTTAGACATGCTGGATTGATGCGCAACATCCGCAATATCTTTCACATCCGAACATGATCTGAAACATACATCAAACACGCTGTTCAATAACCACAATATAAAACCTAGTATAAGAAAGTACTTTAGAATTACAGTGAGTACAAACTTTCGCGGTTCTAAGTCTCCGACGGTATTTGTTCTTATTAATAGTTTAAGGCACTTGAACACGTTCCTCGGGAAAAAATAAATGTCAGCCGATATTCTTGAAACTTGGTACAAACAAACATTGATGACTCCTCTTCATGTTGGTGCTATTATTTTGGTCATATAAACGTTATTTTCGGCGCCATAGCACCACCTAGTGGACACGCGCCTTTTGGCGCTACGGGCCTGTAACTGTCGATAAATTTTGTTTTACAACAAATTTTATTGAAAAATGTGCGGAATATTATACAAGGACGGTCAAACAACAACTGTGGATGGTTTGAATAAAAATAAATGTCAATTTTTTTATTATTTTCAACCAAAAACGCTAAAATGATGTTACAATAGAGCGTCTGAAAACACGCCCCTACCGGCAAATACAGCGTCATATCTCGAAAACGAGCTAGTAAAGGGTATTTAATTATTCGATAAACAAAGTCAGTAAAGATAAATTAAAAGAATGATGCCAATAAGATAGGGTCGTTTAGGTGAGGTTTCCTCTATAAAAAGAAAATAATGCAGCCTATTTTACCGAGTTTTCGACGTTACGCGACATCTGGAACTAGCGTCACGATAGAGCATGATTGTGCCTTATTTAGTTGATAACGTTATTATTTATACACATCGTAGTAAATATTTTTACAATTTAAATCGAAGTTAATATTTGTGTTGACTATGAAATTATTATTTTTATATACTACGCAAAGCAATTTCACAATATAACAGGTCAGCATGTATATACATGTATTATATAAGTCGATATTTGCCATCTGATATTAACTTTTTATTGGAATTGTAAACTTCGTGCAAATCATGTTTTGAATAATACCATTTACATTATAGTGATACCTTATGAATTGGGGCTAGTAATGTGAGAATAACTTAACATCGCTTCTAAAACGAAAATAGCGGTATTATTTTCTTCATTGAATACCAGTTGAAGGAAAATAGCAAATGCTTTCCACGAAATACCGCTATAGGATCTGTTTCAGCAGCTTGACAGTTATATCACCAGCGACATATTCATAACCTGAATATATATCTAAACAGTCTTTCTTCAAATGATGCTAAACATAATGGCCAAGATCTACCATCTGCGAACTCCGCGAGTTAATTCGCTCGAAAAATCGTTGTTTACAGTAAGATAACTAGGTTTATATAAGGTCACTTTGTATGTTCGAATAAATACAGGTTGGTAACTTATTTAGACTACTTTTTAAAAAAGATTAGACGATTATTAAAACTTTCAAATGTATAATTATATACTCATATATAATATCGTTGAGTAGTGTAAAAAAGGTATGAGAAATCCGACAGGTAACACTCGACCCAACCAGCCGAGCACAGAAATGAGAAACACCACGACACAACTACCTTGGGCAGTGCCCACAGAAACCCATGCCAAAACGGCGACCAAATGAGGCCCAACAACCCCGGGGCGTGACCTAGATCATAACAATAAGGACAGTGACCAGGTCAAACCAATAGACGGGGAAAATAAATGGCGTTACCCTTGTTACCCCCCTTGTTACCCAAACTATAATCAAATCCTACAACGGTTCACCATCACTGTCAGTTCGATCTACGTACACCCGCCAAATAAATAAAGTCATCATTGAATACTTCACCATATCAACTCAGATGAAGATGTTTTATATAATCTACCATGAGTTTTCTTTTGAGATCAACATTTCTTAAATGAGTTTAGACAAAACAGTTATTAAGCGAGCCTCTGGCGAACTTAATAATTTTTTGTGACGAATTTAAGAAATGTTGATCTCAATAGAATACGAGTTGAGTATTTTTTTATCACATTAAAAATATGTTTTGTACCAAAATAATCGACTCAATTTACATTTCGACTTATATCTGCACGGAAGAACACATTCGTGCGTCTCTTATTTAAGTACATGTAGTTCGAATTTGCTTTTTGTATATAAACTCTAACACGACGTTTTAAAATCTGCAAACAATTAACATTTATTTAAATTACAATAATTGAAATGTTCAAACACATTATTTTGAATTCATAAGGAATGTAGCTCGTTACTAATTCAGTGAATTTTGTGTATGAATTATGCTAATTTATGTTATCACACGTGTTGGAGAACAATGTTCTTCGATTTTTATCACATGAAACTTCACGGTGTTTATGTGATGAAATAAATTCGTACATACTCATGACGAGTACATTATTGGTTTAAGGACATTCGTTCCATTTCACTTAAGCGGAAGTTTAAAATCGCAATCCCTTAGAAGTATCTCAAGCATCTAACTATCATGATCAAAACTTTTGCAAAAGTGTAAAATTGGTATGGTAATACATTTTCATGTCTTAAAGTCGAGATAATTCTGAATATTAAATCCAAATTTACATTATTAATAGAAATATCGAAGAAAGTACTGATGAGGCCTTACGAACGATTTATCCCAAATAGTATTAAACACCAAATCTCACGAATTGGTTACAACGTTTGTAACACGTAGTACAATGCACTCGATCATATCAAAACTAGTTAATATTTTAAAGCCTCATCCCGAATGATCTAGAAGAAGGTTCTTTTGTGTTTATTGCCTAACGGTATTGACTAGCGAATGCAGGAGAAACAATCCTTAAACGGTTAACATGTGTGATTATAATCATTTATTAAACACGCAGTATCACGAAAACTAAAGACAACGGATGCAAAATGTAGAATCGTTTTGTAACCTCCCCTGATTTCAGTATTTCTGAAATCAGTTAAAGTTCAATTAAAAAATCTAGCCGAGAAATCGTCATGACATTTGCTATGAAACTTCTATAATTGTTACTGTACTTGTTGCATATTAGAAAACCGTATGTTGTTCTACGACTTTTAACGTTAAACATATTTGTTTTAAAAAACATATTTTTAAATATTATTTAAAAATACAAATAACTTACAAAGTATATAGTAAACGTTACTGTTGGATTCCAAGCATGCGTAATATATTAAATGCAAAGTTTTATGCTTTTTAACCAAAAATCTTTCGGTAAAATATATTTTTCAGTTTTTAGGGGTTGTCCCCTAAATCTAAGAATATCTTAAGGTATGGAACTCATCATATCGAGAAATTTTCCTATAACAAGGATTGTTCGAAAATTCATTTTTCATGCAGAGTAACCTTATATACGTTGAATAAAGTAAAAAAAATGGGGGGTCTATAACTTAATTTTTTGGCAAATTGCACTTGAAGTGACACTGTGTAAAATACAGGGGAGTCGTTTTATGTCATTTAAAAATGGGGTAGGGGTAGAATATCAATTCATGTTGCCTAAAATATGGCGATGTGTATAACGAAAAGTAATGTAACCTTTAGTCATATAAGTACCACACCGAACTAAATCAAGTTGTTGGTGTTTTTGTATTTTTTTCGAAAATTATCACATTTATAACATGTAATGAATAAAGTACCAAAAATCATGAAAAATAGACATTTTTCTGAAAACAAATACCTTGTAAAAATATATTTAATATAACAAGGATTTTCCAAGTCTTTGCCATGTTGTGCACACATCTATGGTCATTTTAGAAATGCATTAAAAACAATATGTCTATGCGCTTAAAAAAAAGTTATTTGAATTTGAAATTTTCTAAATAAGGCCGAAACACATAAAATATGCAATTAGTCAATTAATGAAAATAATTACACAAGAAATTGATAAAATCTATATAAAATGTAATTTTTACAAAATAAAATAGACATACTGTATTTATCTTATTTCAAAAAGACTTAAACAATACAAAAAAGAAATAAACAATGTTAAAATCTTACCCCACCCATTTTTTTAACATTAAAAATCTTTAAAATTGAATAGTTTGTTCATTTATTGTTTGATCATAAAATAACTTGGCACAAATGTAACTTATGATAAGAATTTAATATGAACATAGTAATGTTGTTATTTACCTAAATGTCAAGGTCACAAAGAAAGGTCAAAAGTCAGTTTTTTGGGTAAAAAATTACTTTTTTTTCCTATACACAGCCCTGATTTTGAGAAGTGTTGATACATAAATAATTAAATACACACCAACATAAAAACTCATGAGCAAGAGAGCAATATTCCATAAAGCCATGTGTAACTCGAACATCCAAGGTCAAATGCTAAGGTAAAACAATCATTGGTAGATTCTATATGAATGAACAATTTTAAGAGGTTTGGTCATACAGGTATTTTTACTTGTAATAGATCGATACAAATATTAAATATGCTTGTTTAATAATTTATATGATGCATTTCAGTTATTAACTCACATAGAATAGTCATATATATTATAATGGGGAATCAAACAAGGTGTTCACATTACCCCACCCACTTTTTATAACATGGAAAATCTTGAACTTTCATCAGTTTGATCATTTATTGAAAAAGTATTAAATTGTTTTGTAAAATATAATTTATTAGAAGTATTTAATACAAAATCATAAATGGTGTCATATAGTTAAGTTCAAGGTCACATTGAAAGGTCAAAGATCACAGTTTATAAAAAAAACACCTGTGGCTGGTTAGAAAAGTTCCGAGTCAACGAGCGGAAACCATTTGATCTACTGACCCACATGTGCAAAGCAATATAGACCTTATGGTCCTTACCCCATCATCAAAGATAGCGGGGCATTTTTTTGCCCCTTAAAGACATAACAATAATTATGAATTGATCAACATTTATTTTCAAACAAATGTAGGAATTTAAATTGATTTACAGTGCATGCTAAGGGTTAAAATAGCAATAGAATATCACAACAACAATGAAGCAGGTAGAGTATGTTCATTAATATTTGTGATGTAAAACAGTTTATATTGTTTCTATCAACACATAGTTTCTCGCGAATCCTTTATGATCATCAGCAGCATTTCTCCACTTCCACAGGCAGGTTCGCTTGACATCTCATCTGTAATGACATAATATGCAAACATAAAAAACCATTATAAAAAAAAAAAGTTTAACAAAAGCCATAATCACATGACCATCCCTGGGGTATATGTTTATTTGCAAGTAATAGGACCAGGTGTTTGTTGTAAGATCTTAAGTGTTTTCTCAAAGCAGGACTTAAATAAAGTATTCATGCACTTCTCATAGATGTCATCTACATATTTGTGAAGTTCCAAATCAATCAACTGAATACCATTTAACTTATGCTCCAGACAAACAATACTTTAATTCAAATATCAAATCAAAACCTCAAATATTTTTAGAGTTATACTAAATATATTATAAAATTCAATAAGGGGAGATAATTTCAAACTGGACTACATAGTTATGGTTTTTGGTTAATGCCTTTTGTCCTAGTTGCCATCATTGACATATTAAGTTTTAACTCAATATCTTCAATATTTTTAGACAAAAATTTGGGACTGATGGAAGGACACTGATTATTACCAGCTTTATCAGTATGGATGCCCATCTTGATCATTGTGAATAACTATGTTGGATTTCAAGTATCTTCCATAGTCTTTCAATCACAAATTGACATATTTTCAGAAAAGGGGAATAACTCTTAAAAAAGTCAAGCTAATAAAATATTTATTACCCTTTACAGAGCTATTACTATGTAAACTGTTAGAAATTATGGGATGTTCAAGCAAGGAAACAAGATTTAATGGATACAACTTATGTGCAAGTTAAAATTTAAAGAAAAAACATATTATAAATAAAACTGCAAATTACCAATTGTAGCTGTTCTCAGAAAATGAAATAAATATTGAAAATGTATTATTATCAGTTTAATTTTAAATTAAAGAACCCCCCCCATAAGTTTGCACTTGAAATACCTAATTCTCCTATCAACATAATAGGCCAAACCAGATATTATTATCAAATTCATTGTGTGACATTCTACAAAGGTGCTCTTGGTTTACTGGGAATAGACCTTAGGGGGGGGGGGGGTGGCTGCATATAACAAATTGAAAACCAGTACAATATATTTACTATTACTTTTGCTGCCCAGAGTTCATGCACAAATCTCACCTAAATTCAAGGACTTTTCAAGGTAAAATGTGAATTTTCAAGGCCATTTCAAAACATTTACAAAGCAAAATTATAGAATTTTTTTTTTGTGCAGGATAAACTAGAACCATCACTGTCGTGATCAGGGCCCTGTCGTTATCATTGTCAATAAGTATTGCAAGTTTCATTTGAATATCTTGAAAAGTTTTTGAACTATGGCCAATGTAAAGTTTGAAGTCGAAAAAGGGGCACAAGCCAAAATTTATTAAAGCTAGAGTTGTTGCCCTTTGCTACACATGTGCGTATTGTCACTGTCAATATGTATAGCAAGTTTCATTTTGTAATTTTACAAAGGGCCATAATTCTTACAATATTGTAGCTGGAGTAACATAACTTGGCATACAATAGTGTATTGTTTCTGTGACCTTATGTTTAAAGTTTGAAGTCGTTACCTTTAACGGTTTGCAAGTAATTAAGAAAAAACATGAAAAATATGGACGGACGGACAGATGGACAGGGTGATTACTATAGGGCACCTGAAAACAATTTGCAGGGCCCTAATAAGAAATTTATGGTCATCACGACTACTGCTAACACTCGCAACAATGCAGTAACATCACTTTTTAATAGGTAAGACAAAGAGTGTTTCTTCATCATATTTTATGCAGATAATGTGTTATTTTCACAACATTCTTATTCATACACAATTCATGTATATCCAAGGCTGTGTGACTAAATTCAAGGCATTTCAATTAAATTTAAATTTTCGCAATTTTTTAGTTTTTTGTTCAAGGTTGAACTTGAATGGAATGGTAACAATGTGTAATTATATGTCTTTGATTGAGTATTCAAGAATCATGAACATGTACTGCATTGCTAGTCAAAACTTAGCAATAATCATTGCAATAGTAAAACAATAGTAATTTGCAATAAAGCAATAGTATCACAAAAGCAAAAAGTATACCATAGTCAAAATTGACCCCAATAGTCAACACTTCTGGCTCTAAAGTATGTCATAAAAGAACACAGCATAATTATAGCACCATCCTGTATATACTGAGCCACAAGTTTGGGTCAGTTAATCAGCATTTTCAATATATCTTACCTTTATCTTTCTCTTTTTGTTATGAATGTTCCTCTGAATGATTAGTTGGGAGGATATCACTTCATTACAAATCTAGGGAGCAGCCAAGTGGTGTTGCCAAGTGATCTTGTCTGTTGACATACAGTCTATAAGTTAAACCATGACCTATGACTCCTCACACCTGTAAACATTATATACATGTTTAAGTATTACAAACAACAGAACTCATTCAACATTAATAAATGCTTTATTTTGAAGTTTCATGTCAATTCCACGACCAAGAGCTGTATACATAGTTGGCCTATATTCTTATTGTATTGTATTTGCAGTGTAATTCCAGTTGTAAGTTTGGGAAAATATCGGTGGTGTTACCTTAACATTGTCCCGGCAAAGTGAGTTTGTTCCCAAACAAATAATTGTCCCTCAGCGGCTTTCCACCGCCATGCGCCCTAGCTCTAGGGACAGGGTAGTCGAACCTCGACTCAATATCATAGACTGTGAAACTTTAAATTTAAAAGGAGCTCCTAGAAGGTCACAAACCACCAAATAGAGTTGTTCTTTAACTCAATGTAAAGTGACCTAGGTCAGCCAAAAAAAATGTCAACTTTTTGTCCATGGGGCCCTCTAAAAATCTTTAAATCAATAGAAATAGCACCCAGCTTGAAGAAAATGAAAAAAAAGCAGGGGGTCATGTATCATATAAGAAAAATTTGGTTCGTCAAACGCGGTAAACAGATTTTCTCACATGTACAGATTTACTCACTATCCGTTAGCCCCAACCTTACTTTCACTTTCATATTTAAGCCAGAATACAAAATATTTCTGAATAAAACCATTTCACTACATCACATACATGCATACAAAGCATTTAATACCAATTTCATGATTCTGATGCTGATTTGTCAAGACATACCCCCATTTCCAGTCGCTTTAAAGTTTTTTAACGGACTATTTGATTGTATCAGAATTTGGTCCGCGTAGGCATTTAGTGGTTATTTACCTTAAGGCAACCCTTTTTGGGTTGTTTAAGTGTTTTTTGCACTTATTTCAATGCTACTATATATATGCAGCACAAAACAATCAATTCTAGACAAATGGGCATGAATTCCAGAAAAAATTACAAACCCGCATATGCGCCTTTAAGGAGAAATTTGGTCAGCGCCTGTCAAATGGTATGAATAGTGACATGAAATGGGGTTGTAATTGTGCTAAAATGGTATTCTGAACCCCAATTTTGCTTTAGATGCCTAATTATATGTCTATTCTTCATTTTAAATCACAATTATCCTTGTCTGGTACTAAAATGAGGGCAACATTCACATAAAAATGTCAATCTAAGAAAAAATAAATCTGAACTTTCTGGATTTTTCATGATGAAAATCTAAATTTTCACTTTTTTAGACATTTTACACAGATAAAAATGGTTGAAACCCCATCTTGAGTGCATTTCCATTCATTTAAATGCAAAAAAATGAAAACATGATTTTAAAGGAATTTTGCATGTCTTTAGGTCACAAACCACCAAATAGAGTTGTTCTTTAACTCAATGTAAAGTGACCTAGGTCAGCCAAAAAAATGTCAACTTTTTGTCCATGGGGCCCTCTCAAAATCTTTTAATCAATAGAAATAGCACCCAGCTTGAAGAAAATGAAAAAAAAGCAGGGGGTCATGTATCATATAAGAAAAATTTGGTTCGTCAAACGCGGTGAACAGATTTTCTCACATGTACGGATTTACTCACTATCCGTTAGCCCCAACCTTACTTTCACTTTCATATTTAAGCCAGAATACAAAATATTTCTGAATAAAACCATTTCACTACATCACATACATGCATACAAAGCATTTAATACCAATTTCATGATTCTGATGCTGATTTGTCAAGACATACCCCCATTTCCAGTCGCTTTAAAGTTTTTTAACGGACTATTTGACTGTATCTGAATTTGGTCCGCGTAGGCATTTAGTGGTTATTTACCTAGAAGACAGCACACTAGGGTGAGGCGGCATTGGTTACGATTGACTAACTTCACTAAGTGTATAATCATAATGGACAATAAATCGAATAATCATGAATGATATGAATTAAGTTCAATTAATGCTCATCTTTTGGATTAATTTCATTAAATATGCAACATATTTTGTGCGTAAAATTATCATGATTAATAATGCACCAGTCGGTTGTATTCACGGCGCTCCACCGCCAGGGATCGTCCAGGATTTTTACTTTTGAATTGTCAGAACACTGGCCCTTCCACCGCCTTGCGGGGGACAGCTGATGGTCAAATCTCTGGTATTTCCCCAGCCCCTGACAACTAAATAATATCCCCGGGGTACTTATCTTTGAATAAAAAACATCATAACATTTCCCCGGCTGTGCGGTGAAAGCTGGAAGGTAAATACATGGCTGATTGCCTGCCTATCCACCGCCTATCCCCGGGGGTTGGGTGCCGTGGGAGCAACTGACTTGTGCATAAATTCTTGCAATAATATTGCCAAAATTTTGGGGAAAAAAAACAATAGAAATTACAATAATTACTTGTTTGTGGTCGTCTTACGCATGCCACCGGTGGAATCGACACTGTCTAATTTTGTTCCGCTTTCGAGACATCTATATTCTTTCGAATAACATTCTTACAGCACCAGATTGTAACAAATTGTCATAATTACGCGCAAAAAAGGTTGAAATTTGTCGTGTGTTTGTTGTATAACGCAAACCGGCAATGTGCTACGGGAGGTAACTCTGTGGCTGTCGTAAACTTTAAATCACGAAAAGTCGAATAAAAAGCGAAAAGAATACTGTCATATACGACGAATGCATTGTTTGAAATTAGTTTTAACTTCGTCGAGTGTGAAAGATGCGTTCTTTGAATGTGCGTATTTTATGCAAAATCTGAACGATTTCCGGCGAAATTGGCCAGGAATCCCGTGCCTTAAAAACTAGCCGACCTAAACTGATGGAAAGTTTCCAAATAATTAGAATAAATCTGATCTTCATAAAAATAACAGGTCTTATAAACCTTGTATAGAAAAAGTCAAAAGGAACGAATGTCCTTAAACAATTTATCATCTTCATCGTTATTAATAGTTATACATTTCAACAATGATACCTACCTATGTTCCTTGGCGATACATCGGCAACAATACACCATATCATGTGTACCACAATGCATCTCGATATCCTGGTCCGGATGATAATGGCATTTAGCAACAACCGGAACTGGAATGGTGGTTGATGGAGCTGTTTTTGCCTGGCTCATTGACACTGGTAGACACCGTACAGCGGAAATAGTCCCCTATTTTGGACGAAAACGAAAGTAAAAGTGGTAATCGATTTCGGAGGACGGTAAGTTTTTAACCATTATTCGGTAAATATGTATGCGATTCACTTGAAGTGAACTGATTTAGATAGTATAATGTTTATTTTAAAGCTCCAGTGTAGTCATTTGCTCTGTAAGTTCGTTAACTCTTGACAAACAGCACCGAAATGTACCTCTTTTGGCGGACGGTGCATAAAAACGTACATTTTTCTTTTATCGCAGCTAAATTATTCATTTTCCAAGACCCTGTTCAGATTTAAACTTTAACCTGACATGTTCTTTACCCATGTTGAAACCCTCGTCAATAAACATGCACTAACAAGCATGTAATTGACGAAAAACAATATTGCGTTGTGTACTGGGTCTAGTTTTTTACTGTACAGAGTCTAGTTTTTATTCACATAACAAGTGTTCGGGGTCTAGCCGGGAGTACGGGGTCTAGTTAATGTTATTTATTAGAATTTCTCGTTACATTTATGTATTATTTGTATGTAAATAGTGTTAATATAGATTAATTTTCAGGTTTAGTCCGTGTGGTTAATCATACATGCTTGTCTATGAACATAAAAATAACTTTGTGTCACCGATTCAATGTATTTATTCATTTGAACGTTCTGGGGACAAACATCAGGATAGTTTATATAAAAATAGCCATTGTTTGAAGCATTTCAACGAAGGTACAAAAGATAAAGCGTATACATGTACCTGTAAACTACATTTGTATGATATTCTTGATACTTTCGTTCATGCAGTGCATGCTTTGGATATCATACATGAAATATTGCCATATTTACATGCAGTTCAATTCTATAAAGAGCTCATATCTGTGCTAGAATGCGAGCCAGAGTAAGACGACGGTTCTTCGATTGATCGTTACATCGGAGCATGTAGGCATTTGATAGAAATGTGAAAGTCAAATATTAATTACTAATTATGAATGCAAACTACGTACCTTTTTATCATTATAAGTTCTTGGAAAAAAGAGAGTAATTACTATTTTTATTTCCCTACACCCAGCGTAAGAAAGTACTGCAAAAACAAATGGAGTCAACTGCATGATAAATAAAATAAGTCTGCAACAGATGACATAATAAAAACAATAGTGTGTTTAAATCTAATGATAATGATTATTTCTTCAATCAAAAGTGTAAAAATGATGTTTGGTCTGATTATGAAGAAGACAAAAATAAACATGTAAAACTACCCTCCTAGAAATTAAGGCATTTTTTCATATTGCCAATAAGTACCCTATAGATAAATGGCAATAAAATATGACCTAAACAATTGGCACCATTGATTAAAAAAAAATAACTTATATAAATTCCTATAAATTTTTTTTCTCCAAATTACACTATAAAGTCATGTCACGAAGCCAAAACATTGTCTTATAACTAAAAATTAAAGAAAAAAAGAATAAAAATATTTTGGCTCTAGTGGGGGTTGAACCCATGACCTATAGGAAATCAAATAACATTTTCGTCCCCAATAATTTTTATAATAATTATAAAGATATCACTGAACAATTTAAACAAAGCAATAGTTTTGGTAAATTCGATTAGTTCTTGTCAATATAGTCAAAATTAGGAAACTAGACCCTGTACAGGACTGCTAGACCCAGTGCAGTAAAAAACTAGACTATGTACATTAAATTTCTTAAAAAGGCTAGACTCTGTACACAACGCAATGTTGTTTTTCTTCAATTACATGCTTGTTAGTGCATGTTTATTGACGAGGGTTTCAACATAGGTAAAGAACATGACAGGTAAAAGTGTAAATCTGAACAGGGTCTTGGAAAATGTATAATTTAGCTGCGATAAAAGAAAAATGTACGTTTTTCTGCACCGTCCGCCAAAAGAGGTACATTTCGGTGCTGTATGTCAAGAGTTAACGATATAACAGAGCCAATGACTACATTGGAGCTTTAAAATAAACATTACACTACCTAAATCAGTTCACTTCAAGTGAATCGCATACATATTTACAGACTAATGGTTAAAAACTTACCGTCCTCCGAAATCGATAACTACTTTTACTTTCGTTTTCGTCCAAAATAGGGAGCTATTTCCGCTGTACGGTGTCTACCAGTGATTGAGGCAACGCTAACTAATTGATGTGATTTCATGTTGCGGACGTGATATCGTCCGCACGTGTTACACAGAAACTGCTGGCAGTTTTTACAAAAGTCAGTCGCTTCCTGTGTCCTACCATCGTCACGGCATTGAGAACAAGCGTGGTCAAAAAGCGCTTCCGATCCACCTTGCAGTGTCCTAGAGAGATCTCCACCTTCAGCCATTATTCTGTAATATACCATCATATATATATGTAGTAATAGTAATTATAATAAGAATTTGCAATGCTGTGAATATTGTTTACTGTGTGTAAATGCAGGGTGGACATACCTTATCATAATTTGGCTAAGTAGGCAAGTAAAATGTATAGTAATAGTTTAGAGTTTATACGTTTTGGGAACATAATTTATTATGGCTAACTTGGTATTAAAATTATGTTAAAACATGAGAAACAGTTTCATTTTGTATTACCGTAATATATGTGTCGGATATCAGATGCTTGCCGATAACGAGTGTGAAATAATCTGGCCGCCGCCAAAAAACAAATTTCATCATAATTTGTCCGAGCAACCACCATACAGACTGGAAGCAATAGGTTGTCTATCATGGTCACAATATGGTATCGGAAGGTCTAAATATAGAAAGTCGGGTAAATATACCATTGATGAATATTGTCTTACAGTTATTACTACAATGTTTTCTATCAGATACATAAAGTTCACAAAAATAATGTTCTTATATATTTGTATTCCTTTTTTATACAGTAACATGTGCTCTTGATTTGTTTCGGGTTAAATGCAATTAAGTAACATAATAAATAATAGCATTTTGTAAATACCAAAGTATCAATTACTATGTTTTCAACCGCTTTAGACGTGTGGAATTGTCAGTTATTATACGATTAATGTCATGATTAATTTCATGAATAATGATATTAAATGATTTTGGAAGTATGGGGTATAGGGGATCACTCAAGGGTTTAGACTTATCCGTGGTAGGAATCTATTTATTTTTTGCATGATTATTTGCTTCCATATAAGCAGAATAATATACCAATATATACTATCTGTAGTTCACTGATTTGTTTGTCAATCAATGTGATCCGCTATACCAAAATCGAAATCATCGACGGACTGTACATTTCATACACATTGTCATATCGACATATGCCTTTGATTATTTGTATATACGTGATGGGAAGTAACTGCTTCGGAGAGTTTGTAAACATTGACCTGTGTTAACACGGATTGCTTCCCTTCTATTTGTTAAACCGAAACTACTTTAAATAATTATGTTGTATTTCTTGATGAAATTGATATTAACTTTGTACGAGGCATTTTCAGTAATAAAAAGAGTGTGGTTTATGTTACTGTACTGCCTTCCCTTTCCGATTTCCTCATATCTTTAACATCAATATAACGCATTTAGTGCATGTTATTATCTACTCGCTATGTGAAATATATCTAGTACAACACTTAAGATAGACGATGTCTTCATGTTGACTAATAACCTTTACAATTACAAATTTTAAATTTCCGTTACATTATTTTCCGTTTAAAGATATGTGATTCAGTCCATAAAGACTATTTGGTGTCTGAACAACTTCAATTTGTTAGTGCAGAACTGTTGAGCAGTAATAAATTTACCCGATCAACCTAATACCAAACAGTAACAATGACATAAACGTTAATGAAATCAGTGATATACAACAATGACAATAACACCATAATCACAAATATATATAACATTTTACCTGAATCGTTCCTTAATTTGTCAAATCGCAATTGCTACTTCTCAAATATGGCGTCTAGTTTCGGTTTCGCGACCGATTTAACAACATACAAATGAGCACAGGTCCCTGTACTTAAATAAATAAATGTAAACGTAGATCAGTCTTGATAATTGCTAGGATTTGTGGCGTAAACTACATTGATTGTGTATATGATAGACTTCTATGAACACAAATGAATGGGTTCATATTACAAAGGTTGATATAAATTTATTAGGTGCATTTAATACAGTGTAACCGCATATAGTAAATGAAGCTAACATAATTGACCGTTTAACATTCATAATTCAATATTCTCAGTTGTTACAGTCACAAGCGCTTAAGGCTATGTATTTGTTTTGGGTTTTGAAAACGTGAACTTTCTATTTTCAGTTTCTTTAACCCACGAGTAATAAGTTAATAAATGCATATCTTTCAGGTAGTATATAAACAGTGTAGCGTTTTTTTCGGCGGGGCTTTGATGTTTTATCATTTCTTTGTCGCATGTATAGATACATGCACAGGGTAGTTGTGTTGTTGTGTTTCTGATTTCTGTGCACAACTGGTTGAGTTGAGTGCTACCTTCCCTGTATGATTTTCTCTTACATTTTTTGGTATTAAAATTATATTAAAATAAGAAACACTTTCATTTTCTATTACCGTAATATAAGTGTCGGGAGTTTCTTCGCTTAAATATTGATATCATATGCGTGCCGATAACGAGTATGGAATAATCTGACGCCAAAAAAGCTCATCATAATTTGTCCATAGCAAACACCATACAGACTGGAAGCAATAGGTTGTTAAACATTGTCATTATATGGTATCGGAAGCTATTAATCCGGGTTAATGCATCATTGATGAAAAATTTCGTACATATATTACTACAATGCTGTCTATCAGATACAAAAGCGAGGTTCTTATTTATTTGTACATGTATTGCTTTTGTTATACCATAACATGTGATCCTAATTTGGTTGGATTTAAATGCGATAAAGGAACATTTTATAGCATAGTGTCTACAGCTATGTTTTAGAATAACCGCTTTAGAATAACGTGTGGAACTGTCATTTAATAAGCGATTAATTTCATGAATAGTGCCATTACATAATTTTGGACCGTATAACGCACATCATAATTGACATTTCGAATGTTTGATTAATAATAAAATCTGGTACACATTTGTCAAATAACATCTGATCCATTCATAAGGTATTAGGACAGATCTTTGAAAATTAAATGAGAATCGTTTGTCAATATCGAGCCTTCTGTCAGGAAAATTATGTTTGTTTAGGTACCCGTGTTAGCAAACATAAACTTATAAACCAAGACGGGCCGAAAGTCGTAACGTCAAAAGGTGAGGCACGCAAGTGTATCGTTTTTTGACATCGAACAGCCTTTTGTTTAAACGACAGTGCAATGGATAGGAATCCGCACAAAATTAAATCAGCGTATATCAAGATACTACATACAAAAAGTCATACGGGCTTTTTAACAAAAACTATATTCTTACCCAAGCAATAATACGAGTAAATATGAATGGAATATATTGTCGGAATACCCGTCGACGTCATTGTGTAGACGCAAGAAAAAATATATCGTTTTTATTCATTATTCAATCAACTTGATAATCGTTGTTTGTTAAACGGAAAAAAGTACTTTGTGGTTCACTTGTCATTGAAATAACTTCGAATCGACCAAATTTACAAACGTTTAAAAATTGAACTTTTTTAAAATTCGCTTTTTTGTGTTCATTTTTGTATTTTTGGTCATTTTTTAGACGCAACCACATCTTCAAGAAAACATTTTAAGGTATAAAATATATTTTTGGTATAAAATTACTCACGTGTACACAATCATATTTACGTTATTAACCTTAAAAGACAGAAATTGAAATTACGTCATAAAGAAACAAAAGTCTCGCTTTTTAGCCGTTGTCCTTTTTTCGCTGAATTTTAATTATTTCGATGGAAACGAACGCAACTGACATGACAACATTTTTCAAGCATTTTTTAACCGATGACGGTTTTCCCTGTGAATCCTTTTAGTTGTTATTACAGTAGACTCCCTCAAACCGGAATTCCCATAAAATCGGACGATTTCTTAGGTCTCGTATTTCTTCTTATTTAGTCAACTTAAAAAGCTTCCGCAATACCAGACTCCCAGAACTCCGGATTCCGGACGGCATTTACGGCTTTTGGCCCGGTCCGAAAGGGGTCCGGTTTTCAGGGAGTTTACTGTACTTTATTATAACTTTTACCTTATTGACCCAGTGTTTTAGTTACATGTCTCGCTACGTTTATACGCGAAATAATCACGCAAAATGACGGTTGTTGCATTTCAGTTTATTATTTCCATTTAATGATATAAATAACAGTTTGCTACACCGATTAAAACAATAATTATCGTTGGAAATTGTTTTCTGTTGGTGGCGTTTTCGTGTGTGCCTCATCTCTTGACGTTACGTCATAACGAGTGTGGAATAATCTGGCCGCCAAGAACAAAGTTCATCTAAGTTGTCCGTAGCGAAAAACATACAGACGGGAAGCGATAGGTTGTCTAACATTATCTTTATATGGTATCGGAAGCTGTTTCTCCGTAAATGCATCATTTGTGAAGAGTACAAATATTACTACAAAATTGTCTATCATATACACACAGATTACCAAAATTATGTTCTAATTTGTTTTCCTTTCTATACAGTTGCCTGGTCTCAAAATTGGTTTGGATTTAGAATGCAAATAAAGATAGTGTCTATAAGCTAAGTTTACAACAGCTTCAGAATAACGTGACTTGGTTATTTACAATTTCATGAATAGCGTCACACAATGCACACATCATAATTGACACTCAAAACAAAACAATGACTCTTCACTTATGGTAAAACAAGCCTTTTCTACTTTTCTCCGATTTTCCTGATAACATGCTCATAAGAAGCACTTGATCATGTTAATGTTACATATGCATAAATCTTATCTGGTCGTAAGTAGTAGTTATTCAACATGTCGCGGGATTGGAATGAGAAGGTCGTAACAATTACGTACGACTTGATGCGATTGCTTCATATTTGACATCTGAAATTTAAGGCACCTCTTATGGGCCTATTTTCATGTTGAACAATATGAAGTTGTAACACCTGATTGCAACATAAGTGAAGAGAAATTTTCAGACAGTTTTTCTTGTGTTCTCAAAATATCGATGTTGTCTTTACGCCGTTCTTATCCTAAGCCAGCGTTGTGCACCTTATTATTATTTTCATACACGTTGTTATATTGATGACCTTGCATGACTGCTCATTACACACGAGTGGACACAACAATAAAGCCTCGTGTCATATTGTTTTTGTTTAATAAAACTCGTATGTAATTAGCACGAATGTAAGATTCTATTTATCACATAACCTTAGAGAACACCCATTAACGTTCAAAACGCTGTTGTACGTTACATAGGTTTCATTAACATTTAACGTTACCATCCGCGCGACGTCATGACGACATTTGTATCATACTAACGTCACGGCTCGATTCAAGCACGGTTTGGCTTTCGTTACGTTTCCCTGAACCAACCAACCAACCGACCAACAACCAACCAACCAACCGACCAACTAACCAACCTTCCTTCCTAGAAGGGTTTTTAGAAAGATAATACATTCATATTATAAACTTCAATTTATCGGATGAGTTGGAGACATAATAACTCTTATAGCTAATTTGCGATAGAAAAATATCGTGTGTTATAAATATTGCTTTGTAATTACTACACCTACAAGTACGAAATTTTGCACGAATATATGAAATATATCTACCTAATACACACTGAATTTTCAGCAACATCAAGAGTGAGTTAAAAAGTTTTGTTCATAAGTTCTATGTAACATATTTGTAGTTTTGTATGAAATATCAAGTTAGAAGACTTGGTATTTGCAACAGCCAATTTTACGGTCACGTGATACGCCTAACAGTATATTTACGTACTTGCAACCTACATACTATAAAACACGCGAGGTCCGTCTTTGAATCTGACGAAATATATCTTATTGTTGTACTTTGTTTACAAGCGACACGCCTAAAAATCTAATCATACGGGCCTCCTTAGTATCGTCTTTATAAAAGCAATATCAATTCCGTCGATCACGGATTATCACGGTTAAATAATTGATAGTAAATCATCAATGGAATACCAGATTACCACCATGCGTTAAACTGTCCATAAGCATGTAATTACAATATATGATAAATAATCAATTTCTTTTAATTGGTGACTTAATATCATGAAAGTTGGAATGGGAGTTGGTAGGAAGTTATTGTAGTTCTTTGTTACTTTCTAACACATTAACACGGTGGGGAATCACGTGGTTTCGGTGGTAGGAGCCACCACAAAAATGGCGGCCGAATAGCGTCGACTTAACCCATATTTTGAGGTAAATATATAACATCGAGACTCGTTTATTTATGGACACCCCGGCCAGCACGCAATGGCTTCTCCACTGAATCTTTTGGTACCCTACTTTCCACGATTGATCCCGTAGTTTCCTCAAACACTTCGATATTGTTCCGTAAATAACAAAACACTAGCGGGGTAGACCTCACGATAATGACGATTTTGACCATATTATGACCACATCTCCTTTATATCATCCGTATTTCAAGCGATTCCAATGTGCGAACATTTCGCCAACATTTTCCAACACAATTACCACCAGAATATCATGAATTTTGGTTTACTGAAAATTTTAACAGTCAATTTGCATGAAAGATAGGATCCACGCAATGGGTAGGACACACGATTGAACCTGAGCAGAGCGCATCCATCATTGCGGTTGGTAGTTTTCTACGGTTCTATCGATCGGAATATGCGGAACGGACTCATAATGTTCATTTATATAAGTATGCTACTAGTCGACAGCTTTCTACGCTTCTATCGATCGCATGGAACGCTTACCGATCAGTTCACTTAGCTGACTGTAACCGTGACGTGACGGCCTACTCGATCTGTACTAATTCATCTACAAACATGTCAGATTATAATTAATATTCTCAATTAGGTATTACACAAAGAATGTCATAACGATGCGGACTAGAGAAATAGCATGAACATTTATATATGTGGAATTGAACAGCTAGTCCAGTCGTAATTTATCGTTTGAGATATATCAATGTTCGCTGTGAGATATTTTGTAATATTTTATTATAATTGAAATATTATATATGTATGGTACCATTAGTTTAACCAAATAGTCTTTGCATTGCCACTGGACGGCTAAAAGTGAGAATATGGGATGTTGTAATTCTGTAATGGTGGAATGTTGTGGAAAGCTGCTTCCAGCTGTGCGATGTAGTTTGCTATAACTGACGCCTTGAATTCAGTCTTTTCTCTTTTAACAACTTTTACCACTCGGAATCCTAGATTTAAAGAGTCTGTTACTTTTCAACCAATAAGAACTCATGAATAGTTACAAGGGGCGACACAATTTAACGTCTGTTAAAGCCAACGCTTCTTTGCGACAGTTTTTAAATAATATTGGCAGAAATAAAATATAGATAAAATATTTATATATTTATAAGACCTGACGTCCACTAGGACCCCGAATGGTTCTCGAAGCAGAAATTCAACATATCGAGATGGTTTGGCATGCCACCAAGATGTTATGGAATCCTTCCGTATAATTCCGCAACGCCTCTGATATCCTTCGGGACCAAAAATCTTCGTTTAAAAGTTTTAAAACAAATGAACGCCGAAGGTCTTGCTTGGAAGTGCCTCGGGAGAGTTTCAGTAAACCATCGGCATTCACTCCGCATCTTCGGGACGCCTTTCGTATTCATTAGCCATCCCGAATGGTTCTAGATGGAAAGTCGAATCGATGCCGAACGCTTCCCGAAAACGGCGAAGTGATGAGATTAACACACGGAAACTATGCCGATCATGTTATGAACTTGACTGTGTGGTGCAGTGGTACAGTAGTTATCGCTTTCAACCGTAAGTTCAAAATACCAGAATGGGAATCGAACCCATTCATTCAGTTCTGAAGAACTCGTATTCATAGTAGCTTAGCCAACTGCGATATGCGCACTACATGATAAAACCATTTCTAAATGTATGTTTTATGGGTAAATACACCCCTATGAACTGGATTAATCCAATGTTAAAGTATGTTTACGCTCGAGTGATTGTGGTTTATCTATAGTAAAACTTACTTACGAATTTGCGTAAGGTAGATATATAAGCGTAAATTTACGCGACATTATCCCAGTTGTATATCCCGAATGACAGCTGAAGTGATGCCGTCAGTTTGCCTCTATTTCGAGCTAGACAACCTTTCGGCAACCTATCGGCATCGATTCGTAAACCCTTCCGCATATCACGCGGTCGGGGGAAACATTCGGGACTAACTCCTGAACTGACGGCATTTAGTCGCGATACGTTTGGCTACTTTGAATAGGCTTCGGCAGTTATACTGCGTGTACAGGTATACAGCAACCATTCTTACCCGGAACCGCGAATATCGTACTTCCCGAACAAGCATGATCACACGGCTCCGCATATTGTTATTGATACATGATACCGAATGGTTCCCGAAACGAGCACATTGTAACCGGCATCCCTCCGCGTAGCATCGGGGTCTAGTGGACGGCAGGTCTAACTGCAACCCGGCTTTCCGCACGATCGGATCTACCATTCGGCTATTTCCGATAGGCTATGGCAGGCATACTGCGTGTATACCACAACAATACAATTTGTATACCGAACCGCGAATACTTGCCGAACAACCACGATGACAAAGCTCCGCCCATTTTTATTAATAAATTATCCCGAAGATTTTCCGAAACGAGCGTTCTGTAATCGGCATCTCTTTCGCATAGCATCGGGGTCTAAGTGGACGGCAGGTCTAAAACATTATAACATCTACACTTCAATTCTGTCTCAATATATTCATACTGTACATATATTATAACCTAATGGAAACAACTTAGCCTTCAATTCACCCGTGAAACAGTAACTAGATAACCACATACAATATAGTGCAATAGGATACCGGCGATTATCGGTACCGGAGGATAACGGTATTTAACTTTTAGTTACACGTATATACTCGCATAAATTGGTCATCAATATATGCGTCCTCGATTTATAATGGAAATGTACGAACTGTCCTCGGAACGAACCGTCGATTTCAGATTGTAAACAACGGGGTATTTTGTTTACCACACAAACTACTAAATTGGCGACTTGCGGAGATGATTATTCTAAGGATGAAAGTAAAAACAGATCAAATACGGATGCTGATTCTATGCCATTTAGGGAGCTCTATAACCTGTCAATTTTTATAGTCTGATTAGGTAGTTAATTAAAATATTGCTGTTTCTGAAACTTTGTGGGACTTCAAGCTAAGGTGCGACTTTTTCAACGCATTGCTCTGAAAGAAGTGAAAGAAAACAATCAACGTGATGACCTATTACATAGAATATTAGACAATATGTGTTTAAATATAACCGATTCATAAACGATTAACTGGAGAGTCAAGCTATTTAACACGGGCTTATTAACACCAAACAGTACTATCATTAGAAGCAACACATTGATCGACACACATACACGAATTACGTGTATTGTTTATGCATCAACATAATTTGTTTAAAAAAATAGCTGTCAGACTAACATACCCCGTCGACAAAGGACCACACTACATTTGTATTTGCAAAATCAATCCATCACTTATTATTTCTAAATGTCAAGTTTGTTCATAAGAGAAAGTTTTAGGAAACTCCAGCAACAACAGTTACGGTAGGTCGAGTTGTGTTCGCTAGAATTCGTCTTTCGAACAGACTGACTGAATGACAGACAGTACACACCCTACAACTGTGTTGTGCGAGCTTATAAAATTCAATTATAAACACAATATGCCAGGAAGCAAACTAATTACATACATGCACTTGTACATGGACCGTATATACTGATATACTGATTCCGCATATTTCGATCGATAGAACCGTAGAAATCTGCCGACCGCACTGATGAATGTGCACTGCCAAGGTTCAATCGTGCGTCCTACCCTTAGCGTGGATCCTATCTTTCATGCAAATTGACTGTTTTATTTTTCAGAAATCCAAAAAATATGATATTCTGGTTGTAATTTTGTTGGAAAAAGTTGGCAAAATGTTCGCACTTTGTAATCGCATGAAATACGGATGATATAAAGGAGATAATAAAAAGTATGGTCATAATATGGTCATAATATGGTCAAAATCGTCATTATCGTGAGGTCTACCCCGCTAGTGTTTTGTTATTTACGGAACAATATCGAAGTGTTTGAGGAAACTACGGGATCAATCGTGGAAAGTAGGGTACCAAAAGATTCAGTGGAGAAGCCATTGCGTGCTGGCCGGGGTGTCCATAAATAAACGAGTCTTGATGTTATATATTTACCTCAAAATATGGGTTAAGTCGACGCTATTTGGCCGCCATTTTTGTGGTGGCTCCTACCATCGAAACCACGTGATTCCCCACCGTGATTAAATAGAGTAGATTTTTAGAAAACTAAAAAAACACGATTAGTACAGTCACTGAAGCTAAAAAATATGGTCAACCTCAAACAAATTGTAAAATAGAGTTTCTTTGCATTTTCATCATCTACAGACTATTATCAACTACAAACAAAACGTCAAATATGCGAGTTCAGTGTGGAAAATACAAACAAATCGACATGTTAAAGGTCATTTTTGGTAGCAATTTCAGCATTTTCCTTATTTCATAATACATGGGGAATTTGAAGTTCTAATAATTCCCGTGTAAGTCGTTAAATATTTGCTAATTGCACCTTAAAGCTTATATTTTCTGAAAGATACAACCTTCTTCTATCGAAAACAAATATTGAATCTTATCATCAGATAATTATTTACTTTTCATATATATACTAGTCTACGTGTTGGTATACTACCCATTCAAATGTTGACAAAATGACTCAAAACAGCACTAGGAAGAAGAAACAAAAGTTTTATTCAGTTCTTTAATAATAATCCAATTTGTTTAAAATTTACACATATCATGTGTTGTATACATGTGTGCCTAATGGAAAAAGGATATTTGTGTTTGGACAGTATACAATAATGATAATATACACGAATCTGTCGATTTGGGAGAAATAGTGATTGTTCTCTTTGTCTCTTCGTCCACAATTGCATTTGTATTCGCAATGTTGACTTTATGATTATGAAACTTGGTCACAGTGATCATCTGAACACAATTCAGACCAAAGTAGGAAATGGATGATCAAGGGTAAAAAACTAGGTCACTAGGTCAAATTGTAGCAAAACCTTGTGTAGTCGCTAGAGTTCATAATGTTGACCTAATATTTATGAAACTTGGTCACAATAATAATATCAACAAAATCTAGGTCAAAGTTATAAATTGGGTCATCCGGGGTCAAAAAGTAGATCGCTAGTTCAAATAAAAGGAAAACGTTGTTTAGGTACAAAAGTCACAATTTTGGTTCAATATTTATGCAACTTGGTCACAATGCTCATCTCAAAACATCTAAGACAAGTGCGTTATTGAATTATTTGGGCTAAATTAGGTCAATAGGTTAAAATAGTTGATGCGACGTTTTGGCTCAAGAAGGTTTGCCTATTATTTGACCTAGTGACCTAGTTTTAACTCATGATAAGTACATTTTGCATTTGACCTACATTTTGTCTTCAGGATCCATGTGACATGCTTTCATAAAGATTAGGTAAAAAGGGCGCATTCTAAAGATTTGTACTATTATTTGGCATAGTGACCTAGTTTTTTACTCAGGTTAATCCAATTTCACACATGACCTTGATGTTTGTAAGATGATCATTGTGACTAAAGGGGTAGAGCCACGAAGGCATGACATCGGCCCCGCTTTTTCCCATATTGTGAAGTGCTTGTTTTATAATGCTTTTTATGCTATTATTGTTTATTAAGCATCGCACTTTCATTCAAAATAAAAAACTTTTAAAAATTACGAGTTGTTGTTGTTACATAGGCCACCAAACCCCACCCACTTTTAACAAAAATGGCATTTTTTTACGAAATTTACCACTTTGAGCATCATTTTCGTATTGGCGGCAAGGGTGACCAGCGACTAAATTTATACCAGTGATTTGTAACTACAAAAGCAACCAAATACATAAAAATCATCGCTGGTCTTCAATGCCGCCAAGTTCAAAAACGAAAAAAATCGTAAATTTTGATCAAATTTCTGCAACGTCAACGTAAGGAAATGACGTCATAGACGCGTGCCATTTTCCCGGATTTTCCAATCAATTAACGGACATGTGTACAATGGTATAAAATGATAATTATATTTGGTTAAAACTCGCATAGTACTTTATCCTTCTCCACGCAATATTATTTTAGTGCAGTCTAACCGTTGCATGCAGTGATAGTTTTCTCCCCTTCCATAGATGGCGTGAGTGTCGCTGTATTACATGTTTTTGTAAACACTGCATTAAAATATATGGTTTTGTAGTAATATTGACATCGATTGCAGTATGATCTGGTTGTTATCGAGTGCTATAATTAAAACGAACAGGTAAGTTGTTGTTTATATTTTCTGTCATCACACTGCCACTGTAAAAAATACTAAATATCGGGATCTACGTAGGTTGAAATTACCCAGAAGTGTAGGCCTACAAACATCGTTTGTTTGTTTGTACATGGTGTTGGATTTATCTAGGATCGTGATTTGTCACGGACATCCATGATTGGCTCCAATCTAGACTAAATAATTTTCAAACACAATTATTACATCGGCATTAATTCGATGAGACATCATAACAGTGTAGTTCTAGCCATGCCTAGCCTACGTGATATATTCGCTTGTGATACTCTGGGTTGTAAGAGCCATGAATGTTCACAAGGTGTATAAAGCACCAAATTTGGCACAGTTGTAGTATAAGTCAGTCTGATTAAAAAAATCCAAAGAGACACTCGATCGAGGCCCTGTCTCCTGCTGAAATGAGGCCCCAAAGGGGTACCTCAGAGTGTACATACTCCCTGGTAGAAATATATGTTTTTTTCATCTGATTGCGAAGCAAAACTTATGAAACCTTGGTAAATATTATGATTAATGGTGACATTTGAAATATATTGCATTTTGGTATACTTAAATACTAAAATGCGGCCCTGCTAGTGGTTAAAACAAAAAATGAGGCCCGATTCGGGAAAATTAAAACTAAATAATATACTCAGGGTTGTAAGAGCCATGAATGTTCACATGGTGTATAAAGCACCAAATTTGGCACAGTTGCTCTATAAGTCAGTCTGATGAAAAAAATCCAAAGAGACAACCATGAGAGGCCCTGTCTCCTGCCCAAATGAGACCTCGAAGGTGTATGAGAATCTCCACCTACCCGTCAGTATAAATACATGATTATTTTCCTGATTGTAAAGCAAAACACATTGAGTCATAATATATAAAGTGATAAATTTAAGTGCTTGAAATTTGCAGCTTTTTGTAATAATAAAACTTGGAAAAGAGGCCCCATTGGTGGTTTTAACACAAAATGAGGCCCGAATTCAGGAAAAATAAAATAAGAGCATATGGATGTTCACATTATGTATATAAATCACCAAACATAGCATAGTTGCACATCAAGTCAACCACCTATATAAAAACAATAACACATGTATGTGAGGCCCCGTATTTTGTACAAATGAGGCCCCAAATGTGTACGTGATTTCACAAATTCATCTGTATATAATGTACACATTATTATTTTCTCAATTGTTACGCAAATAATCTATAACTGTTTTGTACATTATGTTGAATTGGTTATCATAATTTACAATCTTAATTAATAATAAAGTATGACAGTGAGGCCCCGCTAGTGGTTTTAACCACCTACTAGACTCACAATCACACTACACAGTCGTATATTATATAGAAATGCAACAAATGTTGATAATTAACGATAAATATTGAGTTACATGGTCATTGGTAAGTACAGTGTATAAACAATCTGCATTATATACTTAACTATTTCATATAATACAAACGAGGCCATAAAAGGGTAAATTTCTATCAGAAAATCACAGAATGAAGTAATTATCTTTCAAAAATCGAACGGTTAATTGGTATTATTTTCTCTCCATTTAAGCAAGCTCATATACACAGTGCATTTGATTGTAGGCATATCAGCTGTGCTATGACTAATAACTGTAAAATGTTAATTTGAGGCCCTGTCGTGGTTTAAAGAATGTGCATTTGAATTGATAATCATAACTTGAGGTCATTATAAGTTAAATTTAAATGTGAAAATGGTGCCAATTACTATATTTTGAATGTTTTCTTACCGAGTACAAATGTTTTCATGGCCTAATACATTATAATGATTTCTTAACATATTTTTTTATAAATTAATCCGCATCAACACTGGTTAATTTCTATGAGCAAGAAATATCCACATGCTATACTCAACCAATGTGTAAATTGGTACCTGTGAGGGTTGGTTTATTCCTGGACACCGCATATAGATATTGGCTACCTCACCCACAGGACGGGTTTCATAAGGTAATTCAATGACCAGGGAAAGCTTAAAAATGTCAAAGGGTGGTTAAACAGCTGAACTATGGGTTGTTATAGCATCAAACCAAGCCATTGTTATAGACTGATGTACACAATTAATCCGATACATTATTTCAGGTTGGTCTTTGTTTTGATTTCAATTACTGTTAAAATGTTGTATTCATTTAAGCTGATGGCGACCTTGGTACCATTTGAGGTACTAAATACTGCCGAGTACGGTCATTTAATGTACTTAGATACAGTTAACACCACAAAGTACAATCATACCAAGACCTGTTGTGTACCCGTAATGCCCATTACGTCAATTCCAGGTCTTAAAAGTAACTCACGACAGGCCGTTCAGATCTGATGTGGTAAATATGAAGTGATTTAATTTTTCAAGCTACAGCTTTGCCTGGCCCAATAAAATACTTACATTCACCAATTACACTGGTACGTGTACTCAAAACCATATGGGTATTTCATGGCATAATACAGTCCTTTCAGGTCCTATTGGTAACTAACTTCTATCTAGAGAGCAAAGCAGACAATATAAGCTATTAGTATAGTTGGTCCTTTAAAGTAATCACCACCCTCTTATTCAACCATTTCTAATGGATACCAGTGTGTGAATTGATACCTGTGAGGGCAGTGGGCCTCGATGATGGACACACACTAATCAGTAGAGATTTAGACTCGAACGCATGTTTCCTTAGGCTTATGATCAGTGCAAGTTAAAATGGCCGTTAAAATGTTGTCCTATGACTGAACTGCTGAAAGCGACCATTGAAAACTGATATCTTAATGTTTAACTGTACTAGGCACACCCATGCCTCTTGGGGTACCTCAAATGTTTGGCACATTTATTTCATACTCTGGCTCTAGGGGTAACCTTTCACTCATCGACACATATATTTCAGGTTCCATTTGGGTATTTAAAACTAATGGTCACAAATTTTCTTGTCTACGCTAGGAACCTAACATTAATTGTCACAGTAAGGCCATACCAAACCATTTCTTCGTTTAGCGTCCGAGGACGGATAGGTTTGAGCATCTTGGGAAGAAAAATAACAAACAAACATTGTAACCTTTTTTTATCTTCAAAATCCATTGAGATATGGCTTTCATATTTATCATATCAAGATGTCACCCTACCCCTACACAGCAGTAGGTTTCACACAAACATTTTTTTAAGTTTGAACGAGTTATTTGTTAGCCATATAATAATGAGCAAATAAGTTGTTATGTCTTTTTACGAGTGTTTTGTTCTGGTCTGAGGATAGGTAGATAGGTTTTCGAACTTTGAACGGACGCTAAACGAAGAAACAATTTGGTATGTCCTAACTCTGAATACAATGGGGGACTAGCTTTATTAGCCACCTATTCAATTTGTCACATCTACATCTGGCTCAATTGGGTTGGTAAACCTGCCCTGTTAAATCAGTCCTAGCTCTAAGAGTAAAAGTTAGGGCCTCATGTAAAGATATTCTGGGTTCGTGTAATGACAAATAATTCATTAGTAGGTACACTGCCAATGTAAAACTTCATGGCATTTTGTGGTACCGGGGTACATGGCACTACTTCAGTAATTCATTGCCATGGGATACATGTTACTTCATAAATACTTAACCATGTACTGCGAAGCCATGGTTCCATGGAGTATCTGTAAAGAAGGGTCATTCCTTGTGGGGTATCGACCTCTAGTAAACAACTTCATCGACATATACTTTCAAACACAAATACAATCATTAGGAAGAGCAATGCTGTTTTAAAGTATGCGCGATACAAACATCTATTACAAAACATAACAACATAACCAGGCAAATATTGAACTAATATTGATATACAATGTACATTCACATTCGCTATACAACACATTATTATGTTTTATCTCATCGATTTGTGCAATGAATATTCGGTTTTAACATGCATGCGACATGTTAAAATCGATTATTATGAATATTGTAAGCAATTGTTTAATTACTTTGCTGAAAATATGCTATTTACCCGCTAATGGGCTTAAGTGAAGTTTAAACCACATATGGGGCCTCATATCCACAGTTACTTTTTACAATAAGGTATAGCTTATATACCAACATTCAACACAGTTATATATATTTCTGTTACAGATACTTTGATTAAATATATAAGTAAATATAAATATTTTATTATCGTTTCTCTACATATGATTTTAATCCATTTCTTTTTCAAAATAGATTCAACCCTTTATATGGCCTCAATTCACTAAAAGTAATCAAATATTAGTTATTTACTATATATTTATATTACTTTATTATTATTTACGATTGGTGTAAAATATGTCTTGTATTTGAGTATTGAATCAATGTACTGATTTAATTTCTAGTGTGTCTTATATAAAGTATTGAGTTTAGTTTGTACCCCTAATGGGGCCTTATTTTCACCTTGGAACTATTATTAAAGTATCAATATGGTAAATTTTTATATACAACAAAATACAATTCACTTTTACAAATCATTTGTTGCACATTTTAGAGACATTTACATGTCTTACAGATTGCATCGTGAACATTTAAATTAATTCACGTTTTCATGATTGAAAAATGTCCTTTTAAGGGCCTCAATCAATAAATAAGTTGTATTTTAAATGAATTAAATTATATCATAAGCATCACTGGGTCAACTGGTCTGCATTCTATTGTTGTCTTGTTCAACTATTCATAATACTGAAACTAAGTATACAAACATGTTTTTAATTATATGAAATTTTCAAAAATACCCCTTTCGGGCCTCATATTTGTAATATAACATGTAAGATAGTGGAATTCATAATACAATATATCATATATGTACTTAATTTAGACATTCCAATTGAAATTTTAGTGATTTTTATATTTTTTTTTTTAAAATCAGCGTTTTCATATTTTTTGTGTGCAGAGCAATTTAATTTGATGGACCCTTTTTGGGGCCTCATATATGCGAATTAAGGGGCTGAACAGCTTGTCTCTTTCACTTTTCTGGAAGCCAATATATTGATTGTTATTTTGTAAAAGTTTGGTGCTTTATACAACTTGTGAACAAAATGACCATTTTTTGGTTCTTACAACCCTGAGTATGAGATTCCTGGGTACAGTTGGTAGAATGGCCAAACAACAGCTTCTTTTATAATAGCCTAAATAGGTTTATGCTATTTTGCCTCTCAATCGTGTTTGTTTACCTCGAAATAAAAGTACATTCCAGATGCTTGTATTGACATTCATTGCGTCATATATGACGTCATGACTTAGAAATATTTAGGTCGTCCAAGGGACACAATCCCTACACTTTTTAGAGCACAGATATAATTCAGTTATCCCCCTTATTATCGACCGCCACTCAGAACCGTCATGATGACGTTCACTTGTGGCTCGGCGCTCGACTTGAGCACCATTTTTTCCTTATAAATAATACACTATTTGTTACGACTCAACCTTTGATCATACACTTGAAGCAGACTTTCTAACTCTAGGATATTGCAGTTATTCTTAGTTTAAACAGTTGCTACGCAAAGTCTTTATTTACCAATCAGCTATCTGCCGAAATAAGGAACGGCATACGAGTGTCTCAATCTGTATTTGAGCCCGGGTCGGCTGCTTGCGAACCACGGAGATGTATAAATTGCAAAACACATTGAATACTCAATAATGTGGCTAAGTGCTTTAAATTAAGGCAGAACGAGATGTTTAACACTTGTTAATGTATATAGACATTGACAAAGTCACATATTTTTCAGGTTATCCAATTTGTTCTTCAACACACAAAAGAAAGTGCGAACTGCTAGTATGTGGAGAGTACTGTGCTCAGTCTCACAGGTAATCATTCTGTTTCATCTGTTAGTTTTGATTTATGAATCCATCTCCGGGTGTTCTAACAAGCGTTGTCCTTAATGTTGGCAGTAGAAAGAACACGTCGCACATATAAAAAAGATGAACACATATGCCTAACGCACATCGATTGCAGCGAAAGTGACGCATACATGAAATGTGCTACAACGTGTCTGCGCACTCCCAAAAATGTACCGAAGATAGCACTGATCAGTAACCTTGCACGGATTCCTACGTGTTACCTATGTTTTAGCATGTATACAACACGGCTCTAATTGTGATCGCTGCTATACTGTAAAGTATAAATATGACAACTGAAAATAAACTGGTTGACCAACTTAACTCAGACAATTCTCAGACACTTCTTATCGTACCAATATCTATATCATTCATGTTATATTGGTGCTGCAAAATCAAAGTATTTAATATGTTACCCTGCCGATGAACTGTGTAATTTGCAAGTTTATACGAATATGTGGCTAGTCATATTTTTGAAAAAAAAAATTTGTAAGTTATTTATTTCTTTTCAGACGCGTTGACGCTGGTGGAACTATTTGGATTTGCTCCTTATTGATGAGTTTTGAATCTACTGGATGCTGTCAAAATATGCTAAGTCCACAGGTTTAATATTGTAATACAGAACTCCATCCACATGTCTTTAGTGTCAGTAGTGAGGAGGAGTAATCTTCGAACAAGTTATATACAATCAACTATCGGGACTGAGAAACAATGCCGGATAATGGATAAAACAGGTTCTGTTAAAACCAGGGTACTTCAAATAGAAATACAGTGGCATTTTGCCGGGACCGACGAACAGTGCTGGTTAAATCATAGTTCGGGTATAATCAGGTTCAGGATAAACCAGGTTATATTGTATTTGTTTGAAGTGTGTCATTATTATAGTACATGTGTATAAACAAAATTGATCATCATTCATATCAGAATGTTATGAAGTTAACCAGCAATAAATTATAGCAAACCAGTGTATCTCGTTATTTATTATTTGTACTTGAGAAAGTATCCATAATTAGTTCAAATATATTCTTATGGCGACGAACATTTGAAAATATGTGCAAGTTCCTTTGCAATCAAATCATAAATGAAACCATTTTCATTCTGAGGCTATCCTATTGGCAATTGTTTATTGCTGTTCTCACTGTTTATGACTGTAACCACAGAGGACAACATAAGATATTCATATCGGTCACAAGCTTGAATGGAAGCCATCGCTCATGTCTACGTAATTGTTATGAATTAGTTCAAATTCAATCAAAAATGGAATAGCTATAGTGAAGATTCTTTAAAAGGCCTAAACCAATCCCAACAGGAGCCTAGAATCCAATTTTGTCAAATAGGTTACCATGGTAACCTAATAAAAACAACTGTCAAAATGTTACTTTGAATCTGTATGAACACTCTCATGAAAAAAACTTATTTTCTACAAAATATGAAAAATTATTTATTTTTCACAATTTCGGCAAAATGTTGTTTTCGTTGTTATGGTTACAGTTACAATGTTTAAAAACAACTTGAAATGTAAAATACTGAGGAACGTCTTAAAATTTATTTCAAGCGATATGCACCTGCAAGTAAAGTGTTAGGCAGAAAAAACCCTGATGAGGTTTCGTAAATAATCGTTTTGGACATTATTTAAAACTGTTACCATAGCAACCGAAGTGAAAAAAATCGTAACAAATGTCAGTATAATTGCTTTGTATGATTATATGGACGCACACCTCCTTTCCTTTTAAAGATTTTGAAAATATAAGCAATTTTTTAATTTTTTTACAAAATATTCAATCCGTTGCCATGGCAACAGTTAAATAACAATTTCTTTAAAAAATGCCTTTTTTGAAAAACATTTGAACAATTGATATCACATTATCATTTTCACAGGATTTCGAAATGGGGCAATTTTTTACCCTTCGTGGCTCTACCCCTTTCACATGTGTAAGGTCGAAATTGCGACCCCTGGTGACTATATCTTGTTTTTTTCTATGTTTTGACCTAGTGACATAGATTTTGGCTCCGGTTAACTCAAAATTTTATTTGATCTAGATTAGCTTCCGATGATTAATGCTGCCAAGTTTCATGAAAATCACTCGAAAATTGCGACCTCTAAGCACGATGTAAAAATAAGTTACTGATACAAGTAAAAATTTATTTACATAAAAAGTGACAAATATCGCGAAAACATGTGACAATTCAATATATTTGAAAATATCTCGAAAAGTCCCACGAATATCCAATTACGACAGTTTGTACGTTGCTAACGATAGCTTTACGCACCATATAAACACAAAACTGTTTGTTTTGCAACTAGTTTGAGGTTTAATTTGATTATCAGTTATTTCGATTGCAATAAAATATTAAACTATTTTTGTGTTCGATAAATATTATTATACCCGGCCCCCTGAAAATCAGCTTCAGTAACCCACAAGAGAAGATACTTGTCTTGAGAAACAAAATGAAACTGAAAGACATTGATATTTACCGCGATGTGTACATTAAGAGCAGTAAATCGCACGCAGAACGCCTGATAGAACTCAATGCAAGAACCATGCTTTGACAGCTGCCTCAAGGTGCCAAATTCCGAGTGGACGCTAACGGACGCACCCGTGCACGCGAGGAACAACAACACGGCGATCGTCACTAGGAGGAAACCCGTCCCATTAGGTCATTTATTCATATTGTACATATAAACGTTTGTGGATGGACTAAGGACAATGAAAACCTTCGTTTTGCATTATTGAATTCATTTGATGCTGACATTATGTGAAACTCATTTATCTGACGAGAATATTATTGATGTCGAGGGATATTCATGGTTTGGCTTCAATAGAACTGAAATACATCGAAATGCACCAAAAGCGTCTGGTGGTGTTGGTCTTCTAGTAAAACATTGGCTTTCAGAAGACTATGAAATTAGTGTTGTAAACAGAGAATACATGTATGACGGAATTCTAACCGTAAAGTTCACAAATAAATCAACAGAGTCGGATTTAAGCGTATTTTCGTGCTATCTGCCACCGGAAGATTCTACAAGAGGGAGAGATGCACAGGGGTTCTTTGCGCATCTACTTACACAGATATACGCTCATGCAAATTGTGACCAAATTATAATATGTTCGGACATGAACGCCCGGATAGGATCACTGTCAGATTTACTTAATGAGTGCGATTCCTTACCAGAGAGAACTGTGATTGGCAAGACAGTAAATCAACATGGACATGAATTTGTGGAATTTCTGTGTGACTCAAAACTGTGTGTATTAAATGGTCGTTTCAATAGTCTACAAGACAATTTTACGTCGATCTCAAGAAAGGGGCGTGCGGTTGTGGATTTTATGTGTGTCCCTCATGATGTGTTCCAGCTTTGTAGTGACTTTAAAGTAGTTAACCCTCACGATGTTGTCGCCCAGCAAGGATTACATGGATTGCTTGGTGAGCGTTCTCGCGTTCCTGATCACTGCGCAATAAGTATGAATATTGAAACGGACTATAGCGCACACTTATCTAGGACGAATACCGTTACGACGAACCCACGCGAGTATAGATTTAACCTTAGGCGAATACCGTCTGATTTCATGGGTAGTGATACTATTAAAACAGCATTAACTTCTCTAATTAGTCAAATAGAAAACACTAGGGAGACACAAGACAGTGTGGATAGTCTATACAGTACGCTCTGCGACGTGATTATTACGGAAATGAACAATAAATTACCAAAATGTGCTGCATCAAAACGAACTTCAAAACGGCTAAAACACTCCAAACCATTTTGGAACGGTGAATTGCAAGAACTCTGGAGCGCGCTTAGAGTCAGTGAAAACAAATACCTCAAATGTAGAGACAATAGGACTCTGAGAGCTAGATTACAGGCCGAATATGTTGCAGTTAGAAACAACTTCGACCGTAATCTGCGTTTAGAAGGGACGTTGCCATAGAAATTGAAACATTTGAAGCTAACAATCCGAAGGAGTTTTGGAACAAAATTAAAACGCTCGGACCCCGAAAAGACTTCCGTATCCCTGTACAAGTAATTGAGACCGACGGATCGGTTACTTATGATGAGAATCGTATATTTGAAATAAAGAAAGATGACTTTAAAGATCTGTATAATTGCCAAGAATTCGACGGTTTCGACGATGAACACTATACCCGTGTGTAGATACATAAAGTGCTACTAGAAAATAATATAAATGACCCTCTATACGTGACTAACGACACACTGAACTGTAACATTTCCCTAGAGGAGATTGTACACATTATACAGAAAAGTAAATCAGGCTCTGCCTGTGGAATAGACAAAATCCCATACGATGTGTTGAAATTTTCCCAAGTTATCGCTGTATTACAACACTTATTTCAATTAGTGTTCGACACAAGCATAATCCCATAAATATGTAGAAAGGCAATCATTCACCCGATTTTGAAGGACCCCCAATCTGACAAAAGGATTCCGATGAATTACAGAGGAATTAGTCTTGCTATCGTGCATTAGCAAACTCTACACTGCGTTTTTAAATAAACGACTATCAAAATACCTTGAAGACGAAAACATTCTTGCTGATGAGCAAAATTGCTTTCGAGCTAATAGATCGTGCGAGGATCATGTGTTCACGTTAAATAGTGTCATTAGGAACAACAAGAACGTTTACGCAGCCTACATCGACTTGAAACGGTGCTTCGATTACATCGACAGGGATATGCTTTTGTATAAACTATTGCTTAATAATATAGATGGCAAACTCTACAACTCGGTAAAAAACATATACGCAAGCTCTTCGTCATGTGTACGTATAAACAATAGTCAAACGGACTGGTTTGATTGTGTGACCGGTGTAAAACAGGGATGTACGTTGTCCCCGACGCTTTTTGCAATATTTGCAAATGATCTTGTCCAGGAAATTAACGATTTAGGCTGTGGCGTAGCTGTAGGAACCGACCAGATATCTATTCTCATGTACGCTGACGACATAGTGTTAATGGCAGATACCGAAGAAAAATTGCAGTCAATGCTGGATGTTCTAAATAACTGGTGTAAGCGTTGGCGCGTGATGATAAATTCTACAAAGTCAAAGTGCATGCATTTCCGAAGGGGGCGTACACAGCGGACACAAGTTACATTCCGTATTGGTGATCAGGAAATCGAAACCGTGGATAAATATAAATACTTAGGGGTAATTTTCCATGACAAATGTGACTTCTCGTTTACATGCGAGGGTCTCTCCAAGGGAGGCGGCAGAGCAAAATACACAATCTAAAGGACCTGGGATTTAAACCGTACGAAAAACTCTATTATACCTGTGTCGTACCAGTAACGGATTATTGTAGTTCTGTATGGGGTTTCAAACAATATCAGTCAGCGGATAACGTAGACAATCGTGCAATGAGGTACATCCTTGGTGTACATCGCTTCACTCCAATTCCCGCATTGACAGGTGATACGGGATGGATCCCTACCCGTTACAGACGATGGGTCAATATGCTACGACTGTGGAACAGGCTCGTTCAAATGGACCAAAATCGACTATGTGCACGTGCTTTTGAAATGGATCATACCAGGTGTACAAACAATTGGTCAAGCGAGGTGAAGGTCATCATGACACAAATTGGGTTATTAGACAGTTTTACTGAAAAATCTCCAGTAAATATTTCAAATGAACAAACGCTAATAAGAAATCACTATATTAGCATTTGGAATACAACTGTGAGAGTTATGCCTAAACTACGAACCTATCGAGAACTGAATGAGACTTTGGTTGTTAACAATTCCTGTGTATGAACCTCATGAAACACGAAAGATCGTTATTAGCACAACTCAGAGCTGGAATACTACCTCTGAGATTAGAGACTGGACGATATCTTGGTGAACAAATTGACTCTAGACTCTGTAGACTATGTGATTCTCGGGAAGTGGAAAATGAGTTTCATTTTGTGTTAAAATGTCCACTGTATAATGATATACGACTTACCTATTTCGGTAATATACTCTCTAATAGTGACTTCTCCAATCTCACTGATACCGAACAACTTGCATACCTTATGCTTAACCATGTCAGACAATTAGCCAAATATACTGTAAAATCATATACATTAAGAAGGCGTGTTTTGTTTAACTAGTCATTCATTTTTTTGTAATTGTTTATATGCTTATTTGTGTTATAATTATGCTGCTTTATATATGCATTGATGCTTACTTAATAGTAGAAGTTGTTTAATATTCTGTTGATATGTATGTTATTTGCGTTATACACGTACTATTTGCCTCCTCATTATGGTCCCTGCACTTAAATAAATAAATGTATTTGCTATAATTATACTTTGGTGTACATAATTTACCATTTGTTTTTATGTGTTTATATGTTTAACGGCTTTAATAAAAGGCCATTTTGAACTCAGCTACCTGTTTGTTATTGTTTTACCAGCTTCGCAAACTATAGGAGTACCTTTACTCCTGCAGACTATTAATGTATTTCATTAAAGTAAAATATTTTACGGCAAAGGGGGGCCTTTTTAGGGTATTATATATGTACTATTGTCTATCGTATTTGTTAACCGGCAGTAACAAGATTTAGTGTCCCATAACCTTATTTTTTGCTCATGCGCAAACGTAATTAGATAAACAAAGGAACTTCCGCTTGTAGAAAAAAAACAATCGATTTTCAATTTTATAAATTTTACGCTTTCCTCGAGACTTTACCTCCTCCTCCAATTCATCTAAGCCTCTCGAGGTTACTGCCGGTATGCTAGCTATTACTTTGTCGTACATACTTTACCACTTGCTTTTTACCATTTTTTATCTTTATATGTTTTACGGCTTTAATAAAAGCCCATTTTCAATAATAGGTGGCGCTATTTTTGCCAAATAAAACAAATATAATACTTTCATTAGTTTGAGTTTTGGTAGATGACTTGAAAATCTTTGCTATTACTTTGGTGTACATACT
The DNA here is from genome assembly GCA_963678985.1 of Spisula subtruncata. NCBI lineage: Eukaryota > Metazoa > Mollusca > Bivalvia > Venerida > Mactridae > Spisula > Spisula subtruncata. The sequence goes on along the minus strand of OY787673.1, from coordinate 31,690,323 downwards.
TTACCATTTGTTTTTATGTGTTTATATGTTTAACGGCTTTAATAAAAGCCCATTTTGAACTCAGCTTCCTGTTTGTTATTGTTTTACCAGCTTCACAAACTCTAGGAGTACCTTTACCCCTGCAGACTATAACATAATTTACAACAACAAAACATAACTGAAAACAGCAAAACTAATGGTCAGACGTCCGACTGCCAAAATAATTTTCCCATAAACACGCACACTGATATAAAATATAACTTGTGAATTATCAGTATTTTGTAATTATTAAGTATTTTACCTCAAAATTCTATACCGTATTAAGACGGTGTAGATTTGTATACTACTCTGATTTAAATTGCCTGAAATATACTCGCGTGTGATGAAAACGACTTTAAAAACAAACCAAATACTTCATAGATGTTCAGACTAAAGTTTGTTTATGTTACTGACTGATCTAGTGAACAATACTACTCGCACACCATGCTAAAAGGAAAAATTACGCTGTTTTTAAAGGAAAAACACACTGGTGTGTGCGATGTTGAAAGTGGTTAAAATCAATTATTTGCAATAAATATTTCTCAAAGCAACAGTCAACAATGTTCTATTATATAAATACTTGATTTGGTAAGAGAAGTATACTTATTAAAAATATTCGCCCCATCTGTAAGACAGGCCCTTTAAATATGAAATCAAAGGACACAATTTTTTCCTCATTTTTTCTTAGTCATACTACATGGTTACAAAGCTATGTAATTAAGCCCGGTTTTCCTGGAGAACGGCTCATGTATATATTTCCTCATTTTTCTAAGTCTTAGTACATGACAAAGCAATGCCATTTAAAGCCCGGTTTTCCTGAAGACAGCTCATAGTCATTTATATTTTTCCTCATTTTTCTAACTCTTAATACATAGTTACGAAGCAGGGTCATTAGGCCCGGTTTTGCTGGAGAACGGTTCATGTATATTTTTCTCATTTTTCTAAGTCTTAGTACATGACAAAGCAATGCCATTAAGCCCGGTTTTGCTTGAGAACGGCTCATAGTCATATAAATATTTCCTCATTTTTCTGAGTCTTAATACATGACAAAGCAATGCCATTTAAAGCCCGGTTTTGCTGGAGAACGGCTCATAGTCATACATATTTTTCCTCATTTTTCTAAGTCTTACTATAGCTAGTTTGCTATAGAAAAAAATCGTGTTTTTGAAATATTTCTCTGTAATTACTACACCTACAAGTATGAAATTTTGCACCAATAAATGAAATATATCTACCTAATACACACTGAAATTTCAGCAAGATCAGAAATGAGTTAAAAAAGTTTTGTTCATAAGTTCTATGTAACATTTTTGTAGTTTTGTATGAAAAATCAAGTTAGAAGACTTGATACTTGCAACAGCCAATTTACGGTCACGTGATACGCATAACGGTATAATTACGTATTTGCAACCTACTTATTTAAACACCTGCTAGGCCCGTCTGTGAACTTGACGAAGTACATGTTATTGCTGTACATTGTTTACAAGCGACAAACCTAAATAAACCGAATCACAAGGGCCTCCTAAGTCTTGTCTTTATAACAGCAATGTCAATCCCGCTGATCACGGATTGTAACGGTTAAATACTTGATAGTAAATCATCAATGGAATACCAGATTACCTCCCTGCGTTAAACTGTAAATACGCATGTAATTTCAATATGTAATAAAGAATAAATGTCTTTTAATTGGTGACTAAAAATTATGAAATTCAAAATGAGACTAGGTAGGAAGTTATCGTAGTTCTGTGTAATTTTTTACCAAAATCTGATGAATAGATTTTCAGAAATCTTTAAAAAACACGATTTTTTTCTATCGCAAACTAGCTATACATAGTTACAAAGCTTTCCTGGAGATCGGCTCATGTATATTTTTCCTCATTTTTTAAGTCTTAATACATAGTTACGAAGTAGTGTCATTAGGCCGGATTTTGCTGGAGAACGGCTCTTAGTCATATATGTTTTTCCTCATTTTTCTTAGTCTTAATACATAGTTACGAAGCAATGGCATTAGGCCCGGTTTTCCTGGAGAACGGCTCATGTATATTTTTCCTCATTTTTCTAAGTCTTAGTACATGACAAAGCAATGCCATTTAAAGCCTGGTTTTCCTGGAGAAGGGCTCATATATAATTATATTTACCTTGGACTGTTGTTCAGCATTGTCGGATTGGGACTTGAATGTCTCGGGCCAAACAGCTGTCCAGTAATGTCCGTATTTTGAAAGTTTGCCATTTTGTAAACCCTAAAATAGAAAAAAAAAATAACTTCATATATATCACATAATCAGTGAAAGGAATGACCTTTACAAGTTCCGAGTCCTGGACTCACAAAAATCAGTAAGGAAGACTTAGTGTAGTTTAAAATTATGTGAGTTCCAAAAATGCATTGAGATTTCTAAAAAAATAATTTTGAAGATTACATCATATCTAAAATATAATCAGTACTCTGGCTTTCAACTACTAATAGTGTTAAAAGAAGCCAGCAGTTTTCCACATTTCTTCAACAGGTTACTTTAAAGTTTAACGTTTAATGAAATATTTAGAATCTGGACTCAATCTTTAATTTTTGGACTCGTAGATTTGCAAGTTATTGAGTCCCAGGACTCGTTCATTGAAATTTGTAAAAAAATCACAGAGAGTTGCGTGACAACATTATAAAGTACCGGGCAGATAATTATTGCCTTTGAAATTCTTGCTAGGTGTGATATACAGTGTTAAACACTGTCTGAAACCTTTAAACATACTATTCAAGGCACTACTCCATGTAATTTCATGAAATTATCAATGCAAAAAATTAAAACCCCAATTCTTTTTATAAAACCCTGTAAAACCCTTCACATTGCCCTTCAAAACCCATTTGGGTAGGGTTTTAAATGAAAAAGTGGGTTTTATGCCAACCCTGTGTCAAACTGGCACTCGATCTTCATCCAGCTGTATGAGATGTTTCAGTCATTTTTGTGTCTACGAAAGTACTTGTACACATCAGTCATTTTTTGTGTCTACTAAAGTACTTGTACCAAAGGTCCCAGGCAGTTATCTCTGTTTTTGTTCTCTCACTGTATTCCCATGACATGTTTTACACGGCTCACCAACAATAGGTATACAGAGGTTATTTCCCCATTTATGTGCCTGTAAAACACTATTTTTAGAACAGAGAAGAAACAATGTTTATATAAACTGTATATTTACTTCATTTATTTAAGTTTAAAGTTTAAGCAAGAGAAATCTCCAGCATTTTCATTGAAATCTCCTGCATTTCCATCACCAATCTCCTGCATTGACATCAGGAAAATATGGCATGTGTGAAATTTACAGATAACAAAATCTGTAATTATGTTTAAATTTACAGATCTATGATCTGTAAATAACTTACTTTCTTAGACCTGATATGGTTTATAGAATACAAATGAAATCAATTACAATTTACCTGACCTCTAGACAGACCTACGAGCATTGGTTGGAGATCCAGTAACCTCTACTGGTTGATGTCTTTGGTTCATTTTAACGATAATTCTGGAAATACTTTAATCTAGTTCTTGAAATTTCACTTCAACAAAGCTAGGTTCGTCGTTCTGAACTTATTTGTTTACTTCTCTTGTCAAATATTTAACATGTATAAACCCATACACAACTATACCCTTTGCAGCAAACCCTGATGAAGGCTTAAATGTTAAGCCGAAACATAGGTAATAATAAAATGATAAACTTCTGCATTGTTAACTGTTTAGTCGTGTGATTCCACTTACTCCTTTATTTATTGTTCTCAAATATTTAACTTATAAATTGTAACTTTGTAATGAACAAAATGTAACTAACTGCTGCCAAACACCAAGCGACAAGTGCCTAAATGATCAACAACGGATGATAAAATTAATAGCCGCAATAAAGCGTTTTTGAGGGTGTCCGGAAGTTTAAGTCCATCATGATTCCAGGACCTATGCCAGACATAGTTCTGGGTACCGATAACTAAATGATCCTTTATTGATAATGACGGTGATCTTTAGTTATGGAATTGTCCCCTTTTGAAAGTCAACTGTTTAAGATAAACGCTCGGAATGCAAGTTCACTGTTCGAAATTCGCCGAAAAAATAGCACATGCGTATAAAAGTAATATCAATCAAATGTTTTGTCAAAAAGTTATCAATATATCACCTACTTATAACCATCCAACACCCTATGTTTCAATTCACTTCTGTGTTTACACTAACAGCGCCGCCATTGTGAATATTTAAATTTAATGTGTTGCAGGTGCGCGCAAGTGCGTTTTCCAAAATACGATTTTTTATGAAACATGGTTAAAAATGTGTCTTAATTGAAACAAACCTCTTAGTCTTAATGGACATCTACATAATAAATAAACACTTTATTTTCAAAAACTAACTTGAAACTTAAATTCCCACTAAAAATTATTGCTATTTTCGCAGACGACAATCTGAGGTAACACGGGAAAACGCCGGGAATCCCCAAAATGAATCACGTGGTTGGTTGCGGAACACTTTTGTTATTATCGCTTTTCAAATAATGGCATTTCCAACAGAAACTGTGAAATCCATAGGATTGAAACAATTGACGGAATTGATGGTTTTTCTTATGATAGATTTTGTTTTTTTGGTGTACGTTGGTAGAATATGGTTCAAAACATGCATTTTGTCATAAAACGAACGCGACTCAATCTGAGTCGTACACCTGTTAGGTTTTAAAGTAGAAAAGTCTTAGACGATGAATTGGAATAATCCATGAAATGGAATAATCATCGTCTAAGAAGCTTGGACTATGCCAGACACTGCCAATAATAAACTGATACTGTAAAGAAAGTGCTCTGACACTCAAAACTGTAATACTAATAGTCTCTATCGCGGGCTCAGTGCAAAACTATGGTAACTACATTGATTTATAGAGGAACATACCATAGTTTTGCACTGAGTCGTCGCTCTAGATAACAAAGTGTGCACAGACAAACTCAGAAACTGGTAGATTATTCACAGAACACTGCTTGCCGATATTGTGCAGTTGCATGGATGTAGGTAAGCAATCAAATGTGTTAGTGGGTTGAGATTCTGTAAGGCAACAGGCCCCTGATCTGTCACGATATATGGTGTAGACGGCTGACCACTACATATCCGGATACTATTACAGTCAGTTAGCGGAGCATAATCAGCTATGTATTAACATGACGGGTGACTTTAGCACATAAAGTACAATATTTTAAACATCTTACATATAATATTACGAGAATAAATCATTTACCGCGACTCAGTAAGCTAGTGGAGCAGAATATCGAATGAAAAATGGTTTTACAATGGAGATCGCCATTTTTTTGTACTACTTCCGGTAAGGTTTAGGTCAAAAACCATCAAATTTGTGGGCAGGTATAAAACATGGCGCCCCTCTAGATTTTAGTACAAAAAGAAGGGAAAACATGGCGCCCCCTATGTACTTTTTTTATTTCTGGTTGGATATTTTACTTATTTATATCATATTAAAGCTAACGCTTACGCAGTCCAACACACGCATTATAACTAATTTTCAATGTACTGTACTGTTTATGCGATATCACAAAAGCCGATTATCGGGCGCGTGAAAAAAAAGAAAAAGAATGCGTCTACTTTAACTCGTCATAAATCCTGTTTTTCTGCATCAATTTTAAATATCTTTACATTTATAAAAACTAGAGAACGTAATCTTTTCAGCCATGTATTCATGAAAATTATATGTTGACTAATAAAAAATATAAATAGGGGAGCCATGTTTTCCGAACCAAATTTTACGCACGGTAAAAAAAATAAAAACATGAGTCGAATTTAACATGCGATAAAAAACGTTTTACTTTTTCAATTTCAGTTACAGGTACAGTTTTAAAAACAAGAGAGCTATAGCTTTTCAACAGTGTAAATTTATAAAAAATATATTTTGAAATAAAAAAGTTAAGCGCCATGTTTTCCGAACACAAAATTCTATGATATTTTTTTCATTTTTGAACCATTTTTAACCTGTAATAAGTGCATCAAAACAAAACGGATTTTAATAATTAATTTCATATTCTAAAACTACATAGCGTTAGCTTCAATATTACATAAATAAATAAAATATCCAACCAGAAATAAAAAAGTTAATAGGGGGCGCCATGTTTTCCCTTCTTTTTGTACTAAAATCTAGAGGGGCGCCATGTTTTATACTTTCCCAGTTTTAAACCCTCGTTAGTAAATGTCTACATGTGGATGTTAACGAGTAACCCTATTGAAGTTGAAGTTGAAGTTGTGTATGTCTAGGTCGATGCTCTGAATCATGCTAACAATTAAGTCAATCATTTATATACCACAAAATGATCCTATAGATCCAACTGCTCCTATAAATCCACTGAGTCCATATAATCCAATAATTCCGGTAAATCCGATAAGTCCAGATTCGTTACATAACTATTAATGTCTATGGTAATGTTGTGAAATTGAATATTTGTGTTTAAATTTATTAAATTTGGAGTGGTATACCTACTTACCAAATTACGCATTCTTCTCGAGTGCTATTGACTATGGTGATATATAAAATACGTATTGAAAATCGGAAACAATTAACACCATTTAAAATCATTACTACCCTTATTGTTCCAGGGCCCGAAATTACAAACAAAACTTACACTCTGCCTTCAGCACTTAAATATTGAAAATGTTATATAATGAGCTATTATTTGTTCTAGATTGCAAACATAAATGAGGACAAATAAAAACCCGCAAATAAATGAAGTGAATATACACGCCCCGTTTAACTAAAAATATGTACCGGTGACATTACTATCAGGTGCGTTTTTCCTAGAGCCGGGAATTACTACGTGACTACTTTTACGGAAGCAAATGAAGTTGTGTTAATCGGCGGGCGGTCTAAGAACGATCGACAACTCTAGTTTAAAATTTAAAAAATATGCCTTTAAATTGTGCCCCGTTGTTGGTTTCACGATAAATAGAAACTCGGGTCCCTGTCCGGATCGAACAATGTTATCAGGCTTGGCGATATCGTCCGTGATAGCTCGGTAAACCTCGCCACCCGAACGATATCAACTCGCCTGATAACATTGTTCTCGCCGGACAGGGACCCGAGTTTCTCTATGTCCCGACCCTGAGGATTTAGACATTAAGCATTACCTCCAGGGGATTTAGACGTCAAAAAATGAAAATGTCTATTTCCCCCTGGGTCGCCGGCGGGTGGGCGGGCACAATATTGACTAGTGCATAGACACAAATTTCGGGAGATGTCACCTGATGGTATGTGGCTCGTGCAATTGGTCGATGATGGAATAAATGCGAAATGTGCAAGGAATGTTCCTTTAAAAAGGATTAGATACCAATCGACTTGTAGAATATTGACATAAACATATATATATATATAATTATGATGAAATCTAATCTACAACTACATTATAAGTTGTGACGTAACGTCAAAAGGTGAGGCACGCAAGTGTAACGTTTTTGACGTCGAACAGCCTTTTGTTAAAAACGTCAGTGTCAGTAATAAGTACGACGGATAAGAATCCGCATAAAATTAAATTATTAAATTTTAAGTTGCAAATATCTAGAAATGACATACACAAAAGGTCGTATGGGTTTTTTGACGGAATATATATTCTTACTCAAGCCAAAATACGAGTTAATGTAAAAGGCATCTTTTGTTGGAATTCCCGTCGACGCCATATGTTTGGACTAATTTGACGTCGTTGGACATTTTGTAGACGCAAGGAAAAAATTATATCCTTTTTATTTATCATTCAATCCACTTGAAAATCGCTATGCTTGTTCTACGGAAAAAAAGTATTTTGTTTATTTGTCATTGCAATAAATTTGGATCGACCAAATCTGCAAACGTTTAAAAAGTGAACTTTTCACTTTTTGTACATTTTAACTAATCTTGGACATTTTGTAGACGCAACCTCATCTTCAAGAAAACATTCGTATTTTATGGTATCAAAACAATTTTTTTATCAACACATCTACGGAAAAAAAGTATTTTTTTAGTGTAAAATGACTCACGAGCACACACACATATTTGAGTTATTCCCCTTAAAAGACAGACAATTTAAAATTACGTCACGAAAATACGAAAGTCTCGCTTTTTTGCCTTTGTCCTTTTTTCGCTTAATTTCTAATTATTACGACGGAAAAGCACGAAGATAACATGACAACATTAACCGGTCACGGTGTTTCCCTGCGAATCCGTTTAGTAGTAATTAGTAATAATTACTTTATTATAACTTTTACCTAATTGACTCTGTGTTTTTGTTACAAGTCTCGCTACGTTTTTCGCAAAATAATCAAACAAAATAACGCTTGGTGCATTTTACCTTTATTATTTCAATTTATATTTATACATTATCAAATGCACAATTTATTTCTGCGTTTAATGATATAATTAACAGTTTGCTAGGCCGCGTAAAGCAATAATTATCATTTGAAATTGTTCGCTGTTGGTGGCGTTTTCACGTCTGTACTGTCAGACTTGACCACCGTACAACGGTGCCGCGGCAAGAAAACAGAAAACGGAAAAACATGAAAGTGTAAGATAGAAGCGGTCCAGTAAATTGAGTGGTAATGCCAAAGAGAAAAGAAAGAAATACAAATAGGATCAACTACTGCACTCGTCAAAGGGTTGGTGCGACCAATCCGGCTTGCGTACTGCGAGGATTCTAGATCCCGCCGGCAAAGCTCGCTGTCATCAGACTGCAGCAGTTGGTGGATAGTTACCCTAGAAGGGTCGGGTTGAAAGCTCCCTCTTGAAGAGTGCCAAGGAGGGAGCCTCAGCTGTAGATGCTGGCAGCTTATTCAATGTTGGTATATTACGTGGGAAGAAGCAGCTGTACTTGATAACTGGTGTAAGGTAGGTGGAGGCTGGTATATCCACAGGATCATGGACTACCTTGTACAGCATGGTAAGTTGTGACTTTCCCTTCTGGTCTTGAGGGATTCCCACTTCGGTTGGTCTAACATGTCGGTGACGCTGCTCGTGTTTCTGAAGCGGTCCGTCACAAAGCGCGATGCCCTGCGCTGGACCATCTCAATCTGTTGTATGAGGTCTTTCTGATGTGGGTTCCAGACTGAACTGCAGTAGTTGAGATTGGATCTTACCATGGAGTTATAGGCATTCGTCTTAGTGTCTTCGTTAGCTTTAGGCAAGTTGCGACGAAGAAATCCCAGCATATTGTCGGCTTTCTGGGTTGTCTTGTTGATGTGTTGCCTCCATGAAAGGTTGGACTGTATGGTCACTCCTAAGTACTTGGTGCTCTCATCTTCTGTCAATTAAACACTTTGCAGCTTGTAGGGATAGACTTTGGGAGTCTTGGATCTTGATGCCCGTAGAACACTACACTTCTGAGGGTGAAACTACATGCACCATTCTAGCTGTCAGGGAGTCCAAGTCTTGTTGAAGTTGGATTTGGTCATCTTCAGTCCTGATTTGTCTGTAAAGGATACAATCATCAGCGAACAGTCTGGTCCTGGATTTGACTCTGTCAGGTAGGTCATTGATAAATATAAGGAAAAGCAGCGGCCCAAGTACTGAGCCCTGGGGTACGCCACTCACCACTCACCACTCACCACTCACCACTCACCACTGGTACTGTGTCTGATGATTGATCCTCTACGAGCACCTGCTGTGTTCTTCCAGTGCGAAATGACTCAATCCAACGAAGTGTGTTCCCCAAATGCCGTAGTGACTAATCTTCTTTAGCAGACGTCGGTGTGGGACTCTGTCGAATGCGTTGCTAAATTCTACGATGCTCATGTCCGTTTGTTCCTTCTTGTCTAATGATTCTGCCAGATCGTGGTGCAATGTAAGTAGTTGCGTCTCACAGCTTCTGCGGGCTAGGAAGCCATGCTGGCAATCGTGGAGGACTTGGTGATCATACAGATGTTTCAGGGTGTTGCTTACTATTACATGCTCCAGGATCTTGCAGGTGAGACATGTTAAGGATACCGGTCTGTAGTTAGCAGCATCTGGTCTGGCACCTTTTTTGTAGATGGCTGTTACCACACGGTATAACCGGATGCGTGGTCGGCCGAGTGATGCGTTACGGCCGAGGTAAATACTGATGACGGGTAAGTAGTGGGGTTATATTTCTTACCAGAACTTACCGATTCGATATTTCTTTTGGGTCTAGCGATTTGTGAATGACCACGAAGGTTTAAATGTACTATTCACTCAGCCTCGCATGCTATCGTTGCGGAATAAATCTGATAGAGTCTGTTTACACACGACACGCAAAAAATAATGCTCAATTCTCACATACATTGTCCGAAATTAAACGCTTTGCGCTAGTATTGAACTATTTATCATCACAGATCTAAGGAAAATTCATCTATGAACAATTCTGTAAAGTTACAACTCTGTCCAAGCCCTGAAACCAACGATTGAACCCTTCAAAAAGACCCTAGTATGCGCCAAAATGATGACGTTTACGGCCGAGGAGATATTGTGATGATGACGTTTACGGCCGAGGAAATTTTAACTAAAAACTGTGATTTTTCGCAGTATCAATGGTTTTCTCACCGTGAAAGTATGGAATAATCGCCAGTGCACATTCCAATGATCATTTCTTTACACTTTTTTGTTCCTATTAATTATATATAAAACGTCATTTTAGAGATCCCATGACTTTACAAGACAGGTATTTGTTTGTTTGAAAAAGCATTTAACAGTCTACGAAGAACGTCAGTCAGCATACAGAAAATGACACTTTACTGAACCGGTCAATACCGTTGTGCTCCCTGTCTTCAACGGGACGTGTATTGCACACATTCTTGTGTTTATCATATTTTACAGAGTTGTGCACCAGTCAGTTGCAACCACGGCCCATATTCCCGGGGATGGGCAGTGGATAGGCGAGAAAAGCCATGTTTTACCTTCTAGCTTTCCTCGCCGGAGAAATGTGGAGGATCAAATGTCCGAACAAATATCCCGGGGACAATGTTAAACTGTCAGAGGTCGGGGAATACTAGAGATTTTACCATCAGCTATCCCCTGCAGGGTCGGGGAATTGCGGTGGTTTTGACAGCCCGAAAGTAAAATTACACACCCATACCCAAGGGTGGAGACCGTGGATGCAACTGACTGATGCATTATATCAATGTTCGTATTTTCCTTTATTTGTTTTGGCGGTATGTTTTTATGCTTGGAGTAGGGAAAGAAACATGTTCGTTCTGAACTGATGTTAAACGTTTTTTACGTTAAGTTGGCAAGCTTCCAGTCATCAGGGACAGTCCCATCTCACAGTAAGGTATTGTAGATCATGGTCAAGATTGTGGCAATCTCTACGGCGCACTCCTGTAGGATACGGCCTGGTATCGCCTCTGGTCCAGTAGCCTTCCTTGGGTTGGTGTTACGCAGTAGCTTCTCGATTCGCTCAGTGGTTACCACAATCTCATCCATGCTTGGAAGTGGGGTGCCTGATGGACTGGGTACATTGACTTCACTTTCCTGCGTGAATACGGACTCGTACCATTAGGAATGATGACGAAACGCAGCCCTGGCTTTTTGTTGCTTCCATTGCAATTGGTGTATTCGTATTAGCTATGGATTATGTACAAAGTATACAATTATGGTACTTATCGTTTTAGAGATATTATTCTAATTATAAGAATAGTATATTGTATGACACTTTTCAAAATACTTTCTGAACAATCCACTTAGTGTGAATTATTCGTATCGTATACCAGTTCACTAGATAAATAAAATGATTGTTGTACCAACAAATTTGCGCTTTTGCATTTTTGCATTTTTGATAAATATTGCTCCTAAACCGCACTAAAATAACAACAGTAATCAGGTGTTGGTAATGCCTCGATCTGAATTAGGTTCGACTGAAACAGTCATAAGTGTATAACCACCGGGTTTTGTTCCCGCCTCTTTAGGTAATGACATCCGGCTTCATACGACAGAAAGTGACACATATACCCATGGGATAGATACCCTTGCTAATTCCGAATTGACTCCATAGATTTTTTAACGCGCCCGATGTACACCCAACTACTTGCATTACCAACCGGTTGTACATGATTAATCACTAGCAGAATTGGTCATTCGTCGATGACGTCTATGAAACATGAATACATTTTTTTTTTCATTATGTCGTTGACGTCATTGAAACATGGATACATTGTATTCAATATGTCGTTGACGTCATTAAAACATTTATACATTGTATTCAATATGTCGTTGACGTCATCGAAACATGTATACATTGTATTCAGTATGTCATTGACGTCTTTGAAACATGGATACATTGTATTCGGTATTGCATTGATGTGAGAATAATACTATATCGTACAAGTCGTAGGCTACGGTTACGACACATTGCAATTATGACAATAAACTCAAACGTTGATCATCTTTATTATCCAAACTACGTCAAGAACATGATAATTATGTACTATTTTATGAAAAATGAATATGTACTGCACACATGAAGAGTACAATATTTACTTCAATAAATAATTATTCCATTAAACTTTTGTGCAATGAAAATTATATATTACCAAATTTATACTAATCTACTTAAGGTTGATTGTAAACAAGTTTTTTGCTGCAACTTGTTTTAATCACTCTCGATACCTCATTCCTGATTCTACGAGGGTTTGAGAGTAGAGAGAATCCAGTTTCCCTTATGCTGAGCGTCTAGCAAAGGCATTCCTGGTACCATTTCTATTTCGTCTTTGGTATGACGCGGCATGGGAATGAACACGTGACCTCCCACACTCGAAGCGAACGCTCAACCACTAGGCTATCGATGAAACAGTACAGACTACATATCAATCACAATCTATCAAATATACATACAACGTATACATACAATACATACATATATACAATTCATAATGAATGGCATATACACTGAAGTTTTCCAGCCGCCACATTCGTATCAAAACATGTTTTTTTCCATAAGTAAATACTGTAGCATACAGACAAGTTTTATCAATAAGTTAATACTGTAGCAAACAGACAATCAAAAGTCACATAGAAACAGCGGCATCTACAGCATCATTTACCAAGTAAAAAGTAAAGAAATACAGTCCATGGCATTAATAGACATGAAGTGACAATGCGTTCACTGTCATCACATTATTGATGCTGTTAATACTCGACACATCGTTGCTTCATTGTACATACACTTAAACGAATTTCTAATTGGCCACCAAATGAAATATTATATTATGCGATATATTCAGTCAATATTTCTAAAATTGTGGATATTTTCATTCCACGCACTTATCTATCGATTTCAAGAAATAAATTACGTATGCATGCATAAAATGATCCATGCGGAACAGTTAATGCAAAACGGCTAACGTGCACGTGGTTCACGTGCACGACATGTTTGATATTTAAAATCAGTCAAAATGTATTCTCTGTCGATTGGCTTAATAAAAGGTGTTAATACTGGCATGAATAAGTAATACGGGGTGCGCTGCTGCCGTTAGAATGACGAGTACCAGCACCAAAATCCAGACATGTATGTCAAAACGTCTTTTTGTAAAAAGCGATATTTATAATAACGTGGGGTTTAGCTCGAATTACTGCAAGAAACATATTTTCTATCAATAAGATTGGATAGTTTCGGGGTTTCGATTATTTATATTCTTCTAAAAGCATTTTTTTAAACTAATTGATAAAAACACGTGGCCAATCAGAAATTCGTTCAATGTGTGCATGCATCTGACGTCATGAGCGCGTTCCACATTGCTCATTTTCACAAATTATAGTGTTTAAAGAAAAGTCGATCTACAGGGAACAAATTTATACCAAATACGATACTATTCCAAGCTGTGCACGAGGCCAACGTGCAAAAAAGCAATTTCGCACCAACCATTACGCATGGATGATTGTGTATATGAATACGCCATTTCTTTCCAGAAATAGATAAGTAAGTGCGTGGAATGAACAAATAACACAGCCAAAGATTTATTGATATAATTTATCAGATGATATAATTTTTTTTAGGGTGGCCAATTAGAAATTCGTTTAAGTGTAGTGTACATGTGTATTTGTATCTTAATTAGTTAAATACTGTACGCTAAGTTGTTTTGTATTTCAGTAAAACTGAAAACCATTAATAATCAAATCTATAGATAATGTATCATCACTATAAACAAATCTCAAATTTTAATTGCAAGCTGGTAAGTAATTAGAGATGGCGCACTGGTTACAAGTCATATTGTCTTTCGTATCGCGTTATAAATGTTGTATTATCAATGTTCACGACGTACATGTCCGCTATGATAACACATACTTAGACTAACTGGAACACGCGTACTATACTATCTGACCAGTAACCAACAAACAAACGACATTTCTGTCGATCATAACACAATGACCACGGTTTAGATAGCATGTCTTTGCTGGAAACAAGTGTACCGATACTGTTTCCCCCTCTATCAAACATAACTACATTCTTAGAGATAAACCCGGCTACAAGTACGATATCATCCTCTGTGATACATACACATCTTACTCCAATCAGTCGTTGATCGCGTAACTCACTGATAACATCACACTTCTTGTTGAATACGTTCACCCTATCTCCCCATGCTGCAACATACACTTTGCTATTATCATTACTCACTGCTATATGTTGAGGGCTGTAATCAGTGAACAGTATACGACTCTGAGAATCAGTTTCTATTTTCTTTACTATACTACCTGATAGAGAGTACACATATACAGCTTTATGTCCAGGTATCCACAACTGATTGTTGCAAAACGCCATACCGTACTCTGCACGCTTGAAATCAATTAAGGAAACCTTTCGTTGGTACTTGAGCGACTTACTTACTGAAATGAAAAGGACCGTATTATCTGCCAGTCGTACAGCTACTTCAGTAGGTGACACGGAACAAAGTCCGGATGGTGCATCTTTTAAATCCAACCATTCCTTCACTTTGAGTTGATCATCAATTCTCTTCAGTTTACAGTTCCAAAAGTCAGTCAGTAGAATTGTTCCATCGGGAAGCTGATACATGTCGATTATGCCACATTTGTCAGACTTTACTTTAACGTTTATATCTGTTATAGATTTCACGGTGTACTTACTACGTTGTACTGATACTGGTTGTTTATCTCCTCGGATAATTTTCCCCATACGGTCTGACTTCTCAATAACATCACAGAGTGCAGCATTGGGTTCAAATTTCAGTGTCGGATGTTTCAAAGCATTCGCCTTCCTCAGAAACTTATCTGCATCTTTAAGGACAACTTGACCTAACTTCTCAGTGATAAACATTTGTTTACCATCTAGGTGAGATGTCAGGTCTGGCTTACTGTTGTCGGAGGAAACAATCAGCGTATCTACGGTTGTAATATCGTCACTAATGTCATTCTCCAACATCTTCTCCTCTTTGTCAAGCTCAGCAATAATCTTCTGTTCAAGTGCATCTAGTTGTTTATTGAACTTCTTTCTCAATGTTTTGATTTCGTCAAGTAGACTGGCTCTCATTTTCTTTAGGTGCTTAAGGTCTTTGGACTTTTCCAACTTTGTTGTATGTAACTGCTGACTTACGCGGGTTATGTCGGTTACGAGTGATTGTAACTTAGACATGCTGGATTGATGCGCAACATCCGCAATATCTTTCACACCCGAACATGATCTGAAACATACATCAAACACGCTGTTCAATAACAACAATATAACACCTAGTATAAGAAAGTACTTTAGAATTACAGTGAGTACAAACATTCGCGGTTCTAAGTCTCCGACGGTATTTGTTCTTATTAATAGTTTAAGGTACTTGAACACGTTCCTCGGGAAAAAATAAATGTCAGCCGACATTCTTGAAACTTAGTACAAACAAACATTGATGACTCCTCTTCATGTTGGTGCTATTATTTTGGTCATATAAACGTTATTTTCGGCGTCATAGCGCCACCTAGCGGACACGCGCCTATTGGCGCTACGGGCCTGTAACTGTCGATAAATTTTGTGTTACAAGATATTTTATTGAAAAATGTTCGGAATATTATACAAGGACGGTCAAACAACAACTGTGAATGGTTTGAATAAAAATAAATGTCAATATTTTCATTATTTTCAATCAAAAACGCTAAAATGATGTTACTATAGAGCGTCTGAAAACACGCCCCTACCGGCAAATACAGCGTCATATCTCGAAAACGAGCACGTAAAGGGTATTTAATTATTCGATAAACAAAGTCAGTAAAGATAAATTAAAAGAATGATGCCAATAAGATAGGGTCGTTTAGGTGAGGTTTCCTCTATAAAAAGAAAATAATGCAGCCTATTTTACCGAGTTTTCGACGTTACGCGTTTTCTGGATTTAGCGTCACGATAGAGCATGATTGTGCCTTATTTAGTTGATAACGTTATTATTTATACACATCGTAGTAAATATTTTTACAATTTAAATCGAAGTTAATATTTTTGTTGACTATGAAATTATTATTTTTATATACTACGCAAAGCAATTTCACAATATAACAGGTCAGCATGTATATACATGTATTATATATTAAGTCGATATTTGCCATCTGATATTAACTTTTTATTGGATATGTAAACTTCGTGCAAATCATGTTTTGAATAATACCATTTACATTATAGTGATACCTTATGAATTGGGGCTAGTAATGTGAGAATAACTTTACATCGCTTCTAAAACGAAAATAGCGGTATTATTTTCTTCATCGAATACCAGTTGAAGGAAAATAGCAAATGCTTTCCACGAAATACCGCTATAGGATCTGTTTCAGCAGCTTGACAGTTATATCACCAGCGACATATTCATAACCTGAATATATATCTTAACGGTCTTTCTTCAAATGATGCTTAACATAATGGCCAAGATCTACCATCTGCGAACTCCGCGATTTAATTCGCTCGAAAAAATCGTTGTTTACAGTAAGATAACTAGGTTTATATAAGGTCACTTTGTATGTTCGAATAAATGCAGGTTGGTAACTTGTTTAGAATACTTTTTAGATAAGATAAGACGATTATTAAAGCATTCAACTGTATAATTATATACTCATATATAATATCGTTGAATAGTGTAAGGTCTGTGGGAGATGATTCACAGACACCTTCAAACCAATAGACGGGGGAAAATAAATGGCGTTACTCTTGTTACCCAAACTGTAATCAAATCCTAGAACGGTTAACCATCACTGTCAGTTCGATCTACGTACACCCGCCAAATGAATAAAGTCATCATTGAATACTTCACCATATCAACTCAGATGAAGATGTTTTATATACAAAGAATCTACCACGAGTTTTCTTTTCAGATCATGATTTCTTAAATGAGTCTAGAGAAACAGTTATTAAGTGAGACTCAGGGGAGCTTAATAACTGTCTTGTTCGTGACGAATATAAGAAATGTTGATCTCAAAATCTCAAATGCACGTGGTAGATTCTTTTTATCACATTAAAAATATGTTTTGTACCAAAATTAAGCGACTCAATTCGAAATTCGGCTAACATATGCACAGAAGAAAACATTTGCGTCCCCTCGTAAAACGTAGTCCTAATTTGCTTTCTGTATATAGACACTTACACGACGCTTTAAAGGCTGCAAAGAATTAACATTTATTTAAATTACAATACTTGAAATGTTTCAACATATTATTTGAATTCTTTAATAATATTGCTCGTTACTAATTCAGTAAATTTTGCGCATGAATTATGCAAATTTATGTTATAACACGTGTTGGAGAACAATGTTCTTCGATTTGTTCTTACATGGAATATCACGGTGTTTATGTTATAAAATTCGAACATACTCATGACAAGTATATAATTGTTTTAAACACTTTAATAACTTGATCGTTATTAATAGTTATACATTCCATCAATGATACCTACCTATGTTCCTTAGCGATACATCGGCAACAGTACACCATATCATGTGTACCACAATGCATCTCGATATCCTGGTCCGGATGATAATGGCATTTAGCAACAACCGGAACTGGAATGGTGGTTGGTGGAGCTGTTTTTGCTTGGCTCATTGAGGCAACGCTAACTAATTGATGTGATTTCATGTTCCGGACATGATATCGTCCACACGTATTACACAGAAACTGCTGGCAGTTTTTACAAAAGTCAGTCGCTTCCTGTGTCCTACCATCGTCACGGCATTGAGAACAAGCGTGGTCAAAAAGCGCTTCCGATCCACCTTTCCGTGTCCTAGAGAGATCTTCGCCTTCTGCCATAATTCTGTAATATACCATCATATATAATTGTTAACGTAGTAATAGTAATTATAATAAGAATTTACAATGCTGTGAATATTGTTTACTGTGTGTAAATGCATTGTGGACATACCATATCATATTTGGACTAAGTAGGCAAGTAAAATGTTTAGTATTAGTTTAGTGTTTATACGTTTTGAAACCATGATTTATTATGGCTAACTTAGTATTAAAATTATGTTAAAAACATGAGAAAAACTATCATTTTGTATTACCGTAATATATGTATAGGTTATAGATCATATATTAGATTTATAAACAAATTAGAGCAAGGGAGCGCTAGCGACCCGCAGCTCTAATTTGTTTATAAATCTAATATGTGATCTATAACCGGCTGATAGTTTACCCGCCCACTTTTGGTGAGCTTTCCAATGCTTTTGTATGCAAACAATAGCATGTCCATTTATTGAGAGTGAAAAAGTGTTAAGGTGTTTCACCGCTTTTGGGTGGAAGTTTAAAAATCGCAGTCACTTGGGTGTATTGTGAGCGTCTGACAACGAGATCAAATATTACAAAATGCTTAAAATTGATTTTTCAGCATCTTCCCATGTCTTAAAATCCCGAGTGTACTGACTAGTTATTACGATTATATACTTTTAATGAAAATACAGAAACACCCTTAGCTCAATCCCTTCGGATGATTTAATCCAAATGATATTAAACATATAATCTAGCGAATTGGTTACGACATATTTAAAACGTAGTTCTGTGCGCCAATATCAAACTTATAAAAATAGAATGGTCGCGAAATCTGAATACAACGGATGCAAAACGTTGATTATTTTTGTTACCTCCCCTGTTTTCAGCATTTCTGAAATCACTAAAAGTGTAATAAAAATAAACTAACCGAGCAATTGTCATGAAATCTTGCATGAAACTTCAATATTTGTTACTCTACTTGAGGACTTGTTGCATGTATGGAAACAGTATGTCGTTCAACGATTTTTCACGTTAAACCATGGAGTTAGATAGACAAAAACTCAAAAACGAAAATTAACATATTTTAAAATAATATTTAAAAAATCATATAACTTGTACAGTATAACATCAAAATTACTGTTTGGTTCCTTATATACATGTACGAAATTTTATGTATAACAAATTTTATGAGGATTAAAGCAGAAGTTTTTCGGTAAATTACAATTATCAGTTTTTAGGAGTTGTCCCCAAAATCCGAGAATATCTTAAAAACTAGCCGAGCAAAACTGTTAAGATTTTCCAGAATGATTGTCGTAAATGTGTTCTTTATAAATATAACAGGTTTTATATACATTGTACAGAAAAATCCAACACCGGTGAATCACCTTTAGAAGATTATAAATTGCTGATAGAATAACAGTAAAATTATGGGAGTAGGCGGGTCTAGTTTTCCATATAAGGAAACAGCCAAATTGTCCTAATAAATGGATTTACTAAATAGTTATTATGTCCATTGCACAAATAAATGAATAAGTGGTCCCAAAATTTGAAAATCCCTGGCTTTGGATTGGACAAAGAAGTAGGGTAAACTATAAGTGTCGGATATCAGACGCTTGCCGATAACGAGAGTGAAATAATCTGGCCGCCAAAAACTAAGTTCATCATTATTTATCCGAGCGACCACCATACAAACTGGAAGCAATATGTTGTCTATCATGGTCACAATATGGTATTGGAAGCTCTAAATATATAAAGTCGCGTAAATATACCATTGATGAATATTTTATTACAGTTATTGCAAAAAAGTTTACAAAAATAATGTTCTTATTTATTTGTATTCCTTTTTATACGCCCGTTGAAAAACGGGACGTATTATGTGAACACCCTTGGCGGGCGTGCGTGTGTGCGTGCGTGTGGGCGGGCGTGCGGGCGGCGGCGTCCAATATTTGTCTGTACTCTAACTCAAACAGTTTTTTTCCGATCGTCTTCAAACTTGCTGACAATGCTTATGGGTGTAATATCTAGGCCAAGTTCGATTATAGGCCAAATCCGTGCAGGCCTTCTTGGGTTATGGTCCTTCTCTTACCAAAAAAATGTGAAATTGGCCTTGTCTGTACTCTAGCTCAAACAGTTTTCATCCGATCGTCTTCAAACTTGCTGACAATGCTTATGGGTGTAATATCTATGCCAAGTTTGATGATAAGCCAAATCCGTGCAGGCCATCTTGGGTTATGGTCCTTCTTTTACCAAACAAATGTGAAATTAGCCTTGTCTGTACTCTAGCTCAAACAGTTTTCATCCGATCATCTTCAAACTTGCTGACAATGCTTATAGGTATAATATCTAGGCCAAGTTCGATTATAGACCAAATTGGTGCAGGCCTTCTTGGATTATGGTCCTTCTTTTACCAAAAAATGTGAAATTGGCCTTGTCTGTACTCTAGCTCAAACAGTTTTCATCCGATCATCTTAAAACTTACTGACAATGCTTATGGGTGTAATATCTAGGCCAAGTTTGATTCGATTATAGGCCAAATCGGTGCAGGCCTTCTTGGGTTATGGTCCTTCTTTTGCCAAAAAAATGTGAAATTGGCCTTGTCTGTACTCAAACTTAAACAGTTTTCATCGGATCATCTTCAAACTTGCTGACAATGCTTATGGGTTTAATATCTAGGCCAAGTTTGATTATAGGCCAAATAGGTGCAGGCCTTCTTGGGTTATGGTCCTTCTTTCACCAAAATAAATGTGAAATTTGCCTTGTCTGTACTTTAGCTCAAACAATTTTCATCCGGTCGTCTTCAAACTTGCTGACGATGCTCATGGGTGTAATATCTAGGCCAAGATAAGTTTCAAGATGATTGTTCAAAAATGTTTTGACATAATATGGGCTTTTATTTTATAATCAATATCTTTTTTCACTAGCACAACCAAGACGGACGTATTTTGTGACATTTTGGCATCTTGTTATTCAGTTTAGTAGCATGCGCTCTTAATTTGTTCGGATATAAATGCGTATAATGTATATAAGGAAGAACAACATTTTATATCGTAATGTGTATAGCAATGTTTTCAACCGATTTAGAATAGTGTGTGTAACTGACAGTTAATAAACGATTAAATTTATTAATAATGCCATTAAATAATTGTTGGAAGGTAAAATGCACATCACAATTGACATTACAAATGTATGATCGATAGCAAAATCTGGTACACATTTGTCAAAGAACATCTGATTCATTCATAAGGTACATTCATTGGAACACCTTTCAAAATTAAACGAGAATCGTTTGTCAACATCGAGTCGTCTGTCAGGTAAACTCTGTTTGTTTAGGTATCCGAGTTTACATTGAATCAAAAAATAATTTAGCCTACTCCCCGCTTTTCTTTCGAATGGGATAATTCCCTCATTAGTATTACTTATTGAATCGACTATATATATAGACAATACCGTATGCATGTGGGTGTTTGTATACGTGATTGGAAGTAACCGCTTCGGAAAGTTTGTAAACATTGACCTTGTTAACACGGATTGTTTCCCTTCTATTTGTTAAACCGAAACTACACAAAATGTACTTTAAATAATTATGTTGTATTTCTTGATGAAATTGATATCAACTTTGTACGAGGCATTTTCAGTAATTAAATAGGTGTGGTTTATGTTGCTGTGCTTCATTCCCTGTACGATTTCCTCATATCTTTAATATCAATACAACGTATTTAGTACATGTTATTATCTACTCGCTATGTGAAATACATCTAGTACTACACTTAAAATAGACGAGAATCATTTTGACTAATAACCTTTACAATTACAAATTTTAAAATTCCGTTATATTATGATCCGTTTAAAGATATGTGATTCAGTATAAAGACTATGCGGTGTCTAAACAACTTCAATTTGTTAATGCAGAAATGTTGAGTATTTATAAATTTACCCTATCAACATAATATCAAACAGTAACAATGACATAAACGTTAATGAAATCATTGATGTATAATAAAGACTATAACACAATAATCTCAAATAGAAATAACATTTTACCAGAATAGTTCCTTAATTTGTCAAATCGCAATTGCTACTTCTCTAATATGGCGTCTAGTGTCGGTTTGGCGACCGATTTAACTACATACACGTAAATTGCATTGATCGTCATTGTGAAATACTTCTATCGATGTCAAGGTCATTTAAATGAATAGGTGTCATATTACAAATATCGATATAAGGGTATAGTGTTCAACATACCTATAATGTAACCGCCTTTCGTCCACGAAGCTAATATGATTGACAGTTTTATAATACATTCATAATCTAATATACTCACTGGCTTGGCTCTGCTGTAAAACATGATTTACAACAGCACAACATAACCGAAAACAGCAAACTTATGGTCAGACGTCCAACTGCCAACACGATGTTCCCAATAAAGAAGTTTATATTACAATGCATAACATATTTTAATATACCATAATAAAACTAGTTTCTAAATTTTGAATTACAAAATATTACCTGATTGGAATTGATAGCATTATGCACCTTGGACGAAATATGATAAATGTGGCTTTTCCGTTATCTTTCTATGAATCAAATGTGACAAATGTGTGAATTGTTCTATGGGAGCTTGTTTGATTTAAAACATAATTCTTATACAAGTGTCAATGAAATTTTAAATATATCCTCATTAATACGCCATGTATGTGCAATTTCAATGAATTTGAAGTACAGATTATATAGAAATTACTTTTATACACAGTTTACTTTTATTTTGTCACCGAGTGTATTGATTCGATGGATGAAACAGTAAAGCACACTCAGTAAACTATATACGAGAGGTGTTCGAAAAGTAATGCAAATTGCCCTCTAACTTTTTATTGACTGAACCGATTTCAATGAAACTCACTGACAATCTTCATCAAAATCTCCGCTTCAAGATTTTTACAAATTCCATTATTAAATTCAAGATTGAAATCATGTTTCGGCGTCTGCAATAGGTACTACTTTCATGCACTGAAATACGGTTGACCTCATAGGCTTCCTGGAAACGTACCTTCGCTATACAGAATGCGATCTAAGACCAAGAACTTAAAATTAGTCGCAGTGGACTAGATCTATATAATATAGTTGTTTTTTAGGCATATTTATCTGATTTTCGTTCAAAAACTACTCTTCAGTACATGCCTGGAGCAGAGAGGTATCTTCATGTGAAAGATACATAATGCTCAGTTTCAGTAACAAATCGACGCTATATGAAATGGTTCTAAAGTTTTTCCTGCATAAACTATCTTAAGAACATATTAGCTACCAATTTACGCATTGATTTGGGCATTTGAACAGTAGGGCCTTGGTCGGTGGACAAAATTCAAATGCATCACGTTCGTCAATGACTGTGTGTAATTTACAAATACGAGCTTCTTAGAATTTCAGGAATCAAATACATAATATTTCTGGTTCAGACTTCGTAAAGGATAGTGATTCTGTGTTTTGCCATCTGTTAAGCTTCGTAAAAATATTGTTTGTACGTACATGTACATGTATAAGGGGAAAAAACAACTATTTGTAGGCATTTAAAATATGATGATATTTTAGACACAACGCAGTGAGCATGGTACCCATGGGGTACAAATGTTGTTAATTTCTAGAATTTTCTTCAAAATAATGTGAAAGTGGGATAACATCGAGCATGTGCGATCAGCTAACGGAAATACTACTAATATTGAAGCTTTGAGACCAATATCTAACTTTTTATCAACATTTTGTTTGCTTGTTGTTGTTGTCGACTGATCATTTTTGTTGTTGTCTTTCAGCAGCCATCGTTCTGCTTTGAAACATGTTGAATAAATTAAACATTGCTAAAAGACATCCTACGATGTCTGTTAATCTTAAAAACTTCCTCATGTATCAATTTGGCACTTTATCTAAGTTAAGTACATCCTTTGATATAAGGCATAATTTCAAGCGGTTTTGCCATACGTTTTTCCAACACTTTTTAGCTTAGTGTGCATTAGTAGGTACATTTTAAACTTCGAATCGAAGTCAACCAAATTTTATCCAATTATAAACGATGGTTCAATTATTAAACATGCCAAATTTGACGCCTTAAAATACCGAAACTGCAAAGATATGCATACATTTGCATTACTTTTCGAACACCCCTCGTACATGTATATAATATGTTCATGTTCTATGGTTTATTAAAAATAGGCCCTTAAGTATTAAATACCTGTCCTCATGATAAGTTGGGGCGCCGTAAACAAACGGGATATGTCACTAGATGGAATGTAGGGTGTGTTGTTGAAATGGGTCGAGTGATGAAATGCTGGGTGTGTTGCTGTAATGGGTCGAGTGATGGAATGTAAGGTGTGTTGCTGTAATGCGTCGAGTGATGGAAATGAATGCGAACTGTGCAAGGAATGTTAATTTAAAAGGGACTCGATACCAACAGAAGCTTTTGTAACGTGAATAATACAGGCTGTAATTGGTCGAGTGGTGGAATGTAGGGTGTGTTGCTGTAATGGGGCGAGTGATGAAATGTTGGGTGTGTTGCTGTAATGGGTCGAGTGATGGAATGTAGGATGTGTTGCTGTAATGGGTCGAGTGATGGAATGTAGGGTGTGTTGCTGTAATGGGGCGAATGATGAAATGTTGGGTGTGTTGTTGTAATGGGTCGAGTGATAGAATGTAGGGTGTCTTGCTGTATTGGTCGAGTGATGGAATGTAGGGTGTGTTGCTGTAATAGGTCGAGTGATGGAATGTAGGGTGTGTTGTTTTAATGGGTCGAGTGATTGAACGAAGGGTGTGTTGCTGTAACGGGTCAGTGATGGAATGTAGGAAGTTGCTTTAATGGATCGAGTAATGGAATGTAGGGTGTGTTGCTGTAATGGGTCGAGTGATGGAATGTAGGGTGTGTTGCTGTAATGGGTCGAGTGATGGAATGTAGGGTGTGTTGTTGTAACGGGTCAGTGATGGAATGTAGGAAGTTGCTTTAATGGGTCGAGTAATGGAATGTAGGGTGTGTTGCTGTAACGGGTCGTTGATGAAATGTAGGAAGTTGCTTTAATGGGTCGAGTAATGGAATGTCGGGTGTGTTGCTGTAACGGGTCAGTGATGGAATGTTGGGTGTGTTGCTGTAACGGGTCAGTGATGGAATGTAGGGTGTGTTGCTGTAACGGGTCAGTGATGGAATGTTGGTGTGTTGCTGTAACGGGTCAGTGATGGAATGTTGGGTGTGTTGCTGTAACGGGTCAGTGATGGAATGTTGGGTGTGTTGCTGTAACGGGTCAGTGATGGAATGTAGGGTGTGTTGTTGTAATTGGTCGAGTGATGGAATGTAGGGTGTGTTGCTGTAACGGGTCAGTGATGAAATGTAGGAAGTTGCTTTAATGGGTCGAGTAATGGAATGTAGGGTGTGTTGCTGTAACGGGTCAGTGATGGAATGTTGGGTGTGTTGCTGTAACGGGTCAGTGATGGAATGTAGGGTGTGTTGCTGTAACGGGTCAGTGATGGAATGTTGGGTGTGTTGCTGTAACGGGTCAGTGATGGAATGTAGGGTGTGTTGCTGTAATGGGTCAGTGATGGACTGTTGGGTGTGTTGATGAAACGGGTCGAGTGATGGAATGCTGGATGTGCGGCTGTAATGGGTCGGGTGATGGAATGTAGGGTGTGTTGATGTAATGGGTCGAGTGATGGAATGTATGGTGTGTTGCTGTAATGGGTCGAGTGATGGAATGTAAGGTGTGTTGCTGTAATGGGTCGAGTGATGGAATGTAGGGTGTGTTGCTGTAATGGGTCGAGTGATGGAATGTAAGGTGTGTTGCTGTAATGGGTAGAGTGATGGAATGTAAGGTGTGTTGCTGTAATGGGTCGAGTGATGGAATGTAGGGTGTGTTGCTGTAACGGGTCGAGTGATGGAATGTAGGGTGTGTTGCTGTAATGGGTCGTGTGATGGAATGTAGGGTGTGTCGATGTAATGGGTCGAGTGATGGAATGTAGGGTGTGTCGCTGTAATATGTCGAGTGATGGAATGTAAGGTGTGTTGCTGTTATGGGTCGAGTAATGGAATGTAGGTTGTGTTGCTGTAATGGGTTGAGTGATGGAATGTAAGGTGTGTTGCTGTAATGGGTCGAGTGATGGAATGTAGGGTGTGTTGATGTATTGGGTCGAGTGATGAAATGCTGGGTGTGTTGATGTAACGGGTCGAGTGATGGAATGCTGGATGTGCGGCTGTAATGGGTCGAGTGATGGAATGCTGGGTGTGTTGCTGTAATGGGTCGAGTGATGGAATGTAGGGTGTGTTGATGAAACGGGTCGAGTGATGGAATGTAGAGTGTGTTGCTGTAATGGGTCGAGTGATTGAATGCAGGGTGTGCTGCTGTAATGGATCGAATGGTGGAATGCAGGGTGTGTTGCTGTATTGGGTCGAGTGATGTATGGAGTTACTTGCCCAAAGACAAAGAAATTGTGTTCTCTTACATACCCCACAACCCGTATCTGGCTGTTAGGTATTAGAAGAAAAATAACTGGCTTTTCCTTGAAAATATAAGAACCTTTCTGCAAATGACTGGATGATGATATTTTTCTTCTAAGGTAAGTGTATTAAAAGTTTGTTCCATGAGCCAAAGAAACTAACTGATTATGTATGGGGATCTTCTTACGATAACGTTTCATAAATGATCAACGCCATAAAGAGTGCAAAATGCTGTTTTTTGAGAGAAATTGACAAAATTTGCATCAAAAAGCTCAATACCATTTCTGTTCGAAAATTATTACATCTGACTTTAGTGACGACTAATACTTATGAAATACCTCTAAAACATCCCTGGTAAGACGAGGTTACCATGTTGAAATTACAAACATGCGTCTCATCCGGTACCGAGATGGGACTGATTTTTGTGCATGATTGTGTCTGTCACGTACCCCTGGCAGGACATGGTAATACATTTGTTATGATGTTTACAACCTTATACCCTAAGGAGAAAGACCAGGGAACTCAGTTGACCTTAATTAATTGAAAACCCTCTTGTGTATTATGGACTCACACATTTGCAAAGACCGGGTACCTAAAGCTGTGACGTCATATTGACGTCTTCCATAATTGGCGTCGTCACGTGTGTCTATTAAACCCATACATATCTTATACATCAAATGTCAGATCGACATGAATATGATTAAAATAAACAAAGGAAGTTATTGAAGTTACTATTGTGTCAGAAAAAGGTGAAAATGTTTGTTAAAAATATAATGACAGATAACATAAAAATCTAACATACACATGCATATGCGTTTTATAACATGAACAATTGAAAACTAAATGCTACCGCGATACACAACTTGGCCAATCATTAATTTATGTAAGCCAATTGAAACAGTACCTTAATTTTATGTTGTTGCAAATACTGGATAAGTACAATGTAAAAGTTAACGTTATTATAATCCATTGTGAAGAAGATCGTGATAAAATTTTAAATACGACATTCATAGAAATATTTGTATATATCACATCAACAGTCATATCAAATAAAAAACTTCGCAGATCGCTTAACTGTTAGGCGAACACCTACCGTATTCCTTTGAGCTAAGACGTTAGTTACTGGTAATTTCTGTAAACTTGTTTGAATGGAAAGGACAAATATATGCTGTACCTAAATCGATGAAATGGTGAGTGACATTGTACCTCACAGATTTAGCTACATTAATACAAATTGCAAATTGTTAGTGCAGAATTTTTAAGCATTTCTTGACCATAATATTTGAACAGTAACAATAACATAAACGTTAATGAATGTAATGGTGTTGCATAATGACTATTAAACCCTAATCACAAACATAACTAACATATTTACCTGAATATATTCCTACTTTATCAGAGTCTTCCTTTACGATCTTCTTAAATATAGCATATAGAATCGATTTTGCCACCAATTTAACTACATACACGTAGACTGCATTGATGGCCGTTGTGAAATACCCCTATCTGATTGCAAGGACAATTGAATGATTATCATATTACAAATATTTATATAGTTGTATACAATGCAACTCTGTGTAACCACGTATCGTACATGAAGTTAATATAATTGACCGTTTTACATTCACAATTTTATTTTAATCTAATTTCCACTTTAAAAAGGACTATAATACTAGCCAAAACAGTTAACCGAAGGCATATGTGTTTTATAAATATTAATAGAACATTTATTTAGTGACACCATATATAAAGATGAAATTCACAAATGTACAGTTAACATGGGCGGTTTTCTTAGGCTTCAGATTTTCACAAATGCTTATATCAATTGATCTCACTTGAATATTGATTATTGTTTCATTTTGTCAGCATATTGTTGTTTAAACTTTGTCGTACATATTATGTATGTTGACGGCGTAATAAATGTCCATCTTTCAATTCAATAGATAGTTGTGTTATTCATTTGTCCAAACTATAGTTCGACCGCTTCAAATATAGCACACAAACATACATTTCATAAATGTGTAAGGCTTTTATCGTATAACGTTTTTATTTATTAATATTTTTGAACGAACATTTGTGTACTTCTTATTTACGACCTTGGAATACGATTAAATTAGTTTGATCTTCAAAAATACGAAACGGAAGTTCTTTGACACCATAAAAAAGAACCATTAATATACACACAAACTCCATGTATAAGCGTTAAGTCATAAATATTTTTAGGTTTATTCCATTCACATTAAATACTAATCGTCAAATTAGTAAAACAAATAATCAAACTCGAAATAAGGCGATTTTTCCACAAAACCCATTGATTTTTAAAAATTTTGTTTCTATTTTTTAATGGTCAAAGGGCGGTTATTTGGTCGAACATCTTTTGTGAGGCTAAAAGAGGGTTATTATAGACTTAGATCTGGTTTTATTTTCAGTATTTTATCATTTAGTTTTGTTTCCGTGGATACACTTAAAACAAACTTTATTATATAAGTTATATAAAAATATGTCGTACGCCTGATGAACGCACTTCAAAAGTGTCCTATATGTATATACTTAATCGAGAAAAAACACTATTTTTCAAACACGTTACTGTTCAAAGGACATTATAAGGACTAAGATGTATTAATTTATGAAGTCAACGTGTTTCAATATAACGTTTGGCAATACAATTTTATGGGCAAATGTTGTGAATTTAGGAAAATTAGGCAAGAGTTATCCCACTTGAATTTGCTATTTTTCATTCCCCCTGTGATTCCCATACACTGTTTTGGGTATTTTGAGGCACAATAGTACGCACACACAAATAAAATAAACGAATAATGTTTGTGATAATTTAAAGCTGCGTAAAACTGATCTGTGTGATTGGTACGTCTGATTGGTACCCTCCAGGGAGCATAATGACCGCTCTTCTGCGGCAATACAATACAATAATACAATATAATCTTTATTTTAAGTCGGACTACCTTTGACAACTGCGCCATATTATTGACAACATATTTTGTTTTTCCGACTAACAATTACCTATGCTACACAATATGCATACGCACCTTGTGTAACTGGAGAGCAATCGAACCCAAATTGCAAAATGGTGATGTGAAACTTTCTCGTAATAGACCAGTGATTTTGGAATGTATTTTCATTGGGTTAGCTGCAGTAGGTGCACAATCTATATTGAAATCAATATGCAAAATTGTAGGTTTGTACGAGGGACGTTCAAAAAGTACTAGGACTGGATACAATTTCGACGATTATACAAATAATAATACATGTACATAATATAATATTGAATCGGAATTCAGTTGCGAAAGAAGTATATCCCATTTATCGCATAATTCTGTCAGCTAGGACCGTTCATAACAGTCCATTTTGAAACCATGGTAACGCACTACCGGCTCAGCCAACAAATAACCACTGATGTTGATTACGTAATGAGCTATATCTTCACTAATATCCTACGTTAGATGTCAAACATTGCCAAAACATAACTTGTTACATGTAAGACTTTGTCTGCAAAAATGACGATATTTAAACAATAGATGCTAAAATAAACAACAGAAGTTGAACTCTATGAGTGACGACATCGGAACGCAACAATGACGTCATCTGAACTTGAGGAAAAACTGACACATGACAGATTCCGTCAACAGTAAGATAATATGCGTAGTATCGTATCTACAATAGGACATATTTCTGCAGTTATTTCTGCAGTTATTTCTACAGTTTTAGAATGTCACCTAGGTATTAGGGATGGTTGTTCTGGTGTGAAAGACATGTTAGTAATAGGAAATCACAAAACGTTTGTAACGTCAGTTTAATACTACGACATATTCAAAATATCAACTTTTCATGGTACGAATTCTCGCCCAGATATTCGGTATCAGATCCGGCAAAAAACATGCGATTATCACTAACGATATATGTGTAGATAGCTCAGTGTGTTACAAGCATGTATTCATCACCATTGTCATTATAACCACCGTACTTCATAGCCCTATAAGTTGCATTAACAACATAAAAATAGCGTGTCGTCATTTTGTGCGCCGGGTTGGCGTTAGTGACTAAGTTTAAACACCTGCAACTATAAAACCACGTTTTTATTTACCTTCATAATTGCAATGTTTGTAAAAAAATAATTGACATTTGATATGATAAAAAAATTGTTTTTTTTGTGTTTAAAAATGCGGGTTTTATGAAATAGTCCTAGTGATTATTGAACGTCCCACGTACACTAACAGGATACTAAAATATCAAAGTTTAAAAAGCGTTCGGTTAGCTGTTTTGTCCAGTATATATACCAATCGACTTGTAGACTATTTAAACTCGGATTTATCAAATTAGTTAACGATATGATTGAAGGGCCCTCGTATATTATGAATATCTTTGTACACGTATGTAGATCTAGATACATATTATCGATGTATATACGATGTAGAATGTACACTGAGCGGCAATTAAACTTGAATATTTCCGTAAACCTTTGTCTTAAAAACTTGAAATTTTGTATGCTCTTTGCAAAATATATTATCTACAGAATTTAGCTTTTCCGTGAAAATGCTTTAAGAATCACTCGTCAATAGCAGAATAGCATTAAACCGCATTTTCCCGCGAGATGATGGTTGGCTAGAAATTTGCTCGCATTTTGGACACACATTTTAAAGAATATGGATGGATAAGTCAGAAACATAATAACTACTCGAAAACATGGTGCGTATGCAAAAAGACTGCTAAAGATCGGTCGGTATGCTTAAGTGTGGGTGTCCGTACGTCGAATGAATTATTCGTTGATTTAAATCACTGAAGTCATTATTCTGTGCATTCAACAAAAGTATGAATGTATATACACCTGTTAAGATATATAAATGCTTAAGATATGACAGGATGTAAGAAAAATGTTTGATTCATGCGCGATAACTCTTGGTTAATTATCCTCACTTTTTAAGAACAATCACCTATAAAGTTTACACGTAATTGTACATGTATCTATCACATTACTGAACTTGTCTACATGCTCAAATTAAGGTGGACGTTAAAATTTAGACGCATATTGTGTTTTAAAAATAAAGCACCCATTTTAAAAGCACATTTTTGCTAGGTAGACAGCACCTCAACAAGAACACCCGATCAAACATAAGATCAGAAAAACGAAAGCTAGAAAAACACCGTTTAGTCACTATTCATAGCAGCACATCTTCATCTGAGGTCGCCTTCTGATAAAGATCTACATCTGTTAGAATCAATCCTATGTTTTCCAATAAAGTGTTCAACAAATAAAAGTGAATACAATGTCTCTGAGGAAGTCTACAATGAATCAGGGATTATAATATGAAACTACTGGCAGTGGACAAACGTTAATGCAAGTTGAGGTTTGAACCAGTGTACGATGATGACAACGGCGTTCAGACTGATGAACCGGTATCATTATTATTTTTATTATTATTATACCATATTTATATAGCCCTTTTCCATGTATACACACATTCAAAAGTGCTGTACAGTCATGACTAATACATGGTTAAAACAATATATATAAAATGTACATAAAATATACAATTTTTATCAAAGCTATTTAATCACCCATCAGTATAGCTTGGCTTTATTTTACCTGAGCCTGACCTTTATGCAAGAATATATTATAAGATTTTTGCTTTGAATATATCAATTTCCGCAAACAAATCGTGCAATATCGGTATTTCAGATTTGTGTTCGTATTACATCTCGAGCGTGTTCGTGATACACCCCGATTATGAAAACAAACACTCGGTGTTGTAAACGTGGACAATATATCGACTGTTAAATTTTGCTTATCAATAGGCCAGACTCATGTCAAATTGGTCAAGCTATATCATATTGCCGAAACGAAATGCAAGATAAAACTTAGGAGACATGGCATAAAGAAATACATTGCTACAATATTTGACACGATTTGATTATCTGTAGGGTATTAACTGAAAGTGAACCTCAACAAGGATACTGTCAAGTACCATTACTACTTGTCCTTAACCTTTAAAGGAATAGTGATACTTCCTTTAAAAGGGGGATGACTCACAAATGACATGAAGTTACTATCATAATATGAGTTAACATGAAATAACATACTTTCTTCAAGACCTTACCACACTTTGAAACGGGACTCTACTTAACCGAGTAGACGGGCCTCTACTTAACCGAGTAGTCGGGCCTCTACTTAACCGAGTAGACGGGACTCTACTTAACAGAGTAGTCGGGCCTCTACTTAACCGAGTAGACGGGACTCTACTTAACTGAGTAGACGGGCCTCTACTTAACCGAGTAGACGGGACTCTACTAAACCGAGTAGACGGGGTCCTACTAAACCTAGTAGTAGGGATCTATTCATCACAGTAGGCGGGAATCTTCTTTCCTAGTAGGCGGGGATCTACTTAACCCAGTAGACGGGGTCCTACTAAACTTAGTAGTAGGAATCTACCGATAGGTGGAGGGGGCTTCTAGTTCGAGGAACATGTGGGTCGTTGGCCAAAATGATAGGGCACCAAGTTAGTGGGAACATACACATAGTCAGCATGAATAAGCTATAGTAAAATAGTTCGTTTTCAGGGCTTTCTTGAAGGACGGTAGTGTTTTACTGTCTCTGGGCGCTGTTAAGAGTGCATTTCAGAGTTTCGGTGCAGCAGCTGTGAAATATCGGTCACCGTAAGTCACAGTATATTAACCTTTTGGTACGGTAACCAAGCGGAAGAACATTCAAGCACTGCCAAGATTATAAGTTATGCCCAGAAGTTTAAGTGAGTCGGGTAAAATAGATGGTATTGATACAAGTATATTAAGATTTTTGAACTCAACACTCGATAGCATAGCTTTTCTTCTTCGGGCGAATGTGGAAAATGGTTTTGTTTTTCATCTACAACAAAACATGCAGATCATGAAGAAGCCGGAAGTGGTTTTGGAAACTGGGTTGGATAATATTTGGGCAACGTTTAGTAAATTGCATGAATGGTTTCAAGAACCATGCAGAATTGTCTTTAAATGGGCGATAGGGATCATTTTAGCTCCGAGTCCTCTGTAATAAACTTTGTCGTTCCTGATAGACGTGAACACTTACATGTGTTGAGACATTTTATCAAACAATAGAAGGACACCCTTTTTAAATACATATAATATTTATTGTTTAATATATATTGGTATTGGTTGTGATAATATGATAAGTTACATTAATTGTGTCATTAAAAACTGAAAACAAATAATGTAATTCAAATATATGCTTGTACATTCAATACATTACAGAAACAATATTTATAAGGGAGATCACATTGTACTAATACACAATAGTGTCCCAGGCAAAAATCACGATAATTATATTCATGTCGTGACTGTCTTAATGTAAGGGAATACAAAATTGAATTGATGTTACCAGTGGAACATACTATGTGGTATGAGACATAATGTTTGACTTTAACCGATTTTAACCAGACTTTCTCGACGCTCACGCATGAAACTAGTACCATCCATGTCTAAATCCCCACCCTGGTGACAATGCTTACTGTATAAATCCCCGAGGATTGGACACGTTATCATGTAGTACTTCCAAGGTCTTGTAACTGGACCGAAGTATATTCCCTGGGACTCGGTGTCGATAAGGTTGCCAATTCCCGCCTGTGCGGAAGAGTCGTCTGTCTAATGTCCCCTGTATACCCATCCCCGCTCAGGCGAGCATGATATTTACTAGAGCATCTTCGTCACATACCACATTGTATGTCCGCATTGGTGACAAGTAATTTAGATCAAATATTTTGGTGAACCAAAATAAATCAATTCAAATGTTTCAGTGATTTTCAGTATTAAACGATTCCTTATGCGTCATTTCATGTATCATGTTATTAATTATTGAATGGCAATATGACCTTTGTCGCTCACCCTAGCTAAATGACACAAGTGTGCAAAGACATACGTGTTCATCATAATTCATTAGTAGGCGTTGAACAACTAACGACTACACGTACTCATTTTGGGTATTTTGTGCACAAGTGAGCTAAAATGAAATCACAGATTATGCAATATTAAAACAATATCAAAGAACAAGATCAAACTATCAATCAATCAAAAGTCTACTCGTCCATGCTTAATGTTAATGTCTGTACGGTACACTAGCATACTGATAGATCTTGCCATATCTGCGCATGTGTTCCCTTTCGTTCTTGTGTATACTCGTATGGTCTCGAATGCTTCTCTTAGAATTAAATTCGGATATTTTACATGTGTCACATTTAATATGTATTCATTCTCATCATTGTGATGTCTTTTTATATTGACATTGTGATAATCGCGTTAGATTTATAACTGCTTCGA
Source organism: Spisula subtruncata (assembly GCA_963678985.1). Taxonomy (NCBI): domain Eukaryota; kingdom Metazoa; phylum Mollusca; class Bivalvia; order Venerida; family Mactridae; genus Spisula; species Spisula subtruncata. Next base: position 31,655,369 of record OY787673.1, on the reverse strand, counting down.
TAAGTTGGTAAACTTTGACAAGTGTTAACATGGAATGTTCCCCTTCTACTTTTGAAATCTAAACTACTTTATATTTACGAAACATTTATGTTGAATTTCTTTATTTAATAAATATTTGGACAAGGTGTTTGCAGTAATAAAATGAGTGTTGCTTATTTTTCTGTGCGTGTTAACATCAATGTAACGTCTTTAGTACATGTAACTAACCACTCACTATGTGAAATATATTTTGTATCACACCCAAAGTAGATACGATCTCATAGGCGGATCCAAGCAACAGTAATTCAGTAGACATACATAAGCATTCATCATAGTTACACTAATAACAGTAAATGTTTTCCCACCGATCACCAATCTCCAAATGTTTGATCAAACCCCCCAATTCCATAACTTTGCTAATCATAGAATCGAGAATAAGTCTACTAACTTCTACTTAAGGATATTCGGGTGTAATGAAGAATCTCCTTTTGAAGAATTCTCAAGTTCAGAAATTTTGTGGCAAATTGACTGATTTCCTACAGGTCATGGGTTCAAATCCCACTGGAGCCAAAATATGTTTTCTCCTTTTTTCTTTAATTTCATAGGAAATTATATGTGGTAAATAGATTAAAATCGGGTTACTATGGATTTCTGAAATATATATTTTCAAAACCGCTCGGTAAAACCCTTCAAAATTTTGTTAAAACATTACGCACACATTGAAGTTATTTTTTAAAACAATTCAATGGTGCCAATTGTTTAGTTAATATTATATTGGCATTTATCAATAGAGTACTTATTGACAATATGCAAAAAAATACCTAAATTTCAAGGAGGATAGGGTTACATTTTTATTTGTATCTATTTCATAATTAGACCAAACATCATTTTTACACCTTTGATTGAACAAATAATCATTATTATTAGAGCTAAACACATTCTTGTAATTGTTTTGTCAGATATCGGAGAGTTATTTTATTTATCATGCACTTGCCTCCATTTGTTATAGCAAAACATTTTACGCTGGGTGTAGAAAATAAAAATAGCAATTACTCTCTTAACTGACTGTCAAAGTGTTTTATAAATCGCACGCAATTGTCTTTATGGGTAGACAATAGAATAAAAATGTTTAAAATGCAATCCTCAACATTAAAAAAAAAGTTTTTAGAACTGTACATCGTTAAGTACAGTAATGACTTTCAAATGGTACACTTTTTCAGGAGCTTCCGGTGGTGCTCTGCCCCTCCAAGGCAGGACCCCTACCAGGGCTTTGCCTTGGACCAACCTGGGTCCCTGCGGCCCAACGGACCCGAGCTATTTTCTTACGCCCCCCTCCGAAAATCCTGGAACCACCCAAGCAACTTTCTTCATTTTGCATATTATTATCATTACAGTTCGTATCACAAATATATCTCGACATATTATAATCTGTTACATATTGTATAATTCGGTATATATCAGCACAATGAAGCATCGGTGTCTGCACAAGTTCAAATAATTTCTTTAGAAATATTCAACATCAATTGCATAGATTAACCCGACCAACATAATCAACAGTAACAGTAACAATAACGAAAAGTTGTTAAGTATATCAGCACAATGAAGCATCGGTGTCTGAACGAGTTCAAATAATTTCTTTAGAAATATTCAACATTAAGTTTACAAATTTACCCGACCAACATAATCAATAGTAACAATAACATAAACGTTAATGAATTCAAAGGTGTTCAACAATGACTTTTCACCTTAAAATAGAACCACAAATACACTCACAAATAGAAAAATAGTTTTACCTTAATATATCCCTAATTTGTCAAACTCCTTCCTTTACGATCTTCTCAAATATGGGGTCTAGAATTGATTTTGTGATCGATTTAACTACATACATGTAAACTGCATTGATCGTCGTTGTAAAATACCCCTCTATCTGATGGCATGAACAATTGAATGAATATCATATTACAAACGTCGATATAAGTATTGTGAACAAAATATACACGATGTAACGACCTCTAATCGTACTTGAAGTTAACATAATTTATCTTTTTTAAATTCATAGTTTAATATTCTCATTGGCCTGGCTCTGCTGTAAAACATGATTGCAACAACAAAACATAACCAAAACCAGTAAATGTCAGACGTCCAACTGCAAACAGGATGTTCTCCATAAAGAAGTTTATATTACAATGTATTACATTTTGTAAATTTACCATGACAAAACCAGTTTCTAAATTTTGAATTACAAAACATTACCTGGTTGGAATTGATATCATTATGCACACTGGACGAAATAAGACAAATGTGGCTTTTGTCTTTTCATCAGTTTTAATTTCATTCCTCCAGTTTTCTTTTTGTCATAGAATATCACTAAGTTGGACGATTTTGAAAAGGCAAACCTTTTTGGAATCCTTCAACATTACTCTACACAATCCTACCAAAATGTGAAGATGTGAAATTTTGACATCAGGTTGGAAATCCCACAGCACAGCTCAAATACTGATCACGCAGTTCTGGTCGTCTATTAAAATGTCCATCAGGTGAGCTGGGTTGGATATCAGTATGAGCAGCTGATGATATTTCACAACATAATTTAAGACCGCGGTCGTTAGGATGTGCGCCCTGGAAGGGTGAGGTAAAAGGTTCGAATCCCGGTGGAAGATAGATAAAAACGATTTGGGTAATTTGCTAAAATGTCAACCTGGTTTTCTCAGTCAGATATTCCGTAGCGGCAGTTGATGATATAACACAAATAAGAAGTACGGCTATTAATTTTAGGCTGTGCGCCCTCAAAGTGAGAGGTAAAATGTTCGAATCCCGATGAAAGCTTGTTTAAAACTGGTGTGGATGGTCGGTTGATGAGTTCGCCGAAATATAAACCTGGTTTTCTTGGTAGGATATTCCGCTTGGGCAGTTAATGATAGTCAACAACACAAATTAAGAGCGCAGCTGTTAGTCGTCAGGGCATGCGCTGTGGAAGCGGTAGATCGAAGATTCGAATCCCGATGGAAGCTTGTTAAGAACTGATGTGGTATGTCGGTTAGTGAGTTTGCTAAAATATCAACCAGGTAATCTGGGTTGAATGTCAGGTTTGACAGTTGATGACATTTGCACTTCATGACATAACTTGACGTCACATGCGAAATAGGCATTGTGGTGCTTTCTATGTATTGTATAGTGTAAGTATCATTTACCAGTACACTGTACACTGTAAGTATAAGTAAATGTTCTACAGACAATTTTGTACCTTTGTATTTTGTATCAATATCCCCAAACTACACTAAAATGACATAAGTAATGTTCATAACCAGATGTAGTAATTGGTAATGCCTAGCCCTAATTAGTGTAGTAATTAGGTTCCATTGAGACAATCATAAGTGAATAACCACCGGGTTTCGTTCCTACCTCATCAACCGACGGTCACTGGTTTCATGTGAAGCGACAGAAAGTGACTCATATACACATGTGCTAGCTACCCTAGCTCTATCCGAATGAACTCCTTAATTAATTATACTCCCTGTGTACACCAGACTATAACTGGATTACGAACCGGTTACATTTTTGATCTTGACCTTGTAGGGAATTTCGTCTCTGACGTCATTGACACATAAATACATTGTATTTAGGATTTTGTTGATTGTATGAACATTGACCGGTCAAATATGTGTAAATACCCTTTGTGTAATTGTGTATATACTGTATGTACGTACAATGGTGTTGGATTCAAAGTAACGACTATCATATAATTGGGTTCGCTTTATATGTTTCAAGCATGTGATGAAGATGCTTATTCCGTTGTACAATGTATTTGTCTGTTGCATGTCCAAAGTACTAGTATTACATTGGAACATGGATAAATCTACTCTACATTAAGGAAACTAACGTTGGTGAAATTATGACAATTAACTAAAACTCTTTTTATTTATATACAAAATGTATGTACATCTTGTGAAATATAACGAAACTGGCTACAGTCATTGTTTGTATAAAAGTAATGCAATGCAACAAACAGAATATGTACTAGTATTATACGTATGTTATGTACAGTTTTTAGTTAAACGAACATATCATGTTCCACGAAAATATAACCAGCACAATCAATCACATATGTATACATATAAAGTAAAAGTAATGTAGCATACAGGCAACCCAAAGCCAACCGGAAAAACCTCATACAGGTTTATATAGCCATACAGACAAAGTCAGGCATAAAACAAACCATCCAAAATCACCATTAATTGACTACTTAGACAAGCCTATGTGTAAGTTTACACCACATAATGAATGACACCCACTGGAGCTTGGATTTCGTGTAACATTAAATACTTACAATGAATGACATATAAAATGCAGTGAAAAAGAGGGTTATCTTTTTCAGCCGCGAGATAACTATTAAAACAGGATTTAGCAATAAATAAATACTGTAGCATACAGGCAATCATAAGCCACCTAGTAAAGGCGACATGGTCAACGTGTATCAATCAACAATTAAAGGGGAAATAAATACAGTTCGTGACATCAATAGACATGACGTGACATTAATATACATGACTTGACATTAATATACATGACGTGACAATCATAGACGTGCCATGACATTCATAGACATGACGTGACATTAGTATACATGACGTGACATTAATAGACATGAAGCTACATTAATATACATGAAGTGACATAACAGACATGGTGTGACAGTAATAGACAGTAATAGACATGACGTGTCATTCATAGACATGACGTGAAATTCACAGACATGGCGTAACATTAATAGACATGATATGACATTTATATACGTGACGTTACATTAATAGACCCGACGTGACATTAATATACCTGACGTGACATTATTAGACATGACGTGACAATAATATACATGACGTGGTATTCATAGACATGACGTGACATTAATATACCTGACGTGACATTATTAGACATGACGTGACGTAAATAGACATAACGTGGCATTCATAGACATGACGTGACATTAATAGACATGACGGGACATTCATAGACATGGTGTGCCATTCAAATACATGACGTGACATTCATATACATGACGCGACATTAATAGACATGAAGTTACATTAATAGACATGAAGTGACATTAACAGACATGGTGTGACAGTAATAGACATGACATGGCATTCATAGACATGACGCGACATTCATAGACATGGCGTTACATTAATAGACATGACGTGACATTTATATACGTGACGTTACATTAATAGACCTGACGTGACATTAATATACCTGACGTGACATTAATAGACATGAAGTGACATTAACAGACATGGTGTGACAGTAATGAACATGACGTGTCATTCATAGACATGACGTGAAATTCACAGACATGGCGTAACATTAATAGACATGACGTGACATTTATATACGTGACGTTACATTAATAGACCTGACGTGACATTAATACACCTGACGTGACATTATTAGACATGACGTGACAATAATAGACATAAGGTGGCATTCATAGACATGACGTGACGTTAATAGACATAACGTGGCATTCATAGAAATGACGTGACATTAATAGACATGATGTGACATTCATAGACATGGCGTGACATTATTAGACATGACGTGACATTCATATACATGACGTTACATTAATAGACATGACGTGACATAAAAAGACATGATGTGACATTAATAGACATGACGTGACATTAAGAGACATGACTTGACATTAATAGACATGACTTGACATTAATAGACATGACGTGACATTAAGAGACATGTCGTGACATAAAAAGACATGACGTGACATAAAGAGACATGACGTTACATTAATAGACATGACGTGACATTTATAAACATGACGTGAAATTAACAGACATGAGGTGACATTCATATACATGACCTGACGTTACGAGACATGGCATTAATATACATGACTTGACATAAAAAGACATGAAGTTATACTGCCTTCAATGTCATCACAGTATATTGATGGTGTTTATAGTCGACTCATCGGTACTACGTTGCAAATAGTGAACACGTGTATTTGTGTCATATTTAGATTAATACTCCGCGTTTGGTTGTTTTCTATTTCAGTAAAAGTGAAAAGCATAAATAAAAAAAACCTATAGATAATGTATCGTCACTATAAACAATTCTCAAATTTTAATTACAAGATGCTAATTAATTAGAGATGACGCACTGGTTATAAGTCATATTGTCTTTCGTATCGCGTTATACGTATTGTATTATCAATGTTCACGACGTACATGTCCACTATAATAACACATACTTAGACTAACTGGAACACTCGGAGATAATCTGCGCAGTAACCAACTAACAAACGACATTTCTGTCTATCATAATGACACAATGACAACTGATAAGTTAGCATGTCGTTACGGGAAACAAGTTCACCGATACTGTTGCCACCTCTATCAAACATAACTACATTCTTAGAGCTACACCCTACTACAAGTACGATATCATCCTCTGTGATACATACACATATTGCTCCATTCAGTCGTTGATCACGTAACTCATTGATAACATCACCATTCTTGTTGAATACGATCACCCTATCCTCCCATGCTGCAACATACACTTTGCTGTCATCATTACTCACAGCTATATGGCAAGGGTTGTTATCAGGGAATAGTTTACTACCCAGAGAATCAGTTTCTATTTTCTTCACTAAACTACCTGATAGAGAGTACACATATACAGCTTTAGCTCCAGGTATCCACAACTGATTTCTACAACACGCAATACCGTACTCTGCATGCTTGAAATCAATTAAGGAAACCCTTCGTTGGTGCTTGAGCGAGTTACTTACTGAAATGAAATGTACCGTATTATCTTTAAGTCGTACAGCTACTTCAGTAGGTGACACGGAACAAAGTCCTTATGGTGTATTTTTTAAATCTAACCATTCCTTTACTTTGAGTTGATCATCAATTCTCTCCAGTTTATTGTTCCTATAGTCAGTCAGTAGAATTGTTCCATCGGGAAGCTGACACATGTCGTTTATGTCACATACCGATTTTTCAGACTTTACTTTAACGTTTATATCTGTTCTAGATGTCACGGTGTACTTACTACGTTGTACTGATACTGGTTGGCTATCTCCTCGGATAATTTTCCCCATACGGTCTGACTTCTCAATAACATCACAGACTGCAGCATTGGGTTCAAATTTCAGTGTCGGATGTTTCAATGCATTCGCCTTCCTCAGAAAGTGATTTGCATCTTTAAGGACAACTTGACCTAACTTCTCAGTGATAAACATTTGTTTACCATCTAGGTGAGATGTCAGGTCTGGCTTATTATTGTCGGAGGAAACAATCAGTGCATCTACGGTTGTAATATCGACACCAATGTCATTCTCCAACATCTTCTCCTCTTTGTCAAGCTCAGCAATAATCTTCTGTTCAAGTGCATCCAGTTGTTTATTGAACTTCTTTCTCAATGTTTTGATTTCGTCTAGTAGACTGGCTTTCATTTTCTTTAGTTGCTTAAGGTCTTTGGACTTTTCCAACTTTGTAGTATGTAGCTGCTGACTTACGCGGGTTATGTCGGTTACGAGTGATTGTAACTTAGACATGCTGGATTGATGCGCAACATCCGCAATATCTTTCACACCCGAACATGACCTGAAACATACATCAAACACGCTGTTCAATAACCACAATATAGCACCTAGTATAAGAAAGTACAGTGAGTACAAACTTTCGCGGTTCTAAGTCTCCGACGGTATTTGATCTTATTAATAGTTTAAGGTACTTGAACACGTTCCTCGGGAAAAAATAAATGTCAGCCGATATTCTTGAAACTTGGTACAAACAAACATTGATGACTCCTCTTCGTGTTGGTGCTACTATTTTGGTCACTACGTTTCGAGGTTCGGTTCAGTAACCTCTCAAAATTCATTACAATAAAAATTGCACACACGACACTTCGTGTATTGAATTCACATGCTGCCAAATTTCAATAAAATGGAAGAACCGTTACTAACTAAAAAATTTCAAAAACCCACTATCGCGTTTTTAAAGCGGTTAAGTGTATTTCATACTGTACTGTATACTAGTATTTTACGTATTTCACGAGTCATTATCATAGACGCAGTTTAGCTCGTTTTCTTTATGTATACAGAATGTATATGTTGTCTAAGAAACAGAGGCGCAGTGTTGCAATCGCGAGTACTTTTTTGAATTATGTGACATGGAACGTATTATTGTTGATGTTGATCGTAAATATGTATGATTCCTATAAGAAAGTAGTGCTTACGACCTTCTCGTTCTAACGCCGCGATATTTGCTTGCTTGTGGTTGTGGTATTATACACATATATAATGGTTTTCTCGTTGATGATACAGTTGATTGTTTGTTTTAATGTGGTTTTAATAGGCATATGTATTTATGGTTTTTAATGGAGTGGAATACATTTACATGTACTGTATCGTAAAAACATATTATGAACCATATTGTTCGATATAAATGCATACACGACTCGTGGAGAGCTTCTGTTATCATCATGCTGTTCAATGTGAGATATTATTCGTCTTATACAGATTGAGTCAAACTGGAACTGCGGTGTAAGGTACCATCATGTCACGATGAAACACGGGTATATACTGGTATCATCCTACCATCTGGATAGTACAGTTTTGATAGTTTGCTAAAGTATCCACAAGGTGATATGGGTTGCGGCTGCGTATCCCGTTTGAGCAGTTGATGGTAGTTCATAACACAAATTAAGAGCGCGGTCGTTAGTTGTTAGACATGCGCATTGGAAGAGGTTAATCGAAGGTTCGAATCCCGACAGAAGCCGGTATAAAACTGATTTGGTCGGTCGGTTTTCAGTGTGCTAAACTGTCAACCAAGTGATATTGGTTGAATATCCCGTTTGACAGTTGATATTTGAACTTTATGACATAAGTTCAGACCGCATTACTCATCTGCGAAATAGGCTTGATTTTTGTTGCTTACATTGCAATAGATATAGAGGATCTATCACGAGTTGTCAATTGATATAAATTTATATTAAACGAGTTTTGGAAATTTAATTATGCGAGCCTTTGGCACTTTAATTTGCGTAACCATAGTATTAATGATTTCTCATTAATGCCAATTGAAGTAGTTAATCATCGAACTGACCGATTGTGTAAAGAGACATTTTGGATTCATAAATTACAAACACTACCTCCAAACGGACTGAATTCGAAAGCATTGTTTAATGTATAATCAGTGATTTTGTTGTTCAATACTAAGAGGTTAATACACGACACAGCCGGGCCGGAAGGCGATAATCGGACCGGAAAATTAATAATCACCGCGAGGGCTTTAGCACGAGGGTAATTATTCATGCCGGGCCGATTATCAACTTCCGGCCAGGCTCTGAAGTTTATTAAAGTCTTTATAGTCCAGCAATAATGTCTCCAAAAATCGAGTAATCATTAATTTTTGGAGAAAGTTGCCAAACTTGGTATATACATTGGGGGAACATATTGGAACATTTTTTTCATGAGACCCACCTCGTATCTGCCAGTATGGTTGCCATGGCAACCATTTTAAAGATGGCCGCCAAAAACGAAAAATCTCTATATATCCTATATAACGCATGATAATAACGTTATTATGAGTATTTGTAAAGTATTTTTGTTAGAAATAACTTAATTTACATCTAACTTATATTTTTAACCAAAAAATGTTTTGAAATATCCAAAATGGCCGACAAAATGGCCGCCAATTTAGAAATATTCGATATAATAGTCTTCAGGTATACTGATACTTTATTTTTAACATTTATACTGATAGTTCTAGAAAAATGTATTCCAGTTTAATTTTTTATTAGTAGATAAAGCAAATATTTTATTCTAGGAACGTAAATTTCGTATAAATGAGCCTCGATCTGAGAAAATGGCCCTTAATGACATTGACATGAAATTGAGAAATTTGAGTTTTTAAGTTACGTCATCATTTTCTGCGAATTTCAGAACAGGGCACAAAATGCACATACATGCTTTATGTTATATCCTGCCTCATAATTATTGCCTTGTAACATACTTAATGTGGAGTTCTATAATAACACTTGAGACCTAATATGTTTTTGGGGTAACATGACAAACTACAAACAAAAGTGAGGATTTTTGGAATTAGCAGACCACAATGTCATTTATAGTAGTATTTTATTGAAAACCACTGCAATATAAGTGTAGTATCTTATAGTATTATATATTATACGAAATTATCGGCTATTGATCAAGATACGATATTTTGGGGTAAAATACTACAAAATGTAAACAAAAATGATGATTTTTGGAATCGGTATACTGTAATGCCATCTATTATGTTATTTGATTATAAATCAATAGGATGGACACATGTTTTCTTCCTGCTTATGATATTGCTAATCTGGTGTCTAAATGTTGTGTATTTCAAGACATTTATGGGGCAGAAACATTGGAAATATAAACAAAAGTGGGGATTTTAGGAATAGATTGGCCACAATGGCATTTATAATCGTATTATTTATAAAACAACTGCAATAAGTTTGTAGTAACTTAAAGTTTAATATATCAAATAATAGATTATCGTTTATGATTGCTGAATGATATTTTGGGGTAAAATCGTACAAAATATAAACTAAAATGTCGATTTTTGGAATCAGTTAACTACAACGACACCAATCACATTATTTAGTTATGAATCACTAAGATTTTTCCTCTTAAGTTATTAATAATCTAGTTTCATAATGACCGGCGTCGTGGGATGTATTTGGGATGAAACAGTCCAAAATATAAATAAAAGTAAGAGTTTTTTTTAAATATTTTGATCAAAATGTCATAACGCCACGAACTGTGTTATTTTATAATTATTTATCACTACGATAGGCACATGTTGTCTTTTTGCGTAAGAAATTAATAATCTGTTCTAAAAGTTGCTCATATTGTTATTTTTTTGGGGTAAAACACTACTAACTATAATCAGATATTAAGTATTTTTGGAATCAGAAGATCACACAATTATTAATAATCGCATTCGTTAATAACTTGTCGCATTAGGTTGGTAGTACAAATTTGTTTAATACATCAAAACATTTATGTATACAGCACCTTGTAAAAAATGCAATTCTTTAAAATACAACACGAAAAATATACATGAAACACCCTACTCCATGCAATTATGTATCCGGCAACGATTTGTACCACAAAGATCCGTTATCTACCAAAAGCATTGCTAAGACAGGAATAAAACACAATGTGTCGCACAGAAAGGAATTGCTGACAAGTAATTGCTGTGCCCGACCAAACTAGGTATCTTAATTGTCAGGTTAAAAAAATTTCAGTGGGACCTAGGCATAACGAGAAATACCACACAGGCCTGGAATCGCTGCATATTGTATTTTGAGTAGATCATATTGTTTAAGATGACTTTTCCAGGTCATATTTTCAAATACTGGTACCTGATATGGACAGGACATTTTCGAAAAATATACAGGGCTTCAGGTCTGCTAATCAAATGAGGTTAACACTACAAGTGGGTCCCATTTCGTTGATTACTATAACAACATTTGTTAATTTTTACACTCTAACATCACCATCTTGTATATTGTGTTAACGTTCAGTGTTTCAAATATTCGAAAAAAGAAACACTGAAGTTCTACAACGAAATGCTATGAAATTCCATGAAAAGTTGGAAACCATGCTTTCATGTCGGCCAAATAATCTGGCGCAAAATACGCTATATATTCTTCAGACAAGCTAGATTTACAGCAATTGCCATCATAATATCTCCTTCAAAGTAATGTGATAGTAAACCGATACTGTTTTTAAAGTAATTGTGACCTTGACACCAAATGCTCCACTTATATATGAGCCATACTCCAGGAAAACCTTGTGACTTGGTATCATGTAATTACTGTATAAAACAAGGTTTTGAAAAGTCTCTTATATAAGTAAAAACATGTATATATCTGTTGAATCTACTTTAAGTCATTTATCCATATAATATCATATCTTAGCCTTAAATTTCCATATAAATTATGTTGAAACTATATACTTTGTTGCCATGGTTACCAATTTCGAAAAAATACTTCAATTAAGAAAACCTGAGAGTAAGCTGTTTAAAACAACAGTAGCATTTCTATAAAAGCAACATGTTTCTATAATGATATATATTTTAAAAATCGGAACATATTTCTAAAATGTGACACTATTTTGAACCTTTTATGTCAAGAATTAATCATATGGTGTAATTATGAAATACTTTTACAGTAACGTCAAATGACGTTCCCGACGTCAGGCAAAAAACTCTGAATATGGACTTTACAAAAAAAGGTGTAACTTCCTCAAAACTCAAGACATTTACACACTTTCTTTTGAATTATGCTTCTTTGTAACTATGAAACATCTCAAAAATATGTTTCTCGTCAAAATAGCATGTTTCCCTAGAGACTGGCTTATTTATAAAACATGCGTCTTCTTGCAAGCTACACATATAGTAAACTCAAGGTTTTGTCCGTTTATAAAATCTGGAACCGGTCATAGCTGACAAAGTTTTCAAGCTAGGTTAATGAACCTTGGTGTGTGGATAGGGATTAATAAGCAGATTATACTTGTCAATTTGTGTTTTATTCAGACAACAATTGTGGTTGCCATGGTAACAAAAAATATGGAAAACCAGACAGGGGGCTTATATATTGCTTGTAATTCATATTTAATTGTTATTATTAAGCAGAAGCTGATTGTTTATTTTATCAACGTTGACCTTGACCCCATTACTACCTAATTTGATGGAAAGTATCTTCGCGAAAGCCATCTATAGACAAAGTTTCATTGATATATGTCATTCCGGACCAAATATAGTCAGCGGAAACCGATTTTCTATTTTTAGTAACAGTGACCTTGACCCCAAATGTCCCATTTCTTATCACAACGTGTATCATCATACAAGCAACATGTGTAGCAAATTTCATCCAAATATCTCAGTCTTAACGGAAGTTATTGAGCAAAAACTGATTTTCTATTTTTAGTAACAGTGACCTAGATATTGACCCCACCTATCCAACTTTTTTTTTGGTGGCGTATTGAGGCAGGCTACTTATACACTAAGTATCATTACGATATCCAATTCTGAACTGAAGTTATTGGCCGAAAACCGCCATTTGATCATTTTGGCGGCCATTTTGAAAACCGTTGCTATGGCAACCAAAGAAAATATTTTAAGTGGGTCTCATGAAAAAAATGTTTCAAATGGACCAAGGAACATTTGTACCAAGTTTGGGAACTTTCTCCAAAAATTAATGTTTATTGGACATTATTGCTGGACTATTAATACAATTGTTCAATTCAAAAACTCAAAGGGAGTAACAACAACTCACGTTTAGTAAATTCCATGGAGATCTACAGTCATTTATGATGAAAATCTTGTACATTCATAAAATTGTCAAATCAATTTCAACGTAACGTCATTTTAGCTCCAACATGACGTCATTATGACTCCAACATGACGTCATTTTAACCTGGAAAACGTAACGTGAGTCCGTTCAACGGTCCGATTACGATTATGAGATTGCAGACCGGGCCGATAGGCGATAATCAATCACGTGATGGTCATAATCAGCCTGAAATTGGCTCATTTTTGTTACTATATTTAGTAACAAGTGTATTAACATTCTTTTATTCCTATTAATGTTTTTTTATACATATACTTCTATAGGAATTAATGTTTTTTGATTCGTATATTATTGAACTCGAACTTAATTAATTTGTTACATTGTATGTTTTTTCCGCAATAATGCGACGTCATGCTACGTTAACGTCATGACGTCACATCCGTTGTTTTGTTATTGTTATTCTGAAGAAGGCTTCGGCCGAAATGTAAATTTAATACAATACTTACAATATAGATCTACGTGTTGTTGTTGAATTGCTAATTATTATTGTTGATTGTTAAGAACATTCACCGGCCATATATATGCTGTGTTTACGGGTCAAAGGTCACCTGCAGATACACAACAATCCGAGGCAATATACCAACTTCCACCTGCGCATGCGCGCACCTGTTGACTTCCTCTTTGCAACTCGGAACATATCTAGAAAGACGTACAATGTCACCTCTTTTGTCTAGGTATGTCCTATTTACCACATATGGTTGCTCAAGTGTAACCATTTATTAATACTACAAATGTGTAAATACCCTCCGTGGAAATGTTTATATATTCTGTATGTCTGTGTAATGGGGTTGCCTTCAAACTAACGACCTATCTGAATGTAGAGATACATTCTAGTATCTAGTTGGTGTCGCTTTATACGTTGCAATCATGGGCTGATGAAGTTGCTTATTCCGTTGTATTTGTCTGTTACGTGTCCAAAGTATTACATTAGAATATGGATAACACTTCTCTATATAAAGGAAACTAATGTTGGTAAAATTATGACAATGAACTCAAACTTGAATGATTTATGTACACCTTTATTATCCACATGTTGTTAAAGAAAACGAACATCGTTATATATATATATCACAGTAATTGTTTGTATTAAAGTACATGCGATAAAACAAACTGAATATGTATTGTACAAAACTGTAGATACATTATATAAGCTAGTCGCTTTCGGTGTGACAAGCTGGTGGGGTAAAGATGCTTATTTCTCCGTTGTATTTGTGTGCTGTATATACACTGACACCAACTGTACAATACATTGTTATAACATACCTCGAGTAAACATGGTGCACAAGTCGTACACTCAGAAAAGAAACCTTGGTCAAAATATGACAGATGAACTCCAAAACTTCGATTCTACATGTACATTTTATTATCAACAATCTTGTGAAAGATATCGAAATTTGTTACATTCATTGTTTGTATTAAATTGCATGCGATATAGAAACAAACTGGATATGTTTAGTGCATCATATTATGTTATGTGCAGTATTAAGTTATACGAATATACTGTAGAATCTGGTAAATAAGCGCATACGCTTATATTATTTTTGTGACACTTTTATGCGCTTATTTTTTATATGCGCTTATAGTTTAGCCAAATTTGATACGCTTATAATTGATATGCGCTTATAGACATGTCATATGCACCTATTATTCATACATATATCGTATTTACATTTTTAACTGACAGGCAAACCCAAGGTACATACGATAAATATATACATGTATAGTATTTAGGAACATAATTATATATATTTTTTGCTGAAAAGCATGTACTATAAAATATATATGGTAATGTCCAATGTCTATAATCGTTCAATTTATGTTCAACATTACGCTACCTCATTCTTACGATGAATATATATGAATTCAAATGTACGAGTATATGTATTAACTTTTTCATTGTATGTTCGTTTAATTAATTCAATCCATTGTATTTTACAGGTTTTCACACTATTTATAAAATTGACATTTGAACGGAAGGCAAACTTAAGGAAAACACGCAAACAACATTTGATGATATGCAAACTTTTATTATTCTTAACAGAGACTGTTTTCGTAAACTATTAACGTACAATAGACTTTTAAATCTTTTAACACATCTCAGCTATTCAACAGATAAATAGAGAATAATAGGTTAGTGCCGTGGATGAGTAAGTTTATCTGGCAAGGCGGAGGAATTTATCGGGTGAGCCGTAGGCGAATCCGATAATTTCCGCAGCCGAGCCGGATAAACTTTCACTCACTCCACGGCACTAACCTATTATTCTATTTATCCGGTCACTACATCTGCTTTAAAAAGGGAATAAAAGTCGGACTATTTATTTGCCTTTTCATTATTTGTGCGTAACGTCACGTTCGTTCACTGACGCCACGACAAAACAACAACGTCGGACATCTTGATAACGTCATGTACACGCAGGTAAGTCGTGGAACAATTATTGATCGACCCAAGCTCATTTTAAATAGGAAAACCTCATCCTCGATACAGAGTTTCAGCCGGCGACCCCGCTTTAAGAAGAAGTCCGTCATATCACGTGATGAGGTGACGGTTTATTGCAAGTCACATGACCACTTGACGGTTTATTGAAAATGTTATCCGGCACCCTGTTATCGGGCTGATTTGGCCGGAAGTGACTGGATAAAACACCTTTCACCCATTATTCAAACTCAACAATTATCACCGTTAATTATGTCTAGTCGATGCATCGGTAATCTGTTCACACATTTTTGAATATGCGCCTATTTTCGCGCAAATTATATGGTAATGATATGTTGTATGCGCTTATACTCCAATATGGATTGACGGTAAGGTCGTTTGCGCTTATTTTTGATAGGCGCTTATTTCAACTTATTTACCAGATTCTACAGTAATACATCTAGCACAATCAATCACATGTGTATGCATATACATGTAACGGAAAATTGATATAATATGATGCAAACATGTAGCTACAAGACAACACAAAGCCAACCGGAAAAAACCTCATTGCCTATAGCCACACACACACATACACACAACAGTCAGGCATAAAACAAACCATCCCATATCACCATTAATGGACGACTTATGCGAGCCCATGTGCACGTAAACACCACAATGAATGACTCACAATGGCGTTTGCATTTCGTGTAACATCAAACAGTTATAATGAATGACATGTAAAATGTAGTGAAAAAGAGGGTTATCTTTTTCAGCCGCCAGATAACTATTAAAACTGGATTTAGCAATAAATAAATACTGTAGCATACAGGCAATCATAAGCCACATAGAAAAGGCGACATCGTCAACATGTATCAGTCAACACTTAAAGGGGAAATAAATACAGTTCGTGGAATTAATAGACATGACATGACATTTATAGACATGATGTGACATTAATAGACATGATGTGAAATTAATAGACATGATGTGACAGTAATAGACATGACGTGACATTCACAGACATGACGTGACATTAGTATACATGTCGTGACGTGACATTAGTAGACATGAAGTGACATAAGTATACATGACGTGACATTATTAGACACGAAGTGACATTAATAGACATGAAGTGACATTAATAGACATGGTGTGACAGTAATATACATGATGTGGCATTCATAGACATGACGTGAAGGTAATAGACATGACGTGACACATTCATAGACATGGCGTGACATTAATAGACATGACGTGACATTAATATACATGACGTTTCATTAATAGACATCACGTGACATTATTAGACATGACGTGACAGTAATGTCGTGACGTGGCATTCATAGACATGACGTGACATTAATAGACATGATGTGACATTAAAAGACATGATGTGAAATTAATAGACATGACGTGACAGTAATAGACATTTCGTGACATTTTTTGACATGACGTGACATTCATATACATGACGTTACATTTATAGACCTGACGAGACATTAATAGACATGACGTGACATAATTAGACATCACGTGACATTTATGGACATGACGTGACATTAATAGACATGACGCGACATTAATAGACATGACGTGACATTAAAAGACATAACGTGACATTCATATACATGACGTTAAGAGACATGACGTGACATTAATAGACATGACGTGACATAAAAAGACATGAAGTGATACTGCCTTTAATGTCTTCACAGTATATTGATGGTGTTTATAGTCGACTAGTAGATTAATACTCCGCGCTTGGTTGTTTTTTATTTCAGTAAAAGTGAACAGCATAAATAAAAAAAACCTATAGATAATGTATCGTCACTATAAACACTTCTAAAATTTTAATTACAAAATGCAAAGGGATGACGCACTTGTTACAAGTCATATCGTCTTTCGTATTGCGATATAAATGTTGTATTATCAATGTTCACGACGTACATGTCCACTATAATAACACATACTTAGACTAACTGGAACACTCGGAGATTATCTGCGCAGTAACCAACTAACAAACGGCATTTCTGTCTATCATAACAAAATGAACACGGATAAGATATCATGTCGTTACTGGAAACAAGTTCACCGTGACTGTTGCCACCTCGATCAAACATAACGACATTGTTAGACATATACCCTACTACAAGTACGATATCATCCTCTGTTATACATACACAGACTGCTCCATCCAGTCGTTGATCGCGTAACTCATTGATAACATCACACTTCTTGTTGAATACGATCACCCTATCTCCCCATGCTGCAACATACACTTTACTATCATCATTACTCACTGCTATATGGCAAGGGTTGTACTCAGTGAACACTTTACGACCCTGAGAATCAGTTTCTATTTTCTTCACTAAACTACCTGATAGAGAATACACATATACAGCTTTATCTCCAGGTATCCACAACTGATTACTACAACACGCCATACCACTTGCTACACGCTTAAAGTCATTTAAGGAAACCTTTCGTTGGTACTTGAGCGAGTTACTTACTGAAATGAAATGTACCGTATTATCTTCAAGTCGTACAGCTACTTCAGTAGGTGACACGGAACAAAGTCCGAATGGTGTATCTTTTAAATCCAACCAATCCTTCACTTTGAGTTGATCATCAAGTCTCTTCAGTTTATTGTTCCAAACGTCAGTCAGTAGAATCGTTCCATCGGGAAGCTGACACATGTCTTTTATGCCACATTCCTGTTTGTCAGACTTTACTCTAACGTTTATATCTGTTCTAGATTTCACGGTGTACTTACTACGTTGTACTGATACTGGTTGGCTATCTCCTCGGATAATTTTCCCCATACGGTCTGACTTCTCAATAACATCACAGAGTGCAGCATTGGGTTCAAATTTCAGTGTTGGATGTTTCAATGCATTCGCCTTCCTCAGAAAGTTATTTGCATCTTTAAGGACAACTTGACCTAACTTCTCGGTGATAAACATTTGTTTACCATTTAGGTGAGATGTCAGGTCTGGCTTACTGTTGTCGGAGGAAACAATCAGAGCTTCTACGGTTGTAATATCGTCACTAATATCACTCTCCAACATATTCTCTTCTTTGTCAAGCTCAGCAATAATCTTCTGTTCAAGTGCATCTAGTTGTTTATTGAACTTCTTTCTCAATGTTTTGATTTCGATAAGTAGACAAGCCTTCGTTTTCTTTAGTTGCTTTAGGTCGTTTGACTTTTCCAACTTTGTAGTATGTAACTGGTGACTTACGCGGGTTATGTCGGTTACGAGTGATTGTAACTTAGACATGCTGGATTGATGCGCAACATCCGCAATATCTTTCACATCCGAACATGATCTGAAACATACATCAAACAACCATGTTTATTATCCATGATTGAATAACTGATCCATGCATCTATTGAAATATTTGTACTTTTAGTTTGTTTAAAAAAACAGTATAATACATACATGTAGTATAAGATTGTACGTTTAAATATCAGTGATTCGACTCGCTATATACGTATTATTGTAAACAAATTGACTTTCGCGAATAGTAACTTTCTCGATTTGCCGGTCGTCGGCATGTTCACGAATACAAACATTCGCAGGTTAAAAACTCAGAAAATGTTCTTGTTGATAGTTTAAACACTCTCGAAGCTCCTTTGCTTTGCGGATATCTACCATCCACCAACTCCGCGAATTTACATCGAGCGAAATAATTTCTTCGGTTTACTGTAAGGTAGCCAACTTTATATAAGGCCACGCTGTATATCCACATAAAATACACATTGTTATTTATAATTCATGAACATTTGTTTTTAAAAGATGATCATTAAAACTTTCAACTGCATAATTATTTACTTATATCGTTGAATAGTGAAAGGTTTGTGGGGATGATTCACCGACCCCATTAAACCAACAGACAGTGAATGTAAATGGTGACACCCATGTGGAGCCGAAAATAATTAAAACATTCAAGGGTTAAATATCACTGACAGTTCGATCTGTGTACGCCCGTCAAACGAATAAAGTCGTCCTTGAATACTTCACCATATCAACTTAGGGGAAGATGTTTTGTACATACTCATGAAGTGTATGTTATTGATTTAAACAATTTATCATCTTTGAACATCGTTATTAATATAGATCTACAACAAGCACTTGGGCGTAACTGTACTTTTAACATTTGAATAATCCAGGTTATAGGGGTGTATTTACCTATAAGGCATGCATTAATAATTCACTGATCAAGTAATGCGCATAGCGCAGTCGGCTAAGCTACTATGAATACGAGTACTTCAAAACTGAACGTATGAGTTCGAATCGCATTCAGCTATATATTTTTTTAATTTTGCTCAGCAAACATGTTTCGTGCTTTTCTTATTACACAGAGATGCATAATTATAAAAGTCTCAGTGAGTAGGAAGCACATATGTCATAGCTGGTACATAGATATAGCGACGGTGCGAACGATCCCATCGAGAAAGTAAATAGGTTTTGTATGGAGGAGAAGGAAATAGGACTTAATTGTCCGTGTGTGAGAGAGGGCTGTCGGACTGACTAGAGCTAGCATATAGACTGCATATAAGGTTGTCTCAGCGTTGAAACTTGTAGCTCAATTGAAACTTACATTGTATAATTGATATAATTAATATAGGAACAAAGAATAACGCAAAATATGAATAGAAAAATATATAATGATATGTGATCATATTCGGGTAATAAAATGAATGCATATAGCTATGGTGCTATACACTGGCATGTAAAAGAACCACGGATGCTTCTGGAATTGGGACATCTTCTGTATCATGCACTATCCCCCAAAAACTAAAAGTACTAAAACTCTTCTGGGGCCTCGCCCATATCATTATGGATTATCTGGTGGCGAGGATAAAGAATCTGATTAAATAATAGGCAAAGACATTTGTATAACATTTTTGACTTTCCACATGTATAGTTTTGTAAACTCGTATGAATTATTATTAACCTGCGGCCTTGAGCCGCATGTTATATTTGTATGCAACAAGAAAATTTTTCATGTAGGGGCACGTGACCTGTTCTGGATGGTTTACCATTTCAAAATTTTTTTTAAAAAAATCAGCATTTTTTAAGAATGTCGTGAACCAGACTAATACCATTTTTTTTTATTTAGATTCGTATGGATCTATTTTATTTTATTTTAAAATAAAGTACATGTATAAACCATAATTTTACCCCTTTAAGTAATAATTAATAAGAAAAAATGTGTTTCGAAATGTGTTTCAACGCGCACTTGACCTTTCGTTAGTCTGGTTCACGCGTTCAAAACTAAATCCAAAAAACTGAAGGGGCAGGTATAAAACATGGCGCCCCTTTATATTTTAGTACAAAAAGAAGGGAAAACATGGCGCCCCCTATTAACTTTTTTGTTTCTGGTTGGATATTTTATTTATTGACATCATATTAAAGCTAACGCTCTGTAGTTTTAGAATATGTTATTATATATTCAAATCCGTTTTGTTTTGATGCAATTATTACTAGTTAAAGATGAGTAAAAAATGAAAAAATATCATATAATTTTGTGTTCGGAAAACATGGCGCCCCCTCTTAACTTTTTTATTTCAAAATATATTTTTTTATACATTTACACTGTTGTAAAGCTATAGCTCTCTAGTTTTTAAAACTGTAAATATAACTGAAATGGAATAGTTAAAACGTTTTATATCGCATGTTAAATTCGACTCATGTTTTTTATTTTTTTGCCGCGCGTAAAATTTGGTTCGGAAAACATGCCCCCCCCCTATTTATCTTTTTTATTAGTCAACATATAATTTTTATAAATAATGGCTGAAAAGATTATGTTCTCTAGTTTTTATAAATGTAAAGATATTTAAAATCGATGCAGTAAAACAGGATTTATGACGAGTTAAAGTAGACGCATTCTTTTTCTTTTTTTCACGAGCCCGATAATCGGCTTTTTTGATATCGAACAAACAGTACGGTACAATGTACATAGAAAATAAGTTATGGGTTACTAACCAGGATCATCTCTAGTTGGGTGGGACACACTAAATAGCGTTTCTGAAATGACCAAGTGTCCCGGCCGAGCATCGAACCCGGGACCTGTCGATCAGGAGTCAAGCGTCTTACCACTCGACCACCGTGCCACCACCGTGCCACCACTGTACAAGTCATTTGGCATCAATTAAAATATTAATTTTTACACCAACCCTATTGAAGTTGAAGTTGAAGTTGTGTATGTCTAGGTCGATGCCCTGAATCATGTTAACAAGTCAATCATTAATATACCACAAAATGATCCTATAGATCCAACGGATCCTATAAATCCACTGAGTCCATATAATCCAATAATTCCGGTAAATCCGATAAGTCCAGATTCGTTACATCGAATTACTATTAATGTCTATGGTAATGTTGTGAAATCTAATATTTGTGTTTAAATTTGGTAAATTTGGAATGGTATACCTACTTACCAAATTACGCATTCTTCTCGAGTGCTATTGACTATGGTGGTACATAAAATACGTATTGAAAATCGGAAACAATTAACACCATTGAAACCATTACTACTCTTATTGTTCCAGGGCCCGAAATTACAAACAAAACTTACGCTCTGCCTTCAGCACTTAAATATTGAAAATGTTATATAATGAGCTATTATTTGTTCTAGATTGCAAACATAAATGAGGACAAATAAAAACCAGCAAATAAATGAAGTGAATATACACGCCCCGTTTGACTGAAAATATGTACCCGTGACATTACTATCAGGTGCGTTTTTCCTAGAGCCGGGAATTACTACTTGACTACTTTTACGGAAGCAAATGAAGTTGTGTTAATCGGCGGGCGGTCTAAGAACGATCGACAACTCTAGTTTAAAATTTAAAAAAATATGCCTTTAAATTGTGCCCCGTTGTTGGTTTCAAGATAAATAGAAACTCGGGTCCCTGTCCGGATCGAACAATGTTATCAGGCTTGGCGATATCGTCCGGGATGGCTCGGTAAACCTCGCCACCCGAACGATATCAACTCGCCTGATAGCATTGTTCTCGTCGGACAGGGACCCGAGTTTCTCTATGTCCCGACCCTGAGGATTTAGACATTAAGCAGTACCTCCAGGGGATTTAGACGTCAAAAAATGAAAATGTCTAATTCCCCCTGGGTCGCCGGCGGGTGGGCGGGCACAGTATTGACTAGTGCATAGACACAAATTTCGGGAGATGTCACCTGATGGTATGTGACACGTGCAATTGGTCGATGATGGAATAAATGCGAAATGTGCAAGGAATGTTCCTTTAAAAAGGATAAGATACCAATCGACTTGTAGAATATTGACATAAACATATATATATATATAGGTATGAGGAAATCTAATCTACAACAACATTATACGTTCTACTGTCAGACTTGACCACCATACAACGGTGCGCAAAAAACAGAAAAACATGAAAGTTTACATAGAAGCGGTCCAGTAAATTGAGTGGTAATGCAAAAGAGAAAAGAAAGAAATACAAACAGGATCAACTACTGCACTCGTCAGAGGGTTGGTGCGACCAATCCGGCTTGCGTAGCGCTACCAGGATTCTAGATCCCACCGGTACAGCTCGTTGTCATCAGACTGCAGAAGTTGGTGGATAGTTACCCTAGAAGGGTCGGATTGAAAGCTCCCTCTTGAAGAGTGCCAAGGAGGAAGCCTCAGCTGTAGATGCTGGCAGCTTATTCAATGTTGGTAAAGTACGTGGGAAGAAGCAGCTGTACTTGATAACTGGTGTAAGGTAGGTGGAGGCTGGTATATCCACAGGATCATGGACTACCTTGTACAGCATGGTAAGTTGTGACTTTTCCCTTCTGGTCTTGAGGGATTCCCACCTACGTTGGTCTAATATGTCGGTGACGCTGCTCGTGTTTATGTAGCGGTCCGTCACAAAGCGCGATGCCCTGCGCTGGACCATCTCAATCTTTTGTATGATGTCTTTCTGATGTGGGTTCCAGACTGTACTGCAGTAGTTGAGGTTGGATCTTACCATGGATTTATAGGCACTCATCTTAGTGTCTTCGTTGGCCTTAGACAAGTTGCAAAGAAGAAATCCCAGCATATTGTTGGATTTCTGGGTTGTCTTGTTGATGTTTTGCCTCCATGAAAGGCTGGACTGTATGGTCACTCCTAAGTACTTGGCGCTCTCATCTTCTGTCAATTAAACACTTTTCAGCTTGTAGGGATAGACTTTGGGAGTCTTGGATCTTGATGCCCGTAGAACACTACACTTCTGAGGGTGAAACTACATGCACCATTCTAGCTACCAGGGAATCCAAGTCTTGTTGAAGTTGGATTTGGTCATCTTCAGTCCTGATGTGTCTGTAAAGGATACAATCATCAGCGAACAGTCTGGTCCTGGATTTGACTCTGTCAGGTAGGTCATTGATAAATATAAGGAAAAGCAGCAGCCCAAGTACTGAGCCTTTGGGTCTAGCGATTTGTGAATGACCACGAAGGTTTAAATGTACTATTCACTCAGCCTCGCATGCTATCGTTGCGGAATAAATCTAATAGAGTCTGTTTACACACGACACGCAGAAAATAATGCTCAATTCTCACATACATTGTCCGAAATTAAACGCTTTGCGCTAGTATTGAACTATTTATCATCACAGATCTAAGGAAAATTCATCTATGAACAATTCTGTAAAGTTACAACTCTATCCAAGCCCTGAAACCAACGATTGAACCCTTCAAAAAGACCCTAGTATGCGCCAAAATGATGACGTTTACGGCCGAGGAGATATTGTGATGATGACGTTTACGGCCGAGGAAATTTTAACTATCGCAGTTTCAATGGTTTTCTCACCGTGAAAGTATGGAATAATCGCCAGTGCACATTCTATTGATCATTTCTTTACACTTTTTTGTTCCTATTAATTATATATAAAACGTCATTTTAGAGATCCCATGACTTTACAAGACAGGTATTTGTTTGTTTGAAAAAGCATTTAACAGTCTACGAAGAACGTCAGTCAGCATACAGAAAATGACACTTTACTGGACCGGTCAATACCGTTGTCCTCCCTGTCTTCAACGGGACGTGTATTGCACACATTCTTGTGTTTATCATATTTTACAGAGTTGTGCACCAGTCAGTTGCAACCACGGCCCATATTCCCGGGGATGGGCAGTGGATAGGCGAGAAAAGTCATGTTTTACCTTCTAGCTTTCCTCGCCGGAGAAATGTGGAGGATCAAATGTCCGAACAAATATCCCGGGGACAATGTTAAACTGTCAGAGGTCGGGGAATACTAGAGATTTTACCATCAGCTATCCCCTGCAGGGTCGGGGAATTGCGGTGGTTTTGACAACCCGAAAGTAAAATTACACACCCATACCCAAGGGTGGAGACCGTGGATGCAACTGACTGATGCATTATATCAATGTTCGTATTTTCCTTTATTTGTTTTGGCGGTATGTTTTTATGCTTGGAGTAGGGAAAGAAAAATGTTCGTTCTGAACTGATGGTAAACCTTTTTTACGTTACGTTGGCATGCTTCCAGTCATCAGGGACAGTCCCATCTCGCAGTGAGGTATTGTAGATCATGGTCAAGATTGTGGCAATCTCTACGGCGCACTCCTGTAGGATACGGCCTGGTATCGCATCTGGTCCAGTAGCCTTCCTTGGGTTGGTGTTACGCAGTAGCTTCTCGATTCCCTCAGTGGTTACCACAATCTCATCCATGCTTGGAAGTGGGGTGCCTGATGGACTGGGTACATTGACTTCACTTTACTGCGTGAATACGGACTCGTACCATTAGGAATGATGATGAAACGCAGCCCTGGCTTTTTGTTGCTTCCATTGCGATTGGTGTATTCGTTTTAGCTATGGATTATGTACAAAGTATAAAAGTATGGTACTTATCGTTTTAGAGATATTATTCTAATTATAAGAAAAAAATAGTATATTGTATGACACTTTTCAAAATACTTTCTGAACATTCCACTTAGTGTGAATTATTCGTATCGTATACCAGTTCAGTAGATAAATAAAATGATTGTTGTAACAACAAATTTGCCCTTTTGAATTATTGATTAATATTGCTCCCAAACCACACTAAACTATTAACAGTAACCAGGTGTTGGTAATGCCTCGATCTGAATTAGGTTCGACTGAAACAGTCATAAGTGTATAACCACCGGGTTTTGTTCCCGCCTCTTTAGGTAATGACATCCGGCTTCATACGACAGAAAGTGACACATATACCCATGGGCTAGATACCCTTGCTAATTCCGAATTGACTCCATAGATTTTTTAACGCGCCCGATGTACACCCAACTACTTGCATTACCAACCGGTTGTACATGATTAATCACTAGCAGAATTGGTCATTCGTCGATGACGTCTATGAAACATGAATACATAGTTTTTTTCAATATGTCGTTGACGTCATTGAAACATGGATACATTGTATTCAATATGTCGTTGACGTCATTAAAACATTTATACATTGTATTCAATATGTCGTTGACGTCATCGAAACATGTATACATTGTATTCAGTATGTCATTGACGTCTTTGAAACATGGATACATTGTATTCGGTATTGCATTGATGTGAGAATAATACTATATCGTACAAGTCGTAGGCTACGGTTACGACACATAAACGTTGCAATTATGACAATAAACTCAAACGTTGATCATCTTTATTATCCAAACTACGTCAAGAACATGATATTTATGTACTATTTTATGAAAAATGAATATGTACTGCACACATGAAGAGTACAATATTTACTTCAATAAATAATTATTCCATTTAACTTTTGTGCAATGAAAATTATATATTACCAAATTTATACTAATCTACTTAAGGTTGATTGTAAACAAGTTTTTTGCTGCAACTTGTTTTAATCACTCTCGATACCTCATTCCTGATTCTACGAGGGTTTGAGAGTAGAGAGAATCCAGTTTCCCTTATGCTGAGCGTCTAGCAAAGGCATTCCTGGTACCATTTCTATTTCGTCTTTGGTATGACGCGGCATGGGAATGAACACGTGACCTCCCACACTCGAAGCGAACGCTCAACCACTAGGCTATCGATGAAACAGTACAGACTACATATCAATCACAATCTATCAAATATACATACAACGTATACATACAATACATACATATATACAATTCATAACGAATGGCATATACACTGAAGTTTTCCAGCCGCCACATTCGTATCAAAACATGTTTTTTTCCATAAGTAAATACTGTAGCATACAGACAAGTTTTATCAATAAGTTAATACTGTAGCAAACAGACAATCAAAAGTCACATAGAAACAGCGGCATCTACAGCATCATTTACCAAGTAAAAAGTAAAGAAATACAGTCCATGGCATTAATAGACATGAAGTGACAATGCGTTCACTGTCATCACATTATTGATGCTGTTAATACTCGACACATCGTTGCTTCATTGTACATACACTTAAACGAATTTCTAATTGGCCACCAAATGAAATATTATATTATGCGATATATTCAGTCAATATTTCTAAAATTGTGGATATTTTCATTCCACGCACTTATCTATCGATTTCAAGAAATAAATTACGTATGCATGCATAAAATGATCCATGCGGAACAGTTAATGCAAAACGGCTAACGTGCACGTGGTTCACGTGCACGACATGTTTGATATTTAAAATCAGTCAAAATGTATTCTCTGTCGATTGGCTTAATAAAAGGTGTTAATACTGGCATGAATAAGTAATACGGGGTGCGCTGCTGCCGTTAGAATGACGAGTACCAGCACCGAAATCCAGACATGTATGTCAAAACGTCTTTTTGTAAAAAGCGATATTTATAATAACGTGGGGTTTAGCTCGAATTACTGCAAGAAACATATTTTCTATCAATAAGATTGGATAGTTTCGGGGTTTCGATTATTTATATTCTTCTAAAAGCATTTTTTTAAACTAATTGATAAAAACACGTGGCCAATCAGAAATTCGTTCAATGTGTGCATGCATCTGACGTCATGAGCGCGTTCCACATTGCTCATTTTCACAAATTATAGTGTTTAAAGAAAAGTCGATCTACAGGGAACAAATTTATACCAAATACGATACTATTCCAAGCTGTGCACGAGGCCAACGTGCAAAAAAGCAATTTCGCACCAACCGTTACGCATGGATGATTGTGTATATGAATACGCCATTTCTTTCCAGAAATAGATAAGTAAGTGCGTGGAATGAACAAATAACACAGCCAAAGATTTATTGATATAATTTATCAGATGATATAATTTTTTTTAGGGTGGCCAATTAGAAATTCGTTTAAGTGTAGTGTACATGTGTATTTGTATCTTAATTAGTTAAATACTGTACGCTAAGTTGTTTTGTATTTCAGTAAAACTGAAAACCATTAATAATCAAATCTATAGATAATGTATCATCACTATAAACAAATCTCAAATTTTAATTGCAAGCTGGTAAGTAATTAGAGATGACGCACTGGTTATAAGTCATATTGTCTTTCGTATCGCGTTATACGTATTGTATTATCAATGTTCACGACGAACATGTCCACTATGATCATCACTATAAACAAATCTCAAATTTTAATTATTACAAGATGCTAATTAATTAGAGATGACGCACTGGTTACTCTTCATATTGTCTTTCGTATCGCGTTATAAATGTTGTATTATCAATGTTCGACGTATATGTCCGCTATGATAACACATACTTAGACTAACTGGAACACGCGTACTCTACTATCTGACCAGTAACCAACTAACAAACGACATTTCTGTCGATCATAATACAATGAACTCGAATAAGGTATCATGTCGTTACTGGAAACAAGTTCACCGATACTGTTGCCACCTCTATCATACATAACTACATTCTTAGAGTCCAATCCGGCTACAAGTACGATATCATCCTCTGTTATACATACACAGACTGCTTCATCCAGTCGTTGATCACGTAACTCACTGATAACATTGCCATTCTTGTTGAATACGATCACCCTATCCTCCCCTGCTGCAACATACACTTTGCTATCATCATTACTCACCGCTATATGGCAAGGGCTGTACTCAAGGAACAGTTTATTACCCCGAGAATCAGTTTCTATTTTCTTCACTAAACTACCTGATAGAGAGTACACATATACAGCTTCAACTCCAGGTATCCACAACTGATTACTACAACACGCCATACCCCAATTTGCACCTTTGAAATCATTTAAGGAAACCTTCCGTTGGTACTTGAGCGAGTTACTTACTGAAATGAAATGAACCGTATTATCTATAAGTCGTACAGCTACTTCAGTAGGTGACACGGAACAAAGTCCGGATGGTGCATCTTTTAAATCCAACCATTTCTTTACTTTGAGTTGATCATCAAGTCTCTTCAGTTTTTTGTTGCTGTAGTCAGTCAGTAGAATCGTTCCATCGGGAAGCTGACACATGTCGTATATGTCACATTCCTGTGTGTCAGACTTTACTTTTACGTTTATATCTCTCCTAGATTTCACGGTGTACTTACTATGTTGTACCGATACTGGTTGGCTATCTCCTCGGATAATTTTCCCCATACGGTCTGACTTCTCAATAACATCACAGAGTGCAGCATTGGGTTCAAATTTCAGTGTTGGATGTTTCAATGCATTCGCCTTCCTCAGAAAGTTATTTGCATCTTTAAGGACAACTTGACCTAACTTCTCAGTGATAAACATTTGTTTACCATCTAGGTGAGATGTCAGGTCTGGCTTACTGTTGTCGGAGGCAACAATCAATGCATCTACGGTTGTAATATCGTCACTAATGTCATTCTCCAACATCTTCTCCTCTTTGTCAAGCTCAGCAATAATCTTCTGTTCAAGTGCATCAAGTTGTTTATTGAACTTCTTTCTCAATGTTTTGATTTCGTCAAGTAGACTGGCTTTCATTTTCTTTAGTTGCTTAATGTCTTTGGACTTTTCCAACTTTGTAGTATGTAGCTGCTGACTTACGCGGGTTATGTCGGTTACGAGTGATTGTAACTTAGACATGCTGGATTGATGCGCAACATCCGCAATATCTTTCACACCCGAACATGATCTGAAATATACATCAAACACGCTGTTCAATAACCACAATATAACACCTAGTATAAGAAAGTACTTTAAAATAACAGTGAGTACAAACTTTCGCGGTTCTAAGTCTCCGACGGTATTTGTTCTTATTAATAGTTTAAGGTACTTGAACACGTTCCTCGGGAAAAAATAAATGTCCGCCGATTTTCTTGAAACTTGGTACAAACAAACATTGATGACTCCTCTTCATGTTGGTGCTATTATTTTGGTCATATAAACGTTATTTTCGACGTCATAGCGCCATCTAGCGGACACGCGCCTATTGGCGCTACGGGCCTATAACTGTCGATAAATTTTGTTTTACAAGAGATTTCATTGAAAAATGTTCGGAATATTATACAAGGACGGTCAAACAACAACTGTGGATGGTTTGAATAAAAATAAATGTCAATATTTTCATTATTTTCAACCAAAAACGCTAAAATGATGTTACTATAGAGCGTCTGAAAACACGCCCCTACCGGCAAATACAGCGTCATATCTCGAAAACGAGAACGTAAAGGGTATTTAATTATTCGATAAACAAAGTCAGTAAAGATAAATTAAAAGAATGATGCCAATAAGATAGGGTCGTTTAGGTGAGATTTTTTCTGTAAAAAGAAAATAATGCGGCCTATTTTACCGAGTTTTCGACGTTACGCGACATCTGGCGTCACGATAGAGCATGATTGTGCCTTATTTAGTTGATAACGTTATTATTTATACACATCGTAGTAAATATTTTCACAATTTAAATCGAAGTTAATATTTGTGTTGACTATGAAATTATTATTTTTATATACTACACAAAGCAATTTCACAATATAACAGGTCAGCATGTATATACATGTATTATATAAGTCGATATTTGCCATCTGATATTAACTTTTTATTGGATATGTAAACTTCGTGCAAATCATGCTTTGAATAATACCATTTACATTATAGTGATACCTTATGAATTGGGGCTAGTAATGTGAGAATAACTTTACATCGCTTCTAAAACGAAAATAGCGGTATTATTTTCTTCATCGAGTACCAGTTGAAGGAAAATAGCAAATGCTTTCCACGAAATACCGCTATAGGATCTGTTTCAGCAGCTTGACAGTTATATCACCAGCGACATATTCATAACCTGAATATAGATCTAAACGGTCTTTCTTCAAATGATGCTAAACATAACGGCCAAGATCTACCATCTGCGAACTCCGCGATTTAATTCGCTCGAAAAAATCGTTGTTTACAGTAAGATAACTAGGTTTATATAAGGTCACTTTGTATGTTCGAATAAATGCAGGTTGGTAACTTGTTTAGAATACTTTTTAGATAAGATAATGCGATTATTAAAGCATTCAACTGTATAATTATATACTCATATATAATATCGTTGAGTAGTGTAAAAAAGGTATGAGAAATCCGACAGGTAACACTCGACCCAACCAGCCGAGCACAGAAATGAGAAACACCACGACACAACTACCCTGGGTAGTGCCGACAGAAACCCATGCCAAAACGTTGACCAAATGAGGCACAACAACCCCGGGGCGTGACCTAGATCAAAACACTAAGGACAATGACCAGGTCTGTGGGGGATGATTCACAGACCCCCCATCAAACCAATAGACATGGGAAATAAATGGCGTTACTATGAGCCCCAAACTATAATCAAATCCTACAACGGTTTACCATCACTGTCAGTTCGATCTATGTACGCCCGCCAAATGAATAAAGTCATCATTGAATACTTCACCATATCAACTCAGATGAAGATGTTTTATATACATCTACCATGAGTTTTCTTTTGAGATCCACATTTCTTAAATGAGTTTAGACAAAACAGTTATTAAGCGAGCCTCTGGCGAACTTAATAACTTTTATGCGACGAATTTAAGAAATGTTGATCGCAAAAGAATACGAATGGAATATTCTTTTTATCACATTAAAATATGTTTTGTACCAACGATAAGCTACTCAATTCAGTATTCGGCTAAAATCTGCACGGAAGAACACATTCGTGCGTCTCCTATTTAACCATGTAGTCTCAATTTGCTTTTTGTATATAAACTCTAACACGACGTTTCAAAATCAGCAAACAATAAACATTTATTGAAATTACAATAATTGAAATGTTCAAATACATTATATTGAATTCAAAAGGAATGTAGCTCGTTACTAATTCAGTGAATTTTGCGTATGAATTATGCTAATTTATGTTATCACACGTGTTGGATAACAATGTTCTTCGAATTTTTATCACATGGAACTTCATGGTGTTTATGTGATGAAATAAATTCGTACATACTCATGACGGGTACATTATTGATTTAAGGACATTCGTTCCATTTCAGTTGAGCGACAGTTTAAAAT
The DNA here is from genome assembly GCA_963678985.1 of Spisula subtruncata. Lineage (NCBI taxonomy): Eukaryota > Metazoa > Mollusca > Bivalvia > Venerida > Mactridae > Spisula > Spisula subtruncata. The sequence goes on along the minus strand of OY787673.1, from coordinate 31,623,098 downwards.
CGCAATCCCTTAGAAGTATCTCAAGTGGGGAGCGGTGGCCTAGAGGTAGGGCGCGCGCTTCGGGATCGAGAGGTCCTGGGTTCGATCCTCCTCTGAACCACTGGTTAAAATCTCTGAGCAAGACCCACAGATCCACTCCACCATGGTGTAAAATGGTACCTGTAAGGGCAGTTTCTATTCCTGGGCGCCGCAGATCGATGTTGGCTGCCACACCACAGGAGAGAAATAGTCTCCCCAGGGAGACACGAGTGTAGGTTTCCATATGTAGCCCAATGACCAGGGGAGTTAAAATGTCAAAGGGTGCTTGAGCGGCCTAACAGCTGAAAAGAGCCCTAGAAAATTGGTAACTTAACTTTTTTTTGAAGCATCTAACTATCATGATCAAAACGTTTGCAAAAGTGTAAAATTGGTATGGTAATACATTTTCATGTCTTAAAGTCGAGATAATTATGAATTTACATTATTAATAGAAATATCGAAGAAAGTACTGATGAGGCCATACGAACGATTTATCCCAAATAGTATTAAACACCAAATCTCACGAATTGGTTACAACGTTTGTAAAACGATGTACAATGCACTCGAACTTATCAAAACTAGTTAATATTTTAAAGCCTCATCCCGAATGATCTAGAAGAAGGTTCTTTTGTGTTTATTTCCTAAGAGTATTGACTAGCGAATTCAGGAGAAACAACCCTTAAACTGTTAACATGTGTGATTATAATCATTTATTAAACACGCAGTATCACGAAAACTAATGATGCAAAATGTAGAACCGTTTTGTAACCTCCCCTGATTTCAGTATTTCTGAAATCGGTTAAAGTAACAAATCTAGCCGAGAAATCGTCATGACATTTGCTATGAAACTTTTACAATTGTTACTGTACTTGTTGCATATAGAAAACCGTATGTTGTTCTACGACTTTTAACGTTAAACATATTTGTTTCAAAAAACATATTATATATAAAATCCTAAAAAGGCCCCCTTGACCATAAAATACTTTACTTTAATAAAATTCATTTACTGTTGGATTCTAAGCATGCGTAATATATTAAATGCAAAGTTTTATGCTTTTTTAACAAAAAAATCTTTCGGTAAAATATATTTTTCAGTTTTTAGGGGTTGTCCCCTAAATTCAAGAATATCTTAAAAACTAGCCGACCAAAACTGATGGAAAGTTTCCAAATAATTAGAATAAACCTGATCTCCATAAAAATAACAGGTTTTATAAACCTTATATAGAAAAAGTCAAAAGGAACGAATGTCCTTAAACAATTGATCATGTTCATCGTTATTAATAGTTATACATTTCAACAGTGATACCTACCTATGTTCCTTGGCGATACATCGGCAACAGTACACCATATCATGTGTACCACAATGCATCTCGATATCCTGGTCCGGATGATAATGGCATTTAGCAACAACCGGAACTGGAATGGTGGTTGGTGGAGCTGTTTTTGCTTGGCTCATTGAGGCAACGCTAACTAATTGATGTGTCTTCATGTATCGGACATGATACCGTCCACACGTAAAGCATAGAAACTGCTGGCAGTTTTTACAAAAGTCAGTCGCTTCCTGTGTCCTACCATCGTCACGGCATTGAGAACAAGCGTGGTCAAAAAGCGCTTCCGATCCACCTTTCAGTGTCCTAGAGAGATCACCTTCTGCCATTGTCTGTAATGTAAGTTGATATTGTAGTATGTTAAGGGTTATAACAATACATGTATACTTACTACTTTTGGATTGCATTAGACATGTACACTATGTATACTGACAGTAGAATTAAACATGCCAGTATAGAGTTCAGAAATGCACAACATATACAACATTATAATAGGCCCAATAACATATATGTGTCAGGGACTGCAGAAATCAGGCCAGATGCTAAAATTTCACATTTTGAGTTTTCTTCATAATCTTGAAGAATAGCCTTTTAAGAATAAATTCTCAAAATTTCAGATGATTCCGGTGACTATTTTCGGTTTTACAGCATTTTTTCACGTGCACTTGATACCGAAAACACAATAAAAAGGTGAAACGGCTGTACAAAACCTATAAATCCTTCAAAAGGAAAATCCAAGATCTTCTGCTTTTTCTTTGTTAAATGTATGCCATACAACATCAACAAGTTCATATATTGCTTGAACAACAAGATTCTTTTTAAAACATGGTTACTATGGAAATATTTTTCATAATATAATAGTTACCATGGCAACAGTACTTCAATAACTATACATGTGGCTGTGAATTAGATTTTCAGATCAAATACACTCATTTCTTTGTAGTAAATTATAAAATATGAAGATTCTGATAAGCTCACATTGTTATCTTGAATTATTTACATTATAATGAAATAAAATGCTGTAACTAAGTAACACTGCCTTAGTGCAAAATTATGACTTTTCCATGCCAAATACAATAAGAAGACATTAAAACAGTGTAGCCTTAGTACAGCAATAAACACACAAGACATGTTATCATTTTATTTTATTATTTTAACAACAAGTTGGAATATTTAACATCTGCTTGTAAATATTGACATTTTGGTTGCCTAGCAACGGATAGAAACTAAATTTTGATCAAAAATATCAAAATACATTGAATCTACAGGTATTAAGTTAAAAAAATTCTAAGGTCAAGTTAGTACAATATTAAAATTAATACTTTTGACAGCATAATGCATTTGAATAGTAGATTTACATGTTTAATTATGAAGCTTTTGATGCATTTTCAAAGAAAGCTGGATCACAAATTACCTTCTATATATAAATGTTTTAGAGAACAACATTCAAACATGGTATACACTATATACAAGTGATATTCAAGCTGAACTACACATCATCTTATCATAACAGTACTGTATAAAATTATCATGCATTTCCAATCATGCAAATGTCCTTGCAACTGGTGGAATAGAACATTTTGTATAGCAACTGCAAAAGTATAACAGACCGTTTCATGTGGTTTTTGTACTGAAATGCTCTCTCAATTGTTTTCTTATCCCATTACAATGACAAACTATTGTATAGCAACAAAACTACAGTTCAGTAACATCAGAATAATACAAGACTTGATAAACAATTCATTTTTAACCAGTAGTAGCAGCAGAAACAAATATAAAATGCCTTAATTCATATAATCAATAGACAATACATGAAATAACATCAACATTTGCATTGACAGATAAGATACCAATGCAAGGCTATTACATCATATACATGTATGATATACAAATCTAAACTCATAACTGGAACATGCTTCACTTGACAGAATATAATTAAACTTTAGAAAATAAGTTGTATTGTTACAATTGTTAAACTACATGTAATTTCTTTAACAATTACAGTTATTCAGATGTTAGTAAAGTACATTATTTTCATCATGTATGACAGTTCAGGTAGAATTAACTTCCAGTCATGACTTGTTGATTTCCAAAACTGACTAATTGAGTTATAATAATCATCTGGAATGTTTCTAATCTTCACTTCTTTGCCATATGGTCTCTGTATCAACTTTTCTGAAAAGAAATTATCAGATTTTTTTATTTAATGATTAAAGTGCAAAGTACTGGTACACAGTTTATACTGGGTATCATATCCATTAATTAATAGTCCTGATAAAATGAAAGCAACTCAAATATTGGGCATATTGCAATCAATACTATTGAAAGAACTCATAATTAAACCAATCAATTAATATATTTGTGCAGCATCAGCCTTTTACAAATTAATGGACACTGCTCAAATAGAGTCTTGCAAGCATTTTTTTATAGATGAATAATAGAAGATATGTATTATAGTAGTCTATATTCTATTTAAAAAAGGAAATGACATTTGAAAATTATTATTGATATGTTCACTATTGATAACAGATACTGAAATTACTGGCATAATATCAGCTACTGTCATAATCATGATATATTATGTTGAAATAGTTCTGTGAATCAACCACTTCATGATCAGCAGTCAGGTCTACAGTATAACAACTGGTATACATATCCTTGGTCCAGTAACCACTACAGATAATTAGTGGAATAAGTAATATGAAGGATTTACAAATGGAAGTTTAATAATTGGATCAGTTGTATACCTGAGATAGATGTATCTGTCCAAACTCAGCCTCCCCACAGTAAACTCCACATAACTGACATGTTCATGGTTTGTCCACACATGTTGTTCAAGATCAATTATTGAACATCCTGAAAATGAGAATTAATTTTATGAAGATAATTATTCATATAGAATATAACTAAGTATAATTTGCCTTTTATTACATGTAGTCAAACTGTAAATACTAACCACAGAACAGGCATATTGTATCTTACTGTTAGATGCATCAAGGATTTCCCAGTACTCAGTAGGCCTACTACAGTGTAGTTATAAGTAGAACAGCTACTAGAGGCATGTGTATACCAAATTGTTACATTGTTGTAGAGATGTGCAGTTATTTGGGTGTGCGGTAAAGTCCGGATGAGCCGTACGCACTTGAATTAAACCCGTTTAAGTAAGCCGGCAGGAAATTGGCCTAGTGAATTGAACCGCATACATTTCTGTAGGGATGGAAGCCTACAGTAGCTGAAGTGTCAAATGAATTTACTTGTCAGTTCAGACAGTCTAAATAGGACCTATTTTACTAGTAAACAGTAGTGTTTGAACATTACTGAATTTCAGGATGTACTGGTGAGTTGGATATATGCATTCAAAGAGTTTGAAAAAATGAAGACAAATGACAGTCATTTTACTTGATGTGTGCAAACTTCAGCAAAGTAAGGTGGGTGGGGGATATGTCAACAAACATGAATGCATCCATAAAATCAGCCATGAACAATCCTCATGTTAACTCATTATCTGCAGGCATGAAATTTGCACTATGCTATGAAGAATCGGGTATACAATGGAAACAGACTGCTTTGTAGCATTTTAAAGTCAACTTTCGCTTTCAAAGTCAATGTTATCAACGAATTTAAACCCATAATTCACAACAGTAAAGCAATCACAGACAATAAAAGATATGCTTACCTCCAAATACGAGCTTTATAATTCGATATCAACCAGATCAAACCAACATCAGCGTCATTTCTCGTCATTATTTTTTTTTTTTTGTCTTTAACGTTTTTATTTCCATAAGACATATACATAGTAATACATATATACATACAATATTACATTCACATACAACTATATAGATTGGTTACGTAGTATAACGTAATATTCTGTGTATGTCGTTATGATGTTTTTGAGAATTTATAGTGTATAAAGAGTAAGAAAGAGAGCAGGATAGTGTTGAAGAGAGAAGGAAAGAAATTATAGGTGGGGTAATACCAACATATTTGAAATATATAATTAAGTTATCATTTGCCATTTTCTATGACAGACTTCTACTTTATCTTTGAAGATAGCTATAGTGTGTTCAAGCTTCTTCCCATAGTTAATATATTCTTTAAATTGCCGGATTAGCGGAACACTTTTATTGCATTTGTTTTTAAATATAAAATATTTGGAAAGTAGAACAATGTAGTTGACAATAGGTCCATCTTCATCTTTAATGTTGATAATGTTGCAAAATGAGATATTTTGAAATGTAAGATTTATAATTTTTGAAAATTTGTCTTCTAAAAATAACTTTACTTCCGACCAAAAACCTTGTACAATATGACATTCCCAGAACATATGATATATTGAATCTGGATGCATGGTGCAAAAATCACAAAGACTTGACTGGACAAGATGACATTTATGTAGGAATGAGTTGTCTGGTATTATGTTCATGAGATATTTGTACTGGAATTCTCTTAGTTTCGTGTCTATTGTAATGTTATAGGATTGTGTGAGAATTATTTCCCATTCTATTTCTTCAATTGGGTGATTAGTACTCCATTTTATTTTGTATTTTGGTTTATTTGGTATTTTTTGTTTGATTAATGTTTTATATGATAATCTATTCATTTTTGTTTTCCCATTTACTTTATCAATCAAGTAGTTAGGTGCATCGTATGACATATTACAATTATCCAATTGTGTTTTCCATTCCTTTGGTACATTTTTAATGAGAGTGTAGTATTTCAAATAATCGCCATTTGGAATCTCATATAAAAATTTCATTTGCTCGAAGCTATAGAATGTTTTATGTCTAAAGTCAAAAATGTGTTCAAGAAAGAGAATGCCTTTTCTGAACCAATGTTTGTAATAGAATAATTTGTTATTACTTATTTTTTTTATATTCGAATTGTTCCAAATGATTTGTTTTGATATTTGGATTTCCGTGTTTAATGTATTAACCTTACACCATGAAATTAATATATCTTTTAAAAATTTAGATTTTATATCAAGACATTTGCAGTCTTGTTCTGTGATATTACATTTAAATAATAATAGTCCTCCATATTTTTCTAGTTCATTCTTATACTGAGAACTCCAATTAGCATTGGAATCAATTATTCTTTTTATCCAACTTATCTTTAGTGAGTCTAAAAAGCATTCAATGTCAATCATTTTTAGACCACCGTCTTTGTATTCTTGAATTATTAATTTACGTGCTATTTTGTCAGGTTTGGAATTCCATAAAAAATCAAAGAATATATCTTTAATTGATTTTACAAAATCAGGCGGTGGATTTGGAAGAACAGTTAAAGGATAAATTAATTTTGGAAGGACAAAAGTTTTTAGAACCGTTATTTTTCCTATAAGTGTTAAGTTCCATTTTTTCCATTGTTTCAAAACGTGTTTGCATTCTGTTATCTTGTTTGCTAAATTTGAGTCAAACATTGTATTTAATTGGTTGCTAAAAGTAATTCCTAAAGTTGTGGTATCTGATGAAGTCCATTTGAATTCGTTATCATAGGATGTGTCTGTGTTTTTCATGTTTCCGATGCGCATTACTGAACATTTGTTTCTGTTAAGTTTAAGTCCCGAAGTATTCCCAAAATCATCAAGGGTTCTTATTAGAGTTTCAAATGATTTTTGAGTTCCATTTAGTAGAAAGCTAGCATCATCAGCGAATAAGGTTTGTTTGGTACAGTTGTTGTTTAAAGAAATACCTTGGATATCTTCGTTCTTTTCTATCGATGTGGACAGAAATTCAATACATAGTATAAATAGGTAAGGTGATAAAGGACAACCTTGTCGTACTCCATTCTTAATATCAAAGAAATCAGAAAAATGACCATTATTAGTTATGCATCCTTTTGCATTATCGTAAAAGACCTTAACCCATTGTATAAGTGAGTCGCTAAAATTTAATTCTTTTAGACATTTGAACATAAATGTATGATCTAAACTATCAAATGCTTTCTGGAAATCGGAAAAGAAAATTAAACCAGGTTCTTGTTTTTGTTGCATTTGTTCTATAGTTTCTATAATAGTTCGCACATTCTCACCTATATATCTTCCCTTAATGAATCCAGTTTGTTGTTTATTTACTATACCATCTATAACTTTTTTTATTCTGTTAGCGATAACTTTAGTAGCAATTTTGTAGTCAACGTTTAGTAATGATATTGGTCTCCAGTTATTGATAGAGAAAGGATCTTTGTTCTTTTTTGGTATTAATGTAATAATACTCTGAGTTTGAAGCTCTGTTAATTTACCTCTGTCATATGAGTAGTTTAATGAATTTATTAAGAGTGTTTTAATATCGTTCCAGAAGATCTTATAGAATTCGACAGACAGGCCATCTGAACCAGGACTTTTGTTATTATTCATTTCTTTCAATGCAATAGATCCTTCATATTCTGAAATTATTCCACTGGTTGTGTTTTTATCATCCTCAGAAAGTACCCTATGTTCATTTGTAAAAAAACTATTATCTAGGGTTAAGTTTTCATTTACTTTGAATAAGTCTGCATAAAAGTTTTTACAATATGATAGAATGTCTTTCGAATTTTTTATCACTACATCATTTTCAGTTTTAAGTTGATGAATAGTTTTACCTTCGGCTCTCTTGCGTTATAGGTTTGCAAAGTATTTCTTGTTTTTTTCAGCTCCTTCTACCCACTCCGCACGCGACCTTAATATAATGCCTTTGATCTTTTCTTCAGTTATATCATTTAATAGATTTATTTGTTGTTTCAGTTAAGTTTGGAGGCTTTCGTTATAAGGATTAGAAATAATGTCACGCTCTAGTTTTTCAATTTGTTTTTGTATACTTAATTCTTTTTCCATTTTTGATTTTTGTAATTTACTTGAGAATTTAATCGATTCGTTTCGAACTGTGCCTTTAACTAGTTCCCATAAAGTATTTGGGTTAGACTTCTTATTTATGTTGGCTATTTCGTTTATTGCTTGTTTGATGTTTGTTTGGAAGTCTTTATTCAGTAGTATGGCGTTGTTTATTTTGAAAAAACCTTTTCCACGTTCTGCTAAGAAGAGGTCCAGATCGAATGTAACAATTGAATGGTCAGATTTGAAGCCGTGTTTAATTTTACAAATGGTTACATGGTTTAATATATTTGAGGACACTAATAAATAATCTAATCTGCAAAAAATAGGCGGTTTATGATTAGAGTGCCATGTGAATTGTTTTGAGTTAGGATGTTTTAGTCTCCAAACATCATGTATATCGTTGTTTTCCATAATTTCTTGAATTCGCTTTGAACATTTTTTATGTGTATTTTTATTACCATTTTGTTTATCCCTATTTACATCAATTATCGTGTTAAAATCGCCCCCAATAATGAATGTTTCGTTACTGTTTTCTATAAGTATATTTTCTAAAACATTTAACAATTCTTCATCATCTCTATTAGGTCCGTATATATTCAATAAAAGTAAACTATTTCCATCAATCTCTATATAAAGTTTGAAGACGACCCTCTCTGTATTCTTTATAAGACTTAAATGCGAAGTTAACATCTTCGTTGACGAATATGCCGATCCCTGCGCTATTTGACTGGTTTCCACTAATAAACATTTCACCCTTCCATTCCCTTTTCAACTCATTATAGTTATTTGGTGTGCAGTGTATTTCTTGTAAAAAACTTATTGAATATTTATTCAGTTTTAACCATTCAAACAATTCGACTCTTTTTGTTTTTGATGCAATACCCTTGACATTAAATGTGCAAAACTTGAGACTCATTATTTACACAACGAAGTATATTTGAAAAACAATATCAGTAGATGCGCATCCATTACTTAACACATGTGGTTTAACTGCAAGAATATATATTGTTCGGTATACCCCGTAAGAAAGAGCAGCATAGAAAGGAGATAGGAGACTTGAGCCCTCACGGACCAAAGAATATGTAAGGTTTCTGTTTGAAATCATTTATATGAAATGATATCAAAAGTGTCTAGGTTGGATAATTAAATGTTGTTGTTTTTTAAACTCAAACACATAATATCAAAATGGTAAATAGCCATTGCTTTGTAAATAAGAAATGATTTGATAGGATCTAACTTTCTTTATAGCGTGTTACATGTATAGCTTATGTTGGTGAGAGCAAAAATGAGAAGTCACACACAGTGTGTGATATACAATATTGAAAAGAAACTACATTTATATCTATTGCGTATCAATTAAATTGTGGGAATACATATAATTGATTAACTTCGATTTCATACAACATGAAATAGTTAACTTGCTAGGAGCATGTGTTGTTAAACTATACATGTTTGAAAAACATACAAAATGTATAGCTAATATCCTTAGAGCGTACGTTAAAGAAACAAATAGTTGATTTACTGTACATGTTTAAATTCAATACAAAATTAACTAGTTAACATGATTAGAGCATACGTTGTAAAACAATGTTTTGATACAAATTTTGATAGTTAACATAAATAGGAGCATACGTTGTAAAGACATGTATTTTAGTTACTATGCATGTTAAAATACTATACAAAATGTAACAGTTGACATGCTTGGAGCATACAATGTATAAACAAACAATTGATTTACTGTATATGTTTGTATATCGTACTAAAATTAATGTGCTAGTCGACAAGCTAGTTGTAAAAACATATATTTTAGATACTATGCATTTTTAAATACCATACAAAATGTTACAGTTGACATGCTAGTAGCATACAATGTATAAACAAAAAATTGATTTACTGTACATATTTGTATAGCATACTAAATGTGCTAGTCGACATGCTAGGAGCATACGTTGTAAAACATATAGTTTAATTACTATGCACGTTTAAATACCTTACAAAATGTAACAGTTGACATGCTAAGATCATACGTTGTAGAAACAAATAGTTGATTTATTATGCATGTTTGATTATCATACAAAATGTACCAGCTGACATGCTAGGAGCATACGTTGTACATGCTAGGAGCATACCGTGTCGAAACAGGTAGTTGTTTAAATTTCATACGCATGTGCTAGTAAACATGATAGGAGCATACGTTGTAAAAGCATATAGTTAATTTACTGTACATGTTTAAATATCATACAAAATGTTCTAGTTGAAATGCTAGGAGCATACGTTGTAGAAACATATAGTTGATGTGTACGCATGTTTATATACCTTACAAAATGTAACAGTTGACATGCTAGCAGCATACGTTGTACAAACATATTATAGTTGATTTACTATGCATGTTTAAATATCATACAAAATGTGCTAGTTAACATGCTAGGAGCATACGTTGTAGAAACTTATAATTGATTTACCACACATGTTTAAATATCATACAAAATGTACTAGCTAACATGTTTGGAGCATACGTTGTAGAAACGTTTAATTGATTTACCACACATGTTTAAACATCATGCAACAAGTGCTAGTTAAAATGCTAGGAGCATATGTTGTAGAAACATATAATTTAATTACTATTCATGTTAAATACCATACAGAATGTGCTATTTGAAAAGATGGGTGCATACGTCGTAGAGACAATAGTGGATTTACTATGAATATTTGAATTCCGTAAAAACATAGGTGATTAACCTATTACAATACATGTTTAAATAGCATTCAAAATGTACTAGTTAAATCGCTAGGAGCATACGTTGTATAAACTCATAGCTGATTCACTGTACATGTTCAAATACTTAAAAGTAAACAAGCTAGATGCATACGTAATAAAACATATAGTAGATCTACATGAGTGGCTGAATCAAGTTTTCAAATGTTTGATAATATAAGCAATCATAACTATAATTCATTTTGTGACATGCCAGTTTCTCGTCAGTCCACCAAGGTTTCATGCCTTACACTGTATGCTTAGATATATCAATGCTAACATTGTTCATACAATAGTTGAAATATTCATGTTGATAAGAAATAACAGTATTTATGGTAGAACACCATACAAAAAGACAAGTTCCACTTGGAATAGATTGGAAAGACTAGGCTTGATATGTAATCACAAGGTACGCTGTTCAACGCTTAATTACGAGACAAGCAATTCATTTTTTGATTGACATAGGTTACAAGGTGTGTGACTAACTTATGTCACGACAATTTGCATTTTGTAGAATAAAAGACATTGTACTCAGAGACAAGTTTCATTATTATACCAATGGTTAAAGACTAATGTAAACATGATATAGTATGGAGAACTTGACATGATCCCGGCCTCCATACACCACCTAGCTCCATGAGAATAGAATGCGTAAGCCCCAGACCCAAGGCAACACCTCACCCGAGTGTCATCGTGACCCCTCCCGCACACGAAAGAAAACAATCGGGACTACAAATATCAAATTATATCAGCTGGGAAAACTATGCTAACACGTATGAGGTTGAGAGTAGTGTCAAGTTCCCCTAACTATTATAATAATTGTGTCATGCGATGTCGGTTTAAGTTTTTGTTTTAATTATTTATTCGAGGAGTGCCATATATCCTCGATGTTTGTGTCCTTCCCATAGGAAGGATACGATAGAGGATTTTTGTGTGATTATTTTTTGTGTGATTATAATTTAATTTGCTTATGTTTTATTTATATTCTAAGCTATACGTATGTAATTATATGTACTTACAATAAATTTTGGCGCACTCACGCGTACCATTCCTATATGTCTCCTTGACGAAAAAACGAAACCCAAGGAAACATAATATGGTAGTCATGTTTGCAAAAAAAACCGACATGCGTTGTTTGAAGTATTAACTATTACAAAAGTTATAAATGTTCGAGTATATAATATTGCAATGGTAAATGTTTATCAAGCTTGCCATATATATATATTATCGTGCCTTGTATTATCTATAACGATGTAGAATTGTTACCCATGATGAAGATTTTATAACTATAGTGTGATATGTGATACAAGTATTAAACATCATAGTATGATATTGTTATTCGAAATATACGAACTAGGTACTTATATAAACACACATTTTCTGCGTTCAGTATTTACTGATTACGCACGGGATAAAAGTTACGGTAATATCTTTTGTTGATCGCCTCGTCTGTTAAATCGTGCGTGTTGGATTGATCGATGTCATTTTAGATCTATACTTCTTATGAAAAAAAAGAACACTATGGTTTTCAGTTTGATATCTTATTAGCGAATATGATGAACACAGTTTATTGTTGAACTACGGAAGAACGCTGAGTGTTTTTTTCTGGCCAACTCATTTCAATCCAGGTTTTGAAGTCCTTTTCCTTGACTTCATGTTTCTCGTCATTATACCTTACAAACTGCACTCAACAAACACCAACAATCAAGTGTCCGCCATTTTGGTTTGTTGACCTTTACAGAGTAAAATGGAAATAACTATCGCTAAAATGGCTAGACTACACTAAAATATTCGTGAAGTGGTTGTGAAATGTTGCAAATATATCTTAATTGTTTATTTTCTAAAGCAGAACTTTTGTTATACAATTACACTTGAAAATATAAGTTAATAAATTAGAAAATCCGCGAAAAAAACAGCGCAAGTTTTTGACGTCATTTTACTAAAAATAGACGTTACCGCATCTGGCCTGATTTCTGCAGTCCACGTCACATATGCGAATATTAGACAATCGAAAAAAAAACATGTTATATTTTCCTGACTCACAGTGCATAAACTCATTTCAAAATGGTCAAACAACGGTCCTACGACGGGTCTATGGTACAACTGTTGGAATATCGTGAGTCCGTTGTGTGACAGAACATGTCACCGTATACCATCGACGTAGAGTTTAGGACAGGTTTAAAATTCAGCTACAGGTAAAGAACCACTAAATGCCTCCGCGGACCAAATGGTGATACACTCAAGTAGTCCTTAAAAAAACTTTGGTTTGCCTGTAAATGGAGATATTTCTTGACAAATGTGGAGTTGAATGATGAAATTGAGTTTAAATGGTTGGTAAATATGCATGTGGTGTAGTAAAACTGTAATATTTGTATTATTCCACTATTTTGTTCTTGATACCAAAGTGAAAGTAGACTAGGGTAAAACCCAGAACTCATAAATCCGGACATGCGTAAAAACGGATAGACCGTGTTTGAAGGACAAAAACTTTCTTAGAAGATACATGACCCCCCTTTTTTATTTCATTATTTTGAAGCTTAAATGCCCCTCTTTACAATGATATATGTGGTCCAGGTGGCCATAGACTAAAAAAAGTTGAAAATTGGGGCCTACTATGGCCAATTTACATTGAGCTATAGAGCAAATCTATTTGGTGGTTTCTAACCTAAAGAAGGGCAAAATTCTATTAAATTCATGTTTTCATTTTTTTGCATTCAAATGTATGGAAATGCATCCCAGATAGGGTTTTGACCACTTTTATCTGCTTAAATTGTCTAAAAAAGTGAAAATTTGGATTTTTATCATGAAAATCTAGAAAATTTCAGATTTTTTTCTTCTAAAATTGACATTTTTATGCCAAAATTGACCTTATTTTAGTGTCAGACAGGTGTAATTGTGATTAAATATGAAGAATAGACACATTTTTAGGCATCTAAAGCATAATTAGTTTTCAGTGAAACAGTTTTCACAAATACAACCCAATTTAAAATCACTATTCATAATATTTTGCAGGTGCTGGCCAAATTTCTCCTTAAAGGCGCTTATCCGTGTTTTTCATTTTTTCTAGAATTCATGCACAATTTGTCTAGAATTGATTGTTGTGTGCTGCATATACATAGTAGTATTGAAAAAAGTGCAAAAATCACTTTAATAAGTAAAACTAGGCTGTCTTAAGGTAAAGAACCACTAAATGCCTCCGCGGACCAAATGGTGATACACTCAAGTAGTCCTTAAAAAAACTTTGGTTTGCCTGTAAATGGAGATATTTCTTGACAAATGTGGAGTTGAATGATGAAATTGAGTTTAAATGGTTGGTAAATATGCATGTGGTGTAGTAAAACTGTAATATTTGTATTATTCCACTATTTTGTTCTTGATACCAAAGTGAAAGTAGACTAGGGTAAAACCCAGAACTCATAAATCCGGACATGCGTAAAAACGGATAGACCGTGTTTGAAGGACAAAAACTTTCTTAGAAGATACATGACCCCCCTTTTTTATTTCATTATTTTGAAGCTTAAATGCCCCTCTTTACAATGATATATGTGGTCCAGGTGGCCATAGACTAAAAAAAGTTGAAAATTGGGGCCTACTATGGCCAATTTACATTGAGCTATAGAGCAAATCTATTTGGTGGTTTCTAACCTAAAGAATAAGATATTAAAGTTATCTGAATGCTGTCATACGTGCGTATTTTAAAACAACATACTTTAATTGCTACGTAGAATAGACACTCACTTTATTGCATACTAGATTATATTAATTGATAACATTAAAGGTATACTTATCAAAATGTCTGTGTATATTAATACTCGAAACATATCTAGCAGTACACAAGATAGCCATTAATTGGAAATAGGATTGGCGTGTTTTATCTTTTAAATACTTATCCATAGACAATGACCGCCTTTTAACTAATTTATACAAATAGCCATAACAAAAAGTGTTTGTTAAACACTGATCCTATAATCCTTGCATTCCATAAATAGTGATTATGTTCAACACATGCATTGTTTCTTGTATGTGCTTCTCAATTCTTGATTAACATCTCAATACCACTTATTGCGTTTGAAACAAGCAAACCACAAAAGGCATCCTGATACATTCATTAAACATGTTTTACAGTTGAATGTTAAGTAAACAAGTTCCGCGTTTGACACAAGCAATCCATAAAATGCATCAAGATACATTCATTATTCATGTTTATTTCAGTTTATTATTCAGTAAGCAAGTTCCTGCATTTATTTTTGTATTTGCAAAATATTTAGTATTGTTAGAATAGTTTGGTTACACTTTATGATTGAACATATTCAGCTGCTGCAATCTAGTTTTGTACGACATTTTTTTGTATTTTATTATCGTGCGATGGACATAACTCATCTGTTCATCGTTGGGCTATCGTAAGTTCAGTATTCTGTCCTACCCTACGAGCGGCGCGACGAATGCGCAATATTTCCTATTTTGTATCGTGAACCCGCATATTCCCTATCTTTGTATCGTTAACCCGTATATTTCCTATCTTTGTATCGTTAACCTGTATATTCCCTATCTTTGTATCGTTAACCCGTATATTCCCTATCTTTGTATCGTGAACCCGTATATTCCCTATATTTGTATCGTTAACCCGTATATACCCCATCTTTGTATCGTGAACCCGTATATTCCCTATCTTTGTATCGTGAACCCGTATATTCCCTATATTTGTATCGTTAACCCGTTTATTCCCTATCTTTGTATCGTTAACCCGTATATTCCCTATCTTTGTATAGTTAACCCGTATATTCCCTATCTTTGTATCGATAACCCGTATATTTCCTATCTTTGTATCGTTGATCCGTATATTCCCTATCTTTGTATCGTTAACCCGTATATTCCCTATATTTGTATCGTGAACCCGTATATTCCCTATCTTTGTATAGTTAACCCGTATATTCCCTATCTTTGTATAGTTAACCCGTATATTCCCTATCTTTGTATCGTTAACCCGTATATTCCCTATCTTTGTATCGTGAACCCGCTTATTCTCTATATTTGTATCGTGAACCCGTATATTCCCTATCTTTGTATCGTGAACCCGTATATTCCCTATCTTTGTATCGTGAACCCGTATATTCCCTATCTTTGTATCGTTATAGACCCGTAGTACGTTCGTGGTATGATACTTGTGAACGTCCCAAATAATTACCTATATCAGACATACGTCGGTAGATTTCGACATAGAATCTCATGTGTCGTGCGATGAAGAAATGTCACAACACTTATGAGAGGGTTTTAACGAGGGTCACTGTACTTACTTGGTACGATGAATCAATATAAATACAACAAGACAGTGATGGTGACATTGATTACGAGAAACAAAACATTGAACACTCGAAGCAAAGCCTAATTCAAAGTCAATATCCGAAACAATCTGTTCAGTTGAAGTGTTTGTTATGGGCGTTCGCGACAGTTACTTATAACACATTTATAACAATTTTATGCACTCAGTGAAAGCTTTTCATTAGTATATTAAACAGAACAGAAAGTTTTAAAGACACCGCATACATAATGTATAGTCTAACATACATATGAATATACATTATATATAAACACTACATGCATAGAGAAAAATAAAAAAAGCAAAAGAAAAACATATATAGCCTGATTACGAGGACAGAGACTACTAGTGAAATGCCATTACTTTCATTCTTCACTATAAAAGCTTTATTAAAACAGATTTATTTCTAGTTTTGAAGTAATTCAATTAACTTAAAAAACACTTCGTCTTTGGTAATGATACTTTGGGATATGGA
The DNA here is from genome assembly GCA_963678985.1 of Spisula subtruncata. Classification (NCBI taxonomy): domain Eukaryota; kingdom Metazoa; phylum Mollusca; class Bivalvia; order Venerida; family Mactridae; genus Spisula; species Spisula subtruncata. The sequence goes on along the minus strand of OY787673.1, from coordinate 31,606,388 downwards.
ATATTAGTATATTTCTGTATAAAACATATAAGAACAAAGTATAAGTAACAGTTTAATTGACATGGCAGGAAATTATTTGGTATACATACATGCGCTTGTCGGGGCTTAGAACTAACATGGGAACATGTAATAACATAGTTTAATCCTAACCTTAACTAACTGATAAATAAAGGGAAACAATTACATCGTGTTTATATCGATGGAGTAAGTCATTACTTATGGTCTAAATATTTAAGGTTGGGACTCAGATGAAACAGTTTAAATATCATGAAATATATTTATTTTTGAGTTTGATCTAGAGTAAAATATTGAAATTAATTGAACATTTCATTAACATGTACTATCGGAGTAACACACGGTGCACGCTTGTCGCCATTTTTTGTCTAGCCCGCTTGCGGAGAGCGAGGCTTAGTCGCCAGTTTTGGTCTAGCCTGCTTGCGGAGAGCGAGGCTTAGTCGCCATTTGGTGTCGAGCCCGCTTTCGGAGAGCGAGGCTTAGTCGCCATTGTTTGTCGAGCCCTCTTGCGGAGAGCGAGGCTTACTTACCATTTTTTGACGATTTTGTCCGGACCATAACCTTGTCATAATACAAAAATGTATGACCGATCTTGCTTATATTTGGCATGTCATGGGGCGGAACGTCCTCTCCGAGCCCCAGCTTCCTATCTTAAAGGTCAATGTCAAAGTTGGCGGAAATGTCAAATGTCATATTCATGCTTGTCCAGATCTATCTCTCTTGCATTTTGCATGAATGTCCTTTCATACAGTTAACATATAGGTGGTTGAGATAATTATCATGGCAAGTTTCTGATTGATCATGCTAAAATTGCGACTTCTAGTGACTATAAAATGTTTTCCCATGATATGACATAGTGACCCAGGTTGTTTTACCTCGGAAGCACCAATATCTGATTCGACCTAGATTGTCTTATGATGATCACTGTTATATAATTGCATAAAGATTAGACACAGATTGCGACCTCTAGTGAATACACAAGGGTTTTCTATGATTTGACCCAGTGATCTTGCTTTTTTACCCTGATTTATCCTGATTTACGCAATATCGAACTTGACCTAGGTTTTGTTGAGATGGTCATTGTGACCAAGTTTCAGAAGGATTATAAGATCTCTAAGCACGACAAAATAAGCAAATACTAATCACGTCCCGATATATTGTCATCATAAGAAACAAATATCGCGAAAACATAGGACTCTTCAATGTTATAAGCATATATATCAAAGTGGTACGAAAATTGACTTCGGACATTTTGTACAGTGTTTAGATTTGCTTTATGCACCTTATAAACATTAAAATTTTGTGTTGCAATTACTTTGAGGTTAACAGTTATAATGATTTGCTCATTTTGCTAGTTTGCTGTTTGGAGGATTATTTAACCCATTCCGTATACGAGTTAGTACCTGGATTTTGCAAATGATTTGGCAATGTACGAGCATTTGGTCAAACCTCAATATTCGTTTATCTGATTCTTACATCTTCAATTTGACTCCAAGTCTAAAGTATCTCTATGTTAATAGTTACTAAGGCGTGGTGGTACCAGTCCTGCTTTAGTACATCGTCCATTTTTTTCGACTATAGATGCTCCTCATACGTGCAAAACAATGATGATATTTTGAATACCAATATGGCAAATTAAACATGCACATTATTCTTATTGAGTAAAATTTAGTAGTTAGTAGTATCACATTATAAATTGATTGTTTTGATTATGGGGTAATTAATAATAACTCTATTTGAAGTACACACGATTTTGGATATGATCATTTACAACGTCTGCTATGAATATTCAACATTTCATTCATTTTGATAACCTAATGTTATGGTATTACAAAGTGGAAGTTTGTCTAACGATTTCAAAGTATCATCTGACGGAAGGCATAGGCTTGATGTTGAGAGTAAGCTTACCATAATGTTATTTGAACCAAATTCAGGGACAACACCACCTGGTTGTGATTATTGAAGGTGCACTGGTCAATCGAAACAACAGCTCTCCCAACCTAAGGCAGTGGAATGTAAGTGTATACATTTATTATTTACATTTAATATTATGAATTATGTGAATGTCTATCTTTCATTTAAGGTTCTATTAAACTTCCCTGCCAATACTGTATATACATGTATATGATATGTTTGAAATTGAAATGCCAATATATGAAACATTGATCCTGCTTACCCGGTGAGCTTTGATAATTAATATTCGATATACATGCAAAATATATTTTGGTCCGCCCCAGTTTTGTTTTCTTCGCATCAAAGATTCCCTAGTAAATCAAGACAAATATTCGGTTTGTTTTTGTTTAAGATTGACGACATAGTTTATTGTCGAATGATTGCATGACTGCAAGCAATCTATATGGTCTAAACGGAGCTTGGATGTTTGCTAGATATACTGAGTACATCTAGAAACGCAACACTGGGGTAACTGTCAACATATACTGAGTACATCTAGAAACGCAATACTAGGGTTACTGTCAACATATACTGAGTACACCTAGAAACACAACATTGGGGTTACGGTCAACAAATACTGAGTACATGTAGAAACGCAACACTGGGGTAATTGTCAACATATACTGAGTACACCTAGAAACACAACATTGGGGTTACTGTCAACATATACGGAGTACATCTAGAAACAAAACATTGGGGTTACTGTCAACATATACTGAGTTCATCTAGAAACGCAACATTGGGGTAACAGTCAACATATACTGAGTACATCTAGAAACGCAACACTGGGGTAACTGTCAACATATGTATTGAGTACATCTAGAAACGCAACAGTGGGGTAACTGTCAACATATACTGAATACATCTAGAAACACAACACTGGGGTTACTGTCAACATATACTGAGTACATCTAGAAACACAACATTGGGGTTACTGTCACATATACTGAGTACATCTAGAAACGCAACACTGGGGTTATTGTCAACATATACTGAGTACACCTAGAAACACAACATTGGGGTTACTGTCAACATATACTGAGTACATCTAGAAACGCAACACTGGGGTTACTGTCAACATATACTGAGTACATCTAGAAACACAACATTGGGGTTACTGTCAATATATACTGAGTACATCTAGAAACACAACATTGGGGTTACTGTAACATATACTGAGAACATCTAGAAACGCAACGCTGGGGTTACTGTCAACATAAACTGAGTACATCTAGAAATGCAACACTGGGGTTACTGTCAACATTTACTGAGTACATCTAGAAACGCAACACTAGGGATACTGTCAACATATACTGAGTACATCTAGAAACGCAACACTAGTTTTACTGTCAACATATACTGAGTTCATCTATAAACGCAACACTGGTTTTACTGTCAACATAAACTGAGTATATCTAGAAACGCAACACTGGGGTTACTGTCAACATATACTAAGTACATCTAGAAACGCAACAGTGGGGTAACTGTCAACATATACTGAGTACATCTAGAAACGCAACACTGGTTTTACTGTCAACATATACTGAGTACATCTAGAAACACAACACTGGGGTTACTGTCAACATATACTGAGTACATCTAGAAACACAACACTGGGGTTACTGTCAACATATACTGAGTACATCTAGAAACGCAACACTGGGGTAACTGTCAACATATACTGAGTACATCTAGAAACGCAACACTGGGGTTACTGTCAACATATACTGAGTACACGTAGAAACACAACACTTGGGTTGCTGTCAACATATACTGAGTACATCTAGAAACGCAACACTGGTTTTACTGTCAACATATACTGAGTACATCTAGAAACGCAACGCTGGGGTTACTGTCAACATAGTTAAACTTTGTTATGATTGTAATTAAAGTGAATGGTTATTATTTCAGAATAATTTCAAGCATAAAATAAAACATTGTCATACCTTAATATTTCCCAATTTTTGCCTGAGCGACCTTATACGATTTCCTCTATTATGGCGTTTTCCTTCAATTTTTAAAACAACCGATTTAATATTATCTTCCTCAAGATAAATAATCTTCCTTCACTCAGGTTAGTGGTGATGGACAATTGTTTGGGTTTAATATTAATAACGATGATAAAAATATGCATATCTGAACCTACTTACATTTCTTATCTGTACTGTACAAATAAATGAATGTTGCACTGTAAATAACATGTACATTGTAAGCAGTCAAAACCTTTGTGTAAGCAGCAGTAAAGATATAAACTTAATAATACATACTTTCAACAAAAGTTCATTTTATAGTACACCAATTTTGTAAAAGAGCAGATAACTCGTATGTTTAAACTGTATAGTTCATTAATGGACAATGATTTCATAATGTTTTGAATCAACTAAATAGTATTTAAGAATGTTTTATAACCAGTATTACTATGACGTCATTATTCACGACTTAATAACAATTAATGTGTACATTTTGTACCCTGAGGAAGACTTGAAATATAGTCGAAACGTCGGAAACTATACTGTCGTTTGTTTTGTCTTCTTAAATACTTAAGCCAGGACTATTGTTATTCGTACAGCTTCAGCAATACATTATTCTGTATTCTGGTCCTTTGCACTAATTAGGTATAAAAAAGGTATAAATGTAAAGTTACATAACAACTTTAAGACATTGAGGACGCCGATACATCCTCTTTAAACTCAATGTTTGATGTTGTGTTGGATATATGTACAGGATAGAACACGAGTAGCAGTTGTATATAAAGTTATAATCCGAGCGAAGCAAATATTACAACTTCATATACAACTGCTACGAGAGGTATATCTGACTTAGACCATAGATAAATAAGTGTTTGTTTATCAGGTACATTTTCTCTATAAATCAACCAGTACATAGGTTAGTGTATAGGCTATGATAAACATAAGTGTTTGTATGAATATGTTCAGTGGACAGGTAGTTCAATGTTTCAGTGTATACATACGTAACAAGTCTAATTACAGCCAAGGTCTACATAATTTTAAGATTGTATCAATAAGAATATAAATAGACAAAAATGGATCAATCAGTTGTATTAATTATGTACCAATATTGATGCTTGAATAATAAACAGTTTGAAAATCAGTGAAATGGAAATAAAATAGTGGTCTTAATTTTACATAGTTTCATTATTAAGGTGTATTATAGGTTCAGTGCTGTAATAACGTAAATATATTTAAATATTAACCACAAGCATGAGACTAGATTGGGACCTCTACGAAATTTGTTTCATTGTTTTTAATTGCCGCGCATATAAGCCTTATTTGCCAGTCAGCTTTCTGCTCAAATATGGCAGGCATGTATATAAATGCCTCCAGCCTGATTTGAACCCGGGTCAACAGGTTAGAAGGCAAACACACCAACCACTGAGCTACGACTTGAGTTGGCTTTAACTGCGGCTTAATCATCAGCAAAGTGATTAAAATTGTGGTTTAAAACATATTTGAGGGGTGCTCTTTTGGTGATTGTTACAAAAATGTAAGTATTGTTAATATGTATTAAAGAACACCACCACAGCCTCCACCCTCTATTAACAGTGCGGTCAGCACATGTGTTGTCAATGCATTAGAAGGTTAAAATCCCACCAAGTAGATGCCTCAGATTATGACTAATTATGCGAAATTCAGAAAATATTACACATACATTTCCCTACTCTGTAGAGAAACAACCTTTGGGAGCTGACTATATTGGCCGTTGAACGGAGGTTGCTCTACATAGATTAGTTTTCTATTTAAAGTCAGCTTAGGGGAAACTTAAGGTTTTGTTATAGAGAGGTTGTTGCTCTACATAGATTATTTTGCATTTAAAGAGGCGTTCCCTATAACTTTGATCGTTTAAATCGATTCATGAATATTATACATTAAATGAGAATCATTATTGCTTAAACTCCTCAAATCTTCAACAAAAAGCGACCACCATTTACCGAGAAAACATGTGAATATATTTCCATAACGAGCCAAAATAGTCATGAGTTGTTTCCCTTTGACCATATAATTATAAATCGCTGGAAGCGATAAATTATTATTGGTAATTTGACTATATTTTGGGCATTATAGAGACATATTTGCGCACACTTTCTTCTGACAAATTATGATAATTGATAGTGTTTTGTACATTTAGCTCATTAAATGTGATAGTAGAGAAAATTATGATAGTCGAATATAGGGAATGCCTCTTTAAATATCAGCACAGGGGAAACATAATATTGTTATATAGAGGTTGAACTGTACATCAATTTGATCAGCTACTTATTTTTGAGTATTGATATATAATATCGATCAGACTTGCTCTCGAAATATGTTTGATATCTACATTTTTCTATCCTATATGCATATATGATTGTCTACGTAAATTAATGGGCTTGGCTTGGCCTACTGTGGTATATAATTATCTAGGGTGTTTTATACCATGGCAAAGTGTTGTACACTCAACCGCTTTAAAAACGCACCACTAATGAAAATAATCAAAATTTGTCAAAAATCATTTTTTACTAAAATTAATAGTTTACAGGGTTTGTTCAGTTCATAAGCCTGACCTAATTTAAGAAAACGATTTTGTTTTAATTCGGAATACCCTGCCCAAAGAACTTTTTGTTGATTTTGCATGCTTTGCACGTGCAGCTCGATCGCGTCGCCATGTGGTCAATATTGACTTTTAACTGTACGCTGTTGGTTTACACATTGAAAAAACAACAGAAACAGTATTTGCTAAGGGTATTTTTATGCTGCGAATATCTCGAATATTTTTTCGTATGATTGTATTTTCGCTTCCAACTGAAAAGAGCATCGGTGCCTTAGCATGGCGGTTTAGCTGCCTCCACACAACGATTGTGTGCTTAGAACATCGATTCCTAGCGAATGACACAGTCAACGACCGACCTGGATGAAACAAGCTAAAGCTATTGAGCCCGAGCTATGAGGAAACATGACACAGGTTGTGTCACTGCAACTGGTTCCGCATGGATGCACACAGTGTCAAAACAATGCCAGGTGCCAATAAACAATCCAAAGTACATTATTGTATTTTCATAACTATTCTTTTCATATTTGTCAATAAAAAGGAAATCATTTTAGTACACTTTTTAACGAGTTTTATGTTGTTTAAGGCCGAATGTCCCAACTTTTTGTCTTCAAGCTCCTTCATATGGTTGATTTGAGGTGCCATATAAGCACCAAGGGAAATGTCCGGACAGTCTGATGCTCATAACCAAGATTTTAAGCTTAATTAAGGCTTGAATCCATCTCAGGCTCACATAATGCGTATATCTGGACCGCACTCGGTCGTATGGTATTAGCCAGACAGCCAAAGCCACATAACATTTATAATTCAAGTCTATAAGCTTTGTTTGGATGATTAGAAACATCACGTCGAACATAATTCTATCCTATTACGTAAATAATGTTATTCTTTAGGAACAGAAACCACATACATGCATAATGTAGCGGGCTCTTATAATTGTTTTTGAAATTGTCGGTCGGTCGGTTGGTAGTTAGGTAGTTAGGTAATAAGTAAGTAAGTAGGTAAACTTGGTTAAAAGATGGTCCACATTGAGTTAGAGTGCTGGTTAGGTGCAGCACCTAGGACTATTCTAATTAGCAAGACGCGCTAAGAAAATATCGACACATTACAAAAAATAAATGTAAGACACAAGGTACACATATAACAGAACGAGAACATAAAATACACAAGTCCCGGTTGTCAAAAAGCTAAATGACCGAAAGTTTCATAAAGATATGCTACAAACTCTACACCCAGTGTCCAAAGAAGGAGGGTTTGGTTTGACCTAGTGCCACTGACTGGAATACCTAGGTGCTGCTATCTGAAATTAAAAGAAGCTGACTAAAACCGTTATTTTTTGTTCGTTGACATATTTTAACGCGAGTCCTGGACGTTCATTTCGAGAATGAATAAAGGCAAAAAGTTGTAATCTTTCACACACAAATATTAAGTGACAAGTATATTATTCATACTCGCCATGAGCATTGGTATCTTGTTTAAATAGGTCAAGTATAAAATAATTATGGTTAATTCTAACGATTTTTGTTTCATCATTCGAACACAACTATTACGTTCCATACCACGTGGTATTTTCACTATGTGTTTTATTACAGCACAATTACAAGCATAAAATAAAATACAATCTGCCATACCTGAATATTTCGAAAACTTTGCCTCAGCGACCTTATACGATGTCATATATAATGGCGTATTGCTATGATTTCACAACCAATTTAGCACTATATACCTTCTGATATCTAGTATCTAATCTTCCTGCACTCATGTTAGGTGAAGGACACTTGTTTGAGTTAAATGTTGTTAAAATTGGTAAATACATGCATATATGAACCTACTTACATATCTTATCTGTACTGTACAAATAAATGAATGTAACACTGTATAACCAATTCAATTATTTATCTCAGAAATATTTGCTGTTGTTTTATGAATATTTGTTTTAGTACTTTCTACTTTCACTTTATCGTTTGTTTATGTACGCACCGCTTGAAATTATCATTTGCCACGCCCCCTCATTCGGATGCTTTAAGCGGATATTTAAAGTCCTTGCAACACAGTGTATTGACTCCTGTTCGCCTAAGCCGGATGTCGCTCATAAATAGGCGGCCAAAACAAAATTCGATGAAGTTTACCGTCTCAAAGTATTAGTTTAATCGTTAGTATGGCATACAGTAAGTATTCTGTTTTGTTACATATGTATAGCTAGTTTGCGATAGAAAAAAATCGTGTTTTTTTAAACATTTCTCTGTTAATACTAAACCTACATGTATTGAATTTTGCACGAATAAATAAAATATATCTACATAATATACATTGAAATTTCAGCAACATTAGAATTCAGTTAAAAAACTTTTGTTCATAAGTTCTATGTAACTTATTTGTAGTTTTGTATGACATATCAAGTTAGAAGACTGGATACTTGCAACAGCCAATTTTACGGTCATGTGATACGCGTAACGGTATATTTACGTATTTGCAACCTACCTAATATAACACACGCGATGCCCGTCTGTGAGTCTGACGAAGAACATGTTGTTGTAGTACATTATTTACAAGCGACGCACCTATATAACCTGAATCATACGGGCCTCCTAAGTCTCGTCTTCATAACGGTAATGTCAATCCCGACGATCACGAAGTGTAACGGTTAAATAATTTATTATAAATCGTCAGTGGAATACCAGATTACCTCCCTGCGTTAAAGTGGCAATGGACATGTAATTTCAAAATATAATTAAGAATAAATGTCTTTTAATAAGTGATTAAATATTATGAAATTCGGAATGGAAGTAGGTAGGAAGTTATTGTAGTTTTGTGTATTGTTTTACCAAAATCTGATGAATAGATTGTCAGGAATGTTTAAAAAACACGATCTTTTTCTATCGCAAACTAGCTATAGCACGGTAATTACTGTTTACGTAGATACAAAACATTCCTGACAAAGCCCTACAATAACTTTATTTTCAAGTAATTTCACAGTTGGTTATTTGTCAGATCTCATAAAGGACCTACAAATTCTTGGAAAGAGAGCATATGTAGTATCCAACAAGTGTTGAAATCTTTATGACATTGTACATAAATGTATAACACATCAATAAACACTAACTTTGCCCGACTATAAAGGTTACGTTTTACAATAATCATGGACCAGTATCAATGCTACCCCTGCAGTTGTTTTTCACCGTTTCCGGACTAAATAGATCATACTTCAACACTCCGTTCTTACTGAATATTAAAAATAAAACAAAAAATACATTTAAATGAAAAAACTTTTTCCCTCTCAACAAAAAAAATTCAAATAATTCTTGCACACATATTTATTTTATCAGAACCAATTCTTAAGCTATTTTGAAGAATTAGGGACATGGAAATTGAAAATTTTCCAAATGTTTATAAGCAGGAATACGTGTAATATGTACAGTTATTATTCAGTTGCAGTTGGAAGATAACTTATTATACTTGGAATAATCATCAGACGGTGAGTGATCTTACCCTAATTTCTAGTGTGGATGTTGTTGGTACAAATGTGATCCATTAATTTAAAAAAAAAATGATCATACAGAAAACTGAAATATACTTAACAACTTTTCTGTGTAATCAATTTCATTGATTAAGAACTTTTTTGTTATAAATAATAACCGATCAAAAATGCTTAAGTGAAGTTATACAAGACAGTCACAATAATTCTCGTCAGAAACTGGCTATTATGTCACGTGGTTTGTTCGGTCCGAGATGTACGTGCGTTTTATGTTTTCCGCCTTCACGCAGTTATACATCGACGGAATTTGTTCAAAACACTTTCGAGTTATGTCCAAAGACTAATCACTTTCCAAAATCAATTATAATATCTCACAACTTTATGCGTCATGATATGTGGGGAGCGGTGGCCTAGCCTAGAGGTAGGACGCGCGCTTCGGGATCGAGAGGTTCCGGGTTCGACCCCCCTCTGGACCACTGGTTAATTTCTCTGAGCAAGATCCACAGCTCCACTCCACCATGGTGTAAAATGGTACCTGTGAGGGCAGTGTCTATTCCTGAGCGCCGCAGATCGATGTTGGCTGCCACACCACAGGAGAGAAATAGACTCCCCAGGGAGACACGAGTGTATGTTTCCATATGTAGCCCAATGACCAAGGGAAGTTGAAATGTCAAATGGTGCTTGAGCGGCCTAACAGCTGAAAAGAGCCCTAGCAAATTGGTACCTTAACTTATATCAGAACAAAGATGACGTGGCATCTGTACGGTGCATAGTGGTATTTTCTGCTGACATGAAAGAACAATTACCCATCACTGGTTGGTTGATTTATAACGTAAACGCGTATATAATGATAGGTAAACTGGATGTTTGTCAGATTTACTATGTTGGTTGAGAGATCCTTTGGCATTGAAGTGACGTCATGACGTAAAATTGCGCTTTTTCGAGACGTGACTGTGATTTGCGTAGAGACGGTAAAAATTATCTAGTCAATACATTCAACAGTCTTACGACTCATGTCAATGATGACTGCAAGTGGGAAAATCAGACAATATGGTGGTCTTCAAAGACATCGATTTAATAAATTCATATCAAACTTAACGCGTTTTGTTGTACACGTTTGCAAACTGATAGTCGACACAATTTAAATTTCATTCAGATATAATTAGGGTTGACAAAGTTATGTATGAATATATCAGTGAGGATAAGAAAAAGTTGCTTATTATAATATCAAAGTTTGCATTAGAAGTGCCGCTAAGTGTATTTAGAAAAGAAAGTTGCAAGGTAAAGGTGTTATATTTTTATTATACTTTTCTTTACGCATGTAGATCGGTAATCTATGTTCAAATATATTAGCATTGTTATTGGTTAAGCAAACATTTCAGTGGTTGGAAGAACAATTTTTTATTGAAAGTACAACATATGAAAGAAAAGACTCACACGCCTGTCAATAACGTACCGTTGATAGATTTAGCAGTTAATTTGGGTAAATAGACACATTCCCTACAAAAATGTTTATTGGGTGTAGAGGGGATCATAAATTCCAAACCACATGTCCAAATACTGATACTGCCACATGTGCAGACACCTAGGATTCTTCTTTTGTGATTTTCTTACCATTAGCACACAGGTAACTGTATCGTTGAAAACGAAAAAAAAAAGAATTTTTTTTTTGAAATTTATATGTTCCTATCAATGTCAATTTGTACAGAAATCCACGAGCCGGTTTAAGAAGTGCAGTTTGTTTTTAATAAAAAAACTACTTTATGCATACCAATTATCTATAAAAGGCTGTGTGTTTACACAAACGATGTTTTGGGTTGAATGTAAGCCAAAAATTAACTTCATATCATAAAATCCATTGCTTAAACGTCTACTTTAACTGTCGCTGGTGTTACACATTGTGGGGGACAGTCATATAGATGTGTGTTGCTTGCACCATATGAATCGGCTGTGAAACAGTATCTACATTTTATAGTATCTGGCAAGTACTTTAAACACTGCTGCATATGAATATAATTAGTTTATGGAAATATTGATTTTGTTCAAATTTTGTTTTTGATTGGTTGAAATTCTGGTTAATTTAGAACAAATAAACCTTGATAGAAAAATATACATTTAAAAAAAAAATTGGTTTCGTTTTTTTTCGTTTTCAACGATACAGTTACCTGTGCATTAGCATACCTTACAAAGGAGTGGATGTCATTTACACCAAATATATCGTTCGAAAAAAGTATGCGAGTGCAATTTGTGCGTTTTGTGATTTTCGTGAAGCTCCGTAGTTATGTCACCCAATCGATAAAATTAGGATGATAGCCAAGTATCTACACGGTTATACAATATTATTTCTCAAAATTCAAAAATATAAATGTATTGAAAGTAAGAACAAACTGAAGATAAAATCGTTGCTTTTCTAGATGTAATGAACATATGTACTCATATGTCCATACCACGTGGTTTGTATTGCAGTATTTGTCCAAGAATGCAAGCCAACGTTTGGCACAAAGACATTAAAAAAATCGGGTATAGAAGTCAGCAAAGAACACAAAAAAACATTTCAACAATATGGAAAGCCACAATGGCCATACACGACAGAACGATAAAAGCAAATGTATTAGTCCCGGTTGTCAAAAAGCTAAATGAAATAAAGTTTCATAAATATATGCCACAAAGGCGACATCCAGTGTCCAAAGAACGGTTTGATCTGACCTAGTGCTAATGACTGGAATACCTAGGTCCTTCTATCTGTAGTCCTAGAAGCTGTCTAAAACCGTTACTATTTTGTTCGTTGACATATTTTATCGCGAGTCCTGGTCGTTTATGTTGAGTATGAATACAGTCAACACGTTGTTCTCTTTCACACACAAATATTCAGCGACGAGGATATTATTTATACTCGGCACGCGCGTTGATGTTTCATGCAAATAGGTCATGAATTACATAATTACGGTTAATTTAATTTTAATTTTGAACGATTTTTCTTGCATCATTCGAAGACAATTATTACGTACCATACCACGTAGTATTTCCGTAAAGGTTATTATAACAGAATAAGTCCAAGCATAAAATAAAACATTGCCATACCTGAATATTTTCCAATTTTTCCTGGGCAACCTTATACGCTGTCCTATATTATGGCGTATTGCTTCAATTTCACAACCGATTTAATATTATCTACCTTAAGATATATAATCTTCATTCACTCATGTTAGTGATGTTGGACAATTATTTGAGTTTAATATTAATAACGATGATAAAAATAGGCATATCTGAATCTACTTACATTCATTATCTGTTCTATACAAGTACACTTACGGACTTTGAAAACGCACCACTTATTTAAACCAAGAAATTTAATTTTAAACATTGTTTTATTGTATTAACATTTTGTCTGAAGATAGCTCATTTTATCTATTTAATTCAAATTTTTATTTAAATTTCAAAATGATATCGTGATATCCGCGTGCTTAAGTCTCTAATCCAAATTCAAAGTTAGGGAGAGTGTGTGTAAAGTAGTGTTTTTAGTGCGTTCAAAACAGCGGGTACTCATTACAATTTCAATCCGCTTCTGTGGAATGTTCCTATATTCATAAACAAAGGTTCGGACAACCTTGTGAGCAGTTCGCGTCATGAAAGAACATGTCATATGTTTTCGAATCAGAATCTTGCACATTCCATCTCGCAGATATTGTTTTCTTCAAGGAAAATTACTGTTATTCGTTATATATGCGTATGGTTATATTAATACTGTCCAAGGTTAGCACCCCTGCCATCCGGAAATAGAACAACAAGAAGGAAGTGAGTGCATGTTGAAGCACGTGTTCAATGTTAGATGAAACACAAATTGGTAGGGTACTAAATGAAAATGTTGTATTTCATAGATAAACGTGTTTGATTTTTGATGAATAAGCAATTCTATCGACAGCTAGTATTCTTTTGACAGGCACAGTTGTTGATCGGAAGTCGTTTTATGGCGGGGCATGCGCATTAATTTACCCGAATTAGATGGCTTTTTAGGCCTTTAATCCCTATTTGGAGATAAATGATAGTGCCAGTTGGCATAAAACGCTATTGGAGACGAATATTTATTATATCATGGCAATGTAATCGCGCCAAAACCGACTGGTGGCTACTTCCGATATGTAACATGCCTTTACCTCCAGACACATCAGTTTCAGATTGACATTAAATGTAACCTTTGGTTTTGAAAAACTTAAAATGTATTGTTTGTTTTTGTATGCTAATGAATCGTTTACACGTCATCATTTACACAGTTCGGGTATTTTCATTCGCACGAGACTCACGCGCTAAAAATGAGATTTGGCCACGTGGTCACTACTAGCGGTTAGTAAAATTGGACTAGAATATACTTTATTGACAACGTTTTAACCTAGGAACATTATAACATTGGTATAAAATAATCCTACATATTTCATACAAAAAATACCGACCCCTGAAAAGTGGTGCGTTTACAAAGTCCGAAAGTGTAAATACGTATTAGATACAGTACTAGTTTTCGTTCAAAAGTGTCTTCTTACAAGCGTTATTGTACAGTTTTGGAAGGACAAACAACATAATTGTCCGAGGCGAAGCCGAGGATAATTTGTTGTTCGTCCTTCCGAAACTGTACAATAACACTTGTAAGAAGACACTTTTGAGCGATAACAAGTTCTGTATCTGACTTATACTCCGACAAAAAGCAAAATGATCCCCGGAGAGACCATGGTTATCCAAAAGTTCCTTGCACAATCCATGAACAGAGCATCGTTCGCAGCATAGAAAATATAGTTCTAATGTAAAAATGTGCTTGGCCTATAATGTACCAAAGGGATTAAGTTAACTGTCCAAAAATGTCCATTCATAGGTTTAATTAGCTTGTGATTAAAACTCACACAAGTGTCAATGTGTTTATACACCTTTAAGTACTTATAATACACTTGCATCTAGTTTTCTTCATTCGTTGATAAAGGACTTAGTGCACAAAGGTAGAAATTTATGCATCTTATTTTCACAATTGTCATATTTGTATGAAAATATTGGTATTATTTTATTTCTAATACACATAACAAGGTTATATTCGTACTGCCCATGTTGACGCTCACAGTCATATTAATATATAGAATAAAGTTCACCTGATAGACAATTATAGTAACTATTTGTATTCTGTATATATTCAGGTTTCTTGTACATGTAATTAATTGCACAATGAATTTTTACAGCTAAATCTTAAATTCGCTTAAATTGTTACAAATACTTTTGAAAAAAATACTGTAAAAGCACTGCTTTTCTTAGGAATAATAAGAAAATTAATTTTGCTTGGTATGAATATTCTGTAACTTTGCTTCAATTGCTATAATTTATTTCTACTTTTCTTGGTCATTACAAGAATATAAATTTTGCTCCCCATTTTGCGGTTTACAAAACAATAAACAATTTCTCTAAAATTTGTTCTGGCCTAAATAAATCGAGAATATTGGAATTCATGATTTAGTTATCTACACTATTGATTCGAGTAAAAGCCACAAATAAGATGGTTTTACAGTAGTACAGTCTAATATTGCACTATCTTTGGGTGGACTTATAATTTTCTAGCTACATGTTTTTGACGAGTAAAAATAATTAAATTTCAATGTGACAAAATTTGTGGATTTGGTGAAAAAGACAATTTCGTGGAAAGTTCAATGTAATTTCAAGGATTTTCGTGGTTGAAATCATCCACAAAATTAACGAAATTAAATGGCCCTCTAATATTATTGATTTTACAGTATGTCATTTATTTAACTGTTCATGTAGTTATAAGCGGATTTGTCATGATTGACCAATTATTTTCTGAGTAAATGTTTTGTACAAACAACTTTGTTACAAATAAAAAAGTGTACACTTACGAAAATAATGTACACTATATCAATGGAGTCACAGGGCGTATCGGAGTAAAAATGTAAATATTACATTGTAAATTAACCAGTCAAAACATTTGTGAAAGCGCAGTATGATAATATTATAAACTTAATTATACATACTTTCAAAAAAGTTATTTCACTGCACGATTGTTCATTTTTTGGTACACCAATTTTTTAAAAGAACAGAGAACTCGTATAGTTTATTAATGGACAATGGTTGCATAATTTGTTTGAATCAACTAAGTAATATTTAAGAATGTTTTATAACCATTACTATTATGACGTTATAATCTATGATATGTGTACCCTGTGGATAACTTGACATATAGTCGAAACGTCGGAAAATACTAGAGTTTCTTTTGTATTCTTCAATAATAAATACATGAACCTTGTAATCTGTACAGCTTCAGCAATACATTATTCTGTATTTTAATGGTCCTTTGTTCTTATTACACAAGGTATAAATGTAAAGTTAAATAACATTTTTAAGACATTGAAGACGCCACTACATCCTCTTTTAACTCAATATTTGATGTTTGTTTTGGATATATGCATGTATAGTGATTGTTGATGCTTTACTTCATTGTTATAGTTCAATTTTGAACCCTGAGCCATGACCTTTTAGACGAGTCTATTTGTGCGGGTAACCCGTGATTTATTGATTTCAATAGTCATGATTTAAAGATATGATACTTACTAATGTGTGTTATACATATCTGAATAGTCAATCCCTCGCCAATCTTTATCGGCGAATGGATTAAACTTTAAAAGTGCAGTCACAGCTCAATGCTCGAAATCGAACTATACAATCACACTTGTCTATGGATTGTGTTTACAATAAATTTATAAATTCCTGACTTGGTTGATTTTCTTGCTTTGCCAAAATAGTATTGGATAAATGAAGGTAAGGATAATGTAAGATGTAAGTACGAGGGGGAATAAAAAAATCGTTCACAGTGCCTGCCATTTGTTTATTTTTTGACCGAAATCAGTTAAAATCACACATTCCTTAAAACAACGTATTTTTAATTGATTTGCAAATTTACAGCTCATATAATTTTTCTACAAATATGTGGTGGTTACTATGGTAACTTAAATTATGCTCCGCGGCGCACTTTAAAAATATAATTCACTAGACCTCCCACATAAACCTATAATTCTGTGAATGGTTATCCGATTTGAAATATAAAAACGTGGATATGAATATTAAGACCATAGGATCATCCTGGTGTACATGTATACAGGGTGTCTCAAAATACATATCCGCATGTTGAGGACATATCACTCCGTAATGTATTGCTTTACATATCTGATTTATATGTATGATCACATGTCATTCAAATCAATTATCCAAAATAATGCATACGGAACCTATAGAATAAATTTTGAGTAGCTACCCGAAATTCCGTAAAAACCTGTGTTTGACGTCGTTTTACGATTTTAATGACGTTCACATACCTTTGAGTTTGATGTGATGTTTCCATTATCTCCACAAATTGATATTTTGAGTTTTGTTGTAGTTATATAGCTTGAACTGTATAATCTGACTTTCAAATAGTATAAGAAGAAGAAATAAATATTTAGGATATTTTGGTTACTTTTTCCTGATTTGAAGAAAGGTAACATAACCCAATGGATTCTCCTACCAATGAATTTTTTGGTGATTGATACTTCATTAAGTACTATTTTATACTTTCAAGTCATATATGACTATGTTTGGACTGTTGGTGATAGGCTAGACATACCGCTATACATTCAACCCAGTATGTTCATTGGAGGCGTTTGGTGCATATTTTATGAATATGATATGCCTAGAAATGTGTGAACATCAAATTTTCAGTCATAATTGTTTTTAAAATGTGTTCCTCCCTTAAATACGTCCGATTTTCCGGTTTCATTTTTGTAAAGACCTCTGATCAGTTTCTCAATCAGTGTGTGCATATATAGTACGGCACTACTGACTATTACTATGCCCACATATGATATAAATTTTATCCATGTTACCGTACAAACTATGCTATCTGCCTCTTCGGACATTTTAGAACGTCCGTTGCTAATGACATTAGTATAACGTATATGACGTCATCAAATGTTCGAGTATTGACACATGATATAATTCACCAAACAATTTATAAATTTAGCTTTGATATGAAACAATGATTATCAATTTACTTACTCATTTGGCAAAGTTATGACGCTTCAACAAGCGGACATGTATTTTGAGACACCCTGTATATTACAGCACTGTTGTCACGGATAATGATGTGATATTTTAAAACGTCGTTTTGTGTAGCCTGATTTTCGAAGCATTTCATGACGTCGGCGCTTTTTTCGACATGACGTTACACTCGGAATATCGTTCTTCCGTTGCATTTTGCCCTTTTACTCATTTATACACTAACAGTGATACCAGATTAGAGCATGTCACCCAAATATATACGTGGGTATATCCAAAAGTAATGTCACTCCTTCCGTGGTTTATTTGATTCTAGGCCGATATGCATAAATATGATATCAAAATTTTCTGCAATTCTATTCTGATTAATAAACATCGTGCTCCATTGTTCCATTTTCACAATTGGATTATATGTACATTTGAAATATACCTTTGACGTCATATCGCCGCACACGAAAATAACGATATTTTTTCATTATCATTACGATTTTCTTTTATGCGTTTTTATAGAAAATAATTCTTGAAAGCAGACGATACTTTCGTGACGTGATGAAACCAATGTGTTGTGCCTGTTGCTAAAAATTCATTGACGTCATTCTATTTTGAAACTCGCTATAAATTTTCAACGCACTGATTACTTAGCGAAAACACGGCAGATTTGTGACAAAAAGACGCTGCGCGTAAAAGTGCACTTTTCCTTAAAGTTATGAAATTCACCTACTGAAACTTTAGTGACACACGGCGGCAACATAGTCTCGTGTACCTGTAGTATAAGCTTTTAAGGGGGCATGGATCAACAAATCATTATCGATAGAGAGTCATATGAACGGTTTGTAGTAGATCCGAAAAGAACACCAAGAGTATTTTAACGTCGTCCATTCAATTTGACGTTCAAAACTGCGATCATTATGTGTTAAGTTATTTGTTTTTGCTGTGGGACTAACTAGAGGACACTTAACAATAATTTGATTTCGCAGAGAGTAAGTGTCGGGTGGGTTGCACAATTTTCAATGTCGTGGAAATTACTGCATGGATCATGCGTCGTCAGAAATTACCAGGGCTGAACTTCTGCTGGATGAGTAGGTGTCGACAAGTAACGTCATTGTGTCGTCATTGACGTCGGGCTTGCGGCGATGTTTGTAAGTATGTCTCATAAAAATATTCATATCTCAATATCTATTCTGTGCATTTTTGTGAAATTTGGTCATCATATTCAAATTAGACTGAAGTTACGGTGTGAAAAATTTCGTGGTTTTACTGGCATCATACACGATTTTACAGCATCAGTGACATTACTTTTGGATATACCCTCGTAAAAATAAGTTTGTCGTGCGAAAATTAATCTGTTTAAATGCAATAACTGAATTCGTCAAATATTTCATTTACTGACCGAACTTTTTAAGAATAAAAAGCTATTTAGTAAAAACTAAATATTCTGATAGGCAATAGATCAGTTCAATCCAGGTTTGTGAGTTTTGGATTCTTAAGACGATCAAAAAGTAGCAGAAATATTGACGTTTCATGACGTCGTAACGTCATAAAAGTGCGCCGGGTGACTGTTGGTCATTTTTTAAATTGTTAGAATATTTTATTGATATTATCTCTTAGGTAAATAACCACTAAATGCCTACGCGGACAAAATTCAGATACAGTCAAATGGTCCGGTAAAAAGCTTCAAAGGACTAGAAATGGGAGTATGCCTTGACAAATCAGCATCAGAATCATTAAATTGGTGTAAAATTGGTGTTAAATGCTTTGTATGCATGTATTTGATGTAGTGAAATGGTTTTATGGCTTAAATATGAAAGTTAAAGTAAGGTTGGGGCTAACGGACAGTGAGTCAATCCGTACATGTGAGAAAATCAGTTCACCGCGTTTGACGAACCAAATTTTTCTTATATGATACATGACCCACTACCTTTTTCATTTGCTTGAAGCTGGATGCTATTTCTAAGCCATTCCAGAATAAAACAGTTCCAGTTGTCCTTTTTCTGGGGTATTATAAATAGAGTATCAATACTCCATCTAAAGCAGAAACAAGATTGAACAATTCCAATTTTCCTTTTTCTTGGTTACATAGATAGAGTATTAATACTCCATCTCCAGAGATTTAGAATTCCAGGTTTCCCTTTACTGGGGTATCATAGATAGAGTATTAATACTCCATCTAAAGCAGAAACGGTTTAAAAATTCAAGGTTTCCTCTTTCTGGAGTCAAATAGATAGAGTATTAATACTCCATCTAAAGCAATATAGGATAGAGTAATAATACTCCATCTCCAGCAGAAAAGGTTGAACAATTAAATTTTCCTTTTTCTAGGGTAACATAGATAGAGTATTAATACTCCATCTCCAGTAGAAGAGATTAATACTCTATCTCCTACAATATTGGATAGAGAAATAATACTCCATTTCCAGCAGAGGTAAAGCAGGGGTAAAATAGATAGAGTAATAATACTCCATCTATACCAGTATCGGGTAGAGTATTAATACTCCATCTAAACTCCATCAATATAGGATAGAGTAATAAAACTTCATCTCCAGCAGAAGATATTTAGAAATTACAGGTTTCCTTTTTCTTGGGTAACATAGATAGAGTATTACTACTCCATCTAAAGCAGTATAGGATAGAGTGATAATACCCCATTTCCAGCCGAAGATATTTAAAAATGCCTGTTTTCCTTTTTTGGGGGGTAACATAGATAAAGTATTAATACTCCATCTAAAGCAGTTTAGGATAGAGTGATAATACTCCATTTCCTGCAGAAGAGGTATAGAATTTTCCAATTTTCCCTTTTCTGGGGGAACACAGTTATAGTATTAGTATAGGATAGAGTAATAATACTCACTCTCCAGCACAAATTATTGAACAATTCCAATGTTCCTTTCTTGCGGTAACATAGATAGAGTAATAATGCTCCATCTTAAGCAATATGGGATAGAGTAATAATACTTCATCCCCAGCAGAAGAGATTTAAAAAATCCAGTTTTCCTTTTTCTGGGGAAAAATAGATAGAGTAATAATACTCCATCTAAAGCAATATAGGATACGCTGGCTATCTCTCTGTATAGCAGGTTTACAACTTGGTGACAATGCTCATCTCAAAACATCTAAGACAAGTGCGTTATTGAATTATTTGGGTCAAAATTAGGTCAATAGGTTAAAATAATTGATGCGACTTTTTGGCTCAAGAAGTTTGTCTATTATTTGACCAAGGGACCTAGTTTTAACTCATGATAAGTAAATTTTCATTTGACCTATATTTTGTCTTCAGGATCCATGTGACATGGTTTCATAAAGATTAGGTAAAAAGGGCGCGTCCTAAAGATTTGTTCTATTATTTGGCATAGTGACGTAGTTTTTTAACTCAGGTTAATCCAATTTCACATCTGACGTTGATTTTTGTAAGATGATCATTGTGACTAAATTTCACAAGTGTATGGTCGAAATTGCGACCCCTGGGCACTGTTTTATCAAAGCATTTACGCTAGCGTAAACCTAAGATTTCCTAAAATATTGCGTACGTCGATAATATTTGCGTAAATGCGTTTTACAAAGATATTTTAGTTCACATTCTGTCGTAAGTTTTAGCTTATTTCTACACCAAGGCTGGGCAACCCTAAATGGCAAATATGAACGTAAGTGAAGAGTTTTTAACACGCACTGATGATTTTTGACCGTCGCATGTTGATTTTGACCGTCGGTTGTTGTTTTAGACCGTCACTTGTTGTTTTAGGCGTGATTAATAATCAAATCTTGACGTATATTTATTCATTCTGGTACCCGTTATATTTGTTATATTGGTTATATTGTGTCCCGAATTACGTTCAACCTTCAATATTATTTGCGTAAATGTATGCGAGTACTTGCGATCGTTTAGTAAAACACACTAACGAGTTTGCGTAAGGTGGATATCTATGCGTAAATATACGCGACATTTACGCATTGTTAGTAAAACAGTGCCCTGGTGACTATATCTTGTTTTTTCTATATTTTGACCTAGTGAACTAGATTAGATTAGCTTCCGATGATCATTGCTGCAAAGTTTCATTAAATTCAGGCCAAAATTGCGACACCTAAGCTCGATGATACAAGTCATGTTTTATTTACATAAAAAGTGGCAAATATCGCGAAAACAAGTGCCAATCTAATATATTTGTGAATATCTCAAAAAATTCTACGACTATTCAATTAGGACATTTTGTACATTGCTAAGGATAGCTTTACGCACCATATAAACACAAAACTGTTTGTTTTGCAATTAGTTTGAGGTTAAAAGTTAAAATGACTGGACTATTTGTGTAAACAGATTAAAGATAAAACTAAATAATACATAATTAAAAAAAAAGTTATTTCACTGCACCTTTGTTCATTTTTTGGTATACCAATTTTGTAAAAAAGCAGAAAACTCGAATGTATAAAGTGTATGGTTCATTAATGAACAATGATTTAATCAATTAAATAGTATTTAAGGATGTTTTATGACCAGTACTATTGTAATTCGTAGAGCTTCAGCAATACATTATTCTGTATCTAAATGGTACATGTACTTTAGTCTAATTACACAAGATATAGACATGAATTTACATAACAATTTGAAGACTTTGAGGACGCCGTTACATCCTCTTTAAACTTCATGTTTGATGTTTTTGTTTTGGATATATGCATGTATAGTTCAATTTTGAACCCTGAGCCATGACCTTTTCTAAACACGAGTCCATTTGTGCGGGTTACCCGTGATTTATTTATTTCAATAGTCATGGTTTAAAGATATGATACTTACTAATATGTGTAATTTATCAATTGGCAATTAAGCGCAGTTAGACAATGTCGCAACAAGCTTAATCGGCGAATTGATAAAACTTTAAAAGTGCAGTCATGGCTCAATGGTCGAAATCGAACTATATAGTGATTGTTGATGCTTTGCGTCATTGTTACAATCACACTTGTCTTTGGATTGTGTTTACAATAAATTTATAGGGGATTTAATTGCCTGTCCGTAGCGCAGGCTATTGAAAATACCCAGACCGGTAATACGGGTGACATGCGTATTTTCGTTGAGTCTCAGCAGGTACTAATGCTTTCAAAAAAAGTTATTTCCGGTCAAAAATTTCAGGCAGTTTTCCGAGGTGAATGGTCCTTGGAATATGAAAAAAATAGTAAGCTGTAAACGGTTGAGCCTATCGTTCTCTTTCAATTAATTATTGTTTTAAAAAAAATTTGTAATGAATAAAACAAACTATTTTTAAAAAAAACAAAGGGAAGTAAGAAATACCTCTACTCCCCATGACCGTGGACCGTGTAACTAGCCAATTCATTGCAAGCGTTTGCGAGATTTCTAAGATTTCCATGCGCCCGTTGCACATGTAAGATGTTTTAAGAATCATCAAAAATAAAGGTGAAATTTTCATTTAAATAGCTGATTTATCATGACAGTACTCGATCTTCGAGGAAATTGGTCGTTAATAGACATTTTTACGTAGTTTTACAATGATATCAACACTCAGATCATACCAGATGCTTGAACGTAAGTAGGCTTCAATTCGTTCCGTGTCAACAACTGAACAATGCAAATCAACAATTCTATGTCTCAATGTATAGCTTGTCAAAGCAATGTTTATGAGATTATTTTGTTACTGTCAGTGTGTTTAAGACTTATGTACCAGTTAGTTTCATCCACAGCACCCCAGCCCCGGGGGAAGGGCGCTCTGGAATTTTGAGTTGTCAAAATCAACAGCCCTTCTACGGCCAGCGGGGGAAGCTGATGGTAAAATCTCCCGTATTTCCCCTGACATCTACCGGTAAATATTGTCTTTAGGCTATTGGTTTTCGCAGAATAAATCCTAAATTTCCCCTGCCTTGCGGGGGAAGCTGGATGGTAAAAACATGGCTCTCTCCCTGGCTATCCGCCATGGATCCCTGTGGTCGGGGGAACTGGGAATGCAACTGACTGGTGCATTAATTATTTGTGGTGGACAAGCTTGTGTACTAGGAGGGTCCATACGTTGTTGCTTATGTGTAATAACATCTTCGATTTTCCAAGCGGATAAGGACGAAAGACAAACATCGGAGGCTGTAAATTATCTATATTCGGAATACTAAGTATAAATAATTTTTAATAAACCATCTTAAAGTTGGCCTACAATACTACAGTACAGTACAACAAGGTACGTCTTTGATTTTATTGAATTGGAATCAAATTATGACAATTTGATTGATTGACTTGTGTGCTGTATAAAGATTACAATTCACAATGATTGCATGCATTTGTTATCTCCCTTGGATAATGCATAGCAACTGGGGCCCGTGTCTATATCTACAAATATAGCCTAACGTTTATCTAATATTTATTAAATACCCATAAAGCAATGCCTTAGTTCATATTAATGGATTTTTTTGCTTGGCCTTAACGTACTGGATAGATCAATGTAAGAATATTTACATTTACACAACTGTTTCTTTGTTTAACCCAGGTTAATAACCCACATGAATAACCCGTCGGTAGGTTGTTCATCTTACTTACTAACCCGCACACGTGCACAAGTTGTTCATGTGAACTTACTAAACCGCGCTCGTGCGCTAGTTGTAAAATCCGTGCGAGTATAGAACTCCACGATCTGACATATATAAACATCTGTATGATAGATGTTTACATAAAGACTGAAAAGATATGGTTAAATGAATGTATGTTCAATACACACTGTCACAACAGCAGTCGTTCGTTGAAAATAAAATAAAATATGGTTGATAGACAAAACATCTTATAGTCAAACGAATGTTATATCTACTATAATATGTACACTTACTGAACTGAAGCGTATATAATCACGATGTAGATAATGTTTAAAAGTGACCGATGCACATTTTTCTCCCAAAAAGTCAAACGATTTTCAATGATTTTAAATAATATGAGCAAACATTACGGAATCGAGTATATGCGAACGAAAGCAAAGTTAATCGTGATAATAAATATGTACAAGTTACAATTTTGCTTTGTGTATATGCTAAGTACTTCGAATTTTTCTACCAACATTATAGCGTTTTTTCTTCAACAATCGAAATCCAACGACAACATCCGGTATATACATACAGTCGTTTATACGCTGTGATTATACTAAATTAAAGTTTTTTTCAGACAGGTGCCAGGTCACTAGACTGTACAGTGCCAACCTCACCACACAAAAGCCATATAGTCGCTCCGCGGCTGTCGCAAATGCAAATGGAATATATAGTCGTTAATGTTCAGAGAAATTTAAAATGAATGCTCGAGTGAGAATCGAACCTTAAAGTCAGCAACCTATCATAGACAATCGTTCCCCACTCAAAAAACCTGCCTACAAAAGGATTTTGCTGTTCCCCATTGTGGCACTTATATATAAGACAGTTCTGAACGTACGTATACACAATGACACCAAGCATTATTTCAAAGAACTCGCAGAAATGGTCCGGTGACAAAGTGTAGTTACATAATAGTAAAATTACAATGTTCATTTAAGGTTTTAACTTTCATACAATCACATCATTATTATTTGGGTACAGTTATGCAATTTTATAAACAATACGATTTTACCTGGATGCATGCAGACCCACTGTAAACATCCTTCCTTCTGGACGTCTATTTTAGTGGCTTTATGCTCATCCAAAATATAAGAGACTGTATCAAATTCGCATCGATCTTTTTATCTCACATCTTGACGTGTGCTTGTTATACACAGTTGTGTAAGTCAGTTATTGACCTCGTATTTCGGTATTCCTTAATATAAAGAACTCGCGCACGTGAAAACTTAAACACCTCGAACGCTTCGCGTTCTCAGTGTTCACGTTTTCACGTGCGCGAGTTGTTCATATTAAGGAATACCGAAATACGAGGTCAATAACCATTACTTACCACACTGTGTATATATATCACAGCAAAGGGTTTTATCCAAAACTTTATCTGCTGGTTGATTGGTCAGCTATATTAAACTGTAATCTAAATATTCGATTTCCACGTAAATGTATTTTTATTCCGGCCCATTTTTGTTATCTTCAAAGCAAAGATCCCCAATCAATCAAAACAAATAATCGTATTGATAATAAAGCGATCCAATTGAAATAGTCGGCTATATTTGTTCCAGATTTACGACATAAGCTAGTGTCAAATGTCTGCATGACTTCATACTATCTAAATGGTATAAACGGAACATGGATTGTTGATAAATGTTCTGGGTACACCTAGTCAGTTATCAAAAAGCTAAATGACCTAAAGATTCATAACGACATGTCACAATCGCGGCACCCAGTGTTCAAAAAAAGGGTTTGGTTTGACCTAGTGCCAATAAGTAGAATACCTAGGTGCTGCTATCGGAAGTTATGGAAAGCTGACTAAAACCGTTAATATTTTGATCGTTGACATATTTTAACGCGACTATGGGACTTTCTTGTTGAGAATGAACACAGTAACAAAGTTGAACTCTTTCGCACACAAATATAGAGTGACATTGATATTATTCATACTCGGCATGAGCGTTGATATCTTATTTAAATAGGTCAAGAGTAAAACAATTAAAATTAATTTTAATGTTTTGTTTGAACGACTTTTCTATTACTTCCCATTCGACGTGGTAAATCCATAATGTATATTATTATAATATAAGTACAAGCATACAATAAAACACAATGGCCATACCTGAATATTTCCCACAATTTGGCTAAACAACCTTATACGCTGTCCTCTAACACCGGTATGTCGCCTTGTCTCGATTCACAACCGATTTAATCACATCAACATGTACCTTACGATATCTAATCATCCTGTACTCATGTTACAGCTTAAGGACACTTGTTTGAGTTTTATATTGTTAACGTTGATAAAACATGCGTATATTTTGAGAAAATCGGAAACAAATTGTCCAAAAATTTCTTTTTTACTTATAGAAAAACAAATACTTCCACATTCAGCTTGGTCAACATGACAAATTCAGATATGCATGAAAATGGGCTCATAAGTAGCTCTTTGTGATGCTCATCGTAAATAGCAGTACTTACGACCTTCTTCTTCTAAGCCCACGATATTGTGGTCTTGGTATAAAATACACGTACATGTTGGTATTCTGGTTGATGTTTCATTTGCTTGTTTGTTTTAATGTGGTTTTAATAGGCGTATGTATTTATTGTTCTCAATTGTAGTGGAATGAATATGCTGTATTGTTAAAACATATGAATGATATTTCTCAATATTATTGTTTACACGTCTCTTGGAAAGCTTCTGCAATCGTAATGCTGTTTAATGTGAAATATTTTATTGTCTTGTACAGATTGAGTCAAACTGGTACTGTGGTGTAAGATACTTTCATCTCACGATGAAACACGGGTATATACAGGTATCGTCCTACCATCTGGATAGTACAGTTTTGATAATTTGCTAAAGTATCCACAAGGTGAAATGGGTTGCGGCTGCGTATCCCATTTGAGCAGTTGATGGTATTTTATAATATAAATGAAGAGCGCGGCCGTTAGTTGTCAGTCAGTGCGCATTGGAAGTGGTCGACCGAAGGCCCGCATTCCGATGGAAGCTGGTTTAGAATTGATTTGGTCTACCGGTCGGTGAGTTAGGTAAACTATCAACCAGGTGATGTGTGTTGAATATCCCGCTGAGCAGATTCTATTTGAACATCATGACAATACTTAAGATAGCATTACTCATCTGCAAAATAGGCTTACTTTATGTTGCTTACATTGCAATATATCCATATTAGATATTGATTGCATACATCATGTATCATAATTTCTTGTTGGAGTTATTATTGTTATTTCCATTATAATAAAAAAGGTATGACAAATACATTTTTAATGTTCCACGGTTTAAAAATTATTCGTATCATATACCGGTACAAGTGAACAGGCAAGTTTCCAAGTTTTGTATTCAATATCCCCAAACAACACTGAAATTACATAAGTAATATACATAATCAGATGTAGTAATTGGTAATGCCTCGCCGTTATTAGTGTATTAATTATATTTAATTGAGACAATCATAAGTTAATAACCACCGGGTTTCGTTCCTACCTCATCAACCGACGGTCTCTGGTTTCATTTGAAGCGACAGAAAGTGACACATATAATAATGAACTAGCTATTCTAGCTCTTTGCGAATGGACTCCTTACTTTATTTACGCTCCTGATGTACACTATAACATCTTGATTACCGGTCACATGTTTAATCTCTTGCTGTATGGGAAATTCGTCTTTGACGTCAATGGAACATTTACTATATTGTATTTAGTATTTTGTTGATTGCAAAGACCATTCACCGGCCATACATGAGCTGTGTTCACGGGTCAGAGGTCACCGGCAGAAATAGACCAATCAGAGGCAATATACCAACTTCCGCCTGCGCATGCGCGCACCTGTAGACTTCCTCTTTGCAACTCGGAACATATCTAGAAAGACGTATAAAATCACCTCTTTTGTCTAGGTATGTCCTATTTACCACATATGGTGGCTCAAATGTAGCAATTTATTAATTCTACAAATGTGTCAATATCATTCGTGGAAATGTTTATATAATATTATTCGGTATGTCTGTGTAATGGGGTTGCCTTCAAAGTAACGACCTACCTGAATGTAGAGATACATTCTAGTATCTAGTTGGTGTCGCTTTATACGTTGCAATCATGGGCTGATGAAGATGCTTATTCCGTTGTATTTGTCTGTTACGTGTCCAAAGTATTACATTAGAATATGGATAACACTTCTCTATATTAAGGAAACTAACGTTGGTAAAATTATGACAATGAACTCAAACTTTAATGATTTATGTACATCGTTATTATCCACATGTTGTGAAAGAAAACAAACATCGTTATATATATATATTACAGTAATTGTTTGTATTAAAGTACATGCGATAAAACAAACTGAATATGGATTGTACAAAACTGTAGATACATTATATTATCTAGTCGCTTTCGATGTGACAAGCTGGGGGGGGGGGGGTAAAGATGCTTATTTCTCCGTTGTATTTGTGTACTGTATATACACTGACATCAATTGTACAATACATTGTTATAACATACCTCGAGTAAACATGATGCACAAGTCGTACACTCAGAAAACAAACCCTGGTCAAAATATCACAGATGAACTCCAAAACTTCGATTATACATGTACATTTTTATTATCCACATCTTGTGAAAGATATCAAAATTTGTTACATTCATTGTTTGTATTAAAGTGCATGCGATAAAACTAATGAATATGTATTAAACATGGTATATACACATAATTTTGTCATACGAATATGTATTACATCAAGTTCGGAAAAAATAGCTAGCACAATCAATTACATATGTATACATATAACGTAAAAGTAATATAATATACACATGTTGTAGACAGACTTATGGCTTAGAACAAGAAAGTCGTAACTACAAAATCGATATTTTAAGAAAACACGGAAAAACTGTCTGACATTTACTCTTTACTTATGGTAAAACAAATTTTTACAACTTCATTTTGGTCAAGTTTAGTATTTTATGAAAATGGGCTCATAGGAAGCGCCTTGTGATGCTTATTCTAAATATGTATGAATCTTGAAAGGTCGTAAGTGGCACTTACGACCTTCTAATTCTAAGCCATCGATATATGTGTCAGTGTTGCACAGAGAGCTGGTTGGTTATCTAACTGCTTTGTATTTTGTTTTTAGAGAATGTGACTTTGTTCCTGTGTTAACCTATAATCCAACAGTCTGTCTTAGATGGGGATATCTTTGTCATTCGCAATCACATAGACACATATGCAAGAGTAAGGCATACACTACCGAAACGACAGCATTGCCTAGCCACACACGCAAGAGTCAATTATGAACTGTAGAAACGATAGCATTGCCTAGCCACACACGCAAGAGTCAATCATAAACTATAGAAACGACGTCATTGCATAGTCACACATACAAGAGTCAATTATAAACTATATAAATGGGTCATTGCCTAGCCACACACGCAAGAGTCAATCATTTACAAAAAAACGACAGCATTGCCTAGCCGCACACACAAAAGTCAATCAAAAACTACATAAACGACAACATTGCCTAGCCGCGCACACAAGAGTCAATCAAAAACTACAAAAACGACAACATTGCCTAGCCGCAAACGCAAGAGTCAAGCATTAAACAAACCATCCACATCACCAGTAATGGATGATTCAGGCATATAAATGGCACACTGTGTACTTTGGATTTCGTGTAAAAAATAAATATTTATAATCAATGACGTATACATGTACACTGAAGTGTAAAAGGTGGTTACCTTTTTACAGCCGCCATATCAAAAGTAAAACATGTTTAAACAATAAGTAAACACTGTAGCATACAGACAATTAAAATCCCCATAGAAATGGCAACATTATCAACACGTTTCGCTCAACAATTAAAACGAAACGAAATACAATTCAAGACATTAATAAAAATGACGTTACATTGATAGACATGACGTGACATTAATAAACATAAATGTGACATTATTAGACATGACGTGACATTAACAGACATGACGTGACATTAATAAACATGACGTGTCATTGATAGACATGACGTGACATTACTATACATGAAGTGACATTAATAGACATGACATGACACTGCTTTCAATGTCATCACAGCATTGATTTTGTTTATAGTCGACTCATCGTTCGTGACATTAATATACATGAAGTGACATTAATAGACATAACGTGACATTAATAGACAAAAAGTGACATTAATACACATGAAGTGACATAATAGACGTGAAGTGACATTAGTAGACATGAAGTGACATTAATAGACGTGAAGTGACATTAATAGACATAATGTGACATTAATATACATGACTTGACATTAATAGACATGAAGTGACATTAATAGACCTGAAGTGACATTAATAGACATGACGTAACATTGCCTTCAATGTCATTACATTATTGATGTTGCTTATAGACGACACATCGTTCGTTACATTAATATACATAAAATGACATTTAAACCAAACGTGACATTAATAGACATGACGTGACATTAATAGACATGATGTGGCATTAATATACATGACGAGACATTAATAGCAAACCGTGACATTAATAGATAGGACATGATATTAATAGACATGATATGCCATTAATAGACATGACGTGACATAAATAGACATGACGTGGCATTAATAGACATGACGTGACATAAATAGACATGACGTGACATTAATAGACATGACGTGACATTAATAGACATGACGTAACATTAATATACATGACGTGACATTAATAGACATGACATGACATTAATATACATGAAGTGACATTGCTTTCAATGTCGTCACATTATTGATGTTGTCTATACCGTACTTAGGGCTATTTTGGACATGATTTAATTTTAGCCTAATTCACCACACTGCTCAAGTGGCGAAAATATGACTGTCCAAATATAACTGGCAAAATTACCGATTTTAAGCTCCGGTGCCATTTTTCCGATGTCGTAAAATGTGGTACGTCGTGAAAATCAGTAATTTATGTCCGATTGACACAAATTGTTCAGGTGTGTTAAATCATATAACACTGTACTCCATCTACGTATATAGGAGAGCATTAAAATATTGTTTTATAAATAAAAAGTTGAGTTCATGAATGGAATTTGTAGTTGAATTTATACACCTAGGCCAACATCGAGCGAGAAAAACAAGTGCTTTTATCTTTTGAAAGCGATAGATCGAAGTGTTGTGTAGTGTAGAAAGTCACTAACATCGGATGTTTGTAAAACTTTCCTTTGCGAGATTATGCGGAATTTTTCTAAGTTATATTTAGCGATAACAATGATGTTTGGACCTATTTAATCGTGGCTGTATTTATTTTATAAAAACATTTTTATTCAATAAAATATGTTTGTTTGCAACCCCTATGATAGCTGTTTTAGCGTTTAGCTGGTTTAATATGCATCGTTTAGTTTCCGTGATAACGATATGTGCTTTGTCCGCTTTATCAGTTTTTAACTACAATAACGCATGTAGATATAGTTACATGCCACAACGTGTTATCACATGATTGTTGAAATTTAATACACGGCATTACGTTTTATGAAACAAAATATATACAATAATTCGTAAATTTTGACTATACGGTACTCAACGATACACAATATATCGAAAGGGAGAGAAATCTTACGACATGTAAGCACTTGTTAATAGTACAGTAACCTCCCTTTAAAACAGTTCACGTACATTCACTGAATGAAAATAATTGATGCTGTATTTGTTTTTAAAATTCGTTAAGTTTTCGCCAACCTTGCTTAGTGGTGAAAATTTGACGCACCAAAATAAAACCACTACGTTATTGAGGAAAGTGGCGAAAATATGGTCACACCAAAATTTCCCAAAGTACGGTAGTCGACACATCGTTAGTTCATTGTACATACTGTACATGTGCATTTGTGCCATATGTAGTTATATACTCAATGTCATATTTTGTGTATTTCATTTAAAACTGAAAATCACAATAAATAAAACCTGCATATACTTTATCACCAATAAGATGAGGCCCGCATGGAAGATTGGGAAACCAAATGTGGAGCCTCGTTAAATCAAATCTTGATCAATTGTCTTACTTAATATGACCAGTTCTTCAATTTTAACAACACAATGATGCTTAATAATACGTAAACAACTTGAAGTTATAGGTGTACAAGTGTTGTATTATCAATGGTCGAGATGTACATGTCACTAAAATAGCAAATACTTAGCCTAACTGGAACACACGTACACTATCTGAATAGTGACCAACTAACACACGAAATTTCTGTCGATCATAACACAATGACAACATATTAGATAACATGTCGTTACTGGAAACAAGTTCACCGAGACTGTTACAACCTCGATCAAACATAACTACATTCTTAGAGTTATATCCTGCTACTAGTACGATATCATCCTCTATGACACCTATAATATGTGCTGCATTTAGTCGTTGATCACGTAACTCATTGATAACATCACCATTCGAGTTACATACAATCACCCTATCCTCCCATGCTGCAACATACACTTTGCTATCATCACTACTCACTGCTATATGGCAAGGGTTGTAATCAGTAAATAGTTTTCGACCCAGAGAATTAGTTTCTATTTTCATTATCAAACTACCTGATAGAGAGTACACATATACAGCTTTAGTTCCAGATATCCACAACTGATTACTACAACAGTGCAAAATTTGTGCCAAATCATTCAGTGACATGCATATTTTTCTTTCTGGGCTTGAGCGTGGAGCTAGTTTCGTGAAAATTGATTAACGAATAAAATACTTACGGTTGTTTTTCTTGTTTTGTTGACAGTTTTCTTCTTGTCGTCTTAGCAAAAAAATACGTCACACACAACGTGGTATGTCCACCCTGATAATATAGGTTTTGTAAAAGGAATATACTATTACATAAGGGGAACTACTCTTGATATCGATCCCTGTAGAATGAACCAATCTGTTTGTAGACTATTTAAACTCGTACTTATCCAACTCGTTAACAAAATGATTGAATGCCTTTGTACATTGTTAATGTTATTGTACACATATATAGATAGGTAAACGTTTTCACGATGTATAATATACTCGTATCTCTGTGAAGAACATCTAAAATCCTCATGTTATGTACGCCATGTCCAAATTGAGAAAAAGACACTATAGTGTATGGTACCACCATATCACGATGAAACACGCTTACAGACTGATCACGTAGTTTTGGTAGAAATACTATATTAAAATGTCCACCATCGTATACATCAATTTGTCAAGTATCATATACACCCGTTGTTTTTTGTATTTGCACTAAAGTTAAAACTAACAATTTACATTAAAGCACGTGCATCGATTTGAGCGTTTTTATGACTGAAAAAAAATCCACTAATGCTGTGAACATATATCGAGTATAATCAATGTTGCTTTATCCTTAAGATTCCAATTCCCTGGATGTAGCGTTGTTAGACGCTGGCCATTACTATTCAATATGCAATATACATGTACATGAAATACAAGTTCTTAAGGTATCGAATGGTGTTATTGTGTCGGTGTATGGTGCTGAGCTTTGACCAAAACACCACGATTCGAACATTGTCGCCAGGAAAGTTATGTGGGATACATTTTGTCCAAAATCATTTTTGAACGTAAATGACATACTGTCATGTTCAGATTATTCCTATTGTATAATGAACATGTGTTCCATGCTGTTAGTAATAACAAACAACAGAACATGTAATGAAACGGGCTGATCTCACGATGCTTAACGAATTTGAACTTCTTGATAATGTCGTAGATATTTCTAAAATAGCAATCTGTTCTTGAACCATAAATATCTGAATGATAATGCACTGTATTATCAGAGTTGAAAATAGTTATCGCGTAACCGTTCTGATGAAGTGTTGATGGTGGTTATGAACACGCTTGTGAGCACCGAGTTTTGCATGTAATATTTACGAAAATACTTCTTTGGTAGTTACAATGGATACTCCCAACTTTATTGAAAACCATATTTTAGTTATTCGGTTAAACCAAGTCATGTATAGTCATCTATCTACCCAATGTGTACGATTATTAAACAAATAGTCACTTTTTGACATGTTTTAATATTTTATGTTATTTCACTTATGGGTCTTACATGACAAAAACTACCCTTCTTGTGACGAGAACTACTGATTATCTTCACAAAACCGGTACACCAATGTTTCTTCAATTTCTTCTTGGCCATTCGTTGAGTGTGTTTAGCCTTCATACAGCAAAACGCAACATCCTCTACGGAAGTAGCAATTTCGGTTGGAATCATATTGCAAATATCCAAAAAATGATTGTATATGATGCCTGACATATTACTTTTCCCTACTCAAAAGAGATATTTCATTTATATCGCGTTAGTTTGAATATATTGGCCATTCAGCACTGTTTAAATATAAGTGGGGCACCTCTCGTAAATTGAAGGTTCGAGTCGCGATTGAAGCTGGTTTAGAAAAGATGTTGACGGTCGGTAATTGAGTTTGCTAAAATAGCAACTGGTTATCTGGTTTGAATCCTGATGATATTTGATTTTCAAGTCACAACTTAAGATCGTATTACTCAGATGCGAATCAGGCTTTTTTGTTGCTTACATTCCACTTAGTGTGCATTATTCGTATCGTATACCGGTTCACTAGATAAATAAATGATTTCTGTACCAACAAATTTGCACTTTTGCATTTTTGATAAACATTGCTCCCAAACCGCACTAAAATAGCAACAGTAATCAGGTGTTAGCAATGCTTCGATCTGAATTAGCTTCGACTGAAACAGTCATAAGTGTATAACCACCGGGTTTAGCTCCCGCCTCTTTATGTAATGACACCCGGCTTCATGCAACCGAAAGTGACACATATAACCATGGGCTAGCTGATACCCTAACTCTTTCCGAATGGACTCATTAGCTTTTTAACGACCCCGGTGTCCACCAAACAACCAAATTACCAACCGGTTTTACATGTTTATTCTCTAGCAGAATGGGTCATTTGTCGTTGACGTCACATGCATACATTGTATTTATTATCAATGAAACATGGATACATTGTATTTAATATGTCGTTGACGTCATTGAAACATAGATATATTGTATTCATTATAACATTGATGTGAGGACTTTTTTAATAGCAGTGCGGAAATTTAGAAAACTAGTTTCGCTATAATAATCTTCCATCTATCACTGATTAATATGCAAAATATCAAAGCAATTAGTTGAAAGTAAAATATATATTACAGATTGAATATACTAGGTACCACGGAGGCGGGTCGCACGGTGACATTCTGATGATGTCGCATTTCATACACATTTATTTTAATAGAAATACACATTTCGTAGTTTTCATATATAGTCACCTAAGCATTCAAAAAAGATCTGATGTCGCTGTTCCCATTGTTTAATAATGTCTCAGTTCCCCTGAATACAAAAAGTGGCAACAGTGCTGTTAGACATGGCTTTGACATTGCTACATATGTCAATGTACGAACGGTGTCTATTAACGTCACTTGAGTAAAGGTAACGCCAATAGCCATTTGGCGTCACTACCTTCTGCTTATTTGATAATTCCAATGGTTTGCATTGTTGGTTTTCCAATTAATTACCACTATTTAACAATTGCAATGAAAATTATATATTACCAAATTTATACTAGTCTACTTAAGGTCGGTTGGGAACAAGTTTTTCCAGCTTGTTTTAATCACTCTCGATACCTCATTCCTGATTCCACGAGGGTTTGAGAGTAGAGAGAATCCAGTTTCCCTTACGCTGAGCGTCTAGCAAAGGCATTCCTGGTACCATTTCTATTTGTCTTTGTTATGACGCGGCATGGGAATGAACTCGTGACCTCCAAAACTCGAAGCGAACGCTCAACCACTAGGCTATCGATGAGACAGTATACACTACATATCAATCACAATCTATCAAAAACGGCATTTACAGCATCATTTACCAAGTAAAAAGAAAAGAAATACAGTTTATGACATTAATAGACATGAAGTGACATTGCGTTCAATGACATCACATTATTGATGCTGTTTATTGTCGACACATCGTTGCTTCATTGTACATAGTGTACACGTGTATATGTCTCCTAATTAGTTAAATACTGTACGCTAAGTTGTTTTGTATTTCAGTAAAACTGAAAACCATTAATAATCAAATCTATAGATAATGTATCATCACTATAAACACTTCTCAAATTTGAATTACAAGATGCTAATTAATTTGAGATGGCGCACTGGTTACTTGTCATATTGTCTTTCGTATCGCGTTATATGTATTGTATTATCAATGTTCACGACGTACATGTCCTCTATGATAATACATACTTAGACTAACTGGAACACTCGGAGACTATCTGACCAGTAACCAACTAACAAACGACATTTCTTTCTATCATAACACAATGACAACGGAGCAAACATGTCTTTACTGGAAACAAGTTCACCGATACTGTTGCCACCTCTATCATACATAACTACATTCATAGAGTTAAACCCGGCTACAAGTACAATATCATCCTCCGTGATACATACACATTTTGCTCCATCCAGGCGTTGATCACGTAACTCACTGATAACATCACCATTCTTGTTAAATACGATCACCCTATCCTCCCATGCTGCATCATACACTTTGCTATCATCATAACTCACTGCTTTATGGCGAGGGTTGTACTCAGTGAACAGTCTACGACCCTGAGAATCAGTTTCTATTTTCTTCACTAAACTACCTGATAGAGAGTACACATATACAGCTTTATCTCCGGGTATCCACAACTGATTACTACAACACGCCATACCGCTCTCTACACGATCGAAATCATTTAAGGAAACCTTCCGTTGGTGCTTGAGCGTGTTACTTACTGAAATGAATTGTACCGTATTATCTGTAAGTCGTACAGCTACTTCAGTGGTTGATACAGAACAAAGTCCACATGGTTCACTCATTAAATCCAACCAATCCTTCACTTTGAGTTGATCATCAAGTCTCTTCAGTTTATTGTTCCAATAGTCAGTGAGTAGAATCGTTCCATCGGGAAGCTGACACATGTCGTTTATGCCACATGCCTCTTTGTCAGACTTTACTTTTACGTTTATATCTGTTCTAGATGTCACGGTGTACTTACTACGTTGTACTGATACTGGTTGGCTATCTCCTCGGATAATTTTCCCCATACGGTCTGACTTCTCAATAACATCACAGAGTGCAGCATTGGGTTCAAATTTCAGTGTCGGATGTTTCAATGCATTCGCCTTCCTCAGAAAGTTGTTTGCATCTTTAAGGACAACTTGACCTAACTTCTCAGTGATAAACATTTGTTTACCATCTAGGTGAGATGTCAGGTCTGGCTTACTGTTGTCGGAGGCAATAATCAGTGCATCTACGGTTGTAATATCCACACCAATGTCATTCTCTAACATCTTCTCCTCTTTGTCAAGCTCGGTAATAATCTTCTGTTCAAGTGCATCTAGTTGTTTATTGAACTTCTTTCTCAATGTTTTGATTTCGTCCAGTAGACTGGCTTTCATTTTCTTTAGTTGCTTAAGGTCTTTGGACTTTTCCAACTTTGTAGTATGTAACTGCTGACTTACGCGGGTTATGTCGGTTACGAGTGATTGTAACTTAGACATGCTGGATTGATGCGCAACATCTGCAATATCTCTCACACCCGAACATGATCTGAAACATACATCAAACAACCATGTTTATTATCCATTATTGAATAACTGATCCATGCTTCTATTGAAATATTTGTACTTTTAGTTTGTTTAAAAAAACAATATAATACATACATGTAGTATAAGATTGTACGTTTAAATACCAGTGATTCGACTCGCTATATACGTATTACTGTAAACCAATTGACTTTCGCGAATAGTAACTTTCTCGATTTGCCGATCGTCGGCATGTTCATGAATACAAACATTCGCAGGTTAAAGTCTCCGAAAACGTTCTTGTTGATAGTATGAACACTCTCGCGGCTCCTTAGCTTTGCGCATATCTACCATCCGCTAACTCCGCGAATTTACATCGAGCGAAATAATTTCTTCGATTTACTTTAAGGTAGGCAACTTTATATAAGACCACACTGTATATTCACCTAAAAAACACATTGTTATTTAGAATTCATGAACATTTGTTTAAGATGATCATTAAAACTTTCAACTTTATATATTTTTACTTATATATAATATCGTTGAATAGTGAAAGGTTTGTGGAGATGATTCACCGACCCCCATCAAACCAATTGACAGTGAATGTAAATGGTGACACCCATGTGGACCCAAAAAATTACTAAAACATTCAAGGGTTAACTATCACTGACAGTTCGATCTATGTACGCCCGCCAAATGAATAAAGTGGTCCTTGAATACTTCACCATATCAACTTAGGGGAAGATGTATTGTATATAGATTTGTACATACTCATGACGTGTATGTTATTGATTTAACAATTAATCATCTTTGAACATCGTTATTAATAGTTATGCACTTCATCAATGATACCTACCTATGTTCCTTGGCGATACATCGGCAACAGTACACCATATCCTGTGTACCACAATGCATCTCGATATTCTGGTCCGGGTGATAATGGCATTTAGCAACAACCGGAACTGAAATGGGGGTTGGTCGAGCTGTTTTTGCTTGGCTCATTGAGGATACGCTAACTAATTGATGTGTTATCATGTTCCGGACATGATACCGCCCGCACGTGTTGCACAGAAACTGATGGCAGTTTTTACAAAAGTCAGTCGCTTCCTGTGTCCTACCATCGTCACGGCATTGAGAACAAGCGTGGTCAAAAAGCGCTTCCGATCCACCTTTCAGTGTCCTAGAGAGATCACCACCTTCTGCCATTGTCTGTAATGTAAGTTGATATTATAGTATGTTATTCCTTCAGTTTCGGAACAAGTTTAAGGGTTATAACAATACATGTATACTTACTACTTTTGGATTACATTAGACATGTACACTATGTATACTGACAGTAGAATTAAACATGACAGTATAGAGTTCAGAAATGCACAACATATACAACATTATAATAGGCCCAATAACATATATGCGAATATTAGAAAATCGAAAAAAACATGTTATATTTTCCTGACTCACAGTGCATAAACTCATTTCAAAATGGTCAAACAACGGTCGTTTGACGGGTCTATGATACAAATGTTGGAATATCGTGAGTCCGTTGTGTGACAGAACATGTCACCGTATACCATCGACGTAGAGTTTTGGACAGGTTTAAATTCAGCTACATAATAAGATATTGAAGTTATCTGAATGCTGTCGTACGTGCGTATTTTAAAACAACATACTTTAATTGCTACGTAGAATAGACACTCACTTTATTGCATACTAGATTATATAAACTGATAACATTAAAGATATACTTATCAAAATGTCTGTGTATCTCAATACTCGAAACATATATATCAGTACACAAGATAGCCATTAATTGGAAATAGGATTGGCGTGTTTTATCTTTTAAATACTTATCCATAGACAATGACCGCCTTTTAACTAATTTATACAAATAGCCATAACAAAAAGTGTTTGTTAAACACTGATCCTATAATCCTTGCATTCCATAAATAGTGATTATGTTCAACACATGCATTGTTTCTTGTATGTGCTTCTCAATTCTTGATTAACATCTCAATACCACTTATCGCGTTTGAATCAAGCAAGCCACAAAATGCATCCCGATACATTCATTAAACATGTTTTACAGTTGAATGTTAAGTAAACAAGTTCCGCGTTTGACACAAGCAATCCATAAAATGCATCAAGATACATTCATTATACATGTTTATTTCAGTTTATTATTCAGTAAGCAAGTTCCTGCATTTATTTTTGTATTTGCAAAATATTGATTATTGTTAGAAAAGTTTGGTTACACTTTATGATTGAACATATACAGCTTCTGAAATCTATTTTTGTACGACAATATTTTGTATTTTATTATCGTACGATGGACATAACTCATCTGTTTATTGTTGGGCTATCGTAAGTTCAGTATTCTGTCCTACCCTACGAGCGGCGCGACGAATGCGCAATATTTCCTATCTTTGTATCGTGAACCCGTATATTCCCTATCTTTGTATCGTTATAGACCCGTATATTCCCTATCTTTGTATCGTGAACCCGTATATTCCCTATCTTTGTATCCTTATAGTCCCGTATATCCCCTATCTTTGTATCGTTATAGACCCGTATATTCCCTATCTTTGTATCGTTAACCCGTATATTCCCTATCTTTGTATCGTTAACCCGTATATTCCCTATCTTTGTATCGTTATAGACCCGTATATTCCCTATCTTTGTATCGTGAACCCGTATATTCCCTATCTTTGTATCGTTGATCCGTATATTCCCTATCTTTGTATCGTGAACCCGTATATTCCCTATCTTTGTATCGTAAACCCGTATATTCCCTATCTTTGTATCGTTAACCCGTATATTCCCTATCTTTGTATCGTGAACCCGTATATTCCCTATCTTTGTATCGTAAACCCGTATATTCCCTATATTTGTATCGTAAACCCGTATATTCCCTATCTTTGTATCGTTAACCCGTATATTCCCTATCTTTGTATCGTTAACCCGTATATTCCCTATCTTTGTATCGTAAACCCGTATATTCCCTATCTTTGTATCGTTATAGACCCGTAGTACGTCCGTGGTATGATACTTGTGAACGTCACAAATAATTACCTATATCAGACAATCGTCGGTAGATTTCGACATAGAACCTCATGTGTCGTGCGATGAAGAAATGTCACAACACTTATGAGATGGTTTTAACGAGGGTCACTGTACTTACTTGGTACGACGAATCAATATAAATACAACAAGACAGTGATGGTGACATTGACTAAGAAAAACTTAACAATGAACACTCGAAGCAAAGCCTAATTCAAAGTCAATATCCGAAACAATCTGTTCAGTTGAAATGTTTGTTATGGGCGTTCGCGACAGTTACTTATAACACATTTATAACAATTTTATGCACTCAGTGAAAGCTTTTATTAGTATATTAAACAGAACAGAAAGTTTTAAAGACACCGCATACATAATGTATAGTCTAATATACATATGTATATACATTATATATAAACACTACATGCATAGAAAATAAGAAAAAGCAAAAGAAAGACATGTACAAATGTATAGCATGATTACGAGGACAGAAACTACTAGTGAAATGCTATTACTTTCATTCCTTACTATTAAAGCTTTATTAAAACAGATTTATTTCTAGTTTTGAATTAATTCAATTAACTTAAAAAACACTTCGTCTTTGGTAATGATACTTTGGGATATAGAATATTAGT
The DNA here is from genome assembly GCA_963678985.1 of Spisula subtruncata. NCBI lineage: Eukaryota > Metazoa > Mollusca > Bivalvia > Venerida > Mactridae > Spisula > Spisula subtruncata. Next base: position 31,564,447 of record OY787673.1, on the reverse strand, counting down.
ATATTTCAGTATAAAACATATAAGAACAAAGGATAAGTAACAGTTGAATGGACATGACAGGAAATTACCCGGTATACGCACATGCGGTTGTCTTAGAACTTAAATGGGAACATTAATAACATAGTTTAATCCTAACCCTAACTAACTGGTATGATAAATAAAGGCAAACAATTACATCGTCTTTTTATCGATTGTATATGCATGGAGTAAGGCATAACTTATGGTCTAAATATATAAGGTTGGGAATCAGATGAAACAGTTTTAACATCTTGAAATCTATTGATTATTGAGTTAAATCTAGAGTAAAATATTGTAATTAATTGAACAATTCATGCTCATGTACTCTCAGTGTAACACAAGGTAAATGTTTATCACCATTTTTTATAGCCCACTTGCGGTGAGCGAGGCTTAGTCGCCATTTTTGTCGAGCCCGCTTGCGGAGAGCGAGGCTTAGTCGCCATTGTGTGTCGAGCCCGCTTGCGGAGAGCGAGGCTTAGTCGCCATTTTATGTAGAGCCCACCTGCGGAGAGCGAGGCTTACTTACCATTTTGTATCGAGCCCTCTTGTGGAGAGCGAGGCTTACTCGCCATTTTTTGGCGAGCCTGCTTGCGGAGAACGAGGCTTACTTGCCATATTTTGTCGCGCACGCTTGCGGATAGCGAACCTTAGTCACCATTTTTGTCGTAACTCCGTGTGCGTCCGGTCGATTTTGTCCAGACCATACTCTTGTCAAAAATACAAAAATGTATGACCGATCATGCTTATATTTGGCATGTCATGGGGCGGAACGTCCTCTCTGAGCCCCAGCTTCCTATCTTGCAGGTCAATGTCAAAGTTGGAGGAAATGTCAAATGTCATATTCATGCTTGACCAGAACTATCTTTCTTGTATTTGGCATGAATGTTCCTTTCATACATATGACATATAGTTGGTTGAGATAATTAACATGACCAATATTCTGATTGATCATGCTAAAATTGCGTCTTCTAGTGACTACACAAGGATTTCCCATGATTTGACATAGTGACCTAGGTTGTTTTACCTCGGTAACACCAATATCTGATTCGACCTAGATTGTCTTATGATGATCATTGTTATAAAAGTTCATAAAGATTAGACACAAATTTCGACCACAAAGGTTTTCTATGATTTGGCCCAGTGATCTTGCTGGTTTACTCCGATTGACCCAATGTCGAACTTGACCAAGCTTTTGTTGAGATGGTCATTGTGACCAAGTTTCAGAAGGATTATGAGATCTCTAAGCACGCCAAATAATCAAATACTAAACACGTCCCGATATATTTACATCACAAGTAACACATATCGCGAAAACATGTGACAATTCTATGTTTTAAGCATATATATCAAAGTGCTACGAATATTTACTCCGGACATTTTGTACAGTGTTTATGTTTGCTTTACGCAACGTTAACAATTTTGTGTTGCAATTAGTTTGTGGTTAACATTTATAATGACTCGCCATTTTGCTGTTTGAAGGATTATCTAACCTATTTCGTATGCAGTTATTACCTGAGGTTGCAAATGATTTGGCAATGTACGAGCATTTGGTCAAACCTCAATATTCGTTTAGCTCATTGTTATGTCTTAATTTTGACTTCAAGTGTAAAGTATCTCTATGTTAATACTACTAAGGCGTGGTGGTACGAGTCCTGCTCTAGTACATCTTCCATTGGTCGTCAAACGTGCAAAACAATGATGGTATTTTGAATACCAATATGAAAATTAAACATGCACAGTATTCTATTGAATAAAAGTTCCCTAGTATCACATTATATAATCTCTGTTTTGATTAAGGAGTAATTAATAATAACTCTTCTATTTAAAGTACACATGGTTTCGGACATGATCATTCAAAACGTTACTATCTGCAATGAATATTCAACATTCCATTCATTTTGATAGCCTAATGTTATGGTATTACAGACGTGGAAGTATTTCAGGGTATCATCTGACGGAGGGCAAAGGCTTGATGTTGAGAATAGGCTTACCGTAATGTTACTGTAACCAAATTCAGAAACAACACCACCTCGTTGTGATTATTGAAGATGCACTAGTCAATCGAAACACCAGCTCACTCAACCCAAGGCAGTGGAATGTAAGTGTATACATTTATTATTTACATTTAATATTAATAATGTTCCTTTTAACTTCCCTGCCAATACTGTATATTTATGGTATGTTTGAAATTGAAATGCCAATATATAATCCTTGATTCAGCTTACCCGGTGAGCGTTGATAATAAATAATCGATATTCATTCAAAATATATTTTCAGTCCGCCCCAGTTTTGTTATCTTCACAGAAAATATTCCCTAATAAATCAAGCCAAATTGTCGGTTTTTGTTCCAGATTCACGACAAAGGTATTTCATTCTACCACTAGGCCTTTATCCTGCCAAATTCACCCAGTAGTGTAAACTAAAGCTTTATTAGGTTATGTCAGCTTTAAACGGTCATGTGGTCACGTGATAATGGGACTACTTTCGACCTCCACTTCAACCATGTCATTCAGTGTTGACTACGAACCTTACATACTTAATTATTGGAGCCGAGCCGGGTATACGTTATCATAATTACGTCGTAGGCTTATTTCAATCTATTTATACAGTCTAAGAATCTATTTGACAAGGGTAATATTCTCGTCCTTCACTTTAAAAACGGGAATTAGCTGTGTGGCGTCATCACAATATCGGATTTCTAGGACGCCATATTGATTCATTTCGACGAGAAGCGATTTTGAAACACAAAATACACTAACAGACAGTGAATGCTTCGTTAAATTACAGGTTTGTGTTCATTGATCGTTATTTGAATTGAAGCGCCTTATCAAATTATCGTTCAGATTTTCAGATTCGCCCTTTAAATATGGACCTAGATTTTAGTTCGAGTCCTCGTCAAGCCAATGGTTCAACATCTTTGCGCAAGGGTTTTTGTTCGTATTTTAAAGTTTGAAGACTTGTTTTTTAATGAATAAAACCATGTATTGTGTTTAAAACATGCAGCAGGATAAATAAAACACTAGGATTAGTGTCTTAAAAACTTAAATTTATTGGATTCGTCTCCGGAAGGCTCATTCGGCTCGGCAAGCGTCGCCGTATAAACCTTCCTACAACTCATCTAATAAAACCAAAAGTACATCTAGAAACATAACACTGGGGTTAGTGTCAACATATACTGAGTACATCTAGAAACACAACACTACGGTTACTGTCAACATATACTGAGTACATCTAGAAACACAACACTGGGGTAACTGTCAATATATAATGAGTACATCTAGAAACGCAACACTGGGGCTACTGTCATCATATACTGAGTACATCTAGAAACACAGCACTTGGGTTTCTGTCAACATATAGTGTATACATCTAGAGACACAACACTTGGGTTACTGTCAACATATAGTGTATACATCTAGAAACACAATACTGGGGTTACTGTCAACATATAGTGTATACATCTAGAAACACAACACTTGCGTTACTGTCAACATATAGTGTATACATCTAGAAACACAACACTTGGGTTACTGTAAACATATAGTGTATACATCTAGAAACACAACACTTGGGTTACTGTCAACATATAGTGTATACATCTAGAAACACAACACTGGGGTTACTGTCAACATATAGTGTATACATCTAGAAACACAACACTTGGGTTACTGTCAACATATAGTGAATACATCTAGAAACACAACACTTGCGTTACTGTCAACATATAATGTATACATCTAGAAACACAACACTTGGGTTACTGTCAACATATAGTGTATACATCTAGAAACACAACACTTGGGTTACTGTCAACATATAGTGTATACATCTAGAAACACAACACTGGGGTTACTGTCAACATATAGTGTATACATCTAGAAACACAACACTTGGGTTACTGTCAACATGTAGTGTATACATCTAGAAACACAACACTTGCGTTACTGTCAACATATAGTGTATACATCTAGAAACACAACACTGGGGTTACTGTCAACATATAGTGTATACATCTAGAAACACAACACTTGGGTTACTGTCATCATATACTGAGTACATCTAGAAACACAACACTTGCGTTACTGTCAACATATAGTGTATACATCTAGAAACACAACACTGGGGTTACTGTCAACATATAGTGTATACATCTAGAAACACAACACTTGGGTTACTGTCAACATATACTGAGTACATCTAGAAACACAACACTTGCGTTACTGTCAACATATAGTGTATACATCGAGAAACGCAACACTTGGGTTACTGTCAACATATAGTGTATACATCTAGAAACGCAACACTTGCGTTACTGTCAACATATAGTGTATACATCTAGAAACAAAACAGTAGGTTTTCTGTCAACATATACTACGTACATCTACAAACACAACAGTAGGTTTTCTGTCAGCATATACTAAGTACATCTTGAAACGCAACACTTGGGTTACTGTCAACATATAGTGTATACATCTAGAAACGCAACACTGGGGTTACTGTCAACATATACTGAGTACATCTAGAAACACAACAGTAGGTTTTCTGTCAACACATACTAAGTACATATAGAAACGCAACACCGGGGTCACTGTCAACATATACTGAGTACATCTAGAAACACAACAGTAGGTTTTCTGTCAACATATACTAAGTACATCTAGAAACGCAACACTGGGGTTACTGTCAACATATACTGAGTAAGCTAGAAACACAACACTTGGGTTACTGAACAGAACAGAACAGAACAGAACAGAAAGTTTATTTCAGACAAAGCATACGTAGCTTATAGCCTTACATGATATATACATAATATAAATAAATAATGCATGCAAAAGAAAAAAAACAGAAAAAAACGAAAAATAAAAGAGACATATATAACACGTTCCTGAAGACAGAAAATAGTAAATAGTAAGTGAGAATGTTTTGTTATTGTCAATGAGTTATTACGGAATCGAAAAGGCGTATACATACAGTACTGCAAACGTTTAATGTAGTAACATATTATTATATTAATTTATTATTATGAAAGCCTTAGTACAAAATATGGCGAGTTTTACTAAAACAGACTTAGTAATAGTTTGGAGCAATTCAATGAACTTAAAAACGCTTGGTCTTTGATAATAATACTTTGGAATATATGCTATTCTTAAATTTCTATAAAAAGGACATATAAGAACAAAATGAAACTCATCTTCCACATCGTTTAAATTACAATTATTGCACTTTCTATCTTGCCTGTTAATTCTATTATGTCGTCCTATCCCAATGTTTAATTTATGTGAAGAGAGTCTAAGTTTCGATAACATTTCTCTATATTTAATATTGTCAAGAAGATATAGATATGATGATCGTTCAAATTAGTTTTAACTTCTCTAAATATATCAAGCGATGAACTATTCCTCATACCTTCTCTCCATTGTGATATATAAGTATCTCTAAGTCTTATCCTGTCAACATATAGTGTATACATCTAGAAACGCAACACTGGGGTTACTGTCAACATATACTGAGTACATCTAGAAACACAACAGTAGGTTTTCTAACAACATATACTAAGTACGTCTAGAAACGCAACACTGGGGTTACTGTCAACATATACTGAGTACATCTAGAAACACAACTCTTGGGTTACTCTCAACATATAGTGTATACATCTGGCAACGCAACACTAGGGTAACTGTCAACCAATACTGAGTAGATCTAGAAACGCAACACTAGGGTTACTGTCAACATATAGTGAACACATCTAGAAACACAACACTAGGGTACATTTGTAACTGTCAACCTATTTGGTAGCCAAGTGTCTATACCATGTGGTTTGTGATGTAGTATTTGTCCACCAATGCAAGATAACATTTGGCACAAAGACATCAGCAAAATCAGGACGGTATAGAAGTCAGCATTAAAAAATAAGGTAAGACACAGTACATGACAGAACGAGAAAAGCAAATGTATAAGTCCTGGTTGTCATAAAGCTAAGTGACATAAAGTCTCATAAAATGTGCCACAATCGTGACACCAAGTGTCCAAATAACGGTTTGATTTGACCTAGTGCCAATAACTGGAATACCTAGGTTCTGCTATCTGAAGTTATAGAAAGTTGACTGAAACCGTTAATATTTTGTTCGCTGACATATTTTATTGCGAGTCCTGGCCGTTCATGTCGAGAATGAATACAGGCAAAAAGTTGTTCTCTTTCGCACACGAATATTCAACGACAAGGATATTATTCATACTCGGCACGCGCGTTGATGTCTCATGTAAAAAGGTCAAGAATAACATAAGTACGGTTAATTTTAATTGTGTTTTTGAACGATTTTTCTTGCATCATTCGAAGACAAGTATTACGTACCATACCACGTAGTATTTCCGTAAAGGTTATTATTACAGAATAATTCCAAGCATAAAATAAAGCATTGCCCTACCTGAATATTTCCAAATTTTTGCCTGAGCGACCTTTTACGATGTCCTATATAATGGCGTATTGCTTCAATTTCACAACCGATTTAATATTATCTACCTTAAGATATATTATCTCATTCACTCATGTTAGTGGTGAAGGACAATTGTTTGGGTTTAATATTAATAACGATGAGAAAAACATGCATATATGAACCTTCTTACATTTCTTATCTGTACTGTACAAATAAAGGAATGTTACCCTGTAAAATAACCAGTCAAACCATTTGTGAAAGCGCAGTATGATAATATTATAAACTTAATAATACATAATGTACATACTTTCAAAAAAAAATATTTCACTGCACGATTGTTCATTTATTTGGTACACATTTTTTTTAAAAGAACAGAGAACTCGTATAGTTCAGTAATGGACAATGGTTGCATAATTTTTTGAATCAACTAGTAAGTAATATTTAAGAATGTTTTATAACCATTACTATTATGACGTCATAATTCATGATTTCATAACAATTAATGTGTAGTGAGGATAACTTGAAATATAGTCGAAATATCGGAAACTACTGGAGTTTCTTTTGTATTCTTCAATAATAAACACTTGAAAGCTTCAGCAATACATTATTCTGTATTTTAATAATCCTTTCCTCTTATTACACAAGGTATAAATGTAAAGTTTTATAACAATTTTAAGACATTGGAGACGCCGTTACATCCTCTTTAACTCAAGGTTGGATGTTTGTTTTGGATATATGCATGTATAGTGATTGTGATATAGATAAACCATGTTTTTTAGCCGTGACTAATTCATGCAGGGAGGTTTATTCGCCCTCAAAGGGTATAGTTACAGGGTATGCATTAATACTTAATGTGTTTCACCACTGTTGAGTTAGGTGTATTGTGAGCGTCTGGCAACCGATATCAAATAAAACAAAATGCGTAAAATTGATTTTTCAGCATCCTCCGATGTCTTAAAATTGCGATCGTACTGAATAGTTATTACGATAATAAGTGCTATTCCTCAGAAATAGCATCATTTATTGAAGAGAATCTATAAAAAGAATTTATGGGTGTCTAGCCTAAACGTGAGTGTTTTTACAGCGTGTTATTTGCACAGCACAACAACGTTCCAACTTTCATCCTTGCAGGTTTGAAATTAAATTTTTTATTTTTATTTCGTGAAATTTTAGCTCGTTGCTGCGGTAAGATTTATATAATTATCGCATAGTGATAGCATAGTATATAGTTAATATTGTGAAGGTTTATTGAGCTCGGATGAATGGCTATTTCCATGATTTTTGCGGATTCGTTGTGGTGAATTAGTGATCGGTGGAAAAACCGTGGTTGTCCGTTTTAATCATTCCATTTCTTATATATCGCAGATAGGGTTATAAAGTATTTGCAAAACTTAATTCTATCTTAATCAAGTCTTGAGTAATTCGTACAATAAGAAATGTAGGCCACAGTTTTCATGGCGGTTTAAGCTAAATTTAAGCATATTGGTAATCCATCGTTTTTATATTTTCACGAGATCTGTACCAGATAAATCCAAAGTTATGGTGAAGACTAGAGGAAAAAAGAGGAAGGCCGATGATCAAGTGATTCCTGTTCAACCTGCACGTCACGTGGTTGATGTTCCACATGTAGTTTGTCCGACCAATCCACCAGCGGAGATGCCGCCATGTGTTCCACCTCAGGATCATGAGCAGGATTATGGTGAGGACCCAGTGGCTATTCCCACTATAAATATCTTTCTAGGCTCGCACCTTTCCCCAGCAATCAAGTCAAAGATATGCTTGGGGCATTATATTGATCTAGGCAGTTTGCTGGAGGTAGATCCTACTCAGGATTTAGATATCCAAGCAAAAAGTTTAGGGCTGAGTAGTTCTGGCCAGCTAGTGGTATCGCCTATAAGGAAGCCCAAAAGAATTTACACAATAGCGAAATGGACCGATGCATTTTTAATATTCATGACCATACCTCATAAATAGGCGAATTCAAGGCGCATCAGTTGCAATTTTACGCGCCTTCAATGAGCTGCATACTTGGTGTAAAAAGATTATTCTAAAATAATATAGTTTTAATGAAAATACAGAAACACCCTTAGCACAATCCCTACGGATGATTTATTCCAAATGATATTAAACACCCAATCTAGCGAATTAGTTACAACGCATTTAAAACGTAGTTCTATGCATCAATATCAAAATTATTCAATAGTTTGGAACAGAATCCAGAGTATTTCAGAGAACCTTTTTGCATTTATTCCTGAAGAATATAGACTTATACATGCAGTAGAACACGAATTAAAACTGTAAGCACCTTATATTACGCACTATTAAAAAAAAAGAATAATCGCGAAATCTGAATACAACGGGTACAAAACGCTGATTAATCTCGTTACCTCCCCTTTTTTTAGCATTCCTGAAATCAATTAAAGTGCAATTAAAATAAACTAGCTGAGCAAGTGTCATGAAATTTTGCATGAAGCTTCAATATTTGTCACTGTATGTTGTTCAACGATTTTTCATGTTTAACTCAAAAACGAAATTTTACATATTTTTAAAATATTATTAAAAAAAATCAAATAACTTGCACTTATGTAGTATTACATAAAATGTACTGTTTGAATCCTTATATACGAAATTGTATGTATACCAAATTTTATGAGGATTTAAGTAAAACTTTTGCTGTAAATTACAATTATCACTTTTTAGGGGTTGTCCCAAAAATCCAAAATATCTCAAAAACTAGTCGAGCAAAACTGTTGGGATTTTCCGTAAATGTGTTCTTTATGAGTATAACAGGTTTTATATACGTTGTACAGAAAATTCCAACACCGGTGAATCACCTTAAGCAATATAACTATTATGTGATCAATGAGAGTAACCAATACATGGCTATGGAACGCCTTAACGTTCTAATATAAGCAAACAGTTCGATATTAGGTCAATATCGCTGAACATAAATCCATGCGACCACTATATAATGGCAAAATCTTTATCTATAAATATAACAGATGAATATATTATGACAAAACATTAATATTGTATGTTAATGAATGAGCCCTGTTATATGTTCGAGGGCAGTCGTATTGGCCTGAGGCCGCTATAGGCCGAGGGACAATATGTCTGTCCCGAAGACAAATGACAGGGTTAATATCAAATAACCCATTTATTGACAATTATATTAAATTTAAGTAAGTATCAATTATTTTTAATTTTTCTTCGCATGTAACGTTAGCACATCAAACTAGACCGACATAAAAAACTGCGAAAAAATGTGAAAAACATTTTATTTCAGATTGTTGCATCCCGGGCCGATAATTGATATAGATGTTTTGCCCTGATATAGTGGAAGCATGTCTTTTATAAGACTAGGTCAATGATGAGTTATACGGCTAATAATTGATAGGTGTTTAATACATAAAGATATAAATTTTTTACATGTAGATAAAACATTTATATATAAAGGCATAACTTCCTTATATAAAGATAAAACATCAATATATCAAGGCATATTTTTTTATACGAAGAAAAAACATTTTTTATATTTATATATAGAGATTTTGCTTTTATATAGTGGTCGCATGCATTTATGTTCAGCGATATCGACATTATATCGAACTGTTTGCTAGTATAAGACAGTTAAGGCGTTCCATACATGACACAATAGTAGGCGTTTAACCAGGTATATTCAAATACCAAGACCGAAAATGTGAGATTCTGTCACGGCTCAAAAAACATGGTTTATCTATAGTTTACTAGTCTGGTTCCCGGTACCTAAATCTTTCATTACATTACAGTATAGGTCCGGCGTAATCTAACAAAAATGGTCGCTTCCATGTGTAAAACAAGATGGCGGTTTAACATTAGCTTAAATAGGGAATTTTAGATTATCCCCAAAAGTGTGTGTTATGCATGTGTCATTTCGATGAGATTTTGTATATTAATGGGAACATGTATGTTCTTTTCAATTAAACATGTTTCATTACAATGACACAACTGATAAGTACAAAAAAACAACGCAAAGTAAATTAGGAAACTGTCTGTACCAGCGTGTATATAGTGCATATAAATCGCAACTGATTTCAACCCCGGTTAGCTCAGTTGGTAAAGCGACACACCAGTAACATTGATGTTTGAGGTTCGATACCAGTATTGTCATTGCTGTTGTTTTCTTAAATTTTTATATGTAACGTAATTCGCTATTAGTTTATACTTGAATAAGGAACATGATGAGAAAAAAACGTTTTTGTATTACACAAATTAAGCAAAATATTAAAAAAGGAAAACATTAACTGGCCTACACAGGGATCGAACCAGGGATTCGTTGATTACAAGTCAGTGGCTCAACCGATTGTGCTAACTTGGACACTTGAAAACAATTAAATTGATGGACTATTAAAACCCTGCGACAAAAATATTTTAATCATTTTATAAACGTTATTTTGTAGATATTAGTGCTGTTGTAGCGAATAAACTTCTATCATTGCAAAGACCATTAATTTTTCCATTACTATGCAACGTCACATCAAAATGACACATATATAACATACACTTTAGGGGGATATTCTAAAATTGCGTATATAAACTAACGTATGTCCGCCATTTTGATTTGACCACTGTAGTTATCGATTATTGGTTGCTGCCTGACCTAAACCACTGTAAGATTTAGGACAGGGAACCAGACTAATAGTTTACTTCTTTGTAATAACTTGACAAGATAAAACTGAGACTCCTTGTGTAATAAGTAAAAAGTCCGGAGATAACGGTATATAATAAGTTAGCATACAAATCGAATATAACCGAGCACAGCCGGACAAGTTTTACAGAGTTTTATGAGTGTCATTTTAATCTGGTCAAGCTATATAAACACAAATCGATGGATTGTGTATACAATAAAGTTATCAATTCCTGACTTGGTGGATTTTTTTGCTTGGCCTAAATAGTATTGGATATATCAAAATAACGATATATACCAAACTTTATATGTTTATCACAGCAAAGGGTTTAATCCAACATTGTTTCTGCTGGTTGATAGATCAGCTACAGTAAGCTGTAATCTAAATAATCGATTTCCACGTAAATGTATTTTTATTCCGCCCCAGTTTTGTTATCTTCACAGCAAAGACCCCCTAATACATCAAGACAAATAATCGTCTTGATAAAGAAGCGATCATATTGAAATTGCAGTAGGCCTACACAGACCATTAATTAGTTAAATATGCATATACGTGATATTCACATATTATTTCATTTGCGAATAACACAAAATTAAAAACATAGATAAATACAAATGTACATCAGCTTTGATAAGCTGATGTAATGATTTAGTTAATGACATTAAGGCCCTAATAAGGGTAAATGAAAATTTGAAGAAAAGAGATATCATCGTATAAAATTCAATGGGTCATAAACCACTTTAGTATATGGGATAGCTTGAAGTTATGAACGTTGGAATGAAATAAAGAGGTATTACATTTTGAAATACCTGTAATAAATTGAGGCCATGCTAGAGTAGAAAACTATAAATAAAGGATGTACTAGGAACATGGCGATTAGTTCATTACTCACGTTTGGAATAAAAAATTTCAAATCAATTCAGTAACGTCAATGATTATTGATGACCTCAATTACACTGATTAGTATGGTATTCCATAAGCTTGAGGCCTTTGTAAGTGTAACTTCAACTGTGAATAACGTTTTTCTGTGTCCCCCAACTACAGATGAACTGGTTGGCAACCCAGAGGTAGTCTCACGTGTATCGGTGCTATACACTGGGGCACGCTGAAGAACCAATGTGTCTCGGTGGAAAGAGCTAGGGCAGCGCGCCCGGATACCTAGTATCACACCACTGTCTCTTCCACCTGCTGTCCCTTCAGCTAAACGCATGATCCCATTGGAAATAAGTGCTTGCACTTTCATGGATTATCCTGTACCAAAAGGTTTAAATAACTACACAACAATTAAAGATAAGATATAACACCACATTTGGAAATAGAAAAACGGGGACATGGATCTCTGATAGTGATTACTTCATATGCAGTATTCGATCAACGTGTTACATAAATCAGACAGAGAAGGCAATCCTCTACTAAAACAGCAGAACACAATATGCAAAAAAGAACACTTACTAATTGCTTGTTTGAAGTTGCCATGCACAGTCAAAATGACGAATACATTGTACAGAGTTCTGATGATATTTGACCAATTAACAAACCATTGTATTATATGAAATAGTACCGGTGTTACACACACTTTCTGTATATACTTATACTATTGTGTATGCATATTAGCAATCACATTAAATAACTTATTGTTTTATTAGGAATAATTAATTCAGACATGTGTTATCTAACTGCATAGGAAGCATCATTTTGTATGAACCGCTTCATAAATATTATTCTGACACCAAAACTAGTGATTTTAATCTTCTAGTCAGTGTTTCTATCACCACCACATACAGCCTTTCCATTCTGAAAGTGGTATTTATATAATCCCCGACTACAGGCATTTGTTTCTCTTTGCGGGATTTAACCCCTACCAAACAAATCATTACTGGCTCTACATGAATTAGGGGCAACTGCCTAATGTGATTCCGATCGCGTTGGGTTTCACACAGCGTCTCAGAGCCTTATAAGGAAGACATTAACAAGTATCCGGTAAAACAATCAGACTGTGCGTCGTCAATTCACGCAATGCCAAGCTAGATAGAACACAAACCACCCGAAAAGAATCTATTTAAAACCACAAAGGTTACTCCACACCCTATGTACTGCTGTTCCAGGCTCTAAGAGGCACATACTACCAGTAGTCTACCACCAACCGTTCCATGTCATAAAGCTATAGCTTACTCTTTTCCCCCGAAATATAAACCTTTAAAGTACTGATCACCAGTGAGAACCAGGCTATTTTATTCCTGGCGTTATTGAGTACACAACACCACCATGAACTGTTTACCACCACCAAGTATGTATTGCAATTGCATGCCCTTTTTGGTATTCAAGAATTGCAATAATATGTGGTGGCGAGTACCATATGGAGATGGTGCAGATTTATTTGGTTACTAGTAAAGTGAGTACGTCATAATTAAAGTTGACATGACATAACTCGCTGATGGAGGATCTTTATGATCAAGCACCATGTTAAGCTTCGAATTACAGTAAATGGTGGGCATTGGATAGTTTTACATGTACTCTTAAATGAAGAGTTTCCCATGCCATTGAATGACTCTACTTCGTAGTCGTATGTACCCATAAGGGACCAGAATAACCTCAGTCGCTCCTGATATGTACCTAATAGAATTTGACCATACCATACCGGGTATTACAATTTATATTTAATTGAAATGGCTAAACCTGATGGCGGCGCATACTTTATTGGGTTGTTCAACATTTTGGTGAGAACTCAATCGGTTTAAAATGTATGTTCTCGATAGCTAGTAACCTTATGTACAGAATGTCTGTGCTCTATTGTTGTCAGGATAATATCGGGTGCGACACAGAGCCACTGACGCTCAATAGTTTGACCAAGACCAAGGGGTATCATAATTGTGTTTTAGGTGTAATTTCACACCATAAAGCCAAACATTTGCTCTGAATCCTTACATGGGAGATGCTCGTTTTATGAAATGGTCTGGGGTGCATGTCGGTCATCGTTAGTGGTTTAATTCGAAAATCAGACTGAAGTCTATGTCCAAGGAACCAGGATCATTCTGCTTCAGTACCCGTTCCGAAACCCTCTTAGACATATTGATAGGTGAATTACGAGTATCGCATAGTACATGTACATAGTTCTTAGTGGTAATAACAAGGTTTAACATCTTATGTAAAAGAAAAATATAAGAGTTTAACGACAGATAACGGGCCTCAATTCATCATTTCATTTCCAATCTATTATTTAGATGTTAATGTGAATATAGATAATTTACTGAAATTTAATTATTAAGTAAGTCTCATATTTCATATCATAACAAGTTGAATTGAACATGGTCTGTGCATTATTTTCTCTTTTTCATTGTTTTACACAGACGCACATCCTCATTGCTTCATTTGTCTTTTTCAAAATGTAGTGCATGACTATTTAAATAACACTTTTTTAACACTAATAGTTATGGTTAAAAATGCATTCTGTAAGGTTTAGTGAAATAACTTACATAATTACGAGTAGTTTTGGCGAATTTCATAAAGTTCATACATTTAATATTACCCCTAGCAGTGCCTCAATTTAATTGATTTAATGTTTGATTTATGTTTGCACTTGTCAATGCCACTAAATTCAATATGAAATATATTCAGATATAAAAATATATGAGCATGCATCATTTACTTATTAAATTCATTCGTTAGGCTAAAATAACAGGTCTTGTTTTAGGTGTAAACCACGAGACGGGCCTCAATTTCACAACTTACTATTACAAATGTTTATAAATTGAATCAACACATTATTCGGCAAAATATAAACATCATTTAGGGTATTTTTGCAACACGAACTACATTTGAGATGTTTTTACATTTCATTGTACATTATAGATCATATGTGTTTAAGCTAACTATATTGATAAAAAATTCTACTATACCCCTATGGAGCCACATTTGCTAAGTAATGGCAGGGTCTCAAGTAAATTAATTCAATATTAAGTTATTTTTCTACTTACCAATATCACTGTATTCAATTCGAAAACTAGATATAATGAAACATTTGTTTAACATGCATCATTTACAAATTTAAACAATTTGTTTTCCAAATAACGGGCCTCGTTTCAGGTGTAAACCTCAAGTAGGGCCTCATTTTCATAATTTACTATTACATATGTTTATAAATTGAATAAACACATTATTTGGCATAATATGAAAAACATTTAGCGTGTTCGTCTGTACATTTGATAAAATAATAATGTATTTATACTGATTAATTCAAGAGAATGCATATACCCCCTTTGGGGCCTCATTCTGAGAATTGCTCAATGGTGACAAGGTGGCATCACTCGGATTCTGTTATGGTATGGTCCAGAGAACAAGAAAATGCAAAAACATTTTGTATAGAAGATATTGCACGGTCCCTTGCATGTTCTGCCGGACTAAACCGAGTAATTCCAGGAATCAACTAAAGCAATGATAAACAAATAAAAGAAATAAAGTTCATGGCTGGTATAATGAGGATTGTGGTAAGTTTGCTATATATGTATAAATACGTGGACTGTTACTGATGTAGGAATTTTGTCCACATGATATATTGCCATATCTTTGGCTTAGCATGAGAAGGTCGTAACTACTACTTACGACCTTATAAGACTTATACATATTTGACATCTGCATCATAAGGGGCTTCTTATGAGCATATTTTCATGAAAATCGGAACTTGTCATGTTGACCAAAATGAAGTATCAAAAGCTTGTTTTTCCATATGTTTTTTCATAAGTAAAGAGTTAATATCAGACAGTTTTTTCTTGTTTTCTCAATATATTGATTTTGTTGTTACGACTTTCTCATATTTAGCCAGCGATATAGTTTATACTAATTTATTTAAGGTCGAAACAAATTTTTCCAACTTATATTAAACACTCTCACCATCTCATTCATGATGTTTCCAACTTATATTAAACACTCTCACCATCTCATTCATGTTGCTATCCATCGCCACGAGGTAATGAAAAATAAAATCCAGTTTCCCTTTTATGCTGATCGTTTAGCAAGGGAATTTTTGACACCATTTTTATTTCGTCTTTGGTATGACGCAGCCTGGGATCTAACCCGGCCCCCCCGCTCTCGAAGCTAACGCTGAACCACTAGGCTCTCGAGGAGATGGTATATAGCTGCAACTGAATATTTTGTATTCCAATTACGGGCCATTTCTGTCATACAATTACATTATAAAAATACACAAGTGTATGAAACAAGGCATAACATAACAAAGGCTTGATTTATGATTGGAAACACAAATAACTAAAAGAGAGAAAAACACAAAACATGGTATCTTGAACATTAGGGGAACAAATAATGAAGTACAACATAATAATAGGAACTTATATTTGACAAATATCATACAATCAGGCACACATGTCCGGTAAGAATCAGGGTGGTGAAAATATTGTTGGTATTAATCAAAGGATATAATATAATGAAAGAAATATTAATATAATTGTGTCTTTGTTTTCTCTTTACATTTTGTTGTTATAACTATTTATATTCACTTCAGTCTCATATATTCAGTGTGGTGCCTGTGTTAAGTATGACAACAAAACGGACAGTGAAAGCAGCACTCAACAGAAACAACGGATACAAAAAATGGGAAAACAGATAAAAGAGAATTTACTGATCAGAAGTGCAATTAACAACGGTAAACTGTAATATGGAACAATAAATAAGAAAAAAATGAGACTGGAAAGATACAAACACACAAACTTTAGTTTAAACAATATTTATTCAATAACTTTTTTACAACATGTGGTAATCAAATGCAAGCCATGAAAGATTAGAAAACAAGTTTGAAAAAAAAACGTATATAAAAACCGCTCCTTTTTATAATATAAAATAGTCACATACGTGGAAAAACAACGACCGGGTCGAATGACTGCCAGAAAAAGAAGAGGATTAGTTGAGGAAAAGAAGACTAGGGGACGAAGTAAATAGAAAAGAGAGTCACACACGCAAAGGGGCGATTCTAATCTGTTGTTTTCTGCATGGATCATAATCATGTGAGCTACAACATAATCGAAGACGGGTGTGTAAAATTTGGCCTTTAAATGAGACTAGCTACAATGTATAGTTTTGATTTGTTTACTTGCAAATTACATAACCCTGCCTACAACTTCGGACAGGTTTCCTTCTGGATTCAAACAAACATGGCAGCAGCCACTTTGATACAAGTTTCCAAATTGAATAGGAACGTTAGGACATGATACATGTAGGTTTTAAACATACATTTTATGCAAGTGAATGTGTTTCATACAAGAAAAAATCAAACGATAATCAAGCAAGTTGAACTAACAGTTTGCTTAATTTTCTCGACAAAAAACGGACGTGTTTATAAACCCAATGAATTCAATGTCTATTCAAATTTATTAGTCACAATCGCTTAACAATTTGACAGGTAAGAATTTGTCCATAGTGTTACATGTAGTAACTATATGTCAAACAGTAGGCCAATCAGACCTGTTTAATGGGATATAACTTCATTAACAATCTTCACCACACAATAATAGTGATACAAAAGTTTTCTCCCATATAGCAGTTACTATTTCAAATGTTTGGATAGCCAACTGGATTAGAGCTTTGCAGTTATACATGTGAAAACACAGTGAGTATACTGAACAAGGAAACACTCTTTACCCATTGCAATCATTCAGTTGGTTTTATGGCAACATGTGGCGTAACATGTATATAGTAAAAGTAGTAGAAACAAAGCAAAAAAAGGCTATGCTCGGCATTTAGAAACAAATGCCTGTTTAAAGTCACATTAGCCGTGAACTGCTTGTAAATAAGTTATCATCTCAACAGAATGATTTAATTTGAACACTTTAGTTGATTCCTTAATGTGGAATACACGATGAGATGCAAGAAACTTCCAGTCGGACAAAATGACAATTTGTAGGCAATAACTGCATAATTTAAAGTCTATATAAAGGAAGCAACTCTTACAAAATTAGTATTTTGTTCGCCATATATTTTACTTTATACCATATTTGACCAATTATTTCGACATGTATTGTTAACAGTCTTTTATCGAGTATTGGTCATTTTTTAATAGGTCAAATATGATATTTGGTAAAATGTATGGTGAACAAAATACTAATTTTGTAAGAGTTGCTTCCCTTAGACTTTAAGTTATGCAGTTATTGTAAAAAATCTATTTATTAAATGTTCTTCCAACGTGTGGTGTTCATATTTGAGAATCAACTAAAGTGCTCGAATAAAATAATGATGTACAGAGGATACCAAGTTATAGCTTATTAAAATAGCAGTTGAAGGCTTAAGGTAACTTTAAGTTGCTTTTGACAAATGTATTAACAGTAGAACTAAACATTTCATTATACATTACTTATAGGGTCATTCAACATTATCAGTTTAGTTTACGACATGGTCGTCCATTGAGTTCAATAACGTAACGTAAACGTTTACATGCAGCTTGTCTAAGTGGAATATGTTTATGCAGACCATTTTGTGTACTCTCACTAACCCTTGACGTCGTAGAACACGTCTATTTTGGGCTCGTAGCCATTAAGAGGACAAATGTATTGAAATATACATCGATCGAAGTCACCAGACCTGAATCCGTTTGGGAATGTGTAGGCTGAATTTGGAAGGTAGGTGTATCGAAACCGACCTCAAAATATACAACAATACACATTTAAAGCATAGACGAAGAGAATGGATCCTCAGGGGTCTTCAGAAACTTTATTTTATCAATTCAACAGCGATGCCAGGCAGAAGCACGAGCCAATGGAAGATACGGTCGTTATTGACAATTTTGTTACTTTTGATTTTAACCCTTACCCTGATAACACATGATTATTTTACAATGCCACATGATAATTGTCAT
Source organism: Spisula subtruncata (assembly GCA_963678985.1). Classification (NCBI taxonomy): domain Eukaryota; kingdom Metazoa; phylum Mollusca; class Bivalvia; order Venerida; family Mactridae; genus Spisula; species Spisula subtruncata. Next base: position 31,545,470 of record OY787673.1, on the reverse strand, counting down.
TTTGGTGGATTAAAATAAATGAAGTATGATGTATCTTTTTATATTTAATGGTAAATTATTGTACTTGTTTTTCTTTTATATAAAAAGTACAATTATACTATCGGTGTACATAGTTAGAACATTGGTCAAGTGTATATAATTTATGTGACGTGGCTACTTTGGGTAGGCATGTCCCGGATTTGTCCGGACTGTAAATGCCTAGTTTTTATTGTATTCATTGTTTGTAGTCATTCGTGACACATTTGTTTTATTCCTTAATTATTGTTACGGGTCAAGGATTTTTACCATAGGGATTCAATCTTTCGATTGGTCTCCTTACTTGCATGTGACACAGTTTTATTGCGGGAAAAGGCAAACAGCTGTCTATTGGTTTTACGAACCGGTCTTGGTTTTTGTTGAGTTGAAATGTTTGTACTTGCAAACTTTGATTAAAAACTTTTAGAAGATTCTGTGGCCAGGTATTCCATAATTTTGCTTCTTGTGTTGTTCCATTTGGTTCTTGTGATTTCTTCGCTCGTTGTAGTTTATTCGTATTTGTCATGTTTTTTCGCGACTTTGGTCTGATTTTTAGGATGGCGATTTCGCGCCAGACTATAACAATCTTAAAAAATGAAATCCACTTAGATGAATTTACTCCCGAAACTGACAACACAGAATCTATACACTCAATGCAGATAGTTCCTCCTCATTAATCAGTTTTGCAAGATAAGAACATTCAACTTTCCTTGTTTCATTTATTCTGTTCAATAGTAATATATTAGTTTCTTCTTGAAATGGAAGGAAATGGTATGAAATTAAAAGAAAAGGTGTTTAAAGGCGTTGATAATTATTACTTCGCGTTACGAACGCGATGTATAGCGCGGCGCATCAATAATTTTATTATGTTAAATTATTTAGGTCAATATTTTCCAACGAGATCGTGGTCGAGTGGTTGAGCAACTCGCTTAGAAATTTTCTGATGCTAAGGTCCAGCGATCGAATCACGGCGGCTCCAAATTTTTTATATTTCTTATGTTTTTATTTTTTTATTTTTTGTTAAGTCCAGCACTTACCTCTCTTTCGACTTAGAAAACCACTTGATGTTATATTACTTGAAAAGCTATTGTTCCTTAGCAGTTCGCCAGCCTGTCAGTACTTTCAGTACTTTGATTTATAGTTGTCATCAGATTAGTTTGTTTGTTACTTTAACATATTCTCGCGACGTCCATCAGATGATTGACAAATCTTAAAAGTGTGCATATGTTTTTACAACATAACTTTTTTTATCTATTAACATTTCTGCATGGTAGTTTGTGTATTTGCTATTGACTACCGTAAGATTTAATTAATTAAGTTGTTTTCTTCAAAATTAAAAGATGCGATTCATTGAACCGTGAAAAATAAATTTGCCGGGAAATTTACACGTACGTGCAAAAAATGTGTGGTAAATTTGAATTTAAGTGATATCACAAAATAAAAAAAACTCACCAAATGATAAGATTCTTTACTCAACAACATGGTATTTATCAACTTTTAAAAAATCATGTTTATGTTGATGGTCAAAAGGCACTAACTCTGTCAAAACAAATCCTTTTTCGGATGAAAGTGGGTACTTTTAATCATCAATTGTACTTTAATCGAATCGTGGTTAACTTTGTTTTTAGACAAATAAGCACATATGCTTGAAATAAAATTTCAAAGCAAAGTGATCAAATGAATTCGCTGCAAACATTGGTGACATTAGCTTTTGATGATGTCATCATTTGCTTCATCGTCGGATACCCACGTTCGATTGCATTATGTTATACTCATACATCGACCGTGGGTTATTTGGCTAGCAAAATATCGTAAACGTTATAGATAAATGGTGCAATTTCATTGGTTTCCAAAGGATTTCCATTTTGGAAGCTCAGCCAATGAAATTACATTTTACATTCGGCCTTCGTTTAATTTTCCAAAATGGCGGCCATTTTGATTTCAACTGAAAGAAAAATCTATTTAAAGTAACAACCCCCCCTAATGACACAAGGTTAAATCTCCGATTGAAGAGTATTGTTTGTAAGGAGCGATTTCATTGGACACAGGGTTTGAAGAGTTATTTCCCTTTGAGCTGAGAAACGAGAATTCGGCAGTCAAAAATCCCACGGTACCAAATGAAGTTGTACGTAACGTGTACCGTGGGTATCCGACGATGCATTTGCTTATTCTGATTGTAATTGTTTTTATCAGATGGTACTTAAATATATTGAACTATTATTCAAAATAGCCACGCTACATATGGTGACAATTTCCGAACGAATGTAAGATATGTGTCCATATTTAATTAATGTAACCATGTTTGATTTTAAGAAAGCGTTGAAATGTATAGAGCTATATCTAACGGTAATTTAATGTCAAAACAATTAATTGCATCGTTTTTTAGTATGATACTAGACTACGTTAATTGCAAAATTAGACGATTCTTATAATTTCAACTTTCGTATGACAACAGACAATTCGCATGTCCAATAAATCACAGAGAGAGTTTTTGTTAAAGCTGAAGCGAAAAATGATCTAATGGATATAAAAGCATAATTTTTTTCAGTTTTTTATTTAATAAAAAAAATATCGTCAGATATAGCTCTATACACTTTATGCCGTGGTTTGCACTAGCCACATAGATGTTTTTAATGTAACTTGATAAACTTTTTATTATGTATTACTGTGGACTGATATGTGGACGGGATTCGAATCAGGGTTATGATTCCTTAACCATTGATTGTAACTGTATTCAGTGTATATAAGATGTGATTATGTTCGACACCTTAATAATGAAGTGTTCGTTGAACAATGTGTCGCACATATAAGTGGTCGGTTAGTTTAATCATTCATTTAGCAACATTATCTGTAGCAACCTTTATTGTTTATTGTAGATCGTCTTTACATTGAAATAGTCACCACTTGGTTTGATACGTATAAATTGGATTTGATTTAATATAAATAAATAGTGAACTCGACATGTTTTGATTCGTCTATTCATTCAACTTAAGATCCGACCAACTTGCAACAAGAACTCACGACCCCAACCTACTGGTTTGTGCAATACCCCACAACCAGATGGGTTACAAATAATTATATGAGCCGTTCTCCAGGAAACCCGGCATGGTGACATTGTACTAGTAATTATGTAATACTAATTAGAAATTGGAATAAAATGGGAAAAACCAGGTCCACCGATTTAAGTTTAAGTGTTTCGATAATAAAGTACTATCGTTAAGATAAAATTTTCCTATAAATTATGTCAAAATAACTTCCGTCGTTGCTTTGGAGACCAAGTTTCGAAAACTGCCCGTATTGAGAAAAATAAGGGGTTACGGGTTTAAATTAGCAGCTATTAGCAGCTACTGTTCTCTTTTAACAAACATTCGCAATTTCGTCATGCTTAAGTAAAATAAGACTATTATTCTAAAATGTGACAAAATGTTGACACGTTTACGTAAATAATCTTTCTTTGTTAACGTCATGTCAAATAAGTTCGAATGACGTTCGCGACGTCACTCAAAAACTTGGCGGGAGTGGTTAGTTTTAAAGGACTGTAACTTTGTTAATGTACGTAATAATTCCTTCAAATTTTCAGAAACTGTTCATAAGAGTCTCGTCTTTCTAACAATATATTATCAGGATTTTTGTATGTTTGTCACTAAGCCTGGTTTTCCTGGAGAACGGCTCATATGTATATAATTATTATTTGTACTTAAAATTCCAAATAAACTGCTGTTCTGTTCTGTGCGTCTTTATTTGTATTCAAGGTTAGAAGTACAATTTAACACCGTTGCTATAGATACAATTTTACACATACATGTACACACAAAACACTGTTATTTTATTTAGCTCAGATATAAGGCACGTGTATTGATCATGGCTGACTGCAGATGCCTTCTGTGTCGATACACGACAGCTGTCCTGTGTGGTCAGGCCAGCACTCGTAACCACCACCGCCGTTACAAGCCTACAAATGAAAACACATTTCGCTAGCTTAGAATGAGAAGGTCGTAAGTACAAAATCGATATAATGAGAAAACAAGAAAAAACTGTCTGCAACTTAATATTTACCTATGGTAAAACAAGCTTTTAGAGCTTCATTTTGGTCAACATGACAAGTTCAGATTTTCATACAAATAGGCTCATTAGAAGCGTCTGGTACTGGAAATTTCAAATATGTACGAGTCTTATAAGGTTGTAAGTAGTAGTTACGACCTTCTCATTTTAAGCCATCGATTTGTACAACGTAGTATGGCACCACATCAATGGCTTAGAATGAGAAGGTCGTAACTACTACTTACGACCTTATAAGACTCATACATATTTGAAATCTGCGTCACAAGGCGCTTCTTATGAGCCGATTATCATGAAAATCGGAAATTGTCATGTTGACCAAAATGAAGTTTTAAAAACATGTTTTCCCATAGGTAAAGCTTTAATTACAGACAGTTTTCCCTTGTTTTCTCAATATATCGATTTTGTAGTTACGACCTTCTTATTCTAAGCCATCGATATGTACTAGTAATTAAAGAATACATTATCGAGAGACAATACAGTATAATGATTATAGGGTTTAACATGAAAAAGTTGCTTTGATTCCCATGAGAGCTAATATTTTGATGAAAGTACAGAGTAAGTGATGTTTCCCGATTATTCAGGTCAGATAACGTTAATATTAATAAATAACATAAGCAGCAGTAAGACTAAATTCAAATAAACGAATGAAGGTGTGAAGGAATTAAAGAGGCATTCCATGTAACAAGCATATTTTTCTCTACTATCACATTAAATGAGCTAGAAGTACAAAGCACTATCAATTATCATAATTTGTCAGAAGAAAGTGTGCGCAAATATGTCTCTATAATTCCAAAAATACATTTAAATTACCAATAATAATTTATCACTTCCAGCGATTTATTATTATGTGGTCAAAGGGGAACAACTCGAGACTATTTTGGCTCTTTACGGACATATGTTTTCATTCTTTCCTCGGTAATTGGTTGGAGCTTTTTGTTGAAACTTTGAGGAGTTTAAGCAATAATGTTTCTCATTTAATGTATAATATTCCTGAATCGATTTAAACGATCAAAGTTATAGGAAACGCCTCTTTAAGTTATAATGGATATGATGCTATACTTTATGTTTGTGAAAACGCATCCAAGCTACATATTCTGTATCCCAATTGTTACATAGCCAACATGCCGCATTTAACAGCACAAGGAACGATTGGCACCAAACTAGTTCTTGCCTCGAATAGATACGTCAATTAGGTTTACTATTTATAGCATGGAACTCTTGACGTCGTCCATTAACTGTGTTTGAACATTAATATAAGCGTTCTTCTGTGTCTACTTTTTGTATTAGTATCCGTGGATATAGATCAAATTAATCATTTCGGTGAAAAAAAACATAACCGTGTTTTTTCTAATTTTCGGATACATGACAATGCCACACACTACCAAACAAAACACGGATATGTATTCATTACTACTTATATAATACTATTTTAATTCAACGTATTTTATAACACATATATTTGATAGCACATATTTTCTAACACTATTGAGCTTTATAGAATACTTACATCCTCAGAGTCTCTTCCATAACAATACTTGTATGGATTGTTGGTGCATATCAGGTGGCAGCCGGGGTAGTTTGGACATTCTTTCTTGTTATATGCACACCGTTTATCGATGTCACATTCATCACCGGGCTACAACATATGAAACAAATGAAATTAATGCGTACAAAGCCAAGGAGAGCAAAACGTCGATCGAGCCTCAGACTGCCTTCAAACTAGGACTATATATTGAGCCATCTTTCTGAACGAGACATGCTCTGTATACTACACCATTACATACCATGAACCGAATATCTGGTTAAAAAAGGTATGAGAAAATCCGACAGGGAAGGCAGCGCTCAACCTAACCAGCCGAGCACCACAACACAACTACCCTGAGCAAAGCCTACACAAATCCATGCCAAAACGGCGATCAAGCGAGGCACAACAACCCCGGGCGTGATCTAGTTTGAAATACTAAGGACAGTGACCTAACGTTATGCGACCTAAAGAGGCACAATATTTTTATAAGGGTTTTAGAAGCATAGTTATTATACTGTGCGTATTACTCAGGATGTGGTTTGTAGAATGAACAGTATTAGAACAAACGTTTCCTTTCAAGGAAGCAGAATACATGGATAACATAATCGTTGGAGCCCGTAAAACTGTCAGCAATCTGTATAGAGAAACAAAAATATTTCAACAAAGTAAATATTGATACTTACTACTGCGTTTGGATAGCAGTACTGAGTTTTGAACTTGTGACCATGCCCCTTGTGACCACGACCATGTCCCTTATACGAACGTCCGTGTCCATAGCCGTAGCCCTTCGACATCCTTGGCTGTGCTAGTGCAATGAAACTCACCAACACAATCTTAAATTATAGAATGAGTTTAGATATTGTAAATTCTTATAATAGTCGTTTAATTATAAGCACATTCCATAGACGAATTTTAAATTTTACCAGTAAAACTGTATGACGAAATCTGACGGGGGGGGGGGGGAGAACACTCAACCAGTCGATCACAATAAGCAGAAACACTACAACCGAACTACACGAAGTAATGCCAAAGAAATGATAAAATGTCCAAGTTCTCGCCGTAAAAATGCAGGATGACTCATTTCTGATGACTTCTACCGCCAAAAATGTTTAACCTGTTTTAGCCATGAAATTAAACCTTTCTATGGACCCAAAACATTTATTTTTGTGAAAGTTAGTCGTGTTGTTAAACTAAGGCAAATGTGGTTTCAATAAAAATTTATCTATGACTTTAAGATACTAGTTTTGAAAGTTTATGGGGGTTCAACATGGTCGCTACCTGACTATACTCAATTTGCAAACAATCTTCATTCAATTTAAAGTCAATGCGCGCCCTATTATATCCCATGAATTTGTTGATCAATAGAAAGTTGTCTCGTATTTAAAATGAAATTATCATATACTAGTAATGTGTGGTCTGGAAAGGCCGTAAAACCGTCCCGGAAATATCATTTCGCCCTCCCAGACTGTTCCATAAATATACAAATTAGCAGGAAGCCACGTAAACCAATTCATTACTAGGTCGACCCACGAATTCTGGACTTTATGCTCCAGTTACCGCTTAATTTAGGTTGAAACATATGCAGCATACACAATCATTTCAACGATATTGAGCGTTCACTCAGGCCCGGTGATTATAAACATTTCTCAATCTCATACTCCAACTCCGTACTCCATGCTCCAACTTGAAAAACAGCTTTTTTAAGAATTCTGCATCAAAACCAATACTAACTTGTTGCAAATGATCTAATTAAGAAAATGAGCCCCCATTTCATATGTTTCCATTCAGTAATAAAGAAGTTACAGCAGTTTTTGTAACTAAGAAATAGTCCAATTGGAGTACGGAGCATGAGTTGGAGCATGGAGTATGTACTCGAATGTTTATAATCACCGGGCCTGGTTATATATATGATATATGGACAAAATCAATTTGACGCTAAACGAAACTTTGTGTTATATACCATATATTTGTCCACCCGTTTAATAAAACCCGTTTGAAATGAGCACTCATGTACGATCCTCAATTATAATGCTGTGTGTTAGATCTTATCATAGACATTCATGTATAATGATGTACAATAACAATGCTAACAAATAAAGTTTAAGCGGTTCTTAATAAAATAGCTAGAAAATAACAAATAAAGACAGACAATAACTCACCGCCGCCACGAGGAATGGATGTTCCATGTTAAAAGACACGTGTTGAAAAGTCAAATACGTTGTACTTAACTAACAACACCTTTCACGGTGTGGGTTTTATACATTTCAACAAGGAAACATATCACCATTTTAGAAGTTTACCGCACATTTGAACGAGGCCCTGGATTCAAGAGTTATATGTTCATAAAATGTATTTAATTTAAATGAACATTTTGCTTGTCATATGGTGACAGAGTGGTCGAGAGGAGAGCCCGCTTGACAACTGATCGAGAGGTCCTGTTTCGATTTTCGACCGGAGCACTTGGTCACTTCTGAAAGGCTTTTCAGCGTTTCTCATCCATCTACAGATGAACTGGTTTGCAACCTAGAGGTTGTCTCGTGTGTATCGGTGCAATGCACTGGGAATGTTAAAGAACCATGATGTCTCTTCGGAACGAACTAGAGAAGCGCCTGAGTATCACTACACTGTCTCTTCTATTTGCTGTTTCATCAGCAAAGACACAGAAACCAATTGGCAATATTTTCTTTCACTTTTATGGGTTATCTTGGACCGAAAGGTTACATAATTAGACATAAACAAACTGGCAAAGGATGGCGGATGAAGTGTTGAGATGGCGTATTGGGCCGGTATTCACAAAGCATCTTAAGTGAAAACTTAAATATTTTGACTTAAGTTAAAAAAATGATGTGGCCCTATTTTGCAAGAAACTAAGAATAATTAATTTTTTCTTGGTGATTTTTGTAGCGCTTAACATAATGCTTCATAGCAATGTAAAACTTTGATAATCTTGATTTTCTTGTTAAGCTGATACACTTAAGGAAAAAGTAAGATTTTGGGAAAATTCTAAGTTTTCACTTAAGTTTCTTTGTGAATACTACCCCAGAGCCGCATCAAACAAACACAGCAGAGGTTAGAATCAATATTCTACTACTAAGCAAACAACAAATTGACACATCACATGTACAAAGACACATCATAATAAATGTTGTGTTTAATTTCGACCATGATCGCACCTCAATAGATAATTATATCATAGTTCCGTTTCCGTGTTTTGATGTTTATTCACAATTAACCACAACCGTTCAGATAGCGAGAGTTTTAACTGCTCATGTGAGAAAATCAGAAATAAATAGAAAAGCATAGGCAATTTTCCTGACGACAGTTATTCTTATGAATTAAAGATATAACAATCGGAAGAAATAAACGCTAGCACAATCAATGTGAAATTATGAATTTACCGGAAATAGCCAATCATTAATCAGTAAGTTTAAAACCTTCATTATGAATAATTTCACATCATACCAATACTTTTTAACAATATTATTATGATCATGTTACGTTCTGCTTTGATAACTTGCTACATTGTTATAAGATAGCCATGGGAATTTTATTATAAAAAACGCACTGGAATATACGTAACTGATACCTTGCCCTGTTCAACAAAAATCTTTTCTTGTAGGATGTGTGTACAGACCACCCTCAGCCTTAAAATCTTGGTACTTGGAATATGAACAAATTCTTGATAAAATTACCTGTGAAAACAAGGAAACAATAGTAAGGGGAGACTTAAATATAAATTTGCTTGTCAAATCTGTCATTGTAGACAAGTGGGTGGCTTTAAACGATTTATTCAATTTGCCTCAAACTGTCCAATGTCCCACTCGAACTACATATTTTATCTACTTTAATTGATCATGCTTATACCAATGTTCCAAGTTACATCAACAATGTAAATGTTCCAACAATATTATTAAGTGACCACTATCCAGTGTGTTTCTCTAAAAAAACTCCCACTTCATCTGATGGTCCAATGCACAAATAAATAACTTACCTGGATGTTAAAAAGTTCATGAACAAATAATAAATAATAATAATAATTAAAATGTAGCTGTGCTTTATTGCGTAATAAGATATATGCACTAATTTGAATTCCCAGCCAAGCAGGTACCTACATTTCATCACACAACATAGCACAGCTTTATATATATTATTCAAAAGCATATATCGCTAATGCTCTGCAATAAAAATAAACCACGATGTGTTGGTGCCAGCACATCGGTCCATGGAGTACCTGCAAGGTTGACATACCAACTTGTTTATTTGCTAAGACTGCGGGTAAAAATATGTTGGCAAAAACAGTGAGTATTAATGAGATGTTTATGTTTAAAGCTAAAACCTAGAATTATCACTTCCCATTCACTTTTTTTAAATATGTTTTAACAAAGGGTCACATAATTTGCCGAATATGACTATACTGCTGTCCATGCATTTAGACTGACACGAACTGATTCTTGTATGACACCAGCTGATTCTTGTATGACACCAGCTGACTCTTGTATGACACCAGTTGACTCATGTATGACATCAACTGACTCCTGTATGACATCAACTGACTCTTCGTGTATTGCATTAACTGACTCTTGTATGACACCAGCTGACTCTTGTATGACACCAGTTGATTTTTGTACGATACCAGCTGATTTTTGTATGAAACCAGGTGTCTCTTTCAGACACCAGCTGACTCTTGTATGACGCGAGCTGATTCTGTATGACACCAGATGTCTCTTGCAGACACCAGCTAACTCTTGTATGACACCAGCTGATTTTGTATGACACCAGGTTTCTCTTGCAGACACAAGCTGACTCTAGTATGACATTAACTGACTTTTGTATGACTTCCACTGACTCTTGTAAGGCATCAACTGACTCTTCTTGTATGGCATTAAGTGACTCTTGTATGACCCCAACTGATTCTTGTATGACATCAACTGAATCTTGTATGGCATCAACTGACTCTTCTTGTGTTACAACAGCTGATTCTTGAATGACATCAACTGACTCTTGTATGACATCAACTGACTCTTGTATGACATCACCTGACTCCTGTATGACATCAACTGACTCTTGTTTGACATCACCTGACTCCTGTATGACATCAAATGACTTTAGTTTAATATCAACTGACTCTTGTATGATATCAATTGACTCTCTTAGGACATCAACCGTCTCGTGTATGACATCAACTGACTCTTGTAAGGCTTCAACTGACTCCTGTCTGTATGACATCAACTGACTCGTGTATGGCATCAACTGACTCTTGTTTGACATCAACTGACGCTTGACTGACTCCCTATTGACAGTATTTGACCCTGATGACTCAGATATGCACTGACTGACTGACTGGCATCCTGCTAGTAGTCAACACCAATTGACTATCTGACACACACAAAGCCTTCTTTATTTCATTTAAGCTGAAATCTCATGTCATGTTTAATTTCGTTATTATCATAGAGGATCTATCTGGAGTTGACAATTGTTAAACTATTATGTGTGAAGTAAGTTCTAGAAATGATATTAAGTGCGCCTCTGGCATTTTAAGAAGATTTCCTCAACAAATTGAATATAATTGTGTAATTGTCTCCAATGACAATGGTCAAGTGTTAGATTCTTTTTATCATTTGTCATATGTAATAAGAAGGTATGCTTAAGTTCTCTGTTGAACAAACAGACTCTTTTTTATAAAGTTCTATATTTATCTAATGAATAATGTGATATACCATGTGATAACAAATGACAGATCATGTTCTCCAACACATGTGATAACAAATCACTGAAAAACGGGTCAAATTTGTTATTTCTGACTCTGTACCATGGTAATGTGATCAAAAGAATCTGTAATTTGTTGTCTTTGAGATGAACATTACTTAAACTTGTCACGAAAACAAATTATTAAGCTCGCCAAAAGCCTCAATAAATAACTTGTGTCTTCTAGACTCAAATTAAGAAATGTTGATCTCCAAAGACAAATCCTGACAGATCCTATATATGTACCCTTTGGTTCTTAATCACCCTCTGCTAGATGCTAGTTGGCTTAGTAACATATTAGCAAGGTGAGTGGTGTTGTGCATGTACATAAGAACCATTAGCCAGGCACTGTTAGCACAATACATCCTGGGGGTTCCAACTGGTATAGCTAGTAAACTGTTAAGGCTAAATTGAAGATAATGAAAACATCTATTCTAAACAAAGTGTATAGAAGTGATGTTACAAAGTTGACAAGCTTTGATAATCAGAGTATTTTACTTTTTTAATTCATTACACTATTACAATATATTATACATTATGCATATGCCTTACCTAGAACCAGCTTTGTATTCAGTATGCCTATGTGACAAGCAGCCAACAGGCATATAAGGAAAATGGACAATGAAGGCAGCACTCAACCAGCCAAACTACAAGGAGATATGCCCACACACAACCCAAATACATTATGAAAAGCCCAAGCCCCCTCTGCAAAAATGCAGGATGACCCAATCCAACAAAGAAGTAACCAAAAAAACGTAAAACCAACACTCCAGGCTCCATGGGGAGATTTTTTAATTACTGTGGGTGTGGCTGCCAAGATCTACCTGCACCACGCTGACGAGGGTTGACCCATGACCTCTTGATCCAATCTGTACCTGGTACCACCAAGTTCTCTTTACCCAAAATCCCACCTGTACCTGACCCTACCAAGTTCTCTATACCCAATATATCACCTGTACCTGACCCTAGTAAGTTCTCTATACCCAAAATCCCACCTGTACCTGACCCTACCAAGTTCTCTATACCCAATATCCCGCCTGTACCTGACCCTACAAAGTTCTTTATATCCACTTTCCCACCTGTACCTGACCCTACAAAATTCTTTATACTCACTAACCCACCTGATCCTGACCCTACAAAATTCTTTATACTCACTATCCCACCTGTACCTGACCCTACAAAGTTCTTTATACTCACTATCCCACCTGTACCTGACCCTACAAAATTCTTTATACTCACTATCCCACCTGTACCTGACCCTACAAAATTTTTTATACTCACTATCCCACCTGTACCTGACCCTACAAAGATCTTTACACTCACTATCCCACCTGTACCTGACCCTACAAAGTTCTTTATATCCACTATCCCACCTGTACCTGGTACCACCAAGTTCTTTATACTCACTTCCCCACCTGTACCCGACCCTAGGAAGTTCTTTATACCTATTATCTCGCCTGTACCTGACCCTACCAAGTTCTTTATACCCAATATCCCACCTGTACCTACATGTAGTACCAAATAGTTCTTTATACCCACTATCCCACCTGTACCTGACCCTACCAAGTTCTTTATACCCAAAGTCCCACCTGTACCTGACCCTACAAAGTTCTTTATACCCACTATCCCACCTGTACCTGGCACCACCAAGTTCTTTATAATCACTACCCCACCTGTACCCGACCCTAGGAGGTTATTTATACCCACTATCTCGCCTGTACCTGACCCTACCAAGTTCTTTATACCCAATATCCCACCTGTATCTGGTACCACCAAGTTCTTTATACCCAATATCCCACCTGTATCTGGTACCACCAAGTTCTTTATACCATATCCCACCTGTATCTGGTACCACCAAGTTCTTTATACTCACTATCCCACCTGTACCTGGTACCATCAAGTTCTTTATACCCAATATCCCACCTCTATCTGGTTCCACCAAGTTCTTTATACCCACTATCCCACCTGTACATGGTACCTCCAAGTTCTTTATACCCATTATCCCACCTGTATCTGGTACAACCAAGTTCTTTATACCCAATATCCCACCTGTTCCTGGTACAACCAAGTTCTCTATACCCAATATCCCACCTGTATTAGGTACCACCAAGTTCTCTATACCCAATATCCCACCTGTAAATGGTACCACCAAGTTTTTTTTACCCAATATCCCACCTGTGCCTGGTACCACCAAGTTTTTATACCCAATATCCCACCTGTACCTGGAACACCACGTTCTTTATTTCCAATATCCCACCTTGTACCACAGGTGTTCGACCCGACTTTTTTTTCACCCTCTACTATAATGGCTATTATAGTAGAGGGTGAAAAAAAAGTCGGGTCGAACACCTGTGCCTGGTACCACCAAGTTCTTTATACACAAAATCCCACCTGTAACTGGTACCCCCAAGTTCTCTATACCCAATTTCCCACCTGAAACTGGTACCACCAAGTTCTCTATACCCAATATCCCACCTGTAACTGGTACCCCCAAGTTCTCTATACCCAATATCCCACCTGTAACTGGTACCACCAAGTTCTTTATACCCTAAATCCCACCTGTAACTGGTACCACCAAGTTCTCTATACCCAATATCCCACCTGTAACTGGTACCACCAAGTTCTTTATACCCTATATCCCACCTGTAACTGGTACCACCAAGTTCTTTATACCCTATATCCCACCTGTGCCTGGTACCCCTAAGTTCTTTATACCCAAAATCCCACCTGTATCTGGTACCCCCAAGTTCTTTATACCCAATATCCCACCTGGTACCACCAAGTTCTTTATACCCAATATCCCACCTGGTACCACCAAGTTCTTTATACCCAATATCCCACCTGTAACTGGTACCCCCAAGTTCTCTATACCCAATATCCCTACTGGTACCCCCAAGTTCTCTATACCCAATATCCCACCTGTAACTGGTACTTCCAAGTTCTCTATACCCAATATCCCACCTGTAACTGGTACCACCAAGTTCTTTATACTCACTATCCCACCTGTAACTGGTACCCCCAAGTTCTCTATACCCTATATCCCACCTGTAACTGGTACCACCAAGTTCTTTATACCCAATATCCCACCTGTAACTGGTACCACAAAGTTCTTTATACCCTATATCCCACCTGTGCCTGGTACAACCAAGTTCTTTATACCCAATATCCCACCTGTAACTGGTACCACCAAGTTCTTTGTACCCTATATCCCACCTGTGCCTGGTACCACCAAGTTCTTTATACCCTATATCCCACCTGTAACTGGTACCCCCAAGTTCTCTATACCCTATATCCCACCTGTAACTGGTACCCCCAAGTTCTTTATACCCTATATCCCACCTGTAACTGGTACCCCCAAGTTCTTAATAACCTATATCCCACCTGTACCTGGTACCACCAAGTTTTTTATACCCAATATCCCACCTGTTTCTGGTACCACCAAGTTCTTTATACCCAATATCCCACCTGTACCCTGTACCACCAAGTTATTTATACCCAATATCCCACCTGTTCCTGGTACCTCTAAATTATTTATACCCAATATCCCACCTGTTTCTGGTACCACCAAGTTCTTTATACCCAATATCCCACCTGTACCCTGTACCACCAAGTTCTTTATACCCAATATCCCACCTGTACCCTGTACCACCAAGTTCTTTATACCCAATATCCCACCTGTTTCTGGTACCCCTAACTTATTTATACCCAATATCCCACCTGTTTCTGGTACCCCTAAATTATTAATACCCAATATCACACCTGTACCTAGTATTCCCAAGTTCTCGATCTATACCCTATATCCCACCTGTGCCTGGTACCTCCAAATTCTCTATACTCTATACCCCAACTGTACTTGACCCTAGCAAGTTCTCTATACCCAATATCCCACCTGTACCCTGTACCACCAAATTCTTTATACCAAGATCCCACCTGTACCCTGTAACACCAAATTCTTTATACCCAATATCACACCTGTACCCTGTACCACCAAATTCTTTATACCAAGATCCCACCTGTACCCTGTACCACCAAATTCTTTATACCAAGATCCCACCTGTACCCTGTACCACCAAATTCTTTATACCCAAGATCCCACCTGTACCCTGTACCACCAAATTCTTTATACCCAATATCCTACCTGTACCCTGTACCACCAAATGCTTTATACCCAATATCCCACCTGTTCTTGCGACCCGAAAATTCTCTATACCCTATATTCCACCTGTACCTGGTACCCCCAAGTTCTCTGTACCCAATATCCCACCTGTATCTGGTACCCTAAGTTCTCTATACCCAATATCCCACCTGAATCTGGTACCCCCAAGTTCTCTATACCCAATATCCCACCTGTACCTGGTACCCCCATGTTCTCTATACCCAATATCCCACCTGAACCTGACCCTAGTAAGTTCTCTTTACCCTTTATCCCACCTGTACCTGACCCTAGCAAGTTCTTTATACCCAATATCTCACCTGTACCTGGCCCTAGGAAGTTCTCTATACCTATTATCCCACCTGTACCTGACCCTAGCAAGTTCTCTATACCCATTATCCCACCTGTACCTGACCCTAGCTAGTTCTTTATACCCAATATCCATCTGTATCTGGTACCACCATGTACTCTATACCCTTTAGCCTTCTTCTTCCTGCAGGACATTGCATGTGAAGTTTAATCATGATTTCCGAATGCTTTTTAATGTATCCAGTATGTAGCTATTCTGGTTGTAGTTTTTATTTCAAAACGTTATGAGATCATTCAAACAAGCTGGTAACTTTATAAGCGCTCGTAACATATAGGGTAGAGGGTATAAAGAAGATGCGCATACTGTAAATAAGTTAGTTTTAACGCCCATTTTACGACATCTCCAGATAAAGTTCTTTATACCCTTTAGCTGAAGGTGTTTATTGCCAATAGCATCAACGTTCTAGGAGTCGGACATGTTGATTTTTTTACTAGATGCGATTTTGAATCTCAAAATGCATTTACAGGCAGTAGATTCTATAAATGCTTCGATAAATTGTAGGTTTGTGTTTATTGCTTATATTTGAATTGTTCAAAACTCGTTCAGATTTTCAGATTCGCCTTTTAAATACGGAACAGTAGATTTCATTCTGAGACATTGGCATGTCAGAACAGAAGAAGCTTTCTTCCAACACGTCCAATAAATCGAAGTTTATAAGAAGGATCTATTCTCTTTCTAAAGGTCCTTCTAGGAAAGCACCTACATAAATAGTAATAATAATGACGACTTTATTTATAGTGGATAACATATTTGGTTCTAGACCAATTTTCAATATGGTCCACATTAACATAATATATATACAGCAATGTACAATGAACAAGAACATTATGTATGCACAAAACAATATTTACATCAATGCATAATTAAATTTACATGTTATAGATTTCATATAGCTACCTAAATCAGATGTTTAGGTGTATACTACTTGAATTTACAAGTAACTGTTTTCATATCCTAAATCAGATGTTTAGGTGAATAAAACTTAAATTTAATAGCAATAGTTTTCATATCCTAAATCAGTTGTTTAGGTGTATAAGAATTGAATTTACTAGCAATAGTTTTCATATCCTAAATCAGATGTTTAGGTGAATAATAATTGAATTTACTAGCAATAGTTTTCATATCCTAAATCAGTTGTTTAGGCGTATAATCATTGAATTTTCTAGCAATAGTTTTCATATCCTAAATCAGTTGTTTAGGTGTACGAGTATAATAATTGAATTTACTAGCAATAGTTTTCATATCCTAAATCAGTTGTTTAGATGTATAATAATTGAATTTACTAGCAATAGTTTTCATATCCTAAATCAGTTGTTAAGGTGTATATCAGGTGTTTTGTAAAGTATTCCACAACAATACACTCATTAAATGTTATAAGTACACCAACACAGTATGTACAGAGCGTTATGTGCAAATAGTCGGTCGATCGACATGTCGAATGGTTTTCCAACAGTAACTCAAAAACGGATGGACATAGAATTCTAAAATTTTATGTGGATATTATTCATCCTCCACATACGGACCGACTCAACTTCTAGGTCATTTGGATCAAAGGTCAAACTCACCATGACCTTTGAACACAAAACAATCACTGGTCCACACCATAAGAAATATAGGATCTTAGCTCATAAAACTTTAGAGAGAGGTTGCTAATCATCAGATGTAGGCTCCTACCAATTTTGAGGTCGATAGGTCGAAGGTCAATTTCGTGGTGACCTTAGCTACACCAGGCTATTTACTGCCATGAGTCGTGTATGTTTCACTAACCTCTCTTGTACGGTCTTTTATCGTAATTCTTTCGGTTTCGTGTTTTCCTGGTGTGGGTATTAATGGACAATGTGTATGTAACATTTTGAGACTTCGTGCGAAAAAAATTTGCTTCGCACGTGCATTGTGTATAATTTAAAAATTCACTGTTCACTGCTCGCAGCGATCAAATTACAATCATCAAATTATCGGATATTGCTGCTATACTACTCGCATGAAGACATGCAAAAAATGAACATGATATCATGTATTATAAAAAAAGTTATACGCATTTCATGTTGGTGTGCTTATAACATTTAACAAGTGTATTATCATGACAAATAGTTATAAATTTATTATATATATATAAAAGTTATAATTATGAAAGTCCAGTGAATATCCATCTTAAATAATATGTCAGTTAAATAGAGAAATTTAGTGTTCATGTACTTTGATTTAATTGGTAGATTAGTCCAATCTATAACACTTGATGATTATGGATTTTGAGAATTTCACTCTCTGCTTTGGAACGTAAAATAATTGAGAATAAGTCTGTACTTGAATAGTCTTGATTCAGTAGCACGGTCTTGATCGTAATGCAGGCATCCATTGGTTTTCTGACCAGTACCTCTTGGGTGCTGGCCAGTACCTGTGGGGCACTGGGTAGTACGGATTTGGTGCCCTGTACCGCTGATTTGGGTCTGAGTATTGAGTATATGGAATCTGCAAGCCTTGTTGTGCATATTGTCTCATCCAGAGGTTCCGTTTGAGGCTCACAGATCGATATGATTGCTTATGATTCCTTCGTTTTGCGGCACAAGTATGTTGAGGCTGAGTTAGTGTTTTAGAGGTAGGCACGTTTTTGTTTAATCGACGTATATTTCTTTTATCTGTGTTTGCTGTTGTTGTTTTTGCTGCTGCTGCTGCTGCTGCTGCTGAAGCTACTACTACTGTTGTTGTTGCTTCTGTCGTTGTTGCTGATGATTCTGATGATGCCGGTGTTGTTCTTATTGCAGTTGTTATTGCTTGAATTGTATTATTTCCAGCGTCTGTATCAGCATTTGATGGCAAATGATCTGCGTACATCCTCCTGGAGATTCACTTTGTCCATTTCTTTGGCAAGTATGCTTTTTCTTAGCGTTTTATTTTCCGGTAGTACTGCTTGGTTTGCTTGTTTAACTTGATCCATGTCTTCTTGTAGGATGTGTATTAGTTGTATTAGATCGCTATCAATGTCTGATTATAGTTCTTTTCCAGTCTTGATGCACTCAGTGCATGTGTCGATGTTATCTAGGTTGCACTGTGTACTAGCATCACATGTTTCATTTACTTCTCTGGATGGTGTGTGTTTAGTGTTGAGGATGGTCTTTATTGGAAATGCCAGGAAGTTTGATGGCGTTGTACTTATGTTCAGTTTATTTCGGATAGACTTGAGGCTGAAGAACCTTTTTGATTTTCGTTTTGGCTCCGGTGTTATGCAGTATTGAGTGTCAACTTTAGTGGTAGTACAGATTCCTTGTCCATGTCTTCACATGTGTCCAATCTGTTAATAATTTCTTTTGTATTAATTTTCGCCACTGTCGACTTTTAGGTGATATTGTCAATATAAGTACATTAACTAGTTTTCATCTGTCAAGAGTTGATGCCTTTAGGGGATATGTATCCAATTGACAAGTTTAATGATACTTATGTTTTCAAATACTTGCTCACATAACCATATAAATGTACACTGCTATTTTACTGCTGTCAATGGTCGAGATGTAGCCCTTAGGGTATAATCCAAATATTTCGAAACGTGTATTTTTTCCTGATGAATGCTCCTATGTTCGAATATATTGAAGACTTTGAAGTTTAATAATTCCAAAATCACTGATTTAATTATTAATCCTTGGTCACAGCAAATATCTAAAAAAAATCCAAATTTCACTATGTAAGTTTTATCTGTTAATTCCTTTTATTTCCATAGAAACTTGTATTTTTCTTTTACTGTACAAATACAAAATGTAGAAAAAAAAACATTTTTTTTTATTTTCAACGATACAGTTACCTGTGAATGAGGTTCGAATAAATGCCAAAAAAGGCTTCAAATGCAAAGCCATTGATATCAGATTCAGCAAAAGACTTCACTTTTGACAGCTGTCAAGTAGCAGACATAATCAAGGAGGTAAATATGTTATAAAACAAACAATACAGGGAGGTAATTTATTTTTTCATTGAAGAAAGTAGTTCCGTCAGAAACAATGAATTTTCAAAAATGTTATTTTCACTGATATTGTTATTTTCACTGAAAATCACCATAATCCGTTGAAAGCATTTAATAATTTCAAATCCGCACGGTAAAATCTTTAAAACATTTGTTATGACTTTACACATACATTGAAGTAAATTTTGAGAGAAAAATCAATTGTTCCAATATCTTAGTTGGTATCTTATTGGCATTCACCAATAAGGTACTTATTCGCCATAGGCAGACATTTTGCCTTGATATTAAGGGGGTAGGACGACATTTTCAATTTTTGTCTACTTCATAATTAGTCAAAACATCATTTTTACTCTTTAAATTGACCAAATATTTAAACACACTCTTGTACTTATCGTGTCATCTGTCATCACTAGTCTTATTTTACTTATCATGCTGATAAAACAACTGTTTGTTTTTGCAGTGGTCGTTTTAACGCTGGGTGTAGGGGAATCAAAATAATAATTATACTCTCAATTGAGTATTTAAGTATGTTTAAGAAAATCACATACAGATGTTTTGATGATTATACAATAGAATGAACATGTTTAAAATTTAACCCTCAACAATTTAAATATCATGGAAGCAAGATCCAGTATACACTTGTGAAGCAATTTTGTGGTGGTACTTGTACTGTTCGACCTTGCATTTCAAGCAGAATACTAATTGGGAATTTGTTCAACAACAACACGTATTTTTTTTTTAAAGCAGAATACTAGTAATTTTACAGAACTAAGTGAATTTTTCTCATATATCATTAATATACAGTATGGCCAGTATTAGAATATAGCCTTGGTCTGACATCATTTAGACAAAACATTAAGAGGAAATGTCAATGAACTTTTGGATAGCCCAACGAACATACCTTCCACTTTATACACTAGTATAATTATATTGATTTGATAAAGCACGTGTTTACAAGTCGTCGTTAACCATATTTTCGTTCTAAATCGCCGAAAGCATTTATTGACAGTTTTGGGAAGGTTTCTCTAATGACTTCCTATCAATTTCAATTTTGTTTTCAATATACAAATGTACATTCACATACATGTGTAAATACAGACTGGCGAATATATTCATACAATTGAAAACCTATGTTGTTTAAAATGATATACGAGAAACAATCAATTAGTTTTGTTACTAGTATTTGTATGCCTGAAATGTAATTTCGAACAGACCAACTACCACCACAATATCGCTCCAAAATTGTCCATCCATCTGTACACAGGAATCTTGCTTCCATGATATTTGAACAATTGGTATACTGTTACATACTGTATACATAACAAACTGTCAGGCCAAGGCTATATTCTAATACTGGCAAAACTGTATATTAATGATATATGAGAAATATTCACTTAGTTCTGTAAAATTACTAGTATTCTGCTTGAAATGCAAGGTCGAACAGTACAAGTACCACCACAAAAGTGGACAAAGTGTAAGTAAGGCAAATGACGTTATATTCTAATACCAGCAAAACTGTTAATGTTAGAGAATCTAATACACCATGATACATACAAGTAACAGGGTTCTGTGCTTGGTCCGAAGAACTACATTATGTACTCAAAACCAGTAGGTACAATCTTAGAAAACATCAATTGAAACATCGTTTCTTTGCCGATGACTCCCAATTGTATATGGCATTCAAACCAAAAGAATGTGTCTCGCGAGGTGAAACACTGCAACGAATTGAAGCTTGTATGAATGATATCTTGAACTGGGTAAAAGAAAATTTGCCGAAACTTAACGCCGAAAAAACAGAGGTAATCCTGTTTGTACCGAAAAGTAATGCCAGTTCAGTTGACAATCTCAAGGTAAAAGTTGGCGATGCTGTGATCAGACCAACGTCGATGGTGAGAAACCTCGGGGCCATGTTGGATTCGCATTTGGACATATACAAGCATGTGAACTCTGTCCCAAGGCCGTGTTTCATGCAGATCCGACACATTGATCAAATCAGACAATAATTGACTGTTGATGCAACAAGATCCCTGATCAATTCTTTAGTAACATCGAGACTGGATTACTGCAATTAATTACTATGTGGCACCCCGAAAATCATTTTAAATAAACTACAAATTATTCAAAATACAGTTGCCCGCCTCATCACACGGACACCACGTTACAATCACATCACTCCTGTACTGAAGGATCTTCGCTGGCTACCTGTACAGTACAGGGTACTCATGTTTTCAGCGCAAAACATGGGAAATCGCCTGGCTACATCAGCAGTATGTTAGTGGTATATACTCCACAAAGACAGCTAATGTATCAAAATGATTCTGTTCTTCAAGTTGTGCCAAGGACGAGGACTGTGGCTTATTGTGACCTATGTTTCACAGCTGCTGCACCGAAACTCTGGAATGCACTGCCAACAGCGCTCAGAGACAGTAAAACACTACCGTCCTTCAAGAAAGCGCTGAAAACGCACTATATTACTATAGCTTATTCATGTGTATGTTCAAACTTACTTAGCGCCCTACCATTTGGCCCAACGACCCACATGTTCCCATGACTATAAGCATACTCCACCTATCGGTAGATCCCTACTTAGTTTAGTAGGGCCCCGTCTACTGGGTTAAGTAGAGCCCCGCCTACTGGATTAAGTAGATCCCCGCCTACTGCGATGAATAGAACCCTACTACTAGGTTTAGTAGGGCCCCGTCTACTGGCTTAAGTAGAGGCCCATCTACCGGGTTAAGGAGAGCCCCGTTCAAAGTGTGATAAGGTCTTGAAGAAAGTATGTTATTACTTCGACCTTTGTAACTCATATGATGATTTATGATCCATCCCCCTTTTAAAGGAAGTATCACCATTCCTTTAAGAGTTAAGGACATGTGATAATGGTACTTGACGTTATCCTTGTCCTTGTTGAGGTTCACATCCATTATTACCCCTACAGATAATCAAATCGTTGTACACCACGATTTTGTTGTAGCAAAGTATTTCTTTACATCATGTCTCCTAAGTTTTGTCTTTCGTTTCGGCAATATGATACTGATGGGAGATTTAATAGCTTTGATAAAAATTGTTGTTACCAAATTACCCATGGTCGTTTTTACATGACTTTTTGTATATATGCGTTAGCTGTGCATTTTCATGTATATTTTTGTATTAATTGTATATTAAGCTCTTCAACTATGGAAGTAATGAATTATCAAAGTACTATTATTAGTATTTTACCCGTTTGCATAAATGAATGGTAGATATGTTTTATAGATGATTTAGAAATGTGTCCATACTTGTATATTTTATGTACATTATATATTGTTTTAACGATGTATTAGTCATGATTGTACAGCACGTTTGAACGTGTGTATACATATATATAAATATGGTATAATAATGATAAATAATAATTTATGAGTTCAATGCTGGGATAATGAGGATTGGGGTATAGCTTGGCTATTATGACCTGAACTTGACCTTTATGCAAGAATATATTACAAGGTTCTTGCTTCGAATATATCAATTTCCGCAAGCAAATCGTGCGATATCGGTATTTCAAATTTGTGTTTCTATTAGATCTCAAGCGTCTTCGTGATACTTCCCGATTATGAAAACATACAGTCGTTGTTGTATCGTAGACAAAATATCGACTGTGAAATTATGCTTATCAAAAGGTCAGACTCGTGTCAAATTAGCCAAGCTATAAGTCTGTAATACACTTATAAATACATGAACTGTTACTGTTGCAAGGAATATAATTTATGTTCTATATTTCATTGTGTTAATAATGTCCAAATGATACATTGCTGTATAGTTTATACTTATCTATTGAATGTCGAGTGTGAAACAAGTTTTTCCAACTTATATTAATCACCATTTTCATTTCGTCTTTGGTATGACACAACATGGGATCGAACCGCGGCCCTCCCACTCTCGAAGCGAACGCTCAACCACTAGGCTATCGAGGAGGCGGTATATAATTGTAACTCAGAATACTGCACTTAAAGTATGACAACAAAGCGGACAGTGAAAATAATATTCGATAGAAACAACTGATGTTAAAAATGGTGACACAGACAAAAGAGAAATTACTTATCTGAATTGCAAGTCACAAGGGTAAATTGTGATACGGAAAACGAACAAGAAAAATGTGTGTGAAAAGCTACAATCACACAAAATCCTCAATATGTGTTACAAATTATACTAGCTACAATTTATAGTTTCAATTTGTTTTAAATTACAAATTGCATAACTGTGCCATTGCAAATTGCATAACCATGTTTGCATTTTCGGATATGATTTATTCCCTGACCACCGGTGGCAGTGTCTATCATAGACTTAAAAAGATATACATAAAAAAACATAAAAACATTTTTCACTATTTACTATATACTCTAGGAGATTATACAGTAATAGTGAAATAGTATGATATATTTGTTAGTCTATTTTTAAGTCTATGACTGATACTGCCACATGTGTCCCAGACAGGTTGTCAACAAAAGGTGTCAACAGTTCTTAAATTAGGACGTGATCTGATACATGTTGATACGTTTCTGCAGAAGCATATCGTCGTCTCTGTGGAATGTTGCTATATCTACCATTTTGGGCCTGGGCCGAAGCCCCAAGGCCATAGTTATGATAACAATTTCTCAGCCTACAAGAATTGGCCGTCCAAAAACTCAAAACACCCAATTACCACTTTCATGCGCAATATAAAAGTAGTTCTTCGCGGATCTCACTAACCCGCCTTTAAAAATGCAGAACATCACTATTTAACATTACAGTTTCAAAAAAGTGTAAAAGAAATATTATTGAAGCAAAATTGCTAAGCATTTAATAGGACATAGTTTCTATTGTTTACATATTCATACGAGAATAAGTTCCTCACTCGACGGTCTTATGCCGAAAGATACGAGTGTCTACGGAGACAGTAAGAAGAAACTTTTTTTCTGAGACATTTTTTGAAGACATTATATTTGGTACTTATATAAACATATTTTAAATAGTGTTATTTCAGTTTGCGTTAACAAGACATTCCAGAAAAACAACTGAAAAAAAATTCACGATCATTCTCGGACACAGACGAAGTAACCGGATATGGTATTTCACTGCGCAGATCGACCGCGAAAAAATTGAGTCAAACGTACGCCACAATACATGGGCGGATCCAGGATTTCCGGTTAGGGGGGGGGGGGCTAAGAAATTTGCGATTTTGAGATCCATGCTTAACGCGGTTACGTTAATGTTAACCTTTAAGGGCTTTATATATAATTGACAACCTCTAAATGTAGTATAGGAGATGGGAGTATTTAGAAAGAAAAAATATTTATGGGGTGTATACGTTTTCGCAAAGAACGTGTGTTGACCCATTTTCATAGAATGAAGTTACTTTGCGAGCGAAAGCAAGCAAAAAAATTTCAGTAAAAAGTCATTAAAAAATGTCCACGTATGTTATCTGCACTGAATCATAGTTTTCCAAAAACTCGCTTTACAAAATTAATGATATTTAAAATCTAATTGCAGGGGAGGCATGCCCTGACGGGAAATTTTCAAAACCAGGGATCAATCTGATGAATAATTCTGGTGGTCTGAGATACTTTATTGGCTAGTAAATAGGGCATGCTTTCTTACAAAACCAGACTAATTTAAGCCTACAGAGTTTCATTCATTGCAGAGTGATACAGTATATAGGCGTACTTATAACAACATTTTTTGTGGGTTACGCCCGTTCTTTCATAGATTAAAGCTAATTTTGCGAGCTCAGCGAGAACGAAATTTTCACATTTTAATACTTTTCCACAAAGTATTAAAGGCAAATTGCATATAACTAGACTATTTCAGTCAAATAAAAATCGTTACTTTGGCGATTTTAGGGGGGGGGGGCGTACGCCCCCTCCCCCTTGGAGACACCTATGACAATATGAATCTGATCCTTGTGGTCACGCAGCTGCCATGGGGCCGCATTACATCCATTAAATTGGCATACTGGCATGTGGTCCCATGGCACTCTACTATACTTTAACTTAAATAGATATTGCTGTGGCCAAGAAACACAAACTCTGTTCACTGTTTGTGATACACTGCTTTCTATTAAAAAAACTACTGTATAATATGTATATATGTATGTACAGTACAAGACAGTAGAGAATATTCTTTAAACATTTTACTTAATTTTTTTATTTTTTGGGTACCGTAATGCCCCATACATAAGTCGCACTTCTTGAAACAAATTACCAAAATACCGCGATTGCCCATACATGAGTCGATACTCTGTATAAGTCGCACCCATCAAATTTTTTAAAATCTCTTTAATTTAACATACTTCAGTATCAAAAAAGTCGACTTCAGCCATAAGTTTCAAAATCTTTAAGAAATTGTTTGCCCAAACATTAGCAAGGTAATGCTACATGTTGTTCAATTGTCACATTCTATGTGACTGTGCATGTACATGGGCCATTCAAAAAATACGTACACAACATCGATTGTTTAACTATGTATCATCCGAATTTCATCAAAAATGGTAAAAATCAGGTTCTACCGGTTATGAATTCAGTGCGTATTTTGATCACAAACAATATATGTTATATTCGAACATATGGTAGTTATAGCAACGTAAAATTGAACACACGGGGCAACCCATCGATTTATCCCGTAGAAAATTGGTGTTGATTTCTTCACCCCGTTACTTATCTTTAACGGTTGCGAGTCCTTTATAGAATTAATGTGTGTATCGTTTGGGATTATGTAGTTCTGTGTTTCAAATTATGATGTCATAATTAGCAGGGTTACAGAGATATTGGTTTTCGTACAAAGTCACTCTTTAAAGTGGAAAGAAAACGTGACGTCGCGTTAAATCACGAGGGGAACGCGTAATCCTGAAATTATGTGTTGCGCTTGGTATAAACAGTTTTTTAAACTCACATACTTACTTGAATCGTGGCCGAAAATTGGATATTTCACCTAGAGGAAGTGCCAGAATAACATGTAAAAGATACAGTGCGGGGTTGTATATATTTCTTGATTTAATCAGCTTAAACATGTCCCATGGAGTCCAAATTTCGCTTTTCTGGACGTCAAGACTTTGATATGGGTGCGATTTGGGTGCGTGAGTATAAAACTCGAAAAAACAAATGAAATAATGAATGCTATTTGTTCTTTTTTTGTAAGTTTAACCCGTCGTTTTAAATTGGTCATTATACAGAATGGTTGGAGTTGTACAATGAGTATTATTGTGAGAATTTAGAAGATATTGTGAGGTTATCGAAACCTATGACGTCAATCACGACGTCTGGAATTGCCCCGTTGTCACTATAGGTGCAATGCATAAAACACGACCCTCACTTAACCGTTGGTCCGATTTCTATGAAACTTTTTGATTTTGGCGAATGAAGAGGGTGCAACAACATAATAAATAATTATTGATTTCTCTGAAAAAATATGCTAGCAAATTGATTTGTCTACGTATTTTTTCAATTGAATGCCCCTCGTATGTGGGTAGTGGGAGGCATAAATCTCTTGTTTACTAGTACTTAAACTAGATAGGCAAGTTTAGCATGACCAATAGATTAAACCTTCAACTTTGTACGGTCAACATAACTGTACACTGCAGCTGGCAGTAAAGAGCGTGGATCTGTTTACATATACTTCAGTTTAGTCACTAAACTTCTTCCCAAGCATACAAAGTTTAGCCCCAGGCCTTCAGCGCCTACAGCGCTTTGCTCACTATTTTGAGACAATCGAGTTTAAAGTTTCAATTTGTCATATTTCTGTAACCGTTTTACATAGGTGGACAAACTTATACATGGATAATCGGCATTGAGAATAGATTTAGAATATCGAGTTACTTATTTTTAAAACATTGTATATTTCTACTTATTTAGATTTTTGTGTTTGGAGATAGAGAAACTTTGTCACAATATTTCTTTTTTTCTTATATTAGGGATAAACGGCTCTATCTCCTGCTACTGGATATAGAGCAGTTATTTACTCAATGTTATGGAGATAGAGCATTTCTTTAGTTAAGTTATGGAGATAGAGCAGTTCTATATTTATAGCTAAGGAGATAGAGCACATAATTACTGATGCACTAAAAGTCACATGTGCAAATTACACAATTTGATTGGCTGTATATATTGTTTAGAGATAATGTGCTCCAACTCCTGGAGCTAAACAGTATAAGAATCAAGTTTCGATTTATTTAATGGAGATAGAGCAATTAATTACTGTATATCTTCGTTTGCATTGGGTGGATTTATTATAAGATACTATTTTATTGTCTCACGAATTCAGTGATATAAAAATATCATGTTTGTCATCAAGGGAGATAGAGCACTTCTGTACTCATGCGACGATATGTTCGTACAAGTTAACAATCAAACGATGACCAACATAATGTTTTCTTAATATATTCTTATTGTTCATGTCTTGGCTTCTAATAAGTTTCTTATATATAACACACTAACACTTTAGTTTCATACTAGCTAATAAAATCCTATTTTGGAGTAAAACGTTAACATATATCAACGAAAAGTGCGAAGTTTAGAAATCGGTACACACCAATATCATTGATCATAGTCTAAGCTCCCTTCATAGTCTGTATGTAACCCCCGTTGATTGTCATACTGCGACTATTATGTGGTTTGCCCTTCATGTACTTTGTTGTTTTACGTAAATAACATCAGTTATAGTTGATTCAAAGATCTCTGTCACAACAGCGTAAACAAACATTCACCCCGGTCGATTATTACAGGTTTATCAGGATTAAATTTTACCATCATAAATACACTTATATGATTACAACTCTAATGGTCCTATAGCATAGCGATTATACTTACTGCATTTAGCTATTAAGAGATGGAACATTTTGGCGGTTATGACAGACATCTTTGAATCGACAATAATGTATACAATATAATGCGTGATTGGTACAATGAAGTCAAAACACAGAAATGTACATTTTAAACAACATTTTGTTTTTGGAAGAGTTTGAAAAGAGGATTGATTTGTTACTTGCGCCAAGTTCCTTATTGCACCTTTATTCAAAGTATCAAACCAGACACGATACCAGAAATGAAGACAATACTTATTTCTTTAAATTGTTTAATTGTCAAGGATGTCTATGTGAGAATATGTGAGAACATCTGGGTACTGTTTTATCAAAGAATTTACAAAAATCGTGAACTTACGGTCAAGTTTAAATTCTTTATAACACTTTACCACTATAAAGTTTTGTATAAGTTTATGAACAGTCATAGATATGTTGTATGTATGTAATAGCATGCATGTAACACCAGACGAATGGAACATGTACATAATGTCTGCAAAGGTGTCGTTGATTTTGGTTGTGACGCATGATTGCACTTAACTGGCTTTATGTGTAGGTCTTCTGACTAACATACGCGTGTCTCTGGACGAATGGAACATGTATATAATGTCTGCCAAACAAGGATATATCATTTTGAAACTTGTCAAAGATGTTAGTAAGTTGTCGACATGACATGTTTGATTGACAGTTTGTGGTTTATACCAGTCATCAATCCACTGCTTAAACGTTAGTTAGATACATTAAGAAATAATTAATTGCGTGAAAATACGGAACTGATTGTAAAACTTGTCAAAATTGACAAGGGTGTGTTGTTTTGATCGGCAGTTTTTGGTTAACATTTACAACTACCAGTCACCAGTCTGCTAAATAAGAAACTGCTTTTAAAACTTGTCAAAGAAGTCTTTAAGCGTGAATGTTTGATTCGTAGATTGAATATTTTTATATATAGCACAGACCTTACGTTTGGCACATGCGTACATAACGTCTGTACAAAGCACTATCAATTATCATAATGTGCCAGAAGAAAGTGGACGCAAATATGTCTCTATAATGTCAAAAATATATTTAGATCACAAATAATAATTTATCGCTTCCAGAGATTTATTATTATGTGGTCAAAGGGGAACAACTCGTGACTATTTTTGCTCGTTACCGAATATGTTTTCATTCTTTTCTCGGTAATTAGTAGGGGCTGTTTATTAAAAACTTGAGGAGTTTTAGCAATAATGATTATCATTTAATGTTTAATATTTCTGAATCGATTTAAACGATCAAAGTTATAGGGAACGCCTCTTTAAGCCAAAACATGTGATATACGTTATGTTTTGATTAAACATATAATGTGATTTTATCTTTAACACACGTCATATAAAGAGAAACAGGAATACGAAATAGCTGTATATCCATGCTACAAACGTGATTGAAAATCGAGATTAAACCCCCGTTTGGACCATTGGTTTACTACACTGAGAAAGAATAACTCAAATGATTCACTCCTCCAAGGTGTAAAATGGTACCTGTGAGGGCAGTGTCTTTTCATTGGTGCCACAGATCGATGTTAGCTGCCACACCCACAGGAGAGAAATAGACACCCTGTGAGAAACGAACGTAGGTGTCCATAGGTAGCCCAATTTTAAAATATCAAAGGGTGCTTGGGCGGCTTAACCGATGTAAAGACCACAAGATAATCGGTAACAGCTTTATTACAACGGACCGGAGAGGGAGAGCAAAGGGCTCAAAAAAGAAAACCAATCGAACACACCGGCTACTATAATTTCTGTCTACAAAAGACAAATAATCAATTAAAGTACACTCTGTGTGGAGCGGTCATCAGTCATCACAATATCGTATATATCGCTGGCTTAGAATAAGAAAGTCGTAACTACAAAATCGATATATTGAGAAAGCAAGAAAGAACTGTCTGAAAGTTACTCTTTACTTATGGTAAAACAAGCTTTTATAACTTCATTTTTGTCAACATGACAAGTTCCATTTTTCCTGAAAAAAGGCTCATAAGAAGCGCTTTATGGTGCAGATTCCAAATATGTATGCGTCTTATAAGTTCGTAAGTAGTAGTTACGACCTTCTCATTCTAAGCCATCGATATAGTCTTATATTAATGTAGTTAAAAAGCTCGCTGTTTGAACTGTTGTGGTCAATAGGGAATACAGAATGAAAGCATAAACAAACAGAAGAGGAAATTAAATTGAATTTACACTGGTGAAATTAAGGCGCTGTCTCGGTCGGTTATTAGGCACGTTTATCAATGTACATCATGTTGATCATCTGTGTAAGACAGGTATTTAATATTTTCTGTATTAAGTAAATATTCTCATATTATCAGGATTGCGTATAACATGTATATACACGATTTCCAAAAAAAAACAGATCAAGAGGAATAAATTGTTGACAGTTTATGACAGAGCAACTTAATCAGTCTCGGTGTCAGATGAAATAAATACATAACATAAGTTTACATTGTTACATAATAATATAGATAACCCTTTCCGAAAATAAATACATTTTGACTTTGACGTAGGAGCCTCTGATTTGCACATATACCTCTTAACTAGTGAAAACGTCCTTTCTGCTTTTGGCGTGCAACTGTATGTACATATACCTCTTAACTAGTGAAAACGTCCTTTCTGCTTTTGGCGTGCCACTGTATGTACATATACCTCTTAACTAGTGAAAACGTCCTTTCTGCTTTTGGCTTGCCACTGTATGTACATATACCTCTTAACTAGTGAATACGTCATTTCTGCTTTTGGCGTGCCACTGTATGTACATATACCTCTTAACTAGTGAATACGTCCTTTCTGCTTTTGGCTTGCCACTGTATGTACATATACCTCTTAACTAGTGAAAACGTCCTTTCTGCTTTTGGCTTGCCACTGTATGTACATATACCTCTTAACTAGTGAATGCGTCCTTTCTGCTGTTGGCTTGCCACTGTATTTACATATACCTCTTAACTAGTGAATACGTCCTTTCTGCTTTTGGCGTGCCACTGTATGTACATATACCTCTTAACTAGTGAATACGTCATTTCTGCTTTTGGCGTGCCACTGTATGTACATATACCTCTTAACTAGCGAATACGTCGTTCCTGTTTAAGGTATGCCACTGTATGCACAAATATCTCTTAATTAGTGAATACGCCCCCCCCCTGTTTAAAGCATGCCAGTCTTGACTAGTGAATACGGCCCCCTGTTTAAGGCATGCCAGTCTTAATTAGTGAATACGTCCCCCCTGTTTAAGGCATGCCAGTCTTAACAAGTGAATACGTCCCCCTTGTTTAAGGCATGCCAGTCGAAACTAGTGAATACGTCCCGCCCTGTTTAATGCATGCCACTGTATGCACATATACCTCTTAACTAGTGAATACGTCGTTCCTACTTTTGGCTTGCCACTGTTTGCACATATACCTCTTAACTTGTGAATACGTCCTTTCTGATTTTTGCTTGCCACTGTATGCAAATACACATTTTAACTAGTGAATACGTCCTTCTTACTTTTGGCATGACACTGTATGCACGTACACCTCTTAACTAGTGAATACGTAAAACTGCTTTTGGCATGTCACTGTATGCATACATGTACCTCATAACTAGCGAATACGTAGTTTCTGCTTTCTGAATGCCACTATATAAATACATATACCTCTTAACGATGTCTGGGAGTAAAACCCTTTTTAAAAAGTGTTGAGAACTGCATTTTAAACATTTTTTCTATTGTATACCTATTAATACACTGCATGAGATTTTTAAAATACTTTTACCGTCAGTTAAGAGAGTAATTACTATTTTTATTTCCCTACACCCAGCGTAAAAACGTACTTCACAAAGAAACGGAGGCAGTTGCATGATAAATAAAATACCTCTCCAACAGATGACACAATAAATACAAAGTGTGTTTAAATATAATGTATCATGATACTTTGATCAATCAAAAGTGTAAAATTTTGTTCGGTTTAATAATGAAGTAGATAAAAATAAAAAATGTAACCCTACCCTCCTTTAAATTAACGCATTTTGCATATTCTAAATAAGTACCCTATTGATAAATGCAATTAAAATACGAACTAAACAATTGGCACCATTGATTTTTAAAAAAATAACTTCAATGTTTGGGTAATGTTTTAACTAACATTTGACCAGATTTACCCTGCTGTTTTGAAAATATACATTTCAGAAATCCATAGTAATCCGATATTTATCCATTTACCACATATTGTTTCCTATAAAGAAAATAAGGAAAAATATTTTTTCTTAAATTACACTTAAAAGTCATGTTATGAAGCCAAAACATTGTCTTATAAGTAAAAAATAAATAAAAAAAAGAATAAAAATAGTTTGGCTCTAGTGTGGTTTGAACCCTCAACATATAGAAAACAGTCAATTTGTCATAAAATTACTGAACTTGACAACTCTTCAAGAGGTAATTATTTATTACACCCGAATATCCTTAAGTAGTGAATACGTGATTCTGCTTTTGACATGTCACTGTATGCACATATACCACTTAACTAGTGAAAACGTCGCATCTGCTTTTTGCATGGTCATAGTCAGATGGGGCATGGTCATTGTCCAAAGGGGCATGGTCATAGTCCAAAGGAGCATGGTCATAGTCCAAAGGCACATGGTCAGAGTCCAAAGGGGCATGGTCATAGTCAAAAGGGGCATGGTCATAGTCCAAAGGGGCATGGTCATAGTGCAAAGGGGCATGGTCATAGTCAAAAGGGGCATGGTCATAGTCAAAAGGGGCATGGTCATAGTCAAAAGGGGCATGGTCATAGTCCAAAGGGGCATGGTCATAGTGCAAAGGGGCATGGTCATAGTCCAAAGGGGCATGGTTAGAGTCCAAAGGGCCATGGTCATAGTCCAAAGGGACATGGTCAGAGTCAAAAGGGGCATGGTCATAGTCCAAAGGGCCATGGGCATAGTCCAAAGGGGCATGGTCATAGTCCAAAGGGGCATGGTCATAGTCCAAAGGGGCATGGTCATAGTGCAAAGGGGCATGGTCATAGTTCAAAGGGACATGGTCATAGTCCAAAGGGGCATGGTCATAGTCCAAAGGGCCATGGTCATAGTCCAAAGGGACATGGTCAGAGTCCAAAGGGGCATGGTCATAGTCAAAAGGGGCATGGTTATAGTTCAAAGGGGTATGGTCATAGTTCAAAGGGGCATGGTCATAGTTCAAAGGGGCATGGTCATAGTCCAAAGGGGCATGGTCATAGTTCAAAGGGGCATGGTCATAGTTCAAAGGGGCATGGTCATAGTCAAAAGGGGCATGGTCATAGTCCAAAGGGGCATGGTCATAGTTCTAAGGGGCATGGACATAGTTCAAAGGGGCA
This sequence comes from Spisula subtruncata, assembly GCA_963678985.1. Lineage (NCBI taxonomy): Eukaryota > Metazoa > Mollusca > Bivalvia > Venerida > Mactridae > Spisula > Spisula subtruncata. Next base: position 31,511,486 of record OY787673.1, on the reverse strand, counting down.
TGGTCATAGTTCAAAGGGGCATGGTCATAGTTCAAAGGGGCATGGTCATTTCCAAATGGGGCTTGGTCATATTCCATAGGGATATGGCTACGGCTATCAACTCTGCTAGCCGAACGCAGAGATAAGAAATATAAATGCTTCTCCACAACTCTGCATGATTTTTTAAAGAAACTTTGATAGAAAAGAATACAGTACTGATACTTATAGTATTATTATCACAGGTGTGGAAGCATGTATGGAAATACAAAAGAAATAACTGACAAATATTCACGTAATTTTATTATTGTAAGGTCGATTGTGTATTCTTTAAACAAGCGCTCTAATATTTAAGATATCTTGTAAATACTAAAACTAGTGAATGCACAAGTATTACTTTAACTGTCTAAAATTACTAATATTCCTGACATCCCTAGATCAAACTATACCCCTGGTGTGAAGACAATACAAGGCATTGGTCAAAGATCGACTACCGGTTATTCGGTCGTTTAAGTGTTTAAGTATATTTTTGTATTGTAGCTAGGTGATCCTTGTGACACCGATAAACAATGCGCATGGAATAGGAGTGAATGTCCAGACAATACTGGTTGTCACTTGAATTGCACAGACAACCCATACAAGTGGTGTTACGGTTTGGACCACAGTGACGTAATTCCTTATAATAAGAACAGAACTACTATTTCTAAAATATTCATAGTAGTACAGTGCGCCGAACAAGAAATGCTGGAAAATTTATATAAAAAATATAGGGGGGGGGGGAGCAAGCATGAGCGATTCATAAGTGTTATTTTAGTATACATGCGTAATTGACGGTATTATTTAAGTATCCAATTCTGCAACAGTAGACCAATCTGGCCAATCTTTATAAACATCATATTATCCTGGGCGCACTATAGTATGTACAGTAGTTTGTCACACCCGTTCTCTGCTTTTCAGTGAAGCGTCTCTGTCTGTTATTAAATGTTAGAAGTATGTAAAAGCATGGTTAAACGAATGCGGCTGAAATGAACAATAGTTACAAATTGTTTTACAGTATATCCACATTATGTTGAGAGAGTTAATACAGATGTATGTACTTCCTACATTGTATGGCAACCTAATCTATCACAAAAAGGATTACATACGTCAACGCCAATCATATATATTCTAGTCAAGCACAGTTTGTTCATTGAGATTTCTTTATTGGAATAGAATTATATATTTTGTCATGCTAATTCATAATTATTATCCAATTTAAGGATTGTACAGACAATATGATGCACGAGTGTCATCCTGACATTACAGGAGAACTGGTATGTGTAGATACGTGTGTGTAGTCTGCGGTTGTGGTGGTTGGGCTTGATGTGTGATGTGGATGTTTTTGTTTCATTGTGTCTTGACTCAATAAATCAACTAAACTGCGACTTTGTCTCTACGTTTCCTAATAATATACTCACTCTAACTCGTACACCACGATGGTCACTTGAAATATATCAATCAGTATGCAATAAATTAACATGTCATCGGGCCCCAGACTACAAAATTAATTTATATAAAAAGTGTTAATAATCTTAAAGATCTTTCTGTCTGCAATATAAACATGATCATTTCATCATTTAAAATAAAGCATTTTGCTCTGGAAATAGGGCAGAGTTAATAACAAGTATGCACCAGTTCGAAGTGTTTCATAAATACGTAATACATGTAATAGATACAGTACTAGTTTTTTATCAAAATATGTAAATATATTCCAATAAAGGAGCCTCAATAATCGAACTGTGTTTGACTAGAATATGCAGGATAGGCGTTGACGTATGTAATCCTTCTTGTTATAGCTTAAGTCGCCATACAAAGTAAGGGGTACATCCAACTGTATTAACTCTCTCAACATAACGTAGATATTATACTGTAAAACAATGTGTAACAATTTTTCATTTCTGCCGCTTTCGTTTAACCATATATTAACATACTTCAAACAGATAATAAGAAATCAGAAAGAGACGCTTCATCGAAAAGCAGAGAACGGATGTTACAAAGTACATACTATAGTGCGCCAGGATAATGTGATGTTTACAAAGAATGACCGGATTGGTCTTCTGTTGCAGAATTGGTTACTTCAACACTCATATACTGTCAATTATATACACGTATACTAAAATAACACTGATGAATCGTGCAAGCTTACCTTTTCCTGCTATATTCCTTAGATCAAAATTTCCCGTATTTCTTGTTAACCAGGGTGCACTATACTAACATTAGGATTTTAGAAGCGTTAGTAGTGTTCTTATTATCAGGACTTACTTCATCCTGATCTAGATCGTAACACCACTTGTATCGGTTGTCTGTGCAAATCAAATGTCAACCAGCATAGTCTGGACATTCTCTCCTGTTCCATGCGCATTGTTTATCGGTGTCACAAGGATCACCTCGCTGCAATACAAATATATGTAAACATTTAAACTACCAAATTACCGGTAGTTGATCTTTGACAAATGCCTTGTTCTGTCTACACATCGGCGGTATAGTTTGATCTAGGCATGTCCTGTTTACTAGTCATTTCAGACCGTTAAAGTAGTACTTATGCATTCCCTAGTTTTTTCATACATTTTTAGTACGTATTTCTCAAGATATCTAAAATGTTAGGGCGATTGCTTAAAGGATACACAATCGACCTTAAAATAATAAAATTACATGAGTATTTATCATTTATTTCTTATTTATTTCAATACAAGGTGCAACCTCTGTAATGATAATACTATACCTATCAGTACAATATTCTATTCTATCAAAGTTTCTGTCAAAAATCATGCAGAAGCTAGGAAAAGCATATATATATATTACTTACCTCTGCGTTCGGATAGCAGAGTTGATAGCCGTAGCCATATCCCTTTGGAATATGACCATGCCTCATTTGACTATGACCATGCGCCTTATATGACTTTCCGTGTTCATAACCGTAGCCCTTCAACATCTTCGGCTGTCCTAGTACAATGAAACTCACAAGCACAATCTACAATTCATAATGTATTCAGACGTATTATATACACCTGGAAAAAGGTTAAGCACATCCGGCATTTTGCTTCGAATTTGACGTGACCACAACTGATTTTTTTAGAATTGAGCAGTGGTAAGAACGCCCTTCCGTACTAATCACGTGTATCTCCGATAGAGTTGCGGGCACGGAAACCTCGTGAACTTCGCCATTTCGACACTATATTTGAGGGTTGTAAAACTGCACTTTCAATTAACACAAATAAAAGTACAGGTACAAAAGTTGATTTTGTTCTTACATATTATCATTATTTTGACCTCTTGTCAACAAAATGGTTAGAAGAAGATTATTGGATGGCGATAGGTGGCAGATAATAGGCATGATTAATGCTGACATGTCATACAGTGCTGTTGGTCGTCAGCTTGGCTTTAATCACTCTGTCATTAGCAGACTAGCTCAGAAGTATCGACAGACGCATGACGTATGGGACCGTCCAAGATCTGGACGGCCATATGTAACAACGGCACGCGAGGACCGAAATCTTTTACGTATCGTTAGACGTTTTCCGTTTGCAACAAGCACCGTTCTAAAGCGCACAGGCATTTGTCGTCACTTACACTGCTCTGATCAGAAGGTTTAAAGTCGAGAAGGGTAATGATTTACTAATAAAACGTCCCTTGTTGACACATGTTCATCGCAGGAAACGTATAGATCTAGTATTGAACATCATTGATTATGTATTAAACAAGGCTTTCGCATTCAGTCCGTTTGGATGTAGTGTTTGTAATTTATGAATCCAAAATGTCTCTTTACACAATAGGTTAATTTGATTATTAATTACATCAATTGGCATGAAGGAGAAATCATTAATACTATGGTTAAGCAAACTAAAGTGACCGGCAACCAAACTGGATAATGCAGGGTTAAAAAAGTCGGATATTTCAAATTTATGGCTATTCATACGGCGTGATACTGGCTGTATCGTGTGTCCAACATACTGCATACTGCATACTACACTATTTGCACGTAATTAGATAAATAACATCTTTCGGTTAACAGTTTGTATCATAACGTAAAGAAAACGTTTCATCCGTTACAGCACTGCTAAATGACGACCCAGGGCATATTCGCAGACACTGACAACGTCGTCTATTACATTTGTCTGTGTTAAATATCTCAAAGTTGCACTGCTTGACATTGGAACTTACTATTCAGTACGTCTATACGCCACTGTGGGTTTATACTTGCCATGTACTATTTTCACGTTCTCATTTTTTTGTCATCTTAAAACTAGTAGCCAGTTTGTTCAATTGGTTTTCTTTTTTATCCTTAAACTCTCCATCTCCGGTCCGTTGAAAACAAGTCTCAAATTTTGTAGTGCTCTTTACAGCTGTTACAACTCAAGCATCCATTGACATTTTAATTTATCTTGGTCATTGGGCTACCTATGGAAACCTACGTTCGTGTCTCCGAGGGGAGTCTATTTCTCTCATGTGGGTGTTGCAGCCACCATCGATTTGCGGCTCCCATGAATAGGCATTGTCCTCACAGCTACCAATTTACACCTTGGTGGAGTGGAGCATGCGGATTATTTTTGTTCAGAGTAATTAACCAATGGTACATACGTGGTTTAACCTGGGACCTCTCGATCCCGAAGCGCGCGCCCTACCTATAGGTCATCGTTCCACAATATTCTAGTTTATAATTATTTTTAATTTATGTTTGCAGGAGCAGGCCTATACAGCTATTTCGTATATTGGAGTTTCTGCTTTGTTTAAATTGTGTGTTAAAGTTACAATCACAGTACATGTTTAACCAAACAACGAAGATTGTTATAGCTTAAGGGGTTTTACAATAATCAACAACCATATACCTTACATGATTCATGCATAGTGCAACGTTATTTTGACGATACTTCATGTTGATGTTTTCATTTACTAGTACACATGTATATTTGGTGTCTGATGAATATCATACAATTTGTTTGTGAATTGCCTGGGGGCCTTATCACAGGTTTCAGACTGTATTTGTCAATTAAGATACATGAATTTATACAATGTTAGTCCCAACAACATTAACTGATGCCTCAATATTTCAGTTGTAAGTGTGCTTCTAGTCAAATTTGCAATCCAGGTTTAGTCCACCGCACAAACCCCCTTTCATCATTTGTATCTAGCGGAGATGCAGGATGAGATACTTTTTAATTAGGTCACTGTGCTGTTTGGTCACTATGATATACGTGTTTAGCATAATATATATGTTCGCCTTCTTTTTGCCCATTATTATAAAACTAGGTCAAGTCCCAAAATGCCTCTTTAAGACGTATTAACTTATGTCACTGTCCTTAGTGTTTTAAACTAGGTCATGGGTAGTTGTGCCTCATTTAGTCGCCGTTTTGGCACGGGTTTGTGTGGTTGGTTCGCCGTGCAGTGGGGCCTTGGAGATCATTGTCGAGTATTGGCTGCATTTCTTTCGAAATGTGAGTCTTCATGCATTTTTTCGGCGGGGACTTGGATCTTTAATTGCTTCTTCGGCTAATGTGTGGGCATTGCTCAATGCAGTTGCTAAGAATATGTAATATTATTTCCCATCCCATTCCTATCTAGCCTATTACTTGAACTAGGTCACTGTCCTTGTGTTTCAAACTAGGTCACGCCCGGGGTTGTTTTGCCTCATTTGGTCGCCGTTTTGGCATGATATTCTGTGGGCATTGCTCAGGGTAGTTGTGTAGTGGTGTTTCTGATTTCTGTGCTCGGCTGCTTGGGTTGAGTGCTACCTTCCCTGTCGGATTTTCTCATACCTTTTTTAAAACGATTAAGGCCAAAAAAAATTGATCGTACGAGGAAGTATCCGAGATTAACAGGACTGTGTCGATTGCGGAAATGTTATTTGAAGTAAAGTGAACATTAATCTGCACAGAAGCGCCAGGGTAAGTGATGTCGTTTGACGACATTTGAAAAAAGTTATTACTTAACAAATTCTTCTCTTTTTAGATAAGCTTTCTTGATGCTGAAACACGTCCATTGTCTAGAAACCAATTGGTAATGACATAACAAACATGTCTTCATACCAAATGTGACGTTTTGCAGACGAATCTCGTATGTGAAGATTCGTATTGGATACATGACAAATAACATGTTTTCCTGGTGTTCAGGTTCTGTAGTTCACAGCGTCTACGACCGACTTGATCACCACTGAACTTAATGAAGACATTTGGCATCGTCATGTTGCTTTGCTAACTGTATGATGTATAGAAAGTCATAATGGTGCTTTTAAATACGTGTCAACTTCGTAATTGGTAAATATCCGAGTTCGTTACCAAATTTGAAAATTCTTCGATGTTGTTTTGAATCACTTGACACTATGACTAGTTTTGTTCTGTTAATGGCGTTGTAATAAAGAAAATGTCCCTGACGACAAAACTTTGCATATACTTGCACTAAGCAGCATTGAACGAACACAAACTTGCGTAAACATAGAGATAACGTATTACAAAGTATACTTATACACACAAATAAGTTGCATACTAATTTACGTCCATACATGAAAAATGTACAATGTTTCAGTACAAAATAAAGCCTCAGTCCGGTTGATGTTGAGGATACCTCTCATACATGTACACGAGTATGTTCTGTCAATTTTGAGACATATGAAACAAGTGTCATGTAGTTCGAAAATATATGTGCCAAAAATAATTTACCATAGTGACCAAACGGCATAGTGACCAAGTTAAAAAGTATCTCATCCAGTAACTCCACAGGATACAACTTATGATAACAAAGGGGTGGACATTAAGAGAGGGCAGAGGAAATTTATATCAAGTTTTAATTAATTATTAAACAATTTTTTGTTGACTATGTATTTATCGAATTGCACTCAAAACATAAACAAAAGGGCCATGATGGCCCAATATCGCTCACCTGATTATAAGTGAAGCTATGCAGGCTGGTTACGTTGTTGATTGCAGCTTTCCCTTTGCAATGTACTCATATCACTTAAAATCATTACTTTTAATTTATTTCTAATAATATAGGGAATTTTACGTTAGTCAGCAAAGACAATTGGACAATAATTCGTACTTATTGAGTTCTAGTAGCTACATAGTGTACACATTATATAACTACGAGGGTTGTCCCAGTAAATCGTGTACTTTGCTCATAACACAATAAATAGCCAAAACATCCGTTTCAAATTTTCACCGATGATTAATGAATTTGTTCTTAAAAGGTATACGGAATTTCATGAAAAAAATCAAGAAATAATTTGTCAGTTTACATTATTAATACACATGGTATGCAAGTGCGGTGCACAGTGACGTCAAAGTAAGAACGTCATACCGCGGAACATTTTCTTTCTGGACCTTAAGTTATTGTACCTTGTATTCAATATGCTTACGATGGCATTCAACTTTTTCTTATACGTATTTGCACACCAGTCACAATAGAATGCAACATAGAAAAGCTGTCTGATTGAAACAACCAACCCTCATGATGGGATAAAACCTAGCACGAACATATCCTTTCTGCTGCGAGAAGTAGAGTGACAGCACTGTGGTGCATGGCATTGTAGATAAGGTGGATGTGTAGATCGTACAACGCGCTGATGTCACACACATCATTCCATATTCGTCGTCATTCATACATACATGTTCTAGAAACATTACTTTATACCCGCCAATACAGTTTAGAGTCTTAAACTATTTTTGACGGCGTACCAACCAAAAATATAAAGTATTCTGTGATTATACGGGTGTTTCGTCTTCTGACGTCACAATTCTCGCACGTTTTTATTTTAGCATGATTATTCAAACATGCGTAGTTCTCGCACAAATAATGAAATTGGTTTGAAATTTACTATGATGACATTAAACAGACATTCCATAATGCCGACGTAAAATTATGCGCAATAACTTATTGAAAATATGAGAATTAGAACTTTATTGAACATACATTTAATGAATCACGGCCCGTTTTATGTGTTGCGCCGCATTTGCGTACATGGGGTTGGTTAATCAACGATAATATGCATCATACTCATATCTGTTCACTTTTTCCACTTATTTTAGTTCAACAGTGAATTCATAAAGGTAACTACAAAAATCATAATCATGTGACGTCAAATAAGAATATTATTAGCAAAGTACACGATTTACTGAGACAACCCTCGTATATATGTTTGCTCTAGGCGTTTCTTTTTTGTCTAGTATAATTCATGGAAATTGTGGAATTTTATTGAATAATCTGCATTATTGATAAGAGTTCTTTATTTTTACAATTTTGGAACAAATGGCGCTTCTACCGAATAAACTGTAACCTACGAGCATATGACGTCGCGCACGATGTTCCGTCTTTTTACGTTTTTAGGGTATGCGCACTGGAAGAAAATTGGTAAAGAGCTTAATTTTTATTGAATTTCTTTCAAATTTTAACTAGGAGTAGCTTTTAAAGTGTACTTTTCGGCCATAATTTCAAAATAGATGAACACCTTCTAGGTAATGTTAACTCATTGCTAAAGACTAAGGCTAGAATAATATGCATGATCAGAAATACTTTGTCTGTGCGGAGGAAAATGTTTATTTCATACATTCCAACCTTAAGTTGTGGACTGCTTTTCTGATTACAATTCCACAGTTGAAAAAAAGAAAGAAAAGACAATATTTTACTTGTCCGAAAACTTTCCTACCTTAGTCCATTATACTGTTGTGTATTGTTCGGGGAGCACTGTCTGACTACATTGATCAAACGTGTTAACTCATTCAAATGCTGCGTGTCTTAGTCTATATTGTTTACTAAGACATAATGCTAAGGATTCAATTTGGCAAATTTTGCTTCAGATCCGTAAGTGATTACATCTAGTTTATGATAACTAATTTTACAGGACAATCAGACATCTTGAGATGCAGCATGAACATCACACAACGGGCACCTGTTACATTATATGATGCACTGTAAGGTGCGAACTTTTGCAGCTTCCGGAATGATTTTATTCTTGAAGTTCACAGTTTATTTGTTGCCAGCAAATCATTAGTGACGGTCAACAAGCCATGTGAACAGTAAATACAGATATAGTGATGAAAACATGCAGAATGTGATTTGATGAATTTATGGGTCATAAATTAAAATAATTAAACTAATTGAATTAATAAGCGGCCATATTTAGTTATACATGCAATGTTTATACAAACGATATCAGTCGATGACATATTGTCGCGTGATTTGTAAGTGTACATAATGTATTTTGTGGTCTACTGAGCGTACATTGATATCAAACTGTATCGTACATGGCTGTATGACTAATTTGAAGTAGTAGAATACAATGTTTTACAGCGTAACTGTTTAATACATGCAGTAAAAAGCATGTGACTTAATGTTGTTTACATGTATTACACTTTTTATCAAGCACAATCAGGATATGGTGCTCTCTTTTGTATATTTTGGCACTCTTAAATGCTACTTAATACATGTACATATACACACTCAGGAAAAGTCGGCTATATTCTTCAATTTTGAACTTCTTTGAAATTATTTTATTCGTATTAAATGGCATATATTGTATGCAAATTTGTTATTATTATTATTATTAATAATAATAATAATAAAAATAATAATAAGGTCCAACACGAAACATTGTATAAATTTCAGACACATGCCAGAACACATCCAAATTATCTTTGCAATCGTCATGTTAGCATAATAATAAGGCGAGATGAAAATTTGCTATAATTCGAGTGAATAGTTTTGACAACCATTGTCATCTATTTGTAGGAAGACTAGAGTTGCTTCCCCTACATAAGTCAATATTTTCAATGCATATATATAATATGTAAAGTACGTTCCGTACATCACTGTTGACATATGGCATGCACTAAGTAATTACAATGTATTAATAGTAAGAAAATAACTGACAGAACTTGTCATTCTGCGATGGGTACTTTGGAAACTAGGTCGGGTCTTGACTGCCTTTCATTCGGTCACTTTGGTTCACCTTTTTCTGTTTCATTGTGAAAGTAGATCATCCTGCATTTTACAACGGGGACTTTGGTTTTTGATCATTGCTCCGTGTGGTTGTGTTGTGGTGTCACTATTTTCTGTGCAGTTGAGCGCTGACTACGTATCCTACGCTTAATTTATATTATTAAAGGCATTAGCCAGGGTTAACCTGTAATCATATTCGTCTCCTATATAACATTCTGCATTAATCCACGACAGCCCAAAAGTCCAAATCGCACAAACTACACAATCAGTAACTGCTTTTTTATCTCATAAACAAAACATTAATATAAACACCTTAAAAGATAGATAACTCTTGCGAACCTTTTCCAGTATATACTTGTATATGTTAATGGATTGATGTCCCATGAAATATACACTGTACGCTAAATGTTACTTTTTACGATTAATATTATTGTATAATTACGTTTATTGGAGCACAGGAACCTGGTATTCATAAAAATGGTCCCAAAACACTTTCCAATACCCCGTTACTGACAAGCACCCATATAAATAAGAGCAGAAACGAAAGCAAAAGTAGCCCTACCGCCTCCGCCAACATTGAAGCTCCCGTTCTAACAATCTGACAACTAGAAACCCGGTACAGACAGTTACCGGGGATTGATATCAAACATATGCAGTGCTTACCATTCTCATCTTACAGCATAAGCACACGATAATCCACATATTTCAACAGATTTCAAAATTCCGTGAAGCCATTGCGTGACGTCATTTGCCGCAATGACATGTAAGATGTAAAATCCGTAAAACCGTTTCGGTCCGTATGGAACGCTTTATATAACATGGTAGATCTAACGTTTTGTGGAATTTATAATAAAAGTGTTTATGAAACACAACTGATCTTTCTAATATTACTTTTTATATATAAAAGAACTACGTTAAAGATGTGAAACAAAGTATATGAAGTTCCAGCATAGATACCTTTACGGACCGGTACGGTTACTACTATACGGAGTTCACACCTATTATCAACACCGCGGAAAATGACGTCACGCAATGGGTTCACGGAATTTTGAAATCTGAAGAAATATGTAGATTATCGTGTGCTTATGCTGTAAGATGTGTATGGTAAGCATTACATTTTAGGAATAACACACAGTACGAATGGATGCCGATGGACTGCCGAAAGGTTACCGATGAATGTATACAATGCCGAACTACTATCTCAACTTGACGGCATCGCTTCCGCTGTCATTTGGGGTATACGGCGACGACTCGGCATCCCTTCGGCGATCAACTGGTGCATTCGGCAACTGTTCGGCATGTGTTCTTAACATCATCGGCATAGCTTCCGTGTGTATAACTCATCCCTTCTGCGTTATCGGGGAGCTTTCGGCATCGATTCGGCTTTCCTTCGGGAACCGTTCGGGATAGCTAAATGATCCCGAAGCCTCACAGAAGGCGTCCCGATGACGCAGAGTGAATGCCGATGGGTTCCCGAACACCCTGAACTGTTGCCGATTGTTTACCGATTACCCCGAAGCTCTCCCGAAGCACTACCGAACAAGACCTTCGGCGAACTTTTTTCGGTCCCAAATGCTTCCCGAAGCGTTGCGGAATGATGCGCAAGGGTTCCAGAACACCCCCCGAAGACATGTCGAACCATCCCGATCCTTCCAAATCAGGTGAATTTCAGCTCCGGGAACCCTTCGGGGTCCTAGTGGACGACAGGTCTATTTAAACTCAGAATTATTGCCGAACATCTTTCTCATATCTTAAATTTTATTAGACGACAATGTCACAAGCTCTAAAACATTAAAAGAACTAATGCAAAAAACATGTTCATGTTGTTACAAATTAAAACGTACATACCAATATCCATTCTCCGTATCAGATTCAAGATTCAGAAAGAAGTAGATCATCGCCTCTATATCTGCATATGAGACAATTGATGCTTCTGTAAAGATAACAATAGGAAAAAGCTCTATCACAAGCAATGTTTTAAATGCAGTGTGTGTACGGTGTTACTGTAGTAAGTTGTTTTTGCAAAAATATATACACCGTATCATATTCCAATGATAGTGAAACAATATTATATCATTGGTTTGCATTTAGTTAGGGCCAAAGATAGAGCCACGGGCGTCCCACATGATTGCCTTTTATGGGCAAGTTGCCACACATAACTCTAAATTTAACATGCATTAAGCCATGTTTCTATGTTATTTATATTCCAAAAATTAGGGGTGATAAAGAGTTTTGAACCGTATTTTGTATTTATAGTTTGTTCAAAGATCTATGTCACAACCGCGTAAACAAACAGTCAAACCGGTCGATTATTACAAAAAAAACAGTCCGACCAGGGATACCTGACAGTGACGTCATGTTGTGTTTACAATCAAATGTTTAATTTATATATCGTCTGCAAAAGTTAAATTATCAGTATATTTCTTTACCTATTATATGTATGAAATCGTGGCCCAGAGAATAGCGGTGCAGTATTAGTAATTAAGACATGTCGAGTTCGAACCACGTCAGAAGAGCTTTTTTACGCTTATTTATTTTATTTTTTCCATCGCATACGAAAAATGTGAACAAAATGCTGCTTGAGTAAAAAACAGCTTTGTCATTTCACCTTCACTCACCTTCAAATGGCTTTTACATGTAATAGAACAAGTTTCTAAATAACAGTTGGGAGTATTTGAAGAATTAAGAGAAACAAACAGCTATCCTAAACGTGTTTTAAATAACACGAATTCCACGGGTTTAAATTTAATAATTATAAGGCAAAAAAGGCAATAAGTATTTCATAAAATCATCGAAGCTAGGGTTTACGTTTCTCTTATGTGATACAAGAAAAAAAATGTTATAATATAATGGCTATCACAAGCTTTGAACCTGTATCGCTTGAGTGAGGGTCAACAAACACATCCATAGAACCATGTATTGCTTGAAATATATCCAATGGATAAAAAAATACTTCTATATTGTATGATCCTCTTTCTTTTTGGGGATATACCCTGCTTATTTATAGTTTGTTTACAAAATGACGTCACTGTCAAAAAACGTTGGTCGGATATAACTCTAACGCGGTATTGGGACCTGTGCCACTTAAAGTAAACAGGCAGGTCAGGTACAAAAACATATAAGGATATTGGAAAAGGGATTATCTTTTTCAATGTGTATAGCTTGGCTATTGTGACATGAACCTGACCTTTATGCAAGAATATATTACAAGAGTTTTGCTTTGATTATATCAATTTCCGCAAGCAAATCGTGCAATATCGGTATTTCAGATTTGTGTTTGTATTACACCTTGAGCGTCTTCGTGATACTACTCGATTATGAAAACATACACTCGGTGTTGTAAACGTAGACAATATATCGACTGTTAAATTATGCTAATCAATAGGTCAGGCTCATCTCAATGTGGCCAAGCTTTACCGTTATTTTAATTTACTTGGTGAATAGAAGTGAGCAGGTAAAATACACTTCCGCTCTCCCTAAATCGATGTAATGGCCAGTGATTTCTGTTTATATTGACATTGCAGAATATCGCGTTAGACTTATAGTAGTTGTATGCTATGTTGATAATACTAATGTTATACTTGACAACTATGTTTGTTTGTTGGATTAGTAACACATTCATGCTGCTACTAATTATGTAATTATTTTATCAGACATGGTAAGGTATATATAAAAATTAATAGTAACAAAGGTTAATAAAACTCAGCAAGCATGAACGAGGGGTGATCAACAACGCACGTATTAGTATTTGGTACAGTACAATGTCAACAAAGGTTAATCAAACCCAGAAAGCATGAATGAGGGGTGATAAAAAAGCACATGCAAGTACACTAGTTAAATGTTATAAGTACACCAACATGTAATGCGTGTATATCTTTTATTATACATGATAACATGATCATTTTTTGCATGCCTTCATGCGAGTAGTATTAGAAGCAATATCAAATAATTCGATAATTGTAGTTTACCCGCTGCGAGCAGTGAACCGTGAATTTTTTTAATTATGCAAAATACACATGCAAAATAAATGATTTTCAAAAGTCTCAAAATGTTACATGCACATTGTCGATCAATACACAAACCGGGAAAACACACAACCGGAAGAATTACGATAACAGACCGTACAAGAGAGGTTTGTGAAACATATACGTCTCATGTACAGTACAATCTCTACATATGTTCATCAAACCCAGAAAGCATGAACGAGGGGTGATCAACAACGCACGTGTTGGTATTTGGCACAATGTCTACATATGTTCATCAAACCCAGAAAGCATGAACGAGGGGTGATCAACAACGCACGTGTTGGTATTTGGTACAGTACAATGTCAACAAAGATTAATCAAACCCAGAAAGCATGAACGAGGGGCGATCAACAACGCACGTATTGGTATTTGGTACAGTACAATGTCAACAAAAGTTAATAAAACCCAGAAAGCATGAACGAGGGGCGATCAACAACGCACGTATTGGTATTTGGTACAGTACAATGTCAACAAAGGTTAATCAAACCATGAAAGCATTAACAAGGGGCGATCAACAACGCACGTATTGGTATTTGGTACAGTACAATGTCAACAAAGGTCAATCAAACCCAGAAAGCATTAACGAGGGGCGATCAACAACGCACGTATTGGTATTTGGTACAGTACAATGTCAACAAAAGTTAATCAAACCCAGAAAGCATGAACAAGGGGTGATCAACAACACACGTATTGGTATTTGGTACAGTACAATGTCAACAAAGATTAATCAAACCCAGAAAGCATGAACAAGGGATGATCAACAACACACGTATTGGTATTTGGTACAGTACAATGTCAACAAAAGTTAATCAAACCCAGAAAGCATGAACAAGGGGTGATCAACAACGCACGTATTGGTATTTGGTACAGTACAATGTCAACAAAGGTTAATCATACTGGGTTAAGTAGAGGCCCGTCTACTGGGTTAAGTAGAGCCCCGTCTACTGGGTTTAGTAGGTCCTACTTTTATATTTTATGTACATTATATACTGTTTAAAAAATCAGTCATGATTGTACAGCACTTTTGAACGTGTGTATACATGAAAAAAGGGCTATATAAATATGGTATAATAATGAAATAATAATAATACACAGAAAGCATATGAACGAGGGGTGATTAACAACGCACTTATTGGTATTTGGTACAGTACAATGTCAACAAAGGTTTATCAAACCCAGAAAGCATGAACAAGGGATTATCAACAAAGCACATATTGGTATTTGGTACAGTACAATTTCAAAAAATGTTAATCAAACCCAGAAAGCATGAACAAGGGGATATCAACAAAGCACTTATTGGTATTTGGTACAGTACAATGTCAAAAAAAGTTAATCAAACCCAGAAAGCATGAGCAAGGGGTTATCAACAAAGCACATATTGGTATTTGGTACAGTACAATGTCAAAAAATGATAATCAAACCCAGAAAGCATGAACGAGGGTGATTTAAAACGCTCATATTAGTATTTGGTACAGTACAATGTCAACAATGGTAAATCAAACACAGAGAGCATGAACGAGGGATGATAAACAACGCACATATTAGTATTTGATCATTAAAATGTCAACGAAGGTTAATCAAACACAGAAAGCATGAACGAGGGGTGATCAACAACGCCCATATGGGTATTTGATACAGTACAATGTCAAAAAATGTCAATCTAACCCAGAAAGCATGAACGAGGGGTGATCAACAAAGCACATATTGGTATTTGGTACAGTCGAATGTTTACAAATCGCTGGCTTAGAATGAGAAGGACGTTACTACTACTTACGACCTATTTTAAAAGAATTCTGCATCACCAGGCGATCGTGAGCCACTTTTCATGAAAATCAATACTCGTCATGTTGACCAAAATAAATGTGTAAAATATTGTGTTTCTATAAATAAAGAGTAAACGTTAGACAGTTTTGTTTCTTTTTTCTCAACTTTTGATTTTGTACTGCTTCTAATTCTAAGCCAGCGACGTGTTCAGCATGAACGCTTATACTATAATACTGCCTGATTAAAGAGGCATTCCCTATAACTAGCATAGTTTTTCTCTTCTATCACATAAAATAAACTAAAATTACAAAGCACTATCAATTATCATAATTTGTTAGAAGAAAGAATGCGCATATATTTGTCTCTATAATGTCAAAAATATATTTAAATCACCAATAATTATTTATTGCTTCCAGCGATTTATTATTATGTGGTCAAAGGGAAACAACTTATGGCTAGTTTGGCTCATTGCGTAAATATCTTTTCTTTTCTTTTTTTTCTCGGTATTTGGTGGGAGCTTTTTGTTTATATTGGAGGAGTTTATGTAATAATGAATCTCATTTAATGTATAATATTCCTGAATCGATTGAAACTATCAAAGATTTAGGGAACGCCTCTTTAAAACAAAAAAGTATTTTTTATGAAAAGAACGAAAGTGACTAGTACTACGACCGCTACGTTTTTTCGTAAACGTAAGAAGGAAGAACGGATGAAGTACGGATTCTCGTGACCTGCGTGCAGAAGATACGAAGGAATGCGTTCGAGGTAAGTACGGCCTATTTGTGCTGTTCGGAGCACGCAGGCACGAAGCAGCGCTTTTCTGATTTGTAGCCAAAAGTCACGTAGTATTGCTAAATTGATATAATTCTTTTCGAAATATGAAGTATAGATCAATTGATAGTTATCAAGAAATGCTATCTAATACATTATCAGAATAAAATCTATTCGAATTATGGCCAAACAATTTCATGTTATGTTTCAAGTGGCATTCTGGAGCAAATTGGGAAGGTGCGTTTAAGGAAATTTATTTTTAATGTTTGATTGAAATTAAGTTTAAAAAAGTTAAAATTCACCAATTTTCTAGGGCTCTTTTCAGCTGTTATAGGTCACTGAAGCACCTTTTGACATTTTAACATACCCTGGCCATTGGGCTAACTATGGAAACCTACACGCGTGTCTCCCTGTGGGCACTATTTCTCTCCTTCGATCTGCGGCGCCCAGAAATAGACACTGCCTTCACAGGTACCATTTTACACCTTGGTGGAGTGGAGCATGGGGGTCTTGCTAGAGAAATTAACCAGTGGTCTAGAGGGGGGGTTGAACCCGGGACCTCTCTATCCCGAAGCGCGCGCCCTACCTCTAAGCCACCGCTCCCACAATATAACCGATCCAATGCGTAGCTGGAAAATGTCAATAAAATGCTAAAAAACTAGGGGGGGGGGCATACTTATAAAACTTGAGTATAGTGGACACAGGTAAAGGTGATATTTACAAACCTTGACTGGATTGGTCTACAGTCAGTTCAATAAATAATACCAATGAAGGTACTATTCCATCCGAAAGAATAGCGACGAATACCGTTTAATCAAATATATCTAGTTAAACCTGGATAAACATAATTTACCTGACGGACGATAATATAATTACAATCGTTCTCATTTGACTTTGAAAGGACTGTCCAGTTGGTTAACTTACTTAAATAAACACATATTGTGAAGTTTATAAATACTAAAATCAAACACTGGTGAATCGCCATAGTGATAGTTTCCAACATCGGCAAGTCCCTCATAAGGTCTACCATGACTCTTTGAAACTTTGTCTCCCCATACATGGGATTG
The DNA here is from genome assembly GCA_963678985.1 of Spisula subtruncata. Classification (NCBI taxonomy): domain Eukaryota; kingdom Metazoa; phylum Mollusca; class Bivalvia; order Venerida; family Mactridae; genus Spisula; species Spisula subtruncata. The sequence goes on along the minus strand of OY787673.1, from coordinate 31,493,917 downwards.
TATGATTATTCCAACACCCATGCGTCCCACATAACCTAATATAAGTCTATAGTTCCAACAAATTTGAATGTGTCTAGAAGTTTGAACCTTGAAATGGTAATTAAGTGATATTGGTTTTGAGTAACTTTGAATTAAAACTAAATTCAGTACATACTTTGTAGCATTTGATGGAAATTCGAACTAATGATAATAACAAATATTAATGATATTGAATAATCAATTTAAGATTCCTTGGGTATAATTTACTTAATTCGAATAGCTTTGATCACTAAGCTGTAATGTTCTAAATAAAACATACAATGTCTAATGAAGAAATACATTCTAAACAACTAACTATAGTTTATACCATTTTGAAAGGCAGAAATGTATATTATGTCAATAAAAATGAAGAGGAAATACATATATAGCTTGACCAGATCTAGTAGGCACTCATTAAACTTCGGGAGCGTGTATTATTTTCCGTGAGCGTAGTCGGTATTTATCGGAAATATTTGTTTTAGTTTTGCACCGACTTTGTCCAAAATATGCACGGAATATGTCCAGAGTGCCTACTAAATCTGGTCAAGTTATTCTTAACTTTTTTCCCATTTTAACCTTGATAAGTCCTTGACCTTGCACTTTCAGTAGTTACTGATGAAATTCAATATGATGACTACTAGTTATTAAACATTGTAATCCAAGTATTTGTCATTATATCTATTTATGAAACTATCACATTAGCACATTTACTATTTAAAGTTTATGCATTTCACCATTCATGGCAACCATATTGGACACCATCTTGGATTTTTCACCTTTCCCCACTGCATTTTAAGGACTTTTTCTGTTGATTAGCTTATGATTAAATTTCTTTAAAACGCATACATGTTTCTGTTGCAATTAGTTTCACTTTCAATGCTAATTTGTCCGGATTATAAATTATATCTTAAGTGCATGGTATTTTTTTGTATGTGAAGATAATGGTGGCCATATTGAAAACCATATTTCCAGGTGCCATGGTAGCAATGTTTTCTTTTATCAAAGAACCAAGCTGTGTTTGTACTTTGTTAAAGAAATTATATCATCATCAAATATATAATTCATGACGGTACATTTTACCTGTTTGTGCTATTACATACATATAGCAAGTTCCTAAAATCCTTAAGAATTTGACATTTGACCTCCAATATGACCTTGCCATTAATGGTGACAAAGGTTGTATTGTTACAAATATTGTAACAAGTGCACCAATGCTAAAATTCTTTATAATTTCCGATAGTTTGTTAACAAGTTCAGTTTGTGTCATTGCTGGAAGGGTTTTCATTATTACCAAAATTACCCCTACCCCTTACGAAATTGTCATTTTTTGGGACTTAATCAAGAAAAAGATAGAGTAAATTCATCAAATATTAGTTAACAATACATAAATAATACATAATGCAAACTTTCTTAACTGTAGGAGTTTGAAAACTAAACCAATTTATGGTATAGTGCTCAAATATGTATCAAAGGTAAAATATTACCACTTTTCAGAATTTAATAAAATCGTACCCCACCCCTTTTGATTGTCAATTGTCATCTTTTAAGAACTTTTATATTGTATATTTGTAAATATTGATATTCCTCCATCTATATAGCATATACCTAACAACAGAAATACTATATCTGTCATAGAAATATTCCTGGGTTGTTAAAAATCTTACCCCTACTCCCTATTTTTTGCCCTTTTTTTTGGCAATCAATATGATGAAAAAAATTAAATCATCCCAATGTTCCACCAAAATCACCTTATATGGCAAGAAAAACATATATTCTATTGTAAAAACGACTTATTCCCATAATAAATGTCATATCCAATGTCCCAGAGGCCGTAATTTGACAAAAGGTGATGTTTACTTTTTGGGCGGCCATCTTGGACGCCATCTTGGATTTCTCAAAACGCCACCATGAGCATGGTTAAAAAATTCCCTTGTCATGACGCACAAACATTTACGAACATTTTAAGGTATGACATAGCTTGTTAAAATGAATGGTAGGGTAACTCCAAAAATAGAGGCCTAAACTGGCATTTGTTCCCTACCACCCAAGGAGACACTAGTATAGGTTTTCATATGTAGCCCAATGACCTTGGGAAGTTAAAATGTCAAAGGGTGCTTGAGCGGCTTAACAGCTAAAAGAGCCCTAGAAAATTGGTAACTTTTTTTTTAACTTGTGTTCTTATTAGCTAGAATTATATAATACATTATGTCTTGTTATGTTATACTGCTATGTTATTATTTAATATATTTATTACCCTTCACTTTCAGCAATATCAAAATGTGCAATATTATACATGTATGTTTGTAAGATTGTGTCTTTCAATATAAATTTTGTTAATTGTATTTTGAAATAATCATTGTAAACAACCTGATCCTCTTACATGTCTATGTTGTGATCAATCAATGCATTTGGCCAGTTGTCAGTGAGAACTTTTTGCACCAAAGGGACAAATATGAGATGCAACTTTTATCCTGATAGTTTTTTTCAAAACATATTTTTTCTCGAAAAATATTTGCTGATGTATCTTTCATGCAATTAATTCTAAATTGTGAAATATTATGTTAATTAGAAGTTGTTTTAAGTGTTCATTACATTTTGTTGTCACTTATAATTATTATACCCCCGCAAACAAAGTTTGAAGGGGGTATACTGGAGTCACCATGTTGGTCTGTCGGTCTGTTGGTCTGTCAGTATGTTAGCATCGTGTCCGCTCTGTAACTTTGTCATTTCTTACTGGATTTTAAAATTGCGAGGTACAAATGTTCACCACATCAAGACGGTGTGTCATGCGCAAGATCCAGGTCCCTATCTCAAAGGTCAAGGTCACACTTAAAGGTCAAAGGTTATATAGTCATGCAAATCGTGTCCGCTCTGTAACTTTGTCATTTCTTACTGGATTTTAAAATTGCTTGGTACAAATGTTCACCACATCAAGGATTTAAATACATATAAGGATTGGAAACTCCCTATACAGTACACTGACGAGATTAGATTATCCTCGCCGTAGAAAATATCGTCTGCTTATAAACTGATAAGAGTATGCTCAACGGGGCGCAAGGAATTTAATGAGCGTAATCACTAATAAGCGGAAAGATAAAAAGAGCGAAAAGGATTTTCACGGCATTATACAGCTTTTTATGCGATCGCTAATTTAATGTGTAGATCTACGTGCGTTTATTTATTGCGCGGTGATTAATAATTGATTATTGAAATGATTCTTTTTCATATATTATCTTAACCCCGATAATTTTGTAAGGTCATTTTTTAATTATAAGTTATATTAAAAAGTGCATCAAGTGTCCGTGACAGGAAGTATCCTGTAGGCCTATATATATGAAACCTTTCCGAAATTTTGGCCGAAATAAATCTAGTTACGTTTTTTCTTTTCCAACATATTTTTGCAGATAGATCTAAGATATTTGTTTTTTTTTATTCTCCTGAAAAGTTGCGATTGTGCATTGTGTGGTTTGCCCGTGGGGCCGATGATATTCTCGTCATAAATAATGTTTAATTTTGCCTAGCCTCTGTCTGTTCTTTCATTTTTTTGTTTACTTCTAATCTAAGCAATTAAATTACCAGGGCTGTATCCGCGCTTAATAAATTCATTAATAAGCCCGCGGTGCCGGGGTATTTGCCAAAGGTGTTAAGTACTGCCTTGTGTTTGGTACCTCTGGAACGTTAATCGTTAATTGATAGCCCTGTTTGTATGATAATTAGCTATTGATCAGTACAAATTGTTAAGGCAATTAACAATTTAATTTCAATTTAATCGTCCATAATTTTAATTATGCGATAATAACTCCACGCGTTCTTTTTAAAAAATGCCGATCTTTTCACGAGTATTCACGACGTACATTAGTAAAAAAAAAACACAATAGGAACGAATTTAATATCATTTTCCAAAGTATCCGTCATACAGTTAGGTATTAAGATTTCAAATCCACTAAATAATAAATTATGGCTTACGGAAAAAGTGATTTTGTTGATTTTAAGAACCTTAATTTGGAATATCTACTTGGCGAGTACACGTGCAGTGAAATAGATTCCGACTACGAAATTACCAGTAAACCATCAGATGTAAAAGTGAAATCAAAAATATACCAATGTTATAAATGTGATAAATCTTATTCAACTATTTCGGGATTGCGGGGACATCTCCGAACAAAGCATGGTGTGTTCAATGTCAAAGGTATGTACGTCGTTATGATATGATATATATGATACTGTTTACCTTTTGATATATAGCCTGACAAAGATTATTACCTGTGTTACGATCCCAATTCATGAAATTTGTAGCATTCTTATTCTCTTTTCAAAAGCATTTTAGAAAAACAATATATTGTACATTATCAAAAGGTAATAAGATAAACACAATGATGATGTAGCAGAATTTCCATAAATCATTACCGTATTTATAATTTTACAAAAAAGTGAAATTGTGTCAAAAAGTGTAATGTCCGTCCGCTGTCAGATATTTTTAAGAGTTTATAGAAAACTATTCTCATAAAACACACTATGTAATGTATTAATAATAGTGACATCATGATATAAGTTCATATTTAGACTTAACTCCTAATTATTGAGAAAATAGAAAGTTTATGTGTAATGTCCGTCCCCCTAATCGTATGTTGTTTCGATGTTGTTTCTGAAAAAAAATGTTCCTATGATTAAATGAAATTTAATAGTTTGAAGAAATTAATAAACTTTTTTTAAATATGTATTCTTTTCCCCACAGGGACACATTTGGTAATACTTCATAAAAATTAAGAGTTTACATGTACTTAATTCTTGACATTGTACTTAAATTGAATTTGATAGGCGTTTAAACCAAAACAGTTTACACAGTGGGGTTCCAGTAAGGACCAATATACAACCAATCAGTATATGCTCTCACCATCTGTCACATTTATACAGTAGCTATGATTGTGATCAGTAGCTTATTGTAATATTTGTTTGATATTGATTAATAAACACACGCTGTGCCAATTAAACACTATGAAAACTGATTAGATCAGATATAGATCATGCATTTATGGTTGCTATGGTGAATGCACATGAGATGAAAAGATGCAATATTGTGAATTACAAACACAATAATGTTACATAACTAACTGGTTGTGTGCATGTGTATTATGTAGAAGGGTTTATGAAATAATATAATTATCGAAAATAGGAAGGTGTGTATAATATCTGTATTTGAAACCCAGGGGGTCACGTGACTACTCAAATATACGAAACTGCTATCCTCTGAAGTTCTTTCTCATGGTGATAGTGTGTGTAAGTTTTGTTTATGAATAAAACCCATTTTATTGCCAAGTGCTGGTTCATTCATTTTGGATTGTAAACCATCAATATGTAAAGTTACATTACTAGAGCAATACCTGTTTTGCATGAGAAAACTTTTTTTTTGTACACTCTCGTCTATATATGAGATAATATTGCTTGAAGCAGGTGTTGCTCTATGGAGGTTGATCCCAGAGAAAGCTAGATTTCTATATCAAGGAATATTCGACACCAATTTGTCCTTATTGGATGTCATTATGCTCTTATTTGAGTCAATTTGGACACTGTTTATTTCACCATTAAAAATGAACGATACCTTGAGAAAATGAACAGAAAACATATCCATTACAAATATATATCTATTAAGTACACATACAGCGGGTAATAAATCTAAAATATGCACATTCAACATCACTAGATGCGTTTAAATTTTATCACCTTTTCACTTTGAGGGTCTCGATCGCCATTAACGATTTTCATCGACTCTATTTTTACAATTAATTGTGAACAGTAACAAGCGAAAATAAACAAATTAACACATCCCTGACCAAGATACATGTATAAGGAACAAATGTAGCAGGTAATTGATTTAAATACTGCACCCAGTACTTCACAGTTTGCACTGCAACATTATGACAAATTCTAATTGCCACCATTTAATTCTGTTCGCGGCGGGCCGATTTATCAAGAAATTTAAAATACACTTTATTTTGGTTTTGACGCGTTAACCATGACTAATTCGTGCGGGTTTAACTTTAATAATTACTCAAATATGTTCTGTTACAAACAAAACACACAATATAATTAGTAAATATGTGTTAACTTGTAAAAACGATGTTTCAGGCCGCTTCGTTACGAAATTACAAAATGGCGCTGATCCGAGGCGAGGATAATCGGAAAAGTTCATCAACATTCGCCTCCCCTTTCTTATATACCTCCCTAACCACATCAAGACGGTGTGTCATGCGCAAGATTCAGGTCCCTACCTCAGAGGTCAAGGTCACACTTACAGGTCAAATGTTATATAGTCATGCAAAGCGTATCCGCTCTGTAACTTTGTCATTTCTTACTGGATTTTAAAATTGCTTAGTACAAATGTTCACCACATCAAGACAATGTGTCATGCGCAAGACCTAGGTCCCTACCTCAAAGGTCAAGGTCACACTTACAGGTCAAAGGTTATATAGTCATACAAATCGTGTCCGCTGTGTAACTTTGTCATTTCTTACTGGATTTTAAAATTGCTTGGTACAAATGTTCACCACATCAAGACGATGTGTCATGCGCAAGACTCAGGTCCCTACCTCAAAGGTCAAGGTCACACTTACAGGTCAAATGTTATATAGTCATGCAAATCGTGTCCGCTCTGTAACTTTGTCATTTCTTACTGGATTTTAAAATTGCTTGGTACAAATGTTCACCACATCAAGACGGTGTGTCATGCTCAAGATCCAGGTCCCTATCTCAAAGGTCAAGGTCACACTTAGAGGTCAAAGGTTATATAGTCATGCAAATCGTGTCCGCTCTGTAACCATGTCATTTCTTACTGGATTTTAAAATTGCTTGGTACAAAGTCATGAAATGTCAAACAGTTGATGCATATGATGTGTAATAGTGTGTTACTTCATCATACCCCAATCATGGTGTTTTTCAATCTGTATAGCAGCAGATTTCCATCAAATGTGTTGTTTGGACTTTAATTTTAAATAATATTCCTGTGTCAAGGCGGTGCTACGTGGGTATGATTCATCACTCCTGTGATAGCTCTAGTTTACAACTAAAACATTATCATATTATTGGTCAACTATGCTGTTGATTAACTTATACTCGGTCATGCCCACTGACTCCATTCATAAAGTGTACATTATTTCTGTATAAAAAAGCTCGCCTCGGACAATTTCTTGTTAGTCCTTACAAAACTATCCTATAACGCTTGTATGAGGACACTTTTGATAAAAAACTAGTGTATCTATCACAAAATGTGAGATGTCAACTAATACTTTTGAACTTCTTACTAAATAATTATATGACCCATGATTAGGAATATTTAAGCATTGTATTTGTAGATAGTCAATTTGTATTTGTAAAATGAAAGTAGCACAGGTAACTCTGATAAAGAGTAAAACGCCAAAATATTTTTTTGTCAAACTCCAAAAGAAAAATATAAATTTTACAAAAAAATGTTTTTGCTTTTTTATCAATGATAAAGTTACCTGTGGAAATTAAGACTTTCTTAAACCTGTAGAAATACCACATTTAATTTACTGTAAAAATGTTTATTTTCAGGAAATTCTTACTACTGTTTAAATATAATATATAGGCCATTATGTATGTTGATAATGTTTTTATACATGTAAATTGTTGAAATAAATGTTATGTGTTTCTTACCATGTCTCCCTTTTGTAATTATTAATTCTTTATAGTTTATAATATGATTATAAAAGGTTTTATACAAGGTTTTTACACCACCTAGCAAAGGTCAATATACACCATACAGGTTACTGTACAGGCCACTGACTATAAGGTTACATTTGTAACATTGTTCAAAAACAGAGCATTAACATGTAAGTATGGATCTGAGTCAAAATTGCATGGTTCGGTGCATCGGTTCAAAAGAGTTTCAAACTTTTTGACCGCCGCTTAAATGTAAACTAGAAAATTTTGCCCCCGCGGAATTTCTTTCAAGCCTCTATGCACGATGAAAAACATACACAAACCTAAATGAGCCAAGTTACATCTAATCCCACCATGCATAAAGCAGAAGTGGTCCGTACAAATATCAGTATGACCCCTAACTGTGACTTTAACATTTGGAAAGGAATTAGGGGTTGCTCAAGACAAGATAATTTATAGAGGTTAATAATCATACCAGTTTTAAGCAAGATGCTTGTCAAAGTTATGGTCTAGACAAGCTTCAATTTGACCACCTGCTGTGACAAAGACCTTTGAACTAGGAACCTGAAGGTTGGGCATCACATTTCGTCTCAATGAGGTGAACATTCAGGCCAAACATTAGAAAGATGGTCCAATGCACAGCAAACGTATGGTCCGAACATGCTATCACTTGATCTTCAACTGTGACCTTGTGTATGAACCTTGTGAGAATGAGAGGTGAACGTACATGCCCAATATAAGCAAGATTGGTCAAAGCATGTCAAAGTTATGATCCAGGCCAAATCAGATGGACCCACGTACGTACACCAAAAGTGGCGACTAAGTCTCGCCTCGACAAAAATCGGTCATCAAATAAAAACAAGAACAATAGTTTTGTACCAATATCATTGTGTGATAAACTGAACAATCTTATCAAAGGTGTATTCATCTCCCATTAATTCATTTATTTTAAAAATTGAGTCACATGTCTAAAGTCAACATGTTCTAAAAATAAAGTTCAATGATGATAACAACGTATAAAATAGGTAAATATTCATATGATGTCCCAGTCGTAACTCAGTACGTTAACTTGTACTCTGCTCATTTTCTAACTGAGAACCAAGAGGCGGTCGAGAGAACGAAACAAAACGAAAAGTGTATGTGGTATTCTTAGAAGTTCGCAAAGGAATCTAGCGTGAGTTTTAACTTTAGCATATATTCGTTTATTTGTATTATTATCCTGATTCTTATTCAATTAATTAAATATAAATAATTTATCAGAAAACTATTTAGTTTGAGCGGGACCGGTGTGCCAGCTAGGTTTCGTTTCGCTGATTTTGATAAAATACGTGTTTCAGAGCCCACCTGATAATAAATGACACGTCCCTTAATACTGACATGCTTGTCAAGTACTTTTGATAGAACTTGTAAGATTAAGGTTGATCTATAATTACCTTTCTCGCTTTTAGACCATTTAAATAATATGTAAATGAGTATCCTCAATTAGCTCTCTTCCATTGAGGGAACTATTCCATTTGATAAACTAAGGTCAAACATCATTTTATTTATATTTGGATATGGTTTAAACACTACGTTACCTTTCCGTGCATGTATCGCTGCCCTCACGACATACCACGTGATGATTTCAGGTATTGATCTCGGCAGTTATCACAGGCTTGTAAGTCACCCTTCTTCGGTGTTTTGGCAATGATTCCTTTTGTCCAGTCTTCGTGTATGGGGTCACTTTCCCATATGATTTTAAATAGATCACAGAGTACTACTGTAGCTGTGGTGGTGTCAGCTTTCACTAGTTCTGCTTATATCTGGTCAATTTCTGGAGCTTTCCCATTTTTCAGTGATTTGATGGCTTTAAGTGTTTCGTTTTCTGCTGGAATGCTTTTATCAATATCTAATTGAGTGTCTGGGAGTAGGATGTTTGCTTGCTCTTCAGAATCTGTATGGTTCAAAACTTATTTCAAGTGTTCTACCCATCTGTTAGCTTTTTCTTACTCTGAGGTTAAAATGTTTCATGCCTTATATTTAACATTTGGAGGCGGTATGTTGGCGTGACCGCAAAGTAGTTTAGTAATCTTGTAGACAGCGCTCATATCTCCTCTTGCTGCTGCATGGTTCGTACATTCCAAGCTCCATTGCGGATGTTAATTTTGGGTCCTAACAAACTCTCCGAGACTCGAGCCTACCCCTGACTACTGTAGTACAGCTTTGGTCAGAAGTATTCATACAGCCAGTTGGTTGGCTGAGGTCGTTGGATCAAAGTGGTTTGATTTTTTTGCAGTTTCTGTAACAGTATGTGTTTTTACAGGGTAAAAAATCAAACATATCGGGCACGTGAACCACGTGAACGTTATCCATTTTGTACTAACTGTTCCGCATGAATGATTTTATACATGCATGCGTAATTTTTTTCTTGAAATCGATAGATAAGTGCATGAAATGAAAATACCAAACTTTTAGGAAGTATTGATTGAATAAATCGCATAATATAATATTTCATTGGTTGGCCAATTAGAAATTCGTTTAAGCGTATAGCGAGAGTATATCCAATTTGTTTATTATCAAGCTTGGTATAATGATAGCTTGTTGATTTGGACTTCGAGCGTTTTCAAATTGAGGACAACATATCGGTGGCCAAAAACACGTACGATAACAACTTGAACAATGTTAGTTTACACTGGTAGACACCATAGACTGGAAATAGACTCCCCACTTTGAACGAAAACGAAAGTAAAAGTGGTATTTGATTTTGTAACCATTATTCTGTAAATATTTATGTGATCCACTTGAAGTGAACACATTTAGGTAGTGTAATGTTTATTTTAAAGCCCCAGTGTAGTCATTTGCTCTGTAAGTTCGTTAATTCCTGACAAACAGTACCAAAAAGGACCACTTATGACGGGCGGTGCAGAAAAACGTACAATTTTCCTTTATCACAGCTATATTCCACAACCCGGTTCTTATGCACATTTTTACCTGACATGTTCTTTAACTATGTTTAAACCCTCGTCAATAAGCATGCTCTAACACGCATGCAACTGATAAAAAACAACATTGCTTTGTGTACGGAGTCCAGCCATTTTATGAAATTTAATTAACAGAGTCTAGTTGTTTTACTGCACTGGGTCTAACAGTCCTGTACGGGGTATAGTTACCTAATGATGACTATATTGACAAGAACTAGTCGAATCTACCAAAATATTGATTTGTTTAAATCGTTCAGTGATATTTCTATATGATAAGAAATTATTGGGGACGAAAATGCTATTTGTTCAAATAATTTAGCTATGTTAGAATAGTCTCGTAATAGGTCATTTGCCTTTTGTTCTTGGTGAAAAATATAAATTATGCATTTTTCATGCTTCGCTCGCTAAAAATCTATGAAAATACGTGATCACGCATCTTTGTTAAAGCTGCATCGCATGTACTCGTCTATAATCCCTTTGTTATTCTTAGAGTGGCTTTTACAAAACACCTTCCCAGTAAATCCGGGAAATTTCGCAAAAACAAGTATGAATAACATGAGCTTCAATTGGCTTGAATTTGTAACAAACTGTCCAAATGATACCTAATAATGTATCTAAGAATGCACCAGATGGATCCACTGTTCTTGAAAATGTTCCCGAGGAGAATGCCGGACCCCTATAATATAATTACCTCCTAACATGTATTTTTACAAGCAACAACTTCCTAGATATACAACATCTTATTCATTATATAGATACACAAGCCATCCACATACGCTTCCATAAACATGATGTTTTATCTATGTGTAAAGTGTCACCAACTAGCTCAAATAAATAACATTAACTGGACCCCGTACACCCGGTTAGACCCCGAACACATACAAATGTGAATAAAAACTAGACACTGTACAGTAAAAATCTAGACCCAGTACACAACGCAATGTTGTTTTTCTTCAATTACATGCTTGTTAGTGTATGTTTATTGACGAGGGTTTCAACATTGGTGAAGAACATGTTAGGTAAATGTTTAAATCAAAACAGGGTTTTGGAAAATGTATACTTTAGCTGCGATAAAGGAAAAATGTACGTTTTTCTACGCCACCCGTCAAAAGAGGTACATTTCGGTGCTGTTTGTCAAGAGTTAACGAACTAACAGAGCAAATGACTACATTGGAACTTTACACTACCTAAATTTGTTCACTTCAAGTGTATCTTACAAATATTTACAGAATACATGGCTAAAAACTTAGCGTCGTCCGAAATCGATTACCACTTTTACTTTCGTTTTCATTCAAAGTGGGGAGTCTATTTCCAGTCTATGGTGTCTACCAGTGACATAGGGCAGTCGTTTTAGCAGAACTACGTTTAATGACATTGCTACCTTTTCAGTTGAGCGGAAGGTTAGACATCGCAGTCCCTTCTAAGACGTAAAGCAAGCATCTTTCTACCATATTAGAAAAGGTTTCGATGAAATGTGCTGTAGGTCTTAGGTCAAGTGGTTCACATATCTTGATATGTTGTAGTATTAATTTAATTATATAATCATTTTGTTTGTTATGCACATTTTTTCATACATTTGAATGACTCGTCATAATGACATATATTATTTACAGAACAATGGCAGAAGGTGGAGATCGCACTAAAACTCTGAAAGGTGGATCGGAATCTTTATTCGAACACGCTTGTTCTCAATGCCGTGACGATGGTAGGGCACAGGAAGCCACAAACTTCTGTCAAGAATGCAAACAGTTTCTGTGTAATACGTGCGGGCGATACCACGTCCGCAACATGAAAACACATACGTTACTTAGTATCGCTTCAATGACACAAACCAAAACATCTCCAGCAATTACAGGTCCGATTGTAGCCAAATGCCGTTATCATCCGGACCGTGATATTGAGATGTTCTGTGGCAATCATGATATGGTGTTTTGCAAGTTATGTGTAGATCAGCAGCACAGGTAATACAATATTGGTAGTATTCTCATTCTCATTCTAAGCCTGCTGTGTAGACGATGTTTCCTTATTTTGCTGATGCTTGAATATTGGCGATTTTATCTTGATGGTGTATTATTTCAAAAAAGAGGGCCAAGATGACCCTATATCGCTGACCTGATCATAAATTAAGGCCTGCACAATTTTCACACTGATGCGTTATTTGAACAATCTTGGTAGCAAACCATTAGACAATGCTACATATAAATATGGCATTGAAGGTTAAGACAAGAAGATTTTCATAATGATGTTCACTTTATAAGTCTGAGTGTGTAAATTGACGACCTCCAGGCGGGGCAAATTTTTATTCCAGGGGCATAATACGAAAGATTTTGGTAGGAGACCACTAGTTACATATCAAAGCTTTAGTTATTTGGTTTGTAGCATCAACTAGTAGTCCTCTATCATGATTATTCAAACCATGACTCTGGGGTAAAAATTGGCCCCGCAAGGAGGTCACCAGTTTTACATAGACTTATACAGGGAAAATCTTATTGTAATAAAATACCATGCTTAGAGCTTTGCTTTTTGGTATGTAACATCATCTATTTCTTACTTCTTAGAAGGTGGAAATGATTTCTTCGGTCAGCATCTATAGGTGCATTCAGACAGGTGGGCGACCTATGGGCCTATGGGTCCTCTTGTTTGTTCTGCCAAGTTACAATGAATGTAGCTGCGATACATGCAATGTAATGTATTGTTTTTTATGCAGCATAATTAATATTTGAGCTGTGCTGTGGGATTTCCAACCTAATGTCAAAATTCCACATTTTAAGATTTTGGTAGGATTGTGTAAAGTAGTGTTTAAGGATTCCAACAAGGAATACCTTTTCAAAATCGTCCGACTTAGTTACATGCTATGGCAAAATGAAAACTAGAGACATGAAATTTCAACTGACGTTCAAAATGACGCCATTGACGTCACAAAAAATAAACAAATATGGTGATGTCATATAACTAGTATAGGTCCTATTGTAAGCGCCCTATAAGAAAAAGGAAATAAAATACACATATTGAGTTTGTTGGATCATGACACAGAAAGGATGTATTTTAATCTAATCTGATATTTGTTTGTTTTTTCAGTAAACACAACAAAATAATTAACCAATTCTCAAAATTCTTACTTTTCGTTTGTGTTTTATACTTATTTACCCCAAAAATCCTATCATTTAGCAAAGTATTCTGGCACTATAATTTCGATATCTTTAACTTCAAGGCACTATGTACATGTACCTACCTCAATTAAAATATTTCAAATATATGTTTTATGGCATTGTAATCAACCGATTCCCAAAATTCTCGCTTTTGTTTAGATTTTGACAGGTTTTGCACCAAAATATCGGATTTTAGGCAACGGTCTGGAAAATGATTTTTAATATAGTAAACTACAAGTAACAACATATCTATCACAATCTATTTTTATCGCATAAAACTGTAAGTGGTGATGTGGGTTACTGATTGCAAAAAATCATGTTTAGCTTTTATATTTTGTAAGGTTTTACCCCAAAATAATAGACTTTCACAAACATGTAAAGACCTAGATTTTTAGTATGTTACACAACACCCATAGTGTGACATCATCAAACGAAAAATATGTTTTGCACTTTTTCTAAAAAAATATGTGCTGTGAACTAAATATGGGTTTCCCATAATAAACAATATTTTATCGAGCGGTTGGAAATCGCACAGCAGAGCTCAATTTTGTTAAAGGTAAATTTGCAGTGAATGTTTAGTTTGTGACGTCAAATCCGTAAGCACAATAACTTTGTTAGAACTCGATTGATATACAATTTTATCTGCAGGTCCTGTAGAAACGTATTCGAGGTTAAAGACATGGCCCATAGTACCAAACTATCTACACTACATCGGCTCGAAGCTGATATCACTAAGGTTACCAAACGACTACAGGACACGAAGTTTGACAAAATGAACGACTTGAAACTGATCAAGAAAAAGAAAGCCAGTCTTCTTCAACAAATTATTGCGGTTAGAAAACGGATGAATGCACAGTTAGATGCACTCGAGCAGAAACTTATTGCTGAACTCGATGTCGAAGAAACGAAACTAGAAAATGAGATAAATACAGCAATAAATTCCGCTGATGCTTTGATGACTGCCAACAACCAACATAAGCCCGTCATTGGAACATGCTTATTGAATGATTCTGACGTGAATCAAATATTTGTTATTGAAAAGCTAGCTGGAGCTGTCTTGAAGGAGGCCTACGACTTTTTGAAAAGCGAAAATTTGTCCAAACGTCCTACTCTTATATTCGAGCAAAACGATTCCCTCTGTAAAACCATTGAGCAATCAAAACGCATTGGAGTAATCCTTAATGACGATAGCACCATACAGCACACGCAAAGTAAAACACACAAAGTGGAATCTGTGTGTGACATAAACGCTAGAGTTATGTCCGATAGATACCACTGCATTATAGACGACATCTGCCAACTTCCGAATGGAACCATTCTGCTTACTGACCTCGACAATAAAAAACTGAAGATACTTGATGATCAACTCCAGGTGACGAGGTGGTTGGATTTAGAAGGTACACCATGTGGGCTTTTTGTCATGTCACCTACCAAGGTGGCTGTGAGGTTACAAGAAGAGACTATTTATACTTTTAATGTTAGGAAATCACTCTCTTATAGCAAAGTCTTTCTAAGCAGTACACCATATTGGTTTAATAATGGCCAGAGTGGACTAGTGTGTTGTAATAATCGATGGTGGATACCTAATTGGGACGGTGTTTTGGTATTCTCTCTTTCGGGTACTTTAGTAATAGAAATAAGTAGGTATGGTGGGGCAAGTTGTATTGCAGTGAGTAATGATGATACTAAAGTGTTTCTTGCAGAAGCTAGTGGTAAAGTGGTTGTATTAAACTATAATGGAGATTTTATCTGCAAGTTACGTAAGGCGCGAAATAATAGAACACTTGTAGACGCATGTATTTGTACCACTGATGATGACAGCACACTGGTAGCTGAGTACAAATCTTGGAATGTAGTTATGTTTAGAGGTGATGGTACTCAATCTAAACTTATCTCTAGAAAAGACATGATAGCATGTCCTCGGTCGTTGTGCTATGACAGGAAAAGAAACTGTTTGCTAGTTGGTTACGTATCAGATATTGTACGCGTATTCAAATTATCGAACTAAAGAGGCTGCAAACGTTACGGACACGTGAACACAAAAATACTTTATTCATTTCTCACCAATCATGAGAGTGAAGTTTCGACAAGTGAATTATTAGTATTCAGGGTAAATATTCTGACATATGCGGACCTATGTTTCGCTTAAAATGAGAAGGTATTAACTAATTCTTACGACCTTATAAGACTGTAACATATTTGAAATCTTCATCATTAGGCGCTTTTCATGAGCCAATTTTCATAAAAATCGGAACTTGTCATGTTTACCAAATTGAAGTTGTAAAATTATTTTTTCCATATTAAGTAAAGAGTAAATTTCCGACCGCTTTTCTTGTTTTCTCATAATGTTGATTTTGTACTTACGACCTTCTCATTCTAATCGGGCGACTTATTAACACCATCATTCTGCTACTAAAATACGGAATACCGAAAGTGACATTCCAACCATGTGTGCAGTTGACAGGAATTATTCTGCGTCCCTGCATCTAAACTGTTCAGTATTAATTAGCTTCTGGTAGCCGGCGTGCAATGCCGGACACTATACGTATGTACCATCAACTGAGTCACTAGATATCGCTGGTGAAAAAACAACGATAGTCTAGACAAATCCAACCTAAATTCTCCTGAAAATGATAATATGTAAAACCAGAGAAGATTGCTCCATGAACTCCTAAACGTCTACATCGAGGACAGTAAAAGTTTCCCTTCCAGAGCAGCCCCTAGCTGACAATTAACATCATCTAAACATCATGACGCATAAGTGATAATATACCCGGGAGCTTAAGCCGATGGTACGGAAAAGATGATATGGCGAGTTAGACAGACCACATGGTCGACACAACAACAACAAAGGACACGATGGAAAGTATTTCTTTTTGTGAAAAAAATGATCATCGGAAACCCGTTTTGGAAAACGGATAAGGTAATGTTCAGTCTGTACATATTCAGTGTAAATATTGCTTGTCTGTGGCATCACCCCAGTTATAATATATATAGCTCACTTAGCTCAGTTTGTAGAGTGTCTGCCTTTCAAGTAGGGGGTAGCGGGTTTGAGCCCAGCACTGGATATGATATTTTCCCTCTTATAAATGTATTGCATGGTTTGAGGGTTTATAATATTTGAGGATAACTCCAGTCCTATAAGCTAGGGGTCACAACCGCCAACTACTTTATGCACCAGTCAATATTATCCCCGCCCGGTGGATACAGGGGGAATTAGACAGACGAATCTTCCTGACCGGCGGGAATTGACTGGTGCATTAGGTTAGATATTGGGTTGAATCTTGAAAACTCTTCAGATATATAGACGCTTTGGCTTGTCCCTTTTCTGGAATATTTTAGGCATGCAATTAAAAAAATACTGATAAAACAGTTCTGTATCTTCAGTAATGTGTCCTATATAAGCAATAAATTATTTCAGTAAGTTAACTAACACCAATGTTTATAGTAAATGAGTTATTTTGTTTCATTATTCTCATAGTCTTCTTCACGTGAATTAAAATAACAACATCTATATAAGCAGACGCAGTTGTATTATTTGTTTTCGAGTTGTCTTAATGGTTTATTTATTCTGTTCTTTCAGCATTCTAGTCAATCCTCGGAGCGTTTGAATCATACGGCTGTCAAAAGTCTGCGACGCTTTCCCCCGCTTAGACAGGACTAAAGTGCCTCGTTGATTGAAGCAGACGTTCGCCGCGATATTTTCTTTGATCTACCGCGGGTACTATGTTAGATCTTTTAAACTGTGATCTTCGCTACCATTACATATCGATGGCTTAGAACCAGAAGGTCGTAACTACCTCTTACGACCTTATAAGCCTCATACATATTCGAAATCTGCTGCACAAGGCGCTTCTTATGAGCATATTTTCATGAAAATCTGAAATTGTCATGTTGACCAAAATGAAGTTTTAAAAACGTGTTTTCCCATAGGTAAAGAGTAAATTACAGACAGTTTTCTCTTGTTTTCTCAATATATCGATTTGGTAGTTACGACCTTTTTGTTCTAAGCCAGCGATATAATTATATTAACTACCATTCATTTTTGCTTTCTTGAGTCATTATACATGTATACATACATATCTGTTGACATGGTTTCAATCACGTATTGTTAAGGTTATCAATAAATAAAACCCCATCAAACTGTTATCCCTCTTTGTTTTTGTTTTCTTTTGTATTTTAATTCTGTTTTGTTGATTAGTAATTTGACTAATTTCACATGTGGAGTCAAACTTATTGGATCAGTATGTGAATCGGACCAGTGCTTTACCTAACCAGTAACCAGGGGTGGTATTCACAAAGCATCTTACTTGAAAACTTAAAATTTTCTTAAAACGTTGAATTTTACTTATTTATCTCAGTAAAACAAGACAACCAATAGTATTGCTCATGTACGATAATTATAAGCATTGTGTAGGGTTGAACCAACATGGATCGTTTTCCAGTTTTCGGGAAATATGTACATGACAAATTTTGAACTTAAGATTTAAGTTTTTCACTAAGTCGTTACTAAGATGCTTTATAAATACCGACCCAGTACGGCTGACGGTTCGAACAAATAGATACTGAACAAGTACGACATATCTTTAGTTTGTACTAATTTATTTAAGTCCGATTGTGAAACAAGTTTGTCCAAACTTATATTAATCACTCTCGGCACATGGTTCCTAGTGTTATCCGTTGCAACGAGGGTATGAGAGAAGAAAAGCCAGTTTCCGTTATATGCTAAGCGTCTAGCAAGTGAATTCCTGGTACCAGTCGTATTTCGTCTTTGGTATGACGTGGCCTGGGATCGAAGCCGGGACCTCCCACACTCGAAGCGAACGCTCAACCATTAGGCTTTCGAGGAGACAATCTTTGAATATAAGGAAATAACAATTTATTTGGCAGTTACTAGTAGCCTATATTGATCACCGTTGGAAATAGCACGGATCATCATAGGCCATGATAGCACACACGCTAAATTCGTGAAATACACCAAGCATAGGCCTAAGAAATGATATCGCAAAAACAGAGTCTAACATCCCAAAATGTTCATTCAAAAGATATTTACTACTGTAAAATCATTTAATTTCGATGGGACGAATTTTCGTGGTTTTGGTAAAAAAGACAATTTAGTTGGGACTTGAATTCGTGGATTTTGCATTTCAGGTAATAAAGCAAGGGTCAAAATCAATGTTCGTTGGGATTTAAGTTCGTGGTTGAGGTAAACCACGAAATCCTCGAAATTTAATCCCCCACGAAAATTAATGATTTTACAGTATATGTATATTGAATGGATGTAAAATTGGGGAAGTAAAAACTGTAGTCTGTGGTATAGTTTCTTAGGCATGTGCTCAAAGCAACACCCAGCAATAAATAGCAATAAATGATACAAGTTAAATTTCACAGTAATCCGATAAGTCATACGGTGATTTGTTTTATATACAGTGGTTTCGTCATCCTGGTCAGTGCAGTTTTTCAGTTCATTGCGTATATTAATGCACCTATTTGATTAACCTGGCACGCAAAGGTACCAGTACTTCACTTTATATGCTTTTCTACGAGGCGCATTCGAATTGAAATGCAACTGTATAGGCCCTATGCATAATTATCTTTGTATTTTTGGTATTTTTGTACATCAAATTTGGCAGGTGTACTTACATTGTATAAGACTTTTGTCTTCCCTTGTGTAAAGTTTGGTTTATTTCCATTCATCGGCTTGGTCATTAACACTTCACATATCGCTGGCTTAGAATGAGAAGGTCGTAAGTGCCAAGATTAATGCAAAATTTGAAATTTGCATCATAAGACACTTCTTTTGACCCTATGTCCATGAACATCAGAACTTGTCATATTGACCGAACTGAAGTTGCAAATCTTGTTTTATCATAAGTAAAGAGTGATTGTCGGACAGTTTTTCTTGTTTTTTCTTAAAATAATGATTTGTAGTTACGACCATTTCATTCCAAGCCAGCGATATTGCTCTTGGACAGTTGAATGCGATTGCAAGTTTAGGGACTTCAAAAAATCACATGATTGTAAATATAGATTGAAACGAATCGATATAAACATTCTGACACTGGTTCACATGATTCAATATGAAGGTTGTGGAGATATTCAAGTTTTAAGTCGGTGTCGCGAGAAAGTTTTGTTCAACGTGTAGATGAATTAAATGATTAAAGGGAACTAACTCATGTATTATTCGTGTGATCACAATGTAAGAGTCGTCTGCCATCATATGTCGTACGCACGATGTTTTGTGTCGTATGCTGAATTCTTTATGTTGTATAGCTAGTTAGCGATAGAAAAACAACATTTCTCTGTAATTACTACACATACAAGCATGCAATTGTGCACGAATCATTAAAATATATCAACTTAATATACACTGAAATTTGATCAACATCAGAAATGAGTTAAACAAGTTTCGTTCTAATTAACATTTTTGTTGTTTCGTATGAAATATCAAGTTAGAAGACTTGATACTTGCAACAGCCATAGCAATAGCAATATTGTATTATATTATGTCACAGTAGAAAATAAAATATCCTACTCTCAAAAAAAAAAAAAAGTCTTTTGATATTTACAAATTATTTAAATCAGAATTTTGTAAAAATAAGACTGATCATTTATTAAGTAAAATAAAAGAACATATCAATTACTCTTAAATTAGCTTGCATGTAATAATACTGTTATTTATTGTATTGTAGTGATTATTATACATGTATTGCTTGTATTGTATTATTGTGCCAATACCATAAACCATGTTGTTACCATTCTTTTATTGAATAAACGGGGTTAACCGAGTTGGTTCCTCAAAATCAAAAAAAAAACTTGCAAACAGCCAAGTTTACGGTCTCGTGATACGCCTAACGGCATATTTACGTATTTGCAACCTAATTAATATTACAAATGCGAGGCCCGTCTGTGAATCTGACGAAGTATAAGATTGTGTATATGCATGTATCATATTTTGGTGTCTATCTACGTAAATCCCGATGCTACATGGTAATCTTAATCATATACTATTATATCGCTGGCTTAGTAACTATTTATTACCTTATAAGGCATATTTTCGGAACTTGTCAAGTTGACCAAAATGAAGTCTAAAAAGTTAGTTTTCCGTAAAATAAGTGAAGAGTAATTTTCGGACAGTTATTTTTTTTTCTCGAAATAACGGATTCATACATACGACCTTCTCATTTTAAGCCAGCGATATAAGAAACCTAAACGCATAATAACGTAATCTATCTTATTGGATGTCTATTTTAGTTGTTTCCCTTTGAATACAAATGTATACGATAATTTTAGCGTAATGATATACCATGCGTTACAAAAACAAGCTGTTACAGCTACAGTTATGTCAACGTGACAAGTACCTATTTCTATGAAAGTATGCACTCATAAGAAGCCCCTTGTGGTGCTGAATTTAAATATGTATCAGTCTTATAAGGTGATCAGTAGTACTTATCACCTTCTCATATGGCTTTCTGTAATTTCTATGTCCACTATTTGTACAATTAAGTCTAATTCGTTTCCTTCAAATGGCACATGTCGTTACATACTGTTTTTATTGATTGTTGCTGTTGCATATGTTGTTTGTCCTCGTGTGATGGCTCATTTTGAACGCTTTTTGTTTCACTGACCGTCAGAATGCAATGTCATGATTTTGAAGCTACAATTGCCTATCTGGTGTTACCAGATATTTCTGTTGGATGTAGCCTTATCTGTACTATTAATAATTATCTTTTTTACGTTTTCGTTATTTTCCTTATTTTCGATATTGAAACGGAATACTGTAAACATACATCAAGTTTTCAAAGGTCTCCACAAGGTAATTTTACAAGTGAAATGATGTGGTGTTTGGCGGTTTTATACATGGCCCTGATATCCGGAAGCATCTAATGTATTAATCTCAGAACCAGAATCAAAATTCTTTGGACCTCTTTGCCGAATTCAAGGCCAATCGGAAGTTTGAGCTTCTGAAAAGTGTAAAATTCAGAATAATGGTTTTACTTTAAATTATTTAGTTCATCATACAAGTTAAATGAGTTCTTGCTTTAAGTACTTGCATCAGTTCATATCACCAGACTGCCATATATACTGTGACAACAATCACTATTATATTTGCTTGTAAACGGTATTATGCTTTGAACTTAACCTTTTCTCAATATTTGACGTATTCTTTCTAATCAAAAACGAACATTGAATTCACAAAGCTTTTCACGGATCTTGACTAACTCTTCCGAGTCTTCAGACGCTTCATAAAAATTCAAATATCGACATAAATATTGATAACAATCGCATAAATTCACCATTTCTGCTGTCCATGGATTATTCTAAAGTCAAACACAAATCGACATATCTATTTGTCTTAAATATCTCAAATCCCCGAATGTGATTGTTAGTTTTAGAGCCTTGAAATCGGCGCTGAAGTCTTTTCCTTTATCATCGGTAATGCCCGAGGTATTTCGGATGTCCCAGTTTGTCTTCATCTATGTGACCGGTCGGCTTTCAATTTCCAATTAATAAAAACAGATAGTAACTGAAATGTGGCTATTTTTCGTCACAAAAGCTTCCTCGGCGTTGGCATATCTCAATGTAAACACTGCCGAACATCAGCTGGGATCAATTCAGAAAATATTAATGTCGGTAAAATGAAAGCAAAATTTTGACACCTTTATGTCGGCTTATCGCTAACACCGGATATAGAGCGGGAGATTCTGCCTGTATGAACTTAAGGATTTCCTAATTGTTCATGAAAGCCATCCAACTGACGTAAGACATGAGGTATCTTTTCAATACTAAAAGTATCATAGAGTTAGATGCATCTGAATTAAGCATTTTTAAAGCCATTAAGGCCATATCTACTTTGCGAATAAGGAATGTTGGTATTATTACAAAAGATGTCATTTCAAGCCCGACAATTTCAATAGAAAATGGATGCGTTTTTAAACAATCATATAAAAATGAAAGTCTGGCATGAAGCAAAAGCATGAGGCTAGCCGAACAATGGATGCTACGTTTCTGTTACAAACAGTCTCATTATATATCTACCCACGCCTAACAAACGAAAGGTGCGGGTGAATTGGTAGTTCGAATTTCGGTTACATAAAACATCAACTCGACCGTCTGGTATAAATAGTCTACTGGAAGTCTTCAGACATAATCGTTCGAACGGGACAATTCCCTCATTATAGGTATTACTTAGGTTAGGACACTATAGCATGTAATGTCCTTATTTGTATTAATCGAAGCAATTTATGGTTAGTGATTGGTTTGTTTAAAGAGCCGTTCCCTACAACTTTGATCGTTTAAATCGATCCAGGAACAGTTTACATTAAATGAGAGTCGTTATTGCTTAAACTCCTCAAATTTTCAACAAAAAGTTCCCAATAATGACCGAGAAAACAACGAAAATGTATTTCAGTAACGAGCCAAAATAGTCACGAGTTGTTTTCCTTTGACCACATAATAATAAATCGCTGGAAGCGATAAGTTATTGTTGGTGATTTGAATTTATTTTTGACGTTATAGAGACATATTTGCTCATACATGTTCTTTCTTCTGACAAATCATGATAATTGATAGTGCTTTGTACATTTAGCTCATTGAATGTGATAATAGAGAAAAATAAGCTAGTTATAAGGAATGCCTCTTTAATTCACGTGTAGTTTAGGCACATGATTCTAAGCATCTAGTCCGGAGTTCAAATAAATATAAGCTTCAAGTTTGATGCGCAAAAAAACTATATTAGAAGTTAACATAATTATGCCAAACGCATATATGCGTGCACATACTATTCTGTACATAAGCATTATTAGTGCGTACCACCAATGCGGCATGCATATGGCACCATCAATAAAGTATAGACTATTGTGTCAAACGTTGTAATTAAGAAATTTGATATTCATCTGCATTTTAACAATAGCTAAAGTAAGTCATATATTGACGACTGTCATTGATTTATCCATGCTAAGACTTGAAGCCAAATTTGCCATTTGATACATTATTTAATTGAAGCAAACTCCGCATGATGACGATGTTAACTGTGTGACACGTTATGTGTATTTGCAATTGTCAGCTGTGACATAAAACCACAAGGAGAAGAACAGAAATGATAAAATTGGCTCGACTATGGGAGCACGAGTCCATTTCGCTGGCTTAGAATTAGAAGGTCGTAACTACTTCTTACAACGTAAAAATATTCGTACATTATTACAATCAGCACCCAATGCGCTTCTTATAAGCATACTTACATGAAAATCGGAAGAGAAGAAAAGTCTTGTGCTTGTCCTTTGTGTCTACGTCCACAGCAAGGACAAGGTAAGAAAAAAGCTGTCTGTTGCAATCGTACACATAAAGTTGTGCTCGTCAGTTGGTCGTACACATAAAGTTGTGCTCGTCAGTTGGTCGTACGCACAAAATTGTGCTCGTCAGCTGATCGTACACATAAAATTGCGATCGTCAGTTGGTCGTACACATAAAGTTGTGCTCGTCAGTTGGTCGTACACATAAAGTTGCGATCGTCAGTTGGTCGTACACATAAAGTTGCGATCGTCAGTTGGTCGTACACATAAAGTTGTGCTCGTCAGTTGGTCGTACACATAAAGTTGTGCTAGTCAGTTGGTCGTACACATAAAGTTGTGCGTGTCAGTTGATCGTACACATAAAGTTGCGATCGTCAGTTGGTCGTACACATCAAGTTGTGCTCGTCAGTTGGTCGTACACATAAAGTTGCGATCGTCAGTTGGTCGTACACATAAAGTTGCGATCGTCAGTTGGTCGTACACATCAAGTTGTGCTCGTCAGTTGGTCGTACACATAAAGTTGTGCTAGTCAGTTGGTCGTACACATAAAGTTGTGCGCGTCAGTTGATCGTACACATAAAGTTGCGATCGTCAGTTGGTCGTACACATCAAGTTGTGCTCGTCAGTTGGTCGTACACATAAAGTTGTGTGCGTCAGTTGATCGTACACATAAAGTTGCGATCGTCAGTTGGTCGTACACATAAAGTTGTGCTCGTCGGTTGGTCGTACACATAAAATTGTGCTCGTCAGTTGATCGTACACATAAAGTTGTGCACGTCAGTTGATCGTACACATAAAGTTGCGATCGTCCGTTGGTCGTACACATAAAGTTGTGTTCGTCAGTTGGTCGTACAAATATCGTTTTGCACGTCATTTGACCGTACACATAAAGTTGCGATCGTCAGTTGGTCGTACACATAAAGTTATGCTCGTCAGCAAGTCGTACACATAAATGTGCTCGTCAGGTTCTGCCATTGAAGTTGTCTGTTGAATGACTGCATTTGGGCCCAGTTATCCAGACCTTCGTTTTCGGGAATCACCAGCTGACCAGTATTTTCCAGTAACATATGTATTTTATAAACTTGTACATGTAGACCGAATTGAATGTTCCTTTTCCTTCACCAAATTGTACAATTCTTTCTCCTACGAATATTAATGGTTTTACAGTCACTGCACGTGACAGCTCTGGTATATATCCATCGAACCCAGAGTCAGAGGAAAGAGTTGACTGGAAAGCCATCGACACACACACCAACACATGCTATAAATAATCGACATAACGGAAACTCAAGTCGTCCATCGACTGCGTGTCTGCTCTCAATACCGTTTTTTTTTGTATTTCTTCGTGAAACTATGTCATCCGACTATTTTACAGCAGGGACTTTTGTTATGTTGTTAAAGTTCTCTGTACTCGGCTGGTTAAGTTGAAAGTACCGACTTCCCTGTCCGATTTCCTCATATATGTATGTCAATATGTACCCGGCTTACGTTGTCTTGTGTTACTTCGTGTCAGTTGGTGCCCTCAAAACGGACGTGTCAAACACAACTCACAATGGTACCATTTTGCGAAGTCTTTGTAATGATCACCGTCGGTTAACTACCTCCTTTAATACTAGGTTAGTTGTAGAATGTCCACTTCGAGGACAAGAGGTCCTGGGTTTGACCACAGGTCATGTCATAAACATGTACTTGCTTACTTTACTTAGGTCTTTTGCTCCGCTGGGGAGCAAATGTCATTAACAAATTCACACCATCTGTCTCTGTTTCCTATCGCTCGTTTCATCAAATTCCAGTTATAACTAATTTCTTTAATTTCTGCCTCGCCATTTCTTCGCTAGTTGTTACGTGGATATCATCTTTACTTTTTACCTTGCATGCTCTATTTAAGGACCTGCTTACTACGTGTCATACTCAAGACAAATTAAAAATGCCATTATAGTACCAGTAAAATTACCCTACCCTCGATATACAGACTGGTTTCTCTTCTACCATACCTCTTCTTTGTCTTGCATTACATCGGGAATTAGGTGTGGAAAGTTTTTTTAAACAGTTGAAAAAGCTAGTTTCACAGTCGACCTAACCTATACATGTGTATTATTTTCAGGTAAAAACTAAGTTAAACTAAATTAAATATTTCATTATCGGGTGGACATATTGTCCAGGGACCTTACCTTATTCATCGACGTTTTAAGTCTAAAACTCAGACTTAGACTTTACATTGTGAAATATTCTCTGTGCTCTTATGTTGTAATAAATGACCCAATTTTGATATAAATTAGTGTGCATGATGTTCAGTGGGCAACAACAAATAATCTGATGAAATTGCACATGATCAAATCTTATTGCAAAGAAATGACGATGATTATAAATGTTGTCAATTTTAAGTCTAAGTCTGATTTTTATTCTTGCATTGTTGTTGAATAAGGACCCAGGTTTGAGGGCATTTGACAGATGATCCAGCGGTAGTGTGTTCGATCACCATCAAGCCAGATTCTCACAAAAACGTAATCTCGGCCACAAATGTTTTTTCGGAGGCAAAATAAAAACACAATTAATCATACAAAAGAATCCGTGCTGTTACTATATAGCAACTTCTATATCAAGCACTATCCCGACAAACTAAATTGACTGATAACTATTTTATTTGCCTCCGTAGCTCAGTAGTTTAATTCAATTCCATTCGGGTGGGGAGGCAAATATGTGTATGCCTGTCGTATTTCTGAATAAAAGCTGACTGGCAAATACAGCCTATGCTCGCCATGTTTTTTAAAAAGGGAAAATACATCTAGGTCGACAGTATTTAGGCGGGGGGCGCGATGATGAAAAAGAATCATTTTATTTCATTTATTTATTTATTTTTATCGTCATCAAAATTTGTCAATATTTCATAAATAACATAAATAAACTCACAAGTACATACACATTAAACAGTTAAAAACATGCATTTGTACTTGACCCTTAAAAAGACTCAAAATTAGTGTAACATCCGAACATAGGGTTCAATTCAATTTTCGCTGTATTCGCTTTTGGCAGTATTGGTTTTGTAGTAAAAATAATAATTAAAATTGTTGTAAAGTAGTAAGTGTTTGGGTGCCATTTTACGTTTAGAAAAAATTGTTTAAGATCACTGTTCTATTACATAAGTATAAAACATATGAGTTTTATAATTTCCGTAATAGCGTTTATATACTTGGACGAAATACAAATATGAAAATTTGAATTCGAATAGAATGACCATCGATTTCATATTGAGGTGTGTTTCGTTAAAGTGTCTTAAATTATGTAAAAATTATCATAGACCTAAACATAAATGTATGACATGCCATTGTTTACTTTTTTGAAGAGGCAGGCCCGGATCCAGAAAATTTTGACTGGGGGGGGGGGGCACAATACATTTTTGGAAGGCTAAGTTGGGGTGGGTGCGGGGGGAGTACACCCCTCCCGGCGGTGAAATTTTCACTTTTTGAATTAAAATCATGCAATTTCCTCCACTTAAAGCTTTTAAAATCAAAAGTAAACGTTTGAACTGCTACATATAAAAAAACTAACATGAATTACACAATTTTCTTAAAAGAAATATTCCAGACTACCAATAAATAATACTTGGACTTTGAAGACCAGTAGTGAAATAATTATGCTCATATCAGTTGCATCCACCCCCACCCCGGGGATGGGCCGGGATTTTTACTTTCGAGTTGTCAAAATTCCCGTCCTTCCACGGCCCAGCGGGGACAACTGATAGTAAAATCTCCAGTACTAAGTATTTCCCGTCCCCTAACAACTAAATACTGTCACCGAGGAAATGGTTCGGAGAAAACATTCCCAACCTTTCCCCAGTAGTGGGGAAAAGCTGGAAGGTAAAAACATGTACGGTCGTTTTCCGCGGCTATCCATCGTCCATCCCCGGGGTGGGGGCGTGTATGCAACTGGTTGGTGTATTACATATGCCATGCATGGTTTTATCTCAGGCAGTAGTGTTCACAGGTTCAGACCATTTTTTTAGATAATAAAAATCTTGCAAATTATTGCGCCCGTACGTTTTAGAAAATTTATTTGAACTTGCAAAGGTATACAATTAAAATGTGCCCCTTGTGAAGATTTTTTTTTTAATGAAAATCCTTTTTTAATGTTTTTCTTTGAAAACCAGACCGGCTTGATATTAACAAAATTGTAGTGTTACATAATCAGTTATAACAAATAGACATATCAATAAGAAAATTTACTCTCTTCAAATTCATGTCAAAATTTTTAATCTGTTAATTCAAGCGCTGTAGTGACATTGATCAAGGGGCAGATACACCTTGATCTGCATCATTCAGACGCTGTAAAGCATGCATCTGGATGATTAGATCAAGTGTAATCTGAACCTGGAGATTACACAACAGGGGGCACATGGACCTGGAGATTACACAACAGGGGGAACATTTTATTGCCCTCGCTTCCGGAATATATAATATACTGGGTTATTGTCACAAAATATCGATCCACAGCCATATCGATTGGTAATATTTTAAGGATTTTAACATTTAAGTGATGTAAAAAATGGTCACTCCGATGCCAACTCGGGGGCACGGGCCCCTGTGCCCCCCGGTGGATCCGGGCCTGAGAGGTACGTTGTTGTGGTTATCACTTCACTTCAATGTTAGCCTAAAATATCAGTACGTGTATTTCATAACGTTAAGGTCTACATACAGATAAATCTTAAAGTAGCTAGGCTATACAAAAAAATGTACAGTCCTTTTCAAGTCCTTTTCAAGTCCAAGTACCAATAGTTGTAGTCAAACGTGATCAAGACGGTATATGCATTTACTAAAATAACGCATTAGCACATGGTACCCATGTATTATCTTTACCGTACCTGCAACTTCGTAATAAAATGCACATATATCACTCACGACAACAACAACAAAATCTACCATTTTACAAAATTTACAATAAACACCAAGAACACAGTTTACCATGACGTCATCTCAAAGTACAAAATACTATACAAAGCCTCTATATCGATTGTTCCCGTCATGGCATTCAAAGAGCTGCATGACGAGCAAATAAACTTTCATCAAATATGAAACCAATCGCGTTCCGTCATTAAATTCCAGGCAAATTTGTTATTAGTTTACTACGATGAACGATGATCACCAAGTATTCCGAAAATAGCGTTCCTCGTGGTGTTATGTAAATTTTACACGATTTCACAAGCCTAGAATTGACAGGCAAAATTCCACTTGCACAGTTTCGCCAATTCTTGCGAATTCGTCACTCACTCTGCGTTGAAGTATGAACTTTGCATTGAATAAAGTTTATCAATCGGGTTTATGAGTGTATTTGAAACTGTCATCCCGTTTGTCCGTCCGTCTGTATTAAGAATTTGATCGATGGACTCCATTTTTTCATCCATGTTTAGTGAACCATTACTGTATACTGTGTTGGACATTGTGTTCGTACTGGAGTAGGCAGAATCTGAAATAAGGACAAATATCATTTGTTAATTCATAGAAAAGGGTTAATTCCAAAGGGAAGAATTTAGAAATAAATTGTACACCGCTTACGTTCAATCATTTTTCAGTCACAGACGGTGGTCGGCTTCAATACCCACTTTGCCTGTTATTCAGCTAAAACAAACATTCATCCAGTGCCAACTTGATATTTCATTATCTAAGCAGCTGATAAGGTCTAATCATGCGTAGAACAGCGTAGACAATACAACATATACCACGTGTCTTGTCAAATCAGCGTATCAAACTTGTGAAGTGACTGAGTGGTATTACAATGTAACAACATTCAGTAGACATGGTGTATTTTAATGTCTTCAAATGAACTATGCTATAACCAACTACAGTATACCAAACGCACAATCGGTGACGTGAAGTTGTTGTAGAATAATCTTCATATATATTCCGTAGGGAAATAAGAATTCAAAAGCTTCGGTTTTTTCACATCGTTTATATTACGGCCTATGGCCTTCTTCAGAACAACTGAAAACATGTAAAAACAAACTTTTAAAAATACATACATACATAATTAATCTAATTACATAAAACAACCATACATGTACATAACACATTATATGACACATAATTATTTCATGCTTACCGATGGTTTACGGCGGAATAACGGTGGATTATTCCCCGATAATTTCACTGTTCATAATTTCACTGTTCATAATTTCACGGCAAACGGACTATTTTTTAAAATCAAATTTCCTCGCCGTCAAAAATAAAATAATAAGCATTTTCACTTGCTCTCTTAATCTTTAACAAAGAACACAACATTATATATACATAAATGTAAAACAAATGGACAAAATTGAAGCCATTGCAGAAGAACTATTTGATTGCAACTCGACGCGTGCATGGCGGGAAAACGACGTCACGCAAAACATTTGAGGTATATGGTTCCATCATTTAAGCTATTTGAAGCATGAAATAAATAGAATATTAGTATTTTACCGTGTATGATCGGCTGATAATTCACCTCGTGAGCAGCTGACTTATATTTTCACTCGTGGCTACGCCACTCGTGAAAATATTACATCAGCTGCTCACTCGGTGAATTATCAGCCGATCATACACGGAAAAATACAAATATCCTCTATATAATTATTGTAAAATCTAGATATGCTTCCCCCCCCGTAAAATTAATAAAAAAGTACATTGTTCATTTAATTTTATCTTCCAACTTACTTATTTCTCCCGCGTAAGTTACATATTTAATCTTCTTTTAATATTGTTACTGTTCAAAAATATTCAAACGTTTTTTTCTCTATATTGTTGACCGGACGTTACGTCATGGGACGTCATTCAGTAACCGCGCCAACTGGTGTCACACCGGTGGAAAGTACTTCCGGGTCGTAGTATGCTAAAATAGTCCCTTTCAAAAATTTGATATATGTCTGTTGAAGCACTGTTTTAATGTGGAAAATGCTGATTGTTGACCAAATTACATGAATGTAGATCAAATATGACCTGGGCCCGTATTCATAAAGCTCCTAAGGTAAAAATATACCTTAGGTTGGTCAATTTACCTTAGGTTTTATATGATTTCCCTTAGTTTTATATGTTTTCACCTAAGATATCTGAAACATCCTTAAGTATTATTCATAAAGCTCCTTAGGATATTTTTCCCTTAACTTGGACGATTTTGCCCTTAGATTTCTAAGGTAGCTCGGAGCTACCTTACATTTCTAAGGGAAAAGTTAAGGGAAAAATCGGCAAACAAAATGGCGGCACGGCAGACGTTTTCTACGAACATTTGACCCCAAAATGCTTAAATGAACCAAAAAAAGTAAGTATTAAGCATTGAATATACTTTAATACGATTACTTGAAGTCGTAACTGTCCGGAAAAGTACGTGTTTGAATGGAATTTAACCGAAACTGCCGTAGCGACAGTGCGAGTTAGCGTCCGTTAATTTCAAGACCTAAAATCGTCTTTTATTCATTAAATAGCGGACTATTTGGTTGATTTCTGGCAAGATAGATGTAACAACTATTTGATGCAACGATTGGGATTGATTTATTAAGGTAGCGACGCTGTATGAAGACGATAGCTTGATGATGTGCGACTGCAATAGTGTTCGGATAAAATATTTCGGACATCTCGATTTTTGCAGTTATGTACTGAATTTTACCTGTTTTATGAACATACCATTGCTCATGCTTGCTGTATATACTGGCAATAATAATATTATTGTTTTTTGCTCATGTGTTTGTCAAACAATTACATGGATCTTGGGATTTGTTCCCTTTTTCTGTCCAAATGTCAATTTCAATAGTTGTTTATAGATTAATAGAATGCATTAATGCCAGGAACTACCCAGATAGGTGATATGGTTAGAGTAGTCACTTGTTATGCTGTGGTTGGCATGGTGGATGAGTGGATAACACTCTTAACTACTTGTCTAGAGATCCCTTGGCCGGAGCATAGTCATTTCTGGAACGCTAAATTGTTTCACACCCAACTACAAATTGGCAACCCAGAGGTTGTGTTGCATGTATCAGCGTAATCTTTTTGAATCGAGCTAGCCGGCATAGCAACTACGGTAACCAACTCAGATTCATTGAATCTCACCTCTGCTTTGTGATTTTATGTCAGCACTCAGACATCTGCCAATAAGGATTA
Source organism: Spisula subtruncata (assembly GCA_963678985.1). Taxonomy (NCBI): domain Eukaryota; kingdom Metazoa; phylum Mollusca; class Bivalvia; order Venerida; family Mactridae; genus Spisula; species Spisula subtruncata. Next base: position 31,461,701 of record OY787673.1, on the reverse strand, counting down.
AAAGCATACAAAGTTGGAGTCCCGTTTCAATCCTTGGCTCCTCAGCCCTGCAGTTTATGAAATTATTCAGTATGCCTATTCAATGTTGGGGAGAATCAGTCTTCACTGTCGCACCAAATCATTATTCATGGACTGTTGGCCCAAACCCCTCTAAATATGCACTTGGCTAGCTGAGCTACCATAATCTGCCCATGCTTATAGGTAACCCCTGAACATATTTAAATATCTTTACTTTCATACTTGATGCTGTGCAAATCATATGGGGTAGGCTTCTCTTTTCATATTTAAAGTCAGTGGTATTTTTTATGATAATATTAAAAATAACAGTTTTGTATGTATTGATACGCTCAGGGATGATAACTGAATTTTTCTGCTATTTCAGGTACTGTCTGGAATGTGATAGTGTATGGCTTGTGTGTATGTTCATCAGAAATCTCCTTGTTCAAGAAAGTGCTGTGTGTACAAGAGACTTCAAGGTGACAAGACTACATTGGAAAATGAGAAAATCGCTTTTTATGAATAACAACAGTGAACTGGATAATGGCATAGTCATTTCCCTGCACTCTGGGACTGCAGCATATATCACCTTGAACTGCAGTTATATTACAAAAAAAACTGTGTACAAAACCATATTAAACAAGAGTTGTCAAATGACAGTGCCCTCCACTATCAACAATGAAAACATTGTTGGGACCTTGGCAATTGCTAGATGCATCAGCCCTATGAGTCTTCAAATTAAAAAGGACACTCATCAAAATTAAAGACCATCCATTCTCAAAATACGAAGCAGAAATTACCTTTCATGCAATTCGATGCAGTGACCTGTAACTATGGTGTTCATCAATCTGAAGAGGCAAATCACCATATGAAGCAACTTCGACTGAACAGGATTCAAAATTCTGATGCGCAAACAAAGACAAATTACATCTATAAAGATTGTATATACCTTGTGACTTTCCAAACAAACAAATACAGGAACCATCAAGTTTTTTTTGTATCAATAAGATGTCAACAATAGTATGAAGTTTCAAGTTGCAGAATATATATACTCAAAGATCAGAAATAAATTTCACACATGAGGCTTTTTTGGACAACAACCTATGACGCCAAAACACATAGTGTTTTTAGTGAATTATATGTAATGCTTGCATTTGTGCAACATGTTATAGTGCGCCCAGGATAATGTGATGTTTACAAACATTGACCTGAATGGTCTACTGTTGCAAAATTGGTTACTTAAATAAACTCATACTGATTAATTGTGCACACTTGATTTTCCCTCCTTTTGTGGCTTATTTCAAATTTTTCTGCCTTCCTTGATATCCTGAGTGAACTATAACATTGACATAGGTTGATTGTTTAAGTCTACCAATGTGTTCTGAGTTTAACCCTTTACTCCAAATGTGCGTTATTACATGTATAGCATGTATAATTTATAGGTTAAATTTAATACCCAAGAAATTTAATTCATTTTAACAAAGTTGGGCTCATTTGTTTTTTTTAATTCCCTGGGAAAGGACTCTGAAATGAAACACTGCATGAATTTCTCTATTCATTACCCTCATTATATATTTTTATAAGCATAAAGTATCACAAAGACGCTCAATATGTAATACAAAAACATCTCCAAAGAACCAATATCACACATGTTTGCGGACATTGATATATTCAAGGCGAGAACATTATAATATATTCACGCATAAAGGTCACACAGGATCAGGTTAAATTCTCCAAGCTATTAAAAGTTTAGTTGTGCATATTGTTGGCACAAGTTGGCCTACCAATAATATATTTCAATGGAGTAATTGCTATTTGTATTTTCTAGTAGTACATGCTATTTCAATGAAAGTTCTCAGTACCAATTCTAGTTGTGTATATCATCATTTTAAGCAAGTTATTGCCCTTTGTTTGTTCAGCTTATAATTTTTTCTGCATTTGGTTAATGTTCCAATGACTAATCAGTACCAAGCCTATCATTGACAAAAATGTTTGAACTGGATTCTTAAAAATGGCCTTTACAGGATTCATCAGCCCGTATTTAGACTGAGTTGTGTAAGTTATCTTAATTTTGATCTCAGGTGCTTGCTTAACTGTGTTAAGCAGGGTGTATTCATCACATTCATTGATATTTCATGTTTGTTTTGTTTCAGAAATATTATTTACACTATTTGTAGGATATAATGATTTAAAAGTACAACAGTTTTTGTTCAGCAAGTTCATTTGTGATACTAGTACACATTGATTTTCAAAAACTCTTTTAATTAATTTTGCCTGCTTTAAAAAAATTTTATACAATGATAAATGATTATGTACAAGAAAATTACAGGCTAGATTGGAACACTATTTCAAAGGTCAGAGCTAAAAGAGCGATTATCACAAAATGGTAGAAATTGTCGTTTTAAAGACTAAAGGGAATAAATCGGTCAAAATTATTTCATCGGAATAACATTTAAACTTTACCGACATATTGTATTGATGCTTCTGTATACTTTAGGTTGAGTGCAATAGTGATATTGGACATAGAACAAAACACATTTCTTTAGTGCTATAATTTTGGTGGTTTTTATGCGAGTAAGTGCTACTTAGAAAAGTTTTGTAAGAATCAGACAGTAATTGGGAACTTTATTACCAGACTTTTACTTTTACCTATATCTTTTTAATTTTGATTACTTTTTTTTAAATGCATGACATGCTTCATATGAATTAACTGTATGGATCGACATAAGAGTATTTATAAAAGCCGTTTTCAGGAACACAAACTTTAACAGTCAGGGGGTCTCGCTTTATAGGCAGCATATAGCGGGAGTGTATAAATTATTCTTTTTTCAATGTTTAAAAAACTTATAAATACAAGTTTATTGTACATTTTAACATTATTACTAAAGGTCATTGTTTTTAAGCTTGAGCAAAAGTATTCTTAATCATGCTTTATATTTGAATTATTGTATTTTTAGTTCCACTATTCTATGTAATGAGCACTCATGCAAGATCCTCTACTTGTTAAGGAAACATTAATTATAGTTTTATACGAGGGGTGTTTCATAAATAATGCAACTTTAGTTGTAAAATCTATTTGCGGTCAGTTATTGCAGTTTTGTAAATTGATATATGTTAAGCAAACTTTCTAGTGCTAGCTGGCAAACTTTCAGGATTTTCTATCAAATATTAAGGTAGTTATGGTGCATTATATAGACCCCAGTTAAGGCCACTGTACATGCCTAAATAGACTTATCATTAATTGTAGCATAAAACTACATTTTTGGGCTTCATGTGATATGTTAAACTTAAAACATCTAATACAACATATGCTTTATCAGCATGAACAATTTTAAACTATTGATGTAGTCGAGGAAAACTTATTTGCTTTATTAAAAATTCTCAAGGGGTCAAAAATGGTTAAAATTAAGCTATGAAAATTATCGTGTAGCTTTTCATAGTTGACATTCTGTGGTCGCATGTGCAAATAATGCATGTAGCAATTAAGAATGTTGTTAAAAATAGTTGCAGCTTTCTAAACATGTACGAGGGTCATTCAATAAATTCGTGGACTGGACTCGTCATTTTAATGCACATTGACACAGATAATAACTCATTGTATCACCTTTTGGACACAAGTGCAGAAAATATTGCACGAATAGACGCATTTTTAAAGAAAATATGGATAAAACAAAACTATCACCTTACCGCAACCACCACACAAGGCAACTTTATTCTGACGTCAGCGACGTTATTGACGTTTTGCTATTTTTCAAATGCTAAACACGATATTGAATTATTTTATTTATATGAAATTGAACACAAATATTTTAGTTATATATTATTAAATAGATCTACTACAACATTTTATATATTCAAAGTTAAGTATTAAGCTGGACTTGATGGTTGTATGCTAAATTGAAACACCTTGCAAATTTTGACTGGCGTTTCCTCAAACGTCCTTACGTTTGCCGATTTCGTTCGACCCCTTTATCATATTTAATACCATGCTGCTCTTCAGAAATGTGATTTTGTCACTAAAACACATGGACACTGAATACTGCAGTTTCTCCGTTTGTTCTCATTAGCAGATTATGTGTGTTTGTTGTGTATTTCCAAGACAAGTGCACACTTTGATAGTTGCATGAATTTCCTTGCCTAAGTTCATCGGCATTTTGACGTTAATGAAAAGGTGACAGGAATAGATCAAATACTTCTCAATTCAAACTCAAACGTCTAAACATCTTAATATTTTCACCAAATATTATGATAATATCTCGCAATAATCTAGCAAACGTATGGGAATGTAAATGAATTAATTCGGAATTTATAACTAGTTGAACTAATGAAAAGGGTTTGTTACGTCGGTCGGGGGTGGTAGCGCGTTACTATGGTAATACAACGGCTGCTGACATGCTACTGTGTTGCATAATTAAAGATAAATTTGTATCTACGGTAGGTAATAAATGAATATTCATAATGATATAAGAAATTATTATTTAAACACCAATATAATAAAATGAGAACGATTGTGTACGAATATATTGAATGACCCTCGTATAAAATAAAGAAATAATCCTATGTGCTCTATATTTATTCAGTCTTTTTGAAAGTATTTTTTTCTCAAAAATGGGTTGTTTTTTAGTTGATTTTGTTTTTCTTAGAAAATGCAGTTTATTTTGGATATCCTGTTCGATTTTGCAGTGCATAGTATGGATCAGACACTACTCAAGACACATGGCTAGTTTTAATAAAATTGTACGATGCAATACCATTTAAAGGTCATTCAAAACTGGACAATGTCATGATTTGTCTATCTCTTCATTACTGAATTTACCACAGTGGGCGTGAGTGAACCTTAAATAGAGTAATACCCTGGCTTTATATACTGACAGATTTTGGTAATCTTTTAGGATATTGTCAATGAAGGATAGCTTTTTCGATAACAATTAACAGTTCTACCTTATTCAGCACCCAACGCGTATGCGCGTGGCAGTTGCATTATTTATGAAACACCCCTCGTACTAAGCTCGCGAAAGGCTCACTAAATAAGATGTCTCAAACTCGTTTAATATAAGTTTGTATCAATTGACAACTTGTCACAATGTAATAAATCCTTTATATATGACCCTCTGACCTAGATTTAGATGATTTTTTACTTGGTATATATAGCGCAATGTCGCACAAAAAAAATAAAAAAAACAGATTTTAACCTCTAATGTCGGACTCGATACAGTGAATACATAAAATAGGGTATTAATTTTATCAGGCTTCACATAGGTCTTGAAAAGTCCTTGAATTTGTTTTCAACCTTAAAAAGGTACTGCCTTCAACAATGTCAAAATAGCTGTTGAATGTTTCTGCAAATCCTTGAATTTAGGCAAACCGCCTTGAATATACAAAGAAATGTCATAAATTCAAAACGTACATAATTTTCATGTTTATCCAAGGCAACACAAGAGTCGAAATTTTACAATTTTACGATGATTTACGTTTTGAAAAAGGGCTTGATAAGTGATAATACCATATCCTTCCTTGAAAAATCTTGAAAAGCTCTTTAATGTAGGTGTGAGAATTGTATAATATGATTATGAACCATGTCATTGTATGTATTATAAATAAACTTTTGATACCAATTAAAGTTCAGTATTTTTCAATTGTCAGTAATTACAGTTGTCGAGATTGATGTCTAATTAAAGTTGCCAGTATAAGATAAGGGGAAATAATTACTAGATAGGAAGCATTCCAGGAAAACTGGTTAGGTTCAGCAGCTGCAGTGCAGAGTTATTGATATACAGTAGTGTTAATCCTGATCATTCAGTGATGACACAAAATATAAAATTAAACCACATACTGGGTGGGTACCCGGTATAGATCACAAAGTATTTCCCCCATGATCAAATTATATGTATGCAAGTACAGTACAAGACAACCTCTCCATAGCAGCTTTCTGTAGAGCAACACTCTCTCTATTACTAACAGTACTTAACAACACTTTCAAAATTTCACTCGGCTCATATTCACTATAAATCTAGCCTCTATAGAGCTACAACCTCAAACAATTGCCATTTTTGGCAGCTCCAACAGGGTGTTGCTCATATGAAACACAGTTGTACTGTAAACTTAATATGCTCCCCATTTTTGATGAGGGGTATACATGTATATTGCTTTGCACATGTATGTCATTTGGTCGGTAGACCTGGACAGTGTTGGCATAACGGACGGTCGATTGAGTAACTGACAGGACGGCGGGAAATACCGGGAAATACTGGTCAATTGGACAGTAGAAGTGGTCGATTGATTTGGTCATATGAAATAATGCTTCCATTTAACACACTATAGTATGTACATACATTTGTAAAGGTTATCAACTTATCACTGATAACATACTTAATATATTTTCTGTTATTATTAATTTTAATCTCTATTTTTTCATATAAGAAACACTTGAAACTCATGCACTTTATATAGTGTAGAAAATCATCCATACAACATCTTTATTTTGTATTGTTGGGTTATATCCAGTGGTGTAAACACTCCCCAGGCTAATCCTTTGTTAATTGAACAAGGAAAATGACATAATATTGCAAAATCTGTTAGTTGTTAGTTTCACACTTAGTCGACATGATTTAATAAATTTGCTTTATTCAAATTTGCAAATTTATACAAGCCTAAATGATCATCAATATTTATAACTGCACTTTCTAGTATTTAACATTAGAACTTATTGACATTATGAGAATATTACCAAATATTTTAATTGAGCTTGTAACAAGTTATTTGATCAATATGTTTAAATTAAAACTTAGAGACTGAAAAATAATTGTGTTTCATATATTGTTTTCACATTTAAATTGAATCAACCAGTCCATTGACCACTTTGAAAATGAATTGACCACTTGTAGATCATACTCTCAAATAAATTGAGGATCTATGGAATGATATAGAACTGAATAATAGAGAACTGCTTGTGAAAACCTGAGAGTTCAAATGCTTAATATGCATCTAAATTAGCCAGTACACAGAAAATTCTCAATTGATCATTCAATTGACCAGTATTCCCGGTATTGGACACTTTTGGAGTATTGGACAGGACGGTATTTCCCGCCCAACACTGGTAGACCATGGTTCCAAACTTGGTACAACCGTACATGTATACCAATATATATGCTTTGCCCTAGGATCTTCAGAGAGGTTGGCCAGCAAGCAACAGTAGATCACCCCTTTAGATTCCGAAGGACCTTTACCATTTCTTGCCATAGGGGCATCAATGATTTATATACATCCTGTTACGAATTAGACACACAGTATGCCAGCCAATAATATCAAGGAAGCATAGCGGTACATATTATGGCCATAATATGGCCTCCCGTGATATATTGTATGCATTATAAAGAGGTTGGGAGGTTCATAATGTATCAGCTGCATACTGTGCATAGTTAGTGTTGGCCTTGAGGCAGGGCCCTTGTTATTTGGTATCTGAGAGGGTCAAAAGTCAATATACAAATTAGTTATGGCTGCTTTGTAAGACATCGAGTAAAACCAAAGAGGTCCGAAGGTCTATGGACCTCTTTCTTTCTTCCATGTAATTTGCAGGGCCCACTCTGGTGCATTTTCGCAAATGTTTAGAGACAGAGGTGAGATACAAGGAATCCAGGTGCGATACCCTAGCTCGTTTCAAATAGATTTCTTGGTTCTTTAACATGCCCGATGTAAAGCACCGATACACGCTAGACTACCCCTGGGTTTCGTACCAGGATCTTCTCTAGTTGGGTGGGAAACACTAAACAGCGTTTCTGAAATGACCAAGTCGGCAAGTGTCCCGACCGAGAATCGAACCTGGGACCTCTCGATCAGGAGTCAAGCGTCTTACCACTCGACTAGTCAAACAATTTCGACCTAGTGACTACTCGTCACAAAGGTCTCCGAATCGTGTCTAACCACTCGAACACCGTGCCTCTTTGATGTAATGATGTGGGTGCGAGTCCTACGGTCCTACCATTCATTTAAGTCAAATTGAGATACCGCCAATTCATTTGATTAAAAAAGTACTTGACACATACCAATAAATTCCATGTTAAAGGCAGGCTGACATAGGCTCTGTTCTTTGTTGGGAAAACTAAGGTACGTTTTGGTCGGGGGACGCTTTGGTATCTTGTAAACTTGAACCTATTCGTTGTGACTAAGTTCTACCTTTCTACATACATATTTATCATATATTTCTACGATGAACACAAAACAGCCTATTACAAAATCGAAAACATTCATTCATGGCCCGATAATTTAATTATTTATGGCGATATTGTGTGCAAGACTTTTACCGTAGACTGCTGTTCGGACCCCTCACTTGATCGCCGTTTTATGGGGCCGTTGTTTTAGTTTCGGAAGTCAGCATCCAATTTTTTGTTTCCTATTATCTTAAGTAAGGTTCCTGTATTTCTTGTAAGGTAATAGATCTTGCTGAAAGTAACTTCTACTTCAATGTTTTGACATGGATTCGAGGAAATTTCGACGATTTGCAAGGTCAACAAAATCAACATGAAAATGAAACTGATACAGTGTTAAAATATCAGCTTCAAACCATATCACTAGTGTTGGACCCCCGTATGACAGTTCCGTTCCCTCTAGTACGCAGTACGGGCGAAGATAACTTCACATAAAGCGAAAAACTCGAAGAAAATGTAAAATTTCCAAAGCATCTTGATTCACCGTATTTGTTACTATTTTTAGCAACGCAGGTGCTCGGACGCTGATATCCACAATTTTGAGGATCATTTTTAGACGAAATCTTGACCTAAGGTAATTATTTCCCTTAGGTAGATTCTTACCTAAGGAATTTCCTCAAGTCAAGTTAAGGGAAAAAAGTAAGGGAAATCCTTCCCTTAGGTGAATATATGGATACCTAAGGTAAAAATCTTCCTTAGGTAAAAAAAACCTTAGGAGCTTTATGAATACGGGCCCTGCATGCTAACTTTTAAGAGTGTTTAATGGATATTTTTCTGAATTATCTTTCCCTGGCTGAATACTGACAATGTATGTGTGCTTCGGTCAAGTCAGCTTTTGAGGCATGGAAAATAGCGTTGTCCTTCCAGAATCCCTGCAGTAGCTCGAAAACGAAACTATCGACATGCCATTTTCTCCAGCTTATTTTGGATAACAGGGATTGCTTTTTATGGAAACGGCCACAGAAAATCACCCGGAATGTCAGGGAAACGGAGGGAGAGATGCTAATTTGGGTCATTTTGCATTAATTTCAATGGCAGAAAATTCACCGGTGTGACACCAACTAGCGACGTCATTTTACGCAAACAAAATCGTCGGGACGTCAGCGTCCTTTACGTTACAACCAGCAGGTCTAACCGTATTCATCCTTTTGATCCACATAGACTCCCTTATTTGTCGCTCGGTCCTCGTACCATTGAAAAGCCTCTCTAGTACCCGAAACTGCAAATCTGTGTGCGAATGTAGGCTGTCAAAATGCGCTGCAATCGGGACGTCGTGTCTCAATCGAATCGATCTCAAGTGCTCCGTCATTCGTTCCTTAAACTGCCTCCCCGTTTCCCCCACATATGCAACCACATCACACCTCGTACATATTATACCGTACACTACGTTTCTGGTGCCACAATTGACATCTTTTTGAGTATTATAAGAGTCACATTTATTTGTGTCCTGTATAGGGCCACACGATATAATTTTACAGTACTCGCATTCTTCCAGGCACGATCGCTCATTCGTTTGTATGGTTCTGTTTGTTTTTGAGTGTACAAGCGCATCGCACAGGTTAGCGTCACGCCTGTATGCCACTAGTGGGGGTTCACTAAATATTTCCGTCATACGTTGAGACCGATACAATACGGGCAAGTGCTTTTTCACTATATCGTGGACATTGGGAAGGACCGATGAAAACGTCATCACCAGTGGGACTCGATTATTTCCCGCTTTTCCTGCTTTTCTTGCTTTGTAAGTAATTCTCTCCTATCCTGTTCATCCACTCTCTGCAGTTGACACTCTATCTCTCGACTACTATATCCCCGTTTCCGTAATTGCGACTTTAGTGCTTTGCGATGCCTTTGATAGTCCTCGTCTTTTCACATATGCGTTGGAGTTACGGCGTAAGTATAGTTGTTTATCCGTGGGTTTCGTATATAAGTCTGTGTACACGTGTCCGCACTTTAATGTCAATTGTGGCACCAGAAACGTAGTGTACGGTATAATATGTACGAGGTGTGATGTGGTTGCATATGTGGGGGAAACGGGGAGGCAGTTAAAGGAACGAATGACGGAGCACTTGAGATCGATTCGATTGAGACAAGACGTCCCGATTGCAGCGCATTTTGACAGCCTACATTCGCACACAGATTTGCAGTTTCGGGTACTAGAGAGGCTTTTCAATGGTACGAGGACCGAGCGACAAATAAGGGAGTCTATGTGGATCAAAAGGATGAATACGGTTAGACCTGCTGGTTGTAACGTAAAGGACGCTGACGTCCCGACGATTTTGTTTGCGTAAAATGACGTCGCTAGTTGGCGCGGTTACTGAATGACGTCCCATGACGTAACGTCCGGTCAACAATATAGAGAAAAAAACGTTTGAATATTTTTGAACAGTAACAATATTAAAAGAAGATTAAATATGTAACTTACGCGGGAGAAATAAGTAAGTTGGAAGATAAAATTAAATGAACAATGTACTTTTTTATTAATTTTACGGGGGGGGGAAGCATATCTAGATTTAACAATAATTATTTATGTGTCATATAAAGTGTTATGTACATGCATGGTTGTTTTAGGTAATTAGATTAATTATGTATGTATGTATTTTTAAAAGTTTGTTTTTACATGTTTTCAGTTGTTCTGAAGAAGGCCATAGGCCGTAATATAAACGGGTTGTAGAATACATTTTCGGAACAACAAAGACCACAAAATATGCAATTACTAGTATATCTAATTGTCGTAATAAAGAATCGGGCAAGAAAGGCCACACCCAACTCAACAGTCGAGCACGAAATACTAAACATCTACACAAACAAGACACTCGAACAGCTTGCCGACTAAGTCAGTCAAATACACCGGGGTCAAGAGCAAGCAGACAAGAACCATTCGAAAAACGACGAACACATAATTCTAAGAAGGAGTGCACAAAAAGCAAAACTAAAGAAAAACAGTGAACTTGTAGTTCACGTTGGAAGGTTCAAAGCAACCTTATGCTGAGAAGTTCTCTTTGTGACATACGTTACTCGATACACGCCATATTGAACCCAATATAATCAATCGTAAAAGCTCGGCCATTTCCGTTTGTCTCCGGTAAATACACCTCGTAAATAAGTGTAGAAATACACCAATATCGTTCGCCGGAACTTGGCCCTCACTACTAAAGTCAGCTACATCTGCGTGAAAATAACACGTTATGTATCCATCAATACGATGGTTATTTTATATGTTCTGATCAATTTTCTTATTCCTACGGCATAGCAGGACGTATCGCGAAGAAAATGTCAAATATCTTTGTAGAAAACTAATATCTAGCACGGATTATGAATGAAATTTACGTCTTGTTTATCACATGACGTCATGAATGATATGACGTTTATTTGGCGTCAACGTAAACGTGACGTTGTGCGAACTTTTATTTCGTAGCGTTCTTTGCTAGTTTATACAACTATTATTGTATTCTTGTTTTCAATTCTAGTATTTAGCAGCTGTCGTTCTCTTTCTCAAGTTTAAAATTTAACATATTTATTGCCGTATGTACGTGCACATGTTGTATGAACGTAACTGGGGGAGCTGCCAGTTTCGAATCATGTGACTGAAAGTAGTTCAAAATGTCGCCTTGTTATGTCAGAGGTATTTTCCATTGGATAAAAACCGAGGTGATCAGAATGCCAATATAATGTGAACATTGGCAATAGTTGTTCGTGCACAGAGAGAACGTTTTGCATTGAACCATACATGTATGTTCCATAAGGTGTGTGGCCTTTCCCGGCCGATGCACATCTTTTATTGAGGCTCACAGGTAAGACTTGCTTTGCCAACTGTGTTGCCTCATAAAATGAAGCCTTTAATATGAACTAGGGCATCGCCTAAATAAGGGATTAAATACACATTGGATAGCTGCTAAGCTATGTTTCAGATAGAAACTGACTAAATATGAGTTGAATTTAGATGTTATAAGATATACAAAGATAGTTATTGATCAGCAACTGATCACTTTTCCTCTTTAAATTTAAGACCAGAAATAATAATTATTTAAAATTTTAGATTGGCTATATATCTGTGGTTTATGTTTGGAATAAGTGTAGGCATCCCTAACCTGGAGTTTTACCTATATTATACTGATTTGTTATGACGTTACGCACGATGTTGCAAGAAATGTCGAAAATCCGCGAGTAGCACACACATGAAATGCAGTAGTACGCTTATTATTAAGAATACTTAAATAAATAAGATATCAAACTATTCAGAAAAGAAAATGCAATAAATCTAATGCATTCAAACGTGATTAATTAATTACACTAGTCGTAATTATTAAGCTTTAGTTGACGCGCGGGTATTAAAATACGATGTCCCAACGTAACATGATTTCCTCGCGCAATAAACAAAATATAGTACATCTTTTTTATTCTTCCATCAAATTAACCTAAATTTCCCCATAATACTGGCAGGAAATGAGGTTATACGTATATGAAATCAGAAAAGACAAAACGTCGGGCGTGTTCCGGGTATACAGATTTGTGTGATGATGCGTAAAATGTCCCATTTGATATTTTCATAAGAAAAAAGGTCGACTGGTAGTGCAAGAAGTTGTTTCAGAAAGAAATCATGGCAGAGAAATGTGATATATAATGTACGTAATGAAATCTCATTTGATAACGATTATGTTAGTATCATTATCCAAAGAAATATAAAATTTAAGTATTGCGATATATTTGTTTGAAAAAGTCAAGCCACGGCGACATTTTTTATTAATTTCCATCGGTACCGGTAAAGTTATGCATTTTCAAAGCAAATAAATAAAATTCCGTTCTCTGTATGAAAACGGTAACTGGAATATGTATGACTCATTTAACGGAGCTTCTTTAGCAGTAATTGGTGTTGTGATACGTGCAAAACTATAAAAGTTATAGTTATTGAGCTAGGTCTAGCCACGGCGCAAAACTGACTAAAACGCGATAGTTGACGTTATAATTTGCAAATGAGCGTTGTATACCATTTTTATATCTAAATTGGTGCTTTATTTCGAGTGTAATTAACCCGACAATATTTTAAGACGGAATATATTTGAAATATTATTGGTAACGGAATAAATATGAAACATTTACCTTTTTTCTTTGCATTATTTTTGAATGGTTTCCATAATGAATTGGCAGCAAAATAACCCAATGAAAATAGTAAATGCAATCATTAAAAATATTTCAAAGAACTATGAAATGCAGACCAAAGGAAATACAATGTAATACCGTGAAAGGTAAGTGGGTTATCGTTTGCCTGGGGTTCAAATGTGGTTGAAGGAGTATAATTTAATTAAACTGATAATGACAATTGAAGACTCGTAAAGGATTAAACAGTTCTGCTTCCTGTGATGATTATGATTTAAATCGTGTCATTATCTATGTCAAACCAGGAGTTAATTAAGTTGGATCTCGACAAGAAACAAACTAGTTAGTGTGCATTATGTAATGCTATAACAAATTCAAACACAGTATAAATGTAATAAACAGATAAAACGCATGTGTAAAAGTAAAATTATGGTATATGTCTACATTATTTTTCACGTTTTCTTTCGTTTAAAGGATAATCCAAATAGACGTTATATTCGCACATTTGTCCGCGAAAAATTAAAAGTACTACATACATGTACTATCGAATATTTCTCATTTAATGATAATGCTAAATTATCTACACGTCTAATCAATGATCTAGATAACAGCTAAAACTACAACACGTAACGATGTGTGTGGCGTACATTTTGAACTAAAATAACGTCAACGTCATGTTACAGAAAGGTATCGCAACATCGTGCGTAACGTCTATACATTGCAACGTAACGTCATGAGTCTATTTGGCGTACTTATGGTATGACGTCATTTCCTGTTATTTGTGACGTCATGACATCATGTCTTGTATTGGCGCCGTGTATCCAGTACAGTAGCGTATTTCCTACTTCCCTTTGCTTTTTTAAATAGTTTGTTTTATTTATTGAATATTTTTAAAGACGGTTATAATTCGAAAGAAAATGATAGGGGGCAACCGTTTACAGATTACTAGATTTCTATTTTTTTCATTTTCAAAGGACCATTCACCTCGGAAAACTGCCTGAAATTTTTGACCGGAAATAACTTTTTATGAAAGCATAAGTACCTGCAGAGACTCGACGAAGATACGCACGTGGACATTATTGGTATGGGTATTTACAATAGCCAGCTTCGCTGGCTATTTAATCCCCTATTATTATTATTATTTTATTATTATTATTATTATATGTAGTGTGTTATTTTTTATTTTAACGTACCAATTGTACAGCTTCGATGCACATAAGACTACATTTGTGTAACCATGCAACCAGCTCATCTCTATAAAAAGCGTTTCTGATGTGACCATATAGGCCGATAATCGAACTAGGGACCTCTAGATCAGAAGTTAAAAGCATCACCCACTCGACCACCGAGCCACCTAATCCTTGTATTGCGGACTACTTTTATCGACAGTTAGCTATATCACTACTCACCTACCTGAATGATCTGTATCGAAATTGTTGATTTGATCACCGAATAGTCGATTTTCTTGCTTTTGAGGTACTCCTGTGAAATAAGAAAACAATGACTGTTATGATGCATATGAGAATCTTGTTAATAAGGAGTCCGACATAAAATACACTTTAAACATTACTGACCGTACTTGACTACAACATGGGTCGTATCTAATAGTGATCATAATACATTCAAGAACAATGAAAGCCAATCATATCGCCTGTTACCTACCAAGAGTTGTACAATGGATATGGTGTGATCTGATTGATTGTCCGTATCATTAAAGAGGCATTCCCTATAACTAGCACATAAACCTGACGTGAAACCATTTTGAGTTATGTCAGGTTCCAGATTTTCTTGACGGAAATGTTTGAAAATACAATGCATCCTTACTATTCTTTAAAGAGGCCTTCCCTATAACTAGCCTTTTTTGCTCTACTATCACATTAAATGAGCTAAATGTAAAAAGCACTATCAATTTTCATAATTTGTCAGAAGAAAGTGTGCGCAAATATGTCTCTATAATGTCAAAAATATATTAAAATCACCAATAATAATTTATCGCCTCCAGCGATTTATTATTATGTGGTCAAAGGCAAACAACTCTTGACCATTTTGGCTCGTAACGGCAATATGTTTTCATTCTTTTCTCGGTAATTAATGGGTACTTTTTGTTGAAAATTTGAGGAGTTCAAGCAAAAATGATTCTCATTTAATGCATAATATTCCTGAATGGATTTAAACGATCACAGTTATAGGGAACGCCTCTTTAAGTCAAGTAAAATCACTATTAAATACTACCACAGAAGTATCACCGAAGCAGCAAATACCAAGTGCTTCTAGTCATATGACGTAGCTGATTTTCTTTTTCCAACTTTATTTAACAAACAAAAAATGACTTTGAGGTCTTATGGACTTATGTAAGTTTACGGACTGGACAGTCTGAGCTTGACTGGTATATGACCCGAGGCGAAGTTTCTGCCATTTTATGGACCGGTCAATATGCGTTCTAAGGACATGCTGCTTCATATTAAAATGAGAAGGGAATATGCAAATGATGTATAATAATAGCTGGTCGGGGCATCTCAGGATGCGACATCCTAAAGGCAATACATTTAATATTCATTTGATATGACCTACGAGTAACGATTTTGTTAATACAGATATATTTAAAATGTGAAATATAGGTTGTGGAAATATGCAGTCTCATAATATTATATAGCAAATTATGCTATGAGCGTACTTCCTATTGTCATTAGTTTCTAACAATTATTCTGATGGCGAAGAGTTATATTCCAGAAAAATATCAATTTTACAAAAAAGTCGTTTTTTCTCTTTATCAAACATACAGCTACCTTTGGCTAGAAATGGGGCGATGTTTTAGGCATTTGCGATAATGCCCCAGAGTGGGCCCTGCAAATTAATTGGAAGCAGAAGAAGAAGAAGAAGAAGAAAAAGAAGGAAGAGGTGTGGTCTAACCATTGTTGTCTGTATGTCCTATATAACTGCTGTCTGATTCACTATCATCATCCTTCTTATCACCTGGTGATTTCAGTTTTGTTTTATCACCATCGCCATCTTTCTTCCCCTTACCACCCTCCTGATTCTGTCGACGTGCAATCTTTTTCACCTGAAGAAGATACGAGAAGTCATACACAATAAGTATAGTCATACACGGAGTATTCGTATAGTAGAACGTCGATGCCTCGAACACACTAGTTGTCTCGAACACCCCAGATGCCTCGAACTCGTTCTCAGGTCCCGGCAAAAACCCTTCTTTACTAATATGGAAAAACCATGTACTTTGTAAATAAATTTTCGGCAAGATGGTGACTAATGGCCGATTTTCATAAATATTGCTTTAAAGAATTCATTGTATCTTAATAAATAATAAGAGGTTTTACTTTTCAAAGAAAGTAACGGTATTGGTTTGTTTTTTTGAAGTAGGTGGTCTTTTTGAAGGAAGTATCACTATTCCCTTGGGATCAGTTTCTCGTGACAGTGGTTATGTGACGATGCTCGAGAAACACCCATTGTTGTCTTGGGAAAATTCAGATATGGGCTTCTTTATTTGTGTTTATTTTGCTATATTTTGTACATGCATATAAATGTTTATTCGTTGCCTTATTATGTGTTGTTATTGTAAATATGTCTTACTCTCCAAATACTTTGGGCAATACAGATGATTTAAAAGGTAATGTACAAATGAGTAATAATAAAGAGGACCAATGTTTTTACCTTTGCACGTTGATTCTGAAACCATACTTGCACAACCCGGACGCTGAGACCCGTTTCCGCAGCTAACGATTCCCTCACTTTACGACATGGTTTGGGATTCATTTCGAACGCACCTTTGAACTTCCGGCGCTGACTTGTGGTAAGTATAGTACGCGGACGTTTTGGAGGTTTCCCGGAATCGCTGTCGTCATCATAACTATCGCTGTCATCACCTGGGAGTAGAAAAATATCACAAAGGTGCGTTTCATTCAAATGCATTTTGATGTTTAAGAAAAACATGTCCTTGGCTTAAAGTACTTTCAAAGTCATTCGAGAACGGGTGTTAACATACTATCGTCCGGCAGGTAAGCTGTGTTTATCTAGGTTTAACTGGGTATAAGCTATATACCCGAGTTAACGGTATTCACCGCTATTCTTTCGAATGGGATAGTTCCCTCATTATAGTATTACTTATTGAATCGACTATAGAATGAGAAGGTCGTAAGTACAAAGCAATATTTTGACAAAACCATGGACAAACAGTCCGGAAATTAGTATTTACTACTGAGCTTCAGTTTGATCAACATGACAAGTTTTGATTTCCATGAAAATATGTTCATAAGAGTATTAAAGTATAATTTTATATACTTTTAAAATCCAAGTTTCGACTTAATCGATGCAAAAATGCCCAGTGTGACCAAGGCTTAAATGAAAATGCTACTTTACACACAGGTGACTTTATCAATGATTAAGACTTTGATAACGAAAACATACATTTTGTAAAATTTATATCTATAAAAAAAAAATTCACCACAATGACCGGCTCGTGAATTTCTGTACAAATGGACCTTCAAAGAAAAAAATGTAATTTTTGCAAAAAAAACCGTTTTCGTTATTTTTTCGTTATCAATGATATCGTTACATGTGCATTTACACTTATAAAAAACTAGAATATTTGCATCACTCACTTTTTGGACTATACGGCATTAGTGCCATCTCTTTTTCAAAGTCCATTCTACAGAATAGTTGTCCATGTTTTACCACAAATTCGTCTCCCTTCTGTAATGGCTGCCCGCACGCGACGCACGCAAAACAATGAATATGATACACGTGATCTAGAGCACGCATCACGAGCTGATTAGGAGGTATAATATGTTGGAGACAAGCGCTACATTTTGCCCGATAAATTCTGAAAATAGAAAAAATAGACAGATAAACAAATTATTCAATTAACATTCATTATTCATTATGCAGAGAAACAAAATTATGTACAGTCGAGTTAAGATAAAAATACAGTGACGCAGTGGAACAATCCACTAGTACGGTGTAAAAACAAGTAAAAAAGCTTATACCCACAGTTCAATACCAAACTAAAATCTACCTGTTTAAGCAATGGTTTTAATCTTTTGGATATACATTAACGATGATGTCACTGTCAGAATACCCTAACTGGACTATATGTGCATCAATTCATGAAAGAGATGTGATGAAATAAAATGAAACATAAATATGGATATCGGCGATGTACTCTACTGTAAATGGAAAGTCAATAGATCAAGACTCGTGCAATATTTTTTTTTTCAACTCAACTCAAGTTTATTGTAATACAAGGCCACCGGCCCAATATACACACATTCTACATTTGATACATATGAGTGACAGAATCATATTTTAAGTAAAGCATCATCGTTGTATAATAGTCAACGTTTTAAGCAATACATTTACATATATGATATAAATGATCATTTCTAATTAACACAAGAATAATCAGTGTGTAGATTCACGTGATCAAATGAATGCAGTTTTACGCTCAAAACTATTGCGATTTCGTCTGCTAACTGTAAGTTTTGTTCTTGATTATAACGATCGTGCATTTAATATGGTTATATTATATAGCCTAAGGTACATTCCGTATATGTAAGAATACCCGGCAAGTACCGAGTTCGCTCTATCTTTAGCTGTTTTTAATTGATGCTCGACCAAATTATTACACTCGGTTGGAAAGCATCAATTAAAAACAGCTCAAGATAGAGCTACGATCGCTATAATCAAGAAAAAACTCACCGTTAGCAGACGAAATCGCAATCGTTTTGAGCGTAAAACTGCATTTGTTTGATCACGTGATTCTACACACTGATAATTATACGTTTGCATACTCTAATATGTCAATAGGTTGCGCCTAGAAAATCAAGCTGCTGTACCGTCGATTCAATAAGTACATGTAATACTTATGAGGGAACTAGCCCATTCGAATGAATTGCAGGGACAGCCGTTAACTCAGTTTAATCAAGTCAAACAAAGATACACATAGTTTCCCTGACGGACGAGCCGAGGTTTACTACCGTGACCATTTAACTTTGAACGGACTGTACAAAATATCTCAGATTGTTTTACTTTATTATTCCGTTCCAGTTTCTCGATTATTACTTCACGAAATGTAA
Organism: Spisula subtruncata; assembly: GCA_963678985.1. Classification (NCBI taxonomy): domain Eukaryota; kingdom Metazoa; phylum Mollusca; class Bivalvia; order Venerida; family Mactridae; genus Spisula; species Spisula subtruncata. Next base: position 31,442,317 of record OY787673.1, on the reverse strand, counting down.
GACTATAAATCCTAGTTTATATTTGTGTGTTTATATACATAATACACTGCGAAAGTCAACCATTGACGTACATATTTTTATATTTATTTCAGTTGCTCAGCTTTCGTGGAGTTTTATTTTCAATAATCGCGACAATCACGCATGCAAACACAAAGACAGTACATAAATATCTAATAAAACTTCCCTCTTATATTGCCCGCTACAATTTGCTCGAATTTTATGAGAACGTCAAGCTATGTTCGGATGTTGTTATGGTGGTGCAAGGCAAATCATTAAGCAATAAATCAAACGCAGCCCCAGGTCGTCATTGTAGAGGAGTTATTCGGAGAAACGCACGGAACAATATTCTTCATTGTTCGCCGTTTATGCCTGTCAACGCATTGTCAAGTTTCAATAAGAACATGTCATATTAAGCGAACGTTGGGGAGCCAATGTATGAACAAAATGCGGGAATGTTTTCTACATAGCCTAGGAGAAGCTGCTGACCGTTATTAAAGCCATACGTCAAATGTGTTCATACAAACGAACATCGAATGATATCCAAACAATCCAAAACTCATAAGGTTACTCATTAGACACTGGTGGTTTAGTTTGTGGAAGGAAATGCTTGCCGGTTTGTCATCAAATAACATGATCTGAGTTAGATGACGCGCTAATTTGTATCGTAAAACACGAAATACTAAGTATGTCATAGCCGTTGGAACATTATTCTTGTCATGAACATGCATGGGGATCACAAAATAGTTTGCAACAGAACCACTCTGATACTCCAAATGTTCGACCTGTCGGTCTTCGTCAAGAGCTATGACGCACTTCTATTTATCTACATTTTGGTACATGAAGAGTATTAGTGTGGCTCTGTTGGAAAAGTAATTTGACGGTACAATTTGTTCGGCATTGCATTTTTGTTATTATTATTATTATTGTTGCAACGTAATACGTATAATTATAAACATTTAATATACGAGTGAGTTGAAATAGTATAATGTCTTGTATTTGTTAAGAAACTAATTTCGATTCTAATAAAATCCAGCACATTTAATTTACCATTTTCGGTTGGTACATCTTTAATATATCGTCACGTTATTGCCGGCTGGTACCAACAGTTTACCAATCACACCTTTGTGGTGTTTCAAAAATATCACGTTTTTTAATAATAAAGTTCTTTGCCTGACTAATGTTAAATACTTTCCGTTTAGTAATAAACGGTATGACGCGTTTTTTTAAAAGAAAAAAAACACACACTGAGACTCATTCAAACTCTGGTTTTGTTAGAACTTTATTTTTCATTTGTTGCGTCCAATTTGGTACATGCGGACAGTTATTGCTAGTTAGATTGTCAGGCGTGTGTCTGGTTTCACGAGGCTCAGGTGGTGAATTAGACTCTCAATACTTAACTATTTCATTATCAAAATATTTCAAAGTTAATACCCAAGTCAGGAAGGTATAGGTTGGTACTTTATTAAGGAAATGTGAGACCTAATCACCCAATAATTAAAACCAAGTTTCACGAAACCTGTCTGAAGACGTTTGACAATGGTTGATATTTTCATTTAGTTCTATTTTTCATTCTTTCTTAGATATTAGTATAATTATTGTGTCGTGTCGTTCGAGATTTAGCCATAATATAGTTTATAGCCATAATACCATCTTCATACGCCAACAAATTATATAGACCATATTTCAATGTAAGACAAATTTCTTTAATAATATTAATAAATACTAACTTACAGTATAATATTTATAAATGTATCTTGAAATTGGAATACAAAATATGTATACTTTATTGGATTCAATAATATTCGATTAGTTTTATTAGCATTTAAAATAAGTTGATATAAATGTGAAAGTTATTAAACGCACGTGTGTTTTGCATTTATTTCCTGACCCAACCAGGAACCAACGTGCGTTATCACTTGTTAAGATAGTCATGGTTTTCACTCATTTGGTTATATTATTCGAATAACTCGTATATCATTGCCGTTTTGATTTCTGTTTTGGCGAAAATAATATTAAGCTAAAATATCTACAGCCGCATAAGATATGATAATTGCGCTCATTATACGACAAGTTACTCCAAGTACTCTCATTTTGTTGTAAGATATGGTAATGGCGTACGGTACGAAAAGTTACTCCAACAATTCCCTTTATTGTACGATATGGTAATGGCGTACGGTACGAAAAGTTACTCCAACAATCCCCTTTGTTGTAAGATATGGTAATGGCGTACGGTACGAAAAGTTACTCCAACAACCCCCTTTTGTTGTACGATATGGTAATGGCGTACGGTACAAAAGTTACTCCAACAACCCCCTTTGTTGTACGATATGGTAACGGCGTACGGTACGACAAATTAATCCAACAACCCATTTTGTTGTACTATATGGTAATGATGTACGGTACGACAAATTAATCCAACAAACCCCTTTGTTGTACTATATGGTAATGATGTACGGTACGACAAATTAATCCAACAACCCATTTTGTTGTACGATATGGTAATGATGTACGGTACGACAAATTAATCCAATAACCCATTTTGTTGTACTATATGGTAATGACGTACGGTACGACAAATAATCCAACAAACCCCTTTGTTGTACTATATGGTAATGACGTACGGTACGACAAATAATCCAACCAACCCCTTTCGTTGTACGATGTGGTAATGACGTACGGTACGACACATAATCCAACAAACCCCTTTGTTGAACAATATGGTAATGGCGTATGGTACGACATATTAATCCAACCAACCCCTTTCGTTGTACGATGTGGTAATGGCGTATAAGGTACGACGAATTAATCCAACAACCCCTTTGTTGTACGATATGGTAATGGCGTACGGTACGACAAATTAATCCAACAACCCATTTTGTTGTACGATATGGTAATGGCGTACGGTACGACAAATTAATCCAACAACCCCTTTTGTTGTACGATATGCGGTAATGACGTACAGTACGACAAATTACTCTGCATCACTAATCCGTTGATGGTACTTTTTAAAAAATATAATAAATATAACAAGACATTTTATAGAAGCACAGAATTATAGCAGAAAGAAGCAATAAGGTTAAATGCTCTACGTCATCAGAAACTGATGACGTCACATTGCGAAAGGGCAAAATGTGTTCTTTGATCTGATTTATGGCATATAGCACCTTTCGATGCAAAGCTGCGATTTGGAGAATCCCAAATATTTCAAAAACTTACAAAACTTATGGCTGAAATCCATTGCCTAGATACCTCTTTTGTAAAATAACAAAATATCACTTAAGTGTGAATATTATGTGTCAGGAAAAGGATTGCAGTAAATGACAGGGGGTAAGTGTTCTGTATATAGCGTTTATTGTGCTTAACTATGTGCCAATCTATCTATATATATCATCAATATTTTGGATGTAGAAAGGGATCAAGGTTTTTGATGGTAATCATTTTATGTTCTTTTAGATCAGTTCAAACAAATACTTGCTCTATGTAACGCCAAACGACAGACAAGAGCCGCCATTACTGTCCCGGAGAGAATGTTAAGCAGTACCGCAGTAAATTATTTACTTATCGCTGATTGGTCCAATAAATCAGTCGTTTATTCCCCTTACACGGATTTTGAAGTCATTTATGTACACATGTTTTACCATTTATTGATAAGGTATTCTTTGTATAGAAAAACATCAAAGATAGGTACTTATTTACGAATGATTATTCTATTACTATTTAGACTCGCGAATTTGTCAACGTTGAAGACTAGGGTACTCAAACTATCGATGGAAGTAGACAAGCAACGGAGATTAAAGAGAGGCCGAATAATGTTGACAGAAATAAGAAATACGACAAAATGTGACAGAAAATGCCTAATGTTGATAACAGTTAAAGGCTTAGAGGCTTTTGAATTCAAAGGCAAATAGAAAAGAGGGATTTGTGAGCATCCTATGTTTGTATGTTGGGCTGTATATACCTACTTGAAGATTTACAAAGCTACGTATGAGTTCAAAACAAAACAAGAGTCTTTTCTAAAGATATACTAGAGATCTTGCGGGTTGAGTATATAAATTCTAACCGTTTGAAATTAGACAGGCAAGAAATCTACCGGAAGTGAGACTACATCCTAATTTGTCTTTCCGGTAACATACCAATCACGTGTAGTAATAAATAATGAAGTTAAGAAAGCGGTGTGTTATTTGATTGAGGCAAGTGTATAAAGACACACTGAAATATCGCTAGCTTAATTATTAGAATGAATAGGTCGTTAGTACAAAATCAATATTTTGAGAAAACAAGAAAACACTGTCTGAAGATAACGTTTTACTAAATAATATGGTAAAACAAACTGCTTCATCTTCAGTTTGGTCAACATGACAATTTCCGATTTTCATGAAAATAGGCTCATAAGAAGCGCCTTGTGATGCAGATTATGAACATGTATCCGTTTGATTAGGTCGTAAGTAGTACTAAAGACCTTCTCATTCTAAGCCAGCGATATATCAGTATTCAATTACATTGACTGTATATTTTTACAGATGGTCGCTCAAGGACACTGGATTGTTAAAAATGTTGTATTAATGAAGAGGCACATCGATGGTTAGGGCATTGGAAGTTCCTAACTGTTGTAGACTTCCGGTCAACTGAACAACCGCGAAGCACCTTATTGTGATCATTTTTGATGAAATATAAAGTTGGGCTGTAATTATATGACAATTAACTTCAGTAGGAAATAATCTAAATCAGTCACAAATGCAGTATATTTTACAACCACCTTCCATAAACGACAACGATTACAAATCGACCACCTCTCTAAAACGACCGCCATCCCAAAGATACCTAGTGGTAACTTTGTCATTCACATCAATGAGAACTGCTACATGTGTGTCACACACATTTGGTCTTGTTTTCTATGTTCAATAGTACGGAGATTTTAACACCACACTTTGTCAAAATCTTTTAGTATAATTGAACGACTGGTTTATTTTTTCCATTTAAACCTCCGCAATTAAGTTTGTGCATGTGTTTCTACGAAAGTATTACCAATAACGCATTGGGTGTAATGCAAATACAAATATGAAGGACCGACATTAATTGCACGATTTGCACGCGGAAAATGGTATATTTGTATATTCATCACTAGATCCGTGTGGTATGATAAAAGCATGCATAACGGTCAGGATCGTGTTAATATATTCATACTATACTCACAGTAATCCGGTTAGAAAAGAACACGTGGGTTGTAAAGTTATATAGATAGTAAAACGTTTCATATCTGTCATAAATGTGTTGTCGTGTAGGACCTTGTCTGAACTCTCACCGTGGGTAAAGCCCTCTTTGAGCCCCTAAAATCCCTTTTTTGAACCTTTAACAATGGAACGAGATTGTGAGGTGTCATGTAAATACATAGTAAGGAAAATAAATGTTACAAAATAGAAAGCTGTCTGTTTTTGTGCTTATTTATCAAATAAAATACATAATAGATTCATCCGTTTTAATAAATTTATCACAAAGGATTGGATTAGAACTATCAAAGTCCTGTAAGAAGACAAATGTGTATCAGTGTGAAGCGTTCATCTAACTTATTACATATGTGCCGTAATAAAGCCCACTGGCTTATAAATTGTTAAGAGTGCAAGCTGAATCTAAATATAGATTATTAAATACTCGATCTCATGATCGTTTATAAATTGAATTATTCCGAGCATAGCCTTTATTTGATCTATCTACCGAAACATGACGGGCATATGTATGTACCTCCATCCAGATTTGAACCCGGGTCGCCCAAATAGTTGGCTAGCGCACTAACCACTGAGCTACGGAGGTACCTTTTTAGGTTTATCGTCATAAATGGTTTTCTAGTTTCAGGATTGTCATATAAGGGAAAAACAAATTTATATACATGTAGTCATTGTTCAAGCATTCAGTATTTTAAGTAGTAGGAGGTTAGAATGCACGTTTTTGGAAATCGTTGTATTGGCAGTACATTGTATATTGAATCCATGGTTCTATGCACTGAACATGCAATGATCCACGTTGACTTTTAGCAAAATGACAATAACATTAATGTGTTAGAGTCGCAATGGTATGTATACCAGAAACACATTACCTTTTTTATGGCATAATGATATGAAATAGTTCATATTCTTATAGCAGAAAGTATTTGCATATATATACAAGTAATTGTGTTTTCTGTATGAGTTTTAAATAATGACCGATGCAGTTATATGTACACTGCATTCTGCTTATATCATTATATAGGACAGAGTTTGGCTAAATTCATGAGACAACGGATTGAACATTGACATCTATGATATGAATGAAGTATGCCTATGCCGCCTAAATATCACATTGTCTGTCATAAGTAAACTCTTTTCTTAATTCCCAAACTCAAATGAATACAAAGAAAGTCGCTCTGACTTTGTCCATCGCCCGCCAGTTAAAAATAATAAAATGAAATTTAATAAAGTGACAGTGAAAGAAACGGGCGCACTAGATAGGGAATGTCCCCCTTAAGACTTCAATACTTTGATACTGTTCTTGTATTTGTATGATAAATCGAGAGCGAAAAGATGAGGTGCATAACATCACAAATATTCGTAATTTATCAAAAATATATGATAAAGATTGCCTTCAACCGTCGTCGGACAAAAATCCCAGCACATGGTATTAAACCGAAAAAAGTATTTTTATTACAGTTTTGAAAAAATAATTTCAATGAGTAAAATTGTCATTATGATGTAATGTTTAAGAATCCTGTCGGCGAAAATACATTGTCAAACAATTTCTTAATCGACTACATGTATGTCATCATCTTAAACATTAAAACCCCCAGTTCTATGTGGGTATATTTAATTGCTACTCTGATTAAAACGCATTGACGCAAGATCGAGTAATTTAACCATATTGTTTAATTACTAACAAAATATTCATGAGAAACAGTGGATGTTTATTATTATGTTTATAAATAATAAATATGTTTATACATGTAAATGTATGTGTGTATCATATTTTTGAGGAATAGCTTGGCCACACTGACGTGAGCCTGACCTATTGATTACCATAATTTAACAGTCGATATATTGTCTACGTTGACAAGACCGATTGTATGTTTCCATTCTCGGGGAGTATCACGATGACGCTCGAGATGTAATACAAACACAAAGCCGATAGTGTACGATTTGCTTGATTAAATTGATATGTTCAAAGCAAGAACCTTGTAACACATTTTTGCATATAAAGGTCAGGCTCAGGTCAAAACAGCCAAGCTATACAGACGATGTACAATGTACAACTCTGAAATATTTTTCTGTTTTGTTCTGTAGCATGGGAAAGTAGTTCCACAAGCAATTGCCTATTATATTCTGAGACTATTGTATAAGTTAAATAAATATAAAAGTACCTCATAATAACAGCGCACTATATGTCATGACATTTGTATATTGAGTCTTACTGAAAACATATTTCAAAATAGTCACGAGTTGTTTCCCTTTGACCACATAATAATAAGTCGCTGGAAGCGATAAATAATTATTGGTGATTTAAACATATTTTTGACATTATAGAGGCATATTTGCGCACACTTTCTTCTGACAAATTATGATAATTGATAGTGCTTTGTACATTTAGCTCACATCATGTGATAGTAGAGAAAAAATGCTAGTTATATAGCGAATGCCTCTTTAAATTATATTCATGTTAATGTGATTATAAATGCACGTATCGTTCAAATCAGATTGTGTCAGTGAAACAAATTTTAACTCGTTATTTTTTATGTTTTATAGCTCAGCCTCTTGTTCTTAGCTAAATCGTCCAAAAACCATCTTTCGTATTCTGTCCCGCACTTTTATTACAGTTACAATTAATTTTTAATGCTTTTATAATGGGGGCGACAAATAGTTTAGATATTTTTTTAGACCAATTACAAAATTGAATGCGTTCGTGCTTACGTTCTAGTCTTCGTAGTTTTTCGACGTTTACCCAATATTTTGATGACAAAACTGATTTTTATAATATTTAAATGTGATATTAATTCAGATTTTTAATGTACATGTAATTATTATTAAACACAATTAAACATTATCGGCAGATGGCTAAAACAAATAATTATACAACAGACATGGACAGAGGGTATATAAAGATCCGCGAATCCGGTCACCGGAATGTCTAAAAACGAGAACATAAATAATGGACATAAATTAATATGGTAACGATATGATGTATAAATGGAGTTAACTATGCTTCCAATCGCATAGCAGTACCATTCTCAATCAACCAGCTTATTTTTTATCTGAAATATAGTCTAGGGACTTGACTAACCACAATTCGCTGGCTTAGAATGAGAAGGTTATAACTACAAATTCAACAGTTTGAGTAAGTTTCACTTACGACCTTCTCATTCTAAGCCAGCAAATTCGTACATGTTGACCATAATTGTTTCCCATTTGCCCAACCAAAACCAGAAGAAAGCACCGTTAACATGCACATGCTTGACGCCAGTTGTAATTTAGAATGTTATTGTATTCAGGTTAAGTATTTGCTTCATGTATGAATCATAGAATTGCTGTTAAGTTATTTGTCGTACTTCAGAGGTCCTTCAATTGGACCGGGCCAGAATTGTAATTTTCATTTACTAGTACCCCATCAGGAAGAAAATGCAACTAGTATTTGTCTGAATGATATAGATGTAGACTGTTCGAGTCTTAGAAAAATGTGGATGCCAGATCTGAAAGTGAGGCAGATTTTAGAGCAGCGGCAACAACTCTTGCATCCATATAAGTTTTAAATTATCATAAGGTATGAAACAATTCTATGGTTAATTGTCAGGAACACTGTCGTAACTTCTTATAATTATAGAAGGACATACGGCAGCCTTGCAGACAATGCTGGAATTGTTCATTTATATCATCAAACATGATAAGAAGTATAGGTTATTATATAAGTATCATCTACTTGTTTTACCTTAGACATCTACGGATTTCACCATTTTTATGTCATGCAGAAAAATTAAGAGTTTTACCAGATTTAGCTTTCAACTGTGTTTAGGTCACGTGCATGGACCACCCACTGTAACGATTGCCCCCCCCCCCCCCCAATAAAACCCAGGTATGACAGATATAACATAGATTGTCTCAATAATAATATTATCATGGTGACATTTTCATGTATGTATAAGCAATAAAATTAATATTTTTTATAATTTATTGCATGTTCGGTATGGTGTAGGGTTTTACCTCTACAGACGATATGGTAGTGACTTTAAAGCCTACATGCATCAGTTGGCATTGAAGTAGAAGTAAACCCGGCCTTGAAACAAGACAAATGGACTTGACCTAACGAGTCTATATTCCTTCGAATTTAATTTTAGTATGAATTTAAGACCACAAACTATATCTGAGTCACAATGATGTCCAATTAAGGACTGACAGCCATTGCCAGGATTCAATACCAATTATCCACCGACCTTCAAGTCTTCATCCTCGCAACCGGATAACCCATATGGGCGAGGCCCCCAGAAGAGTTTTAGTACTTTTAGTTCATGGGGGATAGTGCATGATGCAGAAAATGCGCCAATTCCAGAAGCATCCCTTGTTCTTTTACATGCCAGTGCATAGCACCATACATGGGACCTAGGTTTAAAGTATCACCCGAAAGACTATTAGTAATTCTAACCCACAACCCCGAGATCAGTATTGACTACTAGTCTCGTGCTCTACCGACTGAGCTAAGCGAACTGGTCTAACGATAACGTACATACGTATTTATAGGATATATAGTGGACCAGGGTTTGAACCTGTCACTAACACTGTAATCACTGTCACCGTGTAGAATAGGTGATGGGCCTAGGATCGAACCTGTCACTCCCAGCTTACACTGTAATCAACAGACCACCTGGTTAGATTAACCAGTAAAAGTTACAAGTAAAAACACATTAACATTCACTCACTTAAATAGCTTACATAAATTTTATAAAAATTAAATATTTATTTTCTCTTTGACAGTATTCAGGTGTCGATAATTGATAATCGTCTCACGGAGCCGGGCGTAAATCTTCATTTATTTCAATAGCAAATTTTACAGTGAATTTAACGCGTCGTGAAGTTTGTCAACAAGAGGCTAGCGTGATTAATTGTCGAATATTTTTTAAACACAACCGTCGCAAGAACGAGATGCACGTGATTAAGGTAAGCCAGTAAACATATCGCTGGCTTAGAATGAAAAGGTCGTAAGTACAAAATCAGTATTTTGAGAGAAAAAACTGCCCGAAATTGCTCTTTAACGTATGGTAAAACAAGATGTTTCAACTTCAGTTTGGTCAACATGTAAAACTTCCGATTCTCATATAAATATGCTCATAAGAAGCGCCTAAAAATGCAGATTTCCAATATGCACCAGTCCTATAAGGTCGTAAGTAACGTTTACTTAGTAGTTACGATCTTCTCATTCTAAGCCAGCGATGTGAGCAAGCAGCAGTATATCACTCATACTAAACGTCCAATAAAGGGATTCATGTCGAATGTGCCTGTTTAAAGAAGGCGACTGTATAATACGGATGGCCACTAACATAAATTACATGTTTTATATTTTTTTTAATTACATAACTCATGATTATATTGAAAAAAAGAAATGTAGATTTTACGGAATACTACGGTTTCTACACAATGGCGATTAACCCATGTTTATTTAGTTATTATTGTTGCTCATTACTAAATGCGTCAACCAAAGCAATAATCTGGTGTTTTATTTTTCCCTTAACACTGTTGGCCACATTATTTCATGCTGCTGCACTTTAAATTTTGGTAGCATTTATAGCCCTTGGAGTGTGACTATTACAGTTTGATTTCAGATCATTGCTTGGTTGTATAGTTTGAGCTATTATGTCCAGTTATATTCAAGCTCATAATATTATTAGTGATGAATGTGTTGTTTTTTAAACAGTCCATACTTGGTTATTTTTTACCCATATTATTTTTACTATTTTTGTATCCATTGCATACTAGTATTGTTTTACTTATGTCTAAATTGTGATGATTGTACAGCACTTTTGAACGTGTAATTTACATGAAAAAGGACAATATATATATATATATATAAAGTGTATATTAATAATATAATCTTACGTGTATCGTTAAAAGAAATGTCTAAGTTCTAAGATGCAAGTGTGAATACCACCTCAGGTCGCAAGTCGACAACCGCTATGGGCCCGGATGGATATGTTTCTATAATTCTTTATTATCTATTGGTATTCCATTTAAAATCAGGACACACATCAGCAAGGTGTACTAAGTATATTGGATGTCCATAAAAATACCAGAAAATCATATCAAAATCACGTACCGGTCGACTAACGAAGAGATAAACTCACAAACTAGACGAGTTTTTGTTCAACTCATGTCGATCGTGCGTTGAATTTCAACATTTTATCTGCCCAAACTGATCTGCACCTTAAAACATCCCCCATTAAAATAATTCATGAGATGAAAAAAATGCAAAATGGTACATTTATATCATTTCTCAGTTTTTATATCGGCGGTAATTCACTTTCGATTTTTTACAAAAAAAGTACTAAACGCGTAATTACCCCCCTTATCACGATAATCTCGCGATAATTTAGCGCGCTGTTTGCTTACAATACCTGATTGATCAAAGCGTTTAGTCGAACTGTCATGGATCATAAAGTACAATTTTACGGCAATAAACCATAAACAGTCAACTAATATCGTCAACACGGTGATGTTCCCCACCATAAGCCACCAGAGTGCTATAGTTTGGGAACACTGAAATTGTCTTTATATCGTGAAACAGTATAAAATATAAACATTATTTTTTCTATTTCACCCATTACAGAGAGCAGAACGTATGTACAATGCAAAATATAACACAAAACAACACATAGTACTTTTTTTTATTAAACATCTAGAGACTACACGTATTTACTTTTTGAATCCATTTTATGAAGATACTTTTTGTATTTATTTATTGAATGCCACGCAGCATAAATATTGATGTGCACGATTCCGCGGTGATGTCGAACAAGAATTAAAATAAATGTATTATTAGATTTATTTTTAAACTATAGTTTAGGGGGTGTTGACGCTGTAAAGATGTAGTGCAAGAAATGCAGTTTAACAACATTGCTATATAACAATAATTCTTGCAGTAATATAATATTATAGTACATGTTTCACAAGTATATTAAGGAAACATCATTCAATGATATTGCAGTGCGTTGTTCACTATGTGAATGCTGGCAAAACATGACTACTTCAATACCATGTGCATGCACCATTGTGAACAAAACGTTGACGTGAACATGACTGATTTCTACAGACGGTCAAGCTTTTCAGACGTGTGGCTATTCAATTGTCCAAAGTAGTGAAGTGTGTTTGGGGACCGCAGATTGTGCTCGTTGTGACGTAATTGTAACAAAAGTATTGACCAATGATTGACAAGCATTCCTGGACGCCATTTGTAATCCTGTGTCGCTGAGGTGAATGTGGAATGGCTTAATCTCTACAACAAGCGAAAGGCTCACTTTCGCCTACAATGTCGCTTGTTTACTTTCAATTAATATGCACTTATTTCTGCGGCGTAATACCTCTACGACATACGACATGACGCGACCATCTGTTCATCCGCCATGTATTCTCTCGTTGCCATAGTGATGCACGGAACTACTTCTTCACCGTGAGAGATCGGGACGGCATGATTTCAATTACGCAATAACTAAATCTCGATTATTACAAACTGAACAAGATTAATGCTGTTTTCATTTCTAAGGTTATTGGTAGCAAATAATTTCATCTTATCTTCGCCAGAATTGATTTCATGAAATTGAAAACTCTGTTTGCGTTCGCGGTATTTCATAATTCCCTTATTCCGCTATAAATCGGTTTGAGGGTAATATTAGAAAGTGGAAGCCCTAAATTTATAATAGGGTTTGTTTGTGTTTCCGTTGGTTGGTTTTCGTCGATCCACCGTTTGTCTACATTGGTCCGTCTAACATTTTCCCTGGAGTTTTGGAATTTGTGATTTAACTCTGTAGTAGTTCTGTGAGTTTGACCTGACCTGACCTTGACGTTAATGCATGTATATTGTACATGGCTGTTGAGTTGAATATATCAATTTCCGTGGTCCTTTAGATGTACCATCATGTACATGTATTATTAATGATTGACACAGTAGTTCATAGAACTGTCTTTGTTAGTATAAACTAACTAGTCCAATGGACAGTCAGTTGGACTTATAATTTAAGACCATAAACCCTTGATATTGAATACTAACCTACCAAACTCACGTTACTCATGGCAAGGATTTCACTCGCTTAACAGGCCCTGCAATCTCCCTTAACGTCTCAATATGAGAAACTCTTAGCTCAGATAGTATCAATTTCCAAGTACGACCAGGGATTTTAAATACTGTACAATAATAGACAATTAAGGACCTGGGCACTGTTTTATCAAAGGACTTACGAAAAATTTAAACTTACGCTCAAATTTAAATTCTTTATAATGCGTTTACATCTGCAAATGCGGGAAATAAATTATTTAAAATCATCAACTTAATTAATTAGCTGATGATTTTACCTTTCGCTTTACCAGAATTTGAAGCAGTTTAATAATTATAAAGGATTCAAATTTGAACGTAAGTTTACGATTACCGTAAATGCTTTGATAAAACAGTACCCTGGTATATAGCTTGACCAGATTAAACTGACACTAACAAAACTCTGTAAAACTTGTCCGGCTGCGCTCGGTTGTATTTGATGTGTAACAAAACTTATTATATACCGTCATAATATATCTCAGGACTTTTACGAAGTATGCAAGGAGTCTCAGTTTAATATGGTAGGACTATACGACTGGGCCCAAAAAAAGGTTTCACTAAACTGTTACAGTAAAATTATTTAGAGTTTATTACAGAAACAAATTGAGAACTCCAACGTCAGATTTCTCTCCAATTTGAGCACAATATCATTTTGAGATGAGATTTCTACTTGAGATGGTTCTGGAGATCGGGGCCAGATGTTTAATACCTTCAAAAATCACAAATGATAACACAATATTCACTCATCATGGTACACAGCATTTTTACCAAATAGTGTCATCGGTGGGAAAAGAAAACGTGTTTACGGACAAATAAGTGAAGTCAAGACGCACGTGCAATCAATGGGGGCATAGATAAGACATGAATATAACAGATTAACAACATTTATTTCTTTCGTTAATTCTATTCAAAGACAAGAATTATATTCATGAATAGTAGATCCATCAAATGAACCTCTGAACTTTTAAACGGAGACACGAAACTATTTGTCACATTTGTGTTAACAATTTTACCCTAAACACCTTAATTTGAACATCGATACGTTAAACATTTTACGGTTGGATTAAAATATTAGTAATCTCGGAAAGTCAAACAAATGACGCAGCAAGACCGACCATTAACAGTATTATAAATTCTACCCCCTATAAGGGGCAGGATTTGTTTTATCCCATAAAATGGCAAGGAGCGCGCCCTTACAATGACACGTACTAAACATGACAATCATGCGTAGAGTTATAAAACGCACACAGTAATTGATTTACTATCGCATAGAAAGTTTGTTTGAGAAATCTAAACCCGGCAAACGTCTTCCTCACAATGGCGCTTAATCGATGCTTAAAGTGATATATGTGAAAACGCCACAGTAGCTGAAATAATTCTAGTCGAGAGCAGGAAAAGGCGCATTTTCCGTAACTTTTGCCGGAATTCAATGCAAAGTTGGACGCGTAAATACAATACACTCGATCTAAGTTCGGTTAAATGTCCTGAAGATAATTTGTGACACACGCATGTATCGAGTGAAGCCTAATCAGGCGCACGACGAGAACATTGTTCAGCACCGTTTCAAGGACCGCAATGAGGCGCCTGGCTCGTCGCTTAGAGTCACAATAAATGAAAGAATACTTCCGGTTATCGATTTATTGAGTGATTGAACTTGTATCAGGAAATGCGCGTCAGCCATCGCTCGAGGAAACATAAATAACGCTAGCAAACTCGTGAAAGCCCAAAATCAAAGAAAATTGCGTAAATTTGTATTTATAATAATAAATATTAATGTTGCCCAGGAAACGGTTAATGATAAAATTCAGAAGCGTCAACATATAGTTTGTATGATTATCCCCAGAATAATTATATTTCATTTATTCAAGCATGGTCATGTTATTATAAAAAAGACAGGATTGGAACACAGCTCATGATCTAAACATGTAAGTTTAAATACTGCGATATTCTGTCATTTGATGTCAATTGTATATGGCGATATCTAAAATAATGACTTTCTTGTGTTCTGTCAGTGTTGTTATTTTAATAGGATGGTCATTTTAATCACTACTTATAAACTATAATCACCATGGGTCTTTCGCTTTCTTGTTTTTCAGAAGGCGTAACGGACAGTAAGTATTAAAGTGATTGAGACTTCTGTGTGTGAATTTATATATGTTGTTATTGTTAAGCTGTTTATTGTCTTGACGATGTAGCATGTGGTTTTTATTTGCTTTGCGTTATTTATAATGTTTAATGGTAAAATCGTGTATCATTATATGAATATGCAAGTTTGTAATAGTGTCTTAATAAATGTCGTCAGTTTTATAATAATATTAAAATGATGACAACAGTCTGAAGCTTAAATTTTCAGAATATTTTTTTTTCAATCTGAGTATTACGATACCTTTTAATACCCTGTTTCATTTAACCATTATCCAAACAAAGCCTAAGTTATTTGTGTTTAGTAAGATATAAGTATACACTCAAAATTGGTACATGCAATATTTGATATAACATTATAAACACAAAAAGTTCAGTATCTTATCAACTCGCGTTCTGTATGAGTTTGTAAAGTCGAAGATACCATTTATTTCAAACCGAACGTTTTACTGTCACCGTATATTTACAAGCGCGCTCGTTATTGGTCGATACGCTGGAGACCACGTGACTATGTATTGACAAATTAGAGAGAGTGGGCGTCTACGCTTGAATATTTTCGAATTATCGCAATGTCGGGGAATTTTTTAGATACGTTGACTTGTTCAATATATTGTACGCGTATTTGTTTAGATAGTTAGCAGACATATGTTGTACAACTTAATAAAGTGTGATGCACGTAACGTTATAAAGTTACTTTCGTGGTTTACCTTTTATTCGGATTAAAATATCAGAAACAAGGTCTTAGAATATATAGTTATCCATCGTGTAACCATATAACAGCCCGATATGATAGCGGTGTTTAGTTAAATGCATATACAAAATGTGCAGTGTCCTCATAATAAAACACAATTGTAGAAATAAAATGTGTAGGGATACATGCATGTTACTTGATAATAAATCACGTAACGTTATAACGAGCTACGTAGTTTGACCAGTCTCGTTCAACCAGCGTGTTTTTCATCCGTAATTGACTATACATTGATTCATAAGAATGAGTTTGACGCGAGTATAGGGATTTTGTATTAGATCCATTTATTAAGAACTGTCAATAAAATAAAATAAAATCATTGCTTTTGTACAATATTTCATAAAATAAAGTAGAATAAATCAAATATCCACACTACTTATGTTAAATTTGCAACATCATAACTTATGTTAAATTTGCAACATCAAACTTATGTTAAAATTTGCAACATCAAAACTTACTTAAATTTGCAACATCAAAACTTATGTTAAAATTGCAACATCAAAACTTATGTTAAATTTGCAATATCAAAACTTATGTTAAATTTGCAACATTAAAACTTATGTTAAATTTGCAATATCAAAACTCATGTTCAATTTGCAACATCAAAACTTACGTTAAATTTGCAACATCAAAACTGTGGACCAGTTGGTCAGAGAACTGATGACAACTGTGCGTACGACAGAAACTGGTTAGATTAGTGAGAGAATGAGTATGAGTATGTAGTGCTATGTTCACAGTAAAATAAAGTTAACTAGTAAATATTAGTTATATAACATAGATGTCAACACTCAATAGCAATCAAATGATTATAGATATCAGTTTTAATATTAAGTGAATTTTATCTTGTCTTCGTAGCTTCTTAGAGATTTCAGTGTGCTTATCTAGGCCTGTATTCGCACAAGTGAACGGGCGAAGATGGCACCTTTATTACAAGTCCCTATCTACGCAGGCTCGTCCTTTGCATAGCTTTGCACTTTGATAAAGAAATCTGATTTATGGGCCTTTATTAACCCTTAATTAAAGTGGCTTGCTTATTTATATAGTGTATTCTATGCAAAGGATATAGGTAGATTTTGAAGTGTATACAAAACGTTATCAGAAGTAGAAGACTTGTCAAATATTGATAGTGAAATCATCACCTCCAACTACAGTATGGTGTAGGTTTTTATCTTATCTTAAGCATACAAGATGGCACGCTGTATTTGTGTTTCTTTCAGATTGATGACAATGGCTAAGTGGACTGTTAAAATGAATAACAAGATGATACACGGCAAATATGATTGCACCAAAACTTTCCAAAGGATTCATAGGGGTCTGTAAAGTCTTCAACTCCATTCACTGTTTAAGAATAACTGTTATTCTTAAACAGTGAATAGGGTGGAAGACAATACTGACCCCTATGATGGGATAGTGTTACCATCAAGATGCCTCTCATACCCTGGCTATGCATAGCATAAGGAATGATGTGTCGAGAGTGATTAATATAAGTTTGAAAAAAAATTGTTTCACAATCAACCTTAAATAAATTAGTATCGCTGATGATGATGATGATGATATTGATATGACTGCTGTTGTTGCTGATACTAATAATGATGAGGACAATTGTCTAATTGACTAAGTCGTACATTTTGCACAATAGGGTCGTATCTCACTTGTTAGCAAATAACCTCGTTGCATCACCAGGAACAAAGTGTCTACTTAGTTGTATACGGTCCAGATATTGTGACAGCATTAAACTGGCACAAGATAGAACTCACAGCGTATAAACCAAATAAATCACTGTATGACATATTGGATTACTATTAATTCAACCTGTATCATTTATTGCTATTTATTGAAAGAACATGTAAGATCCGATCACTGTATGACTTATTGTCGTCATACATATAATTCAACGTGTATGCCTTATTGCAATTGCGTGAAATCGACTTGTTTATACACAGTGAGTTTTATACGGTCCAGAAATTGTGACAGTAGGTGAGGTAACCTTTAACTAGCAGACGACATCACTTATAGCTCCTAGAAATGACAGATAGGTGGTTAATTTGAATCCAAAATAATATTTACTTTAATTCAACTACGTTTTTTGAAAGAAGACACAATAAAGTGTATTACGCTTTATCAAAGAAGAAATTGGGGATTGAGAAAATACGAAGTAAGAAGTACAGAAAATAAACACGACGTATTTCAATCCAGTCACAATATGCCACGCCCAATGTTTAGAAAAAAATGTGATTCAAGCGGACCCTTCAAATTTCGTACCTTATGATACACAATTTAACGGTACTCTGACAGGTAAATTTGACAATAAACCCCGACTGGAGTGGGGCAATGGTTGTATGATTCGAATACAACGTTCTAGTAGCACGAGTACTTCTAACACGTGCTGCACGGGCTTGAGTTTCTTTTTAAGAATGTAAACATATGCTC
Source organism: Spisula subtruncata (assembly GCA_963678985.1). Classification (NCBI taxonomy): domain Eukaryota; kingdom Metazoa; phylum Mollusca; class Bivalvia; order Venerida; family Mactridae; genus Spisula; species Spisula subtruncata. The sequence goes on along the minus strand of OY787673.1, from coordinate 31,423,689 downwards.
CATCTTTTGAACTACTAGTATTCATCCATTCAAAAATAACTTTATCTTTTTTATTGTCATAATTTGATAACCTTGGTACATTTGCACCTTGTAACGTAAACTATGTAAGAGACGAGATGTAGGCCTAGATACAATTATATTTCTTAAAATGCGACTGAGAAGCATAATACCCTAGTCACATTTGCCCTATGAGCTCCGTACGAGTTGATTTTTCTGAACTCGCACCACGTCCGTACGGACCTCGCACGGAGCCCGTACGGATATCGAGACTCTTAAGAGCATCGTACGGATTTTCACAACTCGTAGAGGACTCGGTGATCTGGTGAAAACTATACATTGTGTACAACTCGTACGAGATCCGTACGAGCTGTGACCGGAGGCAAATACCGTTATGATTAAACTATTTCAGACTCATACGAGTTGGTAAATCCGTACGGACATCGTACGAGCATTGTGACCGTAGCATAAGGAACTAAAGACATAACTAATTATAAAAACAGAAATAGTCCATTTTATGACAAATTCGCTACTACTACACGGTGAGACCAAATTTTTGTCGAGTCTTACTTTCCAAAAAAAATATGAATTCGTTTGTAATGTCGATAAAGTGCATTTGTATCCTATTTCTTGTTAGTGCCTTTCGCACTTTTGCTGTCGACCTCCCCGTTCGACTTTCTAAAGTACTATTCGTTAGAAAATCCTCAGTGATCGCAACTCTAACAGCAAGTTCTATCACCATGATGTATTGTTCGGCCTCAGACAGACAAGAAATATTTCACAGCTGAGGATGTTAATCATTTAGATACGATGCCCGGTTTGTTATTGAGATATGTGACGAATGGGCGGCATTATCCGTGCAATTAAATCACGAAGAAATAACGCAAAAATCTAATAAACTGGAAGGCAGTGTTGACGCTGAAGACAAATAGCGAGAAAATTAAAACATTATTTAAACCCAGCAAACATATTGATATTAACTTCGACACATTGTGGTCAAATTTGAACACAAAATAGTGGAACACTGTTTCGTGCTCAGCGGAATATGGCGGTAGAATAGAACAGAACTGAACAGCAGATTCAGAGGCTGTATGAAAAGATTGTGTAACAGTCTAAACACCTTATAATGGCAAAGCAATATTTATCCATGTTCCTACGTTTTCCTACTGTGATAGTGCACGGGGTAGTGAGGGGTATAGCAAATTTTCATTTACCAAAACTAGTAAAACTAAAGATAGCGTGTCCAGTGTAAATATACATGTACCTGGGTTACCCAGCCTTACAACAGATGCATACCAAATATGTATGCTTATTATTGGCTTGCATACAATTTGTAACACTGGCACCAATCATCGGAAGTCTGCGCTCGTTACTTCTCACAAAAGTGTCTCTAATTAAATTGATGAGATGTGCAAATTTGATTTCATATGAATATGTATAACGTTATTTTAATAAAACAATTTTTTTTAAATATTTATGAAGCTTAATATTAATTATTCAGAACTTGTCGAAGTGACCAAATAAAATACTTTCACGATGTGTAGATTAGACCAAATATGTAGTCCCAGTCTTGTTATTGATTTAGCAAAAAAAAATACTTTTAATATAAAAACTTATGTCTTCAATCAATTCATCAAAATGGTTCGTGATAAAAAATAAGACTTTGTCATTCAATTCATTTTGAAATTCTTTATAATGCACCTGTCAATTTAGATATGTGTATTAATTTTTACATGTGTGTGGTACAAAAATGTATATATAAGTTCACGCCTGCTAGAATGATTTAAATGCCAATATAATTATTGAAACACAACTTTATCTCACTTTAAAATTCAAGGAATTCTCTACATGTATACATTTTGTATATTTCTTCAAGATGTTGAAAACCCAAAGGACAAATTATCAAATCGTTAAATGTAGAAGTTTCGAAAATATTTTTTAGAAGTCATTATTTTCTAAATTTATTAAAATTGTGCATGGAATCTGACTACATTTCAACTAAATTTTTTTATTTCAATACTATATTCGTGAGTATTGTGGTATAATTAGTCATGCCAGTTTTTTATTCCATCTATCAAACATCAAATGCAAAGCAGAGATGACCTAAAATGATGTTCGCGAATAAATCAGTCAGTTATGGCTTCACATACTATAAGCTTGACTGTAATGATGAAATACACATCCCTGGGGCTCGAATCCACAGCCTTGAGATCGTGCGGTAGTCTCGTGCCCTGCCGACTGAAGTAAGCATGCTGGTGTCTTTTAGCCAACATTTACGCTAAGGAAACTGTCGAAGGAGTTTGCTCATTCTCGACGCGAAACTTCGCGAATGTTTCCATGGCTCACATGTTCATTCTAATCACCTAGCTACATGTCTTAATGCATTGCAATATACTGAGTGTATAATTATGTGCCGGACACAAACGGAAATGACCGAGCATTCACGATTGCGCATATCGATAGCTTAGAACCAGAAGGTCGTAACTACTACTTACGACCTTATAAGACTCATACATATTTGAAATCTGATTCACAAGGCGCTTCTTATGAGCCTTTTTTCATGAAAATCTGAAATTGTCATGTTGACCAAAATAAAGTTTTAAAAACGTATTTTCCCATAGGTAAAGATTCAATTACAGACAGTTTTCTCTTGTTTTCTCAATATATCGATTTTGTAGTTACGACCTTCTGGTTCTAAGCCATCGATATAATCACTGATACAGTACAGTTTGTATTTCGCAAAGCTAAACCGCAGTATTACAATGTACTATAATGACTGCATATTGTTAAGGGATTAAGCCCATCAGACCAAACTCACAAATTATTTAATATATCGATCGCACCAATCCGCTGTTGTTTTCCCATGGGCCCAATATCCTCTTGTGATTCAATCAAAAACGATAAAAGACATGGTGACTGAACTACACCCCAAAACGTCGCAGACTAAACCACAGAAATGAACGTTTTTGATTAGATTGACGCGGTTTCTGGCATCGTAACATGTTCAACATCGAACGCCTAATCCGCTTTGCTCGCTCTTTTCAGCGATTTTAAGGTCGAAACATGTGGTTCGAACGGGTTTGACAATCAGAAGCTAATTGAAAAGTCACACTGCCGTGTAATTGCGCTTTAATCCTGATAATTTTTCGAACGATGCGTGTGTCTTGAATCGCCTCACGTCATATCTAAAGTACAACAAAATACTGTTAAGTGAAAAGAGTTAATTTTTATCACGACTAAACCAACACACATTTAATATGCTAACCAGAGAGGTCAGGTTGTGGGGAAAATTATGGACAAATATTTTTTATAATAAATGTGTCCCGATGTGTCTTTAAATTGCCACCGACCGTACGATTCTAATGACACTGTGGCTGTGTGCCTTTTCTTAGAATTTAAACAAAATTTTATAATTGTGAAAAAATAGATCTTTGAAGCCAATAACAATTTTTTTTAAACATTCTAAAATGCACATGCATGAACATAACTCCTACTTCACAATTACTATTAGTATTTATAAGATGCAGATGAAAATACAGCGAGGGGCGATAACTGATGTCACCGTGGTCATGTTATCTTACCGGTTCGCAGAAAAAGATTGTATGCGCCGTGGCATACACTTTTGTATGTTGATTATAATCACATTTTATTTTAAAGGTTTGAAACTTTTAGAGTTATAATGTAAGCCTTTATACAGCTTTGGGCATAACCCAGAACATAATTTTATTATCAATGTGACACCAATGCTATAATCTGGACAATTTGGGACGTACAAATTGATCATAAAATTATAAAAACAGCCGAGGTGATCGAATATCAATATGACACAATGTCATGTGACCAATTTAATAAACCACGTGACTTACTTGTCATAGTCTATTCTACAGTATAATTTTCTGTCCCGTACAAAACACGACCCTGTCAATGGCATCTGACAAACACAACACTGTAAACATTGTTCATGCCAACTAAGGTCGACAACTCTCATCAGAAATCTGTCTTCTATCGCCCTGCAACATCCGGCACACATCTCCCGATGAGCTGATGGCATACCAACTGAAAATATAGAGATACAAAACATATTATTTTTAGTTTAATTATAGTTTATTGCATGCATCTTTTTCCAACATTACAAAATAATTGCATATTATTTTACAATGAATTAGAATTAGTTTTCAACAAATAGAAGCATATTAACGATATAATGCAAGTGATGATAACCTTGCCTCGATCTCGCCAAGCACCACAAACTGAGATAAGTCTGGTATTTGAGTTATTTTTCAAGTGAGTTTTGACTCATATTTGGGCATCTTAATATTTTCCGAGACGATTTCACTTAAGTTTTTTAAGTTCAAACGTTATACAGTCCACTTTCGTTATCTCGACTTCTCTTGATATTCTCGATTGTCTAGAATTCAGACCCTTATTGAGATTTAGCTTAAATAATAGTCTGAATTTGTGATTATAGTTGATGTTTAAGCTAATGAAATTTAATGATTAAAATTCCTCAATATCGGTTGGAATAATTGAATTTTTTGTGATGTCAATTATGAGTTCAGCTTCCAATGAAAACTAAAATAAAGACACATGTACGTATTTGAAATGATATGTGACTATCTATAGTCACTGTGATATATTTATACTCATTCCAGTATCCGGTATATTATATAAAAACGCTTTTAGACTCCCTGTCATTTCCTAAACAGTTCGGACAAAACTTTAAAATAGGGCGGGTAAAGTTTCGGTTACAGTTGCTTAACGACCGTGCTCCATAATGGTTTTCAACTTGCTGAAAAAATTGTATTTTTTAAAACATTCCTCGAAAACCGTCCTCATTTAATGACGCATTTACAAAATACGATAATTTGTAAATAGTGTTGCTATGATAGGTCATTTAAGTTTACCATTGGTATTTAAGTGCAACGTTCAAACATTATAAAGATATTAATGCTATTAAACACATTTATTGTCGACTTTCACGTTCCGACGTACGGATAGATACGGATCTTTAACACCTACCGTGGTGATCGCGTCCTATTTATCTTTTTCACACCGGAACCGTTCTGGACCGTATAATTCGGTCTTTAAACTGTTATGGATATGATTTTGCACTTTGTAACACATTTATGATGTTTATATGATGTCTATAATGGTTGGTAGCTACCTTTGTCGTATAAAAATCAGTTAAGGAATAACCTATTCAAAGAGTCTTGCAAAATAAAATATAACCGTCTTTCAGATTTTTAGGCTAATGTGCACTAAATTTTTCTGTTTTCAACTTTATACTGTGACATGCAAGTTAACCCTAATCATAGTTATTTAACATACTGCATGAGTCACCGAGTTGTATGTTCTTTAAATCAGGACTTTTAATTTTCAATATTTTTAATAATTGTACGAAATGAACCAAGTTGTTTTTGTCATATATGAACTAAGACATCACCTAAACGGGGATAAAATAGATATTGGGTAACTGCTAAGCTATATTTCAGATATATGGTATAGACTTTTGGAGGTAAAATACTTAAATAATTACAAAACCCTGGTGTTTCACATGTTATATACTTTCATTACCTCCAGTGTTGGAGAGCTCATCCAATAAATACAAACACTATACATGAAAATGTACAGAGAAAGCATATACTATTATACGGGTACAAATTAGAAGGAACACAAAGAAACCAATCACTGAGGTATCTCACGAAAAATGAGCGTGTCTCGAGCAGCATTACATACCACCTACGTCACAAGCCATAAGAAACTGACTCCAAAGGAATAGTGGTACTCTCTTTCAGGACACCCCTACTTCAAAGAAATACTAATCCATACTTTCTTTAAGAAGTAACCCCCCCCCCCCCCCCCTACTGTATTGTACTTTCAGAACACCTTTTAAAGTATCCCATAAAAGTTCATGTCTTCCATAAACGGTAATCGGGAATTCTTAGAAAACTTAAAAATGCAACTTTTTTCTTAGCGACTATCACACTTCTTTAAAACGTTATTTGGATTAGATTGCTCCTCTATCAGTTAAGGGTGCATCTAAGTGCGCACTGGTCATGTATCGTTTATAGTACAAGCAATAAATTTAACAATGTGAAACCTTATAGAAATTTATTTTGTGAGCTTTGAGTGCAACTATTATATAGTTGACATAACACTGCACATAATCGCTTAAAGCAGCATTTCATTGTTTATTTCATATATATTTTGTCAGTCATTTTTTTGTATGCATGTACATTGTACTTTGGTTTGTTCGGGGTGCCACAGTTTCACTATATTCGCAGCAATATTAACTATTCAATCTTCACCGACAAAACTAGTTTACAGTATTACTAAAATGAAATATGTTGAAGAAATTTAACAGTGTAATTTCACACTGGGTCTTTTTTGTTACTGTTGGGTTGACATAAAATGACATGATGCAGTCTTGTAACGGTGTAAGTCTGTCAATCGTACCGTTTGGTTACCTAACCAGGATTATAAGCTGACTCTTCAAATTGTACACAATATGTTGGTAATTGAAAGACATTGTAAATCTTTAGGATTTTAATTGATAACATTAAGGTCGTACGAAGACTCACCCCTTCTTTCAGTAAGGGCCACTCGTCGTATTAAGATTACCAATACGTTGATCTGTGTTTAGTCAACTTTAACAATACATATATTGACATAGACTTGTATGTAACTCAACTGTTCAACAGAATAAACACGAAATCAATGAGAATGTATTTGTATGGAGAAAATGCAAAACTACAACGCATGTCATCGCAATAATGGTGTCACATTTAGTTAAATAATGGTTTGAGAAAAATAAATAAACACAGGAATAGAGTCACTAAAAAGAGAACTGATTTTTCGGACAAGAATTCGCAAGATTTTTTTGTATAAACACGTAAGTACTTCACATCGGGTAGCAAAAGGTATGAAATCATTCAACCTATGCAGCCTACCAGTGTAAGTTAATAAAACATACATTTAATGCTTGTGGGGTGACTCCATAAAATATTTACTATCATAATCTGAGTAAAATGCATTTTATGTAAAACGACGAGTTTCTCCTTCTTCGACGGGCTTTTTAGTTTTTTTATCCCCACATTTCAACCTTACGGAAGATTTTCAAATTTATATTTTCGAATGAAGTTCTTCGTAAAAAAGTTTATTACCATGTTTATTGTTAACGAACAAAGAAACGAACGAACGAACGAACGAACGAACGAACGAACGAACGAACGAACGAACGAACGAACGAACGAACGAACGAACGAACGAACGAACGAACGAACGAACGAACGAACGAACGAACGAACGAACTTTATCAAATTGATAATACCAGGATTTCCCAACGACTGAAGCATGGTATAGGTTTATAGGTTTAAGGACATGTGTGGGAGAGTTTAGATTGACTCATAATTAAATTCATACATAAATAACCCCACCTCCTACCACCATTATCAGACTCTTACATCAAACTCCGTGCTACATGTCTATTAAACTAAGCGTACCAAAATTATACGCTTAAATAATTTCAATTTTCATATAATTTTCAAACCGCGATAAACTAGTGATTCAGTGTAAAACTATAAATTGATCAACGACGGTTTTTGCTCAACTGGTCGTGACGTTTCAAAATAAGCAAAACATGTGAAACTGAACAAAACGAAATAATGGAAACACAATTTGAAACAACAAAGTGGCGATGAAGGGTCGTTTGGTTGGAGGGGGGGGGAGGGGCTACCGCAATCTGTATTTGAAGAAAAAAACGGTATCAGAGATTTTAAGGGCCAAAAATCGCCGTGATCAAATTGTACACACGATGTCTTGTACGCCTTGCACATAATAATCCTTACTAGTAATACTCGCCGATTAAAAAAAACAGATGCAGAAATTGAATTATAGACAAATGAAACTATTAAATAAATCTTACAGAAGGTTCAAAAACTAGTTCAATATGTTTGCACTATATACACTGTCAAAATATTGTAAGATGGCATAAAACAAGACATCGTGTTTACAAAAAACTGAATACTGGAATACTCAATTCTAACGGTGTCAAGAATAATTCAAAATGAGTTCAATAGAATCTCAAAACTCAAGAGTTTTGAAGTATAGCAGGATAAACACAAAATGCGAGCTTGATTTCTATACATTTTACATATCTAGCATTGCATCCCACTTAAAGAATAGCATTTTGTTAAACGTCAAAAAGTGAAATTTGAGGTTAAATTTATGAAAAATACTTTAACATGATTGAGCTAGATATACATGGTTTTGCATTTTTTTGAAAGTCTATGGTCTATATTTCATGGTTGATAACGATTAAAAATGTGTATTCTTTCGTATAATAGTAAACATAAAAAACATTACGTCATCCTATAAAACATGGTGCCTTAACATGTATACAAATCGTTTAAGTTTTTACCAGTATATCACAATACTTGAAACATCCTTATACCCTAGTCACATTTGTCCTACGAGCTCCGTACGAGTTGATTTTTCTAAACTCGCACGACGTCCGTGCGGAGCCCGCACGGAGTCCGTACGGATATCGAGACTCGTACGAGCATCGTACGGATTTTCACAACTCGTAGAAGACTCGGTGATCTGGTGAAAACTATACATTCTGTACAGCTCGTACGAGATCCGTACGAGCTGTGACCAGACGCTTAGAACGTACAAATACCGTTAGGATTAAAATATTTCAGACTCGTACGAGTCGGTATATCTGTACTGACATCGTACGAGCATTGTTACTGTAGCATTACTACCGTCAGAAATGAGGTGTCGAGAGTAATTATCAAAAAATATAGAAACTACTTTCGTACTTGGACTAAAAATAAGCTAACCAAAATATAAAAACATGAGCGACGCCTTTGGGATCCAGTTTAAAAATGATTTGAGCAAAGCATTTGGGGTCCAGTTTAAAAGTGATTTGAGCAAAGCCTATAATGATAACAAATGTATTGCAATAAAACACTGCAAAATATATTTACAGGGTGTCCCAAAAAAACGGGGACCTACCTTAAACCCTTATTACTCATTCATATTTTGATGAATTAAGCCGGTATTTTGTGAAAGTGTATGTAATGGATACCCTCTTCTAAAAAGGGTACTTGTTTTAATATGGTGCTTCAAAACAGAAAGTGACGTCATCATTTTCACTATGGCAACATTTCACTTTATTTTTGCATAATCATCTAAAAAGTGGCATTATAAGAAAAGGGCATTTGCGTCAGAGCATTTATTGTTAGAAAACAACATTTAAAGCCAAAGGAGTGACCAAAATGTTGTAAAAATAAAACAAATATGACAAGAAATAGCAAAACATGGCGAGTTTACTGACCAAAGGGGAAGTGGAAAACCTTCCAAAATAGCATCAACACTCATTCAATAATTAAAACATAAATATAGTCAAGGACTATAACCAAACAAAGCTTAGACTATGCAATGAGCAAAAAGTAAAGTTTTATCCAAACAAACAGTTCATAGATATGTGTTTTAAAGTAATTGTGTATGTCAGAAATTATAAACTAAACGAGGCTAGCAGAAAAGTCTTCTTGCAATAAATCAGCAGCAAAACCAGGATATGTCTGCGAAATAGTACTGACATCTTACCTCATATCACAGGCCATACGACCTTAAATTACTCAAACTTGATCCCAATAGTGAATTTGTCTGCTATACATAATGAACTAATGTATCACAAACCATAAACAATTATTTGGAGCACATGAGAAGATGTTTGAGGTCAGCATGGAATATATCTAATTAAATTCTGAAATTCCTGCTGCAGTTTATGGTATTTTACTGAAACATGCGGTTGTAAACACGGGAGGTAACTCTGAGGATTGAACTAAATAAACACGATGATGATGCTAGTATTCTGAACAGTGTTCTTCCCTTATTGTTTTGACACATTAATTGTGTGATATCTATAACAGAGAAAAAAGTTACAATTGTTTATCCTAGGTCCCCGTTTTTTTGGGACACCCTGTATGCATGTAGAATTCGTCTTTAAAAACCATATTTCAGAAAATACGATTAATTTAGACATCTGGGTTTTTTATATAAAAGTTTTAATATTGAATCATATTAATTGGATGTAATAAAATGATAAATTGGGCACATATTGGTTCAATGGTTATTTTATTATAAAAGTAACTTAACCCATGTTTCTGACTATAATTATTAAATATTGCACAAGTCATAATATTTAAACATGACTTTGTTTATGGTACTGGCAATAGAGTTTTAAAACTGGTTGCTTCGGTATCAGTCGAATAGTATGAAACGTTTCATCAGCTGCACTGTGACCATTCAATTCGGTGGAAAATGCTTATGTTTTAATATTTTACGACTGTGCAAATTTAATATTAATTCATTCAAAACTTCCAAATTCAAGAAATTGAAGTAACGTTATTTCATTAGTCGGGTACAATGCCGATGCCGAGCATAGCCTTTATTTGCAAGACAGATAATTATTTGCTGGAATATGGCAGTTATATGTGAGCCCCCATCCGGATTCCTATTCGCGTCGCCAGATTTGACGATAAGCGCACTACAGAGCTGCGGGGGCACAATGTGATACTTAAACTTAGATCGTAGATCTATGAGAAAAAGTATTATCTTCATAAAAAAATTGGACTTTCCAACTTAAAATTGTCATTTTATTAACTATCATTTGTTCTAGAGTACAAACCTAGGTTGATAAAATGTATAGAATTGTTATTTGAATTTTGAAAATAACATTTGATACATTTTCTTTGGAATTGTTTACTTCTTATTAGCTGAAAAAAATGTAATTATTGAATATGAGTACAACACTCAGCACTCGGACTTATCAATTACACTAAATTTCACTATGAAATTAGCTTAAACTAATAGTTAGTATCTATTTAACATTTTTACAATTTCTTACTCTCAAAAAAGATGTCATGAACCTCAAAATGATGAAATTCAATATTTGAGTGTTGAGTGCTGAGTGTAAGTATTAGTTATGATTCCAGACCCTGTAAAATAGATTCCAGACCCTGTAAAATAATATTATCTTTATAGAATACCTGGAACTTTCCAACAAGAGTTTGTGGTCGCGATTTCTGATGACATGCCCATGTTGTTTGTCCACATTTCAATCATGACGTCATTAAATGAAAAACAACTTTTCTTATAACCTCAATTATAAGGAGATTTTTTCACTTTAAGTTCAGATATTTCATACACACTTTAGAAATGTCTGAAACTATAATGGTAGGCCTATGGTTGTTGTGTGTCCACTTCCCGCCAATCTGTTTGGATTACTGGGTATTACACGACAAGTCTCGCGACGGTTTCCCTAGTAACGCGGGATGATGATTATATTCCCTGGTTCACTTCAACAATAAATTATAATTTTTATAGATATCTAATTTTGATAAATGAATACAAGGCTCTTCACTGGTAACTGGAAACGAAAGCCAGTGAAAACAGAGTAAACAGCGAACATGGAACGCTAGTTCAAGTCTCAGGAAATGCACTTTTCAAAAGTTATGAATTTCCGAATCGTCAACAACTTCACAATGTCACAATATCACAATTTCATAAGTTTCCAGATAGGCACAAGTCTCTGACAGAAACGTAAAATTTCAGAGGTTTTGGATTCCAGGTTCTTCAGCAATGTCACAATGTGATAAACACACGCGCTAACACAGTGACTATATATATGATTTTTATATAGCAGCCGCGTCTGTCATTCAGCCTCCGTAATTCTTTAATGACGGTAAGTGATACATGCTTAAAGTATACCTTCGATCACACTTGTTAACAAAATAGTCTTCTATTTATCAATAGTAATCAGTAATGCATTAGCACCCACGCTACGCGACCATAATATACCATATAGTGACCACAAAACTCGCCAACTTTCCCATGCAGTTCAGGCAACAATGCGACACGCGTATCCTCTCTATGATAGTGTCTGTATTTGTTGCAAACAATTAATTATGTCATTAATTAACGGATACTATACTATTATTCAAGAGTCCGTCGATCAGGCTCAAATAAAAATACACAGATGCTTTATTATGTTGTTAGATCTATAGCTGACCTATAGAACTATAGCTAACGCTTTATAGGTAGTAGTGGCTTGCTTATTCACTTATTCCTTGAAGTGTCTATATTCGTTCAATAACGTTACATTAAAATCCAATGTCGCTTCCTTCTATTGAAAACTATTTCACTTTTTCACAATCTGCTTATTACGTCACAAATTTTAATACACGTAACAATTAAAACGGTAGTCCGTTGCACTTAATGTATCAAAACGTCCCATGGAGCCAAATCGTTGAGTTTTATTTTTGTAAAAAGATGTCCCGTATGGACTGGAGTACTCTCACTATCAGTGTTTTCAGATATTGTAAACCGCTAACTGTGAATTGTCAACAAAATTTGTTAAGCTCCGCCCACTTTTACCCGTATTTGGAAATCCCCCGTTCTGTCGTTTGTACAGGTTAAGACTGCCCTATTATACATTTGTGGATTTGATAAAACGCCCCGCTTTATTAAAGGGACATATCCTACAATTGCGATATTATAATATAAACAAATGTGAATGCTAAAAGAGATTATATTTTAGCAAAGACCGAAAAATAATATACGCGTTTTCACATAACGAGCAAAATACCCCCAAAAATGTGTTTTGTTTTTTAGGTATCTTTGAGACAAATTTACGTAAATTCGTGGTTTTAGTTAATTAAATACGCTTGCTACATACAGTGTTTAAGGATAAAAGAAAGTTGTACCCGGAAGGCAACTTTGACCTTAAACAGCAGAGCGGAGACCATGTTTCAGCGGTCGAAAAGTCGAAAGCTCAAGTCCCAACTGCCCAAAGACTGAACTATACAGTTACAAGTTCAACAATTTAAGTGACTATTCTCCATCCGCAAACTGGAAGCTGATAGACCTAGTTCCAGTTCTACCAAATATATAATTTTATGTAACAGGGTGAGCAAAATGTGCAACCAGACCGGGGATCGACCCCGGGACCCTTCGCTTACAGGACGAATGCTCTATCGACTGAGCTAGACTGCTGGTTGCACATTTTTCTCACCCTGTTACATTTGGCGCCCAACGCAAATAATCCACCTTACACTCCCAGAACGACCAACAGAGGTTTTAAACGTCTGATACTCCAAGAATTCGATGCCGAATTCTTCGAAGGAGGGGTGTATGTAGCCGGGTGTATAGGATGTCATTACTAATTGGGGAGAACCTTGTGTATGCAGCCGGCTAACTCAGTGGGTAGATCATTCACTCTGTATCTGGTTGCCCACCTTAGAGGTTGACATAAAACTAGTAAAGTTTGCTTAAGTCGCATTACTGCTTTATTCGGTCACTTGGGGGGGGGGGGGTCGCCGTTTTTTAATATATTTGTGCACCTATGGTTATCCAGCTCTTTTACATCGGGCTCTTCACTTTCCATCACGTTACGTATGAGAAGGCATTGTACATGTTTGTGTTATGTTGTGTTGTTACTGTTTTCCGTGCTCGGCTGGTTAAGTTGAGTGCTGCCTTCCCTGTCCGATTTTCCTCATATCGTTTTGGGGGTTATAGCAAATATCACATGTTGCTAGATGCGGGGTATGTCCCTTTAAATCACTTTCTCAGATCACAACAAGCGGCTGAACAAAATACCCAAGTAATAATAAACGTAATGATGAGAAGCGTTTAACTTTAACTTTGATCAAAGTTTCTCTTTTCAATTTTTTAAACACGCAATGTTTTGGTTGTAAAGTATGCTTTTCAATAGAAACACGGTCGCGTTCCAACTGTGAAATGACTATTTAACACCCATTGGTATGTTGATCTATGGCAGTGTGGCAAATTACCCGCAAAAATGCTTCAATACTAGGAAATATGATCCTGTTTCATACTATATCATATTTTATATAATTTTGCAAAATTCGAATATTTTTAAAGTATGCATTTTTTTGTATTTATATTCTCGCATTCAAATGTCATTTACTATGTTACAGATTATAATTTCATTGGCAGAATTGATGTGCGTAATGTCATGAGCAAAGAATAAAGATGAATAAATAAACAATATTCCTTTTATTGAGATTGCAATGTTTTCAATATAATGGTTTCCCAGTGCGATCCCCAATCATGAATCTAGTCTTATGTTCCATCAAACTTAACAAGGCAGTCTTGAACCCAACCCTAAACGTCTAGTCTAGAACCGTCCAATTAAGGACGCACACGTTCGCCTATGCCAAATATGCAATCCCAGAATCAGAAACGTATCTTCTGAACCTATTAAACCCAGAAGTTATCTTTATTTTCATGTCCTTGTGTTAGCGACCTATAGAGTCGAGAAGGGCCAATTGTTTCCCCCGACAGCATAATCGTTTTTTAAAAAAAACTTTCCCATAAAAAAACTACCACAAAACTGTGACCGAAAAAATCGCGTTTTTTTCAGTCAGTCAAATTGCAATAATTGACTTTGGTGCTCAAGACGTTCATCTTTACTACATATAATATAGTTTTATGTTTCATCCATTGGTAAATAGAGGCCTGGTTTTCGACTATGGTTGGAAAATCAGTAGTAGTCGTGGAATTTAAAAATGCTAAAATTATATAATTTTGTACATCATATTATTGTAAACTTAGTACCTAAATAAAGGGTCACATGTTAAACAGGTCATGTTTGTTATTCCATTATTTTCCCCCTGTACTGCATAGATATATCAGTCATGTTTGTATCTACAAACGTTCTCAGGATTTCTTCTTTCATTCTTAAACTGCATTTTCACGCAACTCTGATATGAAGGTTGCTATAATAAATTATGTCCCTTGTTCAAAAGCATTTTCTGAGAAATAAAACAATCAGGAATTGGTACCTAAATTTCCAGGTTGAAAGGGTAAAGTTTTGAAACCGACTACATAAGCAACTTTAATGTGTTGACAATTGAACACGCTGAGCTCATTATTCTGTGTGACATTCGGTGAAAGCTGCAGGCTAATATGTTACCCTATGGAGAATTTTTTTTATTAGTCAGCCCGCTTAGCTTAGCCTGTAGAACACGAGATTTCTGATCTCGAGGACCTGAGTTCGAATCCTAGGGCTGACCAACTAAATTTACTAATAGTCTTTCTTATGGGACTTTAAATATATACACCAGACATGTATAAGAACCAGATATGCTACATGGTCTGTGGCATCTTCTGTATCATACACGACTACACCAAAAACAAAAATAACTTCAGGTGCTCTCGCCCATATGTTTTATCCGGTACCGAGGATGAATAAAAGCAATAAACCTAGACAGAAATGCATACATGGCATAAATGACATAAATGTGAATGTATTTATAAAGGAATAAAACTGAAAGGACAAAAAAGAAAAAAATGCAACATATGTGCGTTTTTTATGCACTCAGTGTATATTAAGAAGCTATGGCATGAATGAACATCATGTATTATACGACAGTGTCTGGTTTGTAAATTTGTATTTTAATTAAAAAATAAACACAAGTACCGTAAAAACGATATTCTCACGTATATGAAGACGTCTTAGGTTTTTTTCTCCAACATTGTCTGCAAAAATATTATAATTAAAACAATTAATCAACCAATTTATTAATTTCTTCCTCATTTCAAGTCAATTTGTCTGAAATTGCCTGGATTTTTCAGCTGTTTGTCTAAATTAATTTCTCACCGTCTTTATAATGTTGATCTTTTTCTAATAACTCTGCATTAATCTTTTTCATGATTAAGTTTTAATTAATTTCGATGCTACTGCTAATATCTCCCAATCAAATATCAATTTTGTATTTTACATTGTATATACGGAAAGTAACGGCAATTAACGAAAATATACGAATATACCCGAATATACCTGAACAATGATATACACGCCGGTAGGAGCGGCTATTTAGCTCGGAACCAACTTTCAGTACAAAGTTTCAAATTTTCAAAGTTTGTTCGATACATCAAAAGCCAATTTGTGAACAACGACCGCTATTATAAAATCTGTCTTTAGTGACCGCATATTTTATCGCCTTAGTTAAATAATATCAACATTTTAAAACAGACCCCTGTCAACAAAAGCCGATTCTAAGCTTACAATTCAAACTGGTGGCCTCTGTCTACAGTTTAAAACATAGTTGTTCCAAGTGTCTTTCCTTTAAACGAGCGTCACAATCTTTAAGGGACATATAATGTACAGAGCAACGTTTGTTTAGAACATAGCAATGTTAAACCACAGGTAACTGTATCGTTGAAAACGAAAACAAAACGAAAAGCAAATTTTTTTTTTAAATTCCTTTTTTTTTTCGTTTTCATCTGTGTGTTTAACGAAGATGTATTCAATATTAATATTGCTGAATTACGGTGCAAGCTCTGCTGGCCAATACCTTTTGAAAATCGCAAATACTGGCAGTTATTTAGAGTAAGTTTATTATAAGGCACATGGAAATGTTTAGGTTTTGTAAGAGAGAGGTTATTTTTCTACAGAGGGGAGCTTTTGGACAGGTGGCCTCTGCATACAGTTTAGAACATAGTTGTTCCAAGTGTCTTTCCTTAAAACGAGCGTCACAATAATCAAGGGACATATAATGTACAGAGCAACGTTTTTTTTAGAGCATTTCAATATTTAACTTTAACAGAGATGTATTCAATATTAATAGTGCTGAATAGAGAGTTTCAGTGCAAGCTCTGCTGGCCAATACCTTTTGGAAGTCGCAGATCCTGGCAGTTATTTAGAGGTAGTTAATTATAAAACACAGGGAAATGTTTAAGGTTTTGTAAAAGAGAGAACTTTTTCTCCAGAAGGCAGCTTTTGGAAAGGTTATACTGTATATTGACTTCTGAAATCAGATGGCTACTAACCCATGGTTTGTCCTTGGTCATAAAGCATACATTCGCGGGCACTGCGTGTGCTATTCACCTGTGAATATATGCTCACTAACTTAAACCGGAAAAAAATATAACCGCAAGGCAAAAGCACCCCCAAAATGTACCAGATATCGCTGACTTAGAATGGGAAGGTCGTAAATCGGACTAAACTGAAGTTGAAACAACCGGTTTTACCATTGGTAAAAAGTAATTTTCGGACAGTTTTTCTTGTTTTCTCAAAATATTGATACTGTACTTACGACCTTCTCATTCTAAGCTAGCGATATACCTGATTATAACTCGATTTAAAATGGGAAAAATAAAGAACCGCATCGCTGTACTATAAGAGTTTGTAACTCGAAGCTTGTCTGTAAATACCAATAAATTGCCTCATGCAGACCAAGTGTCCGACTCAAATTAAGACTTGCTGTCATTTAGAAAGCAGTTAGATGGTCACAGTATATCCCAGGTGCTTGGCACCGTGACAAACTGTTAACATTTCACTATAGAAATACGTCATAAACCACCCGAAGATGTTTTGTACATTTCGCAGTTGTACTGGATTGCCGTAAAACGGCTTTTATATAGATTTTACGACTTTGCGACATTTTACCATAAACTAATCGCGCTCCAATCTGAAGACGATAACGACAAATTAAGTATCTATAATGGTGAAAATAGTTTCATAAAGGTCTCTTAGGTCCGAAACATTTCATAGATCATATTTTATGGTACATGGTAGACGTATCGAAGCGTACATGAACAAAACGGACACATGTTCATAATAAGACACGGCGTGAAAAACACTATTGCTTGTCTGAACAATGCAACTTTTACCTTTATATAGAAACTCTTTTAAAAATCGGATTTGTTATTGCAATAGCCCCTTTTCTGCTTTAATACCAGATAGTTCTGGTAATGCAATTCCTGGTGCCGTTTTAACTAACTGATCCGAGCAAAGCATTTATATGCACGTCAGCTTTCTGCTTAAATATGGCAGTCATATATGTATGTGCCTCCACTCGGATTTGAACCTGTGTCCCCAGATTAGACGACAATCACACTAACCACTGACCTACGAAGGCGGTTACTGCATTGGGTACGCACACTACGAAATGCACATGATGTTTAATCTGGTTATCCGGGTTCAAATCCGGATTGATGCACTCATGTATATGCCTGCCATATTTCAGCAGTAATCTGCCTGGCAAATACTGTAGGCTTTATTTAAAAGAATACTGTGTTAGTAGGCACGTGACTAGTCCAGAAAATCTGAACATTTCAAATGACTACCACATTCAGCTAAACATTGTTGCAAATGTAATGTTATTACATTTTGTGTTGTAAAGCAAGTTGATGATGGTTCGGCTGTCATTTTCGCTGTGACCTACGATGACGTATTATGTTAACCAATACCCAGAAAAATAATACACAAACACGGGTCAGCTTTCCGCAGCTAACTATACATGTTCTTGATTCCTCTTATGGATACGACTAGATCGTACTTATATTTCAGTATGGTTTATGTTAGGGAAAAGAAACATATTTTATTCTTAACAGTCGTATCGAGTTTACTTGCCATAACTGAATCACAAAACATGATGAGTGGTTAAAATACAAATGTATATGAATGCTTACCATTGTCAGCAATGATTGTTTCATTGAACATATTTAATAATACATAATCAAAAATATAAAAAAAAATTTTTATCTTTCATGTCGTTACTGCGCATGCGCGGAAAACACGCACATATCGCTGGAAACCATCATCTGGGAAGTCGCGAAAGCCATCAAATACCATTCCAATCCAACGAGTCGAGAAATATTTCCGAGTACCCTACGTTCCGAACAATAGCCGAAAGGAGGGGAAATATTCATAATCGCTCTTAGCGGTAACTAGGGGCCAAAGGGGTCCGCACGTGCAATCTCTGTTTACAGACGAACAAAAGAATAAAATTAAATTATGTAAAGCCTTTAAAGAGGCACTCGACACCAGAATCAAATTTTTCATGAGAATTTAGAAATATGTGAAATATCAGCACTCATCCACACTCAATCTTTAACCAATCGAGCGGGCCATATTACTTCAGCAAAAATCAAGCAAAGTCTTGATTTTGAACCATCGCTTAGTGGTCATGTCAAGTTAAATGATAAATTGACTTTTGATAGGGCGAGATCTGAAGCAAACTATCTTGTCCAAAGCATGTGGATACAATACATACTCTAATGAGTGAAAGACTCGTATCATTACTCGAGTACTAGCTCTTCAGCGCACAGCAAACAAGGCTCAAGTGCTGGACGGAGGACCAGGGTATAAAAATTGATAAAGATTAAAAATGTTAAAAAGATCACAAGAATACCAAAAATAGCGGACAGCACAACAACAAAGTTTTACCATGTACAATGACTACAAAGGAATTATTATGCAAATATTGTGGACTTGGTTTATAAACGTTATGATTATTTTGCGGAACTGCATGTTTGAATCCAAATGTATCATTATATCGCTCACTTTGTATACAGTACAACTTCATTAAGTCGAGCATCGATATAACGAGCATCCGGCTAATTTCGAGCAATTTTTTAAGTTCCGGCGAATTTGCTTTATAATCTTATATTTTAAATGTTGTATAATTATCACACCGTTATGTCGAGCTCCCGGTTTATTTCGATAATTTGGCTTTAATTGTCCCAATTGGTCCTCGAGATAACGAGTGTTTACTGCACTTAAACTAGACGACTGTAAATAAATGGTCCTTATTCACAAACATTGTATAAGTCTAAAGCTCAGACTTAGACCTTAGACGGTCAAACGTTCTATTTGCTCTCATGTTATTACAACGGTTCCAATTTTGATATAAACGGGTAAACATATTCACTATTCAGGGGGTAACAACAAACAATCAGGTAAAATTGCACATGGTGAAATCTAACTGAAAAGAAATGGCAGAGGTTATAAATGTTGTCAATTTTAAGTCTAAGTCTAAATATCAGTGTAACAGTGTTGGTGAATAAGGCCACTACAGGAAGCATCCCGACCTGAGCTATATGCTTCATCTTTTTTAAAAAGTATATAGAGCTATATTTTAACAGTCATTCAATGCCAGCATAATTACTTGCATCGTTTTTAGTATGATACTAGACTACCTTAATTGCAAATTAAAACTTTGGATGGGTTCCGTTCATAGATAAATTTACGATTCTTATAATCTCATAGGGTGTTCTAGAACACTTTCGTATGAAAATGGACAGTTTGCATGTCCAATAAATCACAGAGAGAGTTTCTGTTAAAACTGAAGCGAAAAATGATCTAATGGATATGAAAGCATTATTGTTTTTCAGTTTTTGAAACTTTAAAAAAAAATATCTTCCTACATAGCTATATACACTTTAAATAGTGTTTTTATTTTCATTTGTCTTTTGTTACCGTAAAAAGGGTGACTGAATTCAAATAAAAGGAATTAATGAAGTGAGTATTATATGACAAGATACTCTAAATGTGTGTTGAGCTAAATATAACACCCGCGACCAATGAAGCTCATGATTGAATATTGTTTTTCTTTCAATAATATTAACTAAGGTGTTGCCTATTTTGCTAATTAAGTCTTAATTAAACATCTACGAATTACCCAGACTATTCTGTGGCCGGAGATTTGGTCGCACTTGGCAATGTCCGCTTTTAAACATGTTGAGATGACAACGACACTCAATGTACGATGTAGCCGTAAATACTAAAACTGTATATAAGGTCACAAACTACTAAATAAATTTGTACTTTAAAGAGGCATTCCCTATAACTAGCATATTTTTCTCTACTATCACATTAAACCAGCTAAAGGTACCAATCACTATCAATTATCATAATTTGTCAGACGAAAGTGTGCGCAAATATGTCTTTACAATGTTAAAAATAGATTTAAATCACCAATAATAATGTATCGCTTCCAGCGATTTATTATTATGTAGTCAAAGGGAAACAACTCGTGACTATTTTGACTCGTTACGGAAATATGTTTTCATTCTTTTCTCGGTAATTAGTGGAAGGATTTTGTTGAAAATTTGAGGAGTTAAAGCAATAATAATTCTCATTTAATGCATAATATTCCTGAATCGATTTAAATGATCAAAGTTATAGGGAACGCCTCTTTAACTCAATGTAAAATAACAATAGTCAGTCCCATGTTGATACATGTTGAAGTCTGTGACCAGGTGGCAGACATATATCAATGAAAAGAAGGGGCTACCAGCTTTAAGAAAATACAAAAAAACAGGGGGTCACGTATCATATAAGAAAAAATTTGTCCGGCCAACGCGGTGAACATATTTTCACAGTCGCGCGGACCGACCAAATCCGGGTTTTACCCTACCCTACTTTCGCTTTGGTATTGTGACCAAATTTTCAAAATATATAAAATAAAACAGTTTCAATACATCACATACATGTATACAAAGCCTGTAAACCCAATTAGATGATTCCAGTTCCACCTTGTCAAATCATACAACCATCACACAATCACACGTTTTTTTAGGGACTATTTGAGTATCCTATTTTGGTTCGCGGAGGCATTTAGTGGTGTGTAACCTATAGTGAATTAAACTCTACTTGGACATTTCCTTACGTATGACAAAATCAAGCGATTTTATTCGCTATTACTTTTACTTACTAGTACATGCATTTTTTATTCATAGTCACTAGTGTGTGTGTTACAGTATATTAAGCCATATATTTTATCCGTCCCGGACATTTTTATTAACATCGAATGGACCAGTAGTTTACGGATTACATTCATGAATTCATATTTTCCAAGGTAAACATTGGATTCATAATCGATACACGTGTTTTATGTAGCATTAGGCGATAATTCGAATTTCTAATAACTACAATATATGACGTCGCACCGCGCACGTGCACCGGAAGTAGAAAGTTTGCGTTGCTGAGACAGGCGCTAGAAATTACGTGCATAGTTTACCTCACTGGGAGTGAAATGAAGCAAAATTAATTTCATAAGGTAGTAAATTATGTGAGTTTACGCACAGCGTGTGGTTTATGTCATGTATCGGTTTTGTTTTATTAAGATTATTAAGTTGCGAGGTCCACTTTTTATTCGCCTACGAATATAAATATTGTAAACAAATGTTTCATGATGAATCAATTTATAGTATTTCTTTTATTTTCAAGTTATGTTCACTACTGAAGTCCTGCTAATTTGACCAGCTATACTACGGGTATTTTAAAATTGCCCATCTGACCTTTTTGTGCTGTACTTATAATTTCAATCACCGGTAACTTTATCATTGACTTACTTATACATTTAACAAAATGAAATTGTACCATACTTGTTTAACGTAATCACTAAATTTAAATACAACTTATGTTTTGCGATATATCGATGGCTTAGAATTAGAAGGTCGTAAGTGCCATTTACGACCTTTTAAGATTCATGCATATTTAGGCTAAGCATCACAAGGCGCTTCTTATGAGTCCATTTTCATAAAAATCTGAACTTGTCATGTTGACCAAATTGAAGTTGTAAAAGTTTGTTTTACTAAAAGTAAAGAGTAAATGTCGGACAGTTTTTCCGTGTTTTCTCAAAATATCGATTTTGTAGTTACGACCTTCTAATGCTAAGCCATCGATATAGTCCATGTAAAATTATCTGTTAAAGTAAGCTTTATATTACAAAATGACTGTTTTCAAATAAAAAGGTAAATTTAATTCTTCTTTTTGAATCCAACAAAAATAAGTCAGAAGAAAAGTCATTAATCGGCTCATGGTGACGTCACAAATACATTCAAATAAAAAATGACACAGTAATTTATGCTCTTGATATTACCGTTCGATCCATAAACCGACTGAGTCAGTCGCCGCAATTATAAAACGAAGATTAGGTAAAGTTACAAAATAGTAATTCTACCGTCGCATTCGCGTTAAATTACTTCCACGAGACCGCGTCCTATTCTTAACGAGCTATTAAATTGAATAAAAAGTGCATTTTTCAATTGAGTGTATGACAAAAGACTGCCACAATTTCACAACACTGATAATTAGTTAGGTATTGACGGTACCGTATCTTTCTATTACGCAAGATTTTGGTAGGCGTAGCCGGTCCCATCTGGCAACACGGCGAGTCTCCGTGAAAGTTTCAACCCTTTCGGAGGAAAAACGGTTTGAAGAAAACGAGATGGTATTTTGTTATTGATCCCAGTTCAGTGGAATGAATGAAGACATGTAAATGAACGAAACGTTTCTGGTGTTCCCTGAGGCATCAGTGAGTTTAAAGTAGGAGCTATTGTTGACATTCTCAGTCACGTGATTTTCGAAATTGGAAACCGGTGTTTACATATAAAACAGCCGCGTCGTGTCGTCCGCGTGACAATGAGGAAAACAAGCGTTTACAGAAACCGTGAAAGGAGGGAAAGTAACGCGTTATTAGCCCTATAAAACTAAATACAGCGTGAATAGTTAATGATGGCCTTTGTGTTTTCCCTCCATATGCCTCCGGTACTGAACCAATCCACAGTCGTCAAAGAACTACACCATGCCTGACGGTGTTACCGTACTTTTTTTCACGGACGTCATTATCACAAAATGTCGTAAAGCGGTTCAGTGCAATGTCGTTACCAAGAATTTAAAACCCCGCGCAAGTCGACATAGTGAGATCAAAATTTGAGCAGTTTGATTTGAGAAAATGAGCGAAAGTTATGATTTGTGGTTTTTGAAAAGAGACAATTATCGTTACCTGAGATTCAAACACATGTGAACCTATGATTAAACGACAGGTCCGATTTCTTTTTTGAGTTTTAACCTAACACCTTGACAGGAAAGTGTGTTATATTTATCACGTATTTCTCAGGAAAATGAGAAGATGACACAGTACGTCATGAAGATGTGTTTTATTTACCGACCAGGAAAGGATGAAATGACAATAGGCAACGGTTAGGATATAATTTCAATCTTGAAGCCACGTAAAATGATACAATGCTGTGACTCTGATATCACTGTTGTCTATGCAAACTGAATTAAATTTTATGAAAACAAATTAGGCGTTTAAATGTGACAGCAGTTAAAATTACTGTTGCGGTATATATATATTTTTAAATCTTAAAAAAGTGATAACGGTGTCCATTTCCATCGTGTTGATCAGTGTTTTGAGTTCTGAGGCCAACTAAAACGGAATACCAGCCTGATTTTATAAGACAGAATTCGAACATGAGTTTACGTCATAAAGACTTATCTAAACTAGCATTGGCCACCTTCACATTTTAAGCTAGCGATATAACCGCCACGGTGCAGCAGAAAGTTCACTTTATGACTCACTATACTATGCTTGTCATTTATAAAATACTCGTATATACTAGTATGTTGTATTTATTTGTTTTCGAATCATACAACCTTAGTCCTCTTCATCCCGGCTGGGACATAGGGCCGTCACCACAGCTCGCCATTTGACACGATCTTGTGTCGTCTGCTTGGCCTCTCTTTACGACATCATTGATCCTTTGGAGCTCCGTGTCATGTTTGGCCTGGCTCTTCTTCTGCTGCCTTGTGGATGCCAGTCTAGTGCGTGATTGGTGATGTTGTTTGTGTCTCTTCTAAGAGTATGTCCAATCCATCTCCATTTCCTCTGTCTGATTGTGTCTGTGATAGGTAACTGGTTTGTTCTTCGCAATAGTTCTTGGTTTGATATTCTATCCGACAATCTGATGCGTAAAGTCTGTCTGAGACTATAGCATGTTGTCTATCGTCGTTGAATGTCGTCAGGTTTCGGGTCCGTAGAGGAGAACAGTCTTAGCGATGGAAGTGAAGATTCTGAGTTTTGAATGGATGCTCCTGCTACTGCTACTAGTATTCCAAATGAGCTTTAAATTGGCAAAAGCGATAAAACCATATTCGTAAAAACAGCCAAGTATACAATGTTAATATACACCCGGCAAGGTGTTCATTGATGCATTTTTGTTACTAAATATGATATTGACTGATTAATTCATGTTTATTAATATTGCCACCTGTGCCACTTATGCCATGTTTAAATACCTCTAATTACATAATACTGAAAGTTTAGTAACACTGAAACGGTTCCATGCGAATGATGGAACGGCAAATAATTATATAAAATATATATGAGGAAATCGGACTGGGAAGACGCGCATCATATTCGGCGAATCGGATGAACATATTCGGCGAGTCGGATGATCATATTCGGCGAAAAGGGAGCGTGTGGGCATGTCTTTTATTACATCGTGCAGGCACGGCTGCTGTGTCTCAATATTACACGTAACATAATCAAACTATTACCGGAGAACATCGATATGTAATCGACAATCATCGTGACTTCTCGCCGGTAATTTCCGGCAATGTCCGCCCAGGGTTCTATAAAGACTGGTTCCAGTTTGAAAATTAATCAAAATTGATGCGATACATCAGTGTTGGTTTGATATAGATACATTTCCAAGGATTTCCGCATGGTACCAAAATTGCCTACTCAATATCTACAGCAAATTCTAGGAATTTCTAGAACTTAAAACTCATATCTCTTGATACAAGTTCGTGAACAAGGACCAAACTTACCAAGTGTGTTTGGTTCAAGTGTATGTGTATTTTATTCGGATTCACTCCGTTTCTGACATATGGTATACGGTTGTGGTTCCTTTCCAGTATTCCTGAAAGGTATTCTATTCAGAAAAATTTACCCTTCCACAATGAGATAGAAACTGCCCCACTTGTAGAGGAATATCGAAAATGTTTATAAATGTTCATAGAAGAGTATGACCCACCACTACGTGTTATCGAACATCGATCGTCGTGTTACAAATTTCAATTAACTACTATCATGCTTTTCCACAGGCGACTGTCAGCTGCTCCACATGTGGAGCACAAATACAACCCTGATCCGTTCAGTAAAGATATTCGGCCAGTCATGAATGGCCGGGTGCGATGTGCTCTACGCAAGTTATACCGACCGGGTGGTCCATTTTGCATTTTTAATAGCATATGTACAATACCTTATATATAATAACTTCATTTTACAGTTAATACAAATTCGCCAAATACGTTTGCAATCAGTCGTCAATTTGAGCACTTTTATGCACGCCAATTAATTCATTTTTCTACTTATTGATCTAAGAGACAATCACCAATGCGTGTCTTGTTATGTCGCATTTAAGTTCAGACTTTACCGTTGCATTCTTTACACAAATTATTTTAATCCAGCTTTTTATGATTCTGAGTTAAAAACATGAAACAATTTCACCAATTTACGGTAACATTTCATTCACATTTTACGACATTGATCCAACGGTCAACGATGAAAATACTCTCATCTCGATTGAGGTTTGTTATTGGGCGTTTTATATGTCATTTAGTACAGGGTAAGTGTTGAATCATAAATTGGGTCTTTTTGATAGTTGAAATAAATGCAAATTGTCGCCTTTTATCACATGTTGTTGTTAGCTTAAAGCTTCATCTACAAAGAGAGAAATTGTTACAAATTTGGTAACTAAAGCTAATATTCAAATTTCGGCTGCCGAGACACGCCTTCATGCGAGGCGTCAAAATAAATGAAATTGTTGCCAATTGTAAATGATTCAGAAATAACATAATAAAATCGACTTCAAAGGCGCTGAGTCTGATTAATATTATTCTATTGATGCGCAATTTACACATATTTCGGAAATGCATGTACATCCATCGGTTTTACTTTGGCAACCTATTCTCGAAACATCCAAAGGAATGTAGATTGTGTATCCAAAAACTATTCGATCAGCATAAAGTTGTTTCTATACATGTATATTTGTAATTTAAGAATTCTTCAGTGAGTAATACATAGCCCAAGATGACAACGATATTTCACTTTCATAGTCGTTTACGAATTAATTAAAAATGTTAAAAATAGCACAAATTGTTTGAAAAGCAACAACAACTTGTTGCTGCAAATATACCATTAGTGCAATTATTATATTGAAAGCAAAACCATTGATTAACATTGCTGTGTTATCCTAAAATTATATCGAGGTGGAAATTGGTTGCTTTTTAATGCTCAAATCCTGTTAGACTTGCAACAAAAGTCGTGTAACGACGGGTGTCGTTTGGCGAACATTCCGAAAGTTACATGCCGCCATGAATGGCGAATCTAAGAGCATTTTTGTGTCAATTTTTTCCATCATTTCATTCGCAGCGGGCCGAACGTGTTAAATGTTTAATTCGCTTTCACTAGCTTTCCCCACTTCCTTTTGAAAATTACGGACGCTTTGGAGCGCAACACGCGACAGTTCGTAACTTCGATTCCAGCTTATATTCTCAGCATGGAGTCTTGGAAATGCTAAAGGAAGTTGACATGTTTTTGAAATTGTGAGTTTTGTAAGCGTTCAAGAGGATTTTCATGTCACGAGAATGTTCAAAGACTTTCACCGACGCCATGCTAGTTCAACAATTCTTTTCCACTGTTAGAGATTCCATTCCAACTCTGTCAGTTCCCTCTGATCCAAAGGAGGATGGAACTTTCAAAAAAGTAAAAAGACTGTCAATTTAAAAAAGCTTCGTATCAATGGTTTAAACATTATCCAGTGTATGCCATGATGACACAAATGTCACCAACCTAAGGCAATTTATACTAGTCTAGCGTCTGTGAATAATATAATACATTTGTATTCCGAAGAGCCACATTTGTAATAAAACTAAATTTATACTTAATTATTATACTAATACTAATAATAAATAAAAATACTAATAATGGAAAAAAAATACTCAATTTACTTTTAGTTAGATACTAATAAGTATTTAATTTTATTCTTCGATTTTGTTCATTTGGATACACACTGTTCTCAGACTGAGTGATTAGAACATACATTTGAATATTGTTTAACCAAGACGAATATACGAGTGTCGTATCAAGAGCTACCTTGTGAGACAAAGCACAATTGTACCCTCAAAGCGATACATGGGTATTCAACTATTCATTTATCTTAAATTTCATACGTTTGAACAAATAAGAGAAGTGAAAATCTCTGAACAGTTCAATATTGAGTTAAGCGTGCGATGATTTAGGGACGCATATTGAGGTAGGGGGTCCGCGTAATAAACTGCAATGGCTGACAAGTGTTGAAAAATACAACTTTACATTTGGAAACAATAGCAAACAAAGGCTTTATTGTGTGTCATCATTTTATCAAACTGTAGAGTTAAGATATTTTAGTTAAGTAAATACAACAACGTGTAATATTTGTTCACTTTTACGAGGTGACGATCATGAAGGGGTCGTTTGCGAACTGTTGGATTTTAGACCGCAGATAGACAACTCAACGTCGCGAAACCAACATTCTGAAATTATTGTGTGACGCGGCGTCATTTATAGTAATTGGTATGCTTAGCTTTGTTCATAGTGTTTACATGAATTATGAAACAAGATAAAAAATGACATGATTGAAAAAAAATGTTAAAGTGAATTTAATTTGTTTGAATTGGCTGTTTGCATTTTATACGCCTATTTTGTACAAGCGTCTTACAGCTAAGTGTAACATTAGATTTACTAATGCATGCATGCGATAGCCGGACGTAAACAAAACTCAAGTTTTGTAAAATAAATGTCGCTTATAAGCAAAGTTAATCACACAAGCACGTACATTCACAATATTTTCCTTAGCAACCAAGCAATGGAGACATTATGGTCAGAACGTGGTACAGACAGCGCATGACCCAAAACAGGGAACCTGGACTCACTGTACCCTAATCATGACCCCTAAAACCCCAAATAAACGTAAACTTCCTTTCCAGTTATTTAGCTTCAGTTACATTCGGACGGTTAATTCATCCTCACAATGTCGCGACATTTTATTGTCTTCCGTCAGCAGTTCGATGGAGAAAATTAAAAACTGGCGTCATAAATTTCCGTATTGTTAGCGGAATCGTTTAACTATATTAAAGAGATTATGCACACTTAACGATTTTTCTCGATTTTTCGCCTCACTTTCCGTTACAGCAATAAAACCCGTCTAGGATTGGTTAATTTCCATCCGTCCGGACGTGGACCGTATTGATGTTTATACCCCGGAGACGTTTGAACAAATTGCGGCGCGAAATGTAACGAGTTTGCGGGACGCTTTGATTGAAACATTAACACAACAGGGGGAATTTTTAGACGTTAATTGCGACGGGTTGAGTACCTGTAACAATTTAAATCTTTAGATTGATTTACGACTTGTAATTTTAACTGGAAACGATTTATACCACGTGCTTAAACTACCAGATGCAGCCTTGTCATTGAGCTCTCGTATACTTTGACATTTTGGAGACTTTTTGATAGTCCAGTATTTTGCCAAAAATGAACTGGGCTAAATAGTAGCATGTTTATAAATGTTTTGCTAATGCTGCCTGAATCGAATTAATGCACAGCATGTACTGAAATAAATTTTATTTCATTCATGCATAACCACGGGTATTATAATTTTTATTAAAAAACAAAATAGAATTGAAAGAGACCACTTTTATTTAGACAATTACGAGGGGGTATCAAAAAGTTCGTGGACTGTTCCTGTCATTTGTTTAGTTTTTGACAGAATTCAGTAACAAAAACACATTCTTTAAAACTACGTATTTTGAATTGATTTGCAAATTTTCAACTCATTTAACTTTTTTCCGAGAATGTGGCGGTTACTATGGTAACTTAAATTATGCTCTGCGGCGCACTTAAAAAATATCATTCACTTGACCTCCCACATATACCTATAATTTTGTAAATCGTCATCCGATTTGAAATATAAAATCGTCGACTTATATATTAAGACCGCAGCATCATCCTGATGTATATATTATAACGCTGTTAACACGGATACTGATGTGACATTATAAACATGCCGTTTTGTGTCGCCTGATTTTCGTCGCATTTCATGACGTCGGCGCACTTTTCGACATGACGTTACACTCGGAATATCGATCTTGTGTTGCATTTTGCCCTTTTACTCAATTGTACACCAATATTGATCTCAGATTAGAACATGTCGCAAAAGCATATTAAAGTAAGATTGGCTTGTGAAATTGAATATGTTTAAATGGTATAAAACATGTAGCGATGAGACTTGAATAATGCTAATATCAGCAGTGTAGACTTCATGCACTGTGTGATTATCGGCGCTGAAATAAATGAATTTGTCAAATCTTTCATTAACTGACTGAAATGTTTTAGGAATAAAGGGCTATTGCGCATAACCTAAGTATTCTGGTAGGCAATTGAACAGTTCGATCCAGGTTTGTTAGTTTTGGATTCTTTAGACGATCGAAAAGTGGCAGGAGTTTTGGCGTTTCATGACGTCGTAACGTCATAAAAGTGCGCCGGGTGGCTGCATGTTGTTCATCTTTTAAATCGTTAGAATATTTTATTGATATTATCATTTAATCAACTTTTTATTTGTTTCTCAGTACAAAATTGAATGTAGTTTAAGATAACAAAATAAATAATTCAATCGCATTACGCATATTAAAATGAACGGGTCAGTCCACGAACTTTTTGATATCCCCTCGTACATACGACAGTACAAACCTGAGTAGCATGTAAGTATGTCACGATCAAAACCGAAGTAGTTATAAACAAGCTATTTTCATAATTTTTGATTTCCATAGATTTACCTTTTAGAATAATAATATATTTATAGACTATCGGTCTCATTTTGATTAGTATTGCGTAAAAATACACAGGAAACTGTATTAACGATACAGACTTAAAACTATTTTCTTTCGTTATTAATGATAGCGTTACAGTTAATTATGCTTGGATCGTGTTTTTTCATCATTACAAACTGCAACTTATTTCCTACATTCAGTATTCAATATAAAGGTGTCTTCAATAAACTGATAAATACACGGATGAAAGACAGTAGCATGTCATAGCACATGACTTTCCTTGCATCCAGGTTAGTATAGACTGTACGTATAAAGTTATACGTACCACGTGTAGTATAAAGTATTGAGTTTTTCCAATACATCAATGCGTATTTTGCGTTTTTAGTGTCATATGATATAAAGAATTTATCACTCGTTATCAATTGATATATTTATATTAAACTCGTTCAGGAAATATTATTTAGCTCGCCAGAGGCTCGCTTAATAAAATTTCCAAAACTTGTTTAATATAAATTTATATCAATTGACAACTCGTGATAGATCCTCTATATCTGTCATCGTATAAAGCATCACAATACTATAACTGATACAAATACCATACAGTTTTTCAGTTTCATATGTTAAAATCCGTGGGAAAAATAAGACAACATACATGTAAATTATCAATTGTACATCTTTCGTTTCTTTTACTGTTTTGAGTACTAGTATGCAATTGTACTTCAGTAATACTATCGTTTGTTCCAATAATAGAATGTTTATTTTCCAAAACATCGAAGTATCGAAATACAAGCCAAATCAATCAGATGCTTTAATAAGGTCTGATAACAAAATATTGGGGGACACATTAAACAAACTTTCATATTAAAATCTGGCTACCAATATAAACTAATCTCGTGAGGAAATATTCCGTGTTCAGCTTTAACTAGTGGTAAAAAACTAAACCTGAATTAAGAATGTTTACCTTCACCGGGCCAATGTAAACATAATTACCGTATAATTTTGACATGACCAACCAATCGTATTTAACTAATTGTTTTGTAGGAATGTTAGCGGAATGACAGTTCTGTCTTTATAAGCGTACAATTAGTGATCATATTTCTACATGAGATTTTGTCTGCATCTAGATGAGTCTAATTCATTCTATATAGGCTCTTAAGAACTTAACAAATATATTCAAAAGTCTTTTTTAAACATTTTAATGAATGAAGAATCAAATTCAAGGATCGCTGTAGCGGTACTGAGCGGCTCTTCACAAATAGCATAGCAATAGTATTAGGGACATTTAACCGCTTAAAGCTTTCCCTGATTGGTCGTTGAGGACTACTTAACGACAATAAGGGTATAATTTGGGGACATGATATGCACGGGACCCGTTGGCGGGAAATTGATAGCGTTTGTTTATACTCGAAACGTCAAAGACGATTTTATGTTTAATATCTTATCGAGCGGTGCTTGTAAACCTCACGATGTAGTGATAATTACGCCGCAATATGATCGTCGGTACTTTTGACGCCGAATGTCGGATCCAATTAGAAGAAAATTTGGAATTTCTTTCAGAAAACTTAGGAAGACACTAAACGACACTGATCCGACTGTATTCAAGTTAACAAAACATTGAAAACATCAAAAACCAGTAAAATACATAATAACAATTAGTCACGACTTGCTTGCTTCGGTTTTCAAACGATTTAGTCGCTGTTAAACAACGTGTTTCAATTTCTAGCAATCTCAAATTTCTACATTATATTTTTGCATAAATTGACTGTTTAATATGTCATTTTCTATGGAGTTTCCTATTTAATACAACAGTGGAGAAGTTAATTATCTCCTATTATCGTTAATTCTACGTATGTACGAGGGGCAGTCAATGATTACACGGACAAAAACGGTCCTATCTCTGCAATAAGAGAAAACTTGAAAACTTAGAAATTTCTTAAAAGCTCAAATTTTCCTTAAGCGTATCCGCTGAACAGGAAAACTAATATCAACAAGTATTTACATTGTTTAGAAATAAGCGTTATAAAAAGAGCAACAGTAAGCATATAGAAAACATTTCTTGTGAAATATGTGCAGCTCAATATTTTAACTTAAGTCAAGATATCGCATACTTACGACTTACATCGATATTGAAAGAGAGGAACAGAATGATTGTGTAATAAATTGTCATGTTAAATGATCTAGTCAGGCAAAGAATAATAGTATCTGCTCGGATTTTACCGAATATATCAAGCTAGGGGAATATAAAACAAAACGGTAATTTAAAACATGATGATGGCATTCTAAGAAAAGCAAAACTACACCAGGGTCGTATCACGTAAAGCGATAAATCTGTCGGCTAAGAATGGATCATGTATTTCTTTAACAAGAAAACATGGAAATAGATGATAATGGTTTGATATTCCAAACTACTGAAAAAGATTCGGAGGTAACTATTATGATTGATATGAATGTATACCATTCACGGTAGCTAAGCATAAGTAGTGTGTTACATACTCGTATGTACGTCTGTATGCATTTAGACCTAGTTTTAAAAAATGAACGTCATTTTTACAGTCGTGACCCCCGACTTTTGACGTTACTTTAATATAAAAACATTATATAATTATTGGTTTGATGCCCTATTACCTTTAGCTCCAGTTCTATGAAAAGTCGGTAAATTTTGTGATATTGTTTTTAATTTTTTCCATTACTAGTAACTGTGTACGCGTGCGACGTCATGTTCAACGAATACTGCGAACTTATGGCGTAATTTGAAAGACTTTGAATTAGATACGATGTGTTTAGGCACATTCTAGAGGGACATAGATCGCCAAAAATACAATGTTTTATAGTTTAACACAAATAACACACTTTGGTAATTAAATTATTAAATTATTTTATATTCAATATAATTGTAAATATATTGTATGAAATACACAACACACTTTCACACACAGGTCATTTACGATTTTAAACAAATAGCTTGAACATCAAGCTTAAGTCATGTAACTTCAAAAGATATCATTTATAATTGATACCGTCACTTTTTAGTCTGGATAGCAAAAATTGACGCCTAATACTACTTCAACATAAAATTCAACAAAATTCGGGTCTGTGTCGACAGTACAATAATTTAAAGTACATTTTGTATTAGAGAAAAACCTCATGACCATTAAAATTAAACTTTAGTCGTGCAGCGAATGTGTAGCTCGTTGTATTTGGTATCACAGTTCTAACTGATATAGATCTTGTCAAAAAGATTAAATGTCAAATTTTCTGTAATTTGTCATCTAGCACAATGCATGGCAAATAGCCCCGATACTTATAGCATATCATTATATATTTTGTACATGACAAAGCCACGGCTTCTAATAAGTCGCAGGTCACAGACCATCAAAAAGCAAGTGTCATGAGAGAGGGCTTTTAACGTCACGCCGGGCGCTAAATATTATGGGTAATTAGTTTAAATAGATGTTAGGGACTGTGTGCTTTAAAATCAAGCATCAATTAGAAAGCGTTTGAGGGAAGGGTTTCATATAATGGTTTATGATGTGTAAAATAAGAGGTTAAATGCTCGCACATCCGGAACTTTCTGTTTTGTTCGGAATTAATACAGTGGACGACAACGATATTTGAGACTGTATAAATCATGACCAGACCCCAAACACGAGACCCTCGTGTTCAAGTGATGGGCGTTCCTACGTGCATGCGAACTATCCATTAAGTGTGTATATTTTTTACGGGCACTCATAGTTAAATGACTATAATTTCTTTTCGTTTTTTATATTGTTCGCTAAATATACTTGATATAAAGAGGGGACAAAGCGCATGAATTTATTTGTATTTTGTCGATTACGTCATACTGCGGGAAAATGATACTGTTTGTGACCCTTATTATGGATACCCCCTTTAACCTGATTTTTATGCAGGAATGCACCAAATTCTATAATTGTATTATTGATACTGAAGAAGGGAATGTTGTTATTTTTTAAATTCATATATTATTATGTTTTAAAATGTTACACTTTTAGTAAAAGTATCTTTTCAAAACAGTTGTACACATGTGACAAAGTTTATGAATGGATGCAAGAATAAAGATATATGTTAAGTATGCCCACACGTCAATACAGTAACCGTCTTTGGAACATAATTTATTTCATTGGTCAGATGCTTTCCCTGTGATTTCTTCGTCCGAATGTTTGGTCTATTTCCATCGTTCTGCATTGTACTGTCCGCTCAAAGTTAAATGAGAAAGGTTACACGTATATGATCATCCGTCAGGTAAACTATGTTTATCTAGGTTTAACTTGGTGTAGCTGGGTTCACTTTAGACCTGCTATTCTTTAGAATGAAATAATTCCCCTATCATTTTAGTATTACTTATTGAATCGACAATACATTTCGTACTTGTAAAAATGGACATACATATTTATAATTATTGGTTTGATTTTTCTGTTTTGCAATATGCTTGAACGTTATTTAATCAACGGAATTTATAGAAGCATTCATTGTATAGTTGGATAGATGTGCATGTACGACTCAGTAATTATATTTTACTTAATCAAACAGCAACAAGATCTCGTAAAATGACCGTCACTGTTCACGAAATGTCGCTATACAAAATAATCTAATTTTGATTTTTGACTCTCATTCATAAGCATCGAGAAATGAAATCCCATTTTCCGCTTTCAAAAACACAAACTATTTCGCTTGAAATCGTTATTATATTATTTACCTCTTGTGAATAATTCACGTAAAATTGTTGGGCATCTTCCTTTACGCCGCGAACAAACACCGTTTCCGGTACATCAGTTAGACTGTGTAACGTTTGTTCCGCGTCACAGTGCAAGATTTAAGACTTTTGTTCGAGGACCAGTCGATTTCGGATGAAGCCCGATCTTAAATACGAATCTAGAGATGCCCATATTGTTCCAGTCAAGATCGACATAAACTGACAGGCGGCATGAAAGCGTCTACAAGCATTGAAGAGGCTAAAACTGCCGGGTTTACGACTTCAAAAGAAAAGGTTTTAAAAACCTAGGAATCGTCAGTGAACCAGTCTAATTTTCTACCGAAAAGAATTAAAATCACAGGTGCTGTAAAGAAAAAAACACTTATGAATGGGTTTAATTGTACAATTGTAACCATATAAAAATGATAGTCACAATGTCCGTAAAATTATAGTTTTTGATACTTTTTAAGCACAGTGGTTTATATACCATGTAGGGTGATGCATTTCTGTTCAGTTTTATGTTTTTACTTAAAACGCATCTATTATTGTTATTCGTTTTCTTCCGATAAATAACGAATGATCATGCATTTTTCATTTTTCTGCGTTTGTAAATACATGTATATATCGTTAAAAAGAAAACAAAACAACAAAAACTGCCCGAAAATTACTTTTTACTAATAGTAAAACAAGCAGTTTCAACTTCAATTTTGTCCACATGAAAAGTTTCGATTTTCAATGATTTTTTCATGAAAATAGGCGTAAAAGAAGCGCCTTCTGATGCTGACTTTAAATACTTACCAATCTTATAAGGTCGTAAGGAGTACATATGACCTTTTCATTTTAAGCCAGCGATACATGTCTTGACCATCTAGTTTTTATTGACATTGTGTAAATGGTCAAATGGGTATTGTACATACTGGATAAACTAATTAACCAATAAAACTGTAAAACTGTAAACGGTACAATAAATTAAAGTTAAATCGTCTGTTTATTGTCTACTGTTGCGGAGATTTGCCTTATTTCATGAATGGTATGTTTTGACTTTTATTCGTATGTTATGCGTATAAAATATATTATTTAGTTCTATATTCAATGCTGTAAATCTATGATTTGTAAAGGAATTACATGTACTTCAATAAACTGTAAAATTAAATTCAGAGCCGAAAAGTATACGGTGTAAAATATGAAACCGTTTGATATTCTGATTATAACATATACCAAAATCGTAAAAATCGGATAAAAGCAATCTGCCCTGCCGATTAATCGTAATAAAAGAATCGATTTGTTGATAACAACGTTTGTACATAGTCGATAAATCTCGCAAAATATTAACCATATCATGTCAACGACGGTTGGATGTTATCATAATGAACAAATAATGCCAGTTTGAGTGTGTATATAGCACCGTATCAGACTTAGGCTACGACTGTCCTACGTTCTCGTACGATACACGACTGATAATACATAGTATTACATGATAATATGTTGATAATCTGTAGCTTATATAATATAACTGTAGTTGGTAATAGGTAAGTGTCATCTAGATCTATAGATGGTCGCGGGATGACAATCTAGATATATATGGTAGGTAAATACACTGACATGTGTATCACACTCTCGTCTCGAGTCTCTGGTAACACATCGCCTGGTACCCACGCTTGTCAAAATGTTCATTGCACCCCAATCGAAGAGAAACCGAATAGTACAATACAACGTATAGCTTGGCGAATTTGACCTGACCCTGACTAGGGCTGTGACAATATACCGCGGTACACGAAAGACCGCGGACTTCAGTCCCACACGGTTCACGGTACAAGAGTTGCAAATTTCGGTACGGTTCGGTATAAGCTTTTTTATGAGCAAAATAATGTCTGAAAGCCCTCTGATTATGTTTAATTACCACGCATCATTCGTTTTCATTGTATTGAGATATGCCTCATATTGTCGAAAATCATTTAAAATAGTTGATAGCCACATAATAATTGCTATTATAAAATCAAATAATTCATTGTCACTTAAAAATTGTAGTATTTAAGCTGTGGTTAGAGAATATTGTATCATACCGAAATATACCGAACCGTCAGAAAAATTGACGGTACGTATCATATCGTGAGGTGAGCGTACCGTTACAGCCCTAACCCTGACCTTAATTCGCGAATATATTACAATGTGCTTGCTTTGAATATATCAATTTTAATATCAAGTTTACCTGACGGACAAGCTAATGTTTATCACCGTTATCAATTAACTTTGAAAGGACTGTTAGCGCTGAGTTATTGTATTAGTAATAAATGAACGGAAAATAGTGAAATGAAGTGGACTAAACGGATCGTAATTGACATTACGCCAGAGCAGAGATCGCTCCACCTGATTGTTTGTCGAAGGTTGCTTGGCGAAGGTTTTCAAGTTAATCCATTAGACCATGTGGATATGATTTACCGTTAAGGCGTATTGTCAATTGAATTAGGCAATAATAAACTGTATTGCACAAGAATGACGAGTAACGCATCAAACAGTCTTGTTTTGTGTATGGGTTAAAACTATTGGTCGTGACGTGTGTGAAGTTAGCAGCCAGTTGCCAGTTGCCAGTTGCCAATTCAACTTTTTGAATCGGCAACTGGCAACTGTCAGCTAACTTCACAACCCAGCAGCCGATTCGTCGATTTCGAAAGTTGAATCGGCAACTGGCAACTGGCAACTGGCAACTGGCTGCTAACTTCACACACATTTGGTCGTGATGTCATAATCTCATTGTTTTATTAAACACATTCACCACAGGCATAGCCATATCATCACATGATCATAAATGAATCGGAAAAATATACTTTTATGTAGAAAGTAAACCCCAAACTACTAGTATTCACTTACATACTAGTTGGTCAAACGTAGTCTGGTCCCCGTCAAAATGTGCGTCTCAACATTCACAGGTAATACGTAGGAATCACGGATAGGGAACTCCAGGCTAGACCTATAGCTTTACAACAATTTTGTTTTATTTGATTTTATATGCTTGAATATTTCATCCCGGTCTCGTGTGAAGGCAGGTCGGAGTGTTTTGCAAACAGAATAATAATCGAGATGTGGACTGAAGCAAACACGATGGAATGTAAGATGACAATCTCGCTACTGTATTCTATTCATGTCAGAAAACAATGTCGCCATTTTGAAACGTCTGTCCCACGTGATCGACACGTGACTCCTAGCAACTGAAACTCTTTACGCGTGCGCGAGACGCTGTCCCTTTGGCGACGATAAACATCCCTTATTGTGTACGACTGGTGCTCAAGCACTATTACAAGTATTGCTGACTTTTGCAAACGATTCTAAATTGCTAATGAAATTCTAAACACCCTTATCACGATGTCCTACTCGGCCACCATAAAAACTGATCGCGGCCCATAAAAGCGTATTCTCATAATAAATGCGAATGTCTTAATTCATATATCGTTGTGGGATCATAGAAACTCATTTTTCTTTTCTCCCTAGACGTTTGGATTTGATGAAAAAGTTGTAAACATTTCATAGAAGATGTGACAGTATTTGTTTTGTGAAAGTTTATGTGTTATTTGCGACAAGCACCCTGTACACACTTGAGGGTTGCTAGTTATCCTAGTACGATGACATTGTCATTTACGCTTATAGTATGATAAGAAACTCTATTGACGACCATACATTTCATATTAAAGGTTCTCGACCATATATTTCATTTTATATTATTTAAAGACAAGCGGCCATGATGTAAGCTTGAAAGGTACTCTACTAACTAAAACAATAAATTGCAATTCATGCACCGTTTTAGTACTCAAATTCCACGCTGCACCATGCTCACACTTGAATTGTTTTAGAGTTTTGCGCCAAAAGCTCGTAGCGTCAATTAACGGCAAATGATATAATTAAGAAAGTGTACCCCCGCATAATATAAGTATGTTTCCATTCAGTAATAAAGAAGTTAAAGCAGTTTTTGTAACTAAGAACAATTAGAAAATGCTCCAACTAGCGTACGGAGTATGAGTTTTGGCATGGAGTGCGTTTTCAAATATTTGTTAACACGGGACCAGTTTGTTCGACCATATATTCCGCTTTTGTTAGGGTCCTATAGATATGTATAGTATTGTAAATTTTCATAATGTGTCAATTAAGTTTCCTCGGGCACATGGAGTAAGTATTAATACACTAGCTTAATATAATTGGCACATTTGCCTTACAATCCTAAATACGAGCTTCGTACGAGTTGATTTTGCCGAACTCGCACGATCGACCTCCGAGCGGAGCCCGTACGGATATCAAGGCTCGAACGAGCATCGCACGGATATAATTATACATTATTTGCATATTCATGAATTTATTAAAGAGCGATTTCATAGATTACACTGCCCAAAACCGTTCTTCCATTTGTGTTGTTGTTTTAGTTTTTGATTCACACGCAATGGTCGGTTTTGTTACACTGCGGCACAATCGTGTGCGTCTTTGCAAATTAATTTATAGACTCTTCTCGGTCAATGGAGTGCGTTCATTTAATCCACGAGTTCGTTATCAAGTTTACTCTCATTGCAGTATAAAAAATTAAAAATAATCGCTGTAAACAAATAATATTCTTACGCTGATGTGCATACGCTATAAAAAATAGTTCGCATGAAAGTACGCCACCTGATAGTTATGACGCCGGTAAATCACACAAACTGTGGAAACTGAAATAAATGTATTTCTCAGAAATCTCGTAAATTATTTATTAACATTTTCTTGACGTTTTGCACATTTCTCTGCAACGGGTCACGAGTGCACGCGCTGCTCGTGCATACAACACTCATATTTCCGTCTCTGATTTCAATATTTCTATTTCTTTTAGTTTTATCTCTATAACACGCGTGTCGCTGTCTGTCTCATATGCCAGAGAGAATATCAGATTGAGATTTTGTCTCCATTTCTTAACATGTACGTTTATTGTCTTTGAGAAAGAACTATAGTTTACACAGTATAGGGTTTAATTAAGGTCTTTTTTTAGTATAAGATACAGTATTAGTTTTCGTTTAAAAGTGTCTTCTTACAAGCGTTATTGTACAGTTTCGGAAGGACAAACAACATAATTGTCCGAGGCGAAGCCGAGGTTTATTTCTTGATATTCCTTAAATTCGACTCTATACCCGACAAGTAAACGCTGTAAACTTTTCATATTTTGTTTGAAACCTAATTTGTTAAGAAAACGTTGAATATCTTGCCAAAAGCTATTGATAAAGGACTTAGTGCACAAAGGTAGAAATTTATGCATCTTATTTTCACAATTGTCATATTTCTATGAAAATATTGGTATTGTTTTATTTCTAATACACATAACAAGGTTATATTTATACTACCCATGTTGACGCTCACAGTCGTATTAATATATAAAATAAAGTTCACCTGATAGACAATTATAGTAACTATTTGTATTCTGTATATATTCAGGTTTCTTGTACATGTAATTATTTGCACAATGCATTTTTACAGCTAAATCTGAAATTTGCTTAAATTGTTACAAATACTTTAAAAAATACTTTCTAAGCACTGCTTTTCTTGGGAATAATAAGAAAATAGATTTTACTTGGTATGAATATTCTGTAACTTTGCTTCAATTGCTATTATAATTAATTTCTACTTTTTAGGTCATTACAAGAATATAAAATTTGCCCCCCATTTAGCGGTCTATTGGAATTCATTGTTTAGTAATCTACACTATTGATTAGAGTAAAACGACACAAATAAGATGGTTTACAGTAGTACAGGCTAATATTGCACTATCATTTTGTTGATTTACAATTTTTTTGCTACATGTTTTTGACGAGTAAAAATAATTTAATTTCAATGTGACAAAATTTGTGGATTTGGTAAAAAAGACCATTTTGTGGGAAGTTTAACGTAATTCCAAGGATTTTCGTGGTTGAAATCATCCACAAAATTCACGAAATTAAACCCCCCTCGAATATTATTGAATTTACAGTATGTCTTATATTTAACTGTTCTTGTAGTTATAAGCAGATTTGTCATGATTGACCAATTATTTTCTGAGTAAATGTTTTGTACAAACAACTTTCTTACAACTCAAAAAGTGTACACTTACGAAAATAATGTACAATTTATGAATGGAGTCACAGGGCGTATCGGAGTATAACTAACTTAAAGGCATATGGTTAACACTTATATGAGTAAAAAAGGGGAGCGGTGGCCTAGAGGTAGGGCGCGCGCTTCGGGATCGAGAGGTCCCGGGTTCGATCCCCCTCTGGACCACTGGTTAATTTCTCTGAGCAAGACCCACAGCTCCACTCCACCATGGTGTAAAATGGTACCTGTGAGGGCACTGTCTATTCATGGGCGCCGCAGATCGATGTTGGCTGCCACACCACAGGAGAGAAATAGTCTCCCCAGGGAGACACGAGTGTAGGTTTCTATATGTAGCCCAATGACCAGGGGAAGTTGAAATGTCAAAGGGTGCTTGAGCGGCCTAACAGATGAAAAGAGGTCTAGAAAATTGGTAACTTAACTTAATCATTATGTGCACATTCATGATGTTTTTGGGTCATAGGTCATTTGACCATAACAAACTTATAATGATAAATGCTGCACATGTTTAACTTATTCTGAAAAACTTTTTACACATTTGATATGATAAAAGTCGAAACGTTGGGAAATTTTCATTGGACATTGTCTTATTTTTCATACTTCTCGTACATTAATGTACATGTATCATAAAGCACAACCTATTAAGACCAATAAACGTATACAATGGATTTGAAAAACATTTTGTAAACATGGTGGCCCATAATGGACATAGTCAACCTATGTATAAATTATATTATATCGAGAAAGGTGTATGTATGTACGTGTATGTTTTGAGTTCCACCCTTCAGATACACTCATAACATTATGTCAATGGAGCATATTTGTCATTATTTTACTGTAACAGTTTAGGAATACCCTGGAGATTAAACTTACCTGGAAATGGTGCACTGAAACTGGTCTCCTGATAACCATTCATATGGACATTCCCATTTCCATGAATAAAGCCTGGTTCCATGCATACACCGCCAGGCCATTGTGGCCCCGGCTCTTGGTTTGCCGGTAGATACAGTTTTACGGTGGTGTCACAAAAAAGAGAGAAAAATAATTACGTCACAGTCCAAGAATGACGTCAGAATATTAAAATTATAGTTCCGATTACAAGTTGTGTACTGCGGTCGAAGAGGAATATCACTTTTTATAATGATGAATATACAATCCGTGTTGTGTTGTTGCTACTGTTTTCTGGTGTTTGATTTTCCGCTAGATATTTTACTATAGACTACGGTAACCTTAACTATGCCGTAATTTAATGCAATATGTCTATGAAATCCTGTTTGGTTTCTAGCAAGCGTTTCTTCGCCGAAATTTAAAAAACAATCCACCAACTTGACGAGACTAGAATAAGGATCGATCTCAAAACCTCTGTCCAACGTAGATAAACACTGTTTTATGACGATGCTGTTAATCGAGTATTTGTTCGAATCTGAAATGAAAGGAAAAAGCAAAATATACAAGGGTTACGTTACATATGGCTTAGAGTGCGGGGAATCGTGGTTTCTATCAAAGGCCGCATCTTACAAGACGAAATAAAAATCGTGCCAGTACTTTACTTGCGTGGAAAACGGACTTCTCTTCTCTGATAACCTCGTGACGATGGATAGCATCAGGAATAAGGTATCCGCAATGATATACTAGAACACAAGTTTAAAGAGGCATTCCCTATAACTAGCATATTTTTCTCTACTATCACATTAAATGAGCTGAATGTATAAAGCACTATCAATTATCATAATTTGTCAGAAGAAAGTGTGCGCAAATATGTCTCTATAACGTCCAAAATATGTTTAAATCGCCAATAATAATTGATCGCTTCCAGCGATTTATTATTATGTGGTCAAAGGGAAACAACTCTTGGCTATATTGAAATATGTTTTCATTATTTTCTCGGTAATTAGTGGGAGCTTTTTGTAGAAAATTAAAAGAGTTTAAGCAATAATGATTCTCATTTAATGTATAATATTCCTGAATCGATTTAAACTATCAAAGTTATAGGGAACGCCTCTTTAAAAAAACTCACATCAATTAGAATAAACGTTCTTCAATGCACTTGTATAAATCAGAACTTTCAGCAAAACAGATACTAGTGTACAGAATGCAACAAAATAAAAACAAGATACAAGAAACATTATTCTCTATTACTCGCATGGTGGTCCAATTGTATAGACATAAAACGCTATATTGTGGCTTTGTATTTGTGCGTCCCTCCTATCTTACATTACGCCTATTTTGCCATGCGTTTGTTTCTATAATATTTATCATGACTTTGTCCGTTATATTAACGATAACGCGAGAGGCAAAATGGTTTACTATTGAACATAATTCATAAAACATCTTAATAGCGTCTCGAGTTTAATTGACTTGGAAACCTGACTTTGTGTTTCAGGCTTTGTTTCCCTGTCATAAGTTAAAGTCTAGTCAAGTACATTGAATGCAGTAAATCCTATTCCATACGTCAAACATTTGGGTCAATAAAAATAAGTAAAATAGACCAAATAAGGTAAATCGATGGTACCGATTCTTCATAAGCATCAGTTTCCTTAAGTTCTTTGTAAGATTGTATCGCCCACAACTGGAATTAATACAATCACGATTGAGCATGTGTGGGTGCTATCTTGCTAATCCGGCATTTTTGGAAAAGGAACCTCTGAACATTGCTTGGTATTTTACTACAAACTTTGTGCAAGACCATGTCACACAGTGACCAGTTCGGGCGCCGAGTTCTGTACGAATTGTGGCGAGTTATAACTCGCCTAAATGTGCGCGAGTTGGTCCAAACTTGTGTTATGTCGCAGAACGACTTTATTTCGGCGACATGCTACGACAAGGGGCGACATGTTGGCAAGATGTGTGCGACAGTGCGCGAGATTGTTACGACAGTTCCTCGACATGTAAACTTCGGCGAAAGGCGGCGAAAATTTTAAACCGTTTAAAATTCTCGCCGCACACTGACGAGTACTGACGGCATGGGAATACATCTCTGCGACAAAGAACGACATACGTACGATAATTACGCGACACTGGGTGAGTTGTGGCGAGTTATAACTCGTGACAACTCGTAGCACCAACTCGCCACTGTGTGACAGGGTCTTACAGCTACGGTCTTTTTTAAAATAAAAATCGCATCAGGTCTAATAATGTGTAAGGTAGACGCACGTATACATTTTCCACTCCTGCAACATGCCGTACATGTAGCCATTGTTGGGTCTGTGTTTTATCTACCACAGACATGCGCTATTTGACGATGGCGTCACCGTTTTATTTTTGTAGAAAGATGCGCGTCATCTTTACGATCATCATGACGTAACAAAAAACTTGTAATGTCATGTACATTTTTACATTTTGAGGTGACATTTGCGCTATTTTTAGTTTGCTTGTGCTCATTTATTTTATGTTCTGTTCTGTTCATTAGTGTAGA
Source organism: Spisula subtruncata (assembly GCA_963678985.1). Lineage (NCBI taxonomy): Eukaryota > Metazoa > Mollusca > Bivalvia > Venerida > Mactridae > Spisula > Spisula subtruncata. The sequence goes on along the minus strand of OY787673.1, from coordinate 31,378,992 downwards.
ATGATAAAGTTCACTCAAATTGTGATTGTTTATTTTTCGTATTATCAAACAAGCTCGTTTACTTATAGTTATTCTACACCTCTTTTCAGATAGTTTATACAAATTTATTTAAGGTCATTAATTTTGTGATAAGTGTTTTCAACTTAAACTAATCACTCTCGACTTCTCATTCGTGATGTTATCCATCGCCACGAGGGTATGAGAGAAGCGAAGCCAGTTTCCAATATATGCTGAGAGCCTAGCTAGGGTATTTCTGGTACCATTTTCATTTCGTCATTGGTAGGTATGACGCGGCCTGGGATCGAACCTGAGACCTCCCTCACTCGGCGAAGCGAACACTGTACCATTGGGCTGGTTCAGTGTATTAACCCTTCATAATTGCCCCCCTTTATTACGGTTATTTATGTACGACATTAAACGTGTCCACACTGTGTCGTTCACTGCAAGGTAAGCCTACAGGTGGCAGTATCAGTGTTTGGTCCGCAAACGATTAAAAAAATAAAAATAAAATATGAAAAATTCCGTCACTAAGTTAATATATATTATCAAGGTATAAAGCGTACTATACGTCTATATGCCAAAGATTGTGGAACATCGCTGTTGTTTCAGCATAAAATACGGGCGCTGAAGGAAAAGCAACACAAGTCATTCAAACAAACTATAAGATATTAATTCTTACCGAAAATCTCGTTCAATTGCATCTTATAACAGTTACTGTGAAACGGCAAAAACAGTGTTCCTTTCGTTATTTAACTTCGCTCGATGTCATTTAATTTACACGCTGGATACCCGCTCACAGTATCGTAGTTATGGATCGGAACCAAGTCTATTTTTAGATGCGATGTTCCACAATCTTTGTATATATACATATAGTACGCTTCATACCTTAATAGTGTATTAATTAGTTCAGTGACGGATTTTTTCTTTAATTTTTTTTCTAAACACTGATACTGCCTATATAACTATTTTTGAAGTATATTTAGCTCAGTCAGTAAATCTTGAAACTTCTGTTCTCTGGGATGTGGGTTCGAGTCACAGGGCTGACGAACTAAAATTACTAATAGTTGTTCGGATGAGACTTAAAATTGATCCGTATGTATGGGTGTTAATCAATATTATAATCTGGCATGTAAAAGAACCAGTGGTGTCTCTGGGAAGAGTACACTTCATGTATCTGCACTATCCCATGAAACCTAAAATTACTAACCTCTTCTTGGGGCCATCGCCAATATGGTTCATTCAGTGGAGAGCGTAAATAAAATCACACAAACAAAAATTCAATCTTAGAGGTCTTGTTGGGTAGTATTCTCTGGTCAACTCATCTACGTACGTATACATGTGGGAGCAAGTTTTTTTCTCTAGTCTCAGAGCTATCTCAAACACATCGTGAAAGTCATATGTAGCTTTTCTAGGGTGACTAGACTGGTTATGATAGAATTTGATAGTGTTTTAACATTTGATACCCTACATAGAATTGTTTGACATCGCTGGAAGTTATGTTACCAAATCGATGGAATACATTGTAAAGCGTCATGTTATATCTACAGAATTCCGTTACATATGACAACCTAAGTACCATATTTCACTGTTGCTACACTGCCTCCAAAGCGGAATATAAAAAATATAGCCTGGCTGAGTATCACGTGACCTTTGAAAGATGAGGTTCGTTTTATCATGAGCAAATAGAAGAAACAGTGAGCAAATATTGACCATAAAATGAAAAATTGTTCCAATAAAAGCGGAACGTAAATCAGGGCTTACTTTGAAGAGTTTGTGTTGCTCCTTGAGTTGTAAAACTGCCTCGTATCAAAAAGATATGAAATAATTTAATACGGGGCACAATTACAGGGCTCAATTATAGTATTTATTTTATTATAGCAGGTTTATATACAACCATAAATACGCTACAAGTTGCCATATATAGAATAACACTTTACATTTTGAAATGGCACTTAAGTGGCTGAAAATATCGTTTGATTTCGGTTCGTATTCTTAAAACTGCAGTGTACACTCAAGTGGCCAATTCAAAATGGCGGCCATTAGCGTGGGCGTGATAATATACTGCTGACTGCAATAGGTGCATTATCGTTGTCATCGTGGCATGGATAAAAATTAATAGCAATTAATGCAAAATATTGTATTACAAATCGTATAAACTTACATCTTTATTATTTGATCATAAATGCGATTTATCTCATACTGTGTGCCTCCGTAGCGTAGTGGTTAGTGCGCTTGTCGTCTAATCTAGCTTGGAGGTACATATATATATATGCCTGCCATGTTTCAGTAGAAATAAAGCAATTAAAGGCTATACTCGGCATAATTGATCATACTAAAAAGAGCTATTGTGATATTACAAAACGTTAAAGCGCAAATCTTAAATTAAGTCTACTTCCAAACCGGACTATCATGATTCCAAATTGCGTCGTCCTGTTTTTATTTTTCAGTCAACCGCTCCCCAATATGCTGAAGTTAAATTTCAAAAGTTGGCTGAACAGCCGACCCCGAACGGTGGAACGGCCGAACGGTTTAAAGCAGCCATCGAAAGCTGGCATATTTGTTCATATCAATAAGTAACGTAATACTCATGATTGACATTGTGTAACTGGTTACAATACACGATCATGTACCTGGGTACCAGTGTACCGGTTGTGGGCCGGGTACCATTCTATGTTTGGAACCAGTCAATGTGTCAGTCACGTGATATTTGCAGAGTTAAATAACCTCATTATGTTTGTATGTTTATGTAGATTTCCCCAGCATGTACAGTCAGTTTGGGTGTCCTACATGTTTTGTATAGTCAATATCGTGTGTGCCTCGTCACCTTCATTTTCATGAGTGGTGTGAATTATAACATGCATTGATTAACGGTCCCCGTGTGTTTTGCCAACATGTACCGTCCGTCCGTCCGTCCGTCCGTACGGAGCCAATACGACCCACGTTTATTCGTACGAGCATTGCAATGAGTTTATTAACGCGATGTGTTCTCTAGAACGCTGTTGACATGTTTAACAGAGCTCCAAATTTGTCTACAGTTTCAGTTTGTCAGTTTTATTGGTATAATCGACATGTGAAATGCCTTTGACCATTTACACAATAAAAACTAGATGGTCAAGACAACATATATACAATTATGTACATAACATATATTATAAGCAAGCACAGATAAAGAAATAAATACAAAAATACAACCGGATAAAGATTTTGAATTCGGGCCCCGGGGCTTGTTAGACCATCGCAAGAACCCCGGAAAGCTGGTAAGAACATCTGACGATACATGTGTTGATTTCGAAAACCATGAGGCTTGACCTAAGGCTACTACATAAAGACTAAAACGGAAAAAAATGTAAAAAAATACATGTATAAATTTTACAAAAATAGGCTTATAAGAAGCGCCTTGTTTTGCTGATTTTAAATATGTACCAGTCTTATAAGGTCGTGAGTAGTACTTACGACAGTCTCCTTTTAAGCCAGCGATATATCAATTGTGACATAATTACAACTAATGGTGATTATTTAAAAGAATATCAAATATCAATAGGTTTTTGCAACGATTAGAATTGGTCTAAACTACAATGTATGGTTTACTGTGTCTTTGATATCTAGATTTATCGAACCATTTCCTATATTTGTGTAACATTTATATATAAATTATGATCTATATGATGTCTACGTAGGAGTACCCCCGACGAACGAAATTATTAATATCAACTCGCAACTTATCTGGTACTATCTGCAGCAAATTTGAAAATAGAAACAAACGACATAATCGTAAATTATTGAGCAGGCTACGCCAGTGGCTGCCTTTTGCCTCAAATCACAATGTATCCGTTTCACATTGTACATTAATATTTTTTTCTCTCATAACCAGAATTTGGCCCATTCGAGAATAGGTGTTTCTTCGTGAAATATCTTAAAACCCATGTTTGGAATAAAAGAATCTCCTATTCTTCCACAAGATTTAGCAATATATCGCTGGCTTAGAACCAGAAGGTCGTAACTATTAAATCGATATATTGAGAAAACAAGAGAAAACTGTCGGTAATTTACACTCTACGTATGAGAAAACACGTTTTTAAAACTTCATTTTGGTCAACATGACAATTTCAGATTTTCATGACAATAAGCTCATAAAAAGCGCCTTGTGAAGCAGATTTTAAATATGTATGATTCTTATAAGGTCGTAAGTAGGAGTTACGACCTTCTGGCTCTAAGTCATCGACATGTAATAATACAGCTCTATCATTCCACAGTTATAAGATCGTTGTTGCCATTGTCATAATCATTTTTGTCGATTAATCAATGGATCTAATTTTAATGTCGTATACTACAGAACTTATTAATTTCCGTGTGGATTAAATTTTATGGTTGATATCACCCACGAAATCCACGAAATTAAATCACTCTCGAATATAAATGATTTTACATTATATAATTATACAATGAACAACATGAAGTATAATATATCAGTTTATTACAAACAATAATTGCTTTTATTTAAATGCAATAAAAATATTTTTATCAACACAAATAAGTTTCAATCGTATGCTGCCGAACTTATAATAATTTACAATATAATTATACCAACAAATGTATACTTTGAGACAGCCCCTTTAACGACTCTGACGAGTAACATTAGCAAACTAAACAGTATAGAGAAACTTGCAGAGCAGAGCAGAGCAGAGCAGAGCAGAGCAGAGCAGAGCAGAGCAGAGCAGAGCAGAGCAGAGCAGAGCAGAGCAGAGCAGAGCAGAGCAGAGCAGAGCAGAGACAGTGTAATAAAACATCATGCAACATTTCATTCATATACAATGTATTTACATACTTATGCAATATCATTTATGATCAGGGCGTTATAGCACAGAGCATCTTAGTGGAAATCTTAATTAAATTGACTAAAGTTAAAAAAAATAAGTTGCGCATATTTTCAATTATATGAGGATGAATCGATGTTTTCTTTGTGTTTATTGTATCTCTTTACACGATTATTTATACTAATGGACACAAATAAGTATTTAGATTGTTATGCTGACATACTGAATAATTTTTTATGTTTTTATTTAAAGAAAATTCTAAATTCTCCACTAATATGCCTTGTGAATAGCAGTACAGGGCTATTACACAGGTAACGGTATCGTTGAAAAAGAAAAAAAAGAAAAAAATATATTTTTCTATAGAAAATTTTAAATTTTCAGAACTTTTTTTTCGTTTTTTTTTTCGTTTTCAACGATACAGTTACCTGTCGGCTATTACAGAGCATGTCAATCCAGAATTGGCCTCTGTAAACATACACATAGATGTCCATCAACAACTGATCAAGATGGCACTACTCAGCTGCGACATCACTGATGTCTACTGTTATTTATGATTTATTTGTGAATCTTAAAATATTATTCAAGACTTATTCCCTAGTCACAGTTGCCCTACGAGCTCCTTACGAGTTGATTTTTCTGAACTCGCACGACGTCCGTACGGAGTCCTCACGGAGCCCGTACGGATATCAAGACTCGTACGAGCATCGTACGGATTTTCACAACTCGTAGAGGACTCGGTGATCTGGTGAAAACTATACATTCTGTACAACTCGTACGAGCTGTGACCAGAAGCTAAGAACCTACAAAATATTTCAGACTCGTACGAGTTGGACATGTAAATCCGTACGGACATCGTACGAGCATTGTGACCGTAGCATTAGACTTACAACTTTTTTAACTATTAATTCAGACACCTCTAAATCAAATCATTGCATTGAGAATTATTGTTTGTATATAACTTTTATTCCTCTGATTCCGAAGAGCATAAATTTACATTAACATATACATTTATGTTCAACAATACAATATAACTTTAAAAAACAGCATTAATAATGATTGAGATATATACAAGTATGTATGACAAATACGGGTATATACAAGTATGAATAACAAATAAATATTTACAATTATTATTAAATAAATGAAAACAGTTTTTCAGTACTTACAATTCATTTTAGGCGGAAATAAACCTTTTACCGTTGTTACGTTTAAAATATACGATAAAATAATATTATCAGTTATAATACTTTTTGACTGTCGGTAATTATATAATTCAATGACATTTGCAGAAGGAACTTCGAGCGAGGAATACGTACGAGCATCGTGCGATTATATTTACTCGTACAGGGCTCTGTTAATGATTGGTAACATTTTATGTTTTATTGCCTTATATTTGATGTGTTACAAGTATTATCTGGCTCACATATATCGCTGGCTTAGAATGAGAAGGTTGTCTCTTACAAAATCAACATTTGAGAAAACAAGAAAAACTGTCTGACAACCACTCTTTACTTATGGTGGTAAACCAAGCTTTTTCAACTTCAGTTTGGTCAACATGACAAGTTCCGATTTGCATAAAAATAGGCTCATAAGAAGCAGCGACTTATGATTTACATTTCAAATATGCATTAGTCTTAAAAGGTCATATGTGGCACTTATACCCTTCTCATTCTAAGCCAGCGATATGATGAGGCATATTCGGCGATGTGACACACTCTCAACGAATATATGGCTTGTGAAGCATATTTATTCGTACTACAATAAATGTTATGTATGAGCCATATTAGATGTGGGTCATTTTCGCAAGAACATTGCTCTGCGACTTATAATAGTGGTAAAACTGTTTCATTTTCCACTGTATAAGTTAAATTGCAATTTATGTTTTGTCACATAGTTTGTGTATGTTACCATATAGGTAAATAATTAACTGAACTGAACACCGTGCATGGTATTAAGTAACGTTACTAATTTTAAACATGCATGAATAAATTTTATTAAAAAGCTGACATAAAATATTATTATTTCAATTATAGTACAGAATCGGTAATATTTTTATTTTAATCGGGCGAGCTATGGATATGTAACATCTACATGTTTATACATGTGTATTCTTGATTTTCATCTTATTTATAATTATGTTTATGCCTGAGTTACAAAGCTCGTCGAGTTAGTAAAATCATCCACCCAACTCATACAGACCCGTAAGGAGCTCACATGGCGAATTCCTCCAAATAAAAAAAACTACCCACAATAAAAATGTGCATTGAACTATATAAGACCTTTGGCACTCGGAAAATAGCAAATAATCAATACAGACATAATAATTTTTATAACTAAATACGATTATTATTAGTTGTGTAATTATTTATATCACCATCTTTTATACAATCTATGTGTATACATGTATAATTTGTACATTGCTGTCATATCATTAAACTAAGAAAACACTGAAATTTACAAATAAATAAAAATAAAATAGAGCTAGTTTTTATATATCTTTTTTGAAACGTGGTTTGAAAAAAGAAATTTGTCGCGTGAGTTTGCAAATGAAAAACGGAAAACAATTTTATACATAATATTTAGTCTATTCAGATTCTGATTGTTTAATCATTTTTTTAAATTGCTCATGAATATTTCGACCGTAAGGATAGTTGGCTCGTAAAATTCCTTAATTGATATGCTTATATGGAATGCCCACCAAAATGCATACTACTAGCCCTGTCAAAATTTACATGTTTTCCGTATCTCGATCACTTATATTAATAATACATTCATTTTCATTTTAAATGAGCCACCATTTTAAACTCATAATTCAAGATAAAAAGGTTTTCGTTTCAATGCAATATTTTATTAATGTCATTTTCAGTATACATACCGAATACTTGCTCCTATGATTACGATGAATAAATTGTACTCCAAACAAAACACCAAATTCACTGGCAATATTCAAGTTTCTTGTTGACAAAATTTTGTAGCAAAATTTGTCGTCTGCGAGATTATTGTCAAAGTCGCGCGCTAAGAGGATCGCTGTGAATATCGCGACTGTCAATCAACGGATAACAAGCTATCTATAGGCAGCTAGGAACGCCTAGCTATTGGCTGTGTGACAAGCGAGGTACATCCCTGTATTCACAGATAACACGACTCAGCGCAGCTAGAGTCCCTGGCAGGATTATTTTCTGACAGAATTTCGAACATAAAGTTAAATTAACTGTCGCGATGTTCATCTTGGTTTCCATTTTAACCGATTTATGCGATTCATTGAAGGGGTATACAGCTTTTCCCCAACCCCCTACTGTTTCCACAAGAAATAATTGCATATTTGATTGCTTTTGCCCTAGTCCTAAAACAATTGGTCCCACAAATATGCAATGGTAAAGTGTTTCGACTCGACAATATTCAATTTATATATACATTGTATATACACCATGTAATTAGTTTCGTATTCTAAGAAATTCGAAACTAATCACATATACTGTTTCCACAAGAACATATTGCATTTTGATGGTTTTTGGCGTAGTACTATTCACAATTGGTCGCATACTGTGTAAATGATTCCATTTAAAAATATTCAAATTTATAGCAGATGTAGTGACCGGATAAATAGAATAATAGGTTAGTGCCGTGGAGTGAGTAAAAGTTTATCCGGCTCGGCTGCGGAAATTATCGGGTGAGCCGTAATTCCTCCGCCTTGCCAGATAAACTTACTCATCCACGGCACTTACCTATTATTCTCTATGTATTTGTTGTGAAACAAACACTACCAAAGCAAGATATATGTTAATAAAACCTTAACTTATATTTATATGTCAGGTATCATCTGCACGTCTCTTTATAATTATATTGAATTATTTTTTGGAACTACTCCACCAAACCTCCTAACTAAAGTTTTTTGTTCTAGTTATGCTACGGTCGAATTGCTCGTACGATGTCCGTACGGGTTAACAAACTCGAACGAGTCTGAAATATTTTAATCCTAACGGTATTTGTAGGGTCTAATTAGCTTCTGGTCACAGCTCGTATGGATCTCGTACGAGCTGTACAGAATGTATAGTTTTCTCCAGATCACCGAGTCATCTACGAGTTGTGAAAATCCGTACGATGCACGTACGAGTCTCGATATCGGTACGTGCTCAGTGCGGACTCCGTACGGACATCGTGCGAGTTCAGAAAAATCAACTCGTACGAAGCTCGTAGGGCAAATATGACTAGGGTATAAGATATACACTAAATCACACTCCCAACGCAACACCAATATTTTTCAGGATAACATAGCAATATTTATAGAGGCATTTTGGCTCAAATTTGGCATTGAAATAAATACATATTTTATTGAGTTGTTTAAATGATTTTTTATGTAAATCCAAACATGGTAATGCTACGGTCACAATGCTCGTACGATGTCCGTACGGATTTACAAACTCGCACGAGTCTGAATTTTTTTAATCCTAACGGTATTTGTAGGGTCTTAGCTTCTGGTCACAGCTCGTACGGATCTAGTACGAGTTGTACAGAATGTATAATTTTCACCAGATCACCGAGTCCTCTACGAGTTGTGAAAATCCGTACGATGCTCGTACGAGTCTCAATATCCGTACGGGCTCCGTGCGGGCTCCGTAAGGACGTCGTGCGAGTTCAGTATAAAATCAACTCGTAAGGAGCTCGTAGGGCAAATGTGACTCGGGTATAAGATAAAAATACTCTCCGGTAATGAAGATCACTGACAACTGAAAAGTCACAAACATACATAAGGAAACATCTTAAAAAACTGACTTGTGTAAGTTTTACTAAATAGTATATAGCTTGACCAGATTTATAACTGACACTCATCAAAGTCCGTAAAGCTCGTCTGGTCTCGTTAACACGTATTTCCTAATATTTTATTAAGGGGAGTGGGACCTTCCTAAATTACTAAATAATGACCTGTCGACTAAAGGGTCGTATATACAGTCCGTTCCAAAAATTCTAAATGATATTGAAATCCGAAGACTTCGATGATTATAGCGGCATCTCGTATGTTGTAATAATGCAGTACGTTTTTTTGGAGCACGCATACACGTAGCAGAACTTTTCGTGTATACATTTGTACATGCAGAACGTTCTCTGCGTTCGACATGCGTTCTGTAGTGTCGTGTTCGTCCCCGTATGTGCGCCGTGCGTGCAACGTGCGTGCCCTCTGCCAACTTACAACGCAAGGACAACGCATGTAAGCAATACATGCAAGTACGGACTTCGTACTATAACTGGACACACGTCCGGAGATCGTACGATGTACGCACGTTGTAAGCATGTACAACTTACTTGTCGAGTGCGCAACGCACGATGCACCTAGTACTTACGAGCAGAGAAAGCCTTGTGTGTGACATGCTTCGACGTACGTCCTGCGTGCTTCCTATCCACGTTTTCAAAAAAACAAAAACACCGCAGCGGTCGTATCCTTACAAAAAACGTGCTTATTAACACACGCACGTCGGGTTGTGATAATGCATTTAGCGAAAATATGACAAAAATGGGTACATGTATATAGAATTATAAATAAATATATTTAAATCACATGAAATTATGCTCAACTACATCATTATTGTTTAATAAAATTAATGTTCTTATTCGGAATTTAAATACTCCTATGCTATGGCGACTTATAGGCCCATTGGGCCGGGTGCTTCTTTATTCTTGTATTGTAATTATGTTTGTTTGTAAATATATATGCACATGTCACGTTAATAAACAATTTACTTACTTACTTATAGTGAATACTCGTATTGTAAAAATACGACATAAGTATCGCTATGTCGAGTATATATCGCAGGCTTAGAACCAGAAGGTCGTAACTACCAAATCGATATATTGAGAAAACAAGAGAAAACGGTCTATAATTTACTCTTTACCTATCGGAAACACGTTTATAAGACTTCATTTTGGTCAGCATGACAATTTCTGATTTTCATGAAAATAGGCTCATAAGAAGCGCCTTGTGAAGCAGATTTCAAATATGTATAATAATAATAATAATAATAATAATAATAAAGACTTTATTTTACGAGGAAACTTATTTGACAATATACGAAACAATCAATCTTCCATAAGATCCTCAACAATGAACAATGAACAATGAACTAGAAAAATAACTATGCCAAGAAAACAATGATATTTGATATTTTGATATTTTGGCCCCTATGATGTCTCACAATATAAGTTGAAAAATTCATAAAAGAGTGTCAGTGAAAGGATTTGAAAAAAAAGAAGGTACACCTATGCATAATTATAGAAACTTTATCAAGACAATATCTACAGCTGTAATTAAACAAAAACGCTTAATCCGATATAGACACACCATAGGAGCCAGCGTATCATTATACTTGTGAACGACATAATCAATATACTTAAAGCAATGGCATTTTAAAAACATAATACACAAAGTAATAATTATGCAGACGGATATATAGATTATTATACCTGCAATAGTAATGTTTGCATGAAGTTTGCTAGCCAGTCATTAGGTTGTAGCAATAGCATGGGATGTTTCAAAGTATGATGGCTTCACCCAGCGTAGATATAAAGTTTTAAAATGTTGAATAGAAGTAGAGTTTTTGATGTATGAGTCTTATATGGTCGTAAGTGGTAGTTACGACCTTCTGGTTCTAAGCCATCGATATTAGGGCTGCCCTAACTTAAATTGACCCTAAATGTACGCCATAGCTAGTGGCTCACATTGTTCGGTGCATAGCGACAAATATGGCTCATGGCTCATGGCTCATGGCTCATGGCTCACCGCATTTGTCAGTTTTTGTTCTCCTTGCGAATAGTGCGTATATGGGAGTCGTATTCGACCAGAGCCTTTTTTGCACTATGATGGTACCCGGTCTTTATGTTGAGGTATAAGCTACTTAATTTGTTTCACAGTCGACCTAAAATAAATTATGCTTAACCCTGTTTGTCAGACAAACCTCAAAACATACACGGTCGCGTTGTCAACTCAGATTAAATCGCTTCCTCGTTGGCACCATTGTATTATCGAAGATAAATTTGAGCCGGAAAGCTTATAAAACTTAATAATAATGAAATTTCGACTAAGTCTTCAAGTCGGTAGGCTTTATATTTCATTGATATGCGTTGTAAATATATTACAGAATTGTACATTATTACAGCTCGATACAATGTGTTGCTACAAAGCGGAGTAATATTCAATGTGCATCGGCATGCATGTCTGAAAACTGTTCAATTAGGCCCTGAATTATATACCTGTGACAGGGGCTTATAAGCAGGGCTCGTCACGTGATAAGAACAAAGCTTCAAAGTAAAGCCATGAAATATCAATATAACGCACTTGTGGTGTTATTTGTCATGAAATTGATAGTCGCCGTTGACAAGATGTATTTATTTTCGGTTTAAGAAAGGCGAAATCAGTTTTTCTTCAATGAAATAAAATAAATTGCATAATTGTAGCGACAATGCTTACTTATATTGTTGTCGTAGTTTTCAGCTCTATCAGATTTTGTTGTTTTTCTACTTTTTGCAATTTATGTAAGGGTGTTCTGGAAACAAATAGCTATTGTTCAACTTAATTTATATATGATCCGTCAAGAGTTGTCTTAGGAGATCAACATTGTTGTTTAAACGAGTCTACAAAACACACGTTATTTAAAATCGCATATTACCCCTCACCCGTATCTCTGTAATATTTCCCAGTCAACACTCTGTGCATGTGGCCAAATTGAATCCAATTATCATTTCTTCTTCGAATGTCGACTTCAACATGAACATCGTGACACTCTCTTAAACCAATTAGAACATTATAGAGTCAGTCTTGATCTACTTCTGTTTGGTGATACAACCCTCTCCGATCATGACAATACATTCATATTTAATCAGGTTCATGCCTATATACGTGATAGCAATAGATTCACATGATACATTTAATAATTGAGAAGCCCCCTTTCTTCTCCACTTCTACCTCAACCCATCTTTCTCTTGACTTACAGGTATACATTAATCATTTCTTCGAATATGATACTGTGTAAGGCTTTCTTTAGCTTTCTAATTGTTCTGTACGGTTTTGATCTTGTTTACCTTTTTTCATCTCTTTAATTTACACCCACTTTTATGCAACGTAAGAGTGAGAATAATTTAATAAGACCAAGTGTCTTTCGTTCTTATCCCCTTTTCCTTATGTTTATGTTATTTTGTACTATAAATTGTATGCATACTGTAATATATTTGGGAAAATGAATATGTTTAAACTAACCCTCACCCGGTTTTGGTGTGATTGGAACCCACGACCCCAACGGCGACAGTGCCTAGCACTGAAGTGACCGCGACCATACCGATTTCACCACCGAAACAACTCAAAACAATGTTGCTCAAATGACGCTGATATGGTCGTTGTCTCTACAGTATGCAATGCATCAGCTTATTTGGATGCAAAATATTCTTTGTTCGAATACTTTATGATTATTACGTTAATTATAACGCACAATGCCTAAAGGCGTGGTCACAAATCGGCGTGCGGTTTTTAGCACGTACATTTATTAGACACTAAAATTGCTGCTTTTTTCTCTCAAAAACATAGGAAAGAGGTACGGAGGTAATACGTCGACGCACGTCACACGTACATTTTACATGGGCCCTGAGTGACTGTGTGCATCGTACGTTGTGCACAAGACAAGTAAGTTGAACGCTCGTACAACGTGCTTATTGCGTACGATTACCGTACGTTTGCCTGGTTATTATACGGATACCGTACTCGCAGGTACTGCTTACGTGCGTGTCACTTACTGCCAACTTACAACGCACGTGAGCTGTACGTGCACGCATGGTTTCTGTACCATAACTTGACAATCATCCGGAGATCGTACGCTGTGCGGACGTTATAAGTACGTAGAACTTACTTGTCAAGTGCGAAACGCATGATTCGCCGCGATCTAATACGGTCATGGAGAGCCGTGCGTGCGACGTACGTTCTCCGTACTTCTTCCCCGCGTGTTCGAAAAAAACGTAGCGGCCACAGCCTTACGTAAAACGTGCGTGCTAAAACACACACACACGTCGGGTTGTGACCAGGCCTTATAAGGACGAGTACGTAGACTGAACGCAAATAGCATGCAGCGAATGTTTCTCATTACATGCGTTTATAACACAGACACGACGTAATTACACGCACGTCCAGTTGTGACCTACACCTAAGATATTTGTAGGATCAAAACTGTGTTGCCGATAGATAAAGTACGAATCATGTTGGATTAAGTATTTGAAAATATGAACTGTTGTGCGTGACTTCTAATACCAAAATCAAGTAGAATTATTAAGGTAGAAAAATACACCATTGTTAATACATAGAAATAAATCCATTTTGATAAATAAAAAAAACGGAAAATTCATTGAAGACAGGTCGGGAAGAAATAAGACATTGTTATATAGGAACTGAGTGTCATCGTTGAATAAGGAATGATTTGCGGAAGCACATTCCACATACGGGTCGAAAATCTTAAGCAAAAATGTCGGCAATTCAAATGGAAGATTTTCACACCTGTTTTAATCCTTCCGACTACACGTTTAATAATCACCACTGTCCTATGTAAATACTCAAATTCCAGACTTCAAATCCGTGGTTAACCCTACGTGCGTCTTCAACAGACCGCCATGAAAGGCAAATATAGTACAAATGTAGCCGCGCATGTCTTATCATCAATTTTGATGTTAACCAGGTTTCACAAAGCCTATTTTAAACAGTCCTACAAGCTCTACGCAAAGCCTTCCCTCGTTTGAAGTGGACACAGCATACCACCATGGGACATTTGTTACATAATTCCGGACTACCCGCTATTATCGATGTTTACCGAGGATGTACGATGTTTACACGAGCTTGTCGCCATGTTTACGGTGCATGTTGGGATCTACTGGGCTGATTGTTCCGTGATGTCATAGGTCAAGTGACGTATAGACGTTTTATGTAAACATTCGGGATATATCACTTAACACATCACTTGTGGTGTAATTTACCTAAAAATCCTGTAATATCGTATTTTTTTCGCCGTCAGCGTGATAAGTAAACACATTCCCCAGTGATATTCACTGCTGTTTCGAAATTTTGCCACGTTTCATGAAAATAGTCCAGGCCCCAATCTCCCTAAACATCTCAGGTATAAATCTCATCTCAAATTGAGTTTTTTCCCCAAATCAGATTCACTGGTAGACACCGTACAGCGGAAATAGCCCCCTATTTTGGACGAAAACGAAAGTAAAAGTGGTAATCGATTTCGGAGGACGGTAAGTTTTTAACCACTATTCGGTAAATATATATACGATTTAGTTAGTGTAATGTTTATGTTAAAGCTCCAATGTAGTCATTTGCTCTGTAACTTCGTTAACTCTTGAGAAACAGCGCCGAAATGTTCCTCTTTTGGCGGACGGTGCAGAAAAACGTACACTTTTCTTTTATTGCAGTTAAATTATATATTTTCCAAGACCCTGTTAAGATTTAAACTTTAACCTGTCATATTCTTTACCTTTGTTGAAACCCTAGTCAATAAACATGCACTAACAAGCATGTAATTGAAGAAAAACAACATTGCGATGTGTACAGAGTCTAGCCTTTTTAAGAAATTTAATGTACAGAGTCTAGTTTTTTACTGCACTGGGTCTAGCAGTCCTGTACAGGGTCTAGTT
The DNA here is from genome assembly GCA_963678985.1 of Spisula subtruncata. Classification (NCBI taxonomy): domain Eukaryota; kingdom Metazoa; phylum Mollusca; class Bivalvia; order Venerida; family Mactridae; genus Spisula; species Spisula subtruncata. Next base: position 31,363,513 of record OY787673.1, on the reverse strand, counting down.
TCCTAATTTTGACTATATTGACAAGAACTAATCGAATTTACCAAAACTATTGATTTGTTTAAATTGTTCAGTGATATCTTTATATTATGAAAAATATTGGGGACGAAAATGTTATTTGATTTCCTATAGGTAGTGGGTTCAACCCCCATTAGAGCCAAAATATTTTTAATTCTTTTTTTCTTTAATTTTTAGTTATAAGACAATGTTTTGGCTTCATGACATCACTTTATAGTGTAATTTGGAGAAAAATATGTTTTTCTTTTTTTTCTTTAATTTTATGGGAATTTATATGTGGCGAATAGATGAAAATCGGGTTACTATTTAAAAGTATAAAAATGCGTTTTTTCATGCTTCGCTCACTAAGTACGTTATCCCGCATTTTAAAAGCTATAGCTCATGTCCTCGTCTATAACTCTTGTTTTCTAGTTTGTCATATCCAATAACCTTCCCAATAAGGTTAAATCGGAAAATCGGGCAATTTCGCAAGAACAAGTATGAATAACAAAAACTTCAATTAGCTTGATTTTGTAACAAAATGGCCAAATAATACCAAATAAGATATCTCAGAATGCACCAGATGGATCGACTGTTTTTGAAAATGTTCCAGGGGAGCATTCCGGACCCCTAATACAATGACCTCCTATTTTTACAGGCAACAACTTCCTATATATACACAATCTTAGTCATTATATAGAAACACAAGACATCCACATACGCTTCCATAAACATGATGTTTTATCTATATCTATAATATTTGGTCACCCCCCCCCCATGTTAAAGACGCTGCTATAGATAAATCAAAAGCAGTCGGGCGTAAGTTACTTTCACTAATGAAATAATCCAGGTAAACGGGATGCCTTTTTCACAATCAGCATTGTTCAAAGTGCATATTTGAACTTGTGGTTTTTATCGTCCTCCTTGGTGCACTTGGCTAAGCTACCGCTCGTTAGCCTTTTTCAATGTTTTAGCTTGGGATCGAATCCCACCAACATGGACATTCATTTTTAATTTTGTTAAATAAACATGTGTGCATGTGCATGTCTATAATCGACATTTCAAAAACATTTATTTGTTCTAATGTAAACATTGATGCACTGAAAACATTCCCATGTGCAGACTTTTGAGCCGAAGTATCGGTCAACTGTCGGCCAAATCGCGCGCATTGAGTAACTATTTGCCAATTCTGACGTTTCTACAGAAAACTTTTAAAATGATGTTTCCGGCGAAACCAATGACTCAAGTTATTTGTAAATGAACCCAATAGTCGTCTGAGCAATGTTCAGATGTATGATGAGCAATGAATACAATATCCATACTTAAATTAATATAAAAACGAAGCTTTTTTGTCAAACATATGAATTAGATGTATCGTTTATAAAGTATAAAAACATGCATGTAGATTGTAGAATCTAATACAAAAGTACGATAAAAACAAAGCTGAACAGCAGAGGACTCGAACAAAGAGTCCATATAAAAAGTAGGTTTCTGTGAATAGGACAGGTTATCCAGAAGGCCATGTTGCCAACTAGAAATTTACATAATTTGTTTTAGATAAAACCATACTTTAATAGAAAAAAACGGTAAAAGTCGTTTCAACCTGGCTAGTGGACTCGTCCAAAGGTCATATTTCGAAGGTCGTTGTACATCTATAAATCCACGCGCTAGACTAATGCAGTGTTCAGTTACAATACTTGATACGATTTACTAAATGTAGTTTGTTTCCAAGAACTAATAATGATAAAAAGGTACGTAGTTTACATTCATAATTAGTAATTAATATTTGACTTTCATCTATTCTTCGTTAGAATGCTAAATTTCAATATTTTAAAATGACAAACAAATGCCTACATGCTCTGATGTAACGATCAATCGAAGAACCGTCGTCTTACTCTGGCTCGCATTCTAGCCAGATATGACCTCTTTATAGAATTGGACTGCATGTAAATAGAATTGGACTGCATGTAAATGTGACAATATTTCATGCATGATATCCGAAGCATGCTCTACATAAACGAAAAGTATCATGAATATCATACAAATGTAGTTTACAGGTACATGTATACGCTTTATCTTCTGTACCTTCGTTGAAATGCTTCAAACCATGGCTATATTTATATAAACTATCCTGATGTTTGTCCCCAGAACGTTCAAATGAATATATTACATTGAATCGGTGACAAAAAGTTATTTTTATGTTCATAGACAAGCATGTATGATTAACCACACAGTCTAAGCCTGAAAATTAATCTATATTAACACTATTTACATACAAAAAATACATAAATGTAACGAGAAAATCAAATAAATAACATTAACTAGACCCCGTACTCCCGGCTAGACCCCGAACACTTGTTATGTGAATAAAAACTAGACTCTGTACAGTAAAAAACTAGACCCAGTACACAGAGCAATATTGTTTTTCGTCAATTACATGCTTGTTAGTGCATGTTTATTGACGAGGGTTTCAACATAGGTAAAGAACATGTCAGGTTAAAGTTTAAATCTTAACAGGGTCTTGGAAAATGAATAATTTAGCTGCGATAAAAGAAAAATGTACATTTTTCTGCACCGTCCGCCAAAAGAGGAACATGCCGGTGCTGTTTGTCAAGAGTTAACGAAATTGCAGAGCAAATGACTACATTGGAGCTTTAAAATAAACATTACACTACCTAAATCAGTTCACTTCAAGTGAATCGCATACATATTTACCGAATAATGGTTAAAAACTTACCGTTCTCCGAAATCGATTACCACTTTTACTTCCGTTTTCGTCCAAAATAGGGGGCTATTTCCGCTGTACGGTGTCTACCAGTGAGATTGGAAATTTCCGATAAATCTGAAGATCTAACTCATTCAATTTTACAGTGATTATCTGAAAAAAGGTTTTATGTTCACGATGCTTATTTTTATTACACCCTCCCATGCAACTTATCCAAACTTCACAAAGCAATATTTGAGGTGAGATTTATCTCAGATTGAGATGCTTTGGGATATTTGGGGCCATACCTCTTTACTGGGCAACCACGTGTCTGATCCGCTGCCACCATCAAATACTGCCATTCACCCCTTTTCCACATTGCTTTCCTTCAATTTATATGGTATTCACAAAGAAACTTAAGTGAAAACTTAGAATTTTCCCAAAATCTTACTATTTCCTTAAGTGTATCAGCTAAACAAGAAAATCAAGATTATCACATTTTTACATTGCTATGAAGCATTATGTTAAGCGCTACAAAAATCACCAAGAAAAATTGAGTTATTCTTAGTTCCTTGCAAAATATGGACAGATAATTTTTTTAACTTAAGTCAAAATATTTAAGTTTTCACTTAAGATGCTTTGTGAATACAGGCCCTGCATTAAAAATACTGTAATGGTATGATCTGCTGTCACTGGGAATCGAACCAGGAGCACCGAGTAACTAATCACGTGCACTTACCACTGGATCAAGGCCATGACCACGGCTGATCATTTTCTCTTCTTACAGTTGGCGACGGCTTATCTCCACATGGGGTGAATGTGTTTGAAGTCCGATAAAAGAAGAAAACAATGAAAACCTAAAATTCAACTCAAATTGTCAATGTGGCAGTCCAATGTTGGTGAGATGCAGGATGGGTTATCACACATCGAGTCAGTTTACCAATTTATCTTTAGGGCCTACTCCGGATATTAAAACATATATGTAACAACACATATCCAAGGAACTACTTTGTGTGCTTTTTTCGGAAAGCGGTTTATTTAGTTCAAACATATCTGTTATGTTTTACCCTTCTTAGCACGGCGCCATTTAAAGTGTCTATATTTTGCTTTGCGTAAAATGAAATCCCTTTATCTTTTGTGTGGTTTTAGAAAATTAGCAATGGCTTTAAACGTATAAACGAGCATTCGAATAACTTTCTTTATCACATTATTGTTTATAGAAATATTTAGTTATTTTGCTATTGTATATCATTCACAATAACGCATGGACCACAAAAGAACTTCGCATTGGCTCGTTCTTCTTACCTGTGTCACTGGTTCCCCATCTCATGCCGGTGGTATTTGTGAGATTGCGACGCTATGTACTAGACATGTACTAGAACCTGAATGTGAGGCTTCGCGCACATGAATAATTATTATTTATGTTCATGTTTGGCCGGTGTTCTATGTCTCAGCATGGCTGCTTCCGTGTTTCGAATCGGCGTGTCTGCGTTGAAGGGTACAGGGTCCATTCCATGTCTCCGCGATCCGCATATACGTTGTCCCCATTCGAGTACCGGCCTAAAATGTTCGGAAAATTACGTGTGCAGACACATTTCACAGGTGGCACACCAATATGAAAGGTAAATTTCGTTTTATTTTTGAGTTGTCTCAATAGTAAGAAGGTCACAGAGCTAGGATGGCGGATGACGTATACTTGTGCGGATCACGGAGACGAGGAATGGACGAAACGTTGTTTTGGCGGACGCGGCACACGGAGGCAGCCATTCAATGTGTCCGCGTCTGTCTTCCTCATTCGCGGGTCGCGTCAGTCAATGAAACAACGAACTGGTTACAAGCGGCTAAATCTTTTCCATGCCTCCGCGATCCGCGCTTGAATGTGAGCGTTGTCCGCATAAAGTCATTATTCCATGTACACGCGTTCGTGTTCCGCATCCGCTTTACACTTCCGCGCTCCGCATGCGGACACGGAAAAACTATTCCACGTTTCCGTTAATTGACCTATACAATTATCAGGAAACGATTTATCCTACTATAAATTTGGGCGTAGTTACATTTTAACGTCTTATAGGGAATATCAGTTTGAAACGAAAAATAGACAATGCTTTCTATATGATTACTGTAGCTCTTACTGTAGCTCTTTATAAAATGCTTCCCAAAAATGTAAATAATTGTGAATATTTATTGTCCTGTTTAGCTAATAAACAAAAAAATAAAAGTTTTCACTTAAGATTCTTTATAAATACCGACCCGATTCGATAAGTATGATTCGGTCAAAACATACCCACCTTTCACTCAACGTGGGGTGTCCTACCGATGTCATCTGTGTGTTACGATAAACTCCATGTTTCATATGAAGCAAGATAACTCATACAAGCAAAAATAAATATTTATATTATCAGTTGCTTCCCTTATACACGTGTCGTCAATGTTCACTCCTCAATAGGAAGCTTTACATGTAACTGCTGATGAATGCTGCTGCTGCTGCTGCTGCTTATGATGCTTTGTTGAATATGCGTTCTCTATTGCTACTGTTGCTGCTGCTTGCTATGCTGATGCCGGATATGATGTCCCAAAAAAAGTTCCCATTTTCAAAATGTCTTTATCAATGATACAGTTATCTGTGGAACTATGTACCGTGTACTTCAAGAAAATAATACTTTTGAAAACCCTCTTAGGGACGTGCAATTGCATACCAAGGTCCAATAATTATTTTCGAGTTATATAGAGAATAAGAGGTTAGTACCGTGGACGAGTAAGTTTATCTGGCAAGGCGGAGGAATTATCGGGTGAGCCGCAGCCGAACCGGATCAACTTTTACTCACTCCACGGCACTAACATATTATTCTATTTATCCAGTCACTGCATCTCCATTAAAAACGGAATAAAAGTCGGGAGCATTTGGTTGCGTAACGTCACATTCGTTCACTGACGTCACCACAAAACAACAACGTCGGACATCTTGATAACGTAATGGACATGCAGGTTAGTCGCAGAAAAACTATTGATCGACCAAGGCTCATTTTCACAGTGTATAAACTCCTGTCTGCCTAAACCGGATGTCGCTCATAACTAAGCGTGCAGTTTCATATTCGACAGCTTTTCGAAGTAAACAGCAGTAAGTATTTCGTGTTTTTTTTCAATCGATTTGCATTAAATAAACCAGTTTTACACATTGTATCAACGTCTAATAAACGTCTCTGCAACAGAAAGTCCTTTACTAGGCACTAGCATTTCAAATAAACACGAATTTAATCAAAATACACCGCTGATCAAAGTGACAGACGAATCAATCACGCTAAAATCACCGTTATTTCGGACATTCTGATGGGAAATCGAGTACTAATCGCTTCTAAATGATCGTTTTATGAATCTATACGTATGCATTTACATAAGCCAGGTTGTATTTGCCACTCAAACAGTTACAATACTGTTTAATCCAACATGTATTCGAATCATACACTAAACGCCTATTCGGATAACTCAGAATTCCGACTGCCCCAATAGTCGCAACACTACTGTCAGCCTAATTTATAAAATAATTACGAAATGCTTATGCGTATTAGCCTATTCAAGGTGCTCATTTAAATGATACATAATATGTTTGGTTTGTATCTTTAATTGCGACAAGGAAACAGTCAATTTTAGTAAATTACATCCTTAATCACCCCTTGCAATATCTATTTTAAGATAAGATAGATAAGATAATCTTTATTTAACTTCGGTAATGTTTAACATAATAACATAAGCTTGAAGCTTGTATCCTACATAAACATTGATTATCCAATAACATACACACAAACAATCTATAAAATAAAAGAAGATTAAATATATTAAAGACAGTATCACATTCAACGCTCATTATCATATATATATAGATAGGTAAAATTTGAATACACAAGGAAAGACATGGGTACAAACTAAACTAAGACATGCATCTTAAAGAATATAAACACATGTTGAGCAGATTAATAGGAACATTGGAAAACAAATCTAGATAAACAACAACAAGAGCATTGGTAGAAATGTATATAAAACACAGTCACAAAAATTAAAACTGCATTTAAAGAATGGTCATGACTAAAATAAATAGCAAAAAAGACATGTTCAATGGAATAGTTGCAATCATATGATTAAAAAGAATTCAATATACAATTCATGCAGTTTTATGTATATAAAGCTACATGCTATACGTCACAGAATGTACATGTACATGCAAATTAAGACAAACAAACGAGCATAAAACGTATGAAACGTGTTCCATTGTACAAGTGCTTGATATGTAGTCAGGAACCCATGATCCCCTGCCTCTATACCCACAAAAATAGTTTTAGCAGGGACTGTATCTATACAGTGAACCTAAATTAAATGCTAAATCTATCAAATGTATTTTATTGCCAGGGTAATGAGCTTTTTATTTCATATATTTTGTACTTTCCATAGAAATATGTTCTTCCAACCACTGAATTGTTTGGTAAAACCTATAATGAGTTTTACTGTCTTGAACAAAGATTGCTGATCTACTTGCGTAAAGAAAACTATAACACACATATTAGACAGAGGTAAACGACGCTCTGCTAACAACGTTGAAAATTTCAAGAATAGGTCATGCTGTCAAGCCGATTTGCTGTGACAGTTGTTTTGTTTCTTCATCCATTCGATTGTTGTGATAGTCAAAAACAAAGCAATCGTTCGTCTGTGTACCGACAGATGTTTTGAGAATGTGCATATCATCGAAACACAAACTCAGATTAGCTTTTTCATCGTCGGTACTGTCTACCAGTGACACCTGTGTCGAATTTCCTTTCACATGCGTTCAACAAAGTCTAGAACTTTCTTTTCTGGAGACGTGAATATATCATTATCCGGTAAACATTTAGAAATTTTTAGATTCCACGTCCCTATTTCTACGAAACAGGTTGTAAATTGGTTATGCATATATATTTGTTCTGGAATGATTGAAAGTTTTTTGTTGAAAGGGAAAAAAGATTTTTCAATTAAATGTACTTTTTATCTTATTTTTAATATGCAGTCAGAATGGAGTGTTAAAGTATGATCTATAACGTCTGAAAATGTTAAGTGAAAACTGCAGTAGTAGCATTGATATTGGTCGTCCATGAATTGAAATGAATAAAAAATATAATTTTCTACCGTTTTTACACATAACAAAGCCAGAACAGTACATTCAAGTATGAATAGACGCGATAAATCGGCATACCAATTTACTACTAGGCGTACAGGCCAAATTTGACAAAAAACGATTAGTTGGCCTATACTGAATCGCATAGTCGTACAGTGTAATCGGCATACATGTCCCCGAAAAAAGCATTTTATATGAAAAAGAAACCGTTACAGTAGGGAAAAGTTAGTGTTTATCGATGTGTTATACATTTATTTACAATGTTATAAAAGTTGCAACACTCGTTGGGTACCACATAAACTTTCTTTTAAAGAATTTGTTGGTTCTTTGTAAAATCTGGCAAATAACCAACTGTGAATTTATTTTAAGATAAAGTTATTATGGAGTTTTATTAGGACTGTTTGGTATCAACGTAAACAGTAATTAACGTGCTGCATATTCAACAAAATAATATAATTACTGTATGTCACGCTAACGAATAAACTAATAAAATCCAAAACATTCGAGACCGTAAACGCAATTTAATTTTTTTTGGCCGCCTAGTTATGAGCGACATCCGGTTTAGGCGGACAGGAGTTTATACACTGTGATTTTACTGAAATAGGAAAACCTCATCATCGGGTACAGAGTTTCAGCCGGCGACTCCGCTTTAAAAAGAAGTATGTCACATCACGTGATGGGGTGTCCGGATATTGCAAGTTACATGACCACTTGACGGTTTATTGAAGTCACATGACCACTTGACGGTTTATTGAAATTGTTAACTGGCACCCTGCTATCGGGCCGATTTTGCAGGAAATGACTCGATAATGAGTAAATAAACAACACGCTTAGTATGTATGTTTGGGTTATGGGCCAAATGGTTGTCTTGAAACTAACCCTTCAGCGTGAAATTAAGTCTTAGGTCAACTTAAGGTGCGTACACACAGTAAGCACACCATTTCCATGCATTTCGTGTACATCTCGAGAAAATATATGGTAGAGGCGTATAGACTAGTACTACATGTAACTACACGGTAGGTCAAGAAATTAACATCAAAACTCTTGTGCGTACACCTTTATACTATGAAAGCGTCGTTTTATTTTCAGTGGGTAACATACTTAATTGACAAACCAATTTAAATGATGGTCCACTAGTGACTTACCGTAACATGGCTTGATTCACACAAGAAACTGAAAAACCACACATGTACAACCTATAAACCACACATGTACAACCTATAAACCACACATGTACACACCTATAAACCACACATGTACAACCTATAAACCACACATGTACAACCTATAAACAACACATATGTACACACCTATAAACCACACATGTACAACCTATAAACCACACATGTACACACCTATAAACCACACATGTACACACCTATAAACCACACATGTACAACCTATAAACCACACATGTACACACCAATAAACCACACATGTACACACCTATAAACCACACATGTACAACCTATAAACCACACATGTACAACCTATAAACCACACATGTACACACCTATAAACCACACATGTACACACCTATAAACCAGACATGTACAACCTATAAACCACACATGTACAACCTATAAACCACACATGTACAACCTATAAACCACACATGTACAACCTTTAAACCACACATGTACACACCTATAAACCACACATGTACAACCTATAAACCACACATGTACAACCTATAAACCACACATGTACAACCTATAAACCACACATGTACACACCTATAAACCACACATGTACACACCTATAAACCACACATGTACAACCTATAAACCACACATGTACACACCTATAAACCACACATGTACAACCTATAAACCACACATGTACACACCTATAAACCACACATGTACACACCTATAAACCACACATGTACACACCTATAAACCACACATGTACACACCTATAAACCACACATGTACAACCTATAAACCACACATGTACACACCTATAAACCACACATGTACAACCTATAAACCACACATGTTCACACCTATAAACCACACATGTACAACCTATAAACCACACATGTACACACCTATAAACCACACATGTACACACCTATAAACCACACATGTACAACCTATAAACCACACATGTACAACCTATAAACCACACATGTACAACCTATAAACCACACATGTACACACCTATAAACCACACATGTACAACCTATAAACCACACATGTACACACCTATAAACCACACATGTACACACCTATAAACCACACATGAACAACCTATAAACCACACATGTACAACCTATAAACCACGCATGTACAACCTATAAACCACACATGTACAACCTATAAACCACACATGTACACACCTATAAACCACACATGTACACACCTATAAACCACTGTTTCATGACCTCAGGCAACATACATAAGAGATTGCAACTTTCACAACAACAAAAAACGAACAACAGTCTAGGAATGGTATTCAGGATTGATCTTACTTGACTTATTGATAAGGCCAACCAATCAGAGCACACCATATCAAACACTTGGTCAGTAACATGCGATATGAGTGGTTATCCTTATTCTCAAATACAATAAGATCAGTATTGACTCCCACTCTAGACCCCATCCACATTGTGCCATACTGTTATATATAGTCCTTAATCCATAATACATCAAAAGGCCAACTTTTAGATTGTTCAGCGTTGAGTTTTTTCTTTGCTGCATTTGGTTCATATGGCTGGAACCCAAAATTAGACATGAATCTAATAAATTCACGCCCGTTGTCACCTGTTCTCTGAATTTCCCATTCCATTAGGATATATCTAACATTTACCTCCTGCAAGAAGATTTCTCCACCACGAAACGCCTCCCATTCTGAGCCCTGAATGTCTATTTTTATAAAAAGTGGAATATGTTTGAAGAATACAATGAGATCATCCAACGTAATAGCTTTAACTTGTTGTACAGCAAATTCAGGGTTTGGTTTTATGTCAACCTCTCCGTTGGATTTCACGTAAGAACCTCCAATATTCCCCGTGGTGATGGTCAGATTAATGGTCTCATGTACATCTGTTACGGCGTTCCATACAAGTGTTACGTATTTCTGCAATCTGCCAAGATTCAAGGATTTCGATAAAAGTCTCAAATTAAATTTATTAGCATCAACGGCGACTACTTTGCGACCAACTTTAGCTGCTTGTAATGTATAAACGCCCACATTACTTCCAAGATCCAGTAGTTGCATGTCCGGATTAGCTTTGAAAAATGAAAGCATTAGATTTATATATCCCCATTCCCACATTCCGCTTCTAACTAATAAACCGGACACATGCACATCAATTTTAGGATCATAAATACATATTGGAGTCGGTCCTAGAGAGGTTTTCATTGGAACACATTTATTGGCATTGATTGAGTTCCGATCTTCTTCAGTTTCTTCAGTGGCGTCAAAGATGTGTAGGTACGTTCTAACTCCTGGGTTTTCTCTTATTACTGTGTCGACTGTTTGTGGTCCTAGATTTGAGCGGTTTTCTTGACCATTTCCTTCATCGTCCTTGTGAATGTCTATTAAGTGAGTGAATACATCACTTTGTGACTTGGGTACTTGGTCAGATATCGTCAATAATCGTGTGGTAATGACACACACAAGGACTGAGACAATGGTACTCAAGCAAGTCAGTGCTATCATCAAACATGCTTTTGTATGAAATGATCCAATGAACATCTTTGTCAGTCGTATAGTATCTGTAACAATAAGATGAAATAAAATTCCTTAGAATACTAGAGATGTGGTGTCGATTCAATAAGTAATACTAATGACGGAACTATTACATTCGAAAGAATCGAGGGAATTACAGTTATATCAATTACATTAAGTTAAACAAAGATAGACGAGCCATTGTTTATAACTGTTGTCATTTAACTTTGAACGGACTATATATGTAAAATATGCATGCTTTGCCACTTGTCGGTCGATTTTAAAGAAAAAACTTCGTAATCAATATACATTGTTTAATAGCATACGGTCCAGCCATGGTAAGAACAGATTGAAGTAGAGGTCGGCTCCACTATGGCGGTGAATACCAATCGCAAAGGTTTTTACAAACACTTGCATAGTTGGGCAGAGTGTGGCTCTTGCCGAATATAGCTCACATATATTGCGCTCTATTCGTATGGATGAAACAAATAACCCATATTCGTTCTGAGCATAACTCATAACCGACCATGGCTCTTCATAAATGTGAGTCATAATAAGTACATCAATAAAATTGTGTGGTATAAGTTATAGCATTGTACTCCCAAAATGCACGCATAGTTCAAAATGGAGTACGTCAAAAAAACGGGAAAAGTAAGCATGTTTTGTTTTCGACCCGATCTTTTTAAATACGTGTCCTGTATCGTAAACTAATTATGAAAACGAAGAGCTTAAATTTGCTATTAAATTGGGACTGTCAGTTTCAGCAGTGAATAAGTTAAATCCTAAGGTAGAATTAATTTTACTAACAAATTCCCTCAATAGCATGACCAGAATAATGTGATATTTACACATATTTACCGCATTGGTTTACTATTGCAAAATGGGTTACTTAATTAAACACAATCGGACAACTATACACTAAAATAACACTGATAAATTATACACGCTTTAGTTTCCACCTATAAAGCGTTTTCCATTTGTTCCGCCTTTAATGTTCTCCTGTGCGCTGTTCAGACAATAGTTGTTATCTTTAAGGTACACATACCCGGCTACGTCACTTTCATAATGTACTAACTATGCACATTATTGTTTCGTTTATCTACGGAAAGCAATGCTTCGTTTATAACCGACTCGAAAATATAAGTAAGTAAATAAGTGTACAATTGGTAATTGGATTACCTTTTTTCAAAGTCCTTGTTCATTCCTTTATACTTTGGCTGTTTTATAATACATGTGTTGAGTCTTCAAAATCAAGAAGCAAACAACTATCACTATTCGTCTGTCGTGTTACTGGCCATACACATAATAACTTTAAAATGATAAACTGTATCTCAGTTTTATGCGACGATATATCAAAATCACACAAATCAATAATTAAGTTAAAATCAATAAATCATACAAGCATCAACCAGTTTACTATTGAATGGAGATTTGAGACCTTTAATGTCGGCAACATGTGGATGCATACATTAAAAGGTTTATGGCACGGTTTGTTGCATTTCCATGACGTTAATTGAAATGTAAATGAATACATTCATAGGATTAAACTCACTTTTCACTAAATTAGACCAAAACAACATGATCTTGTGGTTCTGGTTATCGTAACTATAGTGTGCCCAGAATATCGAGATCGGCGGGAAAATTTGGTATAAGCCACATATTTGGAAAATGAAGCAAGTATGCTTTATCAGTGTCATTTTAGTATTTATAAACTTGACAATATGTGTTTATTTAAGTAAGGTAACCAACTGGACAGTCCTTTCAAAGTCAAATGACAACGATTGTAATTATATTATCGTCCGTCAGGTAAATAATGTTTATCTAGGTTTAACTGGATATATTTGATTAAACGGTATTCGTCGCTATTCTTCGAATGGAATAGTTCCTTCATTTACTTATTGACTTGACTATAGACCAATCCAGTCAAGGTTTGTAAATATCACCTTAACCTGTGCGCACTATACTCAAGTTTTATAAGTATGTCCCCCCTCGTTTTTTTGCATTTTATTGATATTTTCTTGGTTCTAGGCACTGCATGTGGATCGGTAATATAAATCATACAATAAAAACAAATTTCATTAAACGTACCTACCCAATTTATACCAGAATGCCACCTGAAACATAACATGAAATTGTTTGGCCATAATTCGAGCACATTTTATTTAGATAATGTTTTAGATTGCATTTATTGATAACTATCTACAGATCTATACATTGTACTTCATATTTCGAAAAGAATTATATCAATTTAGCAATACTACGTGACTTGTGGCTACAACTCCGAAAAGTGCTGCGTCGTGTCTGCGTGCTCTGAACAACGCAAGTAGGCCGCAGTAACCTCGGACGCATTCCTACGTATCATCTGCTTTTTCACGCAGACACCACGTACTTGCACCCACGTTAAGTTGTGGCCACTGTTAAAAACGTACGTGGTACCTGCGTTCAAAAGCGTGGGTGACACGTAGCAACCAGTACTTGATCAGTACGACCTAGTGCGTTTTTCGGAGCATGCAAAGGTCCCGGGTTCGACCCCCCTCTGGACCATTGGTTAATTTCTCTGAGCAAGACCCACAGCTCCTCGCCACTATGGTGTAAAATGGTACCTGTGAGGACAGTGTCTATTCCTGGGCGCCGCAGATCGATGTTGGCTGCCACACCACAGGAGAGAAATAGTCTCCCCAGGGAGACACGAGTGTAGGTTTCCATATGTAGCACAATGACCAGGGGAAGTTGAAATGTCAAAGGGTGCTTGAACGGCCTAACAGCTGAAAAGAGCCCTAGAAAAGTGTTAACTTAAGTTATAAGTTGTCCATACTTTAAAGAGGCATTACCTATAACTAGCATAGTGATCTCTACTATCACATTTAATGAGCTAATTGTAAAAAGCACTATCAATTATCATAATTTGTCAGAAGAAAGTGTGCGCAAATATGTCTCTATAATGTCAATTAGCGATTCATTATTATGTTGTCAAACGGAAACAACTCGTGACTACTTTGGCTTGTTACGGAATATTCATTTTCTTTTCGCTCGGTATTTGGTGGGAGCTTTTTGTTGAAGATTTGAGAGTTTAAGCAATAATGATTCTCATTTGATGTATACTATTCCTGAATCGAAGTTATAGGGAACGCCTCTTTAACAATCACGTGGATATCCTACGTTGTAAGCACGTTGTACGCGCATATAACTCACTTGCCATGTACGCAACGTACAATGCACGAAGATCACGAGAATCCGTACTTGTGACGTGCGTCGACGTTCGTAGTACTACTCACTTTCGTTCTTTTCATAAAAAATGACTTTTCGTATTTTAATCAGACCGTATTATAGTCTAAGCGTTCATGCTGAACATGCCGCTGGCTTAGAATGAGATGCAGTATAAAATCAATAGTTTGAGAAAACAAGAAAAAAAGAAGTTGTCCCGTCCTTCTCATTCTAAGCCAGCGATTTGCCGACATTCGACTGTACCAAATACCAATACGAGCGATGTTGATCACCCTTCGTTCCTGCTTTCTGGGTTTGATTAATGTTTGTTCACATCATGCTGTACCAAATACCAATATGTGCTTTGTTGATCGCCCCTCGTTCATACATTCTGTGTATGATGAACATATGTAGACATTGTACCAAATACCAATATTTGCTTTGTTGATCGCCCCTCGTTAATGCTTTCTGTGATTGATTAACCTTTGTTGACATTGTACTGTACCAAATACCAATATTTGCTTTGTTGATCGCCCCTCGTTAATGCTTTCTGTGATTGATTAACCTTTGTTGACATTGTACTGTACCAAATACCAATATTTGCTTTGTTGATCGCCCCTCGTTAATGCTTTCTGTGATTGATTAACCTTTGTTGACATTGTACTGTACCAAATACCAATATTTGCTTTGTTGATCGCCCCTCGTTAATGCTTTCTGTGATCGATTAACCTTTGTTGGCATTGTACTGTACCAAATACCAATACGTGCGTTGTTGATCGCCCCTCGTTAATGCTTTCTGTGATTGATTAACCTTTGTTGACATTGTACTGTACCAAATACCAATACGTGCGTTGTTGATCGCCCCTCGTTAATGCTTTCTGTGATTGATTAACCTTTGTTGACATTGTACTGTACCAAATACCAATACGTGCGTTGTTGATCGCCCCTCGTTAATGCTTTCTGTGATTGATTAACCTTTGTAGACATTGTACTGTACCAAATACCAATACGTGCGTTGTTGATCGCCCCTCGTTAATGCTTTCTGTGATTGATTAACCTTTGTTGACATTGTACTGTACCAAATACCAATACGTGCGTTGTTGATCGCCCCTCGTTAATGCTTTCTGTGATTGATTAACCTTTGTTGACATTGTACTGTACCAAATACCAATACGTGCGTTGTTGATCGCCCCTCGTTAATGCTTTCTGTGATTGATTAACCTTTGTAGACATTGTACTGTACCAAATACCAATACGTGCGTTGTTGATCGCCCCTCGTTAATGCTTTCTGTGATTGATTAACCTTTGTTGACATTGTACTGTACCAAATACCAATACGTGCGTTGTTGATCGCCCCTCGTTAACGCTTTCTGTGATTGATTAACCTTTGTTGACATTGTACTGTATCAAATACCAATACGTGCGTTGTTGATCGCCCCTCGTTAATGCTTTCTGTGATTGATTAACCTTTGTTGACATTGTACTGTACCAAATACCAATACGTGCGTTGTTGATCGCCCCTCGTTAATGCTTTCTGTGATCGATTAACCTTTGTTGACATTGTACTGTACCAAATACCAATACGTGCGTTGTTGATCGCCCCTCGTTAATGCTTTCTGTGATCGATTAACCTTTGTTGACATTGTATTGTACCAAATACCAATACGTGCGTTGTTGATCGCCCCTCGTTCATGCTTTCTGTGATCGAGTAACCTTTGTTGACATTGTACTGTACCAAATACCAATACGTGCGTTGTTGATTGCCCCTCGTTAATACTTTCTGTGATCGATTAACCTTTATTGACATTGTACTGTACCAAATACCAATACGTGCGTTGTTGATCGCCCTCGTTAATGCTTTCTGTGATCGATTAACCTTTGTTGACATTGTACTGTATCAAATACCAATACGTGCGTTGTTGATCGCCCCTCGTTAATGCTTTCTGTGATCGATTAACCTTTGTTGACATTGTACCGTACCAAATACCAATACGTGCGTTGTTGATCGCCCCTCGTTAATGCTTTTTGTGATCGATTAACCTTTGTTGGCATTGTACTGTACCAAATACCAATACGTGCGTTGTTGATCGCCCCTCGTTCATGCTTTCTGTGATCGATTAACCTTTGTTGGCATTGTACTGTACCAAATACCAATACGTGCGTTGTTGATCGCCCCTCGTTCATGCTTTCTGTGATTTATTAACCTTTGTTGGCATTGTACTGTACCAAATACCAACTAGTGCGTTGTTGATCGCCCCTCGTTCATGCTTTCTGTGATTGATTAACCTTTGTTGACATTGTACTGTACCAAAAACCAATATGTGCGTTGTTGATCACCTCTCGTTCTTGTTTTCTGGGTTTCATTTACCTTTGTAGACATTGTACTGTACCAAATACTAATACGTGCGTTGTTCATCACCCCTCGTTCATGCTTAATCTTTGTTACTATTAATATATATATGCCTTACCATGTCTGATAAAATAATTACATAATTAGTAGCAGCATGAATGTGTTACTAATCCAACAAACAAAAATAGTTGTAAAGTATAACGTTAGTATTATCAACATAGCATACAACTACAGTCCGACCAGGGATACCTGACAGTGACGTCATGTTGTATTTACAATCAAATGTTTACTTTGTACATCGTCTGCAAAAATGGGGATTATCAGTGTATTTTCTACCTATAATCTGCATGAAATTTTGGCCGAGAGGATAACGCTGCAGTTTTATGTACACTGGCGAATATTCCATACTTTACCGGTGAGAAAACCATTGAAACTGCGAAAAAAATGGCATTTTTAGTAAGTATTTCCTCGGCCGTAAACGTCATCCACAGTTTTCGTCCTCGGCCGTAAACGTCACCATCACAAAATCTCCTCGGCCGTAAACGCAATCATTTTGGTGCATACTAGGGTCTCTTTGAAAGGGTCAATCTTTGGTTTCAGGGCACGGACAGAGTTGTAACTTTACAGAATTGCTCATAGATGATTTTTTGTTAAATCTGTTAGGTTAAATAGTTCAATACTAGCGCAAACTGTTTAATTTCGGGCAATGTATGTGTGAATTGAGTATTATTTTCAACGTGTCGTGTATAAACAGTCTCTAACAGATTTATTCCGCAAAGATAGCATGCGAGGCTGAGTGAATAGTACATTTAAACCTTTGTGGTCATTTACAAATCGCTAGATCCACATCTACAACGACCTTCGAAACTTGACCTTAATTGGACGAGTTTATTAGCCAGTGTTGAATTGGTATTCGGGATACCTTTACTATAGAACATTGGTTTCAATACATAGCTAATAGTGGACGTTGTCAGTTGTCTGTGTGGTGCAGTGGTTATAACACATCGCTTTCAAACGACTATATTTTCTTTCCAGTGTAAGTTCGAACCCACTAACGAATACTTTCTTTTTATTTGATAAACTCATACTTGTGTTATATGCATTTATTGTTCTACCTGATTACGATATGACCATATAGCATCATATTTTATCCTATTCATTTTTGCTCTATTCTCTTTTCAAGTTTAGTTTTTGCATAATTATACAATGAATCAGATATAGTGCAAGTATCCATTGAGTTACAAGTTACAAAAAAGGTATGAACAAATCCGACAGGGAAGGTAGCACTCAACCCAACCAGCCGAGCACAGAAATCAGAAACACCACGACACAACTACCCTGAGTACAACTCTGAGGCCATGAGATAAGGCCACCGCTCCAAACGAATATGACGAAGTACGTCTAGAAATTGGCACACGTCTGACCAAAATGCACGGTAAAACATGTACCCGTACGTGAAAATGTTACATGTTTGTTTCTTTATGTACTCAATGTAATTACAGGTAATAAGGATTGAATCTTGAATTCATTTTATGGAGGCGTTCCCTATAACTTTGATCGTTTAAATCGATTCAGGAACATTATACACTAAATGGGAATCATTATTGCTTAAACTCCTCAAATTTCAACAAAAAGCTCCCTCTAATTACCGAGAAAAAATGTAAATATATTTCCGTAACGAGCCAAAATAGTCACGAGTTGTTTCCCTTTGTCCACATAATAATAAATCGCTGGAAGCGATAAATTATCATCAATGATTTAAATATTTTTTGACATTATAGAGACATATTTGCGCACACTTTCTTCTGAAAAATTATGATAATTGATTGTGCTTTGTACATTTAGCTCATTTAATGTGATAGTAGAGAAAAATATGCTAGTTATAGGGAATGCCTTTTTAACAAAAAGGAAATGAGGAAATCGGACCGGGAATGCTGCACTCAACTTATCCAGCCAAACACTGAAAACAGTACTATACATCACAACACAACTACACAGAGCAATGCCAACACACAACCCAAAGAAATAATTAAAAGCCCCGGCGCAACAAAAAACAAGATGACGTTAAGTAGCAAATACAAGGCCACTGAGGGGGCCAGTGTCGCTCACCTGACATGAAATTCTGAGTTTTAAGATCATTGGCCCAGTATTTGACCAAACTTACCAAATAGATGACTTGGAGAAAATTAGTTTGACAATGTTTCATGAACATTAGATGTTAACTATGTTCATTTAAAGATCGTAGGTGAGATTCATATATGGAACAGAATTTGACCCAGTGACCAAGTTTTGGACTATATGTGATCCCGATTCGCACTTGGCCTATATTACATCGAGGCGAACATTCTGACAAAGTTTCAAAATGATCCTGTCGAAAATGTGACCTCTAGAGTGTTAACAAGGTTTTTTCTGTACCTTGACCTTGTGACCTAGTTTTTGACCACAATGACCCGGTTTCAAACTTGCCTAAATTTATAGAGACAAACATTGTGACCAAGTTTAAACATGAAGGATGGTTAGTCAAAACTGTGCCTCTAGGATGTTAACGAGTCAGAAGTTGACGACAGACGGACGGCGGACGACGGTGGACGACGGTGGAAGACGACGGTGGACGACGGTGGAAGACGGTGGGCGACGACGGACGACGGACATTCAGTATCACGATAGATCACATTGAGCTACAAATAACGAAAAAGTGAACTAGTAAAAATTGATTAAACAATATGTCAACATTAATCTCAAGGTCGTATAACAGGTAAAATATATATCATATTCTGGAGGAACAACGAAGTGTTTAGAATTAAATGTTATGATTTATGTTGATTCCATAACAAATCACAAATTAGTTTTGGCTTTTGGCTAAAAAAACCACACATATAAAAAGGAATTTAGATATATCACCGATTTTTAGCTCTCTTGTCACATAGTGACCAGGTGAGCTTTTATGATCGTCCTTTGACCGTGCGTCCGTCAGTGCGTCCGTAAACTGTTTGCGTTTACACGCTTTTAATTTTGCTTCGATTTTCCCCAAACTTGGTCAGACGTTGTATTGCGATGTAATCCAGGTCAGGTTCGAAACTGGGCCTTGTGGTGTCAAACCCTAGGTCACTTGTTAAAATCACTCTAGGGATAACTGTTTGGATGCAATTTTCATTAAACTTTGTCAAAATGTTGTTCTATCTAATACACTAAGGTTAAACTAGTTCATGTGAGGTCAAAAACTAGGTCACTAGGTCAAATCATAGAAAACCCAAGAGGTCACCTTTTTATCAAACCTTCATGAAACTTGGTTAGAATGTTGTACTTTATTTAAATCTAGGCTAGGTTCAAAACTGGGTCATGTGTGGTAATAAACTAGGTCACTAGATCAATTCTTAGGCAAAACCTTATGCTCACTCTAAAAACCTCTGTTTTGGTCCAATCTTTTAGAAATATAGTCAGAATGTAAGTTTTACTGATACCTGGACCAATGTACAACTGGTGAACGACCTAGGGCCTTTTAGGCCTCAAACGCCACATCACTTCTAGAATATTCATAAGGTGTCAACAAAATAATAGACACATGCTGCTGAGAGGATGCAATGGTGTGGTGTTAATATTCCAAAATGATGCAAAACATCACAAATATGGTGCAAACGCAAACAGTAGCCCAACACACAAACATGTCGCATGTCTGAGGAAAACCGGTATTGGTAATGACTGTTTGCCTTTAAATCCTCCGATTTCAGCCTGATCAAACACATTTGGAACGGCATTGACTGTTGGTTAGGTTAGAAAGGGGTACCACTCATTTATAACAATGGGAGTCAAACACGCATGTCTTTGCCAAAACTTACATGTGTCTTCCGGGGGCTTAACTGTGGTAGAATTTCATATAACAACTATAAGCGAATGTGATGAAAATATCTATACACATGTAAATGTTTATTTTCAATCTTGAATGAATGCCCATTCCTTACCATTTTATTAAACGAGTTGACCAAGCAATATGACACGAGACTCTCTGTCGAGTTTAATAAAAATGGCAAGGGATTTGCACGAATGTAAGATTCTATTTATCTTATAACCTAAGTAAACTCTAAATGTCTTTGAAAATAATGATGTATGCTATAGTTGATTCGAAGATCTCTGTCACAACCACGTAAACAAACATTCACCACGGTGAATTATTAAAGGTGTGTCAGGATTAAATTCTACCATCAATAATACACTCAAATGATTAAAAAGCTAATGGTCCTATAGCGCAGTGGTTATACTTGCTGTAATTAGCTATTCAGAAATGGAACATTATGGCTGTTTTGACAGACATCTTTGAATCGACAATACATAGGTGCAAGAGGTTTCAAACAAAATTAAGTGGTACTTGGAGCGTGTCGCACGGATTTCGTGGGTCGACCAAGTCATGGATTGGCTAACGTCGCATCAATCTAATTTTTATATTAATGTAACGGGCTGGGAGTGCATTACGATATTTCCACACCGCTTGTTATATGATAACAAAGCCGTTTCTTATATATCTTAAACTGTTTAGTAGGTAATAATACAGATATGAAAATATTTCTCTCGGATGATTACCTGGTGGACGTCACCAGCAGAATGAAAAACTCACCTTCTTGCTTCATTGATTATATTTCGACCATTGTATAGTTTTGTTTTTTTCTCTTTACCGTTTCGCCAACGTTCACAAAACATTCTCGATATCGATGGCTTAGATTGAGAAAGTCGTAAGTGCCACTTACGACCTTTTAAGTTTCATGCATATTTAAAATAAGCATAACAAGGCGCTTCTTATGAAGCTCATGTTGACAAAAATGAAGTTGTAAAAGTTTGTTTTACCATTAGTGAAGACTAAATGTCAGACAGTTTTTCCATGTTTTCTCAAAATATCGATTTGGTAGTTACGACCTTCTAATTCTAAGCTATCGAGATGTGATTGGATCTGGTATGTCAACAATACAACCGGATTTCGGGTCATTTAAACTAATTTCCATTCTGCCAGGAGTATCAGGAATTTCTTTGCATATATCGTAGATACTTACAGGCGCAGAATTTGTTTATAGTTGTTTTTAAAGGTGTCTTCTCTTTCATGTTAATTTGTATTCAATGTGACTAGTACATGCGGTTTGTGATTGTATATATCATATAGCGGGTCTTCAGTGAGTGCTCATTTCCTTACTATTGACAAAACAATATGAAACGAGGCTCTACCGAGGGTCATATTATTTTTGTCAACGAGTTATATAAATAAAGGTAAGGAATGAGCACTCATTTAAGATGCTATTTATCATATAACCTTAGTAAACGCCAAATATCTTTGAAAATGATTATGTATATGTATGCTGCATAGGTTCATGTGGTTTCAAACATAATTTAGTGGTACTTAGAGCGTGACGCGCGGCCTTTGTGGGTCGACCATTTCATGGATTGGCTAATGTCGCGTCAATCTAATTTGCATATTTATGTAACAGGCTGGGAGTGCATAACGATATTTTCGGCACGGCTTTCCGGCACTCCCACACCGCAGGATATGTGATAAAATTATTTGTTCTTAATCATGGTGCTTTCCGTGTTTTGTTTAGTTCTCTTGTTTCGATATGGTATAGTGTTTTTGTGACTCCAGGTACAGCGTTACAATTACTGTTATGTATCTAAAGGTGTATGCACACGGGTTACCCTTAAGAACATTCCGATACTTTAACCATTACTTTAAATCGGCGTTCCCTATAACTTTGATCGCTTAAATAGATTCAGGAATATTATACATTAAATGAGAATCATTATTGCTTAAACTCCTCAAATCTTCAACAAAGATCTCCCACCATTTACCGAGAAAACATGTGAATATATTTCCGTAACGAGCCAAAATAGTCACGAGTTGTTTCCCTTTGACCATATAATAATAAATCGCTGGAAGTTATGATAGTTATAGGGAATGCCTCTTTAAGAACACGAGCAAAAAGGTTGCATGATGTAAGCAAAGTAACTCTCCGACACGCTCAATGATTCCATACCATTCAAGAAGTGTATTTTTTGTAGTAGTTGACACATTATAATATAGGGTGTAAGAATGCTGGCTATACAGAACATTTACTCAGAAGATGATTGGTCAACTCTGGTTTTACGACGAGGCTTACTTTTTGAGTGGCAGTAACCTTCCCGCTCAATCAGGGAAACCCTGGACAAGGTTTAATTAGCAAACAACCACAAAAGGTACAAACTATATAGATATCGCTGGCTTAGAATGAAAAGGTCGTATATACAAAATCGATATTTTGAGAATACAAGATAACACTGTCTGAAATTTACTCTTTACCTATGGAAAAACAAGCTTTTACAACAGTTACTTCTTCTTTGGTCAACATGACAACTTCCGAATTTCATGTTAATAGCCTCATAAGAAGCGCATTGTGATGCAGATTTTAACTTTGTATGAGTCTTATAAGGTCATAAATATTAGTTACGACCTTCTCATTCTAAGCCAGCGATATGTAAAAGTTATATACAGACAATGTATGGTGTAAAGTACGCAATGTAATCCAAAATACATGGCCATTTGTGTTTTGGGTATTTGGAGTTCACCTACAAAATAATAAAAGAGCTCACAGGATAAGCAGCACTCAACTTATTAAGCCGAACATACAACACATTACGAATATCCCGTACTACAACTACTCGGAATAATATCCAACACTCGAGAACAGCTGATTGACTAAATCGAACACTTGTATACTATATAACACATTTATTTAGGTCATTAGTATTATTGTGTGTAATAACAAGACAAAAACAGCTGATGTGGCAAATAATGATTTGACCTGCATAGTTCATTACTAGTACCAAATATTTGTTTTGTAAAAGCATATTTACTATAAATTTGTAGTGATCTCCTCACGACATATTAAATTACTGTACTGGTATATAAGGGCGATATGAGTATGGAAAAATGGCTTTTACCTAAAATAGTATTTCCTGGGTTGCCTTGGTAGTAACACAGACCATTTGAATTGTTAGCTTTCCATTTGTATCATAAAACTATCAGATGATATCAAGCGTCTTCTAATATCATGCTATTGAAAGTGTAACAGATATCACCCTGTATGTTTAAAAAAGCAAACGTCGTTCGCGTATGGTTTTGTTGTTTGTGAGTGCATTATTATTTAATTTTAGATTAATCGCTATCATCAACCGTTTACAGGACATTGGAAAGTTATGAATCAAAACTATAATGACAACTGTCTAAATGTTAGTAAACATGATCATTAGAAATGACGAGCTAACTTTAATGTTTAACCAATGAGGGGCTTTCAATAAAAAAAAATTAAAATAATTATTTCAAATGATAAGACATTTCGCATAAATAGACAATCATTTTCGAATATACGTACATCAAATGTCGTAAAGCTAGTTTGCGATAGAAAATAAGCGTGCTTTTAAATATTTCTCTGTAATTACTACACTTACAGCTATGAAACTTTGCATGAATAAATGACATATACCTAACTAATACACACTGAAATTTCAGCAACATCAGAAATGAGTTTAAAAAGTTTTGATCGTTAGTTATATGTACCATA
Organism: Spisula subtruncata; assembly: GCA_963678985.1. Lineage (NCBI taxonomy): Eukaryota > Metazoa > Mollusca > Bivalvia > Venerida > Mactridae > Spisula > Spisula subtruncata. Next base: position 31,338,869 of record OY787673.1, on the reverse strand, counting down.
ATTGTAGTTGTGTATGAAATAGAAGACTTGAAACTTGCAACAGCCAATTTTTCGGTCATGCGATACGTCTAACTGTATATTTAAAAACACCCGAGGTGATCAGAATGACGAACCTCCTACTACTCGTCTTCATAACTGCAATGTCAATCCTGTCGATTACGGATTGTAACGATTGAATAATTGATAGTAAATCATCAATTGAATACCAGATTACCTCCTCGCGTTGAATTGTCTATACGCATATAATTTGACTATATAATAAAGAATAAAATTTGAATGTATTTTAATAGGTGACTAAAAGTTATGAAATTCGGAATGGGAGTAGGTAGGAAGTTAATGTAGTTCTGTGTAATTTGTTACCACAATCGGATGAATAGATTTTCAGAAATTAAAAAAATATTTTTTTTCTTTCGCAAACTAGCTTTACAATAACTGCATAAATATCATGGTAAGTGTGTCAAATGTGAGAAGAACTATTTTTTCTGTGATATGGGTGAGCAATTGTCAAAACATAAATAAAGGTTACTTGGAGACATTTGAATGTTACAAAACTTTATAATCATACGTGTTAATGTTAAACATGGATACTTATTCATACAACGAAAAATAATATTAATATCAGTACATGTAACATTGTAAACAATTATTAGGTATTCGATTAGTTTGTTCTCATGCTCTCAGTCAGGCAGCTGGGTACTGTTTTATCAACGAACTTACGGAAATCGTAAACTTACGTTCAAATTTAAAATCTGCATATTTCTTTTACTACTGCAAATTGGGGATGGATATTGTTTGTAGATGTCCGTTAACTGAATCTTAATAAGTATTACATCTCCATTTATCACGCGTTATAGTAGTATTAAATGTGTGATAAAGAATTAAAATTTGATCGTAAGTTTAAGATTTACGTAAATGCGTTGATAAAACAGTACCCTTGAGCGGACTGTCAAATGAAGGCTAAGCTCGGCACTTTTTAATGAAAGCATTTCAAATACATAAATTACTGTATATTACTGTAATTCGATATTTTAAAACAACTATTAATCAATTGTTGGTTGCTTAAATAAACACGTGTGGTCAGTTGTATACTAAAATAACACTGCTATATCGTACACGCTTGATTTGTCAAATTGATTGTCAAATGAAGGCTACGCTCGGCGACTTTTTAATGAAAACATTTCAATTAAATAAATTACTGTATAGTGCGCCCTGTACAATGTATTATTTTAAAACAAACATCGACCGGACCCCAATATCCCGAAACATCTCAATTTGAGATAAATCTCATCTCAAATATTGCCACATATGGTTTGGTTAATTTCCAAGGAAAGATGGACTCATAATTTGCATTACATACAGAGCAAACGTTATTCTTTGTTTATTTCAGTAAATTTGAACGAGTTCTAGCTTCTGATTTATGTTACAATCAGACTCTGATTTGGACAAAATCTCAATTTGATATGAGATTTCTGCGTGAGATGCTTCGGGAGATTGGGCCCGGATCGGTCCACTGTTGCAAAATTGGTTAATTATATAAACACATATGGTCAATGGTATACTACACTAACAGTAATAAATCATGCACGCTTGATTTATCGACACTCGATGTGGCGTATTTCGAATTTCCACGCCTTTCCCGTTATCCTTGGGGCACTATAGCTGGGCATCAAAGCACATGCACACGATCACACGCAAATAAACACACACACTCTTGGATGCACATACAAAAACGGGGACATAACATACAAAGTATTGTCGTTGAATAAAGAGACTGAGAAGAAAGTGGTGATTTTACTTAGAACAAAAAGGAAGTGGACAACCCTAAAAAAAATTCAACAAACGTTCAATAATATTTAAAAAAAAGAATTTTGTAGAGGTCCAAATACAAGAAAGCTTAGAATATAATAGGAAGAGGCCGAGTGTAAAGTTTTATCCAAACGAACATTTCAGAGTAATTTAGTGTATCAGCATTGATAAAGTAGAATCATAGGCTAGCAGAAAACTTTGAGCTATTAGCTGTTAATCAATAAAAATCTGTATCTTCTTCTTGAGTTTCTCAAATACTTTCTGATGGAATAGCAATTGCTTTTCTCCGACTGTCTCAAACATCCCTTCTAGTTCAGCTCTTTAATACCACCGATATTGTCTTCCCTATCTTCCATAATTTTCTTCAGAGCATCCCCTGCAAAAAGCAATGTTATATCTTAGAACCGATATATCGCTGGCTTAGAATGAGAAGGTCGTAACTAAGAAATCCATAATTGAGAAAACACGAAACATTGTCTTACTACTGTATCATATTTTACTTATGGTAAAACTTTAGTTTGGTGAACATAACACGTCCCGATTTAATGAAAATAGGTACACAAGAAGCGCCTTATAGTGTAGATTTCAAATATGTTTTGACTATTAGGACCTTTTCATTCTACACCCCAACTAATACTTCATTTTTCAAAGCATTCGATTAATTACCGACTGGCAATATTTGTAAACAAGAAAAGCGAACAGTATAGACAACAGAAAATATATTTTGTAACATTGTGGTTTACGCTAACAATTAAGTTTTGATTGTTTAATGCTCTTAATTTTAATATTTATTAATGCTATACAAATGTATCATTATTTACTTTAATATGTCAGTCATGTTGAACATACAACATTAATGTCCACTTTCGACTTCTATTGTATCCAAAGTATGTATGCACAGGCATTACGAATTTTTAACGACATGCTGAGGGGATAACTGTGATTGTGACGTCTCGAAAAAGGGGACAGTCAGTGGGTTTGATTTAATCGCACACTGAACAGAACCGGTTTTTACCAGTTTTAACCAGTTATTCTTTAAACGTGGATTGCAATCCAGATCTACGAGGGGTGTTCCAGAAATAAAAGGACTTTTTTCATAACTTTTTACTCAATGCTTACATTTTAATGAAAATTGTCTCATATGCTTAGCAAAGTATGCTCTATTTACTGGTAGCAACAGAAATTCTTTGTTGCTGATGATTCTCAAACAATGCGTTGTCATAGAAACCATGTAACGCCAAGACGGGTCACACTATAATTTGTCTATACCATCCTTTTTAAAAATGTGAATATCTCAATAACCACTCGATAAATGTTAACGCCTAATTGTATGTCATTATGTGGATGACTTTGACATGCGCATGCAAACTTTCGAAGAAATCGGTCTTTGTTTGTTACCATAAATCAGTATTCATGGGTATGCATCTAAGCGCGTCATGGATGAAAATGACGTCAACACCAATAAACAGAAACTGCGCGATTGTCAAAAAATGGCATACCTTTGGAAAACCAACAGTGCTTACCAATGAAATAATGAAATGCATGTAATGTAGTGGCATTAAGCAGCCACTTGTGTTCTGTTGGCTCAAATTGTTAACAGATCGCTGATATATAAACATACAAATAAGCACAGGTGAGGTCATTGAGCATTAAGTTGACGTTAATAGCCTTGTTTGTACCCTGATAGACGCTCCAAGGTTTGAGCAACTTCTAACATCATTGCAAGACATTTTTTGTAAACAGGGTTAGGGAAACACATTTAAACAATCAGGACAGTGTTATTAGATTTGTTTAGAAAGTCAGGATGACTATAATTAAAATTATTAAATGTTTCTTTATGTTAAACTACTGTGCTTGAAATGCGACGTCATAATAACGTCACGGTGCGACCCGCCTCCTTGATACGTATCATATTTAATGTTTAATATATTTCTTAATTTTCATATAATTTCTTCGATATTTCGCATGTTCGTCAGTGAAAGATCAAAATTTAATTATATACAATTAGTTTTCTTAATTTCTGATTTGCCTTGCTGCTATGAAAAAAGTCCTACTAATTGTGGAACACCCCACGTATATTATTTTTAATTGAACCTTTTATTTCATTTTGTTAGTGTTCCAACCAGCATCAACGTTTGTTAATATGTATATGGTCACTGCTATGACAGTCAGTGTAATCACGATGCTACATGATGCAAATGTAATAGCTAATACATGTAATGCTAAAAATATCAAACACGTTATTATATTCGGCATAAAGCACTGAATGCCAAAGAAAAATAAGTAAGTGCTTCATATTTGGATTTTGAATAAATAATTTATGCCAATTATTATACCATCAGGCCCAGTGATTATAAATATTTTTCAATCTCATACTCCAACTCCGTACTCCATGCTCCAACTTGAAAAACAGCTTTTTTTAGAACCAATACCAACTTGTAGCAAATGATCTAATTAAGAAAATGAACCCCCATTTCATATGATTCCATCTAGTAATAAAGAAGTTACAGCAGTTTTTGTTACGAAGAAATAGTCCAATTGGAGTAGGAGTTTGAGTTGGAGCATGGAGTACGTACTCCAATGTTTATAATCACCGGGCCTGGGCACTGTTTTATCAAAGCATTTACGGTAATCGTAAACTTACGTTCAAATTTGAATCCTTTATAATTATGTAACTGCTTCAAATTCTTGTAAGGCGATAGGTAAAATCATCCGTTAATTAATTCAGTTAATGATTTTAGACAATATGTTTGCCTCATTTGTAGATGTAAACGCATTGTAAGGAATTTAAATTTGAGCGTAAGTTTAAAATGTTCGTAAGTCCTTTGATAAAACAGTGCCCTGAACCTCAGACGGACGTGTGAATTGTATCACCAGAGTCCTGTTGAGATCAACGCGGGGACCCGTTAGGTCGTTACATCTTCATACGAGGGTTGTTCGATATGTATTGTCACTTGGGCAAGGAAAAACAAGTTTAACCCGATATCTGAAAGTTTATTATTACATTCCTTTAACCTACTCTACCTCTACACATTTTCACCATTTTGACCCACGTGTAAAATACATTAAACACGTGTTTTTGGGGTATAGTCATTTTACCCAAATTCTGGTCAAAAGGAGAATATAGCAATGAGGATATTTCATGTACGGAAGGCTTTGTGTGCCATTTTCATTACCATTAGAAGACCGGCAATACAAGTGTTCGGCACCTAAGGGTAGGCAGATGAATAACATGCTAGAATTACCGCTAGAAAGTTTTGAAAAAAATACAAGTTACTTTTCTAAAATCTGCGAAACGAGCAGTTCGCACTTCACGAATCTGCTTAAAAAACACACTTTTTTTGCCACTGTAGGGGCAATGTTACTGACTTTTTGAAGACAGGAGGTGTGGCAATGTTACAAAATCCTCTTATTTCTCCAGAGTGGGCACGTGTTTACCTTTTCCATTTCATATCACTTATAATAATGTTCGTGGGGCGAAATTATGCAACTGAAAAGTTTGATGGTTCAGCAATTTCCTAATGCCCTATGACTATACCCAACGATCACGTGTTTAATGTATTTTACATGTGAGTCAAAATGGTGAAAATGTGTATATAATCTCAGGTAGAGTAGTTTAAAGGAATGTAATAATAAAATTTCAGATATCGGGTTAAATTTGTTTTTCCCAGCCCAAGTGACAATACATATCGAACAACCCTCGTATTTCATTAATTTTATTCTTGCAAAATTTCATGCTTGTACATGTATAGTCCAGCTAGGATAATCTGACAGTGACGTCATAGTTAAAAGATTAAAACCATTGCTAAAACAGGTAGAGTTTAGTTAGATATTGAACCGTTGGTATAAGCTTTTATACTTGTTTTTACACAGTACTAGTGGATTGATCCACTGCGTCACTGGGTTTTTATCCTAACTGGACTGTAGGTGTAGTAATTACAGAGAAATATGTAAATAAACACGATTTTTTTCTATTGCGAACTAGCTATACATTGTTTACAATCTTCTCGAGCAAGGATTATAGCGGTTGAATAATTGACACTAAATCCTCAATGGAATACCAGATTACCTCCCAGCGTTAAACTGTCCACACCAATGTTATATCGATATATGATAAAGAATAATTTTCTCTTAAAAGGTGATTAAAACGTATTAAATTCGGAAGGGGGTATGTAGGAGGTAATAGTAGTTATATGTATATGTTATAGATCATATATTAGTTATAAACAAATAAGTGTAAGGGAGCGATAGCAACTGAGGCACTAATTTGTTTATAATTCCTATATGTGATCTATAACCGGGGAAAAGTTTACCCGCCAACTTTTGGTGAGATTTCCAATGCTTTTGTATGCAAACAATAGCATACCCGTTTATGGAGTATGCATTTATGGAATCAGCAAAATTGACCTAATAAACAGATTTACTAAATATTTATTATGACCATTGCAAAACTAAATGAATAAGTGGTCCAAACAATTGAAAATCCCTGGCTTTTGATTGGACGAAAAAGTTCTAATTGGCATTTGAAATGAACTTGTAGATAATATTATATATTGACTTGGTTAGTACGTCATAAACGTGAGGTGCTCAGTACATGTTGACGTCAACGCCTCTTGCATAAACGTTCTTCTTGGTTGGTACGTGACTGTATTTTTAAATACAGTTGATATTTTACAGCTTTCATTTTAAATTCTCTACTCCGTATGCTATATTGTTTTAAAACCAGTTATTTCAGCAACTAAATTATTTTTAGTAAAGTGTATAGAGCTATATTTTCACAGTCATTTAATGTCATAATAATTACTTGCATCGTTTCAAGTATGATACTAGAATACTTTAATTGTAAATTAAAACTTTGGATGAGTTCCGTGCACTTTGATTCAATCGTGCAAAAATATTTCATAGGGTGTTCTAGAACACTTTCGTATGAAAACGGACAATTTGCATGTCCAATAAATCACAGAGAGGGTTTCTGTTAAAGCTGAAGCGAAAAATGATCTAATGGGTATGAAAGCATAATTGTTTTTCAGTTTTTGATTGTTTTAAAAATATTATCGTCAGATATAGCTCTATACACTTTAAGAACGCACTATCCACTTTTTATGATCTACTTTTTGTATTATCGTACTATGGTCTGTTTACGGAGTGACAATAAGTATACATACGAGCACAGTCTCCGGAACAGCAAGCAGTGTAGTAGGAATGGTGAGGCTTTGCTCTATGACAGCGATTCCACCTACAATAATTCACATACAAGTCGTTTGATTGAAAAACATTTTCAAAATATAGCTGTCATATACAAGTGTATATGTATAAAGCGAAACCTAGTAACAGGCAAGTAAGGATGTGTTTTGGTGCTAAAACGTCTATACTCTTGTTCAATTAATGTCTTGTTTCTATAGCGATAGTTTGCTTATACTTATCCATTTAAGTCTTTTGCAGAAACAAGTTTATGGCGACCATGGCGACCATGGTACGCGCCAAAAAACATATAATTTTAGTGTCAGAAAACCCAGACATGCGCAGATAATCAAGCCGGATCAGCCGCTATACGACAATATCCGCATAACGTTAAGAGGATATTTGCAATTCCTAATCAATTCGATACTAGCTCGCATAGAAAGCAGTAGGACGCACGTGGCACTGTGATGTTTTCAGTTAAAAATGGAAACACTGTCATTTTCGTTTCATAAAACCCAACGTTGAGTACATCGAAAATATAACGTCAAACATGCTTGACTTCGTTGACACATTTCACATTATAACATGCGCATGGTCGACGTAACAGACTATCTACAAATGAATTCATAGCAACTAGAAACGGTCAAGTTTATTCGGGACCATCCCCCATATATCACATATACATCGTAACAGCCAAGGAAATCATGAAACGATTATTTTTCTAAATTTTCCGGTTAAATAGATACATGTATAGATCTAATGATAATCCAATCGATAAGTACTTACCACATAAATCCACATCTGGTGTATTCTGAGCTATAATAAGTCCTTTCTCTTATACAGTAACCCCTGTGAAACAAAAACAACAACAAATTATATGTTCCTCTATATACACTTAAACGAATTTCTAATTGGCCACCCAATGAAATATTATATTATGCGATATATTCAGTCAATATTTCTAAAATTGTGGTTGTAATCATTCCATGCATTTATCTATCGATTTCAAGAACTAAATTACGCATGCATGTATAAAATCATCCACGCGGAACAGTTAGTGCAAAATGGCTTTCGTGCACGTGGCTCACGTGCCCGACGTGTTTGATTTTTGAAATCAGTCAAAATGTATTGTCTGTCGATTGGCTAAATAGTCCAGTCAAATTAACATTAAAGGTAAAACAAATTGCAACAGAAGCAATTTTTCGATTTTTAGGTAGGTAATCGTATGCTGATCACCAGAAAAAAAGTCCTCGAGAAAATTATGTGTTTAAAGGTGAAAAATCCAAGATGGCTTCCATGATGGCCGCCATGAACTATATAACCTCTAAAAATCAATGTGGTAGTTTTATATATCGATATAATTCTTTATAATTTGATTGATAATGTTCATTTAGTAGTGTCCTTCAAATTTTCTAGCAACAGTGACCACTTTTAGGCCAAGGTCAAGGCCATTTCAAGGACGAAATGCGAAAAAATCTTAAAATCTGTTGTTTCCCTGTTATTTTCCTTGCCGTTTTATAGATTTCCATTTTTCCCTATCATTATAAAGTTGGTATAATGGTTGTTTAGTATATATTTATTCAATATGAATAATATTTTTAATTTACAACATTACAGTTCGGTTAAAACAGCCACTTTTAGTCAAGTATATGGTATCCAAGACGTTTTGGATTCGAAACCATTATTTGTTTGATATCACTTTTGTAATTTAATATGTAGATATAATGATTTATATTTGGAATGAAAATGTTCATTAGGTAGTGTCCTTCACATTTACTCACAACGGTGATCATATGAAAGCCAATGTCAAGGTCATTTCGAGGTCAAAATGTGAAAAGCTTAGTTAGTCTTACCAATGATACAAATAAATGCTTACAAGTAAGAATACTTAGTATACTAGAACTTAAATATAGTGACCTTAAAACCAGAATCAAACAATGACCATTTGAAGGTCAAGGTGCATGTCTTTAAAGGTTAACGTTTTAAGTATATCGATTTGATTAGAGCTCTAAGTTTGATATTTACGTTATGTTGGAAATACTCATCCAAAGCCCTATCGGGTTCTTCAGTTTGAAACAGTCATAATTGACATAACAAGGGACTCATCAATGTTGGGATCTGTCATCCTATGTACTGTTATGGACTCGCTATTATTGGGAAGTATCATCATCAGTACTATGGGGGACTCACCAGTGTTGGAGACCGTCATTGTCAGTAAGAATCAGGGACAAAAACAATGACACAATAGTCACCATATGTCCAACCCTGAGCGTAAGAAACAGTCATCCTTTATTACACGGAGGTAAGGAACTGTTATCTAAGATCTTAGGTACTAAGTGGGACTCACCAATGTAGAGAACTGTCATCCTATGTACTACTGGCCATTCTGCGGAGTAGATAACTGCCATCTTATGTTATAGTAGGGACACACAAGTGCAGTGAACTGTCATCATAGGTCAACCCCCCCCCCTGATAATAGTCATCCTAAAACCTATTTGTAGTTGCCATAAGGAACTCACCAGTGTTTGCAGAATATTCCCATAAGGGGACTCTCTAGTGTTTGTAACTGTCACACTTAAAAGGACACACAGGGGTTTAGAGAAGTCATATACCCTCAGGAGGTGAACTAACCAGTTTTTTTAAAAGTAGTCATCCAAGGCTTTCTATAGACCAACTAGTGTATGAAAAATCAATGAAGGTCATATGAGGACCTCGTCAATGCTCAATAGATTATACAACGCCCCATGAAATGCTAAATAAGCGTTGATTCACTTACGACAGTCGTATTAAGCCCTGCGGTGGACTCATCGGCATTGACAGTAGTCATAGTTGGGTCTACAGTGACCATCAGTGTTAAGAACAAATAATTAATGCATTATGTGGGGGACTCTGCAGTGCTAGGAGAACTCATTCAAAGATGCAGTTGTTTTAATTAAACCCTACTGTTAGACGCACGTGTACTGAAAGAAAACCTATAAAGATCTATAAATGATTCGTCAGAGTTGGAAACAGTCATGCAAAATCCTCTGAGGTACTTGTCTTACATGTAGATCATATGTGATTCAGTAGTGTTGACAGCAGACATATAAGGGTCCATGGAAGACTTATTAGTGTTCGTTACAATCATATTAGTGCATATGTATATGAAGGAATCCCCAGTGTTGAAAGCTGTAATCAAAGGCCTCTCGGACTCATCAGTGTTGGGAACCATCATTGTTTGCAGAAGTTGTCATAGTCAACTGTGGCAACTCATCAGCGTTTGCTACATCCGTCGTATGTCATATAGGGTACTCATCAGAGCTGATACCACTTATCCTAGTCCCTTGCAAGTGTTGATAACAATATTCTATCGATGACTTATCAGTGTAAGGAACGATCACAAGGTACTATTATAGTACATTAACTTGTAGATTCAATAATGTTGGGGAACTAGTATTCTATGTACTGAAAGCTCTCACCATTACACGGAGCATTCATCTTAAGCACATACCTGTGTTGGGAACCATTAATGTAGTGTCAATAGGGGACTTATCAGTTCAAAGATTATCATTCGCCCGACCTGGTACTAGCCAGTGTTGGCAACATTTATGTATCAAAGTCCTAATAGTTAGCCTTGTTGATATAATGGGAATTATTGGGTGTTGAGAATAGTTATTACATACCACATAGAGGAATCATCAGTGGTTACACTGCTAACGACAACCACACAAGGTCCACTTGAATATTCAGAACTGTAGTTAACAGCCATTCAATAATTCAATGCTCTATTTGTAGGACCAAGCCTGAACAGTCATCAACGACCTCAGTATTCAGTTTTGACACAGTCAGTTTTGGAACTATGTGATACTCATCAATGTATCGAACAAATATCGTAGGCCCTATGGGCAACCTACAGGGTTTGAATATTCAACCTCGCTATATGAGTTACCACATTACTCACCCATCAATGTTCCAAGCACACATGCAACATACTGATTATTGTTTTACTCCAAGCAACACTACAAGACAAATATCTAACCCACTGAAAAATACAGTGCGGAAATACCATTGCATTATAAGTGTGTATTTTTGTATCCTGAACGACCTTGACCCTTAATTGGTTAGTGTTGTAGATTATACCAACTACTTCCATGCTTTAATAGCCTTAGAAAATGTGAAATATATCTAATATCAATGATAATATAGCATAATAATCTTTTTACTGTAATTTGACCTTGAAATGGCCTTGACCTTGTCCTCAAAATGGTCATTGTTGCAGACAATCTCAAAAACCTTATTCAATTTTTAATATTCGCACAAACATTAAGTTATACCAATGAAAATTATAATGCTACAGCTGATGATAATAGTTATCACAATCAGCTCTCGGACATGATGTACTCGAGTAAAAGTGTCTGTTTTCACAAATTTCAATATTCTGATTTAAAAATATACCTTATAATAAAGAAATATACACTTACCAACTACGTTCATGCTTTAATAATCTCATACAATGTAAAATAGATCTTAAACCAATGAAAGTATAGAGGAAAATTCATTTTTTTTAGCGTTTTTAGTAGTTTGACCTTGAAATGGCATTGACCTTGACCTTTGAGTGGTCCCTTATCCCATCCAATATGATGCACACTTTTTTATGAACACTTTCCATGCAAATATTCCTTATTATATCTATATATAGAACTACCTCGTTAGAAAATTGATAGTTAGTGGTTCAGCAATTTATGTCAGACATCCTGGACGCCATCTTGGATTTCATCCCTTTCCCCTTATCAAATTTTTGAGGACTTTTTTTCTAAAGTCCGCCAAGGTTAGAACTTGACATTGGTGGTAAAATTGTTTCTGTTGCAATTTGTTTTGGGTTAGGCCCATTTTGAGCCTATTTTGACTGGACTAAAATGAAAGGTATTAATACTGACGAGAATATTAAGTTTATTAGCTCGAGAATAAACAATTTGTCTTAACCAGAAAAACGTTTAATACAACTCCGTTATTGGTTAATGACTAAATGATAATGTTCCATGATTGGTCCGAGTGAATCGCAGAAGCTATTTTTAGACGGGTATATAAGGAAAGTTTCTAAGCGGGAACTTTCTTTCCATGCATGCTTGTATTGGACTCAGAGAGTAAAGTCGTTGAATAATTTCCACTCCCTCTCACCCATCAGTTTATATGTGTGCATTACAATTTTTGCTGCCGCGTTTGTTTGTATTTGCAGAACAATAGCATTTGATTAGATGAAATGTGTGCTACGTCATGGCTGGTCAGCACGACACTATATTACCATTCGTTGTGAACATTCGCTCTATGGTTGAAGACGTATTTGGTGTCTTATGAAAAACTGTCATTTCAGCGACCGTTGTCGGAGCTGAACTAAATGTGTTTGTGTTACATGTGTTTTATTGCATTGACTTTTTGGCATATTCTATCATAACAGTTGTGGCCGATGACGGAACATACTGTATTAACATTTAAGAAAAAGAATATGCTTATTGTCGATTTATACATGTAGTTTATACAATGACAGCCATGACAAATATATTGCACAACATTAAATTAAAATAAATGAATGAAAATTATTACATAGTTAGTTTTCTGTGTTAGGACAATAAGTAATACGGGGCGCGCTGAGGCCATTAGAATGACGAGTACAGGGTGTCCAAAAGGAAAGTATACAGTTTCAGTGTATTTTTATCAATCCTTAATGTTCTGCTATCGCAAAGAAATTTTGTACATGGTTAGACAAAAGATGTAAGTTTTTTCTGGTACCAGTTTGAAAATTGTAACTCGAATATTTTTTAAAAAATGTCAAATTTTAAAAAATACCTTATTTTGACCATGACGTCATTTTGACGTTATTTACGACGTTTTCACGATTTATGTCTGTCTCATGTTTCCCGTTTTGCACCCATTCTTTAAAAGTTTTGATTACATTGACACAGATTTCTATAAACTGGTCTTCTTAAATTGCATTTTGATGTTGATCAGAAGAAAAGTTGTGTATATTAGCATGTGATTGTACATACGTGATTTCGGATAGCCCAAAAGAAAAAAAAGCCACATGGATTAAGACCCGGGCTGTAAGCGGGCCATTTCACACTGCAGTGGAATTTGCAAGAAATCATTTTGACACCAAATGTTTCTTGTAATTCATTCAACACCGTGCATTGCCATGTGTGACTCTGGCTCCACTTGCATGAACACACAACATTCAAAACAAAGGATTCGCGGCAGAGATCAGAAAGAACTTGCTTAACAAAGGCAAGTAACATAATGGGTTTATTTTTTGTGTTTGGTTGTCTGAATCGCAAGTGAATAGCCTATTAAAAGCCAACAAACTTGCCCATGCTCGTGAGACACATCATATATATATAATATCAGATTAGACATTTGTGAAATGCAATGAGCATTTTCCAAGAATGCTGCAAGACGGGAAACACCAGAAATACAGAAATTGTGAAAACGTCGTAAATAACGTCAAAATGACGCCACGGACCGAATATGGTTATTTTAGAAATTTTACATTTTTAAAACAAATATCCAAGTTACAAGTTTTAAACGGATGCCAGATAAAAATTTCATCTTTTGACAAACCATGCGGCAATTTCTTTGCGATAGCAAAACGTTAAGATTTTACTAAATGCACCGAAACTGTATACTTTCTTTTTGGACACCCTGTACTAGCACCAAAATCCAGACATGAACGTCAAAACGTCTTTTTGTAAAAAGCGATACTTATAATAACGTGGGGTTTAGCTCGAATTACTGCGACAAACATATTTTCGATCAATAAAATCGGATAGTATCGGGGTTTCGATTATTTATATTCTTCTAAAAGCATTGTTTTGAACTAATTTATAAAAACACGTGGCCAATCAGAAATTCGTTCAATGTATGTATGCGTCTGACGTCATGAGCGCGTTCCACATGGCTCATTTTCACAAATTATAGTGTTCAAAGAAAAGTCGATATACAGGGAACAAATTTATACCAACTACGATACTATTCCAAGCTGTGCACGAGGCTAACGTGCAAAAAAGCAATTTCGCACCAACCGTTACGCATGGATGATTTTGTATATGAATACGCCATTTCCTTCCAGAAATAGCTAGGTAAGTGCGTGGAATGAACAAATAACATAGCCTAAGATTCATTGATATAATTTATCAGATGATATAATATTTTTTAGGGTGTCTAGAATCGAACGTTTAAATAGTAGTACGTATTTATCCTCCTTTAAAACAAACCTACACAGTACTTTTGAATGTAGGCACATCTGTTGTGCTATGACCAATAGTTGTGAAATGTTAATTTGAGGCACTGTTGTGGTTTAAAGAATGTGTAAAGAACTTGAGGCACTTATAAATAAGTTGAATTTAAATGTGAAAATGGTACCCATTATTGAAGTTTGAATGAGTTTTGTAACCAGGTACACATGTTTTCATGACCTAATACATTATAATGATATCTTTATTTTTATATTTATTTTTTTATAAATTAATCCGCATCGATACCTCCAGAACATTAATTTCAAGACATTCTACATCAATGTTTTATCAATTATAATCATATCCTGTTGTAATTTTCAAATATGCAGTATTTACGTTTTTATGATAACTACTTTCAAATTATTTATAAAAGGAAGATAGCTAAAGCGGTTTTAGGCTTGGCTGCTTTCTTGGAAGCTGGTTGCTGCAGGCTTCTTCTTGTTGGGTGTCTTTGCCTTCTTTGGCGTATATAATTATTAATAAAGTAAGTCAGTTGCACAATCTTCCCTAAGAGCCTCAACTATTATCATATTTGACAATCATGATTTATCCATTTAGATCAATCAGCGCCATCTTCAAAAGTATTTGAATATTTGTTTAAAAATGATGTCATTCACGAATGTTAGTTATGGTTTAGATGGTGCGATGGTGATATAGATATAACTCTAGCTTTGTATACAATCAAATGTTGTCTTAAACAACACTGAATGGTCGAGTAGCCGATTGTGTTTAGTGTAAACTGAAAGAGTACAATGGTTTTAAAGTAAATAGTACAAGGAAGAATAAAAATGTCCACCGAAATGCATTTTATTTCCTTTTTCTATTGTAAAGAAATGCTAGCGTAATCACCGGCAGACTATTTGTTTTATAAGTTTGTTTGTGCATTTAAATAAACGTTGTAAACAGGAAGAGGAAAGATAACGAAGATTTTGAAAAAAAAAGATAACAAGATAATGCAAAACATCTTGTATGAAAACAAAAGATGCATAATATTGTAAAGAGAATGCAGCACTGAACCTATACAACCTAGCATAGAAAACAAACAATATATACCTATAACCATACCAACATTGCATGACTAGAACAAATTCAAAAGGATATTTGTATAGGCGTTGACAAAACATACAAATAAAAATGCTTAGTTCACAATTCGATGTTCGACATTGTGCACATCACTGAAATCTAATATGTCGTTCAGTGTTTGCAGACAAGAGGCAGTTGTGGGGATCCCGGATTGATCACAGCTATTTGTACGAGACACACAAAATCATACGACTGATGGACATATGGAGCGATGTGCGTTTGGTTTTAAGTTCAACTTGATTTTTTGTATCCTAATTCATAAACTGGTTATTTCGTACCAATTATTATAGGACGTTAGCTGTAATACGATCTTGACTATGCAATGCAAAGCAGGTACATGTACCGATTGATTGAAACAACGAATTTCTTATCATCCTTTTCAACGTTTTCGAAAACAAAGAATGTTTATTATAGGGTCACCCCTACTGACTGGTCCAGTCAATTTTGACTTATGAGAGAGACACTTATATTTCATGCGTACGGTACTTGTATTCCCGGATGCCTGGCAGAGATGAGCCAGTGATTACCATTATTTTATTAGCTTATTGCTCATCAACCGGTCTTATCAGTTTTTGGCCTGGGGCGAAGCCCAAAGGCCAAGCCCAAAGGCCATAGTTATGATACCAATTTATCAGCCTACTAGAATTGACCTTCCAAAATTCCAAAACTCCCAATTACCACTTTCATGCGCTATATAAAAGTAGTTCTTCGCGGATCTCACTAATCCGCCTTTAAAAATGCAGAACATCACTATTTAACATTCAATAATTTATTGAATAAAACATTATTTAATCTCCCGTCTGTGAACAATACTGATTGTGTGCAATGAATTAAAATATCATGTAGAAGGTCACGAGAGAATTGTGAATACGATTATAAAATAAATGTGTTTTAATACAAAAGGAAAAGATAATAGAGGAAGGATCGAACTCGGACCGCAAGATTGTCAGACGATCATCTATTCCATTAAACTAATACGTAATAATTACATGCGTATTTGGTAAAAATGTTTAAATAGATAAAACAAACATCTGTTCTACCTAAATCGATGTAATGGTCAGTGATTTCTGTTTATATTGACATCGGTTAGAGTTATTGTCGATTCAAAGATGTCTGTCAAAACCACCAAAATGTTCCATTTCTAAAAAGCTAAATGCGGTAAGTATAATCACTACGCTATAGGACCATTAGAGTTGTAATCATATACTAGTAAGTGTATTTATGATGGTAGAATTTATTCCTGAGAAACCTTTAATAATAGACCGGGTTGAATGTTTGTTTACGCGGTTGTGACAGAGATCTTTGAATCAACTATTTAGACGGTCGATGTTTGTAAACATCACGTTATCCTGGGAGCACTGTAGTATACTTAAGGTACGGGGAGCGGTGGCCTAGAGGTAGGGCGCGGGCTTCGGGATCGAGAGGTCCAGGGTTCGACCCCCGTCTGGACCATTGGTTAATTTCTCTGAGCAAGACCCACAGCTCCACTCAACCATGGTGTAAAATGGTACCTGTGTGGGCAGTGTCTATTTCAGAGCGCCGCAGATCGATGTTGGCTGCCATACCACAGGAGAGAAATAGTCTCCCCAGGGAGACACGAGTGTATGTTTCCATATGTAGCCCAATGACCAGGGGAAGTTGAAATATCAAGACTTAGTGAAATCAACAATATTTTAAACACAGTACTTATTATCTAACGTGCCTATGTGCATGATGTACGTGGGTATATCCAAAAGTAATGTCACTGATGCTGTAAAATCTTTCATAATGCGAGTACGGTAACAGCTTTTTTCACATCGTTACTTCAGTCTAACTTAAATAAAATATGATGACCATATTTGACAAGAATTCTCTGAACAGGTGTCCATGGCCTAATAAATATTATATTTATATATACTATGTAAGATAAGTTTAGCAACACTGAGTATGCTTCCTTAATGTGAGACTCATTTTGAAAGAAGAAGAATGATTAGTTCTTTCGATGTTTAATACAAAATGTTGCAAACATGTATACCAAAAATGATTTTAATAATCACATTCTAACTGCTTCTAAATTAACGACAAAGGACGTAAGTTAGCAGCACAAAAGTATCAGAAAATATGTATAGCAACACTACGAAAAAATATTAAAGGGGTCAGATGATTTTAATGATAATGATGTTATATTGAATTAACAGTCTTCTCTTTAAACAAAATCAGTTTGACCACACCGAAAAAATACACATCATATTCTCCAGCGGACAATTAAGGAAAATGGTTTTACGTCACTGCTCCTCGCATTCCCTTTCTCATTTACTCTAACTTTTTCACCGGTTTTTAATTATCTATACAACGCTTAACACGTTCAACATAAATTTGGAACAATTGAAGGGACAAGTACGCAGACTCCCTGTTATGCCATTTTATATATATATCTTTATTTGTTTCCGAACTTCAGAAGACTTTTTGTCATTAGGTGTCCGACTAGTTCTATTCTATTGCTAAAAATAACATCCACTCCTAATTAATGCCTAGTAAATCTAGATAAAAGTTCAAACTAGATATCCTCGGTTTTCAAGGCCGTAGAAAAGAAACCACAACTATTTGAAATTAATCACAAAATCACTTAAACAAACACGTTTATTTCATTAAATAGTTTAAGGAACTTGAAATGTAGTGTTGCTTCAATTAAGGCGGCTTATTTAGTCCCTTTTCTCTACCAAATCACCTGAAACTCGGATTTGGATAATATTTTGCATACATACAGTATCAAGTGATGGATTTTTTATTTCGGTGGTTTTATGGAAGAATATCCCGTAACGTGCGATAGTTAGTGCCACTTTTTCATAAATTGTTCAGGTTAATTAACCAGTCAATGCTATGCCCGCCCCAGGGAGGGGCAGCGGCGGGGATAAGGGTGAATAAGACAGACGACCTTCCCAATAAACGGGAAATTAACAACCTTATCTACTCCAAGTCCCGGGGAATAGACTTCGGTCCGGTTCCAAGACGAGGGGTTACTTATAGATTACGTGTCCCATCCCAAGGTATTTTTGACAGTAAGCATTGTCGCCAGGATGGGGATTTAGACATCAAAAATGGAAAATGTCTTATTCCTCCTGGTGTGCCCCCGGCGGGCATAACATTGACTAGTGCAAAATAGTATACTTACGTCATTCAAAATCGAAAAAAAATAAGGTCGGAAAATGAACACTGCATCATATGAATGCAATTTATGCTTAATATTATGAACGTATCGCTTCAGCAATACAGAAAAGATACATTAATAAAACTAATAAAAAGTAATAAAAAAATACTATTACGTTTTCTTAGCAAATGCGTACTATGAAAAAAAGAAACGTTATGACTTTGACGCTGTCATTATCCAGCGCACAGCACGGTTATGGCAGCGTAACGTTCAAAACAACATTAAGCATCTCTTTCTATCAATTGCATCACCAGACGCAACATTCATTTCCTATAGTGCGCCCATGATACTGTGATGTTTAAAAACATTAACCAGATTCGTCAATTTTTGCAAAATCGGTAACTTAAAAAAGACCTACGGTCAATTATATACTAAAATAACACTGATAAATCACGCATGCTTGATTTTTTCACATATGTGGCTGTATTCCAAATTTTTCCACCTTTCTTGTTATCCTAGGCGCACTATGAAATGAATCTATTCTTCGTAATTTAAATAAAAATAATATTTTACTTACGCCAGAACAGCATCTGAATGATCTAAGAACATCCCAATGCACAAAAGCCATAAGCATATCGAATTCATTGTTGAATGTTCGTGGAGTTGTCGTCTTCTACAGTAAGCAAACTTTCAGCGACTGTCACCAAACCTGCTGCGCACACTGGTTTTATTTTAAAGTGATACATGACGTAATCTACCCGGGCAGTAATATCGATGGCTTAGAATTAGAAGGTCGTAACTACCTCTTACGACCTTATAAGACTCATACATATTTGAAATCTGCTTTACAAGGCGCTTCTTTTGAGCATATTTTCATTAAAATCTGAAATTGCCATGTTGACCAAAATGAAGTTTTAAAAACGTGTGTTCCCATAGGTAAAGAGAAAATTACCGACAGTTTTCTCTTGTTTTCTCAATACATGTATATCGATTTGGTAGTTACGACCTTCTTGTTCTAAGCCAGCGATATATAGGTATCTTCAGTGTTATATACATTTTGTATCCTATTCATGGCACATGTAAGAAGACATGTGGTTTTGGTTGGGTATGCAGTTGTTTATTTTCCTGTTGTCGGTGCAAAATAATGTTTACCTGAGAAAGAGTTATTATACACCATTGTCACAGGTGCGAATTTAGCTGATGCAAACGCAAACGGAAATTAATGTAACGTACAAACATGTAACGCCCCGGTCAGTTGCATTCACGGTCCCCATCCCCGGGGATGAGCGGGGAATTTTACTTTAGGGTTGTAAAAACTCGCCCTTCCTCGGCCTGCGGGTGAGAGCTGATGGTAACCCCCTGACAACTAAATATTGTCCCCGGGGTATTGGTTCGGCACTTCTTCGGCAGTGCAGGGGAAGCTGGTAGGTAAAAACACGACCATTTCCCCGGCTATTCACCGCCCATAACCGGGGATGTGGGTCGTGGATGTAACTGGCTGGCACATAACATTTATTTAATGGTCTTATTTATCCTCGCCACCGGATAATCCATATGGGCGAGGCCCCCAGACGAGTTTTAGTACTGTTAGTTTTTGGGGGATAGTGCATGAAACAGACCTCGGTTTAAAGTCTCATCCGAAAGACTATGACGCATAACAAAGTAAGATCGTTAACAAATATTTGCATGTAGTCTATTGATAGTGTTCGCAGTATAATTAATTTAAATTCTTCTTCGTATACAACTTGCACGAAAATACTATATTTAAACTTTCAAATAATAAGTTTTTGAGACACATTAGATCAATCAGAGAAAGGATGTGGTATTTTGCTTGTTATTTCCTGTATAGCTAGCTATATATTCAACATACTTTTATACATATATGATTAGCCGTTGTCCAATAGCCCCTTGATTAATTAGACACAAATACTTACTGGTAAAACTCATAATGACTTTTTTTACAAATCAAGGACATCACTCAACAGAAGTAAGTGTCATGGACACGCGTTATTTAACCACCCGGAAGAAGTAGCTAGGTTACGTAAGGTTTCAAATGTCGCAAGACAGTCGAACTATAATATAAGCTTACTGCAAAATGCAGATGTGGTTCAAATATAGGTTCATTTGAAGATAAAACTCAAACGAAATAATGATCGTCACGGTAAAATGAAAAGTCATTAAATGGCGACATGTAAATATACAAAACATAAATTGCAATTTATGCTACGGTCAGAATGCTCGTACGATGTCCGTACTGATTTACCAACTCGTACGAGTCTGAAATACTTTAATCCTAACGGTATTTGTACGTTCCTAGCATCTGCTCGCAGCTCGAACGGATCTCGTACGAGTTTTACAGAATGTAGTTTTCACCAGATCACCGAGTCCTCTACGAGTTGTGAAAATCCGTACGATGCTCGTACGAGTCTTGATATCCGTATGGGCTCCGTGTGGGCTCCGTACGGACGTCGTGCGAGTTCAGAAAAATCAACTCGTACGGAGCTTGTACGGAGCTCGTAGGGCAAATATGACTATGGTATAACGGAGCTCTGGTTCCCATTGCACGAAAGACAAAAGCTATTTGATATCTTCGTATACCAATGGTAAGCAAACATTTCAAAGTTTTATTCAGTATATAATATGACAATTTTACTATCAAAGCAACATTGGAATTAAGATTTCTGAAAAATGGCAATTTTTCGACAAATGTCAAAATGTCGTCCATGCTGAATTTGCTTTCCAAGTTGAATTACATAGCTTGTAAAGTTTTGCATGATATAACCAGTTTTAAAGTTTTTAAAAACAAAAATATTGTATTGATATGAAAGTTGAATCCATTTATAATAATCTAAAGACTTATGTGTGATACAGTTGCTTTGGTTACCAGTTGCTAGGCAATGAAAGAAGCTAACATAAAAACATTACTTTCTCGCTTTCATACAAGTCAACAAGTACATGATCTTTGCTTGTTTTCTTTCTAAATTATTGTTTTAAAGTTATACATTGCTTTGGTGGTTGCTTTAAAAACTACATACGTCTATTTGTGAATTTAAAACATTCATTTGGAAAAAAAAATATTTGAAAACCTGTCACCTGTTTGCTTGACTACAAGAAAGAATGTATCTGCATGGTTATGTTCTTCCGTTGCCTAGCAACTAGAAACCAAAGTAACTGCTACATCAAATTATTTTTATCTTGTTGTGTATAATATAAACTTTCAAATCAAAAGATTATTTTGTTAATAAACTTAATCAAACTTGTTTTATCATTTAATACTTTACAAGCTATGATATCAATTTGGGTTAAAAATAACTTTGAACGTCATTTTGACAATTATCTTTGTTACTGGGTTGCTTTGAAAGAAACATTGCCATGTTATATACTGAATAAAATTTTGAAATGTTGGCTTTCTATTGATGTTTGAATTTATCAGTTGAGATCATGTATGAACTCCTGACATTTATTTGTAATGGGACAGATATTATGAAACACGCTGTATATTAAATTTTGTTATAACTGTAACTTGATAATTCAGTTTTTTGTACCATATCTTAAAGGGTAATCTGAGACACTTGTTTCTTCAAAGTGCGTGGATTTATTTCGCAACGTATTCAGATTTGTTAAAGTTTTAAATATGTCATTTATTTGTTTCTGCAAAAGGAGGAAAATACTGATTGGTTATCCCGGAAGATAGGTTATTATGTTCCCTTCGTTAGGGTGACCATTCAATCATGTACGAGGGGTGTTCGATATGTATTGTCTTTGCGCGTAAGTCTCGAGCTAGTTCCGCCCCAACGGTTTACGGTTTACTATAATTGATAAATCTATTCATTATCTTTACATTGGTACCAATTTCATACATGTTTTTGTCTTTTATCACAGATTAAGAGGAAGTTGAAATATGCTACTAATAGACACTAGGGATAATTTTGGCGGACTTGCAACACCTGATTAAAGTAAGCCTAAAAAAGCGTCGCGCTATGTATAATATAGTGCATGAATTTTAAAAACGAAATTATTAGTGCGTAAATAGATGGTTCATTCACATATAGAACTGTTTGTAAATAGAAAATAACTTTGTTTGAGGATATAGGAACAGCCTTGAAAATGACCCGAAATCTGGTCAAAAGGCGAATATAGCAATAAGGATATTTCATGTACGGAAGGCTTCGTGTGCCTTTTTCATTTCCATAAGATGACCGGCAATACAAGTTTTTGGTGCCTAAGGGTAGACGGATGTATAACATATCCTACCGTAACAAGCTTTTGAAAAAAATACAACTTACTTTTCTAAAATCTACGAAACGAGTAATTCACGAAGCTGCTTAAAAACCACGCTTTTTTGCCACTGTGCGGATACAGGAGGTGTGGTAATGTCACAAAATCCTCTTAAATCTCTAGAGTGGGCACATTTTTACGTTTTCCATTTTATAAACTTGAAATAATGTTTGCGGGGCGAAATTATGCTACTGAAATAAGTGATGGTTCAGCCCTTTCCTAGTGCCCTATGACTTTACCCCAAAAACACGTTTTCAATGTATCTTACATGTGGGTCAAAGTGGTGAAAATTTGTATATAATCTCAGGGAGAGTAGTTTAAAGGAATGTTATAATACATTTTCAGATATCGGGTATAGTTTGTTTTTCCAAGCCCAAGTGACATTACATATCGAACAACCCTCGTACATTTACGTTTGTTTATTGTTAAATGTTCATGTATATCAAATTTGTAAAGTGTTAATTCATAACGTATTTATATTTATAATTTACATCATTTATGTTGCATTCATACCATTTCTTGTATAAATATGTAATTATGTTTAATTGTCAGTGACTTGTAGGCCCATTGGGCCGGGTGCTGTAATCTTGTGATATAATATCTTGTATATATTTGTAATATTGCACATGTCACTTTAATAAATACTTTACTTACTCATAGCTTTAAATGGGACATTCAGCTGTTTTGTAATTAATTAACGCTGCGTTTTGATCATGACGAGAATAATTAGATTAAATTTGGACAACTGCGTTCTAACGTATTACTTATATTTCAGTCCATGTTTTAGAAACTTCATAATGCTTATAACAAACATATTAATAAAACGACTAAATATTCGCTTAGAAGTTTTGCTTATATACAGTAAATGTCTTTCGGCCTTTGTGTGGCTTTGGCATTGGCGTTCGTGGCCGTTAAAACTTGATATTTCAAAGGTTTATTTTCTAGATTAGTTAAGTGTTGTACATTGTGACGTTTAAACGTCGTATGTTCAAGTGATGTCTTTCTTATCCACTTTTCGCCTATCCTTGTGGATTGTAAACAGTCAAACGGCCCAGCGACAATTTGAGCACCACAAGTGTCATCGTTATATTTCCAATCGAAAAGCTAAATATGGTACACATGTATATGTGGCGTGCACTTGTCATTCTTCATACACATGTATATGCTCTACAAGTGTTAGGAACTCACACCCTTCAAAAGCAATGTCAATATCATCATATAAGTTTTATTGTGATGTTTCCAGTCAAAACATATAGTCGTTTCGATACTAATAAAGTAATAATTACTATTACATTCGAAAGTATAGCGATGAATACCGTTAAAGAGGCATTCCCTATAACTTTGATCGTTTAAATCGATCCAGGAATAGTTTACTTTAAATGAGAATCATTATTGCTTAAACTCCTTAAATTTTCAACAAAAAGCTCCCAATAATTACCGAGAAAAGAATGAAAACATATTTCCATTACGGGTCGAGTTGTTTCCCTTTGACCACATAATAATAAATTGCTGGAAGCGTTAAATTATTAAAGCTGATTTAAATTTATTTTTGACATTATAGAGACATATTTGTGCACACTTTCTTCTGACAATTTATGATAATTGATAGTGGTTTGTAAATTTAGCTCATTTAATGCGATAGTCGAGAAAAATATGCAAGTTATAGGGAATGCCTCTTTAACTCAGATATACTCAGTTAATCATATTATGAGTTCCAAAAGTTCTGCATCTAAATTAAAAATTCATTTTTTGGAATAGTTAACTTAAAGGAACTTTTTAGGAACACTGTCCATTTGCGTATCCTTAGTGTTTATGTTGAACTTATTTCTGTTGGATTTCCTCACGCTTGAATGATCACACCATCACAAATGCAAAAAACGTCTATTCAAGCACGCATAATTTGGGTTCTTCATTTTCGACTTTATTTTCACTTCCAATTTACTTGCATCGTGTCTGTGTTACGAAAAAACACAATAAGTTAGTCAAATAAGTAAGAAATGTACGCTTAATGTGATTGCAAAAATGGATAATGGTGAACGTACTCGTGTATATCAGACGCTAGAGGCTGGTGTTTCACTAAAAATACATTGTGTCGAATTAAATTGACATGTCTTTATCATAATAAGACTATTGTATCATCTCCATCCGAAAAAAACTGTATATGACGTACCACGTGACAACAGGTCAAGGGTCAATGCCGCTGACCTAGACAGGTAATGCTGCTATATTTTTGCACCAAGCACAACGGCATTGTTGTAGCTTAATTGTAATCCGCCCAACATTTAAATTATGGGAAACTTGCTTTTATGTTGTGTTTTTTATGTCAAGGAGGTTGTTTCTTAAAATCTGACCTGCTGTACAGACTCTATTGCAACATCAATAATTGTCTATGGCCAAAGAGAGATAATTTTCGGTATTATTACCTCCCTTCCACTGCAAAATAGTAGTATATCGTTGTGTGTACTTTGGAATCGTAGGGTGGTGTCACATGTGGCTTTATTTTGTATTTTATTTTATATACATATCTTCAAATCGATAACTGTCATGGATTTATATCAAGTACACATCGCTTTACACATGCGCATTTGAATTATCATAAATAAGTTGGAGATTCTAGTAAAAAAGACACACCATATATTGGATGCGGAACTTTTGGAACTCAGTATAGCTTATTTAAATAGTAGTTAAAAGCTTAATGTGACTTTAAATGAATCATATTTTCTCCATTCAGATATTTGCAATGATGCAAAGTTTGATTCTCAATAATTTCTGGGTGTACTGTATCACTTATTAATAATCACATTGCATATGATGAACATTTGGTAGCAATCCGTTACATGGGATTTAATTTGATATTTTGCAATGGGAAACATTTTTTTTTTTTTTTTTTTTTTTTGAGATATGTTTATTTTCCTCGTCTATAGGTTGATATGGGTCGAGGACATCCCACATACTACCGTACAAACATAACGTAATTATCATCAATAATATGCATTAGCATTCATACAAAACATACAAAGAAGATTATGCAAACGTTTACACTATATGACGTTTGTGTTGTGTGCAAAACAAGACAAAATAAATCAAACTTTTTGTGTTAGATAACACAAAACATTCATTCTCCTTCTGTTACCACACACGCACTTACATTGACATTCAAAACTTGTAGCACACATATGCACGCGCACCCTCACACGCACACACTCACACATGCCACACAAAAGTACAGATTTGATGAATATACAGGCGTGCATACATAAAAAAATGGTTGTTAATTTAAACATTTAAATCTCCTATAGTTGTGGTTAATTTTGGTGGACATTAGTCTGAGAAAAAAGTAAGGATTTTTTGTATGTTTAGTGGTTCTTTCCTTTACGTTAATAGGTATATGTATCTATGCAATAACATTATGTTTTCTCTGGGCTACAAAGATTTGTTTGACAGTTGATTTTTAAATGAAGATATTTATATATTTTTCCCAATTTTTATCAAAAGAATCACATTTTCCTGTTCTTACAGCAACTTCTTTTTGTACTTTATATTAGTAATTTACATAATGTTTTGCGCGAGATATGGTAGGTATGATTTCTTGTACCTTGCAGTTATAAATATATCTTTTGAGGTATATAAATAATAAGTTCGTAACAATTTCTTAGTTGATAGTGGTTTAACTAACTGCTTTGTTCCTGTAAATATACTGGTGCTTAAAGATAAACCACATTAATATCTACTTACACAAGCAGTGCATTCACGTTCTTAAAACACCGTACATAACCTTAAAGTGACACTATTGCTTCCACAACTTTTTTCCGATCATCCATTACATACGATGCATTATGGAATCATTATACAGTTTCGTAACCAATGACCAATACTGGACGATAAAATGTTAACTATATCTGTCGAACTAGTAGACCAAATATTGTATACTGCAGACTGTATGGTGAACAAAATACTCATTTTACAAAAGTTGCTCCCCTTAGACTTTCAATCACGCATTTATTGTTTACAAATGGTCATTTGGTCAACCAGCCATCTGAATGTTTTATTATATTTTCTTCCATTTTATGGTGTTTTCCACATTAATTTTGGTAATGAGCTAAAGACTTTGTGCTCAAATTGCACCATTCTGCAGAGTGGTTATTATGTTATAGCTTATTAAAATAGCAGTTTCAGACTTTAAGCTAATAATGTTCCAATTTCTTTTCCGATCGTATATTAATTAAATGTACAAGATATCAAGACGTGGTACACACTCTAGACCTTTCAACTCTACAGCAGCGAGTTGCTTATATCACCAAGGTTACCAAACATCTTCAGGACACAAAGTTGGACCATTCCAACAACTTGAAGCTGATCGAGAAACACAAAGCTTATCTTATTCTAGAATTCCAGGCGGTAATAAGTAACGCCAAATCTTTGATTACGGCATCAAAAGTACAGAAGCAGACCATGACAATTTCAATTCACCATTGTAACCAAATTTTTATCATTGAAAAGTTAGCTCGAAGTGTCTTAGCAAATGCCAACGGCTTCATGGCGAAATTCGATTTGTCAAAACGCCCTATTCAGAAATTTGAACAGAATGATGCCGTCTGTAAAACGAGTGAGAAATCAGACCAGATGGGGCAAAGAATGATAGCTGACACCAAATCACAACGTGCACAGCGTAGAAACGCAGTGAGATATAGAAATAATATACACATGTTACAATTAAGGCTGGCGCAGTACACTCTTGGAGTGATATTAATGTAGGCTAAACATCTAACTAAAAAGTGTTTGGTCAACGATATGTGAGCTTCACGATGGAACCGGTGAGTGACCGCTTATTTTGAATTGTTTCAAATGTGAGTGAACGACCTTTGCAGTGACCTGTATGGTGTATATTGACCTTTGCAGTAACCTGTATGGTGTATATTGACCTTTGCTACATGTATGTGGTGTAAAATACAACCTTGTATAATCCTATTATAAAGAATCTATCAATACAAAAGGGAGACATGGTAAGAAACACATAACATTTATTTCAACAATTTACATGTATAAAAACATTATCAACATACATAATGGCCTAAACACATATATTTAAACAGTAGAAAGAAATTGTAGAAAATAAACATTTTTACAGTAAATTAAATGTGTTACTTCTACATGTTTAAAAAGAAGTCTTAATTTCCACAGGTAACTTTATCATTGATAGAAAATCTTAAAACATTTTTTTGTAAAATTTATACATTTGTATTTTCTTTTGAAGTTTGACAAAATATTTTTTTTTACTCTTTATCAAAGTTACCTGTGCTACTTTCTACTAACAAATACAAATTGAATATCTACAAGACTTAGAACAATGCTTAAATATTCCTAATCATGGGTCATATAATTATTTTGTAAGAAGTTCAAAAGTATTAGTTGACATCTCACATTTTGTAATAGATACAGTACTAGTTTTTTATCAAAAGTGTCCTCTTACAAGCATTATAGGATAGTTTTGTAAGGACTAACAAGAAATTGCCCGAGGCGAGCTTTTTTATACAGAAATAATGTACACTTTATGAATGGAGTCAGTGGGCATGACCGAGTATAAGTTAATCAACAGCATAGTTGACCAATAATATGATAATGTTTTAGTTGTAAACTAGAGCTATCACAGGAGTGATGAATCATACCCCTGTAGCACCGCCTTGACACAGGAATATTATTTAAAATTAAAGTCTAAACAACACATTTGATGGAAATCTGCTGCTATACAGATTGAAAAACACCATGATTGGGGTATGATGAAGTAACACACTATTACACATCATATGCATCAACTGTTTGACATTTCATGACTTTGTACCAAGCAATTTTAAAATCCAGTAAGAAATGACAAAGTTACAGAGCGGACACGATTTGCATGACTATATAACCTTTGAGCTCTAAGTGTGACCTTGACCTTTGCGATAGGGCCCTGGCTCTTGCGCATGACACACCGTCTTGATGTGGTGAACATTTGTACCAAGCAATTTTAAAATCCAGTAAGAAATGACAAAGTTACAGAGCGGACACGATTTGCATGACTATATAACCTTTGACCTGTAAATGTGACCTTGACCTTTGAGGTAGGGACCTGAGTCTTGCGCATGACACATCGTCTTGATGTGGTGAACATTTGTACCAAGCAATTTTAAAATCCAGTAAGAAATGACAAAGTTACAAAGCGGACACGATTTGCATGACTATATAACCTTTGACCTGTAAGTGTGACCTTGACCTTTGAGGTAGGGACCTAGGTCTTGCGCATGACGATCGTCTTGATGAGGTGAACATTTGTACTAAGCAATTTTAAAATCCAGTAAGAAATGACAAAGTTACAGAGCGGACACGATTTGCATGACTATATAACCTTTGACCTGTAAGTGTGACCTTGACCTTTGAGGTAGGGACCTGGGTCTGGCGCATGACACACCGTCTTGATGTGGTGAACATTTGTACCCAGCAATTTTAAAATCCAGTAAGAAATGACAAAGTTACAGAGCGGACACGATTTGCATGACTATATAACCTTTGACCTTTAAGTGTGACCTTGACCTTTAAGATAGGGACCTGGGTCTTGCGCATGACACACCGTCTTGATGTGGTGAACATTTGTACCTAGCAATTTTAAAATCCAGTAAGAAATGACAAAGTAACAGAGCGGACACGATGCTAACATACTGACAGACCAACAGACCGACAGACCGACAGACCAACATGGTGACTCCAGTATACCCCCTTCAAACTTTGTTTGCGGGGGTATAATAATTCTAAGTGACAACAAAATGTAATGAACACTTAAAACAACTTCTAACTAACATAATATTTCACAATTTAGAATTAATCGCATGAAAGATACATGAGCAAATATTTTTCGAGAAAAAATATGTTTTGAAAAAAACTGTCAGGATTAAAGTTGCATTTCATATTTGTCCCTTTGGTGCAAAAAGTTCTCACTGACAACTGGCCAAATGCATTGATTGATCACAACATAGACATATAAGAGGATCAGGTTGTTTACAATGATTATTTCAAAATACAATTAACAAAATTTATATTGAAAGACACAATCTTACAAACATACATGTATAATATTGCACATTTTGATATTGCTGAAAGTAAAGGGTAATAAATAATAACATAGCAGTATAACATAACAAGACATAATGTATTATATAATTCTAGCTAATAAGAACACAAGTTAAAAAAAAATGTACCAATTTTCTAGGGCTCTTTTAGCTGTTAAGCCGCTCAAGCACGCTTTGACATTTCAACTTCCCATGGTCATTGGGCTACATATGAAAACCTACACTAGTGTCTCCCTGAGGAAACTATTTCTCTCCTGTGGTTTGGCAGCCAACATCGATCTGCGCACCCAGGAATAGACACTGTCCTCACAGGTACCATTTTACACCATGGTGGAGTGGAGTTTTGGGTCTTGCTCAGAGAAATTAACCAGTGGTCCAGAGGGGGATCGAACCCGGGACCTCTTGATCCCAAGCGTGCGCCCTATCTCTAGGCCACCGCTCCCTAGTTGAATATCCAGGCCCTGCTCTCTCTAAACATCTCAATCTGAGCTGAATGTCATCTCAAATTTTGCCATGTGTCATTAAGGTGGACTCAAACTGAACATTATACAGGAGGACCATTGACCCTAAAGCGCTCACCTGAGTACAGTGATGCTTTAGCACAATGACAATGTTTTTCATATCAGACCACCCTAGATAAAGGGAATTCATCATTCGGCAAAATTAGCATCAGAATTTATCTCCAACCAAATTTTAAAATGAAAATGTTCGCATAAGAGCAATTTTATGGATATATAAGATCTCAATTTGTACAGATCTAAAGAATAACAAGACTGTGTTCAGTAAACGCTTATGCCTCCCCCCCCCCCCGGGTGGAAGCATTGCCCACAACAAAAAGCTAAGTCATTCAGAGGTCATAATTCTGTTAAAATGTTTGACAGTTGCTTTGCCATTGTATTGTATTTATCGTGGTAAACAAGTATGCCAGGTTTGAAAAAATTGCCTCGTTGGAATGAAAACATATTTGAATTCAACATTTTGTAACGGACGACAAGACCGACGAACAGTCAGAACAATCACTATATGCCTCCGGCATCAGTCGATACCGAGGCAAAATAAAAATATTTGAAATTGAAAATACAGATAAAATATTCTTTTTATAAAATACACAACAACATAACAGCCAGTTTTGTTACAATAACAAAGAAAACAACAATGTACATTTGTACACTAACATATTTGATGAACAACAGTAGCACATGGTACGGTTGTAACAATATTTCCATAGTGCAGTCCTCAGTGTAGTAACCAACCCTGTCTAACAAATGAACAATACCTTTAAAATGTCTCTAAGTTGATATTCAGTCTCAATTTAACCTCTTTAGAGAAATAACCTCTATACAAATTACAATAGCCAATATTTTCAGCTCACAAAGGGTGCTGTTCTGCAGACATGGTACAGTCTATTAAATGTAATAGAAAATTGATGTGTTTAAATGTTTAACATAATTATATTTTCTGGTGTTATGAGAAATGATCAGGTCATAACTTCTACTATTAGGACCTTATACACATGTAAGACTGATACCTATTTGAAATCTGCATCACAAGGCGCTTCAAGTGAGCCTATTTTAATGAAAATTTGAATTCATCATGTTGACCAAAATGATGTTGTAACAGCTTGTTTTTCCGTAAGTAAAGAGTAAATTTCAAACAGTTTTTCTTGTTTTCTCAAAATATTGATTTTGTTCTTACAACATTTCATCTAAGCCAGTGGTATATAGTTAACTTGATAGAATATAATTTCATTTTAACCATGATTGTATTTCATAATTTTTTGACATTTTAAATAATTTTCAAATAAAATGTATTCCACATCATATGATTACTAATAAAAATTAAATAGTGAAACCACAAACCAATCTCATTAAAATCAGACCCTAACATTTGCTCCATTTCTTTGCACTGTTATGGATCTGACCACGTTCTGTAAGAGTTCACGTTCAAATGACCTCTACGGTGCATGTTTACTGTGTATGTAAAGAGAATGTACATTGAAGTCAGTCTAGCCTATTTTTAATATCTTGGTAAAACTGTAGGGTTTAAATACACCCTTCTTACTCTTCAATACTTTCACATTTATGAAAGCTGCGATCTGATTGGATGATGTAAAGTTCACATGAACATGACCCCATACAGAGAGTAGTCAGATCCTATATCAGTGTAAAGTAGTTAATAGGTCTGATTCAATTGAGGTTGACCACTAACAATCAGCATTCCATGACAACAAATACAGAATATTCAGTTGCCAAAGAAGAATAAGGATATACGTGCAAAATGAAATTTTGAAAAAAAATCAGAAAACAATCTGATAACTGGTCTCAAGTTAAGTGTGCCTTGTGATGTAGATTTCCAATATGTGCAGGTCTTCAGAAGAATTTAACACCACAAAAAAAGACATAAGTAGCACATACAATCCTATTTTTCTAAAAACAACATTTTGTCAGTAACAAAATACATGACTTTTTTTGTATTGTAGAGCAGATGTTTTCATGAGGTCAATATTCAATGTATCAAACTTATTACAACGTCATTTGTTAGTTATAGATGTTCCCTTTTTGTTCTTCAAAACATTTTCTCAAGACATACCATATATTGTTGGCTTAGAACCAGAAGGTCGCAACTCCTACTTACGACCTTATAAGACTCATACATATTTGAAATCTGCTTAACAAGGCGCTTCTTATGAGCCTATTTTCATGAAAATCTGAAATTGTCATGTTGACCAAAATGAAGTTTTAAAAACGTGTTTTCCCATAGGTAAAGAGTAAATTACAGACAGTTTTCTCTTGTTTTCTCAATATATTGATTTTGTAGTTCTAAGCCATCGATATGATCAACAAGGGAATTGTAGTGAAATGTAGACACCATGATTATAGTAAAGCTTTTGCTAATAAGCCTTTATCAAGGAGAAATAAAATAAGCATGCCACAGTATTTTAATAGCCTGCATCAAAGTGAACATTTTCAGCTTACAGGTTCTTCATTGCAAAATCACAAATTGAATATTATATCGCTTGACAAATTTGACCTGACTCTGACCTTTATGCATGAATATTTTACAAGGTTCTTGTTTTGAATATATTAATTTCCACAAGCAAATCGTGCAATATCGTTGTTTTCAAATTTTTGTATGTATTACATCTTGAGCGTCTTCGTAATACTCCCCGACTATGAAAACATACAACCGAGGTTATTAATACAGACAATGTATTACTGTTATATTATGCTTATCATAAGGTCAGGTTCGTGTCAAATTCGCCAAGCAATGGCAAATATTAAACCCTCATGAACATTATCTTACTTTACAATAAGTCAATAGTTTAATTTATATATTATTTTTAATATTTTTTTACATTTTTTAATATTATGTTAGAAACTTGTTTTTTGTTTCCCATTGTCTCGGCCTACAAAACATTGCAACAGATCAATCGGCAGTGGGAAGATGATTGTAGAATTCTTCTCGGCAGAAATCGTATTCAGCGTCTGAAGATATCGGAGTTGTATAGCGGCTGGAGATTCAGTTATGACGTCCGCTGCTTCTTTCAATGCACGTGATGCTTTCTGTTCTCCTTCTGCAGCGATCACCTAAAAAACAAAGAATGAATTATTTCAGTACTGTTTAAATTTTGTCTTGTTTTGGCATATTGCTGGCTTAGAATGAGAAGGTCCTAAGAACAAAAATCGATATTTTGAGAAAACAAGGAAAAACTGTCCATAAATTACTCCTAAGCTGTTTCAACCTCAGTTTGGTCAACATGATAAGTTCTGATTTTCATGAACAAAGGCTCATTTGTATGTTAAGCATCATTGTGCGTGAAGGGGTATTGAAGTCGATTTTCAAAATAAAAAACATTTGAAAAACAAATTTTCGAGCTCTAGAGGCATTTTTCTCTTTTCAGTGGGTTTTGCTACTCGGATGCTTAAATGCAACTATAAGGTACCAAGTGAGAAACTGCTTTTTTTTTAATTGGTAGCTAGGTTTCAGAAAGCCAGACCTGATGCTAAACATAAAAAAGATTTGGTATGGCCTCGTTTAGCGTTCATAAAGTTCCATCAAGCAATAGCACTAGACATAACTTTTCAAGCTGCAATGGCAGATAATATAAAACATACATAAGCATATTTGAGAGGGCAGAATCTACAGGACAAATGTGCCGAAACAGACAGATATGTCAATATGCTTGAGGCATCAATCAGACATGGGTTTCAATCTGACAAGGCATGTCAAGCAAAAGGGATGAGTTAATCTGACATGACGTGTTGGTCAAAATTTGGTTTAAACGAACATATTTTCAACAGTATTCCGTCCATAGGT
This sequence comes from Spisula subtruncata, assembly GCA_963678985.1. NCBI lineage: Eukaryota > Metazoa > Mollusca > Bivalvia > Venerida > Mactridae > Spisula > Spisula subtruncata. The sequence goes on along the minus strand of OY787673.1, from coordinate 31,304,709 downwards.
TCAGTACTTTCTCTATTGTACTTGTGACTATTTATTTATCAATTTCATATATTATTCAGATGTACTGGTTTCCTGTATGCTAGTTTTCAGTTATAATTGTATGCAGCAACTTGGGATAAATTAGTAAAACAAACTTTTGAATATACATATTAAGAAACAATATGTATAAAGTTACATACAGATTTACTTGATATTTACAGAATGTTATCAAAAGAGGATCCATGTTAATTTTAATTGTTACAACCTTGAGGAATAGATCAAATAGCAACTCCATTCAATTTAAAACATAATTATACAGTGACAATTTATTTAGATTAAATTTTATATAAATGTTTAATTAGTAGTAATTATTTTCCCAAGACAGAAAACACAAACCTTTGCACGAGCTTCACGTGCAGCCTCAGCTTCAGCAGCCATTGCTCTCTGTAACTGTACAGGTAATCTCACATCCTTACTGTAATCATCATAAAATAATCATTATAAAATTATCATCATAAACTTATCATCATATATTATTCATCATGAAATAATTATCATAAAGTTATCATCAGACATTTAGTCATCATTAAATAATCATCTTTAACAAGTCATCATAAAACTATCAATGCATCATTTATAAATAAATCTTGAATAGTAATTGTAGAATAATTATGTTAAATATTCATCATACACTAGTCATCATAAAACAAACGACATTAAATAATCATCATAAAATAGCAACCAAATAATCATCATCATAAAATATACTTAACAACTTTTCTAAGTCCTCATTTTCATTTATCCATAACTTTCTTATTATATACAGCGAAGTGGCCAAATTTCTTATGTAAAGTTTGCACAACGAATTCATAATAATCCATGTAACGAATTGGTCGTAAGTCAAGTGGTTTGTTCGTCACGAGATTGACGTGCAGTTCATGCTTTTTTGACGCCACGCGTTTATATATCCCTGGAGTGTTTCAAATACCACCACTTTATGTCCAATAACTCATCGTGTATGAAAAACAGTTTTAAAATGATTCATTTATCACAGTTATGCGTCAAATGATGTCAGAAAATATTAAGTGACGTCAGAACGTAGCATTTTGTGTCGAAAATCAAGAATAATTATCTTAGCATCCTCGCCTGATTAATTTTCGACATGTTAATGTCTATGGGTGTTTAATTCAAGGTAAACATATAGTTTGCCTGTCGTATTATGCTGATTGCGAGAGCGTTTAGTATTTATTGTTACGTTATTATTACCTTATGACGTAAAATCGCTCTACGCCGAATACGAATGTCAACTTTGAGTTCAGACAGTAAAGTTCAATGAGTCTGTTCGTTCATCAATGCTTCTAACTCGCGTTAATTATGTGACCACTTAAAAAATCTCTATATATAGGGTTATATAACAACTTTTAACATTTTAACTTTTTTTGTTATTTTGTAACAGCAAACACATTTACCACACAGTGAGTTATAGAAAAATAATTTTTACGGATAAATTTACAGCAGAAAACAACAACAAAAGTTACTCACACTTCAACACGTTCAACTTTAACACCCCACGGATCAGTTGCCTCATCCAATGACGTCTACAGAATAACAACATCAACATCAGTTAGCTTATACAATAAACAACAGAGGTCATCATGCGAAACATACTGAATGCATATAATACACGACTGTATCAAAATCACGCAAAATGATAAATCTGTTTTGTTGGGGGGAGAGGGCTTTTATGATTGGGCAATGGCTGGACCCCCGTTTGGAAAAAAATGTGGGTTTTCTCAACTTTATAGTAATAATGATGTAAAACACCTCAAAACAACAAATTTGGAGCATTGCAATTTTGCAGAGAACTGCCATTGATATACAAAGCAGATATTTGTGTTGAAATCAAAGGGAGATAACCATATGTGTTGTCAAGAGAATAAGGGAGACAACTCATATCTTGAGAACTTCAAATAGAAGGGAGACAACCACATGTGTTGTCAAGAGAATAAGAGAGACAACTCCTCTATAAAGAACTTAAAATGGAAGGAAGACAACCACATGTGTTGTCAAGAGAATAAGGAAGACAACTCCTCTATAAAGAACTTAAAATGGAAGGAAGACAACCACATGTGTTGTCAAGAGAATAAGGAAGACAACTCCTCTATAAAGAACTTAAAATGGAAGGGAGACAACCGCATGTGTTATCAAGAAAATAAGGGAGACAACTCCTACATAAAGAACTCAAAATGGAAGGGAGACAACCACATGTGTTGTCAGGACAATAGGGGAGACAACTTATATCTTGAGAACTCAAAATGGAAGGGAGACAACCACATGTGTTGTCAGGACAATAGGGGAGACAACTTATATCTTGAGAACTCAAAATAGAAGGGAGACAACCGCATGTGTTGTCAGGACAATAGGGGAGACAACTTATATCTTGAGAACTCAAAATGGAAGGGAGACAACCACATGTGTTTTCAGGACAATAAGGGGAAGAACTCATATCTAGAGAACTTAAAATAGAAGGGAGACAACTACATGTATTGTCAGGATAATAAGGGGGAGAACTCATATCTAGAGAACTTTAAATAGAAGGGAGACAACCACATGTGTTATCAAGAGAGTAAGGGAGATAACTCATATCTAGAGAACTTAAAGTGGTAAAAGATGAATGTCTGTTTTGTCCAGACAACCTCATAATTTGGAATACACAAGAAATCAATCTTCATTGTTATCGTAAGAATCTCTGCATAGTAGACCTGAGCTAGACCAAGAGGTACAAATCATGCAACAATTTGTTTATATTATCCAATGCACAGCAAACAAAATATTATCAATACATATAAATCGTACATTTCTGTATTGTCCACATGAATTCCCCATGGGTGGGTAGTTTCCTTCAGTGCTTCCTATTTGAATAAAAGCACCAAATGATGTGTAGACTGGGCCAAGCAAATATACAATAGGAACATTGGCTGGACGTATTTTGGTTATATCCACAAACATAATCAGGCTAAACATAAACAAATTTGATTTCTTTTTTTAAAACCTATTTTTCAGTTTACAGTAAACCCTGTCCAGTGCGATCTTCTGTTGAGCAACAAAATCTCTGATAGAAAACCTTCAAAATTTCCCTACCCATTATTAATTAGACATTTCACCTTTGTAGAACAACATCCTTCAAAAAATGACCAATATTTGCAGCTTCCAAAAATTGTTGCTCTACAGGTTAAATTACACTTACAAATTCATTTGTTTCTCTTTTTTAACCAACTTTTACCTTTATTATACTTACAAAAAAATTAAAAAATATTAATTATTTTTTCTCTTTGAAAACAGCGTTTTCCATTTTTCTTTATCTTTATAGATGTACATGATATTTATATTAAAGTATTCGGGCATATATGTTGAATGTGATAATTTGTAGCATCCAGTCAGTGCTTCGAGCATAGCCCTTATTTGCTATTCAGCCTCCTGCTGAATATGGCAGGCATACGTTTGCCTCCACCAGGATTAGAACCCTGTTAACCGGATTACTAAGGCAGCAAGCACACTAAACCAATTCACGAAAATTATGCTCCTGTGAATCAATATACACTTTGTCATAGAGTAAACGATCATTAAGTCAACATTATGTCCAAACTCTGACAGAAAACAGATACTCAACAAGGCAATAATTTACTGACGTAACTACGATAACCCTTCAATTGTTTGGCATGCATAATCTTCTGGGAGAATTTCTCTTCCCTAAGCTAAGAATTATTTCCAGGTCATATGGACAGTTAGCAAAGCTTAAAGAGGCATTCCCTATATCTAGCTTACTTAGTTTCACGTAAGTATCATATTAAATAAGCTAAATGTACAAATTATTATCAATAATTATTGTCATAATTTGTCAGAAGAAAGTGTGCGCAAATACGCTCTATAATGACAAAAATATATTTAAATCACCAGTAATAATTTATCACCGCCAGTCATTTATTATTTAGTGGTCAAAGGGAAACAACTTGTGACTTTTTGAATTATTATAGAAATTAACTATTATATTTTTTCTGGGTAATCATTGGGCCTTCAAACTTTTTGTTGAAGTTTTTAGGAGTTTTTGCAATAACAATTCTCCTTAAATGGCAAATATTTTTTGATCAATTGAAACGATAAAAATTATAGAGAATGTCTCTTTTAATTGTTCTGTTTGGCTAAAAACTTAATATTTTGGTTCTGGTAACCATTGCTAAAGACAAGTGGATAGTTATGGTTGGTTTAGAATGATACTTTTTTTTTAATAAAAAAATTGCTATTTAGTCAAAACAAGGGAAAACAAGACTGCGTTCAATAAACGCTTATGCCCCCGTGGAAGCCATGTCCATAAAAAGCTAAGTCAATCAGGGGCCATTATTCAGTTAAAATGTTTGATAGTGTTACATGGCTTTGAACTATAAGGGGCTTATGATGGTAAACGAATATGCCACAATTGAAAGCAGTGCCTTGGTCAACTTCATGTGTGATGTGGTGATACAGGTGTTATGGTTCTTTGTCACTGCACTTCTCCAAGTTGACATCTATTCATATACCAAGTTTCAAGTCAATATTTTGAATACTTTTGAAGATACGCTCCGGACAAACAATTATCATAAAAATACTGAAGGGGAGATAATTCAAAATTTAAGACAGACAGAGTTATGGTTCTTGGTCCCTGCACTTCTACAAGCTACCATCTATTTACATATCAAGTTTTAAGGCAATATCTTAAACACTTTTGAAGATACACTCCGGTCAAAATATGATTCTGAAAATCATAAAGGGGAGGTAATTCAAAATTTAAGACAGACAGAGTTATGGTTCTTGGTCATTGCACTTTTCCAAGTTACCATCTATATATATATTCCAAGTTTCAAGTCAATATGTTAAATAGTTTTGAAGATATACTAAGAGCAAAATTTGACTATAACAAACACTAAAGGGGAGATAATTCAAAATTTAAAACAGACAGAGTTATGGTTCTTGGTCAATGCACTTCTCCAAGTTGCCATCTATTTATATTTCAAGTTTTAAGTCAATATGTTAAATAGTTTTGAAGATACGCTCCAGACAAAATTTTATTGTAAAAATACTTAAGGGGAGATAAGGCTAAGTCTAAAATTAGATCAAGGTGAAGGTCAAAATGGAGTAAGGTGATACAGGCGTGTGGAGAGTGGTCATATACAACATCTATGCAAGTATGAAAGCTTTGTAGCAAGCCATATTAATGCTAGAAGAAACGGTCAATTTGGGTTAACCAAGAATTTGGCCTTTCAATAAGTCTAAGTCCAAAATTAGGTCAAGGTGAAGGTCAAAATGGAGTCAGGTGATACAGGCGCGTGGAGAGTGGTCATATACAACATCCATGCAAGTTTGAAAATTTTGTAGCGAGCCATATAAATGCTAGAAGAAACGGTCAATTTGGGTTAACCAGGCCGGATGGACGAACGGACGGAAGGATGGACGGACGTTCTCACTGACTTGACATTGTGGGGTTTTCTTTTGTTCATCCTTTTGTTTGTAAAACCCCATAAGCAACATTTTGCACCCCGTAAGCAACGGAATGAATAGAATCTAAATATAGCCTATTGTTCCACACCCCACAACTACCAGTGGGTGTGTACGGACAGACGGACGGAAGGACGGACGAAAGGACGGACGGACGGACGGACAGACAGGTGAATTACTATATGCCTCCCGATCTATCGATACGGGGGGCATAAAAATGTCCGAAAACTACTCTTAGCTTATGAAAACATAATTTTCTGAACTTCAGTTTGGTCAGTATAGATCTACAACAATCGTCGACGCTTGCTGTACATCTATACATGTCATATATATATATATGTATTGGCCAATTTCTAATTTTCATGAAAAAGGCTTATATAAGAAGCTTGATGTAGATGACTGTATAATATGAATCAGGCTTATAAGGTTAAAGTAGTAAGCGATAAATAGGAAGGAAAATATTTTTTTTATTTTTTTATGCACTGTGGAAAATAAATAAATATCAACGGCGACTTCCAACAACAAACTGATCAGCTAGGTGATTAAAATGTTTAGGGTAGGCGTTAAAAATAGGACATAAGTAGGGTTAACCAGAACCACAATAATTGTATCTTTGCTTTGGCCTAATAATGTATTCATAATATACAACTAGGACCGTTTCGTGTTCAGACACATGGTATGATTTTACTGGACAGAATGAATATGTTAATGTCCCTTGTGGTATAGCTTGGCCAATTTGACACGAGCCTTACCTTTTGATTAGCATAATTTAACAGTTGATATATATTGCCTACATTTATAACACTGATTGTATGTTTTAATAATCGGGGAGTATCACGAAGACGCTCAAGATGTAATACAAACACAAATCTGAAATACCAATATGCACGATTTGCTTGCAGAAATTGATATATTCTTGCATAAAGGTCAGGCTCAGGTCAAAATAGCCAAGCTATATGAATATGTTAATGTCCCTTGTGGTATACCTAAGGCATAATATTATTGTAAATGTGAATAGTTCATAGGAAGTATGCTCAAAGATTGATGCATATTTTCAGACTTTTAGTATTTTACTGTAAGAATCTGAAACCATTGAGTCAGAAAGATTTTCCTAAAATATCGAACAATTTGGTAACTTGCCGTAGCTAAATGGTGAGGAGCGTGGCCTTAGAGGTAGGGTGCATGCTTTGGGATCGACCATTATACAGTAAGAATCAGAAATTTTCAAGCAGGAAAGATTTTCCTAAAATATCAAAGCACCAGTATTTGATAACTTGGCATCAACACAGTCAAATGAGAGCAGTAAAACATAGACAGTAACTTATGATTACAGTCTGTTCAAAGTTAAATGATAACGGTTATAATCATTGGCTTGTTCTTCAGGTAAACTATGTTAATCTAGGTTTAACTGGATGTAAGTGATTTAACTGTAATCCCCTCTATTCTATTGAATGGGATAGTTCCATCATTAAGTATAACTTATTGAATCGTCAGTAGAGAGGTATCCTTCTAACATATGGAATTTATAAATGTTAACCTATTAAAGCAAACAACTTCAATATGCAACTACTTTTTGGCTGTTGATTTAGGGACACAAAATTTGTAAAATTTTGACCTCAGAGAAAATATATTTATATACGCTTGAACAGTATGATCTGACTAGAAACATTGAAGTATGCTTAAATAACGATTTCCAGAAACTAGCCGATTAGTGTCTCGAGACTTAATGGTAGTCTAGTATGGTAATAACAGGGGTACTTATAGATGTTAACTAGATGGAGATGAGTGTGTCATTATTCATTTACCGCGGTTGAAATAGTCTTAGAAGGAAACATTGGCGGATATAGTTGATTCAATGAGTAATACTAATGAGGGAACTATCCCATTCGAAAGAAAAGCGGTGAATACAGTTAACTCGGGTATGATCTGCAGTTAGTGAAACTAGATGGGTTTTCGACACAAAAATTTATCTCCCACAAAGGGCCATAACTCCAACAAAATTTATTTGATTTAATGTTGTCACAAAATAAAAAACTATAGCGTTATGACTAATAGTTTAAAAGTAAAGTTTCATGTAAATCAAACAAATGACTTGTATTACTAGAATATCATTGCAATCTAACAAATTACAGTTTTTCTGCCGTTGCCACAGCAAACATTGATAGTCCTGCAGTTCCGATGACATCATAATCCATAGCAACTAAATATTTAGAAGTGAAAACACAGCTAGGAATAGAACTTTCTTATCCTTCTACCGTTGAACTATTTACTTGTTTCTAACTTTCCTAGATTTTATTTCATCCGTTTCTTATTTCCTTGACCAGTAACCACCCATCTAGTCACTGACAGGGTCAAGTTAATCAATAACTCAATGGCTTAGAATTAGAAGGTCGTTTAAGATTCATACATATTTAGAATATGCATCACAAGGTGCTTCTTATGAGCCAATTTTCATAAAAATCTGAACTTGTCATGTTGACCAAAATAAAGTTGTAAAAGTTTGTTTTACCATAAGTAAAGAGTAAATGTCAGACAGTTTTTCCGTGTTTTCTCAAAATATTGATTTGGTAGTTACGACCTTCTAATTCTAAGCCATCAAACCGTCAAGTCTGACTGAGTGGATCATCATCATACAGTAACCAGAGTAGATATCTAAGATGCAGTATTTAGTACTTCATTAGGCATAACAATAAAAACTTGGAAAATACTGCAACCATAATGTGCATATGGTTCAAAACCTAACTTTCTAGCAAGACCCTGACCCTCCTTGAGAGAAATGGCAGGGATAGAATCCCTTTCAGGAAGTAAAGAATCTTATTAGACAATTTAATTAGACTCTCTATTTATTATGAAATACCAATGACCAGACTACCAATTTTTTTATTTTATTGTTGCTTGGCTGGCTTATGTCGGAGTTTTTCGGAAACCCGACCAAATTTCTGGAGGCCCACAGACTATGAGCGATGGATAAATCAAACACTGCAGGTCTGACATTAAATTTACCTGCATTTGATGACTAATAGCTTCTCTGTCAGCAAGAATCTCACTCAAATTCTTCGTTCCAAGGACATTACGTAGAGTTGTAGCGGCCAGTAACCGTGTCGATCTGTTTGCATCTTCCACGTTAGTGATAGACGTGGTCGCATTATACACCCGATAGTAGACCACGGCATCCACGGCAACTGTCACAGAATCCTTGGTCAATACTTCTTGCGGCGGTACATCAAATGACACTGTTCTCAGGTCAACTTTAGTATAGGAGTCAATACATGGTACGATGAAAAACAACCCTGAAACAATAGATGGTTGTTTTAAATATTTAGGTCAACATTATTTATTGTGGCCAACATTTTGGGTAGACAAACTGACAAACAGGAAAATCAGAATATACATCACACATCAGTAGAATTTTTTGTTGCATGTGGCATAAAAAACTTGTTTCAAAATCGGTCTAAAATAAATCAAATTGTAAAATAAACATTTAGGTACCGGTATGTTCAGTCGGTTATAATGTATATTGACAATGATTAATATAAGACGCAGAAGGTATTCCTTTAACATGAAGGCAACCATGCATCCAGCGCATCTTGTAAACCTTCAATTATTGAAATATTCCAAATAAAGCAGCGATCAGAGCCAGACAATTTCCAAGTAGCAGGCTTGTGTGTTCACGACAGCTGATGATTTCCAGACCAGGCAGTAATAAGAGTGCGACTCGATTTAAGAAAATGGCAGTTACACAAGAAATAAAACTTCTATGGCTAGATCTTTGTTTAAATTTGTGCAAATTTTACAAGATACAGACAGAATTCCTAAAAGATGAAAAACTATAAGTTGCATCCATCAATTTATCACGTATACAGTCCGATGATGATCTTGGCTATCGAAGAATGAGGTCGAAAGGAGTACATATCGCTGGCTAAAAAAATAGAATGTCAGAAGGTTGTTGCGCTCCCTTGCACTAACTTGTTTATAATTTAAATAAGTGATCTATAACTGGCTGAACGTTCACCCAAAGTGAGCTTTCCAATGCTTTTGTATGAAAACAATAGCATCCCCATTTATGGAGTTAAATATGCAAATGAAATAAGACAAACTTGAATATTAGATAGAATAACAGTAAATTTATGAGGGTGGGCAGGTATAGTTTTCCATATTTGGAAACAGCCAAATTGACCATTATAAACAGATTTACTAAAAAGTTATTATGCCCATTGCAAAAATAAATGAATAAGAGCCATGGTCCAAACATTTGAAAATCACTGGCTTTTGATTGGACAAAGAAGTATGGTGAACTATAAAGAATGTAATACACCAGAAGTATTATTTATCATGACAAGACCAGTCTGAAGTTATACATATAATGGGTACCAGCCACAAATTGATGGTGGATTTATACTGGCTACTCTTACTGGACATTGCCAGAGAAATCTATTACAGGCAATACACTCGGATCTAGTTGGAAATAGTTAGCATAAATAAGTGAGATAACTTCCAATTAGTGATGGTATATAGATAACAAGCAATGTCTATACCAATTATATTGTTTATATACTCTGATTGTGATCATATAACAATAAATGGTGCTTATTATTATTGTAACAGATTCCACTCTGGGACAACTGAATGAAGAAAATGATTTAGTTGATATGAATTTATTTAACAGTCTGTTCCACAGTGACAAAAATCAGCTCATTTTTGAGCAGGCCAGTACAGTTACTTCAGTAATCACCTTGAAGTCATAAAGGGCCACTGTGGCTAGTTTCACAGCTTGAAGGCAATAAATGTTGGATCAACTTCCTGATAAGCCCCAGATGTTTATTATTGCAGAGGTACTATATGTATACTAGTATCTGTCTTGGTAGTGCAGCTCAATATATACATGTACTACAACATTTTATTCTATAGTAAAATTTGTATTGCAATTGAAAGATGCATGACCAAATGAAACAATATGCATAGGTCTACTTATGATAAGTGTTTATAATAGTGTTCATGATAAGTAAAATGTCAAAGGAATACTAGCACAGTATATTCCTGAATATGTTTAAGTTTTGTTATGGTTTCATTATGCGCCCCACCCCTAATTTTACACATTGAACTAGTAAACAAAATATTGAACATCATAAAATAAAAACATAAGCATACCACTTAATTGTCTGGTAGGATCGACTTTTTATAATAAATAATTGTACAGAGTTCCAATGCAATAGCATTGATGGTAAACAGCAAAATATTGAACTAATTTAAACTTCAATCAAAATCTGTTGATTGAAAAGGACCATTAAAATTCATGCACAATCACCTAAATGTAATAAATTAGCCTGGTCACCTCAGGCCCGGATCCAGAAATGTCTAAGTGGGGGGGCACGAGGTATGTACGGGACTCCGGGGTTGGGGGGGGGGGGCAATTGCTTAATATGTGTGTGAAAATGCACAGGAAGGGGTACATTTGTAGATGTGGGGGAATCCATAGTACTTTTATTGTTATAAGCGTCAACATGTACATTGTGTATGTTCGTGCATATTAGTAAGTGTTCACGTATCTACACTACCCAAAAGTGCTAACCCGCCACTTAGATATTTCAGTCCTGTAATGTGAAAAATTGGTATATTCAAGTGAGATTTCGATAACCGATACATTTTTAGTAGATGCAGCTGATAGTTAGTTTAATTTAGCAGTATTGTGGCTAAACTTGGTGCATTCGGCGTATTGCGTAATGACGTATTTTTGCACGTGCATTGCATGTGCACCAACATTTAAGTGTACATGAACGAATTCGGCATTATTGAAGACTGCTTATCTTGAAAAACACTTAACATCATGAAATTGACTCGATAGGAACACTCACAGGATTTCGAAAAATCTCTGGAACACATTTCGTAGGTGTCAATGTTTCATTTTTTTAAATATTTTTTTATAATGCATTTATTAGCATGAACATCCACATACGTACGTATAAAGATGTATTAAATTCAAATATGTGTTGATATTTGGCCTACTTGCAGTTGAATTTACCATGTTTGACGTGTTACGTTATAAAGCATGTTTACACGTGTAAGAAATAAACAACGGAAAACACGTGCTCACGAACGGTTTTGATTAATAGGATGAATTTCCTACGCGAAAAACACATTAAAAGCCAAATTGTATCAGCAGAGAACGCGCCAGACCTGTCGGAATGTTATGAATTTGGTTAGAGTCGGGCCCTTATTTTTTTAATTTCACATGAATATTATTTTATGTTTTTGTTTGTTTTTGAAGTTTAAGTGATTATTTCCGTTTTTTATTAACAACAAATTTAGTTTTGTGGATATTGACATACAAGCCTGATTTTGCAAAACCAACCGTTTTGACAAAGCCTTTTTTCTCATTTTGTTCGAAGATTGTTACTCTTCGGCAGAGTTCGTCTGGAGTAAATCACGGCATGTAACGTGATTTTCGTATAAGGACAGGGATCAGTTATGCCAAAATGTTTATGAAAACGTGCTTTCCACGCGTTGATTAATGCACACTGCCATCAATAGTTTTGGTATTTTTGTGAATTGGTAAAAAATACCTCATTACGTAACACGCCTGTGACAACGAACATAATCGTTTGCCGTCCAAAATAAATTTATAATTGACTGCATCTTGGATTCAAGTACGGGTATGCAAAATTTCATGCGGTTAAATACTTAAATAAAAAAAGTTATGGCGAAAAATGTAAGGTGGCGGGTTAGAACTTGTGGGTAGTGTATTGGCTGACCGCATGGTTCCAATATATTGAGATTGCTATCAGGAAATCACCGTGAAGGAAACTCCTTGGAACCCTAGGTCAAACTGGTTTTATGATACAAGAGCGTGAAGAGATCAATTAGTGTTAACTGTTACTCTATATCAGGGATTTCTTCTGAAAGTGGGGCTGTGGAACAGACTGTTAAGGTCTATACAGATTCCAGTCTGGGACAACTGAATGAAGAGAATAATTTAGTTGATATGAATTTATTTAAGGTCTATACAGATTCCAGTCTGGGACAACTGAATGAAGAGAATGATTTAGTTGATATAAATTTATTTAAGGTCTATAGCAAAACAAGTTTTTTCCAACTTATATCAATCACTCTGGACACCTCATTCCTGATGTTATCCATTGCCATGAGGGTCTAGGTCTAGAAGAGAAGCCAGTTTCCCTTAAATGCTGAGCATTTAGCAAGGGAATCTATGGTACCATTTTTATTTTGTCTTTGCTATGAAGCGGCCAGGGATCGAAGCTGAGACCTCCTGCGCTCAAAGCAGACACTCTTTCACTAGGCTATCATGGAGGCAGTGAGAAGAGAGTGAGTTTGAAAAATTATGGCTTAAGTAGACAATTGCACCTAATTTCTTCAAAGGGGTAATTTTTTTGAAACGGAAAAAAATAACAAGGATTAACAGAAATGCAAAGTTGACATTATTTTTACGTTTTTTCTGTAAGGGAAATATGATTTAAGTTAACCTTTATAAATATTAAGGACCCTGAAACCTTTGATGGTCACAGAATGAGTTAAAATATATTGAGTTACAAAAAATAAATTACAGGTACAAGTACTAAAGCCAAAATGTCTAAGCTCATATTCATGTAGACATACATGAACATGTATTAGAATGCTTTTTAAAGTTGACCATTACACAAAATTTCTTCAAAGAGGGATTTTTTGATAAACAGAAAAAAAATAACAAGGATTGACTTTTAATGAGTATTTCACTTGAATGCTGCCATATTATTTTACAAATTTGATCTCCAGCATTACTGTTATTTGTTAAATTGCTATTACCAAATATGAAAAGTATAACAAGCAGTTTTTTATCCCCAAAGTTTTTTCCATTTAAATAAACACGGTGTGAATCGTGTAACATGACTTCTCAGTTCCGTCAGAGAATAACTCTGTTATCATATGGCTCTGACGGAACTGAAAACCGACGTAACGCTCTGACGGAACTCAGGATACATGACAATTGAGTTTCGTCCGAGCGTTACATCAGTTTCGAGTTCCGTCAGAGCTATATGAAATCAGAATAGTTCTCTGACGGAACTGATAAGTCGTGGAACACGATTCATACCGTGAATAAATTTAATGATTGTTTTCCATTCACTTAACTCGTGGCTTGCATGATTCAGCAGTCGTGCAAAAAATGGTCCTACATCTCCAACTAAAGACCATTTTTTAAAATTTAAATTTGAATTTTGAAGAGAGCAAGTTGAGAGCTTGGTGCAAAACTATGGTAACTACATTGATTTATAGAAGCACATACCATAGTTTTGCACTAAACCCTCAATTCATTAATTAAGTGTATCCCTTATATTGCTAATCGCTAAACTTACAGAGCCACTTGTACCTTGTTTAAACGTCTTTGGTATAACAGCACTGGAAATTGAACCCCGACCTCCTTCACACTAAGCTGAGGCGCCGCGAGACCACTTGGTTATCAAGGCAGTAAATACTTGAATGAGTGAGAAAGCATGCATACCTGGTCCTTTGGCTCCACCTGACAGAAGACGACCAAGACGGAAGATGACAGCACGTTCATATTCCTGCACCACCTATAATACAACAAGAAGAGGTCATAGACAGCCTTATTCCCCTTCGAAAAGAATATACTTTGCTGGCTAAGAATGAAAAGGTAGTAAGTGCCACTTACGACCTTATAAGACTAATGCATATTTGAAATCATAAACCATAGTAACTGTTATAATCCATGGCGCTTCTTATGAGCCTATTTTCATGAAAATCGGAACTTGTCATTTTGACTTAAAACTGAAGTTAAAAAACTTTTATACCAAATAGTGATTGTCAGACAGTTTTACCTTGTTTTCTCGCAATATTTATTTTGTAGTTACAACCTTCTTGTTCTAAGCCAAAGAATTGTAATATATGTGAAAAATTAACAAAGGGTCATAATTATGACTCATGCAAAATTGGTGAAATCACAAAATCCTGACAATATGTGATATAGCTCCAAATAGTAGTTGTTTTAGAATTTGTTTAAGAAATGTAGGAGGATTTGCAAATAGAGGCTTGGACAACCAGAATGACGCCTACCTATTACCATATCCCCTTGGAGGGGATTCAACCAATTGTCTCAAAAAGCCATGCAATAATAACAATAGGGAGCTCACGGTTGGGAAAATGAGTTCCCCATGAAAATGTGAAGTCATGCAATGTACGATGACTTTCCACTACTAATATGAAGGAGTTGGAAAGGTTATAAAGATAGTACTGTACATGGATAAATGGTCAGGGGTATCAACAGCTCTTTCAGAAAAGATAAATACTGAATTCCAGATGAATTCGGGAATATTCACACCTCTGGTTCAAATACGTTCAAATACGTCCAAAAGAACCAATGAACAATTCAATTGCAACCCAAGCCTCACCCAGCAGCATGGGGGCATTGGAAAAAGTAAAACCCCCAGAGTATTCCCCAGCTATCTCAACCCTTCTCCAAGGGTAGGGAGCCTGGGGGTCAAATTGGGTCAATTTACAGGGTACATAAACAAATATTATAATAACATACCTTGATACAAAGGCACAATGAGACGGGTAAGGTAAGGATTATGACCAACAATGATAGGAACCATAGAATGTAACCACAGCAACCAAGTCCACCAGAATCGGAGTCACGACCTTGACCTCCTGAAAAGACATAAACAAAACATTGTCAAATAATACACTGTAAAATAATTTAAATTTCCTGGTTCACCTTTTATAAGCCACCAAATAAAATCCCGTCTACACTAATTTCAGCCCTTGTATTTATTACATGAAATACAAAATCCACAAATTGAGGTCCCATCGAAATGGCCTTTTTTACCAAAACCACAAAATTTTGTCCCATTTTAAAGTAAGAGATGTTTATATAATATACATATGCTCTTATATCAACCCAAAAGTCACAAATAAGGTCGACATTGACCTTTACTGGTTATCTACTGGCCTCACTTTCAATAGGGTCACATTAATTTTTTTTACTTGATGTTTGTGAAATGTGGTAATTTGACCAATGGTCAAAGGTATTTCACATGCTGATTATACCAATAAAACTGTAAAACTGGTAATTCGACCAGGTGACCTAATTTTTTGACAGCAGATGACCCAATTGTGAACTCATCCAATTGTGAGACAAAGCTTCACACCATGTTTCAAAGGGATGAAGTCAAAAATGTGACCTCTATAGTGTTAACAAGGTTGTTTCTCTGATTTGACCTAGTGACCTAGTTTGTGATCCCAGATGACCCAGATACAAATTTGACCTATATTAAATAGAGACAAAAATTATGACCAAGTCTTAAAAGGAATATTAAGTGAAAATTGTGACCACAAGAGTGTTAAAAAGGTATAACTTAAACGCGATAATCTGCAATGTCAATATAAACAGAAAGCTGACTGACCATTACATCGATTTAGGGGGATCATCACTTTTATTCACCAAGTAAATTCAAATTACAGGATATGCATTGAAAAGATAATCCCTTTTCCAATAGTCTTGTGTTTTGTACCTGGTTTACCTGTTTACTTTAAGTGGCTCATGTCCCAATACCGCATTAGAGTTATAGTACTCTATAATTATTTGGAAACCGCTATCTGGCTGTTAATAGTTGATATCCGGAACTCTGTGCAAGGTGGTTTTCTCCTTAATTTACATGTAGGTACAAACAAATATGGCCTAGTTAGACTGGTTTTGTATTCATATGCAAACACAACTGACCCCCACTCTATTGTTCAGATATGAATATTCAAGCCTTAAAAGGATTATAATGGTAAAACTTTATTTGTACCGTAACAGATTAGCGGAGATCCGGAGTAGGTCCATTATGTTGCCAGAAAGGGACTCCAGGATTGTGTGCGTCACCAAGTGATCATAACCATGCATTGAACATTGTGGAGAAATATGTGATCAAATGAATAGCGTTTTTAGTAACAATCTTTAAATCAAGAAAAAATCTCACTCTAAGCGAACGAAAACGCCATTGGTAAGACTGAAAACGTTATTCATTTGATCACATGATTCTCCACACTGACTGAATGACAGGGGTCCAGTTTGTTGAATCCTTCGGTGGAGTTTCAGGTAGGGGGAGGGGGCATAAATAAATGTCAAATACAATACACGTACACTGTACAATAGACACTATCTGTAACATAACATGAACACAAAATGTCCAATGATACCAACATTCATACAGATATTATTTCTATGGAAGTTCCCATCATATGAGAAGCTGAGTATTGATCTGGTATTCCATGCCAAATAAATCAGCTAGTTAAATATTTGTTTTATTCTTTACTCAAACACAAGTCGAAAGCCAAGTGCCCGTGCCATTGCCACAAGTTAACTGATCATATTATATAATGTCAGTCTCTGCCTTACTTATACTCTACAATACAAATCATACTGTGCTGTCTGTTTTTAAAGAACAGTTTTTAAAGAACAGTGAGTATTTATCAAAACCCTTGTGCAAATATCTTTTTGCATTTATAAGATCCATTTTATGACTGACTGTTGTTTTAAGGGGTCCCATGAAGCTCTGATTGTAGTACAGTTGATGCATAAATAAAAGACACACTTCAATGGTACCTGCTTTTATAAATAGCAAACTGAACCCCTGCAAGCACGAGTTCTTCAGTTCATGAACACTCATGATGAACCATTCATGAATATCCTTCAACTGCTCATCATCTTGAAAGAAATGTTCATAAAATTGTTTATTAATATAAATATTCATGAACTTAATTGTGTGTTCATGGGCATAGGGGGGGGGGGGGGGGGGGGGGGGGGGGGTTGGTCATAAGTCTTTCAATGCTTAATTTAAGGAGGAAACATATTTTTATTACACTTAAGCATTAACTAATGATATTCTTATTATAATGTAGTAATTAGGGTCAAAATGTTTTTTTTACCTTTTTCAGCATCTTTTTCTGATTCCAACTCATATCCCATTTTTTTAAGTTTACTAAACAAATCTTACAGATCCACTTTAATATGAACACAAGCAATTTGCAAAACCTGTAATGGTATTCCAATTAAGACTGAGTGAACTCCCTTTGATTTCCACACAACATTAAATTCATTGAACAATGTTTATTATTTTTGTAATTTAACCTTAAAACAGACTAATAAACTAATTTTCTTCAAAACTGAATGTTCAAATCAAAAATCAGTTAGCTCCCTTTGATTTGCTTACACCATTAATAAAAAATCCAAGAGCACAGTTTCATTCACAGCAGCAGAAAGATCAGTAGACCGACACACCCACAGGCACTGTAAATTGTTATTATTTAGATATCAAGCATCCTCTTTTTAATATTAACAAATTTAATATCATTCATGAAGAAATGCATTCCTTGCAAATAGGGACGATAAAGCACCTATTATAAGCAGAAGATAAGTGATTTCATTGGTAAATTACCAATGCCCACTGGCAGTCTATTTGATGAAGGAACAATACATGAAATGTGCATTTCATTAACAGTTAGCTAGTCAAAGCACCTTGGCATAATGAAACATGATTTCGCCTTATCTTGAACCTAACGAAGGAATACTGTAAAAAAATAATTTCATTGGGACGAAATTTCGTGATTTTGGTAAAAAGACCATTTCGATGGGATGTAAATTTGCATTTCAGGTAATAAATACAAGGGTAAAAATTATTGTTTGTTGCGATATGATTTCGTGGTTGAAAGTGAACCAAGAATTTATCCACGAAATGTAATGATAAATCAAACACGAAAATTAATGATTTTACAGTAGTATGCATAATAATGTACATTGTTGTTTTGATAAAAGCATGTTGTTTATAAATAATGTTGCCGAAATATATAATAGAAGAACAGATACAACTTAGATACAATATTATCTAGAAAATAAGAATATCAATCATATAATACTGTAAACTCATAAATTTTTGTGGGGGGGGGAATAAATTTCGTAGATTTCGTAGTTCATTTTTAACCACAAAATCATCAAATCCCATTGAACAATAATTTTGACTTTTGTCTAATAGTCATAATTTCTCAAATGCAAATACAGGAATTATCAAATAAAATGTCCCATCGAAATGGGTCTTTTTTACCAAAAACATGAAATTTTGTCTTCTTGTAATTTAACCATTTTACAGAAGCCGCAGTATCCTGGTGTTTATCAGAACAAGCATCAGGGTATGGTAGATTCCTCACCAAGTGCAACATAATTATCATCCATCAATAACTTGGCTCCTTTCCATCCTTCCATTGTTTTAACAGTTACCACAAACAAACATGCAACAATAATGTGAGTGTACTGTTTTATATGATATTAGTAATATGAACATATAAAAATTTAAAAGTTATCAATTTTCTAGGGCTGTTTTCAGCTGTTTCAAGCTGCTCAACCACCCTTAATTTAACACTTTAACTCCCACTTATTACTGACAAAAGAATTAAAACATATTTCTGTAACGATCCAAAATAGTCAAAAGTTGTTTCCCTTTGACCACTTAGTAATAAATCGCTAGAAGCGATAAATTATTATTGTTGATTTAAATATATTTTGAACATTATAGAGATATATTTTTTTATTTTGCACACACTTTCTTGACAAATTATAATAATTGATAGAGCTTTGCACATTGAGCTCTTTAAATGTGGTTATAGAAAAAAATATGCTAGTTATAGTGAATGCCTCTTTAGGATGCACTGTAGTTTTCCACCAATTTTCAACGACTTGTCGTTGAAGCATTTTCACACATTTTTCATGTTAAATCCAATTCAATTATCATGCATTTCCATCCATAAATTATTAATACAATTATATATATTTTTAAGAACTGAATTATCATATTTCAATTTGCAAATTGCTGAAAACAAGATATCAAATTAAATCTATGGAGGACTATGCTGTATGAATCACTATAATTTATATCTCCGCATCAGTACAATCAAAACAACACTGCGTTCAATAAATGCTTTATATGCCCCCATGGAGGCCATTTCAATAAGTCTTAGTCCAAATTAAGTGAAGGTCAAAACGAAGTCAGGTGATACAGGCGTGTACAGAGTTGTCATATACAACATCCATGCAAGTATGAAAGCTTTGTAGCAAGCCATATTAATGCTAGAAGAAAAGGTCAATTTGGGTTAACAAAGAATTTGGTCTTTCAATAAGTCTAAGTCCAAAATTAGGTCAAGGTGAAGGACAAAATGGAGTCAGGCGATACAGGCGCGTGAAGAGTGGTCATATACAACACCCATGGAAGTTTGAAAGCTTTGTAACAAGCCATATTAATGCTAGAAGAAACGGTCAATTTGGGTTAACCAGGCCGGACGGACGAACGGACAGGTGAATCACTATATCGATGGCTCAGCGCAATACTGGTCCAACTCTATTTTTCAAAACTTTTCAGGAGAGACAAAAAACTGTTTTTTACTTTTATTTGTTGATAAAAAATACAACAAATAAGAATACTTACATAACTTTGCATCAGAAATAAAGTGATTATTTCATTTTTTTTCAAAAAGGATCCTAAAAGGGGTTTTTGAGACTTGGTCTCATATTGCGCTGAAACTTTCAGCGCAATACAAGTCCAACTAGAGTTAGACCTTTAATTTACTAAAATTTACTTAAAATGTTTGGGCATATAAGTCTAACTGCCTTTTTTCTTATACAATTCTTGTCCAGTTTCAGTTAGACATGTATTTCACATCTATTTTAACATTATTTTATGTACTAGATTTGGTTTTATGACCCAACTAAAAGTCAAATAGGGCATTCAGATTCTCCCTTGCTGTCCTTCCGATCATCCCCAAATAGTGTAATCCAAATTCCTTTGAGTTAGCTAGTACTGTTGAGCTACAGTCAAATTTCATAAGAATCAACTAAGCATGAGCAATCATGCACCAGGATGTGTTAAGGTATAAGCCGAGTTGTGGTTCTTAAAATAATAAAATTAGTGTCACACTCAACTCTAAAAACATTAATTTTAACTTGTCAGCAAAGTTTATAGAAAAATTAGTCAACATGTGGTCTGACTGAAGTTGTGCACTTAGGGATCTTAATTCTGAGATTCATGCCATAGACTTTCAGCAAAGTCATCGCCTTTGGCATGGTCAAACGACATGTGGCGATATTATCTTTAAAAGGTATAGGTTTGGCTGTTGGTGATAATTTCATAGGTAGAAGTTTGGCTGTTGGTGAAAGTGTCATAGGTAGAGATTTGGTTGTTGGTGATAGTGTCATAGGTAGATATTTGGTTGTTTATGACAGTCACAGGTAGAGATTTGGTTGTCGTTGATAGTATCTTAGATAGATATTTGGTTGTTGGTGATTGTGTCATAGGTAGATATTTGGTTGTTGGTGATAGTGTCATAGGTAGACAACATTTGATTGTTTATAACTGTCATAGGTAGAGGTTTGGTTGTTAGTAATAGTGTCATAGGTAGAGGTTTGGTTGCTAGTGATAGTGTTGCAGGTAGAGGTTCGGTTGCTGGTGATAGTGCCATATGTAGAGATTTCGTTCTTTATGACAGTCATAGGTAGAGATTTGGTTGTTTATGACAAGCATAGGTAGATATTTGTTTTTTGGTGATAGTGTCATAGGTTGAGGCTTGGCTGTTGGTGATTGTGTCATAGGTAGAGGTTTGGTTGTTGGTGATAGTGTCATAGGTTGAGGCTTGGCTGTTGGTGAAAGTGTCATAGGTAGAGATTCGGTTGTTTATGACAGTCATAGGTAGAGGTTTGGTTTTGGTGATAGTGTCATAGGTTGAGGCTTGGCTGTTGGTGATTGTGTCATAGGTAGAGATTTGTTTGCTGGTGATAGTGTCATAGGTGGAGGCTTGGTTGTTGGTGATAGTGTCATAGGTAGAGGTTTGACTGTTGGTGATTGTGTCATAGGTAGAGATTTGATTGTTGGTGATAGTGTCATAGGTAGAGATTTGATTGCTGGTGATAGTGTCATAGGTAGATGCTTGGCTGTTGGTGATAGTGTCATAGGTAGAGATTTGATTGTTGGTGATAGTGTCATAGGTAGAGGCTTGGTTGTTGGTGATTGTGTCATATGTAGAGATTTGATTGCTGGTGATACTGTCATAGGTAGAGGTTTTGTTGTTGGTGATAGTGTCATAGGTAGAGGCTTGGTTGTTGGTGATTGTGTCATAGGTAGAGATTTGATTGCTGGTGATAGTGTCATAGGTAGAGGTTTTGTTGTCAGTGATAGTGTCATAGGTAGAGGTTTGGTTGTTGGTGATTGTGTCATAGATAGAGGTTTGGCTGTTGGTGATAGTGTCATAGGTAGAGATTTGATTGCTGGTGATAGTGTCATAGGTAGAGGCTTGGCTGTTGGTGATTGTGTCATAGGTAGAGGTTTGGCTGTTGGTGATTGTGTCATAGTTTGAGATTTGGTTGTTGATGATAGTGTCATAGGTAGAGGCTTGGTTGTTGGTGATTGTGTCATAGGTAGAGATTTGATTGCTGGTGATAGTGTCATAGGTAGAGGTTTTGTTGTTGGTGATAGTGTCATGGGTAGAGATTTGGCTGTTGGTGATTGTTTCATAGGTAGAGGTTTGGTTGATGGTGATTGTGTCATAGGTAGAGGTTTTGGTTGTTGGTGATTGTGTCATAGGTAGAGGTTTGGTTGTTGGTGATTGTGTCATAGGTAGAGATTTGGTTGTTGGTGATAGTGGCATAGGTAGAGGCTTGGCTGTTGGTGATTGTGTCATAGGTAGAGGCTTGGCTGTTGGTGATTGTGTCATAGGTAGAGGTTTGGTTGTTGGTGATTGTGTCATTGGTAGAGGTTTGGTTGTTGATGATTGTGTCATAGGTAGAGGCTTGGCTCTTGGTGATTGTGTCATAGGTAGAGGTTTGGTTGTTGGTGATTGTGTCATAGATAGAGGCTTGGCTGTTGGTGATTGTGTCATAGGTTGATAATTGTTGTTGGTAATTATAAGTCACAGTGTCAAAGGTTGAAATTTAAATTGTTTTTAGTGATGGTGTTATAGGTATTAATTTGTCTGTTCTTCCATTTAAACTAGAACAGTTTAAAAGTGCATCAAGGGATTGCTTTCTAACTGGGCATACTTGTTAACCATGAAAAGACCAAAATACCATTGTCAACGCTATTCATCTCTTTCCATAATATCCACAGAATTATATATGGTCCTTGATTGACTTAGCTAGTTTTAATTTACATTTTAGGCTTACATAAGGACATTGGTGATACTAAAAGTGGTCTTGTTGTAATATAGTTACATCAAAATTAGGAAAAAATGTTATCAAAAGAACTAGGTTGTCATAAGCTCAATTAATCTGTTTTAGGTATGTGACTTTCTTTTATTCCAAGGATATTGCTAAATATACTTTAGATATAGTGTATGACAATTTTTGTTTTCATTTTTGACTGTTTTTGGGATGGATTTTTTAAATCCTGAGCTGATGCTTCATTGCTTTGGATGTCGGAAAAGAAGGCATTTTTTAAATTGCAATGATTTACTCAATTGTTTGAGTCTTACTTAGAATGCAGTGATATTCTTTATAAAACCTTTTTTATACATTTTAAATATGAATGTACAAATACAAAAGTATATTTTGCATAAAGCATAATTCAATGCTTATAACAAAAACAGATTTGTTTGCATATTTAATTAATTATTATTGAAACAATTTTAGAATTAGAAAGTAAAAACTTCATCATACTTAATTTTGCTACAGAGCAAAAAACCATTACCTTTCTTAATGAAATATAGTAAATATTATGCAGTATCTAAATCCTTCCCTTTGCAGCTACAGCATGTCGTTATGATTAATATAAGTGTTAAGTGTCATGTATATGATTATTCATCAAGAAAACTTAACAAGAGGGTCCAAAGGGCCCTGGGTCGCTCACCTGTTTGGCCTAGTGACCTAGATTTTGGCCCAAATGACACAGTATCTAACTTGACCTAGATTTTATAGAGATAAACATTGTGACCAAGTTTCATAAAGATAGAGTCAAAAATGTGACCTCTAGTGTGTTCACAAGATTTTTCAATGATTTAGCCCCGTGACCTAGTTTTTGACCCCAGATGACCCAATATTGAACTTGACCTAAATTTAATAATGATGATCATTGTGATCAAGTTTAATAAAGATAAGGTCAAAATTGTGACCTCTAGTGTGTTCACAAGCTTTTTCAATGATTTGGCCTCGTGACCTAGTTTTTGACTCCGGATGACCCAATATCGAACTTGACCAAAATTTTATAGTGATGATCAGTGTGATCAAGTTTCATAAAGATTAGGCTCAAATTGTGACCTCTAGTGTGTTCACAAGCTTTTTCAATGATTTGGCCTTCAAAGGCTTGTGACCTAGTTTTTGACCCCGGATGACCCAATATCGAACTTGACGTAGATTTTATAGAGATGATCATTGTGATCAATTTTCATAAAGATTAGTCACAAATTGTGACCTCTAATGTGTTCACAAGGTTTTTCAATGATTTGGCCATGTGACCTAGTTTTTGACCCCAGATGACCCAATATCGAACTTGACCTAGATTTTACAGAGATGATCATTGTGATCAAGTTTCATAAAGATTAGGCTCAAATTGTGACCTCTAATGTGTTCACAAGGTTTTCCTTTGATTTGACCTAGTGACCTAGTTTTTGACCCCAGATGACCCAATTTCGAACTTGACCTAGATTTTATGGAGATGATCATTGTGATCAATTTTCATAATGATCAGGCTAAATTTGTGACCTCTAGTGAGTTCACAAGGTTTTCCTTTGATTTGACCTAGTGACCTAGTTTTTGACCCCATATGACCCAATATCGAACTTGACCTAGATTTTACAGAGATGATCATTGTGATCAATTTTCATATAGATTAGGCTCAAATTGTGACCTCTAATGTGTTCACAAGGTTTTCCTTTGATTTGACCTAGTGACCTAGTTTTTGACCCCAGATGACCCAATATCGAACTTGACCTAGATTTTACAGAGATGATCATTGTGATCAAGTTTCATAAAGATTAGGCTCAAATTGTGACCTCTAATGTGTTCACAAGCTTTTCCTTTGATTTGACCTAGTGACCTAGTTTTTGACCCCAGATGACCCAATATCGAACTTGACCTAGATTTTATGGAGATGATCATTGTGATCAAGTTTCATAAAGATCAGGCTAAATTTGTGACCTCTAGTGAGTTCACAAGGTTTTCCTTTGATTTGGCCTAGTGACCTAGTTTTTGACCCCAGATGACCCAATATCGAACTTGACCTAGATTTTATAGAGATGATCATTGTGATCAATTTTCATAAAGATTAGGCTCAAATTGTGACCTCTAATGTGTTCACAAGGTTTTCCTTTGATTTGACCTAGTGACCTAGTTTTTGACCCCAGATGACCCAATATCGAACTTGACCTAGATTTTACAGAGATGATCATTGTGATCAAGTTTCATAAAGATTAGGCTCAAATTGTGACCTCTAATGTGTTCACAAGGTTTTCCTTTGATTTGACCTAGTGACCTAGTTTTTGACCCCAGATGACCCAATATCGAACTTGACCTAGATTTTATGGAGATGATCATTGTGATCAAGTTTCATAATGATCAGGCTAAATTTGTGACCTCTAGTGTGTTCACAAGCAATTGTGAACGGACGACGGACGACGGACGGACGGACGGACGACGGACGACGGACGAAGAGCGATCACAAAAGCTCACCTTGTCACTTTGTGACAGGTGAGCTAAAAATGTTGTGGGTGATTTAAGTGATCTTGGTTCTTTACCCAGTAAAGACATGTCATAATGAACCTGGGCATAAAAATTTGACAACAATGTCACATAATTCACTCCACATGTGGAGAAGTTCCCAGTGTTTTGTGGAAGAGTCTGTTTAGTACCGATTAAGATACAGGCCAGGAACACTGGCTTAGTGAATCTGCTGCCTAATTTATGGTACACAACAGTTACTGTGAAATTGATGAGAAAATACCTTTTAACAAAAAATAATAAACATCAAGTATTTGTGTTGCGCTAGCCATACAACATTATTTAACATGACTATTAGACTTCTGAATCGAAACAATTTTAGAATTAGTTTGCTCTAGTATGATTTTAAATTAATGAATATACTATTAGTATTAGATTTCTTTGACTGGATAAGGATTAGACCATTAAGACAATTTTAATTGTATGAACACGAGGGATGTGCAGTGAAGTCTAGCTGATATATTCTGCATATCAATTTTCATACTTCATTGCTCTATAATTATGATGCTATGACAATATAATAACATTAAACCAGTAATTGGAATTATTGTACTACATAGTGTACCAAAAATGAGTAAAGTTCAATAAAATAATTTTGCATATAAGACTTACTGACAAAAAGTTGAATATTACATAAATATTTTAAGCGCAATACAAGACCAACTCAAGTTGGACCTATATTGCGCTGAAGTAATATATAGTTCTGAGATAGACCAATATGTTTTTAATAAATAAAAGGGGTCAAAAATAGGACCTGACCACCAATTTTTTCTTAAACTGTGTATTTGATGTTACTGAATAAGAATATGCAAAAAAGTGATTTTCTGAAAAAATGCTAGTTGGACCACTATTGCGCTCAGCCCTCGATATGCCTCCCCATCTATCGATACGGGGGCATAAAAATATTTTCCGAAGTTTAAGGGTGAACTTCGTGAAAATATTTGTTCCATCGTTGAAGTCCTGAATTTCACAGTAAACTGCACTCACTACAGGAAGGAAGTATACAAATATAAACATCATGCAACTTATGAGGTATTTAATCAGCTAACTAATAGTGAAATTACAGGTAATCACTTACAGAATTTGTGTTTTAGAATATCAAGTCTTCACTAAATAAGGTGTAATAAAATAAAACATATGCTACTGTAACAATTTATGAGATTTTGTCTGAGGGCATTTTGTTTTTCAATAAACCAACACTTAAAACTAAACACGCTATTATGATTACAGTTTTGGAGAATAACTAATTCTGGGAAGCACTGGTAGCAAACTGAAACTATAAAAGTTCATTACCCCTGGCTCATTTAAGTAAGCATGCTGAACATCCTGAGGATGTCGTCAAGCATACAGAGTATATAGAGTATACCGAGCATACAGAGCATATTGAGCAAACCGAGCATGTCGAGCATGCCTAGCAAACCCAGCATGCCGTGCATACCTAGCATACCAAGCATACTGAGCATATTGAGCAAACCGAGCATGTCAAGCATGCCTAGCAAACCAGCATACCGAGCATAACGAGCATACTGAGCATACAGAGCATATTGAGCAAACCGAGCATGTCGAGCATGCCTAGCAAACCAGCATACCGAGCATAAAGAGCATACAGAGCATACTGAGCATACTGAGCATACAGAGCATACATAGCATACAGAGCATACAGAGCATACAGAGCATACTGAGCATACAGAGCATACTGAGCATACTGAGCATACAGAGCATACTGAGCATACCGAGCATACAGAGCATACAGAGCATACTGAGCATACAGAGCATACAGAGCATACTGAGCATACAGAGCATACATAGCATACATAGCATACAGAGCATACAGAGCATACAGAGCATACTGAGCATACAGAGCATACTGAGCATACCGAGCATACATAGCATACAGAGCATACAGAGCATACAGAGCATACCGAGCATAAAGAGCATACTGAGCATACTGAGCATACAGAGCATACATAGCATACAGAGCATACAGAGCATACAGAGCATACTGAGCATACAGAGCATACTGAGCATACAGAGCATACTGAGCATACCGAGCATACAGAGCATACAGAGCATACTGAGCATACAGAGCATACTGAGCATACTGAGCATACAGAGCATACATAGCATACAGAGCATACAGAGCATACAGAGCATACAGAGCATACAGAGCATACTGAGCATACAGAGCATACTGAGCATACCGAGCATACATAGCATACAGAGCATACAGAGCATACAGAGCATACCGAGCATAAAGAGCATACTGAGCATACTGAGCATACTGAGCATACAGAGCATACATAGCATACAGAGCATACAGAGCATACAGAGCATACAGAGCATACCGAGCATACCGAGCATACTGAGCATACAGAGCATACATAGCATACAGAGCATACATAGCATACAGAGCATACAGAGCATACCGAGCATACCGAGCATACCGAGCATACAGAGCATACATAGCATACAGAGCATACAGAGCATACAGAGCATACAGAGCATACTGAGCATACAGAGCATACTGAGCATACCGAGCATACCGAGTATACAGAGCATACTGAGCATAGCCTTTATTTGCTTATTTTTTACTGAAACATGGCAGGCATATTTATGTACTTCCAACTGGATTTGAACCCGTGTTGGCAGATTAGACGGCAAGCTCACTAACCGCTGAGCTAGGAAGACAAATTCCATGATGCAAGATTTCAGCTCCCATATTAGCGTGCAACAGAGTGGTCATTTTGGTCTTATCAGGCCAGTGGCCTGGCAGACATGTTCAGCCAGTCACCAAACTAAGGCTGGAGTCTATCTTGAAATTTCATATTGCTTCTCATTATTATAAGCCAGCGTCTGCATCATGATACATAGTCTATAGACATATTTGGTAAGTAAACATCCAGAAAGTTATGTTATATGCCAGACCAAAAATATCATCAAAATCATTTTTTTTACCTCTGAATGAATGTGTTTTAATGTGCAATTTTTGCCCAACTTTAACTGGTCAGCTATCCCCTGTGAAAAAATCAAGAACTGTTCATGAAATATTCATGAACAAGTTCATGATCTTGTTCATGAACGAATTCATGAACTGTTCATGAAGGACAAATGGCCGCTTCATGAATCTCCAGTTCATGAATTTATTCATGAACATATTCATGAAACGCCAATCTCTCTTTCAGGTATAAGTTCATGAACTTATTCATGAATAAGTTCATGAACTTATTCATGAACTGGAGATTCGTGAACTCTTTAAGAGCAGTTCATGTACAATTCATGAACACTGTTCTTGGACAGTGCAAGAACTTTTCTTGAACTGCTCTTGAAACTTTCGCAGGGGCAATGACACAAATCTTTTTTTATTTCTTTTCCTTTTTTTCCAACACAACTGTTCAATTTTAATAATTCAAGTAGCTTTAACATCCCTTTGATAATCTGCCCAAACTCAAATGTATATAAAGCCATGCTGTGCAATTTGATAATAGTTAAAATATCAATACATTATTAAACAGTAAAACAGAAGTAAATTTAAAGTACAATCAAAGTATTATTCGGTACAAATAAAGTACATTATCCGAAAAATTTGTCCGAAATATTGAAAGTTTCAAGTACAAACTGGAACATGCATTGCTGTTCATTTAATGCATCATAAATTTAAAACAACAAGTATTAAAGTTGACCACAAATACATTTTACCTTTTGGGTGTTTAGTTAATTTATTTCACCATCATAAAAACAGGAAAAACAAAAACAAAATTTTTCTAACAGAAGATAAACCATGTGCTGCCATCAGTGGTTGTTTACTGTGAGACACGTTCAGGAAATATGAGGGCCTATAAAAGTAGGCCCAAATTTTAGCCCCATTGACAAAGCCTCTTATTTGTTACCTGATTTTAAAATAATTTCTCAGTAATATTCGTTTGGGTCAAAGTCACAGAGGCAAAGTTCAAAACTGGGTCATTTGGGGTCAAAAACTAGGTCAATAGGTCAAATCTTGTGAATAGTTCATGAACTTCAAAGTTCATGAATAATTCATGAACTTTGAAGTTCATGAAAGTTACATGAATAATTCATGAACTTTGAAGTTCATGAAATCTTGTTCATGAACCTGACAGAGACTTCATGAACATGGAGTTCATGAACATGAAAGTTCATGAACATCATTTGTCTGTTCATGAACACTTCACGAACACTTCATGAAGTTCATGAAGTGTTCATGAACTCATGAATTTTTTTTCACAGGGGATGACGCTTCATCCATTTTTCATGGAATGTTCAATGTGTCACAGTTTTCCGACCTTAGGCAGGTTATTCAATATATCATGATTTTCATGTAAACTAACACCACACTTATACAAGAGGGCCCAAAATGGCCCTAGGTCGCTCACCTGTTGCACATTGGTCTAGGTATCTGTGCAACATACATTCTGACCATATTTCATGAAGTTTAGATCAGGACAGGGGTCCCTAGAGTGAGCACAAGATTTGTCTAAGATTTGACCTAGTTAGCTAGTTTTTTACACCACATGACCCAGTTGCGAACTTGACCTAGATTTTATGGAGAACAACATTCTGACCAAGTTTCATGAAGATTGGATGAAAACGGTGAATTCTGGAGTGAACACAAGGTTTTTCTAAGATTTGACCTAGTGATCTAGTTAATGACCCCACATGACCCAGTGTTGAACTTAGCCTAGATTGCATGGAGAACAACATTCTGATCAAGTTTCATGATGATAATGGATCAAAACAACAACCTCTGGAGTGGACACAAGTTTTTCTAAGATTTGAACTAGTGGCCTAGTTTTTGACCCCACAAGACCAAGATCAAAACTGTTGCCTCTGGAATGTACACAAACAAATTGCTGACGGACAAACGATGGACGGATGAAGAGTGATCACAAAAGCTCACCTAGCTTGTCACTACGTATTACGAAATCGCAATAGTTTTGAGGGTAAAACTGCATTCATTTGATCATGTGATTCTACACACTGTTTATTGTTTTATACCAAATTTATATGCTTACGCCATTATCAATATTCCGCCCTGGGGAGAAATCAGAATATCATAAGAAACTCTTAACATCATATACATAATAATTGGACTAGAAATTGTTAGAACTTCACAAAATTTTATTTCTCATAGGAGTTGATACTAATTAATAATCAATTGATTTCAAATGTCACAAACAAACACGCCTTATAATATTACTAAGGATGGCAACGAATATCCTGTTATTCGTATCGAGCTTCGAGTATCCGAATAGCAAATTGGGATCCGAATATTCGTTATAAAAATAAAAAAAAATCTAATCTTAAAACATTACGGAGTAAGCTCTTAAGGAAATGTTGCAGAAAAATAATTATAGATACTGTACATAGATAAAACATCCATTGAATCAAACAAGAGGGTCCAAAGGGCCCTGGGTCGCTCACCTGTTTGGCCTAGTGACCTAGATTTTGGCCCAAATGACACAGTATCTAACTTGACCTAGATTTTATAGAGATAAACATTGTGACCAAGTTTCATAAAGATAGAGTCAAAATTGTGACCTCTAGTGTGTTCACAAGATTTTTCAATGATTTGGCCTAGTGACCTAGTTTTTGACCCCAGATGACCCAATATCAAACTTGACCTAGATTTTACAGAGATGATCATTGTGATCAAGTTTCATAAAGATTAAGCTCAAATTGTGACCTCTAATGTGTTCACAAGGTTTTCCTTTGATTTGACCTAGTGACCTAGTTTTTGACCCCAGATGACCCAATATCGAACTTAACCTAGATTTTATGGAAATGATCATTGTGATCAAGTTTCATAATGATCAGGCTAAATTTGTGACCTCTAGTGTGTTCACAAGCAATTGTGACCGGACGGACGACGGACGGACGACGGATGAAGAGCGATCACAAAAGCTCACCTTGTCACTTTGTGACAGGTGAGCTAAAAAATATAGAACAATAGAATACATTTGGTGTCGGTGACACATTGTTTATTGGGGGGATATGTTTTAAATTATTTCTTTTCTTTGACACATCCACGGGGTCTCCGTAAGATTCGCTATTGTGTGATAATCACTCCGGTGTGTTTTTAAGTTTGTTTTCACAGACAATTATCAGATTATTTTAGTTAATTAACGATCCCCAATTTTAACAAGTTGCCTGCTTTAAATAAGAAATTAAATAAGACCCAGTTCAATTAATTGATTTTAATTGCGCGGGTCCACTAAAGGTGCAATTAATGACTATTGAGGGGGTTACAAACTTATAATTTGTCTTACGCCAATTAAAATAAAATTAGCTTTAAAGTTAAATTCAGTTAATCTACAAGTAGTCATCGGCAAATAACTTATATAAAAAAATTATGTCCCGCACGTGTATAGCGTCAAGGGAGGTCACTGTGTAGCAGCTTATCAAAACGAAAGTAGAAATAATTCAGATGGAGTTACGTACCCTTATATCAGTAGTCTGAAACGCACACGGTAAAAACAAAATTTTAATAAACATGTATCTTAAGATTAAAAATTTGAGTTCAGATTAAATATTTGGATTGAATGCATTACAAGAGAATAGCAGAATATTCGCATTGATACATTAAATGTAAGTCTGTCTGGTACACAGAGATGATGTTGGTCGCGAAATTAGGTTACAATCAAATTATTGTTAAAGTTATTCCTTAATTCTAACCACATTCGATTTGATACGGATACCCGGATATTCGTTTGGATACCGTTCCGAATATCCGGATACCAATTTTGGTATCCGTTGCCATCCTTAAATATTACCTTTCTTTCATATATCGATGGCTTAGAATGAGAAGGTCGTAAGTGCCATTTGAAATCTACATCATAAGGCGCTTCTCATGAGCCTATTTTCATGAAAATCGGAAGTTCCATGTTGACCCATTTGAAGCTGAAAAATCTTGTTTTACCAAAAGTAAAAATTGAATGTCAGACAGTTTTTCTTCTTTTCTCAAAATATTGATTTTGTAGTTACGACCTTCTCATTCTAAGCCAGCGATGTTACCTCCGATAATTGATAGATTATTATTTCAACACTCTCTGGCTGATAATGAAAACTTTCATCTGATTCAAATGCAAACATTTTATTACTAATGTCTGCATTAAAAAGATATTAATTTGCAATCACAAGTATGATAAGCAAAAAATGCCCAAATACCATATAAGGTATAATATATACTGCAAAAGTTTTTTTCAAATCAGTCAATTGTTTTCAACCAGTTTCCTCTATTTTGACAATTTGAATTACTCATTTGACATATCGATATGATTTAAACATTTCTATCGATAATCAGGTTTCCATTGCCTAAGTTACAAGGCGCTACCGAGCCTTTTCATTCAGTTATATACCTCCTGTTCAAATTTGAATATGGAGGGCATGGTAGGCCATGGTAATATTGGCCTTTATTTCGCCTGGGTATAAGCTTCAAATTATTTGTCAGTGAAGATTAAGGACAGAGTGGAAATCATGATGCTGATCGGTTGAAAACGGGACCAAACACAAAATTTAAATGTATCATCTACTTACCAGTGATGTAACCGGGACCTGGGTCATTGTTGGAGTGATTATTATCGGTAGCCCTTGATTGTATTTCCTGTCCATCCTTCATCTCCACCATAACAGTGGCATCGGTAGTCGCCATGGTAACCAAATATTCCAATTACAGATTTACAACAACTCCTAGGTAGCACAAATGTTAATTACAATGTTTTGATAGAAATATCCAAAGTTTCACTCAAATCAGATATTTCTTAAGCCTTCATCATCAGGATAATCAAAACTTCCTTTACAAAGTTTTATCAAACACTATGTAGCTCACGGTTTATAAATATTCCAGTCTGTAAATAATTCTGTTATTATATTGCGTTAAACAACAATTTATAAATTGCACCAGTTTATCTATCTTTTCAACACTTCATTAAGTTATTAATAAATAAAATCCAGTTGATTTCTAGGAATAAACGATGTACTGTATAATATTTGAACACAGGAAGCATTAAACATCTATCATTCCCACACCTATCTGCCCATACTAACCTAATGGTGTTTGCTATAAATATTTACCTCCAAGAAGAAGAGTACTATTGTGGAAGACTCTGATGAATAAAACAAGCATATAAATTGAATCATTTATTGGGATACTATACACTAGAGATACTAACTTAAAGTGTATAGAGCTAATATCGGCAGATATTTTTTTATTAGGTCTCAAAAACTGAAAAACAATTATACTTTCATATCCATTAGATCATTTTTTGCTTCAGTTTTAACAGAAACTCTCTCTGTGATTTATTGGACATGCAAACTGTCCATTTTCATACGAAAGTGTTCTAGCACACCCTATGAAACTATAAGAATCGTCAGTTTTTCAACGATTGAATCAAAGTACACGGAACCCATCCAAAGTTTTAATTTGCAATTAAGGCAGTCTAGTATCATACTAAAAATGATCCAAGTAATTATTTTGACATTGAATGACTGTTAGAGTATAGCTCTATACACTTTAAAGTCTAAACAGTTGTATCAGAACTGTAACAGGTATTACATATAGTGCAGCACCACAGCATATCAAATACTGTATGACTTATTGGGATACTATAATACACTAGATATACTATGTCAACAGTTATGGAAGAACTGTAATGTTCAGGTAATGCATACAGAGCAGCACAAAAGTGTATAAACTGAATCACTTTATGACTTATTGGGATACTATTATATACAATTCAACTTTGACGATCCTAATGCAAAGCATTCTTGACTTATTGAACGGGAACCATTAATTTTGGTCAACAGACCAACCAACGTAACGGCAGACATGAGCAAAGAAATAAATTAACACTCTCATCAAAGATGGGGGGAGGCGGGGGGGGGGGGGGGAGTAATAATTTAGGAGTCCATTACAAAGAAACCAAATTGACATTATAAACAAATATCGAGATACAAATTTCCTTGAAAATTTCAGTACAAATGAATTAATAATACAAAGAAAACTATCAATATGCAATAACTGACTTTAATGGTATTTTAATAGCTTCCTTATTTCCAATACTATAAAATCATTTAATTTCGATGGGACAAAATTTTGTGGTTTTGGTAAAAAAGGCAATTTCATCGTGACGTTGATTAGTGGATTTAACATTTTAGGAAACTTATACAAGGATCAAATAAATTAAATTATTATTCGATAGGATTTGGGATTTTGTGGTAGAAGATGAACCACCAATTCCACAAAATTTAATCCCCCATGAAAATTAATAATTCTACCATACACTTATATAACCATTAAATTCACTAAATCTAATGTCCATCATTTTCTGCCACAGCCAGAACGCATAGACTAAGTATAAGGAAACCCTATAATTATACAAGACAATCAAATTGGCTTCAAGCTTGATAAGAATTCAAAATTGGAGAAAATTTAACATAACTCCAGACTTGTTGGTTGGAATATGACATTGAAATGATGTATTAAAAGGTGGAAGTCTTTTTATTTTGAGGGAATAGTCAACTGCAAAATGTTATTTTGCACTTTTAGTGATATAAAGAATCTATCACTCGTTGTCAATTGATATATTTATATTAAACTCGTTCAGGATATATTATTAAGTTCGCCAAAGGCTCGCTTAATAAAATTTCCAAACTCGTTTAATATGAATTTACAGTAGAAACTCCCCAATCCGGAACCTCTCTAATCCCCCTCAATCCGAATTTATTACACGGTCCCGATTCGTTCCTTCTAAGAGGTATGTGAAAAAAACCTCCCCAATCCGGAACCTCCATACGCTGTAAACCGGACTACTTTTACGGTCTGGAATGCAAATATACAGTGTTATTTAAACTCCCCAATCCGGAATTTTACGCTTGATCCGGAATTATTATGATTTTATGCAAAATATGTCCTTTACTCGTGAAATTGCTTTTAGTATCAACCTGAATGTTTCCGTATAGTACGGTACGGGGTAAATTTGTTGATAATTCGTCATTTTGTAAATAAAGCACCATGGAGAAAAAAGTTCAACTTAATTTGTCATTTATTTGTTAAAAACAAAGATTTGAATCGTAATTACCCTTACTATTGACAGTTTTTTACCGACGTATAGTCGGAATGAGGAGAGACAATAAACAAGAAAATTCAGAAAACAAACGGTTTTGCACTTGGTTTTAGACACGAAGGACCGTACACAGGTTGATTTTAAACACGACCCGATACGAAGAGCAGAAATGGAGAGCGCTATCACACCTTTTAATCTGTTAATTGCCTGACAGGGGGATTAACTGGCCGTTTGCAGTGTAGCCAGAGGCAATTACCAGTAGTCAGTTGTTTATTGGTGTCTACGGTCTTTCCAGTATACATTTCTTTACACCAAAATAAAAAAATTAGTTTTGAAAAAAAAAATTCTAAGCTTTGAAATTATTTTTTCGCCAATCTCAAAATAATTCCGTCAAAAGCGGAAATGGCGAATAGCAGCGGAAACCCTGCATGAACTACTGAATACAGACATACTGTACCAACAATAGCGTACACCAGACGATATAAATTTTCCTTAAAAACACTAAATAGGTAAAACCTCTCCAACCCGAAATCCTCCCTAATCCGAACTTTTTGGCCAGTACTTTTTACTGTATATCAATTGTCAACTCGTGATAGATCCTCTATATACCATATACAAGAAATATTAAACATGTTGCAGTTGCACTGTCAAATCAATCAAAAATTACATTACTGCATACTTGTTGATGGAATATGACATTGAAATGTTTGGCAGATTTTTTTTTATTTTGAGGTTTTTCAGGAAATATTAAATATTTTTGCACTCACTGTGTATACATGTGTCAAATCAATCAAAGAAATTTTAATGTTTAAAACTTTGGGGTTGAACAAATTTTTACAAGCATTCTTAGTTAATACTGCATGTGCGATTTGCAGTAAATAAGATGTCTTAATTGTCACCATCTTTTTTATTCATACTAAAACAGGAAATTACCTAACCTAATCACAACAACAGGAAGTTACCTAACCTAATTGCAACAACAGGAAAATACCTAACCTAATCGCAACAACAGGAAATTACCTTACCTTATCGCAACAACAGGATTTACCTAACCTAATCACAACAACAGGAAATTACCTAACCTAATCGCAACAACAGGAAATTACCTTATCTAATCACAACAACCAGAATTTACCTAACCTAATCAACGAACAGGAAAATACCTGACCTAATTACAACAACAGGAAATTACTTAAACTATTTACAACAACAGGAAATTACCTAACCTAATCACAACAACAGGAAATTACTTAAACGAATTGCAACAACAGGAAATTACCTGACCTAATCACAACAATAACAATAGTTCATACACTTTCAAAAAATATGTAATAATGAAAAATATAATAATGCCACATGAATATAATAGAAACAGCCTTAATTAGTTGATCTTCATAAAAACTTGCTTCTAAAATTTTTCCGAGCATATTGAGCGTAATATGATATCATACGAAACAATCATATAAATCCACAAATCAATACCGATTCCATACATTTGTTGCACTAAATTTTTCAAAGCATCTCCGAAGACAGAAAACTATGGATACCGAGTATTTAACTATATTTATTCACATGTTCGTCACTAAATGCACAATATTCATCAATAAAATCACATGTTCATGAATAATTGCACAATATTCATGAATAAATTGACATTATATTCATAAACAAATGAACAGTATTCATCAATAAATGCACAGAATTATACTCCGTTCCCTAGGAATCACAGAGCCACTCTGTTGAACTATCAACTATCGCAACCATGGATATGGAAGAGAAAAAATTTCCAGAAATATTGGTTCCTGATCTCTGTGAGACGACATCAAACTTTCTGCTATTATATTGACTGAGTTTTTGGGTTAAAATTCCATCAATTTTGCTATATATTGGATATATTACTCACTCTAAATGTAAACACTATGCAGCAGTTTTGTAGTTCTAGATAAGGAACTATTTAGTGATAGAATTTGTGTTTTTTCCGCCACCATTGAAAGATGTAAAAATAACGTCTTTGTTATCGTTGACTGATGAAGGCCGTGAGGCCGAAAATTTCCATTAAATAGAGTTATAAACTTCAGTTTTATTTAGTGATATTTTGTAGTTGCACATATTCCCCAAGTGCTTCATTTGTATAATGAAACAAATTCACAAATACAGTCTATTCAAAGTTAAATGATAACGGTTATAAACATAAGCTCGTCTGTCAGGTAAACTATGTTGTGAATGGGATACTGCCCTTACTAGTATTGCTTATTTAAGCATCAGTATAGCTTGGCCACACATACATTGACATGAGCCTAACCTTTTGATAAGCATAATTTAACAGTCTATATATTACCTACGATACAACACCGAATGTATGTTTTCATAATCGGGAAGTATCACAAAGACGCTCGAGATGTAATACAAAAATGAATCTAAAATACCGATATCACACGATTCGCTTGCGGAAATTGATATACAGTTGTACCCCGATTATTCGACAACCTTTTATTCGAAAACCTGGTCTTATCCGAAATAGAATTGCAGTCCCGTTTTACTTCCTATATAAACCTATACAAATTCGGTCGGGTTATTCGAATTCTATTTTTCGAAAAGCCTCTGTTATTCGAAACAATTTTTGAGTCCCCAGTATAATATTTCATACGAATTGTACCCCTATTATTCGAATTTGCATTATCAATGATAGCTAATTATATTTTTCTAACAACGAAGTTTGAAAGTTTTCGCACCTGTTGTTCAAAAGGTGTTTAATTGATGTGATTAAGTGTTGACATTCTCAAGTTGTGAAAAATACGAAGCGGTTGTACGTAATATTTGCTATTCCGTGAAAAATACATATCATTATGTTTGATAACATGTTTGACTTTAATTATGTCTTAATGAGTGTTGACTTTGATGTACAAACGTTCGGCAAACTTTGATAAACTGCATTAACAATATGCTTTATAACAGTGATGACTTTTAACAGAACAGAACATTTTATTTAAAGACTTTAGCTAACGCAGTGACGACTACAACGATGTGAAATATATAGTCGTAGGTTTATTATACTATACCATGGAATCTACTTCCTTGTTGATGAGTAATGTCAGCGAATGCATTTATTGTGTGCATGTTTATGTAGAATTTCATACCTGTTTTATGCTGCATACTATATTTTGTTGCTAATTTGTGTTATATGTGTATATATTAAAAAATAAATAAAAAGATTAACGCAGGGTTTTTTTTATTTCTTTTTACTTTTTTATTATTTTATTTATATAAACAACAAAACATGTACAAAAACGAGTATCCTACACGGCTATAGCTAAGATGGAGACTATTGAGTTGAACAGAGGTTTGTCTTCTTTGAATTTGGATAATCCGAAGCCCTGGATTATCCGAAATAAAATTTCGGTCCCGTCAATTTCGAATAATAGAGGGTTGACTGTAATTTCAAAGCAAGAACCTTGTAATATATTCTTGCATAAAGGTCAGGCTCAGGTCAAAATAGCCATGCTATATCTGGAATTGACATACCAATCTGAGTTTAAAGTGTATAGAGCTATATCGGATGATATTTTTTAAAAAAGTTTCAAAAACTGAAGAACAATTATGCTTTCATGTTCATTAGATCATTTTTCGCTTCAGTTTTAACAGAAACTCTCTCTCTGTGATTTCTTGGACATGCAAACTGTCCATTTTCATACGAAAGTGTTCTAGAACACCCTATCAAATTATAAAAATCATCTATTTTGCAGCGATTGAATCAAAGTACACGGAACTGATCCAAAGTTTTAATTTGCTATTAAGGTAGTCTAGTATCATACTAAGAATGATGCAAGTAATTATTTTGACATTAAATGACTGTTAGAATATAGCTTTATACACTTTAAAGACTACCCCTGCAAATTGTTGTCCTTGATTTCATGAACACTTCACTCCAACCAGGAACCGTTCATGAACAGCCTCTGAATTAGTTCTCGAAATTGGTTCATGAACTTCTAACCATGAACTGTTTTTAAAATGTGTTCATGTACAGTTTATGAATTATTGATGAACAATTAAAGATTTCATGAATGGTTCTTAGTAATTGATCCAGCCTTAAAAAGTAACTAATGAACGTTCATGAACCATTATTTCTAGGTTATTCTTTGATGATTATACTTTAACTGCTCATCAATTAGTTCATGAACAATTTGTGAACTGTTCATTAAACATTAATTGCTGTAGATATAGAGAAACTCGGGTCTCTGTCCGGTGAAAACAATGTTATCAGGCCAGGCAATATTGTTATGGTGGTGAGATTTACGTAGTTCATGAAACATGATTTGCTGTAGAGATTTTCAAAAAAAGAACCGTTCATCATAACGTCAAATTTTAAGAAGTGTCTCTCTACTGACCTTTTTTCATTTTCTTTTCACCAACTTTTAACTAGAACTGCCACAGAGTGACTAAGAATACCCCCACATACCGCTTTGTCACAGACTTAGGGCAAACCATGTCTATATGAAATTAATGTCACACGGTGGGCAACAATTTTACACGGACTCAAATTTCAAGAAATGATAATCAAATTTATTTGTATATATAAGCCCATTGTGTGTGAGTGTGTGGGGGGGGGCTCTAGATAATTGTAATTGTCTGTCTATATTAATATCAAGGTTACATACTATTCTGGTGTGATAATACATGTATACAGGAATACAAAGTTTTCCAATCTTAAATTTTCTCAATTATATCAATTTAATTTAACTTTTTTCTGTATGTTAAAGGACCAAACCGGTAAAGTTAACAAAGTTCCTTCAACATATGAACATGATGTTTCAATCTCGAGTGTAACTTTATTCCCGGTAAAAATCCAGTATGGTACAGAATTAAACACCCTGTTAACAAACGAGAATTTCAAATGTACCGAAAAAAACATGGGCGCCGCAACTGCGCAATACAGGGTAAATTTCGATCGTCAGTGCCTCAACAACTGTCGGATATTGGTCAGAGAGAAACGATTGCAACCATCAGACTATAATGTCTTAATGTCCAAAAGGACCTTTTGGTCCGACGATGATTCGCGATGTCTGTCAAGTTACATCAAATCCCATCATGCATAAAGAAGAATGATCCATACAAACTTCATTGTGACTTTTGATCTTCAACTGTGAACTTGACCTTTAAGAAAGGAAACTGGGGTTGCTTATGAAGTACTGAGCATTTGTGCCTAATTTTTTTCAAATCCCACAATAAATGACATAGTTACACTCCAGGCTAGCTAAACAAGCTAAATTATGGCCATTTCTGACCTCACAACTCCAAGTGTGACCATGACCTTTGACATATTGATGTGATTTTTGCGCATGACACACCGCCTCATGATGGTGAACAATTGTGCCAAGTTATATTAAAATCCCTCAATAAATGACAAAGTTATTGTCCGGACAAGCTAAATTATGGCCATTTCTGACCTTACAACTCCAAGTGTGACCTTGACCTTTGACATATTGATGTGATTGTTGCGCAAGACACACCGCCTCATGATGGTGAACAATTGTGCCAAGTTATATTAAAATCCCACAATAGATGACAGAGTTATTGTCCGGACAAGCTAAATTATGGCCATTTTTTACCTTTCAACTCCAAGTGTGACCTTGACCTTTGAGATATTGATGTGATTGCTGCGCATGACACACCCCCTCATGATGGTGAACAATTGTGGCAAGTTATTTTAAAATCCCACAATAGATGACAAAGTTATTGTCCGGACAAGCTAAATTATGGCCATTTTTGACCTTTCAACTCCAAGTGTGACCTTGACCTTTTAGATATTGATGTGATTGTTGCGCATGTCACACCGCCTCATGATAGTGAACAATTGTGCCAAGTTATATTAAAATCCCACAATAGATGACAAAGTTATTGTCCGGACAAGCTAAATTATGGCCATTTATGACCTTTCAACTCCAAGTGTGACCTTTGAGATATTGATGTGATTGTTGCGCATGACACGCTGCCTCATGATGGTGAACAATTGTGCAAAGTAATTTTAAAATCCCACAATAGATGACAAAGTTATTGTCCGGACAAGCTAAATTATGGCCATTTCTGACCTTACATCTCCAAGTGTGACCTTGACCTTTTACATATTGATGTGATTTTGCGCATGACACACCGCCTCATGATGGTGAACAATTGTGCCAAGTTATATTAAAATCCCACAATAGATGACAAAGTTATTGTCCGGACAAGCTAAATTATGGCCATTTTTGACCTTTCAACTCCAAGTGTGACCTTGACCTTTGAGATATTGATGTGATTGTTGCGCATGACACACTGCCTCATGATGGTGAACAATTGTGGCAAGTTATTTTAAAATCCTTCAATGTATGGGTAAGTTACAGCCTGGACAAACTTTTAAGACCGACCGACAGACAGACCGACGGACAAAGTGACTCCTATATAGCCCCCTCTACCTATGGTAGTGGGGGTATAATGAACAATTAGTGAACTTGGTTCATGAACAATCTGTATGCTACCACCAGCACACCTAGCCTGAATTCACAAAATAATTCTGATCCAGTCATATATAGTATGTTGGGTCTACAAAAATGTCCAAAAATGCTGCAAACTATATTAACAAATTGGTAAATAATGTTACACCATTTGTTGTGAATGTGAGCTCTAATCAAGCAACGATCAATATCTGATAGAGCTTAGATGGAATACTCAGATTCCGCAAGTCAATTACTTAATGTTACAGAGTAAAACATAATAAATCATACATACCGTATAACCTTGTATTATCGCCCCGGGGCGATGCATTTTCTGAAAAAATAATTCCATACACAGTCAGACCTCGTATAATCGCCCCCCACGGAACGGTACCGTACAGTACGGCACTTAGCCTTTACCTTAACCAGTACAAATTACTTCCCCTTCATAAAAATACCGGACTTTGTTTTTTTTGCCTATCGTACGCAAAAATCGCTAATAAACATATAGACTACGCTATAAATACCGGTAAATAATTACTCAGCGGTAATTAATTGTTCGTTTTAATGGATTACCGTATCATGACTGACTGTTATTCTGGATTTGTGTGGATACTTTATTGGATAACTGTAGGACCAATTATTGAAGGTGAGATTTTTTTTTCAAGAATCGAGGGGGGGGGGGCGTTAATTAGAGGGGGAGCGCTAATAGGAGGTAATACGGTATTGGTTGTATTAACGAGGTCGTAGTGTCCCACATGAATTACATAGGCTCATATTTTGTACCATGAAATAATATGAACTACAATACTATCGGTACCTGTAAACTATATAAATGTATGAGTCTTTATTGTATGAATTACTTATCAATCAGAGATGGACTCCATTTCTGTCAATGGAAAACCAGAAACTCTTTCAAACAGACACAATTAAATTTCCAGCCTCAGGCAGCCAAACAATGAATCAATCACAGTTCCCGGAGTTATAATAGAAATATAACTGATTGTTCCAATAAACCAATGCTGTTCCAATAACGCAGGAGAAAATATAATTTGCATTCTGTCAGAAAACTAATGAAAATTGGAAATATTTTGCGTGATCCAACGTTCATGTACTCATGCATGCACGCCCATTGGAATGCCCTAAAAATCATAGGAAATTATTGTCAGGGTATTATAAGTTATTCTGCATATATAGCAACTCGTGCTGACTTATATTCCTTCTTAAAATTACAAATGAAGCACACTCGTCAGATCAGAATAAAAATATTAGACCATATTAAACTGAGACTCTTTGCATAATTCGTTAAAATCCGGAAAATCCAAAGTTATTAAAATATATAAAGATCTACAATGATCTCTCGGTAATGACCCCTTTAGAGATAGAATACAAAGCTATTACTAGTCACACCTTGAAGCTTTTTGTAGATCTATACCTACAATTATAGCTGGCCTTATACCCCAGGCGAAATGCGACCATGGTTGACCATGGTCAACATGGTATTTGATGGTTGACCATGTTAAAAACATGGTCAACCATCAAATACCATGTTGAAGAGATAGTCATGAGCATGGTGGACCATGGTCAGCCATTGTTGACCATGGTCACCGTTGTTGACTATGGTCGACCATGGTTGACTGTGATTGACCATGGTAAGAGAAGACTGACCATGGTTGACCATGGTGAGAAAAAAAGATAAACCGTTTGACCATGGTCAACCATGG
The DNA here is from genome assembly GCA_963678985.1 of Spisula subtruncata. Taxonomy (NCBI): domain Eukaryota; kingdom Metazoa; phylum Mollusca; class Bivalvia; order Venerida; family Mactridae; genus Spisula; species Spisula subtruncata. The sequence continues at coordinate 31,261,196 of OY787673.1, read as the reverse complement.
TGAGAAAATACAAACTGAAGCTTGACCATGGTCTAACATGGTCAGTGTTTTCAACCGTGGTTGACCATTTGACCATGGTCGACTATGTTCAACCATGTTATTGTCTCACACTTTTATATTACCTCCCTTTAACAAAAATTATATATATTTTTTTAAAGTCCCAAAATACACTTTTAAAATAAATGTTAGCGAAGTAATATATCATTATTATTATAAAAATAGAAAGATTTATGAATTAGTTTGACATAATAAAAAATTCATAATTACAACAAAATATTAATCAAGCTTTCCTATAAGAAATCAAATATTACCTGACATTATTTGAAACAAGCTGATTGATCTGTAGCTTGAACATTATCAGCAACTGGTGAGTTCTTTCCTTTAATTGTTCTAACATGTTATCTGACCATGTGACAAGGTAAGAAATACCAAAGAACTAACCGTGTTTTGTTAAATTGCACAAGAGTTTGAGGGTAAAAAATCAACACTGACGACCATCGGCTCTTCACCATGGTAGACCGTGGTCCACAACCATGGTCCAAGACCATGGTTGACCATGTTACAAAACCATGATCATTGACCATCAAGTGCCAATTACCAAAACATGGTCAACCATGGGTCCCCTGACCATGAACTACCCTGGTCGACCATGAACTATCATGGTAGTTCATGGTTTTAAACCATTCATTTCGCCTGGGTACGGAGATAGCGGTATACAGTAAATAAATATACGGATCGAATAGAGCCGAGCATAGGCCGACAAGCTTACAGACTTTACTGAGTGTCAGTTTAATCTGGTCAAGCTATACCATTAAGGCTCTTCAAAAACGCCCTCTGCATATATAAGACAAACGATCTCTCAATAACCTATATAATGGTACTAAAATCCCTCTAAATTTAATATACTAAGAGCAACCTCTAAACAACAGTCCCATATTGCTCTACGGAGTTTGTACTAGCAACGCAACAAGACTGAAGCGCAGTCACTCTTCAAGTTGAGGAGAACACAACATTTTGGACTTGATGGAGGAGGACAAATGTAATATTATCCCCAAAAAAAGATTTAAAATACAAAATGTAGAACCCCGTTAGGTGAGAAACGACTAGCGCTGTCGCCATTGGTCTGACGTATACCTCCTGCCGGCAAAAAGCTATAATTCGGGTAAAGCTTGGCTATTTTGACCTGACCTTTATGCAAGAATAATTTACAGGGTTCTTGCGTTGAATATATCAATTTCTGCAAGCAAATCGTGCAATATCGGTATTTCGGATTTGTGTTTGTATTACAAGTCGGGCGTCTTTGTGATACTCCCCGATTATAAAAACGTACAATCGGTGTTATAAATGTAGACAATATATCGACTGTTAAATTATGCTAATCAATAGGTCAGGCTCGCGTCAATGTGGGCAAGCTATAAAAACCATTAAAGCGCAAATTCATTACAAAATTCATTTACATGTTGAAGTTGCTCATGTGTGAAAGTTTTAAGTAAATCCTGCAAAAACTGTTGTAATCACTTGTGTCCACAAGAATTTGTCTAGGGATATACAGATAGAAAGACAGACAGACAGCCTCAAAACAATATATCCGTGTTGTGAAGGGAGTATTATTGAACAGGGAGTGTAAGCAAGTTGTTCAGTGCAGGCGATAAAAATTCACGGTTAAGACTGCGAGCTAAAAATAGATGAATTTGTGTTTCCGTGGGATGACTTCGGACTTGATCGCTCAATCTTTAGCCGAGACAGTGTTTATAATGTTGCGTGATGACTTAGCACTTTATCGCAGGAAGCTTGGTAAATATATCGAGAAAGTGATTGTATTATGTTATGTAAGCTAGGTTACCATCCGGTCAGTCATAAACACTCAATGTTTAAATACTACGAGTAGTATAGGCAGTAGAGGTAATAATTATGTACATATCAACTAGATGCTGGAACATACATACCCTTAGCAAAAAGTACTGGTCTTTTTACCAGTTAAAATGCAGTTAAATACCAGTATTCAGTTTTTTTCCAGTTATTTTCCAGTAATTTGATCAAATCTTTGTTAGTGATCAAGAAAAACAGTTTTTCAAACCAGTTAAATGACCAGTTATTTGCATTTTATCCAGTATTTTATCATTTTTTGAAAACAGTGGTTGATTGACCAGTTTTTTTCCAGTAAAAATCCAGTTATTTCTAAAAACCAGTTTTTCCTCAGATGACAGTAAATCAAATACATTCATATATTACTGTATTTTTAATACATAATGCCTATACTCAGTTGAGCTAAATATGTGAAGCATGACAAAATTATAAGTGTTTGACATTATGTCTCTCCATCATAATTGCATGACAAGTTTGGATTTTATTCTTTAGGACATATTTGACTAAAATAATTATCAGATTGAATTAAATTACTTAACTAAACCAACTAAATAATTTTAACAAACAAAAAAAGAAAGCTGGAAAAATCATTTTTTCGAGTAAAAGTGACCTAAATGACCCAAACTACAATCTCACATGAGGTTTTCATGCTACATGTTCATTTTCATCAAAGTTGGTCTATCAAAAATATTTAATTGACTGGAAACCATCCAGTATGACGCCCGCCTGTCTTTGGCCAATCTAAAAACCCAGTTTTACTTAGTGAAAACCTGGTTAATAAAGACAGTTATTTGGTTTCGAACAGTTTTGCAAGCAATTACCTCTGCATTCACTAATTTTATTGTTTAGAACACCGATTTCTACAACTATAACAAAATATATCGGAAAAAATGAAACAGGGATACAGATACACAACATAAATGCAAATTAGATAAAATTGATATTTTCATATTCTAACTTAGTAGAAGAACACATGTGATGTTAATACTTATAGCCCAGATGGGCCACAAGGATATACATGTAGGTTAAGAATATCAAAGTAAGATGTGTAAGTACACTTTTAAAACAAGGTTACTGTCTCCCACAGCTTAGTGTCTGATATCATTTTTGTAGATACAAATATGTGGTTAACTCATTGAGCCCTACTGCCACGATTTCGTGGCAAGATAAGCAGCCTTCGTATCCCGCGCGCCCCGATAACGCGTCGCTGTATTCTTTATCCTAGTCCCGTACGGCACGATATCGTGGCGTGGTCTTTAGCTATTCTGTGTACCGCGTGCCACGATAAGTCGTCAAATTTCATTGGGTTAAAATCGTCCTATAAACCAGACATTTGAGGTATTAGCCAATCAAATTCGAGGTTACATAAAAACGACGGAAGTTGATCAAAACGGAAGTAAAGTTGTCAAAACATTTTAACAAAGCGAAAATAGTGATTTTGAAGGCTAAAAGCGATGGAAAATAACGAAAATCGGCGCTCGATGTTTGATATTACGTTCCAGTCGGACGTTGACGAGAATGATGATTCGAACAGTGATATTAGTTTGAATTTAACGAGTGAAAGCGATGCCGAGAGTTATTCGTCTGATTCGTCCAGTGATGAAGAAAATTTGGTTATTCAAGATGACAATCGGTGGAAAATTAATGACAGAACGAACATTCCTAAGCGTGAATTTAGTGGTCCTGTTCCAGGTCCCAACATTGATTTAGATCCTGACCAATTGGAGTTTGATTTCTTTGAACTGTACTTTCCTTTGAGAATGATTGAGTTATTAGTCAGCCAAACAAACCTGTATGCTACCCAGAGACAGCAAGCAAGGGGAGTTGTAGACTCAAACTGGAGACCGGTTGTGTTCGACGAGATGAAAGCTTGGCTCGGGATCCGTGTGTATATGAGCATACTTGAAGTATGTATAACTCTATTATTATGTATTTATAATTTAATATTTTAGCATTTATTAAAATATATATGTCTAATGACTAAATATGAAAATAAATACATAGATGACAACTAGTTTAATTGAGATTTCAATTTAATTTTGACAGGTTACTACATGAAATGAATGACAAAAAAATTCCAAGTTCATAAAATATTTTTTTTTGTATTTTCAGCTTCCCCAAATGGCTATGTATTGGTCAACAGACTCATTGTTTGGTGGATTGGGAATAAAGAAGATAATGAAACGTGATCGGTTCGACAAAATCTGCCAGTATATTCATGTGAAAGTACTCAGAATACTCCAAGGGGTCAGCCCGGACACGACAAATTGCATCATGTACGCCCTGTTCTTGACTGTTTGAGACAAAATTGCCTTCGAAATTATAATCCTCACCAGAATACTAGCATTGATGAAGCTATGATCAAGTTCCGAGGACAATTAGCTTTTAGACAATACCTACCAGCTAAGCCAGCGAAATATGGTATCAAAGTTTGGATGCGTGCCGACCCAACCAAAGGTTACACCAACGATTTTCAAGTGTACACTGGGCGAGAACAGGGATTAAGGAATCTGGATTAAGTGGGGTCAAAATTGAGGTCACAGAGTCAAATTTTAGAAAACCCTTATTCAACCCTAGAGGCATCAGTGTTGGTCCATTATTCATAAAACTTGGTCATAATGAATGTCTCTATGATATCTAGGTCAAGTACAGATCTGAGTCAAAGGGAGTCAAAATTGAAGCCACCATTTAGCCCAATCTTGAAAGTGTTTAAGAATTCTGATCTTTTCAATATCTAGGTTAAATTGGAATCTGGGTCAAGAACTAGGTCACTAGGACAAAATTTAGAAACAACAGTTGAACTTCAGTATAGTTGTCACATTTGGATATTTTCATGAAACCTGATCAGAATGTTTGTCTTGAAAATAGGTAGGTCAAATTCAGCACCAGTTGTTGATTTGCTCAAAAGTTAGCTTTATTCACAAACTCAAGTCAAAACTAAAGGTTTGATGTATGTTATTGCCCAAACAGTGGTGCATGGGCTTATTCTTATGCAACATGCCTTTTGTTTGTTTGTACCAAGACAGTATTAGATGTTTTTTTTCTTTAAGGATGGTTTTTGTTTATTTTCCGTATTGCATTTAAATTCAATTATTATACCAATTTGACCCGAGACTCCATTATAGTTGTGGTATAAATCATTATGCAAGGCAAAAAAGATAATGAGATTGTAACATTTACAGTACTGCTCAAAAATAACGTAATATTCACAAGTCTCAGGTCAAGTTGGGCGAGTAATGAATTCAAATGCACCCACAAATATCATGTTACTATTTTTTTTCAATAACATGATTTTTGTTTTCAGTGTTATGATGTAGATGTAACATATTTGTAATGGTGTGATGGAAAATAAAACAAAATAAGCGTGATTTAAGTAGTATTTTATTCAAGGAGACTCTGGATCATACTATTATGTTCGTAGTCAAGCATGTTTAACTAGCCTATATGAACATTGGGTTTGGGTCTCAGAGGTCAAGGTTACCATATTTATGTCTTCAGGTATGTTAATATTTTATAAAATGTTCGTTTTTTTCACTGCAACAGGCTGTGTTCAATGAGAAGCCTGCTGCTTGAGGTCAAGGTCGTTCAAGGTTCAAATCAGTTCGAGCATCGGATTATCTATCCACTTAAATGAGCAGTTATTTAACTGGCATTTAACTGGTCTATTTTTAGACCAGTATTTTTTCCAGTTTTTATTATATCATCTAACTGGCTAGTTAACTGCTCATTAATTATGCAAATTAACCAGTATTATTCCAGTTTTTTGTGATGTCATAGAACTGGTCATCTAATTTAAATTTTTCGCTCCGAAAAACTGGTTTTTAACTGGGAAAAAACTGCTTTTTAACTGGTTTTCCAGTAAAACTGGTCAAAATACTGGCTAATTTGCATATTTCAACATTAGAACCCCCATTCACAATTTACTGATAAGCCGCTCAAATAACTGGTAAATAACTGGAATTTAACTGGTTTCAAATAACTGGTAAATAACTGGAAAAAAACTGCAGTTCTTTTTGCTAAGGGTATGGCGTTGGGGTGGCATATATGCCCTCATATGCTTTGTGACTGGAAAAATATTTTTCTGACGACAGGAACAATCCCTGTTCTTTCAGTGCCATCGGCGCTTTGATTAATAACATTATTTTACAACAGGGAATGAAAAGGCAAATTTTCTGGAGGTGCTGAATCAGATACAGAATGTCACAGCCTAAAGTAATTGGGTATGATATATTGATGTGCAGGCGTAAAATATTTCCCTTGGGTGCAACAATTAAGATTGTATCACTCTACATGGTACATAGTTATATCTCCAACAGGATGTAATATCACATTATCTAACCAGGCGAATATGAGGATTGTATAAACAATGATACAACATCAAACAACAGTAATTAGACAACATATTACCCCACCCATGTTCAAATCAACAGTAATTAATTTCATATTGAGGGCTCTGAGTGCAAAACTAAGGTAACTACCTAACTTTATATAGGCACATACAATTGTTTTGCACTGAGCCCTCAATATACATTTCTCATGATCACATGATTATCATAGAACAGAACAGAACAGAACACATGATATTCCCCCCCCCAACTGTTCATCAATGACCATCTGATGTATAGCTTGGCTATTTTAACCTGAACCTGACCTTTATGCAAGAATATATAACAAGGTTCTTGCGTTGAATATATCAATTTCCGCAAGCAAATCGTGCAATATCTGTATTTCAGATTTGTGTTTGTATTACAAGTCGAGCGTCTTCGTGATACTCCTCAATAATGAAAACATACACTCGGTGTTATAACTGTAGACAATATATCGACTGTTAAATTATGCTAATCAATAGGTCAGGCTCATGTCAATGTGGGCAAGCTATACTAATAATGCTTAGTTTGCTTACCACTTATTATTACCAGAAACATTACCTGCCAAGTACTCCCATTAAAATGGAGTTACTCCTATTTTCGTTGATAAATTTCTGGTCTCCAAATTCACCTACCTTTGCACAATTTAGGTACATTTGATTCATTTTATGATCTTCTGTCCCATATTTATGACAACTAGAATTAATACCTTTCTTTTTTATGCAGCTAAATCACTGGATTTCACTATCTGGCAGTTACATAGAAACTGTATGGTTACATACATATTTATTTCTGATTAGGGAGTGAGAATTGGGTATAGGGCCTACATGTAGTTTAGAAGTCAACAAGTTATTAGGTATTGCAAGCAATACAGAAGTTCCCTATCTGGTTTTCAGGTTGTCAAAGTTTCTGTTGCCATGGCAAACACAATTTTTGTCTGAATCAAAACAAAATTAGATGTGTGTAATTGTCTTACGAGAATTCAAATTTACCTATCCACATAGTATTACCAAGTTTTATAAACCAAGCTTGGAAACTCGTTTGATTTATGGCAGGATTCAGATTTTCTTGACAGACTGACCAACGGACGACAAAGTTATAGTCTAAGAAAGTAAACTGTTCAGCAAAAACTACAAATATAATAGAAATCAAATCTTTGACAGCAAAGCCATGATAGATGTGTTTCTGCCATAAACAATATTCTCTTCTGAGACTGTAAATGCAAATATTATGCGGCAATATTTATCTGGAACCTATAAATCTTCAGCAGAAAGTTTTCACTTTATCTATGTTTCACTGCAATACTGTGCACTGAGTATAAACCGAATCACTGTATGAATTATTGGATTACTATCAAATTTAACTTGTATCATTTATTGCTATTGAAAGCATGTACATGTAAAATCTGATCACTATATAATTATGATGACTCGGTGCCATACTATATAATTCAATGTGTATGCCTTATTGCAATTGCCAGAAATTGACTGGTTTATAGACAGTGAATGAAGTTCAAAAGTAATAATCTATCACCAACAAGTTGAGAATGACTTGCTTTCAATGCTTCACAGCTTTAGCATCAAAGAAGTCTCATTGAAATTGTTGAAAGTTTTTGTAAAAGACTTGTTAATTTTTTGTTCAAAACTTTTAATTGTGTTTTTTTGTAAGAAATTACCGTTATGTTACATAACATGCGGTAAAGCAAAATAAATTGCTTGTTTCCGCTACCCCTAACAATCCTATTTTTTGTCTTCCCCCTCCCTACCCTAAGTGTTTTTTTTGGACAAAATTGCAAAATAAAACTTAATCTTGGAATTTGACCTATTCTATCAGGGCATTTTGGTTCTGTCTGTATTACTTTATTAAGGAATTCTGTGAGTGTTATTTTCAAAAAAAAAATTCTTATTATTGACCCAATTTTTTTCAAAGCCGGTAGCGGAAACAAGCTGCAGTTTGCTAACATAGTTCAACAAATCTGATCTAAGCCAAATCTTATAATGAATGATTTCCAGGAATGTATGAGTGTTATGATGCCAAACATTATGTGAAAGTACTAATCAATCATGACGACTTGTCGACAGCCAAGTAATTCTGTTATATCAGAACCCAGCCCAACATCATAATATCTGTTGATCTAAGCCAATTACTGCTGACCAGTAGGATAGGCCACATCAATTGTATATAAGGCAATACCAATGAGTATTTATGTTTAGCGTCGTCGTGCACCTAGGTTTTTAAGTCAATTTTCAAAATAAAAACATTTGAAAAACAATAAATTTTCTCAATTTTCATGCTCTTAAGGTATTTTGCTCTACAAATTGTCGTTCGTTTGAATTTTGAAACTAACGACAAGCATAATGCTACTAAGAATGCATTTACTGACTTGTTCCAGCTACCTTTTGCGCAAGTATCGCCGCTGGAGAGTGTAAAATAACTGTACAAATCTATGTGAGGCAATGCTTTTTTTATGTTGTTTTTTTTTTTTGTGAATAGGAGCTACGTTTCAGAAAGACGCTAAACATAAAAGCGATTTGATATGGCCTATCTAGTAGTAAATCAAGATACTGTAAACCAAGAAATTGTTTTGCTTGATTTAATTTCACGTGATAGAAATTTGCAAAATTCAGTAGCCACAAAAGTACTCAAAACATTAAGTATAGATATAACGGAAGATAGTTTTTAGCCCGATGAATATACTGTTGATCAGCAAAACGCGAAAGTAAGTTTTTGCGAAAGTAATTTGATTTACAGTATTATAATGCATCATGGTTCCCAACTTCAACAAGACTGTGCTCTGTACTTAAAGAGGCGTTCCCTATAACTGAGATCGTTCCCTATAACTGAGATCGTTTAACTTGATTCAGGAATATTATGCATTAAATGAGAATCATTATCGCGTAAACTTCTCAAATTTTCAACAAAAAACTCCCACTAATTACCGAGAAAAGAATGAAAACATATTTCAAAATAGCCACAAGTTGTTTCCCTTTGACCACATAATAATAAATTGCTGGAAGCGATACATTATTATTGGTGATTTAAACATATTTTTGACATTATAGAGACATATTTGCACACACTTTCTTCTGACAAATTATGATAATTGAAGTGCTTTGTACATTTAGCTCATTTAATGTGATAGTAAAGAAAAAATGCTAGTTATAGAAAATGCCTCTTTAAACCATGGAGGTAGCCTTGTCCATAGTAACACTTAGCTAATTTAAACAACTTTAAAGTTTAGTGAAGAACAAACACATGGACAGACAACGGACTGACAGGAAAATTATATTTGCATGAAAACAACAGAACAATCAACAAAATTTAACGTGTTTACAAATCAGTCATAAAATAGAAAAACATATCAAGCCAAAAGCAATTTACTTAGCAAAGCAATATCTGTCAAATATTGTAAATTTTCATTGAGATAAAAAGACAAGTTTGTCATTTTGTGGAGGAAGTTTAGATTCAGCTTAGACAAAGAACAAAGCCAGACTCCTAAATATAATCAATATCGCTTTAATGAAGTCAACTTAAACATCATATAAGTCTTTTCTATACAATGTGAGAATTAAATAAGTGTATGGCATACACTTGAACATCAAATAATGTCAGATTCAACAACAAGGGAAGTTGGACCAAGACTATACTAGACCTATTTTATGGAGTCATGGTTTATATTCAAACAGGAAATGTGCAATCGTTCTGGTTTCAATGTCTCTGAATTTCAAGACAAGAGGTCCCAATCTAAGGGCCTTTGGTAGCTGACAACCGTTCAAGAGTGCAATTTATGTTTTACAACTTCTAAGAGACAAGTGTCTTGAATATTGAATCAAGACTGAGGTATACATAGAGTGCATTCTAAGATTTGACCAAGTGACCTAGTTTTTTTACCCAAAATGATCCAGTTTGGTTTAACGGGTCAAGGTCCTCGTACCCCAGTATGCTTACAGGTACCCCATTTTTACTGATGAATTTTTTTTATATCGTTCAACAGATCATGAAAATGTGAATGCAAATAGTGTTCAAATTCGTTTCCATCAGCCTAAATATTCACTTCTTCTTCGTCCTCCACTCGCTTTGAACTTCTTTCATTTTCATAAACAATCTTTTTCAATGCCACGATTGACGCTGGTTATTGTTATTCTATTATTTTGCTATTTTAGGACTTAGATTTTTGAAGAGCGGTAAACCAGGGTACGGTTGCAGTATAACTGGGTACGGTAAAGTATTATTTGTGAAATTGGGGTACGGTGAAGTATACTTCAAAGTACCCTGGGTACGGTAAAGTAGTACCCGGGGGACCTTGACCCATTTAGCCCCAGTTGGAACATTGGTCTATAAGTAAGACAAACATATTCGGACTAAGTTTTTGAAGATTTGGCCTAGTGACCTAGTGACCTAGTGACCTAGTTCTTGACCCTACATAATCCAGTTTTGAGCTTGGCCTAGATTGTATTAAGAAAAAAATTTTGGCAAAATTTCTTGAAGATTGGGTTAAAACTGTGTCATCTGTGGAGTGTAACACAAACAAATTGTTGACAGACTGACGACGGACGGTACAAAAACCAGACAGAGCGTGAATGCAAAACCTTCGCTTGTCACTATGCGAGCTTCCACTGGACTAAAAAAATTTAGGCACTTTTGCGTAAGATTGTAGACTAAGTTTGAAACCAATGCCTTGGACTTAACAATATTTCAAGTTTCAACAACATAAAAGCTTTGAAAAACACAATCGTACAAACAGACAGACAAGAAAATGGATTGGAAGGGCAGTGAGTATAGTAACAGGAAGGTAAAGAGGGTCTACACATATTTTCAGTGATAAACTTGATGAGCAACCAGCCTATAAGCTTGTTATACTGCGCAATTCAGACACTTAACACGTTATCCTGTTTTTGCCATCTAAATATATCACCGGCTTAGAATGAGAAGGTCATAACCACTACTTACGACCTTATAAAACTGATACATATTTAAATTCAGCACCACAAGGTGCTTCTTATAATGAGCTTATTTTCATGAAAATTGGAACTTATCATTTTGATAAAAATCTCTTACATTTGCGATAATGCCCCAGAGTGGGCCCTGCAAATTACATGGAAGAAGAAGAAGAAAAAGCTTGTTCTTCCATGAGTAAAGAGTAAATTTCAAACGTTTTTTTTTTGTTTTCTTAAAATATGATTTTTTATGTACGACATTCTCATTCTAAGCCAGCGATGTCCTAGAGATAAACTCGACGAGTAACCAGACTAAGCTTGTAACTGCGTAATACAATATCCTTTTAATGCTTACTATACATCACTGGCTTAGAATGAGGTCGTAACTACAAAATCAATATTTTGCGAAAACAAGAAAAACTGTGCTACTTATGGTAACCCTATAGAAAAAATCACTGGGAATCCCACTGGGATGAGACTGGGATCCCACTGGGATCCCGCTGGGAAAATTGGTCGGGATCCCGCCTCTCATCCCAGTGGGATCCCACTGTTATGAGAGGCGGGATCCCACCGGGATGAGAGGCGGGATCCCACCGGGAAAATTGGTCGGGATCCCACTTGGATGAGAGGCGGGATCCCACCGGGATGAGAGGCGGGATCCCACCGGGAAAATTGGTCGGGATCCCGGTGGTCGGCAGTTTGATTTTTTACCCTCAAAATCTTGTGCAATTTAACAAAACACGGTTAGTTCTTTGGTATTTCTTACCTTGTCACATGGTCAGATACCATGTTAGAACAATTAAAGGCAAGAACTCACCAGTTGCTGATAATGTTCAATCTACAGATGAATCAGCTTGTTTCAAATAATGTCAGGTAATATTTGATTTCTTATAGGAAAGCTTAATTAATATTTTGTTGTAATTATGAATTTTTTATTATGTCAAACTAATTCATAAATCTTTCTATTTTTATAATAATAATGATATATTACTTTGCTAACATTTATTTTAAAAGTGTTTTTTGGGACTTTAAAAAAATATATATAATTTTTGTTAAAGGGAGATAATATAAAAGTGTGAGACAATAACATGAGATCCCACTGGGATGAGAGGTGGGATCCCACTGGGATGAGAGGCGGGATCCCACCGGGAAAATTGGTCAGGATCCCGGTGGTCGGCAGTGTTGATTTTTTACTCTCAAAATCTTGTGCAATTTAACAAAACACGGTTAGTTCTTTGGTATTTCTTACCTTGTCACATGGTCAGATACCATGTAAGAACAATTAAAGGCAAGAACTCACCAGTCAAACTTATTCATAAATCTTTCTATTTTTATAATAATAATGATATATTACTTTGCAAACATTTATTTAACAAGAGCACCGCCATACGGGGCAATATACGCCCGAAGGGTTTTGTTTCAGGTTTTGGTACCAAAATTTTGACAGTTGAAAACAAAAGGACAGCCCTGAACAAAAAATGGAAGAAATACCCCTCAAGAGTGACAGAGCGGAAGGGAAACAAAGTCAAATGACCTTTAACCCCTAAGTGTGACCTTGACCTTAAAGCAACCCCTCCAGAACATGCGCTCTGCACGTCATCTTGATGTGGTGAACATTTGTGTCAGGTTGCTTTAAAATCCTTCAAGAGGTTAAAAAGTGACAGAGCGGAAAGGAAGCAAAGTCATATGACCTTTAACCCCTAAGTGTGACCTTGACCTTAAAGCGACCCCTCCAGAACATGCGCTCTGCACGTCGTCTTGATGTGGTAAACATTTGTGTCAGGTTTCTTTAAAATCCTTCAAGAGGTTCAAGAGTGACAGAGCGGAAGGGAAACAAAGTCATATGACCTTTAACCCCTAAGTGTGACCTTGACCTTGAAGCGACCCCTCCAGAACATTAGCTCTGCACGTCGTCTTGATGTGGTGAACATTTGTGTCAGGTTTCTTTAAAATCCTTCAAGAGGTTCAAGAGTGACAGAGCGGAAGGGAAATTGCTAACGACAGACGGACAGACAGACAGACAGACAGACAGACGGACACAGAGGCCATAACATAATACGGCCCTTCGGGCGTATAAAAAGTGTTTTTTGGGACTTTAAAAAAATATATATAATTTTTGTTAAAGGGAGATAATATAAAAGTGTGAGACAATAACATGGTTGACCATAGTTGACCATGGTCAAATGGTCAACCACGGTTGAAAACACTGACCATGTTAGACCATGGTCAAGCTTCAGTTTGTCTTTTATCACCATGGTCAAACGGTTTATAAAACATTTTTCTAGCTCAAACTCTAAAAAAAAATGCAAGTTGGCTAAAAGGAAAAAACAACAGTCAACAAAAATAAGTTCAGTCTAAAATACTATTCAGGTGGGATCCCACCGGGAAATGTACTTGGAAATCCCGGTAGGTTATTACCGGGATCCCACTGGGATGAATTTCCATCCCACTGGGATGAATTTCCATCCCACTGAAATGACAACATCCCACCGGGATTAAGTCATCCCACTGGGATCCCACTGGGATCCCGCTGGGATCCCAGTTCAATTTTCTGTGGGGAAAACAAGCTTTTTTCAACTTCAGTTTGGTCAACGTGACAAGTTCCAATTTTCATGAAAATAGGTTCACAAGAAGCGCCTTATGATATAGATTTCAAATATGCATACGTCTTATAAGGTCTTAAGTGCCACATACGACTTTCTCATTCTAAGCCAGCGATATGGTATTAACCCTGCTGTCTCGACTGTCTACCAATCTATAATGATTAGCTTAAACATCACATAGAGTTACAAATTACTCAGGCTTGTACTACAAGTACCATTATAGGAAGTGATTTAGCATAGCAGACTGGTCAGGAGGCTTCATCTAGATAAATGGACATTTACTTAAGCTACAGAAATTATTACAAACTACCAAAATGACAAAACTTCTCTTCTGTGCGTATGTGATTATAATATTATGATAGAACATTTTGCTGGCTTAGAATGAGAAGTTTGTGGGTGCCACTTACGACATTATAAGATTAATGCATATTTGCAATCTACATCATTAGTGCTTCATATGAGTCTATTTTCATGAAAATCAGAAATTGTCATGTTGATCAAACTGAATCTGAAAAAAAAAAATTCATAAGTAAAGAGTAAATTTTATATCGCTGGCTTAGAATGAGGTCATAACTACAAAATCAATATTTTGCGAAAACAAGAAAAACTGTCTGGGAATCGCTCTTCACTTTTGGTAAAACAAGCATTTTCAACTTCAGTTTGGTCAACATGACAAGTTCCGACTTTCATGAAAATAGGTTCACAAGAAGCGCCTTATGATGTAGATTTCAAATATGCAGTTGTCTTATAAGGTCGTAAGTGCCACTTACAACTTGCTCATTCTAATTAGCCAGCGATATGGTAATAATGCTGCTGTCTCGACTGTCTACCAATCTATAAAGATTAGCTTAAACATCATATAGAGTAACAAATTACTGGCTTGTACTACAAGTACCATTATAGGAAATGATTTAGCATAGCAGACTGGTCAGGAGGCTTCATCTAGATAAATGGACATTTAATTAACTACCAAAAAGATAACAAACTACCAAGAAGATGAGAAACTACCAAAACAATAAGAAACTACCAAAACGATAAGAAACTACCCAAAATACTACAAACTACCAAAAATATTAGAGTGTAGGGCTGTAACGGTATACCGCGGTTCAAGAAAGACCGCAGACTTCAGTCACACACGGTTCACGGTACAAGAGTTGCAAATTTCGGTACGGTTCGGTATAAGCTTTTTTATGAGCAATATAATATTCAGAGAACGAAAATGTCTGAAAGCCCTCTGAGTATGTATAATTACCATGCAGCACTCGTTTTAATTGTAATAAGATATGCCTCATATTGTCGAAATTCATTTAAAATAGTTGATAGCCACATAATAATTGCTGTTATAGAATCAACAAATTCATTGTCACTTAAAAATTGAAGTATTTAAGCTGCTGTTAGAGATAATTGTATCATACCGAAATATACCGAACCGTTAGAAAAATTGACGGTATGTATCATATCGTGAGGTGAGCGTACCGTTACAGCCCTATTAGAATGTACTAAAAATATAAGAAACAACCAAAAAGACAACACTTATCTTCTGTGTATATAATATGTCATTATGATAGGCCATTTATGTATTAATAAATGTCTGAAAATAGTATGTTATGGGAAATAGAGCTCTTGCACATACAGAAATTTTTTCGTGCACATTTCAATGAAACAAAATCTAGAGTAGCCAGACACCCATGGGTTTCAAAGCGGTCGCTTAATATAACTAGATAATCGAGGCAACTTAATTTTATAAATACTGCCTTAATCATCGTTAGACATTCATCAACAATCAATTAAGTTAATGAAGAAAGTTTTATAGATAGCCAGACTGTATTTTAACTATGGTAAGTCAATAATGTGCAAAAAATGCCAGAAATTCTGATCAACCTTAATTTGCATAGGACAGCTAATACAGTTAATAAAGTTAATACAACCATTTGTTAGAATCAAAACCTATTATAATAAAAACACTTCTATATCACATGACTTCCTTGTGTCCAGGTTAGTATAGTATTTTTTATTTCATGCTTATCAGTGGTTTACGGCGAAATAACGGTTGATTATTCCCCGATAATTTCACAGTTCATAATTTCACACAAACAGTCTATTTTTTAAAAACAAATTTCCCCGCCGCCAAAAATAAAATAAAAGTGTTTTCACTTGCTCTCTTAATCTTTAACAAATAACAGAAAATTTGAATTTTAACATAAAAAGACCTATTAAATTGATTTTGTCAGAGCTATAAAAACATGCAAATAAGACTCATCAAATTTTGGGTCTGACAATTTTTTTCCAGTCCAGTACTTTTCCAATTCTGTGCAGGACCCAATGTCTGGTACATGGTTGGCAAGTTTCACGATGTCTGAGTTACAAGGTTAAACATATTACAAGAAGGAATTCACTTTACTGAGAAGGGAAATAACTGTCTTAGTTTACCAGACATGGGTAAACGCTACCTTATCTTCCTTATAAATAATCAATACAGACATTAAGAACCAGCAGGAATTTTATTACAGAAGAGCTCCTGGAACCAGATAAATCAAATGATGAAATGAAATCCTCTTCCCTAGATCAACAGTTTCTTTGGAAAAGAACCCGAATATTATCCACCAATAAATAAATGTTAATCATTAAAGGCCTAATTAAATTGTATAGCCTTGCCTCGTATTTCTACAGTACCCCTTTTTCCGAGGTATTGAATATAAACAGTTGTGTGTGCCATATACACGCAATCAAAGACCTAAATTTGAAATTTAGGTCTTTGACGCAATATACCCGTTAATATTAGTGCACTATCACTTATATCTCACAAATTTATCAAAAAATAGAGAAAAAGTGAATTAACAGAGAGAGTCCAGGGTTTAAGACCCCTGGACTTTTGGCAAAAATTGCATTCTTGTCTTAAACATTCAAACATGTAGTCAGGATACCTTCCGATAAGAGTCCAATCAAGGAGTGATTATCGGGCAAAAAATATTGCTTGTTTCCGCTACACATACCGACTCTATTTTTCCCCCCTACCATAGTGGATTTTTGACAAAATTGAGAATTAAATGATTAATCAAATCTTTGAAGTTGACCTATTTCAGTCTTCGACGTAAATGGGTTGCCCGATGTCCGGGACAAGTCATTTTCCCGTCGGACAACCTTGTTCTAAATGAACAATGTCCGCCCGGACAAGGTCGAAAATTTAGGAAAGAAAGAAAATCTAATCCTCATAAACCGTCGATAACACAAAAATTTACCCCAAACTCCTAAATAGTAGCATTAAAATGGGTTTTAGATCATTTAATTAAATAATTTCGCGTCCCCGAGACAGTGCGTACGTAATTTCTTCTCTCAACCGGTGCGCACGTAGATTATTATTGAATTTTCGTACGGAACGGTATGGCGTTTATCCATTGTTCAGTTAAAATGTAGAAAAAATATGTATCATTTGATTGGCATTACTAATCAATTAAATAAACGGCTCTCAATTATTATTTTTAATTAATTACGAGTGCGACATCGCGGAAGCAATATTGCATTTGTTATCTACGAGTGTGGAAAGCGACAAGACGACATGGCCGCCATATTGTTATGCAGAATGGCTAAAGTCCAGTATGGGACCGTACCGTTCGTATCCGGGCCGAAAATATATTCGGAATTGAAATATCAAGGACAAAAATCGTAAAATTAATTGACAGATCATAGCCTCATACAATGGAAAGGTATATTATGTTAGGAAAAAAAGAATTTAAAGAATGATAAATAAGAGAAACTAAAGGTGGCAGCTGTGGTCTATAATGGGGCTATTGTTGTTCATGAAAAGTGAGGACTTCTAAACTTTATAATAAAACATGAAAGCCCTTGATGATTTAACATGTATGTGGACTGCAGTTTCCTTTTTGATGTATCTTAAGTTAGACTTCCTTTTCCCAATTTGGCCAAAAATCACGCTTGAATTTCCCAAACAGACAGGCTAAGGCCTCTTCCCAATTTTTGGAAAAAAGGCCCTGTTTTGTTTTTAATGTTTCAATCAACTTGATGAAAGGTTGTTCATACCACTTTACTATGCTTTAATTGTGTTCTAACACATTTGGTCAATAAAAGTCACTACTATTATGTCGGACAATGTGAAGCTTAGGGGGACAAGGTTGAATTTTAGGTGGATTGTCCCCCAGGACAAGGTGCCAAAAAAAGTTACGTCGAAGACTGCTATTTTATCTGGGTAATTTGGTTCTTTCTGTATTTCTTTATCAAGGAGGGTGTATGCAAAGACCATAGGTCTTTGGAGTATGAAAGTTACTGTAATGTAATTGTTAGAGACATGCAAACGAGGGGTTACTTCGCGGTTTGTTTACATTTGTAAGGCTAAAAACTATAATCTCCTAGAGTCGTAACCCACAGAAATATTTACACAAGTCAACACACCCTCTAATAGTTTTTCGCATCCTAAGGGATTGGATTTTGGTTGGCATCCTGATGGTTTGAAATTAGGCTTATCTTTCATTTTTAGGTCAACTAAGTAAAAAAAACTTTCTAAAAAAAGTAAACAAATGGTTCCCTACATGTACCTACTAGTGTTTTTTCCAGGCCCTTTCAGCATGGCGCATGCGCCATGCCCTTTACTCCCGAACTAACGATGCGCCATGCTGCCCTCATCAAAGGCCTTTTGCGCCAAGTGCCCTTTTGTCAGGTGCTAATTGTTTATTGTGCCCTCTCAATTTCATCAGAACAGTGGATGTAGACTGTCCTACATCCTGTCATATCATGACTGTCACCTAGGATACGACGTGTCAACATGTATATTACACGACGGGGGTCTCGGCAGTCGGGTGAAAAAATCATGTGACTGGTTGCTTCTTTATCTTGAAAAAACGCGTGAACCAGTCGATATTTTTTACAGAATGAAGAAATTTCCAGTAGACTGGTTGCATCATAATTTTGCATAAAAAGCATGAACCAGTCGGCAATTGACTTTTCACGGGCTTAAAACACGAACAAGTCGCTATTTTTTCAATCAGTTGGCGAGCGTCGGCAATTAACAAATTAATGTTTTTCGCAAGGTTATTCCAATTAAAAATAAAACTGCCGACGATGATTGCCTAATCAAAATTTTAACATCATAAACTATTTAATATGCTCACGTGCGTTGTTGATATCCAAGTTATGTTGCGACTGACGAGAATTAAAAGTCTGTCACAAAAGTACGCTCCGTGAAATTGGCGATTAAAACAGTAATCCAGTGGACGAGTTCTTATTATAAATCGCATAAATCCATGTAGTTTACGCTTTTAAAGTAATTAAAAGTAGCCTAAACACATTGCACATTTATCCTGCGAGAATTTGTGAAAATATGCCGACATATAGGTCACGTGACGCGCGTGTTGAACTGTTCTGCAAATATGCCGTGTCGAGAATGTAAACTATTCGGCCGATGACAACGCTTGCATTATACGAACTTTTAGGACGGTCCAAGGGCATTTAACGAATCTATAACGGTTTAAACGCATTAATAACGAAAAATGGTCGAATTTATCAAGTCAGTAAAATACTGTGAGTGACGCAGTTTCGGATATTCACGTATTTTCGGATAGGTTTGTTTACGTTGATTTTTGGCTACACGCTGGCAGATAAGACTACACAATATGATTAAATCATGCCATTTATTGTTTAGTCTGATATGTCAGCTACCAATTGCAATATTATACAGGGTTCCCACGGTCAGGGATTTTTTCCAGGTCAGGGTTTTTTGTTCTCACAAAAAGGTCTGATCACTCCAAAATGTCAGGGAAAACTGCTGTGTTGTCAGGAAACAGTCAGGGAATTTTACCTTAGAACATTTATGGGAACCCTGATATAGAATCCATATATCAAGCCTACTGATGCCAACAAAGTAGGCATATTATTGAAGGCTATATATATCCTCTTCTTGTAGATCTATGTGCAAGGTTGTAAATAATAAAAATGAAATAACTCAATTGATTTGCTCATTTTAGTCTTCATAAACACACACTGGAGATGTACATTTTGTATGTGGCATATCCAAAGTGTTTGTTGCTAACTTGGCAATCATTAGCCAGAAAAGTAAAAAAATCCATGTGTCTTTTTATGGTTGTGGCCCCACACTTATTTGTGGGAAGCATATAACATTGATGCTGTCTGTCGGTCAGATTTTAACTGCTCTTATATGAAAGACTAAAGTACTGGTTTAGATCCAGGACTCAATATTGCATGGTTAATGCACAGGTGCTGAATTGCCTGGAGGAACTAGGTGGTTGCTTAACTCAGAAGGCTGGGTGCAACAAAGTGCCCTTTTTCATAAGGTTCGCGCGCAAAAAAGTGCCCTTTTCTCAGAAAACGCCATGCCCCTAAAGGGTTCTGGAAAAAACACTACCTACAAACACATTTTTCAAAGCTAGTATGATTATTTGTAGCAAGATAAACACACCAAATCGATGTATTCTGCGAAATTTGGTCTTGGACAATATAGAAAAGGCTTAACTATCCGAAATAGTACTAGCCGAACATGTATGCATTGATAAATGAATAACAACAACACAATCGCCAAAAATGAACGTACTGAGGTGTTTTTTCCAAATTAATGCGAGTATTAAACAATTGTTTACCTTCACAGCTATTTACTGGCTGAAAGTCCCCTTTCCATCCTGCCATTTCGTCATAAAACGATGCAGTAGATCTATTTACTGTTATTTATTTTGATTCCTTCTACCATTAAGAGTTCTAAAAATAGATTTATCAGCAGCAGCAACCAGCACGAGCAGATTCCCGCGCTTATATAGTTCGGATAAAAACCGATCATTCCGTGCAGTTTCGGAAACAGACAACACTGATAAGAGTTTGACCTAGTATTAATTATTGGTTTGCCTGACATCGGTAATTCAGTTTGCACAACATAGTTTGTCAATCGCAGTAATTAAAGCAAAGCTAATTCCATCAAGGGAATATTCAAATGATTGACTGGATAATAATAAATATTTCTGCAGGTACTTTTGAAACAGGTTTGCAATGCCGTTCAAATAGCATTATGTTATTGACACATATTTCGATGGCTTAGAATGAGGTCGTAACTACTACTTACGACCTTATAAGACTCATGCATATCATAATTGAAATCTGCTTCACAATGCGCTTCTTATGAGCCTATTTTCCGAACTTTGTCATGTTGACCAAATTGATAACTGTAAATTACAGACAGTTATCTCTTGTTTTCTCAATATATCGATTTTGTAGTTACGACCTTCTCATTCCAAACCAGCGATGTATACTATATATATATGTTTTTTTATGTTGTGCTATATCAGATAGCACCTGGCTATATTATGAATTTCGACGCACTCATATTTTAAAAGTGTATACTACATGAACACAAAAGAATTTGCGCCAATACCTTGTTATGTTATTCAAATGCATTGGGGATACACGACGTAACCACGAAACTGACACATGTATTCTTAGTATACTAAATACAGATGTATTATAATGCCATTCATTTATTTAATATTACATGTATAGGGATCTGGATTAATTTGATATTAAATTTACGTTGTACATATACCCGCCTTTTTGCATACGCAGATAGATCAGTCGGAGAGGTGGTTGGAGACTATTTAAAAGTCCTACTTGGGGACATCTATTCTAAAGCTGTCTCAGTGACTTCTTTATCAGTTTATGCTTGCGGCAGTGTAATTAAGCTCGTTCAGTATATGCGGACAGTTTTCAGAAATAATGAGTTCTTATATTGACTTGAATTACACAAAGCACAGTGTTCACTATACCGCGAGGGTATGCTAAGAGAGAAGAATAGAATCTAACCAGTTTCCCTGTTCTCGTTGGTAGAACACATATAGCAAGGGAAATTCTGGTACCTTTCTCATTTCGTCATTGGTATGATAAAGTCTGAAATCGAATTCGAGTACATGTTCAAAATGTACGTTTTAGTTATAGAGGATCTTGAATGAGTGCTCATTCATTACCCTTTTTATTAAACGAGTTGACAAAACAATATGACACGAGGCTCTGTCGAGTGTCATATTGTTTTTGTCGACGATTTTAATAAAAATGGTAAGGAATGAGCACGCGTGTAAGATTCTATTTATCATATACCCTTAGTAAACGCTAAATATCTAAGGGAAATGGTGATGTATGCTGCATATGTTCTTGAGGTTTCAAACAACTTTTAGTGGTACTTGGAGCGTGACGCACGGACTTTGTGGGTGGCTAACGGGTCGATTCAAGGCGCGGATTGGCTTACGTTACATCACCCTGAACCAATCAACCAACCACCGTCAAGCTAATTTAAATGTTTAATGCATGGGCTGGGAGTGCATTACGATATTTCCGACACGGCTTTTATGCACTCCCACGCCACAGGTTATGTGATAGAATTTATTCTTAAGTGGGTTGGAATAATACTACGGCAGCTGAATAGTATTATACACACGAATTCCTCTTGAAAAAGGCGTGTTAAAAGTATGGACTCTTGAAGTATAATAAACATACTTTAATAATAGTTATATACACTATTTCTTTCTTTCCTATCCATAATTCATTATTCAACTCACCTCAGTGGCTATGACTTCTTTTAATCAATATCACATAAAAAATGTACACAAGTAAATATACAAGTGTACGGATACATAACATGTCGATGGTTTAGAATGAGAAGGTCGTAAGTACAAAATCGATATTTTGAGAAAACAGGAAAAAACTGTCTGCAATTTACTCTTTACTCATGGTGAAACGAGCCGTTTCAGCTTCATTTTGGACAACATGACAATTTCCGATTTTCATGCAAATAGGCTCATCAGAAGCGCCTTGTAGTGCAGATGTCAAATATGTATCAGTCTTATAAGGTCGTAAGAGGTAGTTACAACCTTCTCATTCTAAGCCAGCGATGAATAACACTCATTTTGTCAATATGATACGTTTTGTAGCATTCAAATATTGAATAATATTATACTGTATTGAACATTTTCATGCATATGTATTCGCACTGAATGGCATGTATTAATATGTAACGGATGATTAGTTAAACGTTAGTGGAATTGGATTATAACATCATGTTGCAACTGAAAGATTTGGATCGATAAATTATAATAAGTATGTTAGTATATTTTGTGCGTTTTCAAAGAGCAAGCCTTTACTCATAAATACGTTTATGTTGAAACATACGTCGTACTGTTTTCTATTCTTACAATTATGTGCTTTGTGATAAATACGTAACACACAATATCATGTCGGAATATGACTCCAAAGAGCAACACACACTCACCTAGCTGTGCGAAGAATAATAAATTCGCAATGAGTTTTGAAAATGTGTTTCAAAAACAGGTTATAATGTGAAACTACTTATAATGTCAAAGTTGGAAAATACCGGGAAAGAAGAGGGTGGTGTTACCAACAAGATTCCACTACAAGATTTGAGACTCATGCCACATCAAGGTGGGGCATGGAACACAGAGAATGTCACCGGACATAGAGGGACAATAACAGGTGAGTTTCTCTTTTCAACTACAAATATGGTTCACTGGCTTAGAATGAGCAGGTCGTAAGTATAAAAATGGATATTTTGAGATTACAAAACAACTGTCCGGGAACTACTATTTATGTACGGTAAAATGAGTTATTTAAACTTAAGTTTGGTAAATATGATATGTTCCGCTTTTCATGAAAATGGGCACTGTCACATAAGATGCGCCTTTTGATACTGAATTTAAATAAGTACAAGTCTTATAAGTCTTCTCATTCTAAGCCAGCGATATATCATAATGACCGATAGTCCTGATGTTATGTACTAGTATAATACCTATAATTATATCGTTTCCGATTTCAACATACTCTAAAGGTTCTTTTATTCATGCTGTAGTGCTTTAGAAAATCTGTTGAGGTCAACTGATCACTTTCTACATATGGCTGAAAATACGTATTTAACTCGAGAGACTAATACTAATAGTCGGAAATGCGGCCTGAAGCTAATCAAAGATGGGAAATAGTTCGGAAACTAATTTAGCATACGCGAGTAATTTCGATTGGTGCTGATTATATCTAGTGCCTAAATGGGCCATATAAAACTACCAACAATCTAATGATGTCACTTTAAAACTTACGTCAAATTGCTCTACATGCGTTCATTATTGTATTAAATACTTCTACAGTTATGAATTTTGTTTCAGGCACTGAACCAGTGGAATGGGATTATTATGATAAATCAGGACATGCATTAGGCGAACACAGCGATGAAAGAACCAACAAACACTTAACACATCCGCGCAGTAATGGAAAGTATTATCCTAACGTATCAGGTGACAAAGAATACTCACCTAAACTACCAGATGCTAAGGAAATAGAAAACCCTGTATATATAGATAACCATGATTGGGATGACGACGACTACTCACCAGAGCTTCCAGATACGCCGCTAATGGCGCATTCTGGGACAAAAGATGGCCAGCCTCCACCACTGTCGATGTATGACTATACCAACCCTAAAGACACACTTAGAGAACAACCAGAACAATCAGAACAATCAAGACATGAAGAAGTACACGAAGCAGTAATGCCTATTGCAGTTGCACACATAGCTAAAGACACAAATAAGCCAGAAATGAGCGCTAACGATACAGAAAATGAAAATCATGGACAGACAGCTGAAAGTGCTCCAGAATCAATGAAAAAGGTTCATACAATGGTGTCGCAAACCGGATCTTACGTATCAGTGAATTCGATTGCTTCTGGAAAGCAATTGTTGAGAAAGAATCAGGTTTCACCGGTGAAGAACACACCAATACGAAGATCCACATCTTACGATCGTGACCTTATAAGAAGAAAGAAGTCAATCGTATTTGGAATGCGTAAGTCTATTTTATTTATTCTTTATAGTATTTACCTATAAAATCGGACACGGAAGGCAGCACTTCTAAAGGCAATCGAGTTCAGCGTTATTTTCGGACAGATTTTTCTTGTTTGCTCAAAACATTAAGGTTGTGCTTACGAACTTCTCATTCTCAGCCAGCGATATATTAACTCTTCTGTGTTTTCATAATTGTTGAATACATTTTTTTTTGTTGAATACAAATGTACTTAATAAGTAATGAATCGACTGGATTTGTCTATTTTCCTTATTTGGGGTAATTCCTTACTATCGGTTTACAAACAAATGTAGATGTGAAGTTGTATAAGTGCGTTTGTGGGGGTGCTCTCCTTGATCACTGGCCTACGAAATTGTATCATCAGTTTTAACATCTCCAATTTTTCACTCATTCATCAGAGAAAATTCTAATGAATGAATGAAAATCTGGGGATACTTAAACTTTATTTTTGTGATACAATTTCTAAGGCCTGTGCCTCGATGAATACGTGATATCATCACCATGTCTTAACCACAGGTGGCAGTATCAGTGTTTGGTCCGCAAACGATTAAAAAATATATATATATATTTAAAAAATCCGTCACTGAGCTAATATACTATGATAGTGTTTTAGCTTAGTGACGGATTTTTAAAAAAAAAATTCCAAACACTGATACTGCCACGTATGGTCTTAACTACTAGCGCTGTTTTAGTCATGGGTTGTTCATGTTTCAACGAAATGAAATTGCTAGACTAAGTATACTAGTCTAGTGTCAAGGGAGGTCACTCGGATTGCGAATTCTAACATCAGTTTCAGAGTAATGGTCTCAAAAACTGGAACCCTGGATACTGTAATACAGTTGACATTACATCACTCCACCTGATTGTTTGTCGAAAGTTGCTTGGTGAAGGTTTTCAAGTTAATTCATTGGACCCTGTGATTATCATTTACCGTTAAAATGGATTTACAGGGTATTGATTAACAACTGGCGTAATGTCAATTAAGTTACGACTTTGTACGTTTGCTTAATATGAGCTGAAGAGATGTGATTAAATGCAATGATACTTTTTTAAAACCGGAATAGTGAGAATGTTGGCATTTGCTTGTGAAAGCACGCATAATAAGTACAAGCTGATAACGTATAACAGACAAATCGCTGGCTTATAATGAGAAGGTCGTAAGTACGAAACGAACATTTTGAGAAAACAAGAAAAAAACTGTCCGAAAATTACGCTTTACCTACTGTATGGTAAAACTGTTTCAACTTCAGTTTGGTAAACATGACATATTCCGATTTCCATGACAATAGGCTCATAAGAGGCGCATTGTGGTGTTGGTTTTAAATATTTATCAGTCTGAAAAGGTCGTAAGTAGTATTTACGACCTTCTCATTCTAAGCCAGCGAAATGTCAATTGCAACGATGTTTGATGTGTATATGATTTCTAAACATAATCACAGACAAGTGGGTTAAACTTTCAAACTAATACGAATATTGCATGTTGGCCAATTTATACTATGACCATTATCAGGCACTGACATCGTCATTATTATGGTACAAATAACATGCTTGTTTGGCTACCCGACTAGAAACTATATTCTATCAATCAAATAGCATAACTGTTTTTCATGTTTAGCTATATCTTTCTCTGTGCTTGATTATTTATGTTTGAGGGTGCAAACGGACATCATTCTATATGAAAAGATTAGATTCAGGAGTTGTCTTTTTAAACAAATGGTATTTTAGACAGACTACTGCCGATTGAATAAGTAATACTAACCTGGGAACTCATTCGAAAGAAAAGCGGGACCTGCCGTTAACTAAGGTGTCCGTTGCCTAAGCAAAGTGGTACATAGCGCTTAAATTCCACGGGATGTAATATACACTTAAACGAATTTCTAATTGGCCACCCAATGAAATATTATATTATGCGATATATTCAGTCATTATCTCTAAAATTGTGGTTATTATCATTCCATGCACTTATCTATCGATTTCAAAAAATAAATAACGCATGAATGTATAAAATCATCCATGCGGAACAGTTGGTGCAAAATGGCTCACGTGCACGTGGCTCACGTGCCCGACATGTTTGATTTTTGAAATCAGTCAAAATGTATTCTCTGTCGATTGGCTTAATGGAAGGTATTAATACTGACGAGAATAAGTAATACGGGGCGCGCTGATGTCGTTAGAATGACGAATACCAGCACCAAAATCCAGACATGTACGTCCAAACGTCTTTTTGTAAAAAGCGATATTTATAATAACTTGGGGTTTAGCTCGAATTACTGCGAGAAACATATTTTCCACCAATAAAATTGGACAGTATCGGGGTTTCGATTATTTATATTCTTCTTAAAGCATTTTTTTAAACTTATTTATGAAAACACGTGGCCAATCAGAAATTCGTTCAATGTATGCATGCATCTGACGTCATGAGCGCGTTCCACATGGTTCATTTCCACAAATTATAGTGTTTAAAGAAAATTCGATCTACAGGGAACAAATTTATATCAAATACGATACTATTCCAAGCTGTGCACGAGGTCAACGTGCAAAAAAGCAATTTCGCACCAACCGTTACGCATGGATGATTTTGTATATGAATACGCCATTTCTTTCCAGAAATAGATAAGTAAGTGCTTGGAATGAACAAACAACACAGCCTAAGATTTATTGATATAATTATTCAGATGATATAATATTTTTTAGGGTGGCCAATTAGAAATTCGTTTAAGTGTATGCCTTCTATATTTAATTAAACGGGAGGAAACCGAATGAAGGCGCTCGGTAGTGCTTTGCTTATGCAACGGGCATCAGGTATACCTAGATTAAAGTAGTAAACCCGACGGACGAACTGATGTTTACAACCGTTATCATTTCACTTTGAACAGACTGTAATAACATGCACATAATAGCGGAGGATACCGTTAACTCAGTTATATCCAGTTAAACCTATATTAATATAGTTTACCTGACGGACGAGCTGATGTTTACAACCGTGTTTACATGTTTACAATCATTTCACTTTGAACGGACTGTACATAATAACATGCATACATACGCACAGAGTAGTTATCATCCTACAGGAATGCTGCTCTCATCTGTTTATCGTTATAGAGGTGTTGGTCAGTAATTGTATGGCATCGCTAATTAGCACTTACATCAATATCAAAGTAAACATGGTTACACAGGTGCACGTGTGATCTCCTCATATGATTAATTATACGTATACATACATACATCGTTGGCTGTGAATGAGAAAGTCGAAACTATAAAATCAATATTTTGAGAAAACAAGAAAAACTGTCTGAAATTTACTCTTTGCTTTTGGATAAAATAGCTTTTACAACTTCATTTTGGTCAACATGACACATTCCGATTTTCATGAAAATAGGCTCGTAAGAAGCGCCGTATGATGCAGATTCAAATATATATCAGTCTTATAAGGTCGTAAGTAGGAGTTACGACCTTCTGGTTCTAAGCCATCGATATACTGACTCATCGCAATAGTCAGCATTTTTACCACTATCATCAGCAGAATGATTGCAACTCCAACTTCATAAACGTACTTCACAATACCATCACCATAATCCTTATCCTCCTCCTTCTCCTCAGCATTATCCTCCTCCTTCTCCTCAGCGTTATCCTCCTCCTTCTCCTCAGCATTATCCTCCTCCTTCTCCTCAGCGTTATCCTCCTCCTTCTCCTCAGCATTATCCTCCTCCTTCTCCTCAGCATTATCCTCCTCCTTCTCCTCAGCATTATCCTCCTCCTTCTCCTCAGCAGTATCCTCGTCCTCCTCCTCAGCGTTATCCTCCTCCTCCTCCTCAGCATTATCCTCCTCCTTCTCCTCAGCGTTATCCGCCTCCTTCTCCTCAGCATTACCCTCCTCCTTCTCCTCAGCATTATCCTCCTCCTTCTCCTCAGCATTATCCTCCTCCTTCTCCTCAGCATTATCCTCCTCCTTCTCCTCAGCATTACCCTCCTCCTTCTCCTCAGCATTATCCTCCTCCTTCTCCTCAGCATTATCCTCCTCCTTCTCCTCAGCATTATCCTCCTCCTTCTCCTCAGCATTATCCTCCTCCTTCTCCTCAGCATTATCCTCCTCCTTCTCCTCAGCATTATCCTCCTCCTTCTCCTCAGCATTATCATTCTCACCAGTATTAGCATCAGCATTATCATCATTATCATGGTGAAAATACGATGATACGATGCTGAAAATACGATGGTACGATGACGAAAACGCGATGTTATTATAGCGTTTTCACCATCGTGTCATCGTACTATCGTATTTTCATCATCGTACCATCGTATTGTCACCATCGTACCATCGTGTTTTCACCATCGTACCATCGTGCATCGCGGTTCAGGGAGACACAAAAAAATACGTTTGTCCAAACGGAACACCGCACTTTTGTCAAAACTCACAGTACCAGCACCCCCATAGTCTTCATACTGTCAATATTCATACAATAACATACTTGTAATCGATAGGTAATTTATTTATACTATAATACGAATACGTCTTTATTTCCCAGTGGAATACTAATTGGTCTAGTTTTCTCTAGTTTTCTACAAAGTATAGACTCTTATTAATACCTAAGTACTTGGAAACTTCTTCTTTTATCGTCAACTATTTATATACTATGAGTATGATTGTGTTCGTGTTTATAATGACAATGATTATTCTTTGTTATGGTACGGTCCGAAGACCTACGTTAATGATATGAACGATAGTATTAATAATGAAATACACAATGTACATGTACCAAGAAATAATTTCAAGCCAAATAAAGAATCTATTTTTCCAAGTTTTGTAAAATACGTTGACCTGAATTACTAAAATAAATCATATTTTGACAGTTTCACGTTTCATGTTCCGAGTTGCGTGAATGTCGTCGAATTATTTTTGATAGGTGTAAGGATATGTGTTGTTTGGTCCACACCACTTCTTGCTGAGCGATGACTATAGAGGGCGATTCAAATATCGCCTTACGAAAACCCAAAAGAGAATTCCAATTATGCTCAACATACTTTCTACTTTGGCTTTGATATCACGGTCTTTAGCCAAATTCCACATCTCCATAAAGCAAAACATATTTCTAAAGGCGTATTTATCTAATTGATTAACTTTCAATATATCAAAATTTACATTATCATTAAGCTTCGTTATTGACGTTAATTGTAAGTTTGTATAATCAGTTGCACGTTCTTTCCTATATCACATAACGGTTACGTATATTCTTTTACGCCACATGTGTAGTATAACGTTATTCAACATGGGTGTGATTTTCCAATATAACGTTGTGTATTTTGCGTAATTTATAGTTTCATAAGATATAAAGAATATATCACTCGTTGTCAATTAATATATTTATATTAAACTCATTCAGGAAATATTATAAAACTCGCCAAAGGCTCGCTTTTAAAATAAATTTCCAGAACTCGTTTGATATACATTAATATCAATTGACAACTCATGCTAGCAACACGTGCCTCGTTCACATACTGGTTAATTCGTCTATTGAAATTTGCGTATTCAATATTGCCGCTTTTATTTCAATTAATATAGATTTACCACGCAGTACGGTACATCCATTATAACACTTATCTCTAATAGTTTTCACATTAAAACTTCGTTTAGCAATTTGCGTTATTTTGTTGGTACTTTTAAAACTCTTTACTCAGTGGTTTGTTTCAAAAGCTGAAGCGTGATCATCAACACATTACTTCACTAGATAATTCGATGGCTTAGAACCAGAAGGTCGTAACTACCACTTACGACCTTATAAGACTCATACATATTTGAAATCTGCTTCACTAAGCGCTTCTTATGAGCCTATGTTCATGAAAATCTGAAATTGTCATGTTGACCAAAATGAAGTTTTAAAAACGTGTTTCCCATAGGTAAGGAGTAACTTACAGACAGTTTTCTCTTGTTTTCTCAAAATATCGATTTTGTAGTTACGTCCTTCTGGTTCTAAGCCATCGAATTATCGTTGTATTTCTATCATGTAGCCAACTGGGAACACTCTCTTGTAGTTTTGTTTTACAACGCCCACCGAGCTTAATTATATTCGCAATTCTATTTGTAATTATAATTTCCATTATTTCGTCATTTCGTTAAAGAATAACCCGTATACATACCAAATTTCGCTGGCTTAGAACAAGAAGGTCGTAACTACCAAATCGATATATTGAGAAGACAAGAGAAAACTGTCTGTAATTTGCACTTTACCTATGGGAAAACACGTTTTTAAAACTTCATTTTGGTCAACATGACAATTTCAGATTTTTATGCAAATAGGCTCACAAGAAGCGCCTTGTGAAGCAGATTTCAAATTATGTTTGCATCTTATAAGGTCGTAAGTGGTAGTTACGACCTTCTGGTTCTAAGCCATCGATTTGTAGGTCGTGATTAAGCTCAATTCTTTGTTTTGGCTTGTTTTAAATTATTAATGTTTGTAACGTTTTGGAATTAGTTTTCCTTACCATTTACAAAGCAGATAACGAACATTCAAAGCATTATTTTCTCAAAACCAGAGATTAATTGTACTTGAGACTGAAAATTATCTCAAACATTCAGGGTCAAGCTTAGTTTATACTATTTTATTTTTTTGGTCGATTGTGAAACAAGTTTTTCCAATTTATATTAATCACTCTCGACACCTCATTCCTCATGTTATCAGTCGCCACGAGAGTATGAGAGAAGAGAAGCCAGTTTCCTTATATGCTGTGCTTCTAGCAAGGGCATTTTTGGTACCATTTTTATTTCGTCTTTGGTATGATGCGGCCTGGGATCGAACTCGGGACCTCCCCACTCGAAGCGAACGCTCAACCACTAGGCTATCGAGGAGGCGGATCAAGCTTGAAAACAAAATTATGTCTAGCATGTGTACCACACTAAGCAACAATCAATTATGGATTATTCTTATTTTCTTGCAAAATATGCGCAGTTCAATTTGTTAGCTTAAGTCAAACTATTAAAGTTTTCTCTTAAGATACTTTGTGAATATCAGTCCTGTGGTAGTATTCACGAATAATCTTAAAGAGGCCTTCCCTATAACTAGCATATACTATATACTATCACATTAAATGAGCTGAATGTATAAAGCACTATCAATTATCATAATTTATCAGAAGAAAGTATGCGCAAATATGTCTCTATAACGTCCAAAATATCTTTAAATCGCCAATAATAATTTATCGCTTCCAGCGATTTATTATTATGTGGTCAAAGGGAAACAACTCTTGGCTATTTTGAAATATGTTTTCATTCTTTTCTCGGTAATTAGTGGGAGCTTTTTGTTGAAAATTTAAGGAGTTTAAGCAATAATGATTCTCATTTAATGTATAACATTCCTGAATCGATTTATACAATCAAAGTTATAGGGAACGCCTCTTTAAGGGAAAATTTATGATCTTTTCAAATCTTATCGTTTCCGTATTTTTTCAGGTAAACAGGAAACTCAAGATTATCGCATTTTTGCTTTGTTTTGAAGCGTTATGTAAAGCACCACATTATTCACAAAGAAAAGACGGGTTATTCTTAATTTCTTGCACAATAAGTGCATCTCAGTTTGTTAACTTAAGTCAAAATAAGTAAGTTTCCTCTCAAGATTATTTGTGAATATCAGTCCTGGTTTCCACTGTGTAAAAGATAATTATCTTTCTATTAAGTTAAACATATTTTCTCTTACAGAAGTAAAAGTTATTGTTTTGATCCTGAAACCTAATTCTATGTTTGATTTATTCAGCACACGAGTTCTTTATCTATGGATGCATACAAACCTAAAGTACTTTGAAATTTAACGAGATTGAAATATGGGTTAGTCTTAAAGCATATTCTTAGAAAAATCGTATGAGGAAATCGGAAAGGGAAGGCAGCACTCAACCTAACAAGCCGAGTACAGAAATCAGAAACACCACAACACAACCACACTGAGCAATGCCCACACATAAACCAAAGAAACAATTAAACGCCCAAGGCCACGCCGAAAACGTTGTCCGTTGTATTACACTGTGCAAATCAGTGTGTAGAATCACGTGATCAAATGAATACCGTTCGCATTCAAAACGATCGCGATTTCGTCTGCTAACGGTGATGTTTTCTTATTATAACGACCGTGCATTTAATATGGTTATATATTATAGCCTAAAGTGTCCCCCGTATATGTAAGACTACCCGACAAGTACCGAGTTCGCTCTATCTTTAGCTGTTTTTAATTGATGCTCGACCCAATGCAGTTTTCAACCGTGTGTAATACATTGGTCGAGCATCAGTTAACAACAGCTATATATAGAGCAAAATTGGTAATTATCTAGTGTTCCTACATATAATTTAGGCTGTATAATAAAGTCATATAAAGTGCACGATCGTTATAATCAAGAAAAAAAATCAAAAATCGCCAATGTTTTGAGTGCAAACGTTATTCATTTCAAAACATTAGATCATGTGATTCCCACACTGCAGCATTTGATGCAGCTATCTATAATGTGTTTGCTTGAAGCAATATTGCAACAATCACCACACGTTTCTTGTCCACTAAATGTAACAGTCGACAAAACAAGCAAATTGCTGTGTAGTTTGTTTACATTCCAATAATGACGACCACAAGAGGACGCCAAAATATGTTCCTCTCCAGACGCTTTATTTATAAATAACTGCAACAGTTCATTGTATTCGTATTCGTCTTTCCCGATTATCTTGTCTGTTTGGCCATTACATGTGAACTTAGCAAACGTAAAAGCTCGGCCATTTCCGTTTGTCTCCGGTAAATACATTGGATAAAAACCGAGGTGATCAGAATGGTGAACTTGGCTGAAAATAACAAGAAAACACAGTCAGTCAGTAGAGCATCGTGTGTATACGTTGGATGCAGACTCTCTGTGTTGCAATACAAGCAGTAATTGTCTCTCAGTATCGACGTGGTTTGTAGAGGATTTCCGTTGTCAGTGGTAGTATTAGGCAAACCGTCTTCTACATAGAAAGAAGTCAGTATGCTATTGTGTTTATCGTGGAATTATAAATACTTGGATAGAAAGGATTGAAACGCTTGATTTGTGTGGATTTTTAAGAATCGTCTGTAGTGAATATTTGTGGTTGGTAACCTTTCGTTTCAGTTGTGTCGCATTTCGTTTTGTTTATGTTGGTGAATAAGGAGTTCATAACCAGGCAATTAGCTGATAGAATGAATTTAATTCTTCTGTATAAACTACAGTAAAACGTTGTTGTGCCGAGAATCGATATCACGTGCACCCGGTCCATCTCGAGCAAATTTTAAACCAATAATTATCCGTTCGTATTATCAATACATGACATTTTGGTTATTTCGAGCGCTCGGTTTAACTCGAACATTTTACATGCCCCGATCACTCCTCGAGATAACGAAGTTTTACTGTTACAGTGTTAAATACTGATCGCTAGCAGGTTGTCATTCTTTCCATTCACAAATTGTACTCCTGTTATTCAACTTAAACAATGATTTTATTATACACAAGGACATCTTGCTGTCTCTGGTCAAACTTTTGAGTAATATTAATAAATATTCAATGTTAGATAAGGGCAAGCAAATTTCGGTGTCAATATTCTGCAAAATAAGATAAGATGGACTGATAGAATATACAAAAACATAATGTTTATTAACATGTAACCTAGTACACGGTATACGAACGTAAGCTGTAATAATTATTGGTATCTATATTTCGATATTTTCGGTTGAATTCGAATAACATTGTTACGTTATATAGTACATGATCTTATAAACATTTGTAGTGGAAATTTCGTGTATTTGTTCCTTGTTTTGGAACATAATAATTTTATATGTCCGTTCGCATCGGATATTGGAACAATTTTAAATCCTTTACATTTTATTATAAGCTTACAAAATAAAATTATGACATAGGCATTTGAGCAACATTGAATTCTTTAAAAATATTCATTTACAAAACAAAGCATCGTCTTGAAATTAAATTACTATTGATCAATGAAAGATTTAGGGACATGAAATATTTTCAAATCTTTGTTGTGACCGTACGCACACAAAATATTACTATCGATTTGGCAATTATTATTATAGAAATTCTTCTGTCTTCTATTTGGTGTTGTTGTGAAAACGTCGAATGGGTGTTGTTTAGATGCGCGCTAAGTTTAAAGAGGATTTTTTATATCAAAATAGAATTACAGGCTCAGTAATCATTAAAGGTCCAAAAACGTGAACCGGTGTCAGAGATGTACGATGTTAAATGTAAACAATTGTACATGCTGTTGAGTTTGTAACGTTGACGTCACGCTAATGATAAAGATACTGGACTAATTTGATTTCCTTTCTTTTAATTGTTTTTCGATTTGATTCCAGGGAGGGAAGGGATTCACAAATAGTATGTTAGTTGATAATTAACATTCGTGTTTCGTCTTAAATCGAAGATTGTGATTTTGACATGCTTTCAAAATCACTTTTACGAACATTTTGTTGGAAAGAGTGAACACGTGTATATTTACTATTGGCTGTAGAAATAAACCACTTTGTGTTAGAAACACGTTTTTAAAATAAACACGCGAAGGAATAATAAAAAAGTTGTAAAAATGAGTGAAAAGAACAACAGTTATCCACCGAGACCCTATATACAGGAAACGGGATACAGGCTTGACCAGGAACAAGATCACGTGATAGGGGGTAAGCATTTTATAACATAAATTAACTTTATACAAAATGGCGTTGCATAATTTAAGAAATTTCTATCATGAAAATTAATGGAACGCCGTTTTGCAAAAAAGTGGTTGAAAAAGCTTATATTTAAATATGACACGTCGTATGGTATATAATTAGCAGTGGTTGCAAATCGAAAAGTATGGAACGCTCTATTGAGACACAATTAATGGTGACTGAAGGTATTAAATTATTCAACGTTGTGTATAATTATAAACATTAACTGTGGTTGAAATTTGTACAGAATCGAACTTCAATTAGTTCTTAATCTTATTGTCGTAGTATCTTATTGATATTTAAAATAGTAATAATTAATTGTCCACCCAGGTAGTACAGGGGCCTTATTCATCAACGTTGTAAGTCTAAAATTCAGACTTAAACTTAAAATGGTCATTAATCATAATCACTGGCATTTCTTTGAAATTGGGTTTAACCATGTGAAACTTGATCGGACTATTGGTTGTTACCCACTGAACATGTATACCAATTTATATCAAATTCGGTACATTTATTACAAAATGAGAGCAAAAAGAACATTTGACGATGTAAAGTCTAAGTCTACAAGGTAGGTGAATAAGGCCCCAGGAATTACATTTTATGCCACATATCTATGGAACGCCAAACTGATATATATATATATATTATATTGGACAAACGGTTCAAATTGAAGGTAAACGCTCTATGAAACGCCATTGAACTGATCTAAGATTTTGGATACTGTGTTGATAACACTTTATTGACTTTGTTCATGTTCATTTTGATATTGACCAAGAAGAATGAAATTTTTGTGTTGCACTTTTAAAAAAGCGTGATATTAAAAAGTGACATCAAGCAGAATATTTTATTATTAATCAAGTCAATCAAGTATATAGTATTTAGTTATGCGAAAAAACCCAATGAAATTAAAAATTGAAAAACTATTTTCAGAAACAAACAATATACACAGCAACATATTTTCATCAGAAAACGTGCATAACATAATGGTATAACTTGTTATTATACTCCGTTTGACCTGTTTTGCTCTTGTACTGTAAAATCATTAATTTTCGTGGGGGATTAAATTTTGTGGAGTTCGTTGTTCATATTCTACCACGAAATTTAATCCCATCGAGCACTAATTTTGAGCCTTGTATTATGTAATGCAAAATCCACGAATTAACGTCCCATCGAAATGGTATATTTTACCAAAACCACGACATTTCGTCCCATCGAAATTTAATGATTTTACAGTATGTCATCAAAAAGGCTTAGTTTGTCCACTAGTTTATATCTACATGTATTTATGTAAGGTCGATTGTGAAACAAGTTTTCCAACATTAATCACTCTCGACACCTCATTCCCGATGTTATCCATCACCACGAGGGTATGAGAGAAAATAAGCCAGTTTCCCTTATATGCTGAACGTCTAACAAGTGAATGAATGGTACACATTTCATTTAGTTTGTGGTATGGCGCGTCCTGAGATCGAACCCGGGACCTTCCGTATTGGAAGCGAACGCTCAATTACAACATGGCTATCCAATACAGTTTGGCGTTGTCCAATTTCAACAGATGCATGTTTTAGTTGCTTGCAATCAATGCGTTAAATATAATAGTTAAATATTTTCTTGCAGGGAATTAATAATTCGATAGATAAAAACGAAAATAAAGCATTTCCTTGCTTGTGATTGGTATTGAATTAGTTTTCATATAGCTTTGGTGATAAACAATTTAAACAGGAGAAATGCGTACGTGCTCTTTTTCCAGAGATTAGTTTACTTTATATGACAATAGCATGCAATAAAATGAAGTATGGGCTATGATTTCTTATTTTATTGATGAGGAGGGCCCATGGTTCCAACACGTAAATTGATTTACGATCTGAACATCAGCCATATGTTTGTGTAAGGTTTTTGTATCCAATCGTATTCCGAATTTTATCCCAAGTTCTGTCTAAAATAAATACAATTACAATTTATTGTCTTCAACATAATACGATGTTCAGGATGTATAAACAAAAACATCACATTAAAATGCAAAAGAGACACATGGAAATTCAAAGGCTATATCACTGGCTTAGAATGAGAAGGTCGTAGCTACTACTTACGACCTTATAAGACCCAAACATATTTGAAATCTGCAATATAAGCTGCTTCTTATGAGCCTATTGTCATGAAAATCGGAACTTGTCATGATGACCAAAATGAAGTTGTAAAAGCTTATTTTTCAATTAGTAAAGAGTAAATTTCTGATAGTTTTTTCTTGTTTTCTCAAAATATTGATTTTGTACTTACGACCTTCTCATTCTAAGTCATCGATATATAATCATATGATTAAGCTAGACTTACCTTAGTAGAAGGGAAGGTGAAGGTTAATCATGATTTCATCCAACACAAAACTCCTTAAGGGCTCACAAAGAGAGAGGACGCAGCGTACGGCAGATACAGTCATATTTTACAGCGCTCTTTACGTCATGTATTTTGAAATAATCATAAAACAGGATAGGATGTGGGTGGGTGTGTGAGCCCTTGGGGAGTTTTGTGTTGGATGAAATCATGATTAACCTTCACCTTCCCTTCTACTAAGGTAAGTCTAACTTAATCATATAATTTCATCCCACACATAAACTCCTTAATGGGCCCCTGAGAGATTTCAGAGCTGGTTTAAAAAAAATGTATATGGACCAATAGTACAACAATACACAATTATTACAACACAATAAATTCTGCTGTCTCAATGTTTTATATGTAACATGTAGCCAGCATAAATTCTTATTCCAAGAAATGTCTAATATTCTAGAGCATATTAACTTGGCTTTCGATAATATGGCAGTTTGAACTGACATCTTGAGTGTCCAATTAGAAATACTATAACGTTATAATCAATATTTCTATATCAGAAAGTTATATGTTAATAAATATTTTTATTGCGTCCAAATATGAATAGAGAATTGTTAACCTCTCAAAATGTTAATATTAATAGACGATTAGCTATGTATGTGTTTAAAGCTTTTGAAATTAGAAATCAGTATTATATGTACTATAAAGTATTTTGTTGGTACCTCTCCCGCTGTATGTAAAATATTGACTGGTATAGTTTATAATTTATGAATAAGTTCACCAGAATTAGTAATCATTATATATTTTTTGACCGCTGACTATTTGGAGATGTACATAATACACTGTGTATACTCGTGTGATATTCTGATATATTACGGGTTTCTACTGTTCATTATATAAGCAATATATTTATTGTTGACCTGTAATATTTATGTACAAATGTAATTATGTTTTCATGTACATATTGTATGTATATTTGTATACTCATGGGCATAATGTCTAATGTATTTCGAAATAAACTTTTTAATAAATTACATAATGCTTATACTGTAGATTATTCAGGCTTCTTTAGTGTACACACGGAAAGTTCGAATGCTCGGTGATTGCTTCAAACGTCGAACTTCAGACATCTGATACGCTTCGAACTTTGCTTCATGTTAGATATTTTGTGGTTTGTTTTTACGTAAATACACAAACCAGCATAAAACATTTCCATAAGTATCAACAGCGACAAGTTTTCGTCCCTGAACATAAATGGACATTTATTGAAACAATAGTCCCTCGGGTTCAGTTATTGACGGACATGGCAAACGTAACACTATCATAACGAGCTACAGTATGGACAGTAAAACTAACATATAACTGGCTTAGAATTAGAAGGCTGTAGCAATAGGACTTGCTGTATCAGTCACCTCGCCAGTGATCTGGCGGACTTCTTCTTCGTGGGGAGCAGTGGCCTAGAGGTAGGGCGCGGGCTTAGGGATCGAGGGGTATCGGGTTCGATCCCCCTCTGGACCACTGGTTAATTTCTCTGAACCAGACCCACATGCTCCACTCCACTATGGAGTAAAATGGTACCTGCGAGGGCAGTGTCTATTCCTGGGCGCCGCAGATCGACGTTGGCTGTCACACCCACAGGAGAGAAATAGTCTCCATATGTAGCCCAATGACCCGGTGAGTTAAACTGTCAAAGGGTGCTTGAGCGGCCTAACAGCTGAAAAGAGCCCTAGAAAATTGGTAACTTTTTTTTCAAGCTGAGTCGCCTGTTGAAATTCTGTATATAGTATTAGCACATAGTCTATCTTTTTAATCAACCGGTTTCATATTGTCGTTGTTATTGGGTCCCACGGCTGTACGACTCCCCGCAGCTTAAGAACAGAACAGAGCAAAACATGGCCCGTATTCATAAAGCTCATAAGGGGAAAATATTCCTTAGGTTGATTATTTACCTAAGGTTTTACAGTAATTCCCTTAGTTTTATATGATTTCATCTTGGATATCTGAATAAGAAGACTTAAGCTTGTTTCAGATATCTAAGGTGAAATCATATAAAACTAAGGGAATTCCTATAAAACCTTAGGTAAATAATCAACCTAAGGAATATTTTCACCTTAGGAGCTTTATGAATACGGGCCCTGCAGTACTTCATTTCATCACAGGTACCTAGTGCAGCATGCGGAGTAACCTACCAAGATCAATAGGCCTACAGCATCATGTGTTTTGATTCCTGACCAACTGTATTTAGATAGACTTATTGTACCTATCACCTATCAGGTAATATAACATACCCAACCGCCTGAGTCAATATAACTTAACTAATAACATTGGTACTGTAATAATTGAATTGTGCATTAAGATAATGCAGTAAATAACGTAGATATATTGCTTGCTTAGTTTAAAGAGTATTATTCAACAACTATTTACAACATGTGGTAACAAATTACAAGCTATAAAGGATTGGGAAACAAGTTTGAAAAAAACTTATATAAAACCCGTTCCATTTCAAACTATAAAATAATCATATGCATAGGCTTAGAATGAGAAGGTCGTAAGTACAACATACGCCATTATACGATAATGCATACATGTATTTGAAATATACCATGTATTTGAAATATACAGCATAAATTATATTAAGGCTCTTCTTATGAGCATATTTTCAAGAAAATCGGCACTTGTCATGTTGACCAAACTGAAGTTGAAAAAGCTTGCCTTATCATAAGTATAAAAATACTATCAGGCATTTTTTCTCAAAAAATTTATTTTTGTAGTTACGACCTTCCCATATTCTAAGCCAGCGATATAAGGGTTGAATTTGTTAAGAGCAAATTTTGGAGATTCTTGGATGTCTAAATGTTTCAATTCTCTATTTTTTGCCGAATTATTTTTACAATGCGTACATGTGTGTGTGTGGTGGTGGGGTCGAATTTTCATTCATAGGAGGTTTTTCGTAAGTTTGATGTATCTGCGAAAATAGCAATATAAATTAAACCCGCGCCAACTTTTCTGATACATGGTAAGTTCTGCGCCCGGTATGTAGCCAATTAATCTACTTATTTCTTAATTATTCCTGTGTGTTTTAAGTATTGCCGCCTAATTAAGACTTCCCATACCCAGACGTGTGTTAGCTCAGAAGCTTAATGATTACAAAGTGAAGATCTAATAAAGTTTGAAATAAAGCAACGATCTGTTTCATAACATACTGTAAAATCATTAATTTTCGTGGGGAATCAAATTTCGTGGATTTCGTGGTTCATCTTCTATGTATACCACGGAATTAAATCCCATCAAACAATAATTTTGACTCTTGCATGTATAACCTGAATGCAACATCCACGAATTAACGTCCCATCGAAATGGTATTTTTTACCAAAACCACCAAATTTCGTCCCATCAAAATTAAATGATTTTACAGTATTCGATTACAGGTGTTCTTTCTGGTATGGTACGAATCTTTAAGCAATTAGCAGTTTAGCATACAACCATGGCAAGTTCTGGTAGGATTTTATATTTTGTAGCAACCTCATGTCGTAACGAAAGAAAGTGGGATGTGTTTGCCTAATGTGGTTGAGCGGTGGCCTAGAGGTTTCCTGCTCGATCCAAAGTGGTCAATTACTTTTACTATACATGAAAAACCTAAATACGAGGGTCGTTCAATAAATTCGTGGACTGGACTCGTCATTTTAATACACCTTGACGCAGAGAATAACTAATTATATCACACTAAACTACAGCCTTTCCGACACAAGTGCAGAAAATTATGCACGAAACGACGAATATTTAAAGAAAATATGGCTAAAACAAAACGATCACCTTACCGCAACCACCACACAACGCAAATATATTCTGACGCCAGCGACGTTATTGACGTTTTGCTATTCCTCAAGTGGTAAACCCGAAACTGAATTATGTCACTCATATGGAATTAAACGTAACTATTTAAGTTATAAATTATTAAATAGATCTACCACAACATTTTATGTATTCAAAGTTAAGAATTAAGCTAGAAACAGTGGTTTTATGCTAAGTTGAAACGCCTCGCACATTTTGACTGGCGTTTCCTTAAATGTCCCTACGTTTGCAAATTTCGTTCGATCTCTGTACCATTTTTAATACCATGCTGCTCTTCAGGAATGTGATTTTGTCACTAAAACACTGGGACACTGAATACTGCATGTGCTCCGTTTGTTCTCATTAGCAACTTATGATTGTTTGTTGTGCATTTCTAAGACAAGTGCACGATTTAATAGTTGCATGGATTTCCTTGGGTAAATTCATCGGCATTTTGACGTAAATGAAAACATGACAGGCATAGATCAAATACTCCTCAGTTCACACTCTAACTTGCAAACCAATTAATAATTTCACAAAATATCATGCTAATATCTTGCAATAATCTGGCAAATATATGGGAATGTGAATTAATTAGTTCTGAATTTATCACTGGTTGAAATAGTTGAAAGGGTACGTTACGTCGGTCGGGGGTGGTAGCGCGTTACTATGGTAATACAACGGCTCATGACATGTTACTGTGTTGCAAAATCAAAGATAAATTTGTATCTGCGGTAGGTAATAGATAAATGTTTATAATGATATGAGAAATTGTTATTCAAACATGAATATAATAAAATGAGAACGATTGTCTACGAATATATTGAATGACCCTCGTATTGTTCTATTCACGAAGGGTTTTATATTTTACAATGACCACAGTCACAAATTTTGCTGTCACTATGTTAATTTATCCATCAGTGCAACGATACCTTTACTTCTTACATGTCCATTAAAAAGAGCATTGTCTTATCTATTTGTGTACGTTGCCGATTTTAGTATATTTCTTTTGCCAATTGCAATTATTTTCATATAAAGACACTAGCATGCAGAAAACTGTTGTATGTTAATTGCACAGTATACCTTTTTGCAGATTCTCCATATATAAGTTCTGATTTGGACCACTTTGAAAACTGTGCGTCAGAGATTTTTGTTCGTAGGTGGTCGTTAACACAACAGCTTTGACTTTATCATGCATATGTCATAATAACTGCCTAACAATACA
Organism: Spisula subtruncata; assembly: GCA_963678985.1. NCBI lineage: Eukaryota > Metazoa > Mollusca > Bivalvia > Venerida > Mactridae > Spisula > Spisula subtruncata. The sequence goes on along the minus strand of OY787673.1, from coordinate 31,218,486 downwards.
TATACATGACATGAGAACATTATGTGTTACTAGGCTCGAAGCATGGTAAGACTCAATAACTTAAGCTCGCCACCTAAGCAACATATCCGTTCATATTGTTGTCACCGGACGGTAACAATATATTATCTTCGTATAGCAGCTTCCCTGTAACAGTGGTATTTGTTCCAAGGTGGTCTTAATTCACTAGTCAGTTGCATCCATGGCCTCCACCTACGTACTTCTGGGTTTTCAAAACACCCGCCCTTCCATGGTCCTGCGGGAAACAGCCGATGGTAAAATTTCCAGTATTTCCCGGCCCCTGACAACTACATATTTCACCGGGGTTTTCGTTCAGGGGAAAATCCCAACATTTCCCCGGCAGTGCGAGGGAAGCTGGAAGGTAAAAACACGACCGTTTTCCCGGCTATCCCCGCGGATAGCAATTGACTGGTGCATTAACACAACATCTTAAACTGCACATTCCAATAATTCTCTGTCCAGTTTCCATGCCCAACATCTGCAAGGATGTTCTGTCACTGTTAACACTTAGAGGTTTGAAACTAATTATTTTGCTGCACAATAAACAATTACCACGGATGCGCAAGGAACTATAAGAGAATTTTGATTTGATTTAGGAACCTCGAGCACTCTTTGGATAATGGAAATGGGAGACTCAAAGATGGTCCTTATAACGTACCATTTTAGACTGTACATCCCAATTGATTACTAGTATTACACTCTGATAATGTTAGGCATCTACAAAGATGTTCTGTCAGTGTTAAAATAGAGGCGTGAAACTAATTATTTCGCTGCATTATAAACAATTACCGCATATGCACAAACAAACTTTCTGAGAAATTTGATTGATGGTATGGGCGGAGATTTAGGGAAACGGATTAAGGAACCCCACTCTTTGAAAAATGGAAATGGGAAATTCAAAGGAAGAGCAACAATTAACAATAAAACATGAAAAACAAACGTAAAGTATGTGCCTAAAATAGTTCAAGTTCAAAGTTCACTAGCATTATAAGCAAAGAACATCGTCTGTTTCATAAAGCAGTGTTGCAAACAATGTTGCCGAATATTGCATCGCTGCAAAATACTTGTGGAATTGATAGAAATGCAGATATACCGCGGTCTTCATTCAGAATAGCCGCGGCTCCCCGTGGTAAGTGCTCCATTTTCCTAACCCGGCACCGGGATCGGAAGTCAACGATTTTAAAAATAAATAATGCCTTTCCATAACACATTGAAATCACTGAAGGTCAATTTCATCTACACGTGGGGAGGTTTGGGGCTAATTGTAGACGGATTACTAGTATGTAGCACTGTGTTAATTGTAGACTCGATGTTTGAATAAAATTCATTTCTTATTTTCCTTTATTCAACAGACACCGAAGATATGGGGCCATATTCACATCCTCTACTCGACCGTCCCTCCACTCTCACTCACTAAGATAATCCGATTTTAATGATCGTTTCGTCCGTGCGCTTGAGTGGGCATTCGACCTAACTAGAAATTGGTATTCACAACGGTTAGTGTCGCTGGAGTTCACTCGACTGAGTGGGGAATTCTCGAGTGGGCGAAACGGTCACTTGACAGTGACTCCAGCTACACTCAAGTAGGGTTATGTGAATACCGATTTAGCACACGAATGTTTGACTAATAAAGTTATTGTATTTTCAAGATAAATAAACCAACGAACCTTAAATACACATTTTGTAATATAAATTTTGTAATATTTTGTGATACTTAAGTATATTTTTTAACCATATAAAGTTCAGTTGCAGTACATGTCTGAAATATGTGGAATTTAAATTTAGTACTTTTAGTGCGATGTTAATAAATAACATGGTGTATTGTACTCATTTGTATAATATAAGGAACATGAGTACAAAAAATGCATACATGTACATGTATATATGGATTGATATATTTAATCATTGCATTTGATTGCTTTTAATCCCGTGAAGATAACTAAAATATTTTCATTAAAATAAAAACGTGGTCACTTGTAACACAAGTAGGTGGTTTCCGTTGCAATCACTAATGTGCAAGAATTTTGCCTGGATATTCTTGTGTAGAGTGCCCGTGTCGAGTGTTGGGATACTGGTTCGATCCCATATCAAGAAGATTAAACATACATATTGCCGGACAGAACATCTCTTTCACTCTTTCTTAATGCACATTAACATGCCAATATGAGAAATATGCCCTCACAAGACGTTCAGTATAATAGGCAAAAACTTGGAGCTCTTCTCTTTTTGTTCATTGATACAATTTAGACGATGAACGTAATTAAAAATTGTGTGTCGAGAATGATCGAAATGAATTGTAAAAAATGTTTCGCATTCAACTTTAAATAAATTAGTACATGCATAATCTAGATGTACACTTGATATGTATTTAATTGATTATTTATATATATCATTGTCGCTCTTAAAAATGACATTCTAGGAAGTATTGGCGTTCAAGTGACCTGGCTTCCTGCGTTGTATCTGTAGTAAGTTGCCCAACAAATGGCACAGGAGAGTGAGCTATTGATAAAAAGAGTAACCGATTTTATGTCATATGATTTCTAAATTGTTAATCTGAAACTTCCTGCCCAACGGTTTGTGGAATTCATATTGATAAGATATTATTGGGCCTGCTTCCACAACAATGCTGGATTATGGCACGGTTTCATTTAAAACATTTAATTTGATGTTTATTATTATTATTGGCAACATTTTAGTAGGTATGTGTTTAATTAACGCTATATGTAATAACATCTAAGTTTTATGTGAATGGGTCCAACTTTTTTTTATAATCTTATTATTATTATTGTGTATTTAAACTAAGGTCTTATTTTTGTGAGTTCAAATATGTATTCATCTCATATAACATAAACGCCATCAACATTAGAATTCGGCTTTGTTTATATCAGGAAAATGCACCAAAACTAAAAAAACCTGTTCAATAATTTATCATGGATTGTTTACACAGTTTACTATCCTACCATGTATTATAACGGTCACCCACTCGGGAAAGTGGAGGTCGATAAATGTATGTGAATACCAAATCTCCACTCGAGCTTCACTAACTCGACCGTCACTCCAGCTACACTTGAGGCTCCCTTAGGTTAGGGTGAGTCGAGTTGGAGTGGAGGAACGACATGTGAATACGGGCCATGGGGTTATTTGCCTAAAATGTATACATGTGTTATGAATATAACTTGATTTTTAGTACGGGTTGATTTTCTAATTTTCATATAATTCATCTGACGCTGAAATATAGATTCTAGACACATTTGTATTTTACAATCAACATTATTTAGAATACTCGCATAAGACAAAGAAAAGAGATATGTTTTAGATAATTGTTTTTATTATAAATAAGGATAATTCAGAAAGTTATGTCAAAAGTCAGACATAAGCACTTACTATGATTACATTATTCCCGCTTGGGGTTACAGTAATGCTTAGTTCGGTGAGTTAAATATACAATGTTACAGACAGCTGGGTTTGTATCTAAATGGTCTGGATGGATTGTGAATTATTTTAGTTAAGTAGCTACAAAGTGGTGTTTCTTCCCAGCCCAAACTAATTTGATTTCAGATTATATCTCGAATATGTACTACCGTTATAATTATTATATTCATATTCATTCGTTGTTATCCATTTACTAACCTCTTACTTCAGTTGTGGTGTATATGGGCAAAGGAGCCCAATGTCTGGACATACAGTGTGTCCAAAAAGAAAGTATACAGTTGCAGTGCAATTTAATAAAATCTTAACGTTTTGCTATCGCAAAGAAATTAAGCATATGATAAGTCAAGAGATGAAATTTTTATCTGGCATCAGTTTAAAACTTGTAACTTGGATATTTTTTAAAAAAAATTCCCCCAAAAAATTACCGTATTCTGACCGTAGCGTCATTTTGACGTTATTTACGACGTTTTCACAATTCCTGTATTTCTGGTGTTTCCCGTCTTGCACGCATTCTTAGAAAATTTGCATTGCATTTCACAAATGTCTAAACTAATATTATATATGATGTGTCTCACTAGCATGGACATGTTTTTTTTGCTTTTAATTGGCTCTTCCCTTGCGACTTCGATAACAAACTAGAAAGAAGAAAACCCATTGTGTTACTTTCCTTTGTCAAGCATGTTCCCTCTCTTTCTTTCTTCCATTTAATTTGCAGGGCCCATCCTGGGGCATTATCGCAAATATTAGAGACAGAGGTGAGATACAAGGAATCCGGGTGCGATACCCTAGCTCGTTTCGAATATATTCCTTGGTTCTTTAACGTGCCCGGTGTAAAGCACCGATACACGCGAGACTACCCCTGGGTTACCAACCAGGATCATCTCTAGTTGGGTGGGAAACACTAAATAGCGTTTCTGAAATGACCAAGTGTCCCGGCCGAGAATCGAACCCGGGACCTCTAGATCAGGAGTCTAGCGTCTTACCACTAAACCACCCGCCCACAGTCCGGGTCTACATTCATGTGGATTTTTTTTATTTTGGACTATCCGAGGTCGCTTATATACAATCAAATGCTAATATACACAACTTCTCTTCTGATCAACGTCAAAATGCAATTTAAGAAGACCAGTATGTAGAAATATGTTTCTGTAATCAACACTTATAAAGTATGGGTGCAAAACTGGAAACATGAGACAGACAGAAATTATGAAAACGTCGTAAATTACGTCAAAATGACGTCACGGTCAAAATAAGGTATTTGTTGGAAATTGACATTTTTTGAAAATTATTCAAGTTACAATTTTCAAACTGGTACCAGAAAAAACTTACATATTTTGTCTAACCATGTGCAAAATGTCTTTGCGATAGCAGAACATTAAGCGTTGATAAAAAAACCCCAAAACTGTATACTTTCTTTTTGGACACCTGTATAGGTTGCCCCCACCCAAATAATTCAGACCAAATTCATAATTTAAGGTTCAAATAGCCCTACTCAGGATCTTCACTAATCTGTAGGTACAAATGGATTTTTACCGTTATAATCCTTGTGTCACTTGAATATTCATAAGTGGACAACAGAGTTGGGGTCAGTTGTGTTTGCATATAAATACAAAACCTGTTTAACTAGGCCAGAGTTGTTTGTACCTACATGTTATATGTAAATAAAGGGGGAAAACCACATTGCACAGAGTTCCGGATATCAACTATTATCAAGTATATTGTTAAACAAAAAACCCCAGCAGATATACCATGCTTCAGCTAACATATTCATGATCAGTAGTCTTATCAGTTATTAACACTAAAATGGCAATGTATGTGTTTTGACCCCAACCCCCGCGTTATAGAAATAAACCCTCCCATCTCGTTGTTTTTTGCCCCCCCCCTTAAAATGACCCCCCCCCAATTATGAACACGCTCCTGCGCCCATGTTGTAACGTTAGTGGTCACATTGTTACTTAGAGGTTAATAGGGGCCTACACGACATAGCCGGACCGGAAGGCGATTATCAACTTCCGGTCAGACTCTGGAGTGTATTACTGTGGCTATTTGCACCATATGTGCATGCTGTTACTGTGATTGTCGATGGGTCGGTTTAATGCATTCGTACTGACATTTTTTCGTATTGAAAATAGGATAAAATACGGCAAGTAAGCAAGTTACAAGGCTGTTACAATATTACAAGTGCAAGTACAAGAACACAGAGAAAGCATTAAAGTAAATAAATATAAATAAACAAGTAAATACATTATATACGAGGGTATATCCAAAAGTAATGTCACTCCTCCCGTGGTTTAATTGTTTATAGGCCGATATGCATAAATATGATATCAAAATGTCAGCAATTCAATTCTAATTAATATAAAACGTGCTGCATTATTCGATTTTCATAAATGGATTCATGATATGAACATTTAAAATATACCTATGACGTCATATCGCCGCACACGAAAATTACGATTGTTTTTCATTATCATAACAATTTTCTTTTATTCGTTTTTTTAAACAATAATTATCCGTAGCAGACAATACTTTCGTGTCGTGATGAAACTAAAAATTACGTTTGTTTTTCATTATCATAACAATTTTCTTTTATTCGTTTTTTTAAACAATAATTCTCCGTAGCAGACAATACTTTCGTGTCGTGATGAAACTAAAAATTCAATAACGTCACTCAACTTTGAACCTCAACGCATTCATTACTTAGCGAAAACACGGTAGATTCGTGACAAAAAGACGCTGCGCTTAGTAATGCACTTTTCCTAACAGTTTTGAAAGACACCTACTGAAACTTAAGTTACACAAGGCGGCAACATAGGCTCATGTGTGTATACTATAATATTTTAAGGGGGCATATATCACCAAATCATTATCGATAGAGAGTCATATGAACGGTTTTTAGTAGATCCGGAAATAAAACCTAGAGCATTTTTGACGTCGTCAATTCAATTCGACGTTCAAAACTGCAATAATTAGATGGTGAGTTAAATATTTTGCTGTGGGACTATATAGAGGACACTTCAAAATAATTTGATTTCGCAGAGAGTAATTGTCGGATGGGTTACACATTTTTAAAGGTCTTGGAAAGGACTGCATGGTTTATGAGTCGATAGAAATCACCAGGGATGAACTTCTGCTGGATGAGTAGTAGTCAGCAAGTAACGTCATTATGACGTCGTTGACGTCGGACTTGCGGCGATGTTTGTAAGTATGTCTCATGAAAATGTTCATATCTCTAGAACGATTATGTACATTGTTGTTGAATTTGGTCATCATATTCAGATTAGACTGAAGTTACGGTGTGAAAATTTTCGTGGTTTTACTGACATTATATACGATTATATAGCATCAGTGACATTACTTTTGGATATACCCACGTAGTTAACACATTACATATGCAACATTAAATCACAGTTAAAACATGCATATGGCCATTCTATATAGAATTACAATCGTTCGGGATATTTCGGACAGTATCGTTAGGTTTGGTGCAAGAAGTTGCGATTGGTGCATGGCCATTTACAAAAAGCCTTTACAGTACTACGGCGCTTTCACATGTGTTTCAAGCGCCGTAGAATAAGAGACATTATGTACCAATATTAAACACATATCAATGACTTACAATAACTTCACACAAACATATACATTGCACACGCAATAAACGCAAAACTGAAACATCCTTGTTAATCAATGAATTAAAATATGCAATAAAAATAATTTTAGCTTAATAAACTGAGAAAGGAAAAAGAGCACTATAGCGCGTAATTAAAAAATGAGTGAAAAATATTAGATCATAAACCCGATGATCAGATCAGATCATCCATGTCATCGCTAGCTGGATTTACAAAAATGTTTCAGACGATACAAAAATAGTTAAAATACTATACAGAACAATGAATTAATCGGAGCATTATTTACAAGAAATAAAATCATTTGCGAGTGAAAAACATGCAAAAATAAATTATGCAAGAACATGTATAGAGGACTGGGAAAGACACTGGTGACTAATAAATTGAATATATGATAACATGAGGATATGATAAACATAAAGAAAAGAAAGACATACAAACATACGTAAAAGAAACATTAAGATAAACAATAGGAGATTTCTTTACTAAAATAACACTGATAAATCGTGCGCACTTCGTTAAACCAGTCCACATGTGTATGTGGATTATTCTACTTTTCCCCGCTTTTCACGTTATCCAGGGGTGCACAATACTACCTTTCGTTTTGTTACATTTTGATTTGAACAGGGAATTTATATATTTATAGACAAGATCCTGATTTAAATCATTTTACCCACGCCGAGCGCTACGCATTCATACATTGTGCGTAAACCAAGCTACGCGCCTGCCAGATTGGCCGCTACGCATATTCATCGAGTGTTCGCAATCGTAAAAGCTCAGCCATTTCTGTTTGTAAATCCATTGGATAAAAACCGAGGTGATCAGAATGCGAGTGTTCGTAAACTTTTTATAGCACAACTAATATTAGTCCGGCAGTTTGGTGGAAAAATTGTGGATTTGATGATAAAAGCATGAAACTTTGCATGATGGTAGTTAAATGTATTTTAGTCAAAATTAGATATGGACCCACTTTAAAAAATATCCAAAATGGCCGCCATTGTCAAAATGGCCGCCATTGTCAAAATTACAATATAGTGTAGCCTACCTTGAAAATGTTATTTGCAATGACATCACAAATAAAACAGGGCTATCCAATCAATCAAAGAGATGCCATGAACATTTTGATATCCATCTGGCAAGCAATTTTTACGAAATTTTCATTTTTTTTAAATGGGGGGGGGGCTGTCCAAATCTAACGGACTGAGATCTTACAAACAAGAAAAGTGTAAATATGTTTGATACAACATATTGGGTTCATATCTAATATAGTTGGGAATAGCATATATAACAACCAAGTCAAGCAGTATTCTTTTCTCAACAAACATATTTACATGTTAGACAGTCCCCCCCCCCATTTAAAAAAAAATGAAAATTTCGTAAAAATTGCTTCCCAGATTGATATCAAAATGTTCATGGCATCTCTGTGATTGGTTTTAAGCACATGATAGCCCTGTTTTATTTGTGATGTCATTGCAAATAACATTTTTGATGTACACTATATTGTAATTTTCGCAATGGCGGCCATTTTGAAAATGGCGGCCATATTGGATATTTTTTAAAGTGGGTCCATATCTCATTTTGACTAAAATACATTCAACTACCATCATGCAAAGTTTCATGCTTTTATCATCAAACCCACAATTCGACTAAAAATATGCACCAAACTGCCGGACTATATTGAGTTCGCTTCGCTTCGCTTCGCTTCGCTTCGCTTGGGTAGTTCCCCACTCTATTAATAGTGGCACCTGTCTTTAGACAGTAGAGTTGATTCTTGTAGACTCCGATGAATAATAAACAGTTTAAACACTGAACGGTCGAACACAATAACGGTATAACAAGTTAATTCATTCGTTCGTATTGATCAATATTTATAAATCAATTTTTAATCACTATGTACATGTTAGTATGGTCCGTACTATACACTTCCACACTAAAAATATGGTCCGTTTCTTATTGATTATAATATAGCAGGGTTTACAAGTGTGACTTAATTTTATTTTATTTACTGCAGTGTAGTTTATTATTTATTAGGAGAACTAGTGAGCTTTATATTGTAAGTTTGAGCACTCGTTCTGTATGAAGGTGGAAACGGATTGAGTACGGGCGAGTACGGATTACACCAGGGAACCCGATTATCGTAAACCAAGCTACGCGCCTGTCAGACTGGTGTTACCAAAACGAGGCACAGTTTACTATCTTGGACACACGCCCACAACGAGCAAGGTAAAGTTTAAATATTCCTACAATTTATTATCTTTTGAAGATTTGAATAAAATTATATTTGAATCGGGTTATTCAGTGATGCGTGTGAGTATATAATTATAATAAATAACATGTACAGTATGTCTTAAACTCAGTCAGAATTTAGTTGTATTTTCTTTTTTGAAACCGAAAGTAGCGCATTTTTGCTTTATTTTGCTCAGCATCGACGATTATTTTCATAATTATGTAGATCTAGCTATGTTTTAACGGAATATAAACCAGTTTGATTTTTTTCTAATTGTGTACTGTATACAGTAACATAAGTACACTGTGTGTATAATAATGAGACAGAACATGTTTACACTCGATCATAAAGTAATTGAACAATAGTTTATTTATCTATCTTTGTTGTCTCCCTTTTGCATACTAAGTGGATACGAAAACGAAACTAGATTATAAGTCAACTACGTGGTTATGGTACTACGTGGAAATAAATAAAAGTAAAAGCTTGAAGAAAATGTGAACATTTTACTATACGGAATTACAAACCGTAAGTTACGAGGGAAATTTGAGAATAACAATCTCTCATTATAATGTTCTCAATATTGACCTAGATCTACTTACAACATTTTTAATTTTAGAAAATACATGGCCGTACCATGCGGAAATTAAGGACGTGTACATCTAACTACGGGGGTGGTCACTATTTTTTAAAGTGGCCGGAGTTTTTCTCTAAAAGACGCATACTTATTAGTCTGTGTGTATCTAATTATTGGCTTCGTATAATATTATACTGTATGACTCATTTACGAATATTATTCATGTTAAATAGGGTTAACAGACATTACTCGTCTTAGACATTACTCCTCATGGACTTTACCCCCCCTAGACTTAACACCTCCCAAGGTCCCTGGGCATTACTCCTCCTTGATTAATGATAATTGGATAAGGGTTGGTGAAGGTGTTAGACACTGTGCTTTGATAGTTTGATTGATGTCTGATTGAATAAGCTTTTGATATTACTCAAGATTATTAAATCAGAAATCATCAAATTATCACAGCTCAGTTAACACAGAAACACATCATTGACAATTAGTGAAAGAGTTTTTTTTGTAAAATATTTCGATTCTACTGGGTACACTGCCTATTTTAGAACTTAAAAAAGCGTTACTTGGATCGGCTGTTTTTTCAGCTCACCTGAGCTATTGTGTTCACTCACCGTCTATCGTCCGTCCATCCTTCTGTACGTCCGCCCGTTCGTCCGTCGTCCGTCCTTACTTTCAAACGACATCTCCTCTGAAACCGTTTGGCCAATTTTGATGAAATTTTGCAAGATTGTACATGGCATTGAGGGGTTTAGTAATTGCTCAAATTATGGTCCTGGAGTGAAAATTGGCCCGCCCCGGGGTCGCAATACCTAGAGTTTTGATATTTGGTTTGTAGCACCATCTAATGCTTGTGTTCACTCTAGAGGCAATACTTTTTATCTAATATTCATGAAACTTTGTCAGAATGTTGTTCTCTATGAAATCTAGGCCAAGACCGAAACTGGGTCATGTGGGGTCAAAAACTAGGTCACTACGTTAAATCTTAGAAAAACCTTGTGTTCACTCCAGATGTCACTATTTTGATTCAATCTTTATGAAACTTGGTCACAGTGTTGTTCGGTATAAAATCTAGGCCAAGTTCGAAACTGGGTCATGTCGGGTCAAAAACTAGTTCACTAGGTCAAATCTTAGAAAAACCTTGTGTTCATTCCAGATGTTACTGTTCTGATCGAATATTCATGAAACTTTGTCAGAATGTTGTTCTCTATAAAATCTAGGCCAATTTCGAATCTAGGTCATGTGGGGTAAAAAACTAGGTCACTATGTCAAATCTTTAAAAAAACCTTGTGTTCACTCCAGAGGTCACCATGTTGATCCAATCTTCATGAAACTTGGTCAGAATGGTGTTCTCCATGCAATCTAGGCCAAGTCAAAATATTGGCCATGTGGAGTCAAGAACTAGGTCACTTTGTCAAATATAAGGAAAAAACGTTGTGCTCACTATAATGACCCCTGTTTTGATCCAATCATCATGAAATACGGTCAGAATGTAAGTTGTACTGATACCTAGACCAATGTGCAAGAGGTGAGTGAGCTAGGGCCCTTTGGGACCTCTTGTTTTAATTGAGGAATCTGTTCAGAAAAAATAATGACCCCTGAACGTCGCAACCCTTAATGTGTACTCTGCGCTACATGACTTAAAATTATGGTTCGCAATGCGGTAGTAAGAAAATCAAACATAATTTACTTTGTGTCAAATCCTAAAAGCATCCGTCCCAAGTTACTGATTTTCCAATTCTAAAAATAGACGGTGTACTGAGTACCCAGTGGATTCTATACATCACTAAGATGGTCTTACTCTGCTCTTTGTTGTAATATATCAGATGAGATGGCATTTACATGATGTCACGTAAACTATTGTTAAACAATTGCATTAACGATTGTATGTTACTTAGAACAAAATAAAGCGTGCATAATGAACATGAAAAGGTACGGTATTCACGTTTTACCGCCTTTCTCGTTGTCCTGGGTGCAATAGTTTGAGAAAACACAAAAATTTCTCTTTACTTATGGTAAAACAAGATGTCTCAACTTCAGTTTGGTCAACATGATGACAAGTTCCGATTTTCCTTTAAATAGGCTCATAAAAAGCGTCTTGTGTAATGTGATGTTGATTTTAAATATATATCAGTCTTATAAGTGCGACCGTCTCATTCTAAGCCTGTGGTATAATGTTGACGATATACATTTTGGAATCATTTTATTTATACTTTTTATCCACATCAATAATTATATCATATACTCGGTATTACAGTACGATGGCTGAAGGTGAAAATTTCTCGAGATCAGTGGAAGATGGATCAGACATTGTGTTTGAGTTTGAGTGCACACCATGTGCGGCTGACGGTTCGAGATTTGAGGCTTTCCAGTTTTGTCCAACCTGCGATGAATTCCTATGTCCCACTTGTATCAAGTACCACCAGCGTTTGTCGAAGACTCACAAACTGGTACCAGCTGCATCGGCGAAACAATTGAAAACCCAACCACTTGCTAAAAGTAAACCAGTTGCTGCTAAATGCCACATCCACCCGGACCGGGATATTGAGATGTTTTGTGGTACCCACGACATGGTTTATTGCAGTCTGTGTATTGCAAAGGAACATAGGTATGTCTGTTTGGCTACATTCTAGTTTCACTTCAAATTTCGACTGTTTAACTAAGATATTTTCTTAAGTTCATGGTATTTTAAAATATACTGATCCTCAAATGTTTTGCAAATGCAGTAACATTTCCTTTTTTTAATTGTTAACTTGAAAGAACTTTTTACTAACGCTGTCCATTCATGTACAGTAAGTGTTCATGTTGAACCTATTTCCGTTAGCTTTGTTGGCTTCCGTCACGCTTGAATGATCACACCTTTACAAATGATAAAACGCATATTCTAATGCGCAAAATTAATGTTTTTCATTTTCGACTAAATGACGTTCACTTCCAATTAACTCGCAACATTTCTGGGATAAGCAATACACCATTAATTCGTCATTGTAATTTATTACAAATGTACACTTAATTTGATGACAAAAATCGATAATGATGGACATAAGGTGTATGTAAAGATTCACATGAGAACAGATCAAGGTTCACTGAAAATATGTTCATAAAAAGCGCTTTTTGATGCAGATGATTTCAAATATAAATATATCAGTCTTATAAGGTCGTAAGTACCAGTAGTTACGACCTTCTCATTCTAAACCAGCAAACTGCACCATCGACTGAAACTATATTTATTTGATAAGCACAATTATCCATCAAGTATACAATACTAAGTTACCAGTTCTTTAACCATATCACTAAAGAAACACTGGTATGTTTTCTCTATTGCTAATTAATCAGCATTTTTCCCCATTTTTTAAAGTGCAATATTTTTTAAATATAATTTGAAACACTTTTAAATGAATATTGTGACTTTGAAACTTTTACTATTAATGCCAAAGCGCAATTTTTTTTAATATAATTTGAAACAGTTTTAAATGAGTATTGTGACTTCGAAAATTTTACGATAACTGCCAAAGCAAAATGATTTTTAAATATAATTTACAAACAGTATTCAATGAGTATTGTAGTTTTGAACATTTTACTGTTACTGCCAAGGCGAAATATGTTGTTAAATATTATTTATTATATTAAATGCAAATCAAGAAAAATGTGATCTTAAAGAGGCATTCCCTACAACTAGCAGATTTTTCTCTACTATGACATTAAATGAGTTAAATGTACACAATACTATCAACTGTCATTATTTGTCAGAAGAAAGTGTGTGAAATATGTCTCTATAAAGTAAAAATTATATTTAAATCACCATTATTAATTTTTGGCTTCCAGGTCATTTATTATTATGTGGTCAAAGGAAAACAATTCATGACTATTTTGGCTCGTTACAGAAACATATTAGTATTATTTTCTCAGTAATTAGCGGGATTGTTTTGTTGAAATTTAGAGGGGTTTAGCAATAAGTCTCATTTTATGTATACTATTTCTGAATCGATTTAAACGATCACAATAATAGGGAATGCCCCTTTAAGCTTTTGACATCTCTTACAGGTCATGTTCGGACGTAGAAGAAGTTGAAGACGGAAGTCACAAGGCGAACCCGTCTACACTACAGCAATTAATTGGAGATGTTGCTAGAGTGAACAAAGAATTGCTAGACATGAAACAGAAAAAGGCAAAAGACCTGAACCTCTTACAGACAAGAAGATCCGATCTCCTGAAAGAAATAGATGCCTTACGGAAAGAAATGAATGATCACCTAGACAGCATAGAGCGTAAAATCAAAGCAGACCTTGATGAGGAATTAACCAAACTTGAACAAGAAATACGTGACGACATTACTGCTTCCGATAATTTCGTCACTTCCACTAATGAACGAAAATCTGATCTTGTAAATAAGAAAGACAACATTCAGATGTTTATTGCAGAAAAATTAGGACAAAAGGTAGTGTCCGATGTTGAAGAATTTCTGATTAAGGCTAAAACATCAACACACCAAAAGCTTACGTTTGAAAGAAACACACATCTACATTATGAAATTAAGAGGACTGCTAACATGGGGAAGATAGTCAGAAGCCGTACTATTTACGGCGTCAAATCGTCCAAACAGAGCCGGGTAAGGGTTGATACTGATACGAATACTCCGGGCATCAGTGGAATGTGTCAGCTGCAGAATAACACAGTAGTGTTGGCCGACTTCTTCAACAAGAAACTTAAAGCACTTGATGATCACCTCAAAGTGAAGGATTTCTGTAACCTTAATGCTCAGCCACTTGGGATGTGTGCCATATCACCCACTGAAGTAGCTGTGAGATATAGCGACGCAATACAGTTCGTACATGTTGGCCAATCCCTAACACCGGGTAAAATAATGAAGATAGATACACTTCAATCATGTAGTGGAAATAGTATTGCTTTGTGTGCAGATAACTTGTGGGCCCTCGGAGAGAAAGCCATCCATATGTATTCTATGTCAGGTACTTTATTGAAGACTATAGTCAAGGACGCTCATGGACAGAACATCTTCAAGAAATATGCAACTCTTTGTATTTCTGAAAGCAATGACAAAACCGAAGTATATGTTACAGTAACAGGGGGAGATAGGGTGATTATATTCAACAAGAATGGTGATGTTATCAGTGAGTTACGTGATCAACGACTGGATGGAGCAAACTGTGTATGTTTCTCAGAGGATGATATCGTATTTGTAGCCGGGTTGAGCTCTAAGAATGTAGTTATGTTTGTTAGAGGTGGCAACAGTCTGGGTGAACTTGTTTCCAGTAAAGACATGATATCTAAGCCACGGTCGTTGTGTTATGATAGAAAGAACTGTCGTTTGATAGTTGGTTTCGGCGGGGACAATATTCAAATATATGAACTGTTCTTATGACTTTATATATATACACTAAGTGGCATGAATACACAAAAATATTGACAAAATTACCCATTTTATTCCACTTCTGTTTCAACTGGAGCTCTATAATGGTAGGATTCTATTTTAAGTATATTTTAATTTTGTAGTCGTATTTGGCTTGATGCCTGGCTGTCAACATGTAAAGTTGTAATATCACTAAGCCATGTAATATGTGTTCCGACAAGGCTTGGTTTGGTCGATCATGTGTGTAGATTTATTGTATAATGACATTTTGAGCTATGTATAATTGTAAAGAAACTAAATACACAAGTATTACAAAATGATGCTGTTGTAAATAAAATATCTTGTTTCCTCAAAATTGTATTAACAAAATAAAAATAAATACCTCCACTGCTAATGCATTGGCTGTCTTATTTTCATTTGCTACACATTTTTAACATTGCATCAGTATATTAAGTTATGTATGCATTGTGCAGTGGGACTTTATATTCACAAACATAGCAACTTAGCAAGTCTAGAATTCAGACTTTGACATTGCATTTGTCAAATGTTCTATTCGCTCTCATGTTGTTATAAGGCCATCCTTAAAATGTGTATGTTTGCCCTAACGCAACAAGCAACTCATTGAAATCGCCCCTTCGCAAACTTTTGAAGCCTATTTCCTTATATAACTTCATCAACTTGAACTTTTTTTACAGGTTCCTTTATAATTATTTCCGTACAAAAACATTTGACCTACCTACCCAACTTAAAAATCTTCGCGTTAGGGCTGTGATTATAATGTTTGTCAATTGTAAGTCTGAGTTTTAGTCTTATAATGTTGGTGAATAAGGGCCCAGCACTGAGTATGGTTGATTAAAGGTGTGGTTACAATCAGGTGTTCTGATATTAAGACTTGCATCGTAGATGCTCTCGATTAAATAATTTCGAAAAAAGGTCTTCGGGGTCTAGAAGAAACCTCGTTGTAATCATTAAAATGTGACATCCCTGTTTCCAATGATTGACTTTCGAACTTATTTATTTAGATAGGAATAAATCACCGAGGCAAAAAATTTCTGAGTTGGACCAAGGCATTAAAGAAATAATAGTGATGATGGTTACATACATGCTGAATTCTGTCAATCGCAATAAATTGGACACATTGAATTGTATAGGCTATCAATGAGTCATACAGTGACCGGAAGTGGTTTTAGCTCGCAGAGAGTCATCGAAGTTGAGTTATATGGGGTTGCCAGAATTCTACTCTGATTAGGCTTATAAACTGTGATACTTAAAACAGCAATCAGTTGTCAGCATTCATTTCCCGAAAAGGTGCAAAAATTTCAAACTCAATGTATGCAATATAATTATGTGAACTTTTTTCTTTTAAATACAATGAATTGCAGAACTACTAAGCTGTTTGTAACATATTAACCACTACTCGACAATACCTACATCCGCAGACTACCAGTACCAGAGGGAACACAAGTCGTTTCATCGTGCCCTATTGTCGCACCGACTACATGCGACATTCACACTTCCCCTCATGCAACCAGCTTCCAGAAAGCATCGCCACTGCCTCCAGTCTCGATGATTTCAAGCAAGGGTTGGCACTTATATAAAAGCCACGCCTGACTGTATACAATTTTAAACCGACTTTTAGCCAATTATTCCAAATTCGCACCACCAATTCACCATAATTATTTTGAACGCCAATGCCCAAGAGAGGGATCAAGTTCAGTACTGGTAGAAGAAAAAGGAAGACTAGACTGTTTAATATATCTGTCGAAAAAGTAGGTCAAATATCGTATATAGTAAAACGTATGGTGAACAAAAAACTAATTTTGTGGGATTTGCTTCCCTTAGACTTTAAAGCATGGCATAATTGTCTACAAATTGTCATTTTGTCAACAAACCATCTGGATTTTTATTACATTGTCTTCCATTCTTATGGCGTTTTCCACATTTGGGAATCAACTAAGGTGCTCAAATAAAACCATTCTCTAGAGAGGTTACCAAGATATAGCTTATTAAAATAGCAGTTGAAGGCTTAAGGTGACTTTAAGTCGTGCAATTTGTATCCTACAACTGCATTAATGTTTCCATTTGAATTAGTTCTACGGATTACATTAGGCCTGTGTTCAACGAAAGCCAACTATAATCATGTTAACAAATTCTATTTCATACTCCCAACAATCAATACCGATTATAACAGACTGCGCAAGTCAAAAGTTAAAAGTATAAAAGGGGTGCAAAAGTTATATAGTACAGAGTGAAGGTGATAAAGAGAATTTACAGTGCAAATTTAAAAACAGTAAGATATTGTATGCGGTCTAGAATTTTAGTGTCTCCAGCCTCTCTCGAAAAATTGGGAGGCTGGTACTGGACTGTATGTAAGCCAGTAGAGATTTCCAGAGAATCTGATAGTTCTTGGAAATACTCACCGGTGTTTTGTCATTATGAACCTTCGATAAAATATACATAGTAAAATAAAAAGAGAACATCTAACATAGAAAACAACACTCGTCTTATCCAACCAATAACAGAAAATAGAAACAAAATCACAACCACCTGTAACACAAATACTCTACAGTTCGCCTACACATAACCGAAAGAGAAAATCAAATGCTACAACAACACCAGCCTTTTATTTTTCTCAATTCTTGTCCTATATGAACATATTTGGAAGCTGTCAAAAAGCTGACTGACCAAGACAGAATTGATTCTCGATTGGCCTTAAATGGAAATACAAGCCCAATGGTTTGTTAATAACGTAAATAACGCTTGCTAGAGTGGAAGGCGACTCAATGCCGTGGTTGTATTTAGTCTTTATATAGGAGAATACCGCTTATGCCTTAGTCCCACTGAGACCTTTTTCGCATCGTCGATGTATTCCAGATTTAATACATGGGCATCTGAAGACATCGGGGGGTGGGCAGGGTACTCGTGGTCTAGGGGAAGCCTCGGGTAAATCATCAGACAATTTGTGATATCCCTGTTCCCAATGACTCCCGGCGCCCGAAGCTTATTTAATTAAATCGGGAGTATAAATCGCTCATGCACAAATGATCAGTGGACCCAAGGTATTAGCTACAATATTTACTACATCCCCCTAGTAATATATAAGCTATACGCTATTACTCTATCAAAATATTCTCTAGCAGATAACCGAGTATACATGTACATGTATAAGCTATAACTATGTTCTATTAGATAGCCATCAAGCTGTCGGCAATGTATGAAGGCTAATCATGTTTATCATACTGGAACATTATTAGATAGACGTTTGTCTGGGTCTCCTAGAAGTTATAATAGTACAACGTCACGACATGAACATGTATATATAAGTGTGTGTGTATGTCTAGATTACGGACTTGGGATGGTAAATTATATGGCTGTTCGTTGATCCGTCATGACAAATTATGTTAACAGGTGCCCATTGCCTAAGCAAACCTCTATCGAATGCCTTCATGCAGCTACCTCCATTTCAATTATATATAGAAGGCGTATGAACTCCTTTGTTGGGCACTACATAGCTCTTTGCGTATGAAACGAGTTACGTATTTGTTGATATTTCACTGGTAGACACCGTGCACTGGAAATTGCCCCATACACTATGTACATTAAATTTCTTTAAAAGGCTATACTCCGTACACAACGCAATGTTGTTTTTCAACAATTACATGCATGTTAGTGCATAGTAATGGACGAGGGTTTCAACATAGGTAAAGAACATGTTAGGTCAAAGTTTGAATCCTATTAGGGTCGGGGATTATGTATACTTTAACTGTGATAAAGAAAACTTGTACGTTTATCTGTACTGTCGGTCTAAAGAGGTGCTTTTCAGTGATGTTTGTCAAGAACTAAGTTTTTAACTTATTTAGAGAGAAAATGACTACATTGAAGCTTTTAAATAAACATTCCATTACCTAAATTTGTTCATTTCAAGTGGATCGCATACATATTTACAGAATAATGGTTAACAACTTAACGTCCTCCGAAATTGATTTCCACGTTTACTTTCGTTTTCGTTCAAAGTAGGGAGCTATTTCCAATGTACAGGTACCAATTTACACATTGGCGGAGTGGAGCATGTGGGTTATTCTTGAACAGAAAAATGAGCCATTTGTCGGGCCGGGCGTTGTACTCAGGACCTCTCCATCCCGAAGCGTGCGCCCTACCTCAAGGTCTTCGCCATACAACGTACGTAACGTCGTTATATAATTTATTATGCCTAACGTCGTTTACAATTAATTAGAACTTCACGACATGACCGCTCTGGCACCATTATGACGTGAGGGCAGTGTCTATTCCTGGGCGCCTCATATCGATGTTGGCTGCCACATCCACAGGAGAGAAATTGTCTCCACAGGAGGACTCAATCGTAGGTTTCATTAGGAATTAAGCCTAATGCCCAGGGGACGTTAAAATGTCAAAGGGTGCTTGAGCTGCTTAACAGCTGAAAAGAGCCCTTGATAAGAGATTGGTAACTTAATTAACTTAGCAAAACTGGTAGATTAAAGAGGCATTCCCTTTAACTAGCATTTTTTCTCTACTATCACATTAAATGGGCTAAATGTACAAAGCACTATCAATTATCATAATTTGTCAGAAGAAAGTGTGCGCAAATATGTCTCTTAAATGTCAAAAATATGTTTAAATCACCAATAATAATTTATCGCTTCCAGCGATTTATTATTATGTGGTCAAAGGGAAACAACTCGTGACTATTTGGGAATATGTTTTCGCTCTTTTCTCGGTAATTAGTGAGAGTTTTTTGTTGAAAATATGAGGAGTTTAAGCGATAATGATTCTCATTCAATGCATAATATTCCTAAATCGAGTTAAACGATCAAAGTTATAGGGAACGCCTCTTTAAACATTGCTTTATCTACTAGACTAAAGTATCTCAATCTCTATTTTCAGCTGATGAGAACACGGACGGTGCGGGTTGTTGTGGTTGGTTGTTATATATGTTCTCAATTCTACTCATCATTGTCACTCTACCATTCTCATTGGTCTTCTGTATAAAGGTAAGATTGTAATGTATGGAATGCCATAGTTGCATTGTCACTCTACCATTCACAGAATGAAAAATATGGAACGTAATAGTTGCATTGTAACCGTACCTTATCTGAATGAAATATATGGACCGCCATAGTTGCCTTGTCACTCAACCATTCTCAGATTGAAATATATGGAACGTCATATTTCGTTCCCTTGTCACTCTACCGTTGTAACTGGTCTTCTTTTAAAGATAAGAATGAAATATATGGAACGCCATAGTTGCCTTGTCACTCTACCATTCTCACTGGTCTTCTGTATAAAGGTTAGATTGAAATATATGGAACGCCATAGGTGCCTTTTCACTCTGCCGTTCTCATATATACAAGGACTCAATCCGGTGCGCTGCCCTAGAACCTCTGGGTTATATCTAGTTGGGTGGTAATCACTGAAAAGCGTTTTAAAAACGGCCAATTCTTCCGCCGTGACCATTAGATCAGTAGTCAAGGGGACTATCCGCTAGAATGTAATATATGGAAAGTAATGGAGAGATACATTGAGGGTATTAAAATTTAGCAAAGCAAAATAACAACTATTTAATTTAAACTAAGACTTGGACCCAAAATTACAGATAATGAACCCATCTTTATTCCTCTGACCATATGGATAAGTATGATTTTATGTCTGGTGACGTTGTCGTGGCGTTTATTTTTCTGTGCAGAACTTGGAACCAACCTTCGGAACTGTGAAAAGCCAACAAATTGGCGGGGATGTTATTAACCTTGTTTCCACATAAGTCTCCATAATTTCCACCATATCCACTATTTTTTCTAAGCATTCACATAAGTACTAGTTAGAACTCTCGGGTCAAAGTTGTATCAATACCATCTTAATAGATATACCAGTAAGACTTACAAAAATTGATGTTAATATCGAAAGAACTGCTGTATCTATGTGGGGAATCATGGCCGAATACTAAAAAGTAAATCATTATACTACTGAAGAAGTCTCAGTTGACTGGTCAATTTATTATACAGGGGTATCAACAGGGCCAACTTCAAAATCAGGAAAATCCCATGTGGCTGAACATGTGTGCCAACCAAGATTCCTATAACATCACCCTTTCCTATAAAACTAAGTGTCTATTGATGAAAATCCTCTTTAGAAGATATGACATCATACCTTTGCCGTTTCATGAAATATTTTCATCAAATAACTTTTATTTTGGTCAGAAATCATTGCTCTTTTTGGAGTTATAATCATATACATTGTCACCCTTGTTATAGTACTGACCTGCTATCTAGAATGTTTCTCATGTGTACAACGCAATCCATTTTTTGTGCACTTTACCATTTTTTCGGTGTATTTGGCACAGGGAAACAATTATTATTGCCATTTGTTTCGCCCGTACCATCGCCATTGTTCAATTTTCAAAATGTATTTGAAGCTGAAAGAATCAGGATAGTGCGGTACTATAAGCGATGTTTTTGGACCGATACTCGATTTAAACGAAATTTCTCATAATGAAATATATAAACCATGCTGTAAACGATTTTGATAATGTTTTAATCATTTTTGTCACTGTCTATTGCCATCGCAACCGTTTTTTTCTATTTACTCTAGTATGCAATAATCTTTATTTTTCTTCTAATTTTAACGACAAAATTACCACTGGGAGTCATTGGTAATTCTTTAAAGAGGCATTCCCTATAACATTGATCGTTTAAATCGAGTCAGGAATATTGTACAGCAAATAAGAATTATTATCACTTAAACTCCTCAATTTTCGAATTACAAAAAAATCAAAACACATTTCCGTAACGAGCAAAAATTGTCACAAGTTGTTTCCCTTTCACCAAATAATAATAAAGCGTCGGAAGCGATAAATAATTATTGGTGATTTCACCATGTTATTGACACCAAAGAGACATATTTGCGCACACTTTCTTCTGACAAATTATGATAATTGATAGTGCTTTGCACACGAAGCTCATTTAATATGATAGTAGGAAAAATATGCTTGTTATAGGGAATGTCTCTTTAAAGCATGCTCAAAAAGTTTATACGCATAAGCCTTTAGCCCTCGCGAGCCTGCGATCCAGTTGAAATTGCAAATCCTACGCTTTAATAGTACATGTACTCGTATTGGAGATGAAGTGCATTACCTAAAATAAATGGGGTCAGCAAAAACATAAATCATCATTGGCTTTAAACATATGTTATAGATAGATAGTCTTAAAACATCAATAAATAAAGTATCACATATAATGGCATTCTGGGATTTCGTTTGACAGGAAAACCATTGGAATGTACAATGGGGACGACCTTTGAGACGAATTAAATTATCAATGCCAGCTTTTCTGACAACAGTGAAGTCTTCTTAGTGAAATTATGTCACTCATGCTGGTAACAGTTTGTTCTGTAGGCACACTGTTATTATATGTCCTATTATATGAACCTAACAAACCATACGCCAATGAAGACAGGCCCGGTGATTATAAAGATTGCAGTACGTACATGTACTCCATGCTCCAACTCATACGCCGTACTCCTATTGGAGCATTTATTGGTTATAAAAAATGTTGTAACTTCTTTATTACTTGATTGAAATATATGAAATGGGGGTTCATTTTCTTAGTTATACCATTTGCTACAAGTTGGTGTTGGTTTTGATGCAAAATTCGAAAAAAGGCTGTTTTTCAAGTTTAAGCTTGGAGTATGGAGTTTGAGTATGAGAATAAGAAATGTTTATAATCACCGGGCCAGGTCTGTTATGTGCTTTCATTCCTCCAATACTGAAGAGCATACTACACATAACATATCTACATGTAAAGGATATATGTAAAAATATATTTTTGTAACAAAATCACGTCCTAACACATTTCGTATGATTATCCTAGAAAATGGGTGACAGTTACCATTTAAAGTGACAATGTGTATGTTGACACGTCGTAAGGAGCAAGACCAAAAAATGTGAAAGATTAGTAGAAATGTATAATTTTATAGTTCCTTTATGGTTCCTTAAAAAGTCTACTTTTCCAATGTTTCTAATTGGAATATTTTAATTGTGCCAGAAAGACCACAATAATTTGCACTGTTCGTTTTGCTCTCTCTGCAATATTAGTCAACAACAAACACTGTAGGTTATAAATCAGTCATGACATACTATAAAACCTGCTTTCATATAACATGTTTTGCTTTATGTATATTGTCCCTAGAACCTTGTTCTGTTATATTACTCAATATGTGATGAGGGTCAACCAATTGCAGACCGACCGACAGACAGACATGATCCTAACAATATAGCCCCTCAATAACGAATGGGGCCATAATAACGACAAAGTTCTCGGTGTTATTCGTGCTCCTTTAGTCCCAGTCAATAAGACTTGACTTGAGTGTAACCTTCCCTGTCCGATTTCCTCTTCTCTTTTGATCAGTTACCAGGATAAATGACAATATTCCAAATGCAGCACATTTTGTTTTATGTAATACAAGTTGATATTTCTTGTGAGTAATAATTGGATGCTTTCGTGCATACATAACACTTTCGCAGCAACGAAACATTTAAAGTGACTACCTCATGTTTCAGCGTATTGAAAAAATAAAATAAAATTGTTAAATATGCACTTTATTTGGTATAGATGCCTGTGTATCGCATAAACAAACACACTTAGTCTGATATCAAATATAACCTTCGTAGCTTATTCCTGTGAAAGAGCAACACAAATAAACTAAGTGCAATGTAATACCAAATGCTTTATAGCCCATAGTTGATTTCCCAAACGTATACATTATGATTATATGCATACAGATTAATAATTTAAGCATGCAGAACATTGATAAAGTAAGAACGGATGCAATTCAACTTACTTCTCGTTAAAGAGGCCTTCCCTATAACTTTGATCGTTTAAATCGATTCAGAAATATTATACATTAAAGAGGCGTTCCCTATAACTTCGAGCGTTTAAATCGATTCAGGAATATTATACATCAAATGAGAATCATTATTGCCCAAACTCCTCAAATCTTCAACAAAAAACCCCTACCAATTACCGAGAAAAAAATATTTCCGTAACTAGTCCAAATAGTCGCGAGTTGTTTTCCTTTGATCACAAAATAATAAATTGCTTGAAGCGATGAATTATTATTGGTGAATTGAATTTCTTTTTGACATTATAGAAACATATTTGCGTACACTTTCTTCTGCCAAATTATGATAGTCGATAGTGCTTTGTACATTTAGCTCATTTAATGTGATAGTAAAGAAAATATGCTAGTTATGGTGAATGCCTCTTTAAAGGTGTCAGACCAGAGATTGTGATAACACTGTAATTTGATTGGTTGTCCTTATCATTCAGTCAAATAAGATCAATATTAACAACAAATTGGGAATTGCAAGCCATACATAAGTCCCAAACCTGGGTTTCAGGTTGGCAATGTTTCTGTTGTCATGGCAACCACAATGTGTGCCTGGAACAAGAAAAGACTAGGCATGCTTACTTTCTTTATTGATCCCTATCCACGTACCAAGTTTCATAAACCTGACGTGAAACCATTTTGAGTTATGTCAGGATCCAGATTTTCTTGACGGAAATGTTTGAAAATACAATACATCCTTACTATTGTTTAAAGAGGCATTCCCTTTAACTAGCATAATTTTCTCTTCTATCACATTTAATGAGCTAAATGTACAAAGCACTATCAATTATCATAAGTCTTCAGAAGAAAGTGTGCGCAAATATGTCTCTATAATGTCAAAAATATGGTCAAATTACCAATAATAATTTATCGCTTCCAGCGATTTATTATTATGTGGTCAAAGGGAGACAACTCGCGACTAATTTTGGCTCGTAACGGAAATACATTTTCATGTTTTCTCGGTAATTGGTGGGAGCTTTTTGTTGAAGATTTGAGGAGTTTAAGCAACAATGATTCTCATGTAATGTAGAATATTCCTGAATCGATTTAAACGATCAAAGTTATAGGGAACGCCTCTTTAATATTGTTTAAAGGTTGATTGATGATCCGCATATTCATTCAGTAACTTCACCAATATAAACACATTCATTGAGCACAATCATACCCAACTGAGTAATAATTTTCTCTGGCTGCAGTTGCATACTCGTGTACTAGTAGATGTAACAATGTATATCGATTTTCTATAAAACTTAAGGAGGTTGCAATAATGATACGATTCATGTCATTCTCATGCTGAATAAAACTGGTGAATGTGATGTGGATTTGGTTTTGAAAATGGAACAATTTGATATTATATGTTTCCTGCATAACTGCTCCTTTCTGTTATGTATTTATAAATACGTTCATGATTCGTAGACTGATTCGGCTTATTTAATCCTGTTGACATTACCTTGTAAAACCGCTATACTCGTACATATTTTTTATGTATTATAACTTTTATATTATGTGTACATACACGTAAACTTTTACTACGCTTCAAGCCTTATGTTTGAAATAAATATTATAAAATTAAGATAATAATATTTTACCTATTTTCCGCGAATAATGCTCTTCGCTTCAGAGCGATCCATCATTACGATATTAAAATGTTTTTATATAAAACCCTATAACTTCGAACATTTGCAAAATTAATGTGGTTTCCAGCTTATGTCTCTAACTGTCTTTATCATCACACCCTGCACCCCTCTCAAAAGAAGTTAGGATGTTCAAACAGGGTATACGGGCGTTGCCATCATTGTCGTAGTCTGGTTATTGCCCCTTGCTTCCACAACATTCCGGCCAATTGCGCAAATACGTCTTTCCAACGAAATAAGCAAAGTTTACTAATCGCAGGATCGAACACACGACTGCTCGCTCTCGGAGCGGAGATTATAATAATAGGCTATCAATATAGAGAAGAAGATCGATGTTATGATTTGAAAGGTTTATCCCTGTTTATTGTTTGTTTATATTTCAAATGAAGAATGAAAACAAACCACAAAACACGGATTAAATATAAACTATAAACGAAGTTCATTGAATTTCCGACAACGTTTCACCAATATGGCTTCATCCTTTATATTTCAAACGTAGTTTTGTTGTTTTGTTTTTTATCTTATTGTACGTAAATGTATACATGTACTGTTGTTTACTTGTTATATATCATGTTCTTCATAATTGGAGGGAAAAAAGTTCAAAATTCAGGAAACTAATACTGGATATTTGTCTTCTTTATTTTTGTAGGTGGTTCAGGAGTATGAAAGGGCTGTCATATTCCGACTGGGACGTTTACCTTTAGGCGGGGCCAAAGGACCCGGTAAGTTATTCCTAGTTCATCCATACCCTGTCAGAATTGTCTCATCGGGTAACTTTGACGTACATGTAGGTGTAATTTCGATGCTGCACTGTTTTTCGGTATAAACAACTACTTGCGCACGCTCTGTGAAAACAAACGTGATATTTGTCCCATGGCCATGCATATGTAAAAGGTCGTATTAAATGATTTGTTTTATAATTTGAGTTATAAAAGATCTTACATAAGTGTATTTTCATATTTAATTTATTAAACGAGTTTGATAAAGTGATAATATAAGAGGTGCTTCCGAGTATTTTATATTTTTTATCCAACAAGTTTGATAAATTCTATTTGGAAATACACGAATGTAAGATTCTTTTTATCACATAAAAAATAAGCCCTGTAAGTGTTTTAACGTGCAGCACTGTATTTAAAGTATCGTTAGCATACTTATTGTGGCGAGACCGGTATATTAAATCGTTATCGCGTCACGGACCTATTTTTTCTATTTTTACTGTCTGTCTTTGTATATTTTTGATAGCGCCTATGCATACATAAAAAATATCTTCAGAAGCAATTCAAGCTGAGCAAGATCTCATCTCAAATATTGACATGGGTCTTTATGTTAATTTGACCGCGAGGCCTGACTGGTTTTGTCATCACTTGTCTATACAGAAATTACATTCTGGGTTTATTACAGCATCATTTCAAAAGCTGTAACTTCAGATTTATCAATAATTCTGACTCTGATTTTAGCAAAATCCCAGTTTGAGTTGAGATTTCTTCTTGAGATGCTTTGGGAAATTGGGACCTCTCTTGTTCCTTATCTCGTTATCTATATACTAGTATTTGGTTACTTTGTTCGTAGGATTTGTTAGCACTAGGTCATCTATATAATATCGTGTTTTTTAAATCTTGTACATGTGTTATGTTTCAGGCATATTTTTCATCATCCCTTGTATAGAGAGCTATACAAAGATTGACCTTAGAACGGTTTCATTCGATGTTCCACCTCAAGAAGTAAGCGCTTCCCTTCAGATTTGAATTGTTTCTTAAAATATATTTCGCCAGCTTTAAATTGAATGAGCACTATAAACGTGTGGTATACATGTAGTCTGTCTGAGATAATTAACATTAAGTCAGTTGTCAACCAATACCCTTAAGTTATACTCACATGGTCCGCTGGATTAGCTTGAAAACCTTCGCCAAACTACTTTCGACAAACAATCAAGAGGAGCGACCTCTGCTCTAACGTAAAGTCAATTCTGGCTTTTTTGCATAAAATGGCATTTTCTATTTTTGGAATAACTGTTTAGTTTTTAGGTGGTACGTGCGCCTTTTTATCTAGCGATCATAATTTCCCAAAAACATCTTAAAATTACAGAATAATCATCTAGCTAGTTTTCGAGGTAAATGGTTTTCTAATGACCTATCGTTGTATTGTGCTCATTCCATCTTTTCAAACATGTTTTCAAAGTGTCACTACTTCATAATATGACAAGTATATATATGTACCTCCATCCGAATTCGAACCCGGGTTGCTATATTAGACAACAAGCGCACAAGTCATTGCGCTAGAGTGGCCTCAAACTCTAAAGTATAATTATGTGAAGACTTGACCCAGTACAACTTCCCGTAACTACGTAACATGTTTAAAGAGAATACAAATCCACTAAAATGTCTTTCAAGCCAGACTATTAGTATTGATTTCAAAGTTAGCTTCATCTTCAATAGCATTCATAACATACGTTACAAAACGTTTAACAAGGTGATGTAATATCTTGGGCATATTGTCATAAGTTGAACTAGACAGGTGATAACAACGTACCATGTTTGTTTCCCTTGCAAATAATAGGCGTCTGTGCCAAGTCCAATCTTCATTGTACTCTTACTGCTGTGAATAATATGAAGGTTGTCTTAAAGAGGCGTTCCCTATAACTTTGATCGTTTAAATCGATTCAGGAATATTATACATTAAATGAGAATCAGTATTGCTCAAACTCCTCAAATTTGCAACAAAAAGCTCCCACCAATGACTGAGAAAACATGAACATATATTTCCGTAACGAGCCAAAATAGTCACGAGTTGTTTCCCTTTGACCACATAATAATAATTCGCTGGAAGCGATACATTATTATTGGTAATTTGACCATATTTTTGACATTATAGAGACGTATTTGCGCACACTTTCTTCTGACAAATTATGATAATTGATAATGTTTTGTACATTTAGCTCATTAAATGTGATAGTAGAGAAAATCATGCTAGTTATAAGCAAAGCCTCTTTAATATATTATATATAATCCTTGTACGAATATAATGATATATTGATCGACTTGGCAGACATCATGATGTATACGATATTATCCTACAGTTTATATTAGTTTCGTCGTCTACATATTTCCCAACAGATCGTCGAGTAATATAATTACACCAGACAAAACAGGATCGCAGTTTATACAATCATATAATAATATAACGTTTCTTTTAAGGCCACTTGAATTCAATGACATAATTGTTAATTATCCGAGTACGTTTTTAGTTTAGTTTCAGGTTTTATCGAAGGACTGAACAAGATATTGCTTATTTTGAAGCAATTGTAAAAGTGAAGGTCTCATTTCGAAATAGCTTAGAAGTAACTTCTACTCGCGCCCTCATAAGACTAATAACTATTTACCATGAGGGTCACAAGACGCTTCGGATGAGCCTATTGTCGAGAAAATCGAAACTTGTCATATTGACCGTACTGAGGTTAAAAGAGCTTTTTTCCAAAAGTATTGGAGTAGTTTTCAGACTGTTGATCTGGTTTTTTCCCTTAAATATTGATTTTGTACTTACGGCGTTTTTCATTCTAAGCCAGCGAATTCATTCTTGTTTGTTTCAGGTTTTAACGAAGGACAGTGTGACGGTATCAGTCGATGCGGTGGTCTATTATAGAGTCTCCAATCCTACAGTATCTGTGGCTAATGTTGAAAACGCCCATCACTCTACACGCCTCCTGGCACAAACCACACTGAGGAACATACTTGGCACGAAGAACATGTCCGAGATTCTATCAGATAGGGAGAGTATCAGTCAAGGAATGCAGGTAGATAGCTTGTCTGGTCAAATAATCGTCACTTTTTGTAACAAGTTCACCTAATGGTCGCGTCATGCCAAAATAATATTTATGAATACGTAAATGTAATCCATGACATTGGTGTATTTTGGCCATGCCTGCATGCACAAGTAAGTCTATATTTCTTAACTGGGTGCCTTAATAAGTTGCGAATATGTAAGTATATATAAGAAATACTTGATTGTGTAAATATTTACACATTGAATTGCATAAATCAACCAAGCTTTTCAAGATTTTCGAGGTTTTATTTCATAAGTTTTGACCCATGAGGGAATGTGACATAACTTAAAAGGAACCCGTAAAGGACGAAGACAAGTCATAAAACGAAATAGATGATGATAGTACGTTTTGGAGTCTGACCCAGACACATTCCCCTTGTATGCAAGCTGCCAAAGCTGAATTATAACTTGGCTCCATAACATATACATAATTAGAGTCAATTCATTCTTGAATATGACTCTGCAATAGGCACTCCACTTTTTATCATGTCTAAGTAAAAGAGGAGTGTATTGCCAAGCACGCGGTGAGATGCATATTGTGTACCACTTCAAACCGAACTAGCAAAGTAGTAAACAGCACGAACTGGGCATATGAACGTATGGGTAGTAGTGTCAAATGCATGTCCTTCGTTTAATAAAGCGATATTAAAAGGTAACATATTTCTGTTCCCCATCCTTATCTGAACCTGCACTTGAGAATGAACATCGAATGCTACTCAGACGTTTTATGCTTCACAAATGAAAATCTCTCAAAATTCAGTGCAACAGAGAACTTAACTAATTAACAAGCATACTTGAAATTTGTATTTTGCGTTCAGACGGAACTCACATAATTATTACAGCATTACTGTCCCTTGGTTACATATAAACTGTCCAAATATTATACTTGAAGTAAATTTATTCGTTGGATGGTCAAGTTTGCCCTATTACTGGCTCACAACAGTTACTATGTTATAAGAAGTCTGTCTATAACTTTGATCGTTTAACTCGATTCAGGAATATTATGCATTAAATGAGAATCATTATCGCTTAAACTCCTCAAATTTTTAACAAAAAACTCCCACTAATTACCGAGAAAAGAGCGAAAACATATTTCAAAATAGTCACGAGTTGTTTCCCTTTGACCACATAATAATAAATATTTGCGCACACTTTCTTCTGACAAATTATGATAATTGATAGTGCTTTTTACATTTAGCCCATTTAATGTGATAGTAGAGAACAAATGCTAGGTATAGGGAATGCCTTTTTAAGTTGAGTGCTGTCTGTCCTGTTCGGTGATCTACTACTATATGTTCAACATTATTTTTTGGTCTTTACAGTGTGTAATAACTTTGCCTGGTCAAGTTGGTTTTTATGTTTTCAATGCTTAAGTGTAAGTTGAGTGCTGCATTTCCTGTATTCTACTGTTCGGTTATTTATTATGCTCCCTGATTTTTTTGTGACTTTGAACACCCCATATGGAGCATCACCCGTCTTTGACGGCTCTTGTTATCTTATGATCTCCTCTCTGTGTTTCTATATTTCAGTCTACATTAGATGAGGCCACAGATAGATGGGGAATCAAAGTGGAAAGAGTAGAAATGTAAGTGAATGTTATATTTTAATTTTTAATATGAACTGAGGCACGGCCCATAATGCGGATTTCAGATTTTACTTTCCAGGTCATTGACAAATCAGGCAGGGAAAACCCGGACGGTCATGTACTATAATGACTATTGGCTTCAGTATACATTGTAAATAGACCAATTACCACACACGCGAAATAAATATTGCTCACAGAGACAGTCGTAGCACACACATGGCCATCCGGTTTATGCATGGCTTATTGGCCAATGACAGAAAAAGTGCATTCGCATTATAGGCGCCGTCTTAGTTCTTAGCTGAAACTTTGTCATTCAGTTTTTGGTAGCCAAAAACTTGGTATTTTCGCATTCGGACTACTACGAGAGGTGCCCCACTTATATTTGAACAGTATTGAATATCAAATAGTTCGATGCTTATTATATATAATCAAAATATTTCTATATCATCGTGCAAAATAACGAGTTATGAAACACATACCACTATTGATTATTACTTTATTTCTTAGTTTGCACTCAAATCTACAATTTTGTAGGGGGTATGGTGTTTGGCTTTTTGAAGACCAAATAATCCGATCTATGCTGTTTGCATTTCCCGCCTGTAATAAACGCGGCAATATTCCATAGACTAAAGGGTTTGTTGGTATGTGTTCATTAGACTTTGGCCTTTACTAATATTGCGTAATATACTTCAAATGTGTGTTCCTAAGGTACAGAATGGTGTTTTTGTGGGGGAAGTTGAAGCTCCGTGTTGACAAAACACCATGCTCCCCATATGGTCTCCAGGAAAGTTGTTTTGCAAACATTTTGACCAAATATGGTTTGGAACCTAATGTACACAGCAATGTGCATTCACCTTTGGCTTTTTAGGATTAAATATTTGTTCCGTTAAGCCAGTATAGCAAACAACAGCATACGTTATGCAAACGTTCGGAAACATGTGAAGCTTAACAAATGTCAACTTATGGGTAGCCTTATCAACATTTATCCTATAGTAGACTGTCCGTTCATGGTATATTTCTCAACGATAAAGCATTGCCTATACAGAGGTGACAAAGTTGTGGCATTAACGGTTCCGTTGAAGCATACACAGTGTTAAAGACGTTTGTCTCCCTTATGTTGTTTTTGTGGTATTGAGCATATAAACACCGATTTTATCCTGAGTCCGGCATGTATAATTCTCTAAATGAACAAATCAAAAGTTCCTATTCGTACTCTTAACGTCGCTGAAGTCCCTGTTTTGGTTTTTGGATATGCCTTATTAATTAAATAACCAAACTTAAGATTTTGGTAGGTATCATCACTTTTTGTCAGTTTTTAATATTTTGCGTAATTTCGTTAAAAAGAACAACAAAGCGCAAAACATCCTTCCTGTGACAAAAAGTGCATATTTTCTTCACAAAAATGGAATATCCATCCTCAACCAGCAACCTTTTAGGGCTTTTATGGCAGTGGCTGACCTTCAAAACGCAAAACACCATACCCTCTACAAAAGTGTTGTTTTTGGTTCATTCTATTTTTCAAACAAACCAACCAGTTAGTGTAAATGTTACCTAAAACATATGTTTACACAGTACAAAAGAGATATTTGATTTATATCATATTTCCACGAAAGTATGACATGTTCAACACTGTTCAAATATAAGTGGGGCACCTCTCGTAGGACTTGTGTTTTCGACATTTTACGGCAGAACTTTGAAATTGGTCTTTCAGTAGTTCTGTTCATTTCCTCATTTATCTAAAAAAGATAAGAGAAAATCCGACAGGGAAGGTAGTAATCAACCTAACCAGCCGAGCGCAGAGATCAGAAACACCACAACACAACTACACCGAGCAATGCCAAAACGACGATCAAACGAGGCACAACAACCTCGGGGCGTGACCTAGTATAAAAAACTAAGGACAGTGACCAAACGTTATGCTACCTACAGAGGCACAACTACGACTTTACCTAGTTTAAAATAATGGGCAAGGCAGGAATAGGGTGGGAAAAAATATTACATACTCCTAGCAACTACACTAAGCAATGCCCATACATTGACGAAGAAACAATTAAAAATCCAAGCCCCCGAAAAACAGTTTGGTATTATGCCGTGTACTTCATTGTACGTGCTATGTGATGTTTTAAATGTTTTCTTTGTTAGGTCGTTTAAGTTGAGTGTTGCTTCTTTGCACGATATTCTATTATCATTTTATGAAATTTATTTTACTTAAGTTTATACTAGTATAAAGACGAATTTTAATTGGAATGGTTTTATTGGTATTCATAAGCAACGATGATATTTTATCACAATTGGCGTAAGATGTGTGCTACGCGAAATGAATATTACTACGGTTGTGTTTGCGATGTCTTCAGCATATTGTGCTGACATGTTTGGTAGTGTTACATATCGTTGCCTAGGTCACACCAGACATAGCGTAACATTACAACCATAACGTGACGTTTTAACGATTAAGCACTTATATAAAAGACACTGCCGAAGAAGGTCAAAACATGTGATTTATGTATTTTTCCTATGTTCTGCAAGTCGCATGAGTATTTGAAACGCAGAAATAGTATCCGCCCATTTTAGACCAACATTGAAGATTAGATTGTTTTGGCACACAGACTAAACCCGCTATAAGGTAGACAATGGGGAAAGTTTGCTGTTAATATTCTATGGGAATAAACGTATTACGAAATATCACATTGATGTATTTAGTTGCATTATAGAGAAATAGATGATTGTGTCTGCTACAGTTCCCCTGGGCTTGTATTGTGTCTGATATTATCTATTATTTCTTGTGTTTGATCAATCTGTATGTTGGCAAAGCGTAAACATCATTGACAACGCAGACTAAATATCAAGTTACGTTATTGTATACGTAAAAAAACTGTCCATATCTATACTGGAAATAACTAGCGCAAATATCGATGATATATGTCTTCTAAAAGACCTAGTCGCATGGAAGACACTGTTCGGTGACTGTACTGGAAAAACTAGACTGTGCAAATATCAATGAAATATGTCTTCAAAATATAAATTCGCATTATTTATTTTGGAAGACAGTGACCATATTTACACTGAAAATAACTAGCGCAAATATAAATTACAGCATATCCACTCAATACCAAGTCGCGTAATTGTTTATGGAATACATAGAAATCTGTTCATAATTTATACTGGAAATATCAAGCACAAATATCAATAAAAATATGTCTACCCAATACCAAGTCCCGCTGTTGTAGGTATACGTAAAAAGTGAAAGCTGTCCATATTTAAATCGGAAATAACTAGCGCAAATATCAATGAATTTCGTCTATTAAATATCGACTCTTGTTTTTGTATATACAAGACAATGGAAATTGTCCATCTGACAACTGTAAAAAACTAGCGCAAATATCAATGTCTCCTTATATCAACTCGCGATATTGTTTAAGGAATACATTGAAAACTATTCGTATGTTGCAAAAAACTAATAAACATATATGTCAAATATCAAGTCAGTCACAGTGAAAACGGTCTATCTGACCATCTGACTACTGTAAATAACTAGCGCACATATCAATGAAACATGCCTTCAATTATAAAGTCATGTTATTGTTTATGGAAGACAATTAATGAAATTTTTACATTTGACTACTGTAGATTACTATCGCAAACATCAATGAAAAATGTCTACAAAATATAAAGTCGCGTTTTCCTTATGGAAGATATTAAAATGTGTTAATACTTTGTACTGTAAATCCTAGCACATCGATAAATTAAAGTATGTCTTCAAAATAGAAATTCGTGTTATTGTTTATGGAGTACATTGTAAAATGTTTATCTTTTTACTGTAAACAACAAACACAAATATCAATAAAGTATGTCTTCAAAAGACTCGCGTTTTTTTGTATGGAAGTCATTACAAACTGTTTTTACAATCTTTTAATAACTGTGAATATCAAGCGCTAATATCAATGAAAATATGTTTACCGAATAGAAAGTCGCGTTATCGTTTATTGAGTACATTGCAAACTGTATCTTTTTACTGTAGATATCCAGCACAATTAATATCAATGAAAGTATGTCTACAGAATAGAAAGTCGTGTTATTGTTTATGGAAGACATTGCAAACTGTCTATCCTTTTACTGTAAATACCAGCGCAAATATCAATGAAATTATGTCTACAAAATAAGAACTCGCGTTATTTGTGTATGGAAGACATTGAAATCTGTCTATCTTTATACTGTAAATATCAAGCGCAAATATCAACGAAATTGTGCCTGGTAGACTTAATATCCAGACGCGTCATTATATTTTTTTATGAAAACTGTCAATTCTCCACTGCAAATATTAAGCGCACATATCAACGAAATTGTGCCTGGTAGACTTAATATCTATACGCACATAATATGTATAAAACCATAATGAAAACTGTTGATTTTTCACTGAAAGCATCAAACGCAATTATCAAATTGAATGAAATGGCGCCGAATAGATACACTATCCAGACACATGTCTTTTAGCACAATTATCATTTCTCCTCTGCAAATATCAAGTGCAAATATCAATGAATTACAGTGAGTCTAGTACACTAAATATCATCCGTATTACTATTATTTTTATATACTGCATACATGAAATACAACGAAATAAGTATATATTTTACCGTTCATATCAAGGGTAAATATATCACTGTAATATTTGCTCATTTGGATAAGTAATGTAAAGATATTTTGAGAATCGAATTTCTCTTTCTCTGATTATGTGTACTGTAGTGTCATTTACTCCAATTCATGTACCGGCAGTTTGTAGTCAATAGGTCGCAGAACATTATTTTTTATTGTTAACGATATGTCTTTGTTTAGTCGAGTCTTCATGATATGTTCGATCTTTTTGTCCATATTTTCTAAATTTTCGATTTTTTCAATAAAGTGAACAATTTGTGGTATAAAACCACTTATTGAAGCTTACACAGGTACATAATTTTATAAATTATTTCAAAACTAAACGAAAACACAATTTACGCGCGTCCTGCCTTGGCAATCGTTGTAATATTTTGTGTACAAATTACGTAATCGACTTCGTAACTTGCACAATATCCTTACTGGACTGTAATAATGTGATGGTCCAGCGTTTTTAAAACATGTAAAAGAACATTTTCAACTTTGTGTTGACTATTTTTCTGATGTATTTATTCTATTATTACTATTTTATGATGATTATTTTAAGTGGTTATTCTATATCATTATTATTCAGCATTCATTAAGGGTGATAAGTTAATGGTGAAAGTTTTATGATCCCTATTTGATGATGATTTCTCTGAGTTACTACTTAATGATGATAATGATATAATTATGATTATTTCATGATAATTAGTTTGTGATGATTATTTTATGATGATTAATTTATGATGACTTATATCTGATGATAATTATATTCTGATTATTATATTCTGATTATTTTATGATGATTACAGTAAGGATGTGAGATTACCTGTACAGTTACAGAGAGCAATGGCTGCCGAAGCTGAAGCAGCACGTGAAGCTCGTGCAAAGGTTCGTGTTTTCTGTCTTTCTTTTGACTTATCCAAATGTGAAAACATGTAACTTGTTCACTGAGTTTTAGCATTTCTAGTATTTTGCCACGGAGGCAGTCATGGCCACAGTTGAAAGGTCATTGTTTGTTTATATCTGATTGACTGTCCTAATCCTTACGTCAAGTAAGATCAATACTGAATACCACCCCTGGGGCCCGTCTCGTAGCCATATATTTGCCAAAATACAATGTTTTGTATGCTGTCTAAAGCAAACTAACATCAAAGCTTATAGTTACTATTCTTTGAATTACTATAATATTAAACTATATTATTGTATTTTAACTTGATGAGTACGTAACAGTTCATGTGGTTTGCTTTGAATTATCTTTGGAATCCGATCGTAATCATGGTGTGTCTATTAAACGGCCCCTAGCTCGTATATACTGAGTCTTTATTTGGTAATCAGCTTTCTGCTGAAATATGGCACTTGACTACAATGCAATATTATAATATTGTACTTTTAACATTCTACACATTTTACCTGACGGAAAGAACTGTGAAAACCATTATCTTATTCACTAACTTACACTTTTATCTCTGGCTTGGAATGAGAAGGTCTTATGTAATTCTTACGACCTTATAAGATTGATAAATATTTAAATCAGCATCACAAGACACTTTTTATGAGACTATTTTCATGAAATCGGAAGTTGTCATGTTGACCAAACTGAATTTGAAACATTTTGTTTTACATGAGGTAAAGAGTTATTTTTCGGACTTTTTTTTTCGTGTTTACTAAAGATGTCGATTTGTACTAATGACCTTCTCTTTCTAAGCCAGCAATATACTTGTTCACATAATGTCTTCTAAAATAAGACAGTAATTAGAAACATGCACACCAATATGGATATCTGTTAATTATAAGAGTTAAAAACCGAGGGATTGTGTCAAATGAATTTGGATATAATATAAAGCTGAGAGTAAATCAATCCACTGCACTAGTGGTAGTCATTCACACCATTGAGAACACCCCTAGTACATTTACCCGTTAGACGATATAGAACCTCATATCCGTCAAGGTATGTACAACTCCAATAAAAGACATTGCGATGTTTATACTCAAAGTTTTTTATAAACAAGTGACTGTAGCACCTGTATAATCGATATTTACCTTATACTATAGTGTCACAAGCGGCACCGATAAAAACAATAGAGACTAATGGGGTATTTCTTAAAGCCACATTATTGCTCCCACAAGTATTTTCAGATCATTCAATAAATACAATGAATCATAGAACCATTTGGCAGCTTTTAACAAGTGACCAATATTTAAGGACGTTCCCTATAACTAGCATATTGTTTTCTACTATCACATTAAATGAGCTTATTGTAAAAAGCACTATCAATTATCATAATTTTTCAGAAGAAAGTGTGCGCAAATATGTCTCTATAAAAATCACCAATAATAATTTATCGCTTCCAGCGATTTATGATTATTGGTCAAAGGGAAACAACTCGTGACTCGTTTTGGCTCGTAACGAAAATATATTTTGATTCTTTTCTCGGTAATCCGTGGGAGTTTTTTGTAGAAATTTGAGGAGTTTAAGTAATAATGATTCTCATTTAATGTATAATATTCCGCAATCGATTCAAACGATCAACGTTATAGGGAATGCCTCTCTAACGATATAATGCTAACTACATCTGCCGAAAAAGTAGGCCAACAAATGCTAATTTTGCAAGAGTTGCGTCATTCATACTTTTACAATAATTTTATTATTATGTTTATTGTTTACTAATTGTTATTATGTCAACAAACCATATCCATTATTTATTACATTTTCTTTCATCTTAATGTGTTTTCCATTATCGAGAATCAACTAAGGTGCGCAAATTGCATTTTTTTGCAGAGAAGTTACCAAGTTAAAGTTCATTAAAATAGCAGTTTAACGCTTTATGTGAATTTAATATTCATTCAAACTATATACAGCTGGCTTAGAATAAGAATGACCTTTTAAGACTTTTACGTATTTCAAATCAACTTCATAAGGCGCTTCTTATGAGCCTATTTTGTCATGTTGACCAAACTGAAGTTAAAAAGTAAAGCTTGCCATACCATAGGTAAAGAGTAATTTTCTGATCGTTTTTTCTTGTTATCTCAAACCTTCTCATTCTAAGCTAGCGATATGACAAAAAATTTTGGCGATTCATCCGTTGTATTTTATGATCAATATCGTATTGAACTTTTCAATAGTTAGTGACAAAATTGAGTAATAATGTTATGGATGATAGTACTTATTATAATTTCTCTAGTGTCTAGCTTCGTGGTAAATCTCGATGACACAATTATCTGAAATCACCAAATAAACAAAGACGTGGGAAGAGTGTTAATTCGAATATCAATAATGTTAGTTTAAATTTATTATATGAAAGTTTGTTTATTGTTGTTAATTTCAGGTTATAGCGGCCGAAGGAGAACAGAAAGCGTCACATGCTCTGAAGGAGGCAGCTGACGTCATGTCGAACTCGTCCGCTGCATTACAGTTACGATATTTGCAAACTTTAAGCTCTATATCATCCGAGAAGAACTCAACCATTGTGTTTCCCTTGCCGATTGATATTATGAAATCATTCATGGACAGAAAATGATAACATTCAACCATTCAACGACGCATTTAGTGTTTTATAATTACCTTTATAACTGGCTGAACTTTTCATACACACACTCGTTAATGTAGGACAATTATTTGAGGGCTCAGTGTACAGCTATAGTACAAACCTCTACAAATTGATGTACATTTGTAATTACTAAAGTTTTGTACAAACCCTCGATTTTTTAACCCCAGCAAACTTTACATAATTCAATTTAATGCCATGTTTAGTTGTATGGTCTTTCTGTGGCGAAAAATCGAAAATGCGACACTGCGTGTATAAAATAACGTTTAATTCTTGATTGATACTGAAGTATGTTTTGAAATTGCTGTCTTAGTCCACATGATCTTGACACATTTTTTACCTAGTTAAGAAACAACATACTATTCTTTTAGACATTTGCGGACCTTTTCACCGTGATTTCGGAAGCTCTAATAATGTAAATATGTTTTTATTTTCGCTTTGTTGATTTTACATGCATAACCATTTTTGGAAGGTTAAATTTTTGGCAATGGAGTTGACTAGTTTTAACATACGTTATTGTTGTTTGGTCTGTTAAGTCATAAATTGTGAATTTATATGAGACGTGTACATATTGTTTTATAGAATGATACATCTTTGATGTAAAATACCCCTCTCCTTTCTGCTATATTTTTGGGTAATATGTGTGCTTGTTTTTGTAAGATCAACGTACTTTAATTGATTATGAAACTAACTTGTAAAATGCAGTGCACAATATCTAAAATAAAGATACGCATGGTCATCAGAGGATATATTCACCATCATTGTAAGACTGATACTAAGACTAAGATTTTCGATTGACAGCATTTATAATCTCTGCCATTTCTTTGCAATTATATTTAACTATATGAAATGTTATCTGTTTATCTATTGCTACCCACGGAACATGTAGTCCCATCTATATCAAAGTCGTTGCATTTATAACAATATGGGAGCGGAATAACATTTGACCATTTAAAGTTTAAGTATGAGTTTAAGACTAACAACGTGTGTGAAAAAGCTCCATGTCTGAACATCATATAGTACATTCTGATGGTGAATAAAATGCAAAGATGTATCCAGTTCGTATGTAAGTGAAATTATTTTTTTTGTTTTCTTAAATTAATTTTTACTTTTGTTCATCTACGAAATTAATTTTTACTTAATGAACCAAAGATATTTTCTAATTGTACATTTATCATTGCAATGAGGCTTTCGAATGAATATTTTGTTCATATCCTTTCGGTATATATCTTAGAAATTCCAGAAATATACGATGCAATTATCTAAGTTACTACTTATTTACTATCATAACATGCAACTAACACAGTCACAATATCAGTATTTACATTATCCTTTACTTAAAATAAAAAAGAATGTTTTCGAGGTAAATACTTTGAGGTTTTCTTCTCGAAGTGTATTTAGTGAGATCATTTCTTCGCGATTCTTTTCTTCGCATTTTGGAGACCGAGTCATTTACGTACCCGGGAAGCAATCCTTTATTGAAACACATCCAAGAATGATATTCACAAGCACCAAATTACGAGTAATAAAAAGGTGTCTGGATATATAATGCTCTAAAGTTTTCCTAACAGAAGTAAGGTGTTGAAAATAAGAGCACATTTCTCCATATATTCCTTCTTTATTATTATTGAAAGATGTGTTTTCTGTATGTATACCTCCTTCATTAAAGTGTACGAACAACAATGTTCAATATTTTATTGATTTTACTGATTTAATTAAACATATTCCTTCGCGAAAAAGTTCTAATTTGACAGGGTATATCTGTATACGAGATATCTTGCGGACATTCAGTTGTTTGAACAAATACAAAATGTATGACTTAATGATACAACATTCTATTTTTACGTGATTGGGTTTAATTTTTAATGTATTTAGTTGTATCTGTCAATATTTGTTTTTATGTTATTTGTTCTTTTTCAGATGTTCATGATGTTAACGTTTTGTATATAAATTATGTACAGTATGTGTCATAGTTGTTACTTATATTGGCACATTAAAAACATCCAATATATTTCCAAGTACGGAGTGTCCGCTTCGTGAGCAATATATCGATGGCTTAGAATTAGAAGGTCGTAACTACCAAATCGGTATAGCGAGAAAGCAAGAGAAAACTGTCTGACATTTACTCTTAACTTATGGGAAAACACGTTTTTAAAACTTCATTTTGGTCAACATGACAAGTTCAGATTTTTATGAAAATGGGCTCATAAGAAGCGTCTTGTGAAGCAGATTTCAAATATGTATGTATGAGTCTTATCAGGTCGTAAGAGGTAGTTACGACCTTCTGGTTCTAAGCCATCGATATGGCCAGTTTAATTTCACGCGTCAATGATGTTGGTAGAAAATGGTAATGGTATGAATGATCTCCCTTGTGTGTTGTTCAATTGTGGAAGTGCCAGGGAGCTGCTGATACATGTAGGCCCAGGGGCCTTATTCACCAAAACTGTCAGACTGAAGACATGTGTTTGTTCGATGGTCCGTTGTAAAAAATAGTTAAGTTGTTAAGTTGTTCGAAGGTGGAA
Source organism: Spisula subtruncata (assembly GCA_963678985.1). Lineage (NCBI taxonomy): Eukaryota > Metazoa > Mollusca > Bivalvia > Venerida > Mactridae > Spisula > Spisula subtruncata. The sequence goes on along the minus strand of OY787673.1, from coordinate 31,176,594 downwards.
TATTTTATCAATTTACCATCTACCTTCTATACATTATTTTAACAGAGGTTTGGTAGTTTTCTTATGGACAATGGCTGAACTGGGGCATATATGTCAACTGAACGCATTCTTCTTTCATATTACTTTTCAAATATATAGAATAAGACAACGTGATAAGAAAAAAATATTTTAATTCAAACCATTTCATGGACAATGCTTAAACTGGGGCATATATTCCATTGAACGCATTTTTCTTTAATATTACTTTCCAGTTATATAGAATAAGACAACGTGATAAGAAAAAATATTTTAATTCAAGCCATTAGAATGACAATAAGATATCACAGGTATCTTTATAGAACAATACAAGACTATAGATATGAAGTTGAAAAATAAATAGCCGAGAGTAAAAGATGATAGTGCATGCCAACATATCTTAGCGACATTCGCACAAGGTAATTTGCATCATGCAATAGCATAACACTGGTATATGTATCGTTTATAAAGATTACACAAAATGAAAACATTTTTGTAATATTTATGAATTTTACAAAATATAATTATAATATTTTTTGTTATCAATGATACACGTTATTTTGAATCTTCCCCCGTTTATGTTTATAATTTATATTCACACATTATGACATTTTTCACTTCTTTTACTATGATCTCAAATACGAAGTATGTGTCACACTCGAAGGATGCTTGTGAATCTTCTAACAGATCAAACATCCCATACTAGTATATGTCTTGATATAATGTCATATGTGCACGAAATACAACACAACGAATGCTGGTCTACAATAAAAAAGCGTACGAAAATATGTTCATATATTACATGGCAGTTTACAGTACAATTATATTAATATAAAATAAATGCACACAGTTGATAAACAAAAAAGCTTAACATTTCTGTAATCATCTAGTACAATAATATCTGATAAATGTATCCTAATTCTAGTTATATCCGAATTCTAGCTATCTCCGAATTCTAGTTATATCCGAATTCTAGCTTTCTCCGAATTCTTGTTATATCCGAATTCTAGTTGTATCCGAAAATGATTCTCTGAAATAAACCATTAGAAACACATTAAGCTCCTAAAGTAACAACGGATATTTTAAAAAGAAAATCTAAGACTATAGTAAGAAGTACGAAACAATGACAGAACCGATAAAGCATCATACAGCAAATAGCAACACATCGTGTAATTAAAAATATAATTCGTAACGTACATAGCAAAAAAACTTCGATAAAAACGACTAAGATATTTAACAATCTGATAACAATATAAAAAATATCTATCATCTAAGTCGAAGCTACGGGTATCATGTAGGAATATTCCTTACACAATCCATTAAAGAAGCATTCCCTATAACTAGCATATTTCTCTCTACTCTCACATTAAATGAGCTGAATGTACAAAGCACTTTCAATTATCATAATTTGTCAGAAGAAAGTATGCGCAAATATGTCTCAATAATTTATCGCTTCCAGCGATTTATTATTATGTGGTCAAAGGGAAACAATTCGTGGCTATTTTGAAATATGTTTTCATTCTTTTCTCGGTAATTAGTGGGAGTTTTTTGTTTAGAATTTGAGGAGTTTAAGCGATAAGGATTCTCATTTAATGTATAATATTCCTGAATCGAGTTAAACTATCAAATTTATAGGGAACGCCTCTTTAATGTTTTGTAAATAATTTGCTCGACGTGTACAGTGCACAATGCAATTATGGTAATTTGTAATTCAAATAAAGAGAAGGTTTACGACTGTCACATTATTTTACATTTAACGACACACTCAGGTAAACCTAACAGCTTTATAGAGTTCAATAAGTAGAGTAACTTCGTAAATGACTTTCACTGGGTAGTATTACGCCTCGAACAACGCAAACATAATAGTTTAGCATAAGCATACTTTATAGAACAAAGTGTATGAACATGACATTGTTACAATAAACCTCTTTGACGATTGTGTTAAGAATATTCATGTAAAACGTAAAGACAATGGAAAAATAGCATTAAAGACTATGCATTAATAGTGTTAGTTAGCCCCAGTCGGGATGAATAACAAAATGGCGCGGAATTCCGGAATGTGGTCTAATATAATGCGAGCTCCAGTTGTTGACAGGGTCATCGTCCTTATATTGAGGGAGATGGTGCCACGTGGTATGCATCCAGCGGTTATCTCTCGTGTTTGGTGTAAGCAGACGAACGTATTTCAGATTGCCGTCACTGATGGGTTCTTTCTTGCGACGAGTGTTCTTTTTCCTTGCAAAACCATTTCCGGGCTTGGTACTAAGCAACAGAAAAAGCATACATATGATGAAACAAAATGAAAACATAAACACAAACACATATAATCTAGCAGTAACGCTTCATACGCTGTATAATTGCAACCTTATAAATACTAGTACTGGTTAATTGTATGCCACCAGTAAGATTGCTCCGCCAAGGGAAGATCCTGATCAAAACTCCAGAAAAAATGATCCATGCACCAAATTGCCAAAGACAACTTAATTGTGTAAATTCGATTTTACCGTTTGTTTGATTTATTGTCACTAATACGATATCCCTTTGGTATGGCAATATACATACAAGAGAATAAACACATCGCTGGCTTAAAATGAGAAGGCCGTAAGAACAAAATCGATATTTTAAGAACACAAGAAAAAAAACTTATGGTAAGACAAGAAGTTCAAACCCCACTTTAGTCAACATGACAAGTTCAGAGTTTCATGAAATTAGCCTCATAGCAGCGCATTTGCACTTATTTAAAATAATTTATGTACTTATAACCTTCACATTCTAAGCCAGCGAACTACTATAGCGAAACAGGATGCAATTATACAGCGTTGACATAGTAGTAATGCTCCGAGTTAGACTTATAAATTTACATTCAAAGCAGACAGATAATACATATTAACTGATTGTTTTAAGTACGTTAGCATGAGGTGCACAGACATCACCTTTATGCCCACGAAACATGACTGCCTCAAAGATCAAAATGAGCAAACTCCGTATTTCTGAAATGCAACATAATCTATCTTCGTAAACAAGAGTGTTTGGGTACAGAAGTATTTCAAATTAGGGTTGATATGTTGGTTTTATTACAAAGTGATTTTACCAGTAACAACTATTAATATTACTTCTTAATATACTTAGTAGCAGTTCTTAACACATACATAAAAAAAAACAAAGGACTGAAGTACTGACAGGCGGGCGAACTGCAAAGGGACAATAGCTTTTCAATTAATATAACATCAAGTGGTTTTCTAAGTCGAAAGAGAGGTAAGTGCTGGACGAAAAATAAAATTTAAAAAAATATTTATTTTTTTGGAGCTGCCGTGATTCGATTGCTTGACCTTAGCATCAGAAAATTACTAAACGAGTTGCTTAACCACTCAAACACGATCTCGTTAGAGAATATTGAACTTAATAATTAAACATAATAAAATAATTGATGCACGCGCTATATCGCGTTTGTAACGCGTAGTAATAATTATCAACGCCTTTAAACACATTTTCTTTTAATTTCATACAATGTCCTTCTACATGTATTACAAGAAGAAACTAATATAATACAATCGAACAGATTAAATGAAACAAGGAAAGTTTAATGTTCTTATCTTGCAAAACTGATTAACGAGGAGGAACTATTTTCATTGAGTGTATAGATTCTGTGTTGTCAGTTTCGGGAGTAAATGCATCTTAGTGGATTTCATTTTTTGGCATTGTGATAGGTCTGGCGACATCGCCAGGCTAATAATGTACCTCATAGTTTGCCGATAACTTAATAAACGCAACCCAATATGTACGTACATTGGAACCTTGCATCGGGTCTCTATTTTCTAGCTATGAACGCTGGATTAGATGTAGATACAAAACATATTTATGAGGAAATCAGAAAAGGAAGGCAGAATTGTTTTTTATGTTAAAAACCTGGATCAGGATACGGTATACACATTGCTATGGTGTATGAGGAACACAGACCTCCAATACTTCCAAAAAATAAGCGCGACGATGAGTTTATTATAGGCCTACTATAATAATAATAGTGGATTTCGCTGGCTTAGAATGAGAAGGTCGTAGGTACAAAATCGACATTTTGAGGAAACGAGAAAAAAATGTCCGAAAATTAATCTTTACTTATGGTAAAACAAGCTGTTTCAACTTCAGTTTGGTCAACACGACAAGTTCCGATTTTCATGAGAAATGCTCATTAGAAGCGTCTTGTGGTGCTGATTACAAATGGTATTATTCCTATAAGATCGTAAGTTGTACTCATTCTGGTAGACCTTGTCATTCGAAGCCAGCGATTTGTAGGGTACACCGTCTATTTTTAAAACTGGAAAAACCGTTACTTGGGACGGGTGGTTGTCAAGGAAATATTTGATTTTCTATCTACCAACTTGTGATCCATCAACCTTAACTAGCACACCGAATACCATTAGGTTTGCTTCGTTCAGGTTGTCATCAACTCCTTTGAAAAGATTGCCGGATTAAATAAAATAGCCGGTACGAAATTTATTTTTTATAAAAAAATTGGTACCGGCTATTTTATTTAATTCGAGAATCGTTTCAAAGAAAATGATGACAACCTGCATCTGGCAACTGTTAAGGCATACGGTGCACTAGTTGAAGTTTATGGACCATCAGTTGTTAGATAGAAAATCAGACATTTACCTCGTCAAAACCGAAAGTAACCCGTCCCATGTAACGGTTTTTCCAGTTCTAAAAATAGAGAGTGTACTTATTCTCAAAGTATGACAGAACAGCGATGTGGCCATCATTTGTCTGACGTATTCTACAACACAGTCCAATATTCTCATTTACAATTTAGGCACCGGTAAATGAATTTGATAACATTAGACATCACACCACTGTAAAGAATACTTAGCATAGATGTTGAAAAAGGTCAAATCTAGAAAAGAACCAAACATCGCTGTGATAATAGTACTGTTTGCAGTGTTCCACAAATTTCATTTCAAATGTATTTGCTAGTATATTCATTTAAAGCCACTATATCACTACCAAATCATTTTCTTTTGATCATCCAACGAATCCAAGGAATTTCGAAATCATTAGTCTGTTTTTACAAACGCCTAACAATCGACGATAGAATGTTTACTATAAATGTCGACATGCAATATCAAAGATCACATTTAGTTAAATAGATGGATGACAAATTACTTATAAGGGATTTGCTTCTCATTGGCTTTAAATTATGCATTTATTATAATAAAAATCTTTTTTTTTTGTAAAAAAGAACAACTGGATGCTTTATTATGTTTTCATTCATCGCATTGTGTTTTCCACCATCGGAACTCAATAAAAGTAAGCATACAGACACTATATGCAACTACATTGAATAACTGTTCTAATTAGTCACTTATCGAACCCACAACACATTTAATTGTGACCATATTTTGATTATATTTTGCACATATAAGTTTTATGAAAATACAAAATGTATCACGTGACTGACAATGCATACTACGGCACATAATTTCATTTTCTATTAAAGTGATTGTAAAGTCATTTAGACAACACTTATTTGCGCAAAATATCTTCTAAAACATATTCAAAGTTGAAAGTATTTGGGTTTTAAAAAGTGACCGATTATACAAATGGTTCAGTGTTTTGTTAAATTAGAAGTTCAATCCAACTTTAAGAAACATGCAACGTTATCAAAACAATCAAGAACAACAAGTTAGATTATTTTGACATTCTCTATTCTGATGTGTTACAAACATCAGTGTGGTTAAACCACGTGGTATTTGACGTCATTTGTGAGTAAGACTTGCAGCCAAATAGTCACGACTCGGATTTAAAAAGTCCTATAAATATCGTTCTGTCCACTCGATTTTGACTAAATATAGCCGTTGCTAACGGACAAAGTATGCACAATTCCCAGTACTTGATATATGTCTCAGCAAGGTTCGACTTTTCTTACATTTGAGTTAAATGCCAAACTGGGTGAACAATGTAAATATAATTCATGAGTAGAGGCAACCAGTCTTACCCAAACAATGACGTCAAAAACCACGTGATACGACCACACTGAACATGCACTTTGTTTTAAAACAAAAACCAAATACTACGTCTTGTTTTTTTATAAATTAAATGCCTTAAGCGTACATAAGTTTGGTTTCAGATTGTCTTCTGTAGTTTTTCAAGTCTTGGTTACAAAAGGATTTTTTGTGCTAAGTAATCACTTGGTCTTCCACAATAATCGGACATCTTCTCCATAATGCATGGGCAGTAGAATCAGTATATACAAAGGCTTAAATACCGTATTAAAACACATCGAACAAAACAGTTATGATGTTGACCTAATTATAGTGGTATGTCAAAGGTCTGGAATAAATATCAAGACTTTTCAAAAGTAATTTACCTATTGAATACAGAGACATGTATGTTCAAAACAAAACATTTTTTTAAAACAGTTACCAATTGTCGAGGGTTATTTTAGCAGTTCAGCCGTTAAACCATCCTTTGGCATTTTAACTCAAATTAATTCACATGAAGTTTCTTATTAACTAGAAAGGTAATAAAAGTACATGCTACTAAACAATTTATACTACATTGTACGTGTTTCTGGGCCCGTATTCATAAAGCTCCTTAGAGGAAAATATTCCTTAGGTTGATAGATTTACCTGAGGTTTTTATAGGAATCCCCTTAGGTTTTTATGATTTCACCTTACATGTCTGAAACATCATTGAGTATAGTTCAGATATCTTAGGTGAAATCATATAAAACTAAGGGAATTGCTAAATAGGTAAATCTATCAACCTAAGGAATATTTTCCCCTTAGGAGCTTTATGAATACGCGCCCTGAACTATAATACTGCCGAGCTCACTAGGAGTTATATAAATCTAAATTGTTTTTCTTCGTCTAGCTAGATATTTTGTCCGCGGAAGGGCTGTATCATCGAATTCCGACCCGGGCAGAAAATATACGTGAGGGCAACTGCTGTTAGTCTGGCACCATTTAACCAAACGAGTTACTGCATGGCATGGTATGTAGGTCTTACTCAAAATCAAACGAAACCAAACTTTTTTTGCAATAGAAGTAAACCATACATGAAACGTTTAAAATCATTCATGCATTGGTCCCAATGAGTCTTTGGCCTCCGCGATATACATCAGATTAAAATAAATTAGCTCCGGGGGAGGGAGGGGGGGGGGGCATCGCGAACACAGGGATGTCACAATTAATTTTTTTTTATTATTATCCTGAAGCTTCCCATAGACCACGAGGCTTTTTCCCGATGGCGATGCCTTCCGAAGCCCATTTATAAAACGGAGTACATCACCGAGGCAAAAACATCTCAGTGGGACCAAGACATTAACAATACGTGTGAGATATACTAGTAAGCATTTAGAAACATAATGCAGTGACTAGTAAGACTATAAATATACAAGGCATGGCGATAGTTCTTCCTAAAAGTATTATACTAGTATCAAGAACCCTTGAAGTAGAGTATGTTAAACAGAGTTGAGTGATACACTGTAACAGTACGGAATTATACACCAGTCAAAACAAAGAAACGCCTACAGTAAACATATGGTAATATACTCGTAGAGCTCGTTTAGCGGCTTCTTGAATTTGTTTAATCGGTATAATTTTTTTAATTGATATTCGCTGACAAACATAAACATCCTATATTACCAATAATAACTTAACTTAATAGATGAAGTTTGCAATCGCCGTCTAACATCGACATGTACGTGGTGTTTTCTTCTTGTTTTTAGGTTATCAAGGAGAACACACGGGAAACATGTATGCTCTTGAAGACAGCTTAATTAATGCATTATGTCATTGCTGTTAAGTTATGCTTGGTAATAAAGGGTGTTTCTGTGCGAAAGGAGAACAAAATAACACAAGGTACGGATAAAGTCTGAACGACAATGAACATGAAACACACTTCATGTTATCCAATAAACTAATATAAGAGCACACCATTGAATAATAGATGGATTTAACTAAAATACGTATATGAAACTAATGTCAAACGGGTAAACACTTTGGGTTGGGCAAAATATATTTCGTGGGTGTATTAGAATATTTACCGTTCTCATTAGCGTCTTTAAGCCATTTCTCAACGGAACCTTTAGCATCTGGTAGTAGAGTTTTATTAAGACTGTTCTCAAGTTGATGTTTCTTACTTGCCATTTTCAGTATACGTTCTATAACTTTCTTATCGGCTTTATCGGCATGTTTCATCCATTCATGCGCCTGTGGTACAGCCTCTGGCTGCAGAGCATAATCTAGCGGAACGTTAGCCTGTAAATAGTGAATCATTGTGTGAATATTGAAAACGAAAATTTAGTCATGATTGTGTCAAACGAACATCGAGTAAAAGCAACCATTGTTATGAGTCTTTGTGCGTCATTTTTCTGCCGTTTAACGACACATGATAAACATTATTTAACTAACAGGTGTCTCACAAATCAGCAAACAGAAAACACAGCGTGTTTGTCGTTCCACTCGACAATTTGAAAGCAGCTTTCTACTTTAAATCATGGCGTCTTTGCTCTACAGATAATCCAAATTGCTCTATTTCCGTAGCTGGTGTATAAACGAATAACGATAAATCATGTGGCGACTAACTAGAAAGAGCTTTTACTCCTAGAATTAACCTTGGAAGATTCGTCATGTAAAATATGAGACGTCCGTAAGAGCTTCACCTTTAATCAACTTATTGAAATCGTATAGAGAAAATAAATGTAAACAAACAGTGGCTGGAAGGTTGCATTTCCTAACAATTCAATAAATTCAGATCTTAACATTTGCTACATTCCTTTACGCGGACAGAGACCTGACCACACTCGGTAAGAGGTCACGTCCATATGATCTATCGTGCGGATACTGACTTCATGTAGTTCGTAAATCATAATAGCCTCAGCAGAGTTTCGCTGCACTTTTAGATTTGGGGAGGAACAATTTGATTGAATGACGTAAAGTTCACATCGACATGAACCCACGCAGTGATTGTCGTCATATCCCATACTAGCGTAAACTATTTGGGGCGTAATAAGGGTATGCTTTTAATGAAATTGATTTTCTTACCACATTGAATTCCGGTTGAGTGTTCTTACGTGTATCTACACACATAGTGTGTGACCTTTGAGGCAGTTGAGGTGTTGGTGGAATCGATCTAACGGATCCTCTGGCAGACTTTGGTTTCCTGGTTAGTTGAAGACCGTTTCGTGTTTCCACACGGGGTACTGGTGTTGGCCTCATTTTAATGTTTGGCACTAAATAGAACAAGCAAAATGATTTATTATAACCATAGCAAAATAAGTTAAAGAAAACAGTACCGAGTATCTTAAACATATTACATGACTGTACATTTGAGGCATATAGCGATACAGGGGTAGAATTAATAATAATTATATGATATAATGTATATATACCTGTCCAGTACTAGTAAATGCGCAATTTGGTGTCATGCATCAGTACGTTAATGTTTTGTTTAAGAATTGCGTAGTAATTAAATCACGAGTCTTAATTTGTAAGTTTCCACTAAGATACCTTCTGAATAAAAGCCCTGTACCTTATCTTATGGAGTTCAATAAAAGAGGAAATTATATACACACTTATAAATATTTATTCACGTCAATTACAAATTTAACATTCTCTGTCTGTATTCTACTTAACATTATAACATCATAATTTCAAAGTTATCAAATCCCTGCATTTGGATTGGCTAATATCATTTTTAGACGTGACGTTTACACTCCCGGGAAACATCCGTGTACTTTATTCAATGTGTTCTTCAGATTGGTTGTTTACACATCAGTGAACGTCAACAAATGGTCGTTTTATCCTATAGTTTAAAAATGCTTATACATGACGTTACGTACCTTGTTGGTTTACATTGAGATTTTACAACATTTTTATACTTCAATGTTACATACAATTGGTTTGGAACTGTATACGGTTATTAATCCATGGGACTCATAAGTTTAACCTAACGACGAACATCCTGCTTTACTAACGTGGTATTTAAAACATTGTCACCTTCACAAATACAAATGCATGATATTAAAGTGTTATGACAATGCATTTATGTCAAGTTAACGAAAATGTTAAACATATAGAAACAATCAACATGAACTACACACTTACGTGACATTTCTCGGGACAATTTAGATTGTCTACCCGTGCCAGCTTTAGGGGCTGGCGCCGGTCTCGCCGAAAGTAAAAGGACAGGTGTTATACCAGCATTTTCAAAACGAGGGATCACTCTGGTGCATTCTGGTGGCCTGAGATACCATATTTGCTAGTGAATAGGGCATGTTTTTTCACAAAGCCAGACTAATTTAAGTTTTCAAAGTAAGCATTGAGTGATCAAGTACAGGGTGTCTCAAAATACATGTCCGCTTGTTGAAGGGTCATAACTTTGCCAAATGAGTTAGTAAATTAATAATCATAGTCTCATATGAAAGCTAAATTTAAAACTTGTGTGGTGAATTATATTATGTGTCAATACTCGAACAGTTGATGACGTCATATACGTTATACTAACGTCATTAGCAACGGACGTTCTAAAATGTCCGAAAAGGCAGATAACATAGTTTGTACGGTAACATGGGTAAAATGTATATCATATGTGGGAATAGTAATAGTCAGTCGTACCCTACTATACACACAATGGTTGAGAAACTGATCAGAGGTTATTAGAAAATGAAATCAGAAAATCGGACGTATTAAAGGGAGGAACACATTTTAAAAACAATTAGGACTGAACATTTGATATTCACACATTTCTAGGCATATCATATTCATAAAGATGCACAAATTGCCTCGAATGAACATACTGGGTTGAATGTATAGCAGTACACCAAGCTTATCTCCCACAGCCCAAACATAGTCATATAATGTAACTTGAAAGTATAAAATAGTACTTTATGAAGTATCAATTACCAAAATTTGCCTTGGTAGGAGAATCAATTTGGTTATGCTACTTTAATTAAAATCAGGAAAAATTAACCAAAACATCCTAAATATTGATTTCTTTTTATACTATCAGAAAGTTAAATAATACAGTTCACGATATGTAACTGAATCGAAACTCAAAATATCAATTTGTGGAGAAAATGGAAACATCACATCCGACCCAAAGATATGTTAACGTCATTAAAATCGTCAAACGACGTCAAACACAGGTTTTTACCGAATTGGAGTTAGCTACTAAAAATGCCTTCTATAGGTTTCGTATGCATTGTTTTGGATAATTGTTTCGTAATTTCTACATTGATTTGAATGCCCTTTGATCATACATATAAATAAAATATGTAAAGCAATACATTACGGAGTGATACGTCCTCAACAAGCGGACATGTATTTTGAGACATCCTGTATATGGGTGTACTTGCAGCGTCAATTGTTGGGGATGTGGATGGATGGTCCAATGTCTTATTTTGTGTGGGTGGCTATGCGCTGCTGCCATAAGCTAGCTGTTTTGCTTTGGATTGTCCTATGTACTACTAAAATAAATCTGCGTTTTAACCTAAATGGGAAGGGGTTAAAATTGTAAGGGGCCCCTTCTTTCATAGATAAAAGTTAATTTTGCTAGCGGATCGAAACCGAAAATTTCACATTTCATTAATTTTCACTAAGAATTGGCCGCTACGCATTCATCGACTGTTCGTAAACCAAGCTACGCGCCTGTCAGACTGGCCGCTACGCATTCATCGAGTGTTCGTAAACCAAGCTACGCGCCTGTAAGACTGGCCGCTAGGCATTCATCGATTGTTCGTAAACCAAGCTACGCGCCTGTAAGACTGGCCGCTACGCATTCATCGAGTGTGCGTAAACCAAGCTACGCGCCTGTCAGGCTGGCCGCTACGCATTCATCGACTGTTCGTAAACCAAGCTACGCGCCTGCCAGACTGGCCGCTACGCATTCATCGATTGTTCGTAAACCAAGCTACGCGCCTGTCAGACTGGCCGCTACGCATTCATCGAGTGTTCGTAAACCAAACTACGCGCCTGTAAGACTGGCCGCTACGCATTCATCGAGTGTTCGTAAACCAAGCTACGTGCCTGTCAGACTGGCCGCTACGCATTCATCGATTGTTCGTAAACCAAGCTACGCGCCTGTCAGACTGGTGTTACCAAAACGAGGCACAGTTTACTATCTTGGACACACGCCCACAACGAGCAAGGTAAAGTTTAAATATTCCTACAAGTTATTATCTTTTGAAGATTTAAAAAAAATTATATTTGTTTCGGGTTATTCAGTGATGCGTGTGAGTATATAATTATAAAAAATAACATGTATGTCTTAAACTCAGTCAGAATTTAGTTGTATTTTCTTTTTTGAAACCGAAAGTAGCGCATTTTAGCTTTATTTCGCTCAGCATCGACGATTATTTTCATAATTATGTAGATCTACCGATGTTTTAACGGAATATAAACCAGTTTTATTTTTTTCTAACGGTGTGTTTACATGTTTACACTCGTTCATAAAGTAATTGAACAATAGTTTATTTATCTATCTTTGTTGTCTCCCTTTTGCATATTAAGTGTGTACGAAAACGAAACTAGATTATAAGTCAAGTACGTGGTTATGGGACTACGTGGAAATAAATAAAAGTAAAAGCTTGAAGAAAATGTGAACATTTTACTATACTGAATTCAAACCGTAAGTTACGAGGGAATTTTGAGAATAACAATCTCTCATTAAAATGTTCTCAATATTGACCTAGATCTACTTACAACATTTTTAATTTTAGAAAATACATGGCCGTACCAAGTGGAAATTAAGGACGTGTACATCTAACTACGGGGGTGGTCACTATTTTTTAAAGTGGCCGGAGTTTTTCTCTAAAAGACGCATGCTTATTAGTCTGTGGGTATCTAATTATTGGCTCCGTATAATATTATACTGTATGACTCATTTACGAATATTATTCATGTTAAATAGGGTTAACATACATTACTCCTCTTAGATATTACTCCTCCTGGACTTTACTCCCCCTAGACTTAACACCTCCCAAGGTACCTGGACATTACTCCTCCTTGATTAATGATAATTGGATTAGGGTTGGTGAAGGTGTCAGACACTGTGTTGTGATAGTTTGATTGATGTCTGATTGAATAAGATTTTGATATTACTCAAGATTATTAAATCAGAAATTATCAAATTATCACAGCTCAGTTAACACAGAATCGCACCATTGACAATTAGTAAAAGTTATTTTTTGTAAAATATTTCGATTCTATTGGGTACACCGCCTATTTTAGAACTAAAAAGGCGTTACTTGGATCGGCTGTTTATTTTTTATCTGACTTGAGCTATTGTGTTCACTCACCGTCTGTCGTCCGTCCGTCTGTATATACGTACGTAGGTCCGTCTGTCCCTCCGTCGTCCGTCCACACTTTCAAAAGACATCTCCTCTGAAACCGTTCGGCCAATTTTGATGCAATTTTGCAAGATTGTACACGGCATTGGGGGATTTAGTAATTGCTTAAATTATGGTCCTGGGGTGAAAATTGGCCCGCCCCGGGGTCACAATACTTAGAGCTTTGAAATTTGGTTTGTAGCATAATCTAATGGTCCCCTACCAAGTTTGCTCAAATTATGCCCCTGGGATCAAAATTGGCACTGCCCCGGAGATCACTAGTTTTACATAGATTTATATCTATGGGGAAAGCATTTAAAAATCTTCTTGTCTAATTTACAATGCCTAGAGCTTTGCTATTTAGTATGTAGTATATTAATCTAGTGGTGCCCTACCAAGATTGCATTAATTATGCCCATGGGGTCAAAATTGGGCCCACCCCTGGGGTCACAGTTTTGCATAGATCCTTATATAGGGAAAACATTAAAAAAAAACTTCTTGTCTAAAACTACAATGCCTAGAGCTTTGATATTTGGTATGTAGCATAATCTAGATCTAGTGGTTTTCTACCAAGATTGTTCAAATTATTCCCTTGGGTAAAAACTGTGCAGGGCTTCAATTATAATCAGGTGAGCGATATAGGGCCTCCATGGCCCTCTTGTTTTCAGGTAAATATTTGATTTTCTTTCTACCACATTGTTATCCACATAAATCAAATAGCGCAGAGTATACTATTAGAAAAAACAGCCGTTACCAATTTTTCAGTTAGAAATGAAAAAATGGTACCGGTCATTTTGTTTAATTGAGGAATCTGTTTAGAAAAAAATAATGACCCCCTGAACGTGGCAACCATTAAAGCGTACTCTGCGCTACATGACTTAAAATTATGGTTCGCAATGCGGTAGTAAGAAAAACATAATTTACTTCGTGTCAAATCCTAAAATCATCCGTCACAAGTTACAGATTTTCCAATTCTAAAAATAGACGGTGTACTGAGTATTGCCTTACGTTTATTAACGAAACGTTCGCCGCGAGAATTAGTTCGTCACGCGAACTACTTATTGAATGATTACAATCGTTCGCCGCAAACAATTTTAAGATGGCGGAGATAGACGATTTAATAGCCTAACTTGTTATATTAGATTTTCAGCTGTAGATTGAAAATTAGGAACTCAGTAATACTTCTTTCGTGTTCTATTTATTCAGCTTTGATATCCACACTGTATCACAAATTTAAAACACATACAAACTACAATTAATGATTAAATCGCTAAGATTATAATAAATTAAATCAAATATTTATCTATCCGCCATCTTTGTTTGCTTGGCGACGCTTGGCGAGCTATGTGTAAAGGTCGTTCGCGATTGGCTAACATGTTCGTGGCGAACTTATCGTTCATTGACGCGAACTCATGTATTGTTCGCGAACGTCGACGAGCGTTTTCGTTAATGAACTCACTGCTGGATTCTATACATCACTAAGATGTTCTAACCCTGCTCTATGTTGTAATATATCAGATGAGGTGGCCTTTACATGCTGTCACACAAGCTATTGTTAAACGATTGCATTAACGATTGTATGTTACTTAGAACAAAATAAAGCGTGCATAATGAACATGAAAAGGTACCGGTATTCACGTTTTACCGCCTTTCGCGTTGTCCTGGGTGTGATAGTTTGAGAAAACACAAACATTTCTCTTTACTTATGGTAAAACAAGATGTCTCAACTTCAGTTTGGTCAACATGATGAGTTTCGATTTTCCTGAAAATAGGCTCATAAAAAGCGTCTTGTGGTGTTGATTTTAAATATATATCAGTCTTATAAGGTCGTAAGTTTCATTCTAAGCCTGTGGTATAATTTTGACAACATACATTTTGGAATCATTATATTTATACTTGTTATCCACATCAATAATTATATCATATACTCGGTATTACAGTACGATGGCTGAAGGTGGAAATTTCTCGAGATCAGTGGAAGATGGATCAGACATTGTGTTTGAGTTTGAGTGCACACCATGTGCGGCTGACGGGTCGAGATTTGAGGCTTTCGAGTTTTGTATAACCTGCGATGAATTCCTGTGTCCCACTTGTACCAAGTACCACCAGCGTTTGACGAAGAGCCACAAACTGAAACCAGCTGCATCGGCGAAACGATTGAAGACCCAACCACTTGCTAAAAGTAAACCAGTTGCTGCTAAATGCCACATCCACCCGGACCGTGATATTGAGATGTTTTGTGGTACCCACGACATGGTGTATTGCAGTCTGTGTATTGCAAAAGAACATAGGTATGTCTGTTTTGCTACATTTTAGTTTCATTTCAAATTTCGACTGTTTAACTAAGATATTTTCTTAAGATCAAGGTATTTTAAAATATACTGATCGTCAAATGTTTTGCAAATGCTTTAACATTTCCTTTTTACCTCACCTGTCACATAGTGACAAGGTGAGCTTTTGTGATCACTCTTCGTCCGTCCGTCCGTCGTCGTCGTCCGTCGTCCGTCGTCCGTCAACAATTGGCTTGTGTACACTCTAGAGGCAACAGTTTTGATCCAATCTTCCTGAAACTTGATCAGAATGTTGTTCTCTATAAAATCCAAGTTCGAAACTGGGTCATGTGGGTCAAAAACTAGGTCACTAGGTCAAATCTTAGGCACATCTTGTGTACACTCTAGATGTCACCAATTTGTTCTAATCTTCATGAAACTTGGGCAGAATGTTGTTCTCTATGAAATCTAAGCCAAGTTTGAAACTGGGTCATGCGGGGTCAAAAACTAGGTCACTAGGTCAAATCTTATAAACACCTTGTGTACACTCTAGAGGTCACCATTTTCATCCAATCTTCATAAAACGTGGTCAGAGTGTTGTTCTGCATGAAATCTAGGCCAAGTTCGAAACTGGGTCGTGCCGGGTCAAAAACTAGGTCCCTAGGTCTAATCTTAGAAAAACCTTGTGTTCACTCCAGAGGTCGTGGTTTTGATCCAATCATCATGACACTTGACCAGAATGTTGTTCTCTATAAAATGTAGGCCAAGTTTGAAACTGGGTCATATGGGGTCAAACACTAGGTAACTAGGTAAAATCTTAGAAAAACCTAGTGTTCACACCAGAGGTAACAATTTTGATCCAATCTTCATGAAACTTGGTCAGAATGTTGTTCTCTATGGAATATAGGCCAAGTTTAAAACTTGGTCATGTGAGGTCAAAAACTAGGTCACAAGGTCAAATCTTAGAAAAACCTCGTGTTCACTCCAGAGGTCATGGTTTTGATCCAACCATCATGAAACTTGATCAGAATGTTGTTCTCTATGAAATCTAGGCCAAGTTTGAAACTGGTTCATGTGGGGTCAAAAACTAGGCCACTAGGTCAAATCTTAGATAAATCTAGTGTTCAAACCAGATGTCACAATTTTGATCGTATCTTCATGAAACTTGGTCAGAGTGTTGTTCTCTATAGAATCTAGAGCAAGTTTGAAACTAGGTCATGTGGTGTCAATAACTAGGTCACTACGTCCAATTTTATAAAAACATTGTGTTCACTCCAGGGGTCACTGTTTCGATCCAATCATCATGAAATATCGTCAGAATGAAGGTTGTAATGATACCTAGACCAATGTGCAACAGGTCTGCGACCTAGGGCCTTTCAGGCCCTCTTGTTTAATTGTTAACTTGAAAGAACTTTTTACTAACGCTGTCCATTCGTGTACCGTTAGTGTTTATGTTGAACCTATTTCCGTTGGTTTCTGTCACGCTTGAATGATCACACCTTCACAAATGATAAAACGCCTATTCTAGTGTGCAAAATTAATGTTTTTCATTTTCGACTAAATGTTCACTTCCAATTTACTCGCAACATTTCTGTGATACGAAATATACCATTAGTTCATCAAATTTATTTCAAATGTACACTTAATTTGATGGCTAAAATCGATAATGGTTGACATAATGGTGTATATAAAGATCAAGTGACATCAGATCAAGGCTCACTGAAAATATGTTCTAAGGAGCGCTTTATCATTGTTTATGGTGAAGATTTCAAATATGTATCAGTCTTATAAGGTCGTAAGTACTAGTAGTTACGACATTCTCATTGTAAACCAGCGAAATGCGCCATGGACTAAATTTACATTTATTTGATAAGCACAATTATCCACCAAGTATACAATACTAACGAGTTCTTTTATCATTTGGTTTTTTCTATTGCAATTAATTCAGCATTTTTTTCCCGCTGTTTTAAAGCGAAATAATTTTTAAATATAATTTGAAACACTTTTAAATGAGTATTTTGACTCCGAAAATTTTACGATAACTGCCAAAGCAAAATAATTTTTAAATATAATTTACAAACAGTATTCAATGAGTATTGTAATTTTGAACTTTTTACTGTTCCTGCCAAGGCGAAATATGTTGTTAAATATTATTTATTATATTAAATGCAAATCAAGAAAAAATGGGATCTTAAAGAGGCATTCCCTACAACTAGCATATTTTTCTCTACTATCACATTAAATGAGTTAAATGTACAAAATACTATCAACTGTCATAATTTGTCAGAAGAAAGTGTGTGAAATATGTCACTATAAAGTAAAAATTATATTTAAATCACCATTAATAATTTTTGGCTTCCATGTCATTTATTATTATGTGGTCAAAGGGAAACAATTCATGACTATTTTGGCTCGTTACAGAAACATATTAGTATTATTTTCTCGGTAATTAGCGGGATTGTTTTATTGAAATTTAGAGAAATTTAGCAATAATAAGTCTCATTTTATGTATACTATTTCTGAATCGAATTAAACGATCGCAATAATAGGGAATGCCCTTTTAAGCTCTTGACATCTCTTACAGGTCATGTTCGGACGTAGAAGAAGTTGAAGACGGAAGTCACAAGGCGAACCCGTCTACACTACAGCAATTAGTTGGAGATGTTGCTAGAGTGAACAAAGAATTGCTAGACATGAAACAGAAAAAGGCAATGGACCTGAACCTCTTACAGACAAGAAGATCCGATCTCCTGAAAGAAATAGATGCATTACGGAAAGAAATGAATGATCACCTAGACAGCACAGAGCGTAAAATCAAAGCAGACCTTGATGAGGAATTAAGCAAACTTGAACAAGAAATACGTGACGACATTACTGCTTCCGATAATTTCGTCACTTCCACTAATGAACGAAAATCTGATCTTGTAAATAAGAAAGACAACATTCAGATGTTTATTGCAGAAAAATTAGGACAAAAGGTATTGTCCGATGTTGAAACATTTCTGATTAAGGCTAAAACTTCAACACACCAAAAACTCACATTTGAAAGAAACACACATCTACATGATGAAATTAAGAGGACTGCTAACATGGGGAAGATAGTCAGACGCCGTACTATCTACTGCGTGAAATCGTCCAAACAGAGCCGGGTAAAGGTTGATACTGATACCACCACTCCGGGCATCATTGGAATGTGTCAGCTGCAGAATAACACAACATTAATGGCCGACTTTAACAACAGTAAACTTAAAGCACTTGATGCTGAACTCAAAGTGAAGGATTTCTGTAACCTAAATGCTCAGCCACTTGGGATATGTGCCATATCACCCACTGAAGTAGCTGTGAGATACAGCGACGCAGTACAGCTCGTACATGTTGGTCAATCCCTAACACCGGGTAAGATAATGAAGATAGATACACTTCAATCATGTGGTGGAAATAGTATTGCCTTTTGTGCAGGTAGCGTGTGGGCCCTCGGAGAGAAAGCTGTCCATATGTATTCGACGTCAGGTACTTTATTGAAGACTATAGTCAAGGACGCTCATGGACAGAACATCTTCAAGGAAGGTCGACCGTTTAGTATTTCCGTAAGCAATGACCAAACCGAAGTATATGTTACAGTAATAGGGGGAAATAGGGTGATTATATTCAACAAGAATGGTGATGTTATCAGTGAGTTACGTGATCAACGACTGGACGTAGCAAGCAGTGTATGTGTCACAGAGGATGATATCGTACTTGTAGCAGGGTATGACTCTAAGAATGTAGTTATGTTTGATAGAGATGACAACTCTTTAGTTGAACTTGTTTCCATTAAAGACATGATATCTAACCCGCAGTCATTGTTTTATGATAGAAAGAACTGTCGTTTGCTCGTTGGTTTCAACGGGGACAATATTCAAATATATGAACTGTGCTAATGACTTTATATATATACACTAAGTAGCAATGAATACACAAAACTATTGACAAAATCAACCATTTTATTCCACTTTTGTCGCAACTGGAGCACTATAATGGCATTTCAATATACATTCATGATTTTCTTTGAGAACTTTTATTGTTGACGGGTTTAATCTTGTAGAATTACTAAAAAGTATTATAATTATATTTTCGTGTATGATACATTGAATACTATCTACATGTATAGTGCGCCCAGGATAACAAGAGATGTGGGAAAATTGGAATAATCCATATAGGTGGAAAAATCAAGCGTGCACGATTTAGCAGTGTTATTTAGAATACAATAAACCATATGTGTTTATTTGAGTAACCACTTTTGCAACGGTAGACCAATCCGGTCAATGTTCTCTATTCTCACGTTATCCTGGGCGCATTATATCTAACTAACGGAGTACATAAAACACACACACACATTCTCCATAGGGCTAGATGTTATTGTCCAAAGCTTTTTTCTAAAGTTGCACTGAGAATGACTTTTAACATTCTTTGATTGTTAACACATTAAAGATGTTTCGGTAGTCAATTTAAAAACGATACCTCTCCAATCAGAGATCCTTACAAAAAAGTAATTATATGTGTTACACGTATTTCCAGGAAAATGATATTATTTTAAAAACAAGGGAACACATAGATTAAAATGACTGATAGTTATAGTACATGAAGAAAATGGCAGACCGGTCAAAAAGTAGTTAATTGCGTTATTTCCAGGCAAATTATATTAAAGAGGCATTCCCTATTACTAGCACATTTTTCTCTACAAGCACATTAACTGAGCTAAATGTACAAAGGACTATCAATTTTAATAATTTGTCACAAGACAGTGTGCGCAAATATGTCTCTTTAATGTTAAAAACATATTTAAATCACCAATAATAATTTAACGCTTCTAGCGATTTATTATTATGAGGTCAAAGGCAAACCACTCTTGACCATTTTGGCTCGTTACGGCAATATGTTTCCATTTCTTTCACTGTAATTAGTGGGTATTTTTTGTTGAAACTTTGAGGAGTTCAAGCAATAATGATTCTTATTTAATGTATAATAGTTCTGAATCGATTTAAACGATCACAGTTATAGGGAACGCCTCTTTAATGTTTGACAACTTGTGTACGTTTAACCCCCCAACAGTTTAAAGTGTATAGAGCTATATTCTAACAGCCATTCAATGTCAAAATAATTACTTGCATAGTTTTTAGTTTGATACTAGACTACCTTAATTGCAAATTAAAACTTTGGATGGGTTCCTAGGACTTTGATTCAATCTTCGAAAAATAGACGATTCTTACAGTTTCATAGGGTGTTCTAGAACACTTTCGTATGAAAATGGGCAGTAAGCATGTCCAATAAATCACAGAAAGAAATTTTGTTGAAACTGAAGCGAAAAATGATCTAATGAATATGATAGCATATTTGTTTTTCAGCTTTTGAAACTTTAAAAAAAATATCTTCCGATATAGCTCTATACACTTTAAGAACTAAAGCAGAGATATCTGGGAACACAAATACTAAAAACTTACTGATGGTTGCAGTTCAAACGGGAAAAGGACAGACTGATAAAAATGACAGGTTATAATGTAACCATAGGTGCAAATGTCACATGCGCTTTTTTCATGTGTACTTTGTGTAGGATGCTATTTTTCAAGTATATTTATAGTCGTATTTGGTTGGATTACTGGCTGTCAACATGAAAAGTTGTAATATCACTAAGTCATGTATATGTTCCGACAAGGTTTGGTTTGGTCGATCATGTGTGTAGATTTATTGTATAATGACATTTTGAGCTATGTATAATTGTAAAACTAAATATACATGTATTAATTACAAAATGATGCTGTTGTAAATAAAATATCTTGTTTCCTGAAAATTGTATTAACAAAATAAATACCTCCACTGCTAATGCATTGGCTGTCTTATTTTCATTTGCTACACATTTTTAACATTGCATCAGTCTATTAAGTTATGTGTGCATTGTGCAGTGGGACCTTATATTCACAAACATAGCAACTTAGCAAGTCTAGAATTCAGACTTTGACATTGCATTTGTCAAATGTTCTATTCGCTCTCATGTTGTTATAAGGCCATCCTTAAAAAATTGTATGTTTGCCCTAACGCTACCATCTACTCATTGAAATCGCCCTTTCGCAAACTTTTAAGCCTATTTCCTTATATAACTACATCAACTTGAATTTTTTTACAGGTTCCTCAAAAATTATTTCCATACAAAAATAATTTGATTTACCTACCCAACTTAAAAATCTTCGCGTTAGGGCAAACAAACAATATTTTAAGGATTGTCTAAATGCATCTATTTTGATATACCAGTAAATTGGTATACATGTTCAGTGGGTAACAACAATAATCAAATATAATTTCATATGGTTAAATCTTATTGCAAAGTAATGGCTTTGATTATAATGTTTGTCAATTTTAAGTCTGCGTTTAGTTTTTTTACAAGTTTGGTGGATAAAGGCCCAGCACTGAGAGTGGTTGATTAAAGGTGTCAATCCTATCAGGGGTTGTCAATTGTAAGTTCAAGTCTGAGTTTTTGTCTTACAAGTTTCGTGGATAAAGGCCCAGCACTGAGTATGGTTGGTTAAAGGTGTTCTTCCAATCAGGGGTTGTCAGTTGTAAGTTTAAGTCTGAGTTTTAGTCTTACAATGTTGGTGAATTAGGACAAAGCAGTGAGTATGGTTGATTAAAGGTGTCATTCCAATCAGGGGTTCTAACATAACCACTTCTTGGGGAGCTGTTAGACTTATGCCTTGGTCCCACTGAAACATTTTTGCA
This sequence comes from Spisula subtruncata, assembly GCA_963678985.1. Taxonomy (NCBI): domain Eukaryota; kingdom Metazoa; phylum Mollusca; class Bivalvia; order Venerida; family Mactridae; genus Spisula; species Spisula subtruncata. Next base: position 31,154,235 of record OY787673.1, on the reverse strand, counting down.
TCGTAGATGTTCTCCATTAAATAATTTCGAAAAAAGGTCTTAGGGGTCTAGGAGAAACCTCGTTGTAACCATTAAAATGTGATATCCCTGTTCCCAATGATTGACTTCCGAACTTATTTATTTAGATAGGGAATAAATCACCGAGGCAAAAAATTCTGAGTTGCACCAAGGCATTAAAGGAAAACTTTAATTGAAGATGATGGTGACATACATACCGAATTCTGTCAATCGTAATAAATTGGACACATTGAATTGTATAGGCTATCAATGAGTCATACAGTGACCGGAAGTGGGTTTAGCTTCTACAGAGAGTCATCGAAGTTGAGTTATATAGGGTTGTCAGAATTCTACTCTGATTAGGCTTATAAACTGTGATACTTAAAACAGCAATCAGTTGTCAGCATTCATTTCCCGAAAAGGTGCACAAATTTCAAACTCAATGTATGCAATATAATTATGTGAACTTTTTTCTTTTAAATACAATGAATTGCAGAACTACTAAGCTGTTTGTAACATATTAACCACTACTCGACAATACCTACATCCGCAGACTACCAGTACCAGAGGGAACACAAGTCGTTTCATCGTGCCCTATTGTCGCACCGACTACATGCGACATTCATACTTCCCCTCATGCAACAAGACTGTGGAACCAGCTTCCAGAGAGCCTCGCCACTGCCTCCAGTCTTGATGCTTTCAAGCAAGGGTTGGCACTTATATAAAAGCCACGCCTGACTGTATACAATTTTAAACCGACTTTTAGCCATTTATTCCAAATTCGCACCATCAATTCATCATAATTATTTTGAACGACAATGCCCAAGAGAGGGATCAAGTTCAGTACTGGTAGAAGAAGAAGAAGACTAGACTGTTTACTATATCTGTCGAAAAAGGAGGTCAAATATCGTATATAGTAAAACGTATGGTGAACAAAAAACTAATTTTGTGGGATTTGCTTCCCTTAGACTTTAAAGCATGGCATAATTGTCTACAAATTGTCATTTTGTCAACAAACCATCTGGATTTTTATTACATTGTCTTCCCTCTTATGGCGTTTTCCACATTTGGGAATCAACTAAGGTGCTCAAATAAAACCATTCTCTAGAGAGGTTACCAAGATATAGCTTATTAAAATAGCAGTTAAATGCTTAAGGTGACTTTAAGTCATGCAATTTGTATCCTACAACTGCATTAATGTTTCCATTTGAATTAGTAATTTAGGCCTGCGTTCAACGATAAACATGTTAACAAATTCTATTTCATACTCCCAACAATCAATACCGATTATAACAGACGGTGCAAGTCAGGGTAGCAGTTTGTTAAAAGTATAAAAGGGGTGCAAAAGTTATATAGTACAGAGTGAAGGTGATAAAGAGAATTTACAGTGCAAATTTAAAAACAGTAAGATATTGTATGCGGTCTAGAAAATTTTAGTGTCTCCAGCCACTCTCGAAAAATTGGGAGGCTGGGACTGGACTGTATGTAAGCCAGTAGAGAGTTCCAGAGAATCTGATAGTTCTTGGAAATACTCACCGGTGTTTTGTCATTATGAACCTTCGTTGAACGTAGGACATGAATGAGATACTGAGAGAGATAAAATATACATAGTAAAATAAAAAGAGAACATCTAACATAGAAAACAACACTCGTCTAATCCTACCAATAACAGAAAATAGAAACAAAATCATAAACACCGGTAACACAAATACTCGGCAGTTCGCCTACACATAACCGAAAGAGAAAATCAAATGCTACAACAACACCAGCCTTTTATTTTTCTCAATTCTTGTCCTATATGAACATATTTGGAAGCTGTCAAAAAGCTGACTGACCAAGACAGAATTGATTCTCGATTGGCCTTAAATGGAAATACAAGCCCAATGGTTTGTTAATAACGTAAATAACGCTTGCTAGAGTGGAAGGCGACACGAAGCCGCTGTTGTATTTAGTGTTTATATAGGAGAATACCGCTTATGCCTTGGTCCCACTGAGACATTTTTCGCATCGTCGATGTATTCCAGATTTAATACATGGGCATCTGAAGACATCGGGGGGTGAGGAAGGGTACTCGTGGTCTAGGGAAAGCCTCGGGTAAATCATCAGACAATTTGAGATATCCCTTTTCCCAATGACTCCCGGCGCCCGAAGCTTATTTAATTAAATCGGGAGTATAAATCGCTCATGCACAAATGATCAGTGGACCCGAGGTATTAGCTACAATATTTACTACATCCCCCTAGTAATATATAAGCTATACTCTTTTACTCTATCAAAATGTTCTCTAGCAGATAACCGAGTATACATGAACATGTATAAGCTATAACTATGTTCTATTAGATAGCCATCAAACTGTCGGCAATGTATGAAGGCTAATCATGTTTATCATACTGGAACATTATTAGATAGACGTTTGTCTGGGTCTCCTAGAAGTTATAATAGTACAACGTCACGACATGAACATGTATATATAAGTGTGTGTGTATGTCTAGATTACCGACTTGGGGTGGTAAATTATATGGCAGTTCGTTGATCCGACATGACAAATTATGTTAACAGGTGCCCATTGCCTAAGCAAACCTCTATCGAATGCCTTTATGCAGCTACCTCCATTTCATTTATATATAGAAGGCGTATGAACTCCTTTGTTAGGTGCTTCATAGCTCTTTGCGTATGAAACGAGTTACGTATTTGTTGATATTTCACTGGTAGACACCGTACACTGGAAATAGCCCCATACACTATGTACATTAAATTTCTTTAAAAGGCTATACTCCGTACACAACGCAACTTTGTTTTTTATCAATTACATGCATGCTAGTGCATAGTAATGGACGAGGGTTTCAACATAGGTAAAGAACATATCAGGTCAAAGTTTGAATCATAACAGGGTCGGGGATTATGTATACTTTAAAGTGTATAGAGCTATAACGGAAGATATTTTTTTTTAAAGTTTCAAAAACTGAAAAACAATTATGCTTTCACATCCATTAGATCATTTTTCGCTTCAGTTTTAACAGAAACTCTCTTTCTGTGATTTATTAGACATGCAAATTGTCCATTTTCATACGAAAGTGTTCTAGAACACCCTATGAAACTATGAGAATTGTCTATTTTTCGACGATTGAATCAAAGTATACGGAACCCATCCAAAGTTTTAATTTGAAATTAAGGTAGTCTAGCATCATACTAAAAACGATGCAAGTAATTATTTTGACATTGAATGATTGTGAGAATATAGCTTTATACACTTTAACTGTGATCAAAGACCTAAATTACACAGATTGGAAACAGTTGCCAAGTCTCACGATATCTCGTGGCAGGTTGTCTGAAATCTCGCGAAATCTCGTACGTTTTTAAAGCCTTATATCTCATGTTCTAATACACTTATGAAAAATCTAATTAGTCTATGCAATAGATTTATTATTCAGCTTTCAAATGATACCTCATTTATTGAAATCACTAAAGGAATAAAACAGTAGACCCCGAAGAGCCAGACCTACTGTCATTTTCATCAAATTACTGTAAATCCAAGTTTACCCGAAAATGCCTGGTTTTGCCTAATTCAATTCTTAATTTTCTCTATTTTATAAGAGGTAGACAAAAATGAGTTACTTCGTGTAGTAAAAGAAACTTAGCAGTTCAACATAACCCATTGTCCATTAAGACTGGATAACTAAAACAAGTTTTATGAAGAATAACTGAATCTGCTGCCTGTCATTTTGTGTTTTCTCTAAATTTTCAGTGGAGTGTCCAATCTGTGTAATTTAGGTCTTTGCTGTGATAAAGGAAATTGTAGGTTTTATCTGTAAAATAAACATTCCATTACCTAAATTTGTTCATTTCAATTGGATACAGAATAAGGGTTACCAACTTAAAGTCCTCCGAAATTGATTTCCACGTTTACTTTCGCTTTCGTTCAAAGTAGGGAGCTATTTCCAATGTACAGGTACCAATTACACATTGCCGGAGTGGAGCATGTGGGTTATTCTTGAACAGAGAAATGAGCCATTTGTCCAGACGGGCGTTGTACTAAGGACCTCTCCATCCCGAAGGAGCGCTCTACCTCAAGGTCACCACCCTACAACATGCGTAACGTCGTTATATAATTTTTTATGCCTAACATCATTTACAATTAATTAGAACTTCACGAAATGACCGCTCTAGCACCATAATGACGCGAGGACAGTGTCTATTCCTGGGAGCCTCATATCGATGTTTGCTGCCACATCCACAGGAGAGAAATTGTCTCCACAGGGAGACCCAATCGTAGGTTTCATTAGGAAGCCTAATGCCCAGGGGACGTTAAAATGTCAAAGCGTGCTTGAGCTGCTTAACAGCTGAAAAGAGCCCTTGAAAAAAGATTGGTAACTTAATTAACTTAGCAAAACTGGTACATTAAAGAGGCATTCCCTATAAGTAGCATTTTTTCTCTACTATCACATTAAATGGGCTAAATGTACAAAGCACTATCAATTATCATAATTTGTCAGAAGAAAGTGTGCGCGGAGTTTAAGCGATAATGATTCTCATTTAATGCATAATATTCCTGAATCGAGTTAAACGATCAAAGTTATAGGGAACGCCTCTTTAAACATTGCTTTATCTACTAGACTAAAGTACCTCAATCTCTATTTTCAGCTGATGAGAACACGGACGGTGCGGGATGTTGTGGTTGGTTGTTATATATGTTCTCAATTCTACTCATCATTGTCACTCTACCATTCTCATTGGTCTTCTGTATAAAGGTAAGATTGAAATGTATGGAATGCCATAGTTGCATTGTCACTCTACCATTCACTGATTGAAAAATATGGAACGCTATAGTTGCATTGTCACCGTACCATATCTGAATGAAATATATGGACCGCCATAGTTGCCTTGTCACTCAACCATTCTCAGATTGAAATATATCGATAGTTCCCTTGTCACTCTACCGTTGTAACTGATCTTCTTTTAAAGGTAAGAATGAAATATATGGAACGCCATAGTTGCCTTGTCACTCTACCATTCTCACTGCTCTTCTGTATAAAGGTTAGATTGAAATATATGGAACGCCATAGGTGCCTTTTCACTCTGCCGTTCTCATATATACAAGGACTCAATCCGATGCGCTGCCTAGAACCTCTGGGTTATATCTAGTTGGGTGGTAATCACTGAAAAGCGTTTTGAAAACGGCCAATTCTTCCGCCGTGACCATTAGATCAGTAGTCAAGGGGACTATCCGCTAGAATGTAATATATGGAAAGTAATGGAGAGATACATTGAGGGTATTAAAATTTAGCAAAGCAAAATAACAACTATTTGATTTAAACTAAGACTTGGACCCAAAATTACTGATAATGAAAAACCCATCTTCAGAATTGGAGGAATAAAAGTTATATAGATTCCTCTGACCATATGGATAAGTATGATTTTATGTCTGGTGACGTTGACGTCGTGTTTATTTTTCTGTGCAGAATTTGGAACCAAGCTACGGAACTGTGAAAATAACAAACTGGCGGGGATGTTATTAACCATGTTTCAACAAAAGTCTCCATAATTTCCACCATCTCCACTATTTTTTCTAAGCATTTACATAATTACTAGTTAGAACTCTTGGGTCAAAGTTGTATCGATACCATCTGTAATAGATATACCAGTAAAACTTACAAAAATTGATGTTAATATCGAAAGAACTGCTGTATCTATGTTGGAAATCATGGCCGAGTACTAAAAAGTAAATCATTTTACTACTGATAGTCTCAACTGACTGGTCAATTTAATATACAGGGGTATCAAAAGGGCCAACTTCAAAATCAGGAAAATCCCATGTGGCTGAACATGTGCGCCAACCAAGATGCCTATAACACCATCCTTTCCTATAAAACTTAGTGTCTCTTGAAGAAGCTCATCTTGAGCAGATATAACTCATCATAACTTTGCCATTTCATGAGATATTTTCATCAAATAACTTTTATTTTGGTCAGAAACCATTGCTCGAGATCTTTTTGGAGTAATAATTCATATGTTTCAATCAAGTAATAAAGAAGTTACAGCATTTTTTATAACCAAGAGATGCTCCAATAGGAGTACGGCGAATGAGTTGGAGCATGGAGTACGTACTCCAAGGTTTATAATCACCGGGCCTGATTGTTGCCATCGCAACCGTTTTTTTCTATTCACTCAAGTATGCAATATTCTTTTGTTTCTTCTAATTTTAACGACAAAATTACCACTGGGAGTCATTGGTAATTCTTTAAAGCATACTAAAAAGTTGGATAATCCTTTAGCCCTCGCGAGCCTGCGATCCAGCCTACGCTTTAATAGTACTCGTATTGGAGATTAAGTGCATTACCTAAAATAAATGGGGTCAGCAAAAACATAAATCATCATTGGCTTTAAAGATATGTTATAGATAAAGTCTTAAAACATCAATAAATAAAGTACCACATATAATGGCATTCTGGGATTTCGTTTGACAGGAAAACCATTGGTATGTACAATTCGGACGACCTTTGAGACGAATTAAATTATCAATGCCAGCTTTTCTGACAACAGTGAAGTCTTCTTAGTGAAATTATGTCACTCATGTTGGTAACAGTTTGTTCTGTAGGCACATTGTTATTTCATGTCCTTGAACCTATCAAACAATACGCCAATGAAGACAGACCCGGTGATTATAAACATTGGAGTACGTACTCCATGCTCCGACTCATACTCCGTACTCCTATTGGAGCATTTCTTGGTTATAAAAAATGCTGTAACTTCTTTATTACTCGATTGAAACATATGAAATGGGTGTTCATTTTCTTAGTTAGACCATTTGCTACAAGTTGGTTTTGATGCAAATGTCGATAAAAAGCTGTTTTTCAAGTTTGAGCTTGGAGTGTGGAGTTTGAGTATGATAATAAGAAATGTTTATAATCACCGGGCCAGGTCTGTTATGTATGATGTTATATAACTTTCATTCCTCCAATTCTGAAGAGCATACTACACATAACATATCTACATGTAAAGGATATATGTAAAAATATATTTTTGTAACAAAATCACGTCCTAACACTTTTCCTTTGATTATCATAGAAAATGGGTGACAGTTACCATTTTAAGTGACAATGAGTATGTTGACACGTCGTAAGGAGCAAGACCAAAAAGTGTGAAAGATTAGTAGAAATGTATAATTTTATAGTTTATTTATGGTTCCTTAAAAAGTCTACTTTTCCAATGTTCCTAATTGGAATATTTTGATTGTGCCAGAAAGACCACAATAATTTGCAGTTTATTTTGCTCTCTCTGCAATATTAGTCAACTACAAACACTGTAGGTTATAAATCAGTCATGACATACTATAAAGCCTGCTTTCATATTACATGTTTTGCTTTATGTATATTGTCCCTAGAACCTTGTTCTGTTATATTACTCAAAATGTGATGAGGGTCAACGAATTGCAGACCGACCGACAGACAGACATGATCCTAACAATATAGCCCCTCAATAACGCATGGGGCCATAATAACGACAAAGTTCTCGGTGTTATTCGTGCTCCTTTAGTCCCGGTCAATAAGATTTGACTTGAGTGTAACCTTCCCTGTCCGATTTCCTCTTCTATTTTGATCAGTTACCAGAAAAAATGACAATATTCCAAATGCAGCAAATTTTGTTTTATGTAATAAAAGTAGATATTTCTTGTGAGTAATAATTGGATGCTTTCGTGCGTACATAACACTTTCACGGCAACGAAACATTTAAAGTGACTACCTCATATTTCAGCGTATTGCAAAAAATAAAATAAAATTGGTAAATATGCACGTAATTTTGGTATAGATGCCTGTGTATCGCATAAACAAACACACTTAGTCTGATATCAAATATAACCTTCGTAGCTTATTCCTGTGAAAGAGCAACACAAATAAACTAAATGCAATGTAATACCAATAGTTGATTTCCCAAACGTATACATTATGATTATATGCATACAGATTAATAATTTAAGCATACATAACATAAATAAAGTAAGAACGGATGCAATTCAACTTACTTCTCGTTAAAGAGGCCTTCCCTGTAACTTTGATCGTTTAAATCGATTCAGAAATAATATACATTTTAAAGAGGCGTTCCCTATAAGTTTGAGCGTTTAAATCGATTCAGGAATATTATACATTAAATGAGAATCATTATTGCTCAAACTCCTCAAATCTTCAACAATAAGCCCCTACCAATTACCGAGAAAAAAATTTCCGTAACTAATCCAAATAGTCGCGAGTTGTTTCCCTTTGATCACAAAATAATAAATTGCTAGAAGCGATGAATTATTATTGGTGAATTGAATTTCTTTTTGACATTATAGAAACAAATTTGCGTACACTTTCTACTGACAAAATTTGATACTCGATAGTGCTTTGTACATTTAGCTCATTTAATGTGATAGTAAAGAAAATATGCTAGTTATGGTGAATGCCTCTTTAAAGGTGTCAGACCAGAGATTGTGATAACACTGTAATTTGATTTGTTGTCCTTATCATTCAGTCAAGTAAGATCAATATTAACAACAAATTGGGAATTGCAAGCCATACATAAGTCCCAAACCTGGGTTTCAGGTTGGCAATGTTTCTGTTTTCATGGCAACCACAATGTGTGCCTGAAACAAGAAAAGACTAGGCATGCTTACTTTCTTTATTGATCCCTATCCACGTAACAAGTTTCATAAACCTGACGTGAAACCATTTTGAGTTATGTCAGGATCCAGATTTTCTTGACGGAAATGTTTGAAAATACAATACATCCTTACTATTGTTTAAAGAGACATTCCCTATAACTAGCATAATTTTCTCTACTATCACATTTAATGAGCTAAATGTACAAAGCACTATCAATTATCATAAGTCTTCAGAAGAAAGTGTGCGCAAATATGTCTCTATAATGTCAAAAATATGGTCAAATTACCAATAATATTTTATCACAGCGATTTATTATCATGTGGTCAAAGGAAGACAACTCGTGACTATTTTGGCTCGTAACGGAAATATATTTTCATGTTTTCTCGGTAATTGATGGGAGCTTTTTGTTGAAGATTTGAGGAGTTTAAGCAATAATGATTCTCATTTAATGTAGAATATTCCTGAATCGATTTAAACGATCAAAGCTATAGGGAACGCCTCTTTAATATTGTTTAAAGGTTGATTGATGATCCGCATATTCATTCAGTAACTTCACCAATATAAACACATTCATTGCGCACAATCATACCCAACAGAGTAATAATTTTCTCTGGCTGCAGTTGCATACTCGTGTACTAGTAGATGTAACAATGTATATCGATTTTCTATGAAACTTAAGGAGGTTGCAATAATGATACGATTCATGTCATTCTCATGCTAAATAATACTGGTGAATTTGTTTTGGATTTGGTTTTGAAAATGGAACAATTTGATATTATATGTGTCCTGAATAGTTGTTCATCTCTGTAATACATTTATACGTACATGATTCGTAGACTGATTTAGCCTATATAATTTTGCTGACATTACCTTGTAAAACCGCTATACTCGTATAGCCTGGCAAATTTGACACGAACCTGACCTTTTGATTAGCATAATTTAACAGTCAATATATTGCCTACGTTTACAACACCGTGTGTATGTTGTAATAGTCGGGAATATCACGAAGACGCTCGGGAAGTAATACAAACATAAATTTAAAATACCGATATCGCACGATTTGCTTGCGGAAATTGATAAAAATAATATATTCAAAGCTAGAACCTTGTAATATATTCTTGCGTAAAGGTCAGACTAAGGTCAAAATAGCCAAGCTATACATATGTATGTACATTATAACTTTTATATTATGTCTACATACACGTAAACTATAACTTCGCTTCAAGCCTTATGTTTGAAATGAATACCATTAAATAAAAATAATAATATTATACCTATTTTCCGCGAATAATGATCTTCGCCTCAGAGCGATCCAGCATTATGATATTATGATGTTTTTATATAAAACCCTAAAACTTCGAACATTTGCAAAATGAATGTGGTTTCCATCTTATGTCTCTAATCGTCTCTATCATCACAACCAGCACCCCTCTCAAAATAAGTAAGGATGTTCAAACTGGGTATACGGGCGTTGCCATCATTGTCGTAGTCTGGTTATTGCCCCTTGCTTCCAGTAACCACAACATTCCGGCCAATTGCGCAAATACGTCTTTCCAACGAAATAAGCAAAGTACACTAATCGCAGGATCGAACACACGACTGCTCGCTCGCGAAGCGGACACACTAACACTAGGCTATCAATATAGAGAAGAAGATCGATGTAATGATTTGGAAGGTTTATCCTTGTTTGTCGTTCATACATGTATGTGTTTATATTTCAAATGAGGAATGAAAACAAGCCACCAAACACAGATCAAACCTAAATAATGTACATTACATAATTGTTCCCACATCGTTTCGACAATATGATGTCATCATTAATTATACAACATAATTCTGTTTTTGTGTATTTTTATCATTTGGTTGTACGTAAATGTACACATGTACTGTTGTTAACTTGTTATATATGATGTTCTTCATAATTGGGAGGGGAAACGTTCAAAATTCAAGAAACTTTTATTGGATATTTGTCTTCTTTATTTCTGTAGGTGGTTCAGGAGTATGAAAGGGCTGTCATATTCCGGCTGGGTCGTTTACCTTTAGGCGGGGCCAAAGGACCCGGTAAGTTATTCTTAGTTCATCCATACCCTATCAGAATTGTCTCATCGGGTAATTTCGACGTATGCGTAATTTCGATGTTTTCCGGTATAAACAACCTTTTGTGCATTGTTTATGAGAAAAACAAGACATGCATAAGTAAAATGCCATTTGAACTCATTTGATTTATAACACGAGTTTAAACGTTAATAAACGATTCATGAAACATAAGTTATTCATTGTCATTGAAGTTTTTTTACTAATAATCAGTATCCCTGCACATTACATGGAAACAATTTTATGTTGGGCTGGTATTTATAAAGCATCTTTATGCAAAACTTAAATACGTATTTTCACTTTAAAGAGGCGTTCCCTATAACTTTGATAGTTCAAATCGATTTAGGAATATTATACATTAAATGAGCATCATTATTGCTTAAACTCCTCAAATTTTCAACAAAAAGCTCCCACTAATTACCGAGAAAAGAATGAAAACATATTTCAAAATAGCCACGAGTTGTTTCCCTTTGACCACATAATAATAAATCGCTGGAAGCGATAAATTATTATAGGTGATTTAAACATATTATTGACATTATAGAGACATATTTGCGCACACTTTCTTCTGACAAATTATGATAACTGATAGTGCTTTGCACATTCAGCTCATTCAATGTGATAGTAGAGAAAAATATGCTAGTTATAGGGAATGCCTCTTTAAGTTAAATGTGATTTTGATCAAACATTCTTTCAATGAATAAACAAAACATGTTTTCTTTAGGATTGTTGAAGCCCGTTGTATTTAAGGAGAAAGGGTACTTTTAAAAGAATGTTGGAATGTAAAAGCTGTTTGCTATTCAATGGTGCATGCACAATACAAGATGTACCATTGAATTAGGAAACAGCTTCTAGTTTCGAACGGTACAAAATACGATATAAATATCAACAAGTACCCTTTCTCCTTTATCACTGGTCACACAGTTTTTTAAAACTGGAAAACCGTTACTTGGAACTGGTTATTTTCGGGTATATACTATATTTTCTATCTACCAATTTGTCATCCATCAACCTCATCTAGCACACCGTACGCTTTATAATGGAAAGCAAATCAATCTGAGTAAGATCTCAACCCAATATTGAAATGTGTATTTACGGTAATTTGAATTCGAGGCTTGACTGGAAATTGGCATCACTATACAGAAATTATATTATAGGTATATTTCAGCACATTTTAACAGCTGGAACTTCAAACGTATCTATAATTCTGACTCTGATTTTAGGAAAACCTCAATTTCAGTTGAGATTTCTACTTGAGATGCTTAGACAGATCGGGACCAGATTTTGAATTTAAGCCTTGTGGTTTTGGGATATGAAGTGGATATGATATGTTTTTTGTAAACTGTGAACATGTGTTATGTTTCAGGCATATTTTTCATCATCCCTTGTATAGAGAGCTATACAAAGATTGATCTTAGAACGGTTTCATTCGATGTTCCACCTCAAGAAGTAAGTGCTTAATCGTTTCTTAAAATATATTTCGCCGGTTTTAAATTGAATGAGCGCTATAAAAGTATGGTATAACTTGTCTGAGATAATGACGTCAGTTGTCAATCAATACCCTTAAATTTACATGGGCCATTGGATTACATGTAGCTTGAAAACCTTGATCTTACTTCGGAAGCCTTAATCTTTATTTCGACTTACAATGTGGCAGGAATATATATGTACCTTCAACCGGATTCGAACTCGGGTCGATAAACGCACTAACCACTGAGCTACACCGGTACCTGCTCCTAAAATATGGCTATATGAAGACATGACCCAATACAGCTTCACATGCCTACGATTATCACCAGTAACTTTTTTAAAGATACTAGTAATACGAATCCATTAAACTGTCTTTCAAGCCAGACTATTAGTATTGATTTCATAGTTAGCTTCATCTTCAATAGCATTCATAGCATACGCTACAAAACGTTTAACAAGGTGCTGCTATATCTTGGGCATATTGTCATAAGTTGAACTAGACAGGTGTTAACTACCAACCGTGTTTTCACTTACGAATAATAGGCGTCTGCGCCAAGTCCAATCTTCATTGTACTCCTATTGCTATGAATAATATGAAGGTTGTCTTAATATATTATATATAATCCTTGTATGAATATAATGATATCGCTGGCTTAGAACCACAAGGTCGTAACTACCAAATCGATATATTGAGAAAACAAGAGAAAACCGTCTGTAATTTAGTTAAAACCTATGGGAAAACACGCTTTAAAAACTTCATTTTGGTCAACATGACAGTTTCAGATTTTCATGAAAGCGCCTTGTGAAGCAGATTTCAAATATGTATGAGTCTTATAAGGTCGTAAGTAGGAGTTACGACCTTCTAATTCTAAGCCATCGATATAATCCTTGTATGAATAAAATGATATATTGATCGACTTGGCAGACATCATGATGTATACGATATTATCCTATAGTTTATATTAGTTTCGTCGTCTACATATTTCCCAACAGATCGTCGAGTAATATAATTACACCAGACAAAACAGGATCGCAGTTTATACAATCATATTATAATATAACGTTTATTTTGAGGCTGCTTGAATTCAATGACATAATTGTTCATTATCTGAGTACGTTTTTAGTTTAGTTTCAGGTTTTATCGAAGGACTGAAGAAGATATTGTTTATTTTGAAGCAATTGTAAAACTGAAGGTCTCATTCCGAAATAGCTTAGAAGTAACTACTACTTGCGCCCTCATAAGACTAATAACTATTTACCATTCACAAGACGCTTCGGATGAGCCTATTTTCGAGAAAATCGAAACTTGTCATATTGACCATACTGAGGTTAAAAGAGCTTTTTTCCAAAAGTATTGGAGTAGTTTTCAGACAGTTGATCTTGTTTTTAGCTCACCTGTCACAAAGTGACAGAGTGAGCTTTTGTGATCACTCTTCGTCCGTCGTCCGTCCGTCCGTCTGTCCGTCAACAATTGGGTTGTGTCCTCTCTAGCGGCCACAATTTTGGCCTAATCTTTATGAAACTTGGTCACAATGATCATCTTAACAAAATCTAGGTCAAGTTCGATATTGGGTCATCTGAGGTCAAAAATTAGGCTACTAGGTCAAGTAATAGAAAAACCTTGTTTTTCATTCTATCAAAGGGAGTGTACTCTGTAATTATACTGGTTGTGATCATGTAAGAGTTGTCTCTCTTACTATATTTTAGTTGTAGAATTACAAATGTGTACTTGTTAGCAGCTTTGAGGCTTTAATTTAAATTAAATGCAGAATGTGGATATTAGGGTTATCATCATTTACAGTGATTGTATGTTTACAAACTATTAAACAATTATTAAGCTGTAGTTATAGTCTTATGCAACCTTACTAATCGTTTTACATAGACTTATATAGGGAAAACATATAAAAATCTTCTTCTCTGAAACTACAATGCCTAGAGCTTTGATATTTGGTATGTAGCATCATCTAGTGGTCCCCTACCAAGATTGTTCAAATTATGGCTCTGGGGTCAAAATTGGCCCCGCCCCGGGGGTCACCGTTTTACATAGACTTATATAGGGAAAACATATAAAAATCTTCTCCTCTAAAACTACAATGCCTACAGCTTTGATATTTGGTATGTAGCATCATCTAGTGGTCCCCTACCAAGATTGCTCAAATTATGGCCCTGGGGTCAAAATTGGCCTGGCCCGGGGGTCACCGTTTTACATAGACTTATATAGGGAAAACATATAAAAATCTTCTTCTCTAAAACTACAATGCCTACAGCTTTGATATTTGGTATGTGGCATCATCTAGTGGTCCCCTACCAAGATTGTTCATATTATGCCCCTGGGGTCAAAATTGGCCCCGCCCCGGGGGTCACCGTTTTACATAGACTTATATAGGGAAAACATATAAAAATCTTCTACTCTAAAACTACAATGCCTAGAGCTTTGATATTTGGTATGTAGCATTATCTAGTGGTCCCCTACCAAGATTGTTCATATTATGCCCCTGAGGTCAAAATTGGCCCCGCCCCGGGGGTTACCGTTTTACATAGACTTATATAGGGAAAACATATAAAAATCTTCTTCTCAAAAACTACAATGCCTAGAGCTTTGATATGTGGTATGTAGCATCATCTAGTGGTCCCCTACAAAGATTGTTCATATTATGCCCCTGAGGTCAAAATGGCCCTGCCCCGGGGGTCACCGTTTTACATAGACTTATATAGGGAAAACATATAAAAATCTTCTTCTCTATAACTACAATGCCTAGAGCTTTGATATATGGTATGTAGCACCATCTAGTGGTCCCCTACCAAGATTGTTCAAATTATGCCCCTGAGGTCAAAATTGACCCCGCCCCGGGGGTCACCAGTTTCTATATTTACGCTCTACCTTTGTTAGTCTAAATTGTGCAGGGCTTCATTTATAATCAGGTGAGCGATATAGGGCCATCATGGCCCTCTTGTTTCCCTTAAATATTGATTTTGTACTTACGGCGTTTTTCATTCTAAGCCAGCGAATTCATTCTTGTTTGTTTCAGGTTTTAACGAAAGACAGTGTGACGGTATCAGTTGATGCGGTG
The DNA here is from genome assembly GCA_963678985.1 of Spisula subtruncata. Lineage (NCBI taxonomy): Eukaryota > Metazoa > Mollusca > Bivalvia > Venerida > Mactridae > Spisula > Spisula subtruncata. The sequence goes on along the minus strand of OY787673.1, from coordinate 31,138,964 downwards.
GTCTATTATAGAGTCTCCAATCCTACAGTATCTGTGGCTAATGTTGAAAACGCCCATCACTCTACACGCCTCCTGGCACAAACCACACTGAGGAACATACTTGGCACGAAGAACATGTCCGAGATTCTATCAGATAGGGAGAGTATCAGTCAAGGAATGCAGGTAGATAGAATGTCTGGTAAAATAATCGTCACTTTTTGTAACAAGTTCACCTAATGGTCGCGTCATGTCAAAATAATACTTATTAATACGTAAATGTAATCCATGACATTGATGTATTTTGGCCATGACTGCATGCACAAGTAAGTCTATATTTCTTAACTGGGTGCCTGAATAAGTTGCGAATATGTAAGTATATATTAGAAATACTGGATTGTGTAAATACTTACACATTGCATTGCATAATTCAACCAAGCTTTTCCAGATTTTCGAGGTTTTATTTCATAAATTTTGACCCATGAGGTAATGTGACATAACTTAAAAGGAATCCGGAAAAGGACGAAGACAAGTCATAAAACGAAATAGATGATGATAGTACTTTTTGGAGTCTGACCCAGACACATTCCCCTTGTATGCAAGCTGCCAAAGCTGAATTATAACTTGGCTCCATAACATATACATAATTAGAGTCAATTCATTCTTGAAAATGACTCTGCAATAGGCACTCCACTTTTTATCATGTCTAAGTAAAAGAGGAGTGGATTGCCAAGCATGCGGTGAGATGCATATTGTGTACCACTTCTAACTGAACTAGAAAAGTAGTGCACACCACGAACTGGGCATGTGAACATATGGGTTGTGGTGTCAAATGCGTTTCCTTCGTTTAGTAAAGCATTATTAAAAGGTACATGTAGAGTATTTTTGGTCCCCATCGTTATCTGAACCTGCGATTGAGTATGAACATCGAATGCTACTCAGACGTTTTATGCTTCAGAACTGAAAAATCTCTTAAAATTCAGTGCAACAGAGAACTTAACTAATTAACAAGCATACTTGAAATTTGTATTTTGCGTTCAGACGGAACTCACATAATTATGACAGCATTACTGTCCCTAGGTCACATATAAACTGTCCAAATATTATATTTGAAGTAAATTTATTCGTTGGATGGTCAAGTTTGCCCTATTACTGGCTCACAACAGTTACTATGTTATAAGAGGTCTGTCTTTTGGAAGCTATATGTATACTGTATTGTGAAAACTGAACGCATCACTCACCTTGACCCTCTAGACAAAGGCAATATGCTTATAACATAATTTGGCAAACATCCAAGTTTCTGTTGTTAAATTCAAGTTTAAAGAGGCGTTCCCTATAACTTTGATCGTTTAACTCGATTCAGGAATATTATGCATTAAATGAGAATCATTATCGCTTAAAGTCCTCAAATTTTCAACAAAAAAAACCCCACTTATTACCGAGAAAAGACCACATAATAATAAATCGCTGGAAGCGATAAATTATTATTGGTGATTTAAACATATTTTTGACATTATAGAGAAATATTTGCGCACACTTTCTTCTGACAAATTATGATAATTGATAGTGCTTTGTACATTTAGCCCATTTAATGCGATTGTAGAGAAAAATGCTAGTTATAGGGAATGTCTCTTTAAGTTGAATGTTGTCTGTCCTGTTCGGTTATCTACTACTATATGTTTAACATTATTTTTTGGTCTTTGCGGTGTGTAATAACTTTGCAAGGTCAAGTTTGTTTTTATGTTTTCAATGTTTCAGTGTAAGTTGAGTGCTGCATTTCATGTACTCTACTGTTCGGTTATTTATTATGCTCCCCGATTTTTTGTGACCTTCAACACCCCATGTGGAGCATCACCCGTCTTTGACGGCTCTTGTTATCTTATGCTTTCCTATATTTCAGTCTACATTAGATGAGGCCACAGATAGATGGGGAATCAAAGTGGAAAGAGTAGAAATGTAAGTGAATGTTTTATAATAATTTTTAATATGAACTGAGGCACGGCCTATAATGCGAATTTCAGATTTTACTTTTCAGGTCATTGGCAAATTAGGCAGGGAAAACCCGGACGGCCATGCACTATAATGACTATTGGCTTCAGTATACATTGTAAATAGACCAATTACCACACACGCGAAATAAATATTGCTCACAGAGACAGTCGTAGCACATGGCCACCCGGTTTATGCCTAGCTTATTGGCCAATGACAGGAAAAGTGCATTCGCATTATAGGCGCCGTCTTAGTTCTTAGCTGAAACTTTGTTATTCAGTTTTTCGTAGCCAAAAACTTGGTATTTTCGCATTCGGACTACTAGGACTTGTGTTTTCGACATTTTACGGCAGAACTTTGAAATTGGTCTTTCAGTGGTTCTGTTCATTTCCTCATTTATCTAAAAAGGATAAGAGAAAATCCGACAGGGAAGGTAGCAATCAACCTAACTAGCCGAGCGCAGAGATCAGAAATACCACAACACAACTATACCGAGCAATGCCAATACAAATCCATGCCAAAACGACGATCAAACGAGGCACTACAACCTCGGGGCGTGACCTAGTTTAAAAAACTAAGGACAGTAACCAAACGTTATGCGACCTAAAGAGGCACAACTATGTCTTGGCCGTGTTTAAAATAATGGACAAGGCAGGAATGGGGTGGGAAATAATATTACATATCCCTAGCAACTGCACTAAGCAATGTCCACACATTGCCGAAGAAACAAATAAAAATCTAAGCCCCCGAAAAACAGTTTGGTATTGTGCCGTGTACATGTACTTCATTGTACGTGCTATGTGATGTTTTATATGTTTACTTTGTTAGGTCGTTTAAGTTGAGTGTTGCTTCTTTGAACGATATTCTATTATCATTTTATGAAATTTATTTTACTTAAGTTTACGCACGTATATTAGTATAAAGACGATTTTTTATTGGAATGGTGTCATTGGTATTTATAAGCAACCATGATATTTTATCACAATTGGTGTAAGATGTGTACTACGCGAAATGAATATTACTACGGTTGTGTTAGCGATGTCTTCAGCATATTGTGTTGAAATATTTGGTCGTGTTACCTCTCATTGCTTAGGGCACACAAGACACGGCGTAACATTACAACCATAAGGTGACGTTTTAACGATCAAACACTAATAATAAACACACTGCAGAAGAAGGTCAAAACATGTGATATGTGTATGTTTCCTATGTTCTCCAAGTCGCCTGGGTATTTAAAACGCAGAAATAGTATCCTCCCATTTTAGACCAACAATGAAGATTAGATTGTTTTGGCACACAGAATAAACCCTCTATAAGACAGGCAATGGGGAAAGTTTGCGGTTAATATTCTTTGGGAATAAACGTATTACGACTGACCACATCGGTTTATTTAGTGGCATTATAGAGAAATAGATGATTGTGTCTGCTACAGTTCCCCTGGGCTTGTATTGCGTCTGATATTATCTATTATTTCTTGTGTTTGATCAATCTGTATGTTGGCAAAGCGTAAACATCATTGACAATGCAGACTAAATATCAAGTCGCGATATTGTATACGTAAAAAAGTGAAAACTGTCCATATCTATACAGGAAATAAGTAGCACAAATATCAATGGAAAAATGTCTACAAAATAATTATAAACTCGCATCGTTGTATACGTACATTTGTGATACAGTAACAACAACCTATCTGACTACTGTACATACCCAGCGCACATATCAATGACTCATGTCTACTAAATATCAACTCGCGTTATTGTTAATGGAAGACAATGCAATTTTTCCATCTGACTACTGTTGATAACTAGCGCAAATATCAATGAAACATGTCTACTAAATATCAAAATGGTGTGAGGACATCGGACAGGGAAGAAAGCACTCAACCTAACTAGTCGAGCTCGAAAATTAGTAACACCACAGCACAACCAAACTGAGAAATGTCACAGAATTAATTAAAAGTCCAATTGCCCGCCGAAACAATTGAGAATGGTCCAATTGCACAAAGAAATTATAGAATAGTGGTGAATCCATGACACCGAATGAAACGCAGCCAAGACCCGAACAAGTTCCCAAGGTCCCGCTGCAGGACGACCCAGCCACACAAACACATGCCAAAACGGCGATCAAACGAGGAATAACCACCCGTGACTTAATTCAAACACTATGGACGGTGACCTAGTGTAAATGTGAAAGGACGAGGCACAACTACGATGTGACCTAGTTCAAATTAATAGACAAGGGAGGAAGGGATCGGAAATCACATTACATATTTCTAGATACATGTAGCTCCAAAATATGCCAACGATTTGACCCCAGCTACTAAAAATCCAAGTCGCGTTATTGTTTATAGAATACATTGAAAACTGTTTGTATGTTGCAAAACAGTAGTGCAAATATCAATGAAGTATGTCTTCAAAATATATAGCCGCGTTATTCTGAAAAGAAGACATTGAAAAACTGTCCAACTCCATACTGCAAATATCAATGAAAGTGTGTCTGGTAGACTAAATATCCATACGCACATATTTTGTATAAAACAATAATGCAAACTGTCGATTTTCCACTGCAAATATCAAGCGCACAAATATCAAATTGAATTAAGTAGATACAATATCCAGACACATCATTATATCTTTTAGAAAATTCACCACAGCAAATATCAAGCGCAAATATCAATGAATTACAGCGAATCTAGTACACTAAATATCATCCATATTATTATTATATGTTTTATGTATATGCAATACAATTACAACTGTCTATATTTTACTGTTCATATCAAGGGTAAATATCAATGGAATGTAATATTTGCTCATATGTCTAAAGTACGTAAAGATATTTTGAGACTTCAATTAATCTTTCTCTGATTATGTGTACTGTAGTGTCGTTTTTTGAAACACCAAATCATGTTCTGGCAGTTTCTAGTCTATAGGTCGCAGAAAAGTGTTCTTGGTTGTCATCGTTATTTCTTAGTTATGGTCGAGTCTGCTAAATGGTTGGTTTCATGATATGTTCGATCTTTTTTCGTATTTGATATTATGTGCTAATAATATTTGTATCTAATGCCGATTGTGAAATATTTTTATATCTGATATCAACACTCTCGACACATCATTATCTAAGGGGAGATAATTTTATTCCCCTCGTCTGAAAAACAAATGTGCGTCGAGGAAATCCCACATACTTCTCTACAAGTTTTATCATTATTCATAATGGTTTCAATTGCACTAAGGGTATGAGAGAAGAAAAGCCTGATCCCTTTTTATGTTTAGTAGCGTCTAGCAAGGACATTTCTGGTACCATATTCGTTTCGTTATTGGTATGGCGCGGTCTGAGATCGAAATTCGGTCCTCCTGCCCCAGTAGGGACGCTTTACCACAAGGCTTTCAAGATGGAAACCTTCCTATTTAAAACATTTCTATGCAATCGGCTGCTGTGTATACGTATGAATTGTATGTTAAAAAATGCCAGAAATTGTCGCAATGAGCTACTGCTACCCGGTAACCGAAGTCGAAATTCCTATGGGCAGCTTGGACTTGTGTTTTAACGTTTTATAATTTTATTATGGACGTTGTATGTTTAGCTGAAACTTTGTCATTCAAGTTTTGTGGAGCCAAAAACTTGGTACTTCCGCCTTCGGACTACTAGGACTTGTGTTTTCAACATTTTACTGAAGAAGTTTGAAATTGGTCTTTCAGTGAATCCGTTTGTTTTCTCGTTTATCTAAGTTTAGTATTGTGCCTTGTATTTCTTTGTATATATGTGGTACGTTATGGTTGACATGTATGTGTTCTTTATTAGGCCTTTTATGTTGAGTGATGCTTCCTTGCACGATTTTCTATCATCATTTTATGAAATTTATTTTACTTTATACTAGTATAAAGACGATTATTTATTGGAATGATTTAATTGGTATTCATAAGCAACCATGATACTTTATCAAAAATGGTGTAAGATCAGTGCTACGCGAAATGAATATTACTTACTGCAGTTGTGTTTGTGATGTCTTCAGCATATTGTGTCGATATGTTTGGTTGTATTACATCTCATCACACGAGATACAATGTAACATTACAAACATAACGTGACGTTTTAACGATCAAACACTTATAATATACACACTGCAAAAGAAGGTCAAAACATGTGATATGTGTATGTTTCCTATGTTCTCCAAGTCGCCTGAGTATTTCAAACGCAGAAATAGTATCCGCCCATTTTAGTCCAACAATGAAGATCAGATTGTTTTGATATGCATAATAAACCCGCTATAAAGTACATGTAGTAGACAATGTGGGAAAGTTTGCGCGTAATATTCTATGGGAATAAACGTATTACGACTGACCACATCGGTTTATTTAGTGGCATTATAGAATAATAGATGATTGTGTCTACTACATTTCCCCTGGGCTTGTATTGTGTTTGATATTATCTATTATTTCTTGTGTTTGATCAATCTGTATGTTGGCAAAGCGTAAACATCATTGACAATGCAGACTAAACATCAAGTCGCGTTATTGTATACGTAAAAAAGTGATACTGTTCATATTTATACTGGAAATAACCAGCGCAAATATCGGTGATATATGTCTTCTAAAAAACTAGTCGCGTGGAAGACACTGTTCAGTGACTGTACTGGAAAAACTAAACTGTGCAAATATCAATGAAGTATGTCCTCAAAATATAAATTCGCATTATTTATTATGGAAGACAGTGAAAAATGTCCATATTTACACTGGAAATAACTAGCGCAAATATCAATGAAAGTATGTCTGCAAAATAAAGACTCGATCGCGTTATTTTTGTATGGAAGACATTGCAATATGTCTATCTTTATACTGTAAATAGAATGCGCAAATATCAACGAAAGTGTGCCTGGTAGACTATATATCCAGACGCACCATTATATTTTTTATGAAAACTGTCAATTATCCGCTGCAAATATTAAGCGCAAATATCAATGAAATTGTGCCTGGTAGACTCAATATCCATACGCACATATTATGTATAAAACCATAATGAAAACTGTCGATTTCCCACTGCAAACATCAAGCGCAATTATCAAATTGAATGAAATTGTGCCGAATAGAAGCACTATCCAGACACATGTATTTTAGCACAATTATCATTTCTTCTCTGCTAATATCAAGTGCAAATATCAATGAATTACAGTGAGTCTAGTACACTAAATATCATCCGTATAATTATTATATTTATATATACATGAAATACAATGAATTCAGTCTATATTTTACTGTTCATATCAAGGGTAAATATCAATGTAGTATTTGCTCATTTTAAATATGGTATGTAAAAATATTTTGAGAATCGAATTTCTCTTTCTCTGATTATGTGAACTGTAGTGTCATTTACTCCAATTCATGTACCGGCAGTTTGTAGTCAATAGGTCGCAGAACATTATTCTTTATTGTCAACGATATCTCTTTGTTTAGTCGAGTCTTCATGAAATGTTCGATCTTTTTGTCCATATTTTCTAAATTTTAGAATTTTTCAATAAGGTGAAAAATTTGTGGTATAAAACCACGTATTGAAGCTTACGCAGGTACATAATTTTATAAATTATTTCAAAACAAAACGAAAACACAATTTACGCGCGTCCTGCCTTGGCAATGGTTGTTATATTTCGTGTACAAATTACGCAAACGACTACGTAACTCCTTTCTGGACTGTAATAATGTGATGGTCCAGCGTTTTTAAAACATGTAAAAGAACATTTTCAACTTTGTGTTGACTATTTTTATGATGTCTTTATTCTATGATTACTATTTTATGATGATTATTTTAAGTGCTTATTCTATATCATTATTATTCAGGATTCATTAGTGGTGATAAGTTGATGGTGAACGTTTTATGATAACTATTTGATGATGATTTCTCTGAAGTTACTACTTTATGATGCTAATTCTATAATTATTATTATTTTATGATGATAACTTTATAATGATTATTTTATGATGATAACTTTATGATGATTATTTTATGATGATTACAGTAAGGATGTGAGATTACCTGTACAGTTACAGAGAGCAATGGCTGCCGAAGCTGAAGCAGCACGTGAAGCTCGTGCAAAGGTTCGTAACTACTATCTTTCTTTTGCCTTATCCGAATGTGACAATACGTAACTTGTTCACTGAGTTTTAGCGTCTTCTAGTATTTTGCCACGCAGGCAGTCATGGCCACAGTTGAAAGGTCATTGTTTGTTTATAGCTGACCCGGTGATTATAAACATTTCTCAATCTCATACTCAAACTCCATACTCCATGCTCCAACTTGAAAAACAAATTATTTTAGAATTTTGCTTCAAAACCAACACCAAATTGTAGCAAATGATCTAACAAAAATTAAGAAAATGAACCCCCATTTCATATGTTTCCATTCAGTAATAAAGAAATTACAGCAGTTTTTGTATCTTAGAAATAGTCCAATTGGAGTACGGTCTAAGAGTTGGAGCATGGAGTACGTACTCCTATGTTTATAATCACGGGGCCTGATTGGCTGTCCTCATCCTAACGTCAAGTAAGGTCAATACTGATAACCACCCCTGGGCCCGTATCATTGCCATATCCTTGCCATAATGCAATGTTTTGTATGCTATCTAAAGCAAACTAACATCAAAGCTTATACATTTCTTTGAAGTTTTATGAAGTTGTGTTAGCTGCAATTATCATACAATAATACTAGTAACATAACTATATTATTGTATTTTAACTTGATGAGTACGTAAAAGTTCACGTGGTTTGCTTTGAATTATCTTTGGAATCCGATCGTGATCATGGCGTGTCTATTAAACGGCCCCCTTGTTCGTATATGCAGAGCATAGTCTTTATTTGGTTATCAGCTTTCTGCTGAAATATGGCACTTGACTACAATGCAATATTATAATATAATTGTACTTTTATTATTCTACACATTTTACCTGACGAAAGGTGCTGTGATAACAAATACCTTATCCACGAACTTACAGTTATATCTCTGGCTTAGAATGGGAAGGTCGTATGTACTACTTACGACCTTATAAGACTGATACATATTTAAATCAGCATCAAACGACACTTTTTATGAGACTATTTTCATGAAATCGGAAGTTATCATGTTGACCAAGTTAAATTTGAAATATTTCTTTTAAATAAGGTAAAGAGTAATTTTTCGGACTTTTTTTTCTTGTTTACTAAAAATGTCGATTTTAACTAATGACCTTCTCATTCTAAGCCAGCAATATACTTGTTCACATAATGTCTTCTAAAATAAGACAGTAATTAGAAACATGCACACCAATATGGACATCTGTTAATTATAAGCGTTAAAAACCGAGGGATTGTGTCAAATGAATTTGGATATAATATAAAGCTGAGGGTAAATCAATCCACTGCACTAGTGGTAGTCATTCACACCATTGAAAACCCCTAGTACATTTACCCATTAGACGATATAGAACCTCATATCCGTCAAGGTATGTACAACTCCAATAAAAGACATTGCGATGTTTATACTCAAAGTTTTATATAAACAAGTGACTGTAGCACCTGTATAATCGATATTTACCTAATACTATAGTGTCACAAGCGGCACCGATAAAAACAATAGAGACTAATGGGGTATTTCTTAAGGCCACATTATTGCTCCCACAAGTATTTTCAGATCATTCAATAAATACAATGAATCATAGAACCATTTGGCAGCTTTTAACAAGTGACCAATATTTAAGCACGTTCCCTATAACTAGCATATTGTTTTCTACTATCACATTAAATGAGCTTATTGTAAAAAGCACTATAAATTATCGTAATTTTTCAGAAAAAAGTGTGCGCAAATATGTCTCTATATATATCACCAATAATAATTTATCGCTTCCAGCGATTTATGATTATTGGTCAAAGGGAAACAACTCGTGACTCGTTTTGGCTCGTTACGGAAATATGTTTTGATTCTTTTCTCGGTAATAAGTGGGAAACTTTTGTTGACAATTGAAGAGTTTAAGTGATAATAATTCTAATTCAATGTGCAATGTTTCTGAATCGATTTATACGATCAACGTTATAGGGAATGCCCCTTTAACGATATAATGCTAACTACATCTGCCGAAAAAATAGGCCAACAAATGGTATTTAGTAATTGTATGGTGAACAAAATACTAATTTTGCAAGAGTTGCGTCATTTATACTTTTAACAATAATTTTATTATTATGTTTATTGTTTACTAATTGTTATTTTGTCAACAAACCATCTCAATTATGCATTATATTTTCTTTCATCTTAATGTGTTTTCCATTATCGAGAATCAACTAAGGTGCGCAGATTGCATTGTTTTGCAGATAGGTTGCCAAGTTATTGCTCATTAAAATAGCAGTTTAACGCTTTATGTGACTTTAATAGTTCAAACTATATACAGCTGGCTTAGAATAAGACTGACCTTAAAATACTTTTACATATTTAAAATCAACTTAATAAGGCGCTTCTTATGAGCCTATTTTGTCATGTTGACCACACTGACGTTACACAGAAAAGCTTGTCATACCAAAGGTAAAGAGTAATTTTCTGTTCGCTTTTTCTTGTTATCTCAAACCTTCTCATTCTAAGCCAGCGATATGTCAAAAAACTTTGGCGATTCATCAGTTGTTTTTTTATCAATATCGTATTGAACATTTCAATAGTCTGTTGCAAAATTGGGCAATATTGTTACAGTGTACAAAAATGTATGGATGATCGTACTTGATTTATCTAGTATCTAGCTTTTTTGTAAACCTAGATGAAACAATAATCTGAAATCACCAAATAAACAAAGACGTTGGAAGAGTGTTGATTCGAATATCAATAACGTTAGTTTAAAATAAGAAAGTTTTTTGTTATTGTTAATTTTAGGTTATAGCGGCCGAGGGAGAACAGAAAGCGTCACATGCTCTGAAGGAGGCAGCTGACGTCATGTCGAACTCGTCCGCTGCATTACAGTTACGATATCTGCAAACTTTAAGCTCTATTTCATCCGAGAAGAACTCAACCATTGTGTTTCCTTTGCCGATTGATATTATGAAATCATTCATGGACAGGAAATGATAACATTCAACCATTCAACGACGCATGTAGTGTTTCATAATAACCTTTAAGTTTTTACTTAACTGACTGAACTTTTCCTACACACGATCGTGAATTTAGGACAATAATTTGAGGGCTCAGTGTACAGCTATAGTACAAACCTCTCAAAATTGATGTACATTTGTAATTACTATAGTTTTGTACGAACCCTTGATTTTTTAACCCCAGCAAACTTTACATAATTCCATTTCTATGGTGTCTGATTAACGCCATGTGTAGTTTTCTGTGGTAAAAAATCGAAAATGCGACACGGCGTGTATAAAACATTTAATTCTTGGTCCGTATGTTTTGAAATTGCTGTCTTATTCCACATGATCTTGACACATTTTTTACCTGGTTAAGAAACAACATAATATTTTTTTAGACATTTGCGGACTTTTTTACCGTGATTTCGGAAGCTCTAATGGTGTAAATATGTTTTTATTTTCGCTTTGTTGATTTTACATGCAGAACCATTTTTAAAAGGTTACATTTTTGGCAATGGAGTTGACTAGTTTTAACATACGTTATTGTTGTTTGATCTGTTAAATCATAAATTGTTAATTTATATGAGACATGGACATATTGTTTTATAGAATGATATTTCTTTGTTGTAAAAAACCCCCTCCGTTCTGACATATTTTTGGGTAATATTTGTGCTTGTTTTTGTATGATAAACGTACTTTAATTAATGATTATGAAACTAACTTGTAAAATTTAGTGCACAACATCTAAGATAAAGCTACGCATGGTCACCAGGGGATATATTCACTGTCATTGTAAGTCGGATTCTAAGACTAAGATTTATGAATGACAGCATTCATAATCTGTGCCATTTCTTTGTAATTAGATTTAACAATGTGAAATTTTGTCTGTTTATTTATTGTTATCCACGGAACATGAAGTCCCATTTATATCAGTGTCGTTGCATTTATAACAATATGGGAGCGAAAAAACATTGGGTCATATCAAGTATGAGTTTAAAGACTTACAACGTTGGTGAAAAAGCCCCTTGTCTGAACGTTATATATTATATACTGGTAATGAATAAAATGCAAATGTATCCAGTTCGTATGTAAGTGAAATTAAGTTGAGCTTAATGAATCGAAGCCATTTTCTAATTGTACATTTATCATTGCAATGAGGATTTCGAATAAATATTTTGTTTTTATATTGTCGTTACTTACATATGCTAGAAGTTTCTTTGATGTGCGATGCAATGCCCTAAATAACTAACTATTTACTATCATATCATGCAACTAACGTAGTCAGTATCTACAGTATGTTTTACTTAAAATAAAAATATAATGTCTTCGAGGCAAAAAATTCGACTTTTTCTTTTCGTTGATTAATAAGTGAGGTTAAATCTTCGCAATCCTTTCCATCGCATTGTGGAGGCCAGATCATTTAAGTACCAGGAAAGCAATCCTTTATTGAGACACATCCAAGAACGATACTGTAAAATCATTTATTTTCGAGGGGGGTTAAATTTCGCCACCATGAACTTTAATCCCAACGAACATTAATTTTGACCATTGTTTTAAGTGCCAACGAAATTGTCTTTTTTACCAAAACCACGAAATTTCGTCCTAACGAAATTAAATGATTTTACAGTATTCAAAAGCACCAAATTAGGAGTAATGGAAATGTTTCTGGATAATGCTCTGAAAGTTTCCTAACAGAAGAAAGGTTTTAAAAATAAGACTAAACTTCTCTACTTATTCCTTCTTTATTATTATTGAAAAATGTGTTTTCTTTATTTATACATCCTTCATTAAAGTGTACGAACAACAATGTTCAATATTTCATTGATTTTACTGATTTAATAAAACATATTCCTTCGCGAAAAGTTATAATTTGACAGTGTTTATCTGTATACGAGATAACTTGGGGACATTCAGTTGTCTGAACAAATACAAAATGTATGACTTAATGTTACGACATTCTATTTTTGCGTGTTTGGGTTTAATTTTAATGTGTTTGGTTCTATTTGTGAATATTTGTTTATGTTATTTGTTCTTTTTCATATGTTGATGATGTTAACGTTTTGTATATAAATTATGTACAGTATATGTCATAGCTGTTATTTATATTGGCACATTAAAAAGATCCAAATATATTTCCAAGTACGGAAGATTATCCGCTTCGTGAGCGATATATCGCTGGCTTAGAACAAGAAGGTCGTAACTACCAAATCGATATAGTGAGAAAACAAGAGAAAACTGTCTGACATTTACTCTTTACCTATGGGAAAACACGTTTTTAAAACTTCATTTTGGTCAACATGACAAGTTCAGATTTTTATGAAAATGGGCTCAAAAGAAGTGCCTTGTGAAGCAGATTTCAAATATGTATGAGTCTTATAAGGTCGTAAGAGGTAGTTACGACCTTCTAATTCTAAGCCGTCGATATGGCCAGTTTAATTTCACGCGTCAGTGATGTTGGTAGAAAATGGTACTGGTATGAATGATCTCCCTTGTGTGTTGCTCAACTTCGGAAGTGCCAGGAAGCTACTGATACATATAGGACCAAAACTGTCAGGCTGAAGACTAGTGTTTGTTCGATCGTCCGTTGTAAAAAAATCGTTAAGTTGTTAAGTTGTTCGAAGTTGGAATATTTTATCAATTTACCATCTACCTACTATACATTATTTCAACAGAGTTTTGGTAGTTTTCTTATGGACTATGCTTAAACTGGGGCATATATTCCATTAAACGCATTTTTCTTTAATATTACTTTCCAGTTATATAGAATAAGACAACGTGATAAGAAAAAATATTTTAATTCAAACCATTACAATAACAATAAGATATCACAGGTATCTTTATTGAACAATACAAGACTATAGATATGAAGTTGAAAAATAAATAACCCAGAGTAAAAGATGATAGTGAATGCCAACACATCTTAGCGACATATTTTTCGCACAACGTAATTTGCATCATGAAATAGCATAACACAGGTAAATGTATCATTGGTAAAGATTACACAAAATGAAAACATTTTTGTAATATTTATGAATTTTACAAAATATATAATATTTTTTGTTATCAATGATACACGTTATTTAGAATCTTCCCACGTTTATGTTTATAATTTATATACACACATTATGACATTTTTCACTTCTTTTACTATGATCTCAAATACGAAGAATGTGTCACACTCGAAGGATGCTTGTGAATCTTCTTACAGCTCAAACATCACATGCTAGTACATGTCTTGAAATAATGTCATATATGCACGAAATACAACACATCGAATGCTGGTCTACAATAAAAAAGCGTAAGAAAATATGTTCATATACTACATGGCAGTTTACAGTACAATTATATTAATATAAAATAAATGCACACAGTTGATAAACAAAAAAGCTTAACATTTCTGTAATCATCTAGTACAATAATATTTGATAAATGTATCCTATTTCTAGTTATATCCAAATTCCAGCTATCTCCGAATTCTAGTTATATCCGAATTATAGCTTTCTCCGAATTCTTGTTATATCCGAATTCTAGTTGTATCCGAAAATGATTCTCTGAAATAAACCATTAGAAACACATTAAGATCCTAAAGTTACAACGGATATTTTAAAAAGAAAATCTAAGAAGCGAGCAAAAAATGAAATTTTATTAAGTATTACAGAAGCTATATATGTAGTTATAAAATATACTTTCGTGACTATAGTAAGAAGTACGAAACAATGACAGAGCCAATAAAGCATCATACAGCAAATAGCAACACATCGTGTAATTAAAAATATAATTCGTAACGTACATAGCAAAAATAAAGTTGATAAAAACAACAAAGATATAAAACCATCTGATAACAATATAAAAAATGTCTATCATCTAAGTCGAAGCTACGGGTATCATGTAGGAATATTCCTTAGACAATACATTAATGTTTTGTAAATAATTTGCTCTACGTGTACAGTGCACAATGCAATTATGGTAATTTGTAATTCAAATAAACAGAAGGTTTATGATTGTCACATTATTTTACATTTAACAACACACTCAGGTAAACCTAACAGCTTTTATAGAGTTCAATAAGTAGAGTAACTTCGTAAATGACTTTCACTGGGTAGTATTACGCCTCGAACAACGCAAACATAATAGTTAAGCATAAGCATACTTTATAGAACAAAGTGTATGAACATGACATTGTTACAATAAACCTCTTTGACGATTGTGTTAAGAATATTCATGTAAAACGTAAAGACAATGGAAAAATAGCATTAAAGACTATGCATTAATAGTGTTAGTTAGCCCCAGTCGGGATGAATAACAAAATGGCGCGGAATTCCGGCATGTGGTCTAATATAATGCGAGCTCCAGTTGTTGACAGGGTCATCGTCCTTATAATGAGGGAGATGGTGCCATGTGGTATGCATCCAGCGGTTATCTCTCGTGTTCGGTGTAAGCAGACGAACGTATTTCAGATTGCCGTCACTGATGGTTTCTTTCTTGCGACGAGTGTTCTTTTTCCTTGCAAAACCATTTCCGGGCTTGGTACTAAGCAACAGAAAAAGCATGCATATGATGAAACAAAATGAAGACAAAAACACAAACACATATAATTAAGCAGTAACGCTTCATACGCTGTATAATTGCATCCTTATAAATACTAGAACTGGTTAATTGTATGTCACCAGTAAGATTGCCCCGCCAAGGGAAGACCCTGACCAAAACTCTAGAAAAAATGATCCATGCACCAAATTGACAAAAACAACACAATTGTGAAAATTCGGATTTAAACGATTTATTGTCATCAATTCGATATCCCTTCGGTATGGCAATAGGCATACCAGTAAATAAACACATCGGTGGCTTAGAATGAGAAGGCCGTAAGAACAAAATCGATATTTTAAGAACACAAGAAAGAAATAGCTTAAAATTACTCTTAACTTATGATAAGACGAGATGATAAAACGCCACTTTGGTCAACATGACAAGTTCAGAGTTTCATGAAATTAGGCTCATAGAAGCGCATTTTTAAACATGTACTTATGACCTTCACATGCTAAGCCAGCGAACTACTATAGTGATACAGGAGGCGATTCTACAGCGTTGACATAGTAGTAATGCTCCGAGTTAGACTTATAAATTTACATTCAAAGCAGACAGATAATACATATTAAGTGATTGTTTCAATTATGTTAGCATGGGGTACACAGAAATCACCTTTATGCCCACGAAACATGACTTCTCAAAGATCAAAATGAGCAAACTCCGTATTTCTGAAATGCAATATAATCTATCTTCGTAAACACGAGTGTTTGGGTACAGAAGTATTTCCAATTAGGGTTGATATGTTAGTGTTATTACGAGGTGATTTTACCAGTCACTATTAATATTACTACTTAATATACTTAGTAGCATTTCTCAACAAATAATTTAAAAAATCAAAGTACTGAAGTACTGACAGGCTGGCGAACTGCAAAGGGACAATAGCTTTCCAAGTAATATAACATCAAGTGGTTTTCTAAGTCGAAAGAGAGGTAAGTGCTGGACGAAATTTTTTTTTTAAATATAAAAAACTGGAGCTGCCGTGATTCGATCGCTTGACCTTAGCATGAGAAAATTACTAAGCGAGTTGCTTAACCACTCAGCCACGATCTCGTTAGAAAATATTGAACTAAATAATTCAACATATTAATAAAATCATTGATGTACGCGCTATATCGCGTTCGTAACGCGTAGTAATAATTATCAATGCATTTAAACACATTTTCTTTTAATTTCATACAATTTCCTACCATTACAAGAAGAAACTAATATATAACAATCGAACAGACTAAATGAAACAAGGAAAGTTTAATGTTGTAATCTTCCAAAACAGATTAACGAGGAGGAACTATTTTCTTTGAGTGTATAGATTCTGTGTTGTCAGTTTCGGGAGTTAATGCATCTTAGTGGATTTCATTTTTTGGCATTGAAATAGGTCTGGCGACATCGCCAGCATAATAATGTACCTAATAGTTTACCGGTAACTTAATAAACGCAACCCAATATGTACGTGTATTGGAACCTTGCATCGGGTTTCTATTTGCTGGATTAGATGTAGATACAAAGCATGTTTAGGAGGAAATCAGAAAAGGAAGGCAGTATAGTTTGTTTGTTAAGAATCTGGATCAGGATATGGTTTACACATTGCTATGGTGTATTTGGAACACAGACCACCAATACTTCCAAAAACTATGCTCGACGATGATTTTATTATTGGCCTACTTAAATAATAATAATAATACTAATAATAATAGTGGATTTCGCTGGCTTACAATGAGAAGGTCGTAGGTACAAAATCAATATTTTGAGGAAACGAGAAAAAAATGTCAGAAAATTAATCTTTACTTATGGTAAAACAAGCTGTTTCAACTTCAGTTTGGTCAACACGACAAGTTCCGATTTTCATGAAAAATGCTCATTAGAAGCGCCTTATGATGCTGATTTTAAATATGTATCAGTCTTATAAGGTCGTAAGTAGTATCCATTCTGGTAGACCTTGTCATTCGAAGCCAGCGATTTGTAGTAGTAGTAATAATGATAAACACTTACTCCTCTAATGTATCAATAACTTCCTTCAGGTGTTTCCTATGGCTGTCAACAGTCATTCCCATTAATTGTCCACCAGCTAGTGAACTGAAGAAATTCAGGGCAACTTGCCTCTCTGAAAAAAGTACACATAAGTTGTTGACTTATTCTCAAATTATGACAGAACAGCGATGTGGCCATCATTTATCTGACATATTCTACAACACAGTCCAATATTCTCATTTACAATTTAGGCACCGGTAAATGAATTTGATAACATTAGACATCACACCACAGTAAAGAATACTTAGCATAGATGTTGAAAAAGGTCAAATCTAGAAAAAGAACCAAACATCGATGTGATAATAGTACTGTTTGCAGTGTTCCACAAATTTCATTTCAAATGCTAATATATTCATTTAAAGCCACAATATCACTACCAAATAATTTTCTTTTGATCATCCAACGAATCCAATGAATTTCGAAACCATTAGTCTTTTTTTACAAACGCCTAGCAATCGACGATAGAATGTTTACTATAAATGTCGACATGAAATACCAAAGATCACATTTAGTTAACTAGATGGATGACAAAATACTTATAAGGGAGTTGCTTCTCTTTGGCTTTAAATTATGCATTTATTATAATAAAAAAAATTTTTTTTGTAAAAAAAACAACAACTAGATGCTTTATTATGTTTTCATTCATCGCATTGTGTTTTCCACCATCGGAACTCAATAAGAGTAAGCATACAGACAATATATGCAACTACATTGAATAACTGTTCTAATTGGTCACTTATCGAACCCACAACACATTTAACTGTGACCATATTTTGATGATATTTTGCACACATAAGTTTTATGAAAATACAAAATGTATCACGTGACTGACAATGCATACTACGGCACGTAATTTTATTTTCTATTAAAGTGATTGTAAAGTCATTTAGACAACACTTATTTGCGCAAAATATCTTCTAAAACATATTCAAAGTTGAAAGTATTTGGGTTTTAAAAAGCGACCGATCATACAAATGGTTCAGTGTTTTGTTAAATTAGAAGTTCAATCCAACTTTAGGAAACATGCAACGTTATCAAAACAATCAAGAACAACAAGTTAGATTATTTTGACATTCTCTATTCTGACATCGCTTGATTGTTATGTTACAAACATCAGTGTGGTTAAACCACGTGGTATAAGACGTCATTTGTGATTAAGACTTGCAGCCAAATAGTCACGACTCGGATTTAAAAAGTCCTATAAGTATCGTTCTGTCCACTCGATTTTAACTAAATATAGCCGTTGCTAACGGGCAAAGTATGCACAATCCCCAGTACTTGATATATGTCTCAGCAAGGTTCAACATTTCTTACATTTGAGTTAAATGCCAAACTGGGTGAACAATGTAAATGTTATTCATGAGTCGAGGCAACCAGTCTTACCCCCAAACAATGACGTCAAAAACCACGTGAAACGACCACACTGAACATGCACTTTGTAGTCAAACAAATAACAGATACTACGTCTTGTTATTTTTTAATTAAATGCCATAAGTTGGCGTATATAAGTTTGGTTTCTGATTGTCTCTGTAGTTTTTCAATTCTTGGTTGCAAAATGATGTTTTTTGCTAAATAATCACTTGGTCTTCCACAACAATCGGGCACCTTCTCCATTATACATGTTCAGTAGAATCATTAAACATAAGGTTTAAAACCCTTATTAAAACAAAACACAGTTTTGATGTTGACATATTGTTGTATGTCAAATGAATCATATATTAAGTCTGGAATAAATGTCGAAAACTTTTCACAATTTATATATCTATTACATACAGAGACAGGAATAATTTTAAAACAGTTTCCGAGGGCTATTTTAGCAGTTCAGCCATTCAACTGCCCTATTATATTTTAAATGAATCAAATTCACATGGAATTGATAAATAATTCGAAAGGTTATTGAACTACATGTTACTAAAACTAGTCCTACATTGAGCTCACGTTGAGTCATATTAGTCTAAATGGTCTTGCTTCGTCTAGCTAGATATTTTTCCCGTGGAAGGGCAATGGCTATATCAGCGACAAAAACAGTTACTGCATCGCCCAATATGTTGGCCTTACACAAACTCAAATGAAACCACACTATCCTTTGCATTACAAGTAAAAAACTATGTATACCTAAAGCTTACCCAGTGCCAAGCATTTTGTAGTGATTTGAAATTATGAAACTTTTTAAAACAATTTAACAGTAAGTGTGAGACATACTAGTAAGCATTTAGCAACAGAATGCTGTGAATCTAGTCATACTATATCCCTAAAAGAGGATCACAATAATGAGTGTAGGAAAATCACTCTTTATATTCAATATTTCCACCCGTTGGTCCTCTTCAGTAGCTATGTAACTTTTTGGCAAAGTGTATAGCTTGAAAGTATAGCATAGCTTCTGAAGACGACCAATTGGTCGAAATATTGAATGTAAAGAGTGAAATGTGCTACAACAATAACGTAGTGACTAGTAAGAATATAAATACACAAGGCATGGCGATAGTTCTTCCTAAATGTATTATAAGTTTAGTCTAGTATCTAGAAGCATTGAAGTAGAGTATGTTAAACAGAGTTGAGTGATACAGTACGGAAATATGAGCATGTGTAGATATACACCAGAAAAAACAAGGAACGCCTACAGTAAACATATGATACATGTAATATATAGCGCTCAGTTTGCGGCTTCTAAAACTTTTTAAATACGTATCAATTGTTAATTGATATTTGCTGACGAAGAGAAACGCCCTATATTACCAATAATAACTTAACTTATTAATGAAGTTTGCACTCGCCGTCTAACATGGTCATGTACGTGGTATTTTCTTCTTGTTTTGGGGTTATCAAGGAGAACACACAGGAAACATGTGTACTCTTGAAGGCAGCTGTAAGCTTAATTATTGCATTGTGTCATTACTGTTAAGTTATTCTTTGTAATAAAGGGTGTGTCTGTTCGTAAGGAAAACAATATTTGAAAATATTTATTTTAGTAATTATTGAGTTCTAAAAACTGCAAAATGAACACTATACATTACTATGTGTTTACTGTTAGCGTTTCGTTTTGTCAGGTATAAAATGCGAATGACTAAGAGTACAGTACTTGATTTATTGTGTTATACAGAATTAGCATGCAAACATGCTTTACCTCTTTCTTTGATGGCGCCTTAAAATACAGACCAATATATGGTTAAACATACACGCCAAATCCACAACGTAAATCAATAAAAGTGAACAGCATAATTATGTATAAAATAACAAAAGGTATGGATAAAGTCTGAATGACAATGAACATGAACCACACTTCATGTTATCCAGTAAACTTATATAAGAGCACCACATTGAATTATAGAGGGATTTAACTAATGGTATGTATAAAAGAAACTAATGTCAAACGGATAAACACTTTGGGTAGGGCAACATATATTTCGGGGTGTATTAGAATATTTACCGTTCTCGTTAGCGTCTTTAAGCCATTTCTCAACTGAACCTTTAGCATCTGGTAGCAGAGTTTTATTAAGACTGTTCTCAAGTTGATGTTTCTTACTTGCCATTTTCAGTATACGTTCTATAACTTTCTTATTGGCTTTATCGGCATGTTTCATCCATTCATGCGCCTGTGGTACAGCCTCTGGCTGCAGAGCATAATCTAGCGGAACGTTAGCCTGTAAATAGTGAATCATTGTGTGAATATTGAAAACGAATTTTTTAGTCATGATTGTGTCAAACGAACATCGAGTAAAAGCAACCATTGTTATGAGTATTTGTGCTTCATTTTCCTGCCGTCCAACGACACATGATTAACATTATTTAACTAACAGGTGTCTCACAAATCAGCAAACAGAAAACACAACGTGTTTGTCTTTCCATTCGACAATTTGAAAGCAGCTTTCTACTTTAAATCATGGCCTCTTTCCTCTACAGATAATCCAAATTGCACTATTTCAGTACCAATATTTTCGTAGCTGGTATATAAACGAATAACGATAAATCATGTGGCGACTAACTAGAAAGAGCTTTTACTACTAAAATAAACCTTAAAAGATACGTCATATAAAATATGAGACGTTCGTAAGAGCTTCACCTATAATTAACTAATTGAAATCGTTTAGAGTAAATAAATTGAACAAACAGTGGCTGGAAGGTTGCATTTTCGAACAATTCATTAAATTCATATCTTAACAGTTTGTTTAATATTCCTTTACGTTGTTAAGGATCTGACTACACTCTGTAAGAGGCCACGTCCGAATGATGTACTTGGCGCAGATTGACTTCGCGTAGTTTGTAAATCAAGAACAAACAATTAAGTAGAGTTTCGCTGCACTTTTAGATTTGTGAAAAAGCGATTTGATTGGATGGTGTGCATTCACATCTTCATGACTACAGACAAAGAGTGTTGTCAGATTCCATTTCAGCGTAAACTGTTGGAGCGTAATTAGTATGATTTTAATGAAATTGATTTTCTTACCACATTGAATTCCGGTTGAGTGTTCTTACGTGTATCTACACACATAGTGTGTGACCTTTGAGGCAGTTGAGGTGTTGGCGGAATCGATCTAACGGATCCTCTTGCAGACTTTGGTGTCCTGGTTACTTGAAGACCGTTTCGTGATTCCACACGTGGTACCGGTGTTGGCCTCATTTTGATGTTTGGCACTAAATAGAACAAGCAAATGGATTTATTTTAAAAACAAGTTAAAGAAAACAGTACTGAGTGTCTTAAACATAGTACATGTACATTTGAGGGATATAGCGATACAGGGGTAAATTAATAATAATTATATTATACAATGTATAGATATCTGTCCAGTACTAGTAAATGTACAATTTGGTGTCATGCATCAGTACTTTCATGTTTTGTTTAAGAATTGCGTAGTAATTAAATCACGAGTCTTAATTTGTAAGTTTCCACTGAGATACCTTCTGAATAAAAGCCCTGTACCTTATCTTATGGTGTTCAATAATAGAGGAAATCAAATACACACTTATAAATATTTATTCACGTCAATTACAAATTTGACATTCTCTGTCTGTATTCTACTTAACATTGTAACATCATAATTTCAAAGTTATCAAATCCCTGCACTTGGATTGGCTAATATCATTTTAAGACGTGACGCTTACACTCCCGGGAAACATCCGTGTACTTTATTCAATGTGTTTTTCAGATTGGTTGTTTACACATCAATGAACTTCAACAAATGGTCGTTTTATCCTATAGTTTAAAAATGCTTATACATGACGTTACGTACCTTGTTGATGTACATTGAGATTTTACAACATTTTTATACTTCAATGTTACATACAATTGGTTTGGAACTGTATACGATTATTAATCCATGGGACTCATAAGTTTAACCTAACGACGAACATCCTGCTTTACTAACGTGGTATTTAAAACATTGTCACCTTCACAAATACAAATGCATGATATTAAAGTGTTATGACAATGTATTGATGTCAAGTTAACGAGAATGTTAAACATATAGAAACAATCAACATGAACTACACACTTATGTGACATTTCTCGGGACAATTTAGATTGTCTACCCATGCCAGCTTTAGGGGCTGGCGCCGGTCTCGCCGAAAGTAAAAGGACAGGTGTTATACCAGCATTTTCAAAACGAGGGATCACTCTGGTGCATTCTGGTGGCCTGAGATACAATATTTGCTAGTGAATAGGGCATGTTTTTTCACAAAGCCAGACTAATTTAAGTTTTCAAAGTAAGCATTGAGTGATCAAGTACAGGGTGTCTCAAAATACATGTCCGCTTGTTGAAGGGTCATAACTTTGCCAAATGAGTTAGTAAATTAATAATCATAGTCTCATATGAAAGCTAAATTTAAAACTTGTGTGGTGAATTATATTATGTGTCAATACTCGAACAGTTGATGACGTCATATACGTTATACTAACGTCATTAGCAACGGACGTTCTAAAATGTCCGAAAAGGCAGATAACATAGTTTGTACGGTAACATGGGTAAAATGTATATCATATGTGGGAATAGTAATAGTCAGTAGTACCCTACTATACACACAATGGTTGAGAAACTGATCAGAGGTTATTAGAAAATGAAATCAGAAAATCGGACGTATTAAAGGGAGGAACACATCTTAAAAACAATTAGGACTGAACATTTGATATTCACACATTTCTAGGCATATCATATTCATAAAGATGCACAAATTGCCTCGAATGAACATACTGGGTTGAATGTATAGCAGTACACCAAGCTTATCTCCAACAGCCCAAACATAGTCATATAATGTAACTTGAAAGTATAAAATAGTACTTTATGAAGTATCAATCACCAAAATTTGCCTTGGTAGGAGAATCAATTTGGTTATGCTACTTTAATTAAAATCAGGAAAAATTAACCAAAACATCCTAAATATTGATTTCTTTTTATACTATCAGAAAGTTAAATAATACAGTTCACGATATGTAACTGAATCGAAACTCAAAATATCAATTTGTGGAGAAAATGGAAACATCACATCCGACCCAAAGATATGTTAACGTCATTAAAATCGTCAAACGACGTCAAACACAGGTTTTTACCGAATTGGAGTTAGCTACTAAAAATGCCTTCTATAGGTTTCGTATGCATTGTTTTGGATAATTGTTTCGTAATTTCTACATTGATTTGAATGCCTTTTGATCATACATATAAATAAAATATGTAAAGCAATACATTACGGAGTGATACGTCCTCAACAAGCGGACATGTATTTTGAGACATCCTGTATATGGGTGTACTTGCAGCGTCAATTGTTGGGGATGTGGATGGATGGTCCAATGTCTTATTTTGTGTGGGTGGCTATGCGCTGCTGCCATAAGCTAGCTGTATTGCTTTGGATTGTCCTATGTACTACTAAAATAAATCTGCGTTTTAACCTAAATGGGAAGGGGTTAAAATTGTAAGGGGCCCCTTCTTTCATAGATAAAAGTTAATTTTGCTAGCGGATCGAAACCGAAAATTTCACATTTCATTAATTTTCACTAAGAATTGGCCGCTACGCATTCATCGACTGTTCGTAAACCAAGCTACGCGCCTGTCAGACTGGCCGCTACGCATTCATCGAGTGTTCGTAAACCAAGCTACGCGCCTGTACAAAATGTAAGACTGGCCGCTACGCATTCATCGATTGTTCGTAAACCAAGCTACGCGCCTGTAAGACTGGCCGCTACGCATTCATCGAGTGTGCGTTAACCAAGCTACGCGCCTGTCAGGCTGGCCGCTACGCATTCATCGACTGTTCGTAAACCAAGCTACGCGCCTGCCAGACTGGCCGCTACGCATTCATCGATTGTTCGTAAACCAAGCTACGCGCCTGTCAGACTGGCCGCTACGCATTCATCGAGTGTTCGTAAACAAAGCTACGCGCCTGTAAGACTGGCCGCTACGCATTCATCGAGTGTTCGTAAACCAAGCTACGTGCCTGTCAGACTGGCCGCTACGCATTCATCGATTGTTCGTAAACCAAGCTACGCGCCTGTCAGACTGGTGTTACCAAAACGAGGCACAGTTTACTATCTTGGACACACGCCCACAACGAGCAAGGTAAAGTTTAAATATTCCTACAAGTTATTATCTTTTGAAGATTTGAAAAAAATTATATTTGTTTCGGGTTATTCAGTGATGCGTGTGAGTATATAATTATAAAAAATAACATGTATGTCTTAAACTCAGTCAGAATTTAGTTGTATTTTCTTTTTTGAAACCGAAAGTAGCGCATTTTTGCTTTATTTCGCTCAGCATCGACGATTATTTTCATAATTATGTACATCTACCTATGTTTTAACGGAATATAAACAAGTTTTATTTTTTTCTAACGGTGTGTATAATGATGAGACAGAACATGTTTACACTCGTTCATAAAGTAATTGAACAATAGTTTATTTATCTATCTTTGTTGTCTCCCTTTTGCATACTAAGTGGATACGAAAACGAAACTAGATTATAAGTCAACTACGTGGTTATGGGACTACGTGGAAATAAATAAAAGTAAAAGCTTGAAGAAAATGTGAACATTTTACTATACTGAATTACAAACCGTAAGTTACGAGGGGAATTTGAGAATAACAATCTCTCATTATAATGTTCTCAATATTGACCTAGATCTTCTTATGACATTTTTAATTTTAGAAAATACAGGAAGTATACATTCTAATGTTCTTACTATTGACCTAGATCTTCTTATGACATTTTTAATTTTAGAAAATACAGGACGTGTACATCTAACTATGGGGGTGATCACTATTTTTTTGAAGAGGCCGGAGTTTTTCTCTAAAAGACGCATAATTATTAGTCTGTGTGTATCTAATTATTGGCTCCGTATAATATTATACTGTATGACTCATTTACGAATATTATTAATGTTAAATAGGGTTAACAGACATGACTCCTCTTAGACATTACTCCTCCTGGACTTTACCCCCCCCCCGCCCCCTAGACTTAACACCTCCCAAGGTCCCTGGGCATTACTCCTCCTTGATTAATGATAATTGGATTAGGGTTGGTGAAGGTGTCAGACACTGTGCTTTGATAGTTTGATTGATGTCTGATTGAATAAGCTTTTGATATTACTCAAGATTATTAAATCAGAAATCATCAAATTATCACAGCTCAGTTAACACAGAAACACATCATTGACAATTAGTGAAAGAGTTTTTTTTGTAAAATATTTCGATTCTACTGGGTACACTGCCTATTTTAGAAGTTAAAAAAGCGTTACTTAGATCGGCTGAGCTAACCTGAGCTATTGTGTTCACTCACCGTCTGTCGTCCGTCCGTCCTTCTGTACGTCCGTCCGTCCGTCCGTCGCCAGGTCTACACTTTCAAACGACATCTCCTCTGAAACCGTTTGGCCAATTTTGATGAAATTAAGCAAGATTGTACATGGCATTGAGGGGTTTAGTAATTGCTCAAATTATGGTCCTGGGATGAAAATTGGCCCGCACCGGGGTCACAATACCTTGAGTTTTGATATTTGGTTTGTAGCACCATCTAATGCTTGTGTTCACTCTAGAGGCAACAGTTTTTATCTAATCTTCATGAATCTTTGTCAGAATGTTGTTCTCTATAAAATCTAGGCCAAGTCCGAAACTGGGTCATGTGGGGTCAAAAACTAGGTCACTAGGTCAAATCTTAGAAAAACCTTGTGTTCACTCCAGAGGTCATCATTTTAATAAAATCTTCATGAAACTTTGTCAGAATGTTGTTCTCTATGAATTTAGACAAAGTTTGAAACTGGGTCATGCAGGGTTAAAAACTAGGTCACTATGTCAAATCTTAGAAAAACATTGTGTTCACTCCAGACGTCACTATTTTGATTCAATCTTCATGAAACTTGGTCACAGTGTTGTTCTTTCTAACATCTAGGCCAAGTTCGAAACTGGGTCATGTGGGGTCAAAAACTAGGTCACTAGGTCAAATCTTAGAAAAACCTTGTGTTCATTCCAGATGTCACTGTTCTGATCGAATATTCATGAAACTTTGTCAGAATGTTGTTCTCTATGAAATCTAGGCCAAGTTTGAATCTAGGTCATGTCGGTTAAAAATCTAGGTCACTATGTCAAATCTTAGAAAAACCTTGTGTTCGCTCCAGAGGTCACCGTGTTGATCCAATCTTCATGAAACTTGGTCAGAATGGTGTTCTCTATGCAATCTATGCCAAGTCAAAATATTGGCCATGTGGAGTCAAGAACTAGGTCACTATGTTAAATCTAAGGAAAACCTTGTGCTCACTTTAGAGACCCCTGTTTTGATCCAATCATCATGAAATATGGTCAGAATGTAAGTTGTACTGATACCGAGACCAATGTGCAAGAGGTGAGTGACCTAGGGCCCTTTGGGACCTCTTCTTTTAATTGAGGAATCTGTTCAGAAAAAATAATGACCCCTGAACGTGGCAGCCCTTAATGCGTACTCTGCGCTACATGACTTAAAATTATGGTTAGCAATGCGGTAGTAAGAAAATCAAACATAATTTACTTTGTTTCAAATCCTAAAATCATCCATCCCAAGTTACAGATTTTCCAATTCTAAAAATAGACGGTGTACTGAGTACCCAGTGGATTCTATACATCACTAAGATGTTCTTTGTTGTAATATATCAGATGAGATGGCATTTACATGGTGTCACGTAAGCTATTGTTAAACCATTGCATTAGCGATTGTATGTTACTTAGAACAAAATAAAGCGTGCATCATGAACATGAAAAGGTACGGTATTCACGTTTTACCGCCTTTCTCGTCATCCTGGGTGCGATAGTTTGAGAAATCACAAACATTTCTCTTTACTTATGGTAAAACAAGATGTTTCAACTTCAGTTTGGTCAACATGATGACAAGTTCCGATTTTTTCTGAAATAGGCTCATAAAAAGCGTCTTGTGGTGTTGATTTTAAGTATATATCAGTCTTATAAGGTCGTATTAGTGCTCATTCTAAGGCTGTGGTATAATGTTGACGATATACATTTTGGAATCATTATATTTATTCTTTTTATCCACATCAATAATTATAGCATATACTCGGTATTACAGTACGATGGCTGAAGGTGGAACTTTCTCGAGATCAGTGGAAGATGGATCAGACATTGTGTTTGAGTTTGAGTGCACACCATGTGCAGCTGACGGTTCGAGATTTAAGGCTTTTCAGTTCTGTCCAACATGCGATGAGTTCCTGTGTCCCACTTGTATCAAGTACCACCAGCGTTTGTCGAAGAGCCACAAACTGGTACCAGCTGCATCGGCGAAACAATTGAAGACCCAACCACTTGCTAAAAGTAAACCAGTTGCTGCTAAATGCCACATTCACCCGGACCGGGATATTGAGATGTTTTGTGGTACCCACGACATGGTGTATTGCAGTCTGTGTATTGCGAAGGAACATAGGTAATGTCTGTTTGGCTACATTTTAGTTTCACTTCAAATTTCGACTGTTTAACTAAGATATTTTCTTAAGTTCATGGTATTTTAAAATATACTGATCCTCAAATGTTTTGCAAATGCAGTAACATTTCCTTTTTTTAATTGTTATCTTGAAACAACTTCTTACTAACGCTGTCCATTCGTGTACCGTAAGTGTTCATGTTGAACCTATTTACGTTGGCTTTGTTGGCTTCCGTCACGCTTGAATGATCATACCTTTACAAATGATAAAACGCCTATTCTAGTGCGCAAAATTAATGTTTTTCATTTTCGACTAAATGACGTTCACTTCCAATTAACTCGCAACATTTCTGGGATAAGCAATACACCATTAATTCGTCATTGTAATTTATTACAAATGTACACTCAATTTGATGACAAAAATCTATAGTGATGGACATAAGGTGTATGTAAAGATTCACATGACAACAGATCATGGGTCACTGAAAATATGTTCATAAAAAGCGCTTTTTGATGCAGATGATTTCAAATATAAATATATCAGTCTTATAAGGTCGTAAGTACCAGTAGTTACGACCTTCTCATTCTAAACCAGCAAACTGCACCATCGACTGAAACTATATTTATTTGATAAGCACAATTATCCATCAAGTATACAATACTAAGTTACCAGTTCTTTAACCATATCACTAAAGAAACACTGGTATGTTTTCTCTATTGCTAATTAATCAGCATTTTTCTTCATTTTTTAAAGTGCAATATTTTTTAAATATAATTTGAAACACTTTTAAATGAATATTGTGACTTTGAAACTTTTACTATTAATGCCAAAGCGCAATATTTTTTAATATAATTTGAAACAGTTTTAAATGAGTATTGTGACTTCGAAAATTTTACGATAACTGCCAAAGCAAAATAATTTTTCAATATAATTTACAAACAGTATTCAATTAGTATTGTAGTTTTGAACATTTTACTGTTGCTGCCAAGGCGAAATATGTTGTTAAATATTATTTATTATATTAAATGCAAATCAAGAAAAAATGTGATCTTTAAGAGGCATTCCCTACAACTAGCAATTTTTTCTCTACTATCACATTAAATGAGTTAAATGTACACAATACTATCAACTGTCATTATTTGTCAGAAGAAAGTGTGTGAAATATGTCTCTATAAAGTAAAAATTATATTAAAATCAACATTATTAATTTTTGGCTTCAAGGTCATTTATTATTATATGGTCAAAGGAAAACAATTCATGACTATTTTGGCTCGTTACAGAAACATATTAGTATTATTTTCTCAGTAATTAGCGGGATTGTTTTGTTGAAATTTAGAGGGGTTTAGCAATAATAAGTCTCATTTTATGTATACTATTTCTGAATCGATTTAAACGATCACAATAATAGGGAATGCCCCTTTAAGCTTTTGACATCTCTTACAGGTCATGTTCGGACGTAGAAGAAGTTGAAGACGGAAGTCACAAGGCGAACCCGTCTACACTACAGCAATTAGTTGGAGATGTTGCTAGAGTGAACAAAGAATTGCTAGACATGAAACAGAAAAAGGCAAAGGACCTGAACCTCTTACAGACAAGAAGATCCGATCTCCTCAAAGAAATAGATGCCTTACGGAAAGAAATGAATGATCACCTAGACAGCATAGAGCGTAAAATCAAAGCAGACCTTGATGAGGAATTAACCAAACTTGAACAAGAAATACGTGACGACATTACCGCTGCCGATAATTTCGTCACTTCCACTAATGAACGAAAATCTGATATTGGAAATAAGAAAGACAACATCCAGATGTTTATTGCAGAAAAATTAGGACAAAAGGTATTGTCCGATGTTGAAGAATTTCTGATTATGGCTAAAACGTCAACACACCAAAAACTCACATTTGAAAGAAACACACATCTACATGATGAAATTAAGAGGACTGCTAACATGGGGAAGATAGTCAGACGCCGTACTATCTACTGCGTCAAATCGTCCAAACAGAGCCGGGTAAAGGTTGATACTGATACCACCACTCCGGGCATCAGTGGAATGTGTCAGCTGCAGAATTACACAATATTAATGGCCGACTTCTTCAACAAGAAACTTAAAGCACTTGATGATCAACTCAAAGTGAAGGATTTCTGTAACCTTAGAACTAATCCATTAGGGATATGTGCCATATCACCCACTGAAGTAGCTGTGAGATACAGCGACGCAGTACAGCTCGTACATGTTGACCAATCCCTAACACCGGGTAAAGTAATGAAGATAGATAAACTTCAATTATGTATTGGAAATAGTATTGCTTTTTGTGCAGGTAACTTGTGGTCATTTGGAGAGAAGGCTCTCCATCTGTATTCTACGTCAGGTACTTTATTGAAGACTATAGTCAAGGACGCTCATGGACAGAACATCTTCCAGGAAGGTCAACCTACTAGTATTTCCGTAAGCAATGACAAAAGCCAAGTATATGTTACAGCATGGGGAGATAGGGTGATCGTATTCAACAAGAATGGTGATGTTATCAGTGAGTTACGTGATCAACGACTAAATGGAGCAATGTGTGTATGTATCACAGAGGATGATATTGTACTTGTAGCAGGGTATAACTCTAAGAATGTAGTTATGTTTGATATAGGTGGCAACAGTCTCGGTGAACTTGTTTCCAGTAAAGACATGATATCTAAGCCAGGGTCGTTGTGTTATGATAGAAACAACTGTCGTTTGCTCGTTGGTTTCAAAGGAGACAATATTCAAATATATGAACTGTGCTAATGACTTTATAGATATACACTAAGTAGCAATGAATACATAAAACTATTGACAAAATCAACCATTTTATTCCGCTTTTGTCTCAACTGGAGCATTATAATGGCATTTCAATATACATTTATAATTTTCTTTGAGAACTTTTATTGTTGACGGGTTTAATCTTGTAGAATTACTAAAAAGTATTATAATTATATTTTCGTGTATGATACATTGAATAATATCTACATGTATAGTGCGCCCAGGATAACAAGAAATGCGGGAAAATTGGAATAATCCATATAGGTGGAAAAATCAAGCGTGCACGATTTAGCAGTGTTATTTAGAATACAATTGACCGTATGTGTTTATTTGAGTAACCAATTTTGCAACGGTAGACCAATCCGGTCATTGTTTGTAAATATCACGTTATCCTGGGCGCATTATATCTAACTAACGGAGTACATAAAACCCACACACACAGACACATTCTCCATAGGACTAGATGTTATTGTCCAAAGCTTTCTTCTAAAGTTGCACTGAAAATGACTTTTAACATTCTTTGATTGTTAACACATTAAAGATGTTTCGGTAGTCATTTTAAAAACGATACCTCTCCAGTCAGAGATCCTTACAAAAAAGTTATTAAATGTGTTACATGTATTTCCAGAAAAATAATATTATTTTTAAAAATAATCTCCCAAACAAGGGAACACGTAGATTAAAATGACTGATAGTTGTAGTACTTGAAGAAAATGGCAGACAGGTCAAAAAGTAGTCAATTGCGCAATTTCCAGGCGAGTTATTTAAATTTTTGACAACATGTGTACGTTTAAAACCCCACAAAACAGTTTAGGAACTAAAGCAGAGATACATTGGAATACAAATACTCGAAAATGACTGATGGTTGCAGTACGAAAGGAAAATGACAGACAGGTCAAAATGACCGTTTATAATGTAACCATAGATGCAAATGTCACATGCGCTTTTTTCATGTGTACTTTGTGTATGATGCTATTGTAGTCGTATTTGGCTTGATGCCTGGCTGTCAACATGAAAAGTTGTAATATCTCTAAGTCATGTATATGTTCCGACAAGGTTTGGTTTGGTCGATCATGTGTGTAGATTTATTGTATAATGACATTTTGAGCTATGTATAATTGTAAAACTAAATATACATGTATTAATTACAAAATGATGCTGTTGTAAATAAAATATCTTGTTTCCTCAAAATTGTATTAACAAAATAAATACCTCCACTGCTAATGCATTGGCTGTCTTATTTTCATTTGCTACACATTTTTATCATTGTATCAGTATATAAAGTTATGTATGCATTGTGCAGTGGGACCTTATATTCACAAACATAGCAACTTAGCTAGACTCTAGAATTCAAACT
The DNA here is from genome assembly GCA_963678985.1 of Spisula subtruncata. NCBI lineage: Eukaryota > Metazoa > Mollusca > Bivalvia > Venerida > Mactridae > Spisula > Spisula subtruncata. Next base: position 31,106,287 of record OY787673.1, on the reverse strand, counting down.
TGGACATTGCATTTGTCAAATGTTCTATTCGCTCTCATGTTGTTATTAGGACATCTTTAAAGAAATGTATGTTTGCCCTAACGCTACCAGCTACTCATTGAATTCGCCCCTTCGCAAACTTTTGAAGCCTATTTCTTTATATAACTACATCAACTTGAATTTTTTTTTACAGGTTCCTCAAAAATTATTTCCGTACAAAAAAATTTGACCTACCTACCCAACTTAAAAATCTTCGCGTTATGTCTGTGATTATAATGTTTGTCAATTTTAAGTCTCCGTTTTAGTGTTTTACAAGTTTGGTGGATAAGGGCCCAGCACTGAGTGTGGTTGATTATAGGTGTTCTTCCGATCTGGGGTGGTCAATTGTAAGTCTAAGTCTGAGTTTTTGTCTTACAATGTTGGTGGATAAAGGCCCAGCACTGAGTATGGTTGGTTAAAGGTGTTTTTCCAATCAGGGGTTGTCAGTTGTAAGTTTAAGTCTGAGGTTTTGTCTTACAATGTTGGTGAATAAGGGCCCAGCACTGAGTATGGTTGATTAAAGGTGTCGTTACAATCAGGGGTTCTAACATGACCACTTCTTGGGGAGCTGTTAGACTTATGCCTTGGTCCCACTGAAACATTTTTGCATCGTAGATGTTCTCCATTAAATAATTTCGAAAAAAGGTCTTCGTGGTCTAGAAGAAACCTCGTTGTAATCATTAAAATGTGACATCCCTGTTCCCAATGATTGACTTCCGAACTTATTTATTTAGATAGGGAATAAATCACCGAGGCAAAAAATTCTGAGTTGGACCAAGGCATTAAAGGAAAACTATAATTGAAGATGATGGTGACATATATACCGAATTCTATCAATCGCAATAAATTGGACACATTGAATTGTATAAGCTTCCAATGAGTCATACAGTGACCGGAAGTGGTTTTAGCTCGCAGAGAGTCATCGCAGTTGAGTTATATTGGGTTGCCAGACAGTTGCTACACTGATTATGCATATAAACTGTGAAACTTAAAACAGCAATCAGTTGTCAGCATTCATTTCCCGAAAAGGTGCAAAATTTCTTACTCAATGTATGCAATATAATTATGTGATCTTTATTAAAAAATACAATGAATTGCAGAACTACTTAGCAGTTTGTAACATATTAACCACTACTCGACAATACCTACATCCGCAGACTACCAGTACCAGAGGGAACACAAGTCGTTTCATCGTGCCCTATTGTCGCACTGACTATATGCGACATTCATACTTCCCCTCATGCAACAAGACTGTGGAACCAGCTTCCAGAGAGCATCGCCACTGCCTCCAGTCTTGATGCTTTCAAGCAAGGGCTGGCACTGATATAGGAGCCACGTCTGACTGTATATAATTTTAAACCGACTTTTAGCCAATTATTCCAAATTCGCACCATCAATTCACCATAATTATTTTGAACGGCAATGTCCCAGAGTAGGATCAATTTCAGTACTGGTAGAAAAAGAAGAAGAAGAAGACTAGACTGTTTAATATATCTGTCGAAAAAGGAGGTCAAATATCGTATATTGTAAAACGTATGGTGAACAAAAAACTAATTTTGTGGGATTTGCTTCCCTTAGACTTTAAAGCGTGGCATAATTGTCTACAAATTGTCATTTTGTCAAAAAACCATCTGGATTTTTTATAACATTGTCTTCCATCTTATGGCGTTTTCCACATTTGGGAATCAACTAAGGTGTTTAATAAAACCATTCTCTAGAGAGGTTACCAAGATATAGCTTATTAAAATAGCAGTTAAAGGCTTAAGGTGACTTTAAGTCATGCAATATGTATCCTACAACTGCATCAATGTTTCCATTTGAATTAGTTATACGGATTACATTAGGCCTGCGTTCAACGAAAGCCAACTATAAACATGTTAACAAATTCTGTTTCATACTCCCAACAATCAATACCGATTATAACAGACGGCGCAAGTCAGGGTAGCAGTTTGTTAAAAGTATAAAAGGGGTGCAAAAGTTGCATAGTACAGAGTGAAGGTGATAAAGAAAATTTACAGTGCAAATTTAAAAACAGTAAGATATTGTATGCGGTCTAGAACTTTAGTGTCTCCAGCCTCTCTCGAAAAATTGGGAGGCTGGGACTGGACTGTATGTAAGCCAGTAGAGAGTTCCAGAGAATCTGATAGTTCTTGGAAATACTCACCGGTGTTTTGTCATTATGAACCTTCGTTGAACGCAGGACATGAATGAGATACTGAGAGAGATAAAATATACATAGTAAAATAAAAAGAGAACATCTAACATAGAAAACAACACTCGTCTTATCCAACCAATAACAGAAAATAGAAACAAAATCACAAACACCGGTAACACAAATACTTTACAGTTCGCCTACACATAACCGAAATAGAAAATCAAATGCTACAACAACACCAGCCTTTTATTTTTCTCAATTCGTGTCTTATATGAACATATTTGGAAGCTGTCAGAAAGTTGACTGATCAAGACAGGATTGGTTCTTGATTGGCCTCAAATGGAAATACAAGCCCAATGGTTTGTTAATAACGTAAATAACGCTTGCTAGAGTGGAAGGCGACACAATGCCGTGGTTGTATTTAGTGTTTATATAGGAGAATGCCGCTTATGCCTTGGTCCCACTGAGACCTTTTTGCATCGTCGATATATTCCAGATTTAATAAATGGGCATCTGAAGACATCGGGGGGGGGGAAAGGGTCCTCGTGGTCTATGGGAAGCCTCGGGTAAATCATTACACAATTTGTGATATCCCTGTTCCCAATGACTCCCGGCGCCCGAAGCTTATTTAATTAAATCGGGAGTATAAATCGCCCAGGCACAAATGATCAGTGGACCCAAGGTATTAGCTACAATATTAACTACATCCCCTAGTAAGCGATAAGCTATTACTCTATCAAAATGTTCTCTAGCCGATAACTGAGCATACATGAACATGTATAAGCTATAACTATGTTCTATTAGATAGCCATCAAGCTGTCGGCAATGTATGAAGGCTAATCATGTTTATCATACTGGAACATTATTAGATAGACGTTTGTCTGTGTCTCCTAGAAGTTATAATAGTACAACGTCACGACATGAACATGTATATATAAGTTGTGTGTGTATGTCTAGATTACGGACTTAGGATGGTTAATTATATGGCAGTTCGTTGATCCGACATGACAAATTATGTTAACAGGTGCCCATTGCCTAAGCAAACCTCTATCGAATGCCTTCATGCAGCTACCTCCATTTCAATTATATATAGAAGGCGTATGAACTCCTTTGTTAGGCGCTTCATTATAGCTCTTTGCGTATGAAACGAGTAACGTATTTGTTGATATTTCACTGTTAGACATCGTGCACTGGAAATAGCCCCATACACTATGTACATTAAATTTCTTTAAAAGGCTATACTCCGTACACAACGCAATGTTGTTTTTCATCAATTACATGCATGTTAGTGCATAGTAATGGACGAGGGTTTCAACATAGGTAAAGAACATGTCAGGTCAAAGTTTGAATCCTAACAGGGTCGGGGATCATGTATACTTTAACTGTGATAAAGGAAACTTGTACGTTTATCTGCACTGTCGGTCTAAAGAGGTGCTTTTCAGTGATGTTTGTCAAAAACTAAGTTTTTAACTTATTTAGAGAGAAAATTACTACATTGAAGCTTTTAAATAAACATTCCATTACCTAAATTTGTTCATTTCAAGTGGATCGCATACATGTTTACAGAATAATGGTTAACAACTTAACGTCCTCCGAAATTGATTTCCACGTTTACTTTCGTTTTCGTTCAAAGTAGGGAGCTATTTCCAATGTACAGGTATCAATTTACACATTGGCGAAGTGGAGCATGTCGGTTATTCTTGAACAGAAAAATAAGCCATTTGTCGAGACGGGCGTTGTACCCAGGACCTCTCCATCCCGAAGCGTGTGCCCTACCTCAAGATCACCGCCCTACAACGTGCGTAACGTCGTTATATAATTTATTATGCCTAACGACGTTTACAATTAATTAGAACTTCACGACATGACCGCTCTGGCACCATAATGACTCGAGGACAGTGTCTATTCCTGGGCGCCGCAGCTAGATCGATATTAAAATGTCAAAGGGTGCTTGAGCTGCTTAACAGCTGAAAAAAGCCATTGAAAAAAAAAGATTGGCAACTTAATTAACTTAGCAAAACTGGTACATTAAACGTTGCTTTATCTACTAGACTTAAGTATCACATTCTCTATTTTCAGCTGACGAGAACACGGACGGTGCAGGATGTTGTGGTTGGTTGTTATATATGTTCTCAATTCTACTCATCATAGTCACTCTACCATTCTCATTGGTCTTCTGTATAAAGGTAAGATTGAAATATATGGAACGCCATAGTTGCCTTGTCAGTCTACCATTCTCTGATTGAAATATATGAAACGCCATAGTTGCATTGTCACCGTACCATTCTCAGAATGAAATATATGGAACGCCATAGTTGCCTTGTCAATCAACAATTCTCAGATTGAAATATATGGAACGTCATATTTCGTTCCCTTGTCACTCTACCGTTGTAACTGATCTTCTTTTAAAGGTGAGAATGAAATATATGGAACGCCATAGTTGCCATGTCATTCTACCATTCTCACTGGTCTTCTGTATAAAGGTTAGATTGAAATATATGGAACGCAATAGGTGCCTTTCTCATAAAAATTGTATACAATGACTCAATCCGGCGCGCTGCCCTAGAACCTCTGAGTTATATCTAGTTGGATGGGAAACACTGAAAAGCGTTTGAAAGCGGCCAATTCTCCCGCCGTGACCATTACATCAGTAGTCAGGGGACTATCCGACCGATCACCATGCCTCTGGACTTGTAAGAATGTAATATATGGAAAGTAATGGAGAGATACATTGACGGTATTAAAATTTAGTAAAAGCAAAATAACAACTATTTAATTTAAACAAAGACTTGGACCCAAAATTACAATTAATGAAAAACCCGTCTTCATTCCTCTGACCATATGAATAAATATGATTTTATGTCTGGTGACGTTGACATGACGTTTATTTTTCTGTGCAGAACTTGGAACCAACATACGGAAATGTGAACATATCAAATTGGCGGGGATGTTATAAACCATGTTTCCACAAAAGTCTCCATAATTTCCACCATCTCCACTATTTTTTCTAAGCATTCACATAAGTACTAGTTAGAACTCTCGGGTCAAAGTTGTATCAATACCATCTTAATAGAATAGAATAGAATAGAATAGAATAGAATAGATTTATTTGCATATTTAGTCCTGAAAAGGACTTTTTACAAAACAACAATAATACAACTGATTAAATAGCATGGTGACAAATGGCGAGAAAGTATTCATATTATATGATATCAAACATAGAGAAAACGTTTTTGTGTGTAACACGTCAGACAAATTTTGGCCCGGGTTCGGGAGAGACAACTTTATTATAAAATATAACACAACATTATAACATAACATTTAGTTATGTCACTCAGTTATGTTATTATAACTTTACGGATGTGGTATATACGTGGGTATATCCAAAAGTAATGTCACTGATGCTGTAAAATCGTGTATAATGCCAGTAAAACCACGAATTGTTTGACACCGTAACTTCAGTCTAATTGGAATATGATGACCAAATTTGACAACAATGCACAGAATAGTTCTTGAGATATGAATATTTATATGAGACATGCTTACGAACATCGCCGCAAGTTCGACGTCAACGACGTCGCAATGACGTTACTTGTCGCCACCTACTCATCCAACAGAAGTTCATCCCTGGTAACTTCTAACGACTCATAAACCATACAGTCATTTCCACGACCTTAAAAAATGTGCAACCCACCCGACACTTACTCTGTGTGAGGTCAAATTATTGTTAAGTGTCCTCTAGATAGTCCCACAGCAAAAATAATACACTCACCATATAATGATCGGAGTTTTGAACGTCGAATTGAATGGACGGCGTTAAAAATACTCTTGGTGTTATTTTCGGATCTACTTCAAACCGTTCATATGACTCCCTGTCGATAATGAATTGTTGATCCATGCCCCTTAAAAGCTTATACTACAGGTACACGAGACTATGTTGCCGCCGTGTGTAACTTAAGTTTCTGTAGGTGACTTTTATAACTTTTAGGAAAAGTGCATTTTTACGCGCAGCGTCTTTTTGTCCCAAATCTGCCGTGTTTTCACTAAGTAATCAGTGCGTTGAAAATATATTGCGAGTTTCAAAATAGAATGACGTCAATGAATTTTTAGCAGCAGGCACAACACATTGGTTTCATCACGTCACGAAAGTATCGTCTGCTTTTGAGAATTATTTTTGTATAAAAACGCATAAAAGAAAATCGTTATGATAATGAAAAAATATCGTAATTTTCGTGTGCGGCGATATGACGTCATAGGTATGTTTTAAATGTACATATAATCCAATTGTGAAAATGGAATAATGGAGAACGTTGTTTAGTAATCAGAATTGAATTGCTGAACATTTTGATATGGCATTTATGCATATAGGCCTATAAACAAATAAACCACGGGAGGAGTGACATTACATTTGGATATACACTCGTATATGCTCTTCAATTCCACCCTCACGGCGATATTCAATGTATATCACCATGCAAGTGGAATTGAAGAGCACACGTACCATACATATACATTTATAACAGAAATAGTGCGAAAATTCAATGTAAGAAGAACAAACAAGTATACATGCATGAAAAAGACATACGTACAAAGACAAGACATACATATATATAAATGTTCAACAGGGACTATGAAATGGGGCAGTGTAGTACTACAATAAACAAACATTTTTAAAGAGTTGGTTTAAATAGATATACCATTAAAACTTACAAAATATCGGAAGAACTTCCGTATCTATGTGGAAAATCATGGCAGAAAACCATCTACTGAAGAAGTCTCAGTTGACTGGTCAATTTATTATACAGGGGTATCAACAGGGCCAACTTCAAAATCAGGAAAATCCCATGTGGCTGAACATTTGTGCCAACCAAGATTCCTATAAACCATCCTTTCCTATAAAACTAAGTGTCTATTGATGAAAATCCTCTTGAGAAGATAAGACATCATACCTTTGACTTTTCATGGGATATTGTCATCAAATAACTTTTATGTTGGTCAGAAACCATTGCTCTTTTTGGAGTTATAATCATATACATTGTCACCATTGTTATAGTACTGACCCGCTATCTAGAAGGTTTCTCATGTGTACAACGCATTCCATTTTTTTGTGCATTTTACCATTTTTTCGGTGTATTTGGCACAGGGAAAGAATAATTATTTCCATTTCTTTCGCCCGTACCATCGCCATTGTTCAATATTCAAAATGTATTTGAAGCTGAAAGGAGCAGGACAGTGAGGTACTATAAGCGATGCTTTTGGACCGATACTCGGTTTAAACGAAATTTCTCATAATGAAATATATAAACCATGCTGTAAACGATTTTGATATGTTTTAATCATTTTTGTCACTGTCTGTTGCCATCGCAACCGTTTTTTTCTATTTACTCTAGTATGCAATAATCTTTATTTTTCTTCTAATTTTAACGACAAAATTACCACTGGGAGTCATTGGTAATTCTTTAAAGCATACTAAAAAATTTGCATAATCCTTTAGCCCTCGCGAGCCTGCGATCCAGTAGAAATTGCAAATCCTACGCTTTAATAGTACTCGCATTAGAGATGAAGTGCATTTCCTAACATAAATAGGGTCAGCAAAAACATAAATCATCGTTGGCTTTAAAGATACGTTATATATAGATAGTCTTAAAACATCAATAAATAAAGTATCACATATAATGGCATTTGACAGGAAAACCATTGGTATGTACAATGAGGACGACCTTTGAGACGAATTAAATTATCAATGCCAGCTTTTCTGACAACAGTGAAGTCTTCTTAGTGAAATTATGTCACTCATGTTGCTAACAATTTGTTCTGTAGGCACATTGTTATTATATGTCCTTGAACCTAACAAACCATACGCCAATGAAGACAGACCCGGTGATTATAAATATTGGAGTACGTACTCCATGCTCCAACTCATACAGCGTACTCCTATTGGAGCATTTTTTGGTTATAAATAATGCTGTAACTTCTTTATTACTTGATTGAAACATATGAAATGGGGGTTCATTTTCTTAGTTAGAGCATTTGCTACAAGTTGGTGTTGGTTTTGATGCAAAATTCGATAAAAAGCTGTTTTTTTTCAAGTTTAAGCTTGGAGTATGGAGTTTGAGTATGAGAATAAGAAATGTTTATACTCACCGGACCAGGTCTGTTCTGTATGATGTTATATAACTTCCATTCCTCCAATACTGAAGAGCATACTACACATAACATATCTACATGTAAAGGATATATATATAAATATATTTACGTAACAAAATCACGTCCTAACACTTTTCATACGATTATCCTAGCAAATGGGTGACAGTTACCATTTAAAGTGACAATGAGTATGTTGACACGTCGTAAGGAGCAAGACCAAAAAATGTGAAAGATTAGTAGAAATGTATAATTTTATAGTTTATTTATGGTTCCTTAAAAAGTCTACTTTTCCAATGTTCCTAATTGGAATATTTTAATTGTGCCAGAAAGACCACAATAATTTACACTGTATGTTTTGCTCTCTCTGTAATATTAGTCAACTACAAACACTGTAGGTTATAAATCAGTCATGACATACTATAAAGCCTGCTTTCATATAACATGTTTTGCTTTATGTATTTGTCCCTAGAACCGTGTTCTGTTATATTACTCAAAATGTGATGAGGGTCAACCAATTGCAGACCGACCGACCGACAGACATGATCCTAACAATATAGCCCATCAATAACGAATGTGGCCATAATAACGACAAAGTTCTCGGTGTTATTCGTGCTCCTTTAGTTCCAGTCAATAAGACTTGACTTGAGTGTAACCTTCCCTGTCCGATTTCCTCTTCTGTTTTGATCAGTTACCAGGAAAAATGACAATATTCCAAATGCAGCACATTTGTTTTATGTAATAAAAGTTGATATTTCTTGTGAGTAATAATTGAATGCTTTCGTGCGTACATAACACTTTCACGACAACGAAACATTTAAAGTGACTACCTCATGTTTCAGCGTATTGCAAAAAATAAAATAAAATTGTTAAATATGCACTTTATTTGGTATAGATGCCTGTGTATCGCATAAACAAACACACTTAGTCTGATATCAAATATAACCTTCGTAGCTTTTTCCTGTGAAAGAGCAACACAAATAAACTAAATGCAATGTAATACCAAATGCTTTATAGCCCATAGTTGATTTCCCAAACGTATACATTATGATTATATGCATACAGATTAATAATTTAAGCATGCAGAACATTGATAAAGTAAGAACGGATGCAATTCAACTTACTTCTCGTTAAAGAGGCCTTCCCTATAACTTTGATCGTTTAAATCGATTCAGAAATATTATACATTAAAGAGGCGTTCCCTATAACTTCGAGCGTTTAAATCGATTCAGGAATATTATGCATTAAATGAGAATCATTATTGCCCAAACTCCTCAAATCTTCAACAAAAAGCCCCTACCAATTACCGAGAAAAAAATATTTCCGAAACTAGTCCAAATAGTTGCGAGTTGTTTCCCTTTGATCACAAAATAATAAATTGCTTGAAGCGATGAATTATTATTGGTAGATTGAATTTCTTTTTGACATTATAGAAACATATTTGCGTACACTTTCTTCTGACAAATTGTGATAATCGATAGTGCTTTGTACATTTAGCTCATTTAATGTGATAGTAAAGAAAATATGCTAGTTATGGTGAATGCCTCTTTAAATGTGTCAGACCAGAGATTGTGATAACACTGTAATTTGATTGGTTTTCCTTATCATTCAGTCAAGTAAGATCAATATTAACAACAAATAAGGATTTTTATGCCATACATAAGTCCCAAACCTGGGTTTCAGGTTGGCAATGTTTCAGTTGTCATGGCAACAACAATGTGTGCCTGAAACAAGAAAAGACTATGCATGCTTATTTTCTTTATTGATCCCTATCCACATACCAAGTTTCATAAACCTGACGTGAAACCATTTTGAGTTATGTCAGGATCCAGATTTTCTTGACGGAAATGTTTGAAAATACAATACATCCTTACTATTGTTTAAAGAGGCATTCCCTATAACTAGCATAATTTTCTCTACTATCACATTTAATGAGCTAAATGTACAAAGCACTAACAATTATCATAAGTCTTCAGAAGAAAGTGTGCGCAAATATGTCTCTATAATGTCAAAAATATGGTCAAATTACCAATAATAATTTATCGCTTCCAGCGATTTATTATTATGTGGTCAAAGCTAGACAACTGGTGACTAATTTTGGCTCGTAACGGAAATACATTTTCATGTTTTCTCGGTAATTGGTGGGAGCTTTTTGTTGAAGATTTGAGGAGTTTAAGCAGCAATGATTCTCATGTAATGTAGAATATTCCTGAATCGATTTAAACGATCAAAGTTATAGGGAACGCCTGTTTAATATTGTTTAAAGGTTGATTGATGATCCGCATATTCATTCAGTAACTTCACCAATATAAACACATTCATTGAGCACAATAATACCCAACTGAGTAATAATTTTCTCTGGCTGCAGTTGCATACTCGTGTACTAGTAGATGTAACAATGCATATCGATTTTCTATAAATCTTAAGGAGGTTGCGATAATGATACGATTCATGTCATTCTCATGCTGAATAATACTGGTGAATTTGGTGTGGATTTGGTTTTGCAAATGGAACAATTTGATATTATATGTGTCCTGAATAGTTGCTCATATATGTAATACATTTATACGTACATGATTCGTAGACTGATTTAGCCTATATAATTCTGCTGACATTACCTAGTAAAACCGCTATACTCGTATAGCTTGGCAAATTTGACACGAACCTGACCTTTTGATTAGCATAATTTAACAGTCAATACATTGCCTACGTTTTCAACACCGGGTGTATGTTTTAATAGTCGGGAGTATCACGAAGACACTCGGGATGTAATACAAACATAAATTTGAAATACCGATATCGCACGATTTGCTTGCGGAAATGGATAAAAATAATATATTCAAAGCTAGAACCTTGTAATATATTCTTGCGTAAAGGTCAGAATCAGGTCAAAATAGCCAAGCTATACATATGTTTATGCATTATAACTTTTATATTATGTCTACATACACGTAAACTATAATTACGCTTCAAGCCGTATGTTTGAAATAAATATCATTAAATAAAGATAATAATATTATACCTATTTTCCGCGAATAATGCTCTTCGCCTCAGAGCGATCCAGCATTATGATATTAAGATGTTTTTATATAAAACCCTAAAACTTCGAACATTTGCAAAATTAATGTGGTTTCCATCTTATGTCTCTAATCGTCTCTATGATCACAACCAACAGCCCTCTCAAAAGAAGTTAGGATGTTCAAACAGGGTATACGGGCGTTGCCATCGAAATAAGCAAAGTACACTTATCGCAGGATCGAACACGCGACTGTTCGCTCTCGAAGCGGACACACTAACACTAGGCTATCAATATAGAGAAGAAGATCGTGGTTATGATTTGGAAGGTTTATCCTTGTTTGTCGTTCATACATGTATGTGTTTATATTTCAAATGAAGAATGAAAACAAGCCACCAAACACGGATCAAACCTAAATAATGTTCATTAAATAATGGTTCCCACAACGTTTCGACACTATTGTGTCATCATTAATTAAACAACATGTATTTCAAACGTAATTTTGTTTTTTTTTGCGTATTTTTATCATTTGGTTGTACGTAAATGTATACATGTACTGTTGTTAACTTGTTATATATCATGTTCTTCATAATTGGTGGGAAAAAAGTTCAAATTCAATAAATTTTATTTGATATTTTTCTTCTTCATTTCTGTAGGTGGTTCAGGAGTATGAAAGGGCTGTCATATTCCGGCTGGGTCGTTTACCTTTAGGCGGGGCCAAAGGACCCGGTAAGTTATGCTTGGTTCATCTATACCCTTCATCAGGCCATTTCGACGTCGGTTTAATTTCGATGTTGCACTGTTTTTTTGTATAACAACTATTTGCACACGCTCAGTGAGAACCAACGTGATATTTGTCCCATGGACATACATGCGTAAAAGGACGTATTGAATGATTTGTTTTATAATTTGAGTTATAGAAGATCTTACATAAGTGTATTTTCATATTTAAATTATTAAACGAGTTGGATAAAATGATAAAATAACAGGTGCTGCGGAGTATTTTATAATTTTTATCCAACGAGTTTAATAAATTATATTTGGAAATACACGAATGTAAGATTCTTTTTATCACATAAACAAAATAAACCCTGTAAGTGTTTAAAAGCTGACATGCTTCTTCTTTAGATCAGAATAAATTCAGTGAGTAATGCGGTTAAAGATAAATGAGCAACTAATCATAGTGCAGCACTGTATTTAAATTATCGTTACCATACTTATTGCGGCGAGACCGGTATATTAAATCGTTATCGCGTCACGGACCTATTTTTTCTATTTATACTGTCTGTCTTTGTATATTTTTGATAGCGCCTATGAATACATAAAAATTTCTTCAGAAGCAATTCAAGCTGAACAAGATCTCATCTCAAATATTGACATGGGTCATTATGTTAATTTGAATGCGAGGCCTGACTGGTTATTGGCATCACTAGTCTTTACAGAAATTACATTCTGGGTTTATTACAGCATCATTTCAAAAGCTGTAACTTCAGATTTATCAATAATTCTGACTCTGATTTTAGCAAAATCCCAGTTTGAGTTGAGATTTCTTCTTAGGATGCTTCGGGAGATTGGGGCCTCTCTTGTTCCTTATCTCGTTATCTATATACTAGTATTTGGTAACTATGTTCGTAGGGTTTGTTAGCACAAGGTCATCGATATAATATCGTGTTTTGTAAACTGTGTACATGTGTAATGTTTCAGGCATATTTTTCATCATCCCTTGTATAGAGAGCTATACAAAGATTGACCTTAGAACGGTTTCATTCGATGTTCCACCTCAAGAAGTAAGTGTTTCCTAACCCGATTCGACGTTGTTTCTCAAAATATATTTCGCACGTTTAAAATTGCATGAGCGCTATAAAAGTGTGATATAGCTTATCTGAGATAATTGACATTTCGCCAGTTTTCAATTAATACCCTCAAAGAGGCATTCCCTATAACTAACATTTGTGTCTCTACTATCACATTAAATGAGCTAAATGTACAAAGCACTATCAATTATCATAATTTGTCAGAAGAAAGTGTGCGCAAATATGTCTCTATAATGTCAAAAATATGTTTAAATCGCCAATAATAATTTATCGCTTCCAGCGATTTATTATTATGGGGTCAAAGGGAAACAACCCGTGGCTATTTTGAACTATGTTTTCATTCTTTTCTCGGTAATTAGTGGGAGCTAATTTTTGTTGAAAATTTGAGAAGTTTAAACTATCAAAGTTATAGGGAACGCCTCTTTAAATTAACATGGTCAAATGGATTAGCTTTAAAACCTTGACCTAACTTTCTGAATATTTACATCTACTAAAAAAATGACAAGAATATATAATTATGTACCTTCATCCCGATTTGAACCCAGTTCGACATGCGCAATAACTACTGAGCTACGCCGGCACCTACTCCTAAAATATGGTTACATGAAGACTTGAACCAATACAACTTCACATGCCTACAATTATCACCAATAACTTGTTTAAAGAGAATACGAATCCACTAAAATGTCTTTCAAGCCAGACTATTAGTATTGATTTCATAGTTAGCTTCATTTTCAATAGCATTCATAGCATCCGTTACAAAACGTTTAACAAGCTGATGTAATATCTTGGGCATATTGTCATAAGTTGTACTAGACAGGTGTTAACTACCTACCATGTTTTTCCCTTACGAATAATAGGCGTCTGCGCCAAGTCCAATCTTCATTGTACTGTTATTGCTATGAATAATATGAAGGTTGTCTTAATATATTATATATAATCCTTGTATGAATATAATGATATATTGATCGACTTGGCAGACATCATACAATATTATCCTATAGTTTAAAGAGGCATTCCCTATAACTAGCATATTTTTCTCTACTATCACATTAAATAAGCTGAATGTACAAAGCACTATCAGTTATCATAATTTGTCAGAAGAAAGTAATACTATGCGCAAATATGTCTCTATAATGTCAAAAATATGTTTAAATCGCCTATAATAATTTATCGCTTCCAACGATTTATTATTATGTGGTCAAAGGGAAACAAGTCATGGCTATTTTCATTCTTTTCTCGGTAATTAGTGGGAGCTTTTTGTTGAAAATTTGAGGAGTTTAAGCAATAATGATTCTCATTTAATGTATAATGCTCCTGACTCTATTTAAACTATCAAAGTTATAGGGAACGCCTCTTTAATATTAGTTTCGTCGTCTACATATTTTCCAACAGATCGTCGAGTAATATAATTACGCCAGACAAAACAGGAACGCAGTTTATACAATCATATAATAATATAACTTTTCGTTTATGGTCGCTTGAATTCAATGACATAATTGTTCATTATCTGAGAACGTTTTTAGTTTAGTTTCATGTATATCGAAGGACTGTAAAAGATATTGTTTATTTCGAAACAATTGTAAATAGTGAAGTTCTCCTTCCGAAATAGCTACTACTTGCGCCCTCATGAGACTAATAAATATTTAAAATCAGACTCACAAGGCGCTTCTGATGAGCATATTATCGAGAAAATCGAAACTTGTCATGTTGACCATATCGAGGTTGAAAGAGCTATTTTCCGAAAAGTATAGGAGAAGTTTTCAGACAGTTGATCTTGTTTTTCCCCTAAATTATTGATTTTGTACTTACGGCGTTTTGCATTATAAGCCAGCGATTTCATTCTTGTTTGTTTCAGGTTTTAACGAAGGACAGCGTGACGGTATCAGTCGATGCGGTGGTGTATTATAGAGTCTCCAATCCTACTGTATCAGTGGCTAATGTTGAAAACGCCCATCATTCTACACGCCTCCTGGCGCAAACCACACTGAGGAACATACTTGGCACTAAGAACATGTCCGAGATTCTATCAGATAGGGAGAGTATCAGTCAAGGAATGCAGGTAGATAGAATGTCTGGTCAAATAATCGTCACTTTTTGTAACAAGTTCACCTTATGGTCGCGTCATGCCAAAATAGTATTTATTAATACGTAAATGTAATCCATGACATTGGTGTATTTTAGCCATGCCTGCATGCACAAGTAAGTCTATATTTCTTAACTGGGTGCCTGAATAATTTGCGAATATGAACGTATCTATCATAAATACATAAATGTGTAAATATTTACTCATTGTTTTGACTAAATCAACCAAGTTTTTCAAGATTTTCATGCTTTTATTTCATAAGTCTTGGCCCACGAGGGAATGTGATATAGGTAAAGATTCTCAGAAATGAACGAAGACAAGGCATAAAACGATATACTAGTAGTTGATGATAGTTCTTTTCGGAGTCTGACCCAGAACAACCCCTTTAATGCAAGCTGTCAAAGCTGAATTATAACTTGGCTCCATAACATTTGCAGACTTAGAGTCAATTCTTGAATACGACTCCGCAATAGGCATTCCACTTTTTATTATGTTTAAGTAAAAGAGGAGTGGATTGTCAAGCACGTTGTTAGAGCATAGTTTGTACCACTTCCAACCGAACTAGCAAAGTAGTGCACACCACGAACTGGGCATGTGAACTTATGGGTTGTGGTGTCAAATGTGTGTCCTTCGTTTATTTAAGCGGTATTAAAAGGTAGCGTATTTCTGGTTGCCATCCTTATCTGAACCTGCGATTAAGTATGAACATTAAATGCTACTCAGACGTTTTATGCTTCAAAAATGAAAATCTCTCAAAACTCTGTGCAAATGAAAACTTAACTCATTAACAAACATACTTTCGTGTTTGGAGTTCAGACGGAAATCACACATTTTCCTGATTATTACAGCATTACTGTCCCTGGGTCACATATAAACTGTCGAAATATTATACTTGAAGTAAATTTATTTTGGTAGGGGAACAATTCCAGGTAAAAATGGTTGAACCCTACCATTCATTTTAACAAACTGAGTCATACCTTAAAATGTTCCTAAATGATTGTGCGTTACGATCCATGACATTTTTTACCATACTCATGGTGGCATTTTGAGAAATCCAAGATGGCGTCCAAGATGGCCGCCAAAAAAGTAAACATCACATTTTATCAAATTACAGCCTCTGGGACATTGGATATGATGTTTATTATGGGAATAAGTCGTTTTTACAATAGAATGTATGTTGTTCTTGTCATATAAGGTGATTTTGGTGGAACATTGGGGTGATTTAATTTTTTTCATCATATTTATCACCAAATAAAGGCAAAAAATAGGGGGTAGGGGTAAGATTTTTAACAACCCAGGAAAATTTTGACCGCATATATAGCATTTCTGTTGTTAAGTATATGCTATATAATTTGGGGAAATGAAAATGTTTACAAATATACAATATAAAAGTACTTTAATGATGACAATTGACAATCAAAGTGGGTGGGGTACGATTTTATTAAAATCTGAAAAGTGGTAATATTTTACCTTTGCTACATATTTGAGACACTATAACATAAATTGTTTACGTTTTCTCACTCCTTCAGTTAGGACAGTTGATATATGTTTCATTTATGCATCTTTCAATCAATATTTCAAGCATTTTCTCAATTTTTGTCTTGATTTGGCCCAAAAAATGACAATTTTTTAGGGTAGGGGTAATTTTGTTAATAATGAAAACCCTTTCAGCGATGGCATAGACTGGACTTGTTAATGATGAAGAAGAATTTTAGCATTAGTGCACTTGTAACAAAATTTGTAACAATACAAGGTTTGTCAACATTGATGTCAAGGTCATATTAGAGGTCAAATGTCAAATTCTGAAGGAATTTTTGCAATATGTATGCATGCACACAAACAGGTAAAATGTACAGGAATAAATGTCTTATGTTCATATCACTTTCTTTAACAATGTACAAGTACAGCTTATTTCTTTGATAAAAGAAAACATTTCTTAGCCATGGCAATCGGAAATATGGTTTCCAATATGGCGGCCATCATCTCCATGTATATATTATATTATTCATAATCCAGCCAAATTAGCATTAATATGAAGGTAATTGTTCATGTTTTTATTGCCCCCCCTCTCGGTATGTGCAAGATTATGACACTGGTTGACTTCTTACCACACTTACCAGTCTTCCTTATGGTTAAGGATGACAGATCCCAACAATGGTGAATCCTAATATGGTTTAAAATGGCTGTTGCCAACATTGATAAATTCCAATAATAGACAGGGAGACAGTTCTTTACACTTGTGAGTCTGTCGTATTACACAGACTGACAGTTGATATATTGGTGAATCCCCCATCATACAAAGGAAGACAGTTCCCTACACTGGTCTGTCTCCCATAGGACATAGGGTGGTAGTTCCCTACACTGGGGAGTCCCTCATAATACACAGAAAAGCAGTTCCCTACACTGATGTGTCTCCCATAGGACATAGGGTGGTAGTTCCCTACACTGGAGAGTCCCTCATAATACACAGAATAGCAGTTCCCTACACTGATGTGTCTCCCATAGGACATATGATGATAGTTCCCTACACTGGGGAGTCCCTCATAATACATAGGAAGACAGTTCCCTACACTGGTGTGTCTCCAATAGGACATAGGGTGGTAGTTCCCTACACTGGAGAGTCCCTCATAATACGCAGAATAGCAGTTCCCTACACTGATGTGTCTCCCATAGGACATAGGATGTTAGTTTCCTACACTGGAAAGTCCCTCATAATACATAGAATAGCTGTTCCCAACAGTGATGTGTCTCCCATAGGACATAGGATGGTAGTTCCCTACACTGATGTGTCTCCCATAGGATATAGGAGGGTAGTTCCCTACACTGGAGAGTCCCTCATATTACATAGAATGACAGTTTCCTACACTGGAGGGTCCCTCATAATACATAGAATGACAGTTTCCTACACTGATGTGTCTCCCATAGGACATAGGATGGAAGTTCCCTACACTGGAGGGTCCCTCATAATACATAGAATGACAGTTTCCTACTTTGGAGGGGCCCTCATAATACACAGAATGGCTGTTTCCAACACTGATGTGTCTCCCATAGGACATAGGATGGTAGTTCCCTACACTGGTGATTCCCCATTGAGCTTATAATGATGGTTCCCGACACTGGAGGGTCATCCATTGTGCATATTGCAAGGCAGTTCCCTACACAGGAGAGTTCTTTATAGGGCCTACAATTACAGTTGTGAACGCTGTGGAGACCTCCATTAAGCATAAAATAACAGTTTTCAATGCTGTCGAGACCTCCATTGGGCCTAGAATGACAGTTCCCAACACTTAAGAGTCCTCTATAGGGCTTTGGAAGATAGTTCCATGCACTGGAATGTCCTCAATAGGGCCTATAATGACAGTTTCCAACACCAATGGGTCCAATATATTGCCCAGAAGGACAGCTTTCAACGCTGTTGAGACCTCCATTGAGCCTCGAATGAAGTTCCTAGCACTGAAAAGTCCACCATAGGGCCTTGGAAGACAGTTCCCAGCACTGGAGAATCCTCCACAGGGCCTAGAATGACAGTTGCCAACACTGATGGGTTCTCCATATAGACCCGAATGACAGTTTTTAACGCTGTTGAGACCTTCATTAGACCTAATATGACAATAGCCTACACTGGCGAGTCCTCAATAGGGCCTATAATGACAGTTTCCAACACCAATGGGTCCAATATATTGCCCAGAAGGACAGTTTTCAACGCTGTTGAGACCTCCATTGAGCCTAGAATGAAGTTCCTAACACTGAAGAGTCCACCATAGGGCCTTGGAAGACAGTTCCCAGCACTGGAGAATCCTCCACAGGGCCTAGAATGACAGTTGCCAACACTGATGGGTTCTCCATATAGACCTGAATGACAGTTTTTAACGCTGTTGAGACCTTCATTAGACCTAATATGACACAAGCCTACACTGGCGAGTCCCCACAGGGCCTTGAATGACAAGTGCCAACACTTGCGAGTTGCCAATATGGCATACGATAACTTGTTCTGTAACTTCTGAGTCCCCCATAGAACCAAGGATGACAACTTTCAATACTAACGAGTCCCTCATATGACCTTGGAATACTGTTTGCTACACAGGTGAGTCCCCATAGTGACAGTTTTCAACATTGGCAAGTCCCTCATAAGATATACCATGACTCTTTGGAACTTTGAGTCCCCATATATGGGATTGTATGAGTATTTCCAGCATGCATGAGTCCCACATAACCTAATATAAGTATATAGTTCCAACAAATTTGAAGGTATCTAGAATTTGAACCTTGAAATGGTCATTAAAAGATATTGGTTTGAGTAACTTTAAATTAAAACTAAATTCAGTACATACTTTGTAGCATTTAATGGTAATACTGCCACAGCTAATGTAATAATAACATATATTGATGATATGAACCGTCAATTTAAGATTCCTTTGGGTATCATTTATTTCATTCAAGTGGCTTTTATCACTAAGCTGTAATGTTCTAAATAAAACATACAATTTCTACTGAAGAAATACATTCTAAACAACTTAGTTTATACCATATTGAAAGGCAGGAATGTATATTATGTCAACACAAATATAGAAGAAATATGTATACTTAATTTTTTCCCATTTTGACCTTGAAAAGTCCTTGACCTTGCACTTACTGTAGTTACTGTTGAAATTCAATATGATGACCACTAGTTAATAAACATTTTCAATCCAAGTATGTGGTCATTATATCTATTTATGAAATTATCACTTTGGCATTTACTATTTAGAGTTTATGCATTTCACCATTCGTGGCAACCATATTGGACACCATCTTGGACTTTTCACCTTTCCCAACTGCATTTTGAGGACTTTTTTCTGTTGATCAGCTTATCAATAAATTTCTTTTAAAACGCAAACATGTTTCTGTTGCAATTAGTTTCACTTTCAATACGAATTTGGCTGGATTATAAATTATGTCTTATGTACATTATATTTGTTTGTATGTATGTGAAGATGATGGCGGCCATATCGGAAACCATATTTCCGGGATGCAATGGTTACACAATGTAACAATGTTTTCTTATATCAAAGAATCAAGATAGTGTTCGTATTTTGTTATTTTTTATATTTGTTAAATATATACTTTAGTCCTGCCAGTACATTTTACATATACCTTTTTGTGGTAATATATACATATTGCAAGTTCTGAAAATCCTTAAGAATTTGACATTTGACCTTGACATTAATATTGACAAAGGCCATATTGTTACAAATATTGTAACAAGTTCACGTATGCTAAAATTCATCTTTATAATTTCATAAAGTTAGTTAACAAGTTTAGTTCGTGCCATCGCTGGAAGGGTTTTCATTATTAACAAAATTACCCCTACGCCTAAGGAAATTGTCATTTTTTGGAGCCAAATCAAGAAAAATATTGAGTAAATGCATCAAATATTAGTTAACAATACATAAATAACACATAATGCCAACTTTCTTAACTGTAAGAGTGTGAACACTAAACCAATTTATGGTATAGTGTCTCAAATATGTATCAAAGGTAAAATATTACCACTTTTCAGATTTTAATAAAATCGTTCCCCACCCACTTTGATTGTCAATTGTCATCATTAAAGTACCTTTATTTTACGGTATTTGTAAATATTGACATTCCTCCAACTATATAGCATAAACTTAACAACAGAAATGCTATATGTATCGTAAAAAAATTCCTGGGTAGTTAAAAATCTTACCCCTACCCCCTATTTTTTGCCTGTATTTGGCGATAAATGTGATGAAAAAAAATAAATCACACCAGTGTTCCACCAAAATCACCTAATATGACAAGAGCAACATACATTCTATTGTAAAAACAACTTATTCCCATAATAAATGCCATATCAAATGTCCCAGAGGCTGTAATTTGACAATAGGTGATGTTTACTTTTTGGGCGGCCATCTTGGACGCCATCTTGGATTTCTCAGAATGCCACCATAAGTATGGTAAAAAATTACCCTTGTCATAAAGTACAAACATTTAGGGACATTTTAAGGTATGACTCAGCTTGTTAAAATGAATGGTAGGGTAACTCCAAAAATAGAGGCCTAAACTGGCATTTGTTCCTCTACCATTTGTTATACATTATTTTTTGGTCTTTGCGGAGTGTAATAATGTTGCTATGCTAAGTTTGTTTGGTGTTTTCTATGCTTTAGTGTAAGTTGAGTGCTGCATTTCATGTATTCTACTGTTCGGTTATTTATTATGCTCCCTGATTTTTTGTGACTTTTAACACCCCATACGGAGCATCACCCGTCTTTGACGGCTCTTGTTATCTTATGATCTCCTCTCTGTTTTCTTATGTTTCAGTCTACATAAGATGAGGCCACAGATAGATGGGGAATCAAAGTGGAAAGAGTAGAAATGTAAGTGAATGTTTTATTTTAATTTTTGATATGAACTGAGGCACGGCCTATAATGCGAAATTCAGATTTTGTTTTTCAGGTCATTGACAAATAAGGCAGGGATAACCCAGTTGGCCATGTACTATAATGACTATTGGCTTCAATATACATTGTAAACAGACCAATGACCACACACGCGCAATAAATATTGCTCACAGAGACAGTCGTACATGTAGCACATGGCCATCCGGTTTATGCCTGGCTTATTGGCCAATGGCAGGAAAAGTGCATTCGCATTATAGGCGCCGTCTTAGTTTTTAGCTGAAACTTTGACATTCAGTTTTTGGTAGCCGAAAACTTGGTATTTCCGCCTTCGGACTACTAGGACTTGTGTTTTCGACATTTTACGGCAGAAATTTGAAATTGGTCTTTCAATGGGTCTGTTCATTTCCTCATTTATCTAAAAAGGATAAGAGAAAATTCGACAGGGAAGGTAGCACTCAACCTAACCAGCCGAGCACAGAGATCAGAAACACCACAACACAACTACACCGAGCAATGCCAATACAAATCCATGCCAAAACGACGATCAAACGAGGCACAACAACCTCGGGGCGTGACCTAGTTTAAAAAACTAAGGACAGTGACCAAACGTTATGCGACCTAAAGAGGCACAACTGCGACTTGACCTAGTTTAAAATAATGGACAAGGCAGGAATGGGATGGGAAATAGTATTACATATTCCTAGCAACTACACTAAGCTATGCCCACGCATTGCCGAAGAAACAATTAAAAATCCAAGCCACCGCCTAAAACAGTTTTGTATTGTGCCGTGTACTTCATTGTACGTGCTATGTGATGTTTTATATGTTTTCATTGTTAGGTCGTTTAAGTTGAGTGTTGCACGATATTCTACAGTGAAGTTCCGCTATTAAGACTAGTAAAAAAGGTGGTCTTAATAGCGAATCGGTCTTATTAGCGGACCTTTTTTGTTCTAAAATTATTACTTTGGGACCTTAAACTGGCAAATATCTGCATGATTTCAAAATAATAAAAGTGGTCTTATTAGCGGAACTTTACTGTATTATCATTTCATGAAATTTATTTTACTTAAGTTTATACAGTTATTATCATTACTAGTATAAAGACGAGTTTATATTGTAATGGTGTCATTGGTATTTATAAGCAACCATGAGATTTTATCACAATTGGTGTAAGATGTGTACTACGCGAAATGAATATTACTACGTTTGTGTTTGCGATGTCTTCAGCATATTGTGCTGACATGTTTGGTAGTGTTACATCTCGTTGCCTAGGGCACACCAGACACGGCGTACATGTACCATTACAACCATAACGTGACGTTTTAACGTTCAAGCACTAATAATAAACACACTGCAGAAGAAGGTCAAAACATGTGATATGTGTATGTTACCTATGTTCTGCAAGTCGCCTGAGTATTTAAAACGCAGAAATAGTATCCGCTCATTTTAGACCAACAATGAAGATCAGATTGTTTTGGTATGCATAATAAACCCGCTATAAAGTACATGTAGTAGACAATGGAGAAAGTTTGCGCGTAATATTCTATGGGAATAAACGTATTACGAATGATCACATCGGTTTATTTATTGACATTATAGAGAAATGGATGATTGTGTCTGCTACATTTCCCCTGGGCTTGTATTGTGTCTGATATTATCTATTATTTCTTGTGTTTGATCAATCTGTATGTTGGCAGAGCGTAAACATCATTGACAATGCAGACTAAATATCAAGTCGCGTTATTGTATACGTAAAAAAGTGAAAACTGTCCATATCTATACTGGAAATAACTAGCGCAAATATCGATGATATATGTCTTCTAAAAGACCTAGTCGCGTGGAAGACACTGTTCGGTGACTGTACTGGAAAAATAGACTGTGCAAATATCAATGAAGTATGTCTTCAAAATATAAATTCGCATTATTTATTATGGAAGACAGTGAAAACTGTCCTTATTTACACTGGAAATAACTAGCGCAAATATCAATGAAAGTATGTCTGCAAAATAAAGACTCGATCGCGTTATTTTTGTATGGAGGACATTGCAATATGTCTATCTTTATACTGTTAATAGCATGCGCAAATATCAACAAAAGTGTGCCTGGTAGACTCAATATCCATACGCACATATTATGTATAAAACCATAATGAAAACTGTCGATTTCCCACTGCAAACATCAAGCGCAATTATCAAATTGAATGAAATTGTGCCGAGTGGATACAGTATCCTGAGTCTCCAGACATATGTCTTTAAAGAGGCATTCCCTATAACTTTGATCGTTTAAATTGATTCAGGAATGTTTTACATCAAATGAGAATCGTTATTGCTTTTTAAAAACCTCCATTTTAAACAAATTGCTCCCACTAATTACCAAGAAAAGAATCAAAACCTATTTCCGTAACGAACCAAAGTAGTCCAGAGTTGTTTCCCTTTTTCCACATTATAATAAATCTCTGGAAGCGATACATTTGTATTGGTGATTTAAATATATTTTTGACATTATAGAGACATAGTTGGGTAAATTTTTTTCTGACAAATTATGATAATTTATAGTGCTTTGTACATTTAGCTCATTTAATGTGATAGTAGAAAAAATATGCTAGTTATAGGGAATGCCTCTTTAAGGAAAACTTTCATTTCTCCAATGCAAATATCAAGCGCAAATATCAAAGGATTACAGTGGGTCTAGTGGGTCATCCTTATTACCATTATATTTATGTATACATGAAGCACAATGAAATCAGTCTATAGTTTACTGTTCATTTCAAGGGTAAATATCAATATAATATTTGTTCATCTGTCTAGGGTCCGTTAAGATATTTTGAGACTCTAGTTAACAATTATACATATTATACAGTACATTATGCTTGATTGTCAACGATTTGTTTTTCGGTCCATATTTTCTAAAATTTCGATTTTTTCAATAAAGTGAAAAATTTGTGATATAAACCACTTATTAAAGCTTACACAGGTACATGTACATAATTTTATAAATGATTTCAAAACTAAACGAAACACAATTTATGTGCGTCCTGCCTGGACAATGGTTGTAATATTGTGTGTGAATTTAAACCTCTGCGTAACTCGCACAATATCCTTTCTGGACTGTAATAATGTGATGGTCCAGCGTTTTTGAAACATGTAAATGAACATTTTCAACTTTGTGTTGACTATTTTTATGATGTCTTTATTCTATTATTACTTTTTTATGATGATTATTTTAAGTGGTTATTCTATATCATTATTATTCAGGATTCATTAAGGGTGATAAGTTGATGGTGAACATTTTATGATAACTATTTGATGATGATTTCTCTAATGTTACTACTTAATGATGATAATTCTATAATTATGATTATTTTATGATGATTACTTAATGAAAATTGTTTTATGTTGTTTTATGATGATTACTTAATGAAGACGTATATCTGATGATAATTATATTTTGATTATTTTATAATGATTATTTTATGATGATTACAGTAAGGATGTGAGATTACCTGTACAGTTACAGAGAGCAATGGCTGCCGAAGCTGAGGCAGCACGTGAAGCTCGTGCAAAGGTTCGTATCTTCTATCTTCCTTTTGCCTTAACCAAATGTTCGTATCTTCTATCTACCTTTTGCCTTAACCAAATGTTCGTATCTTCTATCTTCCTTTTGCCTTAACCAAATGTTCGTATCTTCTATCTTCCTTTTGCCTTAACCAAATGTTCGTATCTTCTATCTGCCTTTTGCCTTAACCAAATGTTCGTATCTTCTATCTTCATTTTGCCTTAACCAAATGTTCGTATCTTCTATCTTCCTTTTGCCTTAACCAAATGTTCGTATATTCTATCTTCCTTTTGCCTTAACCAAATGCTCGTATCTTCTATCTTTCTTTTGCCTTAGCCAAATGTGAAAATACGTAACTTGTTCACTGAGTTTTAGCGTCTTCCAGTATTTTGCCACGCAAGCAGTCATGGCCACAGTTGAAAGGTCATTGTTTGTTTATATCTGATTGGCTGTCCTAATCCTTACGTCAAGTAAGATCAATACTGAATACCACCCCTGGGGCCCGTCTCATAGCCATATATTTGCCAAAATGCAATGTTTTGTACGCTGTCTAAAGCAAACTAACATCAAAGCTTATAGTTTCTATTCTTTGAATTACTATATTATTAAACTGTATTATTGTATTTCAACTTGATGAGTACGTAACAGTTCATGTGGTTTGCTTTGAATTATCTTTGGAATCCGATCGTAATCATGGCGTGTCTATTAAACGGCCCCTAGCTCGTATATGCCGAGTCTTTATTTGGTAATCAGCTTTCTGCTGAAATATGGCTCTTGACTACAATGCAATATTATAATATTGTACTTTTATCATTCTACACATTTTACCTGACGGAAAGAACTGTGAAAACAATTACCTTATTTACTAACTTACAGTTGTATCTCTGGCTTAGAACGAGAAGGTGGTATGTACTTAAGACCTTATAAGACTAATACATATTTAGATCAGCATCACAATACACTTTTTATGAGACTATTTTCATAAAATCGGAAGTTGTCATGTTGACCAAACTGAATTTGAAACATTTTGTTTTACATGAGGTAAAGAGTAATTTTTCGGACTTTTTTTCTTGTTTTCTAAAAATGTCGATTTGTACTAAATGCCCTTCTCATTCTAAGTCAGCAATATACTTATTCACATAATGTCTTCTAAAAGAAGACAGTAATAAGAAACATGCGCACATAGACCACTATGGACATCTGTAAATTTTAAGCGTTAGAAACAGAGGGATTGTGTCAAAAGAATTTGGATATAATATAAAGCTGTCGAATTTAATCATGTGTATTGATGATAAATCAATCCATTGCACTAGTGGTAGTCATTCATATACTTGAGAACACCCTAGTACATTTACTCGTTAAACGATATAGAACCTCATACCCGTCTAGGTATGCACAGCTCCAATAAAAGACATTGCGATGTTTATTAACGATGCTTTATATAAACAAGTGACTGAAGCACATGTATAATCGATATTTACCTAATACTGTAAAATCATTAATTTTCGTGGGGGGTTAAATTTCGTGGATTTCGGGGTTCAACTCAAACACGAACTTTAATCTCAACGTACATTAATTTTGACCTTTTATTACCTGAAATGCAAAATCCACGAATTTAAGTCCCAACGAAATTGTTTTTTTACCAAAACCACGAAATTTCGTCCCAACGAAATTAAATGATTTCAAAGTACTATATTGTCGCAAGCGGCACTGATAGATAAATACAATAGAGGCTAATGGGGTATTTTTTAAAGCTACATTATTGCTCCCACAAGTATTTTCAGATCATTCAGCAAACACAATAAATCATGGAGAAATTTGGCTGCTTTTAACAAGTGACCAATACTTGTATATACAATATAGAGACAATCTCTATAACTAGCATATTTTTCCTACTATCACATTAAATGAGCTTAATGTAAAAAGCTCTATCAATTATCATAATTTGTCTGATACACGGTATGAATCGTGTTACGCTACTTCTCTGTTCCGTCAGAGAATTGTTTTGTTTTCATATGTCTCTGACGGAACTTGAAACTGATGTAACGTTCGGACGGAACTCAAAGTCATGTATCCTGAGTTCTGTAAGAGCGTTACGTCGGTTTTCAGTTCCGTCAGAGACATATGAAAACAGAACAATTCTCTGACGGAACTGAAAAGTAGTGTAACACGATTCATACAGTGTGATAATGTGTGCACAAATATGTCTCTATAATGTCAATAATATATTGAAATCACCAATAATAATGTATCGCTTCCAGCGATTTTTTATTGTTTGGTCAAAGGGAAACGACTCGTGACTATTTTGGCTCGTTACGAAAATATATTTTGATTCTTTTCTCGGTAATCCGTGGGAGTTTTTTGTAGAAATTTGAGGAGTTTAAGTAATAATGATTCTCATTTAATGTATAATATTCCGGAATCGATTCAAACGATCAACGTTATAGGGAATGCCTCTTTAACGATATAATGCTAACTACATCTGCCGAAAAAGTATGCCAACAAATGGTATTTAGTAAATTGTACAAAATACTAATTTTGCAAGAGTTGCGTCATTTATACTTTTAACAATAATTTTATTACTATGTTTATTGTTTACTAATTGTTGTTATGTCAACAAACCATCTCCATTATTTATTACATTTTCTTTCATCTTAATGTGTTTTCCATTTTCGAGAATCAACTAAGGTGCGCAAATTGCACTATTTTGCAGATAGGTTACCAAGTTATGGCTCATAAAAAAATAGCAGTTATACGCTTTATGTGACTTTAATAGATCAAACTATATACAGCTGGCTTAGAATAAGAATGACCTTAAAATACTTTTACATATTTAAAATCAACTTCATAAGGCGCTTCTTATGAGCCTATTTAGTCATGTTGACCACACTGGAGTTAAATAGCAAAGCTTGTCATACCATAGGTAAAGAGTAATTCTCTGATCGTTTTTTCTTGTTATCTCAAATCTGTTCATTCTAAGCCAGCGATATGACAAAAAAACGTTGGCGATTCATCCGTTGTATTTTTTGATCAATATTGTATTCAACATTTCAATAGTCTGTGACAAAATTGAGCAATATTGTTATGGATGACTTAATTTCTCTAGTGTCTAGCTTCTTGGTAAATCTCGATGACACAATTATCTGAAATCACCAAATAAACAAAGACATGGGAAGAGTGTTAATTCGAATATCAATAATGTTAGTTTAAATTATTATATGAAAGTTTGTTTATTGTTGTTAATTTCAGGTTATAGCGGCCGAAGGAGAACAGAAAGCGTCACATGCTCTGAAGGAGGCAGCTGACGTCATGTCGAACTCGTCGGCTGCATTACAGTTACGATACCTGCAAACTTTAAGCTCTATTTCATCTGAGAAGAACTCAACCATTGTGTTTCCCTTGCCGATTGATATTATGAAGTCATTCATGGACAGGAAATGATACCATTTAACCATTCAACGACGCATTTAGTGTTTCATAATTACCTTTATAACTGGCTGCACTTTTCCTACACACGATCGTTAACTTAGTACAATATTTTGAGGGATCTGCTTACAGCTATGGTACAAAACTTTAAGAATTGATGTACATTTGTAATTACTATAGTTTTTTACGAACCCTCGGTTTTTTAACCCCAGCATACTTTATATAATTCCATTTCTATGGTGTCTGATTTACGCCATGTTAAGTTTTATGGTCTTTCTGTGGCGAAAAATCGAAAATGCGACACGGCGTATATAAAACAACATTTATTTCATGATCAGTATGTTTTGAAATTGCTGTGTTAGTCCACATGATCTTGACACATTTTTACCTGGTGAAGAAACAACATAATATTCTTTCAGACATTTGCGGACTCTTATCATGTAAATATGTTTTTATTTTCGCTTTGTTGATTTTACATGCAGAACCATTTTTGAAAGGTTTAATTTTTGGCAATGGAGTTGACAAGTATCAACATACGTTAATGTTGTTTGATCGCTTAAATCATAAATTGTTAATTTATATGAGACGTGTACATATTGTTTTATAGAACTTTGATGTAACTTACCCCTCTTCTTTCTGCCATATTTTTGGGTCATATTTGTGCTTGTTTTTGAACGTACTTTAATTAATGATAATGAAACTTACTTGTAAAATGCAGTGCAGACAATCTAAAATAAAGCTCGCATGGTCACCAGGGGATATATTCATCATCGTCGTAAGACTGATACTAAGACTAAGATTTACGATTGACAGCGTTTTTAATCTCTACTATTTCTTTGCAATTAGATTTAACCATGTGACATTTTATCTGTTTATTTATTGTTACTCACGGAACATGTACTCTTATTTATATCAAAGTCGTGGCATTTATAACAAAATGGGATTGAAAAACATTTGGCCATATTAAGTATGAATTTTAGACTAACAACGCTGGTGAAAAAGCTCCATGTCTGAACGTCATATATTATATACTGGTGGTGAATAAAATGCAAAGATGTATCCAGTTCGTATGTAAGTGAAAGTGAATTTATTTTTGTTTTCTTAATTCATTTTTATTTTTGTTCATCTACGAAATTAAGTTTAACTTAATGAATCGAAGCCCTTTTCTAATTGTACATTGATCATTGCAATGAGGATTTCAAATGAACATTTTTTTCTTATCCTTTCGTTACTTACATAATTTTATGCTAGAAGTTTCTGTAATGTGCGATGCAATTCCCAAAATTACTAATTAATTACTATCATATCATGCAACTTACGTAGTCAGAATCTACATTATCCTTTACTTAAAATAAAAAAACAAAATGTTTCCGAGGTAAACAATTCGATATTTTCTTTTCGTTGATTAATAAGTGAGGTTAAATCTTCGCGATCCTTTTCATTGCATTGTGGAGGCCGGATCATTTACGTATCCGGGAAGCAATCCTTTATTGAGACACATCCAAAAACGGTATCCATTAACATCAACTTACTAGTGAGAAAAATGTTTCTGGATATACTGCTCTGAAATTTTCCTACAGTAACAGAAGTAAGGTTGTGAAAATAAGAGTACATTTCTCCATACATTCTCGTATTCCTTCTTTATTATTATTGAAAGATATGTTTTCTGTATTTATACCTCCTTCATTAATGTGTACGAAGAACAATGTTCAATATTTCATTGATTTTAATGATTTAATAAAACATTGTCCGTCGCGAAAAGTTCTAATTTGACAGTGTATATCTGTATACGAGATATCTTGGGGACATTCAGTTGTCTGAACAAATACAAAATGTATGACTTAATGATACAACATTCTATTTTTGCGTGTTTGGTTGTATTTGTAAATATTTGTTTTTATGTTATTTGTTCTTTTTCAGATTTTCATGAAGTTAACGTTTTGTATATAAATTATGTACAGTATGTGTTATAATTGTTATTTATATTGGCGCATTCAAACATCCAAATACATTTCCCAGAACGGGTGAGTGTCAGCTTCGTGATCGATATATCGATGGCTTAGAACAAGAAGGTCGTAACTACCAAATCGATATATAATAAGAAAACAAGAGAAAACTGTCTGTAATTTACTCTTAACTTATAGGAAAACGCGTTTTTAAAACTTCATTTTGGTCAACATGACAAATTCAGATTTTAATGAAAATGGACTCATAAGAAGCGCCTTGTGATGCTTATTCTAAATATGTATGAATCTTAAAAGGTCGTATAAAGTGACACTTACGACCTTCTAATTCTAAGCCATCGATATGGCCAGTTTAATTTCACGTGTCAGTGATGTTGGTTGAAAATGGTACTGGTATGAATGATCTCCCTTGTGTGTTGTTCAACTTTGGAAGTGCCAGGAAGCTACTGATACATACAGGGCCAAAACTGTCAGGCTGAAGACAAGTGTTTGTTCGATCGTCCGTTGTAAAAAATAGTTAAGTTGTTAAGTTGTTCGAAGGTGGAATATTTTATCAATTCACCATCTACCTACTATACATTATTTCAACAGAGTTTTGGTAGTTTTCTTATGGACAATGGCTGAACTGGGGCATATATGTCAACTATTACTTTCCACTTATATAGAAAACATGATAAGAAAACCTATTTCAATTCAAACCATTACATGAACAATACTTAAAGAGGCGTTCCCTATAACTTTGATCGTTTAACTCGACTCAAATTTTCAAGAAAAAGCTCCCACTAATTACCGAGAAAAGAATGAAAACATATTTCAAAATAGTCACGAGTTGATTCCCTTTGACCACATAATAATAAGTCACTGGAAGCGAGAAATTATTATTGGTGATTTAAACATGTTTTTGACATTGAAGAGACATATTTGCGCATACTTTTTTCTGACAAATTATGATAATTGATAGCGCTTTGTACATTTAGCTCATTTAATGTTAAAGTAGAGAAAAAAATGCTAGTTATGGGAATGCCTCTTTAAACCCGGGCATATATGTCCACTGAACGCATTCTTCTTTAATATTACTTTTCAGTTATATAGAATAAGACAAAGTGATAAGAAAAATATTTTTATTCAAACCATTACAATAACAATAAGATATCACAGGTATCTTTATAGAACAATACAAGACTATAGATATGAAGTTGAAAAATAAATAGCCGAGAGTAAAAGATGATAGTGTATGCCAACACATCTTTGCGAAATATTTTTCGCACAAGGTAACTTGCATCATGCAATAGCATAAAACAGGTGAATGTATCATTGATATAGATTACACAAAATGAAAACATTTTTGTAATATTTATGAATTTTACAAAATATATAATATTTTTTTGTTATCAATGATATACGTTATTTTGAATCTTCCCCCGTTTATGTTTATAATTTATATACACACATTATGTCATTTTTCACTTCTTTTACTATGATCTCAAATACGAAGAATGTGTCACACTCGAAGGATGCTTGTGAATCTTCTAACAGCTCAAACATCCCATACTAGTATATGTCTTGAAATAATGTCATATGTTTACGAAATACAACACATCGAATGCTCGTCTACAATAAAAAAAAGCGTAAGAAAATATGTTCATATATTACATGGCAGTTTACAATACAATTATATTAATATAAAATAAATGCACACAGTTGATAAACAAAATAGCTTAACATTTCTGTAATCATCTAGTACAATAATATCTGATAAATGTATCCTAATTCTAGTTATATTCGAATTCTAGCTATCTCCAAATTCTAGTTATATCCGAATTCTAGCTTTCTCCGAATTCTTGTTATATCCGAATTCTAGTTGTATCCGAAAATGATTCTCTGAAATAAACCGTTAGAAACACATTAAGCTCCTAAAGTAACAACGGATATTTTAAAAAGAAAATTTAAGAAGCGCGCAAAAAATGAAATTTTATTAGGTATTACAAAAGCTATATAAAAATTATGTAGTTATACAATATACTTTCGTGACTATAGTAAGAAGTACGAAACAATGACAGAACCAATAAAGCATCATACAGCAAATAGCAACACATCGTGTAATTAAAAATATAATTCGTAACGTACATAGCAAAAATAACGTTGATAAAAACAACAAAGATATAAAACCATCTGATAACAATATAAAAATATCTATCATCTAAGTCGAAGCTACGGGTATCATGTAGGAATATTCCTTAGACAATCCATTAATGTTTTGTAAATAATTTGCTCTACGTGTACAGTGCACAATGCAATTATGGTGATTTGTAATTCAAGTAAACAGAAGGTTTATGACTGTCACATTATTTTACATTTAACAACACACTCAGGTAAACCTAACAGCTTTTATAGAGTTCAATAAGTAGAGTAACTTCGTAAATGACTTTCACTGGGTAGTATTACGCCTCGAACAACGCAAACATAATAGTTAAGCATAAGCATACTTTATAGAACAAAGCGTATGAACATGACATTGTTACAATAAACCTCGTTGACCATTGTGTTAAGAATATTCATGTAAAACGTAAAGACAATGGAAAAATAGCATTAAAGACTATGCATTAATAGTGTTAGTTAGCCCCAGTCGGGATGAATAACAAAATGGCGCGGAATTCCGGCATGTGGTCTAATATAATGCGAGCTCCAGTTGTTGACAGGGTCATCGTCCTTATATTGAGGAAGATGGTGCCACGTGGTATGCATCCAGCGGTTATCTCTCGTGTTCGGTGTAAGCAGACGAACGTATTTCAGATTGCCGTCACTGATGGTTTCTTTCTTGCGACGAGTGTTCTTTTTCCTTGCAAAACCATTTCCGGGCTTGGTACTAAGCAACAGAAAAAGCATACATATGATGAAACAAAATGAAGACAAAAACACAAACACAAAAGTAAGCAGTAACGCTTCATACGCTGTATAATTGCATCCTTATAAATACTAGTACGGGTTAATTGTATGTCACCAGTAAGATTGCCCCGCCAAGGGAACTGATCAAAACTCCAGAAAAAATGTAATTCATGCACCAAATTGCCAAAGACAATACAGTTGTGTCAATTTGATTTTACCGTTTGTACGATTTATTGTCACTTATACGATATCCCTTTGGTATGGCAATATACATACAAGAGAATAAACACATCGCTGGCTTAGAATGAGAAGGCCGTAAGAACAAAATCGATATTTATGAACACAAGAAAAATGTTCTAAAGTTACTCTTCACCTATGGAAACAAACGATGTTCAAACGCCAGAGTTTCAAAAATTTCATGTAATTTGGCTCAATGAAGCGTATGGGCGCTTTTTTAAAAATGTAGCCTTGAAGCTCATGTAGCCAGTGTATCAAACGAAATTGACAAAAGAAATATAAATCACTACTCCTCGACACATATTTTGTTGGAAACTGCTAAAATGACCTTTAATCTTTAATAAAAGTGCAAAATCACACCAAATGACCTTTGGAATCGGAACAATACATGTAAACAAACACCATGTCAAATTTTCAGGAAAGGGAGATAACCTCATGTAGCCGGTGCGACAATAACTTTTTCCAAGTAAATTTGGTCCAGTTTGTTGACAAGTTGATTTTTTCCCGCCAAAAGTTGCATACGACCCTTTTTATCAATGGATGACGTCATAGCTGTCAAACTTATGAGCATTGAATACATGCAAGTCAAACATTGCCAATAAAATAAGGATTTACTCGTAGTGAAGGTATGGTTTAAGTTTTTGTTGTAATTTCATTTAGAAATTGGTCCATTTCATATTTATTTATTTAATTTACTCGTCAGTTATTGTAAACAATCCTGCAAGCAATGTCACGAGAAAAAGAATCTACTATTCATGGCAAAATTACATACACCGGTACCAGGGATACACCGGCTTCATGGGGTTTAACTATACTTTTGACCTTCACATGCTAAGCCAGCGAACTACTATAGTGATACAGGGTGCAATTATACAGCGTTGACAAAGTAGTAATGCTCCGAGTTAGACTTATAAATTCACATTCAAAGCAGACAGATAATACATATTAACTGATTTTTCTATTACATTAGCATGGGGTACACAGAAATCACCTTTATGCCCACGAAACATGACTGCCTCAAAGATCAAAATGAGCAAACTCCGTATTTCTGAAATGCAATATAATCTATCTTCGTAAACACGAGTGTTTGGGTACAGAAGTATTTCCAATTAGGGTTGATATGTTGGTGTTATTAACAACTATAAATATTACTACTTAATATACTTAGTAGCAGCTCTTAACACATAATTTAAAAAATCAAAGTACTGAAGTACTGAAGTACTGACAGGCTTGTCAAGTAATATAAAATCAAGTGGTTTTCTAAGTCGAAAGAGACGTAAGTGCTGGACGACAATTAAATTAAAAAAAAAATATTTTTTTGGAGCTGCTGTGATTCGATCGCTTGACCTAAGCATCAGAATATTACTAAGCGAGTTGCTTAACCACTCGGCCACGATCTCGTTAGAGAATATTGAACTAAATAATTAAACATAATAAAGTCATTGATGCACGCGCTATATCGCGTTCGTAACGCGTAATTATAATTATCAACGCATTTAGACTCATTTTCTTTTGAAGAGGCATTCCCTATAACTAGCATATTTTTCTCTACTATCACATTAAATGAGCTAAATGTACAAAGCACTATCAGTTATCATTATTTGTCAGAAGAAAGTATGCGCAAATATGTCTCTATAATGTCAAAACTATGTTTAAATCGCCTATAATAATTTATCGCTTCCAGCGATGAATTATTATTTGGTCAAAGGGAAACAACTCGTGGCTATTTTTGAAATATGTTTTTATTCTTTTCTCGGTAATTAGTGGAGCTTTTTGTTGAAAATTTGAGGAGTTTAAGCAATAATGATTTTCATTTAATGTATAATATTCCTGAATCTATTTAAACTATCAAAGTTATAGGGAACGCCTCTTTAATTTCATACAATTTCCTAAGAAACTAATATATTTCAATCGAACAGATTAAATGAAACAAGGAAAGTTTAATGTTTTAATCTTGCAAAACTGATTAACGAGGTGAAACTATTTTCATTGAGTGTATAGATTCTGTGTTGTCAGTTTCGGGAGTAAATGCATCATAGAGGATTTCATATTTTGGCATTGAAGTAGGTTGACATCGCCAGCCTAATGAACTAATAAACACAACCCAATATGAACGTGTATTGGGACCTTGCATCGGGTCTCTGTTTTCCAGCAATGAACGCTGGATTCGATACAAAACATATGTATAAGGAAATCGGACAAGGAAGGCAGTATAGTTTGTTTGTTAAAAACCTGGATCAGGATACGGTATACACATTGCTATGGTGTCTGATGAACACAGACCACCAATACTTCCAAAAAATATGCTCGACGATGAGTTTATTATAGGCCTACTATAATAATAATAATAATTATAATAATGATAATAATAATAGTGGATTTCGCTGGCTAAGAATGAGAAGGTCGTAGGTACAAAATCGATATTTTGAGAAAACAAGAAAAAAACGTCCGAAAATTAATCTTTACTTATATGGTAAAACAAGCTGTTTCAACTTCAGTTTGGTCAACACGACAAGTTCCGATTTTCATGAGAAATGCTCATTAGAAGCGTCTTGTGGTGCTGATTTCAAATTGGTATTATTCCTATAAAGTCGTAAGTTGTACTCATTCTGGTAGACCTTGTCATTCGAAGCCAGCGATTTGTAGTTATAGTAATAATGATAAACACTTACTCCTCTAATGTATCAATAACTTCCTTCAGACGTTTCCTCTGGCTGTCGACAGTCATACCCATCAATTGTCCACCGGCTAATGAACTGAAGAAATTCAGGGCAACTTGCCTCTCTGAAAAAAGTACACACAAGCTATTGACTTATTCTCAAAGTATGACAGAACAGTGATTTGGTCATAACGTGTCTTACATATTCTAAAACACTGTTCAATATTTTCATACACAATTTATGCACCGATAAATGAGTTTTATTTTCACTAAATTTAATTAATATTGGACATGCTACAACAGTAAACAATACAGATCATGGATGATGAAAATGGCACATTTAAAGAACCAAACATCGCTGTGGTAATAGTACTGTTTGCAGTGTTCCACAAAGTTCATTTCAAATGCATTTGCTAGTAAATTCATTTAAAGCCACAATATCACTGCCAAATCATTTTCTTTTGATCATCCAACGAATCCCAGGAATTTCGAAATCATAAGTCTGTTTTTTACAAACGCCTAACAATCGACGATAGAATGTTTACTATAAATGTCAAAATGAAATAACGAATATCACGACTAGTCAAATGTATGAATGACAAAATACTTATTTTGCAACAGTTGCTTTAAATTATGCATTTATCATTTAAAAAAACATTTTTTGTAAACAAACCAACTGGATGCTTTATTATGTTTCTTTCATCGTATTGTGTTTTCCACCTTAGGGACTCAATAAAAGTAAGTTTAAAGACAATATATGCAACTACATTGAATAACTGTTCTAATTGGTCACACCGAACCCACAACACATTTAACTGTGACCATTTTTTGATAATATTTTGCACACATAAGTTTTATGCAAATTCAAAATGTATCACGTGACTGAAAATGCATACTATGGCACGAAATTTCATTTTCTATTATATACAGGGTGTTAAAAAGTTCGTAGACACTTGATTTTATTCAATAAATCCAAAACCATTCAATATACAATTTTAAAACTTGGTAGGAATGTAGAACTATACATTATCTATATGTTGTGTGAATTAAATGATATTTTCTGCAAGAATATCTGCGCGGGACGTCATGACGTCATCCTTGGTGATTCTGTAAACATCAATTAAACACGCAGTTTATCGAAATGTGGTGGTGTTGAAAAAATATGAATTTCTTCACGCGAGCTTAATGTTGTTTTATACTGTGTTGCTGGCTATTTAATGAAAGAAATATCCAGTATTCTCGGTGATTCTTGCGGTTTGATTGTTAAGGGAAACGCTAAATATAGGAAAAAGGATAGCGCTTTGGGAGTTTCGCCCTTTGGACGTCCTAACGGGATCTGAGCAAGGGGGTATACGATAACTAACACTATTAAATATAAGCGATGTAAATATGTCAGAAATGTTGTAAAAGCACCGACAAATGCCGGAAACGAATAAAGTCATGTTATTGAATGAAGTAACTTGCACAAAGACATAGGCATGGTATTTTCTAAAATACCCCACCCACCCGTATCTGACTGTGAGATAGTATAAGAAAAAACTGGCATTTGCTCGAAAATGTAAAAACCTTTTTGCAAATGACTGGACGAAAATTTTCTTCTAAGGTACGTGTAATAAATATTTGTTCCATGAGCAAAACAAACAAAATTATTTAGTATGGGAATCTTCGGAAGATTACATTCCATAAGTGATCGCCGCCAATAAGAGTTCAAAACGCTGTTTTTGGGAAGCAATTGACATATGTAGCCTAAAAAAGTTCAAAATCATTATGTTGGTAAAAGTGTTACATCTGACTATAGTGAGGACTAATACTTATGAAATAACGCTAAAACTTCCCTGACCAGAAGAGGTTACCATGGTGATATTACAAAAATGCGTCTCATCTGGTACCAAAATTTGGACTGATTTTGTGCTGGAAGTTGCCTGTTGCGGACCCCTGTCAGTACCCGGTAATATATTAGAGATAATGTTTACCACCTTATACCCAAAGAAGAAAGACCAGGCAACTCACTCGACATAAATACAAATGAAAACTGATGAGTATAATGGACTCTCAAATTTGCAAAGATCGAGTATCTAATGCAGTGACGTCATTATGACGTCTTCCACATTTTGGGTCGTCACGTGAGTCTATTAAACCCTTATATATCTCATACATCACATGTCAGATCGACTTAAATAAGATTGAAATAAACAAAGGAG
Source organism: Spisula subtruncata (assembly GCA_963678985.1). Lineage (NCBI taxonomy): Eukaryota > Metazoa > Mollusca > Bivalvia > Venerida > Mactridae > Spisula > Spisula subtruncata. The sequence continues at coordinate 31,067,722 of OY787673.1, read as the reverse complement.
GTCATTGTAGATACTAATGTATCAGAAAATGTGAAAATTTAATTGAAAATAAAATGACAGATAAAATACAAATGTCTACGAACGTTTTTAAAGAGGCGTTCCCTATAACTTTGATAGTTTAAATAGATCCAGGAATATTATACATTAAATGAGAATCATTATTGCTTAAACTCCTCAAATTTTCAACAAAAAGCTCCAACTAATTACCGAGAAAAGAATGAAAACATATTTCAAAATAGCCACGAGTTGTTTCCCTTTGACCACATAATAATAAATCGCTGGAAGCGATAAATTATTATAGGCGATTTAATCATATTTTTGACATTATAGAGACATATTTGCGCATACTTTCTTCTGACAAATTATGAAAACAGATAGTACTTTGTACATTCAGCTCATTTAATGTGATAGTAGAGAAAAATATGCTAGTTATAGGGAATGCCTCTTTAACACCCTGTATTAGTGATTGTAAAGTCATTTAGACAACACTTATGTGCGTAAAATGTCTTTTAAAACATATTCAAAGATAAAAGTATTCGGGTTTTAAAGAATGACCGATCATACAAATGGTTCAGTGTTTTGTTAAATTAGAAGTTCAATCCAACTTTAGGAAACATGCAAAGTTATCTAAACAATCAAGAACAACAAGTTAGCTTATTTTGCATACTCTATTCTGACATCGCTTGATTGTTATGTTACAAACATCAGTGTGGTCATATCACGTGGTATATGACGTCATTTGTGAGTAAGACTTGCAGCCAAATAGTCACGACTCGGATTTAAAAAGTCCTATAAATATCGTTCTGTCCACTCGATTTTGACTAAATATAGCCAGTGCTAACGGGCAAAGTATGCACAATCCCCAGTACTTGATATATGTCTCAGCCAGGTTCGACTTTTCTCACATTTGAGTTAAATGCCAAACTGGGTGAACAATGTAAATGTAATTCATGAGTCGAGGCAACCAGTCTTACCCCCAAACAATGACGTCAAAAACCACGTGATACGACCACACTGAACATGCACTTTGTAGTCAAACAAATAACAGATACTACGTCTAGTTATTTTTTAATTAAATGCCATAAGTTGGCGTATATAAGTTTGGTTTCTGATTGTCTCTGTAGTTTTTCAATTCTTGGTTGCAAAATGATGTTTTTTGCTAAGTAATCACTTGGTCTTCCACAACAATCGGGCACCTTCTACATTATACATGGTCAGTAGAATCATTAAACATAAGGATTAAAACCCTTATTAAAACAAAACACAGTTTTGATGTTGACATATTGTTGTATGTCAAATGAATCATATATTAAGTCTGGAATAAATGTCGAAAACTTTTCACAATTTATATATCAATTACATACAGAGACAGGAATAACTTTAAAACAGTTTCCGAGGGCTATTTTAGCAGTTCAGCCATTCAACCGCCCTATTATATTTTAAATCAATCAAATTCACATGGAATTGATAAATAATTCGAAAGGTTATTGAACTACATGTTACTAAAACTAGTCCTACATTGAATATAATATATAGTACTGCCGAGCTCACGTTGAGTCATATTAGTCTAAATTGTCTTGCTGCGTCTAGCTAGATATTTTTCCCGTGGAAGGGCAATGGCTATATCAGCGACAAAAACAGTTAATGCATCGCCCAATATATTGGCCTTACACAAACTCAAATGAAACCACACTATCCTTTGCATTACAAGTAAAAAACTATGTATACCTAAAGCTTACCCAGTGCCAAGCATTTTGTAGTGATTTGAAATTATGAAACTTTTTAAAACAATTTAACAGTAAGTGTGAGACATACTTGTAAGCATTTAGCAACAGAATGCTGTGAATCTAGTCATACTATATCCCTAAAAGAGGATCACAATAATGAGTGTAGAAAAATCACTCTTTATATTCAATATTTCCACCCGTTGGTCCTCTTCAGTAGCTATGTAACTTTTTGGCAAAGTGTATAGCTTGAAAGTATAACATAGCTTCTGAAGAAGACCAATAGGTCGAAATATTGAATGTAAAGAGTGATATGTGCTACAACAATAATGTAGTGACTAGTTAGATTATAAATACACAAGGCATGGCGATAGTTCTTCCTAAATGTATTATACGTTTAGTCTAGTATCTAGAAGCATTGAAGTAGAGTATGTTAAATAGAGTTGAGTGATACAGTACGGAAATATTAACATGTGTAGATATACACCAGACAAAACAAGGAACGCCTACAGTAAATATATGGTACATGTAATATATAGCGCTCATTTTGCGGCTTCTAGAACTTTTTAAATACGTATCAATTTTTAATTGATACTTGCTGACGAAGAGAAACGCCCTATATTACCAATAATAATTTAACTTATTAATGAAGTTTGCACTTGCCGTCTAACATCGACATGTACGTGGTGTTTTCCTCTTGTTGTGGGGTTATCAAGAAGAACCCATAAGAAACATGCATGCGCTTGAAGGCCATTGTAAGCGTACTTGCAGTAATGAATTTTGTCATAACTGTTAATTTATTCTTGGTAATAAAAGGTGTTTCTGTGCGTTAGCAAAACAATAAAGGAAAAATATTTATTTTAGTAATAATTGAATTCTAAAAACTGCAAAATGAACACTATACAATACCATGTGTTTACTGCGGGCGTTTCAGTTTGTCAGGTATAAAATGCGAATGACTATGAGTACAGTATTTGTTTTATTGTGTTATACAGAATTAGCATGCAAACATGCTTTACCTCTTTCTTTGATGGCGCCTTAAAATACAGACCAATATATGGTTAAACATACACGCCAAATCCACAACGTAAATCAATAAAGGTGAAAACGAACAGCATAATTATATATAAATAACACAAGGTACGGATAAAGTCTGAACGACAATGAACATGAAACACACTTCATGTTATCCAATACACTAATAAAAGAGCACACCATTGAATTATAGAGGGATTTAACTAAAATACGTATATGAAACTAATGTCAAACGGGTAAACACTTTGGGTTGGGCAAAATATATTTCGTGGGTGTATTAGAATATTTACCGTTCTCATTAGCGTCTTTAAGCCATTTCTCAACGGAACCTTTAGCATCTGGTAGTAGAGTTTTATTTAGACTGTTCTCAAGTTGATGTTTCTTACTTGCCATTTTCAGTATACGTTCTATAACTTTCTTATCGGCTTTATCGGCATGTTTCATCCATTCATGTGCCTGTGGTACAGCCTCTGGCTGCAGAGCATAATCTAGCGGAACGTTAGCCTGTAAATAGTGAATCATTGTGTGAATATTTAAAACGCATGTTTTAGACATAATTGTGTCAAACGAACATCGGGTAAAAGCAACCATTGTAATGAGTATTTGCGCTTTATTTTCCTGCCGTCTAACGACACATGATTAACATTATTTAACTAACAGGTGTCTCACAAATCAGCAAACAGAAAACGCAACGTGTTTTTCATTCCATTCGACAATTTGAAAGCAGCTTTCTACTTTAAATCATGGCCTCTTTCCTCTACAGATAATCCAAATTGCACTATTTCAGTACCAATATCTTCGTAGCTGGTATATAAACGAATAACGATAAATCATGTGGCGACTAACTAGAAAGAGCTTTTACTCCTATAATAAACCTTGGAAGATTCGTCATGTAAAATATGAGACGTTCGTAAGAGCTTAACCTATAATCAACTAATTGAAATCGTTTAGAGAAAATAAATTGAACAAACAGTGGCTGGAAGGTTGCATTTTCTAACAATTCATTAAATTCAGATCTTAACATTTCGTTTAATATTCCTTTACGTTGTTGAGGATCTGACTACACTCTGTAAAAGGCCACGTCCGAATGATATATCTGGCGCAGATTGACTTCGCGTAGTTTGTAAATCAAGAACAATCAATGTGTTCCAGTAAATTTAGTAGAGTTTCGCTGCACTTTTGGATTTGTGAAAAAGCGATTTGATTGGATGGTGTGCATTCACATCTTCATGACTACAGACAAAGAGTGTTGTCAGATTCCATTTCAGCGTAAACTATTGGAGCGTAATTAGTCTGGTTTTAATGAAATTGATTTTCTTACCACATTGAATTCCGGTTGAGTGTTCTTACGTGTATCTACACACATAGTGTGTGACCTTTGAGGCAGTTGTGGTGTTGGTGGAATCGATCTAACGGATCCTCGAGCAGACTTTGGTGTCCTGGTTAGTTGAAGACCGTTTCGTGATTCCACACGTGGTACTGGTGTTGGCCTCATTTTAATGTTTGGCACTAGATAGAACAAGCAAAATGATTTATTATAACCATAGCAAAGTAAGTTAAAGAAAACAGTACCGAGTATCTTTAACATATTACACGTACATTTGAGGTATATAGCGATACAGGGGTAAATTAATAATAACTATATGATATAATGTATATATACCTGTCCAGTACTAGTAAATGTACAATTTGGTGTCATGCATCAGTACTTTAATGTTTTGTTTAAGAAATGTGTAGTAATTAAATTACGAGTACTAATTATTTTAGAAAGTTCTCAAAGTTGTCCACTTAGATCCTTTCTGTATACAAACCTTGTACCTTATTTTATGGTCTTCAACAATGGAGAAAATTGAAAAACATTTATACGTCAATTACAAATTTGACATCATCTGTCTGTATTCTATAACTATTTAATTCCAAAGTAAGCTAATCCTTGCATTCTGATTGGCTAAGACGTGATGTTTACACTCCTAGGAAACCTCCGTTAACTTACCTTCGGGGCTTCACGCAATGAGTTCTTCAAATTGGGTGTTTAAAAATCAGTGAAGTCAAGAAATATTCGTTTAATTCTATCGTTAATGCTTATACTAAAAGTATGCGACGTTACGTACGATGTTGGTGTACATTGAGTCTTTACAACAACAACAACAAAATATACAAGGAACAATTGGTTTGGGAAATATATGCGGTTGTTAATATGCTGTTAAACCTGGGAACACATATGTTAAACCTTACGACAAACATCCTGTTTTTACTATTTAAAACACCTTCACAAATACAAATTATGATCATATTAAAGTGTTATGGCAATGCATTGATGTCAAGTTAACAAACATGTTAAACGTATAGAAACAATAAACATGAACTACACACTTACGTGACATTTCTCGGGACAATTTAGATTGTCTGCCCGTGCCAGCTTTAGGGGCTGGCGCCGGTCTCGCCGACAGTGGAAGGACATGTGTTTTACCAGCGTTTTCTTTAGGGGCAGCCCTCGCTGACAATGGAAGGGCCGGGACGTTCAGTGGCGTCGGTGGAATGGAAGGTGTGTGGACGACAACTGTTTGACATAGACAAAGCGAACAGTGATTGTGTTAAAAAAGCAAACAAAAATGCACGGTTTACAATATAAAATTACACACTTTACGTAAGAATAACCAACAGTTGTAAAACACATAAATTTCTCTTTGCAGCGGATAAAAAGTTGCCAATTTTTTTAAACCACCACCAAGTTATTACTATTAATTTAAATAGCCTTACACACATAAACCGACATAGACAGACAATAATTGATGATAACAAATGTTAATTGTTAATATAAATGATCACTATTTATAAAAAAAGAAAACATCACCTTTCCATTACTGTAACAATGACAAATCCATCTACACAGGATTACTTCCCTTTTCGATACACGATTATTTACATTATCGAAAAGGGAAGTAACTCTGTGTCGGATGGTTTAAGTTAAAACCTCGTAAATACGGTAACGTTACGTACATTTAACAACAATATGAACAAATGTATGCTTATAAATATTGATTACTGTAAAGGTCAATTGTCTTACCATCCGGTTGAAGGTCAAGGGGTATGGCAGGAGTTATAGGACCTGGTGGGGCTGATTCCATCATTCTGTCTGGTATCCTCCATCTGTTAAATATCTGAAAGACAACATAAACAATGTACACCAGTTTAAAGTTACCAATTTTCAAGGGCTCTTTTCCGCTGTTAAGCCGCTTAAAGGGGCGTTCCCTATTATTTTGGTCGCTTATATCGATTCAGAAATATTATACATTAAATGAGACTTGTTATTGCTAAAACTCCTCCAAATTTCAACAAAAAGATCCCGCTTATTAAAGAGAAATAATAAAAACATGTTTCCGTAACGAGCCAAAATAGTCACGAGCTAAATCCCTTTGACCACATAATAACAAATGACTGGAAGCGATAAATTATTATGGGTGATTTTGATTTAATTTTTACTTTAAAGAGACATATTTCACACACATTCTGGTGACAAATGATTACGTTTGATAGTATTTTGTTCATTTAGCTCATTTAATGTGATAGTAGAGAAAAGTATGCTAGTTATAGGGAATGCCTCTTTAAGCAACCTTTGACATTTCAACTTCCTCTGGACTGTTGCCGCCAGAAAATGTCCTCACAAGTGCCAATTTAAACCTTAGTGGAGTGCAGCATGTGTGTTATTCTTGTTCAGAAAATTAACTAGTGGTCCAGACGAACGTTGAACCCGGGACATCTCGATCTCGAAACCCGCGCCCTAGCTCTAGGCCACCGCTCCCCTACATGTAGTATTACAATACGACATGCAACTACATATGCCGACTAATATCCCTATGTAGGGTTGCTCGGTGGCTGGATGGTTATATAACGCTCTCGACCATCTATCCGACTGGCCCGGGTTCGAATCCCCAAATGGCTCAAAATAGAAAGTTTCTCTCACGCACTGGACGAATTGCAATGTGTCACTCGTTTATAAGCGCCCAAATATATCAATATAATAAACTATGTTTGCATTTAACCTACTATTGAGATATCGATCATTTAAACGCTATATACAGATCAGCAACCCATTACTTAACTAGTAGATATAGAGGATCTATCATGAGTTGTCAATTGATATAAATTTATATTAAACGAGTTTTGGAAATTTTAAATTAATATTTCCTGAACGAGTTTAATATAAATATATCAATTGACAACGAGTGATAGATTCTTTATATTATATGACACTAAAAACGCAAAATACGCATGGCTTTATTGGAAAAACCCAATACCTTATACTACACATGGTACGTATAACTTTATACGTACTGGCTCTCTAACCTGGATACAAGGAAAGTCATGTGATATAGTCGTCTATACATGTATTTCTGCGACTTGTAACAAATATGTCAGTATTGTTTTAAAACCATTGCAACAGTAAGCTCTTATAGCTGCACGTGTCGATGGCTTGGGGTCATGTGTCAACTGTTTATTGAGAAAGAGAGAATGTATCTTTTCTGTCTTGTTATTTACTAAACGTCCGAGTTCTAGGCAGAATTCGAATTTCCGAATCAAGGTCTGATTTTCCGACCGAGTCGGAATAAATCGGAGAAGTTGACAAGTATGTAGTGCTGTAGTGCACAGACGCAGCATATTCTGAGGAAAAATATTACACTATATTGCCGATTCAATAAGTAATACTAATGGGGTACCTGTCAAATTCGAAATAAAATAGCGGGGACTACAGTTTACTCAGTTACACCTAGTTAAACCTAGATAAACATAGTTTACCCCGGGAAGGACGAGTTGATGTTTATAACCGTTACCATTTAACTTTGGACAGACTGTATAAGGGTTTTTTTATCTCATAGTTTGAACCTATTAACCTGTATTTACCTATATACTGAGTGTATGCCATTTAAATTAGCCAAACGTGATTGGAATTACTTAAATATTCAACGACTATTATTCATTTTGTGCGCTAGCCAAAATTGATTCTATATTTATTGCACCGCGGTCTATTATATATAATTACTAGTATAATATTAAATATCGTATTTTAAACGCTGAATGGTATACATGTATATTGATAGGTACATTTTTTTGTATTACAGTTCAGATACTAAACCGATTAAACGTGTTAGGAATATGATATTAGCACAGCTTAGTCAACTTATTATTTAGTAATACATGTTTTTGTGTTGAAAGGTTATATGATTTTTTACATACTAGGTAGTTCTTAAGGTATGCAGCGTAATGTCTAATATAGACCACACTGTTTAAGCAATCCAGTATCATTTTTAAATTATTGTTAATCAGTCGTTTCTATAATAGTACATTAAGATGACAAAGGGTAGTTCAATATGGATTTATTCCCACACAAATTAATGATTTTACAGTACATGTTTTAGTCTTAACTATAACGTTTATATCATTTAAACCAATAAAGCTCCACCTCGAGGGACGTTTTTTTACTGCTCGTAGTATTTTCATCCATTTTTTTTTTTTTATCTTATAATAATTCAGCACCTACGTCATTGCAATCGTAACTACTCGGGCATTTCCGTAACTGAGAAATAAGCACTTACGTTAGATAAACACCGAGTACACGTAGTTCCGATTGACGTCTTTGCATACACTTAATTGCATCGGTCCGTCCTAAGCAAATTTAAATGCTGTATAATAATTATGTTGTCTTTTAAATTATGCCATTTCTTGTATCGAGTGCTTATCACTGAAATTACTGCGTCACATGTATTCATGTTTGTGTTTGGGCAGGAAAACAAACAGTATCAATCTTATTAGGAAGTCGGCCGAAATTCGGGTATGTTGCTACGGATCCATTTAAGTGACACTAGACATACCCAATTAATTTTGATGACGAAGTTATCCTTATCTGAGATGCTTTCAACCAGCATATTTTTTCAGAACAATAATCAATGTAGCGAAAAATTATGACCTAGTCCGGATCTCCACTATTCTGTAGGTATAGATAAACCATGTTTTTTAGCCGTGACGGAACGTAACACTTCTGAGTCATGGTATGTGAATGTACCAGGTTAAAATCTCTTTGGGCAATGGTTGGTTACAGTCATTGATCACATATATTGCTTAAGCCTTAATACATACCCTATATCTATCCTTTCAGGGCAAATCAACCTTCCTGCATGAATAAGTCACGGTTAAAAAAAGATGGTTTATCTATACAAATGTTTTTTACTGTTACATGTATAATCCTTGGCTCACTGGAATATTCATATCTGGACAATAGAGTTAAGGTAAGTTTTTGCATATGCATACAAAACCAGTCTAAATAGGCCAGATTTGTTTGTATAGTCCGTCGGTGAGAACTCTAGCCTTTTCGTACAATAACAAATGAAACAAAATGCATTTTCGGTGATCATTTGTGTACACTCTTGAAAGAAATTGCTTTTAATACATTTAATTCTTTCAATCTAGACTAAAAACAAGCAACCTGTCGACCTGATTGTGTTGTTTTTAGACAATTAATGTTTGTATACGAAGCTAGAGTTATCGCCGACGATCTATCCCTACATTTAAATTAGGGGAAAACCACCTTGCACAGAGTTCCGGATATCAACTCGCGGAGTTTTGCCGCGCGAAAATTTATGATTTTGCATTTTATTGAATTTTTTTTATTTAAACACACGGTGGACTTATCTTTTGTAATGTGACTTGACAGTAAATGTTTGAATATCAACAAGCGAGCGACGTTGTTTTATCAAATGCAATTTAAATGATAAATGCAATTTGCCAACGCAAATATTGAAACTAACTTTAAATTATCGAGCAGTGCAAACTACGTATAACACCAATATCAGCTTTTTGCGCGTACAATGTAAAGTATGCAGTGAATTCGTTTTTGGTTTCAGAACGCATTGCTCTGCTTAGCCTCGGTCATCACAACGCCGCATAGATAAGTAACGTAAGCACACCATACTGCACCGCCGATCATAAAGGATGGTATTCACTAAGAATCTTAAAGAAACCTTAGAATTTTCTGAAATTCCCAAAATGTCCTTACTTGTATCAGGTATACAGCAAAATCAAAATGATAAATGGTTTACATTGTTTAGAGCCACGTTAATCTAAAAAGAAAACTCGATTAAATCTCTTATTGACATTTATAAAAGACAACAAAGTTATTGATGTTTGAATAACACAAATGCCGCACATTTTGATGGCTTTTATAGAACTCCTCGGCATGTAAAATAAAGGGCTTATTTCAAAAATAAATATAAAAAAAATAAAATAATTGTTCAGCTGTGTCGAGACGCGGACATTCACAACTCTGTCGTGACCAGGATTCGAACCTGGGTTGTCGCGGCCACAACGCGAAGTACTAACCACTATACGATCACGACTATCACCGCTGAACTGATAAGTTATGTAAACTAGGCGTATATAATTTTAAATTAAATTGTTAGCTCATTCCATAAGTGGCATTAAGATATTACAAGTTGTGGCAGCGAGTGTAGTTGAACCACTTAATGATAACGATCCTTGGTCAGCAGTATTACACGATCACTATTAGCAGCGCCACTCAAAATAAAAGTAGTACATTTTCATAAGGGCGTTTATAATGTGGCGAGCGCTTGTGACCTTAAAATTTTGTATTTTATAGCAAATGGTTACTATAAACTGAAGTAATTTTCTACCTGCACTTTTCTGTATTTACAGTGTTGGTAACATATCCTTGATAGCCTTGCTAGAAACATATTAGGACTGTCAAAGTTAAGTTAATTTGCTTAAAGAGGCATTCCCTATAACTAGCATATTTTTCTCTACTATCACATTAAATGAGCTGAATGTACAAAGCACTATCAGTTATCATAATTTGTCAGAAGAAAGTATGCGCAAATATGTCTCTATAATGTCAAAAATATGATTAAATCGCCTATAATAATTTATCGCTTCCAGCGATTTATTATTATGTGGTCAAAGGGAAATAACTCGTGGCTATTTTGAAATACGTTTTCATTCTTTACTCGGTAATGAGTGGAGCTTTTTGTTAAAAATTTGAGGAGTTTAAGCAATAATAATTCTCATTTAATGTATAATATTCCTGAATCTATTTAAACTATCAAAGTTATAGGGAACGCCTCTTTAATGTGCAAAGTATAGTTAGCTTTAAGAACAAAATATCTAGTTTTGTATTTTAATCAATCAATACTCGGTTGAAATATAAGTAGAAATGTTGTACATTGGGTTTTAAATAAATCGATATTATCAAAGTTTGCAACAACTTTACAAATAGATTTACCAGTATTTAGAGCACGCTTAAGTTTCCGCGTTAGCTTTTTAATTGTTCCAATATGCTAGATATCTCTAGCTATACCACGTGGTTTTGGACTACTAGTCATACCCAAGACGAAAATGTGATAAAATTTGAAATCAAAAATAGCCGTTAAACGGTATCGTAAGTGTATGCATAATTTGGCATAGAATAAAATCTAAACATGGAGCGGTGTTATCAGTAACCTAACACCCCGTAGGTTTACACATCAAGATAATCTTTTCATCCTTATACGAACCTTATATAGAAAAAGTCACAATTTTTAACGGGAAGTATTTAAGTAAAACTCGATGTTTAAGGACATTGAAGTACACCTTGAAGTTAAATAATTTGAATATGTAAAGTTAAACACACGTAGATATGAACATATGAACATGAATTAAGTAAACACTTCGAACTTTTCTTCTAGCCGCTTTATATAATTTGTAAAACCATGCATGTACATACAGCTTAGTACTACATTCAGATTTTGAAAAGGTTAAGAATTCGGTGAAACCTTTTGACAGCAAGGAGTATATAACCTTTTAAGCATTAACATGGTTTTGGTTCGAGCAGCGGTCAAAGTCCTTCATATGTAACACTTTTGCAGCCAAACGTGTTTGGCCAAGTGATTTATGATACGGCTTAATTGGTCTTATTACAGTAACAAAGTATTCTGGTCCCATTAATACAAATTATTTCATAGCATAATTTTACAGCTTTACAAGACCATGGCAAAAACTTGGGTAATGGGCAATAATAAGTTGCTCACTTGTCCAATGACCAAATAATGTAGTAATCCACTTCACTAAGAAAGGTCAGTCATTGAACGTTTCTACTAAGAACTATGCATTACTGTTCCAAAATATCGGTTACATAAATAAACACATACGGTCAATTATCTAGTAAAATAACACTGATAAATCGTGCACGCTTGATTTTTCCACATATGTGGCTTATTTCTAATTTTCCGCCTTTCTTGTTGTCCTGGACGCACTTTACTCATTCAATAGTATTGTTGAATACAATACAACGGACAGGGGGCTGATAAGTAACGTTCAATTACTTAATTTGCTCATTATTGTTGATATTATGAAATATTGCCTTTTTGTCAAATGAGTTTCCTTGTAAAATAAAGTATTTGTCTATACGTGTGAAGTTAGCTGCCAGTTGCCAGTTGCCGATTCAACTTTTTGAATCGGCAACTGGCAAATGGCAGCTTATTTGCAACCCAGCAGCCAATTCGATTTCGAAAGTCGAATCGACATCTGCGAACTGGCAAACAGCGGCCAATTTATAATTGTTCGATTGTAATTAATATTGTAACAAGATTACAAATATGAAAATATTGTATATTGACATACGCATTCCTTTTTGGTTATTCCCCTTAATTGGTAAAACTGTTCCATGATGGACGAGTCCGTTGCTCCGTTCGACGACATACTTAAGTGCTCACGTCGGTTTATTCTACTTAAAGTTAAATTGTTTCAATACTAAACCTCAAAATGTAACAAAAACAAAAGTATCCAAATAAGTCGTTTATCACAAATATTCACGAAACCGTTATTGTCACAAAATACTGTGTTGAACACTGAATAAATATTTATGTTATTTTTACTGAAAAGGCAGAACCGGTCAAATACTTTAACGTATATAACACAGGTTTGGTTAATACCACAGGAGAGTGTGACCTATATTTAAGTTGATATAGATCTCAAGGATGTTTCCATTATCTCTTTATAAATTGATTATTATATTAAACACAAATCTCTCATAAATTGTGTTCAAGTGTGAGGTTAAGATTATTATTCGACAATATTGATATAAATATAGCATATATACTTTTGCTATAATAAATAGTAGGACACAAACAAAGCCACACAGTTACGACGGCAGGGACCAGGGCCTAGCTACAAACGCAAGAGTCAGACATAGTACAAGCCACCAACATTCCAAATATTGGATGCTTCAATCGAGCCTTATATGCTCACTCCGCAATGAATGACACACTGTGGACTTCGCACTGTGTGCATAATTAGCCATAAAGAGAGGTAATTATAAGTGATAACTACACTGAAGTAAAGTACGGGTAAGTTATTCAAGGTCGATTGTGAAACAAGTTTTTTCAACCTATATTAATTACCCTATACACCTGATTAGGCCTGATGTTATCCATCGCCACGAGGGTGAACGAGAAGTGAAGCTAGTTTAAGCATGTATGCTAGAGCAAGAGAATTTCTAGTACCCGTTTTTATTTCGTCATTGGTATGACGCGGCCTTGGATGGAACCCGAGATCTGCCGCACACAAAGCCGACGCTCTACCACTAGGCTATCGATGGTGCAAATCGAAATCACTTCAATGTTATTGCAAATATTGAAATGATAACATTTAGCAGCATTTGAATTGGAGTCAAATCTAAAATTTCAGAACTCAATACATTGTACTGTTATAAACGTTTGCTGATCTGTTTTAAGTCTTATTCCCATTATTTCACAGGATTAACTCATTTAAAATAACATTGCTAAATTAATAACAATTCTTGTCATATCGCTGGCTTAGAATGAGAAGGTCGTAACTACAACATCAATATTTTGAGAAAACAAGAAAAAACACAATCACTCTTCTTACTTATGGTAACAGACGTTTTTTCAACTTCAGTAAGAAAAAGACAATCACTCTTCTTACTTATGGTAACAGACGTTTTTTCAACTTCAGTTTGGACAACATAATAAGTTCCAATTTTCATGGAAATTGACTCGTAATAAGTGCCTTATGATGTAAGTTTCAAATATGCAATAGTGTTATAAGGGCGTAAGTGACACTTGACGACCTTCTCAATCTAAGCTAGCGATATATTTCAAACTCAATTATCAATACATAAAAACACAGATCTAAAGCCCTGTGGGAAACTAATGTATTTAAAAAACGTCTCAATAGCGAGAGTTGAGGTTATTGAAAACGAGGATTTAAATTGCAATTCAACTTTTCAATGGAAAAAAAGACGATATGTCAATAATTACAGATAGGTCGAACTTGAAAGGTATAGACTCTATTTCACATTGGGAAGTTTAACATACCATGCGTATAGAAATAAAAAAGCGATAGCTCAGACATCAAATATTTGTGTTGTAGAAATTGTGTCTACCTGCAAAATATTGATGTTTGACTCAAAAGTTCACAGGCAGTACCGTACGATAATCTAATGCATGTGTTCTGTCAATAGTTTATATTCTTTCTATCGGAATCCAGTGGTCGTATAACATACGAACGAGAAACAAACGGTTAAAGTGTATAGAGCTATAATATCTAACGGTCATTTAATGTAAAAAGAATTACTTGCATCGTTTTTAGTATGATACTAGACTAATTTAATTGCGAATTAAAACTATGGATGGGTTCGATGTACTTTGATTCAATCGTCGAAAAATTAGACGATTCTTATAATTTCATAGGGTGTTTTCAAACACTTTCGTATAAAAACAGACAATTCGCATGTCCAAAAAAATCACTGAGAGAGTTTCCTCTAAAGCTGAAGCAGAAATTGATCTAACGGATATGAAAGCCTTATCGTCAGGTACAGCTCTATACACTTTAAGTAAGATGATCTTTCTTGCGAGTATAATAAATTGATAGGATTTTTTTTAATTTCTCGGGGTAGTAAGAGACAAATAAATTAATACAGCGGTTGGGGATTTGATGAGGTATCCGGTGTTCTTGGTGTTAGAACTCTTTTCGAGTTACGTTAACTCACGAATGTCCTTTGTTGGTTGGGACGAATAAACGATTTTCACTTACAAGTCTTTCATTTTCCATGTAATAGTTTTAGCAATTAAGGAATCTCGACGAAGCCACAACGCTTGTATCAGTAATGTACCAGTAAGATGCACCCACTGCTCTTTCACCCCGGGGATGGGCGGTGAATAGCGGGTAAAAGAGCCGTGGCTAGCTTCCACCGCACTGTCAGGCGACTGTTTTTATTCTCACCAATCAGCATGGATGCAATTGACTGGTGCATAATGTTTTATTAACAATAACCATTGTATGAAAACGCAAGTAACAAGATATGTTTTATGACTTGTGTTCTTACCTGGGTTCTTGGGCTGTTCATGACATCATCAACAGTTTCCCGCTTTCTTTGAAATCCCTGAAATAAAACAAAAAGTAAATTAAGAACTCATGTTTTTCATATAAGATATGAGCCAGTAAGTGCGTGCATTTTACCTATCGCTGGCTTAGAATGAGAAGGTCGTAACTACAAAATCAAAATTGTGAGAAAACAAGAAAATACTGTCTTAAATTTACTCTTTACTTATGGTAAAACAAGCTTTTACAACTCAATATTGGTCAACATGATTAATATTAGTTCATATTGTAATGAAAATATGCTCATAAGAAGCGCTTTGTGATGCAGTTTTCAATATGTATCAGTCTTATAAGGTCGTAAGTGGTAGTTTTTAAGGCTTTCTCATTATAAACCAGCGATATATCCATAACTTTCAAGAAGTACTATGTAGGTTTCTATTACAAAATCTATAAGCCCAATAGTTTAAAACACCAAACGGTACCCGACGTACATATTAAAATCAGGTGTTCCATTTCCTAGCGTATGTTTCAATAAATCAGTGCAAAACTATTTTAACTACATCAATTTATAGAGGCGTGTACCATATTTTTTTCACTGAGCCCTCGAAATTTAATGTTTTGATTCAGATAATGTACTAACTTCAGGCTTTAAATGACAGGTTTGTTGAATATTTAATGTTCTATTAGGAATCAATTTTGATACAATGGTTAACAAAATATATACTATTGATTATGACACAGATACACGAGCAGTTTGTTTGGTGGCTAGAAACATTCGGAAATGGCAACGTTTACTTAGTTCAAACCAATGTATTGAGAAAGCTAATGAAACCTGGCCCGGTGATTATAAACATTGGAGTACGCACTCCATGCTCCAACTCTTAGCCTACTCCGTACTCCAATTGGAGCATTTCTTAGTAACAAAAACTGCTGTAACTTCTTTATTACTGAATAGAAACATATAAACTGGGGGTTCATTTTCTTAATTAGATCATTTGCTGCAAGTTGGTGTTTGTTTTGATGCAACATTCTATAAAAATCTGTTTTTCAAGTTTGAGCATTGAGTATGGAGTTGCAGAATGAGAATGAGAAATGTTTATAATCACCGGGCCAGGTTCGATAAAGGCGATGGGTATGATATCATTAGCAAGTACTCAGTACAGCCTTGTATGACAATATTCTTCATTTCCAATGTCATGCAACGTATATTGTCAGGGTCCTTATATAGGCATGTTTGTTTTATCGTTCATTTGGGAGACAGAATTCTTATGCGATGTCTTTTGTGTAGGTCGCTAGGTGCTGTCGTCGTTTTTATGGCTTTGGGTTGCCTTTGCACTGCCATACTTGATATTTTTCATATAATGTGAAAAGGCTATATGCACATGTACATGTGTGTTGATACGAAGGCACTTGGCTTAAAAGACAGCAAGGTACTACTTCATGATAATTGATATGTGGTAAACGTGTAAAGGTAATTGATCGCCCTTTTTTAATTTGACGCACAGACATAATTCATGTTAAGTGTGCTATCCAGCGAGCTAAGATTATATTGATCACAGCTGCATAATAATGAACAAGTTGTTTTTGTCGAGCACAATATAATTTGTATAATCTTTAATATGCTTATGATCAATAACACTTGACTCTTTATATACAAATTTAGTGTGCACAGTTTGTGCCTATACGTCAAGATAAAAGATAAAATTTAGTAAACGGTAGTTTAAATATGATTTAACTGTTAGAAAAAAACGTTCAGTTGATTATTTCATGCAACAACTACAGTAACGTTACATTTTTTGTATTGCAGATTTTCATATTCTGAAAATTGAGGTCATTGTCACGTGACTTGTAACAAAAACGTGGCATAAAATGTGAGCATGCACGGTTCATGCAGTTGCGACTGAAGTCTGGCTTCCTTCTACGTATAAAGTCATCTCTATCACTTGAGAAATGGATATTTGAGGAGACTTGGTGTAAATATGGGAGTCAAAAGAAGACTATGATTCGAGTTTGGCGACATTGTTGACCGAACTGGCATTCGTTCTTCGAAATAATCTCATACACTTTCAACAGGTATTCCATTTTCATGTTAAAGTGATGAGACCCTGTGAAAAGACTAATATACCCTTTATCATAAAAGCCATAAAGCCATACAAACGATCGAAGACTCATCTGAGAGAAACCAATAAGCATGGTAATCGGACAGTCAACCATTCGTTGTATAAACACCTAAGTGTGCATGAGTCCAGTAAAAGCCAAAATTCAACTAGGAATATCTAACATGGTAACCCCTTATAATGGTATGCCATACAATCAATAATAATTCATAATTTAGGCCGTAATTGCAAGGCGGGCAAATCAGTCACGCCATGTTCCCTATTAACTATTTCAATATGAATACTACACACTGACAATAGAACAGTACTTTAAACACATGGCATTATTATCAAAGTTACAAGTTTCAATGTCAAATTATGGAAACCTATATTTTGATTCAATAAATATATTCCTGTGTTACCATGGCAACGGACAGTTTTCAATCAATCTGTCCATCTGCACGAAACATTGAATGCGGCATGCAGATGAAGGACTCGACCTAGGTAAATAAAATACTTTAAATACAGTATGTTTTCTCAACATATTATGGGAGTTGAATATATTTTTATATTTTTTTATTTTAACTCACAAGTATGTTATAATATCGGTTAAAATATAAATACAGATAAAACATATTCTATGATTTCTAATACTTCACTTACTACGTATTGAAGAGTCATTTTGAAGACCTTTACTTTTTAAAATCCACAAATATATCTAATAATTCCAATATAGCATATCGTAGTTTAAATATTTTACAAAAATTATTTCCACATCCAAATAACACGCTACTTCAACCTAAATCATGACAAATAAACAAACGCATCGAAGCTATTATTGCTTGTAATGCTCCTTTTGTGTCACAAACGACATGCCAGTGCTATAAGCAACCAAATACCGTATTTATTATAGAAGATACACCAGTGTTACACCGACTTGCGTCACAATACAAATGTAGATAAAATATAAAACGTAAAAACTAAAATACTAATCCGTTTTAATGGAATACATATTTGTGTATTGTAAAATCATTTTAATTCTTTGGAGATCTTCGCAATTCTAATGGATTAAACATAAACATAAAGAAATATTTTTTTCGGAAAATTCAAATTATCTTCTATGCATTTACGTCCTTTTATTCTTTCGAAAGTTTCATTCCGCGCATTTGAGTCCCTGCGAATTTCCCATGTTCTCAAAATTGACGCACTTGACCAAAGGTTGACCAACCGAGTTATCAGAATTCACAGTACTTGTCTAAAATATATTCAACTCGTAAATCGCTATAATACGCAGAGTATAAAATTATATATTTTAAGTAAACTGAATGCATTGCCCTGAGATATATATGAAATCACTTTCCTTGTATCCAGATAAGTATAGCCAGTACGTATAAAGTTATACGTACCGTGTGTAGTATAGGTATTGAGTTTTCCAATAAATCAATGCGTATTTTGCGTTTTTAGTGTCATATGATATAAAGAATATATCACTCGTTGTCAATTGATATATTTATATTAAACTCGTTCAGGAAATATCATTAAGCATGCAAAAGGCTCGCTTCATAAAATTTCCAAAACTCGTTTAATATAAATTTATATCAATTGACAACTCGTGATAGATCCTCTATAATTATATGCCTTGATATATAATGTACATAATTCGCTGGTTTAGAATGAGGTCATAAGTACAAAATTTATAATTTGAATAAAAAACGAAATAAATGTCAGAAAATTCATATTTACTTATAAAACTTCAGCTTGTGCAATATGGCAAGTTCCGATTTTCATGAAAATAGGCTCATAAGAAGCACTTTGTGATGCTGATTTTAAGTCTTTTTAAAGTCGTAAGTGTAGAAGTTACGACCTTATCGTTCTAAGCCAGCGAATAGTATTCTATACCTGTATTTACGCAAGTTTGCTAATAAAAGACAAACTAATCCAGTTTTACGGCATGAGTGATTTCTTGACAATAACAATGTATTAGCTTATTATGAAAGTGCAACGGGGTTTGCATCTTGACAATAATTGTCAGGCCTACTTGTACCATATTTTCATTTGAGTTTCAATTTGTAGTTACACCATGATGAGAGTTGTTACTGTTGATTATTAACGTGATCAATAAAACTAGCAGTCTTATACTCTAGTCACATTTGCCCTACGAGCTCCGAACGAGCTGATTTTTCTGAACTCGCACGACGTCCGTACTGTACGGAGTCCGCACGGAGCTCGTACGGATATAGAGACTCGTACGAGCATAGTACGGGTTTTCACAACTCGTAGAGGACTCGGTGATCTGGTGAAAACTATACATTCTGTAAAACTCGTACGAGATCCGCACGAGCTGTGACCAGATGCAAATACCGTTTGGATTAAAATATTTCAGACTCGTACGAGTTTGTAAATCCGTACGGACATCGTACGAGCATTGTGACCGTAGCATAACCGAGCATTACCATTAGAGCATAAGATGCCGAGCCGATGCTTACTTTTACATAATTATAATTATCAGGAATGAAAATACTATCCACGCATAGTTGAAAAAATGTCTTGATTTTGAAATAGGAGCATTTATTTCGAACGCTACGGTAATTAAATTAGCTTTTTACAAAGTGTATTGGAAAAGGCCTTATTGATTTTTGATTCAAAAGGGCGATATGTATAAAAGAATTAATATGGAAACCCGATTAAAAATTAAAATGACATGTTCAATTGAATGAATTTGATTGATTTAAATCGGTTGGTTTAGTCTAGAAATAATATACAAATTCGAACATAACAGCCTTTTATCATAAACAATTATTCTAGAATTATAATTCTAAAAATGCCAGAAAAAGTTGATTCTATAATAACATATTTTGACTTGCTTAATGTAAATGAATGCACGATGGTGTAATTAAATTGTATTGTATTTTTCAGAATATATCGCTGGCTTAGAATCAGAAGGTCGTAACTACCAAATCGATATATTGAGAAAACAAGAGAAAACTGTCTGTTATTAAGTCTTTACCTATGGGAAAACACATTTTTAAAACTTAATTTTGGTCAACATGACAATTTCAGATTTTCATAAAAAAGGCTCGCAAGAAGCGCCTTGTGAAGCAGATTTAAAATATTTTTGAGTCTTATAAGGTCGTAAGTGGTAGTTAAGACTGGCATGTGAGTGTCTCCACCCGAACTTGAACCCGACTCGCCAGATGAGGCGGCAAGCACTGAACCCCTGAGTTACGAAGACAGACAACATTAACACGTGGTTTGAGTGTATACACAAACACATTAGGAAGACGGATCTTGGGCTAACCCTAACCCCCACCTCGAGTTGATCTATACTACAAATTGTACTCTACCATGGTTCTCGGGCTAACCCTAACCCCCCACCTCGAGTTGATCTATACTACAAATTGTACTCTACCATGGTTCTCGGGCTAACCCTAACCCCCCACCTCGAGTTGATCTATACTATAAATTTCACTCTACCATGGTTCTCGGGCTAAACCAAAACCCCCACCCGGGTTGATCTATACTACAAATTTCACTCTACCATGGTTCTCCGGCTAACCCTAAACCACCACCCCGAGTTGATCTATACTACAAATTTTACTCTACCACGGTTCTCGGACTAACCCAAAACCACCACACCGAGTTGATCTATACTTCAAATTTCACTCTACCATGGTTCTCGGGCTAACCCTAAACCACCACACCGAGTTGATCTATACTACAAATTTCACTCTACCATGGTTCTCGGGCTAACCCTAAACCACCACACCGAGTTGATCTATACTACAAATTTCACTCTACCATGGTTCTCGGACTAACCCTAACCCCCATCCTGAGTTGCTCTATACTACAAATTTCACTCTACCGTCGTCACCGATCGGTTGAAGCCCAGTTCAAACCGACAATAGACACAATTATTATAATACTAGTAATATAAACAATAAGCAAACATGTTTACATATGGACGTTCATATTGGAGTAATCGATGAAAGTTTTGAATTCAGGTCATAATGATACGTATGCCAGTTCTAAATAGACGGCTCTTATATTACAAAACCGGAACAATCGCAGCAAATGGAATGTACCATCAAGTCAATGCCTGAATATGGCAAATATAAAATTGAATTGAGCGGGTTTTAAATAAATGTACATGCTTTGCTGTAAAACTACCTAGGCAAGAAGTTTGAAAATCAATAATATTGACATTGTTATGAAGTAATAGGATTTAAATGTTATCAATAAAGTTGATCACCTAACATTGATTTGCTTTTATGACATTAAGGTTTATAAATACGCCAACTGCATGTCTAATGCCAGACTTAAAGCAAAGGGACACAACTGTGTTATAAACAGGATGTCATTCGTAACTTAATAGAGTTGTCGTTTTATATTATCTGAGTACATAGCGACGGTGCCATTCGAAAATGCCGTATGACGAAAACCCACTTTTCAGGAGAGGCAAAAAACCCAGTTTTTTATGTAAACTAAAACTCCTTCACAAATCATTGAATATAGAACTAAATTATATATTCCATACGCAAAACATCTTATTGAATAGGTATCAAATAATAAATATAATGCAATTGCTGATATTTGTTCTTTTCTTTGCCCCAAATAAAAACTAACAGTTATTCGGCATTTTCTTTTTGTGATGATTTGATGGTCTCTTATTAGCTTATTTACCGCAGATAAGGCGTAATAAAGGGCGGGAAAATAATAAACAGGAATAACCAATGATAAAAAATGGCATTTTGATTATTCGGCATTTTCGAATGGCACCGTCGATAGTTCGATTCCTTTCTCCAACACTGTGTTTATGCATCAGTCGATTCAAACCTTTGCGATGCTCCCACAATTCCGTGTGGACGTGATCAGTGCGGGGTTCTTGTTTGCGCACATTTTGCAGGGAAATATAATCGCGAAATTTCTCTGCCATGGTGTATGGCGGGAGCAATTGGTGGGGATTTTATCTTCTGCTTGGCTGTTGTGGGAAGGGTAGTAAATTTAGTGATTAGCTATACATAGCTAATGTTATTTGTTGAAAATGTAAATCCGACTTAAAATAAAGATTGTATTGTATTGTATTTTAAACTGGTTTTGAAAAGGCAAAAGTAAAAATCCCCACCCTTCCGCGCGGTTGGTTTAAATTGACTGGTCCATTATGGGCATTACTGCTGATCGGATGAATGTGAATGCTATGTATGTTAACGATTCGGGCTGTTATGTATCGTTGATATTTGCCACAGAAAAGAGAATTAAACAGTAGGCAAATCTACGTAAATATGCATTGATAAGTGCAGGAACCTACGATTAATGCACCTATCAGTATTTGAGAACGGGGGAATACATGGGACCTAAGCCAGAAAAAATTCATCCTGAGTGGTGTTGTGACATCCGAACCATTCCCGGTGCCGGAAATAGACCTTGGCCGGATTTAATCACGTCCTGATATTGGGGAAATCAGACGTCGTAAAATGAAGACAACCAATTAGAAATGGTGGACAGTATGATTCACCAACAATCTCCCATGACAGGGATTTAGACAAATTGTTTGACTCTAGGATGTTGAACTATACACAAAAATAACAATTATAGCACGTGTCGTGAATAAAACAAATAATTATATTTTTGCGGGTATAAACTTATACATATTTTGGTAAAATAGTACTTTTAATTGGTGGATGTTTGAGTCAATATTAAGATTAAGAAATTTGCACAGAGATCATAAAAACCGGAGAGTGATGACAGCACTCAACATAGACAGTGGATGATATAATACATAATTGTATAAAAACGCCATAACATACAATAAAATTGCACTTTAACCAGGACACGAGCGAACGAGGAAATGGACGTAATTGTGTGACAGTTGAAACGGAATTATTTCGCTTTCGTTATTTTAAGTGTTTTCCATGTAGAATTGGTTGTTATTTAGTTATTTGTTTAATATTATTTTTGGCCGTCGTCTTAGCTTAGTTCGATCAGTCATTGACGAGTGTGCGTTTCGGTACGTACGTTTTGGGTAAACCAATACGGGTATTAATGTCATTAAAGTATATAAATGAGCCTCGCCTAGCTACATTGGTACAATAGATCTACACCACGATACGGGGTGCCATTGTCTTTGCCTACAAGCCACACTTCACACCAGGTTGTGTGAATAAACGATAGGTTTAAAGTATTTAACAGTCATTAAAGCGATATGTTGGAAGTATTCAATACTCCCTGAATAGTTTAAGAAGTTCATTTGGGTAAATAATGTATCATACTTGTACGAAAAATAATTATTTAATAAGTACAATTGTACATGTACATATCGCTCGCTGGCTAAGAATGGGGATATCGTTCTTATAGGACTAACACATAATTGAAATCAGCATCACAAGGCGCTTCTTATGAGCCTATTTTTACGAAAATCGGAACTTGTCATTTGACCATTAGAAACTCAAAAAAAAATTTTTTTCCACAAGTAGAGAGTAGTTTACAGAAAGTTTTTTTCTTGTTTTTTTTTCGACCTTACGGCCTTATCAGTCTAAGCCACCAAATTGTACACCTAGCCCTAATATGGTCACAATTGAAGGTTTTGTATTGATACTTTTTTATAAAATGGCGAATAATGGTATAATTCAAATGTGCATTGTTTCATTGTAACGTTACGTAGAGTTTAAACTGAAATGAATTACTTCTTCTTCTTCACGCTGAAGGTAGCAAATTCACTTGATATCATTACCAACGTATTTGGGTAACGGATCCCTTAAAAAATGTAAGTGTTTTGGGCACATTTCAGCTCTTAAGCCGCTCAAGCACCCGTTGGCAGTTTAACCTCTGACCCGGCACAAGACTGGGACCCAGGAAGAACATCAATACGAAGCCAAAACGGCTTCAAACAAGTCATTCCGTAACACAACCAATACATACAAAGCCAACACATGGTGAATTGTAGTAACAAACACTTTTTTTCTATGATAAAAATCCAGAAACCTTATGCCACTTTGGCGGACACAATAAAACAAAAGCAAATTACACTGTTTAGTACATTGTACTGTAAATGAATGTTTCGGGGTGTCACCTTAAGGCATCTGTGATAATGATAAAGTATCTTAAAGAAACTATTTATGTCGATCATTTTGTCTTAATTAATATATCACGTCCGTCACAAATGTCCTGGACATCGCACGATTCCCGTGCCGGCGTGACGGTATCATGTATTCACCAAACGCCGACGGATGAAACGCAATGCATTATAAAACGATTGGTACAATACGGGGAAAAGATGATAGTCGTATAATGTCCTTTTATCATCAGGTCAATGGTCGTCAACAAATGAAATAATCGACCAGCCACGCTTTAATTTTGTCTGACAATGTCGCGATGACCGTCGATGTCTGTTCAGAAAACGGAACGATTAGGCATACAGCACACCGCGTATCACTGGATTCAACAGTAATAATTCTAAAACGTCATTATGAATAAGAAAATTAACCACCAAACACGTACAAATTAAAATGTATCGTTAATTTATTTACTTGACACATTTCGCCTTAACGACTTTATCAGGTCATAACAAATTAAAAAAATTGTTTTGTTTTTTTTAAACTTCAAAACAAATAATTGTCAGTCCGACTGTTGTATTTTAATCATTTAATTTGACACAGAAGACGTTGATTTTTCCTAGACTGGAACTATAGCTGCAATATCGAAATATGAACAGAGAAAAAAGGCAAAAATTATTGTTGAAAATTTGAAAACATCTAATAATACAGTTAAGAAATTTACCATATAAATAGGTGGAGAAACGGGAGGAAACTTTGGTATTTTCGGATCCCAATCATTTTCCGACCGAAGTTCGTAAGGCAATACCATTTTAATTTGTGTGAATAGTCAACACAAACACTACTTTATTAGAAAAAGTAAAATTTCTGGTAATATCCAATGTCTCCAGCGATCTTATTCCAACATTTCTCGGCACTTTATATGGATTTAAAAGTCCTGCACACAACAGGCAATCCAAACTGCAATTGGTCTTGTATCCAAGTAAACTCACCGACCGATCTGATCTTTAAACTGTTTTAAGTAACTTATCGACGGAATATATTATTAAAATATCTGCTTAATAATGTTCCCTATGGTCGCTACAGAAAGTTTTTGTGTTAATCGGTTTATTTTTTGATCGAAATCTGATAAAGCCGCTAATCTGTCTTTGTTTGACAAGCATGACGAAAGCTGGTATACAGTTGAGAGTTCCTTAAGACTAGGGATCAAACGATCAAGAGAAAACCTACACCGAATTAACACTTTTATATTATTGTCATGTGGTATTGAATAGTTTCTGTTATTGTCGCATTACTGTGTGAGTATTTTTAATATCGTTGCCTTAGAATGAAAAGGTTGTATGTACCAAATCAATATTTTAAAAAAAAAAACCCGTTTTTTCAACTTCAGTTTGATCAACGACACGTTCCGATTTTCATGAAAATATGGTCATAAAAATCGCCTTAAGATGCATATTTCAAATATGTATCTGTCTTATAAGGTCTTATAAGGTCCTTAGTAGTACTTACGACCTTCTCATTCTAAGCAAGCGACATGTCTATTCCATTTGAAAGAGGTCTTTAACTCTGTGATTGGATCAATGACTAGAAACATTTATGTGATTGAGTTGTATCTGTTATTGTTTTACCGGAGAATTTTCTATGTGTCTACTCCGTTTTGCAGACAATTGACTCTTTGACTCACCTGATTCTCTAATATTGTTGTGATCCGGTGGGAATACCGTCTATTTGCTATGTACTTATTCTGTTATGGGTCATTCTCATGTCTTTGGCTGAGTCGGAGAGGAGTAGATACTTGCGTTATTTGCGTATTAAGCGATATCAGTCTTGTCCCTTGGACATGAATTCATGCGCCCTTCACACTTTTACCGTGGATCACGTGCGAAAACAGATAGCTGAGAAACACTTCGCTATTTCAAAAGTGCACATAACATACGGGCGGTCATAGATAGATAGATAGATAGTTTATTTCGAAAATTAGGCAATATGCCCATGATTTCACATGTACAAATACAAACAAACATGCAATGTCATATATACATACAGATATACAAATATACGTATCACAAATTACACAAACAAAACATGAATGTTTACATATTATTAATTTCAATTCCGGTACAAAAGTATGTTATATTAAATTTACAGTTTCGTGCGTATCGGTTAGTCATGTAATATTTTTTATCTTAAAATGTATAATTGTTTTACAGTAGGGAGAAGAGTGCTAGCGTACGTAATATTCAGCATCCCTTCGTTTCAGACTTTTATAGATATATTGAGAGAGATTTATAATGGTAATTTTGCTTTCAGATGACATAAGCTCTATAAATTTAGGAATATTTGGTCGCTTCCAAAAATATGATTTAATGTGTTGCTTTCTTATTTCATAGTATAAAGGGCATTCTAGAATAAAGTGGAACTCATCTTCTAATTTATTGCATAATTGGCATTTTCTCTCTGATCTAGGAATTTTTAATGGTTTATGCCATCGGCCCGTTTCTATCTCTAAACGATGACTTGAAGTTCTTATTCTACATATAGCAGTAATATATTTTCTAATATTAATAATATTTAAATATGGTTTGAAACCGAAATTCGCAAACAATACATAAGAGCATGCTCTAGAAGAATCGCGTAGTTGTTCATTCCATAGTTGTATAAAATTGTCCTTAACTCTAAGTTTAAATACCTTTATAAAATATTGTGAATTTCCAACTCCTTGAAAAAGCCATACATTGTTAAAACCGAGCCTTTCTAAAATTAGTTTTACTTTTGAAGCCCAGTTTGTTTTTTCGGGGTGTATTTCCATATCATTTAGCATCATATTATAAATACATTTTATATACCTATTTTCTGAACTATTGACAATTTTCAACCAAAATCGTATTACATTTACCAAACGGCTTACTTTGAACGGCATTCTTCCTAGTTCCCCATAAATGAAATTATTTTGAGTTTGCGTTCTGACTCCTAACAGTTGCTTACAAAATTGAAGGTGAACTTTCTCAATTTGTGTCGTATCTAAATAACCCCAAATCTCTGACCCGTAATTCAAAATTGGCGATATCAATTTATCAAATAGTTCCATTTTATGTCCTATAGATACATCTGCAAATTTGGAGAGATAAAATTTCATTTTGTATATAGCTTTCATAGCTTGTCCACTTAATGCATCTAACGTTTGCTTAAAAGATCCATTACTGGTGAAAACTATACCTAAATATGTGAACTTTGTTACAATTTCTAATTCCGTTCCATTGTAAATGAATCGTGTATTTCGTACCCTAAAACCACCTTTTTTAAAAATTAGCACTTTAGTTTTCTTTTCATTAACAACAAGTTTCCATTTATCACAATAACTTTTTAGAATATTTAACCCTTTTTGGAGACCCTCCTGTGTATCAGCAAATATAACGATGTCATCAGCATATAACAATAAGAATAGTTTTAACATGCCTATATCAATACCTTCAAAACCCTTTAAAATCATGTATTCTTCTAGATCATTTACATACATAGAGAATATAAAAGGTGATAAACAATCACCTTGTCTTACCCCTAAGAAACACTCAAAATTATCGCCAAGTTCGTTTTTATACTTAACTCTAGATTTAACATCTGTGTATAATGACCTAATTATATTTAACATTTTGCCTCGTACACCATACTGGATAAGTTTGTAAAAGATATTTTGCCTTACTAGATAATCAAATGCTTTCGTAAAATCAACAAAACATACAAACAATTTACGATTTTCGTTCAAAATATGAGTAATTAACCCGTGTAAAATAAATATATTGTCACATGTACCCATATTTTTCCTAAAACCTGATTGAGCTTCAACGTAAACTGAGTATTCTTCGGCCCATTGGTCTAACCTGTTATTTATGATTCTAGTAAATAATTTGCCAAACGTACTTAATAAAGTTATTCCCCTGTAATTTTCCGGTTGATTTATGTCTCCTTTTTTATGAAGCGGGATTATAAAACCTTCTGTCCATTTTGAAGGGAAGTAACCGTTGTCAAATAATTTGTTAAACAATTTTACTATATATACAGATAAGTGTGTATATCCATGTTTGAAAAATTCATTCAAGACGCGATCCGGCCCGCTTGATCGATTTAAGCTCAATTGTTTACATGCTTTAGATATTTCATGAGCTGATATAGGTAAATCCAGTTCTGTAAACATTACCTGTAATTCATCATTTAAAAATCTATCATTAAAATGTAAAATATCATCGTCGGGTTGAAAAAACACCGACTCGGGATCATTAATAGCTTTAAAATACTTCGAAAATTCTGATGTTGATATATCGACCTTTGATTCAACTTTTCCCAAATTTTTAAGCATTTTCCAATATTCTTTAGCATTTTTGTATCTGAGAGATTCTAATTTTTTGGTTGATTGGCGATCATATTCTAATCTTTTCCTTCGTATTATCTTTTTGTATATGCTTCTAGACTCTGTCATTGATTTTCGGTTTATGTCGTTGCTATCGACTCTATATTTATTAAGATTATCATAAAAAATATTCCTTTTTTCACTACAGTCACTGTCAAACCATGGTTGATTGGTTTTTAATTCAACACTACGCCTATTCGTGTTATTGTCACGACTTTTATGCTTAAACAAAGGGTCACATACATTTTCAAGCAAACAGTAAAAGCCTGATAAGTTATTTTCTACATCGTCACAAGTTTCATCAACATCTAATTTGGCAGATAATATATTAAGTTCAGATTGAAAATGCTCATCGCTGATATGTTTTAGGAATTCGTCTTTTTTAGCATTATCCCATTTATATATGAAATTTATTTTTTCAGCGTTTTCATTATTGTGATGATCCTCATGCCTAGTACGTAAATGATTTGAGCTCCTGACAGAAAAACTTATAGTACAATGATCAGATATAATATTCGGATCGTGTATATAGAATGTGGTAAAATATGGAATAATATCAGGTTTACACAAAACATAATCTACAACACTACACCCAGACTCTTTAACACACGTAAATTTCCCCGTATTATTCAAGTCACCAACTCGACCATTCATAATTCTAATACCTGTTGTTTTACAAAAGTTAATCATATGTCTACCATGACTATTTACAGTGGTATCCTTAGTAACTCTGTGTAAACAAGCATCTTCAACATAGTCATCAGGTAAAATATCTATATTATGTAAGTGTTCATTTTCAACAAAATCATTTAATTTTCCGACCCTGCTGTTAAAATCCCCCGTAATCAAAAATTGACAGTTTTCGTTGTACATATTATTGAAATAAATTATGTCTTCAGATAAACAATCAAACACATTTTGTTCAACAAGAGCTTCACGACTACTACCTGATGGAATATTGTAACATAAACATAATAAAACATCTGAATTAAAACTGACCAACGATTTATCAATTTTCAACCATATCAGACAGTCATTCACAGATTTAATAAATGTTACTCGAGATGAAATATCATGTGACACATATATGATAATACCCCCGCTATTTCGTCTAGCTTTATTTATACATTGTCTGTTTAACACGTGGTGTGTAAACCCTGAAAAAGAATAGTCATAGTTTTCATCAAGCCATGTCTCGGTAAACATAACTATATCATGTTTATCGAACAAGCATTTGATCTCATCGGAATGTAACTTATTATAAGATTTCCCAACTAAACCCTGCACATTCAAAACACAAAATGTCAGGTCACTTTCCTCCCACCTGTCCTACTTTTGTCCATTTGTCGACCTCTGACCCTCACTATTTATATTATGTGTTTCATGTCTACCCTCATAAGTTCGGGTATTACCGGTTTGTCTATTTTTATCACGCGCTGGCGTAGCAGACGACTGTGTCCTTCTCGCGGTCGCATTTCTCCTGACAGTACGGAATGGTGATCTGCTTTTGCGAACCGGTTCACTGTTTTTCATTGTATTGTTATTGTCTGTTCTTGCATTTGCATGTGAAGATTTATTTGTAGGTTTATTTTCACTTTGTTTACTGACCGGCTTCTGAACTGATGCCCGTGTATCCTTAGGGGTGTGTCTCTCACGGTTGTGATGGGCAGGGGTGAATACTTCACTCGGAGCAGGACTATCAACAACGGTTTTATTCGAGTAAACGCTTTGATCCATACACCTATTCGAGTCTCTACGGTTCATGGGATGCTGATCGTGCGTGAATATTTGAGCACTGGTATTGATATGATCGAACCCACTCAATCTACTACCTTTGAGTATTGTAAACCAGTCAGGGAACATGTTCTGTACAGGCTTTTCATTTATGTATAGAATAGCCGGGTATTTAATTTGGCATTTCACTCTATGTTTACGAGCTTCCTGTGCCGCCTTCGACTGATGTAATTCACGTCTAGCTTGTGCTATTTCATACGGATAGTCTCTGTCAATGCCGAATGGGGTATACTTCAATTTGTATGCATTCCTCAAGATGTATTCAGTGTCATTATAATCATTGAAACGGACTGTAATCGGGCGCTTTGGATCGCCGTGTGATTGTAGGTATTTATTTGGGTCGCCTGTACGATGCGCTCGTTCAATACACATATTTGAGGTGTTAATATCTAGCTCATCTGTCAGAAATCTCAATATCAACGACTTACAATGTCCTCTGACGTTTTCACTGATGCCCCAAAATACCAAATTGTTTCTCCTGCTTCTTGCTTCCATGTCTATGGACCTATAAGCCAACATTTTCAGTTGATCAGTTTGTTTATTGACTTGTTTCTCAATGGCATCCAATCTATGGTTTGTTTTCCCGATCATTGAACTAAGTGAGTGTATATCATGTAAACATTCGTTTTGCTTCCTTTCAACAGAGTATAAAATGTCAGCATTACGATTAATGGAATCAAACATACTTCTCAGTTTATCACTTGTGTCCAACTCTGCGAATGTATCAGCATTTACACTTCCACTACCGAACTTCTTTCGCTTCCTATACCTCGACCGTGTTTCAGTCCAATTGTCATCAGAAATACCGCCATTTTCAAACGGGTTAAATCTATTGTTCGTATTAATCGTAAATTCCGGTTCTCTGTCATCACATGAGCTTTCGTAATTACTCCTAAATCCATCCGAGGTAATTTCTCCATCGTCACGCGAACCCATGACTTATTATGTCTGCTAAAACACTTTTATTTATTTTAATTTTCTTCTTGACAAAATTTAACGTATCTGTCTCACTTTAATTTGTTATGTTCATGTATGGGCGTTCTCAGTGCTTTGGATGCACGTACGACATAGTTCATTTGCTGTACTTATAAATGTTTGGAATATAAAATTGTAGTACATGCATATACAGTTAATTAAGTATTAGTACGAGTTATAAAATAACCCTCCTTAGAAGAACTATGTCGGTGGATGAGAAGGTCGTACGTACTACTTAAGACAATACCTTCTAAGAGGCATACACATTTGACATCTGCACTACAAGGCGCTTCTTATGATACTATTTTCATAAACATCTGAACACGTGTTGACCAGACTGAAGTCCAAAGAGGTGTTTTTCATAAGTAAAGAGTAGTTTTCAGAACGTTTTTCTTGTTTTCTTAAAATATTGATTTTGTACTTAGGACCTTCTCATTCCAAGCCAGTAATATAGTTACAGGGAGTTGCATTTTGGTTGTAATGCAACTGCATTATTGAAATACTTCACGATACTTTCCAGCCATGTAAAATGCGTATTCAAATCCCATTTATGCAAAAGATTAACCTAAATATTTGATTTTATGATTCACTTGTCAAAATAGGATTTTCAGAATTAGGAAAACATGAATATTGCAAATATTGTCACTGTATGAATGCTCAAGGGGGGGGGGCATTCTTATCAACTCGGTATTCATGCATTGCAATATTATAGTATATAGTATAATTATCGTATATTTAACGGAAACAAACGGAAATGGCCGAATTTTCACGATTGGGGGTGTATATAACCATTTACGTCAGAAGGTCAAGGGTCATACCACTATCATACCGAAGCAGATTTTTTGTTCTAAACTTGGCTACTTTATATGAAACTTAACCGACATTGATAAGATTACAGTTTCTTTAAATACTCACTAGCATGTTGTGAATAACAATGTTTTAAGATACCGTTAGAACTTTGATATGATAAGCAAAAGGTTCCTAGTTTTTTATGTACAATGTACATTGATTTTTTGAATGCACAGTAAAATTAATATACATAGTAGTGGATTTCGAACCTTTTCTATATGCGGTTAATGACTAAAAAAATATAGTAAAATGCAATCATACCCTATTGTAACACCTCTGTTAAAACAAGTAAAGTAAAACAAAGAAAAGCTTGTGTCCGCTACCGGTTTTGAAAAAAAATACTCGGTTGACATTTAAATCATCCCGGCAATTTTACGTTTAACATACTCACAGACACATTCCTTGATAGTGAAATACAGAAAAAACAAACATTTGATTCGTCATAAT
The DNA here is from genome assembly GCA_963678985.1 of Spisula subtruncata. NCBI lineage: Eukaryota > Metazoa > Mollusca > Bivalvia > Venerida > Mactridae > Spisula > Spisula subtruncata. The sequence continues at coordinate 31,034,961 of OY787673.1, read as the reverse complement.
CGTGTAGTCATATCCCTGCTTACCAGAGAGCAGTCTTTTGCAATACACCTTTCCGAGTCATTGTATGTACTTAACCTAGCTTTTAGTCATGTCGCATATTAAACAAGTTATGTCGATGGCTTAGAATTAGAAGGTCGTAAGTGCCACTTACGACCTTTTAAGATTCATACATATTTATAATAAGCATCGCAAGGCGCTTCTTATGAGCTCATTTTCATAAAAATCTGAACTTGTCATGTTGACCAAAATGAAGTTGTAAAAGTTTGTTTTACCATAAGTAAAGAGTAAATGTCAGACAGTTTTTCCGTATTTTCTCAAAATACCGATTTGGTAGTTACGACCATCTAATTCTAAGCCATCGATATGCCCAAGGCCCACACAATAATGTATAAGGATGCTGATTGAAATGATTAAAAGTCAATATGACGCACATCGTAACACAAGGTTTACCTGCATATCTAAATCCTGTATCATCTATTAGTTTATGCCTTGGTCCCACTGAGCATTTTTTGGCATTGGTGATGCACTGTCGATTAAAATAAATTTACTTCGGAGGGCATTGGAAACAGGGATATCACTAATTTTTCTAAAGACTACCCCGAAACTTCCCATAAACCATGAGCACCCTTAACCCCGCGATGCCCTTCGATGCCCATTTATTAAATCGGTAGTATATATCGATGGCTTAGAATGAGAAGGTCGTAACTACTACTTACGACCTTTTAAGACTAACACATATTTCAAATCTACACCATGAGGTGCTTCTTATGAGACTATTTACATGAAAATCGGAACTTGTCTTGTTGACCAAACTGAAGTTGAAACAGCCTGTCTTACCATAAGTAAAGACTAATTTTCGGACAGTATTTTTCTAGTTTTCCCAATATATCGATTTTGTACCTACGACCTTCTCATTCTAAGCCAGTGATATTGCTCGCCGAGATAAAAGCATCTCAGTGTGATCAAGTCATTGTCTACAGCGTGTGGGTGTATGTCCGTCGAACACCGAATCCAATACTAAAACAAACCAACTTACCCCTGTTGCCTCGCCGGGTTTGATTACAAACCCGTCTGGTCCCTGGAATGACAGACTGGTCACCGTGTTATATTTGTCGTAAGTTCTTTGGGAACCAGCCGTTGACGGTAGCATTCCTTTAGAATTCCAGTGTATGGCACGGATGAAGTGTGCGAGCCGGTTACCAGCCGGAACCGGATCCGGTATCGTTATTCTCTTTTTGACGTCATCAGCCGGTTTCTGACGTATATTTTCTGCCACCTCTCTTTGAAGAGAATTCCACTCCGAGTGCGAAGCGTTCATTGTACCGTTTCTTTAAAACTCTCCTTGACAAAAATCCTAAGTCGGGAAGAAAAAACTTACAGCGTAACTTATCTTTTTTCTAATCCATATTGCTTCAAATAGCAGAAAGATAACTGGTCATTCGAAATGAATAAAAAAATTGTTAATTAATTCGACACTGTATATTTATAACGTTACCGACTAGTTCACAATGTCATCAACTGTTTACTCCATTTACTCAAGCAACAAAGGAAAAAAATCCGTTAATTAAATAATATAATGAATAAAATAATCACACACAAAAAACAGTCACACAAAACAAAACCTGTCAGTGTTTTAAAGTTTAAAGTATCCGCTAACAAAGACAATGTAGATCTATTAACAACTGCCTATATAGATTGATCAAGTGTATCTTATGGTACCGATTATATACAGCGAATGAAAAACAATTGTGTATGGCAACGATGCCCCGGGTATATAGCATGTAGTTAATTTGAATACAATTAAATGAAACAAAGGCTAGGAATACAGTTTATTACGGGTTGATATCTGATAAAATGTAGCCCGCGCTACTCAATCGTGTCCGGTCCGGTTAGATGTACCCACTAAGCGTATTCGGGCGGAATATTCAGTAACTCGAGTAAGGATGAACAAAACATGTATCGAGTTTATAGTCACTGTAGTAGCTTGGCTATTTTGACCTGAGCCTGACCATTATGCAAGAATATATTACAAGGTCCTTGCTTTGAATATATCAATTTTCGCAAGAAAATCGTGCAATATCGACATTTTAAAGTTGTGCTTGTTTTACATCTCGAGCTTCATTGTGATACTCCCCGATTATTGATACTTACACTCGGTGTTGTAAACGAAGACAGTATATCGACTGTTAAATAATGCTAATCCAAAGGACAGGATCATGTCAATGTGGCCAAACTATACTATATTAAGGAATGTGTGTTTGTTTGGCTGCATTGATTGAGGCCATGGTGAAGTCATTTAATATTCTAAGACCAGCTGGCAACAAGGAAAGAGACACTTGTGTGATGCAAGGAATCCGGATGCGATACCACTACAATATATCGCTGGCTTAGAATGAAACGGGCGTAAATCAGAACTTGTCATGTTGACCAAAATTAAGCCGTGAAAGTTTTCGTGTAATGCCGGGTACCTGGCAGAGATGGGCCTATGGTTACCATTAATTTAAATAGCTGGCTGTTGACCAACCAGTCTCATCAGTTTCAACCCGGCATCCTCTGAGTTTCGAACCTTCGACCCATATACGTGGGTTTTATTTAACACAGCTGCAATAGTTGTCAGTTTAGTTGCGCTTTTTGTGAGTGTACTACCTTAAAACATTCATAAATCGAACTCGTCCAACTAAAGTGATTTATTTCCCAAAACAGTTTATGTACATAAAACAATCTCTTTTTAATTGATAAACGTAAATCGAGCGGTCGCATGCCAGTATTCAAAAGACACTATCACCAACTTGGGTCAATTTATCTTGGCAGTTGTTTGCATTAGCAGGGCAGTTAAAGAAACGTTAATTAATTGTATTTGAATTAAGGAAATTTACAACATGTAGTTTTGTTATTAAGGGTAATTCTGGAGTATATACACTTGAATATTGCTAGTTTAAATGCTTAATGTCTTAATCAAGAAGATTTATCGGAGCTTTGAGGGTAATTTATGTTTATTCCAAGACATGCAATTTTAAATACAAAAGTTTGTCAAACAGTTATCTGAATTTTTATTGTTAAACCAAATATTTCTGTTTTAAACGTGTGGTTATGATAGAAAAAAGATGGTTCAGCTATGCAGATAATCTGCCGTGACCAGGATTCGAACCTGCTGCATGGGTTGTCGCGGCCACATCGCGAAGTACTACCAACTATATACGATAACGGCTATTAACGTTTATAAGTTTGTCTAGGCATACTGTGTATGATTAATTGTATATCGTTATTGTGCCTTATTTGTTTAAAGTGTTTGTAAACTCAAAAGCAACTGGGCACTGTTTTATCAAAGCATTTACGGTAATCGTAAATTTACGTTCAAATTTAAATCCTTTATAATTATGTAACTGCTTCAAATTCTGGTAAAGCGATAGGTAAAATCATCAGTTCATTAATTCAGTTAATGATTTCAAACAATATATTTCCCTCATTCGCAGATGTAAACACATTATAAGGAATTTAAATTTGAGCGTAAGTTTAAAATGTTCGTAAGTCCTTTGATAAAACAGTGCCCTGGTACGAAATTGCTACATACGTACACTACTTTTTATACGCACTGATTTAGTTGTACATGCATGACTGTGTTATATGACATTCATCGCATAGGGGTTCGACACGAGTGAAAATCTATCCCTTCACCCGGAATTTGATTAAAGTTGTGTTTTTCAGGTATGATGATATATTGTTGTGAAGTGTGCAGTACCCATTGAATGGTTGCTTGTTCGACTTGTTTAAACTATTGGACAATGGACATAATATTGAGTGGGGTATTTCTAGTTTTGCCATTTAACTGATCCCCTTGTATCCACAGGTGACAGTATCAGTGTTTGGTCCGCAAACGATTAAAACAAATCAAATAAAAAAAATATAAAAACAATTCCGTTACTGAGCTAATAGTATACTATCAAGGTATAAAGGGTACTCTATGTCTATATGCCAAAGATTGTGGAACATTGCATCTCGTTGTTTCAGCATAAAATACAGGCGCTGAAGAAAAATCGCTATAAAAGTCATTTAAATAAACTATAAGATATTCATTCTTACCGAAAATCTCGTTCAATTGTATCTTATAACTGCGAAACAGCAAAAAAAGTGTTACTTTCGTTATTTAACTTCGCTCAAGGTCATTTTATTTATGCACTGGTTACCCGCTGCGCTCACAGTATCGTAATTATTGTTGGGAACCAAGCCTATGCGATGTTCCACAATCTTTGGACATATACATATACTACGCTTTATACCTTCATAATGTACATGGAGTTAGATAGACAAACGATATATATACGGCCCATGTAGTGTATTAGCTCAGTGACGGATTTTTTCATTTTTTCCCCAAACACTGATACTGCCACCTATGCTTGTATCTACGAGTCGTATATAATGTAAAGGGATAGATTGTTAGTCGTGTCGAGCCCCTTTGTTTCATCGCCCCTCTTTACTTGGGCAAAATCAAATAAGAGGAAGTAGAGTCTGGTAGAGCTGCACTTTAACTAGGCAAGTTCGTAAAAGTGATACCGGAGTTCTATATCGGTTTGGATACTGAAGTCCATAAAATATTTGACGTCCGCTAGTTCGTATTCATTAACTTTCGTAAAGATTTTATTCTTGGTACTACTTTGTATAGGAAGGCTTAGAGAGGCATTCCCTATAATTAGCATATGTTTCTCTACTATCAAAATTAAATGAGCAAAATACTATCAACTGTCATAATTTGGCAGGAGAAAGCGTGTGAAATATGTCTCTATAACGTAAAACTTATATTTAAACCACCAGTAATAATTTATCGCTTCCAGTCATTTACAATGCATTATTTTGTGGTCAACGGAAAAAAACAAGTTACTATTTTGTCTCGTTATGGAACCATATTTTTATTCTTTTCGCTGTAATTAGCGACATCTTTTTGTTGAAATTTTTAGGAGTTTAAGCAATAATAATGCTCATTTAATGTTTAATATTTCTGAATCGATTTAAACGATCAAAATAAAAGGGAATGCCCCTTTAATGCGATCTATATAACTCACATTGCACTGATGCGACTTACAGACTGGCAGGTGTAAAAGGTCTTCCGTACTTTACACCAATCAAATTATCATTCATTGTAACCTTCATTTGTGGTTAATAAGAAATACAAAGTCCACAGAAAATGTATGAGGAAATCAGACAGGGAAGGTAGCACTCAACCTTACCAGCCGAGCACAGAAATCAGAAACACCACAACAGAACTACACTGAGCGTTGCCCACACTCATAAGCCAAAGAAAAAATCGAAAATCCAAGTCCCGCCGAAATAATGCAGGATGACCAAACTTCACAAAGAAATCATAGAATATTATAGAGTTTCATTAATTGCAAAGTGAATGCATAGGTGTGCTTTAGGGGGATATGAATGTTTCGTAATAATTACGCCCGATTCATTTCTGTGTGACTAAGAGATAACGCCGTGTCTGTGTTAATATGGATTATCTGCAATCTTATTTACATCAGACCCATATTCGGCTCCACTACACAGAAAATATGATCTTAGTATAGTGACACTCCGTTTGTCGATGTGAACTTTACATCTAATCAAATCGCCCCTTTCACTAATCTAAAAGTGCAAAGAATCTCTGCTGAACTTATAGTTAGGGAGATAAATGTTTATAAATAGATAGCAATAGTGCACCCAGGAAAATAAGACAAGCGCAAAAATTTTGAATAGGCCACATAGGTGGAAAATCAAGCGTGCACGATTTATCAGTGTTATTTTACCATACTAGCATATGTGTTTATCTAATGCTACGGTCACATTTGTCCTACGAGCTCCGTACGAGCTCCGTACGAGTTGATTTTGCTGAACTCGCACGACGTCCGTACGGTGCTCGATATTGATACTAGTACGACTATCGTACGGAATTTTTCGTCTCGTAGAGGTCTCGGCGGCATGGTAAAACTTTTTCACCGAGCTCCCGAGTTGTCTACGAGCTGTCTACGAGCTGTCTACGAGCTGTCTACGAGCTCGTATATATGACGTATTTCGCATGGGACTTTAACGGTCAACGTCATAGGATTAGATAGTGAACAGTATGGCAGCAGTTATGTCAACAATGTTAATTGTTTAGTGTATGTAACAATATGTTATAGACAATATATTGAAATTTCGACACATTTTTCAATATCGAATTGATGATACATGTATATATGTGTTTAACTGGTATTGTGTCAATGCTGCATCTGTACCCAGTATCTAAGATCCGGTACAAAGATAATTATAACGTATCGGTTTAAAAAAGCAACAACATAAATTAGGTAATGAAATCCAAATTTAATACATAATTATAATTATGCCCTTCAATTTTAACATCTGCTATTTTTTTTAGAATATATAGCTTTTAACAAATATTTGGTGTAATGATTAGTATATTTATACACAAAAATAAAATGACTAAATACTTTGGTATATATTGCCTATGTTTGTTTTGGTTGAAGCTGAGGGGGGAAGAATGATTGGTTAGGATATCCAGTACGAAATACAGGGTGCTGACAGATTACTAATGCGTGTAGGTCTAGGATTCTAGGTGGCCGGATTTATCCATGATGTGACAAGTCTGGCCACCCAATATGGCATGTTCGGCACCCAGTAACTTTATATGTCATTGTTTGTATGATTGTTTATAAAATAGAATCAGGTATGAGCAGAGGTCTACAGGGGAGACAGGACTTTCCCAATTGAGTTGTCTATTAAAATAAAGGTATTACTGTTATATTATAATAATGACGCTACTAGCTTTTGAAAGTGGTATTTAAGTGACTTTAATAAGACTCAACATGTAAGTACGTCAACAAGCCTTTTAACATGTGGTATAATCAACCATTCGGATGACACTCAGACTGTGGTCGCGTGGGTAATTCTCTAGAATATGGATCGACAAGTCCATCAAAGGTTTTAATATGTGTGTGAAGTTAGCAGCCAGTTGCCAGTTGCCAGTTGCCAATTCAACTTTTTGAATCGGCAACTGGCAACTGTCAGCTAACTTCACAACCCAGCAGCCGATTCGTCGATTTCGAAAGTTGAATCGGCAACTGGCAACTGTCAGCCAGCTGACGATTCAAATTTCACTGTAGACTCGAATTGGCAACTGGCAACTGTCGGCCAGCTGACGATTCAAATCTTTCGGGAAAATCGAATTGGCAACTGGCAACTGTCAGCCAGCTGACGATTCAAATTTCACTGTAGACTCGAATTGGCAACTGGCAACTGTCAGCCAGCTGACGATTCAAATCTTTCGGGAAAATCGAATTGGCAACTGGCAACTGTCAGCCAGCTGACGATTCAAATTTCACTGTAGACTCGAATTGGCAACTGGCAACTGTCAGCCAGCTGACGATTCAAATCTTTCGGGAAAATCGAATTGGCAACTGGCAACTGTCAGCCAGCTGACGATTCAGATTTCACTGTAGACTCGAATTGGCAACTGGCAACTGTCAGCCAGCTGACGATTCAAATTTCACTGTAGACTCGAATTGGCAACTGGCAACTGTCAGCCAGCTGACGATTCAAATCTTTCGGGAAAATCGAATTGGCAACTGGCAACTGTCAGCCAGCTGACGATTCAAATTTCACTGTAGACTCGAATTGGCAACTGGCAACTGTCAGCCAGCTGACGATTCAGATTTCACTGTAAAGTCGAATTGGCAACTGGCAACTGTCAGCCAGCTGACAATTGGAAAAAAAATATTTTTTTGTGAAAAATCGAATTGGCAACTGGCAACTGTCAGCCAGCTGACAATTCGAAAAAAAAAATTTTCTTCAGAAAATCGAATTGGCAACTGGCAACTGTCAGCCAGCTGACAATTGGAAAAAAAAATTTTTTTTGGTGAAAAATCGAATTGGCAACTGGCAACTGTCAGCCAGCTGACAATTCGAAAAAAAATATTTTCTTGTGAAAAATCGAATTGGCAACTGGCAACTGTCAGCCAGCTGACAATTCGAAAAAAATATTTTTTTTGTGAAAAATCGAATTGGCAACTGGCAACTGTCAGCCAGCTGACAATTCGAAAAAAAATTTTTTTTGGTGAAAAATCGAATTGGCAACTGGCAACTGTCAGCCAGCTGACAATTCGAAAAAAAATATTTTTTTGTGAAAAATCGAATTGGCAACTGGCAACTGTCAGCTAGCTGACAATTCGAAAAAAATATTTTTTTTGTGAAAAATCGAATTGGCAACTGGCAACTGTCAGCCAGCTGACAATTCGAAAAAAAATATTTTTTTGGGAAAAATCGAATTGGCAACTGGCAACTGTCAGCTAGCTGACAATTCGAAAAAAATATTTTTTTTGTGAAAAATCGAATTGGCAACTGGCAACTGTCAGCCAGCTGACAATTCGAAAAAAATATTTTTTTTGTGAAAAATCGAATTGGCAACTGGCAACTGTCAGCCAGCTGACAATTCGAAAAAAAATTTTTTTTGTGAAAAATCGAATTGGCAACTGGCAACTGTCAGCCAGCTGACAATTCGAAAAAAAAAATTTTTCTTCAGAAAATCGAATTGGCAACTGGCAACTGTCAGCCAGCTGACAATTCGAAAAAAAAATTTTTTTTGGTGAAAAATCGAATTGGCAACTGGCAACTGTCAGCCAGCTGACAATTCGAAAAAAAATATTTTTTTGTGAAAAATCGAATTGGCAACTGGCAACTGTCAGCTAGCTGACAATTCGAAAAAAATATTTTTTTTGTGAAAAATCGAATTGGCAACTGGCAACTGTCAGCCAGCTGACAATTCGAAAAAAAATTTTTTTTGGTGAAAAATCGAATTGGCAACTGGCAACTGTCAGCCAGCTGACAATTCGAAAAAAAATATTTTTTTGTGAAAAATCGAATTGGCAACTGGCAACTGTCAGCTAGCTGACAATTCGAAAAAAATATTTTTTTTGTGAAAAATCGAATTGGCAACTGGCAACTGTCAGCCAGCTGACAATTCGAAAAAAAATATTTTTTTGGGAAAAATCGAATTGGCAACTGGCAACTGTCAGCTAGCTGACAATTCGAAAAAAATATTTTTTTTGTGAAAAATCGAATTGGCAACTGGCAACTGTCAGCCAGCTGACAATTCGAAAAAAAAATTTTTTTGGTGAAAAATCGAAATGGCAACTGGCAACTGTCAGCCAGCTGACAATTCGAAAAAAAATATTTTTTTTGTGAAAAATCGAATTGGCAACTGGCAACTGTCAGCCAGCTGACAATTCGAAAAAAAAAATTTTTCTTCAGAAAATCGAATTGGCAACTGGCAACTGTCAGCCAGCTGACAATTCGAAAAAAGATATTTTTTTTGTGAAAAATCGAATTGGCAACTGGCAACTGTCAGCCAGCTGACAATTCGAAAAAAAAATTTTTTTTGGTGAAAAATCGAATTGGCAACTGGCAACTGTCAGCCAGCTGACAATTCGAAAAAAAAATTTTTTTTGTGGAAAATCGAATTGGCAACTGGCAACTGTCAGCCAGCTGACAATTCGAAAAAAAAATATTTTTTTGTGAAAAATCGAATTGGCAACTGGCAACTGTCAGCTAGCTGACAATTCGAAAAAAATATTTTTTTTGTGAAAAATTGAATTGGCAACTGGCAACTGTCAGCCAGCTGACAATTCGAAAAAAAAAATTTTTTTTGTGAAAAATCGAATTGGCAACTGGCAACTGTCAGCCAGCTGACAGTTCGAAAAAAAAATTTTTTTTGGTGAAAAATCGAATTGGCAACTGGCAACTGTCAGCCAGCTGACAATTCGAAAAAAAAAATTGAGTGAAAAATCGAATTGGCAACGGGCAGCTGTCAGTCAGCCAGCTGACAATTCAAATTTTTCCGTAGAATCGAATTGGCAACTGACCTCAGCTGACAATTAAAAGTTCACTGTTATATCAGATAAATAGGAAACTCAACAACTAACATGATTTTGAGGCTTGTTGTAACTTTATTTCTCTTGTCCGAATAATAGCTTGTTTTCAATATTGTGCGGATGTGTATGCAGATTCGACCCTAGAAAAAGTATATGTTTATACCCGATTGTATATATTGCGAATTTTCAATTATTACATGTATTCTTACTATTTGACCACCCGTGATTAATAAATGTTGTGATTATTATAAGCCCAAACATTAGCAAGATTGCCAATTCTACAAGTTCGCAAAAAAGGCTTGAGAATGGCACTAAAAACTAAAAATAAATTAATCAAATTCCTAAAAGTACCGTATTGAATGGTAGGGTAACTCCAAAAATATAGGCCTAAACTGGCATTTGTTCCTCTACCACTTGTGGTCGATTCAATAAATAATACTAATGAGGGAACTATCCCATTCGAAAGAATAGCGGGAATTACCGTTAACTCAGATACATGATGTATACCCAGCTAAAGCTAGATAAACAAAGTTTACCTGACAGACGACTCGATGTTGACCAACGATTCTCAATTGACTTTGAAAGTACTGTAATTGGAGGAATATCAATTCTTTGTTTGGAAATATAAGCGACAGTCACAACCCAACGGACGTGTAACTACGTGAATCCGAGTCAGTAGGCATTTGTGATTACGCAGACATAACGTTTGTAGCATTTGGCCAGCGTTCGGCCAACCTATTCATTCCCGCATTTGCGAGACTTTTTCTGCCACCTTAATTCGTAAGGACAACGCATGGGAGCAGTTTGTACAAATAGATAACCTGACCATAGCACGGAGATCGTAGGCTGTTAGAACTTTATAAACACGTAAAACTCACTTGTAATGTGCGCAACCTACAATGAACTCAATCACTCACGATCAGGGCGTACTCATATCCTCCGTATTTCAAACCTACGTTTTCAAAAGTTCGTAGTGACCTTAAGGTGCTTATAGCTTGGCCAATTTGACACAAGCCTGATCTTTTGATTAGCATAATTTAACAGTCGACACTGATTGTATGTTTTCATGATCGGTGAGTATCATGAAGACGCTCGAGATTTAATACAAACACAAATTTGAAATACCGATATCGCACGATTTGCTTGCGGAAATTGATATATTCAAAGCAAGAACCTTGTAATATATTCTTGCATAAAGGTCAGGCTCATGTCAAAATAGCCAAGCTATACACACAGTAAGTTTTGATGTATAAGTCGAGGATGTACGCTTTGCCACTAGGTAACAACGAAGGCGTACATCTTGAGAAAATGCACGACAGAGGCGTACTTCACCTTACTACAAATAACATCTTGACTTATAGGTCAAGATGTATACATCAAAACTTACTGTATGTACGCATCTTCCCGAAAAATACTCACGTCTGGTTATGATCCGAGTTAAAGGCATCAGCTTTCTTTTGGCCGTTATCACATGTCGTTCCTCCACTCCAACTTGACTCACCCTAACCTAAGGGAGCCTCAAGTGTAGCCGTAGTGACGGTCGAGTGGAGATTTGGTAGATCGACCTCCACTTTCTCGAGTGGGTGACCGTTATAATATATGGTAAGATAGTAAGATAGTGTAAACAATACATGTTTAATTATTAAATCGGTTCTGGGGGATTCGGTGCATTTGCATGATATTAACAAAGTCAAATTTTAATTTTGATTTTAATTATTTGAACTCCAAAAAATAAGACCTTAGTCTGAATACACACTAATAATAATGATCATAAGATAGTAAAATAAGTTTAAACTTAGATGTAATAATATGTAGCGTTAATTAAACGCATGCTAATTATCTTGACAATAATAAAATAAACATTAAATTAAATGTATGACAATGCACACGAGTTTTAAATGATACCGTGACATAATCCAGTATTGTTGTGTACTACAGATACAACGCAGGAAAGACAGGTCACTTGAACGCCATACTTCCTAGAATATCATTTTGAGAGCGACCATGGTGTATAAAATAATTAAATACATACCAAGTGTGCATATAGATTATGCATGTACTAATTTATTTTAAGTTGATTGCGAGGCAATTTTTTACAATTCATTTCAATCATTCTCGACACACAATTCCTGATATCGATTAACAAAAAATAGAAGAATTCCAAGTTTTTGCCTATTATACTGAACGTCTTGTATGTGCAATATTTATTACCATTTATATCTAATCTTTGGTATGGCGTGACATGAGATCGAACCCGTACCCACACACGCGAGCAATCTACCACTAGGATATCCAGGCGACATTCTTGCACATTAGTTATTGCAGCATAGTAAATAACATACATGTTTGTGTTACAGATGACCACGTTTTTATTTTAATAAAACTATTTCAGTTATATTCACGGGATTAAAAAGCAATTATTAAATTCAATATATAAATATACATGCATTTCCGTATTCATGTTCCTTATACATGTATTATTTACACGAATACAATGCAGCATGCAATTTATTAACATCGCAGTGAAACTACTATATTTAAATTCCACGTATTTCAGACTGTACTGCAACTCAACTTTATTTGTTCACAAATATACTTTAGGATTACAAAATGTATTTTACAAAATCTGCATTGATGGTTTCAAAACATTCTTTCAAAAGGGTTCGTTGGTTTATTTATTTTGAAATAACCTTACTTGAGAGTAGCTGGAGTCACTGTCAAGTGACCGTTTCGCCCACTCGAGAAACCCCACTCCGTCGAGTCAACTCCAGCGACACTTACCGTTGCGAATACCATTTTCTAGTTAGGTCGGATACCCACTCAAACGCACGGACGAAATGATATTAAAATTATCTCAGTGAGTGACAGTGGAGGGACGGTCGAGTAGAGGAAGTGAATATGGCCGAGGCATTTGGAAATGCCGTCACGGACCAGTTTACAGACCCTTTAAAAGTCTTGACATTAATAATAAAAACAAAGAATTAAAATGAAATTATACCATCATAAAGAGGATGTGTGAAGTTTGAAACTGTCGATTTTCAGTAGGCGGCTTTATCGGCGGGATTTCCCTTCTACCAAGCCCTTCAAAATTTCACCCCGGGGAAAACTTTTTCCCATGAGCTCCGATACTAGCAAGTTTTGGTGCGTTGGGAAGCTCTTTTCGTGCTTGTTCATTTAACACCAAACTCAACCGGCTAGCTTGCCTTTGAACAAAAACTGTCATCCAGCGTCTAACGGCCGATCTTCTGAAGGTTGTTTATCGGCAGGATTTCCCTTCTACCAAGCCCTTCAAACTTTCACCTCGGGGAAAACTTCTTCCTATGAGCTCCGAACCGGCCAAGTTTGGGTGCGTTAGAAAGCTCTTTCCATGCTCATTTATTGAACACTAAACGCAACTGACTAGCTTGCTTTTTGAAAAAAATGCCACATCGCGTCTATCGACCGAGCTTTGCAGGCGGCTTTTCGGCGTGATTTCCCTTCTGCCAAGCCGTCCAAATTTTCACACCGGGGAAAACTTTTTCACATACATTCCGATCCCTACAAGTTTGGGTGCGTTAGAAAGCTCTTTCCGTGCTCGTTCATACAACACCAAACTCAACCGGCTATGTTGCCTTTGAACAAAAACTGTCATCGAGCGTCTAACGAGCGAGCATCTGAAGGCTGTTTATCGGCGGGATTTCCCTTCTACCAAGTCCTTCAAAATTTCACATCGGGAAAAACTTCTTCCGATGAGCTCCGAATCGGCCGAGTTTGGGTACGTTAGAAAGCTCTTTCCATGCTCGTTCATTGAACACTAAACTCAACTGGCTAGCTTGCTTTATGAAAAAATGCCACAGGGCGTCTACCGACCGAGCTTTGCAGGCGGCTTTTCGGCGTGATTTCCCTTCTACCAAGCCGTCCAAATTTTCACACCGGGGAAAACTTTTTCTCATGATTTCCGATCCCTACAAGTTTGGGTGCGTTGGAAAGCTCTTTCCGTACTCGTTCATATAACACCAAACCCAACCGGCTAGCTTGCCTTTGAACAAAAACTGTCATCGAGCGTCTAACGAGCGAGCCTCTGAAGGCTGTTTATCGGCGGGATTTCCCTTCTACCAAGCCCTTCAAAATTTCACCTCGGGGAAAACATTTTCCCATGAGCTCCGAATCGGCCGAGTTTGGATGCGTTAGAAAGCTCTTTCCATGCTCGTTCATTGAACACTAAACTCAACTGGCTAGCTTGCTTTATGAAAAAATGCCACAGGGCGTCTACCGACCGAGCTTTGCAGGCGGCTTTTCGGCGTGATTTCCCTTCTACCAAGCCGTCCAAATTTTCACACCGGGGAAAACTTTTTCACATAATTTCCGATCCCTACAAGTTTGGGTGCGTTGGAAAGCTCTTTCCGTGCTCGTTCATATAACACCAAACCCAACCGGCTAGCTTGCCTTTGAACAAAAACTGTCATCGAGCGTCTAACGAGCGAGCCTCTGAAGGCTGTTTATCGGCGGGATTTCCCTTCTACCAAGCCCTTCAAAATTTCATCTCGGGGAAAACTTTTTCCCATGATCTCCGAATCGGCCGAGTTTGGGTGCGTTAGAAAGCTCTTTCCATGCTCGTTCATTGAACACTAAACTCAACTGGCTAGCTTGCTTTATGAAAAAATGCCACAGCGCGTCTACCGACCGAGCTTTGCAGGCGGCTTTTCGGCGTGATTTCCCTTCTACCAAGCCGTCCAAATTTTCACACCGGGGAAAACTTTTTCATATGATTTCCGATCCCTACAAGTTTGGGTGCGTTGGAAAGCTCTTTCCGTGCTCGTTCATATAACACCAAACTCAACCGGCTAGCTTGCCTTTGAACAAAAACTGTCATCGAGCGTCTAACGAGCGAGCCTCTGAAGGCTGTTTATCGGCGGGATTTCCCTTCTACCAAGCCCTTCATGGTGGCTACACGGAATACGCAGGTACATACTGTGTTGATCAGAGATTATCCGTGTCTCTCGTCCGAGTTATTCCGTTGCTCTGAAGTGTCTATCCGGGCATTCCTTAGTCATCCAAATGGGAGCCTGGTAGATTGTGTGTTGTTGTCGTTTTTGCACGCGCTAGTCCGTTTTGCCTTGTTACCACATCATAGATGGTCGCTAAGTGTATGAATAGTACCGAATCTTGATAGGATGCAGACCTGTCCATTCTTGTGATTGAATATGTGACTCAGTGCTCGCGATGTGATATCGTGCGAAACACGAAGCAACGTGCGAAAATCGCGCGACACACCAAGCGAGACACGATATTTTACCGCGAAATAGCGTGGTTTTGATACTGCGACAGAGCGAGATCTCGTGTTTGAATATCGCGCCTGGCTTCGTGTGTCGCCCGATTTTCGCGTGTCGCCTCGTGTCGCGCAATTCTCGCCCCTCGCCCTCTTTATGCGAGGCACGATAATTCATATGACACTAACCAGATTCCATAGCATACACAATGATGGATTCTATGACATGTTTATATATGTATATATGTTTGTAGAATGATAGGCTAACGACCTTTTCTGAATAAAAGCTAGCTATCTATCTACGAGGGTCATTCAATATATAATGCAAACTAACAATTATCTCTAAATCCAGTCAAGATAATAAAATGAAACTTTGCATGATTATAATATAGGACAATTTCTATTTCATAGAACATTTTAAGGACACCTGACGTCGATGGCGGCACCAGCGCACGACCTCATTCGATATAACTCGGAACGTCATGGACGCGGTAACGTCACATCTAAAAAGTAGTAAACATTTAATCAAGTGATCATGCAACAAAAACTCAATTGATATTGTACTACCTTACAAGAGACATGTTTCAAAATGTCAGCAACAATAATTATCCTAAAATGGCGCTACTGTTGAATGAAAATACAAACGACAAATATAGAGTTAAGGGCTACTAGTGTGTGAAACTGAAAATGTGTGCAATGGCCCCCATGTCTTATCGAAACATTGAGAAAACAATTGAAACTAGACAAAATATCAACATACGTAGAGATAGCCCAGGGACTTGGCAGTAGTTTTGGCTAATTTAATTTGAAATTCCTGAACAGAGTACACATGTTACCGGGTTCCGCTCACTGAATGTCGTATATTTTTGACGTCAGAGCCGTTCGAACGTCGCACCGAACTCATCGCAAGCTTAATTTAGGGCTTAAATATAGAAGGAAAAAACTTTATACGCAAACTTGTAGTGATATGTGTTATGTAGATACCATATTACCGGTCGAAAATGATACAACGATTACCTGGGAATTCGACATGCCACTTCACATTAGGCTGACTAGACCGTGTCCGTGCAGTTATGAGTGTATGTACGTAGTTGCCTAGCAACGGGAATAAAATAATGACCGAAAGGATGAACGTTGGTCATTGAACTCAAGGAAAGGTACTTTGGACGATTATGACATTATTTAAAAGATAAATATTGTATCAAAGAATTTATATGATAGTTTGCATTATATATTGAATTACCCTCGTATGTTATCACGTAGCTGTTGCATTATAGAAATAATTACAAGATAAAGTTTGTACTAGCTCATTATATTATATACAGTAACACCTCTCGGACGACAACTAATCGGAAACACACATATTGTTGGTCATTCAGATACTGTTGCTGTATGTAGGTAAGAGATATATTATAGTGAGAGACAACTTCTGCAATATATGATAATGCTCATACTAGAGTTGCTAAATATGCATAGGTTGCACTGCGTATAACTATGGATGCGTTTGTATCGGTTTTAGGTAATTGTTTAATACATGTCCTTGCTCTATATGGTCATAGAATTTTAATTTGTACTAATATATAATTATATGTATGATATTGTAGGCAATCCCATTGTAGACACGAGAGCGCTTTCATGTGTGTTTCTCCGACTCCGGCATGTATCATTGCTGTATAAAAGAAATGATTCCCGCTGATTTATGTTTAAATGACATGCTTGAAGCTACCCGGTACTGGAGATAGCGAAAATGTAGGCCTATCATGAATATTCCCATGTACCTAGTGATCAGTCCATGTGATAGAAAGTGAACATACCCGACAGGCTCATGCACTGAAACCGCACTTGTTGATTATCTATACCTCGCCTATGGTCGGGTGATTTGAGCGTTTGCATTGAAAGGGAGTCGATTGTTCGAACACAGGCAGATAGAGTTGTCTATATAAATCACATATCATCACATGTTAAACATGCCTCACCCGGGCTAGGCATTGCTATTTATTTCTTTTAACATCACTTTAATTTTGTCAGTTATTCCAACTGCGTACGTATCTTGCGTATTTGCGTATGCCCAGCTACGCCCCTGCACACTTTTAATGAGTCAGTTTATTGGTATGAATTACATGGTGTTGCTTATAATGACCTATTATGCTGAGACCAGGGAGATCATAGGTAGCTTCACTGGAGCTTTTTCTAGACCAAAGTAGCTGGGAGTATCAACAGTGAAATTCGAATTGCCAGTTGCCAATTCGAGTTTGGAGTAAAATTTGAATCGGATGCTGGCCGCCAGTAGCCAGTTGCCAATTCGATTCTACAGAAACATTTGAATTGTCAGCTGGCTGGCAGTTGCCAGTTGCCAATTTGATTTTTCACAATTTTTTTTTTCGAATTGTCAGCTGGCTGACAGTTGCCGTTTGCCAATTCGATTTTCTGAAAAAAAATGTTTTTTTCGAATTGTCAGCTGGCTGACAGTTGCCAGTTGCCAATTCGATTTTCACAAAAAAATAATTTTTTTTCGAATTGTCAGCTGGCTGACAGTTGCCAATTCGACTTTCTGGAAAATTTTTTTTCGAATTGTCAGCTGGCTGACAGTTGCCAGTTGCCAATTCGATTTTTCACAAAAAAAATTTTTTTTCGAATTGTCAGCTGGCTGACAGTTGCCAGTTGCCGATTCGATTTTCTAAAAAAAATATTTTTTTTTCGAATTGTCAGCTGGCTGACAGTTGCCAGTTGCCAATTCGATTTTTCACAAAAAAAATTTTTTTTTCGAATTGTCAGCTAGCTGACAGTTGTGCCAGTTGCCAATTCGATTTTTCACAAAAAATTTTTTTTTTCGAATTGTCAGCTGGCTGACAGTTGCCAGTTGCCAATTCGATTTTCTGAAAAAAAAATTTTTTTTTCGAATTGTCAGCTGGCTGACAGTTGCCAGTTGCCAATTCGATTTTCTAAAAAAAATTTTTTTTCGAATTGTCAGCTAGCTGACAGTTGCCAGTTGCCAATTCGATTTTTCACAAAAAATATTTTTTTTTCGAATTGTCAGCTGGCTGACAGTTGCCAGTTGCCAATTCGATTTTTCACAAAAAATATTTTTTTTTCGAATTGTCAGCTGGCTGACAGTTGCCAGTTGCCAATTCGATTTTCTAAAAAAAAAAAAATTTTTTTCGAATTGTCAGCTGGCTGACAGTTGCCAGTTGCCAATTCGATTTTTCACAAAAAAAATTTTTTTTTCGAATTGTCAGCTGGCTGACAGTTGCCAGTTGCCAATTCGATTTTTCACAAAAAAATATTTTTTTTCGAATTGTCAGCTGGCTGACAGTTGCCAGTTGCCAATTCCATTTTTCACAAAAAAATAATTTTTTTCGAATTGTCAGCTGGCTGACAGTTGCCAGTTGCCAATTCGATTTTCTAAAAAAAATAAAAAAAATTCGAATTGTCAGCTGGCTGACAGTTGCCAGTTGCCAATTCGATTTTTCACAAAAAAAATTTTTTTTTCGAATTGTCAGCTGGCTGACAGTTGCCAGTTGCCAATTCCATTTTTCACAAAAAAAATATTTTTTTTCGAATTGTCAGCTGGCTGACAGTTGCCAGTTGCCAATTCGATTTTCTAAAAAAAATTTAAAAAATTCGAATTGTCAGCTGGCTGACAGTTGCCAGTTGCCAATTCGATTTTTCACAAAAAAAATTTTTTTTTCGAATTGTCAGCTGGCTGACAGTTGCCAGTTGCCAATTCGATTTTCTAAAAAAAATAATTTTTTTTCGAATTGTCAGCTGGCTGACAGTTGCCAGTTGCCAATTCGATTTTTCACAATTTTTTTTTTTTTCGAATTGTCAGCTGGCTGACAGTTGCCAGTTGCCAATTCGATTTTTCACAAATAATATTTTTTTTTTCGAATTGTAAGCTGGCTGACAATTGCCAGTTGCCAATTCGATTTTCTAAAAAAAATATTTTTTTTTTCGAATTGTCAGCTGGCTGACAGTTGCCAGTTGCCAATTCGATTTTTCACAAAAAAATATTTTTTTTCGAATTGTCAGCTGGCTGACAGTTGCCAGTTGCCAATTCGATTTTTCACCAAAAAAAATTTTTTTCGAATTGTCAGCTGGCTGACAGTTGCCAGTTGCCAATTCGATTTTCTAAAAAAAATATTTTTTTTTCGAATTGTCAGCTGGCTGACAGTTGCCAGTTGCCAATTCGATTTTTCACAAAAAAATATTTTTTTTCGAATTGTCAGCTGGCTGACAGTTGCCAGTTGCCAATTCGATTTTTCACCGAAAAAATTTTTTTTTCGAATTGTCAGCTGGCTGACAGTTGCCAGTTGCCAATTCGATTTTCTAAAAAAAATATTTTTTTTTCGAATTGTCAGCTGGCTGACAGTTGCCAGTTGCCAATTCGATTTTTCACAAAAAAAATTTTTTTTTCGAATTGTCAGCTAGCTGACAGTTGCCAGTTGCCAATTCGATTTTTCACAAAAAAATTTTTTTTTTCGAATTGTCAGCTGGCTGACAGTTGCCAGTTGCCAATTCGACTTTACAGTGAAATCTGAATCGTCAGCTGGCTGACAGTTGCCAGTTGCCAATTTGATTTTCCCGAGAAATTTGAATCGTCAGCTGGCTGACAGTAGCCAGTTGCCAATTCGAGTGTACAGTGAAATTTGAATCGTCAGCTGGCTGACAGTTGCCAGTTGCCAATTCGATTTTCCCGAGAGATTTGAATCGTCAGCTGGCTGACAGTTGCCAGTTGCCAATTCGAGTCTACAGTGAAATTTGAATCGTCAGCTGGCTGACAGTTGCCAGTTGCCGATTCAACTTTCGAAATCGACGAATCGGCTGCTGGGTTGTGAAGTTAGCTGACAGTTGCCAGTTGCCGATTCAAAAAGTTGAATTGGCAACTGGCAACTGGCAACTGGCTGCTAACTTCACGCACATGGTTTTAATCTCGACCGGGACATATGGTCATTCGGAAATCATTTCATTGTTTCCACCCAACTAGAAATGGACTAGTTGGTAAACTCAGAGTTGGTCTACACCTAAAACGTTATAGAAACCAAGTTGTACATTCGAAAAGGCTAGGGGTCCCACATGCCGTTTAACATTCTGTCTCTTCCATCCTCCCGTGTATCCGATATGTACCCGATGATTATTGATGATCGCGCAGACACCGACCGATGTGTAGCAACGTATATTTTTAATATACTCTAAATGACACTGGCAGCCGTCACTCGATGCTACACCATTCCCCGATCTGCAGCATGACAACGTTCGGCTTCAGTAAAATTAGCCAAAATGCACGCCGACCGTTCATTGTATTATGAAAATGTCCAACCAGTTATTTTGCTAGGTTCGACTAGCGCAAGAACATAACATAACACAAGACGTACTCGTCTCCTAATGTGAGATGGTCATATTTTTCCAACATGCCAGAAGTATGGACCCCACCTCACCAAACCTGAATCCGCTCATGCTCCATGTAAAATGAATTGACATGTCTGTGATTCGCGTGCACATATCTTATGCGTACACATAAATATTTGTCTATACATCTTTGTGTTCTTTTTATCTTTTAGTTTATGACAACTGTGCAATATACATGTATTCCATGTACTTTAATGCATATACTCATCGTACTATAATAAACTCTATACACGTATATAGCCCTGATCGTTCAATGTCGACCAAGAAGTAATTAAACGTTTTTTCCTTGCATTTATAAACATGGCATGAAAATTCCATCATTCTTTAATCATCTTACATAATTTTATAATAATAACTAAAAATAGGTAATGTCAGCTTTCTTGTGAGTTCCCTACTTCAATAATACCTACGAGCTCGTAGACTACTCGGGAGCTCGGTGGAAAATTTTCACCGAGCTCCCGAGTCCTTTTCGAGTTACGAAAATCCGTACGATGCTCGTAAGTGTTTACAATGCTTGTAAATTTCGACTCGCACGGAGCTCGTACGACAAATGTGACCAGGCGAAATTGAAATATGTCGAAAAATAATATTCTTCTCACACGGGCTCGGACGGTCATCGTGCGGACACCTTACGGACATCGTACGGACATCGTAAGAGTGACTTGCGAGCTGCGATTGACCTACGAGTACCTTGCGAGCCCCGTACGATCTCCGTACGAGCGCCGTGCGATCTCCGTACGAAGATTACGATGTCCGTACCACCTCGTACGAGACATTCTCTTTTAATCGTAAGAGGTCCGTACGAGCTGTGACCAGAAGCTAAGAACCTAAAATACCTTTAGGATTTGAAATATTTTGGACTCGTAGCCTACTCGTACGAGTTGATAAATCCGTACGGACATCGTAGGGCAAATGTGACCGTAGCATTACTCACCAAGTGTGCAACAGTAGACCAATCCGGTCAATGTTTGTAAACATGACACTATCCTGGGCGCACTATTAGGGTAGATTGACTCTGGTACACCCTCTATACACACAGGCCATGATACAATATGCTCCAGAGAGGTCATTTGAACGTGACCTCTTATGTAGTGTTATCAGATCTAACTAACAGCGTAAAGGAATGGAGCACGTGTTAGGATGTTAGGATCTTTTTTTGATGAGATTGGATTACCTGGGTTCTACAGTATTTAAATTCAAGCCTATTTTTATTACCCAACGTGGATTTGCATGTATACTTAGCCGATTAAAAACGCTATAGTACAATAATACTGCACATGTGTTTGATACATTTAACCCGGTTAAAGTGCCTTAATTCCATTGAACTTTTGCATTAAATAAATTCAATACAATAAGTACGAGACATATTTTTCTATATATTTGCATGTCTCATAATCATTTCGCATTTCATTATAATATGAACTAAGGCACCGCCTAAATGTGGGATTAAATACACATTGGATATCTGCTAAGCTATGTTTCAGATAGAAACTGACTAAATATGAGTTGAATTTAGATGTTATAGGGGGCCTACAATAGGCCTATACAAAGATAATTATTGATCAGCAACTGATCACTTTTCCTCTTTAAATTTAAGACCAGAAATAATAATTATTCAAAAATTTTGATTGGCTATGTATCTGTGGTTTATGTTTGGAATAAGTGTAGGCATCCCTAACCTGGAGTTTTACCTATATTATACTGATTTGTTATACATTGCAACGTAACGTCATGAGTCTATTTGGCGTACTTTTGGTATGACGTCATTTCCTGTTATTTGTGACGTCATGACATCACGTCTTGTATTGGCGTCGTGTATCCAGTACAGTAGCGTATTTCTTACTTCCCTATGCTTATTTAAATAGTTTGTTTTATTTATTGAATATTTTTAAAGATGGTTATAATTCGAAAGAAAATGATAGGGGGCAACCGTTTACAGATTACTATTTGGCTATTTAATCCCCTATAATTCCTAGGTTCTTGGCTTCTTGTCATATCTTCTATTCAGGGGATACTTATAACAAACAAATGAAAACAGACGCTGTCATGTTTAATAAACAACATGTAAGTTGTATATTTCTCATTTCACAAGTTGCATGTCACAACACAAGTCGCAAGTAAAAAGTCAAAAATCGAATTCTTACTTGACATCAAATTATACAAATAAACCCGGCTAGCATGTTACTTTTTGACTAAGCTATTTGATCAGAATTAAAAGTGTAATGTTCATGCTATTATACTGAAATGGCTCATCAATACAGGGCTAACTACATGTACATAAATATATGAGGTAATCGGACAGTGAAGGTAGCACTCAAATTAACTAGCCGAGCATAGAAAATATTAACATCATCGCATAACACAATTACGCGGAGCATTGCCCGTGAATACATTACCTAACGAAAAATGAAAAGCCCATGTCCCCGCTGTAAGGGCAGGATAACCTTGTTTCAAAGAGATATGCAAAATAACGGTGACCCGAAGTGATCGAATAACAGTAGCTGCGATTCGCCATAGTTAACCAAGTCCCCGCTGTAAAAGAGCAGGATGAGTTAGTTTATACCGAGGGACAAAATGGTTTAAATTCTTGAATATTATGTTAAATGATGAACTATTGCTTGGAATTGAATGCCACAATCTCAATATATGAGTCCGTGTATATCACCAAGGTGTGGGTGTAACAATTGTGCTTAAGCATGATACATTGACCATAATTATTCATTTATTTTTGCAACCCATGTCAGATCAGTTTGTATTTCTATGTCGACTATATCAACGATAACTTCTACTATGACATACATGTATAACGAGGCAATTTATGTTCAACATGTGAGTGTTCATTGTAAGTGTTCGCCTTCTTTTTTACTATGGTAGTATAATAGCATAATAGTACTTGATCTCATATGACATTGTTATAAACAATGAATGGAAAGCTAACATCTCAAAGTTTTATTTTGTAACCGATATTATGCCACAGCCTGTGGTAAGTGTGCTATTATTAGAAAGATTTTAACGAGACATGTTCGACTCAACCCATGTGAATTCACAGGTGGCAGCATCAGTGTTTTGTCCGCAAACGATTAAAAAAAAAAATCTAAAAAAATCTAAAAAAAAATCCGTACTGAGGTAATACACTCAACCGCTTTAAAAACGCACCACTATTGAAAATAATCAAATTTTGTCAAAATACATAATTTGCTGAAATTGATAGTTTACAGGGTTTGTTCAGTTGATGTGCACATTTTATTATTATCGAGGTGTAACTTGATAGTGAAAATATGTTCACGCGAAGTATTGGTCGACAATGTCAAAGTCAAACAAATTGTTATTTGCAACTTGCTTTACAAACCAGGCCCTGGGGCCTTATTCACCAACGTTATAAGTCTAAAACTCAGACTTGGACTTAGACTTAAAATTGACAACATTCATAATCACTGCCATTTCTTTACAATTAGACTTAACCATGCATGCGAAATTTTATCTGATTATTTCTTGTTACCCACTGAAAATGTACACCGATTTATATCAAACAACATTAGAGCGAATAGAACATTTGGCAGTCTAAGTCTGAGTTTTAGACTTATAACGTTGGTGAATAAGGACCCTGGTCTCCCTAAGCATCTCAAGTAGAATCACAGCTTAAGTTGAGATTTTGTTCAAATCAATAATTACGTAAGGTATTAAGGGTTATAGGATAAGAAAACACACAAATTACATCGCCAGGACATCTAAAAAATGTACCCCATCAGTCGGAAAAAGACACCGAGGAAGACCAAAAGAAACATGGAGAAAGACGATAAACAGTGAAAATAAGACGACGGGAAACACGCTTTATAAAAATAGAGAAGATCGCAAAGGACAGACAGAAATTGCGAGACCTGGTTGCACCCTTATGTGCCAATGGGCACGAAGAGGATAGGTAGGTAGGTAGATAAAAAAAATTGGACATGATAAAAATAATCAAAATGTTATGGATTTTATAGCGGTTGTCACAATTGGACTTACGTGCAAGTACGCGCCGTCTACGTGCAATGTTTGTTCTTTAGTGTATCAGTTAAACATGTGTGTGAAGTTAGCAGCCAGTTGCCAGTTGCCAGTTGCCAATTCATCTTTTTGAATCGGCAACTGGCAACTGTCAGCTAACTTCACAACCCAGCAGCCGATTCGTCGATTTCGAAAGTTGAATCGGCAACTGGCAACTGTCAGCCAGCTGACGATTCAAATTTCACTGAAGACTCGAATTGGCAACTGGCAACTGTCAGCCAGCTGACGATTCAAATCTTTCGGGAAAATCGAATTGGCAACTGGCAACTGTCAGCCAGCTGACGATTCAAATTTCACTGTAGACTCGAATTGGCAACTGGCAACTGTCAGCTATTTGACTATTCCAAATTCACTGTAGACACGAATTGGCAACTGGCAACTGTCAGCCAGCTGACGATTCAAATCTTTCGGGAAAATCGAATTGGCAACTGGCAACTGTCAGCCAGCTTACGATTCAAATTTCACTGTAGACTCGAATTGGCAACTGGCAACTGTCAGCTATTTGACGATTCAAATTTCACTGTAGACACGAATTGGCAACTGGCAACTGTCAGCCAGCTGACGATTCAAATCTTTCGGGAAAATCGAATTGGCAACTGGCAACTGTCAGCCAGCTGACAATTCGAAAAAAAATATTTTTTTGTGAAAAATCGAATTGGCAACTGGCAACTGTCAGCCAGCTGACAATTCGAAAAAAAATTTTTTTAGTGAAAAATCGAATTGGCAACTGGCAACTGTCAGCCAGCTGACAATTCGAAAAAAAATATTGTTTTGTGAAAAATCGAATTGGCAACTGGCAACTGTCAGCCAGCTGACAATTCGAAAAAAAAATTTTTTAGTGAAAAATCGAATTGGCAACTGGCAACTGTCAGCCAGCTGACAATTCGAAAAAAAATATTGTTTTGTGAAAAATCGAATTGGCAACTGGCAACTGTCAGCCAGCGGACAATTCGAAAAAAAATATTTTTTTGTGAAAAATCGAATTGGCAACTGGCAACTGTCAGCCAGCTGACAATTCGAAAAAAAATATTTTTTTGTGAAAAATCGAATTGGCAACTGGCAACTGTCAGCCAGCTGACAATTCGAAAAAAAAATTATTTAGTGAAAAATCGAATTGGCAACTGGCAACTGTCAGCCAGCTGACAATTCGAAAAAAATTTTTTTTGTGAAAAATCGAATTGGCAACTGGCAACTGTCAGCCAGCTGACAATTCGAAAAAAAAAGTTTTTTTGTGAAAAATCGAATTGGCAACTGGCAACTGTCAGCCAGCTGACAATTCGAAAAAAAAATTATTTAGTGAAAAATCGAATTGGCAACTGGCAACTGTCAGCCAGCTGACAATTCGAAAAAAAATTTTTTTTGTGAAAAATCGAATTGGCAACTGGCAACTGTCAGCCAGCTGACAATTCGAAAAAAAAAGTTTTTTTGTGAAAAATCGAATTGGCAACTGGCAACTGTCAGCCAGCTGACAATTCGAAAAAAAAATTTTTTTGTGAAAAATCGAATTGGCAACTGGCAACTGTCAGCCAGCTGACAATTCGAAAAAAATATTTTTTTTGTGAAAAATCGAATTGGCAACTGGCAACTGTCAGCCAGCTGACAATTCGGGAAAAAATTTTTTTAGTGAAAAAATCGAATTGGAAACTGGCAACTGTCAGCCAGCTGACAATTCGAAAAAAAATTTTTTTAGTGAAAAATCGAATTGGCAACTGGCAACTGTCAGCCAGCTGACAATTCGAAAAAAAAAATTTTTTGTGAAAAATCGAATTGGCAACTGGTAACTGTCAGCCAGGTGACAATTCGAAAATAAAAAGTTTTTGTGAAAAATCGAATTGGCAACTGGCAACTGTCAGCCAGCTGACAATTCGAAAAAAAAATATTTAGTGAAAAATCGAATTGGCAACTGGCAACTGTCAGCCAGCTGACAATTCGAATTTTTTTTATTTTTTTTGAAAAATCGAATTGGCAACTGGCAACTGTCAGCTAGCTGACAATTCGAAAAAAAATATTTTTTTGTGAAAAATCGAATTGGCAACTGGCAACTGTCAGCCAGCTGACAATTCGAAAAAAAATATTTTTTTGTGAAAAATCGAATTGGCAACTGGCAACTGTCAGCCAGCTGACAATTCGAAAAAAAAAGTTTTTTTGTGAAAAATCGAATTGGCAACTGGCAACTGTCAGCCAGCTGACAATTCGAAAAAAAAATTATTTAGTGAAAAATCGAATTGGCAACTGGCAACTGTCAGCCAGCTGACAATTCGAAAAAAAATTTTTTTTGTGAAAAATCGAATTGGCAACTGGCAACTGTCAGCCAGCTGACAATTCGAAAAAAAAATTTTTTGTGAAAAATCGAATTGGCAACTTGCAACTGTCAGCCAGCTGACAATTCGAAAAAAAAAAGTTTTTTTGTGAAAAATCGAATTGGCAACTGGCAACTGTCAGCCAGCTGACAATTCGAAAAGAAAAAAAATTTGTGAAAAATCGAATTGGCAACTGGCAACTGTCAGCCAGCTGACAATTCGAAAAAAAAATTATTTGGTGAAAAATCGAATTGGCAACTGGCAACTGTCAGCCAGCTGACAATTCAAAAAAAAAAGTTTTTGTGAAAAATCGAATTGGCAACTGGCAACTGTCAGCCAGCTGACAATTCGAAAAAAAAATTGAGTGAAAAATCGAATTGGCAACTGGCAGCTGTCTGTCAGCCAGCAGACAATTCAAATTTTTCCGTAGAATCGAATTGGCAACTGACCTCAGCTGACAATTAAAAGTTCACTGTTATATAAGATAAATAGGAAACTCAACAACTAACATGATTTTGAGTCTTGTTGTAAATTTATTTCTCTTGTCCGAATAATAGCTTGTTTTCAATATTGTGCGATAGCTATCACATTGATGTGTATGCAGATTCGACCCTAGAAAATGTATATGTTTATACCCGATTGTGTATATTGCGAATTTTCAATTATTACATGTATTCTTACTATTTGACCACCCGTGATTAATAAATGTTGTGATTATTATAAACCCAAACATTAGCGAGATTGCCAATTCTACAAGTTCGCAAAAAAGGCTTGAGAATGGTACTAAAAACTAAAAATAAATTAATCAAATTCCTAAAAGTACCGTATTGAATGGTAGGGTAACTCCAAAAATAGAGGCCTAAACTGGCATTTGTTCCTCTACCACTAGTAGTCGATTCAATAAATAATACTAAAGAGGGAACTATTCGAAAGAATAGCGGGAATTACCGTTAACTCAGATACATGATGTATACCCAGCTAAAGCTAGATAAACAAAGTTTACCTGACAGACGACTCGATGTTGACCAACGATTCTCAATTGACTTTGAAAGTACTGTAATTGGAGGAATATCAATTCTTTGTTTGGAAATATAAGCGACAGTCACAACCCAACGGACGTGTAACAACGTGAATCCGAGTCAGTAGGCATTTGTAATTACGCAGACATAACGTTTGTAGCATTTGGCCAGCGTTCGGCCAACCTATTCATCCCCGCATTTGCGAGCCTTTTTCTGCCACCTTAATTCGTAAGGACAACGCATGGGAGCAGTTTGTACAAATAGATAACCTGGCCATAGCACGGAGATCGTAGGCTGTTAGAACTTTATAAACACGTAAAACTCACTTGTAATGTGCGCAACCTACAATGAACTCAATCACTCACGACCAGGGCGTACTCATATCCTCCGTATTTCAAACCTACGTTTTCAAAAGTTCGTAGTGACCTTAAGGTGCTTATAGCTTGGCCAATTTGACACAAGCCTGATCTTTTGATTAGCATAATTTAACAGTCGACACTGATTGTATGTTTTCATAATCGGGGAGTATCATGAAGACGCTCGAGATTTAATACAAACACAAATTTGAAATACCGATATCGCACGATTTGCTTGCGGAAATTGATATATTCAAAGCAAGAACCTTGTAATATATTCTTGCATAAAGGTCAGGCTCAGGTCAAAATAGCCAAGCCATGCACACAGTAAGTTTTGATGTATAAGTCGAGGATGTACGCTTTGCCACTAGGTAACAACGAAGGCGTACATCTTGAGAAAATGCACGACAGAGGCGTACTTCACCTAACTACAAATAACATCTTGACTTATAGGTCAAGATGTATTCATCAAAACTTACTGTGTGTACGCACCTTCCCGAAAAATACTCACGTCTGGTTATGATCCGAGTTAAAGGCATCAGCTTTCTTTTGGCCGTTATCACATGTCGTTCCTCAACTCCAACTTGACTCACCCTAACCTAAGGGAGCCTCAAGTGTAGCCGTAGTGACGGTCGAGTGGAGATTTGGTAGATCGACCTCCACTTTCTCGAGTGGGTGACCGTTATAATATATGGTAAGATAGTAAGAAAGTGTAAACAATAAATGTTTAATTATTAAATCGGTTTTGGGGGATTCGGTGCATTTGCATGATATTAACAAAGTCAAATTTTAATTTTGATTTTAATTATTTGAACTCAAACAAATAAGACCTTAGTTTGAATACACACTAATATGATGATCATAAGATAGTAAAATAAGTTTAAACTTAGATGTAATAATATGTAGCGTTAATTAAACGCATGCTAATTATCTTGACAATAATAAAATAAACATTAAATTAAATGTATGACAATGCACACGAGTTTTAAATGATACCGTGACATAATCCAGTATTGTTGTGGAAGCAGGCCCAATAGTATCACATCAATATGAGTTCCACAGACCGCTGGGCAGGTAGTTTCAGATTAATAATTTAGAAATCATATGAGCTCGGTTACTGTTTTTTATCAGCAGCTCACTGTCCTGTGTCATTTTGTGAGCAACTTACTACAGATACAACGCAGAGAAGCCACGCCATACTTCCTAGAATATCATTTTGAGAGCGACCATGGTGTATAAAATAATTAAATACATACCAAGTGTGCATATAGATTATGCATGTACTAATTTATTTTAAGTTGATTGCGAGGCAATTTTTTACAATTCATTTCAATCATTCTCGACACACAATTCCTGATATCGTCAAAATTGAATCGATTAACAAAAAATAGAAGAATTCCAAGTTTTTGCCTATTATACTGAACGTCTTGTATGTGCAATATGTATTACCATTTATATCTAATCTTTGGTATGGCGTGACATGAGATCGAACCCGTACCCACACACGCGAGCAATCTACCACTAGGATATCCAGGCGACATTCTTGCACATTAGTTATTGCAGCATAGTAAATAACATACATGTTTGTGTTACAGATGACCACGTATTATTTTAATAAAACTTTTTCAGTTATATTCACGGGATTAAAAAGCAATTATTAAAATCAATATATAAATATACATGCATTTCCGTATTCATGTTTCTTATAC
Organism: Spisula subtruncata; assembly: GCA_963678985.1. Classification (NCBI taxonomy): domain Eukaryota; kingdom Metazoa; phylum Mollusca; class Bivalvia; order Venerida; family Mactridae; genus Spisula; species Spisula subtruncata. Next base: position 31,004,980 of record OY787673.1, on the reverse strand, counting down.
ATGTATTATTTACACGAATACAATGCAGCATGCAATTTATTAACATCGCAGTGAAACTACTATATTTAAATTCCACGTATTTCAGACTGTACTGCAACTTAACTTTATTTGTTCAAAAATATACTTAAGGATTACAAAATTTATATTACAAAATCTGCATTGATGGTTTCAAAACATTCTTTCAAAAGGGTTCGTTGGTTTATTTATTTTGAAAATACAATAACTTTAATAGTCCAACGTTCGTGCGCTAAATCGGTATTCACATAACCTTACTTGAGAGTAGCTGGAGTCACTGTCAAGTGACCGTTTCGCCCACGAGAGAAACCCCACTCAGTCGAGTCAACTCCAGCGACACTTACCGTTGCGAATACCATTTTCTAGTTAGGTCGGATACCCACTCAAACGCACGGACGAAATGGTATTAAAATTATCTCAGTGGGTGACAGTGGAGGGACGGTCGAGTAGAGGAAGTGAATATGGCCGAGGCATTTGGAAATGCCGTCACGGACCAGTTTACAGACCCTTTAAAAGCCTTGACATTAATAATAAAAACGAAGAATTAAAATGAAATTATACCGTCATAAAGATGATGTGTGAAGTTTGAAACTGCCGATTTTCAGTAGGCGGCTTTATCGGCGGGATTTCCCTTCTACCAAGCCCTTCAAAATTTCACCCCGGGGAAAACTTTTTCCCATGAGCTCCGATACTAGCAAGTTTTGGTGCGTTGGGAAGCTCTTTTCGTGCTTGTTCATTTGACACCAAACTCAACCGGCTAGCTTGCCTTTGAACAAAAACTGTCATCCAGCGTCTAACGGCCGATCTTCTGAAGGCTGTTTATCGGCGGGATTTCCCTTCTACCAAGCCCTTCAAACTTTCACCTCGGGGAAAAATTCTTCCCATGAGCTCCGAACCGGCCAAGTTTGGGTGCGTTAGAAAGCTCTTTCCATGCTCATTTATTGAACACTAAACGCAACTGGCTAGCTTGCTTTTTGAAAAAAATGCCACATCGCGTCTATCGACCGAGCTTTGCAGGCGGCTTTTCGGCGTGATTTCCCTTCTGTCAAGCCGTCCAAATTTTCACACCGGGGAAAACTTTTTCACATAAATTCCGATCCATACAAGTTTGTGTGCGTTAGAAAGCTCTTTCCGTACTCGTTCATGTAACACCAAACTCAACCGGCTAGCTTGCCTTTGAACAAAAACTGTCATCGAGCGTCTAACGAGCGAGCCTCTGAAGGCTGTTTATCGGCGGGATTTCCCTTCTATCAAGTCCTTCAAAATTTCACATCGGGTAAAACTTCTTCCTATGAGCTCCGAATCGGCCGAGTTTGGATGCGTTAGAAAGCTCTTTCCATGCTCGTTCATTGAACAGTTAACTCAACTGGCTAGCTTGCTTTATGAAAAAAATGCCACAGCGAGTCTACCGACCGAGCTTTGCAGGCGGCTTTTCGGCGTGATTTCCCTTCTGTCAAGCCGTCCAAATTTTCACACCGGGGAAAACATTTTCACATGATTTCCGATCCCTACAAGTTTGGGTGCGTTGGAAAGCTCTTTCCGCGCTCGTCCATATAACACCAAACCCAACCGACTAGCTTGCCTTAGAACAAAAACTGTCATCGAGCGTTTAACGAGCGAGCCTCTGAAGGCTGTTTATCGGCGGGATTTCCCTTCTACCAAGCCCTTCAAAATTTCAACTCGGGGAAAACTTTTTCCCATGAGCTCCGAATCGGCCGACTTTGTGTGCGTTAGAAAGCTCTTTCCATGCTCGTTCATTGAACACTAAACTCAACTGGCTAGCTTGCTTTATGAAAAAAATGCCACAGCGCGTCTACCGACCGAGCTTAGCAGGCGGCTTTTCGGCGTGATTTCCCTTCTACCAAGCCGTCCAAATTTTCACACCGGGGAAAACTTTTTCACATGATTTCCGATCCCTACAAGTTTGGGTGCGTTGGAAAGCTCTTTCCGTGCTCGTTCATATAACACCAAACTCAACCGGCTAGCTTGCCTTTGAAGAAAAACTGTCATCGAGCGTCTAACGAGCGAGCCTCTGAAGGCTGTTTATCGGCGGGATTTCCCTTCTACCAAGCCCTTCAAACTTTCACCTCGGGGAAAACTTTTTCCCATGAGCTCCGAATCGGCCGAGTTTGTGTGCGTTAGAAAGCTCTTTCCATGCTCGTTCATTGAACACTAAACTCAACTGGCTAGCTTGCTTTATGAAAAAATGCCACAGCGCGTCTATCGACCGAGCTTTGCAGGCGGCTTGTCGGAGTGATTTCCCTTCTACCAAGCCGTCCAAATTTTCACACCAGGGAAAACTTTTTCACATGATTTCCGATCCCTACAAGTTTGGGTGCGTTGGAAAGCTCTTTCCGTGCTCGTTCATATAACACCAAACCCAACCGGCTAGCTTGCCTTAGAACAAAAACTGTCATCGAGCGCCTAACGAGCGAGCCTCTGAAGGCTGTTTATCGGCGGGATTTCCCTTCTACCAAGCCCTTCAAAATTTCACCTCGGGGGAAACTTTTTCCCATGAGCTCCGAATCGGCCGAGTTTGGATGCGTTAGAAAGCTCTTTCCATGCTCGTTCATTGAACACTAAACTCAACTGGCTAGCTTGCCTTATGAAAAAATGCCACAGCGCGTCTACCGATCGAGCTTTGCAGGCGGCTTTTCGGCGAGATTTCCCTTCTAGCAAGCCGTCCAAATTTTCACACCGGGGAAAAGTTTTTCATATGATTTACGATCCCTACAAGTTTGGGTGCGTTGGAAAGCTCTTTCCGTGCTCGTTCATATAACACCAAACTCAACCGGCTAGCTTGCCTTTGAAGAAAAACTGTCATCGAGCGTCTAACGAGCGAGCCTCTGAAGGCTGTTTATCGGCGGGATTTCCCTTCTACCAAGCCCTTCCAAATTTCACCTCGGGGAAAACTTTTTCCCATGAGCTCCAAATCGGCCGAGTTTCGGTGCGTTAGAAAGCTCTTTCCATGCTCGTTCATTGAACACTAAACTCAACTGGCTAGCTTGCTTTATGAAAAAATGCCACAGCGCGTCTAACGACCGGGCTTTGCAGGTGGCTTTATCGGTGGGATTTCCCTTCTACCAAACCCTCCAAAATTACATCCCGGGAACAGCATTTTTACATAAGTTCCGATCCGGCCAAGTTTGGGTGTGCGTTGGAAAGCTCTCCCTGTTCACCATCATTTGGCATCAAACTCAACTGGTTAGCATTTTTTTGAAAAAAATGGTCACAGCGCGTCTAACGGCCTATTGTCTGCAAGCGTTTTTATTAGCGGAATTTCCCTTCTACCAAGCCCTCCAAAGCTACACCTCGGGGGAAACACTTTCACAAATAGCTTGGATTCGACCAGTTGTGGGTGTGTTGGAAATCTCTTCACATGCCTGTTTGTTCAACATGTTAGCTTGGATGTGAAAAATCTGCCATCGCCCTGGTCTATAAACCTAGCTTCGACAGGCAGCTTTCTCAGTGGGGTTTCCATTCTTATCCAACCCTCGCACCGGGCAGCTCAAAAGCCGCGCTCAGTAATGGACACAACGTCCCTACCCCCGGGCAAACCACTTGCCGACCAGATTGAGCTGTCATCGGCTTCCATCCTAACACATGTACCGTTCGGGTTTCTGTCGTGAGGTTTTGATGGTTCAATTGACTGTACGTCCGACTGCCGACTGAGTTTATTTTGTGATGCATGTGCTCGCTACTTAACGACTAGCTAGCTAGCCAACCGAGACGGTACGCCAAATTGCGCCACTGCCTACCGGTCATGTGTTTTTTTCGCGACGCAAGTGTTCGCTATTTAACGGTTCGGATAGCTGGCTAGCTAACTGAGTGATGGGCAACCTATACACCGGCCCGTCTTTCCGTGTCGACTCTGACGGTACTCGGCTGGCTATCTTGCTGATCGTCTCGTGGGTGGGGGGGGGGGCTTATTGTTTGTAACTCTTAAGAGATGCGAGGTTGTTAGTATATTGTGGGAAAATTATTAAATGTATTACGAACTTATCAACAGATTTAATCATGGGCAATTTACTTGACATCTACATTTTGTATTTAGTATATACATTGGATATTTTGAAAACATCAAAATATTATTAGAAATAATAATAATCATAAATGTCATAATAATACATTGAAACAATTCAATCACGTTCAATTAAACTTTGCATTAGGACAACCTCAATAATCCAACCACCTTAGAATTAAGACCATTTTCACTGTTTTATAGTGATTCAAAATCAATTTTTACACTAACTCAAAAGTCCAACGAATCTCGTATTTTTGAAACCCAAGTCAATTTTCAAACAATATATATGTTAATGACTGAATAATTAATGCATGATTTGCGTATTTATAAATTGGCTGAATGTGCAATTTAAAAAAAAACGTATTTAGCATGTAAATGCACATGATTATCTACGCCAACAAAACTTTAATCACCTACATCTCATCTTCTGACGTTATACGAACAATCTTGCGACGAATGTGAACATGAAGTTCATCGGTGTATCTGCATTGACTAACTGGAGTTGTCCGTACCCTGACGTGTTCTCGGCATATATCAGATCCAGCCTATCAATGAGCAAGACAGCAGAGGTGCGATTGTCCCCAGACCTAGCATGGTGGTTACACGGAATACGCAGGTACATACTGTGTTGATCCGAGATTATCCATGTCTCTCGTCCGCGTTATTCCGTTGCTCTGAAGTGTCTATCCGGGCATTCCTTAGTCATCCGAATGGGAGTCTGGTAGATTGTGTGTTGTTGTCGTTTTTGCACGCGCTCGTCCGTTTTGCCTTGTTACCACATCATAGATGGTCGCAAAGTGTATGAATAGTACCGAATCTTGATAGGATGCAGACCTGTCCATTCTTGTGATTGGATATGTGACTCAGTGCTCGCGATGTGATATCGTGCGAAACACGAAGCAACATGCGAAAATCGCGCGACACACCAAGCGAGACACGATATTTTACCGCGAAATAGCGTGGTTTTGATACTGCGACAGAGCGAGATCTCGTGTTTGAATATCGCGCCTCGCTTCGTGTGTCGCCCGATTTTCGCGTGTCGCCTCGTGTCGCGCAATTCTCGCCCCTCGCCCTCTTGATGCGAGGCACGATAATTCATATGACACTAACCAGATTCCGTAGCATACACAATGATGGATTCTATGACATGTTTATATATGTATATATGTTTGTAGAATGATAGGCTGTAGACCTTTTCTAAATAAAAGCTAGCTAGCTATCTATCTACGAGGGTCATTCAATATATAATGCAAACTAACAATTATCTCTAAATCCAGTCAAGATAATAAAATGAAACTTTGCATGATTATAATATAGGACAATTTCTATTTGATAGAACATTTTAAGGACATCTGACGTCGATGGCGGCACCAGCGCACGACCTCATTCGATATAACTTGGAACGTCATGGACGCGGTAACGTCACATCTAAAAAGTAGTAAACGTTTAATCAAGTGATCATGCAACAAAAACTCAATGGATATTGTACTACCTTACAAGAGACATGTTTCAAAATGTCAGCAACAATAATTATCCTAAAATGGCGCTACTGTTGAATGAAAATACAAACGACAAATATAGAGTTAAGGGCCACTAGTGTGTGAAACTGAAAATGTGTGCAATGGCTCCCATGTCTTATGGAAACATTGAGAAAACAATTCAAACTAGACAAAATATCAACGTACGTAGAGATAGCCCAGGGACTTGGCAGTAGTTTCGGCTAATTTAATTTGAAATTGCAGAACAGAGTACACATGTTACCGGGTTCCGCTCACTGAATGTCGTATATTTTTGACGTCAGAGCCGTTCGAACGTCGCACCGAACTCATCGCAAGCTTAATTTAGGGCTTAAATATAGAAGGAAAAAACCTTATACGCAAACTTGTAGTGATATGTGTTATGTAGATACCATATTACCGGTCGAAAATGATACAACGATTACCTGTGAATTCGACATGCCACTTCACATTAGGCTGACTAGACCGTGTCCGTGCAGTTATGAGTGTATGTACGTAGTTGCCTAGCAACGGGAATAAAATAATGACCGAAAGGATGAACGTTGGTCATTGAACTCAAGACAAGTTACTTTGGACCATTATGACATTATTTAAAAGATAAATATTGTATCAAAGAATTTATATGATAGTTTGCATTATATGAGTCATTATTTTTTTTTGCAACATTGCTTGTCTTTTTGCAATATTTGTTAAACCGTAACAAAAATGTCATAACAAGCAATTTTGGTTGGTCGCACATAACTTGTTTATCAATGTCAGATAGATTTTTATGCATTATTCCAATCAGAAAGAACATTTCTACATCATTGAAGTAGTAAATTGTGCTGTTTTGGGCTGTCCCCAGACCAGAACTCCTGTGTATATATGCTAGTAACTAACGATAGGGACCAAACTATGTTAACAAAACCGTATATACATCAAATACACATTTCGTCTACCTGATAATACAACCGAAGCGCAATTTAACGATAGTTTTCTTCAAAATAATTGTATTCAAATATTGTACCCAGCGTATACGTCTTTTATGTAACATTTGAACACACATATATAATAATAACATTTCCCTGTGGTTTTGGAAAATTCTTTTACCGTCTTTGTGAAGAGCAAATCTTCCAGAATAAGCATTCATGTGTGTCGTTATGTAAATATTTTAATAAACTGGATAAAACAGAAACTTAAGGTTGGTTAGTAGAGGCGTATATTTGTATATGTCTTTACTGTAACGGGGTTGTTTCATTTCTTAAAATGTGATAATATACACTGTTTGGTAAACGTTGGACACATACTGTTGTACTGTGCACAACACATGCATTTCAACCTCGTAGGTCCACAGTTTATTTATTACCAACAGATTTATTCCGAATAATTTCAGTCATGTAACGGTCCTTCCTGTAACGGGCTATTTTGTTACAGGAAGGACAGCAATTGTTACAGGATAGACATTTTTGTATTAAACTACACAATATAATAGTATGCTTTTGACAAATGTATTGTTACGATCAGATATTGTAAAATGTCTGTATCAGTTTTAAAATAAGATATCAACAAATGTCAACATCAAGCTATTAGTCATGACTTTTTTGCCTGTTACATGATAGACCATATTTGTTACAGGAAATACTAGTACTTGTTTAAAATGGACTCAATCGACATATTATATGTGGTACGGTATTAATTAATTAATATATTTTAGTTAATTGGTTAGAATCTTTCTCATTAGTCAAAGCTTAACGACGAATGCATCATATACACATAAGAACGTTCAATTAATTCGTTTGATGTTATGTTACAGGTGAGACTGTTATGCTTTGTGTTGTACTTTTCTGTTGCCACAATTAGCATTCATCCTAGACAATTCTCTGAATACCACAGGTTCTACCAGTGAAAACAGAGGCTACATTGTCAGAGTGATTGTCAATGTGCTCCGACAAATATGGAGCAGAATTCACAATTTTGCATTTAGACCTTTGCGATTTCGATTTGTTAATATTCTCTAAACTTTCTTCTACATTATATAGAATTACAAATGTATTATGTTATATAGGAGAATGCACAATTGTCAACTTAAACCTTCACGATTTTCAAAATTATCAATGTACCCTAACCTTTTTTGTAGATTATATATAATTAATTTGCTATGCAACTTGTTTGATGAAATTGCCCAACTATGGTTCTACGAGAGGTGTTCAACTTATTTATGAACAAAACATGAACACCGATTGTGCAATATTGAATGAAAATAATTGAAATATCTTTTTTAACCATGCGAGAAAATGTTTTAAGTTGAACATATGCTCATCATACATTGTATATTTCATTTGGTTAAAGCTTAAAACAACAATTAAGTAGATGATGTTGTTTTTCCTGTTTTAAGACAAAAGGGCCCTTTTATAAGCATCAAGAAAGTGTTTGTAAATTTTTATTTTGCATTTCTAATGAGAACATCAGTACTATTTGTCGTAAGACGTTGTTTCCAGGAATGGTGAAATGGCATCAAAAATTGAAAATTGCCGAACATTGCCAAAACGTACACTATAAAGTTAAATTGGTTTTATGATATCTATGATAAATCCATGAGCAAAACGTGGAATAGTACCACAGATGGGTGTGTCCATAGAAACTATCAGTGACATTATTTCGAAAAAGTTCAATGCATAGTACTGGGAAAATGCGAAGTTCCTACGCTGAAAATCAAGAAAAACATGCCTCGCAGCCAAACGTTTTGGAATCTAGAAATGCGAAATAAACAACAATTATGTGGAAAAATTGTTTTATTATGGGGAAGCAATGCTGAATCTTAAAGAATGTTATGATAGATTATGGTATGCTATTTAAGATAAGGTCACAGGGATATGGAGAAGTTCATGTTTGTCCAGCATTGTGTGTTCGCGGCAGTTTTCATGGAAATTCATTGGGTTTGTTGTTATGGAAATACGCACATCAAAATATATATCAAATTGTCGAAATTGAAGGCTGTGGTCTATGTACGAACCGTTTCAAATCAGGTTTTCAACAAAAAAGTGTTACGAATCGTTCCTAGTGACTGTTCCAAGAACATAATGTTTCGTCCAGATTCAGCTTCAAGTGACCATATACAACGCCAAATAAAAAACCTTAAGAATATAACTTTCATATATATTATAACCAAACAGTGGATGTCGGAGTCTTCTCATGCTTTAACAATATAATTTTCCATCTGGTTGATTCTAAAACAACGATTAAAGAAGGAAAATGTAAACGTAATTATTACGAGTTTCGGACCTTCAAAACGCAAATAACAACACCCTCTACCCTAATGTTGATAATGAGTTAACCGTAACGTATTGGCAATTTACAATTATAATATATACGTCTTGATACACTACTTTATACAATATAAAAGTTTTTATTCAATTTCATTGTTAGAGTAACACAATATTGATGTTCATTTTCTGTTCATAAATAAGTTGAACACCTCTCGTACTTATTGCAAAGCAGTAATAACAGCTATTACATTGTACTGTTAATGGGAATACTAAACCGGCAATTTTACTGATTGCATAACAAGTGATCTGCTGCTGACCTACTGCTAGTAAACTTTCAACACACTTACTTAGATATTGAGTGACCCAACTGGCAAAACAGCTGTACTTGTCTTATATGGTAATGACTTATGGTATGTTTCGCACACTGTCTGGCCAATTGCCAAAATATCGACTGACAAAGTGCTGGTCCGCTAAGATTCTGTCAGTATAATATCAACCCAAGTGGCAGACATGCAGCCAATAAAATGACTGATGTCTACAAGTTGTTTAAACCAAAAAGGTATGACAAAATCCGATAGGGAATATAGCACTCAACCTAACCAGCCGAGCACAGAGATCAAAAACACCACAACTACCCTGAGCAATGCCCACACAATCCCATACCAAAATGCGACCAAATGAGGCACAACAACCCCGGGCGTGACCTAGTGTAAAACACCAAGTACATTGACCTAACGTTATGCTACCTAAAGAGGCACAACTACCACTTGACCTAGTTAAAATAATGGGCAAGGTAGGTATGTGGTGGGAAATAATATTACATATTTCTAGCAACTACACAACGTGCATGCTGCTGCCCCAATACTGGCATACTGAGAATACACTGATTGACACTCAGTCGACCTATTAACTGACATACTTAATGAACATCTACAGACATAATTCCAGTTTACTAGGAACCCATACGACTGATATGCGGATATGTACTGAGCCACTGATTGCGGTAAGTTTTCAAAACAATGTGGATGCAAATGTCACTGTTGTCAAACTATGACTATTCATTTTTCTAACAAATCACAATATTTATGATGAAACGAGTTCCTTTGTTAATAGTTATACGTCGGATTTCGTTGTGATTGATTTTAAAGACCTTGATCAATCTTTTGAATACTTCATTCAATTATTAAAACTTAAATTAATGGCAATAGCGTAATGCTGTTAAAAGTAACATTGTTCAAAACTGCAGTTATTGTTGCGAATTACAGTTTTACCGTGTCTTTCATATCAAACCTAACACATACATAGCTGCGAAAAAAATTATGTTCAACAAAAAAAGTGATGTGGTTTTCATATAAAAATATTAACAGTATTTTGAAGATACATTATCACTTTATTTTAATAAATAAAAAATATCAAATAGAACCCTTCAAGTGCATTGGTTTATTTCAATGATGCAAAATATATTGACTCTAATAGTTTTTTCATTTAACATGTCATGAATTGTCTATTTTCCAGTGGTGATACACGTGGCTGTTATAGTCATTGATTGTAAGCACAACTGTGTATGCTTTACACTTAAAAATAAAATATTCATTGCCCATCACATAGTGTGTCCTTCCTGTAACATGCATGTCTCTAATGTAACGTTATGAGTTAAGTTTATTATATGTTGCTATACCAGTGATTTTGATGAACCAAAGCTGTCTTTTATACCAATAGATCTTAACAGACACAACACAAAAGTTCTATAACGAATGGGTTAGAATTAAAAAGACCACAATAACTTAATTACGATCATATTGCATATTTTCAAAAACGTTCCTCCAAAAATGCCATATGTTTTTAACCGTTTCATATTTATTAAATACAAATGCACTTTTATGATATATGAGTCGAGTTCTTTTCAAATAACAAGAACATTTCTGCCTTTGTATATTAGTTTTCAATATATTGCACGATACAAAGGCGTTACAGGAAGGACATTTCAACAGATCAAGTCAAACAAATTACAGCATCCTTGTGAAATATGGAATATTTGATGTGGAATTTGTGTGCTATAGCATAGGTTATACATCAATACATCATTTAAACAAGAAAAAATATTAAATCTAATACTTTTTTTAAAGGAAAAATCTTCGAGCTCAAATGTTGCAAAAATAAATATTGACTCATATATTGAATTACCCTCGTATATGCGCAAACTCACGTAACTGTTGCATTATAGATATAATTACAAGATATAGTTTGTACTAGCTCATTATATTATATACAGTAACACCTCTCGGACGACAACTAATCGGAAACACACATATTGTTGGTCATTAAGATACTGTTGCTGTATGTAGGTAAGAGATATATTATAGTGAGAGACAACTTCTGCAATATATGATAATGCTCATACTAGAGTTGCTAAATATGCATAGGTTGCACGCGTATAACTATGGATGAGTTTGTATCGGTTTTAGGTAATTGTTCAATACATGTCCTTGCTCTATATGGTCATAGAATTTTAATTTGTACTAATATATAATTATATGTATGATATTGTAGGCAATCCCATTGTAGACACGAGAGCGCTTTCATGTGTGTTTCTCCGACTCCGGCATGTATCATTGCTGTATAAAAGAAATGATTCCCGCTGATTTATGTTTAAATGACATGCTTGAAGCTACCCGGTACTGGAGATAGCGAAAATGTAGGCCTGTCATATTCCCATGTACCTAGTGATAGAAAGTGTACATACCCGACAGGTTCATGCACTGAAACCGCACTTGTTGATTATCTATACCTCGCCTGTGGTCGGGTGATTTGAGCGTTTGCATTGGAAGGGAGTCGATTGTTCGAACACAGGCAGATAGAGTTGTCTATATAAATCACATATCATCACATGTTAAACATGCCTCACCCGGGCTAGGCATTGCTATTTATTTCTTTTTACATCACTTTAATTTTGTCAGTTATTCCAACTGCGTTCGTATCTTGCGTATTTGCGTATGCCCAGCTACGCCCCTGCACACTTTTAATGAGTCAGTTTATTGGTATGAATAACATGGTGTTGCTTATAATGACCTAATATGCTGAGACCAGGGAGATCATAGGTAGCTTCACTGGAGCTTTTTCCAGACCAAACTAGCTGGGAGTATCAACAGTGAAATTCGAATTGCCAGTTGCCAATTCGATTTTGGAGTAAAATTTGAATCGGATGCTGGCCGCCAGTAGCCAGTTGCCAATTCGATTCAACAGAAATATTTGAATTGTCAGCTGGCTGGCAGTTGCCAGTTGCCAATTTGATTTTTCACATTTTTTTTTCGAATTGTCAGCTGGCTGACAGTTGCCAGTTGCCAATTCGATTTTTCACAAAAAATTTTTTTTTTCGAATTGTCAGCTGGCTGACAGTTGCCAGTTGCCAATTCGATTTTTCACTAAATAATTTTTTTTTCGAATTGTCAGTTGGCTGACAGTTGCCAGTTGCCAATTCGATTTTTAACTAAAGAATTTTTTTTCGAATTGTCAGTTGGCTGACAGTTGCCAGTTGCCAATTCGATTTTTCACAAAAAATATTTTTTTTCGAATTGTCAGCTGGCTGACAGTTGCCAGTTGCCAATTCGATTTTTCACAAAAAACTTTTTTTTTTCGAATTGTCAGCTGGCTGACAGTTGCCAGTTGCCAATTCGATTTTTCACAAAAAAATATTTTTTTTCGAATTGTCAGCTGGCTGACAGTTGCCAGTTGCCAATTCGATTTTCTGAAAAAAAATTTTTTTTTTTCGAATTGTCAGCTGGCTGACAGTAACTGTTGCCAGTTGCCAATTCGATTTTTCACAAAACAATATTTTTTTTCGAATTGTCAGCTGGCTGACAGTTGCCAGTTGCCAATTCGATTTTTCACAAAAAATTTTTTTTTTTCGAATTGTCAGCTGGCTGACAGTTGCCAGTTGCCAATTCGATTTTTCACAAAAAAATATTTTTTTTCGAATTGTCAGCTGGCTGGCAGTTGCCAGTTGCCAATTCGATTTTTCACTAAATAATTTGTTTTTCGAATTGTCAGCTGGCTGACAGTTGCCAGTTGCCAATTCGATTTTTCACAAAAAAATTTTTTTTTTCGAATTGTCAGCTGGCTGACAGTTGCCAGTTGCCAATTCGATTTTCTGTTTTTCGAATTGTCAGCTGGCTGACAGTTGCCAGTTGCCAATTCGATTTTCTGAAAAAAATTTTTTTTTTCGAATTGTCAGCTGGCTGACAGTTGCCAGTTGCCAATTCGATTTTCTAAAAAAAAAAATTTTTTTTCGAATTGTCAGCTGGCTGACAGTTGCCAGTTGCCAATTCGATTTTCTGAAAAAAAATATTTTTTTTTCGAATTGTCAGCTGGCTGACAGTTGCCAGTTGCCAATTCGATTTTCTGAATTTTTTTTATTTTTTTTCGAATTGTCAGCTGGCTGACAGTTGCCAGTTGCCAATTCGATTTTTCACAAAAAAATTTTTTTTTTCGAATTGTCAGCTGGCTGACAGTTGCCAGTTGCCAATTCGATTTTTCACAAAAAAATATTTTTTTTCGAATTGTCAGCTGGCTGGCAGTTGCCAGTTGCCAATTCGATTTTTCACTAAATAATTTGTTTTTCGAATTGTCTGCTGGCTGACAGTTGCCAGTTGCCAATTCGATTTTTCACAAAAAATTTTTTTTTTTCGAATTGTCAGCTGGCTGACAGTTGCCAGTTGCCAATTCGATTTTCTGTTTTTCGAATTGTCAGCTGGCTGACAGTTGCCAGTTGCCAATTCGATTTTCTGAAAAAAAATATTTTTTTTCGAATTGTCAGCTGGCTGACAGTTGCCAGTTGCCAATTCGATTTTCTAAAAAAAAAATTTTTTTTTCGAATTGTCAGCTGGCTGACAGTTGCCAGTTGCCAATTCGATTTTCTGAAAAAAATATTTTTTTTTCGAATTGTCAGCTGGCTGACAATTGCCAGTTGCCAATTCGATTTTTCACAAAAAAAATTCTTTTTCGAATTGTCAGCTGGCTGACAGTTGCCAGTTGCCAATTCGATTTTCTGAAAAAAAATATTTTTTTTTCGAATTGTCAGCTGGCTGACAGTTGCCAGTTGCCAATTCGATTTTCTGAATTTTTTTTATTTTTTTTCGAATTGTCAGCTGGCTGACAGTTGCCAGTTGCCAATTCGATTTTTCACAAAAACTTTTTTTTTTCGAATTGTCAGCTGGCTGACAGTTGCCAGTTGCCAATTCGATTTTTCACGAAAAAATTATTTTTTTCGAATTGTCAGCTGGCTGACAGTTGCCAGTTGCCAATTCGATTTTCTGAATTTTTTTTATTTTTTTTCGAATTGTCAGCTGGCTGACAGTTGCCAGTTGCCAATTCGATTTTTCACAAAAACTTTTTTTTTTCGAATTGTCAGCTGGCTGACAGTTGCCAGTTGCCAATTCGATTTTTCACAAAAAACTTTTTTTTTTCGAATTGTCAGCTAGCTGACAGTTGCCAGTTGCCAATTCGATTTTTCACAAAAAACTTTTTTTTTTCGAATTGTCAGCTGGCTGACAGTTGCCAGTTGCCAATTCGATTTTTCACAAAAAAAATTTTTTCACAAAATTTTTTTTTTCGAATTGTCAGTTGGCTGACAGTTGCCAGTTGCCAATTCGATTTTCTGAAAAAAAATTTTTTTTTCGAATTGTCAGCTGGCTGACAGTTGCCAGTTGCCAATTCGACTTTACAGTGAAATCTGAATCGTCAGCTGGCTGACAGTTGCCAGTTGCCAATTCGATTTTACATTGGAATTTGAATCGTCAGCTGGCTGACAGTTGCCAGTTGCCAATTCGATTTTCCCGAAAGATTTGAATCGTCAGCTGGCTGACAGTTGCCAGTTGCCAATTCGAGTCTACAGTGAAATTTGAATCGTCAGCTGGCTGACAGTTCCCAGTGCCAATTCGATTTTCCCGAAAGATTTGAATCGTCAGCTGGCTGACAGTTGCCAGTTGCCAATTCTAGTCTACAGTGAAATTTGAATCGTCAGCTGGCTGACAGTTGCCAGTTGCCGATTCAACTTTCGAAATCGAAGAATCGGCTGCTGGGTTGTGAAGTTAGCTGACAGTTGCCAGTTGCCGATTCAAAAAGTTGAATTGGCAACTGGCAACTGGCAACTGGCTGCTAACTTCACACACATCAGTTAAACAGGAAAACTAATATTGCCAATTATTTACATCGATTGGAAGCAGTATGTCCAATACGCATATAGAAAACATTGGTTATTTTTCGTTTCTTGTGAAATATTGGCAGCTCAATATTTTAACTTAAGTCAAAATATTTAAGTTTTCACTTAAGATGATTTATAAAAAACAACCCAGTTTAAAAAGTTAGGAAACAATCAAACAGTTCATTTAGCTGAATTGCTGTTTCAAATATTATGGTCACAGAAATATGGTGTCCGTTGCCTAAGAAAAGCGCTACGTAGCGTTTTTATCACGGGAGGTAATCCATGCCGTCATTGTTTAATTGAACGGGAGGTAAATGAACGAAGGCGCTCGGTTGCGGCAACGGACACATGTTCAGGATCGTAAGGGTGATAACTACGTAGGGGTATGATGTTTTAGCTCGGTAGAGTGATCTATCAAAATGTATAATACGATTATATCGTACAGCGTAAAGAATATCTCGTATAATTATGTAGAAACACTAGTAAGCATTACCGATTTTACTCTATATTTAGCTGTTGTTAACTGATGCTCGACCAAATTATTATTATCGATTGAAAACTGCATCCAAAATGCATTTGGTTTAGTATCAATTAAAAACAGCTAAAGATTTGGAGAAATCGGTACATGCCACGAATTCTTTCATATGGGATATTCTTTTGGCTATAAACTGTAAAATCATTAATTTTCGTGGGGGGATTTAATTTCGTGGATTTCGTGGTTCGCCTTTAACCACGAAATAAAAACCCGTCGACGAATAATTTTGACCCCTGTATTTATTACTTGAAATGCAAAATTCACGAATTAACGTCCCATCGAACAAATTATCCGTGTGCTCCGGTATACGTAATCGCCCTTATTTAAGATATAAATATTCTTAAAACGGTTATCATCAGGTCGCTACAAATCTGTGTGTGTAAAGAAAATACCAATGTATTCATTCAGCATAAATATGACGACAATAACTCTGAAAATAAAAAGAGTAATGGCAAAATTCTACGAAATTTTTGATTTACCCACGTACTCCCCGATTATGCAAACATACAATCTGTGTTGTATCGGAGTATAGGATAGAAAACGAGTGGAGTCGTCTATACAATGTAGACACGTAGTGCCGGGCGCCTGACAGATATGGGCCTACGGTAACCATTAATTTAACTAGCTAGTGGCTGACCAACCGGTCTCATCAGTTCCAACCCGGCTTCCGCCGAGATTCGATCCTTCGACCTCCCGTTTACTTGGCGGACGCCCTAACCAGTCAGCCACGGTCGTGGTTTGATATGATATCATAAACGTGATGACATGTTGCCCTACCTGTACCCCTACGTGGGCCCATCAATAATTTCGTGAACTAATTCTACTGTTTCATAGCGCTTTGACATAGCTTAATGAAATTTTGCATGGTCAAAGATAATTTATTATTCAATTAATTAAGCATAAAAAGTGATCGATGACCTCACTATTTATGACGTCATAGCAATATTCTAACGTCATGTCATTGGCGTTCGTTATTAGAAATGGTGTCGCCTGGTATGGTCGAGTTACGTTTTGTATAAAAGATTTATACATTACTCAGGCAATATGATTTCTACATTCAGAAAAAGTTGCATGCAGTTTATATGGACTCTTGGTTAGGGAATGGTGTATTTTCCTTGTCGAAGGAGTACTTAAAGTGCAATGTAGTGACAAACAAAGACGATAAGCATATTCGCCGGCCATTGGTTGTTAAAATTGGTGGTCGGTAAAGTGTATTGACCATAATATTTTGCGACATACAAAGAATAACTTGTAATTACTGTGTTTCTCCGAAAGCTACTATTATTAGAAACTACTGTAGCAATAATTAAACCTCGGTTGTTATCGGCTATTACATGAAAGCACATATAACTTCAAATGTATGAAATTCTGATATACCATGAAAATCCGCAAATCCGTAGCCACAGCGTTGTTTCGGACACAATCTAGAACATGAATATAGAACTGTTACAACACCCATCCTATATAACCCAGAATAGACTATACGGCTACTTCTGGCCATTTCCAAAACTCAAAAATAGTCTGCATTGTTAGAAATACGAGCCCCGAGATAAGTTGGGTGCGTCATAAACAAAACATTGCGGGAGATGTCACGTGACGGCCTGTAACACGTGCTCCGGTTATGGGTCGAGCAATGGAATAAATGCAAACTGTGCACGGGATGTTATTTAAATAAGGACTAGAGGCTAAAAGTGTGCACGTATATTTATACTCGCTACATAAAATTAGTTCACGAAATTATTGATGGGCCCTCGTATATATTATATATATGCACTATGATATGGTATTATAGAGGTAGTATTCAGCCTTTATCCCTAAATATATATACTCAGACGTGCTATAATGACATAGTTATGTTAGGAATACAGAGTTGCAAACAGCTTGACTGTGATTTGATTAACGTTTCGCAGCAAGATAAATACCACCATAAAAAGGTATATATCATACACTTATATAGTGCTTACTCATGGGTAATTCAATATAGAACACTGTTCAAAATCATAGAATAAACATACAATAAGCCTCTATATATGTGTGGGAGTTTAAAACAAGATGCTTTAAAACATATCCGAAACATGTGCTATCCGAAAATAAGGCAAATCCAGATTTAGCCGGGCGGCGATTTAGACCGGGATACAAATCTACAATTATTTGTTAACTAAAATGTGTCTATAATATAGGTAGCATAATTTAAATGGGTAAACGCAGCATATAGTTTACTTACACTAATACGATAATGTTTGGTACGCCATGTTTAATGATCACGTGGTAAAAAACTCGAAATATCATTGGTTCAAAAGTAATTCGTTTGTGAATCTGAAAATAACTGCAAATCGTCACTTATGCGTTTGTGGAACAGCTTTTGACGGGCGCTGTGTTAGAGCTACAAACATAATAGTAAACGTCATCATGTAGAGCTAATCAATGTGAATCCAACGATACCATTCATTTTTTTCCAAATTGAAACTTTTGCGGTTGTAGAATTAGACCGACGAGGTGGCACCATCCAGATTCTCTTTCGTTATGGCCGAGATATTTTGTAAAGAAGACATGGCACGGTCGCAGACTAATACATTTGTCAACAGCAATGAGCCTATCGTTTTCATAAACTTTGTAAACTCTTGCGCAATTTTACCGTAACGTAATCCTGCCCCGATAAACATTTCTGATTCTCATACTCATACTCCATGCTCCTTGCTCCATGCTCCATGCTCCATGCTCCAACTTGAAAAACAGATTATTTTAGAATTTTGCATCAAAACCAACACCAACTTGTAGCAAATTATCTAATTAAGAAAATGAACCCCCATTTCATATATTTCCATTCGGCAATAAAGAAGTTACAGCAGTTTTTGTAACTAGCAGTAAATAAGAAATAGTCCAATTGGAGTACGGAGTATGAGTTGGAGCATGGAGTACGTACTCAAATGTTTATAATCACCGGGCAAGGGCCCGAAATTACAACCAATACTTACACTCTCACTCAGCACTCAAATATTGAAAATCCTTCTTTTGAGGTTCAAAGAGACATTTTTTGAGAACGAGAAGTTGAAGTTATGTTGAATGGGTGCTAAATATTATCATTTGCTTGTTTCCAATTGAAATTTAGTGTATATGTAAGCTATAAGTATAATTTATCAGCCTGTGTGCACTCAGATTCAATAATTACGTTTTGCCTCATAATAGTACAAGACAGCAAATATATGTAACAAATGCTATTTTTTACATTCAAATAACAATTCTATACATTTCCCCTGCTAGATAAGCAATTTAGAACATAATTATATAATAGCTCATTAATATGATAAATTCAATATTGGAGTGCTGAGTGCAGAGTGTAAGTATTGGTTGTAATTTCGGGCCCAGATCTCACTCGAAATATGAATTTAATACTGAGGCTGTTCTTTGCAACACAATGTGATGGGAATGTCATCAACAACGGACTACACGGTGCATATGGTATGTGCGTTTCTGTTACTGCTCACGAGTCATGATGGTGTTTTTTCTTCACTTGCATATGTACTTGGTCAAGATGCGAATAATATGTAACATCTATTGGTATTTGTTTTAAATACTGGTCTCTAGTTCTGTTATAAATAAGTTGTTCCAAACAATCATACGCCAAGGGTTGAAAATCCATGTATAATTTGTTTGCAAACAACCCGATGTCGTCTTTTATTCGCGCTAAGTCACCAACTCCTAAGATACAAATATCTCTAACGAATTTCCCTGCACATTGTCTGTTCCAGGAACCATGGTTTACATTCCAGTTCTTGTACCTTGTAAACGTTGGCTTCTTTGGATACTCCTCTGCCTCTCCTGTATGAATATAAAGTAAAGCTTCGTTATGTCGAACATCGATATCACAAGCACCCGGCCTATCTCGAGCA
This sequence comes from Spisula subtruncata, assembly GCA_963678985.1. Classification (NCBI taxonomy): domain Eukaryota; kingdom Metazoa; phylum Mollusca; class Bivalvia; order Venerida; family Mactridae; genus Spisula; species Spisula subtruncata. Next base: position 30,985,555 of record OY787673.1, on the reverse strand, counting down.
AGTTTTAAACCAGAATCCGTTTTTATCATCTATACATGCTTTTTTGTTATTTCGAGCACCCTTTTTATTTCGAGCATTTTACCTGTCCCAACCAGTCCTCGAGATAACGAAGTTTAACTGTATTATACAAGTCATTGCAACTTTTAATCGTGAACAATAAGTAATCATACGTCAAAATGCTCGTACGATGTACGTACGGATTTACCAACTCGTACAAGTCTGAAATATTTCAATCCCAACGGTATTTGTATCTGGTCACAGCTCGTACGGATCTCGTACGAGTTTTACAGAATGTATGGTTTTCAACCGATCACCGAGTCCTCTACAAGTTGTGAAAATCCGTACGATGCTCGCACGAGTCTCGATATCCGTATGGGCTCTGTACGGACGTCGTGCGAGTTCAGAAAAATCAACTCGTACGGAGCTCGTAGGGCAAATGTGACTACATCGTCGGATACCCACGTTCGATTGCATTACGTTATACTCATACATCGACCGTGGGTTACTTGGCTAGCAAAATATCGTAAACGTTATAGATAAATGGTGCAATTTCATTGGTTTCCAAAGGATTTCCACTTTGGAAGCTCAGCCAATGAAATTACATGTTACATTCGGCCTTCGTTTCATTCTCCAAAATGGCGGCCCCCATGAAAGAGTATTCGCCGAAGCCTGTCAACATTTTAAAATAGAGAAACTAAGTGAATTTCAATTGACATGTATCACAAAACTACTAGAAGGACGTGATATATTTCTAAGCACCCGGACTGGTGGGGGAAACGCATGGTCCATCAAACGTATCAGTTTATTAAGCGACAACAGTGCAGTGCAAGTCAAGTTCTCGTCGTCACGCCACTCTAAAAATCTATTTAAAGTAACAAAATCCCCCTAATGACGCAAGGTTTAATCTCCGATTGAAGAGTATTCTGTTTGTAAAAAGCGATTTCATTGGACACAGGGTTTGAAGAGTTATTTCCCTTTTAGCTGAGAAACGAGAATTCGACAGTCAAAAAACCCACGGTACCAAATGAAGTTGTACGTAATATGTACAGTGGGTATCCGACGATGATGTGACTAGGGTAAAAGGGAGTAAGTGGAACATATGTACAACTACTTTTAAAATTTAGTCTATTTTTAGAACTTCGGGCAGTGCAGCATCACGTGATGGCAACATAACGTCACGTGATGGCAACATGACGTCATGTGATAAAACACCTCTGTTTTAGTACTTAATGAAGTATTTTGTTGTATTTGTCCTGTATACAAACCCTGGTAAAGGCTTACGTGTTAAACCGAAACGTAGGTTATAATAAAATGATAAACACCTCCATTGTTTAACCGTACGGTTCCACGTACTACCTTAATTACTGTTCTCAGGTTGTTGCTAAACTCATGCATGTCCAGATATAAATCATGCTTTGAAGATGTCTGGTCTTTGGACCGATCCTCAGTGGTGTAGGGGGCGCTGAAGAGTAAGTGACGTCATTAATTAAGGGATCTGACAAGACAAGACAAGTAGTGATTTTGTAGAAGGATTTAACTTAGGTAATGTATGAATATATTCATTTTAAAATAAAATGGCTTATAAGTACCTAGGTGGTACTGCGCTATTTGGTACAGCTTTTTATTGTGGATGAGTTCCACATCACCCAGGGGGTGAAAGAATATATCGTCTAGGTGACGATCCAGGCAGGTGGCCATGTTTTCTGACCAGGGGTCAAGATTGAGTTTTTATTCTTCTGACCGTAGGTTAGTAATGATGTGATACATGCAGTTCATAGTATCTTTGTTGTTTTTCGTAATGATGGAGATCAAATTAGATGATATTTTATCTGGATATACTTGTTATGTATAATCGAATTAACGTTTATTATGCCAGTTCACAGTCCAGGTCATTTATTTCGCTTATTTCTGGGTCAGTTATTTACAGATAACAGTTATTTATAGATAACTACAGAATCTCTGCAAACTAGGCTGCGGCTTTCAGTCTCCCTGCTATTAAGGGTAATCCGGACCAGATTTTTCACGGTCCTATAGCGCGCTCCTTGCTTGACTGCAGGAGGCGGGTCTTATCTGATATCAGGGTCTAATAGTGTATTAATGATGTTAACTGGACTTTGTAGAGATAATTATCTGCGAGTTTTGCACGTGTATTTGGTGGAGTGAGGTCACATTTAGCACACAATTTCGTAACGCTTACGATTCTCTTTTCAGAAAGGTTTTTAAAAATGGTCCAGCCTACTGTATTAAAGAAAAGACACACGTTGAAAGGAACTAATCTGCTGGCATTGGTCAGGAAAATAAGGAATGTCAAGTCAAACCCGAAGGGGTTCGCCAGGATGATTTCATCTCAGCCCCTGGAAGATTTGTTAATAGAGGTATTACATGAGTGATTTATTAGGATATGGGCAAATTATCAGCAATTGGTTTTTCGCATATGCATAATTAACAGGTCATTGAATAGTTAATATTTGTTTTTAATCCGATGTTTGTGTTTAGATTGTTATATTTTATTGTTTATAAGAAACTACAGTCGTATCGTGAGGGTCTAAGTGTTTGACCTGAAATTGGTATGTCTTATTGTGTAATGACATTAAGAGTGATATTATCGTCTTTTACAGGACATTAAGGCAGGTTTCCTAACCATAACGGGGAAGGACATTGATGATGTAATAAGGATGGCATACAAGGAGACGTCCGCAAACAATGCACGAATAGCCTTGCATTCCGCGATAATACTGGCGAATGAAATTGGTGCGCCGAAAGGACAACAACTCGTGGATGATGTGGTGACTAGTTGAGTTGGCTTAGAGTATTTAAAGTCTTATCTTTAATGATCGTTTATCATTTCTCGGTAATTAGTAGGAGCTTTTTGTTGAAAATTTGAGGAGTTTAAGCAATAATGATTCTCATTTAATGTATAATATTCCTGAATCGATATAAACTATTTTGTACATAATTTCTTTCTTTTATTAAAGATCTTCTTTCTTTTTTAAATTATGTCAGGCTATCAGTGCGTTTCAACTTTAGAGCCGCCACTGATTTCCTTCCGCGAATTACGTTGTATTTGACAGACAAATCCAGGTAAATCTTTAAAGAAGATTTAATTAATTTCATTTTCTCCAACCACAAACCTGTCTAAATAATTATAACTTTGCCATAGAAATTTTAAAATTGCTGTCTACTCGTTCATTTCAGATGACGGTTTACCCTTTTATGTTTAACTGAGTAGGGTTGTATATGGTTATTTATAAGTTCATTAATCATATTACTATGCGGTACCTGGTTCTGAGGGTTGGTGTTTAATATCTCAAACAAGAAGAGCCGAATCTGCATCAAATGTCACGTTTTTTGTTTTGTGTACACATAATTTTATATGTTTTACATTTACTATTGACAGAATAAATTTTGAATAATTTATTGACTGAAATTATGGCAATATGTTAGGTGAGTAAATTGAAATTTGGTTGAGTGTATAAGCTATATCGCTGGCTTAGAATAAGAAGGTCATAGCTACCAAATCGATATATTGAGAAAACAAGAAAACTGTCTGTAAATTAGTCTTTACCTATGGGAAAACTCGTTTTTAAAACTCCATTTTGTTCAATATTACAATTTCAGATTTTCATGAAAATATGCTCATAAGAAGCGCCTTGTGAAACAGATTTCTAGTTACGACCTTCTGGTTCTAAGCCATCGATATAATAATTAACCCCACCTCTGACAAATAAGTAGCTAAATCAAGCAATGTGATTGGTCCATCACGATCACGTGGTGACATAATGTCATCCCATATCGGGTCAGTAAAAATCAATATCGGGTCAGTAAATTCAATAACATGTCCCCACGTGATCAATGCCTAGTTCGACTAGCTATCGGCCGCCATTTGTTTTCGTCGCATAGGATAGTTTTTTAGCAGTTTTGGTTAATAAACGGCGTTTTTAAAGGCACGGACTATGATGATAACGAATTTTAATCAAATAAATAAAGTTAGATGATAAGGGCTATTTCATAATAATATCTCAAGCAACGAACGTTAACAAATTTACACTAGACTTTCCGTTTCACTAGCCAATTGATTGCAAGCGTTTGCGAGATTTCCATGCGCTTATTGGACATTGAAGATGTTTTAAGAATCGTCGAAAATAAAGGTGAAATTTTCATTTAAATAGCCGATTTATCCACGACAGTACTCGATCGCCGAGGAAATTGGGCTTTAATAGTTATTTCAATGATATCAACACTCAGATCATACCAGCTTCTTGAGCGTAAGTAGGCTACAATTTGTTCCACAACCAGTTGCTCTTGGTATCACTATGTCAACAATGCTATGTCTCAATCATCAATGTAGCTTGTCACAGCAATGTTTTAATATGAGATTATTTTGTTACTGTGTAAAAGACTTTTGTATCAGTCAAGTTTCATCCACACCAACCCAACCCAGGAAATGGTCGGGATTTTGAGTCGAAACCCCCGGCCTTCCTCGACCTGCGGGAAAGCTGATGGTAAAATTTCCGACAACTAAATATTGTCGCTAGCTATTGGTTCGCAGAAAAATTATCCTGACCTGCAGGGAAGCTGGACGGTAAAAAGACCAATTCCTTGAATTTAGTGGTAATTTTCTTGATGTGGTATTTTATTGTGGTTATAATCCTTTTTGAATTGTCATCGACGGGGTAAATTCGTTGCAAGGTCATCTAGTGACCATGTAACTAATAATATTACACGTGTATATATTTCAAATATTACCACACATATTTTAATGATAGTATAGCACTATGTATTTTTTGTTTTGGAAACCTGGCAAAGATCCACAAACCGAGAACTGTCAGACGAAGGGTGGGTATTGGGTCAACTAGCTTAAGAGTATTTGGAAAGTAGGGTATCGAACACGTTATTGCACACCATACTTACCCAAGAATGTGCCAGGTATTTTGAATTGCGGATTGTGATTTAATGTTGAAAAGAAAGTCTCATCAGGAACTCGTGTCGTTTTCAAATAGCGTAGAAAATCTTTGCTTCGCTTGTCATGAAGTGCGAAATGAACAAAATCTCTGTTGACAACAACATGCACTGGGCCTTTAGTTAGACGAATGTTGTGAGGTGGCTTTTTAGTCATCCTCCAGCGATGTGTAAAATTCCTGTAAGACAACGGCAATATATAAGGACCCTTTTAAAGAAGGGTTATATCAAACACAACTTTTTAACAAAACTTTCCACATTTCTTATAAAAATATCTTGCCATTTAAACGATCACGCCTGAATATTTATTTATGTTCAAAGCTGCGCAAAATGACGTTGCCCGTTTACATCGATTCGGGAATAGTATACATTAAATGAGAATCACTGCTGCTTATAATGCTCAAATCTGCAACAAAAAGCTACCAACAATTACCGAGAAAACATGAGAATATATTTCCGTAACGAGCAAAATTGTCACGAGTTGTTTCCCTTGGACCACTTAATAATAAATCGCCGGAAGCGATAACTTATTATTGATGATTTGAATATAATGATACTTGATAGTGATTTGTACATTTAGATCATTTAATGTGATAGTAAAGAAAACATATGCTAGTTATAGGGAATGCCTCTTTAAATGTATTCATGTTTTGAAAAATATCGTCATTTCAACAATAGCAAAAACTAACGCTCGTATTTTTTCTGAAAGTGATACAAACGTTTGCAACAAGTATCACTTATTTCAGAACTTTGTTAGGGTGCTACTGCAGTTTTTGAAAAACAGAAATAGATAAAAGTGGTCATTCACGGGGATGACTTCAAACTTAATCGCATTGCAGTACCAGTGCGTAGAATCACGTGATCAAATGCATGCCGTTTTACACTCTATTGCGATTTCGTCTGCTAACGGTGAGTTTTTTTCTTGATATTAACGATCGTGCGTTTAATATGGTTATGTAATATAGCCTAAAGTACATTCCGTATATGTAAGAATACCCGGCAAGTACCAAGTTCGCTCTATCTTTAGCTGTTTTTAATTGATGCTCGACCAAATTATTACACTCGGTTTGGAACTGCATTTGGTCGAGCATCAATTAAAAACAGATAAAGCTAGGGCCAACTCGGGACTTGCCGGGTATTCTTACATACATGAGTCAATATTTATATTTGCAACATTTGAGCTCGAATATTTTTCCTTTTAAAACAGTATTAGATTTAATCTTTTTTCTTGTTTAATGGTGTATTTCCATTTAAATGGTGTATTTCCAGTTTGCTAGGAACCCACTGATTAACATACAAGTACTGACTAACACACTAAATGATATGTGGATATGTACTGGTCCACTGATTGAGGTAAGTTTTCAAAACAATGTGGATGCAAATGTCCCTGTTGTCAAACCATAAATATTCATTTTTCTAACAAATCACAACATTTATGATGAAACCACATAACCACATAAGACAGGTACAGCTGTCTTGTCAGTTGGGTCAGTCAATATCTCAGTAAGTGTGTTGAAAATTTACTAGCAGTAGGTCAGCAGCAGATCACTTGTTATGTAGTCAGTAAAATTGTAAAAATTGCCGGTTTAGTATTCTCAACAGTAATAGCAGTCATGGGGACACTTTTTACCGTTTTTGTTAAAATACGTAGAACCGTAGATAGGCAATTTCATTAAACAAGTTGCGTAGCAATTTAATTATATATAATCTACAAGAAAGGTTAGGGTGCATTTATAATTTTGAACATCGTGAGGGTCTAAGTGGACAATTGTGCATTCTGCTAGATATAACATAATACTTCTATATAATGTAGAAGTCAGGTTAGAGCATATTAAAAAAATCGAAATCGCAAAGGTCTAAATGCAAAATTGTGAATTCTGCTCCATAGTTGTCGGAGCACATTGACAACCACTCTGGCAATATAGTCCCTGGTTTCACTGGTAGAACCTGTAATATTCAGGGAAGTGTCTAGGATAAAATGCCACTTGTGGCAACAGAAAAATAAAACACAAAGCATAACAGTCTTACCTGCAACATAACATCAAACAAATTAATTGAACGTTCTTAAGAGTATGTGGTGCATTCTAAATTGCGTTTGACTTTGACTAATGAGCAAGACTCTAACCAATTAACTAAAATGTATTAAATCATTAATACCGTACCACATATAATATGAGTCCATTTCAAACAAGTAATAGTATTTCCTGTTACAAATATGGTCTATCATGTAACAGGCGAAAAAGTCATGACTAATAGCTTGATGTTGACATTTGTTGATATCTTATTTTAAAATTGACACAGATATTTTGCAATATCTGATCGTTACAATACATTTGTCAATAGCATACTATTCAATTGTGTACTTCAATACAAAAATATCTATCCTGTAACAATTACTGTCCTTCCTGCAACAAAATAGCCCGTTACAGGAAGGACCGTTACTTGAGGGAATTATTCCGATTAAATCTGTTGGTAATTAATAAACTGTGGACCTATGAGATTAAAATGTATGTCCTGTGCACAACACAACAGTATATGTCCAACATATACCAAACATTGTATCTAGTCATATTTTAACAAATGCAACAACCCCGTTACAGTAAAGACATATACAAATATACGCCTCTACTAACCAGCCTTCAATTTCTGTTTTATGCCATTTGTTAAAATATTTACAAAATGACACACATGAATGCTTATTCTGGAAGGTTTGCTCTTCACAAAGACGGTAAAAGAATAACCACATGGAAATGTTATTATTATATATGTGTGTACAAATGTTACATGAAAGACGTAAATGCTGGGTAAAAAATTTCAATACAATTATTTTGAAGAAAACTATTGTTAAATTTCGCTTTGGATGTATTATCAGGCAGACGAAATGTGTATTTGGTGTATGTATGGTTTTGTTAACATAGTTTGATCCCTATCGTTAGTTCCTAGCTTATATTTTTATTTTATACACAAGAGTTCTAGTCTGGTGACAGCCCAAAACAGCACAGTTTACTACTTCAATGATGTAGACATGTTCTTTCTGACTGGAATAATGCATACCTTACATTGATGAACAAGTTATGAGCAACCAACCAAAATTGCTTGTTATGATATTTTTGTTACGGTTTAACAAATATTGCAAAAGGACAAGCAATGTTGCAAAAATAAATAATGACTCATATACGGAATGTACTTTAGGCTATATATTATAGACATATTAAATGCACGATCGTTATAATAAAGAAAAAACTCACCATTAGCAGACGAAATCGCAATAGTTTTGAGTGTAAAACGACATTCATTTGATCACGTGATTCTACACACTCAAGTTCTAGTAGTGCTTGTAACGAACAAAACACATTCTGAAGGGTATCTGACGCTCGAAAAACTCACTTTGGTTATAAAGTTAACGTATACGTTCGCGTTTGAAGGTGGACATATATTAAACAATGATGACATGTTCTGCATACATGTAATATATTTAATCCTGTTGATTTCTTACGCCAATGTTGCATGACATTTAAGTTTTAAAAAATTACAAAATTAATATTAAAAATTAAATAAAGTAAATAAATTAACGAAACATCTTAATTTATACGTGTTTGGTGGTTGATTTTCTTATTTAAAATTAATATTGAAATTCAGTAACAAAATTTCCTTACCTAACCAGTGTTGCGCCAACGATATTAGCGCCTTCCATTGCTAAGAGAATCTTAACAATTTCTAAGTTTGTCTTAAGTGGAAACTCCTGTCCAGTTAGATTGATGAAGTATTTCCAGCCCTTCCTTGCATATAACTCTCTCATACAAACCAGTTCGGCTTCAAGTACTGAATATTGTCCCCACATAACGTCTATATGTCTCTCAGCCACAAAAATATTGTCAAAACATGATGTTATAGATTCCATAGTGTTTTTATCATTATTTGATGTTTTATTATCTAAATGAATACAGTAGAAGTTCTGTGGACGATATATCGCTCGCAGCAGTCTTTCTATTTGTTCCACATCTCTATATGCAATGACACTGTATGCAATGGGAAAATTTTGTTCGATTTCGGTAAATGGGGAATCTAAATATCCACGCGAATGCTTGAAAGTTGCACAATCGTTTGCCATGTCTCGATAATGATCATTTGATACTCTAGATCGTGTTTTGTTGTACCATTCTACTGGTATCACTTTATATGGGTCATAATCAAACAAAGTTTGGCACGAATGGTCTGATACTTGTCTAGTGTTCCGATTCAATATAGTCTCAATAGTTGATGCTGATTCCAAAAATGTGTATGTTGAATCCATTGACCGTAGTTTGGAAGCATCAGCATGCTCAGTGTCATCCATTGCCATATGCTGCTGGTGTTTTAGCGTCACCATGCAATAAATGATGTAAAAAATAACAATCTGCACAAGGGCATAGGTAATACACGTGTACGTCTTTAACCTGACGGGGTCTGTAGATAATTGTGCCATTTCTATTGTCACTGTTGTTGATTTCCTGACAGGACTATACTGTAATAAAAATGGCATACTCTTAGATTACTCCCGCGTCGTAAAACATTTGAGTGATCGCGGCTTGTAAATTAAAAATTTTACAACAATAACATTGTAATAGACTCATTCATATATTAAGTTCAGGATTGTGTAAAATTAAAAGGACTAAAGAACTCAGTTATATCAGAACAAACAACAACTGACTTCCAAAAACCGTAAGACAAATGTCGATATTAATTTTGTGCGACGGAAATTAACATACTAACCAACTAACGACCAACGGACTATACCAAGAACTTAGTTATATCAGAACAAACAGTATTTCCAAAACCGTAAGACAAATGTTGACATTAATTTTGTGCGACGGAAATTAACATACTTACGACCAACGGCAAATAGGCAACCTGGAATTTGATTGTCTTGTCCTTCCGTATGTGGCTTAAGATTGTCTATGAACTACAATATTTGTTAAAATCCAGTGAATTTATGTTTTTACGAATTGCGAACATCCAATGCGAATATCAGTCGTTTGTCCCGCTTTAGAATAAATTGTAACTCGAAGACTTTATAGATCTATGTAGAATGGTTGACGTATACTTTTAATCCAGAATCTTACATAGATTCCTAACACGTCATGTCAGTATAACGTTACAAGCATGACATGACTTAAACATAAAAATTAATAAGGTAAAAAGAGTGTATAGCGCAATTTTCCTTAAGTGTCGTATGAAATTACTTTGACTGTGATCATATGCAAGATTTGCAATGAATTGATGTCATGCTTTAATAAATTCACTTTAGTGATATGCATTTGTTGCTTCACTTAAAGGTTATAAATGTAGTTATACTCCGATACGCCCTGTGACTCCATTCATAAAGTATACATTATTTTCGTTAGTGTACACTTTTGGAGTGGTAAGAAAGTTGTTTGTACAAAACATTTACTCAGAAAATAATTGGTCAATCATGACAAAATCCGCTCATAACCACATGAACAGTTAAATAAATGACATACTGTAAAATCAATAATATTCGAGGGGTATTTAATTTCGTGAATTTTGTGGATGATTTCAACCACGAAAATCCTTTAATTATGTTGAACTTTCCACGAAATGGTCTTTTTCACCAAATCCTCAAATTTTGTCACATTGAAATTAAATTATTTTTACTCCGACGTCATAAACATTTATTTAGAAAATTGTAAATCCACCCAATATTAGACTGTACTTCTGTAAAACCATCTAATTTGTGGCGTTTTACTCGAATCAATAGTGTAGATAACTTAATCATGAATTCCAATATTCTTAATTAATTTAGGCCAGAACAAATTTTAGAGAAATTGCTTACTGTTTTGTAAACTGCAAAATGTGGAGCAAAATTTATATTTTTGTAATGACCAAGAAAAGTAGAAAGTAATTATAGCAATTGAAGCAAAGTTACAGAATATTCATGCCAAGCAAAATTTATTTTCTTATTATTCCCACGAAAAGCAGTGCTTTTACAGTATTTTTTAAAGTATTTGTAACAATTTAAGCGAATTCAAGATTTAGCTGTAAAAATTCATTATGCAATTAATTACATGTACAAGAAACCAGAATATATACAGAGTACAAAATTTAATAGTTACTACATTTGTCTATCAGGTGAACTTTATTCTATATATTAATACGACTGTGAGCGTCAACATGGGTAAAATGAATATAACCTTGTTATGTGTGTCAGAAATAAAACAAAACGAATATATTCATAGAAATATGACAAATTTCTACCTTTGTGCACTAAGTCCTTTATCAATGAATGAAGAAAACTAGATACAAATGTATTATTAGCACTTATAAGGTGTATTAAAACATTGACACTTGTGAATTTTAATCACAAGCTAATTAAACATATGAATGGACATTTTTGGACAGTTAACTTAATCCGTTTGGTACATTATAGGCCAAGCATTTTTTTACATTAGAACTATATTTTCTATGCTGCGAACGATGCTCTGTTCATGGATTGTGCAAGGAACTTTTGGATAACCATTGTCTCTCTGAAGATCATTTTGCTTTTTGTCGGAGTATAAGTCAGATACAGAACTTGTTATCGCTCAAAAGTGTCTTCTTACAAGTGTTATTGTACAGTTTTGGAAGGACGAACAACAAATTATCCTCGGCTTCGCCTCGGACAATTATGTTGTTTGTCCTTCCGAAACTGTACAATAACGCTTGTAAAAAGACATTTTTGAACGAAAACTAGTACTGTATCTAATACTTAATGTACACTTTTATACGAATGCGAAAATTTATTTTGCATAAAGCATAATACAATGCTTTTAACAAATATGTACAAATATGAGATGAAAAACATGAGTTTTTAGCAGACAAAATAATTATATGAAATATGCATTGCATGTTCGAATCCTGACTGGCTTCGTAATGCGTCACAGTCAGAAAAATAATATTGGATGGTGAAAGATAACAGACATTCAACACAATAGTATAACGTAGTATAAGTGCTATCATCATAACATTAAGATACGCATTTTATTAGCAATGTACGAGATATATATTTAGCAAGCGTAAAAATAGTACGCTTTGACTTCGAATTTTCTAATTGTTGGCCAATGGCAATAATATGGTTTAAAAAATTTCTTTCTTAGCTCACGGTTCAGCGGGCAGACTAACAAAAAAATGAAATTCTGTCTCTACCTTATTCATCGTACACGACTTACAAAATCGTTCTGCTTTTGGTGTATTATTTTATCTACCAGACTCTATACATAGGCTATGATAGGACGTTCTAAATCTAGCTAGTGCAATCCTATATTTATTTTCAGAAATACAATCAAGATATATCTCAGTTTCGAAGTCAAACTTGAATATACAATACGTTAGCAAACGACTCGAGTTATTTATATCGGCGTACCAACTTTGTAAAAATGTATCAATAATTCTTTGCTTAATGGAAACAAAAGGTATATCTATATCAAACGGGTTATTCCATACATATGCAAATCCATGCGTTAATACATAAAGCCCATTTTTTGGAGTTATATGTATTACCAGGATCAGCATCTTCTTTCAGCATTAAGTATACAAGCTTAACAAGTTCTGAGTTCTTAAGCTGAATGATTTTCGCCTAATACTTAACCATCCGAATTTGTCTCATTATGAGAAATGGAAATTGCCCTAGCTTTATACAATGCTGAAAGATTAGTTGATTTCCTAACACCCAATATTCTTCTTAGAAATTTGGTATGTATTTTCTCATCATCACTACCATCATGCATACCCCAAACCTCAGAGCCAAAATTTAGGATTGATCCTACAAGAGAATCAAATATTATGCATTTTTGCGATACAGGTAATTCAATGTTGCTAAATATGGTAAATACATTATGTAGGGCAAAAATGCATGCTGTGCAATAATTTTCTGGGTTCGGTACCAATTACCATTCTTCAGTAAGGTGATTCCGAAATATTTAAATGAGTCCACCAGTTCAATGAGTGAATTATTGATATAAAAATCATGTCGTGTGTGCCTTTCCATTTCAAATATCATTGCTTTCGTTTTAGACGTATTTATTTTGAGACCTCAAAGACGGCAATATCTTTCAACATCTATCATCATAGCCTGTAATGTTTCGTGTGACTTAGCAAAAAGTACCTGGTCGTCAGCAAAACGTATTAGAAATAACTGTGTTGATATTATTTAGAATATCATTCACAAAAAACATGAATAGCAGAGGAGAACTTGGATCTCCTTGATTAAGTTCATGTGCGATTCGAAGAAATCAGAGTATGAAGAGTTATACTTAACACACGATCTGACAGTCTTGTACATTGATTTTAGAGCATTGACAAATTTGGAACTTACATTTTCCGTAAGGAGCTTATACCAAAGATGAGATATGTCGATTTTATCGAAGCATTTCTCATAGTCAATGAATATACAATACAGTTTAATACAAGAGCTTAGTACCTTTGAAATTACAGAGTGTTACACAAAAATACAATCGATAATGGATTTTCCTTTTTGGAAACCATATTGGTTTTTGCATATGTTTTTGCGTTTATTCGACTATTCCGTTAGTCTGGCTAACAAAATCTGTGAATATATATCTTTGCTAGTGTATTAAGTCATGAACAGAGATTCTATTCAGAGCAAAGTTCAGAGCTTACACTGGTCAACTATTTCTGTTATAGGTAAAGAGTGTTGAACAGCACGTATTCACTGTATATAGTGCTTCAACACAAAGTATGTTTTCAAATATTAAAATACGACATTCCCTTGCGCCTATCGCATCTATAAAAACATCGGATTAATCACAAAAAATACGTTAATAATGTATCAAAATGTAATCTTTTCAAATACATGCAATGAAATGATAATTGTCACCTCTTTCCCTTGGGGATCATCTTTTTTCGAAAAAATTGCATGTGCGATGAAACAAACGAGTTCATCTATACACAGCCAGCCCACGGGTTTGCCAGAGTCTTTGACAAAGCAAGGTTAAGCTCAACAACAGATACAGTGTGATCATTAAGTTTTGGTAACATAAATAACTTTAATAACTTTGTCAGTTTTTAAGATAACATTTGTTGTTATACACCATTGATTAACATATCCATGTACGTTTTATTCAGGATATAAATCAATTTCAAATGTCTTATACTTTTCTCTCTGCAGATGTTAGAAGCGTTTTTCTGATTTCTGCAAAACTGCCAAAATCAGCAGCAAATGACGTCCTAAATTATCAATAATTCGTTGAATTTTACACATTGATGCTGCCGGTTTCACATTATATTGTACTTTTCATATTATTTAAATATACTGGTTTTGTAGTAGGCCTATATACTCCTTCCTTCAGCCATTCTCATGATCAGAACTCCAAAGGGCTTATGTCCGGTGAGTGTAGGGGGCAACTTTAAATGCGGTCTTCAGCGAAATAATTCTATTGCAAAATTTCCTTGAATCACGGAATATGTACGGCTTCATTTATGCCGTTATTGACATCAAGTTCACAAAGCATTTATGTATTATCCACATCTTATAAAAACTTGGGTACATTAGCTTTGAAATATGGGTCAAACCACTACTCTATCATTAAATCTGACTAAAAATATTTATGTTACCATATATTAATGATCACCCTGATCACTATATGAACAGTATCGTAGAACCATGCAAAACTCGATGTTAGATGAATGTTGACAAAAACGTCATCATTGACGTCATTATAAATGACGTTAGCGATTTTTTTACTAATTGGAAAACGCACTGACCATTAGGCCTCAATTCCATTACCGGTGTGTAAATAAACAAATAGAGACAACTCTACAAAGCTATGTTCAGTCAACGAAAGATAATTTCCTTTTAGTCAAAACGGGGAAAAGGGGAAATTAAACCTAATTAAATGTGAAATGTCGGATACTGATGCTCTACATCTAATTTACGGCCTTTTGCGTCCCAAATTCTACGCACTGTATGACGTCACAAATGTCAAATTGAGATTGTCGTTCGTTGCTTGAGATGTTATTACGAAACAGCCCTTATAATCAAATTTTATTTGATTGATTAAAATTCGTTGTCCCTTTAAAAACGCCGTTTATTAACAAAAACTGCTAAAAAAACAATTCAATGCGACGGAAAATCTGGCGGCCTATAACTAGTCGAACTAGGCATTGATCACGTGGGCACCCGGTATTGAATTTACTGACATGGTATTGATCACGTGAGCACCCGGTATTTTACTGACCCGGTATGGGATGACATTGGGTCACCACGTGACCGCAATGGACCAATCACATTCCTTGATTTAGCTACTAATTTGTCAGAGGCGGGGTAATACTTTCGTACTATCTGTTTGTGTAAACATTTATTGATTTAACCTTTCGGTGAGGGATAACCCATAACAGTGTAAGCACTTGTTTTCAATAGAGCCCTATATGTTTTGCTGAAGGGATGTAACAAGTAGCAAGTAGAAGAGACTGTGGTGTTATTCAAGGAACCCGGCTGCGCTGCTCTATATCTTGCCGAATAGAGAATCCTTGGTTCTTTAACATATCTATTGTATAGCATGCGAGATTACCTCTGAGTTACCAACCAGTTAATATCTAGTCACAAAGAAGGTATTTGAAGCATTTGATAGCAAGATAAAAAAAATGCTGTTTATCTGCCGGACTATTTAAGTTATGTAGAATGACCATTAAAATCTTCAACCATGCGAAAATACTTGCAAAACGGAATAATTAAGTAGCCTTAATATCATAACTAGTTTGAATATGTTGCGTGTGTATATCGACGGTGCCGAACCAAAACCCCGTAACTCAATTGTGGCGCGAAAACTTTTTTTGCAGCATCCGCATCTGCTAGACGTCCCGCGCTTTTCTGTATTGTCGTCATCTAAGTAACGCGATTGGCTATTTAAGTGGCGTCAAGACAGAAATGCGCGGAACGTCTAGCAGATGCGGATGCTCCAAAATAAGTTTTCCCGCCAAAATTGAGTTACGGTGTTTTGGTTCGGCACCGTCGATATCATATCTAAGTGTGGGTGATTTACAAAGTAACGGCTATCTAAATTTAATGCAGTGATTAAGCCACTGTATAAGGAGGCCATCAACCTGATTATGGACATCACAAGACAGTCAATGGTAAACTTGTAAAACTATTGTTTGGTTAAGGCAACGCTTCAAGGCATTTTATTCTGACTGTGGAAAGGTTATATACAGGGTGTCTCAAAATACATGTACGCTTGTTGAAGGGTCATAACTTTGCCAAATGAGTTAGCAAATTGATAAACATAGTCTAATATGAAAGCTTAATTTAAAAATTGTGGGGTGAATTATATCATGTGTCAATAGTAGAACAGGTGATGACGTCATATACGTTATACTAACGTCATTAGCAACGGACGTTCTAAAACGTCCGAAGAGGCAGATAACATAGTTTTGAACGGCAACATGGGTAAAATTTATATCATATATGGGCATAGTAATAGTCAGTAGTACCCTACTATGCACACACTGGCTGAAAAACTGATCAGGGGTCATTAAAAAATGAAATCGGAAAATCGGACGTATTTAAGGGAGGAACACATTTTAAAAACAATTAGGACTGAAAATTTGATATTCACACATTTCTAGGCATATCGTATTCATAAAAGATGCACCAATCGCCTCGAATGAACATACTGGATTGAATGTAATATAGCGATATGTCTAGCTTATCTCCAACAGTCCAAAAATAGTCATATAATGTAACTTGAAAGTATAAAATAGTGCTTAATAAAGTATCAATAAAAAAACTGCATTGGTAATAGAATGAATTTGGTTATGCTACTTTTATTGAAATCAGGAAAAAGTAACCAAAACATCCTAAATATTTATTTCTTCTTATACTATTTAAAACTGTGATTATACAGTTCAAGATATGTAACTACATCGAAACTCAAAATATCAGTTTGTGGAGAAAACCCGACTCAAAGGTATGTGAACGTCATTAAAATCGTCAAACGACGTCACACACAGGTTTTTACCGAATTGGAATTAGCTACTCAAAATGCATTCTATAGGTTTTGTATGCATTGTTTTGGATAATTATTTCGTAATTTCTACATTGATTTGAATGCCCTTTGATCGTACATATAAATCAGATTTGTAAAACAGCACATCACGGAATGATACGTCCTGAACAAGCGGACATGTATTTTGAGACACCCTGTATATAATTATATATTCATACACGTATTGTATACTAGTATGTTAAGTACGGGATTTCCTATTATTTTGATCGTTTAAATCGATTCAGAAATATATACATTAAATGAGAATAATTATAAAAACAATTTCAACAAAACGATCCCATTTATTACCGAGAGAAGAGTATAAATATGTTTCCGTAACGACCCAAAACAGTCACGAGTTGTTTCCATTTGACCACATAATAATAAATGACTGGAAGCGATACATTATTATGGATGATTTAGATATAACTTTTACTTTATAAAGACATATTTCACACACTTTCTTCTGACAAATTATGACAGTTGATAATATTTTGTACATTAAGCTCATTTAATCTGATTGTAGAACAAAATATATGGAATGCATCTTTATGATCATAAATGGAACAGAAACTTCTTTGACAGTTATTTCGATTGCTTAGAATCAGAAGGTCGTAACTACTTCTTACGACCTTATAAGACTGATACATATTTAACATCAGAAGCACAAGGCGTTTCTTATGAGCTCATTTTCATAAAAATCGGAACTTGTTATGTTGACCAAAATGAAGTTCAAACAGTTTGTTTTATTATACGTAAAGAGTAATTTTCAGACAGTTTTTTTCTTGTTTTCTCAAAATATCGGTTTTGTAGTTACGACCTTCTCATTCTAAGCCATCGATTTATTTCACAACGTTTCGATGAAATATACTGTCTTCCTCGGGTTTAGATATGAAAATAACAAAAGCAGGAAGTCTTTAAGATTAGGAGATCAAGAGAGAAACTACATGACTTGATACAGACAATGATTGGTTTGGACATGGACGTACATGTACCTGAATGGACAACGATTTCATATAACACAGCATTGTTGACATTACATAACAACACCAAACCTCGCTGGCCTTATAATTACTCACGACCTTCATAGACCCATACATATTTGACATCTGCATAGCAATGCAGTTCTTATGAGCCTATTTTCATGAAAATCAGAACTTGTCATGTTGACCAAACCAAAGTTAACAAAACTGCGTTCAATAAACGCTTATGCTCCCATGGAAGCCATTTCAATAACTTTAAGTCCAAAATTAGGTCAATGTGAAGGTCAAAATGGAGTCAGGTGATACAGGCGTGTGAAGAGTGGTCATGTACAACATCCATGCAAGTTTGAAAGCTTTGTAGCAAGCTATATTAATGCTAGAAGAAACAGTCAATCTGGGTTAACCAGGCTGGACGGACGAACGAACGGACGGACGAACGGACAGGTGAATCACTTTATGCCTCCCGATCTATCGATACGGGGGCATAAAAAGTGTTTTTTTCCATAGGGAAAGAGTAGTTTTGAGACAGTTTGTTGCTGTTTTCTCCAAATATCGATGTTGTACTTACGACCCTATTATTCTAAGCCAGCGACTTCTTACACTGGAGATAACTGATGGATACACCAAATGCAAAATGCGCTGTCGATAAGAGGTAGCTTCCCTTTAAACATTACACAGGTCTAGTCAAATATAAAAGTGATAGTTGTTTGAAAATTACTTCATGCATGTTTTAAATAGTTTAATGCACACATTGAAAAAAGGGTATGAGTAAATCAGACAGGGAAATGTAGCACGCAAACTAACCAGCCGAACACAGAAATCAGAAATAACACAACTACACTGAGCAATCAAAAATCGAAGTCCTCGCCGGGAAAAATGCAAGATGACCCAATTTCATAAAGAAATAATAGAATAGCGGTTATTGCATTAGACCGAATGAAACGCAGCCAATACGCGACCATGTTCCCAAGGCCCCGCTGCACGGCGACACAACCGCACAAACCCATGCCAAAACGGCGACCAAAATGAGGCACGACACCTCCGTGGCCAAGTTTAAAACACCAAGGACAATGACCTAACATTAATAGGACCTAAAGAGGCACAACTACGACTTGACCTAGTCTACAATAATTATCAAGGTAGGAATGGGCAGGGAAATTACATTACCTACTTCTAGCAACTACACTGAGTAATGCCCACACATAAGTCAAGTAAACAATTGAAAATCCAAGTCCCCGCCGAATAAATTCAGGGTGACCCATCTTCACAAAGAAATTATAGAAAATAACTTTGTAGAAATTATTTGCAAGAAAAACATTGCATTTTGTGTGTTAATAAATGGGTGATTTGATTTTAGCCCTGTTATTTGTTCGAGGGACAATTCGTCTGTCCCGAGGACAAATAACAGGGTTAATATCAAATCTCCCATTTATTGACAATTTTATTAAATAAGTATCAATAATTTTAAAATTTGTCTTTGCATGTAACGTTAGCACATCAAACTAGACCGACACAAAGACTGCGAAAAAATCTGGAAAATACCCATATGACATGTTTCCGTTCATTAATAAAAAAATTATCTACATTTTTGTGAGTAAAAATCGATTCTCCATAATTTCAGCTGAAAATCTATATCACTTTTGGCCCTGTCTATTAGCCAATCAGATTGCTTAAAAGGAGGGCCAATATTAAAATCACTTTTCGGCCCTGTTTATAAGCCAATCAGAATTTATAACATAACACTTTTTCGGCCCAGGGCCGATAACTGATATAGATATTTTGGCCCTGATATAGTGGAAGCATGCATATTATTAGACTAGGTCAATGCTGTGTAATAGGGCTAATAATTGAAAGTCATTTAATAATTGTTTGTACAAATGATCCTTACAATCAGAAGATAGACCTCAACTATATACACATTGTTGACCAGACAAATGTTGGTAAAAAATATATAATTATCCCGTTACAGACAAATGTTGGTAAAAGTTATACAATTATCCCGTTAAAGTTTTTTTAGCCGTGACGGAAGGTTACACATCTTAGTCATGGTATGTGAATATACCTGGTTTAAATCTCATTGGGCCATGGATTGGTTACTGTCATTGATCAGATAATATTATATTGCTTAAGGCTGAATACATACCCTATATCTATCCTTTGAGGGCAAATCAACCTTCTTGCATAAATTAGTCACAGCTCAAAAAACATGGCTAATCTATCTAGTTGTTACATAATTGAATAGCATTGTTCTTACCAGCATATCGTAATAGCTTAATATTTTATTCCCTGTCTATTTGTTGATTAAATTACAAAAATAAGACATTAGTCCCAATGGGGAAAACATTAATTAGACAGTAAAAGAACTGATATTAAAACTTAGAGTTGGTAAATGTAAATAAGTGAACTATACCAAATTTCAATAAAATTGCATAATTACTTATAAAGATATTTAATGTTTATGGGGGTCCAGTTTGGTCGCTAACGCCGTATAGATAAAATGATATGTTTTGAACACTATTTTTGTTTTAAAAAAGACCCAGTTTGAACAGTTGTCTGTCAAAAGTCAACAACCCAGCTGCCAAAAGTTCAAAATTCCTAGTTTAAGCTAAATTACAAATTGTTTTAGTTCCAGCTACAACAGTTATTTATCTTTCTCTACGAGTGACACTCCCTAATCAATACCTGATCACTTGGCATATTCATTGTATCACAAACGGGACAGTTTTTACTTCCCCATTTTTTCATCCATTCAATATAATATATTTATTTTATCTAATGAATGAGTTAAAAGTTGGGGATGATAAACACTGTTTTTTTTATAAAATTTATTAAGCCTGTGATTGGAGCAAAAATTCTACATATTGTAAAATCATGTTTACGTTTTAAGATTGAGTTGGACCATTTCGCATATTTATCTCACTGACGTACCACTTGAAATCGTTATGATAATTGTGTGACGTCATTTAAGATGGCATAATTGACTTTGACCACTAAGACCCTAACTGATCAGTTGCTGACACTTTGGCATCGTTCTCGAAACACTGATTGAAGAAGTCTTGTCGGAATACTTAGGTCCCATACAAGAAATAAAGTTAGACCACTTTAGAATTTCACTTACCAACATCTGATCACATGGCATCGTCATCGAAACAGTAACACTGATTTAACAAGTTTCGGCAGTCACTGTTGGTGTCAAGATTGCGATCGATCACGTCTGACACTCACTGACCATTATACCATTAGGTATCATCTACGAAAACACTGTTTTAACATCTTGTGTCAGTAATGTTGGGTTGCACGAATTTGTACACTTACTGAAAACTTGCTGACCACTCGATGACCTGAGCATCTTCATCGAAATACTTATTTGACATGTTTCAACGCCACAATAAGATATCAATATTAAGTTAGGTCACTACAGTTAATGGCATTAAGTTGCTATTAAACTATTTTGAAGAGATGTTTTAATGACAATACAAAGTGGTCAGTCAGATCGTTTCGGACTCTCCAATACATGTACCACTATTGTGAGAGAAGCATTGTCTTTAGCAGATGTTGACGGTAAATTAAGGTGCGTACACACAGTAAGTTTTGGTGTTGAAGTCGAGGATGTACGCTTTGTCATGTCCATACAATTCCCTCATATCACTTGGTAACAATAAAGGTGTACATCTCGAGAAAATGCATGGAAGAGGCGTACTACACGTAACTACACAGTACATCTTGACTTATATGTGTAACATGGGTTTCAACTGACCATTTATAGATAAACCATGTTTTTTTAGCCGTGGCTAATTTAGTACATGTACGTCTTCACCGACAACGTTATTGACATCAAGTACAAGAAGCATGCATTCATTATCCTCGTCTTAGAGTAACTTAGGCTCCTTAGCTTTAAATAAGGGTAAAACCACTTCGCTATCATTAAATCTGACAAAGTTATTGAAGTTATTTATGTTATATTAATGGTCACCATGCACAAGTATTCACTTTTGAACCAGACACATGATGTGCTGACTAGTTTGAAGATGTAAACTTGAAGTAGATGAGGTATTTTCTACAGGATTATAAGTTGTAATTGCCATAAGTTACATGTATCTAAAGCTTCCATATAGTAGGACATTATTTTTAGGATCAAATTTGATCCAGATAAGCTTATCGTTTGTGAACTTATGGACTGAGGTTCTGACATTGACCAAGTAATAGTTATACCAGGCCGAGCTCATGTTGTTAGAAATGGATGGCTCCAGCATTTAATATGTTGGAATTTTACATCGTCATATCTGGGACAAGATTGTTATTTCTGATAGGTTGTTCATTACAAATTATCACGACTGTGTAACATGTCGGATTGAAATTTTGAAATATGTTGTTGGTTTTCATAGTAAGAAATATCGAACCATGTCTATATATGTATGTTTAATTTACATTTCGAATAATATTTCGCTAATTTTCGTGTTGCTTCTAGTAAACATGTGACATAAGTAATAGCAGCAGATGTTTGAATAATATATCTGATTGGTATTTTACGGTTTTGGTATGTTTAAGTGACTTTTATATTTGCACATATCACCAACACTTAACAAAGTTATCAAAACAGAAATGATGAAATCGGCAGGGAAGGCAGCACTAACTTAACCAGCCGAGCACAAAAAACAGTAACATCACAACACCACTACACAGATCGATGTCCACACAACCCGAACAAACGTAAAACGCCCATAAAACAGATAGAAACATCATATGATGAAACACACAGCAGACGACAGGGTTTTAATTTCTAGCTTCACATAAAAGTTACCCTTCGAATAAAACACAAGAACAATGAAATATGATGAATTTTGTTTGATTATATAAGTTTCCTGTAAATGTAAATGCAACGAAAGGTCTTGAAATGATTGTTTGCATAAACAGTTATGTTTTGGATTTTTTATGTTAAAATGGAGACAGTGTCAATGGTTCGTTAGATAAGCTCATCTACTTGTTGTATGAGATCAATGAAAAATGCCATTTACATCTTTTGATCTGTGTCTGTGTCGGTATTGACTGTTTATGTTGTACGTTTATGTCAACTTTTCTGCTTCATTTGCACTATTTATCTTTGATATGGGAAATAAAAATGTTTACACCCCTTCTCATGTTCAACTGCTTTTTGAACGTTAGAGGATCGGCGTCCGTGTTGTGGTTTTCTGATTAAGTTGCACATTTAGTCAACATTACTGACGTTACTATGGCAGCAGTGGTATTTTGTACGACATGTCCGCAATATGTTACAATATGTATCATGGATTGTTATCTTAAAATGATGAGTAATTTGAACATACAATAAACATTAAATAGCAGTTTTCCTGAGACGCTTGAAATGCCCACGTATTTACACAAACGTCCTGTATCACCACCTTTCATAATAACAATAATAATATTAATAACGACTTTATGTATAGGTCACAAAATAAATTTGTTCTTTAGCTCAATGTAAAGTTACAATAGTCGGTCCCAGGTTGATACATGTACATATAAAAGTCTATGGCCAGGTGGCAGACATATATCAATGAAAAGAAGGGGCTACCAGCTTTAACAAAATACAAAAAAAACAGGGGGTCACGTATCATATAAGAAAAATTTTGTCCGTCCAACGCGGTGAACATATTTTTACAGGCGCGCGGACCGACCAAATCCGGGTTTTACCCTACCCTACTTTCGCTTTGGTATTTTGGCCAAAATCTCGAAATATGTAAAATTAAACAGTTTCAATACATCACATACATGTATACAAAGCCTGTAAACCCAATTAGATGATTCCAGTTCCACCTTGTCAAAGCATACTACCATTTAAACACAATCACAAGTTTATTTAGGGACTATTTGAGTGTATCCTATTTTGGTTCGCGGAGGCATTTAGTGGTTTGTAACCTTTATAGTGGATAACATATTTGGTTCTAGACCAATTTTCAGTATGGTCCACATTAACATGAAATATAATATATACAGAAATTTACAAGAATATATAATTATATGCACAAAACAATAGTTACATCAATTCAGAATTGAATTTAAAAGTATTAGTGTTCATACTGACACTTAAATCAGATGTTTAGGTTTGCATTGCGTATAGCAGGTGTCTCTTATATTGTATAGTATACAACATCATATTATTATGAAAAATGTATGAATTATAATTGTGAAAGTCCAGTGAATAAGGAAATGTCATTTAAATAGAGAAATTAAGTGTTTGTGTATTTTACATTATAATAACGAAACTCAAGTGAATATCCACCTTAAATAATGACAAAAATATAGAAACTAATTGTCCTTGTATTTTAAATTAAATTTGTAGTTTATTCCAATGTTTAACACCTGAGAATAAAAGATTTTTTAGAGTTCAAGTTTCAGTTATTGAAATATTCTAGATTAATATATCGGTCCTTGTCGCATTACAGGTATCCATTGGTTTTCTGGCCGGTACCTCTGGGGTGCTGGCTAGTATTCATTCGGTGCCATGAACTGCTGATTTGGGTCCCAGTGTTGACCATATGGAATTGAGTCTTGTTCGTATTGCCTCATCCAAAGATTCCGCTTGATGCTTGCTGATCGAACTGATTGTTTATTGTTCCGTTGGTTTGTGATACTAGTATATCGATGTTGATTTGATGTTTTAGCGGCTTGTTTGGTATTGTTAAGTTGCTGATTTCTTATTTCTGTCTGAAGTTTGGTTTTCAGTTTCATGATTTCTTCTTTCTGGATTTTTAGCTCTCGTTTTATAAAAGATATGTCTGTGCTGGATGCTTCAGCATTAGATGAATTTCCGTTCTGCAAATTGACTTTCAATGATTTTTCAATTTTATAAGTCTGATTGGTCTGTTCGAGATTCTTATGATCTTCTTGGAGAATGAGGTTTTTAGATATTTTGACTGCATGGTATTTCTTCTTGTGTCTTAAAGATTTTAAGTGTGTAGCTTGAAATCTTGTTTCTTGTGAATTGTAGTTCTTTCGCTTCTTTGATTTTGTTTCAGCGAGCAGTTTCTTCTGTTTTTTAAGTTCTATGTTTTGTGGACGGCCGAGTTTTCCATGTTCTATATGCTGCATGAAATGGGTGTTGTTGGCAATGCACATCCAACACAGGGCAATGCGTTATTTATGGTAGTTCTGAAATATTAACAGAACATGCTTATTTCTAGTCATTGTCATATCCTTATTACATCCATATTACATATACAAGTAATGTATTTCCCATCACAGCTGGTTCAAGATTATAATTCCTGATAGGAAGTCCAATCCTAACTGCATAACAATTTTGTAACATGTTGGATTCAAATCGTGAAATATGTTGTTGATTATCAGTGTTAGATATCTCAAATCATGTCTATATACACGTATGTATGTTATTTTACATTTTGAATAATATTTCGTTAATTTTAGTTTTGCGTATCGAAAGCATGTGACATCGGTAATTGCAGCAGATGTCTGAAGAAGTGGGATTGGCCATATATGGTTTTCATATAATTTCATAAAACTCTAAACAAGTGACATTTGTTATTTGAATTTGCGTTCTGAATATATTTGCTAATTATCTGTGTCTATATTTAAATCGCAAACCAAGTAACAAGTGTATGTTTAATTTTCTTTTAGAATATTATTTCGCTAATTAGGACCCGCACCTAGTAATGCACGCGTGTTTGAATCGTAAACAATTGGCATGTTTAAATGAAGCAGGTGCTTGATATTTTGGTTCCATGTCATAAGACTAACTTTGGTGATTTATCATTTTTTTTGTGTAGATCTAAACCTTTCACCAAAGTTAGTGTTATGACTGAACCTTCAGAAAATCCATTTTATTACAAAATGCTGCTTCCACAACGCTTCAGAAACTAAGATGGCGGCCAATATGACCGCAATTGGCCTGCAAATAGATACGTTTATTCAGGACTAAATTGCATTGTCTTCTCACGTATAAGTTTTGCATTGTCCAAATGCAATAAGAGTAGAACCAAAGGGATTATTTGAGTGGTTTTAGAAGCTCCTTTCGACATTTTTGACAAAACATGACGAATAAATAAGCCAACAAATAGTGTTTTAGGGTATCTTCCATGTCATTCTTATAAAAGTAAATTCATAAAAAAATTTGAACATTTAAATCATTTTTTTTTTTTTTGAATTGAAAATGGGAATTTTTTATTAGTAAAATGCCGTAAAAACATAAAATATAGTAAACTATTTATGAAGTTCTAAAATGACATAACATGGTGGAAAACTTATATTAAACGAAAAAAATTCCGGAACTCGTCGTTTAGGAGATAAAGTGACGTCATTTAAACGTTATACTACACGTGTTACGTATAAGAATATACGTACTCCTTAACCCGGATACATGAAATATAAATGTATGTACGTAAATGTATGTACATTCGTAAATCATTTTAAATATTTGTGTGATGATCTTCAAACAATGTCCATGTTGTATGTCAGTATTCAAAAATGCAAAAATATTGAACATTGAACGTAATTTGGGACACAATATAACCAATATAATAAATATTACGGGTACCAGAATGAATAAATATGCGTCAAGATTTTATGATTAATCACGCATAAAACAACAAGTGACGGTCTTAAACAACAAACGACGGTCTAACATAACATGCGACGGTAAAAAATCATCAGTGCGTGTTAAAAACTCTTCACTTTCGTTCATATTTGCCATTTAGGGTTGCCCTGCCTTGGCGTAGAAATTAAGCCAGATCTCCATCTAACTGTTTATCGAATGCTGCTTGGCGAAGGTTTTCAACTTAACCCATTGGACCATGTGATTATAGTGTACCATTAATTTTGAATCAAAGGGTACAGATACACAAATTGTATAGATTAACAAAGGGTATAGATTGTCAAAGGGTATAGATTGGCAAAGGGTATAGATTGTCAAAGGGTATAGATTGGCAAAGGGTATAGATTGACGAAGGGTATAGATTATTAATTCATGCACATCTTGAGTTTCCCTTATAGATGAAAGTGCAGTTTTTGATAGAATGAAACTTAACCATTCTGATTACCTCTGTTTGCCCGAAAACTTTCGGCGTACCATGTAGATAGCGCAATATATACATTTAGGCGTTAACTAACTTGTAACGCTTGATTAACAAACAGTAAAATACCGAGATCAGTCGGTCGTGAACAGACTTTATCCACCCTGATCCGGATCAATGAAGCGCTTATTACGTATGTGTATAAGTTGAGAAAGTAAAGCGTTTATAGAAAGTTATGGTGCGTTACACGAAGTCAACCATTATACGTAAGTTATAAGGCACAACAACCTTGAGGCGTGACCTAGTTTAAAACACTAAGGACAGTGCCCTAGCATTTGCGACCTAAAGAGGCACAACTACGACTTGTCCTAGTTCAAATAATGGGCAAGGTAGGAATGGGGTGGGAAATAATATTACATATTCCTAGCAACTACACTGAGCAATGCCCACACATAAGCCGAAGAAACAATAAAAAATCCAAGCCCCCGCCAACAAAATGCAGGATGACCCGCTTTCACAAAGAAATTATATAATAGCGGTTATTGCCGAATGAAACGCAGCCAATACTCGACAAAGTTCCCCTAGGCCCCAATCTACGGCGAACTAAACGCACAAAACCCTTGCAAAAACGGCAACCAAATGAGGTAATAATTGTTTAATTGTCTTCCAGATTTTTTGAATTAATAAGTTCATTGAAAGATAAAAATAATACTAATTATGAGCGTCACTGTTAAATGAAAAGTCACAAAAATGGCGGTATAAAATATAAACGAAAAGTGAGAATTTTGAGAATTGGATAATTATTTTTTGTGTTTTCTCAAAAAACCAAATATCAAATTTGAAATTAGATTACAATACATCCTTTATGTGTCATGATCCTAAATATGTGTATTTCATTTCCTTTTTCTTATAGGGCGCTTATGATAGGACCTGTCCTAATTATATGCTATCACCATATTTGTTTATTTTGTGTGACGTCAATGGCGTCCTTGTGAACGTCAGTTGAAATTTCATGTATCTATTTTTTATTTTGTCATAGCATGTCACTCAGTTGGGCGATTTTGACAAGGTATACCTTTTTGGAATCCTTAAACATTACGCTACACAATCCTAACATAATCTTAAAATGTGAAATTTTACATCATGTTGGAAATCCCACAGCACAGCTCATAATATTATTAATTCATGGGAAATACGAATCTAAGGTTGGTAAACTAGGTTGGAAAAATACCGAGACTAGAATACATAGGTATAACTATGTTTTGTTTCTTCTTTTGGATTTTCTCCAAACTCTTGTTTCATATTATTATCATATAATGTTGAAAATGCAGGTTTTCTTGGTATGCAATGTCCACCTTGGATTAAACAGTTTATAAAGCACCACAAATCTTGCTCACACATAGGATAACTAATAGAACAAAACGAACAATGTTGAACGAGCCTGGACGGCTACTAAAGGGTGTCAATACACTACAACTGGTTCCCGCTTCAGTAGGTCAACAAGAACAGAAGTCAGAGCCAGCCGGCATGAACGAAACCCACACTATACATGTATTTGTATGAGACAAGGACTGACGCTGGATTTCAAATGTGGTTTTTATTATATATTTAATACTTAATTTATAGATTGTTTTAATACTTAATTTATAGATTGTTTTGTATCAGACAACACTGAATTTAATTATATATTTTATACTTAATCTATAGATTGTTTTGCATCAGACAACACTGAATTTATTTTTTATTATTTATTTTATACTTAATTTATAGATTACTTTGCATCAGACAACACTGAATTTATTTTTTATTATATATTTTATACTTAATCTATAGATTGTTTTGCATCAGACAACACTGAATTTATTTTTATTATTTATTTTATACTTAATTTATAGATTACTTTGCATCAGACAACACTGAATCTATTTTTTATTATTTATTTTATACTTAACTTATAGATTGTTTTGTATCAGAAAAACTCTGAATTTAATTTGTATTATTTATTTCATACTTAATTTATAGATTGTTTTGTATGAGACAGAACTGAATTAATTTTAATTATTTATTGTTTACTTAATTTATAGATTGTTTTGTATCAGACAGAACTGAATGTAATACTGAAGCTGTTGTATGTATATACATACAATTTAATGTAAACAGAATGCTGCGGGACTTTGAACGTTATTCAAACTTAATTGTAGTGCAACACGTTACGCTATTTTTTATTTGATTCAGGTAAAATCGTCTTTGTTCATTTCTATTTGATAGAATATGAAGATGGATTGGACACACTCTCCGAAGAGACAAAACAACATCTTTAGCAGGCTTTAGAGACAGAAGGAGACGAGCAGACCAAACATGACATCGGGAAGAACCAAACATCCAGGATATCGCGGATAGAGGCCAATCAGATGGCACAATATCGTTTCCAATGGCAAACTGTGGTGACGACCCTATGTCCCAGCCGAGATGAAAAGTACTAAGTAAATGTAGGAAAATGCAAGTTTTAAAACACACACATACAGTTTTTAAACCAATGCTATAAAAGAGGCATGGTATTGCTGGACACTTGTTTTTCCAGAAAAAATATGGATAAGTTGTAAAACCTAATGTAATCGGTAATTAACCGCGTACATACATCTACATCTGCTTTAGATTCTACAAACTCCATGTTTTTTCACCAAGTTACAAAAATTATGGATTTTGTGACTAACTTTATTTTCTGTCTCATTTTCATGTACGGGGGATGTTCCAGAAATAAAGGAAACACTTCAAGTTTTGCTTTCATATTTCGCATATTTCTTAGTGAAAGCTGAAATTTAAAATATTTACAGCTACTAATTTTGTTTTGAATTTTTGAATTGCCGCACTCGTTTGATAAAAGTCATATTATTTCTGGAACATACAACGTACGTGCCATATAAATGCATGTAACATGCCTTACAAAACCCACTCCTATATTATAGTTTTAGCTACATCTTGCATCCAGCCGTAACAATAAGATATAAGTGGAACCTTGAATTAACTTTATTAAACTGGTTTAAAGCTTGTTCTAGCTGGTTTTAGCTGGTTCTAGCTGGTTAAATTACATGCTGACAGCAAATAAATAAGTGTATATAAGACCGTTCTTGTGGAAGACCAAATCACACATTCAACGGGTGTTGTACGAATAAACTTCACTTGCTGATAATATTCGACGAACAATCGCTAGAAAAACTTCGGAATCATGAAGAACATATCTGCTAAAATCGTAAGTTTGTTTCTGTAATATATGCTCATAAAATGTAATAAAATAATACAATTTATTAATAATAATTTATTATAAATTATGTCAGGTAGTCATCAAAGATGTAAATGAAATGAAGTACGTCTTTGAAAATGCACTGTTCGATAATAAATAACTCATTAATTGCAAATGATAGTAAGCAATATAATATTGAATACTAATATAAAACTAACGATAAATTGCGTAGTAAATATCTGATGTGTTCTTGGAAAAATAGTCAACATAATTAGTCAATGCCTGATACTTAATTAATATAAGTGTTATAATAATATCATATATGGCTCTCAATTTGATTTTTCTGTGTAAAGTAGTAAAATAGTTTGCGTAGCTTGTAGAATAAAATTATAACAGACACAATGCATATGTTAAAATTAGACTTTTATTAAAGCCAGTAAACTATTTAAACATATATACAAAATATAAAACAAAAAATACAAACTCATAGAAATGAAATTGTTGTACTATATGGGCAATAATAGTAATTAGTAATATTTGATAATGCATGTAAAATTAAATATAATAATAATGTACATATAGTATTGAATGATACATATAAAATTTGGGTATTTGTTTTAAAAATTAAATCAAGGGCGTAGTGCTTGATAAAACGATGTACAGAGTGACGTAGATATAGAAATAATTATAATACTCGACTGTTACTAAAAAATATAAAATGCTGATTTATAATAGTGTGTCGCTTTAAACCACTGGTAAGGTAATGATAAAATATTTTAAAATTCAAAAATGTTTTCAGAAAATACTTTTAATGTTAAATTAATATTTTTAATGATTACCAGTTCCTTGTAGAAACTCGTCCTTATAATTTCCTCATATCTTTTTCAACTCGTTCAACAATAACATTTTTGCATTAGCTTAATATGTTCTATTTGTTTCAAATGAAATACATATTTCCAGTTGCGACATATCATGCGCTTGGACCATACACACTTGTTACTTATGCAATGTAGATATTTAAAAGGCGTTGTAAATATGAAATTATTTGTATTGCATATTAAATATGCACTGCTGATGCTTTAACGAGTCATTTGTATAACATGCAGGGACGCTAGTTCATTTAAAATACAACTATGATAAGTATAATGCAACATACGGAAGCTTTATATTGTTGATTCGTTTAAGACGTAGTACGTTCTGTGAATTGATAGCTTATCTATTGTAAGTTTGTCAGGCCAAACAATGATAACTGTCTTGAATATTAAGCCTTAGTCGCGTGCACGACAAATTCGATCTTTTAAATTTATTTAAAAATATGATTGAGTTTTAAATTCTAATCCTGACTATTTTGCTGCTGGCGATGACGAGATACATGATGTGTCTAATGTTGTTGATATGTTGTTTCTTTACGCGTGGTAACAAAAAAGTTGATTTCAACATGTGATTTAAAACATTTTACATACTCAATTGCAGTTATAATTATTACAGTTTCAAAACTAGAGAGCGTCAGCTGTCAAACAGTAACAATTTATAGAAGATATTGAGCAATAAAAAAGTTAAGAGGGACGCATGTTGTCCGAACACAACATTCTGTAATATTTGTTTAACTATTTTAACCAGGTTAATGTATAAATTAAAACAAAGTTGATTTAAATATTAAATATCATTATATTGTTCTAAAACTACACAACATTAGCTGTAATATGATACCAATATCATTTATAGCAGACAAAAATAAAAAGGTTAATAGAGGGGCATGTTTTTCCTTCTTTTTGTATTAACATATATAGAGACGTCATGTTTAATACCTGACCCTGCTATTGGAGATAACGTTTGCCGTGAGAATTACCAGTACGACGATTATGGTGTCACATCAGGGGAATTTCTTCCATTAAAATCTATGCAAAATGACTAAAATTCACATCTCTCACTCTCGGTTATTCTGAAGTTCCAAATTTTCATCAAAAGCACTCATTGTAATTCACAATAAGCTGGAGTAATGATATGTTGGTAGTTTCGTTTTTTAGCTATTGCATGTCTTCTGGTTAGACAATGCTACCAATACATTGCTAGTCTTCTGTAAGGGAAACATAATCATTATAAATATCAATTAAACACTCTTTAAAATTAACATTTAGACCAATTTTGAACTACTTTCATGAAATTTTGTCAATAATCAACAGTTTCCAGATTAAAACATAGCTTGAACAGATATAATCAAATTTTGAAATTAACCATATTAGCACACCACGATCCGGAAGTACTTTGATCCGGTGTAACACCAAATTGTAACTGCTGATGATCGATGATGCTATTTCTCTGACATGTACATTCAATTTAGTTTTCTTGATTATTATTGTAAAACTACTTTCAGGTGATAGTTGCAATGACAATTGCTGTTTCTTATGCCGGATCACTGGTTTGTAATACGGACCCAGTAAGTATATTTATATATGTACTGTGTCTTTGGTACGATTTACCTTTCGTGTATCACCGATAGATTATATCTGGAACTTTGTGCAAGGTGGTTTGTCACTTAATTGACATGTAGATACAAACAAATCTGGCCTAATTAGACTGATTTTGTATTCGTATGCAAACACAACTGATCCTAATTATAATGTTCGGATAAGAATATTCAAGTGACCCAATGATTATATCGATAACACATCTGTCTGTTTAGTGTAACTCCGGAGTAGCTCTATTAGAGGAAATATTGACACAGACATGTATGTTATATAACCATCAGACCACCCACGTATGGACACTCAGCACATAGTTCTAGCAGGTTGAAACTCTCTTATTAATTGGTTCAGGTACATTTTGTACTGCCATGGCATCCGTTTGATTATGACAATGATGAAATTATTATTCAGAGAAACAATTTGTCTGCCAAATAATGCATCCTTGTTTGTAACGGACAGTACAACTCCCCGAAAGTAACTTAGTGCAATCGCCTCTCCCACTTTAAACAACGAATTCGAAATTTCCCTAAACTGATATTAACGGTATATTTAACCATTGTAGAGCAACAAACTCTCAATAATGACAACAAATTAGAAACTGATGTGCCCCTTTGACCACATAATAATAAATGACTGGAAGCGATAAATTTAGCTCATTTAATATGATGGTAGA
The DNA here is from genome assembly GCA_963678985.1 of Spisula subtruncata. Taxonomy (NCBI): domain Eukaryota; kingdom Metazoa; phylum Mollusca; class Bivalvia; order Venerida; family Mactridae; genus Spisula; species Spisula subtruncata. Next base: position 30,952,176 of record OY787673.1, on the reverse strand, counting down.
GAAAAATATGCTAGTTATCTTGTAGCCTCTTTAAACGCGTTTATGTTTTGAAAACTATCGTTATGCCAACAATAGCAAATACTTACGCTATTCTGATAGTGACACAAACGTAAGCATGGATTATTACTTATTACATAACTTTTCTATGGTGCTACTGTAGTTTTTGAAAAACAGAAATACATTAAAGTAGTCATTCACGGGGATGACTTCGCGCTTGATCGCATTGCAGTTGTGTGTAGAAGATGTAATGTACACCAGTATCTATCAATTCATAATTCTAACACGATCTGCGGATTAATCGTTTAAATATAGAGCGGACCTAACCATGTTTTATTACCCCCATAAAACATACCTATCAAATTGGCTGTTTCTATTTACGCCCAGTATCACGTGACATATTTATGAATGAATAAACGTGAACTTTATAGTAAAATTTACTACGAGTCACGATGACAAGGCGAGTTGCACGAGAATCCAGTGTTACATCTATGACGCATCTATTTTTAGAAACTCCAATATACTCTAGAAACCAAGTTTTATTAAAGCTTCTGATAATCAGTCCATTTATATTTTTCATTTTATGAAATAGATACCATATACTCGTGTTATTAAAATTGTTTCAATGTTTAAATTGTGGTATTTCCTTCAGTAAATTACGATTTTCGTTTTCATTAACGAGGGAGGTATAATTGTACCAGCTAATTAGCCACTCAATTTCAGCGTAGAATTATGTTCAATATCAAATGGGAAAAAATGGAATGCGCGCAGTTAAACAGTGCGGGATATTATTGTATTTAGAATCGAAATAAAAACTCTGTTCTTGTATATTGTCGGTGAATAAAACACGGGCACTCGTTCGGATGCGGAAAATTAAAAAAAACGAGTGATTTAATTTTCCGCATCCGAACTCCTGTCCGTGTTTTATTCACCGACAATAAACGCGAACAGATTTTTATTTCTTAGAAACAGGTACATTCAATAAGCATGCCAACAAAGAAAACTCGTTTTAACCATGTATTAGACATGATTGTACTGCACTTTTGCTCGTGTGTATACATGACAAAAGGGCTATACACTGAACAAAATTTCTAATTGGTCATCTAATTCCCATCTAACATATTGCCACAATTTCAGTCAATGATTATTCAAAATAAATTCCATCAATAGTTTATGTAACATAAATGTGTAAACAACATAAATATGAAAAATTGATGCAAATTCTGCTATTTCTGCTATCCTCACGTATTGGAGATACTTAACAACAACCCTCAGAATCAGTAATCACATAAAAATATTAATAAATGCATTTACAAATAACCCTATTTTTAAACATAAAACATAATAAATCATCATCTCATATGGACGAGTCGACAGTAATTAATTTATAGGGCAAAGTTATACTCCATTAGGTTGTATGGTTGAGGCGGTGAGATGAAATGAAAAACATCGACTTTTAAGATTTATCTGGATTTCTGATAGCTACAGTTTGTACAACGAAATTCGCCATAGGAAATCAATGTCGCCTCTACAGTTGAAACGCACTGATAACTTGCCACAACTGAAGCACAAAGAAGATAACTAATGAAAAAGAAATACTGTACAAAATTTGACTTTCGTATCACTCGTAGTTATCATTATTTTGAGGATTTAATTAGGTTCTATTTTCAATTAAAAGGGAGGTAATTTCAGAATTTTCAACTTCAAAGCTGTATATCTTTTTAACGCCCAATTATTTAAGCAATATTGGTTGTTTTTCTGTTTGAGCGATCACAAATTGGTTTATATTTTTACAGTTTATCAAATTTCCAATGACAGGTTTCGCATTAAACTTAAAAAAACTGTTTCGTACTCAATGGTCAATAACTCAGAACAGGTTACGAGGCTATGTGAAACACTAACTGAATTTGATTAAGAACATAAGGCCGAATGAGTTAAGTACACTAAATATATTTCTCAATTGTTATGAACAAAAATATGCAAGTTAAAAAAGTGTCCAATTAGAAATTTAAGTGTATAAATATGGTATAATAATAATTATAAAGTAATGCATTTATGCATCCGTGATATTTCTGGTTTTTACCGGACTATTTGTGATAATCTTATTTCAGGAATGCGATGGTGAACACTTAAAGTGCATAGCTGTAACCCCTGCTAGAAAAATGTGTGGTTATTGTATGTTGTTTACCTATTAGATATGTTAAAAAGAACAATATGTCTTCGGTGTTAAAATACAATCATTAAGTCTTATCGTTTTGGGAGATATACATAATTCATCGGGTGTAGTCTTAAGATATTATTATGGCTTAAACTTGACTAGAAAGTGTTATATAGACATTTTATGAACGTGTAAACCGTGTATATAGCTGAATATATCTAATGATAAATTTTAAAGTATGGTTTCTTTTGATTTTGCTCAGGAAGATTAAGTTACTACTACTAATTGCGGTTTCCCATGCCGTTCTTGATTGACATATAACTGGTTATTCTCTCCTGGATAGAAAATTACGATATGCGTTAAGTTAATATATTAATTTTAATATATATGCTGAAGATGTAAGTATCTGATACTGTTGTTTTTTATTTGAATTCAGGTTATTGTCGTGAAACGGACCAGTGTAGATTAACCGTAGGCAAGGGTGATGCCAATAAAGATGAGAATGCAAACAACGATGCTAAAGACAATGGAAAGGGCGATGCAAATGCCCAACAAAATGCCAATGACAATGCCATTGAGAAGGAAAATGGAAATACCAATGACAACGGAATTACTATGCCCACTGCAACATGTGAATGTGACGAGAATTCTGTCCAGCCTTACTGCGAACGTATGTACTAGAGTTCAGTTATATTCGATTCTATAGAATAGTTTTGATATCTTACTTGTTTCTTACTCGCGCAATAGTGCACCAATGTACATAGTTTTTAGCATCTTACCTAATATTTTTCAGGAAGTTTTTGAAATTCAGGATTAGCAATGACCATGTAACTTTTACCATGTACATATGATACTAGTAGTTGGTGTGAAATGTATGATAAATACTCATTCATTTGGCATTCTTGATTATGAGGAGGTTTTTTTCAGACGCTTGATTGGGGCGAATTCAATGTTTAAATAGATTATATTCGTAATGTTATTTGAGTCACCCATTTTGTAAATGGTCACTGTTCACTGACATGAGTGCCAAGAAATAACTATTGATTGGTTTTGCGATATGGATAGTACGTTTACAAAATTAATGTCCGACATAGTTCATTCTTAAATGGCCATATAACATGTGATATGTATTTTATTTATACCTGTTTACATGTATGTTGTTATTGGATTGGCAATAAACAATAATAAACTAAACTATATAAGTTTAATATTCATCTTAAAATCTACGAAAAAGAATAAATTGTTTATCTTGTTCGTACTCATGTTGGATAAAGCATCCATAATTAGAACAACTATAATTATTATAATATGTGTATGTAGCACTTGTACCATTTAATAACACATTCCATGTGTCCTAATAAATTAAGAATATACATACAAATTGTTAATGGTGTTGCAGGATAATATGCATTTCACTTTGCATAGTTATGATAATATATTTTGTAAACCAAAACTAAACATTTGATACTTTATTTTATATTTAGTAACACATTCATTTGCCATGTTTTAGCTACGTGTGCATTTACTCCACATCCGTGCGGTGTTAACACAGTGTGCAATGACAATAACGGTACTGCCGCCGCCAATTGCACGTGTGAAGCTGGTTATGTAGGAAACCCGATAGACGGCTGCGTTGGTAAGGTTTGACAGTCCAATACGTGTTTGCTTTCCTTATTTATTTCAGAATACTCCTTTGACAAACATACTCTAGGAAAATCTTTTGTACCTGGCATATTCAGATGTTCATGCATTTCTTACTATCCGACCATGAGTAGACATGTGCCTGAGTTGCGTCTCCCTGCACCCCCTTGGTCAGGAAAATAACCTGAACTGACCAAAATAGTCAGCATTTACATGTGTTTTGTTGCCAAGAAACAACATGACAAAATTGAAGGTTAAACATGCCCACCCATTTTTTTCTGCATTCATATTATAATTCTTTCGTAATTTCTTTTCATTTAATTACATACACTTTTCTTAAATTACTTTTTTGTAAGCTAATTATTCCTTGTTCTGTTTATTTACTTTTTACTCGTGTTGCAGCGCTATATGCATAACTATTGCTTTACCTAATTATAGATATTACTTTTTTAAAACCTATTCCAAACATTTAATATATGTTGATTTTATATTTATTAAAACATTCCTTTGCCATGTTTTAGCTACGTGTGCAGTTACTCCCCATCCGTGCGGTGCTAACACAGTGTGTGATGACAATGGTGGAACTGCCGCTTTCACTTGCACGTGTGAAACTGGTTATGAAGGAAACCCGATAGACGGCTGCATTGGTAAGGTTTTACACTAAAGCACGTATTTTGTTTTCAAATGTATTGTTGTGTTATAAATTGGCAACGTATGCATACATTGATCAGCGAGATGGTAAAGTATTACATAATAGACATGTCATACTCAAAGTATTAGAAACTTGCCAGATTAATATTTATATTAATGGATAATTAGTATCATGTGGAATGGCAATATGTTAATTTGAAAGACTATTCATTCTAATACATCGGTAACACTTCAACCAGATGATGTCGCTATTCAATCTGATACTGAAGGGGAACAAAGTAACAATTTGAACTTACGCCTGAATATCATTATTTATATATTAACCTATGACATCAAAAGTAACATTACGATTGATAAAGTCTAAAGCGAAAACAAAATTTATTAAAATTATTCTTGTTTTCAAAATTAGCCTGGATTTCTAGATAGCTATAGTTATCTTTATAAATAATGTACTGTAACGCTTTTGTTTTTTGGACAAGACTGAAGACACAGGTAAAACAACTCCAAGCACTATTAATCAACTGTATTTTCCTAATACGATAACAACATGACACAATAATCCAATAATAGTATCCAAATGCTAGATCCATAAAATATTACAACACACGTGTCCTGATGGTAAAACGGACTGACGTTAACACTGTCCTGATGGTAAACTAACTGACTGACTGACTGACTGACTCCTAGTACACAAGTCAAGCATTTATATACTGCCAACTGATCCGACAAGTCCGACAAGTCCGATAAGTCCGACAAGTCCGACGAGTCCGGTAAGTCCGACAAGTCCGACGAGTCCGGTAAGTCCGATAAGTCCGACAAGTCCGACGAGTCCGGTAAGTCCAATTCGTTACGGTACAATCATTCAAAGCATTGTTAAAACTACTTTTATACAGTTGAAATGTAGATACTGTAGAATCCGGTCACTGTGGTGCATACAACATAAACAAACATTGACTTCCGTATAGTGTTTGACGTCATCAAATGTTAAATGCATAATTTAAGCAATTGATTACTTTTGTATGACATTAAATTAAAACATACATTCATTGCAAAGTGTTGTTTGTGTTACAGTCTTATAATATATATAATTAATATACGTTCTATCGTAAGTTTCGAAAACCAAAGTAACCCTGACAAAAAGTGCTTTCGTTTTTAATCAATAATACAGTTACCTGTGCGTGACATATGTACTGAACAAAAATTTGTTTGACATGAAACAATTTGACTACTTCTGTAAAGGGTTGTATTTCAACAAACATTTGCATTTTCTTTACCTTTATAGCATCGGTACAATCGTGCGAGCCAGACCCTTGTAAGTATACCAACCACTTTTATATACATATTGCATTATTTAATGTGGATCTATATTTGTACTACGAGAGATACCCCACTTATATTTTTTTGTCTTTTCAATTTTATTCATTTTTACATTTATGGCCCACTTATATTTGAACAGTGTTGAATGTCTGATATATTCATTCTTGCACGATATAAATGAAATATCTCTTTTGAACAGTGAGAAGTAATGTGCTAGGCATCCTATACAATAATTGTTTTGGATATTTGCAACATAGTTCCAACGGAAATTGCCAATTAGTTGACATTCGTTATGCAACAAGAGTTGGAAGTCTATTTCATTACATGTGCTGTTGTTTGGTATAACTTATCAAATGGAACTCTATTTATTCTACAAAAGGACAAATCAGCGGACGATAGAATGTTAAATATGTTAAAAACCTTTTTGGACAAAACGTATCCCTAATAGCTCTCCTATCGACACTATTCGAATCATGGGTTTTTTGTCAAGGCTCAGTACTGTACACCAACACAATCACACCATTTGGTATCTTAAGAACACATACACATAGTACACTTTTATTGCACGATACTAATAAAGGCCATAGTCTAACAACGGTTCATCCAAAGAACTGGAATACAGAAAAAGTATTTAGCTTCAGGCAACATTGATTACACTCGATACATGTTAACAACATTAGTGGAATTGTATCAGTCATAAAATGGAACTCTTGGAGTATCTTATGCCAAAAACAGAGTATAAATTTGAAATGTTTTTGGAGTTATAAAACTGTATTCTTTACTGTAATAAGCGAAGAGTAGTGTTTTCTGTTTTTGGTGTTAATTTTAAGTCCATTTATCCTTACCAATTATCAAAATGACACATGACCATATTTCAGACTGAGATGTTTAGGGAGATCGGGGCCTGACCACCTAATGTGTAGGATTTCTTGGAAGCTAGGGGTAATGGGGCTTTGAATTTACTGACGAGACAGTTTATTACTATGCTTCCATGTTGTTGAACCATTCACAACACGGACTTGGTATATATTGTATCAAGCTAATAAGCCTTGTTATAATTATCAGTATAAGTCATCTAGAATAAATATATTACGAGAAGCTAGAAGTATATGTTCATTAGACGATGGTATATCTTATTTTAGATTCGGCAGTATGTGGTGGTCATCTTACTGACGAAAGTGGAAACCTCCAATACCCATACCCGCCTAGTACAACGTATAATAACGATGAACAATGTTATTGGACTATAACCACAACACCCGGCAAGGTATTATGAATTCTTATAATTTGTGTGGTAAACAGTGGTTTAAAAAATGCTGAATTTATGGACACTCGGCACAATATATGTCCCCGTTTTAAACTATAATATCGCTGGCGTAGCATGAGCATGTCGTACAAAATCGATGTTTTGAGCAAACAAGAAAAAACTGTCTGAAAACTATTCTTTTTATATATAAAAACCAGCTTTCTGGATTTAAATTTGGTCGACATGATAAGTTCCGATTTTGATAGGAAGCGCCTTGTAATGCAGATTTCAAATACGTATGATTGTAATAAGGTCGTAAGTAATAGTTACATGTAAGATCTTCACTACAGCCAGGCATAAATCTCTCGCATTTTACTTAGTTAAATGATTTCCTTGCATAGAAACAATCAATGAGTCCATTGACTTATTTTTTAACCTATCGACGGATAGACATGTAAAGAAAGAAAAAGCAAAACAAAAAACCAACAACACCGTGTTATTTTGTATACGAATATTATTGGTGTTACGTAAACTATACTTTGTATTTTGCATAATGATTTTAATAAAAAAGCATGTTGTGGAGTTGAAAGAAGTAACTTATTTCTGATAATCGATTAATTCAAAATCCGCACACCATTGAAACCAGGAAATCGAGAAAAAAAATCAACAATGTGAAATGGGGCAGTAATAATTACCCGAGCTCATTAAAATCAGACCCATAATACGCTCCGCTACTTTACGCTGATAAGTATAGGATCTGACCACATCCCGTATGGGATAATACCGATGTGAACTTTACATCATCCAATCAAATCACTACTTTCACAAAGTCACAAATTACATAGACTCTCTGCTGTAGTTTACATTGAGAGAGATTTTAAACTTTATACATGGAGTTAATCGATCTATACATTCAAGTGAATGGCCATATACAACATGCACTAGAGTCGTCATTTGAACATGCCCTCTTATATCAGTGAAGTAAGATCTTACTAACAGGTAAGGGAATGGAGCAAATGTTAGGATCTGATTTTCATTACATTGATAGTTATCATTTTGAAACAAAGATAAATGCAGTATCTTCCATTTAAGGATAGCTTAGCAATGGACTTGTGTCAGCGTTATCAATGTAGTAACTGTGAATTTCAGAGTCTTACGATTACATTCGATTATTTTGTACTGGAAAGCTGCTGTGACTATCTGACGATTTTCGATTGCGACAACGGCAACACTACTCACTTAGTTTCATTAAATGGTGACGTCCTCCCTAGTGACGTAGTTAGTACGCAAAACCAGTTGTTTCTGCTATTTACAACTGATTATAGCATTGTTTATGATGGTTTTGAATTAAATTGGACCTCAGCATAATCAGGTAATTAATGAAGACTTGTACGTGGGGTGTTCTAAAATTAATAGAACGTTTTTCATAGCATTGTCTATAATGAAATTTTCATCTTTCACTGACAAATATGCGAAATATCAAAGAAATTGATTGAAAAATAATGAATTTATTTAACATTAAATATATTGTGTACCAAGGGGGCGGGTCGCACTATGACGTTATTATGACGTCGCATTTCAAGCGCTGTATTCCGACATAAAGAAACATTAAATAATTTTGTTTATAATCATCCTAAACAGATCCAATATCATTGTTCCGATTGTTTAAATGTGTCTCCGTGTGTATTCCCAATTTCACAAAGAATATGTTGCAATGATGTTAGAAATTGCTCAAATATTCGAGCGCCTACCAGGGTACGAACAGTGTTTATTAAATTCAACTTAATTTTCTATAACCCACACCTGTGCTTATTAGTAAGTTACTAAATCCGCGATCTGTAATTAATTTGAGCCAACAGAAAACAGGTAGCTACTTAATGCCACTGCATTAAACATATTTCATCATTTCATTGGTTAGCGCATTTGGTTTTCCCAGTGTTCACCATTGTTTGACAATCGCGTGTTTTCTGTTTATTGGCATCGACGTCATTTTCATCCATGACGCGCTTGGATACATACACTTGATTACTGACTTACGATAACAAACACGGATCGATTTATTCGAAAGATTGCATTCTCATGTCAAAGTCATCCACGTAATGCTATACAAATAGGTGTTAATATTTATCAAGTGGTTAGTGAGATATTCACATTTTTAATAAGGTTGGTAATGACAAATAATAGTGTGACCCGCCTTATTGTTACATGGTTTCTATGACAACGCTTTGTATGAGCATCTTCAGCAACAACGAAATTCTGTTGCTATCAGCATATAGAGAATACATTGCTATGCATATGGGACAATTTTCATTAAATTGTAATTGTTAAGGAAGAGGTTATGAGAAAAGTCCTATTATTTCTGAAACACCCCTCGTACATGTATTAGGATGAGCTTATTCTCTGACAAATTTGTTAAATATATGGTCTTCTGCATCGTTGGAACAAGTGGCCAATGTACATATATAATTACTTAGCCTTTGGGACCCCCCTCTCCGGGGCGGTCTCTATACAGCAACACCCTGTGCATAACAGCATCATTAATGTTTCTCTAAGCTTTAATATGTACTATACATTTAACCTTTGCACATAGAGCAACAGCCTCTTAACTATGTTCAATGTTTGCAGCATTAAAAAAGCGTTGCTCTACATACGTTGCATTGTGCAATTTATAGATGTAACATAATATAATATACATGTATGAAATGCGAAATGTGTCAGTATTATTAAACCCTTGTTCAAATAAAATTTATTATGCAATTCTTACAATGTATCCGAATGAAAAAGAAGTTAAACAATCATTTAACTTCTTCAGTTCGCAATTATATGAAGATATACTAGTACTTTTCATTTCGTGGAAGCGTATTATACATTGGACTTGAGCAAAACTATCGGAATACTGACATAATGATATCGCCATTCATATTTCAAATGATGTGTACATAACAACCTCTATAGAGCAACGTCCTTTTAGGGCTACAATTATCGGTGATTGTTCAGTTGTTGTTGCTCTAGATGCGTTAAATGGAATGTTAAATTTTGAAGATGATGCTCTACAGAATTTGTTATGTATACAGTACTTAAACTATGAGTTGCGATATAATTGTGTCAGTTTTCTTACCGTTTTGCTCAAATCGAATGTATAATACGGTTCTATAAAATGTATTAAAAAATAAAAAAGTAAAAATGAACGTGGAACTTTTTTCAGATCGCTTGGAAGATACCCTATGTCAATTCAACACCCAAATATTCCAACGTAGTGGGGTTATAGAACAAAAGAAATAACAGAACATGATCAGTCTAATAAAAAAATGAATAACTTAATTGAGAACAATATTTATTATGTATATCACACTCAAATAAACTTCTTTGAATTCGAATTTGATTTATTTGTCTTTTTTTCCCAAAAACAAAGTGTGTGTATAAATATATGGCATGTATTTGTTAACTATATGCATGATGTGTATATGGTTTGAGACTCGCATGAAGCACCTACTAGTTCGATCCAACGACTCGGTCGTTGCTAGCCTGACAACAGAGCCGGAAATTATGGGTATTCAAAAGTCCACTTCTAAAAGTGCAGTAACGGATTAATACTCTGTCTCTGAGCGTTTCAGTAAGTACATGCAACATTAATCGGATCAAGTCGACGTCAAATTAGGGTGACGTTCCGCCGTATTCTCATTTTAAATCTTATTATTTTTTCTTTTTTTGATCACCATTGGGTATGACCCATACACACTGGAGATAAAATAAACAGTAACATAACAACTATTACCACTACATGGAGCATTGCCAACACACCACCAAACGAAATGATTAAAAGACAAAGTCCCTCCGCAGAAAAACAGGATGACCCAATTTCACGAGGCAATAACTAAATAACGGTGATTCCAAGTGACCGAATGAAATGCTACTAAGATGCGACCTTGCTCCCTTAAACCCCGCTGCAGGACAACCTAGTCTCACAAATATATGACTAGACGTTGACCAAGCCACGGAACCAGGTATATCTGCGTCTTAACCTAGTTTAAAAGCACTATGCACAGCCAGCAAACTGGGCAAGCAACAACAGTAAAAAAGCGAAAGTGGAACATAACACATTTCTAGCCTCATGTAGTGCTAAAAGATATGCCAAAACGCTGACCCTTGCGACTAAACGATGCAAGACATAACTGCACAGTAACCTAATTCAAATAGTTAATTTGCTGGTAAACCGGGCAAGCCACAGCAATAAAAGGGAGGGGAAAACACAACATTTTTCTAGTTGTATGTAGTTCTAAAACATAATTTTGCAAAACGGTGATCTTAGCGACTACAAAGATGCATACCTGCACGGTTATCTAATTTAAAAAGTTTATCCCCCAGCAAACTGGGCAAGCCACATCAAAAATATTGAGGGCAACATAATACGTGTTTAGCTCTATGAAGTTCTAAAGGCTGAAAAGTATAACACCACCCATAAAACAGTAACGGAAAACCTAACAACACGGGTAATATATCGACGGAAGCAAATAAACCCTTAAACAATTCTTAAGACCCCCTGGATTAGACAAAACTAGCCACAAAAACTGCATACATAACCCATATACATGCATAAACTATAAGGGGCACAAATAGAGCACGGATGAATAAAATAGAGGACAGGTAATATTGATACGAGCTTGAGAAAGGTGAAATTATAAGACTGAAAAACTCCAATAGAACAGTTATGGAACTAGAATATAAAACCAACACCATATCATTAAATTAATAGCTTTGAACACAACTACAAAACTAGGGACAGACGCAACAACCAGTAGAAAGGACATGTGGAAACAGAGATGCAACGACAATGTCCAGCAAAGTTAAAAAGGAAAAGGCACATGGCCACTGCTCAACAGAAATATCTATTACAGAACACAACTTTATGACAAAAAGGTACACAAACAAACCCGAAATCCCACCCGAACATTTGCCGCCTCAGTCACGCAAACTACACATTGACAAAAGAACAAGGGACAATATACATCTACAAAAAACAGTATACATGTCCTACTGAAAGATTTGCTGGACAGCGAAATTGCAAAATGACTTGTACATTAAGAATACAGTTACAAAAACTATTAGGCCAAATAGTTTTTAAAAATTAGTAGTTTACTTTTTTTACAAACCAGTGGACGCAAATTGTAAGTCGATGCTGTATAGTATAAGAAATTCTATATTGAGTATCATTATACTTAGTAACTTTTCTAAGTCAACACCTATGTTTTTGTAGATAACTTTGTCAATCATGTATTGGTATATACTTACTTACTTACTTACTGCCCGTTATGCCCTCTGGCATGTAGGGCAGCAACAAAGGACCTACATCGGCTTCGATATTTGGCAAGCTTCTCCACTGTTCCCCAGGACTGTCCCATGGTCTTCAATTCTGCCTCGACTGTTCGCCTCCATGTGATCTTAGGTCTTCCGCGCTTCCTTTTTCCTTCAGGTGTCCAATGTAGAGCGACTCTTGGGATGGTGCTGATTTCTTTCCTGATAACGTGGTATTAGTATATAGCCTAAAGAAACTATGCTTTACCTACGGTGTGATATTGTTTTCCACACCTGCACAGTACAGCAACAAGTCGAGTTTAGTTTACATTTTTAACAACCGAAACAAGTCGAAGTCGCAAATACAGATTTTGATGTCTTTGGTGAAAACCTTGTAGTCTATTGTTCTATTTAAAGTCATGGATGCGAATGGGAAACATTATTGAACAATAGACTCGTTAAATGTTACCATCTGGACGCAAAAATTGCCGCGCATCTCATGTGTAGAGCGAATATACGCATTACGTCACACTGAATGTTGACGCTATCACAAGGAACATATTACCACAAGCAAAATATTTTACTTTCATTAAAAAGGCATTGCCAATAACTAGCATTTTTTTCACTACTTATACATTAAATAAGCTAAAATTTAAAAAGCACTACCAATAAGCATAATTTGTCCGACGAAAGTGTGCGCAAATATGCCTCTATAATGTCAAAAATATATTTAAGTCACCAATAATAATTTGTCACTTCCAGCGATTTATTGTTATGTGGTCAAAGGGAAACAACTCGAGATTATTTTTGCTCGTTACGGAAATATGTTTTCATTCTGTTCAAGGAAACGCCTCTTTGAACACTGAGACATGCATACGTTGAACATCAATCGGACGTTTGTGTTGTTAGGAAACATTCTTACTTGTCGACACAAAACACCATTCAGCACCGCATTGACGTCACGTCATTTTTTTCTTATCTGAACAGATACATGTATACAACCAAATACATCAATTAACATTCACTACAAATTCCAAAGCAATCACTCTCGTAACAGTTAGTCCGTTGTATTTAATCCAAGAGAGAGCACACAAACCTTGCAACCTGCGCTTGGTGCTTGAATCTGATCGTATTCATGTTTCCGTTTGTTGTATGTGTCTGCTTATCAGCTATTAAGACAAGTGTTTGCTGATCGTAACAAAATAAGAGCCAAACATAGATTAGCATACAAGTTACATATTGTTTATTGGAGTTGCATCCCTTTGACCACCGAATTTTAACAAGCGTAATTTAGATAAATGTATGTAACATTTCGTTTGGATGTATTGTTTTATGTTATAAACATTGGGGTTGTGTCCCTTCGATCAGTGATTTTAACAAGTGAATTTGTAAATCGTATGCATTTTTCTGTTTTGGCTGTAATCTTTTATTGTGCACGGTAAAATGCCTTTGAACCCTCTAACACTTTATCTTTGGTAAGTTGGTCTTAAGTATGTGTGTTTAAAAGTCGCAAAACTAGACTTAAACATTGTCATTGTAACACAAACTACTAGAAAATGTATGATTACAAACGGTTCGAAAAACTAAACCTAAGAAATTACCTATTTAATCATCATTACTTTAGCTACTAAATATTCTCTTTTGAATTTAGAGCCGAACTTTTATAACTTATAAAGCCTTCATTTGTCGAGAATATGGTGTTATTCTTGTCTTTACTTTATCTCTAGTCAGACCAGTGGTATGTCTCTGACAGTCATTACATGTTGGACAAGCCAGAGAAATTAGTCTAACCAGCAAATTGTATTTTAAGTACAGTAAGTACTATAAGTCACAAAGGAACGTATTAACTACATCCAGAAAAAAATATATAATCGCAATCGGTATGTTTTGGCTGGTTACTGTGTTTCATAGTAATGACGTCATGTTTGTAGAGTGTATGGTGTGTAATAACAACGTTGAGATGATCAGGCACCGTGATTTGAACATTGGAGAACGTACTCTATGCTCAAACCCATACTCCGTACTCCAATCGGAGCATGTTCTTACTTACATCAGCTACTCTATTACTAAATTGAACATATTGTATGGGGTTCATTTTCTTAGCATAAATTATACCGCTAAATGACGTACTAGGATAATACTAGGGTAGATACTAAAATTTGACTTGGCAGCGATTTTTAAGAGTCAAAGACATTTTGTTTGGCCCCAGTAGAAAGGGGAACGACGTAGAACAGACCTACCGAGCAGAGCAAAAACGTACATGTCATTTAGTTTCCGACACTATCAGCACACATCGGCAACAAGTTATCCATTTACAAAACATTGTGCTATGGGTCTATTTAGCAGCTACATGTAAGAAGTCTAAATTTTGTGCAAATAGATGCTTTCTGACTTTTACCTTTCTGGGCAAATAATAAAATGACATAACAATTACATATGTTATATTATCTCCCTTTGATCAATACATTGTAACAAGCGTGTTTCGTTGGAATGTATGTAATTCCGTGTTTTGCGCTGAATTGTTTCATGTTACAAACTATATGATTCAGTTGTGTCCCTTTAATCACTAACTTTTAACAATCACTTGTATATGTATTGTATGCCATCACATGTTTAACTGTAGAGGTTTTTTTTTTGGTACGCAGTAAAATGTATATGTACCCTCTAAATTGTGTATCACTGTTGATTTGATCGCAATATACTACTGGGGCCTTATTCACTAACGTTGTAAGTCTATAATTTAGACGTAGACTTTATATTGCCAAATGTTCTATCCACTATCATGTTGTTATAAATTGGTTAACATATTAAGTTTGGAACTGCAAATAATCAGTTAGAATTTCTCATAGTTAACTATAATTGCAAAGAAATAGCAGTGATTATTAATATTGTCAATTTCAAGTCTAAGTCTGAATTGTAGACTTACTACATTGGTGAATAAGGCCCCTGGGCTTTAACTGTGTTTAACCGAGAAACTGTTGATAAATTGTTGTAACAACATATTTTGTACACATGTTAGTATTAAGTATGGATTTGGAGTATTTGCGATGAGCTTTTCTGAAACACAGCATGAATGATGGTACATGTTTACATTACAGGTAATGATTACATGTCTCTTGTAATTCAATTTTGAATGGTTATGTACATTTGATATGTTTTTATTATGATATGAAATTTTATATGTGTAAATGTACATGAATGAGACGTAAATAAAGAATATATATATGTATGTTGTAATTAGTATAATGTGCTTAACCATTCATGTATTGGTGGCAAGTACAATAATTGATACAGTTTAGCAAACATATCCCACTGTGAACCAATAAAACCTGGTTCAATAAATGGTTTGACTATATAGCTACTTACAGTGTGCATAATTGTATTCTTTTAAATATGTGTACATATATTTGTATAATATTTTATGTTGAAGCGGACCATATTGAAAATTGGTCTAGAACCAAATATGTTATCCACAATTAATAGTCTTTATATTTTAATTATTATTACTAAACATGGTGTTGTCCTACCAAAAAGCATGACCTGTTCTTGTAGTTTTTTTTATTTGTCTCATGTTCGATCTATTCCTGACAAACCATCACAAATGGTCAAATTCATCTAAAAACTTGCGTTATTTCTCTGTTTTTTTATATGATTTATTTAGTTCTTTTCATCTTGTAAAAATGCTTATTGTTCTTTGCATGCTCCAGTTATTGTTTTCTCCCGGCATAGACAACATAACTAGACTGGTTGTACTTTGTTATCAAGGGTACGTTGTTGACTTGATTAATACAATACTGCCTCACCATTTGTTTGATGTTTAGTTTGTCGACGACGTTCTTATCAGGTTTGCAACTAGCAATGGAAAATTGAATGTACATACTTGTATGTACCTTATTCGTCGATATTTCGATGGCCCTGAATGAGAAGGTCGTAAATATTGCGTATGACCTTATACCATCATCACAAGGTGCTTCTTATAAGTCATTAAAATCTGAACTTGTCATGTTGATCAAGCTGAAGACGAAGCAGTTAGAATTGAAATAGCTTGTTTTACCATACGTAAAGAGTACTATTTAGACAGTTTTCCGGGTCTTCTCATACTATTTATTATGTACTTACGACCTTCTCATTCTAAGTCAGTGATTTGTCCGATCTTGGGCTTCCAATTCTGTATGTACAAGGTTAATAAAAGTGTAATGTTGCAGTTATAAAAAAAGTCAAGGAAACACGAACGCAATGTCAATTCTTGTTTGTTTTATTTAGTTCAGATATATGGGGAGGTATTCACAAAGAAACTTAAGTGAAAACTTAGAATTTTCCCAAAATCTTACTATGTCCTTAAGTGTATCAGCTAAACAAGAAAATCAAGATTATCAAATTTTTACATTGCTATGAAGCATAATGTTAAGCGCTACAAAAATCACCAAGAAAAATTTAATTATTCTTAGTTTCTTGCAAAATAGTGCCACATCATTTTTTTAACTTAAGTCAAAATATTTAAGTTTTCACTTAAGATGCTTTGTGAATACCGGCCCTGATCACAGAAAATCCACTTCAAACAATTGAACATATGCCATCAGTGTCAATACACAAGAGATCACCAGTGTGATCAGGCCAACACTCGATGCCCTCACCGGAACCACAACCCTACAAAATATGTTTGCAAATATTAAATATCATATCACTAATTAAATTGTATTATAATCCATTTAAAGCTACATGTACAAAAGACCAACACCATATTCACAGAAATGTTAACATACATTTGCACAAAATATATTCAATATACCAGTCAGAGGTATCCACGGCCTCTATTTTATTTCCACGGCTACACGTACCCACTGTTATAAAATACCCGCTTTAGCCCGGCAGTGCTGGAGAAGCTGGAAGGTAATGCACGGTTCCCTCCCCGGCTATCCACCGCCAATCCCGAGGGTTTGGGGCCGGTGATGCAACTAACTGGTGCATAATATGACGATGTGGTGGTACGTCGTTAGTTAACATATTTAATGACACTATTCAACGATAGTAGATACGTTTTACTTACGTCTCCAGCGGACGCACCATAACAGAAATTGTACGGATTCTTTGTACATATCAGGTGACATTTACCATAGTGTGGACATCCTTTTTTATTCCATAAACACCTTTTACCGTCGCCGCATACCGATCCAACCTTAAAACACAAATATGCAGATCATGTATAAGGATTTAAACAATAATTTCAGTACATGCACGCCTTCGATCAACACCTTGATGTGCCTTCTGACTGGACACACGGTTGAGATTATGTTTTCTACTAAGATACCCTCTGAATACCAGCCCGGCTCCAGGCATGTCCTGCATAATAGTAAATCCCCATGTAGCCAGGAAGAACTATTTATGAGGTTTCTATAATTTAATAATAAAAGTAATAATGACAATAATAATATTGATAAGAATAAAAAATAAATAATAATAATAAAAATAAAACTGTAGTAATAATGATAATAATAATAAAGACAATGATAGTAATACAATTTAAAGCTTTAATTGTTCAGGAAATGCAACACACAACTGAAATATCATTCTCATAAATCACTCATTAGTCAAGTCTCCATTTCAGATGAAAAATACGCTGGTGGAACGAGAATGCTAAAACAGTTGAACAAGGACAACAGACAAAACACAGACTGAATGAAATAGTAAAGTTCTCATCACTGAAAGTCACAGTTTCATCTGCCTTAAACCCGATAGGGTATATGGTAAATATGTTGAAATGCAAATGCAGGTATAGACAGGCGTAAAATTAATATTAATATGATAACTACACTGGTGTGAAATAAGGGAAAACTTTTTATAGCCATCACAAAGCATTTATCACCTGCTATAGTGATAAGTAAATAATGTACTACTAACTGGTGCGGGCGGATAGCAGGATTGATGTCCCTTGTAGCTCTGGCCGTATCCTTTTTTACCATGACCATTTCCCTTATCAGAATGACTGTGCTTCGTCTGCGCTAGTGCGATGAAACTGACCAACACAATCTAAAATTCAGAATGTATTCAGACATTGTATATATTTTTATTATTTACAGTTTTTTACATGCGGATACAAATGGTGAAATAAAAATCGCACGAAAAAATCGATCCCTAGACAGATAGAGGCATTCTTGTGCACTAAATTATAAACATACGCGTGCAAGTGTTGGAGACAGTATTTTATTGGGCAATTTCGCCAGACACGTCAAAAGGACAATGTACGTAATTAATAACTAAAGTGTATAGTCAGTTATCGCTCAATTTGAAACTACGTAAGATGTAATATTGAAATCAATATGTTTTATAAAGTTGTACTGCCTTTTATTGGTTAATCGTAGTCGAAATTATCTGATCATTTGCTTCACAAAACTCCAACGTTTGTTGCTATGAAAGTTGTTTGGTCCGCAAGATTTGTGTGGACAAAACAGATTGCATTGAATTCCAGTTATTTTATTAAAAGTCACTGTCACAGTATAATCAATTGAATGTTGAAAGAACCGGTTACAAATACGTGTAATTGATGTCACATGACTTTAGATTTCGCAGACTATTTAGCAATTAATATCAAAGTCAGAAAATAACTCACCGCCGCCACGAGAAAAGGATGTTCCATGCTTAAAGACACGTCTTGATAACACAACGATCGAAAAAAACACACAACGTGTAGCACGGTACGGGTTTTATACCATCTCAAATTTAGTGGTTTACCGCGCTTTCGAAAGAGGCCCGGCTTTGAAAATATATGTTTACGTGTTCGTATATGATTTAATTGAAAACTTTACAGTAACTGTGTTTAAACAAACATGTACTCGATTGTTCCTTTTCCTAGGTCGGTATTATGGCAGTTAACTGTTGTCAATGTGATTAACATTGTAAAATACATTAAAACAATCACTCAAAACATATGTATGTCAAAACATATGCATATCATACGTACTTGCTCAAACTCTGTATGTGCATACATTATCAAGTGTGGTAGTCGTAAAAGTATTCACGTACACAAACTCAACGTACATGTATTTACAGCCCAGTGAAGATGTTTTGAGAGTGATATAGGAGATCTGGTGCATCCAAAAGATTACAAACATTGCATAAAAAGATATTCTAGTTTAGGTTAGAAATATTGGATCCGTCATGGGTTGTCCTTGGAGATCATCATTTCTTAAATTAGTCTTAAAAATTCTAGTTATTTAGCGAGCCTTTGACCTTCGTGACTAGTTTAAGAAATGTTGATTTCAAAGACAACGAATGGCGATTTTTTGTATCACATAACCATAGTTACCGAGTCGAAATAAGACAAGCAATAAAGAGTTTAAGCCGACCACATTACGTTTTCGCACCGAAAAGCTGATGACGTCACGCATTTGTTACCACACGTATTGGAGATCATTGCTCATTCATTTGTGCTCACATAGACTATCACCCCAAAGGAAATCGGTTGTGAAAATATAGAAACTCTCTTTCAGAGAACCATCACAACCGAATTGGCACGGTATTTATATATATATAACAAAACTACACAAATTGCCATACAGTAAACAGTAAATGGTGTTTTTAAATTTCAACCGTGATCGCACCTCGGTAGGTAAATAAATCATATTTCCGCTTCCGTTATTTATGTTTATTCGCAATTGACCACAATCGTTCAAACAACGATCGTTTTAACTACACACGTGAAAATGAAAATCTGAAATCATTGAACATGCATAAGAAATGTTGCTGATTAGAGTTGTGTTTTGCTTATTGTAGATGCTACACGCGGAAGAAATTTAAAACGTAAACACTTAATTGATAACAACCGATAAGAAATTGTGCATTAAATTTCGTGAAATGATTTAACAACAGGGCAATATTTAGTCCTTACCTAAACTTAGTATACACTTATGCATTTTATCATTTGGTCCTAAATTCTCAAAGGATTAGTTTTCAGAAATAGGATCAAGCTCAAATAATTGTATCATTTGAAATTCATTAGTAATATTAAGGCTAAGCTTGATATTTTTTTATAAATGTGTATATATAATGACATATCTCTCAATTTCAGTTTTTATTGGCAGATATAAATAAACTAGCAATAACAGATTTGATCCTGGTTTTGAATTTGATCCTCGTTGTTTTCAGGATCAGTTTCAGTCTCGAGAAGAATAAGTCACTTTTGCAATAAAACGATAGTCTGAATAATTTGAACATGTTAGCTTGAAGTAGGATTTCTCTACATGATCATAAGTTCATATTAAAGTTATAATTGCAACCGTTACCGAAAGCATTCAAATAATACGAACTTATTTCAGGGTCAAGTTTAATCAAGATCAGTTGATACTTTGCGAACACGGGACGTGTTGTTTATGTTGATTGTTGATCGTTGACTTCTCTAAAATTATTTTACCTTAAAAGTTGAATCCTAGCGAATTTTAACCCAAGTATAACGCTTACTAAATGCTTAGGGACTCAAAGTTTGCCTTTTAATCACCGACCTCAATTTGAACTGACGTCAATGTTGTCACATAAAACTTTATACTACAAATTGACTTGGCCACCACTTTCGTAAATGTCTTATTTTTTGTGTAATATAACGTTCACTTAATGTTTATGCTCCAGGGTTTGACCAAATTGATCTTTTAATCACCAACCACCAGTTAAACGAAATCGATTCGTTCACCAGCACAATTTGCCAATACTTCCTTAAGATGTTTTGATATCTTATACACTACTCATATATACAAACATGTACATGTATTAGCCGACCACTCTCACATGTATACTTTATGCTTTGAATATGTATAATGAAATTTTGATACAAGTAAATTGATTTTTCATGTTTTAAAAATTAATATTTTGAATCCTGGTGGTGATTTTTAAGTGACATTTCTTATTCTCATACTCCAACTCCATACTCCATGCTCAAACTTGAAAAACAGCTTTTTAGAATGCTGCATCAAACCCAAAACCTACTTGTAGCAAATGATATAATTATGAAAATGAATTCCCATTCCATATGTTTCCATTTAGTTAAAATGAAATTACGGAGATTTTGTAACTAAGATATACTTCAATAGACCTACTAATCTGTAGGTACAAATAAACTTTTACCGTTATAATCCGTGTGATACATGAATATTCATATCTGGACAATAGTGTTGAGGTGAGTTATGTTTGCTTAGACTACAGCTTACTGTAACTGACCAATCAACGAGCAGAAAAAGTGTTGAATAAATCCCATCATTTTTTTATACAACACTTTTCTGTGGTATATAGAAAAAGTGTTGTATATAAACTTACATTGATTTATCCAATACTGTTTAGGCCAAGCAAAATAATCCACCAAGTCAGGAATTTATAGCTTTATTGTAAATACAATCCATCAACAAGTGTGATTGTAACAATGAAGTTAAGCATTAACAATCACTATACATGCATATATCCAATACAAAAATCACACATAGATTTTAAAGAGGATGTAGCGGCGTTTTCAATGACTTAAAATTGTTATGCTACTTTATATCTATATTTTGTGTAACTAGAGTAAAGTATCATTAAAATACAGAATAATTTATTGCTGAAGCAGTAAGAATTACAATAGTATTGATTATAAAACATATACATTTTGTATTTAAGCAGCTAAGTATGTCAAAAGAATCATTGTTCATTAGTGAACTATTCAGTTATAACATAAGAGTTTTCTGCTCTTTTGCAAAATCGGTATGCCAAAAATGAAAAAACGTGCCGTGAAATAACATTTTTAGTTTTTTTTACATTTTACTGCTGCTTACACAAATGTTCTGACTGGTGATTTTACATTGTAATCAACATCTTTCTGACGCCTTTGAAAAACTGTGATAGCAGATATACAGTCATATAGACAGATACCCTGTATATTTAAATGTGGCCGCGACTGCGATTTTTGGGCTTATGGCGCAAATGACGTCGTTGAATAAACGTCAAAATAAAATGTGACCTAAAATACTCACAAAAGTACATGAACTTCGACATAAAAGATCGTTATTTGACCAGTAATCGCATTTCTAAAATGAATTATTTACATGGGAGACAACCGTTGATATTCACCAACAGTTAATGAGAAAATTGGATTATCGGAATTGGATTTTTGGCGAGTTATCGGCAGTGATCCCCCTTGCTGATTTCCGGTTAAATTTCACGTCTGACAATTTTCGGCAATAAAAACTGTTATTTTGCCGTCTAAGGATCACTTCGAACAGTCTTATGTATAAGGCAACATCAACAAGCCTGGCTAGGTAAGTCCTGATCCATTTAAAGCTCGCTAGTTGGTCGGATTAATAGGAAAAACGTGTTTTATCTGAGTTTTTGTTGGTGAAAAAACCCGGAAGTGGCTCGTTCATGCATTTTACCAACTATACTGGGCGCTATAATTCATTTCAATTTATTTTGAATCATCAACGAGTACCAATGTTCTAGACTAGTTCATTTATTGAATGGCACGTACACGATAGACATAACCATCTAAATTATACTTCGAACTATGAATGATGACTGTACTGTATTAGATTTGAAGAATTACTGTATGCTCATGGTGATAAATAAAATGGGGATGAGTGTAGTATAAATACATACTCCTAATGCCACTCTTCAATCCAGATCCCCATACTGGATCGCTTCACCCTAAGCAAACTATTGAGAAATGTGTGTTGTTAATGGGTTGTCATCATTTGTGCATTTATCAGTAGTCAATTGAAACCCAAAGCCTACTCCCCCAACCCTGAGGAAAGGTGTGTGAGAGCATTAAAATAGCCCATATACTACATTTCTGATGTCCCGCAGTGCCGTGTGAGTGCAACAATTTGGCTTGTTACAGAAACTGGGTGGGGGAATTATTGAAATGAGGAGCTGTGACATAATTTCACTGGTGTATGGTGAATGCTATTTGGCCCCACATGGCACCATGAGGGCAGGGATTTTACTTGCCATCGGTTTTTGAAAAAGCATAAGTAAACATTCGCTTCATTCACTTTGCCTGGGGCGGTAGTAAATTATAATGACATTTATAACAATTTGAAACACTATTGGACTTTCTAATTCAATCAGTTTTGTCAAGAATGTTAAAAATGTTTTGATCGCCTATAGTATACTTGTTTGCGTCCTCAGTCTGGACTCTTTTAACATCTATTTATTCAAAGCAAATGTAGTGAATAGTTAATTCTGCTTGTGGTTGAATTTTTTATTTATCATTTATTTAAAAAATGTATGTGACATGCCAATTCTGATAAACCAGAGGTATCTATCTATCTATCTATCTATCTATCTTCCCTATAGCCAAACCCCTGCTGGGGACTTAGGCTTTGACAAGCGTCAAACTGACAAACAATGTTAATAAGGATAAGAAATAAAAGTATAAAAGATGTGAGAAAGAAGAAAGGTTAAAAATAGGTTAAAAACAGGGCAGGTATTATTTAGGGAGAGGCATGTTCAATACGGCTAACAGCCGTGCTGAACTCGGGTGTGGGAAGGTCAATGATGTCAAGGGGTAGGGAGTTCCAGTGTATTATTGTTCTAGGGAGGAAGGAGAATTTATAGTAGTCTGTTTTTGCATGTATCTGTTGGAATGTCTGAGAGTATGATGTGCGTGAGGACCGGGTGCTAGGGATGAGACAGTTTGGACGTGGGATAGCAACCCGGTCATGTAAGATGTTGTGTAGCATAGTCAGTCGTTGGTCGATACGTCGTTGGTCAAGGCGTCTCCAGTTTAGGGTAGTCATCATGTCTGTGACACTGGACGTACGACTATAGTCTCGCTTGGTCCAACGAGCAGCTCTACGCTGTATGGCCTCAAGTTGCTCAATGAGGGTAGCTGTATGTGGGGACCAGACAGTAGAGCTGTACTCAAGTTGGGGCCTAACAAGTGTTTTGTATGCTGTTGCTTTTAGTTTTTCTGAATGTACTTTTATGTTTCTTCTGAGAAATCCTAGTGTTTGATTTGCTTTCTTTGTGATGTTGTTAATGTGTGTGTTCCAAGTGAGGTCATTTGATATTGTAATTCCTAGGTATTTTGCTGATGTTACTGATTCTAAGATTGTGTTATGTAGTGTATATTTTGTTGGGATGACTGTTTTTCTTTAGGTGATGTGGATGACTTGGCATTTTGATGGGTTAAATTTCATGTCCCACTTTGTTTCCCATTGTTGGAGCCGGTTTAAGTCTTGTTGGAGTACGCTGGAGTGAGAGGCAACAGAAAGAGCAAGATAGATAGCTGTGTCGTCAGCAAAGAGACGCACTTTGGAAGATTGAACTGACTCAGGGAGGTCATTTATGTAAATGAGAAAAAGAAGCGGTCCTAGGACCGAACCCTGGGGAACACCTGAGGAGACTGGTATGGTGCTGGATGTGGAGCCATTGACAACTACTGACTGTGATCTGTTATCTTGAAAGCCTTTGATCCATCTCAGAGTATTTCCTCTGATTCCATAATAGTGAAGTTTGTAGAGTAATTTTTCATGGTTGACCATATCAAAGGCTTTTGAGAAGTCAAGGAGTATAAGGTCGACTTGACTTCTCAGGTTTACTGACTGAAGGATATCATCTATGAGCATGAGGAGTTGTGTTTGGCATGACCTTTTTTCTCTAAAACCATGTTGAAGTTCGTAGAAGAGGTTTGATTTAGTGAAGTGTTTTGTTATGCTAGATGCGATAATGTGTTCCAGGGTTTTACACAAGATACAGGTCAGAGAGATAGATCTATAGTTAGAGGGGTCTGATCTGGAGCCTTTTTTGTATATTGGGGCAACATTCGCCATTTTCCAGATCTCGGGGAGGGTGTTTGTCTGTAGAGATTTCTTGAATATTTCTGTTATGATAGGGGCAATTTCTCTACATGTATTTTTCAGTATGATTGGCTTTACTTGGTCAGGCCCTGCAGCCTTGTGAGGGTTCAGGTTCCTGAGAAGTTTCTCAACGCCATTTACAGATATGTCAATGTCAGGCATGGGATCATGTGGGCTAAACGTAGTTTGGGAGCTCTCTCTTCCTGTATCTGCGGATTCCTGCACTTTCATTTCAGCAAGGGATTTAAGAGAAAGAGGAGATTTAGGGGTAAAGACAGACTGGAATTGTTCATTTAATATTGTTGCTTTGTCAGAATCTGCAGTGTGTAATTTGTTGTGTTTTTTTAGTGTTTCTATTCCGACTGAGTCTTGTTTTGAGTGTTTAAGTAGTGAGTAGAGTTTTTTGGTGTTTGGCCTGGACTGTGCTTGTTCTGGTTCATGTTCTGTGTTTACATTTAATATATCTTCAAGGTACTTTTGGAATGCTATTTTTGTTTCCTTGCGACATTTATGTTTGAGAGTGAGGTATGTTTCTTTGAGTTTGTTTTGTTTGTTTTTCTTGTACTGTTTGTATGCTTTGTCTCTTTTTCTGTACAGTCTTTTAAGTTCAACTTTGATCCAGGGGAGTTTGTTTTTTGTGGATGACCATTTGGAAGGTATAAAGAGATTGCACGCTTCCTCAATTGATTGTGTGACCGTTTGCCAAAGATCTTCTACAGAGTCAGTATGGTATTTGTTTGAGTTTGTGAGTGATGTGTGGAGGTTGGAGATGTGCGTGCGAAGCCCATCCCAATCTGCTTTATTGTAGAGATGAATTTTTCGGGGTTTTTGTGGTCTTAATCTAGCAGATGTTTTGGATTCAACCAGAACAGCGTCATGATCACTGATTCCTGGGATGGTACTTGTTCTGTTTATGAGAGAGGGATTGCTAGTTAAGAATAGGTCCAGGATGTTGTTTTCGCGTGTGGGCTCTAGGACTGTTTGTGTGAGATTGTTGTTGTAGAGGATGTTAATGAATTCCCTGTAGTATGATTGGTGTTTGCAGTCGTGAGCAGATTTAATATTTGGCCAATCCATTTTGGGCATGTTGAAATCCCCCCCACCCATACTGTTGCATTCGATTGTGTAGCCATGTTTAGTGATTTGTTGAATTGTTCCATACTATAGGGTCATGTTCTTTGGGCTTATAGTAGCACCCAATGAGCAATGGCTTAGATCCTTGGAGTTGAATTTTAACCCATAGGTTTTCGCAGTCTGTTTGAAGGTTAGTTTCTTCCTGCGCTATCAAACAGTTACTGACAGCGATAAAGACCCCCCCTCCAGTTTGCTGTTGCCTGTCTCGTCTAAATGGGGTAAAGCCAAGCTCAGGGTTGAATACTTCATTGTCGAAGTGCTTGGATTTGAGCCATGATTCAGTCCCTAATATAATGTCTGGCTTGGTTGATGATACCATATTTTCATATTCTGATTTTTTGTCGACTATTGATCTACAGTTTACAACTAGGATTTTTAATGATCGCTTGACATTGTTTTTTGAATTTGTCTTAGGTTGTTGTGTTTGGTGTTTCTTTGTTTTTGGTGTTGATGTGATGGGTTGGTTATCAGAGTTTATTTCTGCGCTTGTTGGACTTGATATTTCACTTATGCTATTTAGGTGGTTGAATTTGTTTGGTGTATCGAATGATTCTAGGCTTGCAGTGCTAGGTGTTGTTATGTTCATATTGTCACATTGTAAACATTTCCAGGCCCCATAGCGAGAGTCGTTTCCAAGTCTGTCGTACATGCTATCAGAGACATTTTGGCAGTCTGCATGATACCACTGAAAACAAAACTCACATTCCACACCTTTGCAAGCCCATGTTACTGGATGCTCGCAACTGCCACAAGGAAATACAGTGGAGTTGTTACCTACAACTTCTGGTATGAGGGTAGGTCCAGGATTTGTTTCAATGTCTGTGGCCAGAATTAGTAGTAGTGTGCTAAGGAAAAGAACAGTCTTGTAGGAGCATTTATGCATGCTTTTAGGCCTTAATAGCTGCTTGAGTTTAGTTGAGCAACACACCAGTAATAGTTTGTTTACCTGGCATTGTGATTTGACGTTCCTAAGCCCGTTGAATCTAAGGCTACCTGATCTGTCACAGTCTGTAAGTTTCACAAAACCAATCACAATAATTACTAAGAACTGGGTGTATGGCATGTCTCATGATACCATATCCATACATCAAATGCTTTCAGCAACTGGTTCTTCATAGCAATTAAGTTACAACTTACAAATACAATTTTTCTCCTTTTTGATATGCTTAAGGATCAGACACAATACTATATTATTCCAACACATGGAACATCTTCAATTAGACTACTGCAGTACAGTAGGTTGTGGTTTCCCTAGATTCATACCTTCAACATTTTATTTAAAAAACAATTATTATAAATGGTTGTGTTAACTCACTCTTTCATTTTGCATTCCATTTCAGAAAAATGATAATGGTACCTGATGATAGCTGCATTGATGCAAGTGATTCAGATTGAACATGAATAGGTAGGTATATACATATTATTTATTATCTGTACACAATCATAATAATAGTGGTTACAGTTGTTTTTAGAAATTGCACAAGAATCGACATTTTATCTAAGTTAGTTTAATAATTAATGAAATAAATTTATTCTGCAACACATAATTTATGTTATTAATACCAAATATCTTTAAAATGTTGATGTCACCTGTACATATTTTCCCTTTCTTTATTTTCTTTCAGGTACATGTAATAGTAATACCTTTGACAGTTTGTGTGCCAGTGCAGGACAATAACAGTTCCACTCAATGATGAATCCTATGAGGTATGCATTTTGTCATTTTTGTAGTGGATTAACTTTATTCTAAAAATTACATTTAATAGAAAAATTTGTCCTATCTGCTGCTATATTTTTATGCATTGTGTTGTATGTTTGCTTGAATATTTCTTTCATTTTATTAATCTCATATAGAATTATTAATATTTTAAACATGACATTTGCACACCAATATTAATTGTGAAATTTAGTAATATGGAAATCATTCTGATGATAGATATCATATAAGTTATGCATGCTGCACATGCATTGCCTGGATAAAGTGTACTGTTGTGTAATATCAGTCAATTTCTTTTACATTTTAGGTTTTAACACAACTTCTGGGAAGTTAACAGATACCACCATGCCTAGAAGATGCAGACTATTATGAATGTGAAACACATACATTAATTGTGCTCATAGTGATGTAATATGATACACATTTAAAATTATTCTGAGACTTGGGTCAGGTAAAACAGTGATGTTATCATGTATTCATTACAAAAAGTATTTCAATCTGTTGAGGGTTATTAATGCATGTGGCTGAAACTAAACTTCCAGACTACAGGCCTAACATATACTTATGAATGACAATAGCTTCTCAGCACCATGACAATATTTTAGTAAAGATATTGCCACTACTTGATTTTAGTTGTCAGACAGGTGTACATTGATTCATTTATATTCATGTTTATCATTATCCCTGAAAAATGCCTGAAATTGTGTATGTCTTTCTATTCTTATTGTTGCTATGCAAAAGATTATATAATGACAAGGAACTAAAGATGCAACCAGTAATTCTAGTTATGATTAAGATGTTGTTGTTTGAAGTTTTAGAAAGATATTCTTTGTTTACTACCATAATCTGTGTGGAAGCTAAATGGAAAATGTTTGATCATCCATCATTTTTGGAGTGTATTTAAGAAATTTTGTATATGTATACACATCAAATAACATTCCAGCATGTATGTTTTCAAAAATACCATATTTTGATTTTGATCTAAACTTCATCCAATGATTGTTACAAATTAAATTCCATTGTTTTTAACTATTTTAGTGTTCTGTTAATTTTTTTCATTTTCTCACTGTTGCTAGGCTACCACAAATAAATCAAATCAACCTTTTATGTTTAAACTATAAAACTATTGATGATTGAAATAAAAAAATATCAGAATTATAACATTTGTTTTCTGTTTATTCTTGGGACATGCTTTTCAGTCTCAATTATACTAGCTTTTGAAATAGTGCTTTTTGGAGTAAAAACAGTTTTACTTAATGACAACGGAATTGCCATTACTTGGCAATTATTCAATAAACAAACATGAAATACTGGTATTCATTGTTTGCAATATGAAGGTGCCCTGGTTACAATGATTCTAGACACAAAATGGTGGTTTTAACCAAGTATCTGGCATCAACAAGTCATAAATGCTGTATTATGTAAATATTTAGCAGTTGCTAGGCAACCAAAATAGTCGCATATCAAGATTCACGGATCTGCAACTCAGAACATTTGTGCTACCAAATGAACAAATCAAGTATATGATGTATTGGGTAGCTGTTAAAGTGTGCTTTAAACAAAGCATATTTGTTACAAAATCCTCTTCTGAAAGGTTGTATTTTTGGTGGAATACAGACACCTGCAAAATCTTCACGAATCACTGAATTTTCAACATATTGACCTGAAATTTACCGAGTTTGTACAACTGATCTTCATATGTCATTGTGACATAAAAGAACTAAAATTTGCATCTTAAACTACTATCACACTGACATCCACGTGTGCTGAATGATGTATTTTATACGTATTTATCAGTTGCTAGGCAACCAAAAAAATAATCGGTCATCACTTTGCACAGATTTACAACCCGGAACCTTTGTGACATAAAAGGAAAAGCCAAGTATGATATTATGTATTGGTTAGCTGTATAAATGTGCTATAGACAAAGCATATTTGTTACAAAATTTCCTTCAGAAAGGTTGTATTTTTGAAGGTTTACCGGCACCTGCAAAAGCTTCATAAATCATTGAATTTTCAACATATCGACCTGAAATTGTCAGAATTAGTGCGACTGTCATGGCCAATATTCATGGATTGTTGTGACATAAAATAACTTAAATTTGCAAATTGACCTACAATCATAGTGGCATTCATGTGTGCTGAATGATGTATTTTGTACATATTTAGCGGTTGCTAGGCAACCAAAAAAATATTTGGACATCATTTTGCTCTATTTTGCAACTCAGAACCTTTGTAACAACAAATAAACAAATGAAGTATGATATGATTTCTTGGTAAGCCAATTAAATGTGTTTAAGATAAAGCCTATTAATTTCAGATTTTGAGTCGGAAATGGCGTAATTTTGAATTAATCGCAAATTACTAGACGTCACAAAAACAGTCATAAATCAGTGAATATTCGATATATCGACTTAAAATTTTCAGAATTTGAAAATTAAAGCTTCAGAGAATAATGTGACATAAAAAACTGAAAATGTGATTTTTGCGCCATAAGCCCAAAAATCGCAGTCGCGGCCACAAATGATGAAAAGGTAGTCCTGGTAATATCTTAGAATTGCGTCATTGTGCATATTGCTCGTATGCTGAACATGTCCAAGAATGTTGCTTTCTGGTATCTTTCGGCAGACGCTGTTCTGAATGCGGTTGCACTTCCTTAAACCTTTGATTTTCATTCAGATCTTTGACTAAAAGGTCTCGGGATGGAAGATGCTTGATCTGCGTAGCCGCAGTTATATCCTCAAGCTCCAAAAACATACTACAGGTCGATGGCTTAGAATGAGAAGGTTGCAACTACAAAATCGATATATTGAGAAAACATCATTCATGCAAGAGAAAACTGTAATTTACTCTTTAACAATAGGAAAACATGTTTTTAAAACTTCATTTTGGTCAACATGACAATTTCAGATTTTCATGAAAACAGGCTCATAAGAAGCGCCTTGTGAAGCAGATTTCAAATATGCAAGATTCTTATAAAGTCGTAAGTAGTAGTTACGACCTTCTATTCTAAGCCATCGATGAAGTAGTTTTATCAAGTGAATCAAATTCCACTACTTGTTTTTAAAAGCACATGCATGTACACTTGCTTTAAAAAAGATATGTAAAATATGTATAATACAGAAAGAAAGTTGACCAATGGAATGTTACCAACGAAAACACAAAATACCCGTGCACCAAACATTCCTCGATTTTATTTTATGAATGGCTAATGTAAACGATTTGGGGATATTGTGTTTACTTAGTATTAATCATAGTATTAGTAGTTGATTGTTGTGCAAATTGTATCTGAGAAACTAACATTTTTAGCTGTGGTCTAAGACAGATAGACCTCTCGTAAGTTTTGGGTATGAAAACATAAAATCTCGCAAACTCGATTTAATTTTCATACCCAACACTTACTCGTGTTCTATCCTATACATATGAATACAAAACCAGTCTAACTAGGTCAGATTTGTTTGTATAGCTAGTTTGCGATAGAAAAAAATCGTGTTTTTTCAAGATTTCTGAAAATCTATTCATCAGATTTTGGTAAAAAAATACACTGAACTACAATAACTTCCTACCTAGTCTCATTTTGAATTTCATAATTTTTAGTCACCAATTAAAAGACATTTATTCTTTATTACATATTGAAATTACATGCGTATTTACAGTTTAATCTTGTATTCCATTGATGATTTACTATCAACTATTTAACCGTTACAATCCGTGATCAGCGGGATTGAGATTGATGTTATAAAGACAAGATTTAGGAGGTCCTTGTGATTCGGTTTATTTAGGTGTGTCGTTTGTAAACAATGTACAGCAATTACATGTACTTCGTCATATTCACAGACGGGCCTCGCACGTGTTAAATTAAGTAGGTTGCAAATACGTAAATATACCGTTATGCGAATCACGTGACCGTAAATTGGCTGTTGCAAGTATCAAGTCTTCTAACTTGATTTTTCATAGAAAACTACAAAAATGTTACATAGAACTTATGAACAAAACTTTTTTCACTCATTTCTGATCTTGCTGAAATTTCAGTGTGTATTAGGTAGATATACTTCATTTATTCGTGCAAAATTTCGTACTTGTAGGTGTAGTCATTACAGAGAAATATTTAAAAAACACGATTTTTTTCTATCGCAAACTAGCTATAGCTACATGTAAATTAATGGAAAAATCACCTTGCACAGTGTTCCGGATATCAACTATTCGATGGCTTAGAATAAGAAGGTCGTAAGTGCCACTTACGACCTTTTAAGATTCATACATATTTAGAATAAGCATCACAAGGCGCTTCTTATGAACTCGTTTTCATAAAAATCTGAACTTGTCATGTTGACCAAAATGAAGTTGTAAAAGTTTGTTTTACCATAAGTAAAGACTAAATGTCAGACAGTTTTTCCGTGTTTTCTCAAAATATCGATTTGGGAGTTACGACCTTCTAATTCTAAGCCATCGTATTGGGGTACAGAGTATGAGTTGGGGCAGAAAATACTCCAATGTTTATAATCACCAGGCCAGGTTCAATTTCGAAAACACTACACTTGATAAACAGATAACGCTAATGCATTTCAACATGTACCAATCGAGTCTAGAAAACACATGTTTTTTGGCGAGCTAATCATGTTTTTGTGACGAGTTTAAGACGTGTTAATCCCAAAGACGACGAATGACAAATTATTTGTATCATATTATCATACGTACGAGGGGTGATCAATATATTCGAGGACTTTCCTTCTCAATTTTGAAATATTGAAACTAGAGTAATGAAATTACACGCTGATGTAGATCAATCAATTATCTCGTAATTTGTCTAATTTCCCTTATGATAACGTCACTATTTACTTGATGACGTCACATTTTGTAACCATGGAGAAGCGCGCACCGTCGAGCAACTCGGGCGTAACGTTATTTCTGAGAAACGACACGCTACATGTATGAAAATTAACGCGACGCTTGTATATTCCTCGCGATACCTCCAAAATGACTTGACTAAATTGTGCAAGGATTCTGTGCGCTCCAAATTAGCCATTTTCATATTATTCCGTTGTTTACGTGATTGTATGGTCAAACGGTTGAGTCGATAAAATAAGACAAACAGCAAAAATACCGCGTTAGGGACACTTTCCGTTAAATTCGGCGAAATAAGACTCACATATCTCAATCAAATGTAACTGCCAAAAACGAAGACTAGTACAGGCTACAACACATAAAATTGTTGACTCCGAATCAAAAGGGTTATTTCGATATTGCGTCCTAAACCTGATAGGTCCTGTTTCAGTCTAAATTGAAATAATATAATTTTGTAAAACCAACCGCCCTTTTCTGAGTTTTGTTTCCAAAAACGCATCGATACTCTTTTTATTCCACCTCAAATTCCAGAATCGGCTTTTAACTATTTATTTCAGTACTAAAAGACAACCAGTCTCCTGCATGGAATCGGGTATCAGTCCAGAAAGGAGCTATATGCTTCTCCGACGGTGACGCTTGGAATGACGTCCAACGTCACGCGACCCTTGTATGAATCAAATAATTTTATTAGTGCATTCGGTCGGAGACATCTTACTTCAATTGATGTTAAATGGCTTTGAGCCTTGCTGCCAAAATGAAATTGCCTGATGAAAAGTCCTCGAATATATTGACCCCCTCATATCTAGTCAAACAACGTCTGAAGTAACGAATTTAAGCCGGTGACGTTACATTATCTATCTTGCATGACATTAAGACGTTTATTGAACGGAATACAACATGACCGTATGTTTAATGTTTCCAGACGTCCTGAGACGGACATACAGTCTGACCAAGTGTTATAGATCTGTCCAGACGCTTAGAGAAGGGCCGATCGTTAAACATAATGTATTTTCAGAAAATGTTCACGTTTTTACACATTATTTTGATAATAAACTTGTGATTGGCCACTGAAAATACTTTCAGAGCTCCCTTGTACATTGTTATGAACAAACCAGTCATAAATCTGACAATATAATATTAGTATAATGTTAATTGTGAATATCAACATATACACATACATGCGAGTTCATATATGTTAGTTTAATAAAATCTTGTTTACAAGTTTTCGTAAACCACAAATCATACTAAATCGCTGTAAGCGTTTACATCTGACAGCTTTAGGAAGGACTTCATTGATTTTCTATTAAAACTTGTTTTCAATATTCATGTACATTTAGTCTTTAGTCTTGAATTTAATTTAGTAAATAGCAAAATACAAATACAATCCAGTATAGCTGTATAATTGAACATTGTTTCTGTTAAACATGAACTGCTATTAAATTACACCCACGGGATTAACCTATTCATAACCTCTCCAGTATTTTTCAGGAATGGAGAGTTGTCTTAACAATAACTCTCCATTATTTCGTATACACATTACATTAAATGTGTATACGAAATAATGGAGAGTTATTGTTAAGAAAACTCTCTATGCCTGAAAAACATATCACACATATCGCTGGCTTAGAACCAGAAGGTCGTAACTACCAAATCGATATATTGAGAAAACAAGAGAAAACTGTCTGTAATTTCTCTTTACCTATGGGAAAACACGTTTTTAAAACTTCATTTTGGTCAACATGACAATTTCATATTTTTATGAAAATAGGCTCATAAGAAGCGCCTTGTGAAGCAAATTTCAAATATGTATGAGTCTTACAAGGTCGTAAGTGGTAGTAACGACCTTCTGGTTCTAAGCCATCGATATGTAGTGTTTACAGAAAATGGAGAGTTATTATTATTAAATGTGTTAACAAGTAATGGAGAATTATTGTAAAGAATGTATAATTATACACCAGTGAGTTGCATTTATTGCCATTGGGTCAGGAAATTTACTTTTGGGGTTTCAAAACCCCCGCCCTTTCACGGCCCATGCGGGGGGATATCTTACAATTAAACATTGTCCCAAAGTTAATGGTTCAGTGAGTACGGGGGGAGCTTGAGGGTAAAACACCACAGCAAAACGCGAGGGTTGGGCCGTAGATGCAACTGGCTGGTGCATTACAAAATGTATGTGTTCACAAAAAGGGCAATACAATTTGCAGGAATTGCGGCACTCAACTGAAATAGCCGAACACAGAAAAAGGAAAACAAAAGATAAAAATGCTCAAACCACAACGAAACTAGAAAATGAAATCAACCCGCTGTTACTAAATAGCTTTAACATTAATATAATTTCAGCTATCAAGGTGGTACGCGCGCAATAAATAAAGACATCAAGATGATGCTAGTGTGATATGATATTAAATACCGTTAATAATTTGCAATTGCACTTTCACGTGATCATGACCATTCAATAAGTTCCAATTATAGCTTTTATACATTCACAAGGGCCAACATTATCACTAAATCATGACAACCGTCTTCAGCATGATACTGAAAATGAAATAATCGACCTTGGCCTACATTAAAATGTCCATAAAAATTGCAACTTAGGTTTTGAGATGATCAGATGAAACTGTTTGAATATAATATTACGTACAAGTTAATTTCTAATTGTTTTTGGTCATACAAGGCTCATACTCCAGGAAGACACGAGTCGATTGGACTCCTAAGTTTGAATTAAAGTTCAGGCAAAGTTTGTATAAATTTTGGTGGGTAAGAAAAAAGTTCAGTTCCCTATTTCCGAGGGCTGTTTTCAGCTGTTCAGCGGCTAAATCACTCTTTGACATTAACTTCCCCTGATCCTTGGGCTACCCAATGAAACATTCGAGTCTCACGGGGAGACTTTTTCTCTTTTGTGGGCGTGGCAGCCAGCATCGAACTGCGGCGCCCAGGAGTATATATACCAATTTTGAGTACATTAATTAATACTGTGCAAATACAGAGCTAGGTTTAATAAAAACATGTTAAAACAGTGTAGTTATGTCCATCAAGTTGCATATCAATTATAAATATCCATGTATAGTTTATGCGCGGAAATATATCCTCTGACTGAACCAAAGTCTTTAATGTCCACCGTGTTATAACATCAAGTGACACTGGGTAAATGGCTATTGATTGATCGTGTAACACATAACTCACAACATGTGTTTGCATGGACTACACACCATTATAAAGTAATGGATAGTTATTGTATTAGTTCACGGGTTTCATGAAAAAAGCATGCTGTTCTCGTTCAGTCATTTTCATATTTTTAATCTTCTATTTATAAGAGGTACATCAGGGGAGACTTTTTTGGAAAAATGCATTTTCTTTCAATTATGACATTTACAGCATCTTTTCAGAAAATCAAATTTATATTCGACAGTATTGGTGTATTTTAAGTCGGAGAAAATCCGCGTATCTGTCCATTCCTGAGAATAATGAATACTCGGCCCCTTCGGGAATGGACAGTTACTTTCTCCTTAACGAAACACCCTGATATTCGTATGTCTTAAATGCACCTTCGACTTTGGAAATAGCCATTATATCACCGTTGAGTCACATTCAATACGTTGTACCAATGACTTGTTGACAATTGGGACTTGAACATGACTATTTTGACAGCTTATACTTGGACTTTTAATAGACTAGTAACATTTATTTCCACGTTTAGTTGTGTGTTAGAGTAATTGTAGCCTGTGTTGTTTTTATGTTATCTGCTCGGCTACATAAGTTGAGTTGTGTCTTTACTTCCCTGTCCGATTTGTATTACTATAAACTTTTCAAAATCAATGATACATGCCATTCCTCTAGACAATTATCCTAGTGTCCTAAGGACAACTCAATGAGAATTTGAACCTAAGAAATGACCGATAATAATTATATTGGCAATAATCACCGTACAGTATGCGTGCTAGAGAATACATGTACAATCGGGACCCATCGGACGTTAACAACGTAACATGTCACGGGTGTAAATAGAACATCGCCAGTATCCAGACGGTTTTTAACGGTTAATACCAATGTAGAGCAATCAAAACGGTTATGTAAACAGGATAAATAATTTATTATGCTGATTAAATATCGTGTTAAACGTCATATATCTCCTGGGGACGTTATATAGTCAAAGTAATCTACACTACACATATCAATACGAGATATATTACGACCCCTAGACTATTTACTTCCTGAATCATCATGAACAGACGTGAACAGACGTGAACAGTTATGTTTGAAGAGAATGGCAATACCATTGAAATCCGATCATATCATTTGATCCATTCCTATGCGCTGTTAATTTGATTTGACAACACTTCATAAGGGGTCACGGTCAAATGACCTAATGCATGTTGACTTGTAGTATAGCTATTCACATGTATGTATAGAGACTGTACGCTAGCTTAATTATCTATGTAAAATGTGTAAACATCTCTCTGGTTGTAAACTGCAGCATATATTATATGCACTTTCAGATTTGTGAAAGTAGCTATTTGATTGGATGATGTCAGTTGACATCGACATTACCCCAAAGGGGTGTCGTCAGATCTTATATTAGCGTAAAGTAGTATATGTAGAGCTGATGTGTGTATGATTGAATGTGACTGTATAGAATATATGCTATGTTTATTTATCTGACACACACAAAAAATATACAAACAATACATTTTAAAATATTTCTATCAAGGAATATTTTATTTGGAATTCTTATTTGATGCACAACCATTTAACCTGTTTTAATGGGATATACTAGTAACGCTATTGACAATGT
Source organism: Spisula subtruncata (assembly GCA_963678985.1). NCBI lineage: Eukaryota > Metazoa > Mollusca > Bivalvia > Venerida > Mactridae > Spisula > Spisula subtruncata. The sequence continues at coordinate 30,914,571 of OY787673.1, read as the reverse complement.
CACTGACACTAGCTTCCACAAATATGACGACTCCTTGTCAAAAATAATAGTTGACACATATACAACTATGTCATGTCCTATTTTTTTTGCTATTGTCGTTGCGGCGCAATGGTCACCTTACATGTGTTTAGTACTTGTTTAATGGGAGACAACTGTATTGACAATCACCAACATATCAAGTAATAGGGGCGTTCGAGTTATTGCTACTACAGGTATAAAAGTTACTATGCATAAACCGCAACGCAGTGTCAAATGGAATACAACTGTTGATTGTTTGTAAGACAAGGTACCTGTACTAGACCATATTACATGCAAACGCAGGTGACACGCTTACGTTAGCTGCCACTTCTTAACCGTATGCCTGTGCATATTCCAATTATTAGAATCTAGTACCTTAAATGCTAACTATTATTTACATGATATTAAACTACACCTGCTGACATTGTGCTTCACAGTTAAACCACACATAGAAACCAAACCGTACACCCGTATTTGTTCATACAATAGTATAAACAAATGAACAAACGGTATGTGTTAAAATATCACTTTTAATGACAGATTCCTTATAAATACGTACCTGACCATGGAACGGAACCGTAACTAGCAGGATTCACTAAAGACACGACTCTGACATTAGAGTCATATCGTTAGAATGTGATTCTTAATTGAGGGACCGATCCACTTCAAAATAAATGTTTCATGAGTGTTATATTGCTATGTTTTTATTGATACTTTTTAACACGAATCACACAATGTCACTTAAAAAGAGAACATTTCTGAATTTGTTATATTAGTAAAATGACCATGTGAAGTTGTATGACCTTTCTTAAATCAACATTGGTAAAACATTACCAATGCATGCATACTTATGGGAATATGAGCAAATCTCCAGGAAAAACGGTTATTCTGACATCATTTATTTCCAAATATCTAAAACAAAGTTTAGAAAAAATTTTAGAATATGAATAGATACAATTTCAAATCCAATTCAAAAAATGTTTAGAGTGCCGTTCACATAGACTCTACAATACATGTTATAATACAGTTTTACAAATATACTAGTATAAAAAAACATGCAAATGTATGTGTCCACTCAACAGTGATTTATAAGACACTAAAACATCAACATTTACAATAAAAAGTATCATTATTTGTTACATCAAAAATAACTTCATAACGATAATACAATTATGAAACGATATATACGTAGGACGTTTCAAAAGTTCCAGGAAAAATGCTCTATAATATTTATCTTATGGTCAATATACTTCAAACTTTGCATTTAAATAGAACAATTCATGATGCGTAGTGTACTATAAATTGAACGCATAAGAGTGTGACGTACAAAATGACACGACTGCCATAGTAACGTCAGTTATGGCTACCCGGGGCAACGCTATCTCTGACCGTCCGTTTTTAACATGTTCTGACTAAATACCGCTCTGTCAGTCGAATGGCACACAAAATTCACCTACTACAATAACACCTCTTCTTTATATTCTAAAAACATGCCTCGCTTCGAGGTATGCACTTTCAGGATCCGTCTGCAAAGCATTTGAACGAGTCAAACAATCAAACAGAAAAGTCAAATCCAACACCTAGTGTCTGATTAAAAACAGGCCATACCTTCCTATTATCATCTGCAGTAGTACCCCTGGCAGTCTGGAAGCGTCAATACTATTCATACATCCTACCCAGTGACATACAACGTTCTTAACAGGCAGTTGTCATAAATTCGATTTGGCTGGGAGTAATTGTGTTGGTTAGTTTGACGATTTCTATGGCGTGTCGTCAAATTTGCCCCGGGTAGCCATTACTAACGTTACTATGGCAGCAGTGCCATTTTATACGACACACCCTCATGTGTTTGATTCATAGTACAATATGTATCATGAACTGTTCTCTTTAAAGGCAAAGTTTTATCATTAACTGTTCCGTTTGAAGTAGTTTGAACAAACGATAAATATTATAGAGCACTTTCCTGGAACTTTTGAAACACCCCCCGTATTTCTGTAAAACAGATGATTACATTTGACACTAGATATCAAAAGTTTTACCAATTTTTGATAAACCTTCCTTCCCCTTTAAAGGAATAACATGTACATTTATATATATTTACAAATATTACAATTCTGGTCTCCAGTATTAAACATAACTAATTAATAAAGTTTTATAGCAGGTTTTGGCAGCAATGTGTTCAACTTTCTCATTTGTAAAAGTTGCAAGGATTTTTTTTTCATCGTCTGACATTTGCATAATTTAAATTTGGTAGATTAGACATTTCAATGATTAATTCTGTTCTACATTAATAATACATAGGGTTATTATAAAACACATGTTTCTCATCTTTTAAAAAAAGCATTCCAATTAAAACAACATCTTCTATCCTAATCAATATTTTCAAATCTTCCTGTCTATATTCGCAGTGGAGCAACACCACATCTGCAATTTGGTAAATGCAGATCTATAAGCAAACATAATACATGATTTGACATAGGTGTCAGTACACAAATCTGACTTTGATATTATATATGTTCTTAGTTTGTTAACTCTTGTATCTCTAATAAAGTATTGCTGTATTTCTATCAAAATATTCTTTCCATTTTAACGTTTCAATATAAAATAACAGCAACATCATCTAACAATAAAATACATTCTATACTCAAAGCACACTCTTTCAAACTGAAATAACTATTTCTAACATCCATATGATTTAACCATAAATATAACTTTGTTCTTTCTTGCATCTGGCATACTGTAAAACTATTAATTTTCATGGGATATCAAATGTCGTGGATTTCGTGGTTCATCTTCTACCCAATCAAACAATAATTTTGACCTTTTCATGTATAACCTGAATGCAAATTGCTTTTACCTTTACATATTTGATCCCAGATTACACTCTTATCACACCATTTTGTCAAACGATTATTAAAAGGTATAAACCACACTAGTATTAAAAAGACTTGTATTAAAAAGATTTCAATAAATTTTATGCATACAAGGAGCTAATTTGATTTCCCTAGAAGAGACTGAATCACAAGTTTTAGCAGTTGACTGGTGTATTTATACCTTTCGATCATTCTGATGATACAATACAACTTGTGTAACATCTATTGAAAAAACTGTTTAGCATTACTAAGGCTATGTCATTTTTTAATAATTCACTCGGTTTTTTAATCGTGCCCTGGCGCTTTTCCATACTTAGCTTGAATAATTAATTTACGAATGACATCGATAGTGAATCAATTAGTGAAGTATACACCATCCTCATTAAGCATAGGGTGTACATATCGCTGGCTTAGAACAAAAAGGTTGTCAGTACTTATAAGACTTAGAAATGAAAACTTGTCATGTTGACCTAACTGAAATTCAAAAATTGATTTTTTCATAAGTAAATAATAATTTTCACACAATCGTTTGTTTTATCACATGACTTTCCTTGTATCCAGGTTAGTATAACCAGTACGTATGAAGCTATACATACCACGTGTAGTATAAGATATTGTGTTTTTCCAATAAATCAATGCGTATTTTGCGTTTTTAGTGTCAAATGATAAAAAGAATCCATCACTCGTTGTCAATTGATATATTTATATTAAACTCGTCCAGGAAATATTATTAAGCTCGCCAGAGGCTCGCTTAATAACATTTCCAAAACTCGTTTAATATAAATTTATATCAATTGACAACTCGTGATAGATCCTCTATATCTCAAATTATTGATTCTGTATTTATGACCTTCTCATTCTAGGTGAGTGAGACTTAGTCGCTAATTTTGGCATGTCTGCGTGCATGCGTACGGATTATGACTTTGTCATGCTTTGACCAATCTTTCTTCGTGTATGTAAGGGCATTGATCAATGTAGTTGCTTTGTGTTTAAAACTAGGTCACGCCCCGGGGTTGTTATGCCTCATTTGATTGCCGATTTGGCATAGGTTTCAGTGGGAATTGCTCAGGGTAATTGTGTCGTTGTGTTTCTGATTTCTGTGCTCGGCTGGTTGGATTGAGAGCTACCTTCCCTGTCGGATTTTCTCATACTTTTTTTGCTTATATTTGGCATAAATGTTCACTTCCTTGATATTCCTATCACTAAGGTCACAGTTGAATGTCAAATGTCATGCTTTGACCAATCTTGCATTAATTCGGCATTAGACAGAGTGTCATGCCTAACCTTCAGGTTTCTATCGCAAAGGTCAAATCCACAGTAAGAAATAATAAAATGTCAAATTGGAGCTTTTCCAGACCGTAACTTTGTCATGCATTGACCAATCCGTTTATTTGGCATGCATGTTGACCTCCTTAAGGCGGTGCGTCGTGCATATCTCTCAAATGTCTAGCGCATAGGTCAATGTCAAAGATGGAGGTCCAATGTCAAACCATTATTTTGCCATGCCTTTACCAATTGTGACATACCCTAGCCCAAGGTTCCTGTCTCAAAGGTCAATTTCATTGTTGGAAATCAAAGGTCAAATTTGAACCTGTTTGGAACATAACAGTGTCATGTTGAGGTCACAGTTGGAGGTCCAATATCAAGTTGAAGTTTGTCTGGACCATTTCATTGTCATGCATTGACCAATCTTTCGTAAAGTTTGCAAGACAGCTTAACACTATTAATTCGAGTTTCATGAGTAACCCCTGGATCCTTTCTCAAAGTTCAAGGTAGCAGTTGGATGTAAATGGTCAAATTTATGTTTATACGCACTGGTAGGTAACGTACACCGGATATTGCAGCTAAGCGAGCCGCAATTTGCTAAATTGGATGAAAATCACCGCTGTCAAAGGTTAGTAAAAGTGATATTTCTCTTACTTTAAAGGGTTTCTGTAAGTGATAGGTTATTAATATAACTATGTACATAATATATCAATCTAAATATGTACCTATTTCGATGTAAAACGTTGTTTTGTGGGAAAAATATCAAGATTTGTGACGCGGGCTCGCACAGAAAAATACGACCCTAGCGCATATTTTGTGATTTATTTTCCTTAAACAGACAGAAACTTAAAATGTGAACTGGGTGATCTCTTTGAATATCATTCATCTAAGTATACTAAAAATTTCAGATTCGTAGCATAATTATTGGCGGCGCTATGACCTGCAATCGAGTGCATGTTTATCAACATTGGTGTACTGGGGATTGATATCTCATAATTTTTGTGTACGGGAGTATTGCAAGTGCGGTGTACTGAGTATTATATTATATAAATATGTATCCTTGCTTTTATATGAGTTTTAAGTAACGCATGTGCACCTCTTTTTAAAAAAAATGCTGTTGCCACTTTATTATTCCAAGGAAGAACATTAATGTCAATTTGATAATTAATACTAATAAGCACTGACCGTTTATTAGGTTTGAACCAATATACACTATAAAATTATATGGCTCACAAATGTTAGTAAACAATAGTCAGTAATGTTTCCATTGTCAAATACACTATGTATTCTGTAATCAGATAGATGTTGTATTAGAAAGCTATTTTCCATTTTTGCTTTCTGTCAGAGCGTAAACTGTACCTATCTGGTTAGAGCTCGTTCGGTTAGTGTACATGTGCAAGTTGTCTATAGAATATGTGCATATCCCTACATGTTGTCCGGTCGAGGGTGTATCAAACGAATAAAATATTATTTAAGTGGTCTCAATGGCTTCCAGTTTGGACCATCGCCCATTTTCAATTTTGCTTAAAGTATAGTGTAATAGCCATCTAGATTCCAGCAGGCTTTTAATAAAACTGCAGTTAGGGGTCTAGCGATTGAAATGAAACATTCATTATATCATTTATTAATATGAATATTGTATTTTGTTTTGCAGATCGAAATACTGGTCCATTCATTCGATATGATTAAGGAAGTGGAAACCTCCGTTCTTGAAGACACAGGAAGCTCAGTAACTGTTGTACAACGTAGATCTACTGCAGCATACGAATGTGATATCTACTGGGTTACAAAAGTTCAAACTTCAAAAGGCACCGTCAAACACACATGAAAGGTGACAACACACCAACATTAACAAGTGCATCGATTAAAGCCAAGAATGAACATGTGTGTGACCAGTTTGGGAAATTGTTCAAATCTTCGTTTGGCCTAAAACTACACAAGAAAAAACAATCATCTTGCAGAATTTGCTCATATCTGTGATGTGTGCGACAAGGGTAACAATCAGAAGATTCAATATTAACTCCACGTGGCTTCACATGTTAACATAACACTATTGAAATGTTCACATGGCAAAAATCATTAAATCGAAATTTCGTGGTTTTGGTAACAAAAATTACAAAATGCCATTGTGATTGGGCGTTAGTTCGTGGATTTTGCATTTCAGGGTGAAACTTATTGTTCAATGGGATTTGATTTCGTGGTTGAAGGTGAACCGCGAAATCCAAGAAATTTACCCCCACGAAATTAATTATTTTACAGTGTATACAAATAAATAATGCTCCTTTTATACATATCTTTGTTATTTATCACTATGTTGTAAAATTCAATACAAATCATTTCGTTGTTTTAAAGTACAGTCAGGGTGTGTAACAGATATGCTATATGCACTTGTATATTTAGATGAATGATATTCGAAGAGATCAGCCACTTCACATTTTTTAGTTTCTGCATGTTTTAGTAAAATAAATCACAAAATTTGCGCAAGGGTCGTATTTTTCTGTGCGAGCCCGCGTCACAAATGACAATATTTTCCCCACAAAACATAGTTTTACATCGAAACATGTACATATTTAGATTAATACATTATGTACATAGTTATATTAATTACCAACCACTTACAGAAACCCAATAAAGCAAGAGAAAAATTAATTTTACTTACCTTGGACAGCGATGATTTACACCCAATTTAGCAAATTGCGGCTCGCTTAGCTGCAATATCCGGTGTACGTTCCCTACCAGTGATACGTATCACGTCGTATTTTTGCATGGTTGGATTAGACGGAATAAACTCCGCAAAAATAATTTTGTATATTATTTTCAACGTGTGACGAGGTTCAACAAAATTTGCCTGACGGCATGAATTTCGAGTTTTTCGGTAATTTCCCCTAATGTATTGCTTAAGTGCTTTTCGTGAATTTTTTAAAAAAAGTATGCCTTAAGTATTCATATAAACCCCTGTGTTCATCCAGTGGCTGTTTCTCGAGTAGGGGATCAAATAAATATGTTTCTACTACGTACATTGGCGCGCCATGTTGTTCTATGTTGGCTTTACTATGTTCCTGGTCTTGTTTTCTAGTCCACCCTTCATACAACTGTACTTTCTCGTGTAGGGACCTGTTCTCATTTCCTAGCTGCTGATCTTCGTCGTGTAGGGACTTGTTCTCATTTCCTAGCTGCTGATCTTCGTCGTGTAGGGACCTGTTCTCATTTCCTAGCTGCTGATCTTCGTCGTGTAGGGACTTGTTCTCATTTCCTAGCTGCTGATCTTCGTCGTGTAGGGACCTGTTCTCATTTCCTAGCTGCTGATCTTCGTCGTGTAGGGACCTGTTCTCATTTCCTAGCTGCTGATCTTCGTCGTGTAGGGACCTGTTCTCATTTCCTAGCTGCTGATCTTCGTCGTGTAGGGACCTGTTCTCATTTCCTAGCTGCTGATCTTCGTCGTGTAGGGACTTGTTCTCATTTCCTAGCTGCTGATCTTCGTCGTGTAGGGACTTGTTCTCATTTCCTAGCTGCTGATCTTCGTCGTGTAGGGACTTGTTCTCATTTCCTACCTGCTGATCTTCGTCGTGTAGGGACCTGTTCTCATTTCCTAGCTGCTGATCTTCGTCGTGTAGGGACTTGTTCTCATTTCCCAACTGCTGAGCTTCCACGTGTATGATCCTGTTCTCATTTTCCAGCAGTTGGTCTATCCCGTGTAGGGAACTGATATCATTAGTCAGCTGCTGGGCTTCCTCGTGTATGGATCCGTTCTTATTTTCCGGCTGCTGAGCTTTCGCGTGTAGGGTCCTGTTCTCATTTTCCAGCTGATGATCTTTCTGGTGTATGGATCTGTTCTTATTTTCCAGCTGATGAGCTTTCTCATGTAGGGTCCTGTTCTCATTTTCCAGCTGATTATCTTTCTGGTGTATGGATCTGTTCTTATTTTCCAGCAGCTGAGCTTTCTCATGTAGGGTTCTGTTCTCATTTTCCAGCTGATGATCTTTCTGGTGTATGGATCTGTTCTTATTTTCCAGCTGATGAGCTTTCTCATGTAGGGTCCTGTTCTCATTTTCCAGCTGATGATCTTTCTCGTGTAGGGACTTGTTCTCATTTCCTAGCTGCTGATCTTCGTCGTGTAGGGACTTGTTCTCATTTCCTAGCTGCTGATCTTCGTCGTGTAAGGACCTGTTCTCATTTCCTAGCTGCTGATCTTCGTCGTGTAGGGACTTGTTCTCATTTCCTAGCTGCTGATCTTCGTCGTGTAGGGACCTGTTCTCATTTCCTAGCTGCTGATCTTCGTCGTGTAGGGACCTGTTCTCATTTCCTAGCTGCTGATCTTCGTCGTGTAGGGACCTGTTCTCATTTCCTAGCTGCTGATCTTCGTCGTGTAGGGACCTGTTCTCATTTCCTAGCTGCTGATCTTCGTCGTGTAGGGACTTGTTCTCATTTCCTAGCTGCTGATCTTCGTCGTGTAGGGACTGGTTCTCATTTCCTAGCTGCTAATCTTCGTCGTGTAGGGACTTGTTCTCATTTCCTACCTGCTGATCTTCGTCGTGTAGGGACCTGTTCTCATTTCCTAGCTGCTGATCTTCGTCGTGTAGGGACTTGTTCTCATTTCCCAACTGCTGAGCTTCCACGTGTATGATCCTGTTCTCATTTTCCAGCAGTTGGTCTATCCCGTGTAGGGAACTGATATCATTAGTCAGCTGCTGGGCTTCCTCGTGTATGGATCCGTTCTTATTTTCCGGCTGCTGAGCTTTCGCGTGTAGGGTCCTGTTCTCATTTTCCAGCTGATGATCTTTCTGGTGTATGGATCTGTTCTTATTTTCCAGCTGATGAGCTTTCTCATGTAGGGTCCTGTTCTCATTTTCCAGCTGATTATCTTTCTGGTGTATGGATCTGTTCTTATTTTCCAGCTGCTGAGCTTTCTCATGTAGGGTCCTGTTCTCATTTTCCAGCTGATGATCTTTCTGGTGTATGGATCTGTTCTTATTTTCCAGCTGATGAGCTTTCTCATGTAGGGTCCTGTTCTCATTTTCCAGCTGATGATCTTTCTCGTGTAGGGACTTGTTCTCATTTCCTAGCTGCTGATCTTCGTCGTGTAGGGACTTGTTCTCATTTCCCAACTGCTGAGCTTCCACGTGTATGATCCTGTTCTCATTTTCCAGCAGTTGGTCTATCCCGTGTAGGGAACTGATATCATTAGTCAGCTGCTGGGCTTCCTCGTGTATGGATCCGTTCTTATTTTCCGGCTGCTGAGCTTTCGCGTGTAGGGTCCTGTTCTCATTTTCCAGCTGATGATCTTTCTGGTGTATGGATCTGTTCTTATTTTCCAGCTGATGAGCTTTCTCATGTAGGGTCCTGTTCTCATTTTCCAGCTGATGATCTTTCTGGTGTATGGATCTGTTCTTATTTTCCGGCTGCTGAGCTTTCGCGTCTAGGGACCTGTTCTCCTTTTCCAGGACCATACATCGCTCGTGTAGGGAAGCAATTTGCCTTTCCAACTGCTCTCTCTTTTGTTCAAGGAATGATATATTGTCAAAGTTATAGCATTCACGTTTTGACCTTATCGCGTCTTGTTGTTCTATGTTGACTTTACTATGATCTTGTTCCCTTGTCCATTCTTCTTGATGATAGTCAAGTGCATCTTTTACATATTTTTGAATGGTTCCAATAGTCATAACTAACGGTTTGATCTGTCGATAAAAATAATATTATAGTTAATACATATATATGTAATTTATAAAACAGTCGTGCATAAGGAGAGGGATTTTCAAACATAAAACATTATTGCCTATTTCCGTCCTATGAGTCTACTGGAAGTATTATACGTTATCTTTTGATACATTAAATCACTACAACTGTATATGATTCAAAACCTTTTGTGAGATTCCACAATACACATTCAACAATATTTATGATTGAATACAACCCACTGGCTTACAATGAGAAGGTCGTACAGTGCGTTAGCGACTAAGCTGGGCCCACATAAACATTGACTATCTAAAAATGTAAAATGCCGATTAGAACAAAATAAAACAGAAGTTTTAGTCCATAGAAAAGTGTACTTTGCATAGACACCTAATGCATTTTTAGTCTAAAACAGGGTAAATACATATGGGGGATATAAGTGACCGGAACAGAAAAAGTCAACAATTTGGTCCAGTATAACTGTTCAATAAGTCACACACCAGTGTCTTTTGAAAATATATAGTATTATCTTGAGTTTTAGGCATGAAAAGGTACTGACACGTCAATTTTAAGCGTTTGCATACTATTTGATCATGGTAGTTAGATGCACAGGCACCCGTCATGTTACCCCCCCCCCCCTGTAGACCCCACTACTATCCAGGTCCACCACCAACCCAAAATATACAACCCCAGCACTTAGATGTATTTAACACATAATACATCAAATAAAATTGTTTTCAACAAAATATATTACACAACATGCGGTATGGACCTTATTGAAAATTGATATTAACTGTCAATTATGTAATCCACAATAAATAAAGTCGTTATTATTATTATTATGGTATGCTACCAGTACGAAATGTACGGCTTTTATCCAAGTGTATCCGCTAAAACGGCTGGACTTTACTTTGAACAATTCGATTCAGTTGGAAAATGTGTAGTAGTGTGTTATATAGGAAATTATGATGGAATCAACTGACGGTAAGTAGTTTATTTGGTTAATGTCCATGCAAATGTGCGCCGGGAATCACGAGCGGATAATGTCAAACAGACCTGATTATTTTGTAAACATGCTTCGGTCATATTATTTCTCGGAAGCTTTTTCGCCACTTTGACGACTCGCCACTTATAGTAAGATCATGTGTGTGCATTAAATAGTAAACCATGACAAAGAACCATCTTTTGTTTGACAAATAGGACTTGGCTTGATGTGCTGGTGCGAAGATTACGCGCTCACGGCCTTCTGAAACTTGATAAGTGTCTCGTCTGATGTCATTTGTTCTCTACCTTTTAGCGATATTATACCAAACCTCAATGTTGTGTAATATATTTTGTTGAAAACAATTTTATTTGGTGTATTATGTGTTAAAAACGTGCTAGGGTTGTATATTTTGGGTTGGTGGTGGTACCTGGGTAGTAGTTGGGTCTACAGGGGTTGGGCATAACAAGACGGGTGCCTGTGATAAGATTCTTTAGATACGTCTAAGGGACGGAGGCGTTTAAACTTCCGCTCAACTCAGAAAAGGCTGCACGTACCTTAATACTTTTAAAATACGTAATTTAAAATTACATACGTGTATTTGTAACAACCAAACATGTATTTATCATCACCGAAATTCGTAATTCAAAAAGGTAATCTGTAGAACATGTACGAGAGATAATGGTACAACATATAATGTTAAACTTACGCCTTCAATATGTTTCTTTGCACTTTTGAGTTGTTCAACAGCATCATCGCGTAGATCTTTGATTTCAAGTGCCTCCTCTAAAAACTTCAATGTACTTTCATATAGTGTATCTAACTTCTCGTCAGCAATGTTGAGGTCTGGCGAATGCATCATATTGTTCCGAATATCTAAGAGCTTAAATGACATAAATGCAGTGAATTACAACTTATGAAACATGTTTGGACATGCCTAATGTCATAATGTGGACATTGACCAATAACTGATATTATACATACACACTTTCAGATACCGCACCATTCAAACTAGAATCAAATTAAAACTCAATACTTCACAGCTATCATTAAATGAGTAAATACTCTAGACAATCACAAATTTCAAAATTCTATAATAAATTAGATATTTTATTTTGTACTTTCTAGATTTTGTTTACTATACCATGCAATGCTTAATTCATTTTAATTAAAAAATTATCTACATCTGTTCTTATTAAAGAGGCATTCCCTATAACTAGCATATTTTTCTCTACTATCACATTAAATGAGCTGAATGTACAAAGCATTATCAGTTATCATAATTTATCAGAAGAAAGTATGCGCAAATATGTCTCTATAATGTCAAAAATATGGTTAAATCGCCTGTAGTAATTTATCGCTTCCAGCGATTTATTATTATGTGGTCAAAGGGAAACAACTCGTGGCTATTTTGAAATATGTTTTCATTCTTTTCTCGGTAATAAGTTAGAGTTTTTTGTTGAAAATTTGAGAAGTTTAAGCAATAATGATTCTCATTTAATGTATAATATTCATGAATCTATTTAAACTATCAAAGTTCTAGGGAACGCCTCTTTAAGCAAAACTTATAGCATCATGGAATAAACCCTCTATTATTCCATTCGACCTTGTTTTAACTAAGTTCGAAAGCAACACGGGACACATGCATGTACTTGACGGCAACGGTGGGTTTTAATCAGCAGTATTTTCATTAATATCAAATAATAAGTGCACTCGATTAAAAAGGGTGTTTCTGTTCGTTGCCATAACAATACTGAAGAAAGACATTTCAATAATGGTCGTAATAGTAACGCTGCATTTTTCAGCAAGTTTTAAATTAGATGTACTTTTTTCTGCCAGGGAAATATAAATAAAGTGTGCAAGCGTTTTCAAGGGAAACGATACATTGCGTAGTAATGCAACATGTGCAAAAAAAATGAAAAAAATAACAAACCGTTTCTATATTGGAAATGGAAATGTCCGGGTGGAACAGAAAGCAGTTCCAAACCAGTTTAAGGAGCGAGGCTGCATCTGCTTCTTCTGGCTTTGTCGCCCTTCCACATTTTCCCGACATGTATATTCTGGCAATACCCCATGCTCCACCTACTGGAATATCCATGCATCCACTATCCTTGCCATTGTAGAATGTAGTATGATTAAATCTGCGATGATAATTGGTCACCTTGTTGAAAAATGCTTTACATTGACCACAATGTTCTACATTTGTAGGATACGTCCATCTCCGTGACCCTTTCCATATGGCTGCCTTGCTAATGTCCTTTATGGTGTCTCCATTGTCGAAATGTGATCCGTCATCAGGTAAATCTTGTTTAAATTTCGTAAATTTTGCAATAATGAAAGCGCGAGCTCCTTCGCTTAGATATTTCATGGTATGGGTTCCTTTGATCCAGTTGATGTATGCTGGGGTATTAAGGTCTTTTTCCAATTCTACCAACATAAACGAGGTTTTATTATGATACAATACAAAGTAAGAATACATAATAATGGCTTTTAAGTAAGTGTCACATAAACGTCACATTGTTGTTGAGTTCATCGAGTGTAATGTGCTTAAAGTTTCGTAAGTGCGAAGAAGTAATGTACGATGAATGATTAGAATCACAAATTAAATCAATTTCTAACATACCTTCTTATCGTATATTAAATTATCCGTGCTTTATTACGCATTTTAACACGATCTGTGGATTTATCGTTTAAATATAGAGCGGACCTAACAATGTTTTATTACCTCCATAAAACATACCTATCAAATTGGCTGTTTCTTTTTACCCCCAGTATCACGTGACATATTTATGAATGAATGAACGTTAACTTTATAGTAAAATTTACTACGAGTCACGATGACAAGGCGAGTTGCACGAGAATCCAGTGTTACATCTATATATACTCTAGGAACCAAGTTTTATTAAAGCTTCTGATAATCAATCCATTTATATTTTTCATTTTATGAAATAGATACCATATACTCGCGTTATTAAAATTGTTTCAATGTTTAAATTGTGGTATTTCCTTCAGAAAATTACGAAGGTCGTTTTCATTAACGAGGGAGGTAATTGTACCAGCTAATAAGCCACTCAATTTCAGCGTGGAATTATGTTCAATGTCAAATGGGTGAAAATGGAATGCGCGCAGTTAAATAGTGCGGGATATTATCGTATTTAGAATAGAAATAAAAACTCTGTTCTTGTTGCTACGCACTCGTGATTTAATTTTTCCGCATCCGAACTCCTGCCCGTGTTTTATTCACCGACAATAAACGCGAACAGATTTTTATTTTTAAATGAAACAAAGCTGAATTATAAGGTCACATTTGACGTCATAAAAATAACGTAATTTTCTTAGGAAAATATGCATTTCCACGTCGACATATCTTGTTGTGCAATAAATTGCAGAGTATTGGCGATTTGAGAATCGAAATATTGAATAAAGCAGTGATTTAATTACTATGCATCCAAACTCGTGCCTATATGCTATTCCGAAACAAAGCGCAGCTATAGCTTGTTTGCGATAGAAAAAAAATCGTGTTTTTTTAAACATTTCTCTGTAATTACTACACCTACAAGTATGAGATTTTGCACGAATAAATGAACTATATCTACCTAATACACACTGAAATTTCAGCAACATGAGAATTCAGTTAAAAAACGTTTGTTCATAAGTTCTATGTAACATATTTGTAGTTTTGTATGAACTATCAAGTTAGAAGACTTGATACTTGCTACAGCCAATTTTACGGTCATGTGATAATTTACGTATTTGCAACCTACTTAATATAACACACGCGAGGCCAATCTGTGAATCTGACGAAGTACTTGTTATTTTTGTACATTGTTTTCAAGCGACACACCTAAATAACCTGAATAATATGGGCCTCCTAAGTCTTGTCTGCATAACAGTAATGTCAATTTAGACGATCACGGGAGTGTAACGATTAAATAATTGATAATAAATCATCAATGGAATTCCAGATTACCTCCCTGCTTTAAACTGTCCATATGTATGTAATTTCAATATATAATAAAGAATAAATGTCTTGTAGTAGGTGACTTAATATTGTGGAATTCGGAATGGGAGTAGGTAGGAAGTTATTGTATTTCTGTGTAATATTTTACCAAAATCTGATGAATAGATTGTTAGAAATGTTACAAAAACACGATTTTTTACTATCGCAAACTAGCTATACATATTCATTATTTCTTAATTGTTAAAGCAACACCTATCGTTCTTAGAGTGGAATCGTGATTAGACATTGAACCTTGACAACCTGGTGTAAACATACAATATACATTGAAGCTCATATTTTACAAAAAGCCCTGGAAAATGACCCATACGCCAGACTCTACATTACCATGTTAGACTGTCTCATAAAATAAACATTACTTTTACTTGTAGCTTCATCATCCATTGTGTTGCTTTGCTTTGGTGGACCTTGAACATGTGCATATGATTTGACCTGAAATTGATAAGAACGTTGCAATTTATTGTAGTATTTAACTAGATACTGTTGCTGTTTTTAAAAAAAGCTCACCCCTTGCAAATACACAAGGTTTATCTATTTGATGAGATCATCCTATCAAATTTGAAGCCTGTGAGTCAAAAGAAGTCAATTAATTAAGCGGAAATGATTTGATCTTGACCTTTCGACCTAAAAACAATAGGGATCATCTAACCAACATGACCAATTATCCTATGAAGTTTGAAGACTGTGAGTTAAAGGGCGAAAACAGTTTTCACATGTTGGGTCACCTTGACCTTTGACCTAAAATAAAGGGCTAATCTAATTAATGCGTCAATTTATCCTATGAAGTTTGAAGACTGAGAGTTAAAAAAACTTAAGTTATTGAGCGAAAACTTTTAGTGACTTTGGGTCATATGGTTATTAAGTATAAACGATAAGTGTGACAACCGGACGACGGACAGACGGACAGGCGTGAAGAAGGGGAAATAGGAAAAGGGGAGACAGAATTCATCAAGTCACTGTTGGCAATATCCACCAGATAGCATGATGTCGAAAATACTGGAGCGCAGCAGGGTCAATCCAAAGTCACACAGATTGCATGCATAATTAATCAAATTATTAATGATAAATACACTGAAGTGAAGTATGGGACACCTCTCATCTTTCTTGGTTTTAAGCATTTTCAGATATTCCATAGCAATAGAAGACATCAAACTATCACAGGTACTCGCTTTTAAGTTCATAAATTGCCTTGACATGCGTGGTGATTGTTAACATGTATTTGAATTGATTAAATTACAAAGGATTTTTATTTTTGTGCTGAATCAAGATACAACACGTATTGCCAACTTTCCGTAAAGTCTACGAATTACAAAAAAGGAAACTTACTAAAACATAATATTATTATACAATTAACTGTATAGAATATTGAATGTTATTGTATCTGGATTGTAAGTACATGTATTACTACTTTACTCTAGTAAACATGTACTCGCTAAATCAAGTGTAAACATGCACTACAGTAACTATCCGAATTCATTATCTTTAACTATCTTTAAACATTTGGCCAGTGATAAACCTTAGACGATGAAGGTAACAATGTGTACTTACCTTCTTTTGGAAATAAGCTTTGTCTGGTAAACATGTATCGTCCATGTTGTCAACTAGATTTTGCATTGCTGCCTTCATCTTGTTCATATAAATGTACAGGGTTTCTTTGCTGAGTTCGGTGTTAACATACACGCCCACAATCTAGATGGAATGAAATAAATGTCGGGGAACATGTCAGTCATGTCAGCTGATAAATTACTCAATACATGTTACTATACATATCACTATATGTCCGTTGAAGAAGTCCCTATCATCTTTAAAGCACCTAACACACTTTTATATTTTCAATGATTGTATTCTATTGCAGTCCACAAAAAGCCTGTGGTTGCACGTGGTTGATGTAGCTAGTCCGTATACATGAACATACAAAATGATTGACATTCTGTCCTTAAGCATACGGCAGAATATGTGAAGATCAAGATAGGTTTAGAGAGCAGGCCCTGATCTCCCGAAGCATCTCAAACAAAAATCGCATCTCAAATTGAGATTTTTCCCATACCAGAGTATGAATTTCTAATAAATCTGAAATTAGAACTCATTAAAACTTACTGGAATAAACAAAGAATAGCATTTGCTGTTTTTGGTGCTAATTTTGAGTCCATTCTCACTTGGGAATTATTCAGACGACACATGACAATATTTGGGATGAGATTTATCTCAAATTTAAGATGTTTCGGGAGATCGGGGCCTGCTGGCTTTATTTGTTGTCTAAAGGCTTTGGCTCAGTTTGATTGAAATTTTGTACAATGCCTTAATAAACTATAATATGAAAGGAACACTCTTTATTGCAATTCAATCCAGCGTGTTCAAAAATTTCAAAACGTTATGGTAAATATCTTACATGTCCATTAGGTCTTCGACATGATTAATTGTAAATTCTTAGCTATATTACTATTTGGATAAACAACTTTAAATAGAATCAATATATTTGTTTCCCTAGTTTTATTTAGTAATTACATAATGTTAAAGTAGCAGGTATTCCTGGATAATGGCTCATATATTTGTCAAAACGGCGATTTAGTCGAAAAATATAGTCCCGAAAGACCACATTTTCCAAATCAATGAGCATTATCCCTCTGTATTTGAAGTGTCTCGAAAAATGTTATGAGACTTGGGGATATCACCCATGATGTACATCAATACACTTCAAGCAAGTATTTATCAGGACCTTAAATGTGTCGATATAACATGTATCGGTTCAAAAGCTGTAGAAATTTGAATCATTAATTAGATCCCCATTAATGTTTTTAAACAGTCAAAAAGAACATTATCAGTAATAATAAGTCATGATGATGGTTATATTAACTTACCTCTTCAACACACAGATGCTCCCCGACAAATAGTTTGCAGTGGGTCATGATGTCAAATAAAGCTGGAACGTCGAGAATATTGATATCTACTGTCTCGAGTTGTGCAGATTCTGAAGACATGAATGTGATTGCTGCTAAGGACAACAAATGCTTTCTGTCAGGTAGCTCGCTATCATTGAAGTCATACAAACGTGTTGAACAGCTCTTTGGAGTGGATTTTGAGAGATGTAACTTCATTAATTCGGTCTCAAATTCCTTTATTTTCTCCGATGGTTTTGTGCGGATTTCATCCTGTTGGAAGAACGTGTTGATGAATTTCTCAAATCTACCTCGTACAAATTTAGATACGAATTCTTGGAGAAGTTTAGTGCGTGCATCCGTTTCGTAGAATTTCTCAAACACATGGAATACTAGCTCAAGTATGTCTATGCGGGAATCTGAAGTATACATACGTGTATTTGCATTTAAAAAGTGCACAAAGAAAACAAAGCATGTGAACAAATGACCGCCTTAATTTTTAATTAGTCTTTGTTAAAGTCTCCACATGAAGTTGAAAATCATGACCCAAGCAATACACTCGTTTGCGTAGCCATTAGGCCATACCAAATCGTTTCTTCATTTAGCACCGAGGACGAATATGTCTTTGTATCTTTGGAAAGAAAAAAAGTTTATAAACTTTTATAACTTTAAATTCAGTTGAATTTTTGCTTTAATTCTTTTCATACTTGTTCACCATCATAACACCAACCCAAAACACAGGAGTAGGTTTCCTCACAAACACGTTATCGGTTATTTCCGTAAGTTACGAGGGTTGTTCTATATGTATTGCACGTTTATCTCGAGCTTGTTCCGCCAAAACGGTTTACAAAACTCGATAAATCTATTCATTAGCTTTACATTGGTACCAATTTCATATTAGGTTTTTGTCTTTTATCGCAGTTTAATAGGAAGCTAAAATGTGCCACTCGTAGACACTAGGGGTAATCATAGTCGACAAAAATGCATATTACCAACAGAGTAGTTAATTGTATCTGTGTAATATTTCTTTATGTCATTCCAAAATACTTTATATACTTCGACAGTAATTCCATCTGACCCGGGACTTTTGTTGTTTTTCATTTCCATTAGAGCTTTAACACATTTATCTATAGTTATCAGACCTTCACATACTTCCTTGTCTTCTGTTTTAAGCGTATTTATTGGCTCACTAAAGAAGTTAATATTAAGTAGTGTATTGTTATTATTATTTTAATAAATGTTTTTAAAAAAGTTAACTTCTTCTTTAAGTATTTCTTTTTCATCCGTGATATAAGAATCTTCGACTCTTAACTTTTGAACAATTTTTTTCTGAGCATGATGTTTTTCCAGGTTTGCAGATACAATACTTGATACGATTTACTAAATCTAGTTTTTTCATGAAATAATAATGATAAAACGGTGCGTCGTTTACATTCATAATTAACATTTGACATACATCGATGCGTAGTTAGTTTGCTAACTTTCTATATTAAATTTTAAATGACAAACAAATTCCTACAGGCTCCGAGTTACGATCAATCAAATAACCATCGTCTTACTCTAGCTGACATTCTAACAAAGATGTGGCTTCTGTATAGCATTGGACTGCATGTGAATGTGACAATATTTCTTGCATGTAATACAAATAATGCTCTAGACGACCGAAGAGTATCCCGAATTATAATCATGGCCGACAAAACTTGACTGTCTAAAGCGTCGAGCTATGTATAATATAGTGCATGCATTTTAAAAAAACGAAATTGTTTGTGCGTTCATTCTCAAACATGTTTTCAGTTACAGTTTGTAACTAGAAAATAACTTTAGTTGAGGATAGGAGCAGCCTTGAAAAAGACCCGAATTCTGGCCAAAAGGTGAATATAACAATTAGGAGATTTCATGTACGGAGGGTTTTGTGTGCCTTTTTATAACCATTAGAGGACCGGTAATACAAGTTCCCGGTGCCTAAAGGTAAACGGATGATTACCATGTCCCACCGTGACAAAGTTTTGACTAACTTTTTGAAGACAAGGGGTGTGGTAATGTTACAAAATCCTATTAAACCTCCAGAGTGGGCACATTTGTACCTTTTCCATTTTATAAAACTTAAAATAATGTTTGCGTGGCGAAATTATTCTCTTGAAAAATTTGATGGTTCAGCAATTTCCTAGTGCCCTATGACTATGCCCTCAAAACACGATTTTAATGTATTTCAAATGTGGGTCAAAATGGTGAACATTTGTATATAACCTCAGGGAGAGTTTTTTAAAGGAATGTAATAAAAGAATTCAGGTATCGGGTTGAGTTTGTTTTTCCAAGCCCAAGTGACAATACATATCGAACAACCCTCGTATTATGATTGAACATATTTGAAAGCTTGCTTTGTTAGCCATACAATGAGGACACATGTCGTTATGACTTGTTCTAGTCAAAGCTTCGTTTATTGTCTCAAGATATTTGATTCATGAAACGAAATACAGGTCCAACATATCATATTTGCATAATTACTCTAGTATAGCTAGTTTGAGATAGACGAAATCGTTTTTTTTTTAAATATTTCTCTGTAATTACTTCACCTACTAGTATTAAATTTTGCACGAATAAATGAAATATATCTACATATTGTCTACTAATACACAATGGAATTTCAGCAACATCAGAATTCAGTTAAAATAGTTTTGTTTATAAGTTCTATGTTACATATATGTAGTTTTGTATGAAAACTCAAATGAGAAGACTTGGTACTTGCAACAGCCAATTTAACGTTCTCTTGATACGCCTAACAGCATATTTATGTATTTGCAACCTACTTTATAATGTTTAGGTTACTCTGTACAATGCCAATTATTAAAGTATTAGCATGGATAATGATATATATCATTGACTTAGAATGAGAAGGTCGTAAGTACAAAATCAATAATTTGAGAACACGTGAAAAATTGTCTGAAATTTAGTCTTTACTTATGGAAAAACAAGCCTTTACAACTTCATTTTGGTCAACATGAAAAGTTCCGCTTTTCATGAAAATAGGTTCATATGAAGCGCTTTCTGGTGCAGATTTTAAATATGTATGAGTCATATAAGGTCGCAAGTAGTAGTTACGACCTTCTCAATCTAAGACAGCGATATAACAAGGGATGTTTGTAAAACATGTGTATCCCCATTGAACCTCAATAGTCAGACATGATAATCTAGTTTCTAGTGTCCTAGATCTACTGATATCAAAATCAATAAGGGGTATTTAATCATACATGTCAATTTCTGTGTAAAGTTTGAAGATTTTGTAAAAAAATGTTCTTTAGTTATCTAACGCAAATCATTCTACTGACCGACCGACCTACCGACAAAGCAATACAGTATACCCGTTCATCAAAGATGAGGGGCATAAACATGAATTTAACCTTTATATTTGCAATTATAATAATTATATATGTCGCTGGGGTGAACACATACAACTTAGTAATAGTAATAACATGTTTGGCTACACTATTTTAAATGCATGTTGTAGACATAGTAATGAATAAGAACACTCAAATATACATATTAGGTTAAAATAAATAACACTACAATTACGTTTTGGATGCCTTAAAAACCTGCTCTCTCAATAACTAAATATATATAAATACATACTAGTTTCATACTTACCATCAGGCTTATTTGATGATGGACGGGCCGTTGTGGGCCGTTGTTGATACACGGCACTGGTATATGTATCCATCTTAGTATGTGAGTTGTTTTGACGTCTATTATCCTAAAATATTATTCGTGTGCACATGTAATTTATGCCGATACCAAGGATAACACAAATAGTTATTGCATTTTTTTATTTAAGGCAGCTATATTTGTTTTGCACTTGTTTTTTTGTATAATAGATTTCGATTAATCCTAGTGTCCTAGATCTACTGATATCAAAATCAATAGTGGGCATTTAATCCTGCATGCCAATGTCTGTGTATTTTCTCGTTGCGTTTGTCATGAGACTGTCATTGTAGAAGCTAATTGCATATTGGTCCTTTTCACCAACAAAACCAACCAACCATTAGATCATGTGATAATTTCCTAACAGTTCCGTTTTCTGGTGTAATGCTTGTTACAATTGTAATTGTTTTATGCTGTACTATTGTATTTGGCTATATTCATATGAGCCGTTCTCCATGAAAACCGGGCTTAGTGACATTATAATCATGGTAATTGTGTAATACTATTTAGAAATTTGTCGAAAATGAGAAAAGTAATGCTTATCGATTTAATTTTTGGAACTTCGATAATATAGTACAGTGACTATCTTTACATGTAAGATTTAAATTTCTCATATTTTTTATAAAATAACAACCGTCGTTGCTGTGGCGACCAATTTCTGAAATATACCCGTATTGAGAAAAACAAGGGGTTAATGGTTAAAACTAGCATCTACGTTTCTCATTAAGCAAACACCCATAATTATGACGAGTTTTTATAAATAAAACTTTAATTCTAAAATGTGACAAAATTTTACATAAATAATATCTCAAATACTGGATTTATTAAATGATGGTTATTACGTTACGTCAAATAACGTTCGAATGACGTAAAAAAGCGACGTCACTCAAAAACTTGTCGGGAGTGGTAAGTTTTAAAACTTTGTTAATGCACGTAATACAGTAGTCGGAACGTCCGAGTTGTCACACGATGCGCACGATGGACGAACAATGCACGCACGATATAGGTGAATAACCACTAAATGCCTACGCGGGCCAAATTCAGATACAGTCAAATAGTCCGTTTAAAAACTTTAAAGCGACTGGAAATAGGGGTATGTCTTGACAAATCAGCATCAGAATCATGAAATTGGTGTTAAATGCTTTGTATGCATGTATGTGATGTAGTGAAATGGTTTTATTGAGAAATATTTTGTATTCTGGCTTAAATATGAAAGTGAAAGTAAGGTTGGGGCTAACGGACAGTGAGTAAATCCGTACATGTGAGAAAATCTGTTCACCGCGTTTGACGAACCAAATTTTTCTTATATAATACATGACCCCCTACTTTTTTTTCATTTTCTTCAAGCTGGATGCTATTTCTATTGATTAAAAGATTTTGAGAGGGCCCCATGGACAAAAAGTTGACATTTTTTTTGGCTAACCAAGGTCACTTTACATTGAGTTAAAGAACAACTCTATTTGGTGGTTTGTGACCTATACGGACGATACACGCACGATTCACGTTACAAAAATACACGATGGGCGATACGATAGGATACACGATCCGTACGTTATACACGGTATACACGGTCTGCACGATGGGCGATACGATATGATACATGATCCGTACGTAATACACGGTATACACGATAGAGATATGGAACGTGCGTTCTACACGATATGCACGATTCGCAAGAGATTCCGAGTGTGAGAAAATTCACCTTAACATTTCGTCCACTATCAGAATCCAAATTGTGTGTAATCGAAGCAGTAATTAATACGACTAAAAATGTTGTTTTATCGTCGTCAAGACGTCGAGTCCGACCAAATACTGTTGCATTAAATAAGTCGAGTAACGTACTCATGAGTACTTGCGACTGAACGTTTAGCCGATATTTATCAGTATTTGTCAAGTATTGTTACAGGGTGGCCGAAGGCCGCTTATTTGGACCATTATTATTAAAGCCTGGCCTTTAGCCGACTAGTTTTACTCACTAGAAGTATAGGCCTTCATTAGGCGTGTCTGTAGGAAGGAAAAGGGAAGTAACCGTTGGCAATACTGATCATCGGTATCTTTCCGGCGGCACGAAATACCTTTCAAGCCTTTGTTGATCAAGATTTTTATGAAAGGCAGTGGCTAGGATTACGGTACCGTAATCCTAGACCCACAGGCTAGGATTACGGAAGTTCCGTAATCCTAGCGAGTCCTAGCTAGGGCTGTCTAGAGTTACGGAAGTTTTTATACCGACTGCAATTAAGCGTGCAGGTCGCCTTATATTACATGATGTCGTCATTATTTCATGAATTTATACAAATATTGGTATATTTATTAACAAATTAATAGAAATATCAATATATCATGCGTCGAATTTACTTCGCTAATATTTTTTCTTTGCATAAGGGAAGAAAATAGAGGCAGTCCGAATGTTTATAAATTAATTTAAGTACGTGGTCGAATACACAAATGCAGTTCCATTGAAATTGATTGGCATGATCGAAACAAATTGTGTTGCTAAGTTTGGTAGTAGATCTGTATGTTTGTTCGTCATTCGTTCCTCGATATAAATTAATATTAAGTAGCTATAAATCGTTTATTGATTCACAATTTACACCCTACTACTGGATCTACGTTGGGACAGCGCGTAGTGATACGAATTCCAAATATGGTCATATTTAGTTTCTTAAAAATTTGTTTTAATTTGTAACCGATTACGCTTTGCATGTCATTAGGAATCTTTTAAAATTAGAATTATGTAAATTGTAAGGTAAACAATCGATTATCTGTTTTCTCAATACATTTTCCATATTTAATAACTTTATAAATGCGTAGATAAAAGTAAAATACAGTATCAAAAGTATTTGCATTTGGATATTTTCCGCCGTTTTAATATGTTTACCATATATACTGTATATCTTTACCATAACAAAAACTGATAATACTCGATGGTATAAATATACCAATACTTGTATAAATTCATGAAATATTAATGCCAACATGCAATAAAGGTGACATGCACGCTTAATTGCACTCGATATAAAAACTTCCGTAATCCTAGCCTGTGGGTCTAGGATTACGGTACCGTAATCCTAGCCACTGCCTTTATGAAAACACAGAAAGATGGATTTTCGATTTATTTTAAGGTTTTTCAACTTATTTAAGTACTCGTTACTATTAACGAGGAATTAACGTGGTTATACAATGCACCCCGATGACAGAAATCTTATGTAAGTAAGTATCCTGTCATTCTCGATTCCATTTGTTCGACCCCATTTGTTAGCCAAATTTTGGAATGACCCTGAACACTTTTTACACTGTGACTTTTTTGTCAGTGGCTAAATTGCTCTTGTAATAGCCTTGTTTATGAGATTATGCACCCACGACCCCCACCAACCAGATGGGCTAGATTTTTACTTTCGTGCTGTCGAAACCCCCGCCTTTCCTGTTCCATGGGCCGGCCAAGTGGAACAGCTAATGGTAAAATTACCATAACCCTCTGGTAATTCCTCGGCCTCTGGCAACTTACCCTTCTCGGAGAAAAAACACACTTATACCAAAAACACACTTTAAACCAACTTAAAGTGGGTTTTTTCTGCGTTTTTTGACAAAAGTATGCTAAAAGTGTGTTTTTTCTGTGTTTTTTTACTAAAGTATGCTAAAAGTGTGTTTTTTCTGTGTTTTTTTAACAATAAGTGTGTTTTTTCTGTGTCTTTTATCATATAAGTTCGTTTTAAGTGCATCTTTTCTTCTAAGAAGTGAGTTTAAATAAATGAAGTTGGTCTTTTACGAAAAAAAGTTGGTTTTAAGTGCGTCTTTTCCTCTAAGAAGTAAGTTTAAATAAATGAAGTGGGTCTTTTACGAAAATAAGTAGGTTTTAAGTGCGTCTTTTGTATAATGATATTTTTCACGAGAGTAGCTTCGCGTTAAAAAGACTCACTTAAAACACACTTTTTAAAGAAGTTGGTCTTTTATTTTGAAACGTTTTTCGTGGAAAACAACATCTCAGATCGACACCTTATATTAGTTTTCAATGAAACCAGGGGTTTTATTTTACCATAAATATACATAGAACAGCCCCCGGTGTAATATATAACATATCTGGCCTACCTTCATTCGGTAGTTCAATCTAACAGCGTCGTCAGATTTTTTTCACACTGAACTGGGTAAGAACATGACTATATATATATATGATATAGTTGATAGTATGCATGTTAAATAAAAAATTATAAACTTTATTGTAACATATAATCATAGAGAAGTTCCTTACAAAATCACACAATCACACAATAATCGTTAACAATGCAGCAATAACCCTCTACATACTAGTAAGTCCAAGTCATGATGGGTATTGTGTCCACCCTGAAATTTATAGGGTGGGGATTTTGTCCACCCTGTAAAAAAACATGGACGGGATTATGTCCACCCTGTCAAAAATGAGGGAACGGTATTATGTCCACCCGGGATTTTGTCCGGATTCCCATAAAATGCATACTAGTATTTTATAAGTTGTCACTGTTTTGTTGTTAAATAAATTGTAAGACATTTTTTCATGAATGTCAGGTTATTTCAAGGATCTGTAAAATAAATGACAAGTGATGATAAACATAAAGGATCAACATATCGGCGCTCAATATACTATAATATACATTCACCATATCGGCAAAGGATAAAGCCAGTTTTCCGGAATTTCATAAACTTGGTGGTATAAGTTTACCCACGAGCCATGTCCGTGGTTTACCATATAATATCTAGGAATGAGACAATATTATTGAGTGATCCTGTCGATTGTATTTTACATCATTATTATACAACAAACTACACCGTTTTTTAAATTGAATACATATTTGGTAATGATGAATGCAACAAATCTAACTGAATATAGAATTTCCGAAGGATTGAAATGCAAATCAAGGCTCGTATAATGTTTCGTCTGCTTATGGTGAGTCCGATTGTCTTGACAAAATTTAGCAGTGGGTTTTTGTCTGTATCTCGACTGATCTTCGTTCGATAATATCTATAACACGGAATTTTCATCAGTGGGTTACACATTCCAATCTGTATGTCACGTGGGACTATAGATATAACACTAAGATGATAGTTCACAGTAAGTGGTCCAGTTTTAATTAACGATCCTTATAGATTAGGAGGGTCGATTACAAGTTTTGACCACGTGACATGTATAATATACATGATACTGTATGATTAGTGACACGTGACCAATTATGTCATATATATTTTATATGACACGTGGCAATACAGAGAAATTCAGGGTAGTTTCACAACGGGCAGTCTTGTAAAGATGGACGGTTGATTTATATTTATAAACTATCTGAAATTTTAAATAATATCGATAAAATATTGTACAGTTTCACCGTAAGAAAAAAACCTGTCTAATATCTGTTATGCACTAGTCTTACAAAGGTTACATATATTTTTTTCTCAATGATATGGATTCATTATGAGCATGCACAATAATGACTGTCGCGTTGAACCCTGAGCCATGAACTTTTAGACGAGTCTATTTGTGCGGGTAGCCCGTGATTTATTGATTTCAATAGTCATGATTTAAAGATATGCTACTTACTAATGTGTGTTATATATATCTGAATAGTCAATCCCACGTCAATCTTTATTGGCGAATGGATTAAATTAGTGCAGTCACGGCTCAATGCTCGAAATCGAACTATAGATTTTAAATTTGATGACAATTATTTTAAATAAAACAATTTGACCGTGAAGTCCAGAAAGCAAAGAGATTTTACTGGTATTCTATGCAAAATGATTTATTACATGAGTGTAATGTTGACCAAACTAAATTTTGGAAATCCGTCGGAAAAATCGGTGTTTGTAAAGCCAAGGTTAGGCAAATTCCTATGGAGGTTAAAATGCCGGATGGTTCAGTTTCCCAGTCAGTTCCGGACATCCTCAACAAGTGGAAAAGTGATTTCAGTTCACTATTAAACAAATCTCACCAGTCTGACTCTGTCAACATAGATGATGATGATGTCCGTACTGGTCATATTCATGAGTCTTTTAATGACAATATTTCTATATTTGAAGTTAAAAAAGCAGTTGATGATGCTAAACATGGTAAGGCATGTGGTGTTGATGGCATTCCGAATGAAGTTTTGCAAAATGACACTTCAGTTTTATTTTTACACACATTGTTTAATGCTTGTTTCATTAGTGGTTATGTACCATCAGTTTGGGGGAAGTCGATCATAAACCCGATCCCTAAATCAATTACTACTGATCCAAGAGACCCTCTTGCTTATAGAGGCATTTCACTGGCCTCATCTATGTACAAAATTTATTGTAGCGTACTTAATTCTAGACTCAGTGTATGGACAGAAAATAATGGCAAAATCGTAGATGAACAAAATGGCTTTCGCAAGAATCGTAGTACTATCGATCATATTTCATCATTGTCTAGTATTTTGGATTGTAGAAAAAAACGCAGATTATCTACCTTTTGTGCATTTATTGATTTTAGCAAAGCTTATGATTTTATAAATAGGGACAAGCTTTGGAACCGACTAAAAGCTTCTGGTATTACTGGAAATATGTTTCGAGCTATAAGGAATCTTTATTCGTCAGTTTCGTCATGTGTCAGGGTGAATCATTTCAAGACAGAATGGTTTGACATTCATTGCGGATTAAGACAAGGCTGTGTCTTATCACCTATTCTGTTCAATTTGTACATTAATGATCTTGCCATATATTTGAAGTCGTTCAACATTGGATTAACTATTGATGACTGTTGTGTATGTATTCTTATGTATGCAGATGATATTGTTTTATTAGCTGAAACCAGTACAGATCTTCAAGTTCTGTTGAATGCTCTAAATGACTGGTGCTCGTTGAATGACATGGCTATAAACAGCACAAAAAGTAATGTTGTACATTTCCGACCGAAGTCTCTTGTAAAAACTGATATGATTTTTAAATGCGGTGATAATTTGTTAAATGTTGTTGATAAATATACATATCTTGGTATATTATTTAACGAATACATGGACTTTGAAATTACGGCTAAGGCTGTTGCCCAGAGTGCCAATCGAGCGTTAGGCCTTGTCATTGCTAAATGTAAGCTCCTAGGTGGCGTTCCATACAATGTATTTTCTAAGCTCTACGACTCAATAGTTTGGCCAGTTATAGGTTATGGCGCCGCTATATGGGGTCATAACAACTTTTCCTGTATAAATGCCGTACAGAATAGAGCGATGAGGTATTTTCTTGGTGTTGGTAAATATACCCCCAACGCAGCTGTCATTGGTGAAGTGGCATGGAGACCCTCGTCTGTCCGACAGTGGAGTTGTATTTCTAACTTCTGGTGTAGATTGGGTAATATGGACGTTTCTAGGCTTAATAAGCGCATAGCACTCTGGGCAAACAGGCTAGCGGGTACAGCTTGTAAAAACTGGTTTTATTCTGTTAAGCACAAGTTATCGTCACTTGGTTTAACTGATCATATTGACATTGCTTTGCCAATTCCTAAATTAAGTTTTAAGAAATCAGTTGAAGAGAGTATGTTGAATCTTTTTCAAATTGATTGGCTCCATTCAATACAAAATGTATCTAGTACAAATGGAAGGGGTAGAAATAAACTCCGTACATACCGTTTATTTAAAAACACATTTACTGTTGAACCTTATTGTACCATGATTTTATCTTTTTGTCATAGGTCAGCATTTAGTAAATTTAGATGTGGTGTAGCCCCCATCCGACTCGAAACTGGAAGATACGAAAACTTGCCAATCAGCGAAAGGAAATGTCCGTTTTGTAATTCCGTAGAGGATGAATGTCATGTTATTTTAGATTGTAATTTATATAATGATATTAGGGTGAAAATGCTGGCAAAAGCAATAGCAATCTGTGATACATTTGAAAATCTGCCAAATACTGATAAACTTGTCATTTTATTTACACATCCAGCTCTGATTAGGTTATGTGCCAAAACCTGCTTTGATATTTTAAAACGTAGATCATTTTACCTTTGTAAATAATGTAACTTATTTATTTATTCATATTTCCTGTTTTACAGATCCTATGTAGCAATTGTTATTCAGTTTATTTTCGATCTGATCGAAGGTGATAAATTTATTTTAAAACGTTTCGTAACTATACACATTAGTGTGATTTTGATTTTCAGTGTTTTATTTGATAGATATTTTAGGGCAGTTTTTATAATTAGAATAACAATGGTTACATAGATTTATATTGTAAATGTTTAATGAAAATGTGATTTGATAGTCTCTTATAATTCTTTTAGAATGGCTTCGTACTGTGATATATGTTTTGTAAATTGTATAGTTTATGTGTACAGAGATGAGACTTAAATAAAGATATATATATACGAATTTGATTTACTGGTAGTGTCATTCCATTTCTTGATAGCTACAGTAATAATTCATATACTTGACATTTTGCATCTCACAGTGGTAGTAATTTACTGATTACATAGATCTGTGCGTTCCGTCTTGATTTATATTATTTATGCCACAGATATATTTTAGCACAGATATATATTAGAATGTAAAAATGTAGACCAACTACACGCATATCTGTTTTTATGCATGTCTACTGTATATTATATGGTTATAATTTATAAAAATAAACTTTGAATAATAAAAATCGTAAGAGAATAACAATGCCTGTAACTATCGTGGAGATTCACTTGAAATATGCTATTAACCACTGAATAATAAACAAACGATCGAACTACTATAATTATATATACATGTTATTTTGAATTCATCCCAGATGTGTCCGGTTTTTGCGGGGTTTTATACCGTTCGTGGAGACGTACACGATTACTTCCCCTTGTAGGTGGCGCTTGCTTGCGTGGAAAATTCGAAAACAAATACAACCAGAAAAATGTTAGATTAAAGGTAATAATCGATTTATGACTCAATTTTTACTAAGCTATGTATTATTTTATAACAATCAAACAGCAGCACTAGTGTTCTACACTCTCAAAATCTGAACAGGCCTGTGATTGATCATTCTTGCACTGGTCTGCTGCGGTTTCATTGACATTTTCAATTTGTGTGCATGTTTTGTCAGGACTGGACGAATACACAAAAATGAAATAATGGTTTCCTTTTAGTTGGAATTAGTGAGGCAATTGACGAGTTTGCAAGGTTGTGGTCGATTAAAGTACAAGGGTCCCCTCCGGCATAATACTGGTCAGTCAATATTTTGTCCAGGCAGGGGAGGGGGGGGTTAGATTTCAGACATTTTTTAGTTATTTGAAGCGGCTTTAAATTCCCAGGCTGGAGACTACGCATCATTGCTAACTGTCTAAATCGAGAATGGGACACAAAGTTGTTCCTGGGTCTAAGTAGCAACAACCAACCATTTGTATCCATGAATAAATCTGTACAAATGAATACATTTTTAAAAAGTGCTAGGTGTGAGAAGTAAGAAAATATATGGTTGATAAGTATAAAATGATGATTTAGCTTTTTACAGAGGTTCAAAGTTGTCAAAAAGTGTACTAGAAAATGACCTCACTTTCATTTTTAGAATTTTTTCAACCTCACTGGAATTTTCACCTCAAAAGACTTAAAAAGCACAAATAAGTATGCCGGATATGTGTCAATTCTATAGATTGCACAATATAAACCATTATTTCACTTTTTTGTGATGATACACCTGCCATATCAACAATTATTAACATTTCCTTTTAAGTAAAAAACATTAAAATCGAAGAAAGTTAAATTTATAATATTAATGATATATTTTGAGCAAAGAGTGGATAAAACAGTTGTAATACGAACAAACATGCATTTTTAGAAACGAGTACGAAAATATTGAGGGCGAAAATTAATGTTGGTACGAATAATATTGGGTGCGAAAATGATGGTACGAAAATATTTGGGACGAATACAATTATCTCGTTTCTGGCTCAATTCTTTAGTGAAAGTGAACAAAGTTGTGTTGTATTATTCAAATACGACCTGGAACACACAGTTTATGAGAAACAACTGGAATTATGGGTTCTTTAAAGTTATTTTGAACATTATTCAAAATATCATCGTGTTTAGTTGTTGTTGTTGTGGTTCTCAAAGTGAAAGTAAATTACCTCCCTTGTCAAAGTTTCATCATCAGAATTCGGCATTTTTACGCCCAGAATTCCTTTAAACTTTAATACACGCATTGACAGTTCCGCGCTGCGCATGCGCGAGTCAATATTTTCGCGAGAGTTGTCGTTCTTGGAATATCGAGTAAAAAACGTCAAAAATCAATCATGGCCGCTACGTGTGCAATAAAAAATTGTTCAAACAGTGCCTACTGGCTTAATAAATGGAAAAAGCAATTATGCGACAAATGTGGGTGCCTTCACAAAGATGAACAATGTGATTGTGGTCCACCGTTCAGGTATTTATTGTTTTTAATAGGAAATAATGCGTAAATAAACGCCGATCCTAGGCGATAGTGACTCGTAATTAGCCAAAAAATACGCGCACAGAAACAGAGAAGACCACTGGATGAATATATCATATTCTGTTTGAAAGATAGAGAATTACTGCTTTAACTCTAGACAAGGTCCAGCACTATCTATAATTAAAAACATTGGAGATATAATTTAAAGAATAGGTGTCGATTTTAACACCTCCCCCACCCACTGTTGGCCAGCTATGTCTACCACAGGGGATTGACACATATTTTTTTTTGGTTCAATATAGCCTTATATCAGTATATAGATGTTATCGACCAGCTTTATCTTCTCTCTATTTATACACAGGTAATAGATATATTCAATTAACTATGATCAGAAGAAAATCTTCTCAAAATGAAGTAATTTCAGTTAAGTTAATCTAATTAATGTATCTTCCTTTTTCAGATTGTTCCCATTCCCGACTAAGAGATATGATGTGGATAAGAGAGAGAAATGGAAACAACTTGTTGGCCGTCAAGATGGTAGAAAGCTATGGTCACCACCTAAAGACTCGCGTGTCTGCAGTGATCATTTCATCGATGAAAGACCAACTCCACAGAATCCGCTACCAACTCTGAACTTAGGGTATGATGGAGCAGTTGGTAGAGTAAAGCGTATGAGTACGTTTCAAGAGTCGGCTAGACCGAAAAAGAAGAAAATGGTGATCATACCAACTCCAAGCACGGGGAATGATCCTCCAACAGAGACACCTACTACAAGTTGTGACCCAGACATTGAAACATTAAGTAGAGAAGATCACAAACTTCCATGGATTATTTCTTTATTGTCAGTATTTTTGTGTGTAGTGTTCATGTTAGCTGAATGCAAGAAGAAAGTTGCATTGTTGACTGAGGAAAATATTAAATTGAAGGCAGAGATTTCAAGATTGAAAGCTAAAGTTTACTCTGAAACTATGTTGAAAACTGATGATGATGTTAACTTCTACACCGGTCTGCCAACCAAATCTGTATTTAACAAATTACATACATTTATATCACCATATGTCAACAGGAGATGGACAGGTGTGGTGTCTAGACCGAAAAACGTTAGAAAATTTAAGAAAGTTCCATTACGTTTTGGACCCGAGCGCAAAGTGACGT
The DNA here is from genome assembly GCA_963678985.1 of Spisula subtruncata. Taxonomy (NCBI): domain Eukaryota; kingdom Metazoa; phylum Mollusca; class Bivalvia; order Venerida; family Mactridae; genus Spisula; species Spisula subtruncata. Next base: position 30,881,649 of record OY787673.1, on the reverse strand, counting down.
CGAAGGGAGAGTTTTTACTAACTTTGATGAGACTTCGCTTGGGCCTTTTAGGCAAAGATTTAGCAAAGCGGTTTGGTATATCTGAAAGTTTATGTTCCAGAATCTTCTTTGCATGGTTACGCGCTTGTCATTCTGTATTAAAATGCATGGTGTACATCCCTGATCAAGAGACACTGATCGCCACCAAACCAGTACGCTTTAGAAATTTACCAGATCTACATTCGATAATTGACTGCACCGAAATTTTTATTGAGACACCGAAAGATTTGTATCTGCAGAGTGGAACATGGTCAGACTACAAACATCATAACACACTCAAGTTATTGATTGTTTGTTCCCCAAACAGTTCAATTATTTATGTATCACCTGCTTATATGGGAAGGATTTCAGACAAGGCCTTAACACTTGATTGTGGCTTTCTTGATAAAGTACCAATGCATAGCATGGTAATGGCTGACAAGGGCTTCAACATTAGTCGTGAGTGTAGTGATAGGTCCATTTCTCTTTATGTACCACCGGGAAAACGAGGTCAGTCTCAAATGCCTAGTGCATGTGTTTTAAAGACAAAAAAAATAGCGAATCATAGAATTTTAATAGAACAAGTTATAAGACGATTGAAAACTTTCAGAATACTGGCAAATGAACTTCCTGTATCTCTTATACCACATGTTGATGAGATAGCAAGTGTATGTGCAGCATTGAGCAATTACAGAGAGCCAATTTATAAAAGTTGAGGCTTATAAATAATATATATGTGCCATAACAGACAATGTACTGTTTTGAGTTTCAGTGAAGAAGTAATTGAAGTGCTGTCAGCCTGTCAGTTGCTAAGTAAACATACTTAGTAAATTCTTGAGACTGTTCAAGGCTAACTTTATGCATCATTTTGTGTTTTTATTTGACTTCGTGCTGCGACTTCTGATTCAAACGGTTTGCCTTGTTTCACGAATACTTGTTCACTAATGTAGAGTATTTGTTTTGTTTAATTATTTTTAAAGTAGTTTATTTTGTAAATAGACCTGTAATGTATTAAAATAGTTTATTTTATGTACATTGTATTTTATCTTCCTTTTTGATTTACAAAGTCCACTCAACAGAAGTAATGATTTTGTGTGAGCTGGACCAGAAGGATATTGCATTCAGTGCAGAAGCACATAAGCATGACAATGCACTTTTGTCACATGACCCAGCACTGGTAGTTAATGGTCCAACTGAGTTTATATGCCAGTACCATGTCTGAACCTTATACTGTAAAATCATTAATTTTCGTGGGGATTAAATTTCGTGGATTTCATGGTTCATATTAAACCACAAAATCAAATCCCATTGAATAATACTTTGGACCCTTGTATCCACAAATTAACAACCCATCAAAATGGTCTTTTTAAACCAAACCACGAAATTTTGTCCCATCAAAATTAAATGATTTTACAGTACAGCAAAATAACATGCAAGTCAGCTGCATGTGTGGCTTTGCTCCACTTATCGTGGTCTTGTGTGTGAAAGAAGCACGTCCTCAAAATCATCTGCTGTACATTGAAGTTACATCCCTTGCACTGCATATTAGCTGCAAAGTACTTTTATCCATTTAACACACAGGACTCGTGCAGGATACGTTCTGTCTACATTTGTAGCAGACTTGGTGGTATTTACTATGAACCCTTGTTTCCTGTGAAAAGCACAGTACTTTTGTTCTTAAAGTGAAGGTGTCATTTAATTAGCATTCAGGCAGTTTCCAGCTGAAATAATTTGACACCAAACTGCTGTTTATTACACATTACATAAATGATCACAGGCAAATAATGAGACAAAATCTAAGTAAATTTAGATGAATGTATTTCTTACATAACAGAAAAGAGGTATATATAAATATGTATAACAATCAAACATGCAACATATTATTATTGGAATAATCCGAGGGAAGGAACTCGGTCTTGTTTTACAATAAGGCTACAGTATAGTTTGGCTTATTTGACACGAGCCTGACCTTTTGATTAGCATAATTTAACAGTCAATATAACACAGATTGTATGTTTTCATAATCGGGGACTATCACGTAGACGCTTGTTATTTAATACACACACAAATCTGAAATACTGATATCGCACAATTTGCTTGCGGAAATTGATATATTCAAAGCAAGAACCTTGTAATATGACGGTCAGGTTCAGGTCAAAATAGCCAAGCTATAGTTGCTCCCAATGATATTTTTGTGCTCAATTGTAAGGTGGGAAGAAGGATGGTACCCAAACCTTCTCAAACCTATGTCGAGGAAAATAAACAGACTGCAAGATCTAGCATATATATACACAAAATACTGAATGTAACAACTAACATCACAAGAGCACACACTTCATTGGGTACTTTCAGTGAAATCATGTTTATGGACGTTGTCAGATAATAGATAACAGCTCAATATAGTTTTAATATCAATACTACAATAGAATATATATGTATCCCCCTCAATACCCCCACCTCTTCTGGTAGCCATTCAATTAAACAAAGAATTCAAAAAATTAATAAAATCCAAAATTACAAAAATAAATTGATAAAACTACTTAAAACATCTTTGTCAGTACCAATTGTATAAATTGTTCTAAATATTCTCCCCCAAAAAAGCATGGAACCCAGGAACATCTATTAAAAGAATTCGGTAATTGTTTAGGTCAACAAGTTAAGTTTCGCATACTTTCCAGAACTGAACAACAACAAATACCTTGCAAGTGGTTTAAAAATGTAACTGACAGTCTCAAAGCCCTTAATGTAACAATAACAAATAACACGTATTTGGTACAAATTGAACAACCCGCATTAAGTTCTATAAAATACTGAAAACAGAACTGTATCATGTGTACACAAATTTCTTATAGATGGTCATCATATGGATTTACATCTGCTGCATAGCCACTCATCACTGTCACAGACTGAGTCATCAACCCCAGCACAGATATAGTGTACCCATACACTACACAAGTCACAATTAACTGACTGCTCTGAATCATCAACAGGGTTTTCCACACAATCTAAACCACAGACCCCGCATAAAAACACAGGTTGTCTCTTATTATGTTTCCTTACTTTCCTGTTCTTAGCATTATTTGGGGTAACTGGATTAAGCGTACGTCTTGCTTTACACACAAGTTTTGGTGCACTTATTTCACATGTCCCGTTTTTCATTTGTGGACATAAGCTGCCCAGGGGGGTCTTGTATGCATTGTCTTTAGGGCTATTAATGGTTGGGGATTTGGGATTGTTCTCTTTGGTGTTCTCACATGTATGTACTTGGGGTCTAAGTGGGGTCTTGCATACATTTTCTTTTGGGGTTTTCAGGGATGGGGATTTTTTCCGGTTATCACAATGGACAAGCTCCTTCAAAACAAATGTCCGCCAGAACCACATTAGTTTTTCGCACAGTTCATCCCAGAAACTTTCCTCGAATTTAACTCTTATCGTAATACTACCGTGGACCGTATACACAAATAAGTCACAGTAGTGCCTTCTTAGTATTGCCATTTGGCCCTGAATTTGATAATAGTATGAATGTTTCTTGTCCAGCACAAACTCTTTTCCAACCTTCTGGATGTATGGTACATTATCCTCATCTGGAACACATTCCTTGATCGATTCTGGACACTTAATTTCACACAACCCTTTCCCACAACAGTCGCACTCGATTTCTAGATCAGCACTTGCTGCAATATACTGAGCTCTTTCAAATATTGATAACCCAGAATCACTTGCCTTAAACCTTTTATGTTTCTTCTTCATGGCACTGACATATGTTTTTTTGGCAAACGGTTCCATTGATAGTCCATGTTTCATGGCTAGCGTTTGTTTTACTTGTTTGGAACCAACAATAGTGTTGATCAACGGAGTTGGATCAGCGGATGGGTCCTTACGTAATGTGGAGACGCGACTGCTCACGCGGTGAAAGTTACTGGCAGTGATCCTCCCTTTTCTATGCTCTCTCCAGTTGAGTGAAGATGATTGTTGTACAGTTTCTGTGGCAATTGCCTGAAGTTCTTGAGGCGACATCTCTAAAGATTTTAATAGCACTTGCTCCTTATCGTGTTGGGCAATATTGTCAACTTTCAATGTCTCTGCTACACTAATAAGTGGTGGGGGCAACTTTGTCCTTTCAGATGTGTTAGTTAGGCGTCTTTTTTCTTTTAATAGCACATATACACTATTTGGCACGTCATCTTTCAAAAGATCATAAAGTCGGTCTCGCATATGTTCCTGGTTTTTCACTTCATCAAACTGGGACTTTGAAAGTGGGGTGAACTGACTTTTTGCTATAACATCCTCCGTGTCTGACTGCTTTCTCTGCAGATAGTGACTCTTCTTCCACGAAACACTATGAACTTGGACAGGTTTTATAACTGTTTTGTTTTTCGGAACATTCCACTGACATGGCTTATCTGTACATGTCTGTTTAGTCAGACCTGTCTTAATTGCTCTTTCAACACGAAATAACACTCCGGCAATATGGTTGCAAGTACCAAGCATCCCGGCTGTACATGTACAGTAACCACATATTATTTCACCACCAACACTTTCATCACATTTTTTCTGTACCAGTACCCACACGTCATAATTCTTATTATTTACCGACTGTGACGGTGTAACTTTTGCTTTTAGAATACATTTATCACTGTTGCTTCTTATGTCATGAATGTAAACTTCTTTCACCCATCCACAGTCAAAATACCTGTAAGCTTTGCCCTCCTTGTATTCATTTAACACTCTGTTTACTATTTCACTAGGTGTGTTACAATTTAAGTATGTTGCTATGTCCGTTACATACACTGCTGGCCAATGTTGCATCCCAGTCGCCTCTCCTTTCCAGCCTGTAGTGAGTGAGAATGGGTCAGGAATTATTTCTGTGCCAACTTTCAATTTTTCTTTGTACTCTTGCAGTAGACGTTGCTCACACTGTTCAGCCCTTTCGTCAACTGGGATATTCTCCTCCCAAGCACAAAATGCTCTAAAATACAAAGATTACAAGAAGTTATAAACTAATGTATCTGCGGAGTAGATTTTTTATAGGGTAACCAGACACGAGGGTTTCCGGGATTTTCCAACAAAAAAACAACACATAAAATTTCACAATATTGTCTTATTTAAAGCTTTTTAGTCAGGTTAAACTTTCTTGAAAAGTTGAAATAGGTCTAAACCTATCAACTTGCTTTATATATGATATAGTAGCACTGTTATATATAGGCCTACATGTATATGTATCTTTTCCTTTCTTTGTGGGGCCGTTTGTGGGTGGAGTTAAACCAAATAAAGACCTGGACTGCTGCTAAGTGCTTGATACAAATCACAGCTTGTTTTCTTAGCTTTTTTAATTTCATTTACCAACGAAAATCCGTACATATATGCTTTTAGACCGTTTACATTTATATTAAAATGGAAAAGTTATGAAAATTGTAAAAAAAAGTCTGGAAATTACCTTGCCGACAGTTCTTCAAAGTTGCCATTCACAGACTTATTTCTCCTGGATAAATAAACTTTCAATGCATTCACAGACCATAATTTAAACGTTTCAAGTGTCATATCACTTAAACCATCCATTATTACAATATTATGCCCGCAGGTAAGATCGATAAATATCAGCTGACAATGTAAACAAACATGGCTGCGCACAATAGATTTTTTACTCGAAACAGCGCGCACCTGCTAAATCTCGCTGTCGTTGCGCGAGACTGTCAATGCGTGTATTGAAAATGATAAATTGATGATTCATCTTTGAAATGAGCATGGGTTTACTTGCGTTTTCGGCATTTTAAGAAAAGAAATCTGAAACTGAAAATTGCCTTTTTGATTTTTTTCATGAAAAATCTTCCGCCTGGCATCAAAATTACTCAAAACGTGAAGTTTAACCTTTCATCTAGGCATATACGGGCATATTTGCCTCCAAAACCCTTGCATTTGTTCGTATAAAGGCGTTGAAAAAAGGTGGTATACTGAGGTCAGAAATCCGTGACATTTTCAAAATTACCTCCCCTGTTTAAAGGGGGGGTTGGTTGTTGCTAGTCTAAGAACCATGCCAATTTCCGCCAAAGTCAATTCTATTTCAATATTTGTTGAGTGGTCGAGTGGTAAGCTGGTAAGACCGTAAGACACTTGATTCCTGATTGAGAGGTACCGGGATTGATTCTCGGCCAGGACACTTTGTCATTTCAGAAACGCTATTTAGTGTTTCCCACCCATCTATCTAGAGATGATCTTGGTTTGAAACCCAGGGCTAGTCTCGCGTGTATCGGTGCTTTACACTGGGCACATTAAAGAACCAAGGAATCTATTCGAAACGAGCTAGGGTATCGCACCCGTATTCCTTGTATCTCACTTCTCTCTTTCACATTTGCGAAAATGCCCCTGAATGGGCCCTGCAAATTGAATGGAAGAAAAAAAGAATGGGCTTCCAATCTAACTCCTCAGGTAGGAATTTTCTGCCTGACTTATTCACCCTGTATGCCCCGGGCTGGCGGGCACCAAATTGACTCAAGCACAGGGCTCGACACTAACACTGGTCCATGGCCAGTGAAAATCAAGAAGGACCAGTGAAAATATTGAAGGACCAGTAACTTTTATTTATAAATTTTACGTTTCTTTGCTGGGGGTGACCAAAAATAGTGTCAAGCCCTGATGCAAAGTTCACTGTAAATGTATAGTCAAGTGGGTAAAATGTACATTACTACTAATCGGGTTCCTATTTTGGTCAGGGCACTTGGTTTCTTTCTGAAACGCTGCTTATGCACCAGTCCGTTGCATCCTTGGCCCCTACCCTCTAGGATGGGCCAGGAAAAAAATCCCAACATTTCCCCGGCAGTGCGGGGGGAAGTTGGAAGGTAAAAACATGGGCGTTTTCTAGGCCATCCGCGGATGCAACTCACTTTTGCATTAGTCTTTCCCGTCTATCTTCAGATGAACTGGTTGGAAACCCAGTGTTAATCTTAATAATCTTAAGTGTATCAGTGTTTTAGACCTGTCATGTTAAAGAACCAAGGAATCTATTCTTAACGAGCTCAAAGGGTTGCACACACTGATTCCTTGCAAGTTGTATCTCACCACTTTGTTCAGACTCCGGTCCACTTGTCTCTAATGCACCAGTCAGTTACATTCAGTTCACAGCCCCCCCCCCCATTCCTGGGGATTGCCCAGGAAGTTTTACTTCTCAGTTCTGTGTTGTCAAAACGGTTTAAACCCCCATCCTTCCAAGACCCTGGGGGACAGCTGATAGTAAAATCTCAAGTATTTCCTAAGCCCCTGGTAACTAAATATTGTCCCAGTGATTTAATTATTAATTTGGAGAGCAAATTTATACAAACATTTCGGATTCCCTGGCAGTGCGGGGGAATCTTGAAAGTATAAACACGGCTGTTTCCCTGGCTATCCTCCACCCGTCCCGATTGTTTGGCGGACTGTATTGAGAATCGAATCGAGACAAACTCATTGGATTGAATCGAATTTCAGTGAGACTTTGCATCTCCAGGCAATCTATAAATTAATTTAACACAAAAAAACCTGTGTAAAAGCTATTAAAGCATACTCAACATCAGTTTGTTAGTATGCATATTTATGACATTTTAACTGTAAATTTCGTTTTAATATGCTCCATGGTTAGAAATACCAGTCCAGAGGGGAGTTGGGAGCGCGATAAACAGAAATGTGCGGGATGTTATATTATGTCACATGACAGCTTGGTGCACTTACATCCGTTATGAGTTTTAAGTTGAGCAATGGAATATAAATATGCACAGGGATTTCCCCAGAAAATTTTCTAAGCGCAATAGGGGTTGGAAGGGGAGGGGTGTCCTCTACGGTATTTTGAAAGCAAAAAATCAAATTAGGGGATAAAATGGTGCAAATTTTGGAGGTTTTAGGGGCAATATCACTTATTTTATTTATATGCATTTATTGTATACAGGTGTTAATTTAAAAATACTAGAGGCCAATTGTGTTTTTAAACTGTTATTAAAGCTATAGTATTCAATAATATTATTTATGCTCACAACATAAAATTAGTTCACAAAATTAATTTTACTGATACATGTATATAATGTTTTCATTCAGGTACCATGGTTTATGTGAAAGACTTAGAATGTAATTGTCAACAGATGAGAACACTCAGCATCACTTGGCTGCATTTAGATAAATTAATGAAGCGAATATATATGGTCCACCTAATGGTTGAGAGAAACATAACAACAAAGGAAAAGATCATGACATGTTTTCATTTGAAGATATGTAGAGAAATTCAATGTTGATAAACTGACCCGGACAAAATTACATGCTTGTCAAGTAGTCACAATGTGGCTCAGTATTAAGGTTGGTGCTTACTTCTTTCTCTGTACTGCATTAATATTGCAATTTTGCAGGGTTGGCAAAGTATTGACCGCCCGGTTTTTCCTGTCCTGGAAAACCCGGTTTTTCCCAGGCTTCCCAGTAATTCCCGCCGGGCTGGGTTTTACGCTTAAAACCCAGGTTTTTGCCATCATTATAATGGGCTCTATAAATGGCAAACTTTACATCCAGATATCAGTTACTATTTGAGCCAAGTTTGCCTATTGCAGAAGCATTGTATACAGTAATGTTAATACTGTTTGCTACTGCTGTAAGTGTTAATGCCACTCTATTGCTTTTGCAAGTGAATAATATACAATTGTTATACTATTACAATGGTTATAATTTATCGCTAAGTTTTGACTACCACAGTTTTACTACATGATTGTATTAAATCACTGTAAATGCAGTACATGCCTGATAAGTTAGGATTCCCACAGTCAGGGAAAAGTCAGGGGGGGGGATTTTTTCAAGGTCAGGGAAAAGTCAAGGAATTTTGAAATAAGTCAGGGAAATTTGGAAATTGAGCAAAAGTCAGGGAATTCTTCATTTAAGATCTCATTCAGTGTCATTTCATATGACGAAAATACCTAAAACTAAGAAAAATTCCTCGCTCGCTATGCTTGCTTGGAATAATCTTAAATTAATTATATATTATTACTTTGTGTTAAACAACAGCACTAAAAGTGCTACCTGAAACATTTTGGTTTCATATAAAGCAAATATAACCTCCTTTTCACTGTTTCTATTGTGCTATTTTGCTCTAACAAAAAGGCCAGATCGCTAAAAAGTCATCTGTCTGGTCAGGGAAAAGTCAGGGGATTTTGTCTAAGAATATTTTTGGGAACCCTGTAAGTCCAAGACATAAACTTGTACATTCTACCATATATCATTCATTGAATTTAAAACATTTCAATTATTGTACAATGTTTATTTTTTTATATATTGTACTTGTATATAGTATGTAATATGTCCTCATGAGATAAATTCCTGGTTAATTTGAGCACTTTGTACAAAATCGCAAAATTAATTTGTCACATAAAAGATGCAAAGTAATGGTTATACAATTTAATAATTATTTCCTCTTTTGCTTACAGTACATCATTCAAGCTTAGAAACACCACCGTAAAATGACTTGAGAGCTGTTACACACCTTGCAACATGTTCTCTGTTCCATGAAATGTGAATCAAACAATAATGCAAATAAAAAAGTGTGATCAAGACACCCTGCTGCAGAAAGAAGGCAAAGAACAGCTTTTATTGGTAATTTGCTGTCTTATTTATGATTTTACTTGCTGCTGCACAGCACACAAGTTGTAATATCATCATTAGCTCCACTTTTCGAGGATAAAAAGAGCTGTTGTCATAGCCTGATCGTCTACGTTGGTTAAGTTGATTGTTAGTAAATGTTAAGCTCAATTTTCTGGAAATTACTGTACGAGAGGTATCGACTTGAAGTTAATTGTTACGGTCAATTTCTTTGAAACTACAAAAGGTATCAACTTGAAATTTCACATGTGCATGTCCTCAATGGCATCAATGCCATCTACAACCCATGCCTATTTTAGGTCACTAGGTCAAGGTCTCTGTGGTCTATGGTTATTTATTGTGAAGTTCAATGTCTGGAAAACTGCGAGAAGTATCAACTTGTATCTTCACATGTACCTCATTGCTATCTACAACCTCCACCTACTTTTGAGTCAAAGGTCAAGGTCACTATGCCCTTTGGTTAAGTCAATTTATGAAAAACTAAAAGAGATATAAACTCGAAACTTGACATGTACATGTACCTCAATGCCACCCACAACCTCTACCTATTTTCAGGTTAAAGGTCACCATGGCCTTTTTAATTCAAAATTTAACCTTGGTGAGGGACACCAACTTTTAAAAGTCCGGTTCCCTCTGGAATACCAGTTAAAAAGTTAGTGTCAAGGCCTGAGGATGTAAACCACATACTTAAATTTACTATCAAATTGGATTAAAGTCGAGCATTCAGTACTCATTGGTGGTTACTTACACTATGTGCTCTTGTTTGGTTTTGGTTCTTGTCTGCACAATTTTGTTGGATCGATTTTAATGGGGCTGTTGACCTAGGTATCTTCATACTTTAATATAGTTTTGTTTGCACTATTTGTGGTAACTAATAGTTAGACTTCATTGAAACGTTGCATGGCTAATCTGGGCAAAGGTAGTTATGTGGATACGCAATGATCAGATAAGTTTTGCTAATGAACTTCAAACAGAACTTAGCACTGCCAAATTTAGACGAATTTGAAGCATATGTTGTGACCCTATTGTTAACATGCATGACGTCATAAAAGCGATGTGACATCACTTCCATTTCGCAATGGTGTATAGACTTACAAACAACAGTGAGTAAGATATGTTCTTAGTCGATGTTGGCAAAATTGTTGATTTTGTTTATTGGTTTGAAGGAATTTTTAATGTATGCATATTATATCATTGCAGATGAGGTGACCTACAATTCTGACCATGTTGTAATGTGGTGAAGCAACTAAAGATGAGGGTGGCACGGCTTGAGCCTTGAGTTTGAGGTAATTGTTTGTACCTGTAGAAATGACAGAAAGTATTTTAATCTGTCATTTAAAGTGTATAGAGCTATATTCTAACAGTCATTCAATGTCAAAATAATTACTTGTATCGTTTTAAGTATGATATTAGACTACCTTAATTGCAAATTAAAACTTAAGACGGGTTCCGTGTACATTGATTCAATGTCCAATAAATCACACAGAGAGATTCTGTTAAAACTGAAGCGAAAAATAACCTAATGGATGTGAAAGCATAATTAGGGCCCTGCAAATTTTTTGCAGGTGCTCTATAGTAATCACCCTGTCTGTCCGTCTGTATGTCCGTCCACATTTTTCATGTTTTTTCTTAATAACTTGCAAACCATTAAAGGTATCAACTTCAAACTTTAAACATAAGGTCACAGCAACAATACACTATTGTATGCCAAGTTATGTTACTCCAGCTACAATATTGAAAGAATTATGGCCCTTTGTAAAATTACAATTTTCCTCATTTTTCATCTTTTTTTCTACATTACTTCAAAACCGTTACAGATATTCAAATGAAACTTGCTTTACATATTGATGGTGACAATACGCACATGTGTAGCAAAGGGCAACAACTCTAGCTTTAATAAATTTTGGCTTGTGTCCCTTTTTCGACTTCAAAACTTTAACATTGGCCATAGTTCAAAAACTTTTCAAGATATTCAAATGAAACTTGCAATACTTATTGACAATGATAACGACAGGGCCCTGATCACGACAGTGATGGTTCTAGTTGTGTTTTAGTTTTTGAAACTTACTTGTTAAAAATATGTTCCGATATAGCTCTATACACTTTAAGCAATATTCATTTACAATGTAATTTCTTGACTGTATGAACTGCAATTATCATGATAATATGTAACTAGTTCAGTGAAGTAACATGTATGTACAACACAAACTGGACTTTAGCACTTAAGGTATAAGATTAGATACTTTATGTAACTATTTAGTATGCTATTAATAAGATTTTTATTTTTTTACTAATTGTTATGTATCTTAGTCGTCCAAAGACTGGAATGGTTTATTTAAGATTTTCAATATTTATTGGCCAAAATTGACCTATCAATTTCAAATAAACATGCATTTCTGATCTGAACTTGAAAGGTAATAAATTCAATGGATGAAATGCTGGTGAGTCAACATCTTTCCATCAGCTATGGATGTTTATAATTCTGTATGTCTTTTTATAGGTCAGATTGCAGATGTTATATCCACCAAGTTTGGGATCCCACGAGTGGAGGTCGAGGCAAAGATGAGGGGCTCTTTGAGACGGCTGAAAATGATGCATCGATGATCAATTTATTTGCAGTCTTCACGAAAAACTTTTCAAAGTACTAGCCAGTCGGGCTACCAACATGGCAGAACTTACTAGCCCGAGAAGAAATTTACTAGTCAGAACATTAAATTATTAAAATTATTTTAAATTTTCACTAGACTTTCGGACTAGTCACCTAGAGACAATTACTAGCCAGACCCAGTTTTTATTAGCCAGGGGCTTCGGGCTAGTGGCCAAATTCGAAGACTGTATTTGAGTGGTTTTTTAAGTGATTTTGTGTTTTTTTTGAAGTGCTTGATGTGGATAATGATTTTGTGATCTTACTTACATCTGTGTGTATATATAAGTTATGTTTTGTTATTACTTTCAGTGCTTCCTCTGGCTTATATTTTTCTTGCGCCACCACTTTCGCCAAATGAAAAAAGTTGTCGCCACTTATGCGCCACTTTGACCAAAATTGAAATGATGTAAATGATGGACTAAATCTTGTATTTGTAATTTTTGTATATATTTCTGTTTTATGTGTATTTTGATGTGTCCATGGTAATGCCTTAATTGCATTACTTATGTTCCTCTTCAGTGTGAACTTAGAAGTCATCATTGTTACAAATATATTTACAGCATTATTATAACAATTTATTTTTATTTTCTATGTTATTGACAATATGCTAACCATTCATCAGAGAATAGCATGCTTACAGCAGTGTCCGATAAATTTCTAATCTGTTAAACTGTTCATATACATTGTGGGCTTTCCCTTGCACCAGGCACAATTTATAAATTCTTTATTCTTATAATATTCTTATAACTGAAGCTAAACTTATATTTGTGCTGGCTGACATTTTAATATCATAAGGCCTAGTAAAAATAATGTATTGCTAACATTTCAGTCCAGACTGTAGGCCTATGTGTATAACTATATTAAACTGTGTGCAAGTTTGACTCAAATTTTATGCATCCAGTGCTTTGATTCAGTATGCATATGAATGTCAGTCAGAGCAGAGTTACCTCCCTTGTAGTCCATGCTAGATATTTGCCACCATAATGGAGATTTGAAAGACAAAACTGTCTAGGAAGGGTAAAGAAACACACCTGTTGCTAATCAAACATCTGTTGATATGTATTGTAATGTTTCTGTTGACTACTGCCATGTCAAATTCTTATTGTTGTTACAAAATCGTATGTGAAGGTCGCGAAAACATATGACATTTCAAATTGTCGACATTTTGAGTGATTTATAATGGCAAATTCTTTTTACTAAGACATGTTTATGTCTTGCAATGTTCAAGTCTTTAATTAATGCCTTCCAATACAGCTTTTACGGTCCACAGAGTTCATAACCAATTTTGTTGACATCACGGTCGTATTTCATGTGGTCATTTCATGTGAAATTCCGGAATATAAGTACGGCCGAAAACAGTCTTTAACATCAACCCGATACGCATTTAAAACAAATTGTCGGCAAATTTTAACATCTTTGATGGGATTAACTGACTGATAGCAGCTCTAATTGATTGTTTATTGCAGTCTTCAGTATACATGACTGTATATTGTTGTCTTATCGAAAAAAATGGCCGATTTTTATGTTTGTCGCCAAATTGAATTATCTTGCGCCAAATTTTCCTTTCTTGCGCAAATGGCGCCATTGGCGAACGCCAGCGGGAGCACTGACTTTGTTTGATTTTTAATAGCTACTTACATGTATGGAGGTATTAACCTGAACATCATTATTTTATTATTATTTTGATATATTGATTCTTTTTATTCCAACTATAAGTTTTTTGTGGGGGGGGGGGTTAAAGATTATGTGGTGGCTATCTCATTTGTAGCCTCCCTTTCTAAAATTTGGAAATCAGGTTTATATTCCATGCAATTTTTTATATATTTATTGTTTACTATTACATTGTCTCTCATCTTCGGCTGATCTTAATAAATTGGGAGTTTCATTACATAGATTGTCATTCAGGTGACTATTTAGTAAAATAAGGTAGTGTGTTAAACAAAATGAAAATACCTAAGAATTCTCTCATTTTTAAGGTCAGTTCTGATATGCTTTATCTTAATACAGTACAACCTCTCCAGAGGGCACTGCTTTAGAGAGGTTTTACTGTAGTTAACTTTTAGTCAAATGTTGCTAATAATGATTTAAATTTGCATATTTATGTCAAAAAATGTACTATCTATTTATGTGATTTGTCTTTTTATCTGTATTTACACTTTCTTGTCTACAAATCCTAAGTTTTGGTTGGGTTTGACATGTATATTTTGTGTATTTTTGAATATAAATATGAAATCATTATTTTTTTCTAGTAAATAATTTATTTTATTGTTGTAGTTCTCTTATTGATTGATAAGTGAGTTTAAATATATTTTTTATCCAGCTGAAACACCATTCAAACATGGATTGAACACATCTTACATTCTGTGAAAAAGCATACATTAAATTTGCATTCAAAAGGTATACCATTTAATTTAATTCAAATAAAAGTGAGTTTAAGGCGTGTTTTAACTAGGTTTTTTCATGTTTAAATGCGGTTTTAAACTGTGAAAAACGCGCTTTTAACACACTTTAAATGCGCTTTTAACACACTTTAAATGCGCTTTTAACACGCTTTAAACTCACTTTTAGCTCGCTAAAAACACACTATAAACACACTTATTGAATTGAAAAACACACTTTTTGCAAAAGCGAGTTTTTTGTTGGTTAAAAGTGCGTTTTAAAAACCCGCTTAAAACACACTTACTGGAAAAAAACACACTTTTAACCCAATTTCTTGAAAGAAGCGAGTTTTTAGACTCACAAAAAACACACTTTTAACACACTTCATAAAGAAGATGGCTGAAGCGAGTTTTTTAGACGCACAAAAAACACACTTTTAACTTACTTTCTTGAAAGAAGCGAGTTTTTAGACTCACAAAAAACACACTTTTAACACACTTCATAAAAAAGATGGCTGAAGCGAGTTTTTAGACGCACAAAAAACACACTTATTGAGAAAAAACACACTTTTAACACGCTTGATAGAGAAGATGGCTGAAGCGAGTTTTTTAGACACACAAAAAACACACTTTTAACACGCTTCAAAAAGAAGATGGCAGAAGCGAGTTTTTTAGACGCACAAAAAACACACTTATTGAGAAAAAACACACTTTTAACACACTTCAAGAAAAAGATGGCTGAAGCGTGTTTTTTAGACGCACAAAAAACGCGCTTCTTGAGAAAAACACACTATAAACCCGCTTCATAAAAAAGCGAGCTTTTTTGACGCACAAAAAACACACTTATTTAGAAAAAACACGCTTTGAGCCTACTTAAGTTGGTTAAAACTGTGTTTTTAGTGTGTTTAAAGCGTGTTTTTTCTGGTTTTAATCCAGAAAAAACCCAGTCGGTAAGCTAAAAGACGCACTTTTAGCACGGTGCGAATACCGCAGCGTTTAACACGCTTTAAACGCGGTTTTAAACCGCGTTTAACACGCTTCTTGGAGAAGGGTAATATTGTCCCCGTGGTATTGGTTCGGAGAAAAAATTCCTAACATTTTCCCGGCATTGCGGAGGAAGGCTGGCTCATAAAATTGAAGGTCAAAATCTAAAACATAACTGTTTCCCCTGGCTATTCCACCGCCCATCCACAGGGGTGGGGTTGTGGATGCAACTTACTGGTGCGTCATTATTGCATTGTGTTACTTAGTTGGAGAAGCTTACCGAAGGGCCAGCGCTAAGCTTAGTGTATCATGTCCCTTGGGTAGTTTGTGTAATTTCTGACAAGTAATAATTTTAATACATTAATGCATAGCTACTAGACTAAGAGCCCTTTCCATTTTAAAGCAATGCGTTATCAATTGCTTTTTGGTAGTGCTTTACCATGTATAAATAGAACAACATGCAACCAGCGAGCGTACCGTTTATCCGCACTGCTAGGCAAGCGCTACAAAGTGCTTTCGTATGAAACGGGCGCCTTGCAAGAACTTAAAAAATTAACCGCTACGTAACAACCTGCTAGCCACAAGCGCTCACCGAAATAATATATTTGTTCCATTTTGTCTGATATGTAGCACTTATTTTAAGCAAGCTGTTTCGAAGCCTAGCGCTCAATAGAGGACCAGTCTTCGCGAAAGTCTCCCGACCGCCGGTCATGACCGGTGAAAATCAGTTCGGTCCGACAAAAATTATAGCTCGCCGGTCTGAATGTCCGTCAAAATTTTCGTATCGTCTGGTACGAAATTTGTTGGTAGGAAGCATTATTTCCAGTTATTTCACGATGCGCATGTGCAGGTTGGTTGTTTAAAGGACGGAAAGTGAACTAATTTGCAAAAAGACGCTGATTTGACGAATATTCATACTGTACTCTATCTTTAGTATGTTATTTTCCGAAACACATTTTGTGAATACAAATCTCAACAAAAAAGATTATGAGAAACAAGTTAAAGAAATTTGGAAAATCCTGTTGCTAAAAATAGTACGATTGAGACCGCCCGAGGATTTACCTAGTCTGGTTTTCTGACGAACGGTTGTGCTCAGCGCTAATTGACCGAAAACTGATAGACACAGTCCACGTGTCACACTGTTAGGTCAATAAACGGCCATGTTAAACAAACAAACAATACGATGACATCCTCACCTGTGTATGTCACAGTTTGCGAGATAATCCGTTTATAATAGCCGATGAGTGTCAATATAAACGTCTGTCTGAAAACGTGTGTATCATCAATTAAAGACATTAACTTCAGACGATTAACTTTTCAAGGACAGTTGCTAAATTTTCAATCAGCGGCGGCAATTAATTAAGTCTACAGCAGTTACTGTTAAGTGTTGTTATATTGTTCCAAAGTGTTGTTTTATTGTTCCTTTGTCCATTTTTAATGATAAATTGTTAAAACATCTGGTTTTTTAACTGTTTCCTATTAATATTGTTCGGTCTGGCCAAAATTGATTCGCTCCGGCCAAATTTATTTTATGCCGGACCGGATGCCCTGCCTTTTTTTCTCACTTTCGTGAAGACTGGAGGACTACTGTACAGCTCGGAGCTGCTCCGCAATGTTTCCCTAAAATCACACATTTCTGCGATCATCATCAGGGTCAAAATAAAATTTCACTTTTATCGCTGTGTTGCCCGAATGTTTACCCAGCCGCAAAGCCTGTAGTGAAATAGTTTCACTCCCATTATTATAAGGCTTACTTGGGAAAATGAGTGACATTACATAGCCACAATTACATTGCCATGTCTACTCATGTCGATTATTTCTCTATCTGCTTGGGTCAGTTGGTCAAAACCTTAATTGTGACATTGTCACGTTGTGTAGTCACTAGGTCACTTTAATCAGATGGATAATCTCTACAAAATCTAGTTCAATCTGGGGTAAAACATTGTGTAACTTAATATATATAGGTCAAATCCTAGAAATTTCTTGTATAGACAATAGAGATAAAAAAAATTGGTCTTATCTTGATGAAAATTCTCAAGAATGAATTATTTCATTAAAATCTAGGTCAATTTCAATAAATTAGGTCATCCTGGTTAAAAAATATAGGTCACTTGGTGAAAGTGTCCGAGACATTTTGGACTTCCAGACTTACCGATAGTCGCTTACTATCTGACAGACTTGGAGAAACTGTCAGACCGGAAGAAAATCTGTCAGACTGATTTTTGTTATGCTAAAAGGCGGACGGATACTGGAATTGTCGGATTCATCCAACAGCTATTGAGAAGTCTGGCTACCCTAAGTACCCTTTTAATACAGAAAGATATGCACTCCGACAAATGTGTCACATATGTGCGGTGAACATTGTATCAAATGTGAAATGAATATACGGTGAATACAGTCTTAACACATTCATTTCATTTTAATATATTCACTTTTCGAATGCCAGTTATAGGTCTGCAACAAATAAGTGTGACGAATAGGCGGCGTACACTCGGTAAAAGATGGTTTTGAGCCTTTTTTTGTTTCGTTGTGAAATCAGTTTTAGACTTAAATGTCACTTGTTGTTTGACGGCCATCCGCATTTTTATGCATACTTTTTCCTCGGGGAATTACAAGGAGACTTCAGAAAAAGAGTACAAGAGCGAGGAGATAATTAGATTGTTTTCCTACTTTGCGACTGGCGTACAAATTGATAATTGACCCATCAAGACATGTCTTACAAAAGACATGCGGTCATGTACAAAGGAATAAAAGTGAACCATGGTTAAGAGTCATCGGACAGGCAGTCCGGACGGAAACCAAATGCACCTGATAGAGACCAAAATTGTCGGATTTGTCTGACGACTATTGTGAAGTCTAATCATGTAAATTAAATGTCATTTAATTTATAGCTAATTGTCATTAATATGTAATATTTATTAGGTATTTATTAACAAAACATATACTACTCATCCAAATGGTAAAATGTACGGAATCCGGTTAGTGCCTCGCAAGATAGGGGCCTAGCGACGGCGGTCTAGTTCGACTACCGTCAGCCTAACTTACATCTACATACAGTTGTACCTGGTCTTCCGGGGTCACAGAAACTGGTTGCCTCAGTAGGCTCCTTTTTATCATACCATGTGTCGTGTCTCACGTTTTTTAAATTTTATGCGACTGCGACAATCAGGCGATATAATTTCGTGTGTCGCCTAATTGTCGCTTCTTGACTTGCTTCTTATCTCGTGCCTCGACCTTGGAACACGAGGCACGAGAATCGCGAGACATGCGAAGCAAGACACAGAGGGACATTGGAGAATCTCGCGACACAGGAGGCGAGGTACGATATTCTACTGCGAAATCTCATGGTTTTTGATACTGCGTTAGAGCGAGATCTTGTGTTTGAAAATTGTGCCTCGGTTCTTTTATCGAGACAACCGGTTGAGTACCATTAATTATGGGTTCAAGTGAGTACTAAAACCCCATTTAGGCGGTGCCTTAGTTCATATTATTGAATAACTTAGGCCAAATGATATATGAATTAAATACCCAAATATCAATGTTGAGATAAAAAGTAAATACTGCAGTTACATGCAGTGATTAGAAATGCCTGTCGGCCGTCTTGAACGAAGTCGTGAACTTTTGATGTTATAAATATTATAATTTATCATTATGCATAACACATCTACACCTCAATATTCCCATTTAAATGTTCGATTCATGAAACCAGAATTAGATCATGAAAAAAGTTGGATTCTGCTTTTCAATAATAGCGGATAGCTACTAGCATAATTACACGTACAGTATGTACACCAATTCATGAAAAGTCGGCATTTCAAAGACATGGGGATAGTTGGTCGGGAAAAAAACAACATTTAAGACATTTTCATTACATGAATTATGAATTATCGATGTGCAAAGAATTCTTTTCATGACGGTGTACATAATTTCGGATGTCAATTTCGGACATAATTCCGTTGCGTCCCGGAAGTTATTGTCACCGATACGATACTAAACTGATGAATGATTTGATGAATGATTTGATTTGGCATTAGTTTAAAAGGTCCTCGTATCGTCCCATACCTTTCGGTAATTTGGATTTATTATAGGACCCCCGACATGTACCCCTTCATGTCGGAAAAAAGTGTGTTGTGTTTTTATAATGTACATGGACGATTCACACGATACGATGCACGATTAATCTCTCGCTATCGTGTTTCGTATACTTATACTGTACCATACACGTTTCACACGTTATACACGTTGTACACGATGTACACGATACGATGTACACGATACACACGATATGCACGATGGGCGATACGATACGATAGACGATGCACGTTACTAAAATCACACGATACACGCATGCATACGATACGCACGTTACACGAACGATACACGCACGATACACGCAAATTTTGACAACTCGGACGTTCCGACTACTGTAACTCGTTCAAATTTTCAGAAACTGTTTATCAGAGTCTGGTCTTTCTAACGATATATCGCTGGCTTAGAAATAAACACCATAAGGCGCTTCGTATGAGCCTATTGGCATGAAAATACGAACGTGTTATGTTGACCAAACTGAAGCTGTAAAAGCTTTTTTAACCATAAGTAAACAGTAATTGTCAAACATTTTCCTTGTTTTTTCAAACTATTGATTTGTAGTTACGACCTTCTTTTTCCAAGCCAGCGATATTATCATGATTTCGAAATTTTGTCACTAAGCCCGGTTTTCCTGGAGAACAGCTCACATATTTTGTTTGGATTATCTAGCTATTATCAGTCTAGTATTCAGTGGTTCGTAGTTCTAATTGTGTAATGGATACAGACCTGATTGGTTTATGATAAGTATCTTCTTACAGGGGTTATAGTACTGTATTGAGAGGACGAAACTATTAGATGTGAAGCTAATCACCGTATAGAATATTACATGTCTTTTACAATCTTTTTCTCACAATATATGATCAGAATACGACTTTTAATATCAAATTGAATATCAGTTGAAAAAGTATTTTCGAAGCACAAAACGAAACATAGACCTTAGTGATCCGCTATACCTTAAATAACTGTAATGGTTGATTTATAATAAATACCACATAGCTACACATCATGTGCAAAGGGTTATCTGGCCCGGTGATTATAAACATTTCTCATTCTCATACTCATACTCAAACTCAAACTCTATGCTCAAATGAAAAAAACCCAGCTTGTTTTATAATTTCGCCTCAAAACCAACACAAACTGGTAGCAAAAAATCATATTACATTTAAGAAAATGTATCCCCATTTAATACGGGATGTTTCCATTCAGTAATAAAGAATTTACGGCAGTTTTTGTAACAAATAACATGCACCCATTGGAGTACGGAGTATGAGTTGGAGCATTGACTTTGTTTTCCAATATATATAATCACCGGGCCTGATAAAACCACAGGTGACAGTATCAGTGTTTGGTCCGCAAAAGATTAAAAAATATTTAAGAAATCCCGTCACTGATCTAATATATATACTATCAAGGTGTAAAGCGTAATATATGTCTTTATGCCAAAGATTGTGGAACATCGCATCTCGTTGTTTCAGCATAAATACGGGCGCTGAAGGAAAATCGCTACATAAGTCATTCATATAAACTATAAGATATTCATTCCCACCGAAACGGCAAAACAGTGTTCCCTTCGTTATTTAACTCCGATCGAGGTCATTTTATTTAAGCGCTGGATACCCGCTTCACTCACAGTATCGTAATTATTGTTAGGAACCAAGTCTATTTTTAGATAGGATGTTCCACAATCTTTGGACATAGACATATAGTAGGCTTTATACCTTCCTAGTAAACTTAGCTCAGTGACGGAAATTTATTTATATATTTATTTTTAATTTTTATTTCTCAAACACTGATACTGCCACCTGTGGATAAAACCATAAGGCGTTATCAACTAACAGGAAGTACCCGTATCGGAGTGGTTTACTACACCAGTGTTAAGATGGTTCCCCTTATCTTTTTAAAATCGAAACTACTTTTTAAAAAAAAGCAAATATACTTATGACATCAGAGACTTTATCTGTGTAAACATCGACTGCAAAATTTCAAACCGTTATCGCAATATTTACAATTCCCTATACACAATTTCATAAATTCCATAAAGTATTTCAACAACCACTCCTTGTTAAAAGTGAAGTAGATACAATACAACGCTCGAACTAGCTTAGATCTACATAAAGCCATTTTGTAATAAATATATCTTATTACATCAAGTATGTGTTATAAATACATGTATAAAACGTTGTATTAAACAACAGACTTTGTTCAGAGTGCTCAATTTTATAAACCGGCCCGGATCTAGAAATTTGTGAGTGGGGGGGGCACGAGGTATGTACGGGATTCCGGGGGTGGGGCAATTGCTTAATATGTGTGTGAAAATACACAGGAAGGGGGTACATTTGTAGATGAGGGGGAATCCATAGTACTTTTATGTTATAAGCGTCAACATGTACGAGTGTATGTTCGTGCATATTAATTAGTAAGTGTTTACATACAGTATTTGTATATACCAGCTTTCATCCTTTTGGCCATTGGATTATTATAACATAAGTAGGGGGTCCGGGGGTATACTCCCCCGGGAAAAATTACAAAGCAATGGATGAATCTAGTGCATTCTAAGCCTATCTGGGAGCCCTGAAATACCTTTTTTCTTTATTCTGAGAGTTAACCTTTATGGTTTAGTTATGATTATTTAACAGTCAAAAGGTAAATTAATATAATGATCTAGGGCTAAAATTTCTTGTAATTGAGTTCTGTGATGCAACAGCTACGTATAAATATATACATGTATATTAAAAATATTCTGCGAGCGAAGCGAGCACGAAAAATGCCCATCTTACAAATACTTTTTCATCTAGAACATAAGAAAAAATACCCATATTATTTAGAGATGTCTGTTCAATACCTGTTTTACTATTTCTTCAAAGTTTTTAAAAAAAATCTCACCCAACTGGGGGGGGGCACGGGCCCTCGTGCCCACTGCCTGGATCCGTGCCTGATAAAGGGAATTGGCGATTTTGCTCAATGGAAAAATGCAATAAAAATAGTTTGAACACGATATATTTTGCATAATATAACATGAAATTGTATTACATTTTGTAGAAAAAATATCTTATTACGGTAAACGAGAAAATTGACCAATATTTCCATTACATTCTCATAGAAAAAGGACACATCTCTTATAATGTTATAAGAGACAATTGATCAATAGATAGATTGAGTGGACCAGTGCTCGGGTTAAAAAGTGTATATTTTTCAAATTAAAACAAACTTACAAAATAAAATACTGTAAAGTAACACATTAAAATTATGGCCAAGTCTTTTCCCAAGGATAAAACAGGTGCGGTGAAGATGTGATAGATACATGTAATAGATAAATTCTTTATTTCATTTAGATTTGTACTATGCGCACATCATCACTACATACTGGTATTCATACAATTTAGATTTTTACACACACACACACACACACGCACGCACGCACACACATACACACATACACACATACATACATACATACTTTTACATATTCAAATAAACATGCATACTGTCATACATAGAATCAAACATATGTACAATTGAGGATGATTATACTGTTCAATCCGGCTGGACAGTTCAGTGGTAGAAAATAAGTTTTTGTGGAGAATGTATAATAATATATCACGTGAAATTGTTCTTATATTCGCTGGAAAATAAACATAATGTAAAGGTTAGAAACCACCAAATAGATTTGCTCTATAGCTCAATGTAAATTGGCCATAGTAGGCCCCAATTGTCAACTTTTTTTAGTCTATGGCCACCTGGACCACATATATCATTGTAAAGAGGGGCAGTTAAGCTTCAAAATAATGCAATAAAAAAGGGGGGTCATGTATCTTCTAAGAAAGTTTTTGTCCTTCAAACACGGTCTATCCGTTTTTACGCATGTCCGGATTTATAAGTTCTGGGTTTTACCCTAGTCTACTTTCACTTTGGTATCAAGAACAAAATAGCGGAATAATACAAATATTACAGTTTTATTACATCACATGCATATTTACCAACCATTTAAACTCAATTTCATCATTCAACTCCACATTTGTCAAGAAATATCTCCATTTACAGGCAAACCAAAGTTTTTTTAAGGACTACTTGAGTGTATCACCACTTGGTCCGCGGAGGCATTTAGTGGTTCTTTACCTTAAGACAGCCTAGTTTTACTTATAAAAGTGATTTTTGCACTTTTTTCAATACAACTATGTATATGCAGCACACAACAATCAATTCTAGACAAATTGTGCATGAATTCTAGAAAAAATGACAAACACGCATATGCGCCTTTAAGGAGAAATTTGGCCAGCGCCTGCAAAATATTATGAATAGTGATTTTAAATTGGGTTTTATTTGTGAAAAACTGTTTCACTGAACACTAATTATGCTTTAGATGCCTAATTTTGTGTCTATTCTTCATATTTAATCACAATTCCCCCATTCTGACACTAAAATAAGGTCAATTTTGGCATAAGAATGTCAATTTTAGAAGAAAAAAATCTGACATTTTCTAGATTTTCATGATAAAAATCCAAATTTTCACTTTTTTAGACAATTTAAACAGATAAAAGTGGTCAAAACCATAACTGGAATGCATTTCCATACATTTGAATGCAAAAAAATGAAAACATTAATTTAATAGAATTTTGCCCTTCTTTAGGTTAGAAACCACCAAATAGATTTGCTCTATAGCTCAATGTAAATTGGCCATAGTAGGCCCCAATTGTCAACTTTTTTTAGTCTATGGCCACCTGGACCACATATATCATTGTAAAGAGGGGCAGTTAAGCTTCAAAATAATGCAATAAAAAAGGGGGGTCATGTATCTTCTAAGAAAGTTTTTGTCCTTCAAACACGGTCTATCCGTTTTTACGCATGTCCGGATTTATAAGTTCTGGGTTTTACCCTAGTCTACTTTCACTTTGGTATCAAGAACAAAATAGCGGAATAATACAAATATTACAGTTTTATTACATCACATGCATATTTACCAACCATTTAAACTCAATTTCATCATTCAACTCCACATTTGTCAAGAAATATCTCCATTTACAGGCAAACCAAAGTTTTTTTAAGGACTACTTGAGTGTATCACCACTTAGTCCGCGGAGGCATTTAGTGGTTCTTTACCTTAAGACAGCCTAGTTTTACTTATAAAAGTGATTTTTGCACTTTTTTCAATACAACTATGTATATGCAGCACACAACAATCAATTCTAGACAAATTGTGCATGAATTCTAGAAAAAATGACAAACACGCATATGCGCCTTTAAGGAGAAATTTGGCCAGCGCCTGCAAAATATTATGAATAGTGATTTTAAATTGGGTTTTATTTGTGAAAAACTGTTTCACTGAACACTAATTATGCTTTAGATGCCTAATTTTGTGTCTATTCTTCATATTTAATCACAATTCCCCCATTCTGACACTAAAATAAGGTCAATTTTGGCATAAGAATGTCAATTTTAGAAGAAAAAAATCTGACATTTTCTAGATTTTCATGATAAAAATCCAAATTTTCACTTTTTTAGACAATTTAAACAGATAAAAGTGGTCAAAACCATAACTGGAATGCATTTCCATACATTTGAATGCAAAAAAATGAAAACATTAATTTAATAGAATTTTGCCCTTCTTTAGGTTAGAAACCACCAAATAGATTTGCTCTATAGCTCAATGTAAATTGGCCATAGTAGGCCCCAATTGTCAACTTTTTTTAGTCTATGGCCACCTGGACCACATATATCATTGTAAAGAGGGGCAGTTAAGCTTCAAAATAATGCAATAAAAAAGGGGGGTCATGTATCTTCTAAGAAAGTTTTTGTCCTTCAAACACGGTCTATCCGTTTTTACGCATGTCCGGATTTATAAGTTCTGGGTTTTACCCTAGTCTACTTTCACTTTGGTATCAAGAACAAAATAGCGGAATAATACAAATATTACAGTTTTATTACATCACATGCATATTTACCAACCATTTAAACTCAATTTCATCATTCAACTCCACATTTGTCAAGAAATATCTCCATTTACAGGCAAACCAAAGTTTTTTTAAGGACTACTTGAGTGTATCACCACTTGGTCCGCGGAGGCATTTAGTGGTTCTTTACCTTAAGACAGCCTAGTTTTACTTATAAAAGTGATTTTTGCACTTTTTTCAATACAACTATGTATATGCAGCACACAACAATCAATTCTAGACAAATTGTGCATGAATTCTAGAAAAAATGACAAACACGCATATGCGCCTTTAAGGAGAAATTTGGCCAGCGCCTGCAAAATATTATGAATAGTGATTTTAAATTGGGTTTTATTTGTGAAAAACTGTTTCACTGAACACTAATTATGCTTTAGATGCCTAATTATGTGTCTATTCTTCATATTTAATCACAATTCCCCCATTCTGACACTAAAATAAGGTCAATTTTGGCATAAGAATGTCAATTTTAGAAGAAAAAAATCTGACATTTTCTAGATTTTCATGATAAAAATCCAAATTTTCACTTTTTTAGACAATTTAAACAGATAAAAGTGGTCAAAACCATAACTGGAATGCATTTCCATACATTTGAATGCAAAAAAATGAAAACATTAATTTAATAGAATTTTGCCCTTCTTTAGGTTAGAAACCACCAAATAGATTTGCTCTATAGCTCAATGTAAATTGGCCATAGTAGGCCCCAATTGTCAACTTTTTTTAGTCTATGGCCACCTGGACCACATATATCATTGTAAAGAGGGGCAGTTAAGCTTCAAAATAATGCAATAAAAAAGGGGGGTCATGTATCTTCTAAGAAAGTTTTTGTCCTTCAAACACGGTCTATCCGTTTTTACGCATGTCCGGATTTATAAGTTCTGGGTTTTACCCTAGTCTACTTTCACTTTGGTATCAAGAACAAAATAGCGGAATAATACAAATATTACAGTTTTATTACATCACATGCATATTTACCAACCATTTAAACTCAATTTCATCATTCAACTCCACATTTGTCAAGAAATATCTCCATTTACAGGCAAACCAAAGTTTTTTTAAGGACTACTTGAGTGTATCACCACTTGGTCCGCGGAGGCATTTAGTGGTTCTTTACCTTAAGACAGCCTAGTTTTACTTATAAAAGTGATTTTTGCACTTTTTTCAATACAACTATGTATATGCAGCACACAACAATCAATTCTAGACAAATTGTGCATGAATTCTAGAAAAAATGACAAACACGCATATGCGCCTTTAAGGAGAAATTTGGCCAGCGCCTGCAAAATATTATGAATAGTGATTTTAAATTGGGTTTTATTTGTGAAAAACTGTTTCACTGAACACTAATTATGCTTTAGATGCCTAATTTTGTGTCTATTCTTCATATTTAATCACAATTCCCCCATTCTGACACTAAAATAAGGTCAATTTTGGCATAAGAATGTCAATTTTAGAAGAAAAAAATCTGACATTTTCTAGATTTTCATGATAAAAATCCAAATTTTCACTTTTTTAGACAATTTAAACAGATAAAAGTGGTCAAAACCATAACTGGAATGCATTTCCATACATTTGAATGCAAAAAAATGAAAACATTAATTTAATAGAATTTTGCCCTTCTTTAGGTTAGAAACCACCAAATAGATTTGCTCTATAGCTCAATGTAAATTGGCCATAGTAGGCCCCAATTGTCAACTTTTTTTAGTCTATGGCCACCTGGACCACATATATCATTGTAAAGAGGGGCAGTTAAGCTTCAAAATAATGCAATAAAAAAGGGGGGTCATGTATCTTCTAAGAAAGTTTTTGTCCTTCAAACACGGTCTATCCGTTTTTACGCATGTCCGGATTTATAAGTTCTGGGTTTTACCCTAGTCTACTTTCACTTTGGTATCAAGAACAAAATAGCGGAATAATACAAATATTACAGTTTTATTACATCACATGCATATTTACCAACCATTTAAACTCAATTTCATCATTCAACTCCACATTTGTCAAGAAATATCTCCATTTACAGGCAAACCAAAGTTTTTTTAAGGACTACTTGAGTGTATCACCACTTGGTCCGCGGAGGCATTTAGTGGTTCTTTACCTTAAGACAGCCTAGTTTTACTTATAAAAGTGATTTTTGCACTTTTTTCAATACAACTATGTATATGCAGCACACAACAATCAATTCTAGACAAATTGTGCATGAATTCTAGAAAAAATGACAAACACGCATATGCGCCTTTAAGGAGAAATTTGGCCAGCGCCTGCAAAATATTATGAATAGTGATTTTAAATTGGGTTTTATTTGTGAAAAACTGTTTCACTGAACACTAATTATGCTTTAGATGCCTAATTTTGTGTCTATTCTTCATATTTAATCACAATTCCCCCATTCTGACACTAAAATAAGGTCAATTTTGGCATAAGAATGTCAATTTTAGAAGAAAAAAATCTGACATTTTCTAGATTTTCATGATAAAAATCCAAATTTTCACTTTTTTAGACAATTTAAACAGATAAAAGTGGTCAAAACCATAACTGGAATGCATTTCCATACATTTGAATGCAAAAAAATGAAAACATTAATTTAATAGAATTTTGCCCTTCTTTAGGTTAGAAACCACCAAATAGATTTGCTCTATAGCTCAATGTAAATTGGCCATAGTAGGCCCCAATTGTCAACTTTTTTTAGTCTATGGCCACCTGGACCACATATATCATTGTAAAGAGGGGCAGTTAAGCTTCAAAATAATGCAATAAAAAAGGGGGGTCATGTATCTTCTAAGAAAGTTTTTGTCCTTCAAACACGGTCTATCCGTTTTTACGCATGTCCGGATTTATAAGTTCTGGGTTTTACCCTAGTCTACTTTCACTTTGGTATCAAGAACAAAATAGCGGAATAATACAAATATTACAGTTTTATTACATCACATGCATATTTACCAACCATTTAAACTCAATTTCATCATTCAACTCCACATTTGTCAAGAAATATCTCCATTTACAGGCAAACCAAAGTTTTTTTAAGGACTACTTGAGTGTATCACCACTTGGTCCGCGGAGGCATTTAGTGGTTCTTTACCTTAAGACAGCCTAGTTTTACTTATAAAAGTGATTTTTGCACTTTTTTCAATACAACTATGTATATGCAGCACACAACAATCAATTCTAGACAAATTGTGCATGAATTCTAGAAAAAATGACAAACACGCATATGCGCCTTTAAGGAGAAATTTGGCCAGCGCCTGCAAAATATTATGAATAGTGATTTTAAATTGGGTTTTATTTGTGAAAAACTGTTTCACTGAACACTAATTATGCTTTAGATGCCTAATTTTGTGTCTATTCTTCATATTTAATCACAATTCCCCCATTCTGACACTAAAATAAGGTCAATTTTGGCATAAGAATGTCAATTTTAGAAGAAAAAAATCTGACATTTTCTAGATTTTCATGATAAAAATCCAAATTTTCACTTTTTTAGACAATTTAAACAGATAAAAGTGGTCAAAACCATAACTGGAATGCATTTCCATACATTTGAATGCAAAAAAATGAAAACATTAATTTAATAGAATTTTGCCCTTCTTTAGGTTAGAAACCACCAAATAGATTTGCTCTATAGCTCAATGTAAATTGGCCATAGTAGGCCCCAATTGTCAACTTTTTTTAGTCTATGGCCACCTGGACCACATATATCATTGTAAAGAGGGGCAGTTAAGCTTCAAAATAATGCAATAAAAAAGGGGGGTCATGTATCTTCTAAGAAAGTTTTTGTCCTTCAAACACGGTCTATCCGTTTTTACGCATGTCCGGATTTATAAGTTCTGGGTTTTACCCTAGTCTACTTTCACTTTGGTATCAAGAACAAAATAGCGGAATAATACAAATATTACAGTTTTATTACATCACATGCATATTTACCAACCATTTAAACTCAATTTCATCATTCAACTCCACATTTGTCAAGAAATATCTCCATTTACAGGCAAACCAAAGTTTTTTTAAGGACTACTTGAGTGTATCACCACTTGGTCCGCGGAGGCATTTAGTGGTTCTTTACCTTAAGACAGCCTAGTTTTACTTATAAAAGTGATTTTTGCACTTTTTTCAATACAACTATGTATATGCAGCACACAACAATCAATTCTAGACAAATTGTGCATGAATTCTAGAAAAAATGACAAACACGCATATGCGCCTTTAAGGAGAAATTTGGCCAGCGCCTGCAAAATATTATGAATAGTGATTTTAAATTGGGTTTTATTTGTGAAAAACTGTTTCACTGAACACTAATTATGCTTTAGATGCCTAATTTTGTGTCTATTCTTCATATTTAATCACAATTCCCCCATTCTGACACTAAAATAAGGTCAATTTTGGCATAAGAATGTCAATTTTAGAAGAAAAAAATCTGACATTTTCTAGATTTTCATGATAAAAATCCAAATTTTCACTTTTTTAGACAATTTAAACAGATAAAAGTGGTCAAAACCATAACTGGAATGCATTTCCATACATTTGAATGCAAAAAAATGAAAACATTAATTTAATAGAATTTTGCCCTTCTTTAGGTTAGAAACCACCAAATAGATTTGCTCTATAGCTCAATGTAAATTGGCCATAGTAGGCCCCAATTGTCAACTTTTTTTAGTCTATGGCCACCTGGACCACATATATCATTGTAAAGAGGGGCAGTTAAGCTTCAAAATAATGCAATAAAAAAGGGGGGTCATGTATCTTCTAAGAAAGTTTTTGTCCTTCAAACACGGTCTATCCGTTTTTACGCATGTCCGGATTTATAAGTTCTGGGTTTTACCCTAGTCTACTTTCACTTTGGTATCAAGAACAAAATAGCGGAATAATACAAATATTACAGTTTTATTACATCACATGCATATTTACCAACCATTTAAACTCAATTTCATCATTCAACTCCACATTTGTCAAGAAATATCTCCATTTACAGGCAAACCAAAGTTTTTTTAAGGACTACTTGAGTGTATCACCACTTGGTCCGCGGAGGCATTTAGTGGTTCTTTACCTTAAGACAGCCTAGTTTTACTTATAAAAGTGATTTTTGCACTTTTTTCAATACAACTATGTATATGCAGCACACAACAATCAATTCTAGACAAATTGTGCATGAATTCTAGAAAAAATGACAAACACGCATATGCGCCTTTAAGGAGAAATTTGGCCAGCGCCTGCAAAATATTATGAATAGTGATTTTAAATTGGGTTTTATTTGTGAAAAACTGTTTCACTGAACACTAATTATGCTTTAGATGCCTAATTTTGTGTCTATTCTTCATATTTAATCACAATTCCCCCATTCTGACACTAAAATAAGGTCAATTTTGGCATAAGAATGTCAATTTTAGAAGAAAAAAATCTGACATTTTCTAGATTTTCATGATAAAAATCCAAATTTTCACTTTTTTAGACAATTTAAACAGATAAAAGTGGTCAAAACCATAACTGGAATGCATTTCCATACATTTGAATGCAAAAAAATGAAAACATTAATTTAATAGAATTTTGCCCTTCTTTAGGTTAGAAACCACCAAATAGATTTGCTCTATAGCTCAATGTAAATTGGCCATAGTAGGCCCCAATTGTCAACTTTTTTTAGTCTATGGCCACCTGGACCACATATATCATTGTAAAGAGGGGCAGTTAAGCTTCAAAATAATGCAATAAAAAAGGGGGGTCATGTATCTTCTAAGAAAGTTTTTGTCCTTCAAACACGGTCTATCCGTTTTTACGCATGTCCGGATTTATAAGTTCTGGGTTTTACCCTAGTCTACTTTCACTTTGGTATCAAGAACAAAATAGCGGAATAATACAAATATTACAGTTTTATTACATCACATGCATATTTACCAACCATTTAAACTCAATTTCATCATTCAACTCCACATTTGTCAAGAAATATCTCCATTTACAGGCAAACCAAAGTTTTTTTAAGGACTACTTGAGTGTATCACCACTTGGTCCGCGGAGGCATTTAGTGGTTCTTTACCTTAAGACAGCCTAGTTTTACTTATAAAAGTGATTTTTGCACTTTTTTCAATACAACTATGTATATGCAGCACACAACAATCAATTCTAGACAAATTGTGCATGAATTCTAGAAAAAATGACAAACACGCATATGCGCCTTTAAGGAGAAATTTGGCCAGCGCCTGCAAAATATTATGAATAGTGATTTTAAATTGGGTTTTATTTGTGAAAAACTGTTTCACTGAACACTAATTATGCTTTAGATGCCTAATTTTGTGTCTATTCTTCATATTTAATCACAATTCCCCCATTCTGACACTAAAATAAGGTCAATTTTGGCATAAGAATGTCAATTTTAGAAGAAAAAAATCTGACATTTTCTAGATTTTCATGATAAAAATCCAAATTTTCACTTTTTTAGACAATTTAAACAGATAAAAGTGGTCAAAACCATAACTGGAATGCATTTCCATACATTTGAATGCAAAAAAATGAAAACATTAATTTAATAGAATTTTGCCCTTCTTTAGGTTAGAAACCACCAAATAGATTTGCTCTATAGCTCAATGTAAATTGGCCATAGTAGGCCCCAATTGTCAACTTTTTTTAGTCTATGGCCACCTGGACCACATATATCATTGTAAAGAGGGGCAGTTAAGCTTCAAAATAATGCAATAAAAAAGGGGGGTCATGTATCTTC
Organism: Spisula subtruncata; assembly: GCA_963678985.1. Taxonomy (NCBI): domain Eukaryota; kingdom Metazoa; phylum Mollusca; class Bivalvia; order Venerida; family Mactridae; genus Spisula; species Spisula subtruncata. Next base: position 30,849,288 of record OY787673.1, on the reverse strand, counting down.
TAAGAAAGTTTTTGTCCTTCAAACACGGTCTATCCGTTTTTACGCATGTCCGGATTTATAAGTTCTGGGTTTTACCCTAGTCTACTTTCACTTTGGTATCAAGAACAAAATAGCGGAATAATACAAATATTACAGTTTTATTACATCACATGCATATTTACCAACCATTTAAACTCAATTTCATCATTCAACTCCACATTTGTCAAGAAATATCTCCATTTACAGGCAAACCAAAGTTTTTTTAAGGACTACTTGAGTGTATCACCACTTGGTCCGCGGAGGCATTTAGTGGTTCTTTACCTTAAGACAGCCTAGTTTTACTTATAAAAGTGATTTTTGCACTTTTTTCAATACAACTATGTATATGCAGCACACAACAATCAATTCTAGACAAATTGTGCATGAATTCTAGAAAAAATGACAAACACGCATATGCGCCTTTAAGGAGAAATTTGGCCAGCGCCTGCAAAATATTATGAATAGTGATTTTAAATTGGGTTTTATTTGTGAAAAACTGTTTCACTGAACACTAATTATGCTTTAGATGCCTAATTTTGTGTCTATTCTTCATATTTAATCACAATTCCCCCATTCTGACACTAAAATAAGGTCAATTTTGGCATAAGAATGTCAATTTTAGAAGAAAAAAATCTGACATTTTCTAGATTTTCATGATAAAAATCCAAATTTTCACTTTTTTAGACAATTTAAACAGATAAAAGTGGTCAAAACCATAACTGGAATGCATTTCCATACATTTGAATGCAAAAAAATGAAAACATTAATTTAATAGAATTTTGCCCTTCTTTAGGTTAGAAACCACCAAATAGATTTGCTCTATAGCTCAATGTAAATTGGCCATAGTAGGCCCCAATTGTCAACTTTTTTTAGTCTATGGCCACCTGGACCACATATATCATTGTAAAGAGGGGCAGTTAAGCTTCAAAATAATGCAATAAAAAAGGGGGGTCATGTATCTTCTAAGAAAGTTTTTGTCCTTCAAACACGGTCTATCCGTTTTTACGCATGTCCGGATTTATAAGTTCTGGGTTTTACCCTAGTCTACTTTCACTTTGGTATCAAGAACAAAATAGCGGAATAATACAAATATTACAGTTTTATTACATCACATGCATATTTACCAACCATTTAAACTCAATTTCATCATTCAACTCCACATTTGTCAAGAAATATCTCCATTTACAGGCAAACCAAAGTTTTTTTAAGGACTACTTGAGTGTATCACCACTTGGTCCGCGGAGGCATTTAGTGGTTCTTTACCTTAAGACAGCCTAGTTTTACTTATAAAAGTGATTTTTGCACTTTTTTCAATACAACTATGTATATGCAGCACACAACAATCAATTCTAGACAAATTGTGCATGAATTCTAGAAAAAATGACAAACACGCATATGCGCCTTTAAGGAGAAATTTGGCCAGCGCCTGCAAAATATTATGAATAGTGATTTTAAATTGGGTTTTATTTGTGAAAAACTGTTTCACTGAACACTAATTATGCTTTAGATGCCTAATTTTGTGTCTATTCTTCATATTTAATCACAATTCCCCCATTCTGACACTAAAATAAGGTCAATTTTGGCATAAGAATGTCAATTTTAGAAGAAAAAAATCTGACATTTTCTAGATTTTCATGATAAAAATCCAAATTTTCACTTTTTTAGACAATTTAAACAGATAAAAGTGGTCAAAACCATAACTGGAATGCATTTCCATACATTTGAATGCAAAAAAATGAAAACATTAATTTAATAGAATTTTGCCCTTCTTTAGGTTAGAAACCACCAAATAGATTTGCTCTATAGCTCAATGTAAATTGGCCATAGTAGGCCCCAATTGTCAACTTTTTTTAGTCTATGGCCACCTGGACCACTAATATCATTGTAAAGAGGGGCAGTTAAGCTTCAAAATAATGCAATAAAAAAGGGGGGTCATGTATCTTCTAAGAAAGTTTTTGTCCTTCAAACACGGTCTATCCGTTTTTACGCATGTCCGGATTTATAAGTTCTGGGTTTTACCCTAGTCTACTTTCACTTTGGTATCAAGAACAAAATAGCGGAATAATACAAATATTACAGTTTTATTACATCACATGCATATTTACCAACCATTTAAACTCAATTTCATCATTCAACTCCACATTTGTCAAGAAATATCTCCATTTACAGGCAAACCAAAGTTTTTTTAAGGACTACTTGAGTGTATCACCACTTGGTCCGCGGAGGCATTTAGTGGTTCTTTACCTTAAGACAGCCTAGTTTTACTTATAAAAGTGATTTTTGCACTTTTTTCAATACAACTATGTATATGCAGCACACAACAATCAATTCTAGACAAATTGTGCATGAATTCTAGAAAAAATGACAAACACGCATATGCGCCTTTAAGGAGAAATTTGGCCAGCGCCTGCAAAATATTATGAATAGTGATTTTAAATTGGGTTTTATTTGTGAAAAACTGTTTCACTGAACACTAATTATGCTTTAGATGCCTAATTTTGTGTCTATTTTTCATATTTAATCACAATTCCCCCATTCTGACACTAAAATAAGGTCAATTTTGGCATAAGAATGTCAATTTTAGAAGAAAAAAATCTGACATTTTCTAGATTTTCATGATAAAAATCCAAATTTTCACTTTTTTAGACAATTTAAACAGATAAAAGTGGTCAAAACCATAACTGGAATGCATTTCCATACATTTGAATGCAAAAAAATGAAAACATTAATTTAATAGAATTTTGCCCTTCTTTAGGTTAGAAACCACCAAATAGATTTGCTCTATAGCTCAATGTAAATTGGCCATAGTAGGCCCCAATTGTCAACTTTTTTTAGTCTATGGCCACCTGGACCACATATATCATTGTAAAGAGGGGCAGTTAAGCTTCAAAATAATGCAATAAAAAAGGGGGGTCATGTATCTTCTAAGAAAGTTTTTGTCCTTCAAACACGGTCTATCCGTTTTTACGCATGTCCGGATTTATAAGTTCTGGGTTTTACCCTAGTCTACTTTCACTTTGGTATCAAGAACAAAATAGCGGAATAATACAAATATTACAGTTTTATTACATCACATGCATATTTACCAACCATTTAAACTCAATTTCATCATTCAACTCCACATTTGTCAAGAAATATCTCCATTTACAGGCAAACCAAAGTTTTTTTAAGGACTACTTGAGTGTATCACCACTTGGTCCGCGGAGGCATTTAGTGGTTCTTTACCTTAAGACAGCCTAGTTTTACTTATAAAAGTGATTTTTGCACTTTTTTCAATACAACTATGTATATGCAGCACACAACAATCAATTCTAGACAAATTGTGCATGAATTCTAGAAAAAATGACAAACACGCATATGCGCCTTTAAGGAGAAATTTGGCCAGCGCCTGCAAAATATTATGAATAGTGATTTTAAATTGGGTTTTATTTGTGAAAAACTGTTTCACTGAACACTAATTATGCTTTAGATGCCTAATTTTGTGTCTATTCTTCATATTTAATCACAATTCCCCCATTCTGACACTAAAATAAGGTCAATTTTGGCATAAGAATGTCAATTTTAGAAGAAAAAAATCTGACATTTTCTAGATTTTCATGATAAAAATCCAAATTTTCACTTTTTTAGACAATTTAAACAGATAAAAGTGGTCAAAACCATAACTGGAATGCATTTCCATACATTTGAATGCAAAAAAATGAAAACATTAATTTAATAGAATTTTGCCCTTCTTTAGGTTAGAAACCACCAAATAGATTTGCTCTATAGCTCAATGTAAATTGGCCATAGTAGGCCCCAATTGTCAACTTTTTTTAGTCTATGGCCACCTGGACCACATATATCATTGTAAAGAGGGGCAGTTAAGCTTCAAAATAATGCAATAAAAAAGGGGGGTCATGTATCTTCTAAGAAAGTTTTTGTCCTTCAAACACGGTCTATCCGTTTTTACGCATGTCCGGATTTATAAGTTCTGGGTTTTACCCTAGTCTACTTTCACTTTGGTATCAAGAACAAAATAGCGGAATAATACAAATATTACAGTTTTATTACATCACATGCATATTTACCAACCATTTAAACTCAATTTCATCATTCAACTCCACATTTGTCAAGAAATATCTCCATTTACAGGCAAACCAAAGTTTTTTTAAGGACTACTTGAGTGTATCACCACTTGGTCCGCGGAGGCATTTAGTGGTTCTTTACCTTAAGACAGCCTAGTTTTACTTATAAAAGTGATTTTTGCACTTTTTTCAATACAACTATGTATATGCAGCACACAACAATCAATTCTAGACAAATTGTGCATGAATTCTAGAAAAAATGACAAACACGCATATGCGCCTTTAAGGAGAAATTTGGCCAGCGCCTGCAAAATATTATGAATAGTGATTTTAAATTGGGTTTTATTTGTGAAAAACTGTTTCACTGAACACTAATTATGCTTTAGATGCCTAATTTTGTGTCTATTCTTCATATTTAATCACAATTCCCCCATTCTGACACTAAAATAAGGTCAATTTTGGCATAAGAATGTCAATTTTAGAAGAAAAAAATCTGACATTTTCTAGATTTTCATGATAAAAATCCAAATTTTCACTTTTTTAGACAATTTAAACAGATAAAAGTGGTCAAAACCATAACTGGAATGCATTTCCATACATTTGAATGCAAAAAAATGAAAACATTAATTTAATAGAATTTTGCCCTTCTTTAGGTTAGAAACCACCAAATAGATTTGCTCTATAGCTCAATGTAAATTGGCCATAGTAGGCCCCAATTGTCAACTTTTTTTAGTCTATGGCCACCTGGACCACATATATCATTGTAAAGAGGGGCAGTTAAGCTTCAAAATAATGCAATAAAAAAGGGGGGTCATGTATCTTCTAAGAAAGTTTTTGTCCTTCAAACACGGTCTATCCGTTTTTACGCATGTCCGGATTTATAAGTTCTGGGTTTTACCCTAGTCTACTTTCACTTTGGTATCAAGAACAAAATAGCGGAATAATACAAATATTACAGTTTTATTACATCACATGCATATTTACCAACCATTTAAACTCAATTTCATCATTCAACTCCACATTTGTCAAGAAATATCTCCATTTACAGGCAAACCAAAGTTTTTTTAAGGACTACTTGAGTGTATCACCACTTGGTCCGCGGAGGCATTTAGTGGTTCTTTACCTAAAAAGGGTTAAAATAAGAACACTACTAAGGTGTTGGAAAGTGACTTTACTGTTTAATGCATAAGATTTAGCCTGCGTTTGCTGGCGAGTACAATAAAATTTGCAAGATTTACGAGTATTTCTTACATGTGAATGGTATCCTAAATTTTAAAAAATGGTGGTGTGTCATTACGGATATATCGATGGTTAGAATTAGAAGGTCGTAACTACTAAATCGATATTTTGAGAGAACACGGAAAAACTATCTGACATTTACTCTTTACTTATGGTAAAATAAACTTTTTCAACATCATTTTGGTCAACATGACAAGTTTAGATTTTATGAAAATGGGCTCATAAGAAGCGCCTTGTGATGCTTATTCTTAATATGTTTGAATCTTAAAAGGTCGTAAGTGGCACTTACGACCTTCTAGATATAATGATATAATGCATTCTTTCTTCTTAATTATGCTAAAATGTAAGAGAAAGAATTTGCTGGTGATATTTAGTGCATGAATGATTGGAATAAACAAACAAGTTGTAATACATGACTACAAATCTTTATTTTTCATTATATTTTGCATAACAAGCGAACTGACCGAGCATTGGGCTGACTTGGCATTGGTCCCCTCACTCTACATTACATTCTCAAAGATAATGGTCTAAACTCCTATAACGTTATAAGAGCAAATTGACAAATACATCCATTAGATTCTCATAGATAATGGACGAATCTCTTTTAACGTTTTAAGAGCAAAATTTGCCAATATATGCATTACATTCTTTTAGAAAATGGTCCAATATAAGAGAAAATTAACATTGATCAATTTCTATGTGAATGTAATGAATGTATATTTTCTCATAACGTTATAAGAGATTTGTTTTCTCTCATACCGTTTCATGCTATATTATGCAAAATACATTGAAAATAAAATATATTTATATAAATATCGTGTTCATTTTCTCTTTTTTATTGCATTTTACCATGTGAAACTTTATAAAATTGAGCAGTCTGGACAAATGCTGTTTTTAATACAACGTGTTGTTTGTAGAATATTTCCAACAGAAATATGTTCCATTTAGATATGTATGGCTCTGTTATATAATAGCTGGATGTATCTGAACAACTTGCAGTTTGTTATAAATGCGTAATTACTTATCATAAATATATCCATATTACTAATAATTATAACGTTAGAGCACAGTTATGTAAGGTATTGACAATAATAAGTATAACATCATAATTACAAACATAAGTAACATAGTTACCTTAATATTTCCTTAATTTATCAAATCGTTCCTTCTACGATGTTTTTTAATATGGCGTCTAGTTTCTATTTGGTGACCGATTTATGAATTTCCTGTACGTAAACTAAACCACATTGACTGACATCGTGATATGAGAGGTCAAGGACAGTTATGTGATAACGCACCATTTACCGTTGTAGATTGAACGCTATGTCCTATGTTATCATACCACATAGCTTATTCAATGTATAGGATAGAACATCAATTATAGCTGTTTTTATATGGGGTATGATTAACCATTTAAGGAAATTCGCTGCTGCCAGTTTTACGGTATTATTGAGGTCACGTGACACGCGCCGAAAATCAAAATGCGCCTTTAAATTCATTGATTTTAGCTATAAAGTTACATTTTTCGACATGATGACTCAACCGCATGTAAGGCTTTGACTGCATTTAGCACTAACCAAGCGTCTGATGAAATGGCTTCTGTGATTGTTCTGACCGTTACAAAAAAAAACACACATACGTCTATGCACGTAGTAAAAATGGGAGATTTGCGAGTGTTGAATGCACAAACAACCTTACGTTCATTAACGAAAACGTCCGCCGGGAGAATTAGTTCGTCACGCGAACTACTTATTGAACGATTATATTTGTTCGCCGCAAACAATTTCAAGATGGCGGAGACAGACGATTTAATGGCCTTACTTTTTCTATTAGATTTTAAGCCGTAGATTGAAAATTAGGAACTCAGTAATACTTCTTTCGTGTTCTATTTATTCAGCTTTGGTATCCACACTGTATCACAAATGCAAAACACATACAATCTACAATTAATGTTTAAATCGCTAAGATTATAATAAATTAAATCAAATATTTATCTATCCGCCATCTTTGTTCGCTTGGCGAGCTATGTGAAAAGGTCGTTCGTGATTGGCTAACATGTTCTTGGCGAACTTATCGTTCAATAACGCGAACTCACGTATTGTTCGCGAACGTTGGCGAGCGTTTTCGATAATGAACGCACTGCAAGTGTATCCTGTTAGGTTTGTATTTATTATTATTAATAGTATACCGTATTACCGATGCAATAATTAATTGTCATGTTTTTTCGAGACATTGAAGTGTCTCGTATGTCCGTGGTTCTCATACGTCCGTTGTATGTGGAATTAACAGTCGTGTGCATCACGTACACGAAACGCACCTGTTAATAGGGGCTATTGAAAATACCCAGACCGGTAATAGGCGAACGTGCATATCTTCGTTGAGTTTCTGCAGGTACTAATGCTTTCAAAAAAAGTTATTTCCGGTCAAAAATTTCAGGCATTTTTCCGAGGTGAATAGTCCTTTGAATATAAAAAAAGTAAGCTGTAAACGGTTGAGCCTATCGTTCTCTTCCGATTAAATATGGTTTTTAAAAAATGTGTAATAAATAAAAAAAACTATTTTTAACAAAAACCAAAGGGAAGTAAGAAATACGCTGTACTCTACTGTACCACGCTTTACGTGTCAATAGCCAATTGATTGCAAGCGTTTGCGAGATTTCCATGCGCCCATTGCACATGGAAGATGTTTTAAGAATCATCAAAAATAAAGGTGAAATTTTCATTAAAATAGCCGATTTATCATGACAGTACTCGATCTCCGAGAAAAATGGTCTTTAATAGACATTTTTACGTAGTTTTACAATGATATCAACACTCGATGCTTGAACGTAAGTAGGCTACAATTCGTTATATGTCAACAATGCAAATCAACAATTCTATGTCTCAATGTATAGCTTGTCAAAGCAATGTTTATAAGATTATTTTGTTACTGTCAGTGTGTATAATACTTATGTATCAGGTAGTTTCATCCACAGCACCTCAGCCCCGGGTGAAGTGGCGCTCCGGGATTTTGAGTTGTCAAAATCAACAGCCCTTCTACGGCCTGCGGGGAAGCTGATGCTAAAATCTCCCGCATTTCCCCTGACATCTACCGGTAAATATTGTCTCTAGGCTATTGGTTTTCGCAGAAAAAATCCTAAATTTCCCCTGCCTTGCGAGGGAAGCTGGATGGTAAAAACATGTCCGTTCCCCCCGCCATGGATTCCTGTGGACGAGGGGAACTGAGAATGCAACTGACTGGTGCATTTATTATTTGTGGTGGACAAACTTGTGTACTAGGAGGGTCCATACGTTGTCGCTTATGTAATATCTTTGATTTTCCAAGTGGATAAGGACGAAAGACAAACATGCGAGGCTGTAAATTAGCTACATTCGGAATATAAATAAACCATCTAATAGTACAAGGTACGTCTTTGATTTTACTGAATTGGAATCAAATTATGACAATTTGATTGATTGACTTGTGTGCTGTATAAAGATTACAATTCACAATGATTGCATGCAACCTAGCGGTTATCTAATTTTTATTAAAAACCCATTAAAGGCAATGCCTTAGTTCATATTAACTTAAGTTTTCTATCATTTATCTTACATGATTTCATCGAAAAGGCCCTAAAATTGGATGAACAAATTATGCAGCTGTCAGTTGCATCCACGCCCCCCCCCATCCCGTGGATAGCTGGGGAAAATTTTACCTTCCAGCTTCCAAACTGGCGAAGGAAATGTTGGGATTTTTTTCTCCTAACCAATACCCTCGGGACAATATTCCGCTGCAAGACGGCAAGGGAAATACCAGTGATTTTACCATCAGCTGTCCCCGTCAGGGCTGTGTAGGGTGGGGGGTTACAAAACCATAAGTAAAAATCATATTCCATCCCTGGGACTGGGGTTGCCGTGGATGCAACTGACTGGTGCATTACAACTGGTTAAATCATAGCTTACGTAACATTTCAGGCTGCAGTTTGCAACAACTGTCATTACACAATTACATTTGACCATATAGGGGACCTTGTATATAGACAAAGACGTCCAAGAATCTTTGGGCCTCTTTGGTATAGAGAAGTGTGCTTGATATGGGGCTGGATCCCATTATGATACCTTACATAGCATTATGCCATAGTGCACTACTAACAGTGCTAAGTACTGTAGGTTAGTTTGAGGCTGTATCACTACAGCAAAAATGTGCCCACTGATCATTGACAATCTTACATGATGCTTAATAGATTTGAATTTTTAAACACTAGCCACTCAGTCATCTGCAGTATCAATTGTATTTAATGTAAAGTTTTTTACAGAGATTTAAAGCTCATCATTATGTCTGGTTGTTATTGATGATGACGAAGTGTTTATATGGTGTCATGATGTTCTGAATAAGTTTCGTTTCGTATAGGTGGAAAACTTGAGCTAGGTATCATTTAAAACTGCTATGATAATTACAGAATTGGTAATGTAATAAAATATATTTAGCTAGCAATGCTTAGATATTTCCCCGACACTGGTAAATTTCTTGCTATTTGCACAAGCTACATACAACTGTACTGGCAATTGATTGAAACCAGTAGAGCATCAGACTGGTTTACATTTCAATAAAGTTAAAAATAAATCTAACAATTTGTATTACTAGTATACTACAGAATAGTACAGATCACTTTAGTTGATAGATTTACTGGTACTATGATGTATAAATATTTCTTTTTCAGTTTTAAATGTTAACAATTATATTAATGTTGATTTTTGAGTCTTTATATGTCTTTACTATTAACTTAATTTTCTTTCAGGTGTCATTCTCAAATGACAAATCAATGCAACCTTACCTCATCATAGTGGCGGTATACATTATATATGTGAATTCTCAGGTATATACATGTATGTTACCAGTACTGGTATATGTTTATTAATAAGTTTATTATTTGTTATTAAAATAACCATGAATTTATTAAGCTATTCATTTAAATGAGACAAGTAGGTGGAATATTGCAGAGAGGTTAGCACTCTTGACTACCTGGCCAGAGGTCTCTGGTTTTAATCTTTGCTGGGGCACTGGATATTTCAGAAAATCTTATTTATAAGTTAGTGTTTCTGACCAAGGAAGAGTTGATTTGGTTGTAAACCCAGAGGCAGTATCCACTGTATTGTGCTAATTTGGCTATATACTGGATATGTTAAAGAACCCATGAGTGGATTCGGAAGGAGAGAGGACTTCTCACCTATAGTCCATGCATCACTCAGCTCATTGGCTAATGAGGCAGGAATAAATTAAATAACCAGGCCATATGACTGGCTCAAACAAACACAGGGAAAAAAGACATGTCTGTTGATTTTTCCCGATGAAATAAATTGATAGAAATGTTCTTGTAAAACAAAATTTTAAAAATTGCAAACAATCTTTATTATATTTTCACGAAACATACTCAAATCAGACATATTAAATGTTATACAATCATATGCCTTCATTTTCTTTTTCAGTGTTCAAGAACTGATAATGGTGAATAAGAGACATTTCTCCTGAGAAGTTGGTTTGGTGTGAAAATTCTTTTACTGTACAGTATTATGCTGTATGCCAGATTATTCCAAATCAAGGAATAAATGTTATGGAATATTAGTTTACACAAATGTTCCTCAGCTCATATTGCTCATATGTTTGATGATATTGTTCACACTTGTCTTATCATTCTGTACATTGCTTGACCAATATTTATTGTGGTATTTTGAGAATGGTAAAAATGAAATAGTTATTTAAAGCATTTAATACCTTTGTGAATGTAGGAATCAAAGGATCAAACTGGCTAGCATACAGGTTAAACGCGCATACAGATTGAACAACATTATAGATATAGTTACAAACTAGTGTATTAAGTAAAATGTGGCATAACATCAACATTTCTTAGAACTTTTTATCTTTTTGATAATACAGCATAGACAGTGATGTGAAGTATTACAATGTATTGCTAGTATGCTATTGACTAATGCATTTCAGTGTGTTTCTGAAAGGATATTGTTTGATGATCAATGCATATTTGAAGATGATGAGTTAACTTTTAAATATTCTTTCTGAAATTCTGTACACAGGTTTGAAGTTTGTATGATTGCACTGTCTTGAATGTGTGTTGAATATGTATATGGATTGCTATCAAACGTAATGTGGAAAATGTAATGGATCATTTTTGGATAACTATCAAATTGTTTTTCTATTCTGTGCTACACATGTCTGACTTATTGGTGCACTGTAGATAGTGTTCATGTTGTAACAGCAACGTTTTTTTATGGCCCTACCAATCTTTGATGTATGTCTGTAGTAGAATGTTTTGCCCTTGAATCTTTAAGCTTTACATGGATGCTGGTCAACAACAGTTCATGACCCTATTTATTTTGAGGTTAAGGGTCAAGGTCACTGTGATCTTTACTATTTCCTACTATTGGCCTTATTTAGTTTTTAGTTATGTATAAATTTAGTAACTGGTATATAACTTTGCTGCATTATATTTTCCATTATTTCCGCACTTACCTGACTTTGCTGTCTTGTATTCAAGCAAAAACAATAAGCAGAAAAAACATAAATAAACAATGTGATAACTCATAGGATGTTATTGTTTCTTTTGCATTAGTTTAAAAAATGATTTTGTGATTGCTCTTTGTCCATCTGTCCATCCACAATTGCTTTTTGTTACATAAAAGGTTACTTGGTTATGCACATCTGTCATTTATTTGGACAAAAATTGTAGTTACCATGGCAACAGAAACATGTACAACCTGAAAACCAGGTATGGGACTCCTGTTTTGCTTCTAATGCCTTATCTTTTTTTCTAATCAAAAGTGGAATGACATCCAGGTGAGCTATTCAGGACCACTTCTCTAGAGCATCGTGCCTTCGAGTGATATGTATATATACAACAGTGTTAACTAACTATGCTCTTACATTGATACTGGCTACATGCAGGCTTAGTTAAAATACACCAAGAGATAAAAGCTTAAGCATCCAGAGAATACCTGACACATTGCAAGTGTTTTGACCTTTTATGGGACCATTACATGAAACCCTAGGAAGAATATAGTTAATGTCATGAAATAACACAATCGAAATTGTGATATGCAGTAATTATCCCTTTCAGGGCCCATAACTCTGAAACCGTTAGTGGGATATAGCTCATCGAAGATAGGAAATTTGAATTTGTAATGTTTTAAGTGTTGCACATGTTTGGTTAAAATCAAATATTAAACATACTACACTTGTGTAGAAAATGACCCAATTACCGATGTTAGGTCCTTTAAGGGGCCATGACTCTTGAACCTATAATGGGCTATTGTTTGTTGAACCCTTAAATGAATCTTATACTGGATTAAGTTTTGTAGCAATTGTGGCATTATTAATTCATAAGCAAATCTCGACTTCTGAAGACAAGGTCAAAATAACCAATTGCTGGTCCCTTTAAGGGCCATAACTCTGGAAATACACGTGGGATATAGCTGGTCGATGCCAGGGAATATGAAATTATACCGAATTTAGTTGTGCGCAAGTTTGGTTAGATTCGAGTAATAAACAAAACTACAATGTTGGAGGCAATGTCAAAATAACCAATGTTTGGCCCTTTTAGGGGCCAGAACTTTGGAACCCATAGCGGGTCATAGTTGGTCATATTTGGTCGAAGCCATGTAGTAAAAACATGTACGACTCTATAAGTATCACATTTTTGTACCAGTTTTGTAAAAAATGAATAACAAATGATGCGACCTCCATACAGGCAATGCCAAAAATAGCAAATTCCAGGCCCTTTTAGGGGCCATACTTCTAGAATACAACGTAAAATGTGGCTAATTTTAGAAAATATCAAAACTGTTATGAAACAAAACATTGTGCAAGTGTTATTTTCTACATTAAGTAAAGTTGAAAATTTCCTGTGCTCTTTTAAATAAAATTCGCATTTGTGATTACCCCACCCACTATTACTTATGCAGAACAGTTTATTGCTAGACTTATCATAACAACATTCTATCACTTAAATACCATTATATAATTGAACTGTGTGCAGAAAATGAGATTTACAAGACACTTAAGTTTATAAAAAAATATATTCCAGCATACATGTAGCTGTTTTATTGAGTTTTTACACTCGGGAGAGATCTGATCATATACAAAACAAGGGTCATAGCCAAAACAACATGAGATCGATTCAATTTCATCATTTCAACTTTTCGCTTTTAGTCCATTCTATGAATACAGAAAGTTTAAAAAAAGTCTATCCACTAGAAATGTCTGAAACAATGTTGAACTTAATAAATGCCTGTGTGTTCCGATTTTACATGTAGCTCTATTTTGAATAAAATGTATTGCAGTACTAATTAGGTGGCCCCTTTTTCACTTTTCAGTATTTGGCGATGTTCATCAATTAGGAAATGTGTCTGATTGATATGTATCGGAATACAAACAATAAATGTAGATATTATGACACATATCTTATTTTATAACACTTTTAAGTCAGCACCACATAAGTCATTTTGGAGTCTAAAATACAAAAGTGGGTGATATTATAAAAGGGGCCATATGTCAAAAACAAGAATGGGGTTCCCAAATTTTTATTTCGTGTTTCGCCTCATATATGAATGCTCTTAACGTGTGCAAAGAATTAGAAAGTTCTGGACATTCTGTAAAACAGGCCGACAGCAGCTTTCTTCATTAAGTGCTAAAGTAACACTTTAGTGTTTTAGCTCTAATAGTTGCTCTTCTCTATGTAGAATGTGTGTCTATAATTTCTCTAAATAAACACATGTGTCGAAATGGACACTGTCGACGTGTTTGCTAGATAAAGCTTACGTTTTAGTTTTAGTGTCAGATAGATCGCAAGAGCACTTTTAAACTATGTTGTAGGGGTTGGGGAGCATGCTCGAAATGAGTGATTAAAGTCATCTGGTCGAAATATACATCTCAACAAGTGTATAAACAACTGATGTGTGTAGCCCAAACATACGATGGTTAAATGGTACGTTCTGTGTCTCTATCGAGCGTTGTCGTCTTGGTACAACATTTCAATGTGCACATTATTTGCAGTTTCCTCCCTTCATGATTGTGCTATTTTAGAAACCATGCAGTGTGTTACTAGTATTCATCGTGGAATACAGAGCAATGGCCTCCTTGAAATCAGCATTTTGGGATACATATGGTATGTTCTGATTTCGCGCGGCGGTTGTTCAGTATAACTTTGAATTGCTATTGTATGTTCAGTATGTACTGTTCAGGGCCCGAAATTACAACCAATACTTACACTCTGCACTCAGCACTCAAATATTGAAAATGTTCTATAATGAGCTTTTATTTGTTCTAAATTGCTAATGTAGGTGGGGAAATGTATAGAATTGTTATTTGAATGTTGTAAATATCATTTTAACCATATTTTTGCTATTTTGTACTAGTTATGAAGCAAAAACGTAAGTATTGTATCTGAGTGCACTCAGGCTGGTAAATTATACTTATAGCTTACATATACACTAAATTTCAATTGGAAACAAGCAAATGATAATATTTAGCAACTATTTAACATAACTTCAATTTCTCGTTCTTAAAAAATGTCGCTTTGAACCTCAAAAGAAGGATTTTCAATATTTGAGTGCTGAGTGCAGAGTGTAAGTATTGGTTGTAATTTCGGGCCCTAGAGTGTTCTTTGAGTGTAAGTGGAACTCATGTCTATCGTTCCTTTTGTGTTTCCTGATTATACTGTGAGAATGTGCTGATGACAAACAAATTTTTTGAGTTTGGGAAATTTTATTATAATAGCTCATAAGTATAAGTACAGACAAGCTCTATGGCTTTTTCAAAGACTACCTTAACAATATTTAATTGAACTAATATATGAAATAATCATGATATATATGTTGTTGAAAAAGAAAATAAAGTACATAAAAGAGATATACATGTCAAGATTAATGCATGTAGTTGTTTCGCATACATGTACATAAGTTAGATGTTTAATTAAGTTAAGTCTTCTTAGGTTAATGAATACATTTCTAGTTCGTGGTCAATATACTAGCAATGATTGCAAACAACAATGGGCAATTGACATCATTTAATTTGTCAATATATGCCCAATCATATGCATCTTTCTTTATTTATATACTGATAAAGTTAAAATGTTACACATTTCACATAAACGCAAAATCACTAGTTGTTGGATTTATTCTGATACATAGGTGCACATATTAATTACCTACATTAAACTACACTAAATCCCGCATATGTTTTCTATGTCGACACACGTCAACTCTCCCGTATGGTCTGGCCAGCACTCGTAATCCTCTGCATCATTGTTACAGCCCTACAAAGAAACAAACACAAATTAAGACACTTTTAATCATTTATTTGCCTTCTGTATAGGCATTGCTTAGTGTAGTTGTGCTGTGGTGTTACTAATTCCTGTGCTCGGCTCGTTAGATTGAGTGTTGCCTCCCTCATAGCTTCACAGTATGACACTACATTTCGCTGGCTTAGAATGAGAAAGTCTTAACTACTACTTAATTACGACCTTTTAAGATTCATACATAATTAAAATAAGCACCACAAGGCGCTTCTTATGGGTCCATTTTTATAAAAATCGGAAATTGTCATGTTGACCAAAACTAAGTTTAAACCGCTTGTTTACCATATGTAAAGATTAATAATCGGACAGTATTTTCTCATTTTCTCAAAATATCGATTTTGTAGTTACGACCTTCTCATTCTAAGCCATCGATTTGTATATGTAAGCAATTTCAATGAACGAGAATTAAACTATCCAAATGATTAGAACATTGGACCCAACGAAGTTGATGAATGCTTTGTATTGGAGCTTAACATTTACTGTTGATGAAGTACATAACTTCAAAATTGAAAGAGAACGATTATAAACGTAATCATGTTGACAAATGTGGACATATGACATTTATGCTTTGTTTGAAAAACGAGTTCTTGAGGCCAACGAGCCATTATCTCGTGTTGGGGATATTATCACTCTATGTCACCGTACACCTAGTTATTCATCACTGCATAAATACGGGTAGGTATTCATTACTACTTTAATAGTACCTAAGTCATTTGACGTATGTAATTACATATATTTCATAGAACATGTTTATAACATAATAAAGTATTGTAGAATACGTACATCTCCAGATTCTCTTCCATAACAGAACTTGTAAGGATTGTTGGTGCATATCAGGTGGCACCCAGGAGAGCCTGGACAATCTCCCCTGTTATATGCACACAATTTATCGACGTCACATTCATCATCGGGCTTTAATATATATGAAACGAATAAAATTAATGCATCACAATCCCGAAAGAGTACAACTTGGAATGAGGCTCAAACTACCTACAAACCAGGGTAATAGATAAAGCCATCTATCTGTTCGAGACATGCTCTGTATAAAACACCGTCATATACCTTGGACTGAATATCCCGGTTCAAATTTTAGCATTAGTGTGTTAGAAGCATCCTTGTTATATTGTACATCTTACTCAGGAAATGGTTCGTGGAATGGACAGTATTAGAACAATAAATCTTTTCATTGAAGGAGACTACATTGTTAAATAATCCTGGACGATTGTAGAACATTTAGTAATATGTATGAAGAAACAAAAATACTTCAAGAAGATAAATACTGATACTTACTTCTGCGTTTGGATAGCAGTACTGAGTTCTGAACTTGTGACCATGGTCCTTGTGACCATGTCCCTTATACGACTGTCCATGTCCATAACCGTAGCCCTTCCACATCTTCGGCTGTGCTAGTGCAATGAAACTCACCAACACAATCTAAAATAAGAGAATCAGTTAACATATTGTAAATTCTTATAATATACCGATTTTACACGAGCATACACAAGACCTAATACAATTGTACCAGTCTTTTCTGAAATACTTCTATCAATCAATAATTGTTAACTAAACTACATATTAAAACATGCAAAGTAAGACTAGATAGCTTAGCCAGTTAACGAAAACATTTGACCCCATAATATTGAATATCATTTGAAGTGTATAGAAGTAATTTAATGTCAACATATTAATTACTTGCATCGGTTTTAGTATGATACTAGACTACCTTAATTGCAAATTAAAACTTTGAATGGGTTTCGTGTATTTTGATTCAATCGTCGAAAAATAGACGATTCTTATAATTTCATTGGGTGTTCTAGAACACTTTCGTATGAAAATAGACAGTTTGCATGTCAAATAAATCACAGCAAGAAATTCTGTTTAAACTGAAGCGAAAAATGGTCTAATTGATATGAAAGCATCATTGTTTTTCAGTCTTTGAAATTTAAAAGAAAAATATCGTCCGATATAGCTCTATACAATTTAAACTTATTATGAATTTGTATTGTCATTCAGCACACTCGTTAAATTACCTTTACTTACTTTGCTTTTTATAAATGTGAGATGTTTTACGGAATCATTAAGTTCTAATACTATTCGTTATTTACAAGCACATACCAAAGACATTTTACGAGTAAACCCTCTGTCAATACATTATTGAAAATTAAACTATACATTTACAAATAAAACGTTTTGGCGATAGCTGTTATCATAAACATTCCAACCAAATAGTTCTGATAATATCTAACGCCAAAACTGTTTAATCTATATAAGACATTACATTATACATCAGAAATGCATACAAAAAGGTACAAGAAAATCAGACAGGGAATGTATCACACCTTTCTGTGGACCAAAAAACGTGCCGGAAATATCCTACCGCACTCCCCGACTATTACACAAATATACAAGTTAGCAGGAAGCGACGTTAGTTAATCCATGACCTGATCGACTAACAAAGTCTGCTTCAGGTACCGCGTAATTTAGGTTGAAACATAAGCAACATTCATGCCCATTTTCAAACATATTGATCGTTTGGTTATTTAATACAATATTTTAAGTGTATGAAGCTATACCTGGCGAAATTTAAAAGAAAAAACAGTAAAGCAATTCTGCTTTCATATCCGTAAGATCAGTTTTCGCTTCAGCTTCATCAGAAACTGCATCTGTGATTTATTGGCCATGCGAATTGTCCGCTTTCATACGAATGTGTTCTAGAACATCCTATGTCAACAAATGAAATTGCAAGATCGTCTTTTAGTTCGACGATTGAATCAAAGTAAAAGGAACAGATCCAAAGTTTTATATGGCAATTCAGGTGTTCAAGTATCATACTAAAAACGATGCAAGTAATTATTGGACATTAAGGTCATATATAGCTCTACACAATTTAAGGCTTACAATTGCTCTAATTACATATGGCATTTATGAAACTCGTGGGCGAAAATCAAATTGACACTAGACGAAGCCTCGCGTCATTTTTTATGTACTGTGTCCACTCGTTTAATAACACCAGTATGAAAATACCACCCGTGTACGATCATCTGCCTTTAATGGTGTGATTACATCTTATTATTGACAGATAATAATGTAAAATAAAAAATGCTACCGAATGAAGGTTTAACATTTCTTAAGAAATGAGCTGGAAAATAAAAAATAGAGAAAACAACTCACCGCCGCCACGAGGAAAGGATGTTCCATGTTTACAGACAAGTGTTGATAAGTCCAATACGCTCTACATGTACTTAAATAACAGCACATAACACGATGATGGTTTTATACATTTCAACGCGGAAACATGTCACCATTTTAGTGGTTTACCGTTTTGGACGAGGCCCTGGATGCTATGTGTATATAATTTTATTGAATATTATACTGGTGATAGAGGGGCAAGGTGGTTGAGGGGACATCCTGCTTGACTACTGATCGAGAGGTCCCTGGCTCTATTTTCGATCGGGGCATTTGGTCATTTCTTAAACGCTTTTCAGTGTTGCTAACCAATCAGAGCATGTGTGCTGTCGAGGTAGTCTCACGTGTATCGGTGCTATACACCGGACATGTTCACGAACCAAGGGGTCTTTTTGGGTTTGAACTAGGGCGGCGCACCCGGAAAATGTATCACACCACTGTCTCATCTACTTGCTGTCCCTTCAGCGAAAAACAGACGTTCTTGCTTTTATAGGGTATCCTTGACTGAAAGGTTAAATGATATTAGACATACACCAACTGGCTAAGGATGTTGTAAGCGTGAATTACAAAACATATCATGGTCTGCAACATGCAACAGCCTACAGCTTTCTAGCGTAAGAGGAGCTTCATTTCTATAGTTGATTTTCATATTCTTAGTTTTCTTGACGTTGATATGGAGTCCTGTTTGCTTAGCCGAGGGGGCTAGACCCTGTTTCTTTGCCTGAATGTGTTAGTAAGTATGTGACAGGAGGGAAATATTGTCTGCGTAGACAATATCTTCCAATCCCGTCAAGGTCCACTGTAGTCCTCTTGGTATGCTGATCAAGTAAATCACCAGTGAGAAGATCAGTGAGATAGGTGTGTAGAAGGACAATACAAAAGAAACAACAAATTGACAAAACACATGTACAATAGAGGACAAACTTCTCATCACAATAAATGTTGTTTCAATTTCGACCATGGTCGCACCTCAATATAGGTTTTAATATAAATAGATAAATAAATAATAATTCCGCTTCCGTTTTTGTGTGTTTATTAACAATTAACCACAACCGTTCAGATAGCGAGCGCTGTAACGTGGGGGGAATGGAAAACATAAGCAATTTTGCAGAGGAATGTTGTATCTTATGAATTGAAGATATTACAATGGACGACATAAACGTTAACACAATCGATGTGAAATTAAGTAACTACCTGAAATAGTCAATCATGAATGGGTAAGCTAAAAACTTTCATGATGAATAATTGCCTTCATACCAATATTGCTCACATTAGGATAGTATTACGCACTGCTTTAATGACCTGCTTATATAAGTTGCATGATTATGTTATAAATTGTATATGAAACGTACTGGAATATACGTCGCTGATCCCTAGCCCATATCATTTATTACAAGAGCTGATGATCAATAAATGAACAATTCTTTTCCTAAACTATTGATAACATATCCGGTTCACGACAATTATTTCTAGCAAAATCCTGCATACACACTGCGGAGAAATCCAAGCTTTGTGAAAATATCGTTTTATATAAAAAGTGTGTGCTTTTTCAATTTCTATTTCCAGCGTTAGATTGCTTCATTTCTTTCAAAGTGATGGTTCAATGGCTGTCCTTAGGTAGTGAGGTTGTGCATAGTATTTGCTCCTGTCTGTTAGGTCTTGTTACGGATTTCTTATGTTCTGTTTATAAAAACGGCACATGTAGTTTACGCCTAACGAGCCTAATGGTAGAATTCAGAAATAATGAATACATAGCTATGCTCAATTGCGCAATAAGATATAGGTACGAATTTAGATGCGTATTAAATCATGAGTACATAGCATTCGCAGCCAAAACGAGTTCCTACATTTTCTTACGCAACATATTACGGCTGTTCATTTATCATTTCGATTCGCCAATGCAAAACGAGGTAGGTTTCCGTCGAACTTGCATATTGGAATCATACGTTATATCTCATACTATGTAACACTGGATCACACTTTTGTCAGGCTAAATCACCACATGGAAGTAGAGAGGTATAATAGCTACATATAAATGTATTAATATTGTGTTCTAGTTCAGCTTTATACTTCTCCACATTACACAGTATTCAATCTACACTGAATGTGTTCCTTTTTTGTCATTTAATTTTCTGTTGTTTCGGTTGAACATTTACCCACTTCCAATTTGTTATAATCAGTTAATGATGTTCACTTTTCAATCAGAGCAAAGTTCAAACGAACATATAATAATGCCTAAATATTTAGAACAAAGTTGTCATCCTCAAGTTTAACTGAAGTGATTCGTAGTCAATATTATAGATATTATAGAACGAGTCCCGATCTTCAGAAGCATCTCAAGTATCATCTCAAATATTGGCCTGTGTCTATCGGTTAATTTTTATGGGAGGTCAGACACGACATTGGATCTAAAAATATAAACATTATTCAAACTCCAGATAGATCCCAAACATAATTTGGTATGAAAGGAAAGCATAACATGTCAAGTTTACGAAATAATTTCTTACAAAATTATGCCCATTATTAAACTAGTCGTACTTGTGCCTCTTTATGTCGCATAACATTAGGTCACTGTCCTTATAGTTTTAAACTAGGTCATGCCCCGGGGCTGTTGTGACTCATTTGGTCGGCGTTTTGGCATGGGTTGGTGCTGTTGTGTCGCCGTGCAGCGGGGCCTTGGGGAACTTGATTGAGTCTTGACTGCGTTCTCATGCAATAACCGCTATTCTACATTTTCTTTTTGAAATTAGTCATCCTGCATATTTTCGGCGGGGGCTTTTATTTGTTATTGTTTCTTTGGCCTATGTGTAGGCATTGCTCAAGGTAGTTGTTTTATGGTGTTTCTGATTTCTCTGTTCTGCTGGTTAGGTTGAGTGCTGCTTTCCCTGTCTGATTTTCTCATACCTTTTTTGACACCACTGAGAAATCCAAAATGTGTGAAAATATTGTTTAATACATGTGTTTTTGCAATTTCTATATCCAGGGTACAACTGTTTAATTTCTTTCAAATTGATTGTTCAATGGTTTTCCAAATGATGTGCGGTCGTACTCAGTATTTGTCCTTGTTTGCATTTCATATTATGTTGTTTCTGTTCAACATTACCACTCCCCAGTCCATTTAATGTTGTTCACAAAGTTTTCACAAACATACAATATTGGATAAATATTTAGGCTTCAGGGTTCGACCTTAGTTGCCAACCACCAGTTTAACTAACGTGATTCGCCAACGACACTTGCCGTTACTTCCCTTTGATGTTTGTTCAAAAATCCTAGTATACAACTCGTATATAATATATTTATTTATTTGTTTATCACTCTCCCATATTCAGTATATTTTATGTGTTTTAGCCAGAGGCCTTTGTAAAATAAAACTTCAATTTGTGATTATCAATTCACAGATGAATAGTTATACTTATATTATATTATACTTATATTATTACTTACATTGAAAGTTGCCGGTCCATACTTATGGTATATGTTGGTATTGAACAGAGGGCTTTGTTTAATGGTCTTTGATATTGTAACGGTGCTAGTAATAAATATGTTAAATATAATATTTGTGATCTAAGTTCAATAACGAAAACACTACTTAAAAGTTAAGTTAAGTTACCAATTTTCTAGGGCTCTTTTCAGCTGTAATGCCGCTCAAGCACCCTTTGACATTTTAACTCCCCTGGTCATTGGGCTACATATGGAAACCTACACTCGTGTCTCCCTGGGGAGACTATTTCTCTCCTGTGGTGTGGCAGCCAACATCGATCTGCGGCGCCCAGGAATAGACACTGCCCTCGCAGGTACCATTTTACACCATAGTGGAGTGGAGCTGTGGGTCTTGCTCAGAGATTTTAACCAGTGGTCCAGAGGGGATCGAACCCGGGACCTCTCGATCCCGAAGCGCGCGTCCTACCTCTAGGCCACCGCTCCCCTACTTGATCAGCTGATAACGCTATGGTAATACATGGTACTCATTGAGTGTATCGTTTTGTCTCTCAGGCGACCATTCCGTGTAGTCAGCATTATAGATATTATAGAACGGACCCCTATCTCCCGAAGCATCTCAAATTTCATTTCAAATATTGGCCTGTGTCTATCGGTTATTTTTTATGGAAGGCCAGACACGACAATAGGTCACAAAATATTTACATTATTCTGAGTTTATACGTCCAGTAAAATTTCAATACCTCAAACTTCTGATTGATTTCAAATCCAGACTCTGATTTGAACAAAAATCTCAATTTGAGTGGTAACTTTTACTTTAGATGCTTCGAGAGATTATTGCTTGGTTTGGGTTACATTTTATGTAGTATCATACATTAACAGGTTGCAGATATAGCCCTTGTGTTTAATTTTTGAAGCATTAAATAGATATGCATATACTATCTCAATAATGTCGAGATAGGTGTGTTTCATTTTACAGCCTATTAATAATGCTAAAAATTATCTTTGCACAAAAAACGAATTGTCACATATTTCGTCTCTTTTGATCTTGTCAATTTTATTTTAATGGTTACTGATAAGATATGTTGTTTTAGTGAAATAAATACTGAATACTTTCTGATGATCACTCAGTAGTCAGCAATATAAATTCCGCCCAAATGTTCTGCATTAATTGTACAAAAACCCAATACGTTTAAAGTGACCTTACCTTTTATTGCTCAAAAAATGGATTGTGATTTTACTTTGTTTGGATTATTTTAAACTGCAGCCATATTTGATGTACTTTTTAGAAGTGTTGTTCATTATATTGCAAAATGTATTCCTTGTTGGCCAGGTACTGCAATATCGGTAAGATTATGATAATGACTATACAATGGTATTATGTGCATCTCCAACATCGCTGGTATAAAAGTCAAAAGCATTCATTTAAATGATTATAATACTCTAATAATTGTTCACAAGGCGTATAAAGCACCAAGCGTTCACAAAATAACAATAAATATCTTGGCTTCCAGAAAATTGAAAGAGACAACCTGTTCGACCCCTTATTTTGCATATATGAGGCCCCAAATAGGGTCCACTTATTTGCACACTAAAAATATGAAAACGCTAACATGTTTTATACATTATAGAAATTCTCCAATATTTGGATTGGAATGTCCAAATCAAGTAAATATCTGATCTATTTATTATGAATTCCACTATCATATATGTTTTATTGCAAAAATCAGGCCTGAAAAGGGTAGTTGTGAAAATGATCATAGAATAAAAACATGTTTATATACCTTATTTCGGTATTCTATATAGTTGAGGTTACAAACCACTAAATGCCTCCGCGAACCAAAATAGGATACACTCAAATAGTCCCTAAATAAACTTGTGATTGTGTTTAAATGGCAGTATGCTTTGACAAGGTGGAACTGGAATCATCTAATTGGGTTTACAGGCATTGTATACATGTATGTGATGTATTGAAACTGTTTTATTTTACATATTTTGAGATTTTGGCCAAAATACCAAAGCGAAAGTAGGGTAGGGTAAAACCCGGATTTGGTCGGTCCGCGCGCCTGTTAAAATATGTTCACCGCGTTGGACGGACAAAATTTTTCTTATATGATACGTGACCCCCTGTTTTTTTTGTATTTTCTTAAAGCTGGTAGCCCCTTCTTTTCATTGATATATGTCTGCCACCTGGCCATAGACTTTAACATGTATCAACCTGGGACTGACTATTGTAACTTTACATTGAGCTAAAGAACAAATTTATTTAGTGGTTTGTGACCTTGAACAAGACAACAATAAAATACAGCCTAGTTGACTCAATGATGCCTATTATATAATTATATCATATATATCATTGGTAGCATTTGTAACACCTGTGTAACCCTGGAAACTTTGTGTGTCTTTGACAAGTCAAGTGGTGTCCTGTGGTGTTTATGTTATGGTATAAAACCTTTAACAATTTTTATAACACTACACATACAATGAAGTTAATAATGAAAAACTATCAATGGTGTCAATTGCTTAGTTCGTTTTTTAACGGCATTCATCAATAAGGTATTTATTGGCTATAGGCAGGCATTTTGCCTTGATTTAAGGGGATTGGCTAACATTATTATTTTTTCTTCTTCATAGTCCAAGCATCATTTTTACACTTTTGATTGACTAAATAACCACTACCTTTACATTTAAACACACTCTTGTATTTATTGAGTCATCTGTGATCAGTTACTTTACTTATCATGCGGTTACTTTCGTTTGTTTTTGCATAACGTTTATTAGAGATAAATGAAAAATATAGTAATTACTCTTTCAACTGACTGTTAAATGTTTAAAAAATCACATGCAGATGTCGTAATGGGTATACAATTCAATGAAAATGTTTAAAATACAGTATTCAACAATTTTTGAAAAAAGTTTTTACATCCGTACATCATTTAGACAAAACAAAAGTCCATGAACTTTCGCATAACCCCACGTCAAACCTGCCACTTTTCAACTTGTATATTTATTTGATAAAAACGTGTTTACATGTCGTCGTTAACCATATGTTCGTTTTACATCGCTGAAGGCGGTTTTATTGGACAGTTATTGGAAGGTTTCTATATAGACTTCCTATCAATTTAAATTTTGTTTTCAATATTTAAACAAATATGCATGTATATTAATTTGTTATAACTTACATCAATTGTAAATGCTTAATTTTTAAGCATTAATAATTGTTTTCTTCATTCAACCTATAACCTCACATCGAGTTAGTCTAGTCTACTTTCGCTTTCGATTTTATTATACAGCTAGACTAACTCAATGATGTGATTTGGTTTAAACACTTAAACCTTCTGTATATATATACTTTGTTTTCTTCTTTTTAGCAATATTGTATTATAATATGTCACAGTAGTTCAATTACAAATTGTTTACGTAGTATTATAATAGCCCTGGAGCTTGTATGTAAATTGATATGATTTATTGAAAATAAAATATCCTACTCCAAAAAAAAATATTTGTTATTACAGACTGACGTTTAAATTCATACACGTGAAAACCTATATTGTTTAAAATGATATACGAGAAGCATTCGATTAGTTTTGTTATGCCGCAGATGTAATTTCGAACAGGCTAACTACAATTACACTATCACTCCAACATTATCCGTCTGTATACAGGACTCTTGCTTTCATGATATTTGAACAATTTGGTATACTGTTGAAACTTAACAAAGTGTCAGGCCAAGGACGCAATATTTTAATAACGGAAAAACTTTGTATTCGTGATATACGAGAAGTACTTATATTTATATAGTTATGTTACCAGTATTCTGCCTGAAGGTGCAAGTGCCACCAGAACATCGCTTGGACAGAGTATTGGGCAAAGGGCGCTATATTCTAATACTGGCAATATTGTGTACTTCCAGAAACCTACCTAAGCAATGATAAAAATGTAATATAGTCCAAAGCTGGGATATTGAGGATTGTGGTAAAGGAGCAGGTACTATCAAAACGTGGACTGTAACTTGTGTAAGGAATATGGTACACGATATAGAGGATCTTGATTACCATCTTTATTAAACGAGTTGACAAAACATAGAGCCGAGTGTCATATTGTTTTTCTTGACGAGTCTAATACGAATGGTGAGGAATGAGGACGAATGTAAGATTCTATTTATCGTATAACCTTTGTAAATGCTAAATATCTTTAAAATGATTATGTATGTTGCATAATTTATGTTCATGAGGTTTCGAACAAAATTAAGTGGTACTTTGAGCGTGACGCACGGACTTCGTGGGTGGCTAACGGTCGATTGAAGGCACGGATTTGCTTACTTTACGTCACCCTGAACCAACCAACCAATCACCGTCGGGCTAATTTAAATGTTAAATGAATTGGCTGGGAGTGCATTACGATGTTTTCGGCACGGCTTTAATGCACACACACATCGCAGGTTATGTGATAAACATTCTTTATATTTCATTGTGTTAATACCGTCCAAATGATACATTGTCATATACATGTAGTTGTAACTCAGAATACCGCAGTTAAAGTATGACAACAAAACATACAGTGAAACACCATTTAAATGAATCAATTGATACACAAATGAAAATACAGATAAAAGAAAATCACTACATTTTTTGTAATCTGAATTGCAAGTCACAAGGGTAAAATGTGATACGGAAAATGAACAAGAAAATGTGACTGGAAAGCTACAAACATACGAGATCCTCAATAAGTGCTACAAATAAGACTAGCTACAATGTATAGTTTCAATTTGTTTATTAGATATTACACAGCCCAGCCTACAGTTTCCTTCTGGATTTCAACAAAGGTGTCAACAGTCGGTTGATACAAGTTTCCAAATTGAATACGAACATTAGGGCGTGATATGATACGCTCATACAAGTGAACAATTTAGACGATTATCAACTTCAACGTTGCTTAAACTTGACAACAAACGTCCATTTTTATTACTCAAGCAATGTATATTCAAATGCTTACAGTCAGGCTTATCGTCACTATCGCTTAAAAATGAGGCAGGTTATAATTTTTCCAATGTGTTATATGTAATAACTATATATCCAAGCAAAATGCTTAAGGAACTGTTTAATGGGAGATAACTTCATAGAAAATATTCACCACATAATAAAAGTGTCGCAAAAGTTTTCTCCCATATAGCGTTTTCTATTTCAAACGATGAAAAGCGAACTGGATTAGAGCTTTGCAGGTATACATGTAAAGAAATGTGTAGTGAGTATAGTCCAGTCATTGAAGCTAAAAAATATGGTCAACCTCAAACAAATTGCAAAACAGAGTTTCTTTGCATTTTCATTATCTACAGACAAAACGTCAAATATGCGAGTTCAGTGGGGAAAATACAAAAAAATCGACATGTTTAAGGTCACTTTTGGTAGCAATTTCAGCATTTTCCTTATCTCATACTACATGGGGAATTTTAAGTTCTAATAATTCCCGTGTAAGCCGTTAAATATTTACTAATTGCACCTTAAAGCTTATATTTTCTGAAAGATACAACCTTCTTCTATCGAATACAAATATTGATTTTATCATCAGACAATTTACTTTTCATATATATGCCAGTCTACGTGTTGGTATACTACCCATTCAAATGTCGACTAAATGACTCAAAATACCACTTGGAAGGGGAAACAAAAGTTTAATTCATTTCTTTGATATTAATCCAATTTGTTTACAATTTACACATATCATGTGTTGTATACATGTGTGTCTTATGGAAAAAGGATATTTGTGTTTGGACAGTATACAAAACAGACAATATACAAAATGTACACGAATCTATGGATTCTGGAGAAATAGTGATTGTTCTCTTTGTCTGTTCGTCCACAATTGCATTTGTATTCACAATTTTGACTCTATGATTATGAAACTTTGTCAGAGTGATCATCTGAACAAAATTTAGGCCAAGGTAGAAAATGGATGATGAAGGGTAAACAACTAGGTCACTAGGTCAAATTGTTCCAAAACCTTGTGTAGTCGCTAGAGGTCATAATGTTGACGTCATATTTATGAAACTTGGTCACAATAATAATATCAACAAAATATAGGTCAAAGTTATAAATTGGGTCATCCGGGGTCAAAAAGTAGGTCGCTATTTAAAATCAAAGGTAAACGTTGTGTAGGTACAAAATTCACAATTTTGGTCTAATATGTATGCAACTTGGTCACAATGCTCATATCAAAACATCTTAGACAAGTATGTTATTGAGTTATTTGGGTCAAAATTAGGTCAATAGGTTAAAATAATTGATGCGACTTTTTGGCGCATGAAGGTTTTTCTATTATTTGACCTAGTGACCTAGTTTTAACTCATGATAAGTAAATATTGAATTTGACCTACATTTTGTCTTCATGATCCATGTGACATAGTTTCATAAAGATAAGGTAAAAAGGGTGCATTCTAAAGATTTGTTCTATAATTTGGCCTAGTGACCTAGTTTTTAACTCAGGTTAATCCAATTTCATACATGACCTTGATTTTTGTAAGGTGATCATTGTGACTAAACTTCACAAGTGTAAGGTTGAAATTGCGACCCCTGGTGACTATATCTTGTTTTTTCTATGTTTTGACCTAGTGACCTAGATTTTGGCTCCGGTTAACTAAAAAAATTATTTTACTTAGATTAGCTTACGATGATCATTGCTGCCAAGTTTCATAAAAATCAGACCAAAATTGCGACCTCTAAGCACGATGTAAAAATAAGTTACTGGTACAAGTCAAGATTTATTTACATCAAAAGTGACAAATATCGCGAAAACATGTGACAATTGAATATATTTTTAAATATCTCAAAAAGTCCCACAAATATTCAATTAGGACATTTTGTACATTGCTAAGGATAACTTTACGCACCATATAAACACAACACTGTTTGTTTTGCAATTAGTTTGAGGTTAAAAGTTAAAATGACTGGACTAGTATACTGAACTAAGGAAAGCCCTTTCCGCTTCGCAACCGTTCAGTTTGCCTTGTGGAAACACATGGCGTAACATGTATATAGTGGGAGTAGTAGAAATAAAGCAAATAAAGGAAATCGTCATCAGATGAAAGAAATTTCCAGATGACAAAATGAAAATTTGTATACAATAACTGCATAATTCAAAGTCTACGGGAAGCAACTCTTACAAAATAAGTATTTTGTTCAACATGCATTTGATTAAACACCATATCTGACATATTTGTAACAAATAGCCAAAACTCGACGATATAAAGTTTACTACATATGTCGAAACGATAGGTCAAATGTGACATTTAGTAAAATGTCTGGTGAACAAAATACTACTATTGTAAGAGTTTCTCCCCTTAGACTTTAATTTATGCATTTATTGTTAAAATCTGTTTATTACATTTTCTTCCATCTGTTGGTGTTTTTCACATTTGGGAATCAACTAAAATGCACGAAGTAAATCATGCTGTAGAGAGGATACAACGCTATAGCTTACTAAACATAACAGTTTAAGGCTTAAAGTGACTTTAAGTGTGCTTTTGACAAATGTATTGACCGCAGAACATCGATTTAGAACTATACATATCATTATCTATTACTTATATGGCCATTCGCCATTGTCATTTAAATTTACGTCTCAGGATTTTGGAGTAATGTTCATCCCCATTGTACCAACGGCAATAGTGTCTTATAGCCATAATAGATCCCAGGGGAGAATGCTGGTAAATGAATGATTAAAGTCAATTGGAACATATATATACATCTGAACAATTGGATCTACTCCGGATATGTCGAGACCACTTTGCAAAACATGAACTGATGGTTCAACAGTACATCATGTGGCTTTTATGTGGAGTGGGTGGTTACATGTAGGCATATTTTGTACAATGTCAATATGTCTATCATTTGTAATTAATGGAAATCATGCATAGTGTTATGTTTGTGTTTTGATGTTACCGTTCGAATGTGCTGACGACAGGTACTATTAAATATACAGTAAAGTTCCACTTAACGAACAGTCCGAAACAGACCAACCCAGTACCACGACCGCTTTTTTAATCAATAAAGATATGGGTATCCATCGGAACAACCAAGCAAAGTTATTTCTCAATTATTGCATGCCAAATTCCGAAACAATTGTTGTTAACCGACATCTTAAAATGAATGGGAGACAATAGTTTTTACCACGTTATTTCTTCTTTGTCGGCCTCTGTCTTTCCTTCCCTCTATGATCCCATGGAGCCTTATCTTTGATAAGCCCTCTGATTGTCGGAAATGATTATATTATTGTAATGTATGTTTTGTAAATGTTGACAGAACGTCTTGGTAATCTTCAAGTGGCTATTGTTTCTGTTTCTAATGCTTACACAGCTGTAAGTATCCATGTCTTACAAGCGAAAAGAAATATGGATCAAGGGCGCGTATTAATCTGATCTTATGTATTAATGAGATAATTTTGTCACACCAGATAGGTTTTAGTTTTACAACTGCATAAGATGCTGGAGCAGCTCAAGCTAGTATTTATGCTTCTGATCCCTCGTCTAATGACTGCTCCGAGGTATTTATATTGATACACTGTATCTAGTTACTGTAAATGAACATGGATATATTTCTCAATAGAGTTTGTATTTGCCATAAGGTTGGTGTACTTTGCACTGATTTCCAATCCAAACTTAGCAGAAGCTTCGTCAAGATTTCCAACAAGATAGTTCAGTTTCTTCTCTTCACAAACTAAGTCGTCAATGTCATCGGCGAAACGCAGATTCGTGATGGTTCCATGTTGATGGTGCCTTTATAGTCATTATGCTCAAAATCCGTATAGAGGCGAAATTAAAATTAGTATATTTAAGTGCTACGGTTGATATTGAAATAACCGGCCTATGCATATATTTTGCATGTACTGTTGACGTTATTCATGACTTCGCAAAGCAAGTGCATGTTGGTTATGTAACGTATATCACATTTTTAGACTGAAGGTACATGTATTATATTGCCACATTGGACTGATAATTTTCCTTATGGCTTTCAAAAGCCCGTGCATATTCGGTATGTAATGTACCTCACATTTGTTGAGTGAAGGAATAATGTTGACACAATGGACAGATAATGATATTGTTCCATATGGCTTTCAAAAGCCTGTACATGTTCGATGGGTAATGTTCCTCACATTTGTTGAGTGAAGGAATAATGTTGACACAATGGACTGATAATGATATTGTTCCTTATGGCTTTCAAAAGCCTGTACATGTTCGATGGGTAATGTTTCTCACATTTGTTGAGTGAGGGAATAATGTTGACACAATGGACAGATAATGATATTGTTCCATATGGCTTTCAAAAGCCTGTACATGTTCGATGGGTAATGTTTCTCACATTTGTTGAGTGAAGGTATAATGTTGACACAATGGACTGATGATGATATTGTTCCTTATGACTTTCAAAAGCCTGTACATGTTCGATATGTAATATTCACCACATTTGTTGAGTGAAGGTATAATGTTTACGTATAATGTTGCCAAACATGACTGGTACTCATAGTGAGGTTTCATGATTGTACAGGAAACATATAAAGAACTGTTGTATATACATCGTACATATACGTTAGTTGAGTTTGTTTCAATTAAATAATGTCTCCTTATGTACAAACATCTTACGTTGTGTTGATGGTATTCATTTCAGACTTGAGTACCGTTGACATTAGTCGACAAATGAAATTGTTATTTCACTATGAGTTGGTACATTTCTCTGGTGGTGTCAGTAAATACCATTCTCATACCTCATGTATTTTTTCTCCATACATAGTACAGTTAATACACCTTTTGATAAATAAGAGGGTCACTTGAAAAGTATGAATCAATGGCCGATATCCTGTTTGACATTAAAAAATTTTTTTCGGAAAAATTGCCTTTGCCTAGCCAACAAAGCGAACAATAATTAGTTAGCATTTATGTTTGTTATTATGTGTTCAGACGTGCCTTGTTTATATTGATATGGTTTAACTGTGATTTAATGTTTTCAAAATTATTAAGTAGTTACAAAGGTACGTATTGCAGATACATATATGTATTACACACATAAACGTTTTCTCTATGTTTGATATCATATAATATAGATACTTTCTCGCCATTTGTCACCATGCTATTTAATCAGTTGTATTATTGTTCTTTTGTAAAAAGTCCTTTTCAGGACAAAATATGCAAATAAAATCTATTCTATTCTATATTACCAATTAAATTTCAATCAGTCTGAATGACATGTAACAACAACACTCATGAATCTACGGAGCCCATATAACACACTAGTATTACGTATTTTTGAGGTTATAAGGATCCACCATGACCATCTATGTAGGATAAGGATATCTCACCCGAGGGGTCGGTTTTTAACCAGGGACGAGGCTTGCCGAGTAACTTGGTTAAAATTCCGACCCCGAGGGTAACATTTCCTTATCTTACATTGACTGTCTTATGGTGGATCATTTTTCTTCGACGTAATTCGTGGAAATTTGAATTTTTATCATTATTTAGCGGTCGTGGCGTCAACGTGACGTCATCATAACGTGGCATTTACGGTACGTTTGCATTAAAAAAATCGATAACATAACTTCGTAAATAAAGCATATGCATACAATGTTATGCTCTGCCTAAGAAAATGCCCCATAAATAGAGTAGAACCTATTTTTGTTCTTCTTGTTAGCTTGATACCCAGTTTATTTACTATGCAGACGTAGTAGAAGTAAAAGTAGACACATATAGGTCGGAATAAATTCACGTGCGGTTGCTCATGTGAGAAAGATGTTGCTAATGTTAGATAAGATTTTCTTCCGTTAGCAACATACTTATCTTACATAAGCAACGCCGAAGAAATTGTTATCCACTGCATTTAACCATGCCCCATTTTAATAGCAAAATGCTTTAATTTTAAATGACGAAATAATCCCTATTATATAGCTGAACACTTATTATATCCTGTACATATATAGTCTGGGGCATCGATGACATGTTCATTTATTCCACACTGATTGATACCTTTCAATAGACCATCATGGTGTACGAGTTAGAGTGAGTAATATTATTAGGAACGTAAAGACAAAGTCGCAGTTTAGGTGATTTATTGAGTCAAGACACAATGACACAAAACATCCACATCACACATCAACCCGAGCCACCACAAAAGCAGATTTCACACGTATCTACACACACCAGCTCTCCTGTAATGTCAGGATGGCACTCGTCCTCAATATTTTCTGTACAATCCTAAAATGGGATAATATTTATAAAATTAGTATCATACAATAAAAAATTGGATTCCAATTAATGAGTCTCAAAAAGCGAACTATGCTTGATTAGAATATATAGGATTGTTGTTGACTTCTTGTGAAAGCTTAAAGACCTGAAACATTGCACAGCATGTTAACTATTTTACAAGAGACCCTGGTATTCAATAAAAAGTCAACAAGAGATCCCTTTATGACAGGAAGTTATAAAAATGATGATATTTGTAAAAAAATCAATTTAAAAAATAAAATTCTTAAACTAGGCCCAGGTGTATAATGTTATCTTATATTTATATAAACAAAATATTAGCTATCTTCACAGACTAAATACGTAAATATTTCGGCAAATAGTTTTTACCCACTCAAAGCAGACCGAATAATAAATGTAATAAATATATCTAATAATACAAACTAAACAAACACACAAGAATACACATATTTTCAAGGGTACAAAACAGTAGCACATTATTGATAATCAGTAACTATAAGGGCCTCTTGTCCCTTACACTGACTATTTACGGTGTTTTATGACCCCAGATAATCATTGATAGTGATCTTATGCTGGTACAATGATGGCATCATGCTGTTCCCTATAAAGTTCTGGACCAGAAACAAAGAAGTGATATTCTAGGTATTGCAGTCGCCAAACAAAGTAGGGGCATATATACAACGAAAGTAACTCTATCGCTGGCTTAGAATGAGACGGTAGTACCTCATAAGACTTACATACGTATTTAAAATAAACACCATAGCGCAATTCTTATAAGCCTATTTTCATAAACATCGGAACTTGTCATGTTGACCAAAATGCAAAAGCTTGTTTTTTATAAGTAAAGAGTACATTTCTGACAGTTATTTCTTGTTTTCTTAAGACCTTCTCATTCTAAGTCAGAGATATACAAATATACTATGTGCAGATTGGTCTACTGTTGCAGTATTGGTTACTTAAATACTTTTTACGGTAAGATTATATATTAAAATAACACAACCTATATAGCTTGTTCCAAATTGTCCCACATTTCTTGTTATTCTGGGGGCACTATACTACTACTATCATTATAATTATATTATTCTTATAAGGACTTACTTCATTCTGGTCTAGACCGTAACACCACTTGTATGGGTTGTTCGTGCAAATCAAGTGACAACCAGCATAGTCTGGACATTCTCTCCTGTTCCATGCGCATTGTTTATCGGTGTCACAAGGATCACCTCGCTTAAATGTAAAAATATATACTTTAAGGTTGAATACTAGCGTGATTTGGCTAGGTCGCCCGTGTATCCTTTCAACAAGAGCCCTAACCAAATCACGCTAGTATTTAACCTTAAAGTTGATTGTTTAATTATTCAATATGAGATTAAACACATTTTATAATTAAGATGTAAGTACCCGTACACTACAGCGCACTAGCAACGCATATACACATATTGTCAATCTAAAATAGTGATTTTATTCCACATCTTTCCAAACACTGATAGAACAACCTTGTGAAAGATCTTGGACGTCATCCATAGCAAAAATAAGTTTTTTTATCACGTGAGGAGAGATATAGATAGTACGTACTTCTGCGTTCGGATAGCATAGTTGATACCTAGGACCATGACCATATCCCTTTTGACTATGACCATGTCCCATATGACCATGACCATGTCCCTTATACGACTGTCCATGACCATTACCGTAGCCCTTCCACATCTTCGGCTGTGCTAACGCAACGAAACTCACCAACACAATCTAAAATTAAGAATGTATTCATACATGTTATATTACAATGAGGACGAATGACATCCATGTAGCTGTGTGTGCAAACATGTGTGTTCTGCGCAGGTCATAGAAATTTTGTTTAATGTCTATCGTTAGTTGTGTTCCTTAATATGTATAACATGACGTTAATATCTGTTGAACAATATAACAGAAATATTACCGAGCTTTGTCTGTTCCCGATAAATACTCAAAACAGAACGCAACGTTTGATTAATGATGTGTTTGAAGTTACACACATAATTTGTATTTGTTCAAATTACGGAGTGAATTTTCATTTTCAGTTACATGTATACATGTACCTATAAACTATAGGTATAAACCGAACCGGAAATGGAGTACGGACTCCGAACAACTACGTTGACGCACGTTACACGCAATCTTTTCCCTGATCGTAATTAAATGCGTGTCACAGCTCAGCGCACTTATTTTGTGCACACTGTACGATATCCGGACGAGTATCAAGTTATGGTACAGAGATCGTCCTTGCATATACGAGAGGTGCCCCACTTATATTTGAACAGGGATGAATGTCCGATACCTTCCATCTATCCAGATATAAATGAAATATCTCTTATGAACAGCAAGAGGTAATGTGTCAGGCATCATATTTAATAACTGTTTTGGAATTTTGAACAGCGAGAGGTAATGTGTCAGGCATCATATTCAATAACTGTTTTGGATATTTGCAATATGGGTTCAACCGCAAATTGCCACTTCTGTAGAGGATGTTGCGTTCGGCTTTTTGAATTTTTGATTTCAACGAATCGCCAAGAAGAAGTTGAAGAAACATGTGTGTATCTTTTTGAGAAGATAGTAGTACTCGTCACTAGAAGGGTGTATTCATTGAGTTCATAATGACTAGAACCAACCAAATAACTAAAATGTGGCTTTAAACTAAGTTAGGAGTAACCATTGTAACTACCAAAACAGAAATTTCGCATATTTTTTATATTACATGCCAAACTCCAAAAATATCAGTGTTAACAAGCGCAAAAACAAAACAAAACATAAAGGGAGACAATTGTCTGTAACAACCATACATGTATATACCACAACGGAACGGTTACTGTATAGCGGGTATATTTCACGGTGTCCAATTTTCGCGTTAATTGGATCCTTTTGAATTCACGGTGTCTTGATTTCGCGCTAACGGCCTTGACCGCGAAATTAAAACCTTGTTGGTAAACATGGAAGGGGAGGTAAACGTTAGAGTATGAGTATAATCGTCACCACTGATCTCGGTGTTATGGGTTCGAATCCC
Source organism: Spisula subtruncata (assembly GCA_963678985.1). NCBI lineage: Eukaryota > Metazoa > Mollusca > Bivalvia > Venerida > Mactridae > Spisula > Spisula subtruncata. The sequence goes on along the minus strand of OY787673.1, from coordinate 30,812,716 downwards.
GGGCTGGCCATCTAAAACTACTGATAGTCTTTCGGATGAGACTTTAAACCGAAGTCCCATGCATTGGTGCTATACATATGGCATATGACATGCAAAGAACCAGGAATGTTTCTGGAATAAGGGAATTATGCATTATCCCCCAACAACTAAAAGTACTAAGTCTTCTGGAGGCCTCACCCATAACAATTATCCGGTGGCGAGGATAAAGAAACGCAATAAACCAAACATACTGATCATTATAGCTTGACCAGATTTAGTAGGCACTCCGGACATATTCCGTGCATATTTCGGACAAAGTCGGGGCAAAAATAAACAAATATTTCCGATAAGTACGGACTACGCTTACGGAAAATAATACACGCTTCCGAAGTTTAATGAGTGCCTACTAAATCTGGTCAAGCTATAACTGCTAACATAAGAAAATCATGTAGATCTATTTACAAACAAACAATTATTTTGGCAAACATTTACACGTTACGCAAACAAAACTGTTATTAATTTTGAACAAGTGTGATGAAACGGCTTACAATTCAAACCTTCAGACGATATTGATATGCATGCATAGAAATTTAAACACGTTCTTTACAAGCATCCAATTTCTAATTATATTTCATACATGTCGTAGTTCATTAATTATTACCGTATTTTACTCAAACGACACAATGTGTCTTGTTGTAGGTCTTGCAAAGTAATGTTGGATTATTTCTTAAAGCTCCTTGATGCATTGTCTCCCTTTGTAAAATTTGTAATTTTTGGTGATTATTTCGCGGGGTTAAGATTTCGCGCATTCGATGTAAACCGCGAATATAGCGAAAATTAACCCCCTGCGAAATATACCCGCTATACAGTATATCGATATTTCTGTGACCTCTAATAAGACAATGCATTATCACTGAAATATGTATGGTACACGACCATACTGCTATATGAAAAATATATACGACCCTACCAAGAAATTGACATTCGTTAAGCTACACGGGTTAGCAGCCTGTTTCATTGCATGTGCTGTTGTTTGTTCTAACCAATCATATAGAACTCATATTTTTTTACAAACGGATAAATCAGCGCACGATCGTTTGTCTTTCATGTTCAAAACAGATAGTGGGCAAAATGTATTCCAAATGGCTTTCATAGCACAAATTTTCGAATCCTGGTGTTTTAGTCAAGGCTCCGTACCGTACACCAACACAATCACGCCATTCGGTACCCTAAGAACACTTATTACAGGGTTATGACACGATAATGGTAATGGCTAACAACGCTACATCCAAAGAATTAGTTTTAAGGATAAAGCAACATTGATTATACTTGACTCAAGTATACAACATTTGTAAGATTTTTTGAATCATGAAAAAGCTAAAAAAAGATGCCCGTACAAGAATGTGAATGTTTGGTTCTAATTTAATTACAAATACAAAAACAATGGGTGCATATGTTAATTGAAACATTGATGTATACGATTGAATAAAGACTTTTCGACTATTTAATGTCAGCTCATGTGCATTATCCTTGCGTTATATATTCAATGCAGACAAAAACAAAAATATCCCTCCGTAGGATAGAAACTGTTTGTATAAGCTGATAGAAACTATCTACGACACTGGAAAACGTTTAATAGCGAGAGTATTTGCAGTTTAATGCAGTCAAGGCGTGAAGCGTCAGTAAACATAATTGAAATTTGATGTGCGAAGGATAAAATACCACGTTCGTTCTGTGAAGGAAATAATCCTTCTCGTCAAGGTAATGTCTCATACGCAACGGCGCGAACCATTGTACAATTAAAGGTATGAGGAAAACAGTCATGGAAGGCAGCAACATTGAGCAATGCCCACACATAAGCCAAAAAAAAAACAATGCAAAATCCAAGCCCCGCCGAAAAAATGCAGGATGACCCAATTTCACAAAGAAATCCCATAGGGTTATTGCATGAGACTGAATGAAACGCAGCCAAAATTCGATTCAGTTCCCCAAGGAACCACAGATTTGAAACCGCATTTGCCAAAGACGAAATATATATCGAACAAGCAATGCCACCACTATATACATTGAAAAGTATCATATGCAAACTAATAATGAACCTGAGCAAGGGTTGAATACATTTAATGGACGGGATTTTGTCAAAATATTTAACGCAACAAACGAGGCACTTGAACCCATTCAATTATAAAAACGCTAAAATGGTTTTCATGGTGTTACAAATGTTCACTTATTTTACTGATACTTTTTCTGATTTTAACCGAATAGTTACATGTAATTATCAACTGGTTGACGTGTATTTAAGATTGTAGATTACGGTTTGCATTAAATATTACATTTTGTAAACTCACAAAATATACTAATTATTTAAAGTCTTTTATAAAAGGTAAAATTATCAAAGACTTACCGCCGCCACGAGGAAAGGATGTTCCATGTTTAAAGTAACGTCTTGATAAATCCAATACGATCAACAAAATAAACATACAACGTGTAAGAAACTGTGGGTTTTATACCCTTCAACGCAGAAACACGGCGACATCTCAAGTTTAGTGGTTTACCGCGCTTTCAGACGAGGCCCGGTACTTACATGATATGTTCACGTAATTTTAACTAATAGTATAGTACTGTATTACGTTTTCAAACGAATTAATGTGTATGGATGCTAGTATTATACTTTGTTGACTGGTGCTTTTTGTGGTTTTTATTTGAGATATATTTTTCGAGACAATGCAGATAATAACTACAATTATTCCAAATATCTACACCTCGTGCACGCTTTATGTACGTGTATGCATACAGTGACATACCATAGGACGAAACGACACATTGATCAGTCTCGTGATTCCATTGAGTTACACCGGTGGATCTTACGTCAAAGTCAAAATTTATTTATTGTCGGGCAGTTTGGTTATACATGTAACAATGTTAAGACGTAAGGTCAAAAGGTGAGGCTAGTAAGGCTAGGTAAAGCTTTGGTCAGACACTGCGACTGGCTTAGAATATTAAGTAGTCTGACCTAAAGAGAAAAAAATGTATTAATAAAATTATATCTGCTTGTATTGTAAAAGTGATATCTTCTTATGAACTTCAAGCCTGATGGCATTATATTTATTTATAAATTATTTTTCTGTATCTTACATGCTTTTGTTACCATATCGAAGAGCAATACAGTCGTTGTCACTGATAACGTTATAATATATGCTAAATATACTTAGTACATCAGGCAGCAAAACCAACAGAAAAAGCAGACACTATAGAAGTTCCTTTTGAAGAAACCTACTCAATGTAGGACAAAACAAAAACATTAAGGAAACAGCAAATCAACATTACATACGCTGATAATCGACCGAGGCAGCGCCTCAATATCACTAGTGTAAATTAAATATAATTTCCGCTTCCGTTTGTTTATGCGTATCCCATTTTGACCACAACCGTTCAGCTAGTGAGCGCTCGAACGACAAACGCGGGAAAGTCAGAAATGATTTCTGCAGAAATTTTGTTGATTGTAATTAAAATTGTCACGAACGAGAGACAACATTAAACACACTGAATTGAAAAGGATTAGGAAATCTGAACAAAAATGAAATTGTCTAAAATTAATCAGTATTTTATTCCAAATGAGATTTAATTTTGTACATAGAAATTTTATCTTTTAATGTTGTCGGTGATTGCTTATTTTGCCAGGGAATTTTAATAGGTGCATTTTTAAACTTTTATACATTACTGTGACTACTCCGGACAGGATGTGCTGAATTTAATTATTTGTCACTTTAGTCGGTTTGTGTTTTGGTGGTTTTCTTTATTAGCCTTTGGATCTCATTGTTCTCCCTCTTCGGTCCATTTTTATGAAACAAATACAAATTCATAATGTTGATTCATAAGGCCTCTCCGGTCCGTTTTTTATGAAAAAACCAACAATTCATTAGGCCTCTCCAGCCGTTTTCATAAGAAAATAACAATTCATTAGTTCTTTCCGGTCCGTTTCAATATAAAAACCAATTCATTTGGGTTCTCTGGTCCGTTTTTATTTAAAACAAATACCAATTCATTTAGGCTCTTTTTAGTTGTTAGGCCGCTCAAGCACCATTTGACATTTTAACTTCCATTGGTTATTGGGCTACATATGGAAATCTAAGCTCGTGTCTCCCTGTGAGACTATGTTCACCTGTGGGTGTGGCAGCAAACATCGACCTGTGGCGTACATAAATAGACACTGTCCTCAAATATACACATTTACACATTGAAGGAATGGAGCAAGTGGATTATTCTTGCTCAGAGAAATTAACCAGTGGTCCAAACGGGGATTTTTACCAGGGATATCTCGATCCCGAAGCGGGCGCCCTACCTCTATGTCACCAGTCCCCCAATATTCTTGTTCGCAATTATTTCCTAAATCATGTTTGCAGGAGCAGGGCTATAATACAGTTATATAGTATTCTGCTCTTTCTGTTTATTATATTTTGTGTATTAAAGTTTCAATCACAGTTAAAGTTTAACCAAAACATAACGTATATTACATGTTTTAGCTTAAGGGGTTTTAGAGATCTTTCGATCACGTAATCAACAACCATATAACTAAGATGATTCGTGCAGAGTTCACCGTCAATGTGCCGATACTTCTTGTTGATGTTTTCATTTAGATTGGTGTCTGATGAATATCCTACAATTTGTGTGTGAATTGCCCGGGGTTATTATCACAATTGTACACTTTATTTGTCAATTTAGAAACATGAATTTATAAAGTGTAAGTCCCGACAACACTAACTACTGTCGCAATATCTCAGTTGTAAGTGTACCTGTGTCAAATTGGCAATCCGGGTTTAGATATAGGTGGAAGCCATATTTCAGCAATACGCTGAATGCCAGATAAATTTTAAAGTAATGTTGTTTTATTATACATGTACGAGTGAGTATCCAAAAATTAATCGAACTGGGTCGATTGTAGAAATGCCATTTGAAGCAACGTATAAACTACAATATAGCAGAATAATACTCGTATCACATCTTATTGATAGTTTCTGATGAAATCAAGTGATATGCTCAACTAATAACGACACTATACATAAATGTGGAAAGTTTTGCAAGTGTAGGTGACTTAGGAATGGGTAAATATCCGAGTTCATTACCGTATTGGAAAATAGTGTGACGTTGTTGTATATCACTTGGCACAACAACAAGTTTTATTTCTGTAAATTGTTTTGTAATAAAAAAGTGTCTGCATATAATTGCTCAAAGCATCATTGAACGTACGAAAAGTTGCGCAAAATGAAATTTATTTATGAAAACTAGATGCTATTCTTCTTGTAATGGAAATATATACAACTGGTTCTGGACATGCGTTTGTGGGTTGCTACAGTTTCAAAAATAGAGATCTTATAAACGTATTAAAAATAATACTCAAACAAAGTTTGAAACAAATCAGTTGCAGAATGATGCATGTCCATGCAATGTTTCAATAAAAAGATATAGACTGAGCAGTCAAGTTAATTTAAATACCCCCGTCGTGCACGTGTTAGTTCTATCGATTTTGAGACATAAGTATGTGAAACAAGTGACGAATGTAATATTATGGCCTTAAGTTCACCAAGCTACATGTGTTTACATATTGATGAAATGCCATTGTAAAAAACCATAATAGCAAATCAGAGGTATACAGCAACAAAAGTCAAGAAGTCACAAACGAAACAAGAGGGTCCAAAGGGCCCTGGGTCGCTCACCTGTTTGGCTTAGTGACCTAGATTTTGGCCCAAATGACACAGTATCTAACTTGACCTAGATTTTATAGAGATAAACATTGTGACCAAGTTTCATAAAGATAGAGTCAAAATTGTGACCTCTAGTGTGTTTACAAGATTTTTCAATGATTTGGACTCGTGACCTAGTTTTTGACTCCGGATGACCCAATATCGAACTTGACCAAAATTTTATAGTGATAATCAGTGTGATCAAGTTTCATAAAGATTAGGTCAAAATTGTGACCTCTAGTGTGTTCACAAGCTTTTTCAATGATTTGGACTCGTGACCTAGTTTTTGACTCCGGATTACCCAATATCGAACTTGACCAAAATTTTATAGTGATAATCAGTGTGATCAAGTTTCATAAAGATTAGGCTCAAATTGTGACCTCTAGTGTGTTCACAAGCTTTTTCAATGATTTGGCCTTCAAAGGCTTGTGACCTAGTTTTTGACCCCGGATGACCCAATATCGAACTTGACGTAGATTTTATAGAGATGATCATTGTGATCAAGTTTCATAAAGATTAGTCTCAAATTGTGACCTCTAGTGTGTTCACAAGCTTTTTCAATGATTTGGCCTTGTGACCTAGTTTTTGACCCCAGATGGCCCAATATCGAACTTGACCTAGATTTTATAGAGATGATCATTGTGATCAATTTTCATAAAGATTAGTCACAAATTGTGACCTCTAATGTGTTCACAAGGTTTTTCAATGATTTGGCCTAGTGACCTAGTTTTTGACCCCAGATGACCCAATATCAAACTTGACCTAGATTTTACAGAGATGATCATTGTGATGAAGTTTCATAAAGATTAGGCTCAAATTGTACCCTCTAATGTGTTCACAAGGTTTTTCAATGATTTGGCCTAGTGACCTAGTTTTTGACCCCAGATGACCCAATATCGAACTTGACCTAGATTTTACAGAGATGATCATTGTGATCAAGTTTCATAAAGATTAGGCTCAAATTGTTACCTCTTATGTGTTCACAAGGTTTTCCTTTGATTTGACCTAGTGACCTAGTTTTTGACCCCAGATGACCCAATATCAAACTTGACCTAGATTTTATGGAGATGATCATTGTGATCAAGTTTCATAATGATCAGGCTAAATTTGTGACCTCTAGTGTGTTCACAAGCAATTGTGAACGGACGGACGGACGACGGACGACGGACGGACGGACGACGGACGACGGACGAAGAGCGATCACAAAAGCTCACCTTGTCACTTGTAAAAAATACCATACGGCAAGCATACATGTACATCACAAAACTGAATAATAATAAAAAAGGTATGAGAAATCCGACAGGGAAGGTAGCACTCAACCTAACCAGCCGAGCACAGAAATAAGAAACACCATAACACAACTACCATGAGCAATGCACACACAAGCGCATGCCAAAACTGCGACCAAATAAGGCACTACAACCCCGAGGCTTGACCTAGTTTGAAATAATGGGCAAGGTATACCTACACCACTACAAGACCTAACTAAACGTGTCATTGGTAAAGGACTTACACCCTGACATCCGTCTGAAGCATGACCATCATTATGACCCTGAAGTCGTTATTGATCTTTAGATAATGTATTGCACTGACCCTGACTGTTTCTCCTGCATGTAGATGTGTCTGACTTCACCAGGGTACAGTTTTATCAAAGCACTTACAGAAATCGTAAACTTACGTTCAAATTAAACAACTACAAATTGGGGACAGAAATTGTTTGTAGAGTTCATCAACTGAATCTTGATAAGTATTACAGCTCCATTTATCAGATTTTATGTTTGTATAAGTATTGCAAAGAATGTAAAGTTGATCGTAAGTTTTAGATTTCCGTAAATGCATTGATAAAACAGTACCCAGGTGTGCATAAGGTTTTTTGTGAAACATTAAGTTATAGAGTTACGTTATATAGATCGCCGACTAGAACTATAGCGATCAATTGCATTCGGGGGTAGGCATCATGTTTCAAATATTGGGTTTATCGTCTTCGAATTTAATATAATGTTACATTTCCAATCTGAAATTTAGCTTCGACGGTAATGCATTTCGCCAAAACTAGGAAGGCTTCGTGTTCGAGCCCAGTATGGGATAAACTTATTAACCTCACTGAAATGATTAAACAGGAAATGCTGTTTATTTTCTCGTGCTTATATATCTGATCTGAATTCGAATAAGCTATCCAATCAATCGGTAAACGTATAGATAATGGATTATCTAAGTTTGAAAAATATCAAGTAAATCATTTTTTAATTAATGATTAAACAAATTTTGCTGACTAAAACATAAGAAAAATGAAAATAAAAATGATATTTGACAATGAAGCAAAACATTTGGATACGATTGGGGTCGAACCTCGAACTTTCCAAAATATTAATCAGGTATAGCTATTTTGCGATAGAACAACGTCGTGTTTTTTAAATATTACCCTGTAACTACTGCACCTACAGGAAGGAAAGTTTGCACGAATGAATGAAATGTATATCCTTAATACAGACTGAAATATATGCAACATCAGAAGTGAGTTTCTTTTTGTTTATAAGTTCTATGTAACATATTAACATTTTGAAATTTTGCATGCAATATCCAGTTAGAAGACTTGATACTTGCAACAGTCAATTTTACGGTCACGTGATACGCATAACGGTATATGTACGTATTTGCAACCTACTGACTACAAAACACACGATACCCGTCTGTGGTTCTGACGGAATAGCTGTCATTGTTGTACATAATGTACATGCGACAAGCATAAATAAACCAAATCATACGGGCCACCTAAGTCTCGCATTCATAACAGCAATGTCAATCACGTCGATCACGGAAAGTAAGGGTTAAATAATTGATAGTAAATCATCAATGTAATACCAGGTTACCTCCCTGTGTTAAACTGTCCGTACGCATGTAATTACAATATATGATCAAGAATAATTGTCTTTTAATTGTTGACAAAAAATTATGACATTCGTAATGGGAGTAGGTAGGAAGTTATTGTAGATCTGTGAAATTTATTACCAAAATCTGATGAATAGATTTTCAGAAAATTAAAAAAACACACGACTTTTTCTATCGCAAACCACGGTACACGGTGTCATTGATTTAATAAACTTGCATGAAAACGAACGTAGAACTAGTATAGTAAATATAACATAGCACCTCAGTAGTCAAAATCTCGGAAGTGATGCAATCCTAATATCGATTTACCGGTCCCCCGACTAGGCTTACTCGCTAGGAACCAAATATTTTGATTTATATTTAAACCGAGAACGGTTAACTTGAACAATATTTACATCGAGAACGGTTCCCAGCGGGTAAGCGTATCGGAGCGAGCAGTCGGGGTACCGGTTAAGCGATGTTTGGATTTCATCACTTTCGTTGGTTGAGTTTGAATGGTCGAACAAATGTCGCTTCTATCTACCGATTAAACTGTAACCTACGAACATATGCTTAAGGTAATGCTAACTCGTTGCTAATGACTAAGGCTGGAATAAAATGAATGATAACATATACATTGTCTGGTTTGGGAGGAAAATGTGTATGTGGTACATTCCAACCTTAAGTTGTGGACTGCTTATCTGACTACACTTCCACAGTTGAAAAAAAAATTATTTTTTTTAATTTGTACTAGTATTTGTCCGAAAACTTTCCAACCATAGTCCATTGTACATTGTGCATTGTTCAGGGAGCATGATTAAATATTATGTACTGTCTGACCATATCAAACCGAGACTCCGAGCCAACATGTAAGCTCGTTCAACTGATTCGTGTCTCAGTCGATATTGTTTACTAAGACCTAAGGCTATGAATTCAATTTGGCAACTTTGTTTCTGATCATTAAGTGATTATACCTAGAGGTAAAGAACCACTAAATGCATCCGCATACCAAGTGGTGATACACTCAAGTAGTCCTTAAAAAACTTTGGTTTGCCTGTAAATGGTGATATTTCTTGACAAATGAGGAGTTGAATGATGAAATTGAGTTTAAATGGTTGGTAAATATGCATGTGATGTAGTAAAACTGTAATATTTGTATTATTCCGCTATTTTGTTCTTGGTTCCAAAGTGAAAGTAGACTAGGATAAAACCTAGAACTTATAAATCCGGACACGCGTAAAAACGAATATATCATGTTTGAAGGACAAAAACTTTCTTAGAATGTACATGACCCCCTTTTTTATTGCATTATTTTGAAGCTTAAATACCGTTCTTTACAATAATATATTAGGTCCAGGTGACCACAGACAAAACAAGACTGCGTTTAATAAACGCTTATGCCCCCGTGGAAGCCATGTCCATAAAAAGCTAAGTCGATCAGGGGCCATTATTCAGTTAAAATGTTTGATAGTGTTACATGGTTTTGAACTATAAGGGGCTTATGATGGTAAACGAATAATGCCACATTTGAAAGCAGTGCCTTGATCGACTTCATGTGTGATCTGGTGATACAGATGCTATGGTTCTTGGTCAATGCACTTCTCCAAGTTGCCATCTATTCATATACCAAGTTTCAAGTCAATATCTTAAACACTTTTGAAGATACACTCCTGTCAAAATTTGATTATGAAAATACTAAAGGGGAGATAATTCAAAATATAAGACAGACAGAGTTATGGTTCTTGGTCATTGCACTTCTCCAAGTTGCCATCTATTTATATTCCAAGTTTCAAGTCAATATGTTAAATAGTTTTGAAGATATACTCAGAGCAAAATTTGACTATAAAAAACCACTAAAGGGGATATAATTCAAAATTTAAGACAGACAGAGTTATGGTTCCTTGTCAATGCACTTCTCCAAGTTGCCATTTATATATATTTCAAGTTTCAAGTCAATACGTTAAATAGTTTTGAAGATACGCTCCAGACAAAATTTTATTGTAAAAATACTAAAGGGGAGATAATTCAAAATTTAAGACAGACAGAGTTATGGTTCTTGGTCATTGCACTTCTCCAAGTTGCCATCTATTTATATTCCAAGTTTTAAGTCAATATGTTAAATAGTTTTGAAGATATACTCAGAGCAAAATTTGACTATAAAAAACCACTAAAGGGGAGATAATTCAAAATTTAAGACAGACAGAGTTATGGTTCTTTGTCAATGCACTTCTCCAAGTTGCCATCTATATATATTCCAAGTTTCAAGTCAATACGTTAAATAGTTTTGAAGATACGCTCCAGACAAAATTTTATTGTAAAAATACTAAAGGGGAGATAAGTTTAAGTCCAAAATTAGGTCAAGGTGAAGGTCAAAATGGAGCCAGGTGATACAGGCGTGTGGAGAGTGGTCATATACAACATCCATGCAAGTATGAAAGCTTTGTAGCAAGCCATTTTAATGCTAGAAGAAACGGTCAATTTGGGTTAACCAAGAATTTTACCTTTCAATAAGTCTAAGTCCAAAATTAGGTCTAGTTGAAGGTCAAAATGGAGTCAGGTGATACAGGCGCGTGGAGAGTGGTCATATACAACATCCATGCAAGTTTGAAAACTTTGTAGCTAGCCATTTTAATGCTAGAAGAAACGGTCAATTTGGGTTAACCTGGCCGGACGGACGAACGAACGGACGGACGGACGGACAGACGGACGGACGGACGGACGGACGGACGGAAGGACGGACAGGTGAATTACTATATGCCTCCCGATCTATCGATACGGGGGCATAAAAAGTTGAAAATCGGGGCCTACTATGGGCACTTTACATTGAGCTATTGAGCAAATTTATTTGGTGGTTTCTAACTTTGATTATTATCACTAATTACTAGTTCTGCACGTTACGTGGTATAGTTCAGAACTCATGTCTTCACGTTGTAATAGCGTACAAGGTGTACGGACTAGGTTTTACGGTTGGCATGTCATGTGATGGGTGGATATATCACATTGGGTATACGTATTAGTCACGCGATGATCACGTGGGTATAGGTTGATATACTAGTATATAGCCGTTTCGCGGGTAAACACATTTCTATGCTTGACTTAAACCAGTAAACTTTATTTCAAATAAAGAATTTATTCAGATTCGAGCAATGTTACATCGGTTATATGCTGTACAAATTTATATATATAGTCTTAGATGTCCGTGAAACAGAAACATGTTTCTGAACTAGTACCGTGGTACAGTATTCTGGGAATTGTTTGGAGGGCAGAATTAAAGCCTTTGCCCGTCACGGTTTCCACGTTTCCTCCACAAAAGTGGGGGTTTTCGTGTACGTCCAGCATTCCGTATTCGGAATATAGCATTGTCTGCGAAGCAGCCTTTGCTTGAGCATGATATGGGACTGGAGACAAATAACTCATTTAAAACAAAGCAATAAAAAACAAAAACATAATAAGTTGAAATATATCCGAAGTATATGTATCAGGTTGTCTCACGTATGTTTATATCATGGGGTATAATGGAAGCTGAATGTATACATGGTGCTATTTATGTAAAATTACCTTACAAATGGTAATTATTGTATCAATGTTATGATTACTTAGTAACGATTGCAATACCCAATTAAAGTTTTTCCACAGCAAACAGAGTTTGTTATTTGTACATTGTATAGTTAAGACTTTTACAGTTCAAACAGCCCTCTTGAGACACAGTATGAAAATCACATAACGAGAACGTGTTTCATAATATGACGCACTGTTAGTTGCGAACTTTTGCAGCTTCCGGAATGATTTTATTCTGAAGGATAACTGTTTATTGGTTACCTACAAAACATTAGTGACGGTCAACAAGCCATGTTAACAGTAAATACAGAGTTTGCTTTGAATACGTGCAGAAGGTGATTGGATGAATTTATGGGTCATAAATTAAAATAATTAACTTATTGAATTAACAAGCGGTCATGTTTAGTTATACATGCATCGTTTATACAAACGATATCAGTCGATGACATATTGTCGCGTGATTTGTAAGTGTACATAATGTTTTTGCGGTCTACTGAGTGTACATTGATATCAAACTGTACATGGTTGTATGACTTAAGCAAAATAGTAGAACACGATGTTTTACCGTGTTACTGCTTAGTCCGTGCAGTAAAAAGCATGCAATATGATGCCATTTTATCAAGCACAACTATGATATGGAGCTCTTTCGCGCCTAAAATACCACAAAATAATGATAAACATTCCGGTAAAATCAGCTATATTCTTCAATTATGATCTTGCTTGAAATTATTTTTTCATATTCAATGACTGATAATATAAGCAAATATAATTTATTATTATTATGACTTCAGGTCCAATACTAAACATTGAATTCACTGAGGACATAAATAACAGAACACATCCAACATATCGTTGCAATCGACATGTTGGCATTGCATGGTATAATAATAAAGCAAAACTAACGTTTGGCCTGTTTAATGGGAGAAAACAGTATTGAAAAACATCGTCACCTGGTAGAAGTAAGGCTAGGGTTGTTTCCCCTACATATCTCAATATTTTCTATGCAGATATCACATAAAATACAGCTGTTCACTTATAACAAGTCTGTGTACTTAGAATACTCTTACATTGAAACACAAAACGAAACAAGTTAGTCGACACTGAAACTTTAACTGCCATTCTAAACCGACAGATTGCCTTCGTTATGCCTAAACAACGTTGATCAGACCTACAAATTTCTTAAATACATGTACAAGATAATTCCGTGAAATTAATAAAGCCACACCTTATGAAAACATAATTATACTTATTTCAGTTTTAGGTTTAATTTTTAATGGATAGCTACTGTCCTGGACATTCATGAAGTGCAGTGCCTATCACAGAGGAAAATAAGTAGCTAAAATTATCAGAGATATTACAATATTTCCTGCCTTATACTCCATGGACTGTAGTGAAAATGCTAAAATGATAATATATATTATAATAACTTATTAATTTTAGTTATATTCTACCAAGTAAGAATCTGTTTTCTAAGTTGAAAAGCATAGTAAATAAAAGAGGCTAATGGGTTTTGAGTTTTCTTGTTCTTTACACTCAGGCTTAACTGATCTGCCTCAAAATAATAAGCATAAATTGCTTTTACTTGGAGATTTATGAAATTGTTATGCAATACTTTAATAATTTTATTTCAATTGAACAAAACGTCGTGATTTCAGTGCATTTTGGTGGGTAAGTAACTTAAGGATCTCAAAATTCATGAAAATGTCAAAGTCCAAATTCACACAATGTGTGAGAAATTATTTAAGCAAATAACACAATACATGTTTTATTACATGTTGAATCTATGCAAGTTTAACTTTCAGATGCCCAATCTTTGTCCTGACTGAACTTGAAAGCAAGATTGGCAGACATTTGAATTGACTATTAAAATATACATGTAAATGTCTGTAGATTCTATAATCGAATACATGTACACATGGAACCATGTGTGTAGTCATTTAATTTTATATTTATTTTCGATATGGCACACAAACAAAAATACATTCAGTTCCACTAATTATGCTTTAAATTATCGAAGACATATCTCTGTTTTAACAGTTTAAACCCTTTGGCTAGTCTGCATGTTTACTTCCACGCTCAGCGAATGTCAATGCATTTACAGTACGGCGTATAACTTTAAACTTGATATACCGAAATAACTCTAAGCTAAAGCCTAGTTACCACAGTGACTGCGATATGGAAATACACATTCGAGTTGGATCAAAAAGTTCGCCGCGAATCATGTAAATATTCACATTACCACAGCTCCAAACGCTTTCAGTATGAGGTGACATAAGTAAGACAAAAAAGGTTGTTAAATATCATTGCATTAGTCGAATCGACTTGAGTTTTACATCGAAGCGTGTGCATATTGTATAAGAAAACTGGAGCACGGCTGCGTTATTTGATGATCGACGTCAAACTTACGCTACGTTTGTCAACATTAAATTTGCGTAAACGTTATGACTCATTTTCATTTCTTGAGGAAGCGACCATCAGCTGCAATGCATTTACTTTTCATTCAGTCCACCTTTCGATATTACGCAAAAAACGGAATGCTCCAGCAGCTCCATTTTTGATGCCCGCGCATTACCTATTGACATTGCTACCTGTTCGGTTGAACGGAAGTTTAAAATCGAAGTCCCTCAGACGTATCGCAAGCATTTTGAAAATTGCAGTGCTAAAACATATGCAAGGCTTAACATGAATGTGGTAGTACCTTTTCATGTCTTAAAATCGAGATTTTTTTCTGATATTAAATATTCAGATTTGATCAGTATAAGGAGAGTTGTCCTTATTTATTGAACTTCTATGTACCTTAATATAGTTGAGCTCATGGAGTTGCTCTTTTCTTACCGGTGTGTCTACATAAGCACTTGCATTTGTTAGCTTTTTTGTATCTTAGGTAATAGCTTATTCATTAGACGGTGACATCAGATAGGACCAGTAAAGAGAGTGTTATCATCAACTAATTGCAAACACTTTCTGTATTTTACTCCATGTAAACGTATAAGACCGTGTCGTGATTTAATTTCCGGTATATCACGGTTTTAAGCCGAACTATTTTTGGCTGTTGAGTTACCTCCCACGTATAATTAACACCTTTTGTCAATTAATTTTACGTCTAAGACTTGTATATCACTGGACGTTATGAATTATATAACGTTGACGCAAATGTGACGTTATGTGTACTTTTTTTTTCGTCACATTCTTTATTTATTTACTTCATTGTATCTCTATTCTTGTATAGCTTCATTTGCATTTATATGAAATACATAGTTCCGAATGAGCTTTAAATATGCATTATTTTAAATTAAATGAGCAAAAACAGAAATTCCGGGGATGGAGATTTATTCTTTAAAGACCGGGATTGGTCTATAGCGACACGACAAACAACAAATACCGCTGCAATGAAAATTAGTCCTCATGAAACTGGGCATATTACACATGTAAGAATGCAAAAATAATATGTCTTCGATTTCCGTGCTATAATGGCCAATATATCACGGTTAATTGTTCATGTGCATGCTTATTAATCACTCAGGCCCACGACATTTGTCTATTAATTCCTACGCATATGAAGTCCAAACTGTGATAATTTGCCGGTTTATCACAGAAAACTAAGACCTATTCCGTAATTTAATCATTCGCCATTTCCGATTAAGTTTACGTTTAAGAGTTTCGGTGTCAAGTAGGTCCCTAGTGTAAAAATTAAAGGTTAAACAAAAAATCACCGTTTATGTTGTTTTTCATTTGGTTTCAACCAAAATCGACTACTTTGTACGGAGTGTGGTTTTAAGATTTTTGAAAGCCAAACACTCCCAAAGAACCGACAAGATGAAATTGATATAACACGGATACACAATTTGTGAAATGGTAATCAGTAGTTTTCGTCATTAGATGTGTTTTACAGTCATTTTCTTTGATGATTGAATTATTGATTTAAAAATGCCCAAATGTGAGGCTTCTTTTAATAAACGCATAATAATGGAAATCTAAATTGACTGGTAGATATTAATTAAGAAAAGGATATCCATCAGAACTACCGAACCAAGTTAATGTCTCAATTAGTGCATGCCAAATTCCGAAACAATCGTTGTTAATCGACACCTTTAAATAAATGGGAGACAATCGATTTGCTAAAACGGAATTTAATTTCAAAACCCTTATCATATCTGATAAGGCAATACATAATAAGTGAGATGTTTATGGTAAAATAACAGCTACTATTTGAGAAGAAGCCAAGAGATTACCTCGATGTTGACATTGGTTAAGCAACAGGAGTTCGAATCCTTCTGTTACGTAATTGTCTGTTATAACTAATAAAGTAGAACTTTTATTAATTCTACAATGTGAAAAACTATCTCAATGTACTAAGGTCCTTATGTTCACACCAATTTGCTCTTTAGGAAATATTTTCCAATATTATGACACGAGACAAGTAAATGCCAATGTCTAACAATACTGCATCGATAGACTTTGGCATGCTAAGTATAAAGCCAAATTTATTGCACTCGATAAATATGTACACATTAATTGGTCCATTTTGTCACAAAACACGGTGTCCCTCAATAATCGTTAATTTAGGGTTCTAACTGTATTGCAATATATCGATAAAAACGTGAATGTGTTCCCTTTACTAATTGATGTACATGACTGAATAAAGACTTGTGGACTATATAGTGTCAGATTGAAAATATCCGATGTTCCATTATGTTCAAATATAAGTGGGTTACCTCTCTTGTAAGTCGTTTATTTTGAAATGTCCTTCCTTTACGATAATATGCTCATTTGAGGAAGCTGTATATATGCCTATTCAATTTATGTAATTTAAGATTAAGATTTTACTGTCCAGTATGTAATGTTCATACACAATCGTTGAGTCTAAGTATAATGTTGCCACAATGGACTGATACTGTTATTGTTATTGTCACTGTTTCTCATGCCTTTCAAAAGCCTGTACATGTCCAGTACTAGTATATAATGTACATCACCTTTGTTGAGTGGAGGTATAATGTTGCCACAATGAACTGATACTGTTCCATATGGCTTTCAGAAATCTGTACATGCTCGGTATGTAATGTTCCTCACGGTTGTTGAGTGAAGGTACATGTGTATGTATAATTGTGCTCAACTTGACTGGTACTCATTGTGTGCATATGACCATGTACATATACGTAAGTTGAATTTGTTTCAATTGAATGATGTTTCTTTATGTACAAACACATTACGTTACGTTGATGGTATTCATTGCAGGCTTGAGTACCGTTGACATTAGTCGACAACTGACATTGCTATTGCACTATGAGTTGGTACACTTCTCTGGTGGTGTTAGTAAAAATCATTATTATACCTCATTTTTTTTCTCTATACATAGTATAGTAAATACACCTTTTGATAAATAAGATGGTCACTTGAAAAGTATGAATCAATGACCGATATCGTGTTTGACATTAAAGGTCTTTTTTTTCGGAAAAATTGTCTTTGCCTAGACAACAAAGCGATCAATAATTAGTTAGCATTTATGTTTGTTATTATGTGTTCAGACGTGCCTTGTTTATATTGATATGGTTTAATTGTGATTTAATGTTTTCAAAATTATTGAATAGTTACAAAGGTACGTATTGCAGATATTATTAATTAAATTTCAATCAGTCCTTATGACATGTAACAACAGAACTCATGCATCTTCCGAGCCCATATAACACTATAGTATTACGTACTTTTAAGATATTGTTATCCGCTGCATTTAATCATGCCATATTTTATTAGCAAAATGCTTTCATTTTAAATGATGAAATAATCCCTATTATATAGCTAACAGAAAGATCTTTAAGAAAATGAACATTTTTTATATAATATACATATATAGTCTGGGGCATCGATGACATGTTCATTTATTGCACACTGATTGATACCTTTCAATAGACCATCATGGTGTACGAGTTAGAGTAAGTATATTATTAGGAAACGTAAAGACAAAGTCGTAGTTTAGGTGATTTATTGAGTCAAGACACAATGACACAAAACATCCACATCACACATCAAGCCGGGTCATCACAACCGCAGACTTCACACATATCTACACACACCAGCTCTCCTGTTATGTCAGGTTGACACTCATCCTCGCTATTTTCTGTACAATCCTTAAATGGGATAATATTTATAAAATTAGTATCATACAATATAAAATTGTATTCCAATTAATGAGTCTGAAAAAGCGAACTATGCTTAATTAGAATGTATAGGATTGTTGTTGACTTATGTGTTCCTTCTTGTGATAGCTTAAAGATATGTAACATTGCACAGCATGTTAACTAGTTTACAAGAGGCCCTGGTATTCAATAAAAAGTCTACATGTGAACGAGCCTGTTGACAAATAAATCGTCAATGACATAAACACATGGCACAATGCTTATTATTACCGAAATGGATTTTCATGGTTGGTTGCTATAAGTGATCACAGAACGATTACAAGTTGTTTTCATTCACATTTGTCTGCTGTTGTGACAGAAATAAGACTTCCAGCAGATTTTAACATGTTTTGGATAAGAACCATTTCCGCATGTGTGCATATTTGAACCAAACAATTAGGGCTCGAGTCGATGAAAAGGATCAAGTCGATGAGAATCAAGTACCAACAGAAAAAGCAGACAATATTGAAGTTCCTTTTGAAGACACCTTCGCAATGTCAACAGAGAATAAGTAAACAGACAGAAATTCAACATAATGCACGCTGATAAAACTTTGCTGATAATCGACCGAAGCAGTGCCTCAATATCCAATATCACCAGTGTAAATTAAATATAATTTCCGCCACCATTTGTTAATGGTTTTTACCACAACTGTTAAGCTAATGAGCGTTTTAACAACAAACGCGGGAAAGTCACAAATGATTTCAGTAGAAAATTATTGTTGATGGAAATTAAAATTGTTACGAACGCAAGACAACATTAAACACTTGAAAAAGGATGCGGAAATTTGAACAAAAAAGAATTCTCTAAAATGAAGTTATTTATTAATGCTGTCGGTGATTGCTTATTTTGTCAGGGACTTTTATATTTACATTTTTTACATATACATTTTTAAACTCCGTCTAAATACTTTTTAATACATAGCTGTGACTAGTGAGAACCGCTCCGGACAATATTTTTTGGGCACTTTCTGACAGAGATAATCGGTTTGTTTGCGTGGTTTTTTTTTAGCTTTTTGTTCTCATTGTTCTCCCACTCCAGTTCGTTATAATTAAAACATACTTATTCATTTGGGCTATTTTCAGCTATTTAGCCGCTCAAGCACACTTCGACTTTTTAACTTCTCTTGTTCATTGGGTTACCTACGTTCGAGTCTCCCAGGGGAATCTACTAGTATTTCTCTCATGTGGGTGTGGCAGCCAACATTGATCTGCGGAGCCAATGAATAGACACTGTCATCATAGGTACCAATTTACACCTTGGAGTAGTGGAGCAAATGGGTTATTCTTGCTCCTCAGAGAAATCAACCAATGGTCCTGGCGGGATTTTAACCCGGAACCTCTCGATCTAGAAGCACGCACCCTACCTATAGGCCACCGCTCCCCAATATTCTTGTTTATATTTTTTTAATCATGTTTGCATCAACGATATACACCAATTTCATATTCTGCTGTTTCTCTTTATTAGATGTTTGTTAAAGATTGAAAGTTTAACCACAACGTATCGTATATTACATGTTTTAGCTTAAGGGTTTGAAAAGATCTGTTCATCGTTAATGTCCCGATACTTCCCGATGATGTTAACATTTACATTGGTTTCTCAAGCACTCAGACGAATATCCTTCAATTTGCGCATGAATTGCCCAAGGGTCTTATTACAATTTAACATGATAGTTTAAAATTTTATTTGTCAATTTAGAAACATGCATTTATATAATGTAAGTTCAAAACACCATTACCTGATGCCTCAATATCTCAGTTGAAAGAGTGCCTGTTGTCAAATTGGCAATCCGGGTTTAGAAACATTTCATATTCGTGATCTTATTAAAGATCTTTAACTTCATTATATTTTTCAGTCTGCATTCCACATAGACCTTATCCAGCTTAAATCATAGATAACTGGATTGGTGGAGTTAAATACGATCGACACTGTCTTCCTTGACCAAAGGCATTTGACATGGTACTACTTTAATAGTGGTATTCTTCTTCGAAACAATATGCATATGAAGTACTAGTATCAGCTGATATTTACGAATAACGATTGCTAATAACGAGTAGATTGAGTCGCTAAACGCTTAGCCTTATTGATATACTTACAGCTAGACTTATGTTATGTTCCCCCTTTACTTTGTTGTAGCTCACCCAGTTTGCTGAGGGAAGAACTTTAATTCACTGTATTGGCATAACATTTAATGTTTTTTATTACGAAAATAAAATGTTTTGAAATCAGTTCCTAATTTTACGAACGTTACATAAGACGAATTATACTAGAAATTTACACTCGCAATATGCCAACCAAATGTATGAAAACACAATTTACATATTAACAGACGTTATGTACGCATGTGCTATTGTGCCAGAGGTCTGGGCCCGAAATTACAACCAATACTTACACTCTGCACTCAGCACTCAAATATTGAAATTTCTTCTTTTGAGGTTCAAAGCGACATTGTTTTAGAACGAGAAGTTGAAGTTATGTTGAAAAGGTGGTAAATAGTATCATTTGGTTGTTTCCAATTGAAATTTAGTGTATTTATAAGATATACGTGTAATTTACCAGTCTGAGTGCACTCAGCTACAATACTTACGTTTTTACTTCATAAATAGTACAAAATAGCAAAAATATGGTTCAAATGTTATTTGCAACATTCAAATAATAATTTTATACATTTCCCCACCTAGATTAGCAATCTAGAACAAATAATAGCTCATTAATATAACAAATTCAATATTTAAGTTTTGAGTACTGAGTGTAAGTATTGGTTGTAATTTCGGCCCAGGTGTGGTATTCACAAAGCATCTTAAGTGAAAACTTAAATATTTTCACTTAAGTTAAAAATATGAATTGTCGATATTTTGCAAGAAACTAAAATAACTCAATTTTTATTGATGATGTTTGTAGCGCTAACAAAATGCTTCAAAGAAATGTAAAAAGTAGATCATCTTGATTTTCTTGTTTAGCTGATACACTTAAGGAAATCATAAGATTTTGGGAAAATTCTAAGTTTTTACTTAAGTTTCTTTGTGAATACCACCCCTGGTGTGTGACATTTATGATAAATATTTCATCTACCAATCAAACATCCAAGCTCAAAGACTTCATTGACAAGTTTTAAAAGCAGTTTCTCTTTTCAGACTGGTGACTGGTAGTCTTACATACTAACCACACACTGTCAATCAGAACACCACACACTGGCCTCTTTGACAAGTTTTACAATTAGTTCCGTATTTTCACGCAATAAATTATTTTAAAATGTTTCTAACGTTATATAAATTGACTGATGTTAGTTACGTAAATCAACACAGTTCAATGAACAACAGACCACATAATAGTCGCAGTATGACAAACAACGGGGGTTACATACAGACTATGAAGGGAGTTAAGACTATGTTTGGCCAAAACTAATTCAAATTAATGATAAATGATATTTGTATGTACATGAACCGATTCCTAAACTTTGCACTTTTCGTTAATATAGGTTAAAGTTTTACCCCAAAATATGATTTAATTAGCTAGTATGAAACTAAGTTTTAGTATGTTATATATAAGAAATTATTAGAAACCCATCCATGAACAAGTAGACTATATTGAACAGTGTAAATGCCAATGTTGTAAACTCTGACAGCAAACCGTATTAGTCAATGAAAAGGCACAGCAAGGATAAAACAAACCACCAGGACTACAGAGACTACATATTACAAGTACAACAATGCAATGAGATAGTGTCAAAAAGATAACTTCTTTTTTTTGTCTCTAAGAACCGTTTTCTTGGGCGTATGGGTATTGAAGCCTATTGATGAACCCCGATTGAGTTTTAAAATTATACAATATCCACCGGCCAGGTATGCTGCTCAAATACATTCAGGACCCAAAAATAAAAGGGCTAAGATTCGATCAATATTATTGCGAACAACAATGCAATTTCGGATATTAAATTATCAATAGGGACAAGTAACAAATTTGAACGTACACAATCGTGATTATCAAAACTAAATACGTGCTACATAAAGGCGATGGTGTCACTACCGAAATGTCAACGTCCGCATAGTGGTGGATGGTTAATGGTGTTTTTGCGGGATTGAAACCCTATGTTAAGAATTGGTGACAGTATTACGGCCATCAAATTCAATTGAGTTCCTCGAAATGAATCTTCGTAAGCACTGATCAACTTACCAAGAGCCAGTGAACCTTTTCAACGAAAGACCTACCTCGAAATGACTTAGGTAACATTGACAACCGAGGTGACGCGAGCCCTGTCCGACCAGGACTATTCCGATAATTCGTCCAAAGTCACCAACTGGTAAATATTTCCTTAGGAGCTTTTTCCCGTATTTGGTTTGTTTTGGAGTTAAAATCATACTAGATCAGTATAAGACAGTTAAATAACAATATATTGCACTTGCGTCGTCTCTCAAATTCAGTTTCTGCACAATTCATTGAGCTGTAAGATGTACTATTATTTTAAGAATGAAATACTTAAATGGAAAGAAACGATAACTCTTGCGATACTGTTACTTAATGGCGATAATTTCCAATCGACTGATCTCCCATTAAACGGACATAAAACATTTTTTCTTTGCTGAATTCGGGAAGCAAAGAGACGTAATGATAAACACATACGGTATAAGACACTTAATGTCACAAAAGTACCCCGATTGACATTTAAGGTTTTTATATCTTTACATGTTATTCTTTTCATACGATAGAAAATAAGTGATATAAATGCAACGGTTGAATGAGCGCGCCATTTCATTTTACTTGCGCCACTTATAGTCATAATTTATAGGTTAATGCGCCAATATTGGTACTATTCCAATATGTTAGTACGCCATAATTAGTTGCGCCAATGGAAATGTTCCTTGGCGCGCAATACACTATATAAGGCAAATGCCCTAGTAAAGGGTTGTGACATTCAGATTAAGATTCTTTTGTAAAAACATTGTACAAAATAGAAATATTGAAAGTGTTAAATTGAATTTGTGTCCTATTTTATCAGTTTCAATTAAAACTAAAGACACAAATAGGAGAATATTCGAACTTAATACAATCCTCAATATAAACAATAAGAAGTCGTCACATTGCTTGGTCAAGAACTCAGGATAAAGAACTAAGGATACAAAAATCATAATAATTAACTAAGGATTAATTCTATGGATAAATAAGTGGATGTTTCAGTGCAAGAAGATTTAAAACAAACAAATACATGTGTTAGATTTCTTCTCTGGAATTACAAGAAATTGACAAACTGAAAATAATTTGTTACACAAAAGCTGATCAAAACATGTCAGTGATTGTGATAAAAATCAGGATGTTCAGTGTGAGAAGATTTAATTCAAGGAATACATGAGTTAATTTTCGTCTCTGGAATTATATGAAAATTGACAAACTAAAAGAAGTATGTTTCACAAAAGCTGGATAAAAGTGTCAGTGTTTGTGCTAAAAATGTTTCAGTAAAAGAAGATTTAATTCAAAGTGTGTTAAGTTTCTTTTTTGGAACTCGGCGAAGGTGGGCAAACTGAAAACAGTTTGTTACACAAAGGCAATTAAAAAGTATCAGTGCAAACACTGACACTTTTTGATCAGCCTTTGTGATGAAAAATCAAAACAATTTCAGAGACAGAAGTTTGTATTCAATGGCTGATAGAAAAGTGTCAGTATTTAAGTTAAGTTAAGTTAAGTTAAGTTACCAATTTTATGGGGCTCTTTTTAGCTGTAAGGCCGCTCAAGCACCCTTTCACAGTTTAACTCCCCTGGTCATTGGGCTACATATGGAAACCTTCACTCGTGTCTCCCTGGGGAGACTATTTCTCTCCTGTGGTGTGGCAGCCAACATCGATCTGCGGCGCCCAGGAATAGACACTGCCCTCACAGGTACCATTTTACACTATGGTGGAGTGGAGCTGTGGGTCTTGCTCAGAGATTTTAACCAGTGGTCCAGAGGGGGATCGAACCCGGGACCTCTCGATCCCGAAGCGCGGACCCTACCTCTAGGCCACCGCTCCCCACAACGGAACAGCATCCCTAGTATTTAAAAGAAAATCGTGTCATTGGTAATTGTGGACGAAGAAGAAAGGCTATTTCACCGTTTTTTATATGAGCTGATTGAAAATAATTTCCGTCATACTGTGTGGAATATAACAGATAGATCAAAATGTGTTAGTGTTTCCTATATCAAAGGGATGATAACCCGATATAGGAATGTTCTTGCAAAAGGAATATCAGAAGGAAGTGAATTAATAAACTTTATATGGAATATGCTGATGTAAAGCAAATGATGTGTGTGATTCAGTCATATAAAGTTACTTGGATTTAAAGGTATTCAAACAAAATGGAAAAGAAGAAAAATGTCCATGTTTAATCTGGAGCAATTTGAACAGTTGCAGCACGAAATGCATGCTTTAATGAGGCGTTCCCAATGACTTTGATCGTTTAAATCGATTCAAGAATCTTATACATTAAATCTTCAACAAAAAGCTCCCACCAATTACCGAGTAAAAATATATTTCCGTAGCGGACCAAAAGAGTTACGAGTTGTTTGAAGCGATAAATTATCATTGGTGATTTGAATATATTTTTGAAATTACAGAGACATTTTTGCCCTCACTTTCTTCTGACAAATTAAGCTAATTGATAGTGCTTTGTTCATTTAGCTCATTTAATGTGATAGAAGAGAAAAATATTCTAGTTATAGAGAATGACTCTTTAACAATAAATAACAACCACAAGAATGAACAAGTCAAATCTAAATGTACTATTAAACCAATTCTAGCGTTAAACTGCCAAAACTAGGTATGATTTCATTCGGCAGTGATAAGCCAAACAGCTTAGTTCTGGGGCTCGTATGAAACAGTCGTCCATCAGAATAAGCTTATCATAATTTGAAAAGTTTACGTATGTTAAAAGTAAGTTGTTTTCCGACGCCAGAAATTTAAAAGCAAGACTTTCCTTGACAAATAATAATTACACCAGTGTCATTCAAATCTCAAGTAAAGATTTGCGGATGTTCAGTAGGTGATTGATTTGCACTATAATAAAATGATCAATCTTTCAAGTGAAAACAACAGAGTGAAAAGTTTGTGAGTCTTTATTGACCACATAGAACGACAGCTCAGAGGCTTAGAAGTACTCAATCACAACATTAACCAGGATGTGTTAGTGTCCATGATCAGATCCAAGTTACCAGAGGATATGTTACTACAACATGAAATCATCAAACCTGATACAAAAACGCAAAACAGAAGTTCTTCAAATAGTCAACACTCTTTCGCAAATAGTCTAATGGCGAATACTCGAGATGTAAACGTAAACAATTTGCAAACAAATGGTACTGCTCATACTCAGCGATACTCAAATATTTGTCGTTACTGCAGTCAAAATCACTGGAGTGATGGGTGTAAGAAGTATCCTTCCATCAATGATAGGAAGAATCAGCTCAGAAAAAATTGTTATAAGTGTCTGAGGTTAGAACATAGATCCAATGCATGTAATGCAAATAGAGTGTGTACATTGTGGAGTACGAAATGATCACCGCAGAAGTTTGTGCCCATAAGTGTTTAGTACAAGTACAAGTGTACACATATCTGAAGAAATAATAACTTTTGATGATAATTGAAAACCAGGAAAATGAATTTATGTCATCCGGTGCGATGGTTTTAATGCAGACAGCAACAACCACAATACAAAATGAAGATACAACACAGATGGTCAGACTTATGTTGAACTCTGGATCACATCGTTTATATATATCTGACAAGTTAGCAAATAAATGGGGATCAAAAGTGGAACGAGAGGAAGAAATAAGAATTATGACATTCGGGACCCCAAAGTCAAAATCGGTCCAAACCAAACTGTCGTCTTTTAAACATGGATTACACAATAGTGATTTAATGGAAATATCAGTAAACATTGCGGACAGATAGAAAGAAGACCCATGAAAATCATTTCAGCTGATGTGAAGAACATGATACACTCAGTTCATTTAGCTGACACTATCTCCAAGGAAAAACCGTGTGCAATGTGGACTTACTAATAGGTAATGACTATTACTTAGATTTAGTCTCAACACAGAAAGTTGAATTGCAACCAGGATTGTATCTATTGAGTTCAAGACTTGGCTGGATTTTAACTGGACGCACTCTTGAAAGTGATGTTACGAATAACTGTGTCGATGTGCTTGCACTTACAAGTGGAAACCCTATATCAAGTTGCAGCATGTTAACTAGCCTTAATGTTCCCTTTAAAACTCCAGTTCAACTTGATGATTCCTGGAACATGGAGAAATCAACAAGTATTAAGGACATTCCAGTCATGTCAAATGATAAGAAAGCCATGATAAACTCCAACGAAAATGCTCAAATCAATAACGTCAGAAATCAAGTGAAACAGCCATGCATTGATGAGAATCCAGATGTACCTACAAACAGAGAATTTGCAGTTAGTTATCTGAATTCATCAGTCACAAGAATGAAAAACTATCTTGAAAATATGAAGAAATAAGTCAATGTTATCCAAGAGCAACATAAGACTGAAATGATTGAAAACCCAACCATAAAGGATCAAGTTAAACTCTAACATTAACAACTACAGTGATCATACAAGCTGCTTACTGGTGTTTGAAAATGAAGAACAGAAACAAGACAGTATTGTGATTTAAACTGACTTAGAATTATCTTGAAAAACGTTCAACCGAATCAAGACACACATACTTCTCCCTCAGTGGAAAGGGATGCCAAAAGTGCTAAGATAAATTGAAACCACAATAAGTGAGTCATGCTGATAGTATAAAATGGAATAAGCAAAGTGTTATTTTATCAAAAGTGTAAAAAATTAAAGAATATGTAGTGTTTAAACTGAGGAATAATATGGTAGAGAATAAAAGACTGAGTGTGATTCCCTGCGTGGATTACTTTTGTGACAGAGTGTATTAGAACAAAATAATATATCAATGATTTTCATAATAATGTGCATTTTACTTCACCAATCGTCATAGAAATAATTATACGAAATACACATCTGTGTTAGTGATTCCATTCACATCAAATGTGTGTGATTAAAAGACTAACAAACAAAGTTGCAGTTAGATATACAAGAGTCCAATCGTTCAGGATGTGAACGATCAGAAGCAGAACAATTGGCAAGAAAGATATGATCAAATAAACAAATAATTTGAACGCTAAGGAACTTTAACTTTGCCTATGTTTGTGCGGAATGTCGCAAAATTATCCCGAATAGCATTTTATGTCTTTATTTGATTAAATATTATTCTATTCATATGATATAAAATAACTGATATAAATGTTATGGTTGAATAAGATACTAATAATTTGATTCCAAGTGAGTTTAATTTCCTAACTGAAACTCCACGAAGGTGGGCAAACTGAAAACAGTTTGTTGCACAAAGGCTGATCGTAAAGTGTCAGTGTTTGTGATGAAAATCAAAACAAATCAGTGACGGAAGATTAGATTCCAAGTGAGTTAAATTTCTAAGCTGGAACTTCACGAAGGTGGGCAAACTGAAAACAGTTTATTAAAGAAAAATAGAAAATTTATAAAAGAAAATCGTGTCAATGATAAAGCATCGTTGTAATCGAAGAGGAAAATGTCGATAGAATAACATTTAAACATATCGATGGCTTAGAACCAGCAGGTCGTAACTCCTACTTACGACCTTATAAGACCCATACATATTGGAAATCTGCTTCACAAGGCGCTTCTTACATGTATGAGCATATTTTCATGAAAATCTGAAATTGTCATGTTGACCAAAATGAAGTTTTCAAAACGTGTTTTCCCATAGGTAAAGCGTAAATTACAGACAGTTTTCTCTTGTTTTCTCAATATATCGATTTAGTAGTTACGACTTTCTGGTTCTAAGCCAGCGATATAAAGACCTAAAATGTATGTAGGGGTACGTTTGCGACTTCTTGTTTGTTTTCTTGTTGAGGCCTGTGTTAAGTTCGAATTTTCTCTGCAGCCATATTGGATTTTTTTTTCATTTTGTTTAATTACTTTTTTGTGTCTTTAGTTAAAATTGAAACTGATTAAATAAAACACATATTCAACTTAACACTTTTGATATTTCTATTTTTTACAAAGTTCTTTTTAAATGTCATCCCTACACTATGAAATGCACATCAGTGTTAATGATTCTATTTCATATCATGTTATGTGTAATTAAAGGAATAACGACAATGACAATTCTTTAACGAAGTTGGCGCTAAGTTTTGGTTGCTTGTTGTTGTTACCGTTTAGCTGCACTAGGTCTGTTTTGAAACACGACATTGTTACTAACCATTGCGTAAAGACATCATACTGTGTCCGTAACATTTTATATGTGTTTAAAGCGCTATGTAACCTGGTTTAACCGCAAATGTATGGGAAATATGTGTCATTAACTTAAAGAGGCCTTCCCTATAACTAGCATATTTTTCTCTACTATCACATTAAATGAGCTGAATGTACAAAGCACTATCAATTATCATAATTTGTCAGAAGAAGGTATGCGCAAATATGTCTCTATAATGTCAAAAATATGTTTAAATCGCCGATAATAATTTATCGCTTCCAGCGATTTATTATTATGTGGTCAAAGGGAAACAATTCGTGGCTATTTTGAAATATGTTTTCGTTCCTTTCTCGGTAATTAGTGGGAGCTTTTTGTTGAAAATTTGAGGAGTTTAAGCAGTAATGATTCTCATTTAATGTATAATATTCCTGAATCTATTTAAACTATCAAAGTTATAGGGAACGCCTCTTTTAGCTATATAATATTCTATCCTTCAACTAAGGTACTGTGATATTCCGACCCTAGTTTAATTGATGTATTTTTGGTATGCATTTGAGGCCTTTTGGAATACAGTGCAAAACAACAGAGAGTACAGGACCCGTATTCATAAAGCTCCAAAGGGGAAAATATTCCTTAGGTTGATAATTGACCTAAGGTTTTATAGGAATTCTCTTAGTTTTATATGATTTCACCTTAGATATCTAAAAGGACATCATTAAGAAGCTTTCAAATATCAAAGGTGAAATCATATAAAACTAAGGGAATTCCTATAAAACCTTAGATACATTATCAACCTAAGGAATATTTTTCCCTTAGGAGCTTTATAAATACGGGTCCAGGTATCTGATCATGGTCGGTATACAATTGCTACATTTTGTACATAACACTGAGTTAATTACTTCTTAACTTCGACATAATATACAATTTAAACACCATGTTCACGCATTAGGTCACAAAATACATGTAATGCCTTGGGCAATTACAAACCAATCACCTCCTATTTTAAAGCGAATGTGAAAAGATATCGATGACTAAAATCACGCGGAGTAAACATAATATGTATAATTATAAATTAAACATGGCCGGGTAATGTATAATTATTAATTAAACATGACCGGGTAATTGAATTAATGATGGTGATAGATGGAGAACTATTAATATCATGCTTAGTATCATACCTAACCTCGTCATGGCCAATACAGCAACAGTTTAATGCCGTGGATGTCGGTATAGACCTACCTTGGGTACCGATGCCGAGCTTAGCCTTTATTTGCTAGTCAGTTTTCAGCTGAATTGGCAGGCAATTGTGTGCCTTCACCCGGATTTGAACCCGGTCCGCCGGGTCAGGCGGCAAGCGCGATAACCACATAGATTATCGAAGTAATTGAGCACAACATTTGTTCGTTCTTTCATTTTTTTAGAGTTCCTTGCAAATAGGTGTCTGTGTCTTTCCTCCTTTCTACTTTCTACTTTTGAACATTCTTTCTCCATGTCAAGCACACCATTATGAAACCATCATCAAGCTGTTATCGGGTGTGACGATCGCTCAGGCGGGTGTATTGCCCAACATCCAGGCCGTCTTGTTGCCCAAGAAGTCGGGAAGTCCTAAGGTTGGAAAATCTTTACAAAGTCAAGAATGCTAGATAGTCATTCCTGGTTGTATCATCACATCATCTTCTTCAGTGATCTTCATTCTATCATCATCATCACCAGCGTTGTTGTTTTATTATTGCACCATAATCAGTTTTGAAACTGAAACGTAAACATGTATACATGTTAATATATTAGATATATATATCCAATCCAAACCTATATAAATGTTGAACACAAATACTATACTATACTAAACTTTACGTGGGTGAATCAAAAAGTTCGTAGAAAAATATCATAACTCACAAACGAAAGCTTCAAATGCTTTCAAATTTTAATATAACGTGATCATAAGTATAACAAAACAATTTGTCAAATTTCATTGAATTAGTCAAAACAACATGATTTTTACATTGAAAAGCACACATGCTATAACAGCATACCGGAGCACGTCAGCGTCATTTGATGAACGACGTCAAGCTAACGTCACATTTGTCTATACTTACCTTATCGTTTTGACTCATTTTCGCTTTTCGAGTGACTAATATGTTGGTATTTTTGGATTACCATCGTGATAGTAGTTTCTGAATTTTCGACTGTTAGCTTAAAATCGTTTGCGCTGTCCCATAATATTAGTCTAAGTGTTTGCTATATCCGCTATTATATAGTGCTGGTCCTCTTCGACGACGTTGCGAATCAACGTCACCAATTTCGGGTGTATTGTCTTCGGTTGTCAACTTCTAGTATCCTACACGAAAGCACTAATTCCACTTATAAATCGATGTCTATTTATTTCAGGATATATACCTACTCGTTTCAAACCATGTATTGTCTCTGATGCCGTACGTATATTCCAGTTTTACGCAGATTTTAATAGCAGCCCGTGGTTCCGTAAATTCCAGTTAACCCGTTTTACGCGGTTATTTCTACATAGTGCGATTATCTAAATGTCGATTAATACATTATTCATCGGAGATGACGTCTGAAATTTTAACAGACTTTATAAATGATATCATGTAATCAGACATAACATTTTGACGGGTTTTGGAGGTCCTACAATTGAGATATTTTAGAAAATTTAATAAAATGTGTTTCAAATTATCCGTGTGCTCCGGTATAGGCAATCGCTCTTATTTAAGATATGCATATTTTTTAAACGGTTATCATCAGGTCGCTATAAATTTGTGTATGTAAAGAAAATACCAATGTATTCATTCAGTATAAATATGACGACAATAACTCTAAAAATAAAAAAGTTATGGCAAAATTCTACGAACTTTTTGATTCACCCACTATATCAATCTAAATATGTACCTATTTCGATGTAAAACGTTGTTTTGTGGGGAAAATATCAGCATTTGTGACGCGGGCTCGCACAGAAAAATACGACCCTAGCGCATATTTTGTGATTTATTTTCCTTAAACAGACATAAACTAAAAATGTGAACTGGGTGATCTCTTTGAATATTATTCAACTAAGTATACTAAAAATTTCAGATTCGTGGCATAATTATTGGCGGCGCTATGACCTACAATCGAGTGCATGTTTATCAACATTGGTGTACTGGGGATTGATATCTTATAATTTTTGTGTACGGGAGTATTGCAAGTGCGGTGTACTGAGTATTATATTATATAAATATGTATCTTTGCCTTTACATGAGTTTTAAGTTACGCATGTGCTCCTCTTTTTGAAAAAAATTATTCCAAGGAAGAACATAAATGTCAATTTGATAATTAATAATAATGAGCACATACCGTTTATTATGTTTGAACCAATATACACTATGAAATTATATGGCTCACAAATGTTAGTAAACAAGAGTCGGTAATGTTTCCATTGTCAAATACATTGTGTATTCTGTAATCAGATAGATGTTGTGTTAGAAAGCTATTTTCCATTATTTTGCTCTCTGTCAGAGCGTAAACTGTACCTATCTGGTTAGAGCTCGTTCGGTCAGTGTACATGTGCAAGTTGTCTATAGAATATGTGCATACCCCTACAAGTTGTCCGATCGAGGTTGTATCAAACGAATAAAATATTAGTTAAGTGGTCTCGATGGCGTCCAGTTTGGGAAATCGCCCTATTTTTAAGTGTGCTTAAAATATATTGTAATAGCTATCTAGGCTCCAGTAGGCTTTAAATAAAACTGCAGTGAGAGGTCTAGCGATTGAAATAAAACATTCATATATCTTTAATGTGAATATTGTATTTTGTTTTGCAGATCGAATTACCGGTCCATTCATTCGATATGATTAAGGAAGTGGAAACCTCCGTTCTTGAAGACACAGGAAGCTCAGTAACCGTTGTACAACATAGATCTACTGCACCATACGAATGTGATATCTGCTGGTTTACAAAAGTTCAAACTTCAAAAGGCACCGTCAAACACACATGAAAGGTGACAACACACCAACATTAACAAGTACATCGATTAAAGCCAAGAATGAACATGTGTGTGACCAGTTTGGGAAATTGTTCTAATCTTCGTTTGGCCTAAAACTACACAAGAAAAAACAATCATCTTGCAGAATTTGCTCATATCTGTGGCTTCACATGTTAACATTACACTATTGAAATGTTCACATGGCAAAAATCATTAATAGGGCACAGTTCATTATCACGTCATTATGTTAAAAAATGCCAGGGGCTAGGTTATGGATGTCTGCTGGCTTACATCCTTTTGGTGCCTTATTCGATGCCGCCAGGAGGCGGCATCGAGTATGAAAGGGTGCAAGCAGATGTCCCAGGAGGATACAATATTTGATTGGTTATAACGCTGTTGGACTCGCCCGTCAGGGGTAAAATAGGATGATAAATGTTCGGTAGGTACTAAAGTCCAAGTCCCAGGAGGATACAAGATTTGATTGGTTATAACGCTGTTGGACTCGCCCGTCAGGGGTAAAATAGGATGATAAATGTTCGGTAGGTACTAAAGTCCAAATCAGTTCGGAACGGGTGTTTATATAACGGCTACATATGTTGCAATTTGCGGGTCTTAGCAGGGGCTATTAAAAAGTAAAAAAAAACTATTTGCGCGGAGCGGCGATTTTCCTTTCGAACTTTTATGGAACATGTTAAATACTTTCATGTCTGTCAGATATTTTTTAGTTATGATTTTCGATTTTTTCCAGTTCTTAGGTTTTGTCTTAATCTAAATTTGATAAATGCAAGTGTTTTTTTAATTTCTATGTTTCTTTATTTATGTATGTCAGAATAGTTTGTTTTGCCAAAATTTAAACGGGTAAATATAGCTTGCCAACATTGAACTGACACTTCTTATTTACAAAATATTCATATGCGCTCCTATACTCCTGCCAAATGGAACTAGTTCTATGCATATTTTAAACTATGTTGAACGTATTAATTCGCAATAAATTTACTTATCAAGCTCACAAACCACGAAATAACAATGTCCTTTAGTGTCAGTTTCACGTTGTCAGGCTATACCACGTTATTGGAATACACTTTGTTATTTTATGAAACATGCTAAATGCCATCTGTGAAGCATTAAGCAATATTATAATGGTGCTCATATTTCTAAAACATGTTATGTTCATTTGAATAAATATTTCAATAGAAAATAGAATGTTTTCATGTTTTCTATTCTTTCCTGGTGTTTCACTGCCTTCAAGTTTTTAACCAGGTTTTCCAAAGGAAAACTCTGGTTATTAGATTGCTGAATGTCGGCGGGCCTTAACAATTTCTTCTGTGCACAACTCCTCCTACATTTCTTCATAGATTTCAACCAAACTTTCAGAAAATGATTGTCATCATGTGACCTGGTGCATATTATCAGGGTTTTATGATTCAACCAATTTTGACGGAGTTATGGCCCTTGAAACAGAAAAAATTGGCCGCTTTCCTTATGTCGCACGGTACTCAAAGTACACGACATAGAGTCATGAAACCTTCACAGAAATGGTCAGGATGTTTTCTCTACACCTGGGGTTTCACTCCCCTTTCAGTTTAGTACATCTAGAGTTATTAGCCATTGAAATGGTGTAAAATAGCCATTTTTGACTTGTTTCACATGCTACTCAAAAAGTATTTGACCTAGGATCATGAAACCTTTATAGAAATGTTTGACAGCATGTACTCTAGTGCACCTGGGGTTTCACTCCCCTTTCAATTTAGTACAACCAGAGTTATTGCCCTTGAATTAGTGAAAAATACCCATTTTCAGCAATCTTAAGTTTTTGCAGCGTACACTCAACACATGAGAATAACTTCCCTTGTGCATCACACATCACGCCGGAATTTTAGTTTGTTTACAAGTTTCTACCAATACCTTTTACTAAATAAAAAGATTTACTTAAAAAGAACTAGCGGCATCTTTGATGCCCAGCATCAACATTTCACTTGTATAGTGTTGGAGTTGGAAGATAATTAACACAAGAATTAAAAGGTGTATAATATTGATGACAAATATCGTCGAATCAGATAAAGATCGCCGACTGAACATTTCAGTCAATGAAATACAACAACTGGTTACTGTAAACTCATTTAATTTCGTAAGGATGAAATTTCGTGGTTTTGGTAAAAAAAAATTGTGATTAGGTGTTAGTTCGTGGATTTTGCATTTCAGGGTGAAACTTATTGTTTAATGGGATTTGATTTCGTGGTTGAAGATGAACCGCGAAATCCACGAAATTTACCCCCACGAAATTTATTATTTTACAGTGTATACAAATAAATAATGCACGACTTTTATACATGTCTTTGTTATTTATCACCATGTTGTAAAATTCAGTACAAATCATTTCGGTTTTTTAAAGTACAGCCATGGTGTGTAACAGATATGCTATATGCACTTGCTTCTTCTGCCATCAATACGTTTAAATTTTAATTCGTCATTTGTGTAAGCCTCTATGAGATGGTCTATCAGGAATTTGCATGTATATCTTCCATTTGTGTAGTCGCAGCTATTGCACACAATGTAACAGCATCGTGAATCTGAAATATAGAAAGGAAGTATAACATCAAAATGTCAGAGACTATAATAAAGTTAATTGAATTTTAACAGCGATAATTTGATTTATATCATTTGTATTCTTATACAGAAATATAATAACTTGTGATATTATAATGACAATACAATTTATTTGTAATAATTAA
Organism: Spisula subtruncata; assembly: GCA_963678985.1. Taxonomy (NCBI): domain Eukaryota; kingdom Metazoa; phylum Mollusca; class Bivalvia; order Venerida; family Mactridae; genus Spisula; species Spisula subtruncata. Next base: position 30,777,403 of record OY787673.1, on the reverse strand, counting down.
CACTTTATGATGTACCTTTCATTGGTAAGATGTTACAAAAGAATACTAAAAATATATGTCAATTCTACTTATAACATGATTTAAACGTGAAAAACAAACAACGTTCAATTGTCAATACTCGGTACACCAAAATTTTATGTTTTGCAATCCTCAGTACACTAACATGCAATACTCGGTACACCAATGTTGATATACATGCACTCGATTGTAGGTCATAACGCCGCCAATAATTATGCTACGAATCTGAAATTTTCAGTATACTTAGATGAATGATATTCAAAGAGATTGCCCAGTTCACAATTTTTAGTTTCTGCATGTTTTAGTAAAGAAAATCACAAAATATGCGATAGGGTCGTATTTTTCTGTGCGAGCCCGTGTCACAAATGACGATTTTTGCCCCACAAAACAACGTTTTACATCGAAATATGTATATATTCAGATTGATATATTATGTACAAAGTTATATTAATACCCTACCACTTACAGAAACCCAATAAAGTAAGAGAAATATCACTTTTACTAACCTTGGACAATGATGATTTCCATCCGATTTAGCAAATCGCGGCTCGCTAAGCTGCAATATCCGGTGTACGTTCCCTACCAGTGCAACAAGTACTGAGGCAATGTAATGCAAGCAATACATAAGTCTGAGATAATCAGAATGGTCATTTAGTTCAGTGAAACATGGTGATGAGACCATGCTGAACTCTAGTGATTGGTTATATAAATTTCCAAGTTCGTAATTTCGTACACTCGCTGTAAAACAGTAGTTGATACTTCTTTCTATTTCACTCGATACATTACATATCATATACCAAACTATTCATTATAAAATTGTCTACATTATCATTTTAATTTGAGTTCATGTTAAATTGTATGTAGCCGTAGAATTGGAGATAATGCCCGACAGATGTACAAAAATCCGTGTGCAATTTGTAACACAAAATATTGGTCGTCGGCATAAAATAACAGTCGTTTTATTCAAAATGTCATTAAATTTGTGGGATACTTCACTGATTGACACCAGAAGTGACGTGTTTTAACATACTATCGTGAAAAATCACGGGTACAAGAAATAAAAAAGTTAATAATAAACTGGTTACACGAAAAAAGTGCAAATTTGCAAAATATTGCTGAAAATTTTCCGAAGACGCATGATAAGTACACATTTTTTTTTTCATTTTTATAAATAAAATTTTTATGATTTCGTTTTTAAATATTATTTTTGTTTTATTACACATAATAAAATCCCAATGCATTCTAGCCAATACTTATCGAGATTATTAAAATGAAATATGTGGAGGAAAATTGTCCTACTCGCTCGTTTTAGCGATACATTGTGGCACAGACCATTTTCGAAACTTAATAATTTTATTATAAGTCATACAACGTACAATTAAAATAAAATTTGAAATATTATTAGAGTGAAATTTTTACTTTTAAAAATTCTTTACGATTGCTCTTAAAATAAGCCCGACACACTTGATTCAATGTGTGGAGGAAGATTGTCCTACGGCGCAATTTTGCGACGTTTTGGACGTTTTATGCAACGCGAGTTTTTATAGTGGACGAACTACATGACCAAAATAATTATTTTGAGCGAAATTATACATAGGCATGCAATGCATTTTGTACCCGTATATTCAAGAACTATGTGGTATTATGTTATTCATAAAACAGTACATAGATAAGTGTATTACGGGTTGAATGCGTGAGTGAGTAATGAACTTGTCAGATAGACAACGAGTGATACAAGTGAATAAGCGTTAAATTGAACAAGCGGGAGAAATTGCTACCGAAAGACACCCAATATTTTTAATTAAAAACGGTGTTATTGACAGATAAATGTATTGTAGTTTTCGACATTGTAAACATTTGCATAATTAAAAAGTAATGTTTAGATCATAAGACTAGTATTACGCAGAGTAAGTTATGCTGACGTAACATGACGTTACACAAACGTACTCAATACCACGTGCGTTACGTCGATATGTTCCTTTTGGGAACCCTTCGGGATCATTTATCAAGAAGAATGGACGGAACTTTTGCGAATCGATGCCGATAGATTGCCGAATGGTTACCGATGTATATTATATAGAGAATACATAACTACTCGGCAAGTCCTCGCGATGTTATGGAACCCTTCTGCATCATTCCGCAACGATTCTGGAAGCCTTTAGGACACTTCAGGACCGAAACATCTTCGGCATCGAAATTCTAAAAGTCTAAATTTTGGACACTGAAGGTTCGGCAGACTTTTAGAATTTCGATGTCGAAGATTTTTCAGTCCCGAAGTGTCCTAAAGGCTTCCAGAAGCGTTGCGGAATGATGCGGAAGGGTTCCATTACATCCCGAGGACATGCCGAAATATCACAATCTGGTGAATTTCTGCTTCGGGAGCCATTCGGGTCCAAGAAGACGACAGGTCTTGGACATGTTTGGTAAAAACATACAGTATTAATATTTGACGTCTGTCTCATTCTTGTTTAACAACTGTGCCAAAGAAGGTTTTAGCAGATGTTTTACTCACGGAAATAGGGTAATATACAAGTACTAGTAACACATATAGTTATAAATAGATAACTATAATTATGTTTGTGAATAAGTAATACAGACCAACCCACAAAATCATAAGTATAATGAGATCTACTCTATACAAGGTAATATACAGCATGTTTAAGCAGCGATACCAACAGGCTCTATAGCTTCAAAATGATACCGGTGCAAACCACATAGTACCGGGATTTAGTACCCGCCTAGTATATATTTGAATACACGTTCGCGAACGATCGGTACTTGACGAAAATAAGTTCGGTGTTCAAAAATGTAAACAAAACATCAGAATGAAAGCCCAGAATTTTCCATATTGTGTAAGTTAACTGATTGTTGCACAGTTAACATGACTTATGAAAACATAATATATTCTGGATCAGTCATTCATTTTGGGTACAAAATATGACTGATTTTGAGCGTTTATGGCACTTTAAACCATGACTTTATGCACAAACTACTTAAATCTTTCAATTTTGCAAATGACCTTAGGCAATGGGTAAAATTATTCTACCAATCACCTACCTGTTCAATAACAAACAATGGTTTTAATACAGAATTCTTTAAAATAGAAAGAGGGGTCAGACAAGGATGTCCATTAAGTTCTTACATATTTACCATAAGTATTGAGCTTCTATCATATACTCTTAGAAATAACACAAATATTAGAGGTATAACTATAAGCGGAAAGGAAATAAAAAATGCAATGTTTGCAGACGACACAACGGTTTTATTGGATGGCTCACGGCAACGTTTTGAAAATACTTTTGAATTGTTTGAGGTATTTGGAGATATATCAGGTTCAAAATTAAACTTTCAAAAATGCATTGTTTTAAGACCCTGTCACACAGTGGCGAGTTGGTGCTACGAGTAGTCACGAGAACTCTCCACGTGTCGTGTAAATATCGTACGCATGTCGTTCTTTGTCGCAGTGATGTCTTCCCATGTCGCCAGTACTCGCCAGTGTGCGGCGAGAACGGTTTAAAATTCTCGCCGCTTCTCGCCGAAGTTTACTTCTCGTACTCATGTCATGGAACTGTCGCACTGACGCACACATGTCGTTGACATGTCGCCGAAATAAAGTCGTTCTGCGACATAACACGAGTTTGCGGCGAGTTTGTGAGACTTGTCTACGACATCTGCTCGACATTCGTCGAGATCACACGACATCCTACGACATCACCACGACAAAAGACGTACAGACTCGTACATACTATTCGATACTCGTACACATCTCGAGAGCATGTCTCCGATTGTCGAACAGATGTCGTATATATCTCGGTTAAACTCGTGTCATTATCGTACTCATGTCGTGTAAATGTCGAAGAAAACTCGAACACATGGCGCCTTGAAAACCGTCCTGGACCAACTCGCGCACATTTGGGCGAGTTATAACTCGCCACAACTCGTACAAAACTCGGAACCCAAACTTCACACCGTACAACCCGCTAAGTAGACGGCAGGTTTGTTGTGTAAGGCAGTTCGAAGCGCGTTTTGTGTTTTGCAACAAGGGTACGTATTTGTTATATTTTGTGTGTTTTCCATTGCCTTTGGGAGTGATCACTTACACGCGTCGTTAAAGCGATGAATAAACAATTAGTACATACAATTAATGTTCCCAGAAATGCCATATAACTCGAGAAAACAGTTTTTATGTGCGCGGTGTTTGCAAAAATGTTGAAATTATCGCCTTTTACGTTAAATACTCAACTTAATTCGTGGTTTGGAACAATTCGAAATCATTGTATAATAACTTCAATCCTTCCTCAATAGATCTGTCGTTTCAGTTTCGTGAAATGTACATTTTCTGTGAAGATACAAAGTTTTTAATTCAACGAGGTATCAAAAAAATGCTAAAGAAGCTGGCAGTTCCGATTTTCAAATACTAACGTCTAGGGCAGTTTGCAACTGTTCAATGCTAACGTAGAGGCAGGTCAATACTAACGACGACGACAGTGACTCAAATTACTTTATAGGGATATTTGACCCCTTAGGATGATTTGAATGCTATAAATGCTATCCAGATTCATACCTGGCTGTATTCCACGTCCGTTTCATCAAATACCACCCTACTTAACGGCATTTTTTGTCAAGTAGATCAATCGAATATATAACATACCTTGTAATCGCTCAGATTGGCAATTTTCGCTTTCTAGTATGTGCTTTCCTGTGCTTATTAATGACAAACTGGAGTTAACATGTGTATAACGTTACATAACTTTCTATATTGGGCGCTTCGGGTATCGTCTTACACAATGAGATATCCTTTTTCAACATGTTTTGAAACTGCAACAATTATTGTTTCAGCATTTCAAGATAAGATTTTTGATCTTTATTCTTCAACTTCAGATTAAATTACAGTAATGAGAGATGGACCCATATAAATTTGCAAAATTAGCTTTAATCTATGAAAAAGGGGCGCATCCACAAAAGATGATGCTACAAGTACGCCTATATACTGCATCAAACTGCAATGAATGAAACACTGTATACTCTAAAGACTTAAATTAGTCTGGTTATGTAATAAAGCATGCCCTATTTACTAGCAAATAAGGTATCTCAGACCACCAGAATGCACCAGATTGATCCCTCGTTTTGAAAATTTTCCCGTCACAGCATGCATAAAACTGACACCTAGCAGGGGCGTAGCTGGGCATATTTTCAGTGTACGCACATGATGAAAGGAGAATTGCCAGGAGGGTCCGGGATTTTTTTTATTTCTACGAAGCCGTACATGCATTCTGGCGTAGTTTCAGACCATATTATAGTGTAATAATAAGTATATTATATGGCATGATAAACTATGAATCTATTTTTTAAATTAAAACATAATTATGATTTCGTTTTAAACTCTAGTAGGCCTAGTTTAGGATTATGCCTTGGTGTATCATTTTCATGCATAAGAAACCGTGATACTGCTTGACAAATGGACACTTATTTATTTAAGTGCCTTAAGCTTAATTTGTAGTGTTAAAATGCCAATGCAAGATACGTTATAAGGCACCAGTTAGTGGCATCCACGGCACCCACATCCCCGGGATTTTTGCTTTGGGGTGTCAAAAACCCCGCCCTCCCCCGGCCTGTGGGGACAGCTGATGGTATTTCCCGGCACCTGACAACTTAATATTGTCACAGGGGTATTGGTTCGTAGAAATTTTAGAAAATGTCCCAAAATTTCTCCGGCCCCACGGGGGAAAGCTGGAAGGTAAAAACACGACCCATCCCCGTGGATCCCGGGGTGGGGTCGTGGATCTAACTCATTTGCATAAAAAGTACACGTGGGTATTTTCTCATTATCACAGCGATATTTATACCAACAAAACTCTATTCACTAACATGAACATCTCGTCTTTTGACGTTAGGTACGAACAATTTTGCGACCAATGTGGACATTAAGTTCATTTTTATATCTGTATGGACTAACCGGAGCCGTCCGTACCTTGTCGTGCCATCTCGACAGTCCGGGAACACATGTCAGACCCTGTTATATCAACGAGCATGACGACAGAGGAACGACTGTCCCCAGACCTCGCACGGCGGTTACACTGAATACTAGTTCACGGGAACATACTGTGTTGATCCGAGATAATCCCTGTCCTCGTCCGAATTATTCCGTTGCTCTGAAGTGCCTATCCGGGACATTCCCTGGTCATCCCAATTGGAGCTTTGTAGATTGTGTGTTTTTATCGTTTTTCCGACACAAGCTCGTCCGTGTTGCATTGTCACCACCGCATCGATGGTCGCAAAAGTGAAGGAGGTGAAATGGAGAGGCATTTAGAGTTATCCTTACTTCTAACAGAGTATGTGACTCAGTGCTCACAAGAGTATGGTAAAACACAATATACCTGAGGGACTTAGCACACACAAACATAAGTACGTTAACACTAAATGCAATGTCCATGATTTATCACACAAAATTAATCTCTACTAGATACTATATAACAATAAATGCATTGTGCGAGCGATGCGATCAAGAAAAAAAGCATTAATTACCGAAGATGCTTTTAATAGTATTCTTTAAAAGAATTACATTTCATCACATGGGTAAGGCATTGCATTTTTATTGCATTTTTTACCTCTCAAACAGTGTACGAGCGTGCGTATTTGCATATGGCCAGCTACGTCCCTGGGCAACTTGCTGTCAACAAGTTGTATTTTTGACCATTTTCAAGCGTGTCACCGAAAAAATCACCATATGGCGGATCAGCTGATGTCGCCATTTTGACATTCAAAAAATACCGCTTTGTAAACATCACGCGGATACCCATAGCATATAACGATAAAATGCTATCCACTAAAGGGGGACAAATCAGTATGATGTTGTATACTTCACGCAGATAACAGCGTATCATTTTTCTGTCTGTAAAAATGATATATTATTGAAAGCGAAAAAAGTGTTTATTTGTGCATTTAAGAGATCGAATAATGCAACACAATTAGATAGGACCTAACCCCCTTAGCCACTGATTTTTAATGCAGTTTTGGACTTTTTTATTTTTTCACTTTTTCTGAGGAAGTGTACGCATTGGCGTACGTGCGTACGCCTGGATACGCGCCTGCCTAGTATGTCAGGTATCATCGAAGAGACCATTTCAACATTGTCTAATAACATGAAATCCAAATACGCGTTCTTTCATTACGTCAAGTGATATATAGTAGATTTAATGAAATTATGCCACGACTCGTTGTTTATCCGCCGCCCGGATGTTATAAACAATCTTGCTTCGTGATGACGTCATTAAGGGTACGCAACTTCGCAAGGACTGATGATAATAATATCACATGATTTACGTTAGAGAGAGGGGGGCATAAACATGTGATACCGAACTGTTATAAGATACATGCTTATATCTATAAGGTATATTTGTAATTTATGACTGATTAAATAATCCGACTGTTATAAATAAATACAAAAGCTTTTGATTGTTAAGACAATCAGTGACTGCTTAATGCTGGATTTTGTATCTAAATCATGTTTACCGAAAATAATGGAATAAAAACACTAGATGCGGGTGGTATTTGATGAAACGGACGCGGAATACAACCAGGCATGAATCTGGATAGCATTTATAGCATTCAAATCATCCTAAGGGGTGAAATATCCATATAAAGTAATTTGAGTCACTGCCGTCGTCGTTAGTATTGACCTGCCTCTACGTTAGCATTGAGCAGTTGCAAACTGCCCTAGACGTTAGTATTTGAAAATCGGAACTGCCAGCTTCTTTAGCATTTTTTTGATACCTCGTTGAATTAAAAACTTTGTATCTTCACAGAAAATGTACATTTCACGAACTGAAACGACAGATCAATTGAGGAAGGATTGAAGTTATTATACAATGATTTCGAATTGTTCCAAACCACGAATTAAGTTGAGTATTTAACGTAAAAGGCGATAATTTCAACATTTTTACAAACACCGCGCACATAAAAACTGTTTTCTCGAGTTATATGGCATTTCTGGGAACATAAATTGTATGTACTAATTGTTTATTCATCGCTTTAACGACACGTGTAAGTGATCACTCCCAAAGGCAATGGAAAACACACAAAATATAACAAATACGTACCCTTGTTGCAAAACACAAAACGCGCTTCGAACTGCCTTACACAACAAACCTGCCATCTACTTAGCGGGTTGTACGGTGTGAACTTGCCAACGAGTGACATGATCTTTAAAGATAGGATCATTACGTAATGACCCTGATTTAATGTATTCGCGAAAAAAAGACATTCATTGGAACAGTTCAGAAGCAAAATCTAGAGTAATATTCCATGCAAACCCAATTAAGATAATCGAACTAAATTTTGAAAGCAAAATAAAAGATTTTTACTGTAATCTAAATAGATGGAAAACAAAGAAAATTATCAACAATAGGTAATATAACTGTTTTAAAATCGCTTATTCTTCCAAAACTTACATACTTATTTTCGGTACTCTTCAACCCATCAATACAAACGATCAAAATACTAAAACAAAAAAAAGCTTTTTTATATGGGGATGCAAACAAGAAAAGGTTAATGCTACGGTCACATTTGCACTACGAGCTCCGTACGAGTTGATTTTGCTGAACTCGCACGACGTCCGTTCGGAGTCCGTACGGTGCTCGTACAGAAATTGATACTCGTACGGATTTTTTTCGACTCGTGGAGGTCTCGGCGAGATGGTAAAACGTTTTCACCGAGCTCCGGAGTTGTCTACGAGCTGTCTACGAGCTCGTATATATTTTGAGTCAGATGTACTTCACACGGGACTTTAACGGTCAACGTCATAGGATTAGATAGTGAACAGTATGACAGCAGTTATGTCAACAATGTTAATTGTTATGTGTATTTAACAATATGTTATAGACAATATATTGAAATTTCGACACATTTTTCAATATCGAATTGATGATACATGTGTTTAACTGTTTAACTGCTATTATGTCAATGCTGCATCTGAACCTAGTATCTAAGATCCGGTACAAAGATAATTATAACGTATCGATTTTAAAAACAAAACATAAATTAAGTAATGAAATCCTAATTTAATACCTAATTATAATTATGCCCTTCAAGTTTAACATCTGCTATTTTTTTAATATATAACTTTTAATACAAAACAAATATTTAGTGTAATGATAAGTATATTTATACAAAAAATACTATATACTTTGGTATATATTGCCTATGTTTGTTTTGGTTGAAGCTGGGGGGGGAGAATGATTGGTAAGCATATCCAGAACGAAATACAGGGTGCTGACAGATTACTAATGCGTGTAGTTCTATGATTCTAGGTGGTCGGGTTTATCCATGATGTGACATGTCTGGCCACCTTATACGGCATGTTCGGCACCCAGTAACTTTATTGTCATTGTTTGTATGATTGTTTATAAAATAGAATCAGGTATGAGCAGAGGTCTTCAGGGCAGACTGGACTTTCCCAACCGAGTTGTCTCTTAAAATAAAGGTACATTATTGCTGTTATATTATAATAATGACGCTACTAGCTTTTGTAAGAAGTTTTTAAATGATTATAAGAAGACTCAACATGTAAGTACGTCAACGAGCCTTTTAACATGTGGTTTAATCAACCATTCGGGTGACACTCATACTGTGGTCGCGTGGGTAATTCTCTAGAATACGGATCGACAAGTCCATCAAAGGTTTTAATCTGACCGGGACATATGGTCATTCGGAAATCATTTCATTGTTTCCACCCAACTAGAAATGGACTAGTTGGTAAACTCGGAGGAGGTCTACACCTATTCGTTATAGAAACCAAGTTGTACATCCGAAAAGGCTAGGGTCCCACATGCTGTTTAACATTCTGTCTCTTCCATCCTCCCGTGTATCCGATATGTACCCGATGATTATTGATGATCGCGCAGACACCGACCGATGAGTAGAAACGTATATTTTTAATATACTTTAAATGACCCTGGCCGCCGTCACTCGATGCTACACAATCCTCCGATCTGCAGCATGACAACGTTCGGCTTCAGTCAAATTAGCCAAAATGTACGCCGACCGTTCATTGTATTATGAAGATGTCCAGCCGGTTATTTTGCTAGGTCCGACTAGCACAAGAACATAACATAACACAAGACGTACTCGTCTCCTAATGTAAGATGGCCATATTTTCCCAACATTCAAGAAGCCTGGACCCCACCTCACCAAACCTAGATCCGCTCATGCTCAATGTAAAATAATTGACATGTTCGTGATTCGCGTGCACATATCTTATATGTACACATAAATATTTGTCTAAACATCTATGTGTTCTTTTTATCTTTCCGTTTATGACAACTGTGCAATAAACATGTATTCCATGTACTTTAATGCATATACTCATTGTTCTATAATAAACTCTATACACGTATATAGCCCTGATCGTTTAATGACGATCAAGGAGTAATTAAACGTTTTTTCCTTGCATTTATAAACATGAAATGAAAATCCCGTCATTCTTTAATCATCTTACATATAATAATAACTAAAAATAGGTAATGTCAGCTTCCTTGTGAGTTCCCTACTTCAAAAATACCTACAAGCTCGTAGACTACTCGGGAGCTCGGTGGAAAATTTTCACCGAGCTCCCGAGTCCTCTACGAGTTACGAAATTCCGTACGATGCTCGTAAGAGTTTACTATGCCCGAAAATTTCGACTCGCATGGAGCTCGTACGTCTAATGTGACCAGGCAAAATTGAAATATGCCGAACAATAAAATTCTTCTCGCACGGTCTCGTACGGTCATCGTGCGGACACCTTACGGACACCGTACGGACATCGTAAGAGTGACATGCGAGCTGCAATTGACATACGAGTACCTTGCGAGCCCCGTACGATCTCCGTACGAGCGCCGTGCGATCTGCGTGCGAAGATTACGATGTCCGTACGGACCTCGTACGAGACATTCTCTTTTAATCGTACGAGGTCCGTACGAACTGTGACCAGAAGCTTAGAACCTAAAATACCTTTAGGATTTGAAATAGTTGATAAATCCGTACGGACATCGTAGGGCAAATGTGACCGTAGCATAAAAGAAACATTGTCATTCAAGAATATAAAGATGGAGGTTTAAACACGGTAGATTTAGAAATATACATAAATTCATTAAAAGCAGCATGGGTACGAAAACTAATAGACAATAATAATCAAGGAGAATGGAAACATATCTGTACAGAACAATTTAAACCATTTGGAAATACGACGATATTTTTATCGAATCGAAGCAAAAATGATCTACAAAAAATACGCATAAAATATAAATTCCTTAAAGATATATTAGAATCGCGATGTTAATAAAATTACAAAAAAGAAAATACACTATATTCAAACACTATTAACTGGAATAACAGTGACCTAAAATTTGAAAATGAAATTCTAAACAATAATACATGGATGAATAACGGTATTATGACACTCTCTGACATATATGATATAGAAAATAGAAAATTTATAACGTTTACAACACTCAATATGCGATATAAAATGTCTGCAAACGATTTTATTTATCATCAAAAAGTAAAATACTTCATAAAACACGTAATTAATAGACAGAATAATAGTAGAATAATAAATGCTGATAATTATACACGATATCACAAAATAAACAATATAAAAGGAAGAAGCATAACCAAAATTCTATCCAAAATCCATATAAAACATATACCTTGCCATAACGAGAAATACCAAATAAAGTGGGCAGAGAATCTTAATTCCGAAAATAACTTTGATTGGGAACATATTAATAGGGGCTATTGAGGTTAGAAACCACCAAATAAATTTGCTCTATAGCTCAATGTAAAGTGCCCGTAGTAGGCCCAAATTTTCAACTGTTTTTAGTCTATGGCCACCTGGACCACATATATCATTGTAAAGAGGGGCATTTAAGCTTTAAAATAATGCAATAAAAAAGGGGGGTCATGTATCTTTTAAGAAAGTTTTTGTCCTTCAAACATGGTTTATCCGTTTTCGCACATGTCCGGATTTATAAGTTCCAAGTTTTACCCTAGTCTACTTTCACTTTGGTATCAAGACCAAAATAGTGGAATAATACAAATATTACAGTTTAACTACATCACATGCATATTTATCAACCATTTAAGCTCAATTTCATCATTCAAATCCACATTTGTCAAGAAATATCTCCATTTACAGGCAAACCAAAGTTTTTTAAGGACTACTTGAGTGTATCACCACTTGGTCCGCGGAGGCATTTAGTGGTTCTTTACCTTAAGACAGCCTAGTTTTACTTATTTAAGTGTTTTTTGCACTTTTTTCAATACTACTATGTATATGCAGCACACAACAAACAATTCTAGACAATTTGTGCATGAATTCTATAAAAAATGACAAACACGCATAAGCGCCTTTAAGGAGAAATTTGGCCAGCACCTGCAAAATATGATGAATATTGATTTTAAATGGGGTTGTATTTGTGAAAAACTGTTTCACTGAACACTTATTATGCTTAAGATGCCTAACAATAAGTCTATTTTTCATATTTAATCACAATTACCCCTGTCTGGCACTAAAATAAGGTCAATATTGACATACAAATGTCAATTTTAGAAGAAAAAAACCTGACATTTTCTAGATTTTCATGATAAAAATCCAAATTTTAACTTTTTTAGACAATTTAAACATATAAAAGTGGTCAAAACCCTATCTGTGATGCATTTCCATACATTTGAATGCAAAAAAATGAAAACAAGAATTTAATATATTTTTGTCCTTCTTAAGACAGCCTAGTTTTACTTATTTAAGTGTTTTTTGCACTTTTTTCAATACTACTATGTATATGCAGCACACAACAAACAATTCTAGACAATTTGTGCATGAATTCTATAAAAAATGACAAACACGCATAAGCGCCTTTAAGGAGAAATTTGGCCAGCACCTGCAAAATATGATGAATATTGATTTTAAATGGGGTTGTATTTGTGAAAAACTGTTTCACTGAACACTTATTATGCTTAAGATGCCTAACAATAAGTCTATTTTTCATATTTAATCACAATTACCCCTGTCTGGCACTAAAATAAGGTCAATATTGACATAAAAATGTCAATTTTAGAAGAAAAAAACCTGACATTTTCTAGATTTTCATGATAAAAATCCAAATTTTAACTTTTTTAGACAATTTAAACATATAAAAGTGGTCAAAACCCTATCTGTGATGCATTTCCATACATTTGAATGCAAAAAAATGAAAACAAGAATTTAATAGATTTTTGTCCTTCTTAAGGCACGGGACTCCTGGCCAATTTCGCCGGAAATCGTTCAGATTTTGCATAAAATACGCACATTCAAAGAACGCATCTTTCACACTCGACGAAGTTAAAACTAATTTCAAACAATGCATTCGTCGTATATGACAGTATTCTTTTCGCTTTTTATTCGACTTTTCGTGATTTAAAGTTTACGACAGCCACAGAGTTACCTCCCGTAGCACATTGCCGGTTTGCGTTATACAACAAACACACGACAACTTTCAACCTTTTTTGCGCGTAATTATGACAATTTGTTACAATCTGGTGCTGTAAGAATGTTATTCGAAAGAATATAGATGTCTCGAAAGCGGAACAAAATTAGACAGTTTCGATTCCACCGGTGGCATGCGTAAGACGACCACAAACAAGTAATTATTGTAATTTCTATTGTTTTTTTTTCCCAAAATTTTGGCAATATTATTGCAAGAATTTATGCATAAGTCAGTTGCTCCCACGGCACCCAACCCCCGGGGATAGGCGGTGGATAGGCAGGCAATCAGCCATGTTTTTTACCTTCCAGCTTTCACCGCACAGCCGGGGAAATTTTATGATGTTTTTTATTCAAAGATAAGTACTCCGGGGATATTATTTAGTTGTCAGGGGCTGGGGAAATACAAGAGATTTGACCATCAGCCGTCCCCCGCAAGGCGGTGGAAGGGCCAGTGTTCTGACAATTCAATTTAAAGTAAAAATCCTGGACGATCCCTGGCGGTGGAGCGCCGTGAATACAACCGACTGGTGCATTATTAACAGATTAATCATGATAATTTTACGCACAAAATATAGTGAAACCCCATGTAGCCGGTGTATCCACAGTACCGGTGTATGCAATTTTCTCATGCAATTGTAGATTCTTTTTCTCGTGACATTGCCTGCAGGATTGTTTACAATAACTGACGAGTAAATTAAATAAATATATACGAAATGGACCAATTTCTGAATGAAATCACAACAAAAACGTACACCATACCTTCACTACGAGTAGATCCTTATTTAATCGGCAATGTTTGACATACATGTATTCAATGCTCGCTTATTTATTTATCTTACATAATTTTGACAGCTATGACGTCATCCATTGATAAAAAGGGTCGTGTGCAACTTTTGGCGGGAAAAAAATCAACTTGTCAACAAACTAGACCAAATTAACTTGGAAAATGTTATTGTTGCACCGGCTACATGAGGTTATTTCCCTTTCCTGAAATTTGACATGGTGTTTGTTTACATGTATTTTTTCCAATTCCAAAGGTCATTTGATGTGATTTTGCAGTTTTATTAAAGATTAAAGGTCATTTTAGCAGTTCTCAACAAAGTATGTGTCGAGGAGTTAGCGATTTATATTTATTTTGTCAATTTCGTTTGATACACCGGCTACATGAGCTTCAAGGCTATGTTGCATATTTAATGAAATTAATCCAAAAGATGAGCATTAATTGAACTTAATTCATATCATTCATGATTATTCGATTTATTGTCCATTATGATTATACACTTAGTGAAGTTAGTCAATCGTAACCAATGCCGCCTCGCCCTAGTGTGCTGTCTTCTAGGAGCTCCTTTTAAATTTAAAGTTTCACAGTCTATGATATCGAGTCGAGGTTCGACTACCCTGTCCCTAGAGCTAGGGCGCATGGCGGTGGAAAGCCGCTGAGGGACAATTATTTGTTTGGGAACAAACTCACTTTGCCGGGACAATGTTAAGGTAACACCACCGATATTTTCCCAAACTTACAACTGGAATTACACTGCAAATACAATACAATTAGAATATAGGCCAACTATGTATACAGCTCTTGGTCGTGGAATTGACATGAAACTTCAAAATAAAGCATTTATTAATGTTGAATGAGTTCTGTTGTTTGTAATACTTAAACATGTATATAATGTTTACAGGTGTGAGGAGTCATGGGTCATGGTTTAACTTATAGACTGTATGTCAACAGACAAGATCACTTGGCAACACCACTTGGCTGCTCCCTAGATTTGTAATGAAGTGATATCCTCCAACTAATCATTCAGAGGAACATTCATAACAAAAAGAGAAAGATAAAGGTAAGATATGTTGAAAATGTTAATTAACTGACCCAAACTTGTGGCTCAGTATATACAGGATGGTGCTATAATTATGCTGTGTTCTTTTATGACATACTTTAGAGCCAGAAGTGTTGACTATTGGGGTCAATTTTGACTATGGTATACTTTTTGCTTTTGTGATACTATTGCTTTATTGCAAATTACTATTGTTTTACTATTGCAATGATCATTGCTAAGTTTTGACTAGCAATGCAGTACACGACATGTTCATGATTCTTGAATACTCAATCAAAGACATATAATTACGCATTGTTACCATTCCATTCAAGTTCAACCTTGAACAAAAAACTAAAAAATTGCGAAAATTTAAATTTAATTGAAAGTCCTTGAATTTAGTCACACAGCCTTGGATATACATGAATTGTGTATGAATAAGAATGTTGTGAAAATAACACATTATCTGCATAAAATATGATGAAGAAACACTCTTTGTCTTACCTATTAAAAAGTGATGTTACTGCATTGTTGGAGTGTTAGCAGTAGTCGTGATGACCATAAATTTCTTATTAGGGCCCTGCAAATTTTTTTCAGGTGCCCTATAGTAATCACCCTGTCCGTCTGTCCGTCCGTCCACATTTTTCATGTTTTTTCTTAATTACTTGCAAACCGTTAAAGGTAACGACTTCAAACTTTAAACATAAGGTCACAGCAACAATACACTATTGAATGCCAAGTTATGTTACTCCAGCTACAATATTGTAAGAATTATGGCCCTTTGTAAAATTACAAAATGAAACTTGCTATACATATTGACAGTGACAATACGCACATGTGTAGCAAAGGGCAACAACTCTAGCTTTAATAAATTTTGGCTTGTGCCCCTTTTTCGACTTCAAACTTTACATTGGCCATAGTTCAAAAACTTTTCAAGATATTCAAATGAAACTTGCAATACTTATTGACAATAATAACGACAGGGCCCTGATCACGACAGTGGTGGTTCTAGTTTATCCTGCACACAAAAAAATTCTATAATTTTGCTTTGTAAATGTTTTGAAATGGCCTTGAAAATTCACATTTTACCTTGAAAAGTCCTTGAATTTAGGTGAGATTTGTGCATGAACTCTGGGCAGCAAAAGTAATAGTAAATATATTGTACTGGTTTTCAATTTGTTATATGCAGCCCCCCCCCTTAAGGTCTATTCCCGTAAACCAAGAGCACTTCGTAGAATGTCACACAATGAATTTGATAATAATATCTGGTTTGGCCTATTATGTTGATAGGAGAATTAGGTATTTCAAGTGCAAACTTATGGGGGGGGGGTTCTTTAATTTAAAATTAAACTGATAATAATACATTTTCAATATTTATTTCATTTTCTGATTGCAGTTTGTTGTTCTGAGGCTTAGAAATGTCATCATAAAATGATTGGTGAACTGTTTACACCTGGCAACAGATGCATGTTCTCTCTTCTCTATGAAATGTGAATCAAATAGATACAAAAGTGTGATCAAGACATCCTGCTGCAGAAAAAGTCAAAGAACAGCTACAATTGGTAATTTGCAGTTTTATTTATAATATGTTTTTTATTTAAATTTTAACTTGCACATAAGTTGTATCCATTAAATCTTGTTTCCTTGCTTGAACATCCCATAATTGCTAACAGTTTACATAGTAATAGCTCTGTAAAAGGTATAAAGATTTTATTAGCTTGACTTTTTTAAGAGTTATTCCCCTTTTCTGAAAATATGTCAATTTGTGATTGAAAGACTATGGAAGATACTTGAAATCCAACATAGTTATTCACAATGATCAAGATGGGCATCCATACTGATAAAGCTGGTAATAATCAGTGTCCTTCCATCAGTCCCAATTTTTTGTCTAAAAATATTGAAGATATTGACTTAAAACTTAATATGTCAATGATGGCAACTAGGACAAAGGCAGTAACCAAAAACCATAACTATGTAGTCCAGTTTGAAATTATCTCCCCTTATTGAATTTTATTATATATTTAGTATAACTCTAAAAATATTTGAGGTTTTGATTTGATATTTGAATTAAAGTATTGTTTGTCTGGAGCATAAGTTAAATGGTATTCAGTTGATTGATTTGGAACTTCACAAATATGTAGATGACATCTATGAGAAGTGCATGAATACTTAATTTAAGTCCTGCTTTGAGAAAACACTTATGATCTTACAACAAACACCTGGTCCTGTTACTTGCAAATAAACATATACCCCAGGGATGGTCATGTGATTATGGCTTTTGTTAAACTTTTTATTTTTTTATAATGGTTTTTTATGTTTGCATATTATATCATTACAGATGAGATGTCAAGCGAACCTGCCTGTGGAAGTGGAGAAATGCTGCTGATGATCATAAAGGATTCGCGAGAAACTATGTGTTGATAGAAACAATATAAACTGTTTTACATCACAAATATTAATGAACATACTCTACCTGCTTGATTGTTGTTGTGATATTCTATTGCTATTTTAACCCTCAGCATGCACTGTAAATCAATTTGAATTCCTACATTTGTTTGAAAATAAATGTTGATCAATTCATAATTATTGTTATATCTTTAGGGGGCAAAAAAAATGCCCCGCTATCTTTGATGATGGGGTAAGGACCATAAGGTCTATATTGCTTTGCACATGTGGGTCAGTAGATCAAATGGTTTCCGCTCGTTGACTCGGAACTTTTCTAACCAGCCACAGGTTTTTTTTTATAAACTGTGATCTTTGACCTTTCAATGTGACCTTGAACTTAACTATATGACACCATTTATGATTTTGTATTAAATACTTCTAATAAATTATATTTTACAAAACAATTTAATACTTTTTCAATAAATGATCAAACTGATGAAAGTTCAAGATTTTCTATGTTATAAAAAGTGGGTGGGGTAATGTGAACACCTTGTTTGATTCCCCATTATAATATATATGACCATTCTATGTGAGTTAATAACTGAAATGCATCATATAAATTATTAAACAAGCATATTTAATAGTTGTATCAATCTATTACAAGTAAAAATACCTGTATGACCAAAGCTCTTAAAATTGTTCATTCATATAGAATCTACCTATGATTGTTTTACCTTAGCATTTGACCTTGGATGTTCGAGTTACACATGGCTTTATGGAATATTGCTCTCTTGCTCATGAGTTTTTATGTTGGTGTGTATTTAATTATTTATGTATCAACACTTCTCAAAATCAGGGCTGTGTATAGGAAAAAACAGTCATTTTTGACACAAAAAACTGACTTTTGACCTTTCTTTGTGACCTTGACATTTAGGTAAATAACAACATTACTATGTTTATATTAAATTCTTATCATAAGTTACATTTGTGCCAAGTTATTTTATGATCAAACAATAAATGAATAAACTATTCAATTTTAAAGATTTTTAATGTTAAAAAAATGGGTGGGGTAAGATTTTAACATTGTTTATTTCTTTTTTGTATTGTTTAAGTCTTTTTGAAATAAGATAAATACAGTATGTCTATTTTATTTTGTATAAATTACATTTTATATGGATTTTATCAATTTCTTGTGTAATTATTTTCATTAATTGACTGATTGCATATTTTATGTGTTTCGGCCTTATTTAGAAAATTTCAAATTCAAATAACTTTTTTTTAAGCGCATAGACATATTGTTTTTAATGCATTTCTAAAATGACCATAGATGTGTGCACAACATGACAAAGACTTGGAAAATCCTTGTTATATTAAATATATTTTTACAAGGTATTTGTTTTCAGAAAAATGTCTATTTTTCATGATTTTTGGTACTTTATTCATTACATGTTATAAATGTGATAATTTTCGAAAAAAATACAAAAACACCAACAACTTGATTTTTTTTCGGTGTGGTACTTATATGACTAAAGGTTACATTACTTTTCGTTATACACATCGCCATATTTTAGGCAACATGAATTGATATTCTACCCCTACCCCATTTTTAAATGACATAAAACGACTCCCCTGTATTTTACACAGTGTCACTTCAAGTGCAATTTGCCAAAAAATTAAGTCATAGACCCCCCATTATTTTTACTTTATTCAACGTATATAAGGTTACGTCGCATGAAAAATGAATTTTCGAACAATCCTTGTTATAGGAAAATTTCTCGATATGATGAGTCCCATACCTTAAGGTTAGAAACCACCAAATAAATTTGCTCTATAGCTCAATGTAAAGTGCCCGTAGTAGGCCCAAATTTTCAACTGTTTTTAGTCTATGGCCACCTGGACCACATATATCATTGTAAAGAGGGGCATTTATGCTTTAAAATAATGCAATAAAAAAGGGGGGTCATGTATCTTCTAAGAAAGTTTTTGTCCTTCAAACATGGTTTATCCGTTTTCGCACATGTCCGGATTTATAAGTTCCGGGTTTTACCCTAGTCTACTTTCACTTTGGTATCAAGACCAAAATAGTGGAATAATACAAATATTACAGTTTTACTACATCACATGCATATTTACCAACCATTTAAGCTCAATTTCATCATTCAAATCCACATTTGTCAAGAAATATCTCCATTTACAGGCAAACCAAAGTTTTTTAAGGACTACTTGAGTGTATCACCACTTGGTCCGCGGAGGCATTTAGTGGTTCTTTACCTTAAGACAGCCTAGTTTTACTTATTTAAGTGTTTTTTGCACTTTTTTCAATACTGCTATGTATATCCCTTCTCGAATAAGTGTTTTAAATGCGCATTTAATGCGCGTTTAATTCGCATTAAACGCAGCGGTATTGGCAGTGTTTTTTTCTGCATTTTTTATTTACCGACTGCATTTAATGTAAATAAAATGCACATAAAATGCACTTAATTTCCTAAAATAATGCACTTATAGTGTATTTTTTCTGCATTTTTTCTACATTTTTTCTGTATAAATGCACTTAAAGTGTTTTTTTCTAGTGTATTAATACGCTTAAGCGCATTTTTCTTGCATTTTTCTTGTGAAAAAAAAACACTTCTGTGATCAGTGCATTTTAAGTGTATTTTTCTAGTGCATTAATACGCTTAAGCGCATTTTTCTTACATTTTTTTTCTGAAAAAAAAAACACTTCTGGGGTTAGTGCATTTTAAGTGTATTTTTCTTGCATTTTTTTCTGGAAAAAACACTTCTGGGTTCAGTGCATTTTAAGTGCATTTTTCTAGTGCATTTATACGCTTAAGCGCATTTTTCCTGCATTTTTTGGGGGGAAAAAAACACTTCTGGGGGCAGTGCATTTTAAGTGCATTTTTCTAGTGCATTAATACACTAAAGCGCATTTTTCTTACATTTTTCATCTGAAAAAAAACCACTTCTGCCTTCAGTGCACTTAAACTGTATTTTTCTAGTGCATTAATACACTTAAGCGCATTTTTCTTGCATTTTTCAATCGAAAAAAATATTCTTGCAGCTTTAGTATTTTTCTCAAATGAAAACCCGGATAATAGCACTGAATAATAGCACTGAATAATTATTCTTTACACTGTGAAATAGAACTGTATGAATATAACTATAACAAGAATGTCTTTTAACTGAATTTTAATCATATAAAGTTTAAAGTCATTTGAAACTACATTGACAAAGTTATGCTGTGGACACGATATGCTATAATGAAATCAACAAGTAATCAGAAATTGCCAGCAATACATAAGTCACATACATGGTTTTCAGGTTGTCAATGTGTATGTTGCCATGGTAGTAAGCTTGTCCGAATAAAAATATAATTACCGGTAGACATAAAAGATTTGATAGAAAATACAGTTTTGTTCATATTAAAAGCGCGGTTTACTTTGTTGTGAAGGATGAGCTTTTCTTTTTCCTAAATCACATCTTATTGGCTGACAAATAACATCTTAGGAGCAATTTTTTGTTTAAAATCTACTTGAGCGATATTAACTACTTCTAATGGCATTGGCGAAATTGTGATATAAAAGCTGCATTTTTTATAAACCATAAACAGCCTCTTGATAAAAGCCATGCTAGTCCAGAAGCACAGCTCTGATTAAGAAAGAAATTAACCAAACATAAGTCATACTTTTTTATCCAAAAATAAATCAGAAAATGGGAAAAGTAACAACTGTTCTACTCTGACATGTTCAATGAAACATAAGTACATAATATATTCATATCAACAATCAGTTTCACTTATAAACAAAAGCAATATTCAAAACATGTAGCTCATTTATAATGCTTCCATATTTCATCAAAATTATTGATGAGCGAGTTTTTGGCAGGCAACCTAGCCCTCGACACTGACTAAAAACCCTTTAACTAAGAGACCTGACCCTTTTCTATTTTATTATGGAGACTTACAATGAATATGTTATTGTTATAAAGTCAAACCTGTGACATCTACAATGTAAACAATGTTGTTTCTTTAATTTTGCCTGGTGCACAACTCATTGAGCCCATATGATCATGTTCCAGAAACGACCTCAGTAATACAGAAATATGATTATACAATGCAACACAAAAATGAAATATCAAAGTAACAATCTACAAATTACCATACAATTAAATTTGCTGGTTGATAAGAACTTGCACCAGCACAAAATGAAGGTTTCGGCCATGACTGAAAAACTTTCTGTAAAGTTTAATGAAATTTGATAATATGGTTGAATAGAAATTTCAGCATCATGAAAAAGCTACAGAGAAAATTACAAAAAAACATCAATTTCATTTATAAAAGTTATCTTTACCGAATATTTTAAAAATTCCAGTTAAGAGGAGCTGAGAACTGAAATGGGAAAAACCTCAAGGTCACAAACCACTAAATCAATTTAATAACAGTCAAGTTTCAATAGTCAGTCCCATGTTAAAATATGTTAAAGGCTATGGCCAGCAGACAGACATATATCAATAAAAAGAAGGGGCCACCAGAGTTAAAAACAAATTACAAAAATAGTAGGTATCACATCATATAAGAAAAATATTGTTTGTCAAATGCAGTGAAAGTATTGGGGATCGATCAAATCCAGTTTTACCTTACCCTGCTTTGTCTTGGTATTTTGGCCAAAACCTCAAAAAATTCAGATAAAACTGTTACAATAAATATGTCACACACATGTATTCAATGCCTGTTAACTCAATCAACTTTCAACTTGATAAGGCATACTACCATTAAACACGATCACCAGTTTCTGTAGGAACTATATATTTGAGTGTATCTGATTTTGTTGCACAAAGGCATTTTGTGGTTTGTAACCTCAATGATCTAGAGTCTATATAGACCTCAAAATTTCATTGGTGGGGTATAAATATTTCTCTCCAGTAAAAGACAAACCAAAAGCTTTGTCTATGTAACTTGTTGTTCATTTCTGTGTCACATCTCCGAGCCATTCTAGTTCTAGTTTCAAGTTCCATCTCTCATGAACCTGTAGAGAATAAAACATTTAACTATGTATAATTTAACTCAAGCTTTAGAAATAAATTAACAAGTAGTTATAAAAAGAATGTATTTTTTTCATGAATAATTAAAGTAAAGGTTTTAAATCCAATAAATAATCTATGTGAATGCCAAAGCAATATGTAAAGCCCCTCGTGGTTATGAAGCTTCATGATTTTTTTTAAGAATTCCATACAAAAATTGCAGAGAACTTAAATAGCAAGAAACTGACTGATCAAGTCATAGACACTCCTGTTATATTATTTATAAATACATAATAGACCTCCATACTATTGATAATGAGTAATGAGGGTGGCACGGTGGTCGAGTGGTAAGACGCTTGACTCCTGATCGAGAGGTCCCGAGTTCGATTCTAAGCCGGGACACTTGGTCATTTCAGAAACGCTATTTAGTGTTTACCACCCAACTATAGATGATCCTGGTTGGTAACCCAGGGGTAGTCTCGCATGTATCGGTGCTTTACACCGGGCATGTTAGAGAAACCAAGGAATCTATTCGAAACGAGCTAGGGTATCGCACCCGGATTCCTTGTATCTCACCTCCGTCTCAAACATTTGCGATAATGCCCCAGAGTGGGCCCTGCAAATTACATGGAAGAAGAAGAATCCATTTGTTATGTGTGGAATATAAATATGTATCCCTAAGTTAAATGTATAAAGGAAACCTTTGCAAATGTTGGTGTTCATAAAAGTTTTGTGTCAGTGTCACTTCTCCAAGCAATTCTTGTTTCAAGTTTCGTCATTCATGCCTAATCTGTCCAAAGCCTGTAGAGAATAAAAAATGTTAATTACTATAAATATAATTTATAAGTTACATAAGAGATATTGATGAAAATAGAAGTGTTTTATTTATAAATAGTTATAAAGGACCGATATTTAATTAAATACATTTAATACAATTAAAGGTTGTCGAGAAGGTGTGGGATAATATAAATATTTATCCTTCCAGTTAAAAACATAAACTTTAGTATAAAGGAAACCTTTGCAAATTCATCTTCTTCTTCTTCCGATAAAGTACAAAATCGCCTCTGGGGCATCATCCTACAATCATACGTTCATGTTGTTGTTCATAAAATGTCTGTGTCACCTCTCCCAGCAATTTTATCTTTAAGTTCCATCCTTCTTCCCTAGGACCCATAATCTGTTCAAATCCTGTAGAAAATAACATATTTAATCATATATACATGTATAATGATTTACACAAACTACGGAAAATATCAAAAAGGAAGCAAAACTGTTTTTAAAATCACATGCATTTCATTTTTTTAGCAAATTTTGGCATTAGTTTAGGGTGGAGGTAAAAGCTCTTCGTGGCATGACTACACGCTCTGGAATGCCTAATTAAGTGAAATTAATTCCTAAATTGTAATAAACATTGATTATAATTAATGAATTTTGCTCTGTTCAAGTTCAAGGTAATTTGTTTTTGAAACCATAATTTCCGAAAAAAAATCGCGGCAATTTTGCCTATGTTCAACTTCGGTCGTATTATCGTCTAATTTCCTTTCTTAGCACATTTGAAAATGATGTGTCGGCAGTACATGTTGATAACATCGTATTGTCTACGAAACGGAGCGTAAAAACGATTTAAACTGGATACGAAATGTGGGAATCACGAAATCTAGCATGGCGTCGTTGATTTTTACTCAATCGCCATAAAATCGTAGCCATTTGTCGAAAAATTATTGAAAATTACGAGATTATACAAGCCTCTCGTAGCATACTTATGTACTAACCTTCATACGTTCGTACATCATCGGCAAATTGTCATGTTCCGTGTCTGTTTTCTCCATACGCTAGTGGCCATTTTTTTTAAATCAAAACACAAAAGTATCGCCGTCGCTGATTGGTTAATTCAAAAAATGCCAAATGGTTAAAATCCCGTAACGCCGTTCTTTGAACGTGCGGGATCGATTAATATTATACGATATTATTGAGAAACATATTGTTTATGAACGACAAAAATACGATATTTTGATATAATTACGTGTTCCATCCAGGATTTGTAAAGGACAGGTAGGGTGCAAGTTTGTAAAAAGACACTTTGTGAAGGATGCGGCCCGCTGTAAGGAGGATTGACCAAAATTTATGTACAGGAAGCCAATAAGGCCTACAGTACCCAAATTGTACTCATATGTGTATTTAAACATGCAATCACTAATTTACACTGCTTATTCTTTGAATTCACAACCATCGTGACTTTTCATGATATTATTCATGAAATTGGATGCACAATTACACGCGATGTTAAACTTAAAAAATTCAAAGATTTTCTCCTAATGAAAATGACAAATTTGCGCGTGTGATACCACCATTATTTTATTTATTAGGTCAGAATTTTATATCCCGTCGATCTATTTAGATTTTACATCGATCTGTAAGTTTTTGTTGACATTTCTAAGTAAGTAATATTGTTAGGAAATAAAGCTCATTTTTATATCGCTCTTCCAAAAACGAATTTGTAATCTAACGTAATTGAAAAATTTGACATGAAATAGCCGAACATACTCGGGAATTCGTCACCACTAGCAATCCAGTCAAAATCCATTAAGCAATATGTTCCTGATCCATTAAAACTAACTTTTCAATGATTTATTAAACGCCTAATATTTCCAAGCATGATTAACTCATTAGTTACTTTTTAATATGGTCTATATATAGCGTGTGTAACTACACACTGCTCAGTACAGAACAAGCGTGAGTTATGCATAATGACGTCATATAACGTGTGTAACTCACAGACTTCACGTGGGGAATTTAAGGTTACACGAAATATTGTGTGTCCCGTGATTTACTATAATGTTTGGATAACGCACATGCATTACAGTGATTTAACGAATTACAGGACTGTTAAATTAGGTAAGTTAATTAGGTCTGCGTAATACATAAATTTGCCGGTAATTTGCAACAACTTTTCTATTGAAATTAATAAGAACAGTTGTCGATGTGCTACTAATGTCAGTTGCCCTTGTCAATTAAAAAATATTCGCACATTGGTAATGCGTTACCGCGAGGCGCGATCTCATTGGCTGACAGCGGATGCAAAGCTCCACCCACCGATCTTAATTAGAGAGTGTTTTACGGATGATTGACATATCTCACGGTATCTTGTCAATTATACGACGTGTCACTCTGTTTATTACTCGTTTGACACATTTCTTTATACAAATCGGTACTATACAAAGGACAGGGAGGTATTGATCACTTAGGGCACAGCAGGGTGCACTGCTTATACATCTAGCTTGGTCACGATTGAATATTAGAATAAAAAAAATTTGAAGTGTACCTGATCTGAATTCTGTCATAACAGTTTTTAAGCTAGAATTATGAGATTTGGTATGTATATAGGGACCAATAAGAAGATTATGCACGTGCATTTTGTGTTTATTTAGTCACAATTTCTGGTTGCTATGGATACGGAAGTAGTGAAAACAGTTCAAAATCTGAATCTTGTCATAACTCAGACAGTTTTCAAGCTAGGTTTATGAAAGTTGGTATGTGGATAGGGACCAATAAGAAGAATATGCACATGAATTTTGTTTTTATTTAGTCAAAATTTGTGGTTGCTATGGATACAGAAATGCTGAAAATCATTAAAATCTGAACCCTGTCATAACTTGAACAGTTTTTAAGCTAGATACTTCAGACTTGGTATGTGGATAGGGACCAATAAGTTAATTATGCACATTTATTTTGTTTTTATTTAGACAAAATTTGTGGTTGCTATGGATACGGAAATAGTGAAAACAGTTCCAAATCTGAATCATGTCATAACTCAGACAGTTTTGAAGCTAGGTTTATGAAAGTTGGTATGTGGATAGGGACCAATTAGGAGAATATGCACATGAATTTTGTTTTTATTTAGTCAAAATTTGTGGTTGCTATGGATACAGAAATACTGAAAATCATTAAAATCTGAACCCTGTCATAACTGGGAGTTTTTAAGCTAGATTTATGGGACTTGGTATGTGGATAGAGACTAATAAGTTAATTATGCACATTCATATTGTTTTTATTTAGACAAAAATTTTGGTTGCTATGGATACGGAAATAGTGAAAACAGTTCCAAATCTGAATCATGTCATAACTCAGACAGTTTTGAAGCTAGGTTTATGAAAGTTGGTATGTGGATTGGGACCAATTTGGAGATTATGCACATTTACTTTGTTTTTTATTTAGACAAAATTTGTGGTTGCTATGGATACAGAAATACTGAAATAGTTAAAATCTGAATACTGTCAAAACTGGGAGTTTTTAAGCTAGATTTATGGGACTTGGTATGTGGATAGAGACTAATAAGTTAATTATGCACATTCATATTGTTTTTATTTAGACAAAAATTTTGGTTGCTATGGATACAGAAATGCTGAAAATAGTTAAAATCTGAACCCTGTCATAACTCAACAGTTTTTAAGCTAGATATTTGAGACTTGTTATGTGGATAGAGACCAATAAGTTAATTATGCACATGTATTTTTTTTATTTAGACAAAATTTGTGGTTATGAAACTTGATTTGTGGATAAGGACAAATAAGTAGATAATGTACATAAAATACAATAATTTATGGTTGTCATGGCAACAGAAAAATCATATGGGCTATGGAAATCCCCTAATATGCAGTACAGAAAAAGTATGATTAAAAAATACACTTCATTTACAAAAGATTCACTTAAAATGCACTTCATTTACAAAAGCATCGTCGGATACCCACAGTCGTTGCCTCCGCTCCGCTTCGTACATCTCCCGTGGGATTTTTATTTACCGATTCGCCGTTTTGATAAATAACTAAACCCGTATTCTGATTGGATGCAGTACACTATTGTAATGGGCCTAACAGCCAATCAGATCGCTCGTACTAAAACTATGTTCGTTTCACGTAAACATGGCGACTACATCTGAAGTTAACTTTACCTCGGCGTGTGAATTGTTCAAAATTGAAGAAATGCGTGAGTTTCAGAAGGATACTGTACATGCTTTGATCAGAGGAAAGGATGTGTTTTAACGGTGAAGACAGGCGGCGGGAAGAGTTTATGTTATCGGACTTTTCAGGTAGTTTGGCGACATCATAATGATAATTCTCCGTGTCACTTGTTACACCGTTGATATCAATCATGAAGGAACAGAGTGCTTATTTAACTTTGCTTGGGTTCCGGAGCACCTACATCGGGAAAGATAAGGACGAAGAGGCAGATATTTTGAATGGAAACTTTGACTTTTTGTTTGCTTCCCCTGTAAGCCTGTTAGCAGTGTCCACATGGAGAGAGATGCTTGGACAAAACGAGAATATCAGACTGATGGTTGTAGACGAGGCCCACACTGTCCTACACTGGTATGGTTTTAATTGATTCATCTATTTTTCTTTTAATACTGCCTCATGCTTTTCATGAGTATTATGGTCATAATTTGAAGTTACATTCGGATACTGATCGCCAAAAAGCTGTATAATATGTATTTACTATAATAGTGACTTAGTGAGTGGGGTGCAGGTCCAAAGGCGCCTCATATATGTTACTAGAAAGGACCGGTACCAAAAAGCCCCACTTTTTAGTCCATAATTGTCCACTTTCTGTATAACAACGCAATAAACAATTTACACATTGAGATCACTAAGTGTGTATTTGTTTGAATCAGCTGGTGTGTATTTAAATTTTAATCAAATTAATGACCATGCACTTGTATATATGTACAGTATGCATTGTCAATGTTGCAGTATCATGCATCATGTTACTGCCATGTTTTTATCCAAAAAATCTAAACAGTGCTTTTATACCCCACAAATGAAGATTGAGAGACTGTGGCATTATATATATGCCATATTGGAGTTACTCTGTCAGTCAGTTAGTTGGTTCGGTAGGTTGACCTGTCCGTCTGTCCACATGTATACAATAGTACAAGTTAGAGGAGCAAACTTCTATCACACTGCTTATGTGATTGCATTGATACTTAAAATATGTCATCACCATGAACTGTAGATAGGCAAGACACAATTTTCATGCGAGTGGTCCACTCATTCCAGAGTTACGTGCCCTTGAACCTAGCCATATATGAAATAACCGATATGAAATATGTTCAAATGTTCCACTCCATGACAACTGATGAAGTGAAAGAAGAAATACGGAAAGACATGAGTGTAAACAATGGTACCATTAGAATACTGTTTGCAAGTAGTGCTGCTGGTATGGGAGTTAGTTTTAAAGGGTTGAACAGTATTATTCATTTTGGACCACCTAAGACATGAACAGCTTTATACAGCAGTTTGGCCGGGCAGGAAGAGATGGGTCTCAGGCAATGGCACTTCTTTTATTTAATGGAAAACAATGTAGAAATGCATGAATACATGACTAATGAAACAACATCAAGGAGAAAAATTATTTTAAATGCATACAATGCAAAGCCTCCTTCAAACTTAAGCAAACATTTATGTTGTGATATTTGTGCAAAGGAATGTTAGGGGTGTAACAATACGGTCACTTAACGATACGATACGTATCATGATAAAGGGTGATGATATGATACATATCGCGATACAGACATACCTAATTTCTCCTAGTATAAAGTATTGATACTTAATTGGTATTTAATTTTTTCTTATAATTGTCAGACATTTACAATATTATTCTAATATCACTTAAGGTACAAATCGTATCATGATCTGCTTTATGTCACGATACATGATGTATCGTGGGCTATGTATCGTGATACGATATGATACGATATATCGTTGCATCCTTAAGGAATGTCATTGTATGAATGAAGATTGTTCAAATTTTAACCATCCAATTATTTCAATATATAACTCAGCTAACAGTTATTCAGATTCGGATGATACAGACAGTGATGCATCGGACTCTGAGGAGGATGGAGATATTTTAGTAGTCTGATTCTTTTTCATTTTGCTACATAAGCATTGTTCTAATTAAAAGCTGTCCATAAGGCAGTGCTCTCGTCTTTTCTCAGTGATTGATAGTTCAAACTAAACCTTTTGACAATTTTCCAAAAGTTTATGCATGTTTAAAGGAGGCTTTGCAGTGTATAAGATAGGAAAACTGTACTAATTATTTTAATTATTATTAATATGGAGTGTTATCAACCCTTTACTGTTGCCTTTTCAGCCCTTTATCTATTGTTTAGTTAACAATTAATGGGACCCTTTATTGGGGACATGTGCGTCGTGATTTTCAGAAAACATGGTGATAATATTTGTTGGCGTAACAGCGTAATTCTGGTAAAATGTTAAAGATGGCAAAGCTGTACTTTATTATATTTTGTTCATATAAATGAACTACCATTGTAATGTGTACACATTAAACTTTGTTTAAAGTAGTGTGTAATATATGTTTGTTGAAATCAACATCTTTGAAATTAGAATTTATTTCTAAGCAGAAAATGTTGTCATTTTAGCCCTGCCATACAGGTGATGTGTGACCCAGGTATGATGCCTGGCATACAGGTGATGTGTGACCCAGGTATGGTGTCTGACATACAGGTGATTTGTGACCCAGGTATAATTTGTGACCCAGGTATAATGCCTGACATACAGGTTATGTGTGACCAATGTATAATGCCTGGCATACAGGTGATGTGTGACCCAGGTATGATGTCTGGCATATGGGTGATGTGTGACCCAGGTATGATGTCTGGCATACAGGTGATGTGTGACCCAGGTATAGTGTCTGGCAAACAGGTGATGTGTGACCCAGGTATGGTGTCTGGCATACAGGTGATGTGTGACCCAGGTATGATGCCTGGCATACAGTTGATGCGTAATCCAGGTATGATGTCTGGCATACAGATGATGTGTGACAGAGGTATGATGTCTGGCATATGGTTGATGTGAGACCCAGGTATAATGTCTAGCATATGGTTGGTGTGTGACCCAGGTATGATGTCTGGCATACAGGTGATGTGTGACCCAGGTATGATGTCTGGCATATGTGTGACCCAGGTATAATGTCTGTCATACAGATGAGGTGTGACCCAGGTATAATGTCTGGCATACAGATGAGGTGTGACCCAGGTATAATGTCTGGCATTCAGATGAGGTGTGACCCAGGTATAATGTCTGTCATTCAGATGAGGTGTGACCCAGGTATAATGTCTGGCATACAGGTGAGGTGTGACCCAGGTATTATGTCCGTCATACAGGTGAGGTGTAACAGAGGTATGATGTCTGACATTCAGGTGATGTGTGACCCAGGTATGGTGTCTGGCATACTGGTGATGTGTGACCAAGGTATTAAGTTTCACGATTCGATTCAATTTATTCGTACACAGACCACATGCCACACCTTCATTCTTTATATGTAAGTCAGAAAAAATGAAAGCAAACGCTGGACACAGACTCCAAACTTCTATAATTTTTACTTTTAATAGTACATAGGCAGAGCGAACATTTTCGCATGGGCGCAGCCATTTTTATTTGCGTCTCCACGCCGGAGAGTATCGAAAATGTAAGCGTCGTTTCTATTGGTTAATGTATATTCTGTTCTATTCTGTGAAAACGGCGAATCGGTAAATAAAAATCCCACGGGAGATGTACGAAGCGGAGCGGAGGCAACGACTGTGGGTATCCGACGATGTTACAAAAGATGCACTTAAAATGCACTTCATTACAATACTGTACATTTAAACTGTAAAAGATGCACTTCATTTACAAAAGATGCACTTAAAATGCACTTCATTGAAAAAATGCACTTATGTAATGAAAAGATGCAGTTAAAATACACTAGCTTGAATCAAAGATGCAGAAAAAATACACTTCAATTAAAAAAGATGTAGAAAAAATGCACTGAAGTGCAGTTTTTTGACAAAAATGCAGTATAAATACACTTTTATGTAGAAAATGCAGGAAAAATGCACTTTTTAAGCGCATTTAGGTAAAAAGCACATTTTTTTTTGAGAAGGGATGCAGCACACAACAAACAATTCTAGACAATTTGTGCATGAATTCTATAAAAAATGACAAACAGGCATAAGCGCCTTTAAGGAGAAATTTGGCCAGCACCTGCAAAATATGATGAATATTGATTTTAAATGGGGTTGTATTTGTGAAAAACTGTTTCACTGAACACTTATTATGCTTAAGATGCCTAACAATAAGTCTATTTTTCATATTTAATCACAATTACCCCTGTCTGGCACTAAAATAAGGTCAATATTGACATGAAAATGTCAATTTTAGAAGAAAAAACCCTGACATTTTCTAGATTTTCATGATAAAAATCCAAATTTTAACTTTTTTAGACAATTTAAACATATAAAAGTGGTCAAAACCCTATCTGTGATGCATTTCCATACATTTGAATGCAAAAAAATGAAAACAAGAATTTAATAGATTTTTGTCCTTCTTAAGGTTAGAAACCGCCAAATAAATTTGCTCTATAGCTCAATGTAAAGAGCCCGTAGTAGGCCCAAATTTTCAACTGTTTTTAGTCTATGGCCACCTGGACCACATATATCATTGTAAAGAGGGGCATTTATGCTTTAAAATAATGCAATAAAAAAGGGGGGTCATGTATCTTCTAAGAAAGTTTTTGTCCTTCAAACATGGTTTATCCGTTTTCGCACATGTCCGGATTTATAAGTTCCGGGTTTTACCCTAGTCTACTTTCACTTTGGTATCAAGACCAAAATAGTGGAATAATACAAATATTACAGATTTACTACATCACATGCATATTTACCAACCATTTAAGCTCAATTTCATCATTCAAATCCACATTTGTCAAGAAATATCTCCATTTACAGGCAAACCAAAGTTTTTTAAGGACTACTTGAGTGTATCACCACTTGGTCTGCGGAGGCATTTAGTGGTTCTTTACCTTAAGACAGCCTAGTTTTACTTATTTAAGTGTTTTTTGCACTTTTTTCAATACTACTATGTATATGCAGCACACAACAAACAATTCTAGACAATTTGTGCATGAATTCTATAAAAAATGACAAACACGCATAAGCGCCTTTAAGGAGAAATTTGGCCAGCACCTGCAAAATATGATGAATATTGATTTTAAATGGGGTTGTATTTGTAAAAAACTGTTTCACTGAACACTTATTATGCTTAAGATGCCTAACAATAAGTCTATTTTTCATATTTAATCACAATTACCCCTGTCTGGCACTAAAATAAGGTCAATATTGACATAAAAATGTCAATTTTAGAAGAAAAAAACCTGACATTTTCTAGATTTTCATGATAAAAATCCAAATTTTAACTTTTTTAGACAATTTAAACATATAAAAGTGGTCAAAACCCTATCTGTGATGCATTTCCATACATTTGAATGCAAAAAAATGAAAACAAGAATTTAATAGATTTTTGTCCTTCTTAAGACAGCCTAGTTTTACTTATTTAAGTGTTTTTTGCACTTTTTTCAATACTACTATGTATATGCAGCACACAACAAACAATTCTAGACAATTTGTGCATGAATTCTATAAAAAATGACAAACACGCATAAGCGCCTTTAAGGAGAAATTTGGCCAGCACCTGCAAAATATGATGAATATTGATTTTAAATGGGGTTGTATTTGTGAAAAACTGTTTCACTGAACACTTATTATGCTTAAGATGCCTAACAATAAGTCTATTTTTCATATTTAATCACAATTACCCCTGTCTGGCACTAAAATAAGGTCAATATTGACATAAAAATGTCAATTTTAGAAGAAAAAAACCTGACATTTTCTAGATTTTCATGATAAAAATCCAAATTTTAACTTTTTTAGACAATTTAAACATATAAAAGTGGTTAAAACCCTATCTGTGATGCATTTCCATACATTTGAATGCAAAAAAATGAAAACAAGAATTTAATAGATTTTTGTCCTTCTTAAGGTTAGAAACCACCAAATAAATTTGCTCTATAGCTCAATGTAAAGTGCCCGTAGTAGGCCCAAATTTTCAACTGTTTTTAGTCTATGGCCACCTGGACCACATATATCATTGTAAAGAGGGGCATTTAAGCTTTAAAATAATGCAATAAAAAAGGGGGGTCATGTATCTTCTAAGAAAGTTTTTGTCCTTCAAACATGGTTTATCCGTTTTCGCACATGTCCGGATTTATAAGTTCCGGGTTTTACCCTAGTCTACTTTCACTTTGGTATCAAGACCAAAATAGTGGAATAATACAAATATTACAGTTTTACTACATCACATGCATATTTACCAACCATTTAAGCTCAATTTCATCATTCAAATCCACATTTGTCAAGAAATAGCTCCATTTACAGGCAAACCAAAGTTTTTTAAGGACTACTTGAGTGTATCACCACTTGGTCCGCGGAGGCATTTAGTGGTTCTTTACCTTAAGACAGCCTAGTTTTACTTATTTAAGTGTTTTTTGCACTTTTTTCAATACTGCTATGTATATGCAGCACACAACAAACAATTCTAGACAATTTGTGCATGAATTCTATAAAAAATGACAAACAGGCATAAGCGCCTTTAAGGAGAAATTTGGCCAGCACCTGCAAAATATGATGAATATTGATTTTAAATGGGGTTGTATTTGTGAAAAACTGTTTCACTGAACACTTATTATGCTTAAGATGCCTAACAATAAGTCTATTTTTCATATTTAATCACAATTACCCCTGTCTGGCACTAAAATAAGGTCAATATTGACATAAAAATGTCAATTTTAGAAGAAAAAACCCTGACATTTTCTAGATTTTCATGATAAAAATCCAAATTTTAACTTTTTTAGACAATTTAAACATATAAAAGTGGTCAAAACCCTATCTGTGATGCATTTCCATACATTTGAATGCAAAAAAATGAAAACAAGAATTTAATAGATTTTTGTCCTTCTTAAGGTTAGAAACCGCCAAATAAATTTGCTCTATAGCTCAATGTAAAGAGCCCGTAGTAGGCCCAAATTTTCAACTGTTTTTAGTCTATGGCCACCTGGACCACATATATCATTGTAAAGAGGGGCATTTATGCTTTAAAATAATGCAATAAAAAAGGGGGGTCATGTATCTTCTAAGAAAGTTTTTGTCCTTCAAACATGGTTTATCCGTTTTCGCACATGTCCGGATTTATAAGTTCCGGGTTTTACCCTAGTCTACTTTCACTTTGGTATCAAGACCAAAATAGTGGAATAATACAAATATTACAGTTTTACTACATCACATGCATATTTACCAACCATTTAAGCTCAATTTCATCATTCAAATCCACATTTGTCAAGAAATATCTCCATTTACAGGCAAACCAAAGTTTTTTAAGGACTACTTGAGTGTATCACCACTTGGTCCGCGGAGGCATTTAGTGGTTCTTTACCTTAAGACAGCCTAGTTTTACTTATTTAAGTGTTTTTTGCACTTTTTTCAATACTACTATGTATATGCAGCACACAACAAACAATTCTAGACAATTTGTGCATGAATTCTATAAAAAATGACAAACACGCATAAGCGCCTTTAAGGAGAAATTTGGCCAGCACCTGCAAAATATGATGAATATTGATTTTAAATGGGGTTGTATTTGTGAAAAACTGTTTCACTGAACACTTATTATGCTTAAGATGCCTAACAATAAGTCTATTTTTCATATTTAATCACAATTACCCCTGTCTGGCACTAAAATAAGGTCAATATTGACATAAAAATGTCAATTTTAGAAGAAAAAAACCTGACATTTTCTAGATTTTCATGATAAAAATCCAAATTTTAACTTTTTTAGACAATTTAAACATATAAAAGTGGTCAAAACCCTATCTGTGATGCATTTCCATACATTTGAATGCAAAAAAATGAAAACAAGAATTTAATAGATTTTTGTCCTTCTTAAGACAGCCTAGTTTTACTTATTTAAGTGTTTTTTGCACTTTTTTCAATACTACTATGTATATGCAGCACACAACAAACAATTCTAGACAATTTGTGCATGAATTCTATAAAAAATGACAAACACGCATAAGCGCCTTTAAGGAGAAATTTGGCCAGCACCTGCAAAATATGATGAATATTGATTTTAAATGGGGTTGTATTTGTGAAAAACTGTTTCACTGAACACTTATTATGCTTAAGATGCCTAACAATAAGTCTATTTTTCATATTTAATCACAATTACCCCTGTCTGGCACTAAAATAAGGTCAATATTGACATAAAAATGTCAATTTTAGAAGAAAAAACCTGACATTTTCTAGATTTTCATGATAAAAATCCAAATTTTAACTCTTTTAGACAATTTAAACATATAAAATTGGTTAAAACCCTATCTGTGATGCATTTCCATACATTTGAATGCAAAAAAATGAAAACAAGAATTTAATAGATTTTTGTCCTTCTTAAGGTTAGAAACCACCAAATAAATTTGCTCTATAGCTCAATGTAAAGTGCCCGTAGTAGGCCCAAATTTTCAACTGTTTTTAGTCTATGGCCACCTGGACCACATATATCATTGTCAAGAGGGGCATTTAAGCTTTAAAATAATGCAATAAAAAAGGGGGGTCATGTATCTTCTAAGAAAGTTTTTGTCCTTCAAACATGGTTTATCCGTTTTCGCACATGTCCGGATTTATAAGTTCCGGGTTTTACCCTAGTCTACTTTCACTTTGGTATCAAGACCAAAATAGTGGAATAATACAAATATTACAGTTTTACTACATCACATGCATATTTACCAACCATTTAAGCTCAATTTCATCATTCAAATCCACATTTGTCAAGAAATATCTCCATTTACAGGCAAACCAAAGTTTTTTAAGGACTACTTGAGTGTATCACCACTTGGTCCGCGGAGGCATTTAGTGGTTCTTTACCTTAAGACAGCCTAGTTTTACTTATTTAAGTGTTTTTTGCACTTTTTTCAATACTACTATGTATATGCAGCACACAACAAACAATTCTAGACAATTTGTGCATGAATTCTATAAAAAATGACAAACACGCATAAGCGCCTTTAAGGAGAAATTTGGCCAGCACCTGCAAAATATGATGAATATTGATGTTAAATGGGGTTGTATTTGTGAAAAACTGTTTCACTGAACACTTATTATGCTTAAGATGCCTAACAATAAGTCTATTTTTCATATTTAATCACAATTACCCCTGTCTGGCACTAAAATAAGGTAAATATTGACATAAAAATGTCAATTTTAGAGGAAAAAAACCTGACATTTTCTAGATTTTCATGATAAAAATCCAAATTTTAACTTTTTTAGACAATTTAAACATATAAAAGTGGTCAAAACCCTATCTGTGATGCATTTCCATACATTTGAATGCAAAAAAATGAAAACAAGAATTTAATAGATTTTTGTCCTTCTTAAGACAGCCTAGTTTTACTTATTTAAGTGTTTTTTGCACTTTTTTCAATACTACTATGTATATGCAGCACACAACAAACAATTCTAGACAATTTGTGCATGAATTCTATAAAAAATGACAAACACGCATAAGCGCCTTTAAGGAGAAATTTGGCCAGCACCTGCAAAATATGATGAATATTGATTTTAAATGGGGTTGTATTTGTGAAAAACTGTTTCACTGAACACTTATTATGCTTAAGATGCCTAACAATAAGTCTATTTTTCATATTTAATCACAATTACCCCTGTCTGGCACTAAAATAAGGTCAATATTGACATAAAAATGTCAATTTTAGAAGAAAAAAACCTGACATTTTCTAGATTTTCATGATAAAAATCCAAATTTTAACTTTTTTAGACAATTTAAACATATAAAAGTGGTCAAAACCCTATCTGTGATGCATTTCCATACATTTGAATGCAAAAAAATGAAAACAAGAATTTAATAGATTTTTGTCCTTCTTAAGGTTAGAAACCACCAAATAAATTTGCTCTATAGCTCAATGTAAAGTGCCCGTAGTAGGCCCAAATTTTCAACTGTTTTTAGTCTATGGCCACCTGGACCACATATATCATTGTAAAGAGGGGCATTTAAGCTTTAAAATAATGCAATAAAAAAGGGGGGTCATGTATCTTCTAAGAAAGTTTTTGTCCTTCAAACATGGTTTATCCGTTTTCGCACATGTCCGGATTTATAAGTTCCGGGTTTTACCCTAGTCTACTTTCACTTTGGTATCAAGACCAAAATAGTGGAATAATACAAATATTACAGTTTTACTACATCACATGCATATTTACCAACCATTTAAGCTCAATTTCATCATTCAAATCCACATTTGTCAAGAAATATCTCCATTTACAGGCAAACCAAAGTTTTTTAAGGACTACTTGAGTGTATCACCACTTGGTCTGCGGAGGCATTTAGTGGTTCTTTACCTTAAGACAGCCTAGTTTTACTTATTTAAGTGTTTTTTGCACTTTTTTCAATACTACTATGTATATGCAGCACACAACAAACAATTCTAGACAATTTGTGCATGAATTCTATAAAAAATGACAAACACGCATAAGCGCCTTTAAGGTGAAATTTGGCCAGCACCTGCAAAATATGATGAATATTGATTTTAAATGGGGTTGTATTTGTGAAAAACTGTTTCACTGAACACTTATTATGCTTAAGATGCCTAACAATAAGTCTATTTTTCATATTTAATCACAATTACCCCTGTCTGGCACTAAAATAAGGTCAATATTGACATAAAAATGTCAATTTTAGAAGAAAAAAACCTGACATTTTCTAGATTTTCATGATAAAAATCCAAATGTTAACTTTTTTAGACAATTTAAACATATAAAAGTGGTCAAAACCCTATCTGTGATGCATTTCCATACATTTGAATGCAAAAAAATGAAAACAAGAATTTAATAGATTTTTGTCCTTCTTAAGGTTAGAAACCACCAAATAAATTTGCTCTATAGCTCAATGTAAAGTGCCCGTAGTAGGCCCAAATTTTCAACTGTTTTTAGTCTATGGCCACCTGGACCACATATATCATTGTAAAGAGGGGCATTTAAGCTTTAAAATAATGCAATAAAAAAGGGGGGTCATGTATCTTCTAAGAAAGTTTTTGTCCTTCAAACATGGTTAATCCGTTTTCGCACATGTCCGGATTTATAAGTTCCGGGTTTTACCCTAGTCTACTTTCACTTTGGTATCAAGACCAAAATAGTGGAATAATACAAATATTACAGTTTTACTACATCACATGCATATTTACCAACCATTTAAGCTCAATTTCATCATTCAAATCCACATTTGTCAAGAAATATCTCCATTTACAGGCAAACCAAAGTTTTTTAAGGACTACTTGAGTGTATCACCACTTGGTCCGCGGAGGCATTTAGTGGTTCTTTACCTTAAGACAGCCTAGTTTTACTTATTTAAGTGTTTTTGCACTTTTTTCAATACTACTATGTATATGCAGCACACAACAAACAATTCTAGACAATTTGTGCATGAATTCTATAAAAAATGACAAACACGCATAAGCGCCTTTAAGGAGAAATTTGGCCAGCACCTGCAAAATATGATGAATATTGATTTTAAATGGGGTTGTATTTGTGAACAACTGTTTCACTGAACACTTATTATGCTTAAGATGCCTAAAAATAAGTCTATTTTTCATATTTAATCACAATTACCCCTGTCTGGCACTAAAATTAGGTCAGTATTGACATAAAAATGTCAATTTTAGAAGAAAAAAACCTGACATTTTCTAGATTTTCATGATAAAAATCCAAATTTTAACTTTTTTAGACAATTTAAACATATAAAAGTGGTCAAAACCCTATCTGTGATGCATTTCCATACATTTGAATGCAAAAAAATGAAAACAAGAATTTAATAGATTTTTGTCCTTCTTAAGACAGCCTAGTTTTACTTATTTAAGTGTTTTTGCACTTTTTTCAATACTACTATGTATATGCAGCACACAACAAACAATTCTAGACAATTTGTGCATGAATTCTATAAAAAATGACAAACACGCATAAGCGCCTTTAAGGAGAAATTTGGCCAGCACCTGCAAAATATGATGAATATTGATTTTAAATGGGGTTGTATTTGTGAAAAACTGTTTCACTGAACACTTATTATGCTTAAGATGCCTAACAATAAGTCTATTTTTCATATTTAATCACAATAACCCCTGTCTGGCACTAAAATTAGGTCAATATTGACATAAAAATGTCAATTTTAGAAGAAAAAAACCTGACATTTTCTAGATTTTCATGATAAAAATCCAAATTTTAACTTTTTTAGACAATTTAAACATATAAAAGTGGTCAAAACCCTATCTGTGATGCATTTCCATACATTTGAATGCAAAAAAATGAAAACAAGAATTTAATAGATTTTTGTCCTTCTTAAGGTTAGAAACCACCAAATAAATTTGCTCTATAGCTCAATGTAAAGTGCCCGTAGTAGGCCTAAATTTTCAACTGTTTTTAGTCTATGGCCACCTGGACCACATATATCATTGTAAAGAGGGGCATTTAAGCTTTAAAATAATGCAATAAAAAAGGGGGGTCATGTATCTTCTAAGAAAGTTTTTGTCCTTCAAACATGGTTTATCCGTTTTCGCACATGTCCGGATTTATAAGTTCCGGGTTTTACCCTAGTCTACTTTCACTTTGGTATCAAGACCAAAATAGTGGAATAATACAAATATTACAGTTTTACTACATCACATGCATATTTACCAACCATTTAAGCTCAATTTCATCATTCAAATCCACATTTGTCAAGAAATATCTCCATTTACAGGCAAACCAAAGTTTTTTAAGGACTACTTGAGTGTATCACCACTTGGTCCGCGGAGGCATTTAGTGGTTCTTTACCTTAAGACAGCCTAGTTTTACTTATTTAAGTGTTTTTGCACTTTTTTCAATACTACTATGTATATGCAGCACACAACAAACAATTCTAGACAATTTGTGCATGAATTCTATAAAAAATGACAAACACGCATAAGCGCCTTTAAGGAGAAATTTGGCCAGCACCTGCAAAATATGATGAATATTGATTTTAAATGGGGTTGTATTTGTGAAAAACTGTTTCACTGAACACTTATTATGCTTAAGATGCCTAACAATAAGTCTATTTTTCATATTTAATCACAATTACCCCTGTCTGGCACTAAAATAAGGTCAATATTGACATAAAAATGTCAATTTTAGAAGAAAAAATCCTGACATTTTCTAGATTTTCATGATAAAAATCCAAATTTTAACTTTTTTAGACAATTTAAACATATAAAAGTGGTCAAAACCCTATCTGTGATGCATTTCCATACATTTGAATGCAAAAAAATGAAAACAAGAATTTAATAGATTTTTGTCCTTCTTAAGGTTAGAAACCACCAAATAAATTTGCTCTATAGCTCAATGTAAAGTGCCCGTAGTAGGCCCAAATTTTCAACTGTTTTTAGTCTATGGCCACCTGGACCACATATATCATTGTAAAGAGGGGCATTTAAGCTTTAAAATAATGCAATAAAAAAGGGGGGTCATGTATCTTCTAAGAAAGTTTTTGTCCTTCAAACATGGTTTATCCGTTTTCGCACATGTCCGGATTTATAAGTTCCGGGTTTTACCCTAGTCTACTTTCACTTTGGTATCAAGACCAAAATAGTGGAATAATACAAATATTACAGTTTTACTACATCACATGCATATTTACCAACCATTTAAGCTCAATTTCATCATTCAAATCCACATTTGTCAAGAAATATCTCCATTTACAGGCAAACCAAAGTTTTTTAAGGACTACTTGAGTGTATCACCACTTGGTCCGCGGAGGCATTTAGTGGTTCTTTACCTTAAGACAGCCTAGTTTTACTTATTTAAGTGTTTTTGCACTTTTTTCAATACTACTATGTATATGCAGCACACAACAAACAATTCTAGACAGTTTGTGCATGAATTCTATAAAAAATGACAAACACGCATAAGCGCCTTTAAGGAGAAATTTGGCCAGCACCTGCAAAATATGATGAATATTGATTTTAAATGGGGTTGTATTTGTGAAAAACTGTTTCACTGAACACTTATTATGCTTAAGATGCCTAACAATAAGTCTATTTTTCATATTTAATCACAATTACCCCTGTCTGGCACTAAAATTAGGTCAATATTGACATAAAAATGTCAGTTTTAGAAGAAAAAAACCTGACATTTTCTAGATTTTCATGATAAAAATCCAAATTTTAACTTTTTTAGACAATTTAAACATATAAAAGTGGTCAAAACCCTATCTGTGATGCATTTCCATACATTTGAATGCAAAAAAATGAAAACAAGAATTTAATAGATTTTTGTCCTTCTTAAGGTTAGAAACCACCAAATAAATTTGCTCTATAGCTCAATGTAAAGTGCCCGTAGTAGGCCCAAATTTTCAACTGTTTTTAGTCTATGGCCACCTGGACCACATATATCATTGTAAAGAGGGGCATTTAAGCTTTAAAATAATGCAATAAAAAAGGGGGGTCATGTATCTTCTAAGAAAGTTTTTGTCCTTCAAACATGGTTTATCCGTTTTCGCACATGTCCGGATTTATAAGTTCCGGGTTTTACCCTAGTCTACTTTCACTTTGGTATCAAGACCAAAATAGTGGAATAATACAAATATTACAGTTTTACTACATCACATGCATATTTACCAACCATTTAAGCTCAATTTCATCATTCAAATCCACATTTGTCAAGAAATATCTCCATTTACAGGCAAACCAAAGTTTTTTAAGGACTACTTGAGTGTATCACCACTTGGTCCGCGGAGGCATTTAGTGGTTCTTTACCTTAAGACAGCCTAGTTTTACTTATTTAAGTGTTTTTGCACTTTTTTCAATACTA
This sequence comes from Spisula subtruncata, assembly GCA_963678985.1. Lineage (NCBI taxonomy): Eukaryota > Metazoa > Mollusca > Bivalvia > Venerida > Mactridae > Spisula > Spisula subtruncata. The sequence goes on along the minus strand of OY787673.1, from coordinate 30,734,898 downwards.
CTATGTATATGCAGCACACAACAAACAATTCTAGACAATTTGTGCATGAATTCTATAAAAAATGACAAACACGCATAAGCGCCTTTAAGGAGAAATTTGGCCAGCACCTGCAAAATATGATGAATATTGATTTTAAATGGGGTTGTATTTGTGAAAAACTGTTTCACTGAACACTTATTATGCTTAAGATGCCTAACAATAAGTCTATTTTTCATATTTAATCACAATTACCCCTGTCTGGCACTAAAATAAGGTCAATATTGACATAAAAATGTCAATTTTAGAAGAAAAAAACCTGACATTTTCTAGATTTTCATGATAAAAATCCAAATGTTAACTTTTTTAGACAATTTAAACATATAAAAGTGGTCAAAACCCTATCTGTGATGCATTTCCATACATTTGAATGCAAAAAAATGAAAACAAGAATTTAATAGATTTTTGTCCTTCTTAAGGTTAGAAACCACCAAATAAATTTGCTCTATAGCTCAATGTAAAGTGCCCGTAGTAGGCCCAAATTTTCAACTGTTTTTAGTCTATGGCCACCTGGACCACATATATCATTGTAAAGAGGGGCATTTAAGCTTTAAAATAATGCAATAAAAAAGGGGGGTCATGTATCTTCTAAGAAAGTTTTTGTCCTTCAAACATGGTTTATCCGTTTTCGCACATGTCCGGATTTATAAGTTCCGGGTTTTACCCTAGTCTACTTTCACTTTGGTATCAAGACCAAAATAGTGGAATAATACAAATATTACAGTTTTACTACATCACATGCATATTTACCAACCATTTAAGCTCAATTTCATCATTCAAATCCACATTTGTCAAGAAATATCTCCATTTACAGGCAAACCAAAGTTTTTTAAGGACTACTTGAGTGTATCACCACTTGGTCCGCGGAGGCATTTAGTGGTTCTTTACCTTAAGACAGCCTAGTTTTACTTATTTAAGTGTTTTTTGCACTTTTTTCAATACTACTATGTATATGCAGCACACAACAAACAATTCTAGACAATTTGTGCATGAATTCTATAAAAAATGACAAACACGCATAAGCGCCTTTAAGGAGAAATTTGGCCAGCACCTGCAAAATATGATGAATATTGATTTTAAATGGGGTTGTATTTGTGAAAAACTGTTTCACTGAACACTTATTATGCTTAAGATGCCTAACAATAAGTCTATTTTTCATATTTAATCACAATTACCCCTGTCTGGCACTAAAATAAGGTCAATATTGACATAAAAATGTCAATTTTAGAAGAAAAAAAACCTGACATTTTCTAGATTTTCATGATAAAAATCCAAATTTTAACTTTTTTAGACAATTTAAACATATAAAAGTGGTCAAAACCCTACCTGTGATGCATTTCCATACATTTGAATGCAAAAAAATGAAAACAAGAATTTAATAGATTTTTGTCCTTCTTAAGACAGCCTAGTTTTACTTATTTAAGTGTTTTTTGCACTTTTTTCAATACTACTATGTATATGCAGCACACAACAAACAATTCTAGACAATTTGTGCATGAATTCTATAAAAAATGACAAACACGCATAAGCGCCTTTAAGGAGAAATTTGGCCAGCACCTGCAAAATATGATGAATATTGATTTTAAATGGGGTTGTATTTGTAAAAAACTGTTTCACTGAACACTTATTATGCTTAAGATGCCTAACAATAAGTCTATTTTCATATTTAATCACAATTACCCCTGTCTGGCACTAAAATAAGGTCAATATTGACATAAAAATGTCAATTTTAGAAGAAAAAAAACCTGACATTTTCTAGATTTTCATGATAAAAATCCAAATTTTAACTTTTTTAGACAATTTAAACATATAAAAGTGGTCAAAACCCTATCTGTGATGCATTTCCATACATTTGAATGCAAAAAAATGAAAACAAGAATTTAATAGATTTTTGTCCTTCTTAAGGTTAGAAACCACCAAATAAATTTGCTCTATAGCTCAATGTAAAGTGCCCGTAGTAGGCCCAAATTTTCAACTGTTTTTAGTCTATGGCCACCTGGACCACATATATCATTGTAAAGAGGGGCATTTAAGCTTTAAAATAATGCAATAAAAAAGGGGGGTCATGTATCTTCTAAGAAAGTTTTTGTCCTTCAAACATGGTTTATCCGTTTTCGCACATGTCCGGATTTATAAGTTCCGGGTTTTACCCTAGTCTACTTTCACTTTGGTATCAAGACCAAAATAGTGGAATAATACAAATATTACAGTTTTACTACATCACATGCATATTTACCAACCATTTAAGCTCAATTTCATCATTCAAATCCACATTTGTCAAGAAATATCTCCATTTACAGGCAAACCAAAGTTTTTTAAGGACTACTTGAGTGTATCACCACTTGGTCCGCGGAGGCATTTAGTGGTTCTTTACCTTAAGACAGCCTAGTTTTACTTATTTAAGTGTTTTTTGCACTTTTTTCAATACTACTATGTATATGCAGCACACAACAAACAATTCTAGACAATTTGTGCATGAATTCTATAAAAAATGACAAACACGCATAAGCGCCTTTAAGGAGAAATTTGGCCAGCACCTGCAAAATATGATGAATATTGATTTTAAATGGGGTTGTATTTGTGAAAAACTGTTTCACTGAACACTTATTATGCTTAAGATGCCTAACAATAAGTCTATTTTCATATTTAATCACAATTACCCCTGTCTGGCACTAAAATAAGGTCAATATTGACATAAAAATGTCAATTTTAGAAGAAAAAAAACCTGACATTTTCTAGATTTTCATGATAAAAATCCAAATTTTTACTTTTTTAGACAATTTAAACATATAAAAGTGGTCAAAACCCTACCTGTGATGCATTTCCATACATTTGAATGCAAAAAAATGAAAACAAGAATTTAATAGATTTTTGTCCTTCTTAAGGTTAGAAACCACCAAATAAATTTGCTCTATAGCTCAATGTAAAGTGCCCGTAGTAGGCCCAAATTTTCAACTGTTTTTAGTCTATGGCCACCTGGACCACATATATCATTGTAAAGAGGGGCATTTAAGCTTTAAAATAATGCAATAAAAAAGGGGGGTCATGTATCTTCTAAGAAAGTTTTTGTCCTTCAAACATGGTTTATCCGTTTTCGCACATGTCCGGATTTATAAGTTCCGGGTTTTACCCTAGTCTACTTTCACTTTGGTATCAAGACCAAAATAGTGGAATAATACAAATATTACAGTTTTACTACATCACATGCATATTTACCAACCATTTAAGCTCAATTTCATCATTCAAATCCACATTTGTCAAGAAATATCTCCATTTACAGGCAAACCAAAGTTTTTTAAGGACTACTTGAGTGTATCACCACTTGGTCCGCGGAGGCATTTAGTGGTTCTTTACCTTAAGACAGCCTAGTTTTACTTATTTAAGTGTTTTTTGCACTTTTTTCAATACTACTATGTATATGCAGCACACAACAAACAATTCTAGACAATTTGTGCATGAATTCTATAAAAAATGACAAACACGCATAAGCGCCTTTAAGGAGAAATTTGGCCAGCACCTGCAAAATATGATGAATATTGATTTTAAATGGGGTTGTATTTGTGAAAAACTGTTTCACTGAACACTTATTATGCTTAAGATGCCTAACAATAAGTCTATTTTTCATATTTAATCACAATTACCCCTGTCTGGCACTAAAATAAGGTCAATATTGACATAAAAATGTCAATTTTAGAAGAAAAAAACCTGAGATTTTCTAGATTTTCATGATAAAAATCCAAATTTTAACTTTTTTAGACAATTTAAACATATAAAAGTGGTCAAAACCCTACCTGTGATGCATTTCCATACATTTGAATGCAAAAAAATGAAAACAAGAATTTAATAGATTTTTGTCCTTCTTAAGGTTAGAAACCACCAAATAAATTTGCTCTATAGCTCAATGTAAAGTGCCCGTAGTAGGCCCAAATTTTCAACTGTTTTTAGTCTATGGCCACCTGGACCACATATATCATTGTAAAGAGGGGCATTTAAGCTTTAAAATAATGCAATAAAAAAGGGGGGTCATGTATCTTCTAAGAAAGTTTTTGTCCTTCAAACATGGTTTATCCGTTTTCGCACATGTCCGGATTTATAAGTTCCGGGTTTTACCCTAGTCTACTTTCACTTTGGTATCAAGACCAAAATAGTGGAATAATACAAATATTACAGTTTTACTACATCACATGCATATTTACCAACCATTTAAGCTCAATTTCATCATTCAAATCCACATTTGTCAAGAAATATCTCCATTTACAGGCAAACCAAAGTTTTTTAAGGACTACTTGAGTGTATCACCACTTGGTCCGCGGAGGCATTTAGTGGTTCTTTACCTTAAGACAGCCTAGTTTTACTTATTTAAGTGTTTTTGCACTTTTTTCAATACTACTATGTATATGCAGCACACAACAAACAATTCTAGACAATTTGTGCATGAATTCTATAAAAAATGACAAACACGCATAAGCGCCTTTAAGGAGAAATTTGGCCAGCACCTGCAAAATATGATGAATATTGATTTTAAATGGGGTTGTATTTGTGAAAAACTGTTTCACTGAACACTTATTATGCTTAAGATGCCTAACAATAAGTCTATTTTTCATATTTAATCACAATTACCCCTGTCTGGCACTAAAATAAGGTCAATATTAACATAAAAATGTCAATTTTAGAAGAAAAAAACCTGACATTTTCTAGATTTTCATGATAAAAATCCAAATTTTAACTTTTTTAGACAATTTAAACATATAAAAGTGGTCAAAACCCTATCTGTGATGCATTTCCATACATTTGAATGCAAAAAAATGAAAACAAGAATTTAATAGATTTTTGTCCTTCTTAAGGTTAGAAACCACCAAATAAATTTGCTCTATAGCTCAATGTAAAGTGCCCGTAGTAGGCCCAAATTTTCAACTGTTTTTAGTCTATGGCCACCTGGACCACATATATCATTGTAAAGAGGGGCATTTAAGCTTTAAAATAATGCAATAAAAAAGGGGGGTCATGTATCTTCTAAGAAAGTTTTTGTCCTTCAAACATGGTTTATCCGTTTTCGCACATGTCCGGATTTATAAGTTCCGGGTTTTACCCTAGTCTACTTTCACTTTGGTATCAAGACCAAAATAGTGGAATAATACAAATATTACAGTTTTACTACATCACATGCATATTTACCAACCATTTAAGCTCAATTTCATCATTCAAATCCACATTTGTCAAGAAATATCTCCATTTACAGGCAAACCAAAGTTTTTTAAGGACTACTTGAGTGTATCACCACTTGGTCCGCGGAGGCATTTAGTGGTTCTTTACCTTAAGACAGCCTAGTTTTACTTATTTAAGTGTTTTTTTGCACTTTTTTCAATACTACTATGTATATGCAGCACACAACAAACAATTCTAGACAATTTGTGCATGAATTCTATAAAAAATGACAAACACGCATAAGCGCCTTTAAGGAGAAATTTGGCCAGCACCTGCAAAATATGATGAATATTGATTTTAAATGGGGTTGTATTTGTAAAAAACTGTTTCACTGAACACTTATTATGCTTAAGATGCCAAACAATAAGTCTATTTTCATATTTAATCACAATTACCCCTGTCTGGCACTAAAATAAGGTCAATATTGACATAAAAATGTCAATTTTAGAAGAAAAAAAACCTGACATTTTCTAGATTTTCATGATAAAAATCCAAATTTTAACTTTTTTAGACAATTTAAACATATAAAAGTGGTCAAAACCCTATCTGTGATGCATTTCCATACATTTGAATGCAAAAAAATGAAAACAAGAATTTAATAGATTTTTGTCCTTCTTAAGGTTAGAAACCACCAAATAAATTTGCTCTATAGCTCAATGTAAAGTGCCCGTAGTAGGCCCAAATTTTCAACTGTTTTTAGTCTATCGCCACCTGGACCACATATATCATTGTAAAGAGGGGCATTTAAGCTTTAAAATAATGCAATAAAAAAGGGGGGTCATGTATCTTCTAAGAAAGTTTTTGTCCTTCAAACATGGTTTATCCGTTTTCGCACATGTCCGGATTTATAAGTTCCGGGTTTTACCCTAGTCTACTTTCACTTTGGTATCAAGACCAAAATAGTGGAATAATACAAATATTACAGTTTTACTACATCACATGCATATTTACCAACCATTTAAGCTCAATTTCATCATTCAAATCCACATTTGTCAAGAAATATCTCCATTTACAGGCAAACCAAAGTTTTTTAAGGACTACTTGAGTGTATCACCACTTGGTCCGCGGAGGCATTTAGTGGTTCTTTACCTTAAGACAGCCTAGTTTTACTTATTTAAGTGTTTTTTGCACTTTTTTCAATACTACTATGTATATGCAGCACACAACAAACAATTCTAGACAATTTGTGCATGAATTCTATAAAAAATGACAAACACGCATAAGCGCCTTTAAGGAGAAATTTGGCCAGCACCTGCAAAATATGATGAATATTGATTTTAAATGGGGTTGTATTTGTAAAAAACTGTTTCACTGAACACTTATTATGCTTAAGATGCCTAACAATAAGTCTATTTTCATATTTAATCACAATTACCCCTGTCTGGCACTAAAATAAGGTCAATATTGACATAAAAATGTCAATTTTAGAAGAAAAAAAACCTGACATTTTCTAGATTTTCATGATAAAAATCCAAATTTTAACTTTTTTAGACAATTTAAACATATAAAAGTGGTCAAAACCCTACCTGTGATGCATTTCCATACATTTGAATGCAAAAAAATGAAAACAAGAATTTAATAGATTTTTGTCCTTCTTAAGGTTAGAAACCACCAAATAAATTTGCTCTATAGCTCAATGTAAAGTGTTCGTAGTAGGCCCAAATTTTCAACTGTTTTTAGTCTATGGCCACCTGGACCACATATATCATTGTAAAGAGGGGCATTTAAGCTTTAAAATAATGCAATAAAAAAGGGGGGTCATGTATCTTCTAAGAAAGTTTTTGTCCTTCAAACATGGTTTATCCGTTTTCGCACATGTCCGGATTTATAAGTTCCGGGTTTTACCCTAGTCTACTTTCACTTTGGTATCAAGACCAAAATAGTGGAATAATACAAATATTACAGTTTTACTACATCACATGCATATTTACCAACCATTTAAGCTCAATTTCATCATTCAAATCCACATTTGTCAAGAAATATCTCCATTTACAGGCAAACCAAAGTTTTTTAAGGACTACTTGAGTGTATCACCACTTGGTCCGCGGAGGCATTTAGTGGTTCTTTACCTTAAGACAGCCTAGTTTTACTTATTTAAGTGTTTTTGCACTTTTTTCAATACTACTATGTATATGCAGCACACAACAAACAATTCTAGACAATTTGTGCATGAATTCTATAAAAAATGACAAACACGCATAAGCGCCTTTAAGGAGAAATTTGGCCAGCACCTGCAAAATATGATGAATATTGATTTTAAATGGGGTTGTATTTGTGAAAAACTGTTTCACTGAACACTTATTATGCTTAAGATGCCTAACAATAAGTCTATTTTTCATATTTAATCACAATTACCCCTGTCTGGCACTAAAATAAGGTCAATATTAACATAAAAATGTCAATTTTAGAAGAAAAAAACCTGACATTTTCTAGATTTTCATGATAAAAATCCAAATTTTAACTTTTTTAGACAATTTAAACATATAAAAGTGGTCAAAACCCTATCTGTGATGCATTTCCATACATTTGAATGCAAAAAAATGAAAACAAGAATTTAATCGATTTTTGTCCTTCTTAAGGTTAGAAACCACCAAATAAATTTGCTCTATAGCTCAATGTAAAGTGCCCGTAGTAGGCCCAAATTTTCAACTGTTTTTAGTCTATGGCCACCTGGACCACATATATCATTGTAAAGAGGGGCATTTAAGCTTTAAAATAATGCAATAAAAAAGGGGGGTCATGTATCTTCTAAGAAAGTTTTTGTCCTTCAAACATGGTTTATCCGTTTTCGCACATGTCCGGATTTATAAGTTCCGGGTTTTACCCTAGTCTACTTTCACTTTGGTATCAAGACCAAAATAGTGGAATAATACAAATATTACAGTTTTACTACATCACATGCATATTTACCAACCATTTAAGCTCAATTTCATCATTCAAATCCACATTTGTCAAGAAATATCTCCATTTACAGGCAAACCAAAGTTTTTTAAGGACTACTTGAGTGTATCACCACTTGGTCCGCGGAGGCATTTAGTGGTTCTTTACCTTAAAACAGCCTAGTTTTACTTATTTAAGTGTTTTTTTGCACTTTTTTCAATACTACTATGTATATGCAGCACACAACAAACAATTCTAGACAATTTGTGCATGAATTCTATAAAAAATGACAAACACGCATAAGCGCCTTTAAGGAGAAATTTGGCCAGCACCTGCAAAATATGATGAATATTGATTTTAAATGGGGTTGTATTTGTAAAAAACTGTTTCACTGAACACTTATTATGCTTAAGATGCCAAACAATAAGTCTATTTTCATATTTAATCACAATTACCCCTGTCTGGCACTAAAATAAGGTCAATATTGACATAAAAATGTCAATTTAAGAAGAAAAAAAACCTGACATTTTCTAGATTTTCATGATAAAAATCCAAATTTTAACTTTTTTAGACAATTTAAACATATAAAAGTGGTCAAAACCCTATCTGTGATGCATTTCCATACATTTGAATGCAAAAAAATGAAAACAAGAATTTAATAGATTTTTGTCCTTCTTAAGGTTAGAAACCACCAAATAAATTTGCTCTATAGCTCAATGTAAAGTGCCCGTAGTAGGCCCAAATTTCCAACTGTTTTTAGTCTATCGCCACCTGGACCACATATATCATTGTAAAGAGGGGCATTTAAGCTTTAAAATAATGCAATAAAAAAGGGGGGTCATGTATCTTCTAAGAAAGTTTTTGTCCTTCAAACATGGTTTATCCGTTTTCGCACATGTCCGGATTTATAAGTTCCGGGTTTTACCCTAGTCTACTTTCACTTTGGTATCAAGACCAAAATAGTGGAATAATACAAATATTACAGTTTTACTACATCACATGCATATTTACCAACCATTTAAGCTCAATTTCATCATTCAAATCCACATTTGTCAAGAAATATCTCCATTTACAGGCAAACCAAAGTTTTTTAAGGACTACTTGAGTGTATCACCACTTGGTCCGCGGAGGCATTTAGTGGTTCTTTACCTTAAGACAGCCTAGTTTTACTTATTTAAGTGTTTTTTTGCACTTTTTTCAATACTACTATGTATATGCAGCACACAACAAACAATTCTAGACAATTTGTGCATGAATTCTATAAAAAATGACAAACACGCATAAGCGCCTTTAAGGAGAAATTTGGCCAGCACCTGCAAAATATGATGAATATTGATTTTAAATGGGGTTGTATTTGTAAAAAACTGTTTCACTGAACACTTATTATGCTTAAGATGCCAAACAATAAGTCTATTTTCATATTTAATCACAATTACCCCTGTCTGGCACTAAAATAAGGTCAATATTGACATAAAAATGTCAATTTAAGAAGAAAAAAACCTGACATTTTCTAGATTTTCATGATAAAAATCCAAATTTTAACTTTTTTAGACAATTTAAACATATAAAAGTGGTCAAAACCCTATCTGTGATGCATTTCCATACATTTGAATGCAAAAAAATGAAAACAAGAATTTAATAGATTTTTGTCCTTCTTAAGGTTAGAAACCACCAAATAAATTTGCTCTATAGCTCAATGTAAAGTGCCCGTAGTAGGCCCAAATTTCCAACTGTTTTTAGTCTATCGCCACCTGGACCACATATATCATTGTAAAGAGGGGCATTTAAGCTTTAAAATAATGCAATAAAAAAGGGGGGTCATGTATCTTCTAAGAAAGTTTTTGTCCTTCAAACATGGTTTATCCGTTTTCGCACATGTCCGGATTTATAAGTTCCGGGTTTTACCCTAGTCTACTTTCACTTTGGTATCAAGACCAAAATAGTGGAATAATACAAATATTACAGTTTTACTACATCACATGCATATTTACCAACCATTTAAGCTCAATTTCATCATTCAAATCCACATTTGTCAAGAAATATCTCCATTTACAGGCAAACCAAAGTTTTTTAAGGACTACTTGAGTGTATCACCACTTGGTCCGCGGAGGCATTTAGTGGTTCTTTACCTTAAGACAGCCTAGTTTTACTTATTTAAGTGTTTTTTTGCACTTTTTTCAATACTACTATGTATATGCAGCACACAACAAACAATTCTAGACAATTTGTGCATGAATTCTATAAAAAATGACAAACACGCATAAGCGCCTTTAAGGAGAAATTTGGCCAGCACCTGCAAAATATGATGAATATTGATTTTAAATGGGGTTGTATTTGTAAAAAACTGTTTCACTGAACACTTATTATGCTTAAGATGCCAAACAATAAGTCTATTTTCATATTTAATCACAATTACCCCTGTCTGGCACTAAAATAAGGTCAATATTGACATAAAAATGTCAATTTAAGAAGAAAAAAACCTGACATTTTCTAGATTTTCATGATAAAAATCCAAATTTTAACTTTTTTAGACAATTTAAACATATAAAAGTGGTCAAAACCCTATCTGTGATGCATTTCCATACATTTGAATGCAAAAAAATGAAAACAAGAATTTAATAGATTTTTGTCCTTCTTAAGGTTAGAAACCACCAAATAAATTTGCTCTATAGCTCAATGTAAAGTGCCCGTAGTAGGCCCAAATTTCCAACTGTTTTTAGTCTATCGCCACCTGGACCACATATATCATTGTAAAGAGGGGCATTTAAGCTTTAAAATAATGCAATAAAAAAGGGGGGTCATGTATCTTCTAAGAAAGTTTTTGTCCTTCAAACATGGTTTATCCGTTTTCGCACATGTCCGGATTTATAAGTTCCGGGTTTTACCCTAGTCTACTTTCACTTTGGTATCAAGACCAAAATAGTGGAATAATACAAATATTACAGTTTTACTACATCACATGCATATTTACCAACCATTTAAGCTCAATTTCATCATTCAAATCCACATTTGTCAAGAAATATCTCCATTTACAGGCAAACCAAAGTTTTTTAAGGACTACTTGAGTGTATCACCACTTGGTCCGCGGAGGCATTTAGTGGTTCTTTACCTTAAGACAGCCTAGTTTTACTTATTTAAGTGTTTTTTGCACTTTTTTCAATACTACTATGTATATGCAGCACACAACAAACAATTCTAGACAATTTGTGCATGAATTCTATAAAAAATGACAAACACGCATAAGCGCCTTTAAGGAGAAATTTGGCCAGCACCTGCAAAATATGATGAATATTGATTTTAAATGGGGTTGTATTTGTGAAAAACTGTTTCACTGAACACTTATTATGCTTAAGATGCCTAACAATAAGTCTATTTTCATATTTAATCACAATTACCCCTGTCTGGCACTAAAATAAGGTCAATATTGACATAAAAATGTCAATTTTAGAAGAAAAAAAACCTGACATTTTCTAGATTTTCATGATAAAAATCCAAATTTTAACTTTTTTAGACAATTTAAACATATAAAAGTGGTCAAAACCCTACCTGTGATGCATTTCCATACATTTGAATGCAAAAAAATGAAAACAAGAATTTAATAGATTTTTGTCCTTCTTAAGGTTAGAAACCACCAAATAAATTTGCTCTATAGCTCAATGTAAAGTGCCCGTAGTAGGCCCAAATTTTCAACTGTTTTTAGTCTATGGCCACCTGGACCACATATATCATTGTAAAGAGGGGCATTTAAGCTTTAAAATAATGCAATAAAAAAGGGGGGTCATGTATCTTCTAAGAAAGTTTTTGTCCTTCAAACATGGTTTATCCGTTTTCGCACATGTCCGGATTTATAAGTTCCGGGTTTTACCCTAGTCTACTTTCACTTTGGTATCAAGACCAAAATAGTGGAATAATACAAATATTACAGTTTTACTACATCACATGCATATTTACCAACCATTTAAGCTCAATTTCATCATTCAAATCCACATTTGTCAAGAAATATCTCCATTTACAGGCAAACCAAAGTTTTTTAAGGACTACTTGAGTGTATCACCACTTGGTCCGCGGAGGCATTTAGTGGTTCTTTACCTTAAGACAGCCTAGTTTTACTTATTTAAGTGTTTTTGCACTTTTTTCAATACTACTATGTATATGCAGCACACAACAAACAATTCTAGACAATTTGTGCATGAATTCTATAAAAAATGACAAACACGCATAAGCGCCTTTAAGGAGAAATTTGGCCAGCACCTGCAAAATATGATGAATATTGATTTTAAATGGGGTTGTATTTGTGAAAAACTGTTTCACTGAACACTTATTATGCTTAAGATGCCTAACAATAAGTCTATTTTTCATATTTAATCACAATTACCCCTGTCTGGCACTAAAATAAGGTCAATATTAACATAAAAATGTCAATTTTAGAAGAAAAAAACCTGACATTTTCTAGATTTTCATGATAAAAATCCAAATTTTAACTTTTTTAGACAATTTAAACATATAAAAGTGGTCAAAACCCTATCTGTGATGCATTTCCATACATTTGAATGCAAAAAAATGAAAACAAGAATTTAATAGATTTTTGTCCTTCTTAAGGTTAGAAACCACCAAATAAATTTGCTCTATAGCTCAATGTAAAGTGCCCGTAGTAGGCCCAAATTTTCAACTGTTTTTAGTCTATGGCCACCTGGACCACATATATCATTGTAAAGAGGGGCATTTAAGCTTTAAAATAATGCAATAAAAAAGGGGGGTCATGTATCTTCTAAGAAAGTTTTTGTCCTTCAAACATGGTTTATCCGTTTTCGCACATGTCCGGATTTATAAGTTCCGGGTTTTACCCTAGTCTACTTTCACTTTGGTATCAAGACCAAAATAGTGGAATAATACAAATATTACAGTTTTACTACATCACATGCATATTTACCAACCATTTAAGCTCAATTTCATCATTCAAATCCACATTTGTCAAGAAATATCTCCATTTACAGGCAAACCAAAGTTTTTTAAGGACTACTTGAGTGTATCACCACTTGGTCCGCGGAGGCATTTAGTGGTTCTTTACCTTAAGACAGCCTAGTTTTACTTATTTAAGTGTTTTTTTGCACTTTTTTCAATACTACTATGTATATGCAGCACACAACAAACAATTCTAGACAATTTGTGCATGAATTCTATAAAAAATGACAAACACGCATAAGCGCCTTTAAGGAGAAATTTGGCCAGCACCTGCAAAATATGATGAATATTGATTTTAAATGGGGTTGTATTTGTAAAAAACTGTTTCACTGAACACTTATTATGCTTAAGATGCCAAACAATAAGTCTATTTTCATATTTAATCACAATTACCCCTGTCTGGCACTAAAATAAGGTCAATATTGACATAAAAATGTCAATTTTAGAAGAAAAAAAACCTGACATTTTCTAGATTTTCATGATAAAAATCCAAATTTTAACTTTTTTAGACAATTTAAACATATAAAAGTGGTCAAAACCCTATCTGTGATGCATTTCCATACATTTGAATGCAAAAAAATGAAAACAAGAATTTAATAGATTTTTGTCCTTCTTAAGGTTAGAAACCACCAAATAAATTTGCTCTATAGCTCAATGTAAAGTGCCCGTAGTAGGCCCAAATTTCCAACTGTTTTTAGTCTATCGCCACCTGGACCACATATATCATTGTAAAGAGGGGCATTTAAGCTTTAAAATAATGCAATAAAAAAGGGGGGTCATGTATCTTCTAAGAAAGTTTTTGTCCTTCAAACATGGTTTATCCGTTTTCGCACATGTCCGGATTTATAAGTTCCGGGTTTTACCCTAGTCTACTTTCACTTTGGTATCAAGACCAAAATAGTGGAATAATACAAATATTACAGTTTTACTACATCACATGCATATTTACCAACCATTTAAGCTCAATTTCATCATTCAAATCCACATTTGTCAAGAAATATCTCCATTTACAGGCAAACCAAAGTTTTTTAAGGACTACTTGAGTGTATCACCACTTGGTCCGCGGAGGCATTTAGTGGTTCTTTACCTTAAGACAGCCTAGTTTTACTTATTTAAGTGTTTTTTGCACTTTTTTCAATACTACTATGTATATGCAGCACACAACAAACAATTCTAGACAATTTGTGCATGAATTCTATAAAAAATGACAAACACGCATAAGCGCCTTTAAGGAGAAATTTGGCCAGCACCTGCAAAATATGATGAATATTGATTTTAAATGGGGTTGTATTTGTGAAAAACTGTTTCACTGAACACTTATTATGCTTAAGATGCCTAACAATAAGTCTATTTTTCATATTTAATCACAATTACCCCTGTCTGGCACTAAAATAAGGTCAATATTAACATAAAAATGTCAATTTTAGAAGAAAAAAACCTGACATTTTCTAGATTTTCATGATAAAAATCCAAATTTTAACTTTTTTAGACAATTTAAACATATAAAAGTGGTCAAAACCCTATCTGTGATGCATTTCCATACATTTGAATGCAAAAAAATGAAAACAAGAATTTAATAGATTTTTGTCCTTCTTAAGGTTAGAAACCACCAAATAAATTTGCTCTATAGCTCAATGTAAAGTGCCCGTAGTAGGCCCAAATTTTCAACTGTTTTTAGTCTATGGCCACCTGGACCACATATATCATTGTAAAGAGGGGCATTTAAGCTTTAAAATAATGCAATAAAAAAGGGGGGTCATGTATCTTCTAAGAAAGTTTTTGTCCTTCAAACATGGTTTATCCGTTTTCGCACATGTCCGGATTTATAAGTTCCGGGTTTTACCCTAGTCTACTTTCACTTTGGTATCAAGACCAAAATAGTGGAATAATACAAATATTACAGTTTTACTACATCACATGCATATTTACCAACCATTTAAGCTCAATTTCATCATTCAAATCCACATTTGTCAAGAAATATCTCCATTTACAGGCAAACCAAAGTTTTTTAAGGACTACTTGAGTGTATCACCACTTGGTCCGCGGAGGCATTTAGTGGTTCTTTACCTTAAGACAGCCTAGTTTTACTTATTTAAGTGTTTTTTTGCACTTTTTTCAATACTACTATGTATATGCAGCACACAACAAACAATTCTAGACAATTTGTGCATGAATTCTATAAAAAATGACAAACACGCATAAGCGCCTTTAAGGAGAAATTTGGCCAGCACCTGCAAAATATGATGAATATTGATTTTAAATGGGGTTGTATTTGTAAAAAACTGTTTCACTGAACACTTATTATGCTTAAGATGCCAAACAATAAGTCTATTTTCATATTTAATCACAATTACCCCTGTCTGGCACTAAAATAAGGTCAATATTGACATAAAAATGTCAATTTTAGAAGAAAAAAAACCTGACATTTTCTAGATTTTCATGATAAAAATCCAAATTTTAACTTTTTTAGACAATTTAAACATATAAAAGTGGTCAAAACCCTATCTGTGATGCATTTCCATACATTTGAATGCAAAAAAATGAAAACAAGAATTTAATAGATTTTTGTCCTTCTTAAGGTTAGAAACCACCAAATAAATTTGCTCTATAGCTCAATGTAAAGTGCCCGTAGTAGGCCCAAATTTTCAACTGTTTTTAGTCTATCGCCACCTGGACCACATATATCATTGTAAAGAGGGGCATTTAAGCTTTAAAATAATGCAATAAAAAAGGGGGGTCATGTATCTTCTAAGAAAGTTTTTGTCCTTCAAACATGGTTTATCCGTTTTCGCACATGTCCGGATTTATAAGTTCCGGGTTTTACCCTAGTCTACTTTCACTTTGGTATCAAGACCAAAATAGTGGAATAATACAAATATTACAGTTTTACTACATCACATGCATATTTACCAACCATTTAAGCTCAATTTCATCATTCAAATCCACATTTGTCAAGAAATATCTCCATTTACAGGCAAACCAAAGTTTTTTAAGGACTACTTGAGTGTATCACCACTTGGTCCGCGGAGGCATTTAGTGGTTCTTTACCTTAAGACAGCCTAGTTTTACTTATTTAAGTGTTTTTTGCACTTTTTTCAATACTACTATGTATATGCAGCACACAACAAACAATTCTAGACAATTTGTGCATGAATTCTATAAAAAATGACAAACACGCATAAGCGCCTTTAAGGAGAAATTTGGCCAGCACCTGCAAAATATGATGAATATTGATTTTAAATGGGGTTGTATTTGTGAAAAACTGTTTCACTGAACACTTATTATGCTTAAGATGCCTAACAATAAGTCTATTTTCATATTTAATCACAATTACCCCTGTCTGGCACTAAAATAAGGTCAATATTGACATAAAAATGTCAATTTTAGAAGAAAAAAAACCTGACATTTTCTAGATTTTCATGATAAAAATCCAAATTTTAACTTTTTTAGACAATTTAAACATATAAAAGTGGTCAAAACCCTACCTGTGATGCATTTCCATACATTTGAATGCAAAAAAATGAAAACAAGAATTTAATAGATTTTTGTCCTTCTTAAGGTTAGAAACCACCAAATAAATTTGCTCTATAGCTCAATGTAAAGTGCCCGTAGTAGGCCCAAATTTTCAACTGTTTTTAGTCTATGGCCACCTGGACCACATATATCATTGTAAAGAGGGGCATTTAAGCTTTAAAATAATGCAATAAAAAAGGGGGGTCATGTATCTTCTAAGAAAGTTTTTGTCCTTCAAACATGGTTTATCCGTTTTCGCACATGTCCGGATTTATAAGTTCCGGGTTTTACCCTAGTCTACTTTCACTTTGGTATCAAGACCAAAATAGTGGAATAATACAAATATTACAGTTTTACTACATCACATGCATATTTACCAACCATTTAAGCTCAATTTCATCATTCAAATCCACATTTGTCAAGAAATATCTCCATTTACAGGCAAACCAAAGTTTTTTAAGGACTACTTGAGTGTATCACCACTTGGTCCGCGGAGGCATTTAGTGGTTCTTTACCTTAAGACAGCCTAGTTTTACTTATTTAAGTGTTTTTGCACTTTTTTCAATACTACTATGTATATGCAGCACACAACAAACAATTCTAGACAATTTGTGCATGAATTCTATAAAAAATGACAAACACGCATAAGCGCCTTTAAGGAGAAATTTGGCCAGCACCTGCAAAATATGATGAATATTGATTTTAAATGGGGTTGTATTTGTGAAAAACTGTTTCACTGAACACTTATTATGCTTAAGATGCCTAACAATAAGTCTATTTTTCATATTTAATCACAATTACCCCTGTCTGGCACTAAAATAAGGTCAATATTAACATAAAAATGTCAATTTTAGAAGAAAAAAACCTGACATTTTCTAGATTTTCATGATAAAAATCCAAATTTTAACTTTTTTAGACAATTTAAACATATAAAAGTGGTCAAAACCCTATCTGTGATGCATTTCCATACATTTGAATGCAAAAAAATGAAAACAAGAATTTAATAGATTTTTGTCCTTCTTAAGGTTAGAAACCACCAAATAAATTTGCTCTATAGCTCAATGTAAAGTGCCCGTAGTAGGCCCAAATTTTCAACTGTTTTTAGTCTATGGCCACCTGGACCACATATATCATTGTAAAGAGGGGCATTTAAGCTTTAAAATAATGCAATAAAAAAGGGGGGTCATGTATCTTCTAAGAAAGTTTTTGTCCTTCAAACATGGTTTATCCGTTTTCGCACATGTCCGGATTTATAAGTTCCGGGTTTTACCCTAGTCTACTTTCACTTTGGTATCAAGACCAAAATAGTGGAATAATACAAATATTACAGTTTTACTACATCACATGCATATTTACCAACCATTTAAGCTCAATTTCATCATTCAAATCCACATTTGTCAAGAAATATCTCCATTTACAGGCAAACCAAAGTTTTTTAAGGACTACTTGAGTGTATCACCACTTGGTCCGCGGAGGCATTTAGTGGTTCTTTACCTTAAGACAGCCTAGTTTTACTTATTTAAGTGTTTTTTTGCACTTTTTTCAATACTACTATGTATATGCAGCACACAACAAACAATTCTAGACAATTTGTGCATGAATTCTATAAAAAATGACAAACACGCATAAGCGCCTTTAAGGAGAAATTTGGCCAGCACCTGCAAAATATGATGAATATTGATTTTAAATGGGGTTGTATTTGTAAAAAACTGTTTCACTGAACACTTATTATGCTTAAGATGCCAAACAATAAGTCTATTTTCATATTTAATCACAATTACCCCTGTCTGGCACTAAAATAAGGTCAATATTGACATAAAAATGTCAATTTTAGAAGAAAAAAAACCTGACATTTTCTAGATTTTCATGATAAAAATCCAAATTTTAACTTTTTTAGACAATTTAAACATATAAAAGTGGTCAAAACCCTATCTGTGATGCATTTCCATACATTTGAATGCAAAAAAATGAAAACAAGAATTTAATAGATTTTTGTCCTTCTTAAGGTTAGAAACCACCAAATAAATTTGCTCTATAGCTCAATGTAAAGTGCCCGTAGTAGGCCCAAATTTCCAACTGTTTTTAGTCTATCGCCACCTGGACCACATATATCATTGTAAAGAGGGGCATTTAAGCTTTAAAATAATGCAATAAAAAAGGGGGGTCATGTATCTTCTAAGAAAGTTTTTGTCCTTCAAACATGGTTTATCCGTTTTCGCACATGTCCGGATTTATAAGTTCCGGGTTTTACCCTAGTCTACTTTCACTTTGGTATCAAGACCAAAATAGTGGAATAATACAAATATTACAGTTTTACTACATCACATGCATATTTACCAACCATTTAAGCTCAATTTCATCATTCAAATCCACATTTGTCAAGAAATATCTCCATTTACAGGCAAACCAAAGTTTTTTAAGGACTACTTGAGTGTATCACCACTTGGTCCGCGGAGGCATTTAGTGGTTCTTTACCTTAAGACAGCCTAGTTTTACTTATTTAAGTGTTTTTTGCACTTTTTTCAATACTACTATGTATATGCAGCACACAACAAACAATTCTAGACAATTTGTGCATGAATTCTATAAAAAATGACAAACACGCATAAGCGCCTTTAAGGAGAAATTTGGCCAGCACCTGCAAAATATGATGAATATTGATTTTAAATGGGGTTGTATTTGTGAAAAACTGTTTCACTGAACACTTATTATGCTTAAGATGCCTAACAATAAGTCTATTTTCATATTTAATCACAATTACCCCTGTCTGGCACTAAAATAAGGTCAATATTGACATAAAAATGTCAATTTTAGAAGAAAAAAAACCTGACATTTTCTAGATTTTCATGATAAAAATCCAAATTTTAACTTTTTTAGACAATTTAAACATATAAAAGTGGTCAAAACCCTACCTGTGATGCATTTCCATACATTTGAATGCAAAAAAATGAAAACAAGAATTTAATAGATTTTTGTCCTTCTTAAGGTTAGAAACCACCAAATAAATTTGCTCTATAGCTCAATGTAAAGTGCCCGTAGTAGGCCCAAATTTTCAACTGTTTTTAGTCTATGGCCACCTGGACCACATATATCATTGTAAAGAGGGGCATTTAAGCTTTAAAATAATGCAATAAAAAAGGGGGGTCATGTATCTTCTAAGAAAGTTTTTGTCCTTCAAACATGGTTTATCCGTTTTCGCACATGTCCGGATTTATAAGTTCCGGGTTTTACCCTAGTCTACTTTCACTTTGGTATCAAGACCAAAATAGTGGAATAATACAAATATTACAGTTTTACTACATCACATGCATATTTACCAACCATTTAAGCTCAATTTCATCATTCAAATCCACATTTGTCAAGAAATATCTCCATTTACAGGCAAACCAAAGTTTTTTAAGGACTACTTGAGTGTATCACCACTTGGTCCGCGGAGGCATTTAGTGGTTCTTTACCTTAAGACAGCCTAGTTTTACTTATTTAAGTGTTTTTGCACTTTTTTCAATACTACTATGTATATGCAGCACACAACAAACAATTCTAGACAATTTGTGCATGAATTCTATAAAAAATGACAAACACGCATAAGCGCCTTTAAGGAGAAATTTGGCCAGCACCTGCAAAATATGATGAATATTGATTTTAAATGGGGTTGTATTTGTGAAAAACTGTTTCACTGAACACTTATTATGCTTAAGATGCCTAACAATAAGTCTATTTTTCATATTTAATCACAATTACCCCTGTCTGGCACTAAAATAAGGTCAATATTAACATAAAAATGTCAATTTTAGAAGAAAAAAACCTGACATTTTCTAGATTTTCATGATAAAAATCCAAATTTTAACTTTTTTAGACAATTTAAACATATAAAAGTGGTCAAAACCCTATCTGTGATGCATTTCCATACATTTGAATGCAAAAAAATGAAAACAAGAATTTAATAGATTTTTGTCCTTCTTAAGGTTAGAAACCACCAAATAAATTTGCTCTATAGCTCAATGTAAAGTGCCCGTAGTAGGCCCAAATTTTCAACTGTTTTTAGTCTATGGCCACCTGGACCACATATATCATTGTAAAGAGGGGCATTTAAGCTTTAAAATAATGCAATAAAAAAGGGGGGTCATGTATCTTCTAAGAAAGTTTTTGTCCTTCAAACATGGTTTATCCGTTTTCGCACATGTCCGGATTTATAAGTTCCGGGTTTTACCCTAGTCTACTTTCACTTTGGTATCAAGACCAAAATAGTGGAATAATACAAATATTACAGTTTAACTACATCACATGCATATTTACCAACCATTTAAGCTCAATTTCATCATTCAAATCCACATTTGTCAAGAAATATCTCCATTTACAGGCAAACCAAAGTTTTTTAAGGACTACTTGAGTGTATCACCACTTGGTCCGCGGAGGCATTTAGTGGTTCTTTACCTTGAAAATACCCAGACCGTTAACAGGCGAACGTGCATATCTTCGTTGAGTTTCTGCCGGTACTTATGCTTTCAAAAAAAGTTATTTCCGGTCAAACATTTCAGGCAGTTTTCCGAGGTGAATAGTCCTTGGATTATAAAAAAATAGTAAGCTGTAAACGGTTGAGCCTATCGTTCCCTTTCGATTAAATATCATTTTTAAAAAATGTGTAATAAATAAAAAAAATATTTTAAAAAAGGGAAGGGAAGTAAGAAATACGCTACTGTAGATACTCCGCTTTACATGTCACTAGCCAAAGCGTTTGCGAGATTTTCATGCGCCCATTGCACACGGAAGATGTTTTAAGAATCGTCAAAAAATAAAGGTGAACTTTTCATTTAAATAGCCGATTTATCATGACAGTACTCGATCTCCGAGGAAATTGGTCTTTAATAGACATTTTTACGTAGTTTTACAATGATATCAACACTCAGATCATACCAGATGCTTGAACGTAAGTAGGCTACAATTCGTTCCATGTCAACAATGCAAATCAACAATTCTATGTCTCAATGTATAGCTTGTCAAAGCAATGTTTATGAGATTATTTTGTTACTGTCAGTGTGTATAATACTTATGTACCAGTTAGTTTCATCCACAGCACCCCAGCCCCGGGTGAAGGGGCGCTCTGGGATTTTGAGTTGTCAAAATCAACAGCCCTTCAGCCTTCTACGGCCTACAGGGGAAGCTGATGGTAAAATCTCCCGCATTTCCCCTGACATCTACCGGTAAAGATTGTCTCTAGGCTATTGGTATTCGCAGAAAAAATCCTAAATTTCCCCTGCCTTGGGGGGTAGCTGGTTGGTAAAAACATGGCCTATCTGCCATGGATCCCTGTGGTCGGGAGGAACTGTGGATGCAACTGACTGGTGCATTAATTATTTGTGGTGGACAAACTTGTGTACTAGCAGGGTCCATACGTTGTCGCTTATGTAATATCTTCGATAAAGTTTACTTAAGCCTACTTCAGACGTTAATTATCCAAAACAAATAACTATCGCATATCTATTTCAATGGATTGATTCCGGATTGATCACCATCGGTAGCTGGAGTTCGGTTCGTGGGAGTATGAATTTCATGGGACCAATGTTTTCCGGTTGTCGTTTACCAATAATTCAATCGTTTTAATGCACAAAGTTTCCCCTTTTCCCTCGCGAAATCATCGAGACTTCAGAAAAAGAGTACAAAAACACCAAGTTAGAAAAATGTTTCAGCTTTGCGATTGGCAAGAATTTATTATCGAGTCGACCAATCAAAATATGTCTTACACAAGACACCGCATTGTCGCAAAACCAGTCTTTCTGTACGGGTGTCCGCCTAATGATGGTTGAAAATTCTTGAGAAACATAGGAGTTGAGCACAGAATTAATTGCTTACGCTGCCTGCCCACACATTTGTGGCTATACCCAAATATAATAACGAATGATTCTGAAGCCTGGTTAATAAGTGTAGAAAGCATTAATATGCCAGCACAAAACATAGCATTTCATGAAAAATGCCCAATGCAAACTGAACTTATTGACCGGAAACCTTGTTTATGTATTTTTAGTAAATGTGACCATGACCCCAAATACAATCCCAAGCTAGGTATCCATGCAAGCTTGCTATATACAAAGTATCATTAAGATCAGCCGTTCCAAACTTCAAGTTATTGACCGGAAACCCCTAGTTAAAAATTGTTTGACATCGCTGCCTCGCTGCCCGTCATCTAGTCCGGGACCAATTGTCCCAATCTTATAAAGCAGGATTTTTCGTTGGAAAACCTGAAAAAAATACATGCGATAATGTACATAGGAAAAAACGTACCCAGGACAGAAACTGAAATTGTTCAATTCATTGGACGGCTAATTGAAAAGTCTGGGTACCCTTACAGAAAATATTCTCTCTGACAAATGTGTAACATGTATGCGGTTAACATGTATCAAATATGAAATGAATATAATGCGAATGCAGTCTTAAAGGGACTGCGTCACGTTTTAGCGTATGGCAAAAATCAAATAAAATTGTTAAATATTTACTATATTTGGCATAGATGCCTGTTTATCCCATAAATAAGCACACTGGTATAAATATAACTTGTGAAACATTATTTAAGTATTTTACCTAAAAAAATTCTATACCATATATCTGAAATATAGCTTAGCAATTACCCAACATCTATTTAATCCTCGTTTAGGCGGTGCCTTGGTTCATATTATAACTCCTTTTAAATTGACGAAGGACAGCAAAATTCATAGAAACATAGCTACAAATGCATATTTATTCAAATGTAGATGATTAAATCTAGCCTGTGCCACTTCTGCAATGCATCGATAGAAACAATGGATCATCTTTTTTGGGAATGCCATTATACACAAATGTTCTGGAACAAAAGAAAACAATACTGCGATACAAAGCATAAAAATTGTGAGATAAATAAAACCAACGCTTTCATGTGTATTTTAAAGAATCCTATCTTATCGCACATCTATCGATATGGAAAACAATTTAAACAAGTAAATATAAAAAAGAATTACCTTCATTTACCTCTTTCAAAATTAAATTTGAGAGTAGATTAGAACTACAACGGAAACTAGCCCTAGATCAAGGAAACCTAGACATTTTTAATAAAACATGGGAACAATTTATGAACACCTGACGACTTCTATGACATGCAAATAATAACAAAACAAAACAATCAACATCACTGACAACATTTTTTCTTCTTCTCTCTACTCGTCACTCTTTGACGAAAAAGGTCCCAATCCCTTTTATTACCCCAAAA
Organism: Spisula subtruncata; assembly: GCA_963678985.1. Taxonomy (NCBI): domain Eukaryota; kingdom Metazoa; phylum Mollusca; class Bivalvia; order Venerida; family Mactridae; genus Spisula; species Spisula subtruncata. The sequence goes on along the minus strand of OY787673.1, from coordinate 30,711,065 downwards.
TATCAAATCTATGTAGATAAGTATATTCATTTATAATATGATTTCTATTTGCTCTGTTCGTTTTAAATATATGATATGCAATGTTGTAAGGTTTGTGGGGGATGATTCTCCGACCCCCATAAATCATTGGACGGGGGAAATACATGGGGTTACCCTTCTGGGGCCCGGAAAAAAAAGAAATAGAGAGACCTGGTTGCAGCCTTATGTGCCAGTGGGCACGAAGAGAATAGGAAGGCAGGTAGTGTTTTCCATGGAATGTATTTTAATTCCATGCAGTCTATGTTTAATTGAACGGGAGGTAAATGAACGAAGGCGCTCGGTTGCGCATTGCTTAGAAGGCAACGGGCACATGTTCAGGATCGCAAGGGTGATAACTACGTAGGGGTTTGATGTTTTACCTCGGTAGAGTGATCTATCAAAATGTATAATACGATTATATCGTACAGCTTAAAGAACATCTCGTTTATGTAGAAACACTAGTAAGTGTTACTGATTTTGCTCTATATTTAGCTGTTGTTAACTGATGCTCGACCAAATGCATTGGGTCGTGTGTCAATTGAAAACAGCTAAAGATTGGGAGAAATCGGTACATGCCACGAATTATTTCATATACGGGATATTCTTTAGGCTATAAACTGTAAAATCATTCATTTTCGTGGGAGATTTAATTTCGTGGATTTCGTGGTTCGCCTTTAACCACGAAATAAAATCCCATCGAACAATAATTTTGACCCTTGTATTTATTACTTGAAATGCAAAATTCACGAATTAACGTCCCATCGAACAAATTATCGGTGTGCTCCGGTATACGTAATCGCCCTTATTTAAGATATAAATATTTTTAAAACAGTTATCATCAGGTCGCTACAAATCTGTGTGTGTAAAGAAAATACCAATGTATTCATTCAGCATAAATATGACGACAATAACTCTGAAAATAAAAAAAGTAATGGCAAAATTCTACTAAATTTTTTATTTACCCACGTACAAACATACAGTCTGTGTTGTATCGGAGTATAGGATAGAAAACGAGTGGAGTCGTCTATACAATATAGACACGTAGTGCCGGGCGCCTGACAGATATGAGCCTACGGTTACCATTAATTTAACTAACTTGTGGCTGACCAACCGGTCGCATCAGTTCCAGCCCGGCTTCCGCCGATATTCGAACCTTCGACCCCCCGTTTCCTTAGCAGACGCCCTAACCAGTCAGCCACGGTCGTGGTTTGATATGATATCATAAACGTGATGACATGTTGCCCTACCTGTACCCCTACGTTGGCCCATCAATAATTTCGTGAACTAATTTTACTGTTTCATAACGCTTTGACATAGCTTAATGAAATTTTGCATGGTCAAAGATAATTTATTATCCAATTAATTAAGCATAAAAAGTGATTGATGACCTCACTATTTATGACGTCATAGCAATATTCTAACGTCATGTCATTGGCGTTCGTTATTAAAAATGGTGTCGCCTGGTATGGACGAGTTACGTTTTGTATTAAAGATTTATACATTACTCAGGCAATATGTTTTCTACATTCAGAAAAAGTTGCATGCAGTTTATATGGACTCTTGGTTAGGGAATGGTGTATTTTCCTTGTCGAAGGAGTACTTAAAGTGCAATGTAGTGGCAAACAAAGAATAAATGCAAACTGTGCACGGGATGTTATTTAAATAAGGACTAGAGGCTAAAAGTGTGCACGTATATTTATACTCGCTACATAAAATTAGTTCACGAAATTATTGATGGGCCCTCGTATATATTATATATATGCACTATGATGTGGTATTATAGAGGTAGTATTCATCCTTTTGCCCTAAATAAATATACTCCGACGTGCTATAATGACATAGTTATGTTAGGAATAAAGAGTTGCAAACAGCTTGACTGTGATTTGATTAACGTTTCGCAGCAAGTTAAATACCACCATAAAAAGGTATATATCATACACGATAGTGCTTACTCATGGGTAAATCAATATAGAACACTGTTCAAAATCATAGAATAAACATACAATAAGCCTCTATATATGCGTGGGAGTTAAAACAAGATGCTGTAAAAATACCCGAAACATGTGCTATCTGAAAATATGGCAAATCCAGATTTAGCCGGGCGGCGATTAAGACCAGGATACAAATCTACTACAAGACAAATGTTGATGCAATGCATCAAAATAGCCGCAATTGTGTGGTTTACATGACATGAATACCGTTATATAAAGCATCAACAATAATGCTGTTATAAATTATTCTATCAACTGAAATACAGTTATCAATATCAATTGATATTGTTTGGGATTTATATGATATGTACTAAGTACTAAATTAAATACCCCATGGATACTGCCACAGGGATCTTGACATAATATTGGAGTATTGTTTTGCACTGCAGGCAACAGTCACAGTGAACTTCTGTTAGTGGACTCAAAATTAAATTATGTCATATATACTGCTGATGACCAACCTACCTGTATGCGCCTATGTCAGCCAAATAATATAATGGAAACTGTTTCCAGTCTAAGGTCACAGTAATCTTAACTTTTGATCTGGTGACCTCAACATCAATAGGGATGATTTTCTAATGAAGATCAACATCCATGTAAACTTTGAGAATCCTATTTCCAACCGTTCTTTAGAAATCGGTTTGCAGGTAAAAATAAGGTAAAATGACAACATAATAAAGATACTGACTACACATTTTAATATCAAATATGAAACCACAGGTAACTGTATAGTTGAAAACGAAAAAAAAAATTAAAATACAAATTTTCCAAAAAAAACATTGTTTCGTTTTTAGTTTCACTTTTCGAAGAAAAAAGTGGAGCTATAATTGTCATGGCCCACTTGTCGGCGGCGGCGTTGGTTAAACTTTTCGTTCAGGTCTATTTCTCAGTAACCGTCAAAGATATTTGATTCAAACTTAGTATGCATGTTAGACTATAGCGTCACTTCGCTTGGTTCCCGATTCACTCGGTAAGAGTTATGAGTGGACCAGCAACCAAAATAAAAGGCTATTTATAGACCCTTTTCACCGTTACTAAAAATAGCCCTATGCATATCATTATCTTGACCACATTTTCAGCTGGAGGCAAAACATTGACTGATGATCTTAAGGAAGTGGTCATGTGCTTGTCTTTCTGAAACCACATGCATGTAGATTATCATAATGAATTAATAGATAAAATCAAAGACAACCTGCTAATGTGCTAACTATTCTAGCACACTTCCTTAGGTGATCGTATGTAGGTATTTAATCACAACATTTCAGGAAGCTTTCAAGTATGACTGCTTGCTAGAAGATCTAGGTTGTTTTACTTGAAAATGTGCATACTATACTATAAACACGGAATATAAAATAATAATTTATAAATAAAAAGATTTGTGTAAATGCAGTATAAATGCAGTATAAATGCAAAAACACCTGCTATGAAATTCATATTAGATCTACAAACATGAGAAGTATTTGTCCATGAATTTTGCTCTGAATGAGTTGAGTCTTTATGAAGTCAGTTAATGTTTTTAAACCATGCCTCTCTCATCAACATCGGATATTTAGGAATTATATTCAATACTACTCCCTTTTCTTTATTCTGGCGGTTCCCACAACCAACAATTCAACAGTTATGTACCATATTGTTGCAAATACTATCACATGTATACTGAATTTACTACTGGAGGCTTATCACCAGCCTACGTTATATAATTCATGAGCTGATCAGTCAGGTGGAGATTTGATGAAAGGGGTCTATATATGTAGTAATGAATTTATAAATAGACTTAACCTGGTGATACACAAAATGTTTAACGATAAATTTCAGCAATATATTTTCTTTTCATTATCTATATTTGATAAATAAGAAAATTTATATGAAACTCTATATTATTGTTATCACGCGAAATCATCAGCATCATTGGTAAACGAATAAAACTAACGATAAAACTAGCGATCAGTTCAGTAGTAAAAAAATAGACACCCCAGCTAGTCTACGCTAAATGGGATCAGCAATTGAATTATTAAAACGGAAACATTTTCTATTTTACTTACGAACATTATCCATCCAAAAAATGTAATTTATGGTGGAATAAATAAGTAATTCATTGTGTTAAAATAGTTATCAATTAATAACTTCAATATCCACGCAAACAAATTTATTCATTTTATTAACTATCAGTAACTTGTCCTTTCACCTACATGGGAGAAATTTGATTGGTATTCCATTAGATAGCCGCCTCAAGGGCGGCTATCAATAAGTATGTTAACTAAAATGTGTCTATAATATAGGTAGCATAATTTAAATGGGTAAACGCAGCATTTAGTTTACTTACACTAATACGATAATGTTTGGTACGCCATGTTTAATGATCACGTGGTACAAAACTCGAAATATCATTGGTTCAAAAGTAATTCGTTTGTGGAACTGAAAATAACTGAAAATCGTCACTAATGCGTTTGTGGAACAGCTTCTCACGGGCGCTGTGTTAGAGCTACAAACATAACAGTAAACGTCATCATGTAATGCTAATCAATGTGAATCCAACGATACCATTCAATTTTTTCCAAATTGAAACTTTTGCGGTTGTAGAATTAGACCGACGAGGTGGCACCATCCAGATTCTCTTTCGTTATGGCGGAGATATTTTGTAAAGAAGACATGGCACGGTCGCAGACTAATACATTTGTCAACAGCAATGAGCCTATCGTTTTCATAAACTTCGTAAACTCTTGCGCAATTTAACCGTAACGTAATCCTGCCCCGATAAACATTTCTGATTCTCATACTCCATGCTCCATGCTCCACCTTGAAAAACAGATAATTTTAGAATTTTGCATCAAAACCAACACCAACTTGTAGCAAATTATCCCCATTTCATATGTTTCCATTCAGTAATAAAGAAGTTAAAGCAGTTTTTTTGTAACTATCGGTATATAAGAAATAGTCCATTTGGAGTACGGAGTATGAGTTGGAGCATGGAGTACGTACTCAAATGTTTATAATCACCGGGCCCGAAATTACAACCAATACTTACCCTGTTTAATTTTGGACCAATGTTTATTGAATGGATTTCATTATTCCTGAACAATATTCAAACCTCACTGCAAATAAATGGCTACCTTTCAGAATTTTTTAACATTGGTCGTGGATGCCGACAAGGTGATCCACTGAGTCCGTATATTTTTATCTTATGCGCTGAAATACTATCCATTAAAATCAGAAATGAAAAAAGTATAAAAGGTATCAAAATAAATGGTATTGAATTCAAAATATCTCAATTTGCTGATGACACTTCATTACTATTAGATGGATCTGACCAATCTTTAAATTCTACTCTTGAGGTTTTACATAATTTTTCTTTATTATCTGGTTTAAAAGTGAACTTCGATAAAACGCATGTTACTAGTATATGGATTGGCTCCAAAAAGTACAGTACATTGTCAATAAAAACAAGGTGGAAATTAGAATGGAATTGTACATCTTTCAAACTATTAGGTATAAAGTTCCATGTCGATTTACAAAAAATGATAGCACTCAATTTTAATGACAAAATAGAAACAATAAAAAAACACATAAGTCATTGGAATAGAAGGGAGACAACTCCGATTGGTCGTATAACTGTTATAAAGTCCTTACTACTGCCAATTTTAACACATTTATTCACATCCCTACCAAATCCACCAAAAGATATCATTCAATCTATAAACAAAGTTTTTTCGGAATTTATTTGGCATGGGACACCAAAAATCAAGCAGGACGTTCTGATCAGGAAGACTATAGATGGAGGATTAAATATGATTGATATTGTCGCATATATGAAAAGTTTGAAACAATCATGGCTAAAGAGATTATTGTCAGGAAATAATAGTAATATTTGTTTATTTGTACAACAGATCTTCAATATATATATGATCATTAATTGTGGCAAAATGTACATAGATAAAATTTGTGGAAAAATAAAAAAACATCTTTTGGAAAGACGTACTTTATGCTTATAGTAACATTATAGAAGTAGCAACAATCGAATCAACCAACGACTTTTTAGATTTACCTTTATTTTATAACCATAATATTTTGATAGACAACCGTCCTGTATTTTACAAGTCTTGGTATGATAAAGGTATCAGATATATTAACGACTTAATGACTAAAAATGGTAACTTTATTAAAAGAACAGATTTAGAAAAGAACACTGATACAAGCATGAATTTTCTGCAGTATGGAGGGATTGTAAAATCCATTTAACGTTTGATAACATCAATGAAAATTACTTTTGACAAAAATGAGAAAGGAAACAATATTTTTCCAATTATACCAATACTCTTTAAACCTATAATACTAAACAAAAGTGAGGCATATTCAAAATACAATCTATTAATAAAATCAAATTTACTACCAACAAGTCAACATAAATGGAACGAATTATACCTTTGTAACCAAAAGGAATGGAAAATTATATATAGTTGGGTCTTTAATATAACAAATGATACATATTTACAATGGTTTCAAACTAGAATCAATCACAGAAGTTTAGGTACAAACATTATATTAAATAAAATGGGGATTTCACCTTCAGACAATTGTACTTTTTGCAACAAGGAAAAGGAAACACTTATTCATTCATTCTGGGATTGCCCATTAGTACAAAATATTATTTCAGAAATAAAGCAGTATACTAAAGACTTAGATAAAGACATTAATAGTAAAAACTTCATATTAGGCAGTAAACAAAAATGTAACATGCTATATTTACAAACTAAGAAATATATTTACTTATGTAAAAGGAAAAAAATTATTCCAACAGTAATAGGATTAAAAAACAGTCTAAACCTTGCCTTGACAATTGAAAGAAAAACATACTCCAAAGAAAAAAAAAATATATTGGTCAATTGTAGCCGACTTTATTAATTAAGTCAATAAACTGATAGTAGTTTTATACCTCATGGTTTCTATGTCTATCTATCATTCTCTTCTTTGCTCTAACCTCTTATCAAAATTACTTTCTTTTCTCTTTACCTTAATTTTGCAGGGGATATTCTTATATATATTATATTTATGACATACCGGTAATGTGGATGTATACCACTACATTAAAAACTTATTTAGTTATTTAGTTAGCATTATGTGATGTTATATAATATAGTTTTAGTAACTACTAACAATGATTTGTTGTAAGGTATGTGTGGGATGACCTCGACCCACACATATCAAATGACGAGGAAAATAAAAGTATCTCCTACAAAAAAAAAAAAAAAAAAAAAAAAAAAATACTTACACTCTGCACTCAGCACTCAAATATTGAAAATCGTTCTTTTGAGGTTCAAAGAGACATTTTTTGAGAACGAGAAGTTGAAGTTATGTTGAATAGGTGCTAAATATTATCATTTGCTTGTTTCCAATTGAAATTAAGTGTATATGTAAGCTATAAGTATAATTTATCAGGCTGGGTGCACTCAGATTCAATAATTACGTTTTGCCTCATAATAGTACAAGACAGCAAATATATGTAACAAATGCTATTTTGTACATTCAAATAACAATTCTATACATTTCCCCACCTAGATAAGCAATTAAGAACATATATAATAGCTCATTAATATGATAAATTCAATATTGGAGTGCTGAGTGCAGAGTGTAAGTATTGGTTGTAATTTCGGGCCCAGATCTCACTCGAAATATGAATTTAATACTGAGGCTGTTCTTTGCAACACAATGTGATGGGGATGTCATCAATAACGGACTACATGGTGCATATGATATGTGCGTTTCTGTTACTGCTCACGAGTCATGATGGTGTTATTTCTTCACTTGCATATGCACTTGGTCAAGATGCGAATAATATGTAACATCTATTGGTATTTGTTTTAAATACTGGTCTCTAGTTCTGTTATAAATAAGTTGTTCCAAACAATCATACGCCAAGGGTTGAAAATCCATGTATAATTTGTTTGCAAACAACCCGATGTCGTCTTTCATTCGCGCTAAGTCACCGACTCCTAAGATACAAATATTTCTAACGAATTTCCCGGCACATTGTCTGTTCCAGGAACCATGGTTTACATTCCAGTTCTTGTACCTTGTAAACGTTGGCTTCTTTGGATACTCCTCTGCCTCTCCTGAATGAATATAAAGTAAAGCTTCGTTATGTCGAACATCGATATCAAAAGCACCCGGCCTATCTCGAGCAAGTTTTAAACCAGAATCCGTTTTTATCATAAATACATGCGTTTTGGTTATTTCGAGCACCCTTTTTATTTCAAGCATTTTACCTGTCCCAACCAGTCCTCGAGATAACGAAGTTTAACTGTATTATACAAGTCATTGCAACTTTTAATCGTGAACAATAAGTAATGCTACGTCACAATTCTCGTACGATGTACGTACTGATTTACCAACTCGTACGAGTCTGAAATATTTCAATCCCAACGGTATTTGTATCTGGTCACAGCTCGTACGGATCTCGTACGAGTTTTACAGAATGTATGGTTTTCAACCGATCACCGAGTCCTCTACAAGTTGTGAAAATCCGTACGATGCTCGCACGAGTCTCGATATCCGTATGGGCGTCGTGCGAGTTCAGAAAAATCAACTCGTATGGAGTGACTAAATGTGACTAGGGTATAAGGGAGTAAGTGGAACATATGTACAACTATTTTTAAAATTTAGTCTATTTTTAGAACTTCGGGCAATGCAGCACCACGTGATGGCAACATGACGTCACGTGATGGTATCATGACGTCATGCGGTAAAACACCTCTATTTTAGTACTAAATGAAGTATTTTGTTGTATTTGTCCTGTATAAACCCTGGTAAAGGATTAAGTGTTAAACCGAAACGTAGGTTATAATAAAATGATAAACACCTCCATTATGTTTAACCGTACGGTTCCACGTACTACCTTAATTACTGTTCTCAGGTTATTGCTAAAATCACGCATGTCCAGATATAAATCATGCTTTGAAGATGTCTGGTCTTTGGAATCAGATTTGTTTGACTGCAGAATTCAGTGTGTAGAATCACGTGATCAAATGAATGCGGTTTTACGCTCAAAACTATTGCGATTTTGTCTGCTAACAGTGGGGATTTTCTTGATTATAACGATCATGCATTTAATATGGTAATATTATATAACCTAAAGTACTTTCCGTATTATGTAAGAATACCCGGCAAGTACTAAGTTCGCTCTATCTTTAGCTGTTTTTAATTGATGCTCGACCAAATTATCGCACTCGGTTGGAAACTGCATTTGGGCGAGCATCAATTAAAAACAGCTAAAGATAGAGCGAACTCGGTACTTGCCGGGTATTCTTGCATATACGGAACGTACTTTAGGCTCTATAATATAACCATATTAAATGCACGATAGTTATAATCAAGAAAAGAGTCACCGTTAGCAGACGAGATTGCAATAGTTTTGAGCATAAAACCGCATTCATTTCAATCGATTTTATCACGTGATTCTACACACTGGAATTTGACTGCAGTGTGTATATTTGAGTAATCCATGGTGCGTGAACATACCGATTATATTCTTGTTAGGCGAATTAGTTACATCGTTAGGGACATCTGCTATAATTTGTATTGGTAATACACTCAACCAAATTTCTAATTGGTAACGTTTTAGACTCGTATACTTTTGATAATTTTTATAATTGAGAAATATATTTAGTTTACTGAACTCATTCGGCCTAATGTTCTGAATCAAATTCAGTTCATATTGTGTCACACCGGTGGAAAGTACTTCCGGGTCGTAGTATGCTAAAATAGTCCCCCTCAAAATTTTGATATATGTCTGTTGAAGCACTGTTTAATGTAGAAAATGCTGATTGTTGACCAAATTACATGAATGTAGATCAAATATGACCTGCATGCTAACTTTTAAGAGTGTTTAATTGATATTTTTCTGAATTATCTTTCCCTGGCTGGAGACTGACAATGTATGTGTGCTTCGGTCAAGTCAGCTTTTGAGGCATGGAAAATAGCGTTGCCCTCCCAGAATCCCTGCAGTAGCTCGAAAACGAAACTATCGACATGCCATTTTCTCCAGCTTATTTTGGATAACAGGGATTGCTTTTTATGGAAACGGCCACAGAAAATTACCCGGAATGTCAGTGAAACGGAGGGAGAGATGCGAATTTGGGTCATTTTGCATTAATTTCAATGGCAGAAAATTCACCGGTGTGACACCATATTATACATAGCCTCCTAACCTATTCTCAGTTATCGCCCATTGTGTACGAAAATACTGTTTATGTTTAATGCAAAACATGTCAATGGAAATGTGATAAACTGTAAAAATATAAACCAATTTGTGATCGCTCAAAGAGAAAAACAACTAGTATTGTAAATAATTGAACGATAAAAAGATATACAGGTTGAAAATTGTTAAATCACCCCTCCCCTTTTCATGGAAAATTAAACAACAATTAATGATACCCACGAGTGATAGAAGAGTCAAATTTTGTGCATAATATATTTCTTTTATTAAAGATCTTCTTTCTGTTTAAATTATGACAGGCTATCAGTGCGTTTCAACTTTAGAGGCGCCACTGATTTCCTACCGCGAATTACGTTGTATTTGACAGACAAATCCAGGTAAATCTTTAAAGAAGATTTAATTAATTTCATTTTCTCCAACCACAAACCTGTCTAAATAATTATAACTTTGCCATAGAAATTTTAAAATTGCTGTCTACTCGTTCATATGAGATGATGGTTTATCCTTTTATGTTTAACAATATATTAAGGGTTGTATAGGGTTATTTATAAGTTCATTAATCATATTACTATGCGGTACCTGGTTCTGAGGATTGGTGTTTAATATCTCAAACAAGAAGAGCCGAATCTGCATCAAATTTCACGTTTTTTGTGTTGTGTACACATAATTTTATATGTTTTACATTTACTTTTGACAGAATAAATTTTGAATAATTTATTGACTGAAATTATGGCAATATGTTAGGTGAGCAAATTGAAATTTGGTTGAGTGTATAAGCTATATCGCTGGCTTAGAATAAGAAGGTCATAGCTACCAAATCGATATATTGAGAAAACAAGAGAAAACTGTCTGTAAATTAGTCTTTACCTATGGGAAAACTCGTTTTTAAAACTCCATTTTGTTCAATATTACAATTTCAGATTTTCATGAAAACATGCTCATAAGAAGCGCCTTGTGAATCAGATTTCAAATATGTATGAGTCTTATAAGGTCGTAAGAGGTAGTTACGACCTTCTGGTTCTAAGCCATCGATATATTAATTAACCCCACCTCTGACAAATAAGTAGCTAAATCAAGCAATGTGATTGGTCCATCACGATCACGTGGTGACATAATGTCATCCCATATCGGGTCAGTAAAAATCAATATCGGGTGCCCACGTGATCAATATCGGGTCAGTACATTCAATAACATGTCCCCACGTGATCAATGCCTAGTTCGACTAGCTATCGGCCGCCATTTGTTTTCGTCGCATAGGATAGTTTTTTAGCAGTTTTGGTTAATAAACGGCGTTTTTAAAGGCACGGACTATGATGATAACGAATTTTAATCAAATAAATAAAGTTAGATGATAAGGGCTGTTTCATAATAATATCTCAAGCAACGAACGTTAACAAATTTACACTAGACTTTCCGTTTCACTAGCCAATTGATTGCAAGCGTTTGCGAGATTTCCATGCGCCTATTTGACATTGAAGATTTTTTAAGAATCGTCGAAAATAAAGGTGAAATTTTCATTTAAATAGCCGATTTATCCACGACAGTACTCGATCGCCGAGGAAATTGGGCTTTAATAGACATTTCCATGATATCAACACTCAGATCATACCAGCTTCTTGAGCGTAAGTAGGCTACAATTTGTTCCACAACCAGTTGCTCATGGTATCACTATGTCAACAATGCTATGTCTCAATCATCAATGTAGCTTGTCACAGCAATGTTTTAATATGAGATTATTTTGTTACTGTGTAAAAGACTTTTGTATCAGTCAAGTTTCATCCACACCAACCCAACCCAGGGAATGGTCGGGATTTTGAGTCGAAACCCCCGGCCTTCCTCGACCTGCGGGGAAGCTGATGGTAAAATTTCCGACAACTAAATATTGTCGCTAGCTATTGGTTCGCAGAAAAATTATCCTGACCTGCAGGGAAGCTGGACGGTAAAAAGACCAATTCCTTGAATTTAGCGGTAATTTTCTTGATGTGGTATTTTATTGTGGTTATAATCCTTTTTGAATTGTCATCGACGGGGTAAATTCGTTGCAAGGTCATCTAGTGACCTGTTACGGGATGATACATGGTCAGTAAATATCGTACCATGACTCGGCTTCGCCTCGCCAGGTACGATATTTACTGACCATGTATCATCCCGTAACAGGTCACTTGATGACCATGTAACTAATAATATTACACGTGTATATATTTCAAATATTGCCACACGTATTTTAATGATAGTATAGCACTATGTATTTTTTGTTTTGGAAACCTGGCAAAGATCCACAAACCGAGAACTGTCAGACGAAGGGTGGGTATTGGGTCAACTAGCTTAAGAGTATTTGGAAAGTAGGGTATCAAACACGTTATTGCACACCATACTTACCCAAGAATGTGCCAGGTATTTTGAATTGCGGATTGTGATTTAATGTTGAAAAGAAAGTCTCATCAGGAACTTGTGTCTTTTTCAAATAGCGTAGAAAATCTTTGCTTCGCTTGTCATGAAGTGCGAAATGAACAAAATCTCTGTTAACAACAACATGCACTGGGCCTTTAGTTAGACGAATGTTGTGAGGTGGCTTTTTAGTCATCCTCCAGCGATGTGTAAAATTCCTGTAAGACAACGGCAATATATAAGGACCCTTTTAAAGAAGGGTTATATTAAACACAACTTTTTAACAAAACTTTCCACATTTCTTATAAAAATATCTTGCCATTTAAACGATCACGCCTGAATATTTATTTATGTTCAAAGCTGCGCAAAATGACGTTGCCCGCTTTCATCGATTCGGGAATAGTATACATTAAATGAGAATCACTGCTGCTTATACTGCTCAAATCTTCAACAAAAAGCTACCAACAATTACCGAGAAAACATGAGAATATATTTCCGTAACGAGCAAAATTGTCACGAGTTGTTTCCCTTGGACCACTTAAAAATAAATCGCCGGAAGCGATAACTTATTATTGATGATTTGAATATAATGATAATTGATAGTGATTTGTACATTTAGATCATTTAATGTGATAGTAAAGAAAACATATGCTAGTTATAGGGAATGCCTCTTTAAATGTATTCATGTTTTGAAAAATATCGTCATTTCAACAATAGCAAAAACTAACGCTCGTATTTTTTCTGAAAGTGATACAAACGTTTGCAACAAGTATCACTTATTACAGAACTTTTTTAGGGTGCTACTGCAGTTTTTGAGAAACAGAAATAGATAAAAGTGGTCATTCACGGGGATGACTTCAAACTTAATCGCATTGCAGAACCAGTGCGTAGAATCACGTGATCAAATGCATGCCGTTTTACACTCTATTGCGATTTCGTCTGCTAACGGTGAGTTTTTTTCTTGATATTAACGATCGTGCGTTTAATATGGTTATGTAATATAGCCTAAAGTACATTCCGTATATGTAAGAATACCCGGCAAGTACCAAGTTCGCTCTATCTTTAGCTGTTTTTAATTGATGCTCGACCAAATTATTACACTCGGTTTGGAACTGCATTTGGTCGAGCATCAATTAAAAACAGATAAAGCTAGGGCCAACTCGGGACTTGCCGGGTATTCTTACATACATGAGTCAATATTTATATTTGCAACATTTGAGCTCGAATATTTTTCCTTTTAAAACAGTATTAGATTTAATCTTTTTTCTTGTTTAAATGGTGTATTTCCATTTAAATGGTGTATTTCCAGTTTGCTAGGAACCCACTGATTAACATACAAGTACTGACTAACACACTAAATGATATGTGGATATGTACTGGTCCACTGATTGAGGTAAGTTTTCAAAACAATGTGGATGCAAATGTCCCTGTTGTCAAACCATAAATATTCATTTTTCTAACAAATCACAACATTTATGATGAAACCACATAACCACACAAGACAAGTACAGCTGTCTTGTCAGTTGGGTCAGTCAATATCTCAGTAAGTGTGTTGAAAATTTACTAGCAGTAGGTCAGCAGCAGATCACTTGTTATGTAGTCAGTAAAATTGTAAAAATTGCCGGTTTAATATTCTCATTAACAGTAATAGCAGTCATGGGGACACTTTTTACCGTTTTTGTTAAAATACGTAGAACCGTAGATAGGCAATTTCATCAAACAAGTTGCGTAGCAATTTAATTATATATAATCTACAATATAGGTTAGGGTGCATTTATAATTTTGAACATCGTGAGGGTCTAAGTGGACAATTTTGCATTTTGCTAGATATAACATAATACTTCTATATAATGTAGAAGTCAGGTTAGAGCATATTAAAAATCAAAGGACTGAAGGCCCTGAGAGTCGCCCAGATAGCATTTTCTAAACTAAGCAGAGGATATTCACCCACATAGCCCTTGCACAAATTTCCACTGTATGTTTTCTTTAATTTAACAGCATAAATTGCATTGTTCATCTTTACAATATTCGGGAGATCTCTTGGATGCAAATACGCATTGTTGATAGTATACTTCAACATCATGTCTCGATAAATAAAATCACCTGTACACAGTACTAAATCAACATCAGCAGCAGTCCAAACATTGGTATGAGGGGGTTTAAGCTCAATTTTGAGAAAGAAAGCTAAACAACATGGCAAACATTGCCTTCCACAGGAGTCTGGGCTGAAAATCTGTGAGCCTTGGTGGAAATGACCACGCAAAGGCAGATTCGATAAAAATAAAGGGAGGGCAGGATTCACTTCAATGTCACCTGCCAGCAACAGTAATAATGAGAAAATGAGCATAGCTTTAGGTACTCCTGAAATGTTGATACAAAAATCTGGCTGAAAGCGATACTGCTCAAGTTCAATAGTGTCGGGCAGTCTTGTACGACAATCACCATGATATTTGCTGTGGAAGGACCCAATCTGTGCACGCCATTGCTGAATTGCAACACCCATATTGAATAGTTTTGGTTGAAACAGTTTATTTGCAAAGTTTCGACTGCAATCCCTACCTGTCTCACAATTTTGGCAAACTCTTAGTTACATTCTCAACACTTTTGTAAGGACCCTTTTGTAACAAGTGAAACCCTAAATCACTAATAATCACAATCTTGCTTCAAGCACCTGTTCAAGGCTGTTGTCACAGCAACTTTTGCTTGCAACACTTGTCTAACATTCTGTTCAAACTCTTGGACATAAATATTGATCAAATTCTTGATTTCAACCAATGCTTAAACTGTTGAACAATCTCTTGAATTCAAATAATGTTCTCAAACCCTTGAACAGAAATATTGATTTCAACCAATGCTCAAACTCTTGATTTCAACCAATGCTCAAACTCTTGAATTTCAAAGTCATACTCTTGAACAAGAATTGATCAAACTCTTGATTTCAACAATGATCTTTAGATCTCAAACTCTTGAACATACATTGTAAATATTCAAATTAATCATACCTTTGATTTCAACTGTGTTCACATTTTGGACAAACCTGTCACAATATCTAGTTCTTTGGTAGTCTACTGGTAGAAAGTTATAGTTTCAAAAAAAAAATAGGTCAAATTCTTTATGCAATTTTTTCGTGAAAATCTAGACTGTTTACAATTATATTGGAGAGCAAACACACAAACGCCCACTATATAATGGCTTACTGCATACTTTTGGCACAGCTAGTGTAACCACCTTTGTTCAAAATAATCACACAAACATGAACGAATAAACAATTGCAAAACATGGCGGCGGTTTTGCAGAACTAAAATATCAATCACACAGGCCCGCACGACAAAACAAGTGTAGATCTACAATATTATGATTCCACAATCACACGTACACTGTGCGGTGCTACAGGGCAATGCAACAATGGAATACCTACTTGTGCTGGTTTCAATATTCTTGAACCACGCTACCACGATAATGACCCGGATGTAGAATAAATTCCTCCGCATTGTTTACTCGGCCAATGAAAACGGGTGAAGTAGGCGGGATCAAAATTGCGCGGGCTAATTAAATACATTCTGGCACAACTATCACCCAGTCTCAATAATAACGCGAAATTGGCACAACATTTTTTTTTCATGCACTATGACGGATAAAATTTGACCAGTTTGGAAGGCAGTGAATATATTGACCAATACTTCTCACTGGTATCGGGATAGAAATTAAATCCTGCGTTCTCTCTTCTGCTGGTACACCCTTAGTACAGTACATTATTATTATGTGTTACATGACATGTATACATACAATTTATGGCGAAACAATAACAGGGTTCCCCCAAAAATGCAGACCAAATTTCACTGACTTTGCCCTGAGCAATTTCAAATTCCCCTGACCTGATGAAATGCAAAAAAAAAAAATGAAAAAAAAAATTTTTTTTAGAAAATATTATCTACACACAACACATAGTAAGCATACAATTTCCACTGCATATTTCATGTTTTACCGTACATTTTCACATTTGACATGGCTTTGTTTATACATGCATGTTTTTTTTAAATATGTATTGTGTGTATATAACATGTTTTAGAATGTTTTTTTTTAATCATATTTTATTGCAAAGGTAATGTAGCATTCATACACACAAGCATACATTCATGCACGAATACATTAATCAAAAGTCAGAAATGTTTTAGAATGTTGATGGAATGAATACATTTTTTTCATTGAACTTGTGCCCAGAGAGCCTTTACTGTCAACGTAAATGTAGTAAGAAATGATACAATTCTAATTCCATAGCATAGTAGCAATTAGCATCAATGTTTATAAGACGGGTAATGTATCTTACATCTTAATCATAACTTTGTGAACAGGCCACAAAGTATGTTTTGCATTTTTTAGACAGTATGTTACTGTTAAGTTGCTGCATGATACTAATCAAAAACGTGTTACTGGGATGACATTAAAATTACTTTTATCCAAATCACGTAGATTACATTGTGGTTAATACAATGTTCATGGGAAGAATATATTTTCCCCTTCAATTTGTGGCCAGAGAGCCTTTACTGTCCACGTAAATGTAGTAAGAAGTGATAAATTTTGATTCCATTTAGTGTATTTTAACCTAGAATCAGTTAATTAATCGATCAGATGTTTTTTTCTACTTTTGACCTGTTCTATAGACCCTTTCAATTAAGCGATAATCGTATGTACAGAGTTACCTCCCGTAACCGGATGTGACGTCAAACGAGGGCTCTACAAATTAACGACACTATAAACGCAGTAGCGAAGAGATTATTTAATCGCTTTTTTCGTTAATTGCATGTTTTGTAGCTGTTGTTTTTTCAATAAAGATGTTTATAATGTACTAACAATGTATGTATAATATGTTACATGTTATGGATGTGGAGGAAGCGTGTGATTTCTCGCATTTTTTTTCTATCAACAATGGTCAATTATCGGGCGTTAATTTCCAAAAAGATCTGTAGTTGTATTAATGTTGTTTTGTAATTCGGTTGATTGTCATGCACATTTCGTATTTTAAATTGAGCGTTAGTGCTAAGATACAGTGTATATCTGTACTTTGATAAATGTATATTTTGCCGGGAATATAAAGCGCAAGTATTTTCACCTGGTTCTTCCAATACTATATCATTACCGCCATTAGACCTAGTTAACTCTGGATCATTGCTATGTCTCATTTCTTTTTACCAATACAATTCACAAGTTTTGTGTTGTTTATTATGGATTGTAATAAAACAAAGACATAATTATTTAGGCCTTTGAATAAAACAACACGTATATTAGAGCCACAACGATTTATTGGAATGTCCTATCTGGTTACATACGCGCCATTTCGGGCAAATTCGGCTTAAAAAGCTGTATAAATGACGATTATGATATCAGTTGATTGTTATAAATTAATTTAAAAAATACATCATTTATATACAACTGCTCTTCAAACTAACATCACAATTAACAATATTTTGTTTTTAATATAAGAATTGTAAATCTTAATTCACAAAAAGTGACCTGAACTGCAATTCGAGTGATGGGAAAAACACAACAAATTAAAGTGAGACAGATACTTAAGAAGTTAAGGTGCTAAAACCCTAATGCATAAATAAAATCTTGTCAGATGATAAGGTGCTAAAACCCTAACGCATAAATAAATTCTACGTGCTGTATAATTATATAATGATTTACAATAAACAGCATGGATCCCCTAATATCAAGATAAGCCACCAAGACCATACTCTCAATTAGTTTCACAGCAGGGTACTAATATACAACCAATCAGTACTATGTTGTCACCATCTGTCATGTACAGTATATTGATCAGTGTTTTACCTTAAATGATTGACATTGATTGACACTTTTAAATCAACGTTTGGGTTACTTTTATAAAAAAGTATGAATTATGTCTATCCAAACCACGGAGGTCTCTCTAATTCCGTGTCCGAACAAAAAGTGTAAATTAATGGACATGCACCTGTATGACTTGTGCTACAATGCTCATTTTGATGTTTCAAATATATTTTATTGCAATATTTTTACACGTAGACACCATTTAAAATAAAAAAGCACTTTTCTCATTTACTTGTATATGAATTTCAAATGAACAAAGGTTTCATGATGGAAGAGTAAGATTTGAAACAGACTACATTGTATTGCCAAACAATTTAGTGTTACCTACATACAACAAAATTTTACATAGAATTGATTCTGATTTTAAGTTATTCGTCGTGTGAACTTTTCCGGTGATTCCTTACTTTCTTTGATTGCAGTAAACAACACATCAATGTACTCGTGTTAACACTAAACAAGTAAGCACATGCGGACATGTAAAATCATGCCGCCCGGATTTTAGTACAAACTATATCTAGAAAGAAATTTCCTCCTGTGTAAATTAACGTTTTAATTTCTGGCTGGATAGTCGTACTTTTGAAATGATATAGCTAATATTCTATACTTTTATGATGTGTGATGAATTATTGAAATACACAATTTTTTTATGCTAGACTTATTAAGTATAAAATGTAAGTCAGGTTTCAATGAGTGGATTGTGCGCGCGTGATGCATTGTATTTAGGTTCGAAAAGCATGGCTCTCCTTTTAAAACTTTAATAATATCTTTTAATAATATAATTGTTGGAAAGCTTAGTCACACAGTTCTTAAAACTGCAAATAATAAACATTTTGAGCAAGTTAAATGCCAATTGTTGAGTATTGAATTCAGTTCTTTATTTTTACATTTTCTCGCTCTTGAAATTTTCGTTCCGAAAACATGGCTTTTTATGTTTTATTATTGAAAATACATTAACAAAAGTTACATTATTAAAAAGTCTATACGATCTTGTTTTCGTAAGTGTTCATCTTTTAAAAATCGACAGAGTAAAACGTGATTTACAGCGGTTTAAAGTTGACACATTTTTTATTTCCTTTACACGCTAACGGTAATCGGCTCGTGTATTCGCTTTGAGCCCTCGTTTGACGTCATCAAAGGGAGACAATTTAATTACGGTCTTAAATGAAAGGGTGTATATTTAGCTTTTCCTACATGTACAATTTTCATTGGTTCTTATTTCCCGCAATATTTTGCATTCTTTCAACTGGTTTTCATTAATTGTTCATTCTGCATTTGTTTTTCACAGTGGCCACATCTGTCAATCTTTTATGTGTTTTGTGTTACGTCTATTCCTTTGATGAAGCGAGTAATTGCCTTGTGGCCAATAACAGTAATATTTACATGTACAGTGCTTTTTTATTTACTTGAAAATGGATGTAAACAAAACAATGGTTATTCAACCAATGCAAATCTGCTATACATAGTAGTGACCAATAAACTATACTAGCACAATTTAGCGGGGATTATCAATGAATTATGAATCGACTACATTCTTAACCATAATGTATTTTACATTCTTAACCATAACGTTCTGAACAGGCCACAGAATATGTTTTGCTTTTTTTTCATCGAGCCCATCATACATCAAGAAGAACTTAAAAAAGAAATACAACGTAATATGGTCTCACTAATGGAATCCCATAGAAAATCATTCACGAACGTAGCTTACAATGTACTATGTAACAGCATTTGCAGTATGATTTTTGAAAAAGCAAACTGTTCCTTTAATGCTTGTTGTTAGTTATTATAATTTAAATGTTTAAAATGTTGATACAACCGTGTGAAAATTGCAACTGTTCGCCTCTAACAAAATGTGTCAGTGGCGATAGTTCCTTACGGATGTTTGAAATTCGACATGTGAACAAATCTCGTTCATTCGTGAAGATAGAATAATTAAATTCTTTTATGTGGTCAACTATGTGAAGAGTAACAAATGACATCAGTTTGAAACTGTATAACCTTATATTGTATCGCATCATACAAGAACACCAAAATGGACCTACTTATTGAGAATCAGTGTTCCAATAACTCGCTTTGCGTTTTGCACATGCGCAGTGACAAACCATTGGAACTACTTTGCCGAGCGTAGATATAATGAATAAATCGGTGCGTGACAGAAAATCGTTCAACGCTAAAGTACGGTAACTGCATATGAAAACAGAAGGCAGTTACGATAGTGTTGTGTTGTATTGGACCCACAAAATTTTCCACATTTCAAAACCAACTTACAACACAAAATCTACCGATTCCAATGACTCGCTCATCCTACGGATGGGCGACTCAAAAATCGAAATCGCAAAGGTCTAAATGCAAAATTGTGAATTCTGCTCCATAGTTGTCGGAGCACATTGACAATCACTCTGGCAATGTAGCCACTGGTTTCACTGGTAGAACCTGTAATATTCAGGGAAGTGTCTAGGATAAAATGCCACTTGTGGCAACAGAAAAATAAAACACAAAGCATAACAGTCTTACCTGCAACATAACATCAAACAAATTAATTGAACGTTCTTAAGAGTATGTGGTGCATTCTAAATTGCGTTTGACTTTGACTAATGAGCAAGATTCTATAGATAATAAAGAAAAACTCACCGTAAGCAGACGAAATCGCAATAGTTTTGAGTGTGAAACGGCATTCATTTGATCACGTGATTCTACACACTCAAGTACTAGTAGTGCTTGTAACGAACAAAACACATTCTGAAGGGTATCTGACGCTCAAAAAACTCGCTTTGGTTATAAAGTTAACGTATACGTTCGCGTTTGAAGGTGGACATATATTAAACAATGATGAGTATGTTCTGCATACATGTAATATATTTAATCCTGCTGATTTCATACGCCAATGTTGCGTGACATTTAAGTTTAAAAAATTACAAAATTAATATTAAAAAAAAATTAAATAAAGTAAATAAATTAAAGAAACATCTTAATTTATACGTGTTTGGTGGTTAATTTTCTTAATTAAAATTAATATTGAAATTCAGTAACAAATTTTCCTTACCTAACCAGTGTTGCGCCAACGATATTAGCGCCTTCCATTGCTGAGAGAATCTTAACAATTTCTAAGTTTGTCTTCAGTGGAAACTCCTGTCCAGTTAGATTGATGAAGTATTTCCAGCCCTTCCTTGCATATAACTCTCTCATACAAACCAGTTCGGCTTCAAGTACTGAATATTGTCCCCAGCTTACGTCTATATGTCTCTCAGCCACAAAAATATTGTCAAAACATGATGTTACAGATTCCATAGTGTATTTATCATTCTTTGATGTTTTATTATCTAAATGAATACAGTAGAAGTTCTGTGGACGATATATCGCTCGCAGCAGTCTTTCTATTTGTTCCACATCTCTATATGCAATGACACTGTATGCAATGGCAAAATTGTGTTCGATTTCGGTAAATGGGGAATCTAAATATCCACGCGAATGCTTGAAAGTTGCACAATCGTTTGCCATGTCTCGATAATGATCATTTGATACTCTAGATCGTGTTTTGTTGTACCATTCTACTGGTATCACTTTATATGGGTCATAATCAAACAAAGTTTGGCACGCATGGTCTGACACTTGTCTAGTGTTCCGATTCAATATAGTCTCAATAGTTGATGCTGATTCCAAAAATGTGTATGTTGAATCCATTGACCGTAGTTTGGAAGCATCAGCATGCTCAGTGCCATCCATTGCCATATGCTGCTGGTGTTTTAGCGTCACCATGCAATAAATGATGTAAAAAATAACAATCTGCACAAGGGCATAGGTAATACACGTGTACGTCTTTAACCTGACGGGGTCAGTAGATAATTGTGCCATTTCTATTGTCACTGTTGTTGATTTCCTGACAGGACTATACTGTAATAAAAATGGCATACTCTTAGATTACTCCCGCGTCGTAAAACATTTGAGTGATCGCGGCTTGTAAATTAAATTTTTTACAACAATAACGTTGTAATAGACTCATTTATATATTAAGTTCAGGATTGTGTAAAATTAAAAGGACTAAAGAACTCAGTTATATCAGAACAAACAACAACTTACTTCCAAAAACCGTAAGACAAATGTCGACATTAATTTTGTGCGACGGAAATAAACATAGTAACCAACTAACGACCAACGGGACTATACCAAGAACTTAGTTATATCCGAACAAACAGTATTTCCAAAACCGTAAGACAAATGTCGATATTAATTTTGTGCGACGGAAATTAACATACTAACCAACTAACGACCAACGGACTATACCAAGAACTTAGTTATATCAGAAAAAACAGTATTTCCAAAACCGTAAGACAAATGTTGACATTAATTTTGTGCGACGGAAATTAACATACTTACGACCAACGGCAAATAGGCAACCTGGAATTTGATTGTCTTGTCCTTCCGTATGTGGCTTTAGATTGTCTATGAACTACAATATTTGTTAAAATCCAGTGAATTTATGTTTTTACGAATTGCGAACATCCAATGCGTATATCAGTCGTTTGTCCCGCTTTAGAATAAATTGTAACTCGAAGACTTAATAGATCTATGTAGAATTGTTGACGTATACTTTTAATCCAGAATCTTACATAGATTCCTAACACGTCATGTCAGTATAACGTTACAAGCATGACATGACTTAAACATAAAAATTAATAAGGTAAAAAGAGTGTATAGCGCAATTTTCCTTAAGTGTCGTATGAAATTACTTTGACTGTGATCATATGCAAGATTTGCAATGAATTGATGTCATGCTTTAATAAATTCACTTTAGTGATATGCATTTGTTGCTTAACTTAAAGGTTATAAATGTAGTTATACTCCGATACGCCCTGTGACTCCATTCATAAAGTATACATTATTTTCGTTAGTGTACACTTTTGGAGTGGTAACAAAGTTGTTTGTACAAAACATTTACTCAGAAAATAATTGGTCAATCATGACAAAATCCGCTTATAACTACATGAACAGTTAAATAAATGACATACTGTAAAATCAATAATATTCGAGGGGTATTTAATTTCGTGAATTTTGTGGATGATTTCAACCACGAAAATCCTTTAATTATGTTGAACTTTCCACGGAATGGTCTTTTTCACCAAATCCTCAAATTTTGTCACATTGAAATTAAATTATTTTTACTCCGACGTCAAAAACATTTATTTAGAAAATTGTAAATCCACCCAATATTAGACTGTACTTCTGTAAAACCATCTAATTTGTGGCGTTTTACTCGAATCAATAGTGTAGATAACTTAATCATGAATTCCAATATTCTTAATTAATTTAGGCCAGAACAAATTTTAGAGAAATTGCTTACTGTTTTGTAAACTGCAAAATGTGGAGCAAAATTTATATTTTTGTAATGACCAAGAAAAGTAGAAAGTAATTATAGCATTTGAAGCAAAGTTACAGAATATTCATGCCAAGCAAAATTTATTTTCTTATTATTCCCACGAAAAGCAGTGCTTTTACGGTATTTTTTTAAAGTATTTGTAACAATTTAAGCGAATTCAAGATTTAGCTGTAAAAGTTCATTATGCAATTAATTACATGTACAAGAAACCAGAATAAATACAGAGTACAAAATTTAATAGTTACTACATTTGTCTATCAGGTGAACTTTATTCTATATATTAATACGACTGTGAGCGTCAACATGGGTAAAATGAATATAACCTTGTTATGTGTATCAGAAATAAAACAAAACGAATATTTTCATAGAAATATGACAAATTTCTACCTTTGTGCACTAAGTCCTTTATCAATGAATGAAGAAAACTAGATACAAATGTATTATAAGCACTTATAAGGTGTATAAAAACATTGACACTTGTGAATTTTAATCACAAGCTAATTAAACATATGAATGGACATTTTTGGCAGTTAACTTAATCCCTTTGGTACATTATAGGCCAAGCATTTTTTTTACATTAGAACTATATTTTCTATGCTGCGAACGATGCTCTGTTCATGGATTGTGCAAGGAACTTTTGGATAACCATTGTCTCTCTGAAGATCATTTTGCTTTTTGTCGGAGTATAAGTCAGATACAGAACTTGTTATCGCTCAAAAGTGTCTTCTTACAAGTGTTATTGTACAGTTTTGGAAGGACGAACAACAAATTATCCTCGGCTTCGCCTCGGACAATTATGTTGTTTGTCCTTCCGAAACTGTACAATAACGCTTGTAAAAAGACACATTTGAACGAAAACTAGTACTGTATCTAATACTTAATGTACACTTTTATACGAATGCGAAAATTTATTTTGCATAAAGCATAATACAATGCTTTTAACAAATATGTACAAATATGAGATGAAAAACATGAGTTTTCAGCAGACAAAATAATTATATGAAATATGCATTGCATGTTCGAATCCTGACTGGCTTCGTAATGCGTCATAGTCAGAAAAATAATATTGGATGGTGAAAGATAACAGACATTCAACACAATAGTATAACGTAGTATAAGTGCTATCATCATAACATTAAGATACGCATTTTATTAGCAATGTACGAGATATATATTTAGCAAGCGTAAAAATATTACGCTTTGACTTCGAATTTTCTAATTGTTGGCCAATGGCAATAATATGGTTTAAAATTTTTTTTTCTTAGCTCACGGTTCAGCGGGCAGACTAACAAAAAAATGAAATTCTGTCTCTACCTTATTCATCGTACACGACTTACAAAATCGTTCTGCTTTTGGTGTATTATTTTATCTACCAGACTCTATACATAGGCTATGATAGGACGTTCTAAATCTAGCTAGTGCAATCCTATATTTATTTTCAGAAATACAATCAAGATATATCTCAGTTTCGAAGTCAAACTTGAATATACAATACGTTAGCAAACGACTCGAGTTATTTATATCGGCGTACCAACTTTGTAAAAATGTATCAATAATTCTTTGCTTAATGGAAACAAAAGGTATATCTATATCAAACGGGTTATTCCATACATATGCAAATCCATGCGTTAATACATAAAGCCCATTTTTTGGAGTTATATGTATTACCAGGATCAGCATCTTCTTTCAGCATTAAGTATACAAGCTTAACAAGTTCTGAGTTCTTAAGCTGAATGATTTTCGCCTAATACTTAACCATCCGAATTTGTCTCATTATGAGAAATGGAAATCGCCCTAGCTTTATACAATGCTGAAAGATTAGTTGATTTCCTAACACCCAATATTCTTCTTAGAAATTTGGTATGTATTTTCTCATCATCACTACCATCATGCATACCCCAAACCTCAGAGCCAAAATTTAGGATTGATCCTACAAGAGAATCAAATATTATGCATTTTTGCGATACAGGTAATTAAATGTTGCTAAATATGGTAAATACATTATGTAGGGCAAAAAATTCATGCTGTGCAATAATTTTCTGGGTCCGGTACCAATTACCATTCTTCAGTAAGGTGATTCCGAAATATTTAAATGAGTCCACCAGTTCAATGAGTGAATTATTGATATAAAAATCATGTCGTGTGTGCCTTCCCATTTCAAAGATCATTGCTTTCGTTTTAGACGTATTTATTTTAAGACCCCAAAGACGGCAATATCTTTCAACATCTATCATCATAGCCTGTAATGTTTCGTGTGACTTAGCAAAAAGTACCTGGTCGTCAGATTAGAAATAACTGTGTTGATATCATTCACAAAAAAACATTAAAAGCAGAGGAGAACTTGGATCTCCTTGTTTAAGTTCATGTGCGATTCGAAGAAATCAGAGTACGAACAGTTATACTTAACACACGATCTGACAGTCTTGTACATTGATTTCTGAGCATTGACAAATTTGGAACTTACATTTTCCGTAAGGAGCTTATACCAAAGATGAGATATGTCGATCTTATCGAAGCATTTCTCAAAGTCAATGAATATACAATACAACTTACAGAGTGTAACACAAAAATACAATCGATAATGGATTTTCCCTTTTGGAAACCATATTGGTTTTAACATATGTTTTCACGTTTATTCGACCATTCCGTTAGTCTGGCTAACAAAATCTGTGAATATATCTTTGCTAGTATATTAAATCATGAACAGAGATTCTATTCAGAGCAAAGTTCAGAGCTTACACTGGTCAACTATTTCTGTTATAGGTAAAGAGTGTTGAACAGCACGTATTCACTGTATATAGTGCTTCAACACAAAGTATGTTTTCAAATATTAAAATACGACATTCCCTTGCGCCTATCGCATCTATAAAAACATCGGATAAATTACAAAAAATACGTTAATAATGTATCAAAATGTAATCTTTTCAAATACATGCAATGAAATGATAATTGTCACCCCTTTCCCTTGGGGATCATCTTTTTTAGAAAAAAATGCATGTGCGATGAAACAAACGAGTTCATCTATACACAGCCAGCCCAGGGGTTTGCCAGAGTCTTTGACAAAGCAAGGTTAAGCTCAACAACAGATACAGGGTGATCATTAAGTTTTGGTAACATAAATAACTTTAATAACTTTGTCAGTTTTTAAGATAACATTTGTTGTTATACACCATTGATTAACATATACATGTACGTTTTATTCAGGATATAAATCAATTTCAAATGTCATGTACTTTTCTCTCTGCAGATGTTAGAAGCGTTTTCCTGATTTCTGCAAAACCGCCAAAATCAGCAGCAAATGACGTCCTAAATTATCAATAATTCGTTGAATGTTACACATTGATGCTGCCGGTTTCACATTATATTGTAGTTTTCATATCATTTAAATATACTGGTTTTGTAGTAGGCCTATATATATACTCCTTCCTTCAGCCACTCTCATGATCAGAACTCCAAAGGGCTTATGTCCGGTGAGTGTAGGGGGTAACTTTAAATGCGGTCTTCAGCGAAATAATTCTATTGCAAAATTTCCTTGAATCACGGAATATGTACGGCTTCATTTATGCCGTTATTGACATCAAGTTCACAAAGCATTTATGTATTATCCACATCTTATAAAAACTTGGGTACATTAGCTTTGAAATATGGGTCAAACCACTACTCTATCAATAAATCTGACAAAGTTATTAAAATTATTTATGTTACCATATATTAATGATCACCCTGATCACTATATGAACAGTAGCGTAGAACCATACAAAACTCGATGTTAGATGAATATTGACAAAAACGTCATCATTGACGTCATTATAAATGACGTTAGCGATTTTTTACTAATTGGAAAATGCACTGACCATTAGGCCTCAATTCCATTACCGGTGTGTAAATAAACAAATAGAGACTACTCTAAAAAGCTATGTTCAGTCAACGGAAGATAATTTCCTTTAAGTCGAGAGGGTCAAAACGGGGAAAAGGGGAAATTAAACCTAATTAAATGTGAAATGTCGGATACTGATGCTCTACATCTAATTTACGGCCTTTTGCGTCCCAAATTCTACGCACTGTATGACGTCACAAATGTCAAATTCAGATTATGACATCGGTCTTGAGCTCAGGATCACAAAAAAGAAAGTTATTTTGTTTAAACCGTCTTGTTTTTGAGATAATGCCGAAAAACATGGCTTTGCAAAAAATGTCGGAAACTGATCGCCGACCAGAAGTGATACTATGAGCAACTGGTTGTGGAACAAATTATAGCATACTTACGTTCAAGCATCTGGTAGTCAGGTATGATCTGAGTGTTGATATCATTGTAATGTCTATTAAAGACCAATTTCCTTGGAGATCGATTACTGTCATGATAAATCTGCTATTTAAATGAAAATTTCACTTTTTTCAACGATTCTTAAAACATCTTCAATGTCAAAGGCGCATGGAAATCTCGCAAATGCTTGCAATCAATGGGCTAATGACACGAAAAAATCTAGTGACACGGTCATGTAAATTTGTTGTCGTTCGTTGCTTGAGATGTTATTACGAAACAGCCCTTATAATCAAATTTTATTTGATTGATTAAAATTCGTTGCCCCTTTAAAAACGCCGTTTATTAACAAAAACTGCTAAAAAACAATTCAATGCGACGGAATATCTGGCGGCCTATAACTAGTCGAACTAGGCATTGATCACGTGGGCACCCAGTATTGAATTTACTGACATGGTATTGATTACGTGAGCACCCGGTATTGCTTTTTACTGACCCGGTATGGGATGACATTGGGTCACCACGTGACCGCAATGGACCAATCACATTCCTTGATTAAGCTACTAATTTGTCAGAGGCGGGGTAATACTTTCATAGTATCTGTTTGTGTAAACATTTATTGATTTAACCTTTCGGTGAGGGATAACCCATAACAGTGTAAGCACTTGTTTTCAATAGAGCCCTATATGTTTTGCTGAAGGGATGTAGCAAGTAGCAAGTAGAAGAGACTGGTGTTATTCAAGGAACCCGGCTGCGCTGCTCTATATCTTGCCGAATAGAGAATCCTTGGTTCTTTAACATATCTATTGTATAGCATGCGAGATTACCTCTGAGTTACCAACCAGTTAATATCTAGTCACAAAGAAGATATTTGAAGCATTTGATAGCAAGATAAAAAAAATGCTGTTTATCTGCCGGACTATTTTAGTTATGTAGAATGACCATTAAAATCTTCAACCATGCGAAAATACTTGCAAAACGGAATAATTAAGTAGCCTTGATATCATAACTAGTTTAAATATGTTGCGTGTGTATATCGACGGTGCCGAACCAAAACCCCGTAACTCAATTTTGGCGCGAAAACTTTTTTTGCAGCATCCGCATCTGCTAGACGTCCCGTGCATTTCTGTATTGTCGTCATCTAAGTAACGCGATTGGCTATTTAAGTGGCGTCAAGACAGAAATGCGCCGAACGTCTAGCAGATGCGGATGCTCCAAAAAAAGTTTTGGTTCGGCACCGTCGATATCATATCTAAGTGTGGGTGATTTACAAAGTAACGGCTATCTAAATTTAATGCAGTGATTAAGCCACTGTATAAGGAGGCCATCAACCTGATTATGGACATCACAAGACAGTCAATGGTACACTTGTAAAACTATTGTTTGGTTAAGGCAACGCTTCAAGGCATTTTATTCTGACTGTGGAAAGGTTATATACAGGGTGTCTCAAAATACATGTCCGCTTGTTGAAGGGTAATAACTTGGCCAAATGAGTTAGCAAGTTGATAAACATAGTCTCATATGAAAGCTTAATTTAAAAATTGTGGGATGAATTATATCATGTGTCAATAGTAGAACAGGTGATGACGTCATATACGTTATACTAACGTCATTAGCAACGGACGTTCTAAAACGTCCGAAGAGGCAGATAACATAGTTTTGAACGGCAACATGGGTAAAATTTATATCATATATGGGCATAGTAATAGTCAGTCGTACCCTACTATGCACACACTGGCTGAGAAACTGATCAGGGGTCATTAAAAAATGAAATCGGAAAATCGGACGTATTTAAGGGAGGAACATTTTTTAAAAACAATTAGTACTGAAAATTTGATATTCACACATTTCTAGGCATATCGTATTCATAAAAGATGCACCAATCGCCTCGAGTGAACATACTGGATTGAATGTATAGCGATATGTCTAGCTTATCTCCAACAGTCCAAAAATAGTCATATAATGTAACTTGAAAGTATAAAATAGTGCTTAATAAAGTATCAATAAAAAAACTGCATTGGTAATAGAATGAATTCGGTTATACTACTTTTATTGAAATCAGGAATAAGTAACCAAAACATCCTAAATATTTATTTCTTCTTATACTATTTAAAACTGTGATTATACAGTTCAAGATATGTAACTACATCGAAACTCAAAATATCAGTTTGTGGAGAAAATGGAAACATCACACCCGACTCAAAGGTAGGTGAACGTCATTAAAATCGTCAAACGACGTCACACACAGGTTTTTACCGAATTGGGATTAGCTACTCAAAATGCATTCTATAGGTTTTGTATGCATTGTTTTGGATAATTGTTTCGTAATTTCTACATTGATTTGAATGCCCTTTGATCGTACATATAAACAAGCGGACATGTATTTTGAGACTCCCTGTATATAATTATATATTCATACACGTATTGTATACTAGTATGTTAAGTACGGGATTTCCTATTATTTTGATCGTTTAAATCGATTCAGAAATATAATACATTAAATGATAATTATTATAAAAACAATTTCAACAAAACGATCCCACTAATTACCGAGAGAAGAGTATAAATATGTTTCCGTAACGACCCAAAACAGTCACGAGTTGTTTCCCTTTGACCACATAATAATAAATGACTGGAAGCGATACATTATTATGGATGATTTAGATATAACTTTTACTTTATAGAGACATATTTCACACACTTTCTTCTGACAAATCATGACAGTTGATAATATTTTGTACATTAAGCTCATTTAATCTGATAGTAGAAAAAAATATATGGAATGCATCTTTATGATCATAAATGGAACAGAAACTTCTTTGACAGTTATTTCGATTGCTTAGAATCAGAAGGTCGTAACTACTTCTTACGACCTTATAAGACTGATACATATTTAACATCAGAAGCACAAGGCGTTTCTTATGAGCCCATTTTCATAAAAATCGGAACTTGTTACATTTGTATGTTGACCAAAATGAAGTTCAAACAGTTTGTTTTATTATACGTAAAGAGTAATTTTCAGACAGTTTTTTTCTTGTTTTCTCAAAATATCGGTTTTGTAGTTACGACCTTCTCATTCTAAGCCATCGATTTATTTCACAACGTTTCGATGAAATATACTGTCTTCCTCGGGTTTAGATATGAAAATAACAAAAGCAGGAAGTCTTTAAGATTAGGAGATCAAGAGAGAAACTACATGACCCGATACAGACAATGATTGGTTTGGACATGGACGTACATGTACCTGAATGGACAACGATTACATATAACACAGCATTGTTGACTTTACATAACAACACCATACCTCGCTGGCCTTATAATTACTCACGACATTTATAGACCCATACATATTTGACATCTGTATAGCAATGCGGTTCTTATGAGCCTATTTTCATGAAAAACGGAACTTGTCATGTTACCCAAACCAAAGTTAACAAAACTTGCGTTCAAAAAACGCTTATGCTCCCATGGAAGCCATTTCAATAACTCTTAGTCCAAAATTAGGTCAATGTGAAGGTCAAAATGGAGTCAGGTGATACAGATGTGTGGAGAGTGGTCATGTACAACATCCATGCAAGTTTGAAAGCTTTGTAGCAAGCTATATTAATGCTAGAAGAAACAGTCAATCTGGGTTAACCAGGCCGGACGGACGAACGGACGGACGGACGAACGGACAGATGAATCACTATATGCCTCCCGATCTATCGATACGGGGGCATAAAAAGTGTTTTTTCCATAGGAAAAGAGTAGTTTTGAGACAGTTTGTTGCTGTTTATCGATGTTGTACTTACGACCCTATTATTCTAAGCCAGCGACTTCTTACACTGGAGATAACTGATGGATACACCAAATGCAAAATGCGCTGTCGATACGAGGTAGCTTCCCTTTAAACATTACACAGGTCTAGTCAAATATAAAAGTGATAGTTGTTTGAAAATTACTTCATGTATGTTTTAAATAGTTTAATGCACACATTAAAAAAGGGTATGAGTAAATCAGACAGGGAAATGTAGCACTCAAACTAACCAGCCGAACACAGAAATCAGAAATAACACAACTACACTGAGCAATCAAACATCGAAGTCCTCGCCGGAAAAAATGCAAGATGACCCAATTTCATAAAGAAATTATAGAATAGCGGTTATTGCATTAGACCGAATGAAACGCAGCCAATACTCGACCATGTTCCCAAGGCCCCGCTGCACGGCGACACAACCGCACAAACCCATGCCAAAACGGCGACCAAAATGAGGCACAACACCTCCGTGGCCAAGTTTGAAACACCAAGGACAATGACCTAACATTAATAGGACCTAAAGAGGCACAACTACGACTTGACCTAGTCTACAATAATTATCAAGGTAGGAATGGGCAGAGAAATTACATTACATACTTCTAGCAACTACACTGAGTAATGCCCACACATAAGTCAAGTAAACAATTAAAAATCCAAGTCCCCGCCGAATAAATTCAGGATGACCCATCTTCACAAAGAAATTATAGAAAATAACTTTGTAGAAATTATTTGCAAGAAAAACATTGCATTTTGTGTGTTAATAAATAGGTGATTTGATATTAGCCCTGTTTTTTGTTCGAGGGACAATTCGTCTGTCCCGAGGACAAATAACAGGGTTAATATCAAATCTCCCATTTATTGACAATTTTATTAAATAAGTATCAATAATTTTAAAATTTGTCTTTGCATGTAACGTTAGCACATCAAACTAGACCGTCACAAATACTGCGAAAAAATCTGGAAAATATCCATATGACATGTTTCCGTTCATTAATAAAAAAGTTATCTACATTTTTGTGAGTAAAAATCGATTCTCCATAATTTCAGCTGAAATCACTTTTGGCCCTGTCTATTAGCCAATCAGATTGCTTAAAAGGAGGGCCAATATTAATATCACTTTTCGGCCCTGTTTATAAGCCAATCAGATTTAATAACATAACACTTTTTCGGCCCAGGGCCGATAACTGATATAGATATTTTGGCCCTGATATAGTGGAAGCATGCGTATTATTAGACTAGGTCAATGCTGTGTTATAGGGCTAATAATTGAAAGTCATTTAATAATTTTTTGTACAAATGATCCTTACAATCAGAAGATAGACCTCAACTATATACACATTGTTGACCAGACAAATGTTGGTAAAAAATATATAATTATCCCGTTACAGACAAATGTTGGTAAAAGTTATACAATTATCCCGTTATAGTTTTTTTAGCCGTGACGGAAGGTTACACATCTTAGTCATGGTATGTGAATATACCTGGTTTAAATCTCATTGGGCTATGGATTGGTTACTGTCATTGATCACATAAAAGTATATTGCTTAAGCCTGAATACATACCCTATATCTATCCTTTGAGGGCAAATCAACCTTCTTGCATAAATTAGTCACAGCTCAAAAAACATGGTTAATCTATCTAGTTGTTACATAATTCAATAGCATTATTCTTACCAGCATATCGTAATAGCTTAATATTTTACTCCCTGTCTATTTGTTGATTAAATTACAAAAAATAATACATTAGTCCCAATGGGGAAAACATTAATTAGACAGTAAAAAAACTGATATTGAAACTCAGAGTTGGTAAATGTAAATTAGTGAACTATACCAAATTTCAATAAAATTGCATAATTACTTATAAAGATATTTAATGTTTATGGGGGTCCAGTTTGGTCGCTAACGCCGTATAGATAAAATGATATGTGTTGAACACTATTTTTATTTTAAAAAAGACCCAGTTTGAACAGTTGTCTGTCAAAAGTCAACAACCCAGCTGCCAAAAGTGCAAAATACCTAGTTTAAGCTAAATTACTAATTGATTTAGTTCCAGCTACAACAGGTCTTTATCTTTCTCTACGAGTGACAATCCCTAATCAATACCTGATCACTTGGCATATTCATTGTATCACAAACGGGACAGCTTTTACTTCTCCATTTTTTCATCCATTCAATATAATATATTTATTTTATCTAATGAATGAGTTAAAAGTTGGGGATGATAAACACTGTTTTTTTTATAAAATTTATTAAGCCTGTGATTGGAGCAAAAATTCTACATATTGTAAAATCATGTTTACGTTTTAAGATTGAGTTGGACCATTTCGCATATTTATCTCACTGACGTACCACTTGAAATCGTTATGATAATTGTGTGACGTCATTTAAGATGGCATAATTGACTTTGACCACTAAGACCCTAACTGATCAGTTGCTGACACTTTGGCATCGTTTTCGAAACACTGATTGAAGAAGTCTTGTCGGAATACTTAGGTCCCATACAAGAAATAAAGTTAGACCACTTTAGAATTTCACTTACCAACATCTGATCACATGGCATCGTCATCGAAACAGTAACACTGATTTAACAAGTTTCGGCAGTCACTGTTGGTGTCAAGATTGCGATCGATCACGTCTGACACTCACTGACCATTATACCATTAGGTATCATCTACGAAAACACTGTTTTAACATCTTGTGTCAGTAATGTTGGGTTGCACGAATTTGTACACTTACTGAAAACTTGCTGACCACTCGATGACCTGAGCATCTTCATCGAAATACTTATTTGACATGTTTCAACGCCACAATAAGATATCAATATTAAGTTAGGTCACTACAGTTAATGGCATTAAGTTGCTATTAAACTATTTTGAAGAGATGTTTTAATGACAATACAAAGTGGTCTGTCAGATCGTTTCGGACTCTCCAATACATGTACCACTATTGTGAGAGAAGCATTGTCTTTAGCAGATGTTGACGGTAAATTAAGGTGCGTACACACAGTAAGTTTTGGTGTTGAAGTCGAGGATGTACGCTTTGTCATGTCCATACAATTCCCTCATATCACTTGGTAACAATGAAGGTGTACATCTCGAGAAAATGCATGGAAGAGGCGTACTACACGTAACTACACAGTACATCTTGACTTATATGTGTAACATGGGTTTTAACTGACCATTTATAGATAAACCATGTTTTTTTAGCCGTGGCTAATTTAGTACATGTACATCTTCACCGACAACGTTATTGACATCAAGTTCAAGAAGCATGCATTCATTATCCTCGTCTTAGAGTAACTTAGGCTCCTTAGCTTTAAATAAGGGTAAAACCACTTCGCTATCATTAAATCTGACAAAGTTATTGAAGTTATTTATGTTATATTAATGGTCACCATGCACAAGTATTCACTTTTGAACCAGACACATGATGTGCTGACTAGTTTGAAGATGTAAACTTGAAGTAGATTATGTATTTTCTACAGGATTATAAGTTGTAATTGCCATAAGTTACATGTATCAAAAGCTTCCATATAGTAGGACATTATTTTTAGGATCAAATTTGATCCAGATAAGCTTATCGTTTGTGAACTTATGGACTGAGGTTCTGACATTGACCAAGTAATAGTTATACCAGGCCGAGCTCATGTTGTTAGAAATGGATGGCTCCAGCATTTAATATGTTGGAATTTCACATCGTCACATCTGGGACAAGATTGTTATTTCTGATAGGTTGTTCATTACAAATTATCACGACTGTGTATCATGTCGGATTGAAATTTTTAAATATGTTGTTGGTTATCATTGTAAGAAATCTCGAACCATGTATATATATGTTTGTTTAATTTACATTTTGAATAATATTTCGCTAATGTTCGTGTTGTTTCCAGTAAACATGTGACATGAGTAATAGCAGCAGATGTTCATCTACTTGTTGTATGAGATCAATGAAACATGCCATTTACATCTTTTGATCAGTGTCTGTGTCGGTATTGACTGTTTATGTTGTACGTTTATGTCAACTTTTCTGCTTCATTTGCACTATTTATCTTTGATATGGAAAATAAAAATGTTTACACCCCTTCACATGTTCAACTGCTTTTTGAACGTTACAGGATCGGCGTCCGTGTTGTGGTTTTCTGATTAAGTTGCACATTTAGTCAACATTACTGACGTTACTATGGCAGCAGTGGTATTTTGTACGACATGTCCGCAATATGTTACAATATGTATCATGGATTGTTATCTTAAAATGATGAGTAATTTGAACATACAATAAACATTAAATAGCAGTTTTCCTGAGACGCTTGAAATGCCCACGTATTTACACAAACGTCCTGTATCACCACCTTTAATAATAATAATAATATTAATAACGACTTTATTTATAGGTCACAAAATAAATTTGTTCTTTAGCTCAATGTAAAGTTACAATAGTCGGTCCCAGGTTGATACATATAAAATTCTATGGCCAGGTGGCAGACATATATCAATGAAAAGAAGGGGCTACCAGCTTTAAGAAAATACAAAAAAACAGGGGGTCACGTATCATATAAGAAAAATTTTGTCCGTCCAACGCGGTGAACATATTTTTACTGGCGCGCGGACCGACCAAATCCGGGTTTTACCCTACCCTACTTTCGCTTTGGTATTTTGGCTAAAATCTCGAAATATGTAAAATAAAACAGTTTCAATACATCACATGCATGTATACAAAGCCTGTAAACCCAATGAGATGATTCCAGTTCCACCTTGTCAAAGCATACTACCATTTAAACACAATCACAAGTTTATTTAGGGACTATTTGAGTGTATCCTATTTTGGTTCGCGGAGGCATTTAGTGGTTTGTAACCTTTATAGTGGATAACATATTTGGTTCTAGACCAATTTTCAGTATGGTCCACATTAACATGAAATATAATATATACAGAAATTCACAAGAATA
The DNA here is from genome assembly GCA_963678985.1 of Spisula subtruncata. NCBI lineage: Eukaryota > Metazoa > Mollusca > Bivalvia > Venerida > Mactridae > Spisula > Spisula subtruncata. Next base: position 30,674,237 of record OY787673.1, on the reverse strand, counting down.
TATAATTATATGCACTAAACAATAGTTACATCAATTCAGAATTGAATTTAAAAGTATTAGTGTTCATACTGACACTTAAATCAGATGTTTAGGTTTGCATTGCGTATAGCAGGTGTCTCTTATATTGTATAGTATACAACATCATATTATTATGAAAAATGTATGAATTATAATTGTGAAAGTCCAGTGAATAAGGAAATGTCATTTAAATAGAGAAATTAAGTGTTTGTGTATTTTACATTATAATAACGAAACTCAAGTGAATATCCACCTTAAATAATGACAAAAATATAGAAACTAATTGTCCTTGTATTTTGCATTAAATTTGTAGTTTATTCCAATGTTTAACACCTGAGAATAAAAGATTTTTTAGAGTTCAAGTTTCAGTTATTGAAATATTCTAGATTAATATATCGGTCCTTGTCGCATTACAGGTATCCATTGGTTTTCTGGCCGGTACCTCTGGGGTGCTGGCTAGTATTCTACGGTGCCATGTACTGCTGATTTGGGTCCCGGTGTTGACCATATGAAATTGAGTCTTGTCCGTATTGCCTCATCCAAAGATTCCGCTTGATGCTTGCTGATCGAACTGATTGTTTATTGTTCCGTTGGTTTGTGATACTAGTATATCGATGTTGATTTGGTGTTTTAGCGGCTTGTTTGGTATTGTTAAGTTGCTGATTTCTTATTTCTGTCTGAAGTTCGGTTTTCAGTTTCATGATTTCTTCTTTCTGGATTTTAACTCTCGTTTTATAAAAAATATGTCTGTGCTGGATGCTTCAGCATTAGATGAATTTCCGTTCTGCAAATTGACTTTCAATGATTTTTCAATTTTATAAGTCTGATTGGTCTGTTCCAGATTCTTATGATCTTCTTCGAGAATGAGGTTTTTAGATATTTTGACTGCATGGTCTTTCTTCTTGTGTCTTAAAGATTTTAAGTGTGTAGCTTGAAATCTTGTATCTTGTGAATTGTAGTTCTTTCGCTTCTTTGATTTTGTTTCAGCGAGCAGTTTCTTCTGTTTTTTAAGTTCAATGTTTTGTGGACGGCCGAGTTTTCCATGTTCTATATGCTGCATGAAATGGGTGTTGTTGGCAATGCACATCCAACACAGGGCAATGCGTTATTTATGGTAGTTCTGAAGTATTAACAGAACATGCTTATTTCTAGTCATTGTCATATCCTTATTACATCCATATTACATATACAAGTAATGTATTTCCCATCACAGCTGGTTCAAGATTATAATTCCTGATAGGAAGTCCAATCCTAACTGCATAACAATTTTGTAACATGTTGGATTCAAATCGTGAAATATGTTGTTGATTATCAGTGTTAGATATCTCAAATCATGTCTATACAGTAGTCGGAACGTCCGAGTTGTCAAAATTTGCGTGTATCGTGCGTGTATGGTTCGTGTAACGTGCGTATCGTATGCGTGCGTGTATCGTGTGATTTTAGTAACGTGCATCGTCTATCGTATCGTATCGCCCATCGTGCACATCGTGTGTATCATGTACATCGTATCGTGTACATCGTGTACAACGTGTATAACGTGTGAAACGTGCATGGTACAGTATAAGTATACGAAACACGATAGCGAGAGATTAGTCGTGCATCGTATCGTGTGAATCGTCCATGAACATTATAAAAACACAACACACTTTTTTCCGACATGAAGGGGTGCATGTCGGGGGTCCTATAATAAATCCAAATTACCGAAAGGTATGGGACGATAAGAGGACCTTTTAAACTAATGCCAAATCAAATCATTCATCAAATCATTCATCTGCAGTTTAGTATCGTATCGGTGACAATAACTTCCGGGACGCAACGGAATTATGTCCGAAATTGACATCCGAAATTATTTACACCGTCATGAAAAGAATTCTTTGCACATCGATAATTCATAATTCATGTAATGAAAATGTCTTAAATGTTGTTTTCTTCCCGACCAACTATCCCCATGTCTTTGAAATGCCGACTTTTCATGAATTGGTGTACATACTGTACGTGTAATTATTCTAGTAGCTATCCGCTATTATTGAAAAGCAGAATCCAACTTTTTTCATGATCTAATTCTGGTTTCATGAATCGAACAATTAAATGGGAATATTGAGGTGTAGATGTGTTATGCATAATGATAAATTATATTATTTATAACATCAAAGTTCACGACTTCGTTCAAGACGGCCGACAGGCATTTCTAATCACTGCATGTAACTGCAGTATTTACTTTTTATCTCAACATGGATATTTGGGTATTTAATTTATATATCTTTTGGCCTAAGTTATTCAATAATATGAACTAAGGCACCGCCTAAATGGGGTTTTAGTACTCACTTGAACCCATAATTAATGGTACTCAACCAGTTATCTCACATTTGTACAGAATCCGATTAGTGCCGTATGAATTATCAATTAAGAGGGCGAGAATTGCGTGACACATGAAGCAATGCGCGACAATCGGTCGATACAAGAAGCGAGCACAATTTTCAAACACGAGATCTCGCTCTAACGCAGTATCAAAAACCATGAGATTTCGCAGTAGAATATCGTACCTCGCCTCCTGTGTCGTGAGATTCTCCAATATCGCTTCGTGTCTCGCTTCTCATGTTGCACGATTCTTGTGCCTCGTGTTCCAAGGTCGAGGCACGAGATAAGAAGCGAGTCAAGAAGCGACAATTAGGAGACACACGAAATTATATCGCCTGATTGTCGCAGTCGCATAAAATTTAAAAACCGTGAGACACGACACAAGGTATGATAAAAAGGAGCGTACTGAGGCAACCAGTTTCTGTGACCCCGGAAGACCAGGTATGTAGATGTAAGTTAGGCTGACGGTAGTCAAACTAGACCGCCGTCGCTAGGCCCCTATCTTGCGAGGCACTAACCGGATTCCGTACATTTTACCATTTGGATGAGTAGTATATGTTTTGTTAATAAATACCTAATAAATATTACATATTATTGACAATTAGCTATAAATTAAATGACATTACATGATTAGACTTCACAATAGTCATCAGACAAATCCGACAATTTTGGTCTCTATCAGGTGCATTTGGTTTCCGTCCGGACTGCCTGTCCGATGACTCTTATAACCATGGTTCACTTTTATTCCTTTGTACATGACCGCATGTCTTTTGTAAGACATGTCTTGATGGGTCAATTATCAATTTGTAAGCCAGTCGCAAAGTAGGAAAACAATCTAATTATCTCCTCAATCTTGTACTCTTTTTCTGAAGTCTCCTTATAATTCCCCGAGGAAAAAGTATGCATAAAAATGAGGATGGCCGTCAAACAACAAGTCTAAAACTGATTTCACAATGAAACAAAAAAAGGCTCAAAGCCATCTTTTACCGAGTGTACGCCGCCTATTCGTCACACTTATTTGTTGCAGACCTATAACTGGCATTCGAAAAGTGAATATATTAAAATGAAATGAATGTGTTAAGACTGTATTCACTGTATATTCATTTCACATTTGATACATGTTCACCGCACATATGTGACACATTTGTCAGAGTGCATATTTTTCTGTATTAAAAGGGTACTTAGGGTAGCCAGACTTCTCAATAGCTGTTGGATGAATCCGACAATTCCAGTATCCGTCCGCCTTTTAGCATAACAAAAATCAGTCTGACAGATTTCCTTCCGGTCTGACAGTTTCTCCAAGTCTGTCAGACCGTAAGCGACTATCGGTAAGTCTGGAAGCCCAAAATGTCTCGGACACTTTCACCAAGTGACCTATATTTTTTAACCAGGATGACCTAATTTATTGAAATTGACCTAGATTATAAAGAAATAATTCATTCTGGAGAATTTTCATCAAGATAAGACCAATTTTTTTTTATCTCTATTGTCTATACAAGAAATTTCTAGGATTTGACCTATATATTAAGTTACACAATTTTTTAGCCCAGATTGAACTAGATTTTGTAGAGATTATCCATCTGATTAAAGTGACCTAGTGACTACACAACGTGACAATGTCACAATTAAGGTTTTGACCAACTCACCCAAGCGGATAGAGTAAATAATCGACATGAGTAGACATGTCGATGTAATCATGGCGATTTAATGTCACTCATTTCCCCAAGTAAGCCTGATAATAATGGGAGTGAAATTATTTCACTACAGGCTTTGTGGCTGGGTAAACATTCGGGCAACACAGCGATAAAAGTGAAATTTTATTTTGACCCTGATGATGATCGCAGAAATATGTGATTTTGGGGAAACATTGCGGAGCAGCTCCGAGCTGTACAGTGGTCCTCCAGTCTTCACGAAAGTGAGAAAAAAAGGCAGGACATGCGGTCTGGCATAAAATAAATTTGGCCGGAGCGAATCAATTTTGGCCCGACCGAAAAATATAAATAGGAAACAGTTAAAAAACCAGATGTTTTAACAATTTATCATTAAAAATGGACAAGAAACAATAAAACAACATTTTGGAAACAATAAAACAACACTTAACAGTAACTGCTGTAGACTTAATTAATTGCCGCCGCTGATTGAAAATTTAGCGACTGTCCTTGAAAAGTTTTAAATCGTCTGAAGTTAATGTCTTTAATTGATGATACACACGTTTTCAGACAGACGTTTATATTGACACTCATCGGCAATTATAAACGGATTATCTCGCAAACTGTGACATACACAGGTGAGGATGTCATCGTATTGTTTGTTTGTTTAACATGGCCGTTTATTGGCCAAATAGTGTGACACGTGGACTGTGTCTATCAGTTTTCGGTCACTTAGCGCTGAGCACAACCGTTCGTCAGAAAACCAGTCTAGGTAAATCCTCGGGCGGTCTCAATCGTACTATTTTTAGCAACAGGGTTTTCCAAATTTCTGTAACTTGTTTCTCAAAATCTTTTTCTGTTGAGATTTGTATTCACAAAATGTGTTTCGGAAAATAATATACTAAAGATAGAGTACAGTATAAGTATTCGTCAAATCAGCGTCTTTTTGCAAATTAGTTCTCTTTCCGTTCTTTAAACAACCAACCTGCACATGCGCATCGTGAAATAACTGGAAATAATGCTTCGTACTGACAAATTTCGTACCAGACGATACGAAAATTTTGACGGACATTCGGACCGGCGAGCTATAATTTTTGTCGGACCGAACTGATTTTTACCGGTCATGTCCGGCGGTCCGGAGACTTTCGCGAAGACTGGTCCTCTATTGAGCGCTAGGCTTCGAAACAGCTTGGTTAAAATAAGCGCTACATATCAGACAAAATGCAACAAATATATTATTTCGGTGAGCGCTCGTGGCTAGCAGATTGTTACGTAGCAGTTAATTTTTTAAGTCATAGCAAGGCGCCCGTTTCATACGAAAGCACTTTGTAGCGCTTGCCTAGCAGTACGGATAAATGGTATGGTCGCTGGTTGCATGTTGTTCTATATATACATGGTAAAGCACAACCAAAAAGCCATTGATAACGCATTGCTTTAAAATGGAAAGGGCTCCAGTAGCTATGCATTAATGTACTGTATTAAAATTATTACTTGTCAGAAAATACACAAACTACCAAAGGGACATGATACACTAAGCTTAGCGCTGGCCCTTCGGTAAGCTTCTCCAACTAAGTAACACAATGCAATAATGACGCACCAGAAAGTTGCATCCACAACCCCACGTACCCTGTGGATGAGCGGTGGAATAGCCAGGGGAAACAGTTATGTTTTAGATTTTGACCTTCAATTTTATGTGCCAGCCTTCCTCCGCAATGCCGGGAAAATGTTGGGAATTTTTTCTCCGAACCAATACCACGGGGACAATATTTAGTTGCCAGAGGCCGAGGAATTACCAGAGGGTTTATGGTAATTTTACCATAAGCTGTTCCACTTGGCCGGCCCATGGAACAGGAAAGGCGGGGGTTTCGACAACACGAAAGTAAAAATCTAGCCTATCTGGTTGGTGGGGGTCGTGGGTGCATAATCTCATAAACAAGGCTATTACAAGAGCAATTGAGCCACTGACAAAAAGTCACAGTGTAAAATGTGTTCAGGATCATTCCAAAATTTGGCTAACAAATGGGGTCGAACAAATGGAATCGAGAATGACAGGATACTTACATAAGATTTATGTCATCGGGATGCATTGTTTAACCACGTTAATTCCTCGTTTATAGTAACGAGTACTTAAATAAGTTGAAAAACCTTAAAATAAATCGAAAATCCATCTTTCCGTGTTTTCATAAAAATCTGGATCAACAAAGGCTTGAAAGGTATTTCTAGCCGCCGGAAAGATACCGATGATCAGTATTGCCAACGGTTACTTCCCTTTTCCTTCCTACAGACACGCCTAATGAAGGCCTATACTTCTAGTGAGTAAAACTAGTCGGTTAAAGGCCAGGCTTTAATAATAATGGTCCAAATAAGCGGCCTTCGGCCACCCTGTAACAATACTTGACAAATACTGATAAATATCGGCTAAACGTTCAGTCGCAAGTACGTTACTTGACTTATTTAATGCAACAGTATTTGGTCGGACTCGACGTCTTGACGTCGATACAACAACATTTTTAGTCGTACTTCGATTACACACAATTTTGATTCTGATAGTGGACGAAATGTTAAGGTGAATTTTCTCACACTCGGAATCTTCTTGCGAGTCGTGCATATCGTGTAGAACGCACGTTCCATATCTCTATCGTGTATACCGTGTATTACGTACGGATCGTGTATCATATCGTATCGTCCATCGTGCAGACCGTGTACTGTATACCGTGTATAACGTACGGATCGTGTATCCTATCGTATCGCCCATCGTGTATTTTTGTAACGTGAATCGTGCGTGTATCGTCCGTATATCGTGCGTGCATCGTTCGTCCATCGTGCGCATCGTGTGACAACTCGGACGTTCCGACTACTGTATATGTATGTTAATTCACATTTTGAATAATATTTCGTTAATTTTAGTTTTGCGTATCGAAAGCATGTGACATCGGTAATTGCAGCAGATGTCTGAAGAAGTGGGATTGGCCATATATGGTTTTCATATAATTTCATAAAACTCTAAACAAGTGACATTTGTAATTTGAATTTGCGTTCTGAATATATTTGCTAATTATCTGTGTCTATATTTAAATCGCAAACCAAGTAACAAGTGTATGTTTAATTTTCTTTTAGAATATCATTTCTCTAATTACATTGTAGGACCCGCACCTAGTAATGCACGCGTGTTTGAATCGTAAACAATTGGCATGTTTAAATGAAGCAGGTGCTTGATATTTTGGTTCCATGTCATAAGACTAACTTTGGTGATTTATCATTTTTTTGTCTAGATCTAAACCTTTAACCAAAGTTAGTCTTATGACTGAACCTTCAGAAAATCCATTTAATTACAAAATGCTGCTTCCACAACGCTTCAGAAACTAAGATGGCGTCCAATATGACCGCAATTGGCCTGCAAATAGATACGTTTATTCAGGACTAAATTGCATTGTTTTCTCACGTATAAGTTTTGCATTGTCCAAATGCAATAAGAGTAGAACCAAAGGGATTATTTGAGTGGTTTTAGAAGCTCCTTTTTTGACAAAACATGACCAATAAATAAGCCCACAAATAGTGTTTTAGGGTATCTTCCTTTTATTTATTTTTTTTTTAATTGAAAATGGGCATTTTTTATTAGTAAAATGCCGTAAAAACATAAAATATAGTAAACTATTTATGAAGTTCTAAAATGACATAACATGGTGGAAAACTTATATTAAACGAGAAAATTTCCGGAACTCGTCGTTTAGGAGATAAAGTGACGTCATTTAAACGTTATACTACACGTGTTACGTATAAGAATATACGTACTCCTTAACCCGGATACATGAAATATAAATGTATGTACGTAAATGTATGTACATTCGTAAATCATTTTAAATATTTGTGTGATGATCTTCAAACAATGTCCATGTTGTATGTCAGAATTCAACAATATTGAACATTGAACGTAATTTGGGACACAATATAACCAATATAATAAATATTACGGGTACCAGAATGAAATGCCAAGGTCCAAGCTGATAAAAATCCGAAAAGACAAATGTCAAAAAGATATACCAAAATGGTGACCTTGAAAAATCAATGTATTACTAGGATATGACCCTGTGACCTTACTTCAGGTCCCTGGTGATCCTTAAGACCATGCTATAATTTACGACATCAAACGACAAAACAAGGTCTTTCTGTGACTCGAACATATAGATAATGCCGCATTGTGACGTCTAGTGACAAAACAAGGTCTTTCTGTGACTCGAACATATAGATAATGCCGCATTGTGACCTCTAGTGACAAAACAAGGTCTTTCTGTGACTCGAACATATAGATAATGCCACATTGTGACCTCTAGTGACAAAACAAGGTCTTTCTGTGACTCGAACATATCGATAATGCCGCATTGTGACCTCTAGTGACAAAACAAGGTCTTTCTGTGACTCGAACATATAGATAATGCCACATTGTGACGTCTAGTGACAAAACAAGGTCTTTCTGTGACTCGAACATATAGATAATGCCACATTGTGACCTCTAGTGACTATACAAAGGATTTTCTATGATTGTATCTAGCGACCAAGTGTTGGACACCGGGGGACTGTTTTATATGAATAAATATGCGTCAAGATTCATGATTAATCACGCATAAAACAACAAGTGACGGTCTTAAACAACAAACGACGGTCTAACATAACATGCGACGTTCAAAAATCATCAGTGCGTGTTAAAAACTCTTCACTTACGTTCATATTTGCCATTTAGGGGTGCTCTGCCTTGGCGTAGAAATAAGCTAAAACTTACGACAGAATGTGAACTAAAATATCTTTGTAAAACGCATTTACGCGAATATAATCGACGTAACATTTCATTTTTTCGTTAAATTATGTACGGGCTTAGTGCCGTGTATTCATGATGCGATGTTTTTTATGTTTTCAATGATTGGCTGGTTGAGTTGAGTGTTTTCTATCCTGTCTGATTTTCTCATATCGGTTTGAAAAACCACTGAAGTATGATGATGAAATGTTTCTGAAGGAACAGTAAGTAGAAGCGGAAGCGAATCCAGAACCAAGAAAGTTTAATTCTTTAGTATAATTTAGGCATATTCTTCCTTATAAACATCATGTAGTGTGTTTTTCTGTGCATTTGATTAAATACGAATAAATTTATACAGATTAATTAGTGAAAACTCATATACCCCTTTGGGGCCTCATTATGAGAATTGCTCAATGATGACAAGAAGGTATCAATCGGATTCTATTATGGTATGGTCCAGAAAACAAGAAAATGCCAACACATTTTTAAATTTATAGAAGATATTGTACGGTCCCTTGCAAGTTCTTCCGGACTATTAGCTTATTTCTCAACTTTTCATCAAGGTTTGCACATTACTAGCCATTAGAATGGCTCGGAGATGTCATGCAGGGATCGAAAATTATTTCACGGAATTTGTGATTATTTGACGTAGTTGTGTTTTCGTTACCGGTAATTGACATTAAGCCAGAGCTCCATCTAACTGTTTATCGAATGCTGCTTGGCGAAGGTTTTCAACTTAACCCATTGGACCATGTGATTATAATGTACCGTTAATTTTGAATCAAAGGGTACAGATAGACAAATTGTATAGATTAACAAAGGGTATAGATTGTCAAAGGGTATAGATTGGCAAAGGGTATAGATTGTCAAAGGGTATAGATTGACAAAGGGTATAGATTGACGAAGGGTATAGATTATTAATTCATGCACATCTTGAGTTTCCCTTATAGATGAAAGTGCAGTTTTTGATAGAATGAACATCTTAACCATTCTGATTACCTCTGTTTGCCCGAAAACTTTCGGCGTACCATGTAGATAGCGCAATATATACATTTAGGCGTTAAATAACTTGAAACGCTTGATTAACAAACAGTAAAATACCGAGAACAGTCGGTCGTGAACAGACTTTATCCATCCGGATCAATGAAGCGCTTATTACGTATGTGTATAAGTTGAGAAAGTAAAGCGTTTATGGAAAGTAATGGTGCGTTACACGAAGTCAACCATTATACGTAAGTCATAAAATGTATGATTTTAACAAGTTATGGACATGTACGACTATTACTAGGTTGCACAAATCTTAACGTTTTCGATCTTTCTATTTGACATGGTCGAGAAAATTTAGAGTCGAAAATTTTGAAAATGTTTACAATTTTCCAACCCCTAATGGACAGAAAATAACGAAGGGAATTAAGTTCCTACCTTTTTAATTAATAGTTTCTTCAGATAAAACACTAAATGGTCTGGGCCAGTATTCTGAAAGCATCTTAAGGGAAAACTTAAATGCCTTGACTTAATTTTTTTAAAGGAACCGCACATATATGCAAGAAACTAAGAACATTGTGGTGCTTTACATAACGCTTCAAACAGTTATAGATAATCTTGATTTTTTTTAGCTGAAATACCTAAGGAAATAAGATTTTGAGAAAATTCTAAGTATTCCCTCAAGATTCTTTGTTAATATCACCCCTTTTCGTAACTTTCACGCTAAAACCGGACGCATTGATATCTCAAAACAGAAATATTGTTCCGAGCTGTTTCTGGGCTGGTATTTACAAAGCATCTTTGTTGAAAACTTAAATATTTTCACTTAAGTTTTTTTTTTTTTTTTTTTTTTTTAAAGGTTGTGATTGTTTATTTTCCTCGTCAATAGGTGTGCCTATCATTTTTGTTTAGATGACATTTAATTGATTTTCAAACGAAGTAGTTTTGTGTTGTTGCTAAGGATACAAAGTAGGTTAGGTAATTGAACCAGGATCGTGAGACTGGTAGTCGAGCTAACCAGCCCTAGGCCAGAGACGCTCATATTACTGATGTTTATCTTATACATATACATAGCCAATGATAAAACTTTTATTATTCTTCAAATCATTTTTTAAAAAAAGATGATACAATCTGAAACTATCCGATAGTCAATGTAGTACCAAGTTACGTATTAAACTATCTACTAGGTTTATACTATAGATGTACAACAATCGTCGAGGCGTAACCTCTACAGAGATAGTGTTCACTAGTCACGCCTCGAAGATTGTTTTAGATCTATAGTGACACCTTAAAAAACGCGTTGTGTAAATTCTGCCCCTATACATACTTCCATGATTACATGTAATGCTTTCTGTCTGGGTCTATCACGTAATGTAAGGGGTAGGTAATCTAGGCTACCTAACCTACAATTACGCACACTCCCAACGCAACACCAATACTTTTCATGATTACACGACTATCAGTGAATGGATCTGGTTCAAACTATGGCTGTGAATAAACTAAAAGTGGTATGAGGAAATCCGACAGGGAATGTAGCACTCAACCCAACCAGCCGAGCACAGAAATAAAAAAAAACACAACACAACTACCCTGAGCAATGCCCACACAACCCCATGCCAAAACGGCGACAAAATGAGGCACAACAACCCTGGGGCGTGACCTAGTTTAAAACACTAAGGACAGTGCCCTAGCATTTGCGACCTAAAGAGGCACAACTACGACTTGTCCTAGTTAAAATAATGGGCAAGGTAGGAATGGGTTGGGAAATAATATTACATATTCATAGCAACTACACTGAGAAATGCCCACACATAAGCCGAAGAAACAATAAAAAAATCCAAGCCCCCGCCAAAAAAATGCAGGATCACCCGCTTTCACAAAGAAATTATAAAATAGCGGTTATTGCCGAATGAAAGGCAGCCAATACTCGACAAAGTTCCCCAAGGCCCCAATCTACGGCGAACTAAACGCACAAAACCCTTGCAAAAACGGCAACCAAATGAGGTAATAATTGTTTAATTGTCTTCCAGATTTTTTTAATTAATATGTTCATTGAAAGATAAGAATAATACTAATTATGAGCGTCACTGTTAAATGAAAAGTCACAAAAATGGCGGTATAAAATATAAACGAAAAGTGAGAATTTTGAGAATTGGATAATTATTTTTTGTGTTTTCTCAAAAAACCAAATATCAAATTTGAAATTAGATTAAAATACATCCTTTATGTGTCATGATCCTAAATATGTGTATTTCATTTCCTTTTTCTTATAGGGCGCTTATGATAGGACCTGTCCTAATTATATGCTATCACCATATTTGTTTATTTTGTGTGACGTCAATGGCGTCCTTGTGAACGTCAGTTGAAATTTCATGTATCTATTTTTTATTTTGTCATAGCATGTCACTCAGTTGGGCGATTTTGACAAGGTATACCTTTTTGGAATCATTAAACATTACTCTACACAATCCTAACATAATCTTAAAATGTGAAATTTTGACATCATGTTGGAAATCCCACAGCACAGCTCATAATATTATTAATTCATGGGAAATACGAATCTAAGGTTGGTAAACTAGGTTGGAAAAATACCGAGACTAAAATACATAGGTATAACTATGTTTTGTTTCTTCTTTTGGATTTTCTCCAAACTCTTGTTTCATATTCTTATCATATAATGTTGAAAATGCAGGTTTTCTTGGTATGTAATGTCCACCTTGGGTTAAACAGTTTATAAAGCACCACAAATCTTGCTCACACATAGGATAACTAATAGAACAAAACGAACTAGGTTGAACGAGCCTGGACGGCTACTAAAGGGTGTCAATCCACTACAACTGGTTCCCGCTTCAGTAGGTCAACAAGAACAGAAGTCAGAGCCAGCCGGCATGAACGATACCCACAGTATACATGTATTTGTATGAGACAAGGACTGACGCTGGATTTCAAAGGTGGTTTTTATTATATATTTAATACTTAATTTATAGATTGTTTTAATACTTAATTTATAGATTGTTTTGTATCAGAAAAATACTGAATTTAATTTTTATTATTTAATTTATACTTAATTTATTGATTGTTTTGTATGAGACAGAACTGAATTTAATTTTATTTATTTAGTGTATATTTAATTTATAGACTGTTTTGTATCAGACGACATTGAATTTAATTGTTATTATTTATTTTATACTTAATTTATAAATTGTTTGGTATCAGACAACACTGAATTTAATTTTTTTATTTATTCTATACTTAATTTTTAGATTGTTTTGTATCAGACGACACTGAATTTAATTAAATTATTTATTTTATACTTAATTTATAGATTGTTTTGTATCAGACAACACTGAATTTAATTTTTATTATTATGTATTGTATACTTAATTTATAGATTGTGTTGTATCACACAACACTGAATGTAATACTGAAGATGTTGTACGTATATACATACAATTTAATGTGAACAGAATGCTGTGGGACTATGAACATAACATTATTCAAAACTTAATTATAGTTCAACATGTTACGCTATTTTTTGTTTGATACATATACAATCTTTTCTGTTCATTCCTATGTTATAGAATAAGAAGATGGATTGGACACACTCTCCGAAGAGACAAAACAACATCTTTAGCAAGTTTTAGACTGGAATCTACAAGACAGAAGGAGACGAGCAGACCAAACATGACATCGGGAAGAACCAAAAATCCAGGATATCGCGGATAGAGGCCAAGCAGATGGCACAATATCGTTTCCAATGGCAAACTGTGGTGACGACCCTATGTCCCAGCCGAGATGAAGAGTACTAAGTCAATGTAGAAAAATACAAGTTTTAAAACACACACATACAGTTTTTAAACCAATGCTATAAAAGAGTCATGGTATTGCTGGACACTTGTTTTTCCAGAAAAATATGGATAAGTTGTAAAACCTAATGTAATCGGTAATTAACCGCGTACATACATCTACATCTGCTTTAGATTCTACAAACTCCATGTTTTTCACCAAGTTACAAAAATTATGGATTTTGTGACTAACTTTATTTTCTGTCTCATTTTCATGTACGGGGGATGTTCCAGAAATAAAGGAAACACTTCAAGTTTTGCTTTCATATTTCGCATATTTCTTAGTGAAAGCTGAAATTTAAAATATTTACAGCTACTAATTTTGTTTTGAATTTTTGAATTGCCGCACTCGTTTGATAAAAGTCATATTATTTCTGGAACATACAACGTACGTGCCATATACATGCATGTAACATGCCTTACAAAACCCACTCCTATATTATAGTTTTAGCTACATCTTGCATCCAGCCGTAACAATAAGATATAAGTGGAACCTTGAATGAACTTTATTAAACTGGTTTAAAGCTGGTTCTAGCTGGTTCTAGCTGGTTCTAGCTGGTTAAATTACATGCTGACAGCAAATAAATAAGTGTATATAAGACCGTTCTTGTGGAAGACCAAATCACACATTCAACGGGTGTTGTACGAATAAACTTCACTTGCTGATAATATTCGACGAACAATCGCTAGAAAAACTTCGGAATCATGAAGAACATATCTGCTAAAATCGTAAGTTTGTTTCTGTAATATATGCTCATAAAATGTAATAAAATAATACAATTTATTAATAATAATTTATTATAAATTATGTCAGGTAGTCATCAAAGATGTAAATGAAATGAAGTACGTCTTTGAAAATGCACTGTTCGATAATAAATAACTCATTAATTGCAAATAATAGTAAGCAATATAATATTGAATAATAATATAAAACTAACGATAAATTGCGTAGTAAATATCTGATGTGTTCTTGGAAAAATAGTCAACATAATTAGTCAATGCCTGATACTTAATTAGTATAAGTGTTATAATAATATTATATATGGCTCTCAATTTGATTTTTCTGTGTAAAGTAGTAAAATAGTTTGCGTAGCTTGTAGAATAAAATTATAACAGACACAATGCATATGTTGAAAAGAGACTTTTATTAAAGCCAGTAAACTATTTAAACATATATACAAAATATAAAACAAAAAATACAAACTCATAGAAATGAAATTGTTGTACTATATGGGCAATAATAGTAATTAGTAATATTTGATAATGCATGTAAAATCAAATATAATAATAATGTACATAGTATTGAATGATACATATAAAATTTGGGTATTTGTTTTAAAAATTAAATCAAGGGCGTAGTGCTTGATAAAACGATGTACAGAGTGACGTAGATATAGAAATAATTATAATACTCGACTGTTACTAAAAAATATAAAATGCTGATTTATAATAGTGTGTCGCTTTAAACCACTGGTAAGGTAATGATAAAATATTTTAAAATTCAAAAATGTTTTCAGAAAATACTTTTAATGTTAAATTTATATTTTTAATGATTACCAGTTCCTTGTAGAAACTCGTCCTTATAATTTCCTCATATCTTTTTCAACTCGTTCAACAATAACATTTTTGCATTAGCTTAATATGTTCTATTTGTTTCAAATGAAATACATATTTCCAGTTGCGACATATCATGCGCTTGGACCATACACACTTGTTACTTATGCAATGTAGATATTTAAAAGGCGTTGTAAATATGAAATTATTTGTATTGCATATTAAATATGCACTGCTGATGCTTTAACGAGTCATTTGTATAACATGCAGGGACGCTAGTTCATTTAAAATACAACTATGATAAGTATAATGCAACATACGGAAGCTTTATATTGTTGATTCGTTTAAGACGTAGTACGTTCTGTGAATTGATAGCTTATCTATTGTAAGTTTGTCAGGCCAAACAATGATAACTGTCTTGAATATTAAGCCTTAGTCGCGTGCACGACAAATTCGATCTTTTAAATTTATTTAAAAATATGATTGAGTTTTAAATTCTAATCCTGACTATTTTGCTGCTGGCGATGACGAGATACATGATGAGTCTAATGTTGTTGATATGTTGTTTCTTTACGCGTGGTAACAAAAAAGTTGATTTCAACATGTGATTTAAAACATTTTACATACTCAATTGCAGTTATAATTATTACAGTTTCAAAACTAGAGAGCGTCAGCTGTCAAACAGTAACAATTTATAGAAGATATTGAGCAATAAAAAAGTTAAGAGGGACGCATGTTGTCCGAACACAACATTCTGTAATATTTGTTTAACTATTTTAACCAGGTTAATGTATAAATTAAAACAAAGTTGATTTAAATATTAAATATCATTATATTGTTCTAAAACTACACAACATTAGCTGTAATATGATACCAATATCATTTATAGCAGACAAAAATAAAAAGGTTAATAGAGGGGCATGTTTTTCCTTCTTTTTGTACTAACATATATAGAGACGTCATGTTTAATACCTGACCCTGCTATTGGAGATAACGTTTGTCGTGAGAATTACCAGTACGACGATTATGGTGTCACATCAGGGGAATTTCTTCCATTAAAATCTATGCAAAATGACTAAAATTCACATCTCTCACTCTCGGTTACTCTGAAGTTCCAAATGTTTCCATCAAAAGCACTCATTGTAATTCACAATAAGCTGGAGTAATGATATGTTGGTAGTTTCGTTTTTTAGCTATTGCATGTCTTCTGGTTAGACAATGCTACCAATACATTGCTAGTCTTCTGTAAGGGAAACACTACATTATAAATATCAATTAAACACTCTTTAAAATTAACATTTAGACCAATTTTGAACTACTTTCATGAAATTTTGTCAATAATCAACAGTTTCCAGATTAAAACATAGCTTGAACAGATATAATCAAATTTTAAAATTAACCATATTAGCACACCACGATCCGGAAGTACTTTGATCCGGTGTAACACCAAATTGTTACTGCTGATGATCGATGATGCTATTTCTCTGACATGTACATTCAATTTAGTTTTCTTGATAATTATTGTAAAACTACTTTCAGGTGATAGTTGCGATGACAATTGCTGTTTCTTATGCCGGATCACTGGTTTGTAATACAGACGCAGTAAGTATATTTATATATGTACTGTGTCTTTGGTACGATTTACCTTTCGTGTATCACCGATAGATTATATCTGGAACTTTGATCAAGGTGGTTTGTCACTTAATTGACATGTAGATACAAACAAATCTGGCCTAATTAGACTGATTTTGTATTCGTATGCAAACACAACTGATCCTAATTATAATGTTCGGATATGAATATTCAAGTGACCCAATGATTATATCGGTAACACATCTGTCTGTACCTATTGATTAGTGTAACTCCGGAGTAGCTCTATTAGAGGAAATATTGACACAGACATGTATGTTATATAACCATCAGACCACCCACATATGGACACTCAGGACATAGTACTCTACTAGTATCGTTTCTTCGCATAGAAAAAGACTCTCTTAATGATTGGTTTAGGAACAGCCATGGTATTCGTTTGATTATGAAAATGATGAAATTATAATGCAGAGAAACAATTTGACTAACAAATAATGCATCCTTGTTTGTAGTGGACAGTACAACTCTCAGAAAGTAACTTAGAGCAATCACCCCTCCCACTTTAAACAACGAATTCGAAATTTCCCTAAACTGATATAAACGGTATATTTAACCATTGTAGAGCAACAAACTCTCAATAATGACAACAAATTAGAAACTCGCAGAGTGCCCCTTTGACCACATAATAATAAATGACTGGAAGCGATAAATTTAGCTCATTTAATATGATAGTAGAGAAAAATATGCTAGTTATCTTGTAGCCTCTTTAAACGCGTTTATGTTTTGAAAACTATCGTTATGCCAACAATAGCAAATACTTACGCTATTCTGATAGTGACACAAACGTAAGCATGGATTATCACTTATTACATAACTTTTCTATGGTGCTACTGTAGTTTTTGAAAAACAGAAATACATTAAAGTAGTCATTCACGGGGATGACTTCGCGCTTGATCGCATTGCAGTTGTGTGTAGAAGTTGTAATGTACACCAGTATAGATCTACAACAAGCACTCGGGCGTAACTGTACTTTTAACATTTGAATAATCCAGGTTATAGGGGTGTATTTACCTATAAAGCATGCATTTAGAATTCACTTATCAAGTAATGCGCATAGCGCAGTCGGCTAAGCTACTTTGAATACCAGTACTTCAAAACTGAACGAATGAGTTCGAATCGCAGTCAGCTATATATTTTTTTTTTAATTTTGCTAAGCAAACATGTTTCGTGCTTGTCTAATTACACAGAGATGCATAATTATAAAAGTTTCAGTGAGTGGGAAGCACATATGTCATAGCTGGTACACAGTTATAGCGACGGCGCGAACGAGCTCATCGAGAACGTACATATGTTTTGTATGGAGGTGAAGGAAATAGGACTTGCCAGTGTGTGAGAGAGGGTTGTAAGACTGACAAGAGCTAGCATATAGACTGCAAATAAGGTTGTCTCAGCGTTGAAACTTGTTACTCAGTTGATACTTACACTGATTCTGACACATTGTATAGTCGATATAATTAATATAGGAACAAAGAATAACGCAAAATATGAACAGAAAAAAAGATATGTGATCATAATCGGGAAATACAATGAATGCATATAGCATTACATGTGAGTATTAGTTTATTAAATATAAAAAAAACTGTTCGTTAGTGGGTCCGAAATCACACTGGAAAGAATAAAATAAGCGATTATAAGCGATGTACTATGACCACTGCACCACACAGACACACAACATACACAATTATCTAATTCTGACGTTTCTACTGCAAATTCTTAAAATGGTGATTGCAGCGAAGCCAATGACTCGAGTTATTAGTAATTATATCCAATTATCAACTGAGCATGAAGATGAAAATTGAGCAATAAATACAATATCAAGCCTAAATCAATGTAATGGAAACAAAATATTTTTTATTTGTTATAAAACGTGAATTTATAAAATATTAAGAATTAAAAAATACACACGTAATACGATAAAAACTATTGAAATAGAAATTTAATTATAAAAAAAGAGTATAACAGCGGACTCGAACCCACAGCCCGTATATAAAGTATGTTTCTGCCAAGAGAAGAGTTTATCCACTAAGCCACGTTGCCAGCTTGAAGTCGACTGTGTTTTTCTCAAAAGTGTTCATATTTTTTTCATAAAATAACGGTAAATATCGTTTCAACCTTGGCATATGGACTCGTCCAGGGGTCATATTTCGAAGGTCGTTGTAGATCTATATCTATCAATTCATAATTCTAACACGATCTGCGGATTAATCGTTTAAATATAGAGCGGACCTAACCATGTTTTATTACCCCCATAAAACATACCTATCAAATTGGCTGTTTCTATTTACGCCCAGTATCACGTGACATATTTATGAATGAATGAACGTGAACTTTATAGTAAAATTTACTACGAGTCACGATGACAAGGCGAGTTGCACGAGAATCCAGTGTTACATCTATGACGCATCTATTTTTAGAAACTCCAATATACTCTAGAAACCAAGTTTTATTAAAGCTTCTGATAATCAATCCATTTATATTTTTCATTTTATGAAATAGATACCATATACTCGTGTTATTAAAATTGTTTCAATGTTTAAATTGTGGTATTTCCTTCAGTAAATTACGATTTTCGTTTTCATTAACGAGGGAGGTATAATTGTACCAGCTAATTAGCCACTCAATTTCAGCGTAGAATTATGTTCAATATCAAATGGGTAAAAATGGAATGCGCGCAGTTAAACAGTGCGGGATATTATTGTATTTATAATCGAAATAAAAACTCTGTTCTTGTATATTGTCGGTGAATAAAACACGGGCACTCGTTCGGATGCGGAAAATTAAAAAAAAACGAGTGATTTAATTTTCCGCATCCGAACTCCTGTCCGTGTTTTATTCACCGACAATAAACGTGAACAGATTTTTATTTCTTAGATACAGGTACATTCAATAAGCATGTCAACAAAGAAAACTCGTTTTAACCATGTATTAGACATGATTGTACAGCACTTTTGCTCGTGTGTATACATGAAAAAAGGGCTATACACTGAACAAAATTTCTAATTGGTCACCTAATTCCCATCTAACATATTGCCACAATTTCAGTCAATGATTATTCAAAATAAATTCCATCAATAGTTTATGTAACATTAATGTGTAAACAACATAAATATGAAAAATTGATGCAAATTCTGCTATTTCTGCTATCCTCACGTATTGGAGATACTTAACAACAACCATCAGAATCAGAAATCACATAAAAATATTTATAAATGCATTTATAAATAACCCTATTTTTAAACATAAAACATAATAAATCATCATCTCATATGGACGAGTCGACAGTAAGTAATTTATAGGGCAAAGTAATACTCCATTAGGTTGTATGGTTGAGGCGGTGAAATGAAATGAAAAAAATCGACTTTTAAGATTTATCTGGATTTCTGATAGCTACAGTTTGTACAACGTAATACGCCATAGGAAATCAATGTCGCCTCTACAGTTGAAACGCACTGATAACTTGCCATAACTGAAGCACAAAGAAGATAACTAATGAAAGAAATACTGTACAAAATTTGACTTTTGTATCACTCGTAGTTATCATTATTTTGAGGATTTAATTATGTTCTATTTTCAATTAAAAGGGAGGTAATTTCAGAATTTTCAACTTCAAAGCTGTATATCTTTTTAACGCCCAATTATTTTAGCAATATTGGTTGTTTTTCTGTTTGAGCGATCACAAATTGGTTTATATTTTTACAGTTTATCAAATTTCCAATGACAGGTTTCGCATTAAACTTAAAAAAACTGTTTCGTACACAATGGTCAATAACTCAGAACAGGTTACGAGGCTATGTGAAACACTAACTGAATTTGATTAAGATCATAAGGCCGAATGAGTTAAGTACACTAAATATATTTCTCAATTGTTATGAACAAAAATATGCGAGTTAAAAAAGTGTCCAATTAGAAATTTAAGTGTATAAATATGGTATAATAATAATAATAAAGTAATGCATTTATGCATCCGTGGTATTTCTGGTTTTTACCGGACTATTTGTGATAATCTTATTTCAGGAATGCGAGGGTGAACACTTAAAGTGCATAGCTGTAACCCCTGCTAGAAAAATGTGTGGTTATTGTATGTTGTTTACCTATTAGATATGTTAAAAAGAACAATATGTCTTCGGTGTTAAAATACAATCATTAAGTCTTATCGTTTTGGGAGATATACATAATTCATCGGGTGTAGTCTTAAGATATTAATATGGCTTAAACTTGACTAGAAAGTGTTATATAGACATTTTATGAACTTGTAAACCGTGTATATAGCTGGATATATCAACTGATAAAGTTTAAAGTATAGTTTCTTTTGATTTTGCTCAGGAAGATTAAGTTACTACTACTAATTACGGTGTCCCGTGCGATTCTTGATTGACATATAACTGGTTATTCTCTCCTGGATAGAAAATAACGATATGCGTTAAGTTAATATATTAATTTTAATATATATACTGAAGATGTAAGTATCTGATACTGTTGTTTTTTATTTGAATTCAGGTTATTGTCGTGAAACGGACCAGTGTAGATTAACCGTAGGCAAGGGTGATGCCCATAAAAATGAGAATGCAAACAACGATGCTAAAGACAATGGAAAGGGCGATGCAAATGCCCAACAAAATGCCAATGACAATGCCATTGAGAAGGAAAATGGAAATACCAATGACAACGGAATTACTTTGCCCACTGCAACATGTGAATGTGACGAGAATTCTGTCCAGCCTTACTGCGAACGTATGTACTAGAGTTTAGTTATATTCGATTCAATCTTTAGATTATCTTTGATATCTTACTTGTTTCTTACTCGCACAATAGTGCACCAATGTACATAGTCTTCAGCATCTTACCTAATATTTTTCAAGAAGTTTTGAAATTCAGGATTAGCAATGACCATGTAACTTTTACCTTGTGCATATGATACTAATAGTAAATTTATGATAAGTACTCATTCATTTGGCATTCTTGATGATGAGGAGGTTTTTTTCAGACGCTTGATTGAAGCGAATTCAATGTTTAAATAAATTATATTCGTAATGTTATTTGAGTCACCCATTTTTTAAATGGTCACTGTTCACTGACATGAATGCCAAGAAATAACTATTGATTGGTTTTGCGATATGGATAGTACGTTTACAAAATTAATGTCCGACATAGTTCATTCTTAAATGGCCATATAACATGTGATATGTATTTTATTTATACCTGTATACATGTATGTTGTTATTGGATTGGCAATAAACAATAATAAACTAAACTATATAAGTTTAATATTCATCTTAAAATCTACGAAAAAGAATAAATTGTTTATCTTGTTCGTACTCATGTTGGATAAAGCATCCATAATTAGAACAACTATAATTATTATAATATGTGTATGTAGCACTTGTACCATTTAATAACACATTCCATGTGTCCTAATAAATTAAGAATATACATACAAATTGTTAATGGCGTTGCAGGATAATATGCATTTCACTTTGCATAGTTATGATAATATATTTTGTAAACCAAAACTAAACATTTGATACTTTATTTTATATTTAGTAACACATTCATTTGCCATGTTTTAGCTACGTGTGCATTTACTCCACATCCGTGCGGTGTTAACACAGTGTGCAATGACAATAACGGTACTGCCGCCGCCAATTGCACGTGTGAAGCTGGTTATGTAGGAAACCCGATAGACGGCTGCGTTGGTAAGGTTTGACAGTCCAATACGTGTTTGCTTTCCTAATTTATTTCAGAATACTCTTTTGACAAACATTCTCTAGGAAAATATTTTGTACCTGGCATATTAAGATGTTCATGCATTTCTTACCATCCTACCATGAGTATACATGTGCCTGAGGTGCGTCTCCCTGCACCCCCTTGGTCAGGAAAATAACATGAACTGACCAAAATAGTCAGCATTTACATGTGTTCTGTTGCCAAGAAACAACATGACAAAATTGAAGGTTAAACATGCCCACCCATTTTTTTTGCATTTATATTATATTTCTCTCGTAATTTCTTGTCATTTAATTACATACACTTTTCTTAAATTACTTTTTTGTAAGCTAATTATTCCTTGTATATGTTTATTTACTTTTTACTCGTGTTGCAGCGCTATATGCATAACTATTACTTTACCTAATTATAGATATTACTTTTTTAAAACCTATTCCAAACATTTAATATATGTTGATTTTATATTTATTAAAACATTCCTTTGCCATGTTTTAGCTACGTGTGCAGTTACTCCCCATCCGTGCGGTGCTAACACAGTGTGTGATGACAATGGTGGAACTGCCGCTTTCACTTGCACGTGTGAAACTGGTTATGAAGGAAACCCGATAGACGGCTGCATTGGTAAGGTTTTACACTAAAGCACGTATTTTGTTTTCAAATGTATTGTTGTGTTATAAATTGGCCACGGGTGCATACATTGATCAGCGAGATGGTAAAGTATTACATAATAGACATGTCATACTCCTAGTATTAGAAACTTGCCAGATCAATATTTAAATTATTGTATAATTAGTATCATGTGGAATGGCAATATGTTAATTTGAAAGACTATTCATTCTAATACATCGGTAACACTTCAACCAGATGATGTTGCTATTCAATCTGATACTGAAGGGGAACAAAGTAGCAATTTGAACTTACGCCTGAATATCATTATTTATATATTAACCTGTGACATTTAAAGTAACATTACGATTGTTAAAGTCTAAAGCGAAAACAAAATTTATTAAAGTTATTCTTGTTTTTAAAATTAGCCTGGATTTCTAGATAGCTATAGTTATCTTTATAAATAATGTACAATCATTCAAAGCATTGTTAAAACTACTTTTATACAGTTGAAATGTAGATACTGTAGAATCCGGTCACTTTGGTGCATACAACATAAACAAACATTAAATTCCGTATAGTGTTTGACGTCATCAAATGTTAAATGCATAGTTTAAGCAATTGATTACTTTAGTATGACATTAAATTAGTGTTGTTTGTGTTACAGTCTTATATACACTTAAACGAATTTCTAATTGGCCACCCAATGAAATATTATATCATGCGATATATTCAGTCAATATTTCTAAAATTGTGGTTATTATCATTCCATGCACTTATCTATCGATTTCAAGAAATAAATTACGCATGCATGTATAAAATCATCCATGCAGAACAGTCAGTGGAAAATGGCTTAGGTGAACGTGGCTCACGTGCCCGACATGTTTGATTTTTTAAATCAGTCAAAATGTATTCTCTGTCGATTGGCTTAATGAAAGGTAATAATACTGACGAGAATAAGTTATACGGGGCGCGCTGAGGCCGTTAGAATGACGAGTACCAGCACCAAAATCCAGACATGTACGTCGAAACGTCTTTTTGTAAAAAGCGATATTTATAATAACATGGGGTTTAGCCCGAATTACTGCGAGAAACATATTTTCCATCAATAAAATTGGACAGTATCGGGGTTTCGATTATTTATATTCTTCTTAAAGCATTTTTTTAAAAACTAATTTATAAAAACACGTGGCCAATCAGAAATTCGTTCAATGTATGCATGCATCTGACGTCATGAGCGCGTTCCACATGGCTCATTTTCACAAATTATAGTGTTCAAAGAAAAGTCGATCTACAGGGAACAAATTTATACCAAATACGATACTATTCCAAGCTGTGCACGAGGCAAACGTGCAAAAAAGCAATTTCGCACCAACCGTTACACATGGATTATTTTGTTTATTAATATGACATTTCTTTCCAGAAATAGATAAGTAAGTGCGTGAAATGAACAAATAATACAGCCCTAGATATATTGATATAATTTATCAGATGATATAATATTTTTTAGGGTGGCCAATTTGAAATTCGTTTAAGTGTATATAATTTATATACGCACTATCGTAAGTTTCGAAAACCAAATTAACCCTGACAAAAAGTACTTTCGTTTTTTATCAATAATACAGTTACCTGTGTGTGACATATGTACTGAACAAAAATGTGTTTGACATAAAACAATTTGACTACTTTTGTAAAGTGTTGTATTTCAACAAACATTTGCATTTTCTTTACCTTTATAGCATCAGTACAATTGTGCGAGCCAGCCCCTTGTGAGTATACCAACCACTTTTATATACATATTGCATTATTTAATGTGGATCTATATTTGTACTACGAGAGATACCCCACTTATATTTTTTTTGTCTTTTCAATTTTATTCAATTATAAATACATTAACATTTATGCCCCACTTATATTTGAACAGTGTTGTATGTCTGATATATTCATTCTTGCACGATATAACTGAAATATCTCTTTTGAACAGTGAGAAGTAATGTGTTAGGCATCATATACAATAATTGTTTTGGATATTTGCAATATAGTTCTAACGGAAATTGCCAATTAGTTGACATTCGTTATGCAACAAGAGTTGGAAGTCTGTTTCATTACATGTGCTGTTGTTTGGTATAACTAATCAAATGGAACTCTATTTATTCTACAAAAGGACAAATCAGCGGACGATAGAATGTTAAATATGTTAAAAATATTTTTGGACAAAACGTATCCCTAATAGCTGTCCCATCGACACTATTCGAATCATGGGGTTTTTGTCAAGGCTCAGTACTGTACACCAACACAATCACACCATTCGGTATCTTAAGAACACATACACATAGTACATTTTTATTGCACGAGAATAATAAAGGCCATAGTCTAACAACGGTTCATCCAAAGAACTGGAATACAGAAAAAGTATTAAGCTTCAGGCAACATTGATTACACTCGATACATGTTTACAACATTAGTGGGATTGAATCAGTCATAAAATGGAACTCTTGGAGTATCTTATGCCAAAATCAGAGTATAAATTTGAAATATTTTTGGAGTTATAAAACTGTATTCTTTACTGTAATAAGCGAAGTGTAGTGTTTTCTGTTTTTGATGTTAATTTTAAGTCCATTTATCCTTAACAATTATCAAAATGACACATGACCATATTTCAGATTGAGATGTTTAGGGAGATCGGGGCCTGACCACCTAATGTTTAGGATTTCTTGGAAGCTAGGAGTAATGGGGCTTTGAATTTACTGACGAGTCAGTTTATTACTATGCGTCCATGTTGTGGAACCATTCACAACACGGACTTGGTATATATTGTATCAAGCTAATAAGCCTTGTTATAATTATAAGTATAAGTCATCTAGAATAAATATATTACGAGAAGCTAGAAGTATATGTTCATTAGACGATGGTATATTCTTATTTTAGATTCGGCAGTATGTGGTGGTCATCTTACTGACGAAAGTGGAAACCTCCAATACCCATACCCGCCTAGTACAACGTATAATAACTATGAAGAATGTTATTGGACTATAACCACAACACCCGGCAAGGTATTATGAATGCTTATATTTTGTGTGGTAATCAGTGGTTTAAAAAATGCTGAATTTATGGACACTCGGCACAATATATGTCCCCGTTTTAAACTATAATATTGCTGGCGTAGCATGAGCATGTCGTACAAAATCGATGTTTTGAGCAAACAAGAAAAAACTGTCTGAAAACTATTCTTTTTATATATAAAAACCAGCTTTCTGGATTTAAATTTGGTCGACATGATAAGTTCCGATTTTGATAGGAAGCGCCTTGTAATGCAGATTTCAAATACGTATGATTATAATAAGGTCGTAAGTAATAGTTACATGTAAGATCTTCACTACAGCCACGCATAAATCTCTCGCATTTTACTTAGTTAGGTTATTTCCTTGCATAGAAACAATCAATGAGTCCATTGACTTATTTTTTAACCTATCGACGGATAGACATGTAAAGAAAGAAAAAGCAAAACAAAAAACCAACAACACCGTGTTATTTTGTATACGAATATTATTGGTGTTACGTAAACTATACTTTGTATTTTGCATAATGATTTTAATAAAAAAGCATGTTGTGGAGTTGAAAGAAGTAACTTATTTCTGATAATCGATTAATTCAAAATCCACACACCATTGAAACCAGGAAATCGAGAAAAAAAATCAACAATGTGAAATGGGGCAGTAATAATTACCCGAGCTTATTAAAATCAGACCCATAATACGCTCCGCTACTTTACGCTGATAAGTATAGGATCTGACCACATCCCGTATGGGATAATACCGATGTGAACTTTACATCATCCAATCAAATCACTACTTTCACAAAGTCACAAATTACATAGACTCTCTGCTGTAGTTTACATTGAGAGAGATTTTAAACTTTATACATGGAGTTAATCGATTTATACATTCAAGTGAATGGCCATATACAACATGCACTAGAGTCGTCATTTGAACATGCCCTCTTATATCAGTGAAGTAAGATCTTACTAACAGGTAAGGGAATGGAGCAAATGTTAGGATCTGATTTTCATTACATTGATAGTTATCATTTTGAAACAAAGATAAATGCAGTATCTTCCATTTAAGGATAGCTTAGCAATGGACTTGTGTCAGCGTTATCAATGTAGTAACTGTGAATTTCAGAGTCTAACGATTACATTCGATTATTTTGTACTGGAAAGCTGCTGTGACTATCTGACGATTTTCGATTGCGACAACGGCAACACTACTCACTTAGTTTCATTAAATGGTGACGTCCTCCCTAGTGACGTAGTTAGTACGCAAAACCAGTTGTTTCTGCTATTTACAACTGATTATAGCATTGTTTATGATGGTTTTGAATTAAATTGGACCTCAGCATAATCAGGTAATTAATGAAGACTTGTACGTGGGGTGTTCTAAAATTAATAGAACGTTTTTCATAGCATTGTCTATAATGAAATTTTCATCTTTCACTGACAAATATGCGAAATATCAAAGAAATTGATTGAAAAATAATAAATTTATTTAACATTAAATATATTGTGTACCAAGGGGGCGGGTCGCACTATGACGTTATTATGACGTCGCATTTCAAGCGCTGTATTCCGACATAAAGAAACATTAAATAATTTTGTTTATAATCATCCTAAACAGATCCAATATCATTGTTCCGATTGTTTAAATGTGTCTCCGTGTGTATTCCCAATTTCACAAAGAATATGTTGCAATGATGTTAGAAATTGCTCAAATATTCGAGCGCCTACCAGGGTACGAACAGTGTTTATTAATTTCAACTCAATTTTCTATAACCCACACCTGTGCTTATTAGTAAGTTACTAAATCCGCGATCTGTAATTAATTTGAGCCAACAGAAAACAGGTAGCTACTTAATGCCACTGCATTAAACATATTTCATCATTTCATTGGTTAGCGCATTTGGTTTTCCCAGTGTTCACCATTGTTTGACAATCGCGTGTTTTCTGTTTATTGGCATCGACGTCATTTTCATCCATGACGCGCTTGGATACATACACTTGATTACTGACTTACGATAACAAACACGGATCGATTTATTCGAAAGATTGCATTCTCTTGTCAAAGTCATCCACGTAATGTTATACAAATAGGTGTTAATATTTATCAAGTGGTTAGTGAGATATTCACATTTTTAATAAGGTTGGTAATGACAAATAATAGTGTGACCCGCCTTATTGTTACATGGTTTCTATGACAACGCTTTGTATGAGCATCTTCAACAACAACGAAATTCTGTTGCTATCAGCATATAGAGAATACATTGCTATGCATATGGGACAATTTTCATTAAATTGTAATTGTTAAGGAAGAGGTTATGAGAAAAGTCCTATTATTTCTGAAACACCCCTCGTACATGTATTAGGATGAGCTTATTCTCTGACAAATTTGTTAAATATATGGTCTTCTGCATAGTTGGAACAAGTGGCCAATGTACATATATAATTACTTAGCCTTTGGGACCCCCCTCTCCGGGGCGGTCTCTATACAGCAACACCTTGTGCATAACAGCATCATTAATGTTTCTCTAAGCTTTAATATGTACTATACATTTAACCTTTGCACATAGAGCAACAGCCTCTTAACTATGTTCAATGTTTGCAGCATTAAAAGAGCGTTGCTCTACATACGTTGCATTGTGCAATTTATAGATGTAACATAATATAATATACATGTATGAAATGCGAAATGTGTCAGTATTATTAAACCCTTGTTCAAATAAAATTTATTATGCAATTCTTACAATGTATCCGAATGAAAAAGAAGTTAAACAATCATTTAACTTCTTCAGTTCGCAATTATATGAAGAGATACTAGTACTATTCATAACGTGGAAGCGTATTATACATTGGACTTGAGCAAAACTATTGGAATACTGACATAATGATATCGCCATTCATATTTCAAATGATGTGTACATAACAACCTCTATAGAGCAACGTCCTTTTAGGGCTAAAATTATCGGTGATTGTTCAGTTGTTGTTGCTCTAGATGCGTTAAATGGAATGTTAAATTTTGAAGATGATGCTCTACAGAATTTGTTATGTATACAGTACTTAAACTATGAGTTGCGATATAATTGTGTCAGTTTTCTTACCGTTTTGCTCAAATCAAATGTATAATACGGTTCTATAAAATGTATTAAAAAAATAAAAAAGTAAAAATGAACGTGGAACTTTTTTTCAGATCGCTTGGAAGATACCCTATGTCAATTCAACACCCAAATATTCCAACGTAGTGGGGTTATAGAACAAAAGAAATAACAGAACATGATCAGTCTAATAATAAAATGAATAACTTCATTGAGAACAATATTCATTATGTATATCAAACTCAAATAAACTTCTTTGAATTCGAATTTGATTTATTTGTCTTTTTTTCCCAAAAACAAAGTGTGTGTATAAATATAAGGCATGTATTTGTTAACTATATGCATGATGTGTATATGGTTTGAGACTCGCATGTAGCACCTACTAGTTCGATCCAACGACTCGGTCGTTGCTAGCCTGACAACAGAGCCGGAAATTATGGGTATTCAAAAGTCCACTTCTAAAAGTGCAGTAACGGATTAATACTCTGTCTCTGAGCGTTTCAGTAAGTACATGCAACATTAATCGGATCAAGTCGACGTCAAATTAGGGTGACGTTCCGCCGTATTCTCATTTTAAATCTTATTATTGTTTCTTTCTTTGATCACCATTGTGTATGACCCATACACACTGGAGATAAAATAAACAGTAACATAACAACACCACTACATGGAGCATTGCCAACACACCACCAAACGAAATGATTAAAAGACAAAGTCCCTCCGCAGAAAAACAGGATGACCCAATTTCACGAGGCAATAACTAAATAACGGTGATTCCAAGTGACCGAATGAAATGCTACTAACATGCGACCTAGTTCCCTAAAACCCCGCTGCAGGACAACTTAGTCTCACAAATATATGAATAGACGTTGACCAAGCCACGGAACCAGGTATATCTGCGTCTTAACCTAGTTTAAAAGCACTATGCACAGCCAGCAAACTGGGCAAGCAACAACAGTAAAAAAGCGAAAGTGGAACACACATTTCTAGCCTCATGTAGTTCTAAAAGATATGCCAAAACGCTGACCCTTGCGACTAAACGATGCAAGACATAACTGCACAGTAACCTAATTCAAATAGTTAATTTGCTGGTAAACCGGGCAAGCCACAGCAATAAAAGGGAGGGGAAAACACAACATTTTTCTAGTTGTATGTAGTTCTAAAGCATAATTTTGCAAAACGGTGATCTTGGCGACTACAAAGATGCATACCTGCACGGCAAGCCACATCAAAAATATTGAGGGCAACATAATACGTGTTTAGCTCTATGAAGTTCTAAAGGCTGAAAAGTATAACACCACCCATAAAACAGTAACGGAAAACCTAACAACACGGGTAATATATCGACGGAAGCAAATAAACCCTTAAACAATTCTTAAGACCCCCTGGATTAGACAAAACTAGCACCAAAAACTGCATACATAACCCATATACATGCATAAACTATAAGGGGCACAAATAGAGCACGGATGAATAAAATAGAGGACAGGTAATATTGATACGAGCTTGAGAAAGGTGAAATTATAAGACTGAAAAACTCCAATAGAACAGTTATGGAACTAGAATATAAAACCAACACCATATCATTAAATTAATAGCTTTGAACACAACTACAAAACTAGGGACAGACGCAACAACCAGTAGAAAGGACATGTGGAAACAGAGATGCAACGACAATGTCCAGCAAAGTTAAAAAGGAAAAGGCACATGGCCACTGCTCAACAGAAATATCTATTACAGAACACAACTTTATGACAAAAAGGTACAAAAACAAACCCGAAATCCCACCCGAACATTTGCCGCCTCAGTCACGCAAACTACACATTGACAAAAGAACAAGGGACAATATACATCTACAAAAAACAGTATACATGTCCTACTGAAAGATTTGCTGGACAGCGAAATTGCAAAATGACTTGTACATTAAGAATACAGTTACAAAAATTATTAGGCCAAATAGTTTTTAAAAATTAGTAGTTTACTTTTTTTACAAACCAGTGGACGCAAATTGTAAGTCGATGCTGTATAGTATAAGAAATTCTATATTGAGTATCATTATACTTAGTAACTTTTCTAAGTCAACACCTATGTTTTTGTAGATAACTTTGTCAATCATGTATTGGTATATACTTACTTACTTACTTACTGCCCGTTATGCCCTCTGGCATGTAGGGCAGCAACAAAGGACCTACATCGGCTTCGATATTTGGCAAGCTTCTCCACTGTTCCCCAGGACTGTCCCATGGTCTTCAATTCTGCCTCGACTGTTCGCCTCCATGTGATCTTAGGTCTTCCGCGCTTCCTTTTTCCTTCAGGTGTCCAATGTAGAGCGACTCTTGGGATGGTGCTGATTTCTCTCCTGATAACGTGGTATTAGTATATAGCCTGAAGAAACTATGCTTTACCTACGGTGTGATATTGTTTTCCACACCTGCACAGTACAGCAACAAGTCGAGTTTAGTTAACATTTTTAACAACCGAAACAAGTCGAAGTCGCAAATACAGATTTTGATGTCTTTGGTGAAAACCTTGTAGTCTATTGTTCTATTTAAAGTCATGGATGCGAATGGGAAACATTATTGAACAATAGACTCGTTAAATGTTACCATCTGGACGCAAAAATTGCCGCGCATCTCATGTGTAGAGCGAATATACGCATTACGTCACACTGAATGTTGACGCTATCACAAGGAACATATTACCACAAGCAAAATATTTTACTTTCATTAAAAAGGCATTGCCAATAACTAGCATTTTTTTCACTACTTATACATTAAATAAGCTAACATTTAAAAAGCACTACCAATAAGCATAATTTGTCCGACGAAAGTGTGCGCAAATATGCCTCTATAATGTCAAAAATATATTTAAGTCACCAATAATAATTTGTCACTTCCAGCGATTTATTGTTATGTGGTCAAAGGGAAACAACTCGAGATTATTTTTGCTCGTTACGGAAATATGTTTTCATTCTGTTCAAGGAAACGCCTCTTTGAACACTGTGACATGCATACGTTGAACATCAATCGGACGTTTGTGTTGTTAGGAATCATTCTTACTTGTCGACACAAAACACCATTCAGCACCGCATTGACGTCACGTCATTTTTTTCTTATCTGAACAGATACATGTATACAACCAAATACATCAATAAACATTCACTACAAATTCCAAAGCAATCACTCTCGTAACAGTAAGTCCGTTGTATTTAATCCAAGAGAGAGCACACAAACCTTGCAACCTGCGCTTGGTGCTTGAATCTGATCGTATTCATGTTTCCGTTTGTTGTATGTGTCTGCTTATCAGCTATTAAGACAAGTGTTTGCTGATCGTAACAAAATAAGAGCCAAACATAGATTAGCATACAAGTTACATATTGTATATTGGAGTTGCATCCCTTTGACCACCGAATTTTAACAAGCGTAATTTAGATAAATGTATGTAACATTTCGTTTGGATGTATTGTTTTATGTTATAAACATTGGGGTTGTGTCCCTTCGATCAGTGATTTTAACAAGTGAATTTGTAAATCGTATGCATTTTTCTGTTTTGGCTGTAATCTTTTATTGTGCACGGTAAAATGCCTTTGAACCCTCTAACACTTTATCTTTGGTAAGTTGGTCTTAAGTATGTGTGTTTAAAAGTCGCAAAACTAGACTTAAACATTGTCATTGTAACACAAACTACTAGAAAATGTTTGATTACAAACGGTTCGAAAAACTAAACCTAAGAAATTACCTATTTAATCATCATTACTTTAGCTACTAAATATTCTCTTTTGAATTTAGAGCCGAACTTTTATAACTTATAAAGCCTTCATTTGTCGAGAATATGGTGTTATTCTTGTCTTTACTTTATCTCTAGTCAGACCAGTGGTATGTCTCTGACAGTCATTACATGTTGGACAAGCCAGAGAAATTAGTCTAACCAGCAAATTGTATTTTAAGTACAGTAAGTACTATAAGTCACAAAGGAACGTATTAACTACATCCAGAAAAAAATATATAATCGCAATCGGTATGTTTTGGCTGGTTACTGTGTTTCATAGTAATGACGTCATGTCTGAAGAGTGTATGGTGTGTAATAACAACGTTGAGATGATCAGGCACCGTGATTTGAACATTGGAGAACGTACTCTATGCTCAAACCCATACTCCGTACTCCAATCGGAGCATGTTCTTACTTACATCAGCTACTCTATTACTAAATTGAACATATTGTATGGGGTTGATTTTCTTAGCATAAATTATACCGCTAAATGACGTACTAGGATAATACTAGGGTAGATACTAAAATTTGACTTGGCAGCGATTTTTAAGAGTCAAAGACATTTTGTTTGGCCCCAGTAGAAAGGGGAACGACGTAGAACAGACCTACCGAGCAGAGCAAAAACGTACATGTCATTTAGTTTCCGACACTATCAGCACACATCGGCAACAAGTTATCCATTTACAAAACATTGTGCTATGGGTCTATTTAGCAGCTACATGTAAGAAGTCTAAATTTTGTGCAAATAGATGCTTTCTGACTTTTACCTTTCTGGGCAAATAATAAAATGACATAACAATTACATATGTTATATTATCTCCCTTTGACCAATACATTGTAACAAGCGTGTTTCGTTGGAATGTATGTAATTCCCTGTTTTGTTGAATTGTTTCATGTTACAAATTATATGATTCAGTTGTGTCCCTTTAATCACTAACTTTTAACAATCACTTGTATATGTATTGTATGTCATCACATGTTTAACTGTAGAGATTTTTTGGTACACAGTAAAATGTATATGTACCCTCTAAATTGTGTATCACTGTTGATTTGATCGTAATAAACTACTGGGGCCTTATTCACTAACGTTGTAAGTCTATAATTCAGACTTAGACTTTATATTGCCAAATGTTCTATCCACTCTCATGTTGTTATTAATCTACCAATTTAGATATAAATTGGTAAACATATTAAGTTTGGAACTGCAAATAATCAGTTAGAATTTCTCATAGTTAACTATTATTGCAAAGAAATGGCAGTGATTATTAATATTGTCAATTTCAAGTCTAAGTCTGAATTGTAGACTTATTACATTGGCGAATAAGGCCCCTGGGCTTTAACTGTGTTTAACCGAGAAACTGTTGATAAATTGTTGTAACAACATATTTTGTACACATGTTAGTATTAAGTATGGATTTGGAGTATTCGTATTGAAATTTTCTAATACACAGCATGAATAATGGTATGTTGTAATTAGTATAATGGGCTTAACCATTCATGTTTTGTTGGCAAGTGCAATAATTGATAGAGTTTAGCAAGCATATCCCACTGTGAACCATTAAAACCTGGTTCAATAAATGGTTTGTCTATATAGCTACTTACAGTGTGCATAATTGTATTCTTTTACATATGTGTACATATATTTGTATAATATTTTATGTTGAAGTGGACCATATTGAAAATTGGTCTAGAACCAAATATGTTATCCACAATAACTAGTCTTGATATTTTAATTATTATTACTAAACATGGTGTTGACCTACCAAAAACCATGACCTGTTCTTGTAGTTTTTTTTATTTGTCTCATGTTCCATCTATTCCTGACAAACCATCACAAATTGTCAAATTCATCTAGACACTTCCATTATTTCTCTGTCTTTTATATGATTCATTTAGTTCTTTCCATCTTGTAAAAATGTTTATTGTTCTTTGCATGCTCCAGTTATTGTTTTCTCCCGGCATAGACAACATAACTAGACTGGTTGCACTTTGTTATCAAGGGTACGTTGTTGACTTGATTAATACAATACTGCCTCACCATCTGTTTGATGTTTAGTTTCTCGACGACGTTCTTATCAGGTTTGCAATTAGCAATGGAAAATTGAATGTACATACTCGTATGTACCTTATTCGTCAATATTTCGATGGCCCTGAATGAGAAGGTCGTAAATATTGCGTATGACCTTATACAATCATCATCACATGGTGCTTCTTATAAGCCTATTGTCATTAAAATCGGAACTTGTCATGTTGATCAAGCTGAAGACGAAGCAGTTAAAGTTGAAATAGCTTGTTTTACAATACGTAAAGAGTACTATTTAGACAGTTTTCCGGGTTTTCTCAAACTATTTATTATGTACTTACGACCTTCTCATTCTAAGCCAGTGATTTGTCCGATCTTGGGCTTCCAATTCTGTATGTACAAGGTTAATAAAAATGTAATGTTGCAGTTATAAAAAAGTCAAGAAAACACGAACGCAATGTCAATTCTTGTTTGTTTTATTTAGTTCAGATATATGGGGAGGTATTCACAAAGAAACTTAAGTGAAAACTTAGAATTTTCCCAAAATCTTAGTATGTCCTTAAGTGTATCAGCTAATCAAGAAAATCAAGATTATCAAATTTTTACATTGCTATGAAGCATAATGTTAAGCGCTACAAAAATCACCAAGAAAAATTTAATTATTCTTAGTTTCTTGCAAAATAGGGCCACATCATTTTTTTAACTTAAGTCAAAATATTTAAGTTTTCACTTAAGATGCTTTGTGAATACCGGCCCTGATCACAGAAAATCCACTTCAATCAATTAAACATATGCCATCAGTGTCAATACACAAGAGATCACCAGTGTGGTCAGGCCAACACTCGATGCCCTCACCGGAACCACAACCCTACAAAATATGTTCGCAAATATTGAATATTATATCACTAATTAAATTGTATTATTATCCATTTAAAGCTACATGTACAAAAGACAAACGCCACATTCACAGAAATATCAACATACATTATGCAAAAAGTATATTTAATGCACCTGTCAGATGCATCCAATGCCTCTATTCTTTTCCACGGCTAAACGTACCCACTGTTCCGGGTATAAAACGCCCGCTTTAGCCCGACAGTGCTTGAGGAGCTGGAAGGTAATACACGGTTCCCTCCCCGGCTATCCACCACCAATCCCCAAGGGTTTTGGGCCGGTGATGCAAACTAAATGGTGCATAATATGACGATGTGGTGGTACGTCGTTAGTTAACATATTTAATGACACTATTCATTTATACTTACGTCTCCAGCGGACGCACCGTAACAGAAATTGTACGGGTTGTTTGTACATATCAGGTGACATTTACCATAGTGTGGACATCCTTTTTTATTCCATAAACACCTTTTACCGTCACCGCAAACAGACCCAACCTGAAAACACAAATATACGGATCATGTATAAGGATTTAAACACTAATTTCAGTACATATACGCCTTCGGTCGACACCTTGATCTGCCTTGTGATTGGACACATGGTTGAGATTACGTGTTCTGTTATGATACCCTCTGATTACAAGCCCGACTCCAAGCATGTCCTGCATAATAAGTAATCCCCATGTACCCCGGACGAGCCATTTATGAGGTTTCTATAATAATAATAATGATAATAATAATAATAATGATAATAATAATGATAATGATAATGATAATAATAATTATAATAATTAAAAGCTTTAATTCTTCAGGAAATGCAACACCCAACTGAATTAGCATTCTCATAAATCACTGATTAGTCAAGTCTCCATTTCAAATGAAACATACGCTGGTGGAACGAGAATGCTAAAACAGTTGAGCAAAGGCAACAGGCAAAACACAGATTGAATAAGATAGTGAAACTACTCATCACTGAAGGCTCCTGTTTCATCTGCCTTAAACCCGATAGGGTATATGGTAAATATGTTGAAATGCAAATGCACGTATAGACAGGCGTAAAATTAATATTAATATGAAAACTACACTGTGATGAATAAAGGGAAACATTTTTACAGCCATCACAAAGCATTTATCACCTGCTATAGTGATAAGTAAATAATGTAATACTAACTTGTGCGGGCGGATAGCAGGATTGATGTCCCTTGTAACTCTGGCCGTATCCTTTTTGACCATAACCATTTCCCTTATCAGAATGACTGTGCTTCGTCTGCGCTAGTGCGATGAAACTGACCAACACAATCTAAAATTCAGAATGTATTCAGACATTGTATATTTTTTTTATTATTTACAGTTTTTTACATGCGGATACAAATGGTGAAATAAAAATCGCACGAAAAAATCAATCCCTAGACAGATAGATATGGCGTGTAAAGTGTTGCATTATTGTATGTTTAAAAAATATGGTCTATTTTTATATATTCATTGTATACGGTAAAAAAATTTTTATTCTAAAACAAAAAGTAATTGTTGTAAAAAGTAAAATATTTATTCAATGTGAAAAATATTTATTTGATAGTTTCAAAAATTTTATTCTATCCTATAAAATATTTGTTCTATGTGATAAAACATTTATTCAATACGTCAAATATTTTTGTGCAATCCTGTAAAATATTTGTTCAATGTCTAAACTGTTTATTCCATTCTTTGAATATTTTATTTAATACTTTAAAAATTTTGTGCAATGTGAAATATATTTATTCGATAAATCGAAATTTTTTATTGTATCGGTTACAAATAATTGTTCAATAATTTGAATGCTGGGAAATTTGCTGTTTTGTTACGACGGACTTCATTGGTCGCGACCAATAGCGTATATTAAAGTTGCTGCAGTTAAAAAGCTCGTAGTTGAATCTCGGGTGCAGGCTTGCGGTCCGCCTCGCGGCGGTCACTGCTCGTCCTGACCTCCACGCCGGTTGTCCGCGCCTTGGTGCTCTTAATTGAGTGTCTCGGCCGGCCGGAACGTTTACTTTGAAGAAATTAGAGAGCTCAAAGCAGGCTACTACCGCCTGAATAATGGTGCATGGAAGAATGGAATAGGACCTCGGTTCTATTTTGCTGGTTTTCGGAGCTCGAGGTAATGATTAATAGCGACAGACGGGGGCATTCGTATTGCGGCGCTAGAGGTGAAATTCTTGGACCGTCGCAAGACGAACTACAGCGATAGCATTTGCCAAGCATGCTTTCATTAATCAAGAACGAAAGTCAGAGGTTCGAAGACGATCAGATACCGTCGTAGTTCTGACCATAAACGATGCCAACTGTCGATCCGCCGGAGTTGCTTCAATGACTCGGCGGGCAGACTCCGGGGAACCAAAGTGTTTGGGTTCCGGGGGGAGTATGATTGCAAAGCTGAAACTTAAAGGAATTGACGGAAGGGCACCACCAGGAGTGGAGCCTGTGGCTTAATTTGACTCAACACGGGGAACCTCACCCGGCCCGGACACCGTTAGGATTGCCATATTGAAAGCTCTTTCTTGATTCGGTGGGTGGTGGTGCATGGCCGTTCGTAGTTGGTGGAGCGATTTGTCTGGTTAATTCCGATAACGAACGAGACTCTAGCCTGCTAAATAGCTCGGGGATCCTTCGCGAGTCCCCGTCAGCTTCTTAGAGGGACAGGTGGCGCTTAGCCACACGAGATTGAGCAATAACAGGTCTGTGATGCCCTTAGATGTTCGGGGCCGCACATGCGCTACAATGAATGGATCAGCGTGCGTCTCGCCTGGTCCGAAAGGATCGGGAAACCCGTTGAACCCCATTCGTACTAGGGATTAGGGCTTGCAATTGTTCCCCATGAACGAGGAATTCCCAGTAGGCGCGAGTCATCAGCTCGCGTCGATTACGTCCCTGCCCTTTGTACACACCGCCCGTCGCTACTACCGATCGCTCCAGTTAATGAGCTCTTCGGATTGGACCCGTGGGCCCGCTTCGCGGCGGGCCGTCGGTGGCCGAGAAGATGCGCAAATTGACCGGTGTAGAGGTCGTTAAAGTCGTAACAAGGTATCCGTAGGTGAACCTGCGGATGGATCATTACATTGCATTGATCCAATCAGATGACACATTACAATTGGTCGTCCTTCCCAGCATTCAAATTATCGAATAAATATTTTGTACAGTATGGAATAAATACTTTTAACATGGAAGAAATATTTTGCAGGATTGCACAAAAATATTAAACGTATAGAATAAATATTTTTATCACATAGAACAAATATTTTAAAGGATAGAATAAATTTTTTGAAACTATCAAATAAATATTTTTCACATTGAATAAATATTTTGCCTTTTACAACAATTATTTCTTGTTTTATAAAAAAAAGTTCCGTATACAATGAATATATAAAAATATACCATATTTTTTAAACATACAATATTGCAACACTTTACACGCCATAGATAGAGGCATTCTTGTGCACTAAATTATAAACATACGCGTGCAAGTGTTGAAGACAGTATTTTATTGGGCAATTTCGCCAGACACGTCAAAAGGACAATGTACGTAATTAGTAACTAAATTGTATAGTCAGTTATCGCTCAATTTGAAACTACATAAGATGTAATATTGAAATCAATATGTTTTATAGAGTTGTACTGCCTTTTATTGGTTAATCGTAGTCGAAATTATCTGATCATTTGCTTCACAAACTCCAACGTTCATTGCTATGAAAGTTGTTTGGTCCGCAAGATTTGTGTGGACAAAACAGATTGCATTGAATTCCAGTTATTTTATTAAAAGTCACTGTCACAGTATAATCAATTGAATGTTGAAAGAACCGGTTACAAATACGTGTAATTGATGTTACATGACTTTAAATTTCGCAGACTATTTAGCAATAAATATCAAAGTCAGAAAATAACTCACCGCCGCCACGAGGAAAGGATGTTCCATGCTTAAAGACACGTCTTGATAACACAACGATCGAAAAACACACACAACGTGTAGCACGGTACGGGTTTTATACCATCTCAAATTTAGTGGTTTACCGCGCTTTCGAAAGAGGCCCGGCTTTGAAAATATATGTTTACGTGTTCGTATATGATTTAATTGAAAACTCTACAGTAACTGTGTTTAAACAAACATGTACTCGATTGTTCCTTTTCCTAGGTCGGTATTTTGGCAAGTTAACTGTTGTCAATGTGATTAACATTGTAAAATACAATAAAACAATCACTCAAAACATATGTATGTCAAAACATATGCATATCATACGTACTTGCTTAAACTCTGTATGTGCATACATTATCAAGTGTGGTAGTCGTAAAAGTATTCAGGTACACAAACTCAAAGTAAATGTATTTACAGCCCAGTTAAGATGTTTTGAGAGTGATATAGGAGGTCTGGTGCATCCAAAAGATTACAAACATTGCATGAAAAGATATTCTAGTTTAGGTTAGAAATATTGGATCCGTCATGAGTTGTCTTTGGAGATCATCATTTCTTAAATTACTCTTGAAAATTCTAGTTATTTAGCGAGCCTTTGACCTTCGTGACGAGTTTAAGAAATGTTGATTTCAAAGACAACGAATGGCGATTTTTTTATCACATTACCATAGTTACCGAGTCAAAATAAGACAAGCAATAAAGAGCTAATGCCGACCACGTTACGTTTTCGCACCGAAAAGCTGATGACGTCACGCATTTGTTACCACACGTATTGGAGATCATTGCTCATTCATTTGTGCTCACATAGACTATCACCCCAAAGGAAATCGGTTGTGAAAATATTGAAACTCTCTTTCAGAGAACCATCACAACCGACTTGGCACGGTATTTATATATATATAACAAAACTACACAAATTGCCATACAGTAAACAGAAAATGGTGTTTTTAAATTTCAACCGTGATCGCACCTCGGTAGGTAAATAAATCATATTTCCGCTTCCGTTTATTTATGTTTATTCGCAATTGACCACAATCGTTCAAACAACGATCGTTTTAACTACACACGTGAAAATGAAAATCTGAAATCATTGAACATGCATAAGAAATGTTGCCAATTAGAGTTGTGTTTTGCTTATTGTAGATGCTACACGCGGAAGAAATTTAAAACGTAAACACCTAATTGATAACAACCGATATGAAATTGTGCATTAAATTTCGTGAAATGATTTAACAACAGGGCAATATTAAGTCCTTACCTAAACTTAGTATACACTTATGCATTTTATCATTTGGTGCTAAATTCTCAAAGGATTAGTTTTCAGAAATAGGATCAAGCTCAAATAATTGTATCATTTGAAATTCATTAGTAATATTAAGGCTAAGCTTGATATTTTTTTATAAATGTGTATATATAATGACATATCTCCCAATTTCAGTTTTTATTGGCAGATATAAATAAACTAGCAATAACAGATTTGATCCTGGTTTTGAAATTTGATCCTCGTTGTTTTCAGGATCAGTTTCAGTCTCGAGAAGAATATGTCACTTTTGCAATAAAACGATAGTCTGAATAATTTGAACATGTTAGCTTGAAGTAGGATTCCTCTACATGATCATAAGTACATATTAAAGTTATAATTGCAACCGTTACCGAAAGCATTTAAATAATACGAACTTATTTCAGGGTCAAGTTTAATCAAGATCAGTTGATACTTTGCGAACACGGGCGTGTTGTTTATGTTGATTGTTGATCGTTGACTTCTCTAAAATTATTTTACCTTAAAAGTTGAATCCTAGCGAATTTTAACCCAAATATAACGCTTACTAAATGCTTAGGGACTCAAAGTTTGCCTTTTAATCACCGACCTCAATTTAAACTGACGTCGATGTTGTCACATAAAACTTTATACTACAAATTGACTTGGCCATCACTTTCGTAAATGTCTTATTTTTTGTGTAATATAACTTTCAGGGTTTG
The DNA here is from genome assembly GCA_963678985.1 of Spisula subtruncata. Classification (NCBI taxonomy): domain Eukaryota; kingdom Metazoa; phylum Mollusca; class Bivalvia; order Venerida; family Mactridae; genus Spisula; species Spisula subtruncata. The sequence goes on along the minus strand of OY787673.1, from coordinate 30,632,312 downwards.
ACCAAATTGATCTTTTAATCACCAACCACCAGTTAAACGAAATCGATTCGTTCACCAACACAATTTGCCGATACTTCCTTAAGATGTTTTGATATCTTATACACTACTCATATATACAAACATGTACATGTATTAGCCGACCACTCTCACACGTATATTTTATGTTTGTATCAATTGACCGGAGGGCTTCGAACATGTAGATCTATAATGACATTTTATATAAGTAAATTGGTTTCTAATGTTTTGAATATAAGTACGAGTAGTTTGAATCCTGGTGGTGATTTTTAAGTGACATTTCTTATTCTCATACTCGTACTCCATACTCAATACTCCATGCTCAAACTTGAAAAACAGCTTTTTAGAATTTTGCATCGAACCCAAAACCAACTTGTAGCAAATAAAATAATTATGAAAATGAATTCCCATTACATATGTTTCCATTCAGTTAAAATGTAGTTACAGCAGTTGTTGTTACTGAGAGACACTCCAATTGGAGTACGGAGTATTAGTTGGGACAGTAAATACTCGTAAAATAACTTGTGTTTTCTAGATTCGTTTAAGAAATGGTGATCTATAAAGACAACTAAAGACCGATCCTATATACACAGCACATTTTTGTAGATCAATTGTCAAATATGTCCTGTAAGCCTATTTTGAAATGTCCATTGTTATAAGAATAATACTAATATTGATAAAACATTAATCATACACCTTATCATACGATCCTAATCAAAACAACGTCGGAAATATCGAATATAAGCCGGCGACGTTACACTATCAAGCCACCCAGGCGCTAAGATCTTCATGGAAAGGCATACGTAACCAGAGCGTATGTTCAATCTTTTCAGACGTCATTAGACGGACATACAGTCTGATCTAGTATCCAGACGTCCTGAGACGGTCATACAGTCTGATCGAGTATCCAGACGTACTGAAACGGTCATACAGTCTGATCAAGTGTCCAGGCTTCCTTAGACGGACATACAGTCTGATCGAGTGTCCAGACGTCCTGAGACGGTCATACAGTCTGGTCTAGTGTCCAAACGTCCTGAGACGGTCATACAGTCTGATCGAGTATCCAGACTTCCTGAGACGGTCATACAGTCTGATCGAGTGTCCAGACGTTCTGAGACGGTCATACAGTCTGGTCGAGTGTCCAGACGTCCTGAGACGGTCATACAGTCTGATCGAGTATCCTGACGTACTGAAACGGTCATACAGTCTGATCAAGTGTCCAGGCTTCCTTAGACGGTCATACAGTCTGATCGAGTGTACAGACGTTCTGAGACGGACATACAGTCTGATCGAGTGTCCAGACGTCCTGAGACGGTCATTCAGTCTGGTCTAGTGTCCAAACGTCCTGAGACGGTCATACAGTCTGATCGAGTATCCAGACTTCCTGAGACGGTCATACAGTCTGATCGAGTGTCCAGACGTTCTGAGACGGTCATACAGTCTGGTCTAGTGTCCAAACGTCCTGAGACGGTCATACAGTGTGATCGAGTGTCCAGACATCCTTAGACGGTCATACAGTCTGATCGAGTGTCCAGACTTCCTGAGACGGTCATACAGTCTGATCGAGTGTCCAGACTTCCTGAGACGGTCATACAGTCTGATCGAGTGTCCAGGCGTCCTTAGACGGTCATACAGTCTGATCGAGTGTCCAGACATCCTTAGACGGTCATACAGTCTGATCGAGTGTCCAGACTTCCTGAGACGGTCATACAGTCTGATCGAGTGTCCAGACTTCCTGAGACGGTCATACAGTGTGATCGAGTGTCCAGACATCCTTAGACGGTCATACAGTCTGATCGAGTGTCCAGACTTCCTGAGACGGTCATACAGTCAGGTCTAGTGTCCAAACGTCCTGAGACGGTCATACAGTCTGGTCGAGTGTCTAGACTTCCTGAGACGGTCATACAGTCTGGTCGAGTGTCTAGACTTCCTGAGACGGTCATACAGTCTGGTCGAGTGTCCAGACTTCCTTAGACGGTCATACAGTCTGGTCTAGTGTCCAAACGTCCTGAGACGGTAATACAGTCTGGTCTAGTGTCCAAACGTCCTGAGACGGTCATACAGTGTGATCGAGTGTCCAGACATCCTTAGACGGACATACAGTCTGGTCTAGTGTCCAAGCGTCCTGAGACGGACATACAGTCTGATCGAGTGTCCAGACATCCTTAGACGGTCATACAGTCTGATCGAGTGTCCAGACTTCCTGAGACGGTCATACAGTCTGATTGAGTGTCTAGACTTCCTGAGACGGTCATACAGTCTGATCGAGTGTCCAGACGTCCTGAGACGGTCATTCAGTCTGGTCTAGTGTCCAAACGTCCTGAGACGGTCATACAGTCTGATCGAGTATCCAGACTTCCTGAGACGGTCATACAGTCTGATCGAGTGTCCAGACGTTCTGGGACGGTCATACAGTCTGGTCTAGTGTCCAAACGTCCTGAGACGGTCATACAGTGTGATCGAGTGTCCAGACATCCTTAGACGGTCATACAGTCTGATCGAGTGTCCAGACTTCCTGAGACGGTCATACAGTCTGATCGAGTGTCCAGACTTCCTGAGACGGTCATACAGTCTGATCGAGTGTCCAGGCGTCCTTAGACGGTCATACAGTCTGATCGAGTGTCCAGACATCCTTAGACGGTCATACAGTCTGATCGAGTGTCCAGACTTCCTGAGACGGTCATACAGTCTGATCGAGTGTCCAGACTTCCTGAGACGGTCATACAGTGTGATCGAGTGTCCAGACATCCTTAGACGGTCATACAGTCTGATCGAGTGTCCAGACTTCCTGAGACGGTCATACAGTCAGGTCTAGTGTCCAAACGTCCTGAGACGGTCATACAGTCTGGTCGAGTGTCTAGACTTCCTGAGACGGTCATACAGTCTGGTCGAGTGTCTAGACTTCCTGAGACGGTCATACAGTCTGGTCGAGTGTCCAGACTTCCTTAGACGGTCATACAGTCTGGTCTAGTGTCCAAACGTCCTGAGACGGTAATACAGTCTGGTCTAGTGTCCAAACGTCCTGAGACGGTCATACAGTGTGATCGAGTGTCCAGACATCCTTAGACTGTAATACAGTCTGGTCTAGTGTCCAAACGTCCTGAGACGGACATACAGTCAGGTCTAGTGTCCAAACGTCCTGAGACGGACATACAGTCTGGTCTAGTGTCCAAACGTCCTGAGACGGTCATACAGTCTGGTCTAGTGTCCAAACGTCCTGAGACGGACATACAGTCAGGTCTAGTGTCCAAACGTCCTGAGACGGTCATACAGTCTGGTCTAGTGTCCAAACGTCCTGAGACGGACATACAGTCTGATCGAGTGTCCAGACATCCTTAGACGGTCATACAGTGTGATCGAGTGTCCAGACATCCTTAGACTGTAATGCAGTCTGGTCTAGTGTCCAAACGTCCTGAGACGGACATACAGTCTGATCGAGTGTCCAGACATCCTGAGACGGACATACAGTCTGATCGAGTGTCCAGACTTCCTGAGACGGTCATACAGTCTGATTGAGTGTCTAGACTTCCTGAGACGGTCATACAGTCTGATCGAGTGTCCAGACGTCCTGAGACGGTCATTTAGTCTGGTCTAGTGTCCAAACGTCCTGAGACGGTCATACAGTCTGATCGAGTATCCAGACTTCCTGAGACGGTCATACAGTCTGATCGAGTGTCCAGACGTTCTGAGACGGTCATACAGTCTGGTCTAGTGTCCAAACGTCCTGAGACGGTCATACAGTGTGATCGAGTGTCCATTCATCCTTAGACGGTCATACAGTCTGATCGAGTGTCCAGACTTCCTGAGACGGTCATACAGTCTGATCGAGTGTCCAGACTTCCTGAGACGGTCATACAGTCTGATCGAGTGTCCAGGCGTCCTTAGACGGTCATACAGTCTGATCGTGTGTCCAGACATCCTTAGACGGTCATACAGTCTGATCGAGTGTCCAGACTTCCTGAGACGGTCATACAGTCTGATCGAGTGTCCAGACTTCCTGAGACGGTCATACAGTGTGATCGAGTGTCCAGACATCCTTAGACGGTCATACAGTCTGATCGAGTGTCCAGACTTCCTGAGACGGTCATAAAGTCTGGTCTAGTGTCCAAACGTCCTGAGACGGTCATACAGTCTGGTCGAGTGTCTAGACTTCCTGAGACGGTCATACAGTCTGGTCGAGTGTCTAGACTTCCTGAGACGGTCATACAGTCTGGTCGAGTGTCCAGACTTCCTTAGACGGTCATACAGTCTGGTCTAGTGTCCAAACGTCCTGAGACGGTAATACAGTCTGCTCTAGTGTCCAAACGTCCTGAGACGGTCATACAGTGTGATCGAGTGTCCAGACATCCTTAGACGGTAATACAGTCTGGTCTAGTGTCCAAACGTCCTGAGACGGACATACAGTCTGATCGAGTGTCCAGACATCCTTAGACGGTCATACAGTCTGATCGAGTGTCCAGACTTCCTGAGACGGTCATACAGTCAGGTCTAGTGTCCAAACGTCCTGAGACGGTCATACAGTCTGGTCGAGTGTCTAGACTTCCTGAGACGGTCATACAGTCTGGTCGAGTGTCTAGACTTCCTGAGACGGTCATACAGTCTGGTCGAGTGTCCAGACTTCCTTAGACGGTCATACAGTCTGGTCTAGTGTCCAAACGTCCTGAGACGGTAATACAGTCTGGTCTAGTGTCCAAACGTCCTGAGACGGTCATACAGTGTGATCGAGTGTCCAGACATCCTTAGACGGACATACAGTCTGGTCTAGTGTCCAAGCGTCCTGAGACGGACATACAGTCTGATCGAGTGTCCAGACATCCTTAGACGGTCATACAGTCTGATCGAGTGTCCAGACTTCCTGAGACGGTCATACAGTCTGATTGAGTGTCTAGACTTCCTGAGACGGTCATACAGTCTGATCGAGTGTCCAGACGTCCTGAGACGGTCATTCAGTCTGGTCTAGTGTCCAAACGTCCTGAGACGGTCATACAGTCTGATCGAGTATCCAGACTTCCTGAGACGGTCATACAGTCTGATCGAGTGTCCAGACGTTCTGGGACGGTCATACAGTCTGGTCTAGTGTCCAAACGTCCTGAGACGGTCATACAGTGTGATCGAGTGTCCAGACATCCTTAGACGGTCATACAGTCTGATCGAGTGTCCAGACTTCCTGAGACGGTCATACAGTCTGATCGAGTGTCCAGACTTCCTGAGACGGTCATACAGTCTGATCGAGTGTCCAGGCGTCCTTAGACGGTCATACAGTCTGATCGAGTGTCCAGACATCCTTAGACGGTCATACAGTCTGATCGAGTGTCCAGACTTCCTGAGACGGTCATACAGTCTGATCGAGTGTCCAGACTTCCTGAGACGGTCATACAGTGTGATCGAGTGTCCAGACATCCTTAGACGGTCATACAGTCTGATCGAGTGTCCAGACTTCCTGAGACGGTCATACAGTCAGGTCTAGTGTCCAAACGTCCTGAGACGGTCATACAGTCTGGTCGAGTGTCTAGACTTCCTGAGACGGTCATACAGTCTGGTCGAGTGTCTAGACTTCCTGAGACGGTCATACAGTCTGGTCGAGTGTCCAGACTTCCTTAGACGGTCATACAGTCTGGTCTAGTGTCCAAACGTCCTGAGACGGTAATACAGTCTGGTCTAGTGTCCAAACGTCCTGAGACGGTCATACAGTGTGATCGAGTGTCCAGACATCCTTAGACTGTAATACAGTCTGGTCTAGTGTCCAAACGTCCTGAGACGGACATACAGTCTGATCGAGTGTCCAGACATCCTTAGACGGTCATACAGTGTGATCGAGTGTCCAGACATCCTTAGACTGTAATACAGTCTGGTCTAGTGTCCAAACGTCCTGAGACGGACATGCAGTCTGATCGAGTGTCCAGACATCCTGAGACGGACATACAGTCTGATCGAGTGTCCAGACTTCCTGAGACGGTCATACAGTCTGATTGAGTGTCTAGACTTCCTGAGACGGTCATACAGTCTGATCGAGTGTCCAGACGTCCTGAGACGGTCATTTAGTCTGGTCTAGTGTCCAAACGTCCTGAGACGGTCATACAGTCTGATCGAGTATCCAGACTTCCTGAGACGGTCATACAGTCTGATCGAGTGTCCAGACGTTCTGAGACGGTCATACAGTCTGGTCTAGTGTCCAAACGTCCTGAGACGGTCATACAGTGTGATCGAGTGTCCATTCATCCTTAGACGGTCATACAGTCTGATCGAGTGTCCAGACTTCCTGAGACGGTCATACAGTCTGATCGAGTGTCCAGACTTCCTGAGACGGTCATACAGTCTGATCGAGTGTCCAGGCGTCCTTAGACGGTCATACAGTCTGATCGTGTGTCCAGACATCCTTAGACGGTCATACAGTCTGATCGAGTGTCCAGACTTCCTGAGACGGTCATACAGTCTGATCGAGTGTCCAGACTTCCTGAGACGGTCATACAGTGTGATCGAGTGTCCAGACATCCTTAGACGGTCATACAGTCTGATCGAGTGTCCAGACTTCCTGAGACGGTCATAAAGTCTGGTCTAGTGTCCAAACGTCCTGAGACGGTCATACAGTCTGGTCGAGTGTCTAGACTTCCTGAGACGGTCATACAGTCTGGTCGAGTGTCTAGACTTCCTGAGACGGTCATACAGTCTGGTCGAGTGTCCAGACTTCCTTAGACGGTCATACAGTCTGGTCTAGTGTCCAAACGTCCTGAGACGGTAATACAGTCTGCTCTAGTGTCCAAACGTCCTGAGACGGTCATACAGTGTGATCGAGTGTCCAGACATCCTTAGACGGTAATACAGTCTGGTCTAGTGTCCAAACGTCCTGAGACGGACATACAGTCTGATCGAGTGTCCAGACATCCTTAGACGGTCATACAGTCTGATCGAGTGTCCAGACTTCCTGAGACGGTCATACAGTCTGATTGAGTGTCTAGACTTCCTGAGACGGTCATACAGTCTGATCGAGTGTCCAGACGTCCTGAGACGGCCATACAGTCTGGTCGAGTGTCCAGACGTCCTGAGACGGTGATACAGTGTGATCGAGTGTCCAGACTTCCTGAGACGGTCATACAGTGTGATCGAGTGTCAAGACGTCCTGAGACGGACATACAGTCTGATCGAGTGTCCAGACGTTCTGAGACGGACATACAGTCTGATCGAGTGTACAGACGTTCTGAGACGGACATACAGTCTGATCGAGTGTCCAGACGTTCTGAGACGGACATACAGTCTGATCGAGTGTCCAGACGTTCTGAGACGGACATACAGTCTGATCGAGTATCCAGACGTACTGAGACGGTGATACAGTCTGATCTAGTGTCCAGACGTACTGAGACGGCCATACAGTCTGATCGAGTATCCAGACGTACTGAGACGGTCATACAGTCTGATCGAGTGTCCAGACGTACTGAGACGGACATACAGTCTGGTCTTGTGTCCAGACGTACGGAGACGGTCATACAGTCTGATCGAGTGTCCAGACGTACTGAGACGGTCATACAGTCTGATCGAGTATCCAGACGTACTGACACGGTCATACAGTCTGATCGAGTGTCAAGACGTACTGAGACGGTCATACAGTCTGATCGAGTGTCCAGGCGTCCTTAGACGGACATACAGTCTGGTCTAGTGTCCAAACGTCCTGAGACGGTCATACAGTCTGATCGAGTGTCCAGACGTCCTGAGACGGTCATACAGTCTGATCGAGTGTCCAGACTTCCTGAGACGGTCATACAGTCTGATCGAGTATCCAGACGTCCTCAGACGGTCATACAGTCTGGTCGAGTGTCCAGACGTCCTGAGACGGTCATTTAGTCTGGTCGAGTGTCCAGACGTACTGAGACGGTCATACAGTCTGATCGAGTGTCCTGACTTCCTGAGACGGTCATACAGTCTGATCGAGTGTCCAGGCGTTTTTCGAGAGACATACAGTCTGATCGAGTGTCCAGACGTTTGTTGGACGGACATACAGTCTGATCGAGTGTCCAGACGTTTAGAGAAGGGCAAACAACCTGTGTATTTTGCAGAAAATGTCCATTTTCATACACATTATACGCACGAACATTAAACTTGTAATCGACACTGATTAATACGTCAGAGTGACCTTCGTACATTGTTATGAACAAACAAACCGTTACTTCATAAATCTGGCAAGATCATATAAGTTAACTGTTTATTGTGAATATCAACATATACACATACAAACGAGTTCAAATATGTTAGTTTAATAAAATCTTGTTTACAAGTTTTCGTAAACCACAAATCATACTAAATCGCTGAAAGCGTTTATATTTGACAGCTTTAGGAAGGACTGTCATTGATTTTCTTTCAAATCTATGTTTTCAATATTCATGTACATTAATTTAGTAAATACAGATACAATTAAATATAGCTGTATAATTGAACATTGTTTCTGTTATATATGAAATGCTAGTCCTGTATTCGTATGTCTTAAATGCACCTTCGACTTTGGATATAGCCATTATATCACTCTAAACAGAACACGCTACATTGTATACTAACTATTTATTTACACACTTTGCTATACTGTTGAGTCATATTTAATACGTTGAACCAATGACTTGTTGACAATTGGGACTGAGATGAAACCTGTACTTTTAACAGTAAAGCTTATGGGAATTTGAACCTGATAAATGACCGGTAATAATTATATTGGCAATCATCACCATAGAGTATGCGTGCTAGAGAATATGATCGGGACCCATTGGACGTTAACAACGTAACATGTCACGGGTGTAAATAGAACATCGCCAGTATCCAGACGTTTCCTAACGGTTAATACAAATGTAGGGCAGTCAGAACGATTATGTAAACAGGATAAATAATTTACTATGCTGATTAAATATCGTGTTAAGCGTCATATATCTGCTGGGGTCGTTATATCGTCAATGTTCTTGTAAACTCCACTACACATATCAATGTAAGATACTTCACAAAAGCCGGTTCCCTACACTATTTACTTCCGGGTTCATCATGGACAGACCTGGACACTTATGTTTGAAGAGAATGACAATACCATTGAAATCCGATCATATCATTTGATCCATTCCTATGCGCTGTTAATTTGATTTGACAATACTTCATAAGGGGTCACGGTCAAATGACCAAATGCATGTTGACTTGTTTAGTATGGCTATTCACATGTATGTATAGAGACTGTACGCTAGCTTAATTATCTATGTAAACATCTCTCTGGTTGTAAACTGCAGCATATATTATATGCACTTTCTGATTTGTAAAAGTAGCTATTTGATTGGATGGTGTCAGTTGACATCGGCATTAACCTAAAGAGGTGTCGTCAGATCCTATATATGCGTAAAGTAGTAGAGCTGGTGTGTGTCTGATTTGAATTAGATTGTAGAGAATGTACGCTATGTTTATTAATCGGACACACACAAAACATATACAAAAAATACATTTTAAAATATTTCGATCAAGGAATATTCTATTTGGCATGCTTATTTGATGCACAACAATTTAACCTGTTTTAATGGGACATAACTCTATTGACAATGTCATTGCCACTTGCTGATAATCTATGCATCCACAAATATGACGACTTTGTGTCCAAAAAACAACTGTTGACACATATACAAATGTCTTACTATGTCATGGCCTATTTATTTTGCTATTGGCGTTGCGACTTAATGGTCACCTTACACGTGTTTAGTACTTGTTTAATGGGAGACAACTGTATTGGTAATCACCAACATATAAAGTATATTATAGTTTGAGTCATTTCTACTATTATAATTTTTTTATACATAATAAAATTTATTTTGTTTTATGCATAAACCGCAACACAGTATCAAATGAAATACAGCTGTTAATCGTATGTAAGAAACGGTACATTTCTGAATTTGTTATATTAGTAAAATGATCATGTGAAGTTGTATGACCTTTCTTAAATCAACATTGGTAAAACATTACCAATGCATGCATACTTATGGGAATATGAGCAAATCTCCAGGAAAAACGGTTATTTTGACATCATTTATTTCCAAATATCTAAAACAAAGTTTGGAAAAAAATTTAGAATATGAATAGATACAATTTCAAATCCAATTCAAAAAATGTTTAGAGTGCCGTTCACATAGACTCTACAATACATGTTATAATACAGTTTTACAAATATACTAGTATAAAAAACATGCAAATGTATGTGTCCACTCAACAGTGATTTATAAGACACTAAAACATCAACATTTACAATAAAAAGTATCAATTTTTGTTACATCAAAAATAACTTCATAACGATAATACAATTATGAAACGATATATACGTAGGACGTTTCAAAAGTTCCAGGAAAAATGCTCTATAATATTTATCTTATGGTCAATATACTTCAAACTTTGCATTTAAATAGAACAATTCATGATGCGTAGTGTACTATGAATTGAACGCATAAGGGAATGACGTACAAAATGACACGACTGCCATAGTAACGTCAGTTATGGCTACCCGGGGCAACGCTATCTCTGACCGTCCGTTTTTAACATGTTCTGACTAAATACCGCTCTGTCAGTCAAATGGCACACAAAATTCACCTACTTCAATAACACCTATTCTTTATATTCTAAAAACATGCCTCGCTTCGAGGTATGCACTTTCAGGATCCGTCTGCAAAGCATTTGAACGAGTCAAACAATCAAACAGAAAAGTCAAATCCAACACCTAGTGTCTGATTAAAAACAGGCCATACCTTCCTATTATCATCTGCAGTAGTACCCCTGGCAGTCTGGAAGCGTCAATACTATTCATACATCCTACCCATACAACGTTCTTAACAGGCAGTTGTCATAAATTCGATTTGGCTGGGAGTAATTGTGTTGGTTAGTTTGACGATTTCTATGACATGACGTCAAATTTGCCCCGGGTAGCCATTACTGACGTTACTTCGACAGCAGTGCCATTTTATAAGACACACCCTCATGTGTTTGATTCATAGTACAATATGTATCATGAACTGTTCTCTTTAAATGCAAAGTTTTATCATGAACTGTTCTCTTTAAATTCAAATTTTGAAGTAGTTTGAACAAACGATAAATATTATAGAGCACTTTTCCTGGAACTTTTGAAACGCCCCTCGTATTCCTCTAAAATAGATGATTACATATTACACTAGATATCAAAATCTTCCTTCCCCTTTAAAGAAATAACATGTACATTTATATATATATTTACAAATATTACAATTCTGATCTCCAGTATTAAACATAACTAATTAATAAAGTTTTATAGCAGGTTTTGGCAGCAATGTGTTCAACTTTCTCATTTGTAAAAGTTGCAAGGATTTTTATTCGTCGTCTGACATTTGCATAATTTAAATTTGGTAGATTAGACATTTCAATGATTAATTCTGTTCTACATTAATAATACATAGGGCAATTATAAAACACATGTTTCTCATCTTTTAAAAAAAGCATTCCAATTAAAACAACATCTTCTATTCTAATCAATATTTTCATATCTTTCTGTCTATATTCGCAGTGGAGCAACACCAAATCTGCAATTTGGTAAATGCAGATCTATAAGCAAACATAATACATGATTTGACATAGGTGTCAGTACAAAAATCTGACTGTGATATTATATATGTTCTTAGTTTGTTAACTCTTGTATCTCTAATAAAGTATTGCTGTATTTCTATCAAAATATTCTTTCCATTTTATCGTTTCAATATAAAATAACAGCAACATCATCTAACAATACATACATTCTATACTCAAAGCACACTCTTTCAAACTGAAATAACTATTTCTAACATCCATATGATTTAACCATAAATATAACTTTGTTCTTTCTTGCATCTGTCATACTGTAAAACTATTAATTTTCATGGGATATCAAATATCGTGGATTTCGTGGTTCATCTTCTACCCAATCAAACAATATTTTTGACCTTTTCATGTATAACCTGAATGCAAAATTGCTTTTACCTTTACATATTCGATCCCAGATTACACTCTTATCACACCATTTTGTCAATCGATTATTAAAAGGTATAAACCACACTAGTATTAAAAAGAATTGTATTAAAAAGATTTCAATAAATTTTATGCATACAAGGAGCTAATTTGATTTCCCTAGAAGAGACTGAATCACGAGTTTTAGCAGTTGACTGGTGTAAATATACCTTTCGATCATTCTGATGATACAATACAACTTGTGTAACATCTATTGAAATAACTGTTTAGCATTACTAAGGCTATGTCATTTTTATTTGTTTGGGACTTCACGTCTATGCCCTCTAACTACAGTCTCCAGAAGTAGTCCGTCAATTGCCAGGCGCAATAATTTTCAACAGCAGAAAAAATAATTCTCAAATTGCCTCTTCGGATGTAAACCGTCATTTGGCAGGCGCAATAATTTTCAAGCGAGGAAACGTCCGTAGAAAGGCACTCTACCGTCCTCCCGATCTCGCTGACTTTCCTTGCAACCGAGGAAAGCTCCTGCAAACTTTTCTCTAATGTGTCGAGTCTAACTGTGTAGGGGCGCCCGTAGGGCATTCCGTTACGCCTTTTTCTGCCTGCAAGTCAAGAATACTTTATAAGTAATGCGATTCACGCAAAATATAGTAAAACTGTATGAATTTTCCGTCTGTAATGTACAGCCGTTTATTGGGGCAGTTTATCATTTTATATATACAATATCTTAAATTTGTTTCATAAATACTGCACCTTAGTGCGCCCCTCCGTATTTTTATTATAGGTTTTACCGAGTTATAAATAGCTATGTAAATTATTTATAGTTATGCGCCGTCGCTGTAACTATAAAGCTCAGTGGAGCCCCGAAATGGATAAGTAAAACCTCGGGGCGCTTTGTTATTTTTAGTGTAAACCCCGCACGCGTGGCTTGAAGCGTGATAACAGACTCTTTGTTTGTAAACAAACATGTGGATTAAAATACGTGTATAGATCTACAACGACCTTCGAAATATGACCCCTGGACGAGTCCATATGCCAAGGTTGGAACGATATTTACCGTTGTTTTATGAAAAAATATGGATACGCTTGAAACAAACTCACTTTACTTTTAGTTGGCAACGTGGCTTAGTGGATAAACTGTTCTCATGTCAGAAACATACTTTTTATTCGAGTCAGCTGCTATACTCTTTTTTAATAATTAAATTTCTAAAGTGTATATTCTAATTCTTATTTTTTGATAAATTCACGTTTTATAACTAATAAAAAATGATTTGTTTCCTTTACATTGATTTAGTCTGGATATTGTATTTATAGCTAATTTTCTTCTTCATGCTCTGGTGATATATAATTGGATTCAATTACAAATAATTCTAGTCATTGGCTTCGCTGCAATCAACATTTTAAGAATGTTCTGTAGAAAGGTCAGAATATGCTAATGGTTTATCTTGTCAGTGGTTTGTGTGGTGTACACCGCTTTCAATTGCTTTTTTTTCTTTCCAGTGTGAGTTCGGACCCACTAACGAACAGTTTTTTTATATTTAAAACTTATGCTTAAATGTAATTGCTATATGAATTGATATCAATTATACAATATGCCAAAACCAGTGTGAGTATCAATTGAGTTACAAGTTACGACGCTGAGACAACCTTATGTGCTTATATGCTGGCTCTTGTCAGTCGGGTAACCCTCCCACACACTGACAAGCGAAAAAAGTCCTATTTCCTTCTCCTCCATACAAAACCTATGTACTTTCTCGATGAGATTTTTCGCGTGGACGCTAAATCTGTGTACCAACTATATCTTATGTGCTTTTTACACACTGAAACTGTTATAATTATGCATCTATGTATAATTAGACAAGAACGAAACATATTTGCTGAGCAAAATTAAAAAAAATTAATAGCAGAATGCGATTCGAACTCATTGGTTCAGTTTTGAAGTACATACATATGTACTCGTATTCGTAGTAACTTAGCCGACTGCGCTATGCGCACTACTTGAAAAGTCAATTTTTAATGCATGCTTTATGGATAAATACACCCCTATAAACTGGTTAACTCCAATGTTAAAGGTACAGTTACGCCCGAGTGCTTGTTGTAGATCTATACTACAAAATGCTATTCAAGCAAACATGTAAGCCTTCAAGCGTAAACCGAACTAAATTTCGCACTTTTAGCGTGGTACCAATTGTTCTATCCAAGTTAAAGTCCATATATCCACATCAATCGGATAATTAATCCCTCAATAAGTTCAATGTACATGTACCGCTAATTAACGTGGTACAATTTTATCTTACATCATAATACATGGATTGGGTTTTCAATCCTACATGTGTCATTCAGACAGTGTTTCAAATAACATATTTGACACTCATCGTGTCGGAGTTCATCCATGCATATTGCCATTCAGGCTTGTTTTGTCATTCAGACTTGTTTTGCCATTCAGGCTTGTATACTAATGCCGTAATGGCGTATACTGACCATCGTTTCTCGGAACAAAGATCCGAATAGAAATTCCGATTTAGAATTCATACGATTAGTCAAATTGATTCAATTTTCCATCGAATCAAATTTATATAAATCTTTACATTTATATATAAATTATAATAAAATAAGCAAATCTTACCATAATTAGCGTCAGATAAATCGAAATTTTAAAATTATTTATAAGAATTCCCAAATAACCGTTTGTTGCAGCTGCTGATAAGCCTCGTTCTGATTTGTTTGGCTGTGGTAGCTGCGTTATCTCTCCATGGCTAAGTGGTTAGAATCGCTGACTTGAGATCACTTGCCCTTCACCGCTGTGAGTTCTAATCCCCGTTGGTGACATAAAATCTTTATGTGATGTAGCCATCCAACTGGTCGGTGGTACTACCCAGGTGCCCGCTCGGGCCTGAATTATGTCTGAAGGGGCACCTGGGTTCTTCCTCCACCACTAGAGCTGGAAAGTCGCCTTATGACCTACACTGTGTCGATGTTACTTAAAACCCAACAAAACAAACAAACATTATACTTGGGGTAGACAATAATACAGATATATCTACAGATGGATATATCTTATTGAAAAAATGCATTCCTTTCCATATATTTTAAAGATTGTAATTTTCATAGTATTGTAATGAAGACAGTGCAGTGTCCAAGTACTTTAACTTTCTTTTGCCAATTTTTCATAATTATGTCTCCCGAAATATTGGTTTTGCCCATGATGTCTGTCCGTTAATAAAACCTTGTCAGTTCCAAATCTTATATACGCCTGGTCCAATTTTAATGAAACTTTCCAGGAATAATTAGTATGAAGTTTAAATGAGTATATTATTATTTTGGTTTGCTCGGATGATTGTTGACGGAGTTATGGCCCTTTAATGGTTATTTTAGAGAAAGGTTGTCTGCATATCTCCTGATCAGTATGAGGTCCAGTTGTGCATATCGTCTTTTTGTTCCGCTTTGATAATTTTTTACGGAGTTATGGCCCTTTTGTCCACAAAATCTTGTCCGCTCCAAATCTTATATACCCGTGGTCCAATTTTAATAAAAGTTTGCTGGAATGATCAGTGTGAAGTTAAGATGTGCATTCAACAAAAAGCTCCCACTAATTACCGAGAAAAGAATGAAAACATATTTCAAAATAGAAATAAATTGTTTCCCTTTGACCACATTATAATAAATCGCTGGAAGCGATAAATTATTATAGGCAATTTAAACTTATTTTTGACATTATAGAGACATATTTACGCTTACTTTCTTCTGACAAATTATGATAACTGATAGTGCTTTGTACATTCAGCTCATTAAATGTGATAGTAGAGAAAAATATGCTAGTTATAGGGAATGCCTCTTCAAGTCACCAATAATAATTTGTCACTTCCAGCAATTTATTGTTATGTGGTCAAAGGGAAACAACTCGTGATTGTTTTTGCTCGTTACGGAAATATGTTTTCATTCTGTTCTAGGAAACGCCTCTTTAAACACTGAGTCTCATAGACATGCATACGTTGAACATCAATCCGACGTGTGTGTTTTTAGGAATCATTTTAACTTGTCGACACAAAATGTAATTCTGCGCCGCAATGACGTCACGGCCTTTCTTCTGATCTGCACAGATACCACACAATAAATCGATACAAATTCACTGCAAATTCCAAAGCAGTCACTGCAGTAATTCCGTTGATTTTAATCCAAGAGAGAGGGCACAAACCTTGCAACCTACGTTTGGTGCATGGACCTGATCGTATTTATGTTTCCGTTTGTTGTATGTGTCTGCTTATCAGCTGTATTAAGAGAAGTGTTTGCTGATTGTAACAAAATAAAAGCCAAACATAGATTAGCATACAAGTTACATATTGTATATTGGAGTTGCATCCCTTTTAACACCGAATTTTAACAAGCGTAATTTAGATTAATGTATGTAACATTTTGTTTCGATGTAATGTTTTATGTTATAAACATTGGGGTTGTGTCCCTTCGATCAGTGATTTTAACAAGTGAATTTGTAAATCGTATGCAGTTTTCTTGTTTGGCTGTAATCTTTTATTGTGCACGGTAAAATGCCATTGAACCCTCTAACACTTCATCTTTGGTAAGTTGGTCTTAAGTATGTGTGTTTAAAAGTCGCAAAACTAGACTTAAACATTGTCATTGTAACACAAACTACTAGAAAATGTATGATTTCAAACGGTTCGAAAAACTAAAACTAAGAAATTACCTAATAGTATTTAATCACCATAACTTTAGCTACTAAATATTCTCTTTTGAATTTAGAGCCGAACTTTTGTAACTTATAAAGTTGGATGGCCTTCATTTGTCGAGAATATGCTGTTATTCTTGTCTTTACTTTATCTCTAGTCAGACCAATGGTATGTCTCTGACAGTCATTACATGTTGAACAAGCCAGAGAAATTAGTCTAACCAGCAAATTATATTTTAAGTACAGTAAGTACTATAAGTCGCAAAGGAACGTAACTACATCAAGAAAAAAAGATATAATCGCAATTGGTATGTTTTGGCTGGTTGCTGTGTTTCATAGTAATGACGTCATGTCTGTAGAGTGTACGGTGTGTAATAGCAATGTTGAGATGATCAGGCACCGTGATTATAAACATTGGAGAACGTACTCTATGCTCAAACCCATACTCCGTACTCCAATCGGAGCATGTTCTTACTTACATCAGCTACTCTATTACTAAATTGAACATATTGTATGGGGTTGTTTTCTTAGCATAAATTATACCGCTAAATAACGTACTAGGATAATACTAGGATAGATACTAAAATTTGACTTGGCAGCGATTTTAAGAGTCAAAGACATTTTGTTTGGCCCCAGTTGAAAGGGGAACGACGTAGAACAGACCTACCGAGCAGAGCAAAAACGTACATGTCATTTAGTTTCCGACACTATCAGCACACATCGGCAACAAGTTATCCATTTACAAAACATTGTGCTATGGGTCTATTTAGCAGCTACATGTAAGAAGTCTAAATTTTGTGCAAATAGATGCTTTCTGACTTTTACCTTTCTGGGCAAATAATAAAATGACATAACAATTACATATGTTATATTATCTCCCTTTGACCAATACATTGTAACAAGCGTGTTTCGTTGGAATGTATGTAATTCCGTGTTTTGCGCTGAATTGTTTCATGTTACAAACTATATGATTCAGTTGTGTCCCTTTAATCACTAACTTTTAACAATCACTTGTATATGTATTGTATGTCATCATATGTTTAACTGTAGAGATTTTTTGGTACACAGTAAAATGTATATGTACCCTCTAAATTGTGTATCACTGTTGATTTGATCGTAATAAACTACTGGGGCCTTATTCACTAACGTTGTAAGTCTATAATTCAGACGTAGACTTTATATTGCCAAATGTTCTATCCACTCTCATGTTGTTATAAATTGGTAAACATATTAAGTTTGGAACTGCAAATAATCAGTTAGAATTTCTAATAGTTAACTATAATTGCAAAGAAATGGCATTCATTATTAATATTGTCAATTTCAAGTCTAAGTCTGAATTGTAGACTTACTACATTGGTGAATAAGGCCCCTGGACTTTAACTGTGTTTAACCGAGAAACTGTTGATAAATTGTTGTAACAACATATTTTGTACACATGTTAGTATTAATTATGAATTTGGAGTATTTGCATTGAACTTTTCTGAAACAAAGCATGAATAATGGTACATGTTTACATTACAGGTAATGATTACATGTCTCTTGTAATTCAATTTTGAATGGTTATGTACATTTGATTTGTTTTTATTATGATATGAAATTTTATATGTGTAAATGTACATGAATGAGACGTAAATAAAGAATATATATATGTATGTTGTAATTAGTATAATGTGCTTAACCATTCATGTATTGGTGGCAAGTACAATAATTGATACAGTTTAGCAAACATATCCCACTGTGAACCAGCAAAACCTGGTTCAATAAATGGTTTGTCTATATAGCTACTTACAGTGTGCATAATTGTATTGTTTTAAATATGTGTACATATATTTGTATAATATTTTAGGTTGAAGCGGACCATATTGAAAATTGGTCTAGAACCAAATATGTTTTCCACAATTAATAGTCTTTATATTTTAATTATTATTACTAAACATGGTGTTGTCCTACCAAAAAGCATGACCTGTTCTTGTAGTTTTTTTTTATTTGTCTCATGTTCGATCTATTCCTGACAAACCATCACAAATTGTCAAATTCATCTAGACACTTCCATTGTTTCTCTGTTTTTTTATATGATTTATTTAGTTCTTTCCATCTTGTAAAAATGTCTATTGTTCTTTGCATGCTCCAGTTATTGTTTTTTCCCGGCATAGACAACATAACTAGACTGATTGTACTTTGTTATCAATGGTACGTTGTTGACTTGATTAATACAATACTGCCTCACCATCTGTTTGATGTTTTGTTTCTCGACGACGTTCTTATCAGGTTTGCAATTAGCAATGGAAAATTGATTGTACATACTCGTATGTACATTATACGTCAATATTTCGATGGCCCTGAATGAGAAGGTCGTAAATATTGCGTATGACCTTATACAATCATCATCACATGGTGCTTCTTATAAGTCATTAAAATCTGAACTTGTCATGTTGATCAAGCTAAAGACGAAGCAGTTAAAATTGAAATAGCTTGTTTTACCATACGTAAAGAGTACTATTTAGACAGTTTTCCGGGTTTTCTCAAACTATTTATTATGTACTTACGACCTTCTCATTCTAAGCCAGTGATTTGTCCGATCTTGGGCTTCCAATTCTGTATGTACAAGGTTAACAAAAGTGTAATGTTGCTGTTATACAAAAGTCAAGGAAACACGAACGCAATGTCAATTCTTGTTTGTTTTATTTAGTTCAGATATAAGATCACAGAAAATCCACTTCAACTAAGTGAACATATGCCATCAGTGTCAATACACAATAGATCGCCAGTGTGGTCAGGCCAACACTCGATGCCCTCACCGGAACCACAACCCTACAAAATATGTTTGCAAATATTAAATATTATATCACTAATTAAATTGTATTATAATCCATTTAAAGCTACATGTACAAAAGACCAACGCCATTTTCACATTAATGTTAACATACGTTTTGCACAAATTATATTTCATGCACCAGTCAGATGTATCCGAGGCCTCTATGCTTTTCCACGGCTACACCGTATCCACTGTTTCGGGAATAAAACACCCGCTTTAGCCCGGCAGTGCTGGACAAGCTGGAAGGTAAAGCACGGTTCACTCCCCGGCTATCCACCGCGAATCCTCGAAGGTTTGGGGCCGGTGATACAACTTACTGGTGCATAATGTGACGACATGGTGATACGACGCTAGTTAACATATTTAATGACACTATTCATTTATACTTACGTCTCCAGCGGAGGCACCGTAACATAAATTGTACGGGTTGTTTGTACATATCAGGTGACATTTACCATAATGTGGACATCCTTTTTTATTCCATAAACACCTTTTACCGTCGCCGCATACCGATCCAACCTTAAAACACAAATATACAGATCATGTATAAGGATTTAAACAATAATTTCAGTACATACACGCCTTCGGTCGACACCTTGATGTGCCTTCTGACTGGACACATGGTTGAGATTATGTTTTCTACTAAGATACCCTCTGAATACCAGTCTGGCTCCAGGCATGTCCTGCATAATAGTAAATCCCCATGTAGCCGGGAAGAACTATTTATGAGGTTTCTATAATTTTTTTAATAATAAAAGTAATAATGACATTAATAATAATGATAAGAATAAAACATAAATAATAATGATAATAAAACTGTAGTAATAATGATAATAATAATAATGACAATGATAGTAATACAATAAAAAGCTTTAATTGTTCAGGAAATTCAACACCCAACTAAAATATCATTCTCATAAATCACTCATTAGTCAAGTCTTCATTTCAGATGAAAATACGCTGGTGGAACGAGAATGCTTAAACAGTTGAACAAAGACAACAGACAAGACAAAACACAGACTGAATGAAATAGTGAAATTACTCATCACTGAAAGTCACAGCTTCATCTGCCTTAAACCCGATAGGGTATATGGTAAATATGTTGAAATGCAAATGCAGGTATAGACAGGTGTAAATATTAATGATAACTACACTGGTGTGAAATAAGGGAAAACTTTTTACAGCCACCACAAATTATCACCTGCTATGGTGATAAGTAAATACTGTATTACTAACTTGTGCGGGCGGATAGCAGGATTGATGTCCCTTGTAACTCTGGCCGGATCCTTTTCGACCGTGACCATGTCCCTTATTAGATTGACTGTGCTTCGTCTGCGCTAGTGCGATGAAACTGACCAACACAATCTAAAATTCAGAATGTATTCAGACATTGTATATTTTTTTATTATTTACAGTTTTTTACATGCGGATACAAATGGTGAAAAAAAAAACACACGAAAAAATCAATCCCTACTGTAGACCGATAAAGGCATTCTTGTGCACTAAATTATAAACCTACGCGTGCAAGTGTTGAAGACAGTATTTAATCGGGCAATTTCGCCAGACACGTCAAAAAAACAATGTACGTAATTAATAACTAAATTGTATAGTCAGTTAACGCTCAATTTGAAACTACGTAAGATGTAATTTTGAAATCAATATGTTTTATAAAGTGGTACTGCCTTTTATTGGTTAATCGTAGTCGAAATTATCTGATCATTTGCTTCACAAAACTCCAACGTTTGTTGCTATGAAAGTTGTTTGGTCCGCAAGATTTGTGTGGACAAAACAGATTGCATTGAATTCCAGTTATTTTATTAAAAGTCACTGTCACAGTATAATCAATTGAATGTTGAAAGAACCGGTTACAAATACGTGTAATTGATGTTACATGACTTTAGATTTCGCAGACTATTTAGCAATAATATCAAAGTCAGAAAATAACTCACCGCCGCCACGAGAAAAGGATGTTCCATGCTTAAAGACACGTCTTGATAACACAACGATCGAAAAAAACACACAACGTGTAGCACGGTACGGGTTTTATACCATCTCAAATTTAGTGGTTTACCGCGCTTTCGAAAGAGGCCCGGCTTTGAAAATATATGTTTACGTGTTCGTATATGATTTAATTGAAAACTCTACAGTAACTGTGTTTAAACAAACATGTACTCGATTGTTCCTTTTCCTAGGTCGGTGTTTGTCAGTTAACTGTTGTCAATGTGATTAACATTGTAAAATACATTAAAACAATCAGTCAAAACATATGTATGTCAAAACATATACATATCATACGTACTTGCTCAAACTCTGTATGTGCATACATCATCAAGTGTGGTAGTCGTAAAAGTATTCACGTACACAAACTCAACGTACATGGTTTTAGAGCCCAGTTTAGATGTTTTGAGAGTGATATAGGAAATCAGTTGCATCCAAAAGATTACAATCATTGCTTGAAAAGATATTCTAGTTTAGGTTAGAAATATTGGATCCGTCCTGAGTTGTCTTTGGAGATCAACATTTCTTTTCCCAGTTATATAGCGAGCCTTTGGCATTCGTGACTAATTTAAGAAATACTGACTTCAAAGACAACGAATGACGATTTTTCTTATCACATTATCATAGTTACCGAGTCAAAACAAGAAAATAAATAAAGAGTTTGAGCCGACGACGTACCGTTTTCGCACCGAAAAGCTGATAACGTCACGCATTTGTTACCGCACGTATGTGAGAACGTTGCTTCTTCATTTGGGCTCACATAGATTATCAACCCAAAGGAAATCAATTATGCATAAAGAAACTCTCTATCAAGGAATCAACAATACCGACATAACACAGATCAATACAAAAAACATTTCAATAAATGTTGTTTCAATTTCGACCATGATCGCACCTCTGTAGGTAATTAAATCATATTTCCGCTTCCGTTAGTAAATGTTTATTCTCAATTGACCACAACCATTCAAACAACGATCGTTTTATCTACACACGCGAAAATTAAAATTTGAAATCATTGAACATGCGTAAGAAATGTTGCCGATTATAGTTGCGTTTGTTTATTGAAGATGCTACACACCGAATAAATTAAAGTAACCACTTTATTAATAACAACCGACAAGAAATTGTACATTAGATTTTTATGAAATGATTTAACACCATGACAATATTTAGTATACACTTCTGCACTTTGTCATCTGGTCCCAAGGTCATGAAGGTCTCAAAAGATGTTTTTTCAGACAAAAAGGCCCAAGCTCAAATGCATATATATATATACTTTAAAATTCATTAGTTATATTAAGTTTAATCTTGGTATATGTATAAATGTGTGTATAATGATGACATATCCCTCAATTTCAAATATATTGAAATAAGTGTTTATTGTCACTTATAAATGAATTAGCAATACAAGATTTGATCCTGCTCGTTTTTATTAAAGTGACAATAAGGTTTAAAAAGGTAGTATTTTCTATCTAAAAAAGAATATCGAAATATTGAGATATTAAATTATACTAAAAATGGTGCAGAAGGGACCCATATCTGACCTCAGGTCGCTGTTCCTTCTTTGAGAAATAATCAACTGAAAACGCTATTTAGTATTTTGTCCTCCGTACAAAATACTCAATATTGTTTACGTTTAAATTTTCCGAACGATTTCGAAGATTTCGTCAATAATCGTAAGTATACGCACAAAACCCGGTACACCGGTATCTGCCGGTATCCTGTTGTATATCACGACTGACACCTAATTGAATGGCTATGTACAATCCAATTAAAGGATTAGTGTAGAAATGTGAATGAATATATATCACTTAATATAATCATGGAATTATATAGACAAGCACATTAACTCCATGATATATAACATATCGCTGGCTTAGAATGAAAAGATCGTATCTACAAAATCATATTTTGAGAAAATAAGAAAATCTGTCTGACAAATTACTCTTTACTTATGGTTAACAAGCTTTCATGAAAATATGCTCATAAGACGTGCCTTGTGATATAGATTTCAGATATGGCACTAACGACCTTCTCATTCCTAGCCAGCGATATAAAATTATAAGGACAAACAAAAACATCTACAGTGTAGTTTTTTTATATTTTTTTACAGATTATGTTGTTTCAGACAATAAACAAAATGTAGCTAGCTACAGTAAAATACATATGCATAGGAAAATTTGAGGGCATGTGGATATAACATATATTTTAATTTTCCATTCATATAATCATGTTTGTGCGTTTTACGAGGGGCGTTTCAAAAGTTCCAGGAAAAGTGCTCTATAATGTGTATCGTATCTTCAAATAACTGTAAACTTTGCATCTTAATAGAACAATTCAGTATACATATTGTACCATGAATCAAACGATTTAGGGTGTGTCATACAAAATGGCACTGCTGCCATAGTAACGTCAGTAATGGCTACTCGGGCCAAATTTGACGTCACGTCGTAGAAATCGTCAAACTTACCAACACATTGACTCCAACCAAACAATTCACTACGACCTAAAATTACTGCATGGAACATTTGCGAAGGGCGGTATAACATCATTTGTACCAATTTATGCCATAGTTTAAATAGTCCCGCAGTTGTGTTCAGGTTTATTTGTCGCCGTATTAAAATCGCCCGTCAAATGTCGGTAAATCATTGGAATTTGACCAGTGTTTGTATTTTGGCAGGTAAATTAAGACTTGAAACATAAGATTTAATAACCACTGCCTGTTAAGAGCATTGTATGTCACTGGGTAGGATGTATGAATAATATGAGCGCTTCCAGACTGTCAGTTGTACTGCTGCAGATGATCAAAGGAAGGTAAGGCCAGTTGTTAATCAGACGCTAGACGTTGCGTTGAACGTTTCTGCTTGATTTTGTGACACTTTCGAATGCTTTGCATTGGGACCCAGGAAGAGCATACCTTGAAGCAAGGCACTTTTTGAGAATATAAAGCATCGTTGTTGTTGTAACCGGTGAAGTTTGTGTGTCATTTGACTGACTGAGTGAGATTTAGTCAGAATATGTTAATAAGGTACGACCAGAGATAACGTTGCTACGGGTAGCAATTGTTTACGTTACTGTGTTAACCGTGCCATTTTGTATGACACATACTCATGCGTTTGATTCATCGTGCACTATGTATTATGAATTGTTCTATTTAAATGCAAAGTTTGAAGTAATTTGGCCAAAAGATAAATATTATAGAGCACTTTTCCTGGAATTATTGAAACGCCTTACGTATATTGATATTAAAAGAAAAGGTCACCTTTTTGATCTTCATAATGATTGACACGTTTTTATGAAACATTCGTGTACATTGAACATGCAGATTTATATACGTACAAGTAAACAATTTTTTTTTATTGTAGATTCTATTGTACATGAAAATATAAATATAATAATTATCGAAGAAATTAATACATCTGCACACAGCCATTTGCACTATCTATATTGCATACGCATAGTTAATCCCCCGCCTCTGGCATGTTTCCATTGATTAATGTCAATATACAAGGCAATATACAAGGCAATACACAACGTGATTAGATGTTAATACCGGGCTATTGTTGTTGTTGTTGTTGTTCATGTACTTCCCTCCAGTAGTTGTTGGAGCACTCCATCCACCATATGTAGAAGATGAATATTTGATTTTCTTCACAATTAACACATTCTGTACAAACAATCAACGCAAAAGTCTTTTCTGATGTATATTTACGGGAACAAAGTAATACGTACTTGTTCAAATACGCGTGCGGCCTATAATTTGATAACTTGATCAATACTTATGTAGGTTACAAACCACTAAATGCCTCCGCGAACCAAAATAGGATACACTCAAATAGTCCCTAAATAAACTTGTGATTGTGTTTAAATGGTAGTATGCTTTGACAAGGTGGAACTGGAATCATCTAATTGGGTTTACAGGCATTGTATACATGTATGTGATGTATTGAAACTGTTTTATTTTACATATTTTGAGACTTTGGCCAAAATACCAAAGCGAAAGTAGGGTAGGGTAAAACCCGGATTTGGTCGGTCCGCGCGCCTGTAAAAATATGTGCACCGCGTTGGACGGACAAAATTTTTCTTATATGATACGTGACCCCCTGTTTTTTTGTATTTTCTTAAAGCTGGTAGCCCCTTTTTTCATTGATATATGTCTGCCACCTGGCCATAGACTTTAACATGTATCAACCTGGGACTGACTATTGTAACTTTACATTGAGCTAAAGAACAAATTTATTTAGTTGTTTGTGACCTTAAGAAATGACCCAAAAAATTAAAATGTATATTTTCAATATTTTGACTTCAAATGTTTAGAAATACATTTTTCTGTGGGTTTTATTGCATTTTTCAGTGAAATTTGTCTCAAAATGTGAAAAAAATTGTGTTTTGGGGTGAAAATTTAAGAAAAAAATGAAGATTTTTCCTCCACAAAATGACATTTTCATACCAATTTTGACCTTATTTAGATATCAGACCTGGGTTATTGTGTATATATATGTGGAATAGTCACATAATTAAGCACCCAACATAAAATAATTGCCCAATGTAAGGTTTATACAAAACTGCAACTGTTTAATTTGCCAGTATTCATACAATATGGCCAGCAGAATCCAAGAAATTGCGTTAAAGGCGCTTACTCTCTTTTGTCAAAATTTTGAGAAATTATGTCATTTCAGTCTGGAAAGTCATCATTTGGAGTTGTATATACATAGTAGTTGTCAAATAAGTGTTTAAATCAATCAAAATGGGGGAAAAGGGTTGTCTTAAGGTTACAAACCACTAAATGCCTCCGCGAACCAAAATAGGATACACTCAAATAGTCCCTAAATAAACTTGTGATTGTGTTTAAATGGTAGTATGCTTTGACAAGGTGGAACTGGAATCATCTAATTGGGTTTACAGGCATTGTATACATGTATGTGATGTATTGAAACTGTTTTATTCTACATATTTTGAGATTTTGGCCAAAATACCAAAGAGAAAGTAGGGTAGGGTAAAACCCGGATTTGGTCGGTCCGCATGCCTGTAAAAATATGTGCACCGCGTTGGACGGACAAAATTTTTCTTATATGATACGTGACCCCCTGTTTTTTTGGTATTTTCTTAAAGCTGGTAGCCCCTTCTTTTCATTGATATATGTCTGCCACCTGGCCATAGACTTTAACATGTATCAACCTGGGACTGACTATTGTAACTTTACATTGAGCTAAAGAACAAATTTATTTAGTGGTTTGTGACCTGTAACCCTTAAACAGTAACATAAGAGGACCATGATATTTTTTACGTAGTTGCAGGGTAAACGTATTATATTTAGATACCCATTTTCGCTACAGCATGACTGGAGGTTCTTTACACGGGTAGTAATAATGCTTTCACAGTAGACTTGCGACCATCTTTCTATGTGCACCAGTTGTTGCCTGGAAAGTGATACTACACTCCTCAACTCATCGTGTGTACAATCCATAATTGTCTGGATAAGCAGTCCCTCGTTCTGTGTGATGGTAATGAACATTGTGTCATCTTCAATGATGTTTGCCAGTTTACGCATACTGTCTGTCCTTATATCTGTATATGCTGGACATCTGACGAGAAAGTGTTCTCGTGTTTCGTCTTCTAGATTGCAGAGCTTACGGAACCGAGTTAACCGATCAAAAGGATATACTGAACGAAGCATCGTATTTTTATAGAGAACTATATTCTAAAAAACAAAACGAGATAGACTCGGATATTTTTAACAATTTTATACACGATATAGACATACCTAAATTGACAATTGAAGAATCAAACTCAATAGAAGGTTTAATTACATTAAACGAATGTTCAGAAGTCTTGAAAACTATGGCTAATAATAAAAGTCCTGGAACGTCAGGATTCAGCTCTGATTTTTACAAGGTTTTCTGGAAAAGAATTGGTATTTTTGTCTGCAAGGCGCTAAATGATGCTTTCTTATCAAATTCATTAACGATCACACAAACTCAAGGAATAATAACATGTATCCCAAAAGGTGAAAAACCAAGACAATTTCTCAGTAATTGGCGTCCAATTACACTTTTAAATAGTGTTTATAAAATAGGTTCTGGGTGCATTGCGAATAGATTAAAAAAATATCTTGAAAAATTAATAAATACTGACCAAACAGGTTTTATAAAAAATAGATTTATTGGGGAAAACACGAGACTTATATAGGACTTAATGAAACATACTGAAATAAATGATATACCTGGATTATTATTACTAATTGATTTTTAAAAAGCATTTGATTCTCTATCGTGGGAATTTGTACAGAAAAGTCTAACTTTGTTTAACTTTGGAAATGACATAAAAAGGTGGTTCAATGTATTATATAAAGATAGTGTTTCAGCTATTACACAGTGTGGATTTTTATCCGACTTCTTTAAAATACAACGTGGTTGCCGTCAAGGTGACCCGTTAAGCTGTTACATCTTCATATTGTGTGCTGAAATTTTGTCCTTGAAAATTAGATCAAATAATAATATCAAAGGTATAAAAGTGAATAACGTAGAACACAAACTGTCACAATTTGCAGACGACACAAAAATTATCCTTGATGGCTCTTCTGAATCTCTAAACGAAACCTTGAATATATTATCAGATTTTACATATCTCTCTGGACTCAAAGTAAATTTTGAAAAAACCAAAATAGTCTGGATAGGTAAACATAAATATAGCTCTAACACCATCAAAACAAAATGGAAACTGTCTTGGAATCAAAGTAGTTTCGAGATGTTAGGAATAAAATTCCACGTAGATCTTGAAAAGATGATAGAACTTAATTATACAAATAAAATACTTAAGATGAATAAAATATTAGCAAATTGGAAGCGACGAAACCTAACTCCCATCGGGAGAATCTTAATAATTAAGACTTTAATAGTATCTCTTTTCAACCACTTATTTACATCCCTTCCTAATCCTCCTTTTGAAACTATTAAAACTCTAAACGATACATTTTCTGAATTCGTTTGGCAGGGTAAAGCTAGAATAAAGAAAGAAGTTTTGAAACAACACTATTCACGTGGAGGATTGGGAATGGTGGATATATTCGCATTTATATGTTCTTTGAAAATCTCTTGGATAAGGAGAATTATACAAACCAATAGTAAATGGATAAATATAGCAAGTACGCTATTTAGCATTGACAAATTAATAAAATGTAGCACTCGTTACCCTATACTAATAGTAAATACATTAAAAAACACATTTTGGAAAGATGTGTTTAAAGCGTTAGTTAAGTATAATGAACATCAGCCACTTAAGGAAATAGATTTATTAGCTTATCCTTTATTTTATAACCCTAAAATCTTGGTAGGGGGCAATACTATATTTTATAAAACCTGGTATGAGGCTGGAGTGCAAACAATAGAAGACCTTATGAATGAGGACGGTAACGTACTAAGTCTGGAGGAATTCAACCTGAAATTCAGTCTCCAAACTAACTTTGTTCAATATTATGGAGTAAAACTATCTGTAAATAAATGCCTATCAGAATACAAAAATAAATACAATACAATGCTTATTAAACCATTCATTCCGCCGTGTTTCAAAGACATTCTAAAATTTAAAAAAGGTACACAACCTATGTACGATATAATGACACAAACTCAAGTAATGCCATCGAGCAAATCAAAATGGATGGAAAAACTAAATATGAATTTTGATGATAAAGATTGGTTCGCAATTTTTGCTATACCGTTTGAAATTACAAGTGATTCTAACATTCAGTGGTTCCAATATAGAATAATACATAGAAACCTTGGAACTAATTCATTCTTATTCAAGATAAACATTAGGCAAAACGAACACTGTTCTTTTTGTAAAACATAATCAGAAACAATTGAACACTTATTTTGGCACTGCCCAGTAACCACACAATTTTTAAAAAATATGTGTTTGCATAATACAACTGTTACAAACTATTTAAATAGAGAACCATTTATCCTAGGAATACGAGACAAAAACAAAACAGCCTTAAACCTCTTATTCTTCTACACCAAAAGATTCATCTATAACTGTAGATTAAAAGATACAGTTCCCACTATTAATTACGCTAAACACTATATCAAGTACCAATACAACATATTAAAAGAAATAGCTATTAAGAATCACACCATCAACAATTTTAATGATACTTGGAATGACATAACCGGACTTTTCATATGAATCTCCAGATAACACACCTATACAAATAAACAAATAACATACCCCAAACCGGAACCAGAATATTATAAGAAAAATATAAGAATGTCCCATTGTCAAAGTTGAGTTCTTACCATTTTCCATAAAAACTGAGGAGAGAGTGTTAGTTTATATGTATCATATGCACCATTTATTACTATACATGTATTTTATATAGCAACATGTTTACAATGTGTAAAATTGTTTAATATTTCTGACATTCTGTAAATTTGACGGTCCAATTATGTGTAAACAACTATACATCATATAGTATCATAATTATGTACTAATCCAGGTATTTACTAACTCAGAACTTGTAAGGTGTGTACTGGGATGTCCTCGACCAAGACACACCTATTGACGAGGAAAATAAACTAATACTCCACCTCCAAAAAAAAAAAATATTTTATGGGGGCAATAAAAAAAAAAAAAAAAAAAAAGATTGCAGAGCTTGCATGTTGGCGAAACGTTTTCTTAGTTGAATTTGACAGCGTTACTCTGGAATATGTATGTGCCAGAAAGTATTCGTACATTAATTTCTGCTCGTCGAACTTCATGTAGTTTGGGTGCTATAACTTTCCACAGGTTGTGGGGGTTGTTGATTACTGGTTTTTGTATTTGGATGTACTTGGTTGAGAACATCTTTCAAATTGGTAGTTCAGCTCCCAGTATGTGTTAGTAGCATTTTTAGCGTTCTTTACCATTGCTCTTTAGAGGGAACACTATGTATGAGCACCTCAGGTGTTGGGAGTTTATATTTGTCCAAAGCATTGTATACATTTGAAATGAAACTGTTGGTTTCAAAATCTATCATCGTTAGCTGACGTTTAAGAATTTTGTATTCTACAGAATCAGGAATTCCGATGATGTTCATAAATAAAAATAGGTAGTTACAGTCTAGGAGGAGTTCAACTGGTTTTCCTCCAAGTAGGGTATACACAGCAGCAGTTGGAGTCCTAGAAGTAGGTAGTCCTTGTAAATGTTTGAGGATTTTCCTCTGATATCTTTCGAGTTTCAGTATTTCTGGTGATGAGATCTTCTGTACTTATATGCCATATAGGAAACGTGGTACTACGCAGGTATTCCATATAGTTATTGTTACTAGGGGTGACATACCCTTTCTGGCGTGGGGACCAGGTCCTACTATATACGATACCGGAAGGTACTGGAAAATACCGGGTTATAGTGTGCACCCTACGTTATCATAGGTGTGCTATCCATCCATTGGTTATCAGAAACTGGCGAAAAAATCTCGGTAGTCTCCGGAAAGTGACGGAGATGCTGTTAAACGCCGTATTTGTAAACAAACCGGGCTCGTTTTGCCAATCTTCAGGGGAAGATTATTTCACATATATGACAGTATGAGCGTGTTTTAATAGCATGATGTGTTAATTATATATCAGTCTTCAAATCAGTAACAAAAATTTGTGTTTTCTATCTATAGAAAATATGTCGTTCCGGAACCTTATTGTGGCTTTAAAGTTATAATTGCCAAACGTTACCCTTAAACTTTCAAATAGTAAGAAATTACTTTCAGGATCATTTATGATCAAGATCAGTTGAAACTTTGTTGGTTATGTTGATTGTTGCCTTCCCTTGACCTTAAACGTTCAATCCTAGTGAGTTTTAACCAAACTATAACGCTTACTAAACGTTTGGGTGCCTCTAATTTGCCTTTTAATCAACGACCTCAATTTGAACTACCGTCGATATTTTCTCATAAAACATTCTACAACAAATTGATTTGGCGATCACTTTCGTAAATATCATATTTTATTTTTTGTATATAAATTTCACTTAATTTAAATGCTCCAGGGCTTGACGGCATTGGTCATTTAATCACCAACCACCAGTTTAACGAACTTGATTCGTTCACCAACATATATTTCCGATACTTCCTTTAGATGTTTTGACATCTTATACACTACTCATATATACATACATGTACATGTATTAGCCGATCACACTCACATGTATATTTTATGTTTGTATTAATTGACCGGAGGGCTTTGAATATGTATAATGAAATTTTGATACAAGTAAATTTATTTTTTATGTTTTAAAAATAATATTTGAAATACTGGTGATTATAAAGTGTCATTCCTCGTTCGCATACTACAACTCCATACTCCATACTACATGCGCAATGTTCCAACTTAAAAACAGCTTTTGTAGAATTTTGCATCAAAACCAACACCAATTTGTAGCAACTGATCTGATTATTAAAATGAACCACATTCCATATGTTTCTCAAATGGACTAGAAAACACAAGTTTTTGGCGAGGCCATGGTGAGCGACGAGGTTAGGAAATGTAGATATCATAGACAAGGAATGACAGATTTTTATCACACTAGCATACGTACCTAGTCAAAACAACGTCTGGTTAATGAATGTAAGCCGGTGACGTTACGTTTTCTATCGCCAAGACGATAATACGTTCAGAGCAGGACATTCATTTGTACACCCAAAACCGAGTATTTTATCGCACATGGCGATCAGGAAAGGGCATGCAAACTGACCGTATGTTTAATATTTCCAGACGTTCTGTGACGGACATACAATCCAATCGAGTGCTATAGTGTCCAGACGTTCTGTGACGGACATACAATCTGATCGAGTGTTATAGTGTCCAGACGTTCTGTGACGGACATACAATCTGACCGAGTGTTATAGTGTCCAGACGTTCTGTGACGGACATACAATCCAATCGAGTGTTATAGTGTCCAGACGTTCTGTGACGGACATACAATCTGATCGAGTGTTATAGTGTCCAGACGTTCTGTGACGGACACACAAATCTGACCGAGTGTTATAGTGTCCAGACGTTCTGTGACGGACATACAATCTGATCGAATGTTATAGTGTCCAGACGTTCTGTGAAGGACATACAATCTGACCGAGTGTTATAGTGTCCAGACGTTATGAATATGGTATACAACCTGCAAGGCCGAGTGTTCTACATATTGTATTTTTTCAGAAAATGTCCATTTTTATACACATTTATTGTATATTAAACCTAAATATTAAATCGACAGAACAGAACAGAACAGAACAGAACATAATACTTTATTGTCGTAAACAAAATTGTCTCTTGACAAAGAACATGACCACTGATAAATTAATACTTTCAGAGCGGCCTTCGTATATTGTTATAAACAAATCAAACAGTTACTTAAAAAATCTGACAATATTTTATTAGTAATATCAACATAAACAAACACATGTGAGTTCGTAAACACGTATGTTGGTTTAATAAAATCTTGTTTACAAGTTTTCGTACACCACACTTCCTACTAAATCGCTGAAAGCGTTTATATTTGACAGCTTTAGGAAGGGCTGTCATTGATTTTCTATCAAGCTAGATTTAACTTGTTTTCAATATTTATGTACATTAGTATTTGAATTTAATTTAGTAAATAAAGATATAATCCAGTAGTGCTGTATCAATTCACATTGTTTTGTTAATCACGAAAGGCTAGAAACACCCAATGAGTTCTGTCAGCAGTATTCGTATGTCTTCTGAATTTTGAGTTACATGTTAAAAATATCTTTATCAAAGCAGCAAGATAACTAAATGTCCTATACAGATTTAGTAGATGCCTAACTCATGAAACTAAATTTCTTATCTACAAATTCTTTGTCAGGTCTAATTTTAACTACTATCACATAGACTGGCATTTCTGTAGTACGAATAACACGAACAAACTTGAAAAACTACAATTCAGAGCATTAAAACTAGTATTTATCGATTTTGAATCTGACTATGAATCACTCCTTGATAGAGTTATAATTCCAACTTTACATGTACGTCGTCTACGACAAATAGCCATTTAAGTCTTTAAATTTAGATAACATCTCACCTGTTTATAAACAATCTGAATGTTAAATCTAAAAAACTATAATTTCAGGAACACAAATATTCTTGAAGTGCCAATAGTCAAAAGCACTACTTATGGTAAGAAAAACTTTCGCTTCGCAGCCACTCAGGTATGGAACAGTCTTCCTAATGAGTTACGCGTTACTACGGATGGTAACGAGTTCAGGAGAGTGGTCCATACCTGGAGTGGTTCTAAGTGTGCTTGTACCATGTGTTCATAGTGTAGTTTTGTTTTTGTTTCCTCAAATGATTATGTGCTGTATTTGCCATATGTACATTGTTCAGTTATTTTGTCTCTAGTTAGCCCCCCCCCCTTGTAGCTACAAATGTTATGTTGTTACCTTTATGTTAAGTTCATCATTTGCTTAAATGCTTATATATATCTATGTCACTTCATAACACAGTGATGCTATAATCATGAACTAAACACTGCTTACTAGCTATTACATGCATATACTTATTATTGTTTCACCTGATAATATCCGTTTACAAGCAGTGTCATTCTGTTCATTTCATATCTGATATGAGGTGATAAGCCTTGAGAGAGAGATTTTATTCACTATTGAGGTACATATTACATGGATAATTAAAAACATGTATACATAATAAAACAACTTATACGTACATGCATTCAAAAGTACCTATGACAGGCACACCAACACTAAGGATAACACAAAAAAGAGATATCTCTTATTTCCATTGTGGTCCTTTAGTGTTGATGGCATGACATAGAGAGGCATTAAGTATAATGTATTATAGACTATTGCACAGATATAATAACATAAATGCATAAGCATATTAATTCATCACAGTTCCTTTAAAGCTTTAAATTGGGCTTTCTATACATTATTTATATCACAGATAATATGTGTCAACAGTCAAATGATATTTAAAAAAACAAGTTAAAGTTAAGAATTTACCAATACTGAAAGACTCTACCTGGCATACATTACAGTAATAAATAAATGAAACTATAAAAATAGTAAATAACTCTGACATAAATAAAAAAAATATAATGAATTTACTTAAATATTAAATGATGTAGATATAAATTACTTAAAACTTCTATGCATAACTAAATAAATTATTTAATAAATACTAATAAATAAATGTCATTTAACTACCTTAAAAATTTATACCAAATTGTCTATAAAATGTTTCTTGACTTTTGCTTTAAAAACAGGCAATTTCTCAGTCAGTGCTATACTAGCAGGCAGCTGGTTCCATTGGTTAATGCGTGAGAAGAAAAATGATTGTTTCCCAAAACCTTTGACCTTAGGAACAGAAAATCCTCCCTGATCACTTAATCTTGTTCTGTATGAATGAACAGAATCCTGTGAAATGAAATTATCACCCATATAGTCTGG
The DNA here is from genome assembly GCA_963678985.1 of Spisula subtruncata. Classification (NCBI taxonomy): domain Eukaryota; kingdom Metazoa; phylum Mollusca; class Bivalvia; order Venerida; family Mactridae; genus Spisula; species Spisula subtruncata. Next base: position 30,597,386 of record OY787673.1, on the reverse strand, counting down.
GGCTGTACCATTTTTTATTTTGAAACATGACACAGAATGATCTGGTCTGCCTTCTTAGCACTATCTTAATCGTCTTGCTTCACGTTTCCTGTCAGTTTCTTATTTTTCCCCTTTTAATTAAATTTTAGGATGTATTGCATCTACTTGATTGACACTGATTGTATACGTTTTATACGTTTTATGCTCGTTTGTTTGCCTTAATTTACATTTACGTGTACATTCTGTGACGTATATCATGAAGCTCTATACATAAAACTGCATGGATTATTTATTGAATTATTTTTAATCATATGATTGCAACTATGTATGTCATTCAGTAAGCCATTGTGTATGCCATTCCGCACTTTTATTTTAGCTACTTAATGCCTATTTCATTGAACATGTCTTTTTTTGCTATTTTTAGTCATGACCATTCTATTAATGCAGTTTTTTGTGACTGTGTATTTATATACATTTCTACCAATGATCTTGTTTATCTAAATTTGTTTTCCGTTGTTCCTATTAATCTGCTCAACTTGTGTTACATGTACATTCATTAATATGCATGTCTTAGTTTAGTCTTTCATTGTGTATTCAAATTTGTACCTATCTATATGATAATGAGCGTTGAATGTGATACTGTCTTTAATATTATAGTATAGTTCATGTTATCTAAGTATGATTTGAAAAGAAAGCTACAGAATAATTTATAGGTTCTGGCCCTTGTTGAGTTTTTCATTTCGTTATTCCAAATTTGCAAAGAATATCTTTACTCTTTGTTTAAAAATAGATAAAAAGTGTTAACTGTTACCAACATATTTATTTCCTCACATAGATATTTAATATGTTTAATCTGGTATACTGTCGAGACACTATCAAAATATTGAACCAATGCCTAGTTGACAGTATTAATGTCAGATATTTCCCAGTGAACCAATGGCAATAGTGTCTTAAGACTATGGTTTTAGGCTTGAGGGGAGCATTCTTGTCATTGGGTATTTAAAGACAATTATTGGAAAATACGTATAATACATCCCAACAAGTTCATCAGTGTCTCATTTGCTCTAGCCAGTTTGCAAAACATCCGATGGTTGAATGGTACGTTCTGGGTCTGTCTCGAGTGTGGGTGGCTAAGTAAAACATTTCAATGTGTATACCATTTGCTAATATTAGAAACCAAGCAGTATGTTACAGAACATTGGCCTCCTTGAAATCTTCGTTCTTGTTATACAATTGGTATGTTATGAGAGTACATATAACTCGTGCAAATATGACTTCTTGCGGCGGCTGTTCTGTTTACACTTGAATTGCCATTGTATGTTCAATATGCACTGCACAGGATTGTTAGTATACTATTAAAAAATTGAACTGATCATGTCAATTGTTCTTTTTGTGTTTCCTGATTGTACCGTGCAAATGAACTGACGACAAACAAACACAAACTATATTTTTTGAGTTTGGGAATTTCAATTTTATTAGCTCAAAACACAAATTACAAACATGACCTATGGCTTTTTCAAAGACTACCTTAACAATATTTAATTGAACTAATATGAAACAATTATAATATATATGCTGCTGAAAAAAAATCTGGTATATAAATAGAGATATTTAGATAAGCTCATCAAAGTCAAGAATAATATATGTTGTTTCGCATACATAAGGTACATGTTTAATATATGTAAGTCTTCTTAATGAATACATTTCTACACGTGCTATTAGATACGGTATCAGTATTATATATGTTTAGTTCGTCGTCGATATACGAGCCATGATTGAAAACAACAATCGACAACTTAAATCATGTATATGCATCTTTCTTTATTTGTATACAAGGCTACTCATATCAACTGACATAGTTAAAATGGTATTCCCTATAACTAGCATATTTTTCTCTACCATCACGTTAAATGAGCTAAATGTACACAGCTCTATCAATTATTACAATTTGTTAGAAGAAATCTTGCGCAAATATGACTCTTTGAAGTAAAAAAAAAAAATATTAAAATCACAAATAATAATTTATCGCTTCCTGAGATTTATTATTATATGGTCAAAGGGAAGCAACTCGTTACTATTTTGACTCGTTTCGAAAATATGGTTTCTTTCTTTTCTCGGTAATTAGTAGGAGCTTTTTGTTAAACATTTGAGGAGTTTAAGCAATAATGATTCTCATTTAATATACAATATTCCTGAATCGATTTAATCGATCAAAGTTATAATGAACGCCTCTGTAAATTGTTACACATAAACGCAAAATCACTAGTTAGTTGTTTTTTCTGATACAATGTTCACGTATTAAAACATTACATTACTTAAATCCCGCATATGTTTTCTATGTCGACACACGTCAACTCTCCCGTATGGTCTGGCCAGCACTCGTAATCCTCTGCTTCATTATTACAGCCCTACAAAGAAACAAACACAAATTAGGACACTTTTAATCATTTATTTGGCTTCTGTATAGGCATTGCTTAGTGTAGTTGTGTTGTGGTATTACTAATTCCTGTGCTCGGCTCGTTAGGTTGAGTGTTGCCTTCCTTATACCTTCGTAGCATGACACAACATTTGCATATGTAAGCAATTTTCAATGAACGAGAATTAAACTATCCCAATGATTAGAACACTTGACCCAACGAAGTTGATGAATGCGTTTTATTGGAGCTTAATTGTTGATGAAGTACATTACTTCGAAGTTGAAAGAGAACGATTATAAACGTAATCATGTAGACAAATGAGGACATATAGAATGTATGCTTTGTTTGAAAAAACGAGTTCTTGACTAGTGCCCACGAGCCTTTAACGTCGTGTTGGGGATATTATCACTCTATGTCACCCACCGTACACCTAGTTATTTATCACTAAATGAATACGGGTAGGTATTCATTACTACTTTAATAGTACCTAAGTCATTTCAAGTATTTTATAACACATATATTTGAAAGTTCATGTTTATAACATTATAAAGTGTTGTAGAATACGTACATCTCCAGATTCTCTTCCATAACAGAACTTGTAAGGATTGTTGGTGCATATCAGGTGGCACCCGGGAGAGCCTGGACAATCTCTCCTGTTATATGCACACAATTTATCGACGTCACATTCATCATCGGGCTATAATATATATGAAACAAATAAAATTAATGCATCACAATCCCGAAAGAGTACTACTTGGAATGGGGATCAAACTACCTACAAACCAGGTTAATAGATAAAGCCATCTATCTGTTTGAGACATGCTCTGTATAAAAAACTCTCATTTACCTTGGACTGAATATCCCGGTTCAAATTTAAGCATTAGAGTGTTAAAAGCATCTTTGTTATATTGTACATCTTACTCAGGAAATGGTTCGTGGAATGGACAGTATTAGAACAATAAATCTTGTCAATGAAGGAGACTACATTGTTAAATAATCCTGGACGATTGTAGAACATTTAGTAATATGTATGAAGAAACAAAAATATTTCAACAAGATAAATACCGATACTTACTTCTGCGTTTGGATAGCAGTACTGAGTTCTGGACTTGTGACTATGGCCCTTGTGACCACGTCCCTTATACGACTGTCCATGTCCATAACCGTAGCCCTTCCACATCTTCGGTTGTGCTAGTGCAATGAAACTCACCAACACAATCTAAAATAAGGGAATCAGTTAACGTATTGTAAATTCTTATAATATACTGATTTTACACGAACATACACAAGACCTAATACAATTGTACCAGTCTTTTCTGAAATACTTCTATCAATCAATAATTGTTAACTAAACTACATATTAAAACATGCAAAGTAAGACTAGATAGCTTAGCCAGTTTACGAAAACGTTTGAAACCATAATATTGAATATCATTTGAAGTGTATAGAAGTCATTTAATGTCAACATATTAATTACTTGCATCGGTTTTAGTATGATACTAGACTACCTTATTTGCAAATTAAAACTTTGGATGGGTTCTGTGTACTTTGATTTAATCGTCGAAAAATGGACGATTCTTTTAATTTCATAGGGTGTTCTAGAACACTTTCGTATGAAAATGGACAGTTTGCATGTCAAATAAATCACATAGAGAGTTTCTGTTAAAACTGAAGCGAAAAATAGTCTAATGGATATGGAAGAATTATTTTTGTTCAGTCTTTGAAACTTTTAAAACAAATATCGCCCGATATAGCTCTATACACTTTAAACTTATTATGAATTTGTATTGTCATTCAGCATACTCATTTAATTACCTTTACTTACTTTGCTTTTTATAAATGTGATATGTTTTACGGAATCATTAAGTTCTTAGACTATTCGTTATTTACAAGCACATACCAAAGACATTTTACGAGTAAACCCTCTGTCAATACATTATTGAAAACTAAACTATACATTTACACATAAAAGTTTTGGCGATAGCAGTTACCATAAACAATCCAACCAAATAGTTCTGGTAATTTCTACCGCCAAAACTGTTTAATCTGTTTATGACATGAAATTATACATTAGAAGTGCATACACAAAAGGTACAAGAAAACCAGACAGGGAATGTATCACACCTTTCTGTGGACCAAAAAACGTGCCGGAAATATTCTACCGCACTCCCCGACTATTACACAAATATGCAAGTTAGTAGGAAGCGACGTTAGCCAACCCATGACTTGATCGACCCACAAAGTCTGCTTCAGGTACCGCATAGTTTAGGTTAAAACATAAGTAACATTCATCCCCATTTTCAAATATATTGAGCGTTTAGTTATACGATACAACTATTAAAGTGTATAGAGCTATACCTGGCGAAATTTTTCAACTAAAACAAACTGAGAAACAATTATGCTTTCATATCCGTAGGATCAGTTTTCGCTTCAGCTTCATCAGAATCTCTATCAGTGATTTATTTGCCATGCGAATTGACCGCTTTCATACGAATGTGTTCTAGAACATCCTATGTCAACAAATGAAATTGCAAGATCGTCTTTAAGTTCGACGATTGAATCAAAGTAAAAGGAACAGATCCCAAGTTTTATATTGCAAGTATCATACTAAAAACGATGCAAATAATTATTGGACATTAAAGTCAGATATATATCTACACACTTTAAGGCTTACAATTGTTCTAATTACATATGAGATTTATGAAACTCGTGGACGAAAATCAATATGACACTAGACGAAGCCTCGCGTCAGTCTTTATGTACTGTGTCCACTACACCAGTATGAAAAGACCACACGTGTACGATCATCTGTCTTTAATGGTGTGTGTTACATCCTATTATTGACAGATAATAATGCTAAATAAAAAATGCTACCGAATGAAGGTTTAACATTTCTTAAGAAATGAGCTGGAAAATAAAAAATAGAGAAAACAACTCACCGCCGCCACGAGTAAAGGATGTTCCATGTTTACAGACAAGTGTTGATAAGTCCAATAGGCTCTACATGTACTTAAATAACAGCATATAACACCATGCTGCTTTTTAAACATTTCAACGCAGAAACATGTCACCATTTTAGTGGTTAACCGCGGTTTTCGACGAGGCCCTGGATGCTATGTGTATGTAACTTAATTGAATATTATACTGGTGATAGAGGGGCAAGGTGGTTGAGGGGACATCCTGCTTGACTACTGATCGAGAGGTCCCTGATTCTATTTTCGAATGGGGCATTTGGTCATTTCTTAAACGCTTTTCAGTGTTGCTAACCAATCAGAGCATGTGTGCTGTCGAGGTAGTCTCACGTGTATTGGTGCTATACACCGGACATGTTAACGAACCAAGGGGTCTTTTTGGGTTTGAACTAGGGCGGCGCAACCGGAAAATGTATCACACCACTGTCTCATCTACTTGCTGTCCCTTCAGCGAAAAACAGAGCCGCAAAGGGACGTATTCTTGCTTTAATAGGGTATCCTTGACTGAAAGGTTAAATGATATTAGACATACACCAACTGGCTAAGGATGTTGTTAGCGTGAATTACAAAACATATCATGGTCTGCAACATGCAACAGCCTACAGCTTTCTAGCGTAAGAGGAGCTTCATTTCTATAGTTGATTTTCATATTCTTAGTTTTCTTGACGTTGATATGGAGTCCTGTTTGCTTAGCCGAGGGGGCTAGACCGTTTCTTTGCCTGAATATGTTAGTAAGTATGTGACAGGAGGGAAATATTGTCTGCGTAGACAATATCTTCCAATCCCGTCAAGGTCCACTGTAGTCCTCTTGGTATGCTGATCAAGTAAATCACCAGTGAGAAGATCAGTGAGATAGGTGTGTAGAAGGACAATACAAAAGAAACAACAAATTGACACAACACATGTACAATAGAAGACAAACTTCTCATCACAATAAATGTTGTTTCAATTTCGACCATGGTCGCACCTCAATATAGGTTTTAATATAAATAGATAAATAAATAATAATTCCGCTTCCGTTTTTGTGTGTTTATTAACAATTAACCACAACCGTTCAGATAGCGAGCGCTGTAACGTGGGGGGAATGGAAAACATAAGCAATTTTGCAGAGGAATGTTGTATCTTATGAATTGAAGATATTACAATGGACGACATAAACGTTAACACAATCGATGTGAAATTAAGTTACTACCTGAAACAGTCAATCATGAATGGGTAAGCTAAAAACTTTCATGATGAATAATTGCCTTCATACCAATATTGCTCACATTATGATAGTATTACTCACTGCTTTAATGACCTGCTTATATGAGTTGCATGATTATGTTATACATTGTATATGAAACGTACTGGAATATACGTCGCTGATCCCTAGCCCATATCATTTATTACAAGAGCTGATGATCAATAAATGTACAATTCTTTTCCTAAACTATTGATAACATGTCAGGTTCAGGAAAATTATTTCTAACAAAATTCTGCATACAAACCGCGGAGAAATCCAAGCTTTGTGAAAATATCGTTTTATATAAAAAGTGTGTGCTTTTATTTAATTTCTATTTCCAGCGTAAGATTGCTTCATTTCTTTCAAAGTGATGGTTCAATGGCTGTCCTTAGGTAGTGAGGTTGTGCATAGTATTTGCTCCTGTCTGTTAGGTCTTGTTACGGATTTCTTATGTTCTGTTTATAAAAACGGCACATGTAGTTTACGCCTAACGAGCCTAATGGTAGAATTCAGCAATAATGAATACATAGCTATGCTTAATTGCGCAATAAGATATAGGTACGAATTTAGATGCGTAGTAAATCATGAGTACATAGCATTCGCAGCCAAAACGAGTTCCTACGTTTTCTTACGCAACATATTACGGCTGTGCATTTATCATTTTGATTCGCCAATGCAAAACGAGGTAGGTTTCCGTCGAACTTGCATTGGAATCATACGTTATATCTCATACTATGTTACACCGTTCACACTTTGATTAGGCCAAATCAACACATGGAAGTAGAGAGGTATAATAGCTACATATAAATGTATTAATATTGTGTTCTAGTTCAGCTTTATACTTCTCCACATTACACAGTATTCAATCTACACTGAATGTGTTCCTTTTTTGTCATTTAATTTTCTGTTGTTTCGGTTGAACATTTACCCACTTCCAATTTGTTATAATCAGTTAATGATGTTCACTTTTCAATCAGAGCAAAGTTCAAACGAACATATAATAATGCCTAAATATTTAGAACAAAGTTGTCATCCTCAAGTTTAACTGAAGTGATTCGTAGTCAATATTATAGATATTATAGAACGAGTCCCGATCTTCAGAAGCATCTCAAGTATCATCTCAAATATTGGCCTGTGTCTATCGGTTAATTTTTATGGGAGGTCAGACACGACATTGGATCTAAAAATATAAACATTATTCAAACTCCAGATAGATCCCAAACATAATTTGGTATGAAAGGAAAGCATAACATGTCAAGTTTACGAAATAATTTCTTACAAAATTATGCCCATTATTAAACTAGTCGTACTTGTGCCTCTTTATGTCGCATAACATTAGGTCACTGTCCTTATAGTTTTAAACTAGGTCATGCCCCGGGGCTGTTGTGACTCATTTGGTCGGCGTTTTGGCATGGGTTGGTGCTGTTGTGTCGCCGTGCAGCGGGGCCTTGGGGAACTTGATTGAGTCTTGACTGCGTTCTCATGCAATAACCGCTATTCTACATTTTCTTTTTGAAATTAGTCATCCTGCATATTTTCGGCGGGGGCTTTTATTTGTTATTGTTTCTTTGGCCTATGTGTAGGCATTGCTCAAGGTAGTTGTTTTATGGTGTTTCTGATTTCTCTGTTCTGCTGGTTAGGTTGAGTGCTGCTTTCCCTGTCTGATTTTCTCATACCTTTTTTGACACCACTGAGAAATCCAAAATGTGTGAAAATATTGTTTAATACATGTGTTTTTGCAATTTCTATATCCAGGGTACAACTGTTTAATTTCTTTCAAATTGATTGTTCAATGGTTTTCCAAATGATGTGCGGTCGTACTCAGTATTTGTCCTTGTTTGCATTTCATATTATGTTGTTTCTGTTCAACATTACCACTCCCCAGTCCATTTAATGTTGTTCACAAAGTTTTCACAAACATACAATATTGGATAAATATTTAGGCTTCAGGGTTCGACCTTAGTTGCCAACCACCAGTTTAACTAACGTGATTCGCCAACGACACTTGCCGTTACTTCCCTTTGATGTTTGTTCAAAAATCCTAGTATACAACTCGTATATAATATATTTATTTATTTGTTTATCACTCTCCCATATTCAGTATATTTTATGTGTTTTAGCCAGAGGCCTTTGTAAAATAAAACTTCAATTTGTGATTATCAATTCACAGATGAATAGTTATACTTATATTATATTATACTTATATTATTACTTACATTGAAAGTTGCCGGTCCATACTTATGGTATATGTTGGTATTGAACAGAGGGCTTTGTTTAATGGTCTTTGATATTGTAACGGTGCTAGTAATAAATATGTTAAATATAATATTTGTGATCTAAGTTCAATAACGAAAACACTACTTAAAAGTTAAGTTAAGTTACCAATTTTCTAGGGCTCTTTTCAGCTGTAATGCCGCTCAAGCACCCTTTGACATTTTAACTCCCCTGGTCATTGGGCTACATATGGAAACCTACACTCGTGTCTCCCTGGGGAGACTATTTCTCTCCTGTGGTGTGGCAGCCAACATCGATCTGCGGCGCCCAGGAATAGACACTGCCCTCGCAGGTACCATTTTACACCATAGTGGAGTGGAGCTGTGGGTCTTGCTCAGAGATTTTAACCAGTGGTCCAGAGGGGATCGAACCCGGGACCTCTCGATCCCGAAGCGCGCGTCCTACCTCTAGGCCACCGCTCCCCTACTTGATCAGCTGATAACGCTATGGTAATACATGGTACTCATTGAGTGTATCGTTTTGTCTCTCAGGCGACCATTCCGTGTAGTCAGCATTATAGATATTATAGAACGGACCCCTATCTCCCGAAGCATCTCAAATTTCATTTCAAATATTGGCCTGTGTCTATCGGTTATTTTTTATGGAAGGCCAGACACGACAATAGGTCACAAAATATTTACATTATTCTGAGTTTATACGTCCAGTAAAATTTCAATACCTCAAACTTCTGATTGATTTCAAATCCAGACTCTGATTTGAACAAAAATCTCAATTTGAGTGGTAACTTTTACTTTAGATGCTTCGAGAGATTATTGCTTGGTTTGGGTTACATTTTATGTAGTATCATACATTAACAGGTTGCAGATATAGCCCTTGTGTTTAATTTTTGAAGCATTAAATAGATATGCATATACTATCTCAATAATGTCGAGATAGGTGTGTTTCATTTTACAGCCTATTAATAATGCTAAAAATTATCTTTGCACAAAAAACGAATTGTCACATATTTCGTCTCTTTTGATCTTGTCAATTTTATTTTAATGGTTACTGATAAGATATGTTGTTTTAGTGAAATAAATACTGAATACTTTCTGATGATCACTCAGTAGTCAGCAATATAAATTCCGCCCAAATGTTCTGCATTAATTGTACAAAAACCCAATACGTTTAAAGTGACCTTACCTTTTATTGCTCAAAAAATGGATTGTGATTTTACTTTGTTTGGATTATTTTAAACTGCAGCCATATTTGATGTACTTTTTAGAAGTGTTGTTCATTATATTGCAAAATGTATTCCTTGTTGGCCAGGTACTGCAATATCGGTTAATATATTTAGTTCTCTGATTATGATAATGACTATACAATGGTATTATGTGCATCTCCAACATCGCTGGTATAGAAGTCAAAAGCATTCATTCAAATGATTATAATACTCTAATAATTGTTCACAAGGCGTATAAAGCACCAAGCGTTCACAAAATAACAATAAATATCTTGGCTTCCAGAAAATTGAAAGAGACAACCTGTTCGACCCCTTATTTTGCATATATGAGGCCCCAAATAGGGTCCACTTATTTGCACACTAAAAATATGAAAACGCTAACATTTTTTATACATTATAGAAATTCTCCAATATTTGGATTGGAATGTCCAAATCAAGTAAATATCTGATCTATTTATTATGAATTCCACTATCATATATGTTTTATTGCAAATATCAGGCCTGAAAAGGGTAGTTGTGAAAATGATCATAGAATAAAAACATGTTTATATACCTTATTTCGGTATTCTATATAGTTGAACAAGACAACAATAAAATACAGCCTAGTTGACTCAATGATGCCTATTATATAATTATATCATATATATCATTGGTAGCATTTGTAACACCTGTGTAACTCTGGAAACTTTGTGTGTCTTTGACAAGTCAAGTGGTGTCCTGTGGTGTTTATGTTATGGTATAAAACCTTTAACAATTTTTATAACACTACACATACAATGAAGTTAATAATGAAAAACTATCAATGGTGTCAATTGCTTAGTTCGTTTTTTAACGGCATTCATCAATAAGGTATTTATTGGCTATAGGCAGGCATTTTGCCTTGATTTAAGGGGATTGGCTAACATTATTATTTTTTCTTCTTCATAGTCCAAGCATCATTTTTACACTTTTGATTGACTAAATAACCACTACCTTTACATTTAAACACACTCTTGTATTTATTGAGTCATCTGTGATCAGTTACTTTACTTATCATGCGGTTACTTTCGTTTGTTTTTGCATAACGTTTATTAGAGATAAATGAAAAATATAGTAATTACTCTTTCAACTGACTGTTAAATGTTTGAAAAATCACCTGCAGATGTCGTAATGGGTATACAATTCAATGAAAATGTTTAAAATACAGTATTCAACAATTTTTGAAAAAAGTTTTTACATCCGTACATCATTTAGACAAAACAAAAGTCCATGAACTTTCGCATAACCCCACGTCAAACCTGCCACTTTTCAACTTGTATATTTATTTGATAAAAACGTGTTTACATGTCGTCGTTAACCATATGTTCGTTTTACATCGCTGAAGGCGGTTTTATTGGACAGTTATTGGAAGGTTTCTATATAGACTTCCTATCAATTTAAATTTTGTTTTCAATATTTAAACAAATATGCATGTATATTAATTTGTTATAACTTACATCAATTGTAAATGCTTAATTTTTAAGCATTAATAATTGTTTTCTTCATTCAACCTATAACCTCACATCGAGTTAGTCTAGTCTACTTTCGCTTTCGATTTTATAATACAGCTAGACTAACTCAATGATGTGATTTGGTTTAAACACTTAAACCTTCTGTATATATATACTTTGTTTTCTTCTTTTTAGCAATATTGTATTATAATATGTCACAGTAGTTCAATTACAAATTGTTTACGTAGTATTATAATAGCCCTGGAGCTTGTATGTAAATTGATATGATTTATTGAAAATAAAATATCCTACTCCAAAAAAAAATATTTGTTATTACAGACTGACGTTTAAATTCATACACGTGAAAACCTATATTGTTTAAAATGATATACGAGAAGCATTCGATTAGTTTTGTTATGCCGCAGATGTAATTTCGAACAGGCTAACTACAATTACACTATCACTCCAACATTATCCGTCTGTATACAGGACTCTTGCTTTCATGATATTTGAACAATTTGGTATACTGTTGAAACTTAACAAAGTGTCAGGCCAAGGACGCAATATTTTAATAACGGAAAAACTCTGTATTCGTGATATACGAGAAGTACTTATATTTATATAGTTATGTTACCAGTATTCTGCCTGAAGGTGCAAGTGCCACCAGAACATCGCTTGGACAGAGTATTGGGCAAAGGGCGCTATATTCTAATACTGGCAATATTGTGTACTTCCAGAAACCTACCTAAGCAATGATAAAAATGTAATATAGTCCAAAGCTGGGATATTGAGGATTGTGGTAAAGGAGCAGGTACTATAAAAACGTGGACTGTAACTTGTGTAAGGAATATGGTACACGATATAGAGGATCTTGATTACCATCTTTATTAAACGAGTTGACAAAACATAGAGCCGAGTGTCATATTGTTTTTCTTGACGAGTCTAATACGAATGGTGAGGAATGAGGACGAATGTAAGATTCTATTTATCGTATAACCTTAGTAAATGCTAAATATCTTTAAAATGATTATGTATGTTGCATAATTTATGTTCATGAGGTTTCGAACAAAATTAAGTGGTACTTTGAGCGTGACGCACGGACTTCGTGGGTGGCTAACGGTCGATTGAAGGCACGGATTTGCTTACTTTACGTCACCCTGAACCAACCAACCAATCACCGTCGGGCTAATTTAAATGTTGAATGAATTGGCTGGGAGTGCATTACGATGTTTTCGGCACGGCTTTAATGCACACACACATCGCAGGTTATGTGATAAACATTCTTTATATTTCATTGTGTTAATACCGTCCAAATGATACATTGTCATATACATGTAGTTGTAACTCAGAATACCGCAGTTAAAGTATGACAACAAAACATACAGTGAAACACCATTTAAATGAATCAATTGATACACAAATGAAAATACAGATAAAAGAAAATCACTACATTTTTTGTAATCTGAATTGCAAGTCACAAGGGTAAAATGTGATACGGAAAATGAACAAGAAAATGTGACTGGAAAGCTACAAACATACGAGATCCTCAATAAGTGCTACAAATAAGACTAGCTACAATGTATAGTTTCAATTTGTTTATTAGATATTACACAGCCCAGCCTACAGTTTCCTTCTGGATTTCAACAAAGGTGTCAACAGTCGGTTGATACAAGTTTCCAAATTGAATACGAACATTAGGGCGTGATATGATACGCTCATACAAGTGAACAATTTAGACGATTATCAACTTCAACGTTGCTTAAACTTGACAACAAACGTCCATTTTTATTACTCAAGCAATGTATATTCAAATGCTTACAGTCAGGCTTATCGTCACTATCGCTTAAAAATGAGGCAGGTTATAATTTTTCCAATGTGTTATATGTAATAACTATATATCCAAGCAAAATGCTTAAGGAACTGTTTAATGGGAGATAACTTCATAGCAAATATTCACCACATAATAAAAGTGTCGCAAAAGTTTTCTCCCATATAGCGTTTTCTATTTCAAACGATGAAAAGCGAACTGGATTAGAGCTTTGCAGGTATACATGTAAAGAAATGTGTAGTGAGTATAGTCCAGTCATTGAAGCTAAAAAATATGGTCAACCTCAAACAAATTGCAAAACAGAGTTTCTTTGCATTTTCATTATCTACAGACAAAACGTCAAATATGCGAGTTCAGTGGGGAAAATACAAAAAAATCGACATGTTTAAGGTCACTTTTGGTAGCAATTTCAGCATTTTCCTTATCTCATACTACATGGGGAATTTTAAGTTCTAATAATTCCCGTGTAAGTCGTTAAATATTTACTAATTGCACCTTAAAGCTTATATTTTCTGAAAGATACAACCTTCTTCTATCGAATACAAATATTGATTTTATGATCAGACAATTTACTTTTCATATATATGCCAGTCTACGTGTTGGTATACTACCCATTCAAATGTCGACTAAATGACTCAAAATACCACTTGGAAGGGGAAACAAAAGTTTAATTCATTTCTTTGATATTAATCCAATTTGTTTACAATTTACACATATCATGTGTTGTATACATGTGTGTCTTATGGAAAAAGGATATTTGTGTTTGGACAGTATACAAAACAGACAATATACAAAATGTACACGAATCTATGGATTCTGGAGAAATAGTGATTGTTCTCTTTGTCTGTTCGTCCACAATTGCATTTGTATTCACAATTTTGACTCTATGATTATGAAACTTTGTCAGAGTGATCATCTGAACAAAATTTAGGCCAAGGTAGAAAATGGATGATGAAGGGTAAACAACTAGGTCACTAGGTCAAATTGTTCCAAAACCTTGTGTAGTCGCTAGAGGTCATAATGTTGACGTCATATTTATGAAACTTGGTCACAATAATAATATCAACAAAATATAGGTCAAAGTTATAAATTGGGTCATCCGGGGTCAAAAAGTAGGTCGCTATTTAAAATCAAAGGTAAACGTTGTGTAGGTACAAAATTCACAATTTTGGTCTAATATGTATGCAACTTGGTCACAATGCTCATATCAAAACATCTTAGACAAGTATGTTATTGAGTTTTTTGGGTCAAAATTAGGTCAATAGGTTAAAATAATTGATGCGACTTTTTGGCGCATGAAGGTTTTTCTATTATTTGACCTAGTGACCTAGTTTTAACTCATGATAAGTAAATATTGAATTTGACCTACATTTTTTCTTCATGATCCATGTGACATAGTTTCATAAAGATAAGGTAAAAAGGGTGCATTCTAAAGATTTGTTCTATAATTTGGCCTAGTGACCTAGTTTTTAACTCAGGTTAATCCAATTTCATACATGACCTTGATTTTTGTAAGGTGATCATTGTGACTAAACTTCACAAGTGTAAGGTTGAAATTGCGACCCCTGGTGACTATATCTTGTTTTTTCTATGTTTTGACCTAGTGACCTAGATTTTGGCTCCGGTTAACTAAAAAAATTATTTTACTTAGATTAGCTTACGATGATCATTGCTGCCAAGTTTCATAAAAATCAGACCAAAATTGCGACCTCTAAGCACGATGTAAAAATAAGTTACTGGTACAAGTCAAGATTTATTTACATCAAAAGTGACAAATATCGCGAAAACATGTGACAATTGAATATATTTTTAAATATCTCAAAAAGTCCCACAAATATTCAATTAGGACATTTTGTACATTGCTAAGGATAACTTTACGCACCATATAAACACAACACTGTTTGTTTTGCAATTAGTTTGAGGTTAAAAGTTAAAATGACTGGACTAGTATACTGAACTAAGGAAAGCCCTTTCCGCTTCGCAACCGTTCAGTTTGCCTTGTGGAAACACATGGCGTAACATGTATATAGTGGGAGTAGTAGAAATAAAGCAAATAAAGGAAATCGTCATCAGATAAAAGAAATTTCCAGATGACAAAATGAAAATTTGTATACAATAACTGCATAATTCAAAGTCTACGGGAAGCAACTCTTACAAAATAAGTATTTTGTTCAACATGCATTTGATTAAACACCATATCTGACATATTTGTAACAAATAGCCAAAACTCGACGATATAAAGTTTACTACATATGTCGAAACGATAGGTCAAATGTGACATTTAGTAAAATGTCTGGTGAACAAAATACTACTATTGTAAGAGTTTCTCCCCTTATACTTTAATTTATGCATTTATTGTTAAAATCTGTTTATTACATTTTCTTCCATCTGTTGGTGTTTTTCACATTTGGGAATCAACTAAAATGCACGAAGTAAATCATGCTGTAGAGAGGATACAACGCTATAGCTTACTAAACATAACAGTTTAAGGCTTAAAGTGACTTTAAGTGTGCTTTTGACAAATGTATTGACCGCAGAACATCGATTTAGAACTATACATATCATTATCTATTACTTATATGGCCATTCGCCATTGTCATTTAAATTTACGTCTCAGGATTTTGGAGTAATGTTCATCCCCATTGTACCAACGGCAATAGTGTCTTATAGCCATAATAGATCCCAGGGGAGAATGCTGGTAAATGAATGATTAAAGTCAATTGGAACATATATATACATCTGAACAATTGGATCTACTCCGGATATGTCGAGACCACTTTGCAAAACATGAACTGATGGTTCAACAGTACATCATGTGGCTTTTATGTGGAGTGGGTGGTTACATGTAGGCATATTTTGTACAATGTCAATATGTCTATCATTTGTAATTAATGGAAATCATGCATAGTGTTATGTTTGTGTTTTGATGTTACCGTTCGAATGTGCTGACGACAGGTACTATTAAATATACAGTAAAGTTCCACTTAACGAACAGTCCGAAACAGACCAACCCAGTACCACGACCGCTTTTTTAATCAATAAAGATATGGGTATCCATCGGAACAACCAAGCAAAGTTATTTCTCAATTATTGCATGCCAAATTCCGAAACAATTGTTGTTAACCGACATCTTAAAATGAATGGGAGACAATAGTTTTTACCACGTTATTTCTTCTTTGTCGGCCTCTGTCTTTCCTTCCCTCTATGATCCCATGGAGCCTTATCTTTGATAAGCCCTCTGATTGTCGGAAATGATTATATTATTGTAATGTATGTTTTGTAAATGTTGACAGAACGTCTTGGTAATCTTCAAGTGGCTATTGTTTCTGTTTCTAATGCTTACACAGCTGTAAGTATCCATGTCTTACAAGCGAAAAGAAATATGGATCAAGGGCGCGTATTAATCTGATCTTATGTATTAATGAGATAATTTTGTCACACCAGATAGGTTTTAGTTTTACAACTGCATAAGATGCTGGAGCAGCTCAAGCTAGTATTTATGCTTCTGATCCCTCGTCTAATGACTGCTCCGAGGTATTTATATTGATACACTGTATCTAGTTACTGTAAATGAACATGGATATATTTCTCAATAGAGTTTGTATTTGCCATAAGGTTGGTGTACTTTGCACTGATTTCCAATCCAAACTTAGCAGAAGCTTCGTCAAGATTTCCAACAAGATAGTTCAGTTTCTTCTCTTCACAAACTAAGTCGTCAATGTCATCGGCGAAACGCAGATTCGTGATGGTTCCATGTTGATGGTGCCTTTATAGTCATTATGCTCAAAATCCGTATAGAGGCGAAATTAAAATTAGTATATTTAAGTGCTACGGTTGATATTGAAATAACCGGCCTATGCATATATTTTGCATGTACTGTTGACGTTATTCATGACTTCGCAAAGCAAGTGCATGTTGGTTATGTAACGTATATCACATTTTTAGACTGAAGGTACATGTATTATATTGCCACATTGGACTGATAATTTTCCTTATGGCTTTCAAAAGCCCGTGCATATTCGGTATGTAATGTACCTCACATTTGTTGAGTGAAGGAATAATGTTGACACAATGGACAGATAATGATATTGTTCCATATGGCTTTCAAAAGCCTGTACATGTTCGATGGGTAATGTTCCTCACATTTGTTGAGTGAAGGAATAATGTTGACACAATGGACTGATAATGATATTGTTCCATATGGCTTTCATAAGCCTGTACATGTTCGATGGGTAATGTTTCTCACATTTGTTGAGTGAGGGAATAATGTTGACACAATGGACAGATAATGATATTGTTCCATATGGCTTTCAAAAGCCTGTACATGTTCGATGGGTAATGTTTCTCACATTTGTTGAGTGAAGGTATAATGTTGACACAATGGACTGATGATGATATTGTTCCTTATGACTTTCAAAAGCCTGTACATGTTCGATATGTAATATTCACCACATTTGTTGAGTGAAGGTATAATGTTTACGTATAATGTTGCCAAACATGACTGGTACTCATAGTGAGGTTTCATGATTGTACAGGAAACATATAAAGAACTGTTGTATATACATCGTACATATACGTTAGTTGAGTTTGTTTCAATTAAATAATGTCTCCTTATGTACAAACATCTTACGTTGTGTTGATGGTATTCATTTCAGACTTGAGTACCGTTGACATAAGTCGACAAATGAAATTGTTATTTCACTATGAGTTGGTACATTTCTCTGGTGGTGTCAGTAAATACCATTCTCATACCTCATGTATTTTTTCTCCATACATAGTACAGTTAATACACCTTTTGATAAATAAGAGGGTCACTTGAAAAGTATGAATCAATGGCCGATATCCTGTTTGACATTAAAAAAAAATTTTCGGAAAAATTGCCTTTGCCTAGCCAACAAAGCGAACAATAATTAGTTAGCATTTATGTTTGTTATTATGTGTTCAGACGTGCCTTGTTTATATTGATATGGTTTAACTGTGATTTAATGTTTTCAAAATCATTAAGTAGTTACAAAGGTACGTATTGCAGATACATATATGTATTACACACATAAACGTTTTCTCTATGTTTGATATCATATAATATAGATACTTTCTCGCCATTTGTCACCATGCTATTTAATCAGTTGTATTATTGTTCTTTTGTAAAAAGTCCTTTTCAGGACAAAATATGCAAATAAAATCTATTCTATTCTATATTACCAATTAAATTTCAATCAGTCTGAATGACATGTAACAACAACACTCATGAATCTACGGAGCCCATATAACACACTAGTATTACGTATTTTTGAGGTTATAAGGATCCACCATGACCATCTATGTAGGATAAGGATATCTCACCCGAGGGGTCGGATTTTAACCAGGGACGAGGCTTGCCGAGTAACTTGGTTAAAATTCCGACCCCGAGGGTAACATTTCCTTATCTTACATTGACTGTCTTATGGTGGATCATTTTTCTTCGACGTAATTCGTGGAAATTTGAATTTTTATCATTATTTAGCGGTCGTGGCATCAACGTGACGTCATCATAACGTGGCATTTACGGTACGTTTGCATTAAAAAAATCGATAACATAACTTCGTAAATAAAGCATATGCATACAATGTTATGCTCTGCCTAAGAAAATGCCCCATAAATAGAGTAGAACCTATTTTTGTTCTTCTTGTTAGCTTAATACCCAGTTTATTTACTATGCAGACGTAGTAGAAGTAAAAGTAGACACATATAGGTCGGAATAAATTCACGTGCGGTTGCTCATGTGAGAAAGATGTTGCTAATGTTAGATAAGATTTTCTTCCGTTAGCAACATACTTATCTTACATAAGCAACGCCGAAGAAATTGTTATCCACTGCATTTAACCATGCCCCATTTTAATAGCAAAATGCTTTAATTTTAAATGACGAAATAATCCCTATTATATAGCTGAACACTTATTATATCCTGTACATATATAGTCTGGGGCATCGATGACATGTTCATTTATTCCACACTGATTGATACCTTTCAATAGACCATCATGGTGTACGAGTTAGAGTGAGTAATATTATTAGGAACGTAAAGACAAAGTCGCAGTTTAGGTGATTTATTGAGTCAAGACACAATGACACAAAACATCCACATCACACATCAACCCGAGCCACCACAAAAGCAGATTTCACACGTATCTACACACACCAGCTCTCCTGTAATGTCAGGATGGCACTCGTCCTCAATATTTTCTGTACAATCCTAAAATGGGATAATATTTATAAAATTAGTATCATACAATAAAAAATTGGATTCCAATTAATGAGTCTCAAAAAGCGAACTATGCTTGATTAGAATATATAGGATTGTTGTTGACTTCTTGTGAAAGCTTAAAGACCTGAAACATTGCACAGCATGTTAACTATTTTACAAGAGACCCTGGTATTCAATAAAAAGTCAACAAGAGATCCCTTTATGACAGGAAGTTATAAAAATGATGATATTTGTAAAAAAATCAATTTAAAAAATAAAATTCTTAAACTAGGCCCAGGTGTATAATGTTATCTTATATTTATATAAACAAAATATTAGCTATCTTCACAGACTAAATACGTAAATATTTCGGCAAATAGTTTTTACCCACTCAAAGCAGACCGAATAATAAATGTAATAAATATATCTAATAATACAAACTAAACAAACACACAAGAATACACATATTTTCAAGGGTACAAAACAGTAGCACATTATTGATAATCAGTAACTATAAGGGCCTCTTGTCCCTTACACTGACCATTTACGGTGTTTTATGACCCCAGATAATCATTGATAGTGATCTTATGCTGGTACAATGATGGCATCATGCTGTTCCCTATAAAGTTCTGGACCAGAAACAAAGAAGTGATATTCTAGGTATTGCAGTCGCCAAACAAAGTAGGGGCATATATATAACGGAAGTAACTCTATCGCTGGCTTAGAATGAGACGGTAGTACCTTATTAGACTTACATACGTATTTAAAATAAACACCATAGCGCAATTCTTATAAGCCTATTTTCATAAACATCGGAACTTGTCATGTTGACCAAAATGCAAAAGCTTGTTTTTTATAAGTAAAGAGTACATTTCTGACAGTTATTTCTTGTTTTCTTAAGACCTTCTCATTCTAAGTCAGAGATATACAAATATACTATGTGCAGATTGGTCTACTGTTGCAGTATTGGTTACTTAAATACTTTTTACGGTAAGATTATATATTAAAATAACACAACCTATATAGCTTGTTCCAAATTGTCCCACATTTCTTGTTATTCTGGGGGCACTATACTACTACTATCATTATAATTATATTATTCTTATAAGGACTTACGTCATTCTGGTCTAGACCGTAACACCACTTGTATGGGTTGTTCGTGCAAATCAAGTGACAACCAGCATAGTCTGGACATTCTCTCCTGTTCCATGCGCATTGTTTATCGGTGTCACAAGGATCACCTCGCTTAAATGTAAAAATATATACTTTAAGGTTGAATACTAGCGTGATTTGGCTAGGTCGCCCGTGTATCCTTTCAACAAGAGCCCTTACCAAATCACGCTAGTATTTAACCTTAAAGTTGATTGTTTAATTATTCAATATGAGATTAAACACATTTTATAATTAAGATGTAAGTACCCGTACACTACAGCGCACTAGCAACGCATATACACATATTGTCAATCTAAAATAGTGATTTTATTCCACATCTTTCCAAACACTGATAGAACAACCTTGTGAAAGATCTTGGACGCCATCCATAGCAAAAATAAGTTTTTTTATCACGTGAGGAGAGATATAGATAGTACGTACTTCTGCGTTCGGATAGCATAGTTGATACCTAGGACCATGACCATATCCCTTTTGACTATGACCATGTCCCATATGACCATGACCATGTCCCTTATACGACTGTCCATGACCATTACCGTAGCCCTTCCACATCTTCGGCTGTGCTAACGCAACGAAACTCACCAACACAATCTAAAATTAAGAATGTATTCATACATGTTATATTACAATGAGGACGAATGACATCCATGTAGCTGTGTGTGCAAACATGTGTGTTCTGCGCAGGTCATAGAAATTTTGTTTAATGTCTATCGTTAGTTGTGTTCCTTAATATGTATAACATGACGTTAATATCTGTTGAACAATATAACAGAAATATTACCGAGCTTTGTCTGTTCCCGATAAATACTCAAAACAGAACGCAACGTTTGATTAATGATGTGTTTGAAGTTACACACATAATTTGTATTTGTTCAAATTACGGAGTGAATTTTCATTTTCAGTTACATGTATACATGTACCTATAAACTATAGGTATAAACCGAACCGGAAATGGAGTACGGACTCCGAACAACTACGTTGACGCACGTTACACGCAATCTTTTCCCTGATCGTAATTAAATGCGTGTCACAGCTCAGCGCACTTATTTTGTGCACACTGTACGATATCCGGACGAGTATCAAGTTATGGTACAGAGATCGTCCTTGCATATACGAGAGGTGCCCCACTTATATTTGAACAGGGATGAATGTCCGATACCTTCCATCTATCCAGATATAAATGAAATATCTCTTATGAACAGCAAGAGGTAATGTGTCAGGCATCATATTTAATAACTGTTTTGGAATTTTGAACAGCGAGAGGTAATGTGTCAGGCATCATATTCAATAACTGTTTTGGATATTTGCAATATGGGTTCAACCGCAAATTGCCACTTCTGTAGAGGATGTTGCGTTCGGCTTTTTGAATTTTTGATTTCAACGAATCGCCAAGAAGAAGTTGAAGAAACATGTGTGTATCTTTTTGAGAAGATAGTAGTACTCGTCACTAGAAGGGTGTATTCATTGAGTTCATAATGACTAGAACCAACCAAATAACTAAAATGTGGCTTTAAACTAAGTTAGGAGTAACCATTGTAACTACCAAAACAGAAATTTCGCATATTTTTTATATTACATGCCAAACTCCAAAAATATCAGTGTTAACAAGCGCAAAAACAAAACAAAACATAAAGGGAGACAATTGTCTGTAACAACCATACATGTATATACCACAACGGAACGGTTACTGTATAGCGGGTATATTTCACGGTGTCCAATTTTCGCGTTAATTGGATCCTTTTGAATTCACGGTGTCTTGATTTCGCGCTAACGGCCTTGACCGCGAAATTAAAACCTTGTTGGTAAACATGGAAGGGGAGGTAAACGTTAGAGTATGAGTATAATCGTCACCACTGATCTCGGTGTTATGGGTTCGAATCCCGGGCTGGCCATCTAAAACTACTGATAGTCTTTCGGATGAGACTTTAAACCGAAGTCCCATGCATTGGTGCTATACATATGGCATATGACATGCAAAGAACCAGGAATGTTTCTGGAATAAGGGAATCTTCTGAATCATGCATTATCCCCCAACAACTAAAAGTACTAAGTCTTCTGGAGGCCTCACCCATAACAATTATCCGGTGGCGAGGATAAAGAAACGCAATAAACCAAACATACTGATCATTATAGCTTGACCAGATTTAGTAGGCACTCCGGACATATTCCGTGCATATTTCGGACAAAGTCGGGGCAAAAATAAACAAATATTTCCGATAAGTACGGACTACGCTTACGGAAAATAATACACGCTTCCGAAGTTTAATGAGTGCCTACTAAATCTGGTCAAGCTATAACTGCTAACATAAGAAAATCATGTAGATCTATTTACAAACAAACAATTATTTTGGCAAACATTTACACGTTACGCAAACAAAACTGTTATTAATTTTGAACAAGTGTGATGAAACGGCTTACAATTCAAACCTTCAGACGATATTGATATGCATGCATAGAAATTTAAACACGTTCTTTACAAGCATCCAATTTCTAATTATATTTCATACATGTCGTAGTTCATTAATTATTACCGTATTTTACTCAAACGACACAATGTGTCTTGTTGTAGGTCTTGCAAAGTAATGTTGGATTATTTCTTAAAGCTCCTTGATGCATTGTCTCCCTTTGTAAAATTTGTATATTTTTGGTGATTATTTCGCGGGGTTAAGATTTCGCGCATTCGATGTAAACCGCGAATATAGCGAAAATTAACCCCCTGCGAAATATACCCGCTATACAGTATATCGATATTTCTGTGACCTCTAATAAGACAATGCATTATCACTGAAATATGTATGGTACACGACCATACTGCTATATGAAAAATATATACGACCCTACCAAGAAATTGACATTCGTTAAGCTACACTGGTTAGCAGCCTGTTTCATTGCATGTGCTGTTGTTTGTTCTAACCAATCATATAGAACTCATATTTTTTTACAAACGGATAAATCAGCGCACGATCGTTTGTCTTTCATGTTCAAAACAGATAGTGGGCAAAATGTATTCCAAATGGCTTTCATAGCACAAATTTTCGAATCCTGGTGTTTTAGTCAAGGCTCCGTACCGTACACCAACACAATCACGCCATTCGGTACCCTAAGAACACTTATTACAGGGTTATGACACGATAATGGTAATGGCTAACAACGCTACATCCAAAGAATTAGTTTTAAGGATAAAGCAACATTGATTATACTTGACTCAAGTATACAACATTTGTAAGATTTTTTGAATCATGAAAAAGCTAAAAAAAGATGCCCGTACAAGAATGTGAATGTTTGGTTCTAATTTAATTACAAATACAAAAACAATGGGTGCATATGTTAATTGAAACATTGATGTATACGATTGAATAAAGACTTTTCGACTATTTAATGTCAGCTCATGTGCATTATCCTTGCGTTATATATTCAATGCAGACAAAAACAAAAATATCCCTCCGTAGGATAGAAACTGTTTGTATAAGCTGATAGAAACTATCTACGACACTGGAAAACGTTTAATAGCGAGAGTATTTGCAGTTTAATGCAGTCAAGGCGTGAAGCGTCAGTAAACATAATTGAAATTTGATGTGCGAAGGATAAAATACCACGTTTGTTCTGTGAAGGAAATAATCCTTCTCGTCAAGGTAATGTCTCATACGCAACGGCGCAAACCATTGTACAATTAAAGGTATGAGGAAAACAGTCATGGAAGGCAGCAACATTGAGCAATGCCCACACATAAGCCAAAAAAAACAATGCAAAATCCAAGCCCCGCCGAAAAAATGCAGGATGACCCAATTTCACAAAGAAATCCCATAGGGTTATTGCATGAGACTGAATGAAACGCAGCCAAAATTCGATTCAGTTCCCCAAGGAACCACAGATTTGAAACCGCATTTGCCAAAGACGAAATATATATCGAACAAGCAATGCCACCACTATATACATTGAAAAGTATCATATGCAAACTAATAATGAACCTGAGCAAGGGTTGAATACATTTAATGGACGGGATTTTGTCAAAATATTTAACGCAACAAACGAGGCACTTGAACCCATTCAATTATAAAAACGCTCAAATGGTTTTCATGGTGTTACAAATGTTCACTTATTTTACTGATACTTTTTCTGATTTTAACCGAATAGTTACATGTAATTATCAACTGGTTGACGTGTATTTAAGATTGTAGATTACGGTTTGCATTAAATATTACATTTTGTAAACTCACAAAATATACTAATTATTTAAAGTCTTTTATAAAAGGTAAAATTATCAAAGACTTACCGCCGCCACGAGGAAAGGATGTTCCATGTTTAAAGTAACGTCTTGATAAATCCAATACGATCAACAAAATAAACATACAACGTGTAAGAAACTGTGGGTTTTATACCCTTCAACGCAGAAACACGGCGACATCTCAAGTTTAGTGGTTTACCGCGCTTTCAGACGAGGCCCGGTACTTACATGATATGTTCACGTAATTTTAACTAATAGTATAGTACTGTATAACGTTTTCAAACGAATTAATGTGTATGGATGATAGTATTATACTCTGTTGACTGGTGCTTTTTGTGGTTTTTATTTGAGATATATTTTTCGAGACAATGCAGATAATAACTACAATTATTCCAAATATCTACACCTCGTGCACGCTTTATGTATGTGTATGCATACAGTGACATACCATAGGACGAAACGACACATTGATCAGTCTCGTGATTCCATTGAGTTACACCGGTGGATCTTACGTCAAAGTCAAAATTTATTTATTGTCGGGCAGTTTGGTTATACATGTAACAATGTTAAGACGTAAGGTCAAAAGGTGAGGCTAATAAGGCTAGGTAAAGCTTTGGTCAGACACTGCGACTGGCTTAGAATATTAAGTAGTCTGACCTAAAGAGAAAAAAATGTATTAATAAAATTATGTCTGCTTGTATTGTAAAAGTGATATCTTCTTATGAACTTCAAGCCTGATGGCATTATATTTATTTATAAATTATTTTTCTGTATCTTACATGCTTTTGTTACCATATCGAAGAGTAATACAGTCGTTGTCACTGATAACGTTATAATATATGCTAAATATACTTAGTACATCAGGCAGCAAAACCAACAGAAAAAGCAGACACTATAGAAGTTCCTTTTGAAGAAACCTACTCAATGTAGGACAAAACAAAAACATTAAGCAAACAGAAAATCAAAATTACATACGCTGATAATCGACCGAGGCAGCGCCTCAATATCACTAGTGTAAATTAAATATAATTTCCGCTTCCGTTTATTTATGCGTATCCCATTTTGACCACAACCGTTCAGCTAGTGAGCGCTCGAACGACAAACGCGGGAAAGTCAGAAATGATTTCTGCAGAAATTTTGTTGATTGTAACTAAAATTGTCACGAACGAGAGACAACATTAAACACACTGAATTGAAAAGGATTAGGAAATCTGAACAAAAATGAAATTGTCTAAAATTAATCAGTATTTTATTCCAAATGAGATTTAATTTTTTACATAGAAAGTTTATCTTTTAATGTTGTCGGTGATTGCTTATTTTGCCAGGGAATTTTAATAGGTGCATTTTTAAACTTTTATACATTACTGTGACTACTCCGGACAGGATGTGCTGAATTTAATTATTTGTCACTTTAGTCGGTTTGTGTTTTGGTGGTTTTCTTTTTTAGCCTTTGGATCTCATTGTTATCCCTCTCCGGTCCATTTTTATAAAACAAATACAAATTCATAATGTTGATTCATAAGGCCTCTCCGGTCCGTTTTTTATGAAAAAACCAACAATTCATTAGGCCTCTCCAGCCGTTTTCATAAGAAAATAACAATTCATTAGTTCTTTCCGGTCCGTTTCAATATAAAAACCAAATCATTTGGGTTCTCTGGTCCGTTTTTATTTAAAACAAATACCAATTCATTTAGGCTCTTTTTAGTTGTTAGGCCGCTCAAGCACCATTTGACATTTTAACTTCCATTGGTTATTGGGCTACATATGGAAATCTAAGCTCGTGTCTCCCTGTGAGACTATGTTCACCTGTGGGTGTGGCAGCAAACATCGACCTGTGGCGTACATAAATAGACACTGTCCTCATATATACACATTTACACATTGAAGGAATGGAGCAAGTGGATTATTCTTGCTCAGAGAAATTAACCAGTGGTCCAAACGGGGATTTTTACCAGGGATATCTCGATCCCGAAGCGGGCGCCCTACCTCTATGTCACCAGTCCCCAAATATTCTTGTTCGCAATTATTTCCTAAATCATGTTTGCAGGAGCAGGGCTATAATACAGTTATATAGTATTCTGCTCTTTCTGTTTATTATATTTTGTGTATTAAAGTTTCAATCACAGTTAAAGTTTAACCAAAACATAACCTATATTACATGTTTTAGCTTAAGGGGTTTTAGAGATCTTTCGATCACGTAATCAACAACCATATAACTAAGATGATTCGTGCAGAGTTCACCGTCAATGTGCCGATACTTTTTGTTGATGTTTTCATTTACATTGGTGTCTGATGAATATCCTACAATTTGTGTGTGAATTGCCCGGGGTTATTATCACAATTGTACACTTTATTTGTCAATTTAGAAACATGAATTTATAAAGTGTAAGTCCCGACAACACTAACTACTGTCGCAATATCTCAGTTGTAAGTGTGCCTGTGTCAAATTGGCAATCCGGGTTTAGATATAGGTGGAAGCCATTTTTCAGCAATACGCTTAATGCCAGATAAATTTTAAAGTAATGTTGTTTTATTATACATGTACGAGTGAGTATCCAAAAATTAATCGAACTGGGTCGATTGTAGAAATGCCATTTGAAGCAACGTATAAACTACAATATAGCAGAATAATACTCGTATCACATCTTATTGATAGTTTCTGAAGTAATCAAGTGATATGCTCAACTAATAACGACACTATACATAAATGTGGAAAGTATTGCAAGTGTAGGTGACTTAGGAATGGGTAAATATCCGAGGTCATTACCGTATTGGAAAATAGTGTGACGTTGTTGTGAATCACTTGGCACAACAACAAGTTTTATTTCTGTAAATTGTTTTGTAATAAAAAAGTGTCTGCATATAATTGCTCAAAGCATCATTGAACGTACGAAAAGTTGCGCAAAATGAAATTTATTTATGAAAACTAGATGCTATTCTTCTTATAATGGAAATATATACAACTGGTTCTGGACATGCGTTTGTGGGTTGCTACAGTTTCAAAAATAGAGATCTTATAAACGTATTAAAAATAATACTCAAACAAAGTTTGAAACAAATCAGTTGCAGAATGATGCATGTCCATGCAATGTTTCAATAAAAAGATATAGACTGAGCAGTCAAGTTAATTTAAATACCCCCGTCGTGCACGTGTTAGTTCTATCGATTTTGAGACATAAGTATGTGAAACAAGTGACGAATGTAATATTATGGCCTTAAGTCCACCAAGCTACATGTGTTTACATATTGATGAAATGCCATTGTAAAAAACCATAATAGCAAATCAGAGGTATACAGCAACAAAAGTCAAGAAGTCACAAACGTAACAAGAGGGTCCAAAGGGCCCTGGGTCGCTCACCTGTTTGGCCTAGTGACCTAGATTTTGGCCCAAATGACACAGTATCTAACTTGACCTAGATTTTATAGAGATAAACATTGTGACCAAGTTTCATAAAGATAGAGTCAAAATTGTGACCTCTAGTGTGTTCACAAGATTTTTCAATGATTTGGCCTCGTGACCTAGTTTTTGACCCAAGATGACCCAATATCGAACTTAACCTAAATTTTATAATGATGATCATTGTGATCAAGTTTCATAAAGATAAGGTTAAAATTGTGACCTCTAGTGTGTTCACAAGCTTTTTCAATGATTTGGACTCGTGACCTAGTTTTTGACTCCGGATGACCCAATATCGAACTTGACCAAAATTTTATAGTGATAATCAGTGTGATCAAGTTTCATAAAGATTAGGCTCAAATTGTGACCTCTAGTGTGTTCACAAGCTTTTTTAATGATTTGGCCTTCAAAGGCTTGTGACCTAGTTTTTGACCCCGGATGACCCAATATCGAACTTGACGTAGATTTTATAGAGATGATCATTGTGATCCATTTTCATAAAGATTAGTCTCAAATTGTGACCTCTAGTGTGTTCACAAGCTTTTTCAATGATTTGGCCTTGTGACCTAGTTTTTGAACCTAATGGCCCAATATCGAACTTGACCTAGATTTTATAGAGATGATCATTGTGATCAATTTTCATAAAGATTAGTCACAAATTGTGACCTCTAATGTGTTCACAAGGTTTTTCAATGATTTGGCCTAGTGACCTAGTTTTTGACCCCAGATGACCCAATATCGAACTTAACCTAGATTTTACAGAGATGATCATTGTGATCAATTTTCATAAAGATTAGTCACAAATTGTGACCTCTAATGTGTTCACAAGGTTTTTCAATGATTTGGCCTAGTGACCTAGTTTTTGACCCCAGATGACCCAATATCGAACTTGACCTAGATTTTACAGAGATGATCATTGTGATCAAGTTTCATAAAGATTAGGCTCAAATTGTGACCTCTAATGTGTTCACAAGGTTTTCCTTTGATTTGACCTAGTGACCTAGTTTTTGACCACAGATGACCCAATATCAAACTTGACCTAGATTTTATGGGGATGATCATTGTGATCAAGTTTCATAATGATCAGGCTAAATTTGTGACCTCTAATGTGTTCACAAGGTTTTCCTTTGATTTGACCTAGTGACCTAGTTTTTGACCCCAGATGACCCAATATCAAACTTGACCTAGATTTTATGGAGATGATCATTGTGATCAAGTTTCATAATGATCAGGCTAAATTTGTGACCTCTAGTGTGTTCACAAGCAATTGTGAACGGACGGACGGACGACGGACGGACGGACGGACGACGGACGACGGACGGACGGACGGACGACGGACGACGGACGACGGACGAAGAGCGATCACAAAAGCTCACCTTGTCACTTGTAAAAAATATCATACGACAAGCATACATGTACATCACAAAACTGAATAATAATAAAAAAGGTATGAGAAATCCGACAGGGAAGGTAGCACTTAACCTAACCAGCCGAGCACAGAAATAAGAAACACCATAACACAACTACCATGAGCAATGCACACACAAGCGCATGCCAAAACTGCGACCAAATAAGGCACTTCAACCCCGAGGCTTGACCTAGTTTGAAATAATGGGCAAGGTATACCTACACCACTACAAGACCTAACTAAACGTGTCATTGGTAAATGACTTACACCCTGACATCCGTCTGAAGCATGACCATCATTATGACCCTGAAGTCGTTATTGATCTTTAGATAATGTATTGCACTGACCCTGACTGTTTCTCCTGCATGTAGATGTGTCTGACTTCACCAGGGTACAGTTTTATCAAAGCACTTACAGAAATCGTAAACTTACGTTCAAATTAAACAACTACAAATTGGGGACAGATATTGTTTGTAGAGTTCATCAACTGAATCTTGATAAGTATTACAGCTCCATTTATCAGATTTTATGTTTGTATAAGTATTGCAAAGAATGTAAAGTTGATCGTAAGTTTTAGATTTCCGTAAATGCATTGATAAAACAGTACCCAGGTGTGCATAAGGTTTTTTGTGAAACATTAAGTTATAGAGTTACGTTATATAGATCGCCGACTAGAACTATAGCGATCAATTGCATTAGGGGGTAGGCATCATGTTTCAAATATTGGGTTTATCGTCTTCGAATTTAATATAATGTTACATTTCCAATCTGAAATTTAGCTTTGACGGTAATGCATTTCGCCAAAACTAGGAAGGCTTCGTGTTCGAGCCCAGTATGGGATAAACTTATTAACCTCACTGAAATGATTAAACAGGAAATGCTGTTTATTTTCTCGTGCTTATATATCTGATCTGAATTCGAATAAGCTATCCAATCAATCGGTAAACGTATAGATAATGGATAATCTAAGTTTGAAAAAAACCAAGTAAATCATTTTTTAATTAATGATTAAACAAATTTTGCTGACTAAAACATAAGAAAAATGAAAATAAAAATGATATTTGACAATGAAGCAAAACATTTGGATACGATTGGGGTCGAACCTCGAACTTTCCAAAATATTAATCAGGTATAGCTATTTTGCGATAGAACAACGTCGTGTTTTTTTTAAATATTACCCTGTAACTACTGCACCTACAGGAAGGAAAGTTTGCACGAATGAATGAAATGTATATCCTTAATACAGACTGAAATATATGCAACATCAGAAGTGAGTTTCTTTTTGTTTATAAGTTCTATGTAACATATTAACATTTTGAAATTTTGTATGCAATATCCAGTTAGAAGACTTGATACTTGCAACAGTCAATTTTACGGTCACGTGATACGCATAACGGTATATGTACGTATTTGCAACCTACTGACTACAAAACACACGATACCCGTCTGTGGTTCTGACGGAATAGCTGTCATTGTTGTACATTATATACATGCGACAAGCCTAAATAAACCAAATCATACGGGCCACCTAAGTCTCGCATTCATAACAGCAATGTCAATCACGTCGATCACGGAAAGTAAGGGTTAAATAATTGATAGTAAATCATCAATGTAATACCAGGTTACCTCCCTGTGTTAAACTGTCCGTACGCATGTAATTACAATATATGATCAAGAATAATTGTCTTTTAATTGTTGACAAAAAATTATGACATTCGCAATGGGAGTAGGTAGGAAGTTATTGTAGATCTGTGAAATTTATTACCAAAATCTGATGAATAGATTTTCAGAAAATTAAAAAAACACACGACTTTTTCTATCGCAAACCACGGTACACGGTGTCATTGATTTAATAAACTTGCATGAAAACGAACGTAGAACTAGTATAGTAAATATAACATGGCACCTCAGTAGTCAAAATCTCGGAAGTGATGCAATCCTAATATCGATTTACCGGTCCCCCGACTACGCTTACTCGCTAGGAACCAAATATTTTGATTTATATTTAAACCGAGAACGGTTAACTTGAACAATATTTACATCGAGAACGGTTCCCAGCGGGTAAGCGTATCGGAGCGAGCAGTCGGGGTACCGGTTAAGCGATGTTTTGATTTCATCACTTTCGTTGGTTGAGTTTGAATGGTCGAACAAATGTCGCTTCTATCTACCGATTAAACTGTAACCTACGAACATATGCTTAAGGTAATGCTAACTCGTTGCTAATGACTAAGGCTGGAATAAAATGAATAATAACATGTACATTGTCTGGTTTGGGAGGAAAATGTGTATGTGGTACATTCCAACCTTAAGTTGTGGACTGCTTATCTGACTACACTTCCACAGTTGAAAAAAAAGATTTTTTTTTTAATTTGTACTAGTATTTGTCCGAAAACTTTCCAACCATAGTCCATTGTACATTGTGCATTGTTCAGGGAGCATGATTAAATATTATGTACTGTCTGACCATATCAAACCGAGACTCCGAGCCAACATGTAAGCTCGTTCAACTGATTCGTGTCTCAGTCGATATTGTTTACTAAGACCTAAGGCTATGAATTCAATTTGGCAACTTTGTTTCTGATCATTAAGTGATTATACCTAGAGGTAAAGAACCACTAAATGCATCCGCAGACCAAGTGGTGATACACTCAAGTAGTCCTTAAAAAACTTTGGTTTGCCTGTAATTGGTGATATTTCTTGACAAATTAGGAGTTGAATGATGAAATTGAGTTTAAATGGTTGGTAAATATGCATGTGATGTAGTAAAACTGTAATATTTGTATTATTCCGCTATTTTGTTCTTGGTTCCAAAGTGAAAGTAGACTAGGATAAAACCTAGAACTTATAAATCCGGACACGCGTAAAAACGAATATATCATGTTTGAAGGACAAAAACTTTCTTAGAATGTACATGACCCCCTTTTTTATTGCATTATTTTGAAGCTTAAATACCACTCTTTACAATAATATATTAGGTCCAGGTGACCACAGACAAAACAAGACTGCGTTCAATAAACGCTTATGCCCCCGTGGAAGCCATGTCCATAAAAAGCTAAGTCGATCAGGGGCCATTATTCAGTTAAAATGTTTGATAGTGTTACATGGTTTTGAACTATAAGGGGCTTATGATGGTAAACGAATAATGCCACATTTGAAAGCAGTGCCTTGATCGACTTCATGTGTGATCTGGTGATACAGATGCTATGGTTCTTTGTCAATGCACTTCTCCAAGTTGCCATCTATTCATATACCAAGTTTCAAGTCAATATCTTAAACACTTTTGAAGATACACTCCTGTCAAAATTTGATTATGAAAATACTAAAGGGGAGATAATTCAAAATATAAGACAGACAGAGTTATGGTTCTTGGTCATTGCACTTCTCCAAGTTGCCATCTATTTATATTCCAAGTTTCAAGTCAATATGTTAAATAGTTTTGAAGATATACTCAGAGCAAAATTTGACTATAAAAAACCACTAAAGGGGATATAATTCAAAATTTAAGACAGACAGAGTTATGGTTCCTTGTCAATGCACTTCTCCAAGTTGCCATCTATATATATTTCAAGTTTCAAGTCAATACGTTAAATAGTTTTGAAGATACGCTCCAGACAAAATTTTATTGTAAAAATACTAAAGGGGAGATAATTCAAAATTTAAGACAGACAGAGTTATGGTTCTTGATCATTGCACTTCTCCAAGTTGCCATCTATTTATATTCCAAGTTTCAAGTCAATATATTAAATAGTTTTGAAGATATACTCAGAGCAAAATTTGACTATAAAAAACCACTAAAGGGGATATAATTCAAAATTTAAGACAGACAGAGTTATGGTTCCTTGTCAATGCACTTCTCCAAGTTGCCATCTATATATATTTCAAGTTTCAAGTCAATACGTTAAATAGTTTTGAAGATACGCTCCAGACAAAATTTTATTGTAAAAATACTAAAGGGGAGATAATTCAAAATTTAAGACAGACAGAGTTATGGTTCTTGATCATTGCACTTCTCCAAGTTGCCATCTATTTATATTCCAAGTTTCAAGTCAATATATTAAATAGTTTTGAAGATATACTCAGAGCAAAATTTGACTATAAAAAACCACTAAAGGGGAGATAATTCAAAATTTAAGACAGACAGAGTTATGGTTTTTTGTCAATGCACTTCTCCAAGTTGCCATCTATATATATTTCAAGTTTCAAGTCTATACGTTAAATAGTTTTGAAGATACGCTCCAGACAAAATTTTATTGTAAAAATACTAAAGGGGAGATAAGTTTAAGTCCAAAATTAGGTCAAGGTGAAGGTCAAAATGGAGCCAGGTAATACAGGCATGTGGAGAGTGGTCATATACAACATCCATGCAAGTATGAAAGCTTTGTAGCAAGCCATTTTAATGCTAGAAGAAACGGTCAATTTGGGTTAACCAAGAATGTTACCTTTCAATAAGTCTAAGTCCAAAATTAGGTCAAGTTGAAGGTCAAAATAGAGTCAGGTGATACAGGCGCGTGGAGAGTGGTCATATACAACATCCATGCAAGTTTGAAAACTTTGTAGCAAGCCATTTTAATGCTAGAAGAAACGGTCAATTTGGGTTAACCTGGCCGGACGGACGAACGGACGGACGGACGGACGGACGGAAGGACGGACAGGTGAATTACTATATGCCTCCCGATCTATCGATACGGGGGCATAAAAAGTTGAAAATCGGGGCCTACTATGGGCACTTTACATTGAGCTATTGAGCAAATTTATTTGGTGGTTTCTAACTTTGATTATTATCACTAATTACTAGTTCTGCACGTTACGTGGTATAGTTCAGAACTCATGTCTTCACGTTGTAATAGCGTACAAGGTGTACGGACTAGGTTTTACGGATGGCATGTCATGTGATGGGTGGATATATCACATTGGGTATACGTATTAGTCACGCGATGATCACGTGGGTATAGGTTGATATACTAGTATATAGCCATTTCGCGGGTAAACACATTTCTATGCTTGACTTAAACCAGTAAACTTTATTTCAAATAAAGAATTTATTCAGATTCGAGCAATGTTACATCGGTTATATGCTGTACAAATTTATATATATAGTCTTAGATGTCCGTGAAACAGAAACATGTTTCTGAACTAGTACCGTGGTTCAGTATTCTGGGAATGGTCTGGAGGGCAGAATTAAAACCTTTGCCCGTCACGGTTTCCACGTTTCCTCCACAAAAGTGGGGATTTTCGTGTACGTCCAGCATTCCGTATTCGGAATATAGCATTGTCTGCGAAGCAGCCTTTGCTTGAGCATGATATGGGACTGGAGACAAATAACTGATTTAAAACAAAGCAATAAAAAATAAAAACATTATAAGTTGAAATATATCCGAAGTATATGTATCAGGTTGTCTCACGTATATTTATATCATGGGGTATAATGGAAGATGAATGGTGCTATTTATGTAAAATTACCTTACAAATGGTAATTATTGTATCAATGTTATGATTACTTAGTAACGATTGCAATACCCAATAAAAGTCTTTCCACAGCAAACAAAGTTTGTTATTTGTACATTGTATAGTTAAGACTTTTACAGTTCAAACAGCCCTCTTGAGACACAGTATGAAAATCACATAATGAGAACGTGTTACATAATATGACGCACTGTTAGGTGCGAACTTTTGCAGCTTCCGGAATGATTTTATTCTTAAAGTTAACTGTTTATTGGTTACCTACAAAACATTTGTGACGGTCAACAAGCCATGATAACAGTAAATACAGAGTTTGCTTTGAATACGTGCAGAAGGTGATTTGATGAATTTATGGGTCATAAATTAAAATAATTAACTTATTGAATTAACAAGCGGTCATGTTTAGTTATACATGCATCGTTTATACAAACGATATCAGTCGATGACATATTGTCGCGTGGATTGTAAGTGTACATAATGATTTTGCGGTCTACTGAGTGTACACTGATATCAAACTGTACATGGTTGTATGACTAAAGCAAAATAGAAGAACACGATGTTTTACCGTGTAACTGCTTAGTACGTGCAGTAAAAAGCATGCAATATGATGCCATTTTATCAAGCACAACAATATTATAAAGCTCTTTCGCGCCTAATTTGACATTCGAAAATACCACAAAATAATGATAAACATTCCGGTAAAATCAGCTATATTCTTCAATTTTGATCTTGCTTGAAATTAATTTTTTCATATTCAATGACTGATAATATAAGCAAATATAATTTATTATTATGATGACTTCAGGTCCAATACGAAACATTGAATTCACTGCGGACATAAATAACAGAACAGAGGCCTGTTTAATGGGAGAAAACAGTATTGAAAAACATCGTCACCTGGTAGTAGTAAGGTAGTAGTAAGGCTAGGGTTGTTTCCCCTACATATCTCAATATTTTCTATGCAGATATTACATAAAGTACAGCTGTTCACTTATAACAAGTTTGTGTACTTAGAATACTCTTACATTGAAACACAAAACGAAACAATTTAGTCGACACTGAAACTTTAACTGCCATTCTTAACCGACAGATTGCCTTCGTTATGCCTAAACAACGTTGATCAGACCTACAAATTTCTTAAATACAAGTACAAGATAATTCCGTGAAATTAATAAAGCCACAGCTTATGAAAACATAATTATACTTATTTCAGTTTTAGGTTTAATTTTTAATGGATAGCTACTGTCCCGGACATTCGTGAAAAGATAAGTGCAGTGCCCATCACAGAGAAAAATAAGCAGCTAAAATTATCAGAGATATTACGATATTTCCTGCCTTTTACCCCATGGACTGTAGAGAAAATGCTAAAATGATAATATATATTATAATAACTTATTAATTTTAGTTATATTCTACCAAGTAAGAATCTGTTTTCTAAGGTGAAAAGCACAGTAAATAAAACAGGCTAATGAGTTTTGAGTTTTCTTGTTCTTTACAGGCTTAACTGAGCTGCCTAAAAATAATTATCATTAATTGCTTTTACTTGGAGATTTATGAAATTGTTATGCAATACTTTAATAATTTAATTTCAATTGAACAAAACTTCGTAGTTTCAGTGCAAAATATCATTTTGGTGGGTAAGTAACTTAAGGATTTCAAAATTCATGAAAATGTCAAGGTCAAAATTCACACAATGTGTGAGAAATTATTTAAGCAGATAACACAATACATGTTTTATTACATGTTGAATCTATGCAAGTTTAACTGTCAGATGCCCAATCTTTGTCCTGACTGAACTTGAAAGCAAGATTGGTAGACATTTGAATTGACTATTAAAATGAACATGTAAATGTCTGTAGATTCTATAATCGAATATATGTACACATGGAACCATGTGTGTAGTCATTTAATTTTATATTTATTTTCGATATGGCACACAAACAAAAATACATTCAGTTCCACTAATTATGCTTTAAATTATCGAAGACATATCTCTGTTTTAACAGTTTAACCCTTTGGCTAGTCTGCATGTTAACTTCCACGCTCAGCGAATGTCAATGCATTTACAGTACGGCGTATAACTTTAAACTTGATATACCGAAATAACTCTAAGCTAAAGCCTAGTTACCACAGTGACTGCGATATGGAAATACACATTCGAGTTGGATCAAAAAGTTCGCGGAATCATGTAATTATTCACATACCACAGCTCCAAACGCTTTCAGTATGAGGTGACATAAGTAAAACAAAAAAGGTTGTTAAATATCATTGCATTAGTCGAATCGACTTGAGTTTTACATCGAAGCGTGTGCATATTGTATAAGAAAACTGGAGCACGGCTGCGTTATTTGATGATCGACGTCAAACTTACGCTACGTTTGTCAACATTAAATTTTGCGTAAACGTTATGACTCATTTTCATTTCTTGAGGAAGCGACCATCAGCTGCAATGCATTTACTTTTCATTCAGTCCACCTTTCGATATTACGCAAAAAACGGAATGCTCCAGCAGCTCCATTTTTGATGCCCGCGCATTACCTATTGACATTGCTACCTGTTCGGTTGAACGGAAAGTTTAAAATCGAAGTCCCTCAGACGTATCGCAAGCATTTTGAAAATTGCAGTGCTAAAACATATGCAAGGCTTAACATGAATGTGGTAGTACCTTTTCATGTCTTAAAATCGAGATTTTTTTCTGATATTAAATATTCAGATTTGATCAGTATAAGGAGAGTTGTCCTTATTTATTGAACTTCTATGTACCTTAATATAGTTGAGCTCATGGAGTTGCTCTTTTCTTACCGGTGTGTCTACATAAGCACTTGCGCATTTGTTAGCTTTTTTGTATCTTAGGTAATAGCTTATTC
This sequence comes from Spisula subtruncata, assembly GCA_963678985.1. Classification (NCBI taxonomy): domain Eukaryota; kingdom Metazoa; phylum Mollusca; class Bivalvia; order Venerida; family Mactridae; genus Spisula; species Spisula subtruncata. Next base: position 30,559,286 of record OY787673.1, on the reverse strand, counting down.
ATTAGACGGTGACATCAGATAGGACCAGTAAAGAGAGTGTTATCATCAACTAATTGCAAACACTTTCTGTATTTTACTCCATGTAAACGTATAAGACCGTGTCGTGATTTAATTTCCGGTATATCACGGTTTTAAGCCGAACTATTTTTGGCTGTTGAGTTACCTCCCACGTATATTAACACCTTTTGTCAATTAATTTTACGTCTAAGACTTGTATATCACTGGACGTTATGAATTATATAACGTTGACGCAAACGTGACGTTATGCGTACTTTTCTTTTCGTCACATTCTTTATTTATTTACTTCATTATATCTCTATTCTTGTATAGCTTCATTTGCATTTATATGAAATACATAGTTCCGAATGAGCTTTAAATATGCATTATTTTAAATTAAATGAGCAAAAACAGAAATTCCGGGGATGGAGATTTTATTCTTTAAAGACCGGGATTGGTCTATAGCGACACGACAAACAACATATACCGCTGCAATGAAAATTAGTCCTCATGAAACTGGGCATATTACACGTGTAAGAATGCAAAATTAATATGTCTTCGATTTCCGTGCTATATCGGCCAATATATCACGGTTAATTGTTCATGTGCATGCTTATTAATCACTCAGGCCCAGGACATTTGTTATTAATTCCTACGCATATGAAGTCCAAACTGTGATAATTGGCCGGTTTATCACAGAAAACTAAGACCTATTCCGTAATTTAATCATTCGCCAAGTTTACGTTTAAGAGTTTCGGTGTCAAGTAGGTCCCCAGTGTAAAAATTAAAGGTTAAACAAAAAATCACCGTTTATGTTGTTTTTCATTTGGTTCCAACCGAAATCGACTACTTTGTACGGAGTGTGGTTTTAAGATTTTTGAAAGCCAAACACTCCCAAAGAACCGACAAGATGAAATTGATATAACACGGACACACAATTTGTGTAATGGTAATCAGTAGTTTTCTTCATTAGATGTGTTTTACAGTCATTTTTCTTTGATGATTGAATTATTGATTTAAAAATGCCCAAATGTGAGGCTTCTTTTAATAAACTCATAATAATGGAAATCCAAAATTGACTGGTCGATATCAATTAAGAAAAGGATATCCATCAGAACTACCAAACCAAATAATTTCTCAATAAGTGCATGCCAAATTCCGAAACAATCGTTGTTAATCGACACCTTTTAATAAATGGGAGACAATCGATTTGCTAAAACGGAATTTTAATTTCAAAACCCTTATCATATCTGATAAGGCAATACATAATAAGTGAGATATTTATGGTAACAAAGCAGCTACTATTTGAGAAGTAGCCAACAAATTACCACGCAGTTGACATGTGTTAATGTGTTAATTAAGTAACAAGAGTTCGAAGCCTTCTGCATGGCAAACGTTATTGTCTGTTATAACTTATAAAGTGGAACTTGTATGCATTTTACAATGTGAAAAACTATCTCAATGTACTTAGGTCCTTATGTTCACATCAATTCGCTCTTGAGGAAATATTTTCCAATATTATGACACGAGACAAGTAAATGTCAATGTCTAACAATACTGCATCGATAGACTTTGGCATGTTAAGTATAAAGCCAAATTTATTGCACTCGATAAATATGTACACCATTCATGGGTCGATTTGGTCATAAAAAGCTAAACACGAAGTCCCTCAATAATCGTTAATTTAGGGTTCTAACTGTATTGCAATATATAGATAAAAAACGTGAATATGTTACTTTACTAATTGACGTACGTACATGACTGAATAAAGACTTGTAGACTATATAGTGTCAGATTGAAAATATTCGATGTTCAATTATGTCCAAATATGGTTGGGTTACCTCTCGTGCATGTAGTTTATTTTGAAATTGCCATCCTTTATGATAATATAATTATTAACTTTTTGAGAAACAAAGTAGTGTATTGGTCATTATATGAAGCTGTATATACCAGGGTTACCTGGGTCCCTTTTGCATAATGCACGTTGAAAAAACTTTGCTGATAATCGACCGAAGCAGTGCCTCAATATCCAATATCACCAGTGTAAATTAAATATAATTTCCGCCACCATTTGTTAATGGTTTTTACCACAACTGTTAAGCTAATGAGCGTTTTAACAACAAACGCGGGAAAGTCAGAAATGATTTCAGTAGAAAATTATTGTTGATGGAAATTAAAATTGTTACGAACGCAAGACAACATTAAAGACTTGAAAAAGGATGCGGAAATTTGAACAAAAACGAATTCTCTAAAATGAAGTTATCTATTAATGCTGTCGGTGATTGCTTATTTTGTCAGGGACTTTTATATTTACATTTTTTACATATACATTTTTAAACTCCGTCTAAATACTTTTTAATACATAGCTGTGACTAGTGAGGACCGCTCCGGACAACATTTTTTGGGCACTTTCTGACAGAGATAGTCGGTTTGTTTGCGTGTTTTTTTTTAGCTTTTTGCTCTCATTGTTCTCCCACTCCGGTCCGTTTTAATTAAAACATACTAATTCATTTGGGCTATTTTCAGCTATTAAGCCGCTCAAGCACCCTTCGACTTTTTAACTTCTCTTGTTCATTGGGTAACCTACGTTCGAGTCTCCCAGGGGAATCTACTAGTATTTCTCTCATGTGGGTGTGGCAGCCAACATTGATCTGCGAAGCCAATGAATAGACACTGTCATCATAGGTACCAATTTACACCTTGGAGTAGTGGAGCAAATGGGTAATTATTGCTCCTCAGAGAAATCAACCAATGGTCCTTGCAGGATTTTAACTCGGAACCTCTCGATCTTGAAGCACGCGCCCTACCTATAGTCCACCGCTTCCCAATATTCTTGTTTATATTTTTTTAATCATGTTTGCATCAACGATATACACCAATTTCATATTCTGCTGTTTCTCTTTATTAGATGTTTGTTAAAGATTGGAAGTTTAACCACAACGTATCGTATATTACATGTTTTAGCTTAAGGGTTTGAAAAGATCTGTTCATCGTTAATGTCCCGATACTTCCCGATGATGTTAACATTTACATTGGTTTCTCAAGCACTCAGACGAATATCCTTCAATTTGCGCATGAATTGCCCAAGGGTCTTATTACAATTTAACATGATAGTTTAAAATTTTATTTGTCAATTTAGAAACATGCATTTATATAATGTAAGTTCAAAACACCATTAACTGATGCCTCAATATCTCAGTTGAAAGAGTGCCTGTTGTCAAATTGGCAATCCGGGTTTAGATACATTTCATATTCGTGATCTTATTAAAGATCTTTAACTTCATTTTATTTTTCAGTCTGCATTCCACATAGACTTTATCCAGCTTCAATCATAGAAAATGGATTGATGGAGTAAAATACGATCGACACTGTCTTCCTTGACCAAAGGCATTTGACATGGTACTACTTTAATAGTGGTATTCTTCTTCGAAACAATATGCATATGAAGTACTAGTATCAGCTGATATTTACGAATAACGATTGCTAATAACGAGTAGATTGAGTCGCTAAACGCTTAGCCTTATTGATATACTTACAGCTAGACTTATGTTATGTTCCCCCCTTTACTTTGTTGTAGCTCACCCAGTTTGCTGAGGGAAGAACTTTAATTCACTGTATTGGCATAACATTTAATGTTTTTTATTACGAAAATAAAATGTTTTGAAATCAGTTCCTAATTTTACGAACGTTACATAAGACGAATTATACTAGAAATTTACACTCGCAATATGCCAACCAAATGTATGAAAACACAATTTACATATTAACAGACGTTATGTACGCATGTGCTATTGTGCCAGAGGTCTGGGCCCGAAATTACAACCAATACTTACACTCTGCACTCAGCACTCAAATATTGAAATTTCTTCTTTTGAGGTTCAAAGCGACATTGTTTTAGAACGAGAAGTTGAAGTTATGTTGAATAGGTGGTAAATAGTATCATTTGGTTGTTTCCAATTGAAATTTAGTGTATTTATAAGATATACGTGTAATTTACCAGTCTGAGTGCACTCAGCTACAATACTTACGTTTTTACTTCATAAATAGTACAAAATAGCAAAAATATGGTTCAAATGTTATTTGCAACATTCAAATAATAATTTTATACATTTCCCCACCTAGATTAGCAATCTAGAATAAATAATAGCTCATTAATATAACAAATTCAATATTTAAGTTTTGAGTACTGAGTGTAAGTATTGGTTGTAATTTCGGGCCCAGGTGTGGTATTCACAAAGCATCTTAAGTGAAAACTTAAATATTTTCACTTAAGTTAAAAATATGAATTGTCGATATTTTGCAAGAAACTAAAAATAACTCAATTTTTATTGATGATGTTTGTAGCGCTTAACAAAATGCTTCAAAGAAATGTAAAAAGTAGATCATCTTGATTTTCTTGTTTAGCTGATACACTTAAGGAAATCATAAGATTTTGGGAAAATTCTAAGTTTTTACTTAAGTTTCTTTGTGAATACCACCCCTGGTGTGTGACATTTATGATAAATATTTCATCTACCAATCAAACATCCAAGCTCAAAGACTTCATTGACAAGTTTTAAAAGCAGTTTCTCTTTTCAGACTGGTGACTGGTAGTCTTACATACTAACCACACACTGTCAATCAGAACACCACACACTGGGCCTCTTTGACAAGTTTTACAATTAGTTCCGTATTTTCACGCAATAAATTATTTTAAAATGTTTCTAACGTTATATAAATTGACTGATGTTAGTTACGTAAATCAACACAGTTCAATGAACAACAGACCACATAATAGTCGCAGTATGACAAACAACGGGGGTTACATACAGACTATGAAGGGAGTTAAGACTATGTTTGGCCAAAACTAATTCAAATTAATTGATAAATGATATTTGTATGTACATGTACCGATTCCTAAACTTTGCACTTTTCGTTAATATAGGTTAAAGTTTTACCCCAAAATATGATTTAATTAGCTAGTATGAAACTAAAGTTTTAGTATGTTATATATAAGAAATTATTAGAAACCCATCCATGAACAAGTAGACTATATTGAACAGTGTAAATGCCAATGTTGTAAACTCTGACAGCAAACCGTATTAGTCAATGAAAAGGCACAGCAAGGATAAAACAAACCACCAGGACTACAGAGACTACATATTACAAGTACAACAATGCAATGAGATAGTGTCAAAAAGATAACTTCTTTTTTTTGTCTCTTAGAACCGTTTTCTTGGGCGTATGGGTATTGAAGCCTATTGATGAACCCCGATTGAGTTTTAAAATTATACAATATCCACCGGCCAGGTATGCTGCTCAAATACATTCAGGACCCAAAAATAAAAGGGCTAAGATTCGATCAATATTATTGCGAACAACAATGCAATTTCGGATATTAAATTATCAATAGGGACAAGTAACAAATTTGAACGTACACAATCGTGATTATCAAAACTAAATACGTGCTACATAAAGGCGATGGTGTCACTACCGAAATGTCAACGTCCGCATAGTGGTGGATGGTTAATGGTGTTTTTGCGGGATTGAAACCCTATGTTAAGAATTGGTGACAGTATTACGGCCATCAAATTCAATTGAGTTCCTCGAAATGAATCTTCGTAAGCACTGATCAACTTACCAAGAGCCAGTGAACCTTTTCAACGAAAGACCTACCTCGAAATGACTTAGGTAACATTGACAACCGAGGTGACGCGAGCCCTGTCCGACCAGGACTATTCCGATAATTCGTCCAAAGTCACCAACTGGTAAATATTTCCTTAGGAGCTTTTTCCCGTATTTGGTTTGTTTTGGAGTTAAAATCATACTAGATCAGTATAAGACAGTTAAATAACAATATATTGCACTTGCGTCGTCTCTCAAATTCAGTTTCTGCATAATTCATTGAGCTGTAAGATGTACTATAATTTTAAGAATGAAATACTAAAATGGAAAGAAAAGATAACTCTTGCGATACTGTTACTTAATGGCGATAATTTCCAATCGACTGATCTCCCATTAAACGGACATAAAACATTTTTTCTTTGCTGAATTCGGGAAGCAAAGAGACGTAATGATAAACACATACGGTATAAGACACTTAATGTCACAAAAGTACCCCGATTGACATTTAAGGTTTTTATATCTTTACATGTTATTCTTTTCATACGATAGAAAATAAGTGATATAAATGCAACGGTTGAATGAGCGCGCCATTTCATTTTACTTGCGCCACTTATAGTCATAATTTATAGGTTAATGCGCCAATATTGGTACTATTCCAATATGTTAGTACGCCATAATTAGTTGCGCCAATGGAAATGTTCCTTGGCGCGCAATACACTATATAAGGCAAATGCCCTAGTAAAGGGTTGTGACATTCAGATTAAGATTCTTTTGTAAAAACATTGTAAAAAATAGAAATATTGAAAGTGTTAAATTGAATTTGTGTCCTATTTTATCAGTTTCAATTAAAACTAAAGACACAAATAGGAGAATATTCGAACTTAATACAATCCTCAATATAAACAATAAGAAGTCGTCACATTGCTTGGTCAAGAACTCAGGATAAAGAACTAAGGATACAAAAATCATAATAATTAACTAAGGATTAATTCTATGGATAAATAAGTGGATGTTTCAGTGCAAGAAGATTTAAAACAAACAAATACATGTGTTAGATATCTTCTCTGGAATTACAAGAAATTGACAAACTGAAAATAATTTGTTACACAAAAGCTGATCAAAACATGTCAGTGATTGTGATAAAAATCAGGATGTTCAGTGTGAGAAGATTTAATTCAAGGAATACATGAGTTAATTTTCGTCTCTGGAATTATATGAAAATTGACAAACTAAAAGAAGTATGTTTCACAAAAGCTGGATAAAAGTGTCAGTGTTTGTGCTAAAAATGTTTCAGTAAAAGAAGATTTAATTCAAAGTGTGTTAAGTTTCTTTTTTGGAACTCGGCGAAGGTGGGCAAACTGAAAACAGTTTGTTACACAAAGGCAATTAAAAAGTATCAGTGCAAACACTGACACTTTTTGATCAGCCTTTGTGATGAAAAATCAAAACAATTTCAGAGACAGAAGTTTGTATTCAATGGCTGATAGAAAAGTGTCAGTATTTAAGTTAAGTTAAGTTAAGTTAAGTTACCAATTTTATAGGGCTCTTTTCAGCTGTAAGGCCGCTCAAGCACCCTTTCACAGTTTAACTCCCCTGGTCATTGGGCTACATATGGAAACCTTCACTCGTGTCTCCCTGGGGAGACTATTTCTCTCCTGTGGTGTGGCAGCCAACATCGATCTGCGGCGCCCAGGAATAGACACTGCCCTCACAGGTACCATTTTACACTATGGTGGAGTGGAGCTGTGGGTCTTGCTCAGAGATTTAAACCAGTGGTCCAGAGGGGGATCGAACCCGGGACCTCTCGATCCCGAAGCGCGCACCCTACCTCTAGGCCACCGCTCCCCACAACGGAACAGCATCCCTAGTATTTAAAAGAAAATCGTGTCATTGGTAATTGTGGACGAAGAAGAAAGGCTATTTCACCGTTTTTTATATGAGCTGATTGAAAATAATTTCCGTCATACTGTGTGGAATATAACAGATAGATCAAAATGTGTTAGTGTTTCCTATACCAAAGGGATGATAACCCGATATAGGAATGTTCTTGCAAAAGGAATATCAGAAGGAAGTGAATTAATAAACTTTATATGGAATATGATGATGTAAAGCAAATGATGTGTGTGATTCAGTCATATAAAGTTACTTGGATTTAAAGGTATTCAAACAAAATGGAAAAGAAGAAAAATGTCCATGTTTAATCTGGAGCAATTTGAACAGTTGCAGCACGAAATGCATGCTTTAATGAGGCGTTCCCAATGACTTTGATCGTTTAAATCGATTCAAGAATCTTATACATTAAATCTTCAACAAAAAGCTCCCACCAATTACCGAGTAAAAATATATTTCCGTAGCGGACCAAAAGAGTTACGAGTTGTTTGAAGCGATAAATTATCATTGGTGATTTGAATATATTTTTGAAATTACAGAGACATTTTTGCCCTCACTTTCTTCTGACAAATTAAGCTAATTGATAGTGCTTTGTTCATTTAGCTCATTTAATGTGATAGAAGAGAAAAATATTCTAGTTATAGAGAATGACTCTTTAACAATAAATAACAACCACAAGAATGAACGAGTCAAATCTAAATGTACTATTAAACCAATTCTAGCGTTAAACTGCCAAAACTAGGTATGATTTCATTCGGCAGTGATAAGCCAAACAGCTTAGTTCTGGGGCTCGTATGAAACAGTGGTCCATCAGAATAAGCTTATCATAATTTGAAAAGTTTACGTATGTTAAAAGTAAGTTGTTTGCCGACGCCAGAAATTTAAAAGCAAGACTTTCCTTGACAAATAATAATTACACCAGTGTCATTCAAATCTCAAGTAAAGATTTGCGGATGTTCAGTAGGTGATTGATTTGCACTATAATAAAATGATCAATCTTTCAAGTGAAAACAACAGAGTGAAAAGTTTGTGAGTCTTTATTGACCACATAGAACGACAGCTCAGAGGCTTAGAAGTACTCAATCACAACATTAACCAGGATGTGTTAGTGTCCATGATCAGATCCAAGTTACCAGAGGATATGTTACTACAACATGAAATCATCAAACCTGATACAAAAACACAAAAAACAGAAGTTCTTCAAATAGTCAACACTCTTTCGCAAATAGTCTAATGGCGAATACTCGAGATGTAAACGTAAACAATTTGCAAACAAATGGTACTGCTCAAACACAGCAATACTAAAGCTTTGCCGTTACTGCAGTCGAAATCACTGGAGTGATGAGTGTAAGAAGTATCCTTCCATCAATGATAGGAAGAATCAGCTCAGGAACAATTGTTATAAGTGTCTGAGGTTAGAACATAGATCCAATTAATGTAATGCAAATAGAGTGTGTACATTGTGGAGTACGAAATGATCACCACAGAAGTTTGTGCCCAAAAGTGTTTAGTACAAGTACAAGCGTACACATATCTGAAGAAATAATAACTTTTGATGATAATTGAAAACCAGGAAAATGAATTTATGTCATCCGGTTCGATGGTTTTAATGCAGACAGCAACAACCACAATGCAAAATGAAGATGGTCAGACTTATGTTGAACTCTGGATCACATCGTTCATATATATCTGACAAGTTAGCAAATAAATGGGGATCAAAAGTGGAACGAGAGGAAGAAATAAGAATTATGACATTCGGGACCCCAAAGTCAAAATCGGTCCAAACCAAACTGTCATCTTTTAAACATGGATTACACAATAGTGATTTAATGGAAATATCAGTGAACAATGCGGACAGATAGAAAGACGACCCATGAAAATCATTTCAGCTGATGTGAAGAACATGATACACTCAGTTCATTTAGCTGACACTATCTCCAAGGAAAACCCGTGTGCAATGTGGACTTACTAATAGGTAATGACTATTACTTAGATTTAGTCTCAACACAGAAAGTTGAATTGCAACCAGGATTGTATCTATTGAGTTCAAGACTTGGCTGGATTTTTACTGGACGCACTCTTGAAAGTGATGCTACAAATAACTGTGTCGATGTGCTTGCAATTACAAGTGGAAACCCTATATCAAGTTGCAGCATGTTAAGTAGCCTTGATGTTCCCTTGAAAACTCCAGTTCAATTTGATGATTCCTGGAACATGGAGAAATCAACAAGTATTAAGGACAGTCCATTCATGACAAATGATAAGAAAGCCATGATAAACTACAGCGAAAATGCTAAATTCAATAACGGCAGAAATCAAGTGATACAGCCATGCATTGATGAGAATCCAGATGTACCTACAAACAGAGAATTTGCAGTTAGTTATCTGAATTCATCAGTCACAAGAATGAAAAACTATCTTGAAAATATGAAGAAATAAGTCAATGTTATTCAAGAGCAACATAAGACTGAAATGATTGAAAATCCAACCATAAAGGATCAAGTTTAACTCTTACATTAACAACTGCATTGATCATACAAGCTGCTTACTGGGGTTTGAAAATGAAGCACAGAAACAAGACAGTATTGTGATTTAAACTGACTTAGAATTATCTTGAAAAACGTTCAACCGAATCAAGATACACATACTTCTCCCCCAGTGGGGATGGACGCCAAAAGTGCTAAGATAAAATTCAAGCCACAATAAGTGAGTCATGCTGATACTATAAAATGGAATAAGCAAAGTGTTATTTTATCAAAAGTGTAAAAATTTAAAGAATATGTAGTGTTTAAACGGAGGAATAATATGGTAGAGAATAAAATACTGAGTGTGATTCCCTGCGTGGATTACTATTGTGACAGAGTGTATTAGAACAAAATAATATATCAATGATTTTCATAATAATGTGCATTTTACTTCACCAATCGCCATAGAGATAATTATACGAAATACACATCTGTGTTAGTGATTCCATTCACATCAAATGTGTGTGATTAAAAGACTAACAAACAAAGTTGCAGTTAGATATACAAGAGTCCAATCGTTCAGGATGTGAACGATCAGAAGCAGAACAATTGGCAAGAAAGATATGATCAAATAAACAAATAATTTGAACTTTAACTTTGCCTTTGTTTGTGCGGAATGTCGCAAAATTATCCCGAATTGCATTTTATGTCTTTATTTGTTTAAATGTTATTCTATTCATATGATATAAAATAACTGATATAAATGTTATGGTTGAATAAGATACTAATAATTTGATTCCAAGTGAGTTTAATTTCCTAACTGAAACTCCACCAAGGTGGGCAAACTGATAACAGTTTGTTGCACAAAGGCTGATCGAAAAGTGTCAGTGTTTGTGATGAAAATCAAAACAAATCAGTGACGGAAGATTAGATTCCAAGTGAGTTAAATTTCTACGCTGGAACTTCACGAAGGTGGGCAAACTGAAAACAGTTTATTAAAGAAAAATAGAAAATTTATAAAAGAAAATCGTGTCAATGATAAAGCATCGTTGTAATCGAAGAGGAAAGTGTCGATAGAATAACATTTAAACATATCGATGGCTTAGAACCAGAAGGTCGTAACTACTACTTACGACCTTATAAGACTCATACATATTTGAAATCTGCTTCACAAGGCGCTTTTTACATGTATGAGCCTATTTTCATGAAAATCTGAAATTGTCATGTTGACCAAAATGAAGTTTTTAAAACGTGTTTTCCCATAGGTAAAGCGTAAATTACAGACAGTTTTTTCTTGTTTTCTCAATATATCGATTTGGTAGTTACGATTTTCTGGTTCTAAGCCAGCGATATAAAGACCTAAAATGTATGTAGGGGTACGTTTGCGACTTCTTGTTTGTTTTCTTGTTGAGGCCTGTGTTAAGTTCGACTTTTCTCTGCAGCCACATTGGATTTTTTTTTCTTTTTGTTTAATTACTTTTTTGTGTCTTTAGTTAAAATTGAAACTGATTAAATAAAACACAAATTCAACTTAACACTTTTGATATTTCTATTTTTTACAAAGTTCTTTTTAAATGTCATCCCTACACTATGAAATGCACATCAGTGTTAATGATTCTATTTCATATCATGTTATGTGTAATTAAAGGAATTAACGACAATGACAATTCTTTAACGAAGTTGGCGCTAAGTTCTGGTTGCTTGTCGTTGTTATTGATTGCCTATTTGCTATTGTTACCGTTTAGCTGCACCGGGTCTGTTTTTGAAACACGACATAGTTACTAACCATCGCGTAAAGACATCATACTGTGTCCGTAACATTTTACATATATTTAAAGCACTAGGTCTGTTTTGAAACACGACATTGTTACTAACCATTGCGTAAACACGGTGGGGGATCCAACATATCGATACCAAAATGGGTTATGCATAATTTCATATGTCGAACTTCATGGTGTACATATGTTGTACACATTTTGACGAAAAAAATACGAAAGTCTTATTTGTTATCGATTTATGTTACAATCAAATTAATTTGCCCAATTATCTCAATGCAGTGCCACCCTTTATACATTTCCAAACATGTACATGTAGTTATTTTATCTGTACGTGTAGCAATGACTAAGAAAAACTGATTCTCCGTCAGGAGGTGTGACTGAAAATTCGCGACAGTTTGACCAAGACGAGAAAATCTTTTATATTTTTACTTCAGTTGTTTGATTTTTGTTATAGAAATATAACATACCTTTCATTACACACATGTTTCAAATTTAACGGCGATTTGTTGGATAGAAAAATATTTATTGTAAAAAAACAGCATGCTCTTCATATGTTGTACGTGTTTTCCATATGTTGGATTGATAATATTTAATTTGTCGCTTTTATATTGAGTTTAAATATATTTCCTGGAAAAACACAAACTCAAATCTGTTTAAGTTATCTTCTTATCATTTCGTATTCGTTACACCAACTTATTTACGCACTTACATGTATTTTCATTTCAGCAAATGTCTGAATATCTAACTAATCAAAATGTTTGCTAATTGCAGACTAGACCTGTTATGTATATTTATGCAGTTCCTTTTTCGTTAAAACTACACACTTACGAATACACTAATTAGGCAAAACATGTTCAGTAATCGGTGGCCCGAAATATAGGAATGAAGAGTTCGAGCAGTCCTATCATCAAACTTAAAGTGTATAGAGCTATATTCTAACAGTCATTCAGTGTCAAAATAATTACTTGCATCGTTTTAAGTATGATACTAGACTACCTTAATTGCAAATTAAAACTTTGGATGGGTTCAGTGTACTTTGATTCAATCGTCGAAAAATATACGATTCTTATAGTTTCATAGTGTGTTCTAGAACACTTTCGTATGAAAATGGACAGTTTGCATGTCCAATAAATCACAGAAAGAAATTCTGTTAAAACTGAAGCGAAAAATGATCTAATGGATATGAAAGCATAATTGTTTTTCAGTTTATGAAACTTTAAAAAAAAATATCTTCCGATATAGCTCTATACACTTTAAATGGATCTACTGACGGCAGATTGATCGCTGAATTGTACGTAACTTCTTAATTATAAAACTGAAGCATATCATGTTGATACTAATTTTCTTAATAAGACAATCGGCTACATATTGGTGTTATTTTCTATGTAAAATTCTGATTTTTTTTCACGTTTCTTCCAAGAATAAAAATGTTGATTGCCGTTAGGTAACTCATTGTTTTAACGTAAATTCAAGGTCAATGCATTAGTGCGATACATTGACTGATACATTTGAATGACTTTATTCTGAACTTTGAGCCAATTAAGGTAACACTACATATCAGGAGGTGTTTGCAGTAAAAATGACAAATTAGTTCTTAGAAAGACAGGTAATTGTGATAGTCCGATTTGGTATGAATCTACTGGAATGCATTGAAATTGAAGTTTTTGTATATCAATCTTATTATGCATGACGCTGAGTAAGATAACCTGGCGTTGGTCGATACAGCGTCAGTCAGGAAGTTTTTACAAGAGCTAATCAGTGATAAAAACGAGGTATGCGATTTAAATTTTGACCTTATTAACACCACACATATGTGTAGATACCAAGTGTTCTTCATCTTTTTTTAAAAAAAACCCAACAGTTATATGTAATCTTGATTCTTCGACTAATTTCAACAAGAATGCATCGACGTTCAAACAGACAAGTACTATAAATAAACTGATTTCTGCAAACCCTGACCTCATTTACTGTTACTGACTAACCTCCGCGTACAGTTTGACGATACAAGGGCAAAGCGTTCTTCGGTTTTGAACGGAAGCATTTGGTCTAAAAATGGTTAAGGTCACAGTGACCATGACCTTTTACCTGCTGACCTCAAAATATCTAGGAGTCATCGACTATTTCCGATCAATCTTCATGCAAAGTTTAAAGATCATAGGGCAAAGTGTTCTGGAGTTATTGAACGGAAAGCATTTGGTCTAACGACAGACAGACAGACAAACGGACAGTCACCAGAAAAGCAATATACCACTCATCGATGGTGGCATGATAACTTAAACATATTTCAGTTTCGATTTTTTTCCAGGAAATCCATTTAAACTCAAAATAAAATCGGCAAATTAAACATTTTCAATCCAACATATGGAAAACACGTACAACATATGTAGAGCATGCTGTTTTTTTACAATAAATATTTTTCTAGCCATCAAATCGCTGTTAAATTTTAGACATGTGTGTAATGAAAGGTATGTCATATTTATGTAACAATAATCAAACAAATGAGGTGAAAATACAAAAGAGTTTCTCGTGGTGATCAAACTGCGGCGAATTTTCAGCCACACCGCCTAACGGAGAATCAGTTTTTCTCCGTTATTGCTACACGTACAGATAAGATAAACGCACGTACATGTTTGGAAATGTATAAAGGGTGGCACTGCATTGAGATATTTGGGCAAAACAATTTGATTGTAACATAAACCAATAACAAATAAGAATCTTACATTTTTTTCGTCGAAATGTGTACAACATATGTAGACCAGGAAGTTCGACATATGAAATTATGCGTAACCCATTTTGGTATCGATATGTTGGATCCCCCACCGTGGTAAAGACATCATTCTGTGTCCGTAACATTTTATATGTGTTTAAAGCGCTACGTAACCTGGTTTAACCGCAAATGTATGGGAAATATGTGTCATTAACTTAAAGAGGCCTTCCCTATAACTAGCATATTTTTCTCTACTATCACATTAAATGAGCTGAATGTACAAAGCACTATCAATTATCATAATTTGTCAGAAGAAAGTATGCGCAAATATGTCTCTATAATGTCAAAAATATGTTTAAATCGCCGATAATAATTTATCGCTTCCAGCGATTTATTATTATGTGGTCAAAGGGAAACAATTCGTGGCTATTTTGAAATATTTTTTCATTCCTTTCTCGGTAATTAGTGGGAGCTTTTTGTTGAAAATTTGAGGAGTTTAAGCAATAATGATTCTCATTTAATGTATAATATTCCTGAATCTATTTAAACTATCAAAGTTATAGGGAACGCCTCTTTTAGCTATATAATATTCTATCCTTCAACTAAGGAACTTTGATATTCCGACCCTAGTTTAATTGATGTATTTTTGGTATGCATTTGAGGCATTTTGGAATACAGTGCAAAACAACAGAGAGTACAGGGCCCGTATTCATAAAGCTCCTAAGGGGAAAATATTCCTTAGGTTGATAATTGACCTAAGGTTTTATAGGAATTCTCTTAGTTTTATATGATTTCACCTTAGATATCTAAAAGTACATCATTAAGAAGGTTTCAAATATTAAAGGTGAAATCATATAAAACTAAGGGAATTCCTATAAAACCTTAGGTACATTATCAACCTAAGGAATATTTTTCCCTTAGGAGCTTTATGAATGCGGGTCCAGGTATCTGATCATGGTCGGTATACAATCGCTACATTTTGTACATAACACGGAGTTAATTACTTCTTAACTTCGACATAATATACAATTTAAACACCATGTTCACGCATTAGGTCACAAAATACATGTAATGCCTTGGGCAATTACAAACCAATCACCTCCTATTTTAAAGCGAATGTGAAAAGATATCGATGACTTAAATCACGCGGAGTAAACATAATATGTATAATTATAAATTAAACATGGCCGGGTAATGTATAATTATTAATTAAACATGACCGGGTAATTGAATTAATGATGGTGATAGATGGAGAACTATTAATATCATGCTTAGTATCATACCTAACCTCGTCATGGCCAATACACCAACAGTTTAATGCCGTGGATGTCGGTATAGACCTACCTTGGATACCGATGCCGAGCTTAGCCTTTATTTTCTAGTCAGTTTTCAGCTGAATTGGCAGGCATATGTGTGCCTCCACCCGGATTTGAACCCGGTCCGCCGGGTCAGGCGGCAAGCGCGATAACCACATAGATTATCGAAGTAATTGAGCACAATCTTTTTTCGTTCTTTCATTTCTTTAGAGTTCCTTGCAAATATGTGTCTGTGTCTATCCTCCTTTCTACTTTCTACTTTTGAACATTCTTTCTCCATGTCAAGCACACCATTATGAAACCATCATCAAGTTGTTATCGGGTGTGACGATCGCTCAGGCGGGTGTATTGCCCAACATCCAGGCCGTCTTGTTGCCCAAGAAGTCGGGAAGTTCTAAGGTTGGAAAATCTTTACAAAGTCAAGAATGCTAGATAGTCATTCCTGGTTGTATCATCACATCATCTTCTTCAGTGATCTTCATTCTATCATCATCATCACCAGCGTTGTTGTTTTATTATTGCACCATAATCAGTTTTGAAACTGAAACGTAAACATGTATACATGTTAATATATTAGATATATATATCCAATCCAAACCTATATAAATGTTGAACACAAATACTATACTATACTAAACTTTATGTTACTGTTTGAGGGTGTTTAGCGTTTGTAGTTGTTCCGTTTCATTTGTTATTGTATGTTTTTTATGTTAATGGGTGTGTCCACAGGTAACGGTGACGTTGAAAACGAAAATAAAAGAAAAACAATGGTTTTTTTTTGGAAAATTTACATATACATTTTTTTTCAAAATGTCTTTACCTATGTTACAGTTACCTGTGGTTGTATAATATACTCGTTCGATGTGTTCTGTTTTTGCTATCCGTCTTGTTTCTGTCGAGTGTTGACTTTCTTGGTCATAAAGTATATGTTCAAATCGATCGGTTCCAGCTAACAATTATTGTTTTCCAAACGCACATGATCATACGAAATATACTACATAAGTTAGTACATAATTATTATGCTTGTACATAATTGACACGTATACATGTATATCAACACACGTTTTCGTTTTCGATACTAGTAGAAATATTCACTTCAGTATATATACATGAACATGGAATTCTGGCAAAAAAATAATAAATGCTTGCCAATACAAATTTTCATTTTATATAGCTATAGTAGGGGAAAATTTTCGAAAATTTGTTACCTGAGTGACAATGGAAAGATACTTTCAGATAAGTAAGCATATGTCTTGGTGATGTTAAAAAAGATGGGAGCAGCACTGAGGGTCATTTATAAAGCACTTAAATCAGCGTCTCCATGGCAACCGTGTGGCTACATATTTGAATTTCTCACTGTATACGATAATACCTAATATATTTTTAACGAATAAATATATTTTAAAGAAACTTGAAATGATACGTCACAATATCCCAGCAATGATGAAAATATATACTTCAATTGCAAACGCTTGATGTCAAGGTCACAGTCAGAGGTCAAAGGTCAACTTTTGACATTTTCCCGGATATTTCAGACATTTTTCATGTAGTCCAGTATCCTGACTTCTTTGTATGCAGCGGTCCAGAGGTTTTTTTGGTTTATTTGTGTATAGGGGTGTTTGAAGTTTGATTTCAGCGAGTATGGACAGCTGGCATCATGCAGGTTACCATGGAAACCAAGATGGCGTCCAAATTTCCCGCCACTTTAAGCACACACCCCATCTTTATCTAATCATTCGTACTAGTATGTACACTTGTATACCAATATGCATTTGTACAATAGTTAAAGTACATATATAGTGCTCCAAAATGATATGTGTGTCAAGGTTATTGAATTTCAGGGTCAAGGTCATTTGAAGGTCAAAAGGCAAAAAATGTGTAAAATTT
Organism: Spisula subtruncata; assembly: GCA_963678985.1. Classification (NCBI taxonomy): domain Eukaryota; kingdom Metazoa; phylum Mollusca; class Bivalvia; order Venerida; family Mactridae; genus Spisula; species Spisula subtruncata. Next base: position 30,541,642 of record OY787673.1, on the reverse strand, counting down.
GTGTTTTATCCCCAAACGTTTATCTGTAATTATAGGTGCACTTATGGCAAAAATAAGTTTGATGTACGTCATCACAATGTGGCATCACTAGGTCGCATAACAACATTTATTTTATGGTCATGAGCTGAAAAATGAAAAAATAAGAAGGAATTCGGTAACCCCACCACAATTGAAAATTTCATAATTCTTTGATTATTATGAAATAACTGTATGCGTTGCATTTACTATCACCGGGTTCATATGTGTAAATAACGCATACATGTCCAAGTAAGAGCAACATTATTACAAACTGATGTCTATGCCAGCGTTCCAATAGATCTGTCTAACAAGGTCATGAAGGTTAAGGTCATTGCAAGGTGCAAATTCAGGAAAATGGTTTAAGTCACGTTTTTACGTTGTAAAAAGAAAGCTATCTTTAGTTGATTTTGCTTCAGCGAGTACCATTTCCTTCTATTATTAATGTCTTTGTTTATTCGTGTAGAGGGGTGTCTAAGGTTTAAATCCAGACGAGAGTGTGCCGAAATAAGGTTAATTACCATGGAAACCCAGACGGCGGCCTATGTTACAGCCATTTTATAAGCTAATTACTAGTCAAAATCTCATGTTTGTTACCCATAAGTAGACAATACATATTTTATTAAATAAGCATTGTAATTAATAAACATATGCGGACCTCCGACATGAACCTTTTACCAAAGTCAAATGGTGGAGGTCAAGGTCATTTAGAGGTCAAAACTTTATCAAATGCCTAAGTCAATATTTTACCTAAAATAATTTGAATTCAATTGAGATATTTTCTCCCTTCTTTTCATTTTGCAACATATTATATATTAATGTTGGGTTTTAAAGTGTTTAAAGTCTGGAAAAACACATATTTCCTGCCACAAGGCCAGTTTTTAATTCGAAAACTTTGCAACAAATGGCATTTATGTGCATGTCGATCAAGATCAATTTCTTGAGTTGATGCGTCCATCTATAATTCTTAGTTTTCAAGTTTGACAGTTTTAATTCTAATGGAATATATAAATCTTTGTATAAACATTATAAATATTTTTAAATTGTACTTTTTACTGACAATCATTGGCCACACAAGGTCCAGGTCATTTCAAGGTCAAACTACAAAACAAACCCATATATTTTATACTTTCGACGCAAAACATCATTTTGTAATTTATTGGATTGTGTATTTTGATGTAGATGTGTTATCTTAGGTTCAGAGAGCAAATTCTTTCATTAGAAGTTAAAGAAGGGCCTTGTGTGTTTGTAGTCTTTAACGACATGTTTTGGAAGGGTGTAGGGTAACCATTAGGTTTCGGGATGACTGCACTCATAGGAGATGGTTACTTAATATGGTATAGTATTGCTGTAAAAAGGGATGGTGGATACAAAACATTAAATGGGCTGGGTTGTGTAAGAAAGAGGTTGTTTGTTACAAACAGGATCTGGGGGGGGGGGGGGGGTGCTGCAAATGGAAGTGGTGGGTTCCAAACATGGTCATTGATAGATGTAATTAGAGATGGCGGGAACTAAAATGGGTCTAGGATGGCTCTACCTAGAGGTTGTGGGTTCCAATCATGCCATGTAAGGGCTGTAAATGGCGATGGTGGATACCAAACATGGTCTTACATGGCTGTACTTGAAGGTGACTGGTACCAAGCATAGTCTAGCAAGGCTGAAATAGAGGTATTGGGTACCAAACATGGTCTTAAACGGCTATACATGGAGATGATGGGTACCAAACATGGTCTGGGATGGCTATACTTGGAGATACTTCAACGCCCTTTTAAACAACGACTGGTCAGTCTACAGTTGCACCCATAAACTTGTTTGTCAAGTTCATTGCTGTGTGGTCATATGCTGCGATTACTATTATCTCAACTGTCTGATGAATCCTAGGTATGTACTTAGTGAGGGACGCACCAGTGTAAGAAGCTGTTATCCATAGTCCTATGAGATTCTCGCCAGAGTAGGGAACTTTCATCTCTAGTAATTTGTGATAATCACCAGCGTAGGGAACTATAATCCCTAGTACTTTCACCAGTGTAGGGAACTTTGCTCCTAAGTGGTATTTTGGGACATGACATGGAGGAAAAAGTCATCATAGATCTACATTTTATCATTTGAGAAAACGAGGCAACCTGAATTATGGGGGTCTCACAGGCATTATCTCTAAAACGGTGCTCATAACTGGACATGCGTGCAAGTATGTGGTGTCTGTGTGCAAAACGCAGGTGATACATAGAAATACGTACGTGGACGGTCAGTATGGCTTTCGTTAGTTTTTCTGAGCACGCAGAAAAAATGCAGTACTTTTCGTGTATCTGGAACATTCTGGTCTGTTAACGTATTTGTCCCTACACATGCGACGCTCTTGCAAAATGTGTGCCTTCTACTGTCAGCTACAACGCACATGATCAGTACGTGCAAGTACTGTCTCCTTACACAATAACTTGACAATCGTCAGGCGAATGTACAATGTGCGCACGTTGTAGTAATGTGCAACGTACTTGTCAAGTGTGCAACGCACGATTCACACAGTTTTTTTTATTACAGTGGCCACAGCCTTGCAAAAAAACACGCACGTCGGGTTGTGGCCAGGCCATTTGAATGACTCAAGACTTTTCGAAGTAGTCACCAACCGCCCTAAGGGCTATGATGTTGGCAGCAGTCATAGTAGGGACTTGGAAGGACTAATGACTGTATAAAATGGCAAAACAAGGTCCGCATTATGCACAGAATAAGAGGTGACCAAAAAAGTTACTGTTGCAGCAACTACTTGTGCCTTAATGCTAATTTGACTGAACTATAAATTTTATTTTATATACATGAGTTAAGATGATGACAGCAATATTGGAAACCATATTTTCAGTTGCCATGGTTACAATAAGTATTTTTTTCAAAGAATCAAGGTACATTTGTTTTGTTTTTGTTAAAGTAATCAAATCAACATGAAACATACTATTTATTCCTGCATTATTTTACTTGATTGTGCTCATACTTACAATGCAAATTACGAACTTCCAAACTTGACATTTGACCTGTAATACAGGGTGTTTCATATCTGTCCCTATTACAAACTAATACCATGAGAGCATACTTGATTTCATTTGATATATCTGCCAGCATTGTACCGTTTTATTCAGTATCTAACATGACAATGTTACTATCAATGCAAGATAGGAATTAAGATTCCCCCAAAAAGTCATTTTTTCGATAAAAGTCAAAATGACGTCCATATTTAATCTGTTTCCCAAGTTGAATAATAATATGTTTTTCTAAAGTATTGCATGATATAACCAGTTTAAAAAATAAATATTATACCTATGTGAAAGATTGATACAGTTGTTTTGGTTACCAGTCGCTAGGCGACGCAAGAATCTCACGCATAACGCTACGTTCTCGCTTTAATTAATACAAAGTACCGGTAACCAACTTGCTGATCTTTGGTTGTTTCTCTTTTTAAAGTCATCAATTGCTTTTAATGGTGGTATTGTAGACTCAATTCGACTCTTTGTGAATTTATCACATCCATTGGGAAAAATATTCGTCGAAAACCAGTCACCTTTTTACTTGGCTACAAGTTAGAATTATCTGTGTGGTTAAGTTCTTTCGTTGCCTAGCAACTAGAAACGAAAACTAACTGTACCACTAACTTATCTGAACATAACTTGTGGTATATAATCTAAACTTTGTAATCAATATATTACGTGGGTAATAAACAGTGTTATATCGTTCAATACTTTACAGGCTATGCTATCAATTTGGGATAAAAATCATTTTGAACTTCATTTTAACAATTATCAAAAAGTGACATTTTGCAAGAATCTTATTTTCTGGGTTATTATGATAGCAAAATTAGCATGTTATATACTGAATAAAATAGTGAAATGTTGGCTTTCCAATGGTATATGAAGATATTAGAAAAGATCAAGCATGTTCTCGTGGCATTAATTTGTAATGGGGACATATATTATGAAACACCCTGTATGACATTGATATCAAGGTTGACAGAGGAGCCTATTTTTACAAATATTGTAACAAGTACATATTTGCTAATATTCAACTTCATCATTTCAAATGATTACTAATCTAATTCAAATCATGTAATCTTTGGAAAATGTTTCATTATTATCAACTTTACCCCTACGGTCCTACCCCTGATGAGAAAAGTATAGAGTAGATATGAGCAATGTTGATAAAATACTTATTTATATATGTACTATTAGGATGACAACTTACATTAGAAAACTTAAAATTTCAAATTACGGATGCAATTACCTCAGAATACCTTCTCAGTCAACGTGTACATGCATAATAGTGTCAGATTAAGTATTTTGAATTGAAAAGTGAACTAATAATTAAAGAATATATGTGTACAAATTATTTTATCACATTTAATGCCAACTTAAATACAAAACATTTACTAAAATAAGAAAGTTAGAGAGGAAATATCTATTTTTCAGCTATTTTTCATAATTTAACCTCGGAATGGCATTGACCTTGACCTTTAAGTGGTCAGTTCAGAATGTCCAGTTAATGTTCATCATCAAATGAATGATATCCAGGCTAATACCTGTCAGTTAATACATAAATAAAAACATCACATTAGATAATATACTATTATGTGTATTCGTAAATTATGGCGGCCATCTTGGACGCCATTTTGGATTACACAAAACGCTATATCGTCCCACAAAAGGCTCCCGCCTTTTTTTGAATCAGCAGAACTGCCCGGACATTTTGGTATATAAACCTCTTGTTGCCTTTCATGGCAGACCCCTTTGATTTTTAGCCAAATTGTCACCAGACCATGAGGAAATTGTAACTTTTGGGCCGTACGTAATAGGAAAATTCGAGAAAGTATTCCAATATTTAATTGAAAGGTGCATAAATGACACCACGCTCCAACTTTCCTATTAGTTAAATGGAGCAAACTGTTTTCCATACGGTATAGTGTCTCAATTATGTATATTAAGTAAAATATTGATGCTTTTCGTAGATTTTAAGAAATTCGTACCCCACCCACTTTTATAGTGTATTGTCAATATTTAAGTACTTTTATTTTGTACATTTGTTAGTATTTGCAACTCCCCAACTATATAGCATATACTTAACACAAGAATTGTTATAAATGTGGTAAGAATAATCATGGGTGGTTAAAAATCTTACCCCTACTCCTATTTTTTGCCACAATTTGATGAAAAATATGATGAAAAACAACTTAATAACGTTCCATGTTCACAATTATCCACCAAAATCACCTAATATGACAAGAACAACATACCATACATTGTTAAAATGACTTATTCCCATAAGAAATGTCATTTCTAATGTCCCAGGGGCTATATAAAGGCAAACGCTGATATTTTCGTTTTTTGGTGGCCATCTTAGACGCCATCTTTGATTTCTCTAAGCATACCTATTTGTCAGTGCTGCTCCCATCCTTAAAAGGTCAAGTAAGGTGTTGGGTGTGTGTATGTAAAATATTGAGTCATTGTCATTCCGGTAACAAAATCGGCCAAAATTGGACATATTTTCCCCTACTACTATATTCATTTCTGTCTAGATACGTATACATCGTATATCAATAAAAAAATTCAAATTTATATTCAATTTGTATACCTGTATATTGTAAACAAGTTAAATCGTGATGATTTTGAGAAAAAATACTTCCCAAAACCTGTCAAATATACACGCTTTCGGTGATTTAGTTTGAAATTGTGGTTAACACTAACTGAAAAACCAATACATTTTCAAGTCGAAGGTTTATGTATATGAGTAAATATTTTGAATTTAACAATTTACAATTCAGTGTTTTAGTCACTTGTGTAATGTGTATATGTATTTATATATGTGTGTTTGTGTGGAATTGTCTGTTAATTCCTGATCCCAATGATAAACTGCTTTGCTTTTGAAATTTCAAATTCACCATAAAGGGAGGTAATTGCACGTACCAATTACATTCAAATGTATTATACACTGGTGAACGTACTACTCTAGTTTGTATAATTCTAAGTAAGAATTTGTAGACCTTAAAGTAACATAAATACCGACCAGCAACAGCAATAATAAGCAATCGGCATAATAAGCAATACATATAAAGATAGAGATGCATCAAAGCCCGTTAAGCAGAGACAGGAACATACAATTCTTTCACTGACCACTGGCTGCATGTAATGTCACAATAACAAACAGAACTGTTCAGAATATTACAACGTTCGTCTGTCATGAGGGCATGCTTCTTCTTGAGACTTGACTAAGGGACTTGATACAATAAGCCAAGTCGCAACTGAGCTTCATTCGGTCACTTTGTGTCATCGATTTTTGTGGGGCAAGGGTTTTCGAGCTCTTTTACAGCGCGGACGATGGCTTATGTATGGGCATTGTTCCCGCCGTATTATGTTATATTATGTTGATAAAGTTTTCTGGTTTTCTGTACTTGGCTAGTTCAGTTGAGTGCTGACTTCCGTGTCCAATTTCCACATATCGTTTTGTTTAAACAAATATCACAAAACTGTACAATATATAACCCCTCAGCTTTATATTTGGCAGTAATGGTTGGCAAGAAAAATATAATAACGGGACGGAAAGGGGGTTAGATAGCATCTAATTAATGAATATAAGGAACTATACAAAACTTTCACTGACAACTAGCTGCATGTAATGTCACAATTACAAACATACAACCTGTTCAGAATATTCCAACGTTCGTCTGTCATGAGGTCATCTAATATGCTTTAAAAAACGATCCTGCCATAATGGTCAACCTAATAATAGAGTACCCAATTCAGGAAGTTTGTTCTATTCTGTTGTGTTGTTGATGTTGTGTTAGTGCACAAAGTGATCGAATGAAGCGCAGTTGCAACTTTTTGTCTCAATTCCCGCTGTAACAGAAGAAGGATGACCTCATGACAGACGAACCTTGGAATATTCTGAACAGGTTGTACAGTTAAGGTAGCAATCAACTAAATGAGTCGAAAACGAAAACAGCATCAACAACACAACAGAATAGAACAAATTTCCTGAATTGGACACTTTACCAGCAGGTGGACCATAAGGGCAGGGTCTGTATTTATAAAGCATTTTATTGTTAGTGGAAAACTTAAAAATAAGATGTATAATCATATTTCCTGCAGATAGAATAATGACCCATGTTTGCATGGCGAAAATGGTAGCTCTCTACCAATACATTTAGACGAGTACGATCGATAATATCGGTTGTCTTGTTGTTCATTTTTTAAGAAGAAAAAAATTGTTCAACTAAGATGCTTTATAGATACCGGCCATGTTATTATGATCAGCCTGACAGAATATCGAATTTAAGAATCTCAAAATGGTAAATACTCTCTCGTTTATACTAAATCAGGAACAATGTATCAAGTAAGTTTCATTTTTTGCTGGGCAAAATTTAAAATCATATAAATTGAGAAAATTAAAATAAAGTTTCGCATTCCCGAGGTGCGCGAAGTTTCATGTAAACCATGACCCCCGGCAAATACTGACAAAATATAAGATTTAGAGTGATACAAATCAATATTTGTACTGAGGTTGATGCGAAAACAGTGAAGGGAAGTATTTCTAAGTATTGATGACGAATCACGTTACTCAAACTTGAGGCTTGTAATTTATAGGCAAGTTTGGCCCCTAAATATTTAGTCAGCGTTTATGTGTTGGTTAAAAAAGCTGCTGTGATTGACAATTTAAGTGTTGTTATTTCCTTTCTACAACACGATCTCGTATATAAATATTACTTTCCTTCTCCTCGTATATCAACAACTAATTGCGAATAAACGGAAGCAGAATTATTTAAACATGGATGACATTGAGGCCCTGCCATGGTCGTAATATCCCTCATCTGATACCACGTGGTGTGATCTGTTGTTGGTCTCATAGTTATGTGTGGCGACTGTAAAAAGTCGCCCATTCTTCACTTCATTTATCGCTATTCTTGTTTGTAAGTACAATATCCATATTTTGAAGAAAAAAAAACAAGAAAAAATGTCCGAAGATTACTCTTTACTTATGGTTAAAAAGCTGATTTTGCATATTTTCAGTCTTATAAGGTTGTTAGCCGATATGTGTGCGCACAAATTGAACAAATTCTAGCTTTTTGAAATATTTGGAGTGATTGCCTGTAATGCCTCGAACAATACGATGCAAACTATACACGCACATGTTTACAATAACTTAACAACATTAATATCATTCACAAAACACAACCTATCACCACCTGAGGAAAATTCACACCTACGTGCTAGGTTTTGACAACAGTATTATTTAAATTTATTCACATAAACATATCACATTCCGGGCCTCTATTGTAAACCAATAAATTTAAGATGGTGATGAGTAATTGTGTCGAAAGGGTATAAAACCCGCGCCGAATTGAACGTTCTGTGTGCATTCGATCATCGTCTTGAAGTTATCAAAACGTGAATATGATCATGGAACATCCTTTTCTCGTTGCGGGTGTAAGTTATACTTTAACTTATTTTCTTTCTTCAATATTAAACATTAAAAGATGTGTGCGATAGTAATCAGTTAAAAAATGAACATAAGTATCTTAATACAATAAAACAAACAATATGTGTACGTGTCGTTGTTGAATTCGAAGCAGTTATATTAATCAGTTCGCATTTGTGATTTATCGCAAGTCAATGTTTATAACAATATACCATCAACTATGGTTTAGAATTTGCGGATAAATGATTAATAACAAATGGTTAATAGTTAATCAGTAAGTATCATATAATTATACTTGTCCTAGTATATAGGCAGTATTTGCTGCCCTTATATGTCATTTACTGAGTTTCAATATTACTTTATTTCATTTGTTTAGGTTTTGTTTTATGAAATTTTGCACTATAAATGCCCGTTTTCATTTCAAAGCTCGTTTATGTTGTGTACGAGTTCACCCTTTGTTGCGACCCCGTGACAGTACATAAATAGGATAAATTAGAATCGAAAATTTGAATTATATACTTGTGATATTTCTGTAATTAGGCACAGTCACTATGTCGGATCCGTACGCACATTGACGTAAATACGCATCTCGACCGACAACAGTAAAGAGGCATTCCCTATAACTAACATATTTTTCTCTACTACCACATTAAATGAGGTTAATGTACAAAGCACACTCAATTATCATAATTTGTCAGAAAAAGTATGAGCATATATGTCTCTAAAATGTCAAAAATATATTTAAATCACTAATAATAATTTATCGCTTCCAGCGATTTATTATTATGTGGTCACAGTTAAACAACTCGTGACTATTTTGGCTCGTTACGGAAATACATTTTCATTATTTTCTCGGTAATCGTTGGGAGCTTTTTGTTGAAGATTTTAGGAGTTTAAGCAATAATGATTCTCAATTAATGTATAATACGTATTTCGGAATTTAATTAAGCGATCAAAGTTATCGGGAACGCCTCTTTGAGTATTTAAGTTGACTTGATAATTATTTATCGTGCGTTTACCGAGAGAATAACTGGTAACGTTTTCATTTCGTGTTTGGTATGCACTTGTAAAATGAAGAAACAATGTATTATCATAGGCGCGACACAGGTAACTGTATCGTTGAAAACGAAAAAAAAACACTAAAAAACACACAGCCTTATTTAGATAATTGGTATGCATAAATCAGTTGTTTTTTTTATTAAAAAATTGTTCGAAATTTTTATTTCGAAAAATATAAATTTAAAAAAAAATGCTTTGGTTTTGTTATTTCGTTTTCAACGATACAGTTACCTATGAGGCGCACTTGTATGAATTTAAAGTGTTTGAATAAATTCTGAATTTTAGATTGTTTTGGTCAGTTTCATTGCACTAGCACAGCCGTCGCATAGTCATAGTTACAAGGGCGGTTACAAGGGTGGTTATAAGGGACATGGACAAAGTCACAAGGGACACGGGTACCGAAGTAATTTCTGCTATCGAACTGCGGCTGTAAGTATAACTATTTCCATGTTTAACGTATAGCAACTGTTCTCCTCCTTTATTATACACAATGTAATATGAGAATGACGATGTGAAGAACTAGTATACAGTCTTCCGGGTTATAATTATGAGAACAATATGCTTTCAGTGCTTGAGCAGAAACGTCATTGATTGATACAATTCGTTTTATGAAACATTCTTTAGTATTGATTTAGGAAACAAGTCACTAATGTTATGTTTTACACTATAGCATATGTAGCTATCGATAGTACATCTTCGATGCAGTTGGACCGACTCATGAGATTATGAACACATCGGGAGTTGTCATGATGCCTCCCAGTTCATCACGCACGATTCCTCCCGATTTCATTACTCTCCCGACTCTTCTACTATACTATATTCCTGATGCCTCCAGATGCTCACTAGTAAACATTGGGAGTACATTGACGAGGCCAAACTTGCTCAGTGTTGTTCAGATACGTCGTTCCAAATGATATGGTATTTCACTTGCTAAAAGTAAAAATCCAAATATTGTTACCAGGAACAAACTTTCCTTATGCTGTCGTTTTGTTTCTTTAGCCTGGTGATTCATGTGATACCGGTAAATATTGCCAATACAACAAGAGGCAATGTCCAAACTATCCCGGCTGTCGTCTGATATGCACCGACAATGCATACAAGTTATGTTATGGCATAGCTTTAGAAACTGTAAGTTATTTACGACGGTCGCTTGAAAAGTATAAATCAGTGGGAGATTATTTCACACCTATATCTCTGACTATAAAAATGTACATTTCTTAGATATCAATCCCTCTGCTAGACATTCGTGGTACGTAATAAATTAAGACTGAAATCATTTTCAAACAGGCATTGTTTAGACACTGGACAAAAATATCTTAACAATACGTACCGAAATTGTTTTCTATTGGCTTATACGATTTCGGAGCATTGTTTTCATTTGTATGTCATTCAGGCTGATTGAAATAAAATTCATATTATTTGCAATATGCACCATCGTACTCCTGAACTGAATGACGCGTATAATTTGGAAAATATTAAATCTTATACTCCGACACGCTCACTGACTCCTTTCAAAGAGTGTACATTATTTCTGTAAATGTTCACATTTACTCAGGCAATGATTGGTCAATTTAAGCTTCAAACTATTTCAGATTTGCATGATTACATTCATGAGCAGTGAAATAAACGTCACAGCTGATTGCTTGAAAAATACACTAAGACGGATTAATGTGACTGTGCTACTGTCAACTGATCAAATTTGCTGTATTTAATTTTAATTCGGTTCTTGGTTATACTTATTAATAAAACCAAATAAATGCAGCATTAAATTTTAATTAGTCTCTGGTTGAATTTAATGATAAAACCAAATAATCACAAATTATCTACACCCTAACAATAATGAATATTACAGAACAAATGCAAATATTCATTGCTGTCCACAAAGTTGGGAGCAAAATCCATCAAAATTGAATTATTTTACATTATTGGTTATCAACAGGAAAACAGCAATACTATAAAAAAGTATAAACCGTTTGTAACATACCTTGTGCAACCAACAAACAAATCTGATTTATTATTATACAAAGATCGAAAAACAGTTATAACTATCTATTTGATTTTCTGAACACAGCTGATGTCACTTAGAATCAATCGATTACAACATAATGCTGTAGTTAATATATCAATAAATATAACCCTATGAAAATGAATGGTTAAACTTGAACAGGTGTCCATTTATTATGATGCTATTATAATATATTTTAATATCTATAACATACACTTAAATATGTCTTAATTAACATCAACAAAGCAGTTTCAAATATGTTATAAGAATCGCCTAAAACAATCTTGTTTGGAAATAAACATTTATAAATATTTTTATGATATGAATTACACTCGACTATTGTGTTTAATAACCAAATGGATACAAATGATATACACATACATACCTTTGTGCGTCAAGCTTTTATCCATGAATGTGGAAAATGATTGCTTTTGTAATCTTAGCTTTAATGTGGTGTATTAACATTTTCATGATTTTTACTCAATCTATATGACAGTTAATCTGTTGGGTGTGTTAGGCCAACAAGGTTATTATGTTTCTTAGAGTCATATTTTCTAAAATTTAAAATATGTTATGCTCATGAATCGTGTCGGAGTAGATGCAATTATCATTGTCTCTCTGGAGATCATTTAACTTTTTGTCGGAGTATTAGACAGAATTTCTTGTTGTCCTTGCACAACTATCCTATAACGCTTGTAAGAGGACACTTTTGATCAAAAACTAGTACTGTATCTATTACATAATTAAACGATATCAATATAAATATACCACACATACATCCTAACTTATTCTAAATTTATACTAGCTAAATAATAACTTAATTTATCTCATTTCAATTCTTTAATTCCCTCTTTGTAGAGGATATTGAACACACTCATTTATGCACAGAGTAACAAGATAATACCATGTTAATATAGTAAGCGACCCGAACAATTGAAGCTATTTAGACTATACAGTCAAAAACAATGATTTACTGCCAATTTATTTTAAGTATACGATGCACAAAATGTGTGAATTTCAAATATATTGGATGACAACTATAGAAATAGTGAACATTAATATCAACCCTTCGATTAGTTATATGCCTAATTTCGACGTTTTTCCAGTGTGTCATACCCCGTATTGGTTAAATGTCGTATGACGGAATTACTAAAAGGCTTACTATCTCAAACAATGTTCCATTTTAAACACATAACTTGTATATTAAACATCGGCTACTGAATAATACTTTTCAAATGAGCCTCGTAGTATCCATGTTTCATTGTGTTATACTTTATAGATAGAGAACGAATCGCGAGGTTGTCTTTTTGTCGAGTTTGATAATGTTTCCTTATCCGGTGTAATATAAGTTTATATCACTTGTCATCGAGTATTATACTTGTATTATTTACGGTATATCATATCACTTTACGATGCTGCATTTCCTGTCCGATTTCCTTATACCATGTTTAATGCATATGGTCACACTATGGTGTTAAACTTGATTGATAAATTTAACTTATTTGCTTTTTGTAGGTTTGCGGTTCGGGTACCCCATTCGAGTGTTTGCCCGACATGTCTGGAAGGCTGGCATGCATTGATGGAGAGGCAACAACATAAAAGTGTGATTGAATATGAACGAAATAAAGCCAGCACAATAAAACTTGCTTTGGAGTTTCCATATATTATTCCTACAGTATATATGTCAAAAATTATATGAGAACCGATGCATAGAAACGTATATTCAACGTCTTATTTTCTATTCTAAAAGTAAATGGGATTTGACTGTTGAAACCCTAAAAAAACTGTATTTGTGTTTTAAAATTAGAACATTATTTATCTTATCATCTTCGTTGTGTTATTTGTTATTTGTACTAGTTTGTTTTAAAATTGCAATTTATATGTCAAGTTATACGACCCATAATTGGAAATAAACTTTATTTTATTCTATTCTATGGGGATCTAATGATAGAACTATTCATAAATTTTGTTAAGATTTTAACAATATTTGTTGTAGAAACGAGCTACGGAGCATGTAAATGTACACCCAGTGGTCTTTAAGGCCCAACAAAACCAACGGTATGAAACTGATTACAGATAACGATATGTTCTTAGCAATGTGTTTTTAAGTGTACACGAATTTAGTATAAAATATTGCTTGATGACGTCATAAGGATCCTCAGTTCACACATAGAATGACATAATAGGCAAAATATGGTCGAAAAATGCGAACATGTGAGTACAAAGATCATAATTTATGTATTTCTTGCTGATTTAAATACATTAAATAAAAAAAAACGAAAACAAAGCGTACATTTGATACAAGTCTGCGATCATACATTATTTTCTAAAGTTACTATAAAAGTCAGAAAAAATCAAATAAAAGCGTGATTTGTTTGTGACAGTTTAGAAAAATCAACTCGTACGGAGCTCGTAGGGAAAATTTGACTAGGGTATAAGTATGTGTACCTTATATAGAATTTAAATTTAAATCAAATGGAGATGAAAGATGGTAAACAAGATCTGAAACGTACAGAGGAATTAGAAAGCGAAATGAAATTCTTACACAGAACGTTACAATGTCATACGTCAAGATACATTTATTACAGAAAACAAAATTTATTTTATCCATGTATCCAGGTTAGTATAGCCAGTGCGTATAAAGTTATACATACCACGTGTAGTATAAGGTATTGAGTTTATCCAACAAATCAATGGGTATTTGCATGATATAAAGAATCTATCACTCGTTGTCAATTGATATTTTTATATTAAACTCGTTCAGGAAATATTTATATCAACTGACAACTCGTGATACAATGTAGATCCTCTATATCCAACTTTGGTGAGAATTTCCTATTTAATATATATAGCTGTCTTAGAATGAAAAGGTGGCACTAGCGACATTATAAGACTAATGCATAATTATTTAAAATCTACATCATAAGGCGCTTTTTTAGAAAATCGGAACTCGTCATGTTAACCAGACTGAAGTATACCATAAGTAAAGAGTAATTGTTAGACAGTTTTTAATGTTTTCTCAAAATATTGATTTTGTAGTTACGGCCTTCTCATTCTAAGCCAGCGATATGCAGACAACTAGAACGATACAGCAATCATAGTATCACAATAAGAACATTTAATCTTACAGAACCGAACATGTCAATTCCATTCAAAATTGGAGCAACAAAATACTTAATGTTGACGAATGCACAAAAAACTAAAGCGATGTTCATTTCACCTTAACACCTTAACTTAAGACTTGAGTGATACACTCCATCATCATGCATAATAAATGCATACACATCTTAACGTGAAAGGTGAAATAATATGATAATTGAAAAAAGAAATATCAATTTATATATCAAACAAGTACAAGAGTCAAAGAAAATAATAGGATAATGTTATTAGAATCCAAAGCTTGCTGAAACATATATATTTGGATTTTAAACTTAGAATAAACGAACACATACGCACGCACACACGCACGCATACACACACGCATGCACGCACGTACACACACGCACGCACGCACACAAAATAAATTTCATAAACGACAATACAATTTTCTATACTATGTATCAGCAATGTTTCTAACTGGGGATTGCAAGACACAAACGTACCACTATACAGTTCTCAGAAATGGAAAAATATATTGGTGTCCATGTTGATTACACGCTCAACTGGAAAATACATATACGTGGGGTGTTCCACAATTAATAGGACTTTTTTAATAGCACGACGGCTAATCAGAAATTAAGAAAACTAATTGTATATAATTAAATCATAATCTTTCACTGACAAATATGCTAAATATCAAAGAAATTGGTTGAAAAATAAGAAATTTATTAAACATTAAATATAACATGTATCAAGGAGGCGGGTCGCACCGTGACGTTATAATGACGTCGCATTTGAAGCACAGTATTTTGACATTTTTGGCAATTCAACATCTTTCAAAACAGATCTAATACCACTGTTCCGATTGCTTAAATGTGTTTCCGTGCTCCTGTTCAGAAAAATGTGTTACAATGATGTAAGAAATTGCAAAAACTTTGGAGCGTCGATCAGTGTACAAACGGTGTTTATCAACGTAAACCTAATTTTCTGTAACCTCACCTGTATTTAATTGTAAGTTCATAAATCCGCGATCTGTAAACAATTTGAGACACCAAAACACACGTGGTTGTTTAATGACACTACATTATACGTATTTCATCGTTTGATTGGTTAGCACTGTTGGCTTCCTCAATTTTACCATCATTTGACAATCGCGTGGAATATGTTTATTGGCGTTGACGTCATTTTCATCCATGACGCGCTTGGATACATACACTTGATAACTTACTTATGAAGAAAACCACAGAGCGATTTCTTTCAAAGTTTACATGTTTATGCTAAAGCCATCCACGCAATGCCACACAAGCATGCATTAATATTTATCAAGTGGCTATGGAGATATTCACATGTTTAATAAGGATCGTAACGACAAATAATAGTGTGACCCGCCTTTGCGTTACATGGTTTCTATGACAACGTTTTGTAAGAACATCATCAACAACTACGACATTATGTTGCTGCCAGTATATATAGTTTATTTTCAAATACAATAGATATATACAATCCATGAGTATAGAACAATTTTACATCATCAATATCATCCGAGTGGTCAAAAACATATAAGTATATAATCGTTATAAATATTTCAAAAAATACATACATACATTTTTTCTCTCAAAGTTTACGGTTTCCCTTTCATATATACTCAGGGTTGTAAGAACCAAAAAATGGCCACTTTGTTCACAAGGTGTATAAAGCACCAAACTTTCACAAAATAACAATTAATATATTGGCTTTCAGATAAGTGAAAGAGACAACCTGTTCGACCCCTTATTTTGCAGATATGAGGCCCGTAATAGGGTCCATCAAAATAAATTGATTTGCACACTAACAATATTAAAACGCTCAATTTTTTTAAACATTATAGAAATTCACCAAAAATTGAATTGGAATGTCCAAATCAAGTACATATCTGATATATTAAATTATAAATTACACTAGTATACATTGTACATGTACTATAGCAAATATGAGGCCCGAAAGGGGTATTTGTGAACATTTTTATACAATAAAAACATGTTTGTATACATAACTTCAGTATTATGATCAGTTGAACAAGACAACAATACAATGCAGCCTTTTTAGCACAGTGATGCTTATAATATAATTTAATTTATTGCAAATACAATTTATTTATTGATTGAGGCCCTTAAAAGGACATATTCAATCATAAAAAAGTGGATGAATTCAAGATGTTCACGATTCACTCTGCAACACCCATACATTTCTCCAATATTTGTAACAAATGATTTGTAAAAGTGATGTGTATTTTGTAGTTTTTGAAAATTTACCATATTATGCTGAAATAAATGTTCCAATGTGAAAATGAGGCCCCATTATAGGCACAAACTAACAATAATACTTGATATTAAACACAATAGAAAATAAATCAGTACATTAATTTAATACTCAAATACAAGGTATATATTATACCAATAACAAATAATAATGAAGTTATATAAATATACAGTAAATAACTAACATTTGACAACATTTAGTGAATAATTGAAAAAAACTGAATAAATTCATGTATAGAGACACGATATTAAGATATTTATATTTACTTATTGATTAATCAAAGCTGTAACAGAAATATAATATTGTGTTGAGTGTTGGCATATGAGCTATACCACCAGGTAAAAAGGTGGCACCTTGTAAATAGTAATGTGGATATGAGGCCCTGCATGTGGTTTAAATTTCACTTAAACCCGTTATCAAGTAAATAGCAAATAATTCAGCAATATTGTTTGGCATCATTGCTTATGATATACACGATATTCGATGTTTCAACATGTCGCGTGTTTGTTAACACCGAGTATGCACAAATCGATGCGATAAATCATTATATTGTGTTATATATTATTTCAATATTTGCCGTTATGTAGTTATTTTTTATAATATATGTTTGTATCGCGCATACTTTAAAACATTATTTATCACTAGCATTGCTCTTCCTAATGACTATTGTTGTGTTTGAAACTATATGTAGATGAAGTTGTTTACTGGAGATCGATACACCGCAAGGATTGGTTGTATTATTAGGGATCAGAATGACCCTAATTGACAATATGGAGCCACGGATTCGTAATACATGGTAAAGTATTAATGAGGTAACATATACCCCATGGCCATAAATTCCTGAAGTGGTGCTATGTACCCCAAGTACCGCCAACTACACAATAAATTCTACATTGGCAGTGTACCCATTAATGTATTTAATTGACCGTGTCTGTCATACCATTGACCAAGAAAAGCTGTACCTGAGGCCCTAACAGTTACTCATAGAGCTATGACTGATTTAACTAGGCAGGTTTATCGACCCCATTGAGCCGGGTGTATATGTGACAAATTGAATGGGAAGTAGGTAGCTAATAAAGCTTGAAGGCTGTGCCTAAGAGTGACAGGGCCCCGTTGAACCAAGAGTTAGGCCGTTTTATAAGTTCGAAAACCGATTTAGCTATCCCGAGACAAAAAACAAAAACACCCGAAAAAGTCATAACGACTTTTTTGCTCATTATTATTTGGCTAACAAATATAAATTTCATGTATTGTCAGTCATAATACCTCAAAGAAATATCTGGGAAAAAATGTTTATTTGAAACCTTCTGCTGTGTTGGGGTTGGCGACATGTTGGTGGACAAGAATGATAAGTATGAAAGCCATATCTCAATGGATTTTGAAGATATAAGAGGTTACAATCTTTGTGTGAGTTTTTTCTTTCCCAAGATGCTCAAACCTATCCGTCCTCGGACGCTAAAGGAAGAGAAACGATTTGGTATGGCCTTGCTGTGACAATTGATGTTAGGTTCCCTGCGTGGACAAGAAAATGTGTGATAATAAGTTGTATAAACCCAATAGAAACTAAAATATATGTGTCCATGATTGAAAGGTAACTCAAAGACCTAGAGTATGAAATAGAATTGCCAAACATTCGAGATACCTCAAAAGGCATGGGTGTGCCTAGTACAGTTAAAAGTTAATATATCAGGTCTCGAGGGCCACTTTCAACAGTTCATTCATGGGACACGCTTTAACGGAAATTTTAACCCCTGATCATTATCCTAAGGAAAAATGTGTTCGAGTCTCCATGTTGAGACTAATTATCTACCGGCTGGAATGTATCTATCATTGTTGCCCACTACCCCCATAGGTATCAATTCACACACTGGGATCCTTTAGAAATGGCTGAATAAGGTGGTGTTGAGTACTGTAAATGACCAAGTATACTAGAAGCTTCTACTGTCTGCTTTGCCCTGTAGCAGGTCAGAGACGGCCGAACTTGATAGAAGTACTGGTAATACATAGGCACTTAAATGACTGCATTAGGTAATGGAATACCCATATGGTCCAGAATACTTGAATCAATGTAATTGGTAACGGTGAGTATTTTATTGGGTCAGGCAAAGCTGTAGCTTGTAACATTAAATTGCATCATACGACTGACCTCAGTATACCACATCAGGTCTGAACTGCCTGCCATGGGTTACCTATAAGGTCTGGAATTGACGTAATGTGTATTACGGGTACACACCATGTCTTGGTATGACTGTACATGGTGGTGTTAACTGTATCTTAGTACGTTGGATCACTTTTACGGCAGTATTTAGTTCCTCAAATGACCAGGGTCGACACCAGTTTAAGTGAATACAACATTTTAACAGTAATTAAAATTAAATCAAAGACCAAACTGAAACAATGTATCAGATTAATTGTGTACATCAGTCTATAAAACTAATAGTAATGGCTTGGTTTAATGCTATAACAACCCATAGTTCAGCCGTATAACCACCCTTTGCCACTTTAAACTTTCCCTGGTCATTGGGTTACCTAAAGGAACCTGCATTCGAGTCTCCCTGGGGGCTATGTCTCTGCTGTGGACCGCCAACATCGATATGTGGTTCTCTGGAATAGACACTACCCTCATTGTCACAGGAACCAATTTATACATTGGTTGAGTATAGCATGTGGGTATTTCTTGCTCATAGAAATTAACCAGTGGTCCAGATGAGGGTCCTATCTCTATTCCACCGTTCCCCATCGACCACAGTTTAATAACTATGTTTTGCAGTCTCTCGCTGAATGATCCTGACCATGGTGAGGGCCAAACCCGAGCTAATACAGGATACGTACATGCATAAAAAGATATGAATCCCTTATTACGGGCCTCAATAATGTCTAAAAAACAGCAGTTTTCCACATTCGATGTATCTAAAATTAATGTTCTGAGAATTGATGCGGATTTATTTATAAACAAATAAATGTAAAGAAATCATTATAATGTATTATTCCATGAAAACAGTTGTACATGTACTCAGTAACAAAACATTTAAACTGTAATATTTGTTACCACATTTGTTACATTTAAATTTAACATATAATGACCTCAAGTTATGTCTATCAATTCAAATACACATTCATTAAACCACAGCAACGCCTGAAATTAACATTTTACAATTATTGGTCATAGCACAACTGAAATGTCTACATTCAAATGCACTATGTATAGTGGATGGCTTCAAAGGAGAGAAAATATTACTATTTAACTGTTCGATTTTTGAAACATAATTATTCCATTGTGGGCTATTCTAATATACATTTAACCTATTGTGGCCTGGTTTTCATCAAATTAAATACTTAAGTATATAATATATACTGTTCTTACCAATGTAAATCAATCTGTATCGTTTATTATCAATATTTGTTGCACTTCTATATAGATATGACTGTGTAGTGTGATTGTGATTCTAATAGATGGTTAACACCACAAGCGGGGTCTCACTGTCATTTTATTATTAATTAAGATTGTAAATTAACATAATAACAAAGTCAGCATTATGTACAACACAGTTATATATTATTTGCGTAACAATTGAAAAATAATAATTTGTATGTAATATTCAGATGAATTTGTGAAATCAAGTACCCGTTTGGGGTCTCATTAGTGCATAACCCGGGGCCTCACCTACATATTTCATTAGTATTTATATGGGTGGTCCACTTGAAGTGCAACCATGTTATGTTTATTGATTTATATACATAATATGAACATTCATGTATGTTATTATATTTTTCACGAATTCGGGCCTCATATTTTGTTAAAACCACCAATGGGGCCTCTAATCCAAGTTTTATTATAACAAAAAGCAGCAGATTTAAAACACTTACATTCAACACAGTATATACTATGGATAAATGTGTTTTGCTTCACAATCAGGCAAATAATCGGGTATTTATACTGACGGCCAAGTGGAAATTCACCAACCCCTTCGGGGCCTTATTTGTGCAGGAGACAGGGCCTCTCATGAATGTCTCTTTCGATTTTTTTCATTAGAATGACTTATAGAGAAACTGTGCCAAATTTGGTGCTTTATACACCATGTGAACATTCATGGCTCTTACAACCCTGAGTAGTATACAAAGTATGCATTTAATAAAATAGTTTAGTATAATCTAAACATAGCATCAATTGAATACAGTGTTACAAAGCAAAAAACAACAACAATAATACTAAGAAACAATACATAGAGAAACAGCGAGAGGTCCATATAAATTAATATATTATTCAAATAATAGTAGTAAATGTTTCTTTGACTAAAAGCTATATGACAAAATATTGCTAGGTTTCTATCTGTTTGTACATTTTCTGATTTCATTAATTCAATGAATTGTGGTATATTTGGTCTATTCCAATAGTATTTATCTATATATGTAGTTCTTAAATCTTTGTATATCGGGCATTCTAATATAAAATGAAATTCATCTTCTAAAGTATGACAAAAATGGCATTTTCTTTCTTGAAAAGGTATGGGTGCAGGTTTGTGCCACCTACCAGACTCTATTTGTAATCCATGAGATAAAACTCTTAATTTGCAAAGATCAATTCTATATTTATTTATATTCACATCTGATAAATAGGGTTGAAGCTGGAAACTAGAAAATAGTGCATACGTTTTTACTCTTGTAGAATTACATAAATCTGTATACCAGTTTTGAATAAAAGCATCATTTATCCTAGATTTAACAAGTGACAAAAATATTTTCTCATTTCCTACACCTTGATTTATCCATGCATAATTAAGACCTAATGATTGTCAAAAACTACACACAGATTTAGCCCATGATTTACAATTCGGGTTTGTCTCTAAATGTCTACACATACAGCTATACATGGCCTTTACATATTTATTCTCATCCATTTTTTATAACTTTCAGCCAATATCTAACAACATGTACACTTCTAATAGTTAGTAACGAGGTTCTTCCGAGTTCTCCATAAATGAAGTTATTTTGAGTTTGAGTTTTTACTCCTAGTGTTCTCTTACAAAAATTAAAGTGTATTCTTTCTAAAATCATAGAGTTAGTTAATCCCCAAACTTCACAACCATAATTTAAAATGGGTAGAATTAATTTATCAAAGAGATCTAGTTTACTCTCTATATTCATGGTAGGGAATTTAATCAAGTAAGAGTTCAATTTAAAGATTGCTTTTGAGGCCTGGCCTGCCAATGTTTCGAACGTTGTTGCAAATGAACCTTCAACAGTGAAAACAATTCCTAAGTATGTAAAGGTCTTGACTATCTCTTGTTTGTTTCCTTTATATGAAAATGATACATTTTTCCGAAGTCTACCTCCCTTTTTAAAAACCATGACTTTTGTCTTATTAATATTAACAGTTAGTTTCCATCTATCACAATAACTTTCCAAAAATAACAAACCTCTGGTCAATTCATCTTCAGTTTCTACCATGATAACGATTACATCAGCATACAGTAATAAAAACAGCTTCAAAACTCCAATATCTACACCACTAAAACCATTCAAAATATAATGTTCCTCAATATCATTCAAATACATAGAAAACAAGAAGGGTGATAATGATTCTCCTTGCCTAACCCCTAGATAACATGAAAAATCTTCATTACTTACAGTGTTATTTACTTTAATTCTTGACTTAACCTTTTCATACATAGATTTTATTGTATTAAGCATATTTCCCCTTATTCCCAATTTAAGAAGTTTGTACCAAATAATATCCCTTACCAAAAAATCAAATGCTTTGGTAAAGTCCACAAACACTGCATACAGCTTTTTATTATTCTCTAAAAGGTGATTTTTTATTCCATAAAGCACAAAAATATTATCCACAGTACTCTTTCTATATTCTTTCTAAAACCAGCTTGAGCTTCTATATAGACATTGTACTGTTCAGCCCAAAAATTTAACCTATTATTTATTGTTTTTGTAAATAGCTTACCAAAAGTACTCAGTAATGTTATTCCTCTGTAATTGTTTGCCTCATTTAAATCTCCCTTCTTATGTAGAGGCACTATGAAGCCTTCAGACCAAGTTTCAGGAAAATATAGAGCATGCAATGTAATGCATATGTGACAAATTTCATTAAATTGTAAGTGTTAAGTAAGAGGTTATGAGAAAAGTCCTATTATTTCTGGAACACCCCTCGTACATATGATATTGAAACGGTCTGGTGACTATTAGGATAAAAGTGCTCTATTTTAAACTTTACCTTACCATGAAAGGCAACAAGAGGTGTTATATACCAAATTGTTCGGGAAGGTCTGCTAATTCGAAACAGGCGGGAGCCTTTCATGGGATGATATAGCATTTTGCGTAATCCAAGATGGCGTCCAAGATGGCCGCCATAATTTAATGAATACGCCTGATAGTATATTCTGTAATGTGTTTTTTTTATTTTTGTATTAACTGACAGGTATTAGCCTGGATATTATTCATTTGATGATGTACATTAACTTGACATGCTGAACTGACCACTTAAAGGTCAAGGTCAATGTCATTTCAAGGTCAAATCATGAAAAATTGCTGAAAAATAGATATTTCCTCTCTACCTTTCTTGTTTTAGCAAATATTTTGTATTCAAATTGGCATTAAATGTGATAAAATAGTTTGTAAACTTATATTCTTTAATTATTAGCTCAGTTTTCAATTCAAAATATTAAATCTGACATTATTATGCATATGCACTTTGACTGAGAAGGTATTCTTTGGTAACTGCATCTGTAATTTAAAAGTCTACGTTTTCTAATAAAATGTTGTCATTCTAATGGTACATATTAACTCTGTCTCCGAGTTTAATAAAAAGGGTAAGAAGAGCCTCGTGTCATGTCTACGAGTTTCATAAAATGGTAAGGAATGAGCACGAAGGTAAGATTCTATTTATCATATAACCCTAGTGAACGCTAAATATCTTAGAAAAATGATGGTGTATGCTGCATAGGGTCATGAGGTTTCAAATAAAAATTAGTGGTACTTGTGGGTAAAGTGTGGGTAATTCAAAAGTTATAAATTATAAGTCAAGGTTTTGGAATCTGATTTTGAAAGCAATTTACATGTACATGTGCATAAGTATTTTGCTACATTGTTTAATGTTTTGTGTCTGATTGTTCCTCGGGGTTAGCTGCTCTTCTAATACAAACTTTAACATTTGTTTTGTGATAATAGTCGCAGGTAAATGTATCATTGAAAACGGAAACTTCTTTTTGGAAAACGTATATTTTAAACAAAATTGTTCTGTTTTTTTGTCATTTTCAACCATACAGTTACCTGTGATGTCAGTCTGTCTATAGTAATTATCCTTAGTACCAACTGTTTGCTTCGTTTTGTAAACACAACACGTGGTGTTCTTTGTGTTGATGTGAAGATTGTGAATTAATTGGGTTTTTTCAGGTGTGTTTGCAGGATATTCGCTCTTTATTCGTTGGGTGATGTCTTAGAATCAAAGTTCGTAAATATTCAAGTAAATAAGTATATAAAGGGATGAACGAATGTGAAAAAGTCAGACAGTTAGGACAGCGCTCAACTTTACAAACCGAGCACAGAAAGCAAAATTGCCAATCAATTTGAGTTTTCCCAAAAGTTTTGCTCGCTAGTTTTTAGGATATTATTTGATTTAGGGGGCATATCCTAAAAACTGATAATTGTTTCTTACAGAACACATTTGCATAAAACTTAACATACATGGAATTTAGTATGTAAAGAATCATACCATAAAGTTTGTTTTAGACTGTGCTTGTTATTATTATTTCAACAAACTGGTCAATCGTGCTTTGCATGCTTCAGAACACCAATAATTTTGCAACTTTAACCTGTTGAAACTAGTCTGCGACAGGCTATAAACAGAATTGATACTTAATTAATTATCAATGCTAGTTATATTTTACGTCTGATATATGGTTGTATCCCCATATTTACCATTAATCCTTCGTTTTATTTCTATTTCGAACAAGGTTGGATGTTATTGGGTATAATAAATGTTATTCATGCATTTGTAAGTCCAAATGTACATGTACATTATATATCGATGGCTAAAAATTAGAAGGTCGTAAGTGCCACTTATGTAACGACCTTTTAAGATTCATACATATTTAGAATAGGCATCACAATGCGCTTCTTATGAGCCCATTTTCATAAACATCTGAACTTGCCATGTTGACCAAAATAAAGTTGTAAAAGTTTGTTTTACCATTAGTAAAGAGTAAATGTCAGACAGTTTTTCCGTGTTTTCTCACAATATCGATTTGTTAGTTACGACCTGCTTGTTCTAAGCCATCGATATGATGTTTGTCTTTGGCGATATAAACGCTTTTTATTATTTGATATGACATTTATACATAACTGAAAAAGTATAAATAGTTTATGATTTAGTATTCATTGTTGTTTCACATAATTGTATATTTCAAATGTATTAGTTTTTGCTTTGTAATTTATATTATATAGTTGTACATAAATGTATATAGTCATGTATTATGCTCTTCAGAATTGGTGGAATAAAGTTATATAATTTGAAATGAGTTTTTTTTGTTTTTGGACCAAAATAATGTTATCGTCCAAAATTGTTGCGTACTGTGTTCGTATATATATACAAGCATAGACGTTCATACCAAATTACATTGCAATTGTTCGGTTAGTTTTTTTTCATGTAACTTATAATGATTTTAGAAATACCGAATACAGGAGAGCTACGTTACACAATGAATCAACGTTTTACATCTGTTGTCTGTAGATGTCGCTATAATTGGCTCAGCGGAACAAGACATAGGCGTAACCATAGACAGTGTGTAGAATCACGTGATCAAATGAATGCGGTTTTACGCTCCAAACTAGAGCGAACTCGGTACTTGCCGGCTATTCGTACATATATACATTCGGAAGTAATCATTCAGTAACAGGGTAGTTGATATTTGGAACACTTTACCGAAGTTAGACCACGCTTAGACATTTGGATGTATTCATTCAGTAACAGGGTAGTTGATATTTGGAACACTTTACCGAAGTTAGACCACGCTTAGACATTTGGATGTATTCATTCAGTAACAGGGTAGTTGATATTTGGAACTCTTTACCCTCTGGTGTCAAAAGCAGTGTACCTATTACCAGAATTCATCTAAGGTAATCTTATGTAAGATATGCATTCAGAAGTAGGTTATAACTGTTTAAAACATCTTACTCCTTGTTTTTTCTTAATCAGAGAAAGTTTCCAAAAAATGGTTATCATAGCAACAAAGAATGTGACTTCGACATAACCTTTTTTAATTTTTTGCTAAGATATTGTTCTATACGGGTACTTAAATTGGAATCAGTTGATATGTGTATTTGTTTCTTTTTTAAAAACCTTGTGTTATACTGAAAACCAGAATTTCCTAGAGAACGGCCCATTTAAGAGTGTTTTAATTTGAATTTATATAACATTGTGCACAGAGGCATGACAGAACAATATATACATGTATATGCTTTTACACGTGCTTAATTACACTAAGTATGTTTGACAGGAACTCGGTTCCACCTTGTAAATCGTGTATAAGTCGATCTGCCCTATCATATGCCATTTGAAGAAAGGGCCAAAACTATTGGTCGTTGATGCAGTGGTTTGAGCTCACAAGGGATAAAAAATTGATATCAACGTTTTTATTTTTGGTGTTATATAGCGGATATTTGTATTTTTCCGTGTATGATCAGCTGATAATTAACCGAGTGAGCAGCTGATGTAATATTTTCACAAGTGGCGTAGCCATGAGTGAAAATATAAGTCCGCTGCTCACGAGGTGGATTATCAGCCAATCATACACGGTAAAATACTAATATTCTATCTATTTCATGCTTCAAATAGCTTAAATGATGGAAATACTCCACTATATACCTCAAATGTTTTGCGTGACGTCGTTTTCCCGCCATGCACGAGTTGCAATCAAGTAGTCCTTTTGCAATGGCTTCAATTTCGTCCATTTGTTTTACATTTATGTACATATAATGTTCTGTTATTTTTTAAAGAACAAGTGAAAATGGTTATTATTTCATTTTTGGCGGCGGGGAAATTTGTTTTAAAAAAGTAGTCTGTTTGCGTGAAATTATGGACTGTGAAATTATCGGGGAATAATCCACTGTTATTTCGCCGTAAACCACCGATAAGCATGAAATAAATATAAGCATTTACTTAAAAAACAACATGAATTCACGTATGCACCCCTTTACGCAACATCTATATTTTTCGTGATTAAATTCTCATCTATTTATGAAAGGATTTGGTTTAAATGTGGCATTAACATAATTTTTTTATCTTAATAATTTTACTGCGAATTTTATTTAAATTAGATGGTGAGATTGCCAAATGAACTATTCGCTGTCATGTTGTTATACATGTACCGATTTTGATATAAATGGGTATACATGTTCAGTGGGTAACAACAAAACATCAGCGTCCAATTGTATAAATTTAAACCACGGTTAAAATTAACCATATGGTTAATTATCTGGTCACATTTGAAAATACAATTGTATAAAACATTCTTGTTACTTTAACCATGTTCAAAAGTCTGGTTAGGTAACCACGCGGTTAAATACGTATATACAGTCCGGTAACCAATCTGGATACCTAACTAGATTTTTAATCTTTACCAGTTTGGTAAGTTTAACCAAGGTTGATATTTAACAAAGCTTAAGTTTATACATCGTCGGATACCCACTGTACACATTATGTACAACTTCATTTGGTACCGTGGGTTTTTGACTGCCGAATTCTCGTTTCTCAGCTCAAAGGGAAATAGCTCTTCAAACCCTGTGTCCAATGAAATCGCCCCTTACAAACAGAATACTCTTCAATCGGAGATTTAACCTTGCGTCATTAGGGGTTTTTTGTTACTTTATATAGAGTTTTCTTCATGG
Source organism: Spisula subtruncata (assembly GCA_963678985.1). NCBI lineage: Eukaryota > Metazoa > Mollusca > Bivalvia > Venerida > Mactridae > Spisula > Spisula subtruncata. Next base: position 30,513,822 of record OY787673.1, on the reverse strand, counting down.
GGGCCGCCATTTTGGAGAATTTAACGAATGCCGAATGTAACATGTAATTTCATTGGCTGAGCTTCCAAAGTGAAAATCCTTTGGAAACCAATGAAATTGCACCATTTATCTACAACGTTTACGATAGTTTGCTAGCCAAATAACCCACGGTCGATGTATGAGTAATGCAATCGAACGTGGGTGTTTATACAATTGGGTGCTGATAAAAGTTCACAAGGTGTAATCTGATTGCAAAGAAATGGCAATGATTTTAAATGTTGTCAGTTTTGAGTCTAAGTCTGAGTTACAGTCTTACAATTTTGGTGAGTAAGGCCCCTTGTGCATGTTCGGTATGTAATATACACACACGATAGTTGTGTGAAGATTTAATATCGCACCAATGGACAGGGTCCGATCTCCCGAAGCATCTCAAGTAAAAATCTCAACTCAAATTGAGGGTTCACTAAAACGGTCTCAGAATAAGAGACAAATCTCCAGCTTTTGAAACTTTACTGTACATTTTGTAATACTGGAGTATCATTGTTTGTTTAGTGGTGCTAGTTCTCAGTCCGGCCTCGCATGGAAATTCACGTAAAGATACACGCCAATATCTCAGTCGAGATCTTGCTCAGAATGAGATGCTTTTTTAGATCCAGACTTGGTACTCATTACTCTGTGTATTGTTGTACCGTACGACTTTGCGTATACTTGTTGCGTACAACAACGTACAGATACGTGATTGATTTGGCTTCCATCAATAAACCGTAATAGCAGCAGTTTGTACTCACACAATAACGTACAAATTCTAACCCTCTGGTGCTGATGATATACAAACGGTGGAAGATTTATTCTGAGATGGTAGTTTTTTTCTTGCCATGTGGCAGGTTATGCCAACTCGCAACATTGAGTAATTTGACGTTAGATAAAGCGCGTGCGAGTTGCAGTAAAAGAAATCATACAATTATATAAGAAGGTTAATGCAAGTACACAGTTGAGTTGTTTTATTGAGTTCAGATATTGGGTAACATCCCAGCGGCACCATCCACATTAAATATCTCTGTACAGAACATACATCAAGCAAAACACATGACAATTAAAAAAGGTATGAGAAAATAAAACAAATAACATATTCTATTAACGGTGTCAACACAGACCAGCTCGAAAATAATTCCTAAACATAAAAACCAACTTCATGTTTTTTATAAAGGAAAAATGAAAGCACAAAATACTTCTAGGAATAGAACAACTATAATCAAATGATCCATACTAGTACGAGGATCACTTGAAAAGTACTGGTCAGTGGCCAATATCATGTTAAATATTAATATTCAATTAACGTGTATAAAAGTGGGCATTTTCTGACAGATACATCCTTGCCTATAAAAATAATCAAACAATATTGAAATCGGGCAAATATCTATTCCGTCATATGACATTAAACCAATAGGGGAATGGCACACTGAATTTGCGTAAAATAAGGCATATTGCTAATCGAAAGGGGAGATATTAATGTTAATAATTTCTAAACTGTTTACCCGATTGATTTGAAATTTGCACAATTCATGTCTCACATACGTACTTAACTGGTGGTAAATCATTTTGTTTGTTCGTATACGTATAAATAGCTTTATTTGTGATGTGAACATGATATGTTCCAAATACTCATGAAACAGTATTTTTCTTGATTTGAACCCTATGCGATGTTACTGTATTGCACTATTCGATGTATTAAGTAGAAAATGCAAACATACAGTTATTTAAATATACAAATGTTTTTCACAAAATAAAGTAAATCTGAATTATTCATAAGTTGTCCTTTACAACAGCTCAAAGAATGTGACCACGTGATCAAAATATACGTAATTTACATTTACGACGTCATATCTCTAATACAAGAAAATGAAAAACTAAACTAAAACCACCAGCTATTAATTTCATATAAGAAAAAATACATGAAATGTACAAACGGGGTGATTATTCTCTATTTTGTCATTAATGAGCATATAACATTACCCCACCCACTTTTTGAAAAGTGGGGTTGTACATAAAAATTTGATATAAAAACTATAGTTGAGGTAAAAATTATTACAAATGCCCGACGAATGAAACTACATATCTTCATCTAGCAATGTTGGCATATTTAGATACTATTTGGATTATTTAGCTAATATACAATGTATATTTAGTACGAGGGTCATTATATATAATTGTATATAATGCAAACTAACAAATATCTTTTTACAAATACTATTAATCAATAAAACACAGACATAATCATTTACAGTAACCTTTCGTGTGGTCAATGACCGACTTGGGTCATTTTTACAAGCCTTCTATCGCCGTTGCTAGGCAACTTCGCATATGCACTTCTAACGACTTGGCCACGGCCTATACCAATGTATTGATTCTAATTTACATTAGTAACTCGAAGTTTTATGTTATTGTCGTCTTGTTTCCGGGTGATGAGAACTTATCTACTTCTCATCTGTAGTTTTTTTCATCCACACCGATGCGATAAAGCAAGCCTGTACTGTGTTTGATGTAACGTTACGTCAGTTCTGATGTCAAAAGATGGGGCATCTTCCGAGCAAAACCCTTGTCAATTCTAATCTGTTCGGCAAATTCAAATGAAAAGAGCCTACACTACTCTTCGATTACTTGGCTATTTCTTGTGCATGTAAATATTGTGTTTGTATTAAAAATAATATGTCATTTTTTCTGTTATGTATGGCTCTGTTACGCCGATATTCCGTCCTGTACGGTGCTATTCTTATAATTTTGTAGGTCTTATTTCATTAAATTTATTCGTCCCTTTGGAATATAGATGAGGACACTTTGACACAAGTTTCTGGTATGGCAAGAAAAAATCGGTTCACTTATGTTTCGGCGACGTTCGATTTTTTTGAAAACTTCGTTTTTCTTGTGGCGTTACCGCGTCCACGTTGCGTTACGTCGAAGAAATGCACGCACTGATGACGTCATCGACGTAAATATACTTAATTTTTTTCTAACAAAACCGAAAATGCCATAAATTTTCAGTATGAGAAATTTCATTGAATTATCTTGTTGCGTTGGAGAGATAATAGGAAGTTTCCATTATATATTGACTCGCCCTCGTATAATTTAGTATGTACGCTTACAGACTTTGAAAACGCACCATGCACTTTCCAGGGGTCGGTATTTTTGTATGAACTATTTAGGAATATTTTTTACCAATGGAATAATACTGTGTCAGTAAAGTATATTTTAATCCATTTTTACCAACTGAATTGCTAGTAGAGACCACATGGCCAAATCTCATTTTTCGCGCGTGGTTCTCGTGCGAATGAAAATATCCGAACTGTGTAAATGGCGATGTGTAAACGATTTATAAGCATACCGAAAAACAAATTTCAGTTTTCGAAAAACTGAAGTTTACATTTCACGTCAATCTGAAACTGATGGGTCTGGAGGTAAAGAAATGTTACATACCGGAAGTAGGCATCACGTGGTTTTTGCCCGATTATACGTGGGGTGTTCCACAATTAATAGGACTTTTTTCGTAGCAGCACGGCAAATCAGAAATTAAGAAAAATAATTGTATATAATTAAATTTAATCTTTTACTGACAAATATGCCAAATATCAAAGTAATTGGATGAACGATAAGAAATTTATTTAACATCAAATATGCAATGTATCAATGAGGCGGGTCGCACCGTGACGTCATTATGGCGTCGCAATTCAAGCACAGTGTTTTGATATAAAGAAACTTTTAATATTTTTGTTTATAGCCATCCTGACTTTCTAAACAGATCTAATAACACTGTTCCGAGTGTTTATATGTGTTTCCGTAACCCTGTTCACAAAAATATCTTGCAATGATGTTAGAAATTGCTCAAACCTTGGAGCGTCTATCAGGGTACAAGCAGTGTTTATTAACGTCAACTTAATTGTCTATTACCTCGCCTGTGCTTACTTGTAAGTTTATAAATCCGCGATCTGTAAACAGTTTGCGCCAACAGAATACATGTGACTGCTTAATGCCACTACATTTTATGAAGTTCATCATTTCATTGGTTAGCACTGTTGGTTTTCCCAATGTATACCATTATTTGACAATCGTGTGGTTTCTGTTTATTTGTGTTGACGTCATTTTCACCCATGACGCGCTTGCATACATACTCTTGATTACTGACTTGTGATAACAAACACGGACCGATTTCTTCGAAAGTTTACATGTACATGTCAAAGTCATCCACGTAATGCCATACAATTAGGCGTTAATATTTATCAAGAGGTTATTGAGATATTCACATTTTTAATAAAGATGGAAAGGACAAATAATAGTGTGACCCGCCTTGGTGTTACATGGTTTCTATGACAACACTTTGTATGAGCATCATCAGCAACAACGAAATTCCGGTGCTACCAGTACATAGAGCATTCATTGCTAAGCATATGAGACAAAGTTCATTAAAATGTAAATGTTGAGTAAGAAGTTATGAGAAAAGTCCTATTATTTCTGGAACACCCCTCGTATTTTCATGATAAATAAATATTCGTCTTCAATAGCGTTTTGTGCCAACTTACACCACCATTAAACACCGAATAGGAATTAAAGGCCTAAAAAGACACCTTATTCGGATAAATTAATACGCATGCTCCGTCAAAGAAACGACTTCCGGTCAGCAACCATGCCTGTCAAAAGAATGCTTGGTGTCGATTGATATGCTAATTCATCAAATGAAAATATCAAACACGTTTATTTATGTAATGCAACATTTTCATTTAGTACCCTGCCAAGTTGTGTTTCATTTTACATTGAACACGTGCTTCAACATGCATTCACTTCCTTCTTGTATTACTATTTCCGGATGACATGGGTATTAACGTTAGACAGCAGGAATATAACCATGCGAACAGTAACTTTTCTTCGAAGAAAACAATATTTGCGTGATGGAATGTCCTAGATTTTGATCCCACCGAAAACATATGACATGTTCTTTGAAACATGAGTCCACGGATGAGTTCCATAACCCGATCTGCCCTCAAGATTGTCCAAACCTTTGTTGATGAATAGACAAACATTCCCCAGAAGCGGGTTGCATTTGTAATGAGTATACCGCTATTGTGAACGCACCAAAACCTAACTTTACGCGCACTCTCCCTAACAGTGATTTTTGTTTTGAGACTTAAGCACTTGGATGTCACGTGACTTAGTAACATTGTTAACTGTCGTTTTGATATTTTGTTTGATGTTTAAACAAAAAATAAGCAATCTATAGATAAATTTTTAATACAGTTAAACATTGTTTGCTATTAAATTTCGTGGTTTGAATAAGTGGTGCGTTTTCAAAGTCCGTAAGTGTATGTGTGGTGTTTTTGGTTCAGATGCACCTTGTTTATACTGATATTGTTTAATATTTATTTAATATTTTATAACTTATGGAATGCCATTCAAGAGTACTATAATGCCTATTACAAATAATATCAAGTTTATATAGATCAACCTGACAGACATGTGATAACAGCGCTCAGAAATCTAATGATCCAATATGACACAATTTTCTTACGTATTTCATAAGAGATTTTTACCCAGTGTATGAAACTTACCATATTTGAAAACTAATAAAATGGAAATGCTTTCATTCAAATGATGAAAATACTACAATTCTCTAGCTGAGAGATAGATCTTTAAGAAAATTTACACTTTTATATAGTCAGAGACGATGATATTGATGTATCAGGCACTGACAAGTACTTATGAAGTGACCCTCGTATATATATTGACTGTTGTTTATTAACATTCATTAGCGTCGGTTGGGCATAGATCACAATAGTCTACACATACTAGCCGTCCATTAATGTCAGGATGACACTGTTCCTCTGCAGCCTCATGACACTCCTTAAATTGGAAAACAACGATAAATTAGTATGAAACTATATGTAAATTAGTATCATGAAACTATATGTAAATTAGTATCATGAAACTATATGTATAGGTATGAAACTATATGTAAATTAGTATCATGAAACTATATGTAAATTAGTATGAAACTATATGTAAATTAGTATCATGAAACTATATGTAAATTAACGTCATTAAACTATATGTAAATTAGTATCATGAAACTATATGTAAATTAGTATGAAACTGCATGATAGATAGATATACAAATACAGTGTACACAAAAATTACACAAACAAAACATGGTACAAAAAGATGTTATATCAAAATTTCAGTTCGGTCATAAAATAATAAATAATATTGGTTTAAATGAATAGCTAATGGTGTACATATCAGTTGACTGAGTGGTGCAGTGGTTATATACATCGCTTTCAAACGACCATTTTTTCTTCCCAGTGTAATTTCGAACCCACTAACGAACCGTTTCTTTTTATTTAATAAACTTATACTTACGTATGTTATATGTATTCAATGTTTTATATGATTGTGATTTATTTAAAGTATATATCTTATTATAAGCACTTACGTCAGTCGCAGATAGACCGATACACCAATTGTATGGGTTGTCCGTGCAAATCAAGGCACAACCAGCATAGTTTGGACATTCTCTCTTGTTCCATGCGCACCTTTTATCGGTGTCACAAGATTCACCTCGCTGCAATACAAATATATAAACATTTAAAGAGGCGTTCCCTATTACTTTGATCGTTTAAATCGATTCAGGAATATTATACATTAAATGAGAATTATTTTTGCTTAAACTCCTTCAATTTTCAAAAAAAGCACCCACTAATTACCGAGAAAAAATTAAAATACATTTCCGCACCGAGCCAAAATAGTCACGAGTTGTTTCCCTTTGACCACATAATAATCAATCACTGGAAGCGATAAATAATTATTGGTAATTTGAATATATTTGTGACATTATGGAGACATATTTGCGCACACTTTTTTGACAAATTATGATAATTAATAGTGCTTTGTATATTTAGCTCATTTAATGTAATAGTTTAATGTGATAGTAGAGAAAATATGCTAGTTACAGGGAATGCCTCTTTAAACGACAGTAATACTGCCGTGCGTTCATTAATGAAAACGCTCGCCAACGTTCGCGAACAATACGTGAGTTCGCGTTAATGAACGATAAGTTCGCCACGAACATGTTAGCCAATCGCGAACGACCTTTACACATAGCTTGCCAAGCGTCGCAAAGCAAACAAAGATGGCGGAAAGATAAATATTTGATTTAATTTATTATAATCTTAGCGATTTAAACATAAATTGTAGATTGTATGTGTTTAGCATTTGTGAACCAAAGCTGAAAAAATAGAACACGAAAGAAGTATTACTGAGTTCCTAATTTTCAATATACGGCTGAAAATCTAATAGAACAAGTTAGGCCATTAAATTGTCTATCTCCGCCATCTTGAACGATTATAATCGTTCAATAAGTAGTTCGCGTGACGAACTAATTCTCGCGGTAATGAACGTAAGGCAAGTATATATCTACAACAAGCGTCGATGCGAGTACATTGTATGCTATCTCTATACGGGTCACGCCTCGACGCCTGTTGTACATCTGTATTCGATCTTTGGCCAATGCATTTTTTATTATCTACACACAGGGGATATAGTTTGATATCGGTATTTGGATCTAAACATGATTTGTACAATAGTACAAGTAAATGTTTTCGTTATCTTAAATGTTAGATTGCTGGTTTAAAGAGGCACACTCTATATCTAACTTGTTTTTAACTCCTAGCACAGTAAATACAATAAATGAACAGAAACAATAACATTTTAATATGTAAGAAGAACGTATGCCGAAATATATTTGTATAGTGACAGATATTTATAAAAAAAAAAATTTAAATAAAACACCGCTGCCAGCCTTTTATTCAAAAACAACAATGCATAGGATACAGCGGATTGGTATGACTAAAACACGAAACTACATGTTTTTTAAGAAAAGGACATTACAAATAAGCCATTTTTATATTTGACACGCATCTCATTATCTCAACAAATTGAATAAAATGTTCTATTTTGTTCTTCATTAACTAAAATATCATCTAATAAATAGATTTATATCAAACTAACTATTTAAAAACATGTACTTTTATCTCCTTTTCGTCGTGTTCTTCCTTTTCATAGGCAAATTGGCTTTTCGTGTCTTGGTCATGCCGTCTAAGTATTTGGCGACTTAGCCGGCTCGTTTTAGAAATGTATTTCTAACACTATTTCGATAAGGAGTTGGGTGTTTTGAGCTGAAATTTTGCAGCATTCACAATTATAATCATTTTCTTAATTAAATATGTTTTAAATCCATTTGCACAGTCAAAATTGTAAGTAGTGCATCTTTAAGGGATACACGAGCAACTTAACCGAATTATGCAAATATTTGAGCATATTTTTATTTAGTCAATACAATAAAAAGAGAATCAATCAATCAATCAATCAATCTATCAATCTATCAATCTATCAATCTATCAATCTATCAATCTATCAATCAATCAATCAATCTATCTATCTATCTATCTATCTATCTATCTATCCATCTATCTATCTATCAATCAATCAATCTATTAATCAATCTATCTATCTATCTATCTATCAAACAACCAATCAATCAATTTATCAATCAATCAATCAATATCCTTAAATTAATCAAGAAAACCATTCCAAATAGGAAATGTCCCTTATGTATAACACGGTGCTATTCCATCCGTAGGCCTATATGCGAGCCATTTCGACCACATATACTTTCTCAGCACGTTTTAGTCATATTAAAACCAAGAAATGAACCATATCGCTTGCTTAGAATGAAAAGGTCGTAACTACTACTAACAACCTTTTAAGATTCATGCACATTTAAAATCAGCATCACAAGGCGCTTCTTATGAGCCCATTTTCATAAAAATTGGAAAGGACAAGGTTCACTAACTGGTCAAAATGGCCCAGAAATAATGAAAAATGAAAATTGGAATAAAACGATTATTTGTCTTCTATATCTAATAAATAACATTTGACCTTCATGAAAATGTAATTTGTCTACAGAAAACCCGTTTTAAAGTGAGTAAAATAACATTTTAAGACCCCCAGTTTGCCGAAATTTGGCAAAATTCGTCTTTTTCGTGAGGTATTTGATCATTATTTAATATGAGCGCACGCGAGTCCCACCTTCAAACTTGTAAGATTGATGACAAATTTTATTTAGATTCGTGACATCACTGTTAATTTTTGGGACAAACGTGCGCTCATAGTTGAAAATTAAAAAATATGTACACTGTAACGCGACATTTCCGCCCCTGTAAGCAAAATGACGTCATTGTGACGTCAGAGGCGGGTTATGTAATCTCGCGCTATGAAAACTTCTTAATTGACTGGGGCGCGAGTAATATCGCAGTTTCTTTATATTATAACCCGTTCTTCGTCTTGTATTATGCGATTAACTTTCGTAGAACTAGTGTCCTAGAACAAAGATCTGCATATTTCGGAAACAGTCATATATTAATTAGAGTCGACATGGTCGCGGTAATTAAATAAAATAATAGCATGAAATAAATCACATGCATGTCTTAACATCAAAACACCCACCGGGTAATTTTCCGAAAATCGTTGAATCTTGAAATTTAGGGTTCTCGGATCGATCATGGGCATATTGTTCTAATTATGTAGACGCGAAAAATTTAAAATACCGACATACGAGTTCACGGGACCCGCAGAACTCTTTAAATTCGTTTCACCAAAAGCCATGAAATTAAAAGTTGGAGACTTATTTGGTAAACATCTACAGACGGTAGGCGGGACTATGCTACTGTGAACAAATCAGCTCTCGCGAGGTGCCATGTTTACATACACATGAGTAGAGCACCTGCAACGAACCGACCTTGAATTCTGACTGCTGGTTGTGTACTTAACGCATTAGAAAAACAATTCTTTAATCGGTGGTTAAGAAGATATTTTGATTGGATTATGAGGGTTGGTCAGTGTTGTTTATAAATTCAATTGTTGATTGATAATTACCAACCAGACATTCAAAATCACCGCGGACATGAATAGAATCTGATCTAGTTACGATTACGAAGACGAATTTAAAATGTGCATCTCCAGCTTCGTAACACGTGACACGAATCGTGTTAACAAATCGGATCGGTCGTTTAATAAACAATTGCTTTGTGTAAGACCCATTTTATTTTATTTACAATTAATACTACATTAAATTAAATGTAACATGTTTTCGCGACATCAATTTGACGTGGGCATTGCTCATGTAAAATCATTCAATTTCGTTGGGATGAAAGTTCGTGGTTTTGGTAAAAAGTTGGCACTTGAATTCGTGGATTTTGCATTTCGGGTAACACAACAAGGGTCAAAATCAATGTTCATTGGAATTAAAGTTCGTGGTTGAAGTGAACCACGAAATCCACGAAATTTAATCCCCCACGAAAATTAATGATTTTACAGTATTGTCTCATCCAATATAAAATCTATATAGGCCTAGCATTGACTCGAATCAACATACTTTAACAGCACGGTACCAACATATTTATAATGAGAAATGTTCATGCTGCTCTGGAAACAACAGGAACAGTCTTTTTTTAGACTGTTCCTGGGAAACAACTCGAATAACATCATTTGTGTTACACCCAGGCCTGCTAGAAAGCATTTGGTCTCAGAATTGATCAGATTTCAGTAGCTAATCTTCCAGAAAGCAAAGTGTTCTAGAGAGTAGCTAACCTCCCTCCTCACTCCAGCAGAAGGGGTATATACTCTCTCCACAGCTCCCATATGTCGCTTATAAATTTAGATACTTCATTCCTTATAAATTTACAAGATGTATCCACAGGCTCCGACATTAAAACCTGTTGAGAAACCCGAGTCATTCGAAGCTGTGTATGTACTTTAGTCTTATCATAAGATAGTAACGTTGATTTGAAGATACCTGTAAAACTGCAAAAATGTTCCATTTCTGAATAGGCAACTGTAGGCATTGGACCAGTCACTCAGTCAGCGCTCTTACCTTGTGTCCTAAAATACGCTTATTTCTGTCATGGGTGTTTGTAGCATGGTATCAGTGTATTGGCGAATACATATATTATGCCCCTATATAAAATAATCTTTGAGCCAATGTGCTGGTAATTGCATCATTTAATCATTATTTTGCTTTGAACATGCTTGACGTATGTTTTTGGCATATATCAGCCACCAAAATGCGGAAGCATGTGTTGTGACGTATGTTTTTGGCATATAATATCAGCCATCTAAAATGCGGAAGCATGTGTTGTGAGATGTAAGTTTTTCTGTCTAGGAGTACTAGGAAACTTTTCTAAGTATACATTTTCATTTTTGATAATTATACTAAAAAACGCTTTCAAATGTCGTGTACACATATATTATACACATTGATCCGTATAATCCGACTTTTTGTTTTAGTGAAACCATCCATCTTTCCAGATATTGGTGTGCACGTGCATATCGTGCTTTTTGCCATTTGTATCAAATAACAAGTGTTTAAATGTCGTAATTTTGCAATCAAACTTGGAAATTCAAAAGCCACCTTGTGCACCGGGACGCTGTTTTAATAACACTGCGTAAATGTAGCGTACATTTACGCATATATATCTACCTTACGCAAACTCGTAAGTATGTTTTACTAAACGATCGCAACTATGGAAGTCGAACACCAAGAATTTTCAGAGAATTTTCCAATCCTGTGTGTTGAATAGTGACTGGGAAATGATCAGTCAATTTGAATTATTTGCCAAAATTATAAGCCTCAATTAGTGTACTTTGTGAAATTATCTGAAAATAAAAATATTTATGTTGCCATAGCAACAACAAATTGTGTGTGTTTAACAAACTTTAATGATTTTCATAAGCCGATCAAAGTCCTCTATCGGCATACTAAGTTTCATAGGTCTAGCTTAAGAATTGCTCTCATTATTGCACAATGTGTAAAACCTCCTTTTCCGCACTGTTTTGGTTTCCATAGCAACGCTTTCTTTGTGCAAAGTCTAAAGATACGGAGACATGCATATTGGCTTTATTGCACCATATGCATGAACTAAGTTTTATAATCCAAAATTGCCATTTGTTCGAGTTATCGCATGATTCCAGTTTTTTGTTGCTGTTTTGTTCGTTTTTGTACCTATTTTGTTGCCATAGCGACAATTCCTCAGCCTAAACTGGATAATTGATCAAAATTCATTATGTTCATTTTGTCCTTAAACTTTATGCAACATTTTATGTGTCTGGACTGAGTACTTTTTCCTTTATTACCTCTTTTATTTCACCATATTTGTAAATAGAATGAAGGGCAAACTAGTGTTGCCATGGCAACACAAGAGTATTGTTTTGATAAAAAGTATCATTTTTTGTCATGTTATACTGTAACTTGTTATTGGCGAAAGTATTATTAATTTCTGTAACTGGGCCGTTTTTACTAGTTAGTGAACCTTGTCCTTTTCATGTTGACCAAAACAAAGTTTAAACCGCTTGTCTTACCATGTGTAATGAGTAATTATCGGACAGTATTTTCTCGTTTTCTCAAAATATCGATTTTGTAGTTACGACCTTCTCATTCTAAGCCATAGATATAGTCACTGTCGTTTTCTGTCAACGGTAGTAGACAACATTATTTAAATACTGGGAGACGTCATTTAGCAAACCATAAACTTGTATCTAATTACGGAGGAGAACAATTTCCTTCACACAATTTCATTAATTGACGGTAAAAAATGTTTTATTGCAGATAATCATTGTTAAAATGTCAATGTAATAAAACAATGCTGAATAAAAAGACAATCATATTTGGTTTGGAAGAAATATGTCATTATAATTGTGTTTGTCTATGTAATTAAATTGTATACTTTTATAATTTCAGAAATGTCAAGGAACTTTTGGAGGGCAGTGTATAATTTGTATTACCACTTACTTGTGCGTTATTATAGCAGTATCGAATTCTGGAGTGGTGACCATGACCATGCCCCATTTGACTATGACCATGCCCCATTTGACTATGACCATGCCCGCTATACGAATGGCCGTGTCCAAAGCCATAACCCTTCCACATCGTCGGCTGCGCCAGTGAAATGAAACTCACCAATACAATCTAAAATTCAGGAAATTGTGCAGGCATTTCTTATTCCTGATACAAATACGGGCATATATACACGCTTAAGTTGGGTTCACACTAAAATAAGATAAATAAACGTTGGGGTACATTTGTACGTTTGGTGTGCCTTTATAAATGTATTGAGCTAACAATTATGTTGTAATGAGTGGCTTAATAGGAAATCGTTCAAAAATAAATGTCTAATGTGACGTACTTGGTGGTATTTACCTAAATTGGAAAATCGTTTACAATGTCTCTCTTGACGATGTTTGTATTTACCTGAATAGAAAATAGTTCAAAAATGAATGTCTATTTTGACGTACTTGGTGGTATTTACCTAAATTGGAAAATCGTTTAAAATGTCTCTTGTGACAATGGTGGTATTTTTATTCAGTGGGACAATTTTAAGTACTTCCCTGTTAATAGAAATATCATCGATGCACACATTCCAAAGACCAGACATTCATTTTACCAAAATTGAATAGACATATTCAAAAACAAAAAAGGCAATATGGAAATATGTTTATCATGTTATTGTTTATGTTTTTACGTTACATTTTAGCAAGTGGGACAATTTTATGTACTCGTATTCGTGTCAGTTCAAGTTAAGAAAATGCTTACTTTTCACTTAAAGAATCTATGAAAACAGCGAAGGATTATCAACTTAAATTTAACAATAATCAAATTTAAGTTGATAATTTTATTCATCACTTTAAATCACCGCGTGTCTTAAATTTGTGTTATTTTCAGTGGAAATTAAATAATTCACTAGCCGTTGAAAACACATCACTAAGTGCAAACTCACGGTTAACGACATTTCAGTTACACAAAATAAAAAAGAATCCCGAAAGGTACTGCTACGCTAAATAAATGTTACATATTACACACACCTTTTCGTCATTTTTTACATTTAAGTATTCGGTTTATTTCTTTATATTTTAGTGTTATCAAACCTAAACTTTTTTAACCATTTATTGGAGCGTAATTAATAGACGTATTTTGATACATTTTAAGGCAAATAGGATGAATGGTATTCAAATACTCCTCATGTTTACATTTTACACTAACGCAACTCTTCACGTCACGTCTGGATCGGCTGTCAAACGGAGTCGGGAAATGACAATTAAAAAATATAGGCACAAGCCACAAAAGTTTGTTGTGGGAAGAAAAACAATTCTTCGCGCAAATTTTAGATATAATCACTGATAATGGCTTGTAAAATGTGAATCTGATTTTACCAAAGACGATATAGAAATGATGCCATCAATTAAATCGGAACAGAAAGGACATGGTCAATATATTGTATTAAGTTGGTGGAACAAGACAAACGCAATGATACATTTTATTAATCAGTAAGGGGAACAAGATAATTTCGGAGAAATATTTTATAGTGAGTTGGGGAACAAGATTATTTCGGAGAAATATTTTTTAGTAAGTTGGGGAACAAGATCATTTCGGAGAAATATATTTTGGTAAGTTTAGGGAATAAGATAATTTCGTAGAAATAATGTTTAGTAAGTTTGGGGAACAACATAATTTCAGAGAAATACTTTTTAGTATGTTTGGGGAACAAGATAATTTCGGAGAAATATTTTTTAGTATGTTTGGGGAACAACATAATTTCAGAGAAATACTTTTTAGTATGTTTGGGGAACAAGATAATTTCGAAGAAATATTTTTTAGTATGTTTGGGGAACAAGATAATTAAGGAGAAATGTTTTTTTGTAAGTTGGGGGAAAGATAATTTCAGAGAATTATTTTTTAGTAAGTTGGGGAACAAGATAATTTCGGAGAAATATTTTTTAGTGATTTGGGGGAACAAGATAATTTCGGAGAAATGTTATTTTTAATAAGCTTGGGGAACAAGATCATTTCGGAGAAATATTTTTAGTAAGTTGGGGGAATAAGATAGTTTTGGAGAAATGTTTTTAGTAAGTTGTGGGAAAGATAATTTCAGAGAAATATTTTTTAGTAAGTTGGGGGAAAGATACTTTCAGAGAAATATTTTTTAGTAAGTTGGGGGAATAAGATAATTTCAGAGTATCAAATGATTGAGTTGTGTTGAATTCTCTAGTCTATATTTAAGATTACACATTGCAGTTTTCTTTAAACATATCAATGACTTATAATGAGAAGGTCGTCACTACAAAATCAATATTATGGTAAAACAAGCAGTTTCAACTTCATTTTGGTCAACATGACAAGTTCCGATTTTCATGAAAATACTCTCGTATGATGTAGATTTCAAATATGCATTAGTCTTATAAGGTCGAAAGTGACACATACGACCTCCTCATTCTAAGCCAGCGATACAATATGTAGAGTTACAATGATGACAAAAAAATAAAATATAAATATAGTAAATAACTCACCGCCGCCACTAGGAAAGGAAGATCCATGTTTGAAGACACGGCTTGTCTGGATAACTCCGCAACGATCAACAAATTAAACACACAACGTGTGAAACTGTGCGGGTTTTATACCCTTCTACTCAATGATATTGTCGTAAATCTCAATGTTAGTGGTTTACCGCGCAAAACAATTATACTAGTGTTACTTTACATTTTATTGAAAATTCGGAGCATGCAGTATAACATGTGATAATGTGATGGGCGAGAGGTTATGTGATCCCATCGAAGTTAAGCAGGCGGCTCCTAGACTTTGTGCTGACCTCGTAGGACACCCGTCAATCGGAACTCCTCTGTGTTTATCTAGGAGACATTACAAACTGTATAATAGACAGGTCGCCATAATCACGGACTACTTTTCGACTTGCCTCATGAGAATCAAACGATGGAATCGAATAGATCTGAAAGGTTGCTCACTCCTGGGAAGGTATCAACTCCTAAAAGGAGCCCGGTAATTGAAGGGCTTCTTGGTAGAATTGACAAACTGACGATTGGCCGTTGCCGGAAACCGCATGACCAAAAGTTGTAACCTTACACTTAGGTACGAGTCGTATTTCTCAGTTATGGAAATTCCCGAGTTGTTACGATTGAACACCCATCAATCGGAACTCCTCTGTTATGGAAATGCCCGAGTACTTACGGAAATGCCCGAGTAATTACGGAAATGCCCGGGTAGTTATGGAAATGCGCGAGATATTACGATTAAACACCCATAGCTTCCTCATCAGGTTGATCTATGAGAATAAGGAAAGTGTCATGTTCGTATTCGGTGTATCTTTGATAGACGAGGTCGTGATGTTTAAAGGAAATAACAACACTTAAATTGTCAATCAGAGCAAGTTTATGTTTACTTACCAAAAAAACAACGCTGACTATAGATATTTAGGGGCTCCCAATCGAGACTATTAATTACTAAGTTAAGCATCAATTTTAACAAATGTGATGCGTCAATAATATTTTCCGATACTTCCTTTCGATCTTTATTTTAAAAAGAAACTTTAAACCAAATATTTATTTACCTTCCACGCTCGTTTATGTCTTATTTTCTTATGTATATTAATTAGCCGGTGACGCTGTTTATATGAAGAGTATTGACACGTGGGAATGTGACACGTGGTTTCTTAATTACTGAAAGTATAAATTGTGATTTCAAATTTTGAGAGTCCAGTTTTATTATGCATCTTACTTCATCAATATTAACGTGTATATAGCTATATTTTAACAGTCATTCAATGTCAAAATAATTACTTGCATCGTTTTGAGTATGATACTAGACTACCTTAATTGCAAATTAAACCTGTGGATGGGTTCCGTGTACTTTGATTCAATCGTTGAAATAAAGACGATTCGTACAGTTTCAAGGGGTGTTCTAGAACACTTTCGTGTGAAAATGGACAGTTTGCATGTCCAACAAATCATAGAGAGAATTTCTGTTAAAACTGAAGCAAAAACTTATCTAATGGATATGAAATCATAATTCTTCCGATATAGCTCTATACACTTAAAGAAAGACGTGTTGATATTATCATTATTATAATTATTATTGATAATGATAAATAGCTGGGTTGAATAATAATAGCGTTAACGAGTAGCATGTTTTTCTCTACTATCACATTAAATGAGCTAAACGTACAAAGCACACCCAATTATCATAATTTGTCAGAAGAAAGTAAGCGCAGATATGTTTCTATAATATCAAAAATATATTTAAATAACCAATAATAATTTATCGCTTCCAGCGATTTATTATTATGTGGTCGAAGGGAAACAATTCGTGACAATTTTGGCTCATTACGGAAATATATTTTCATTTTTGTCTCGGTATTTGGTGGGAGCTTTTTGTTGATGATTTGAGGGAGTTTAAGCAATAATGAATCTCATTTAATGTTTAATATTCTTTGATCGATTGAAACTAGTTATATGGAACGCCTCTTTAATATACTTATTATAACAACTTTTCTAAGCCCTCATTTTCATTAGTTAACAACTTTTTTATTATAAACAATGAACTGATATAGATTTATTGGGTTTTGTTATACAATGCTACAAAACTATAAAACAGCCATATCAAAAATGTACGAAGACATCAGACAGGGAAGGTAACTCTCAACCTACATGTAACCAGCCGAACACAGAAATCCGAAACACCACAACACAACTACACTGAGCAATGCCCAAACATTAGCCAAAGAAACAATCGAAACAAGTCCCCGCCGAAAAAATTCAGGATGACCAAATTTCACAACGAAATTATAGAAAAGTGGTTGACCTAGTTTAAAATAATAGTCAAGGTAGGAATAGAACGTGAAATAGCATAACATATTTCTAGCAACAACACTGAGCAATGCCCACGTATAAGCAAAAAAAAACAATTAAAAATCCAAGTCCCCGTCGAAAAATTGCAGGATGGCCCTATTTCACAAATAAATTATAGAATATCGGTTATTGCATGAGACCGAATGAAACACAGCCAAGACTCGATCAAGTTCCCCAATGCCTTGCTGCACGGCGACACAACCGAACTAACCCATGCCAAAAAAGCGGCCATATGAGGCACAACCGCCCCGTAACCCATTTCAAAACACCAAGGACAATGACCTTACGTTAATGCGGCCAAAAGTGGCACAACTACGACTTGACCTAGTTTAAAATAATGGACAAGGTAGGAATGGGGCGGGAAATAACATTACATATTTCTAGATGCATATTGTTCCAGAAAATGCCAACCAAGTGACCCCAGCCACCAAACGAGGAATAACCGCACAGTGACCTAATTTTAAAAAGAAGGGGGCAAATCGCAGCAACAAAAGAGGGGAATATTATAGCCTAATAGTATATCTACAAAATGTAACTACATGTAGTTCCAAAAAAATGAGCCAAACTAGTTTACCATAGTGAGCAAAACAACACAGTGACCTAATTAAAAAGTATCTCATCCAGCATCTCCGCTGGATACAACTGCAACCGATTGGTTTTTATCTTCTTTTCTGTATTTGAGGTGACCCTGGATCTTTTCGCTTTTTAATTTACTTTGACTCTTTTTGGGAGCTCTTCAATGTCACGTGACTGCAGTCAAACAGCTGATTTTGAGAAGACCGGTTTGGTTCTAGTTTTGTCACCATTGAAGGATGAATTGATGATACTATGATGTTTATGTTGGTTGGTATGAGTTTCATAAGTATTTATTCATGTTTTCCCGTAATGTTCTGTAGTTGTCATGATGTAATTATGCTGTAATATGGTTATTTCTTGTCTGTTTTCACGAGGTTCGAATCCCGCCCTTTTTCTTGTATACAATGGCGACTAAGCAGGAAACCACCTACACAACTCTAACTTAACTATTAATAACTATAACATTGTCAGGGATTAATCTTTATTAATTATATCACAGACCTTTCTCTATTTAAGCACTGTCTTTTAACTTTACACGTATTATTTTTGGTTGTGGATTATTGTCACGTGTGATAGTGGACCTTGTGTGCAGAGTGTTTGATCCCATAGATCGGTAAGTTGTGTCCCGTGCCATATACCATGTACTGTTTTACCTTGTTTTATATAATCATTCATGTGTAATATGTATTACCAGTTATTATTATTGTAAGGACTGTAGCCATTCATGTGATGAACTATGAACTTTACTTCCAGGACTGATAATATAGTTCTTTCTGCAACTTATTTTGTTTATTACTTGTATATTTGCAGGACGCCTCTGTTAGTACTGTTTGTAGTTCATTCTACTCATCATATCTACTAGAATACTAGTGTTTTTTTTTCATTTGAGGCCCCTTTCGGATGACCCCATTTATTTTCATTTATGGTATATTCATCACAAAATATATAGCATACATGTATTTCAATATAACACCATTTTGCATCATTTAAAACTATTTTACAATCTTTTTGTTTTGTTCTAATTGTTGTTCGAAGAATATTTTTCAGGATCCATTGTTATTTTTGTCACTTATTCTTTTTACCCAACAAAACTTTATTGAGTTTAAGAATGCATATGTATATCTATTAATTTTAATCCTCCGTCTTCATAATTTATGGAGAGTAGTTTTCGTTTTATTTTGTCGGGTTTTCCATCCCAGAGAAAATTAAATATAGCTTTATTTATACCATTTAAAATCATCATTTCCTATGGGTTGGGTAAAACCGTAAAAGGGTAAATAATTTTTGGTAAAGCAAAAGTTTTAATAACAGTTACTTTTCCTAGTAGTGTCAGTTTTCTATGTTGCCATTGTTTAAGACAATTTTTAAATTGGTCGATTTTTGGTAATAAATTTATTTCTAGATGTTTTTGCTGATTTGGTTGAAAGGTGATTCCGAGGGGATTTGCACTTTCAGAGGTCCAAACAAAGTGTTTGTCTGTAGAGTATTTAATATTGGTATGCTTTAATGCTCGTAAGCGTAAAACTACTGACATGTTAAAGCCGAAACTTTCCCAAATTGAGTTATTACATAAACAAGTTTATCAAAGGATTACTTTTTTCCATTATTTACATAAGTTGCATCATCTGCAAATAAGGTTTGCTTTATTTCTATGTTTTAACAGTAATTCCTTTTATGTCTACATCATTCGAGATTATATTTGATAATAGTTCCATACAGAGTATGGATGAAGAAGTAGAGAGGGGACAACCTTGTCATACACCCCTTTAATGCTTATTTCTTTGGATAGATAACCATTATTTATTATGACTGATGCATTATTTTTATAAAATGTCTTAATCCATCTAATTAAGCTATTTCCAAATTGTAAGTGTTTGAGGCATTTATATATGAAGTTATGACTTAATGTGCCACATGCCTTTTCATAGTCTGAAAATAGCAAAAGGCCATTTAGATTATTATTTTCAATATGGTCGATTATCTCAAATATCAATCTGAAATTTTCTCCAATGTATCTGCCTTTCATAAAACCTGTTTGGTAAGGATTTATTTATTTTAAAAGAACTTTTTTTAATCTATTTGAAATAGCTTTGGTTGTAATTTTGTAGTCAATATTAAGTAGACTGATAGGCCTCCAGTTTGAAAGGTTTATATGGTATTTTCCTGGTTTTGGTAAGAGAGTAACAATACTTTGCTTTTGGAAATCGGAAGGCTCTATTTTGTGATATATGTAGCAGTTATTTATTGCATCTATATAGTGTTTTTAATGTTCCCACAAATGTTTTAAAAATTCTGCTTTAAGACCATTTGAACCTGGACTTTTGTCATGTTTCATTTCGTCAAGAGCAAGTATGCATTCATGCTCATTTAATAATCCCTCACATTGATCAGACATTGTTTACTTAATTTGGTATTATTGGAATCTAAGACATTTATTTCTGGGTCCTCATTTCCTTTTAAATAATATAATCTTTCATAGAATATTTTGGTCTCATCGAGTATATCCTTTGTGTTCGTAATCATAATATTATTAAATTGTAGTCTTTGTATGCTCTTTCTTTCTGTTTGTCTTTTTTCTAAGTTTGTAAAGTATTTGATATTTTTTTCGTTCATTTCAATTTCTACAGCTTTTGATCTTAGCAATATTCCTCGGAATTTATTTTCATAAAGGGTCTGCAGTTTGTTTTTCTTATCTGCTAGTTCTGGTTATGTTGGAGTGGAGTTTCTGTGTTTAACACAGTTGTTTCTAGAATTTGAATTTCGTTTTGCAAGTAATTTTCTTCCTCTACTTCTTTTTTCCTTTTTCTTGATGCAAATTTAATTGTTTTATTTCTTATACTGCTTTTAATCATTTCCCATAAAATTTCTGGTTTCGTTTCCTTATTGTAATTGACTGTGTTATTAATGCTTTCTATTATATTTGTTGAATATTCATCGTCCATTAAGAAGCTGTTGTTTATTTTAAAATAGCCGGGACCTCTTTTTGAGTGGTAAAGTCAAAGATCATTGTAATTAAAGAGTGGTCTGTTTTATAACCTTGTTGTATTTTGTTAGTTATCATTTTGTTACGTAGATTTTCAGTTACCAAAAAGTAATCCAGCCGACAATGTACTGGTGGTTTACTATTTGAACTCCAAATATATTGCAATTTTTATACTTCAATATTTGGTTGTAGCACGAATCAGTCAACATTAAACATTGTACCGTAAATTGTGTTTGGTTGAGATTACCCCCAGCGTTTAAGTATACCTTTATATATTTTTACCTACCCCGTAGAACCGTGGACTAACCAGCTAGGCTACACAACTTATGATAAAAGGGGGACCTTAAAAAGAGGTCAGAGGATAATTACATAATTATTTTAAGGACACGTGGAAACAAAAATACACCGACACTGCAGAGTGCAGTTAAAGGGTGAGGGCATGGATACTGCTCAACTGAAACAACTATGACATA
Organism: Spisula subtruncata; assembly: GCA_963678985.1. Classification (NCBI taxonomy): domain Eukaryota; kingdom Metazoa; phylum Mollusca; class Bivalvia; order Venerida; family Mactridae; genus Spisula; species Spisula subtruncata. Next base: position 30,492,021 of record OY787673.1, on the reverse strand, counting down.
ATACAACTTGAAGACAACGGTAATGCAATTTACACAAAGCCGAAATCCCATCCGAGCGTTCACCGCCTGAGTCATTCAAACTAATCTGAGAAAGTACCATTTCAAGAACGTAAATGTACATGCTGCAGCACTCTAGAAGATGAATTCCATTTCGTTTAAGAATGTCCATTAAACAAAGATCATAGAAAACTATACATTAAAAGTACTTTGGAAAAGCCCTAATGTTTTGAAATTTGTAGAATTTTTGAACAGTGAAAAGCAACGTACCATAAACAACTGATTATTGTTTGTCTACAAAAGTTTTGATAAAGTATCTGACCCCCCCCCTTAATATCTATGTTTTCTGGGTTTTTTTCTTTTTAAATATCTAGGTTAATATTTATAGTTTATATTAATAATACGTTAAGTTTCTTAATTACACGATGGAATTGTTTATTTCTGTAGCAAAAACGTTTATATATATTATTTGTGTACATACAACCATCATGGCATGGTATGTCTATATTTGTATTTATGTTTGTGGAATGATAGGCTAATAGACTTTTTCTGAATAATAGCTATATATCTATCACCTGCGAGCATTCCTAGTTTAGTAACTATATTCTATTATACCACCAGGCAAATTCTGCTAGAATTCCTGATTTAGTTACAATGTTATTTTTATATCACCAGGTCCAGCATTAACAACCAAACTGGCGGTGTGACGTACAGCTGCAAAGATACATAGGTAAAACATGGTGGCTATCCAGATCAGTGAATGATTGGTGTCACAATCTCATACATTATTAGGTAGTAAACAGGGGGCTTCAAGTGTAAACGCTTAATTTGATGATAATTCCTTTACAATATATCAAAAATATAAAATATGGTGCAATACTCTTTAAGAAACTCTTCTTTCTCCTAAACCAATACTTGAATCTTGCAGATTACCATTGACATATTCAAAGTCAAACGTTTAGAACTCCTTTCCTCTTACTTTACGAACGTCTAGCACATTTGAAAGTAACTTCATAAAGTAGATGTATTCTATTCGATAAAATGTGTGAATGTTTTTGTAATATTTTCATATATAGATCTACATTACTTTTTATTTATCATATTTGTTCTGTCTGCTGTACCTATGTACAATAATATGAGTATGTTTGTTTGATGTGTACAATGCATGTATTTTAGAGAGGCTCTACTGTGTTGCTTCTGTAAATTTAGTCTTTACTGTCACGGTTATATTACTATTATTATAAGTTTAACACTTTTGTTGACTCCACTGTTTTTAATATACATTGATGTATCACTAATGCATTTGAACTAGCATGACGAAGTTGATAGATATAGAAATATTAAATCAAGTACTACCGAGAGGGAAAATAATAATATACAACAGAAACACTCTCGGGAATGACCAAAAATTTCGTATTAGGAGGATTTTGGATTGAACAGGTTTTCAGTTTCCGGGCCTCTTTCCTAAAAAGTTTCTGCCAAAACGCATAGTGTTGTATAGTACATGTCCATCATAAGAGTTTGCTGTAATTATTTGACGATATTCAATTCCGCTCCAATTAGTTTAAAAAAATTATAATTTCATTTTTTTTAAATTGAGTGTTCACTTTTAGAATACTGTAATTACAATATTTTTAAAACTACCAACCAAAATGAAAAACATTGAAACAAATATATGGCAGCCTTTTGTAACATTAACTCTATCAATAATATTGATATCTAAATTTGATTTAATATTTGCCTGGAGGCTTGACATGCACATAAGCAATACAAATCAATCCATGCATGTACTAATAAACATAATGACAGTTAAATGTTAAGGTGTTAAAGTAATGTACTAAATTCATATGAGATTTAAAGGTATTGAGAAGTCATACAATATCACACTTTTCTTATGCAAAATCTCACACTGGAGTGTAATGTTCTTGGACAATTATGGTGCATCAAAACATTTAAATAATTGCAAATTTTAAAACCTACCGAAACATATATCGAATTTCTGATTATCGGAGATAAAATTATGAGTTTAATAACAGTTTGAGGCTGAATGGTTAGTTTGGATTGTGGAGGATATCGGAGTGGAGAGGTTTCGCTAATTGTTGGAGTGGAGAGGTTTCGCGGATTGTTGGAGTGGAGAGGTTTCGCGGATTAGTGAGTTTATACTGTAAATGCCGTGGGTTAAAGAAACGCAAATACTAATTGACATCTGATAATACATATGAGACAAGTAAAACACTAGTATCAGCAAAATCAGTAAGGACAAACTAAAGGATGAACACAAACAAGTGAAAAAGGATCGAACGGTGACAAAAAACCTTATACAAAACAGTTACAATGTAGCAGACGAGGCAGAAAGGGGGGACAAGCAAACCCTTTTATAGATGGACAAAATACTAACAGTCTGGTCAAAGACAATGAAGTAGACGTTACGAAACTGAAGAAGTCGACGATTGTGTTTACATAGGTAGCAAAATTACATAAAAAAGAAATTTGGAATGTTAAAACCCATATCAACAAGGCTTCGCATCGCTTAAAAACATCTGAGCCCGAAATTAAAGCCAATACTTACACTCTTCACTCAGCACTCCAATATTGAAATACCTTCTTTTGAGGTCCAAAGCGACATTTTTTGGGAACGAGAAGCTGAATTTATGTTAAATAGGTGCTAAATATTAGCATTTCCTTGTTTTCAATTTAAGTTTAGTGTATTTATAAGATATAAGAGTAATTTATCAGTCTGTGTGCAGAGTGTGGTACTCAGATTCAATAATTGTATTTTTTATCTCATCAATAGTATGCAATTGCATGGATAGTATATCAAATTCTATTTTAAACATTCAAATAATAATTCCATACATTTTTCTTATTTATATTTTGCAATCTAGAACAAATAATAGCTCATACTATATCATTTTCAATTTTTGAGTGCTGAGTGCAGAGTGTAAGCATTGGTTGTAATTTCGGGCCCAGGACGTCCACCGAGATTAACATCACTATCAAACTAAGAATATTCCACAGTATAGTTTTATGTATCAGTGTGTACATGGTGTGCACTCCTGGAAAGTGACTAAAATCACAACCAAAAATGCACTTAAACTATAAAGCCACAATATCTCGAAATTTATAAGACACTTTATAAAAAAAGTTAAGTTACCAATTTTTAGCCCTCTGAAGCTCCCTTTGACATTTAACTTCCCCTGGTCATTTGGCTACCTATGGAAACCTACACTCGTGTCTCCCTAGGGAGACTATTTCTCTCCTGTGGGTGTGGCAGCCAACATCGATCTGCGACGCCCAGGACTAGACTGCCCTCGCTGGTACCATTTTACACCATGGTGCAGTGAAACATTTGGGTCTTGCTCAGAGAAATTAACCAGTGGTCCAGAGGGGGGTTGAACCCATGACCTCTCGATCCCGAAGCGCCCTACCTATAGGCTACCGCTCCCCGTTTTTCATGGATCTGTATCATTTCGTCAGAATCAACCATGTGTTTGTATTGATGTGTAGTGGTTAGCATTTTGGATTTTAGTGCATTTCAATATTTCGATAGCCAATTCGTATTGAACAATACCGAATTAATGGTTTTGAAGTATTCAGTCAACAATTGCACCATATGTGTCAGGTACTGTGCGAATATTTAGTTTATTTAAAGCCAGATTAAGTTTTAAACAGCTATTTCAATAAGCTATAGCTTGGTAACCTCCATGATCCAATTTAAGCACTTTAGTTGATTCCTCAATGTGGAAAACACGATAAGATTGACTAAAATGTAATAAAAATACATATGGCTTGTTGACAAAATGACAATTTGTAAACAATAAATGCATGATTTAAAGTCTAAAGGGAGCCACTCTTGCAAAATTAGTATTTTGTTCACCATACAATTCGCTAAATACGATATTTGGTCTACTACTTCGACAGATATGGTTAACATTCTATTGTTGAGTTTTTGTCATTTGTTAAGAAACAGCTTTATGGCTCCATTCATTGCATTTAATGGATGATCGGAAAGTTGTGCGGGCAATAATGTGCCTTTAAAAGCATCCTGCAAATATTAGAACGACAGACATTCATACATTATGTTTGAATCTCTCCTTGCTACCCTTCACCCATCCTAGTTAAATTATATTAGCTAGTGTACATAGATTGCATTATTTGTATTTCCAATTACAGAATGACAAATGATATAAAGTTTGACTAGGCTCTTGGGAGCTTGTGTAAATTTGTAGTAAGGGATCGGTCACCAGTATTTTTTGTGTTTTTGTCCGTAGTACTGGGCCTGGTTTAATATCTTTTCTAGACACATCATCTATAGGATATGCATGGGTACACTGTTTGCCTTGGACGGGGTCAGTGATGAGATGGATTTTGGTATATTGTAAAATCATTTAATTTCATTGGAACAATATTTCGCAGTTTTTGTGATAAGACCATTTCTCTGTAACGTACCTTAGACATATACTACATGTATAGGAACATTAATAGACGTGGAGATTTAATGTCGTGGTTGATGTAATTAAATACCACACGAATATTAATAAACTAACAGTATATTATCAGCATTATCAACAATTATGCAAGATCTTATAACTTATGTCGTATATGTTGCCAATACGGTTTAACTTTGATAACGTTTGTATAATATTCTGTATTTGACACCTTCTAAAATGTGATACAAGGTGAGTTCCGAAAACTGAACTTAGGTGGCATAAAAATGCTACATTATTCATAAAAACTGATATATATACTCTTTGTAAGTAAGCAGTTTATTTATCATTCACTTTGGCCAAATATACCATTTAAGATACATGTTCACTCATTAGGTCACAATATACATGTATCACCTTGGGCAACTACACACCGATCATTTCCTGAGGCGGATGTTAAATATATTGCCAACTAAAATCACTGGAGTAAACATAATATATTTACAACTTTATGTGTAATTAAACATGGCGTTGTACCAATTAAATTTAGGTTGAAGATTGTTTGAGTGGTGTAGGAGAAATATCCCTACTGTATATCGATGGCTTAGAATCAGAAGGTCGTAACTATTTCTTACGACCTTATAAGTCTCATACATATTTGAAATCTGCTTCACAATGCGCTTCTTATGAGCATATTTTCATGAAAATCTTAAATTGTCATGTTGACCAAAATGAAGTTTTAAAAACGTGTTTTCCAATAGGTAAAGAGTAAATTACAGTTTTCTCTTGTTTTCTCAATACATCGATTTTATAGTTACGACCTTCTGGTTCGAAGCCAGCGATATGTACAGTAAAACCTCGTTATCTCGATGACTAATCGGGACAAGCCAAATGATCGAAATAAACCGGGAGCTCGACAAAGCGGTGTTATATAAGTAATCAACACATATTTAGCTAATTCGACGGAACTTTCAAATTTGCTCGAAATAACTCGGGTGCTCGTTATAATGATGTTCGTCTTAACACAGTTTCAATGTACTTATTCTTGTCTCGCCCCGAACAATATAGCAATATCGTACCACCGTGGCACCGGATGCTGATATCGTCCTGCCTTGGTTATCGAAGTTACTTAACACTACCTTGTTCTGTTCTTTTCGTTTCTTTTTAACTTAAATGCAAATATTTGTCTGTTTCTATTTTTCTTTCTATGCTTTTAAATCGTTCGGTTACATGTCTTCCACATCATTATGGAAATACAATTTGACATGTTAACGCATTTTGAAGTAACAATAAGTCTTGAACTGCTATTTGTAATAAGCTTTAACTTGGTATCCTCTCTATAGAATGATCTAATTTAAGCACTTTAATTGATTCCGAAATGTGGAAAACACCATAAGATGGAAGAAACTACCAGATGACAAAATGACAATTTGTAAACAACAACTGCATAATTTAATGTTTAAGGAAAGCACCTCTCATAAAATTAGTATTTATTCACCGTACATATTCATAACTTACTAAATACCATATTTTACCTATTATTTCGACAGATATAGTTAACATTCTATCGTCGAGCATCGGTCAGTTGTTTAAAACCGCCTACTGGTACCATAATTCATTGTATTTAATTGGTGATCGGAAAAATAGTTGTGGGAGAAATAATGTTGCTTTAAGTGTATTAACTGGATGTTCCATAGTTTTAGCAATTTTCTATGTTTAAAGTTACATTTTCATTGAATGAAACGTTTTTCGTTGAGCATAAATTGTCTTTAAGTCTCATCTATCAGTGGTAAAAACCTTTCAACGAAATTTAGTATAGATTGTCATAAAAGACGCCGACACATTCCAACAGATTGGGGATCGAGAACAATTGGAAAATTCCATTTTCATGAAAGTTGTACAAATGAATTGTCCCGTCCTATTGAATTTGACTTTAAATGTAGATAAAGACGGATTGCAATCGAGAATAAACAGTGAACACAACTGCTGGGTTATGTTACTATTTGAGGGTTTCTGGCGTTTGTACGATTCGGATATTTAAAAAAACATAATGTGATTTAAAACCATTGTTGCAGAAATATATAAACTTTTAAGTCGGTTCAGTTACAATAGCACATTGGTTAAGGGTAGCTGTTCCGTTTCATATGTTCTACTTTTAAGTCGGTTCAGTTACAGTAGCACATTGGTTAAGGGTAGCTGTTTCGTTTCATTCGTTTCATTTTTATATATACTAATTATTGTGTTATTTAATTGTATTTTATGTTCTACTTATGCCATTCGTGTTATTTCTGTTTTGTGCTGTCTTTCTAGGTTTGTAAAGCATTGTTACCATACATTTTAAAATTTTATTCTATATTTATGTAATTGATAAATGAATATACACACAAGTTTTCAATTTTATAACATTATTCACCTCAGGCTTTATACGTGTAAATGTGTATTGAAAAGTTAAATTGAAATAAAGTGAGGCTATTTCATGAACGTTTCAAATATAAACGCTTCCAGCGATTTTGATTTTACTTGTGGTTTGTAAAAGCTGGTAAACAAAGTTATATCGCACATACTTAAATGTATATTTTATCGTCGCAGTTATATGTATCAGTAGTTGTATCGCATTATATAGTATACAATTTTGATCTTGTCAGATCTTGTCATTTATCTTTAGATAAGCATGGGAAGGTCGTAATTACTACTACTTACGAGTTTATAAGACTGACATTGTTGAAAGCTGCACGATAAGGCGCTTTGTATGGACCTAATAGTACGTAATCCTAACTTGAAGTTGAAAGAACTTGTGGGCTTGTTGAAGGAGAACGTAGTCTTAGCGTTACTGAATTTCTATTATTCGACATTAATAATATAAATGATTTTACAAATTTTCGCATCTCAGACTGGACTGTATTTTCAGATCATGCTATAATAATCTTCAGTTTGGAGAGAAAAACATTCAATATTAAAATTGTCGGAACAAAATGAAACTGAAAACAAAATAAAAAAAGTTTGGGACGAAAAAAAGTCGACGATTCAAGACATTTAGTTATGAAAGATGTAAATAGTATACCAATAAATGAAAATGATTCGATTGATACGAAAATTAAATGTTTAACGGAAGTTTTACACAAAAATGCCGTATACACGTTTAGTAAAAACGTGAGTTATATAAATGAAAATAGACATACAAATAAAAATAACCCTAAATGGTTCGATGAAAAGTGTAACATACATGTAGCTAAAATATTTTAAAAAGTCTAGAAACGAATTCTTAAAAAACAAAACAGAAAATAGAATAAATTTTACGCGTTCACGCACTAAGTATAATAAAATCAAATCTAAACCAAAACATCAATTTAAAGTAAAAGAGCGATACAATTTAGGTAAACTAGCAAAGAAAGAACCGCGAAAGTTCTGGAAATCTATTAAGAAGTGTTACTCAAAATCTAATACTACCAATTCTGAAATGAATATACAATGTATAAGATGTACATACACATTTTAATACTCTTTTTGGAGAAGAAAACGTAACAATAAATGAAAATCAAGATACCGATGCAAAGAATGAAATAAACAATGATTTAGATTCACCTATTACAGAATCTGAAATTCATAAAGCTGTTTTTAAACAAAAAAACTTTAAGTCTGCCGGACCGGATGAAAATACACCGGAAATAATAAAATCTTCATATGATTTAATCTCAAACCTCCTTGTTATAAAATCCTAGCTCCCCACTCCTATTTATGATGTTTATAAATGATACTTTAGATGATATAAATGCTTATTTGAATGAGTTATTTACTGTAAATGACCTACACCATTTTCTCATATTATACACAGATGACCAGTTATTATTCGCCACTTCACCCGAATCTGTACAAAGTACGTATGTTAATTGACATAGAAAACTACTGCAATACGTTTGAACTAAAAATAAAAGTAAATAAAACAAAAGTGATGATCTTTGAAAGAGGTCGACCTCCATACTTTGATTTTTATCTTTATAATGAAATAGTATCAACGTTTAAGTATTTAGGAGTTTATTTGTTCAAGAACGATAACTGGTACTAAACTCAAAAACACATTAAATTTGCTGAAAATGCATCAAAATCAGGAAACTCAATATCTACCATTTGAAAGCATAAACAAGAATACTAGACCAATATCAACAAAACTAGCGTACGGACATCAGTAACTCTCAAAGACTAATAACGTAGAGTAAATTTAAATTAACATTTTCCCAAGAACCATATCTCGAATATTTAACAATTAATAAAAAAATTAAAATAGCTTTGAGTAGATTCCGTCTTTCATCACATATTTTAGAAATAGAAACAGGAACACACAAAATATCCCTTAAAACGAAAAATATTGTTAAAGAGGCGTTCCCAATAACTTTGATCGTTTAAATCGATTCATGAATATTATACATTAAATGAGAATCATTATTGCTTAAACTCCTCAAATCTTTAACAAAAAGCCCCCACCATTTACCAAGAAAACATTTGAATATACGTATTTCCATAACGAGCTAAAATAGTCATGAGTTGTTTCCCTTTGACCATATGATAATAAATCGCTGGAAGTGATAAATTATTATTGGTAATTTGACTATATTTTGAACATTATAGAGACATATTTGCGCACACTTTCTTCTGACAAATTATGATAATTGATAGTGTTTAGTACATTTAGCTCATTAAATGTGATAGTAGAGAAAATTATGATAGTTATAGCGAATGCCTCTTTAATATTGCCATGAATTATACAAATGTAAAATGATTGAAAATGAATGCTATTTCTTGCTAATGTGTCCCTTATACATACGATTGCGAAAACAATTGATAAATTCAATTTTTTTTAATTTGGCCAACTTTTAATAAGTTTGATAATCTCGTGATGTAAAAAAATAAAATAAAAAATCGTAACCAACTTGGCGAAATATATTTACCACTCAAACGAACTCAGAAAGGAATAAGAGTGAACAATACATTAAAAAAAACATGAAAAAGCAATATTTTGTTAAATCCTCATCAAAATGAACCAAATTTCCTTTTTCTATTACAGCCATTAACAAATTATTTGATTTATTAAGATTATATCACAAATTGTGTTTAAAATAAATTGCAAACACGTATTATATCAACTCATACTTTATATCTCTTTTGTCTTAGCTTCGCATTAGAATATCTATTCAGTAAATTCTCATGTCTTATTCACTACATCTGTTTAAATTTTGTATATACAATTGTCGGCTAGAAGCATGTATTAATATTGCTTAACGCTGAATTAAAGTTCTTGTTGTTGTTGTTGTTGTTTAATCATTTTAAGTAAAGAGTAATTTCCAGACAGGTTTTTTCTTGATTCCTCAAAGTTTGCTTTTATACTCACGACCTTCTCATTCTAAGCCAGCGATATATTTTGAAATGTCTATTCAATGCAATGTTATTACGAGCTACTATACCACCTGCTCTATCCGACAAATATTAAAGTGACGACTACGTATGTTCCAAATTGTAATCCCTCATGCTGCAAACCATTGCCTGACCTAAATGATAAAAACACGCTACTTTGCTTAAGAAACTCAAAAAAAATATACGGAAAATGTAATACCGAATCCATGATATTTTAATGTAAATTTAAACGTGTTTTTTTTAATTGTTCATATCAATGAATTTAGATAATTTACTTTGATATAAGACGCAATAACAAGCCGATAAAACAGGACGATTCAGCGGATGGATACATTAAAAAATGATTTTTTTTTAAATTTCATTTTTTTTAAATTTCTTTTTCAATGATACTGTTACCTGTGACTGCAGTAGGATATAAATCTGAATACATGTATTTATGATATAACAATGTTCATAAAAATAGATAGATGCTGGATATTTATTGTGCTTGGTGTACAGGTTAATTTATTGATCTGCCCTTTCATTTATGCTGCAGTAACATGCTCTGCATTTTAGTTGCAACATTCTTGTGACGCTTTTCTAAAATAAGAACACATGTATAATTATAAGATACATATATACAAGATTATATTAAGGTGCTGTTTTGTAAATATAATTTGTTTGCATGTGACTTTTGCAAATATACTTAACAGTACAAATCATGTTAAATGTATTTGCATTGTTTTTCAGCTCTAAATTGGAAATGTCTTAAGAGTTAAGTCTAAAAAGAAAATAGAAAATGGGGATACAATGATGAGAGAATGTTGTTTACTGAAGGATAAATTATACACATGAGGTGTGTATGAGTCTAGGTCTGTGATTGTTATTATAAAAAACTTGACTAATATTTTAGTCAAAACAACTTAATACTGTGGTTATGGTAACTTATCGAGTGTATGTATATAGAATCACACTTTTTTCAAAATATTTTAACATCAATTAATTTTATGCACTGGAAACTCCTTAATAGACATACGTATTAGCACAATGCTTTTGGGTATTTTATAAATGTAATAGGGGCAAATTATAGGATGTGTAGGGTCACTAGAACCACAATACCATTTTGGTTTGGCTTGACTTGAATGGCATATTTATTAGAATCTTGTCCTGTATAGAGTATCCTATATATATTGACCTATTAAATTATTTGAACTCATATCTAAATGACTGGGACCATAAAATAATATTATACAACTTAATAACAAAATCTAAAACTTAAAATTGATATATATATTTCAAGATAGATAATAAACTATTTTGTTTCTCATGGCGATTTAGAATACTATTCTTTGGTCATCAAAATATCATGCTATTTCAATGTTAATATATTTATATACATTGTATTTTTAAATTTTCTTTGTGATGAACATAATTATTTATTTAACTTATTACTACAAGCATGCTACATTTATAGTATGTATGTTTTGATATTATGATTGCATGTAAATGCTTATTTTAGTCATAAGACATATATCTTTCTATAACATCTAATGAAGTAATAGTATTAGTAATCATTAAATATGATTTAAGTACAACCTCTCCAAAGCATACGTCTGTAGTAAAAATAACCTTTCAACAACGTGCAATCTTTGCAGGTTCCAAAGCAATGTGGGTGTATTGTGTATAAGCAGATATAATTCTTTATAAATGAGTTTATGTGTTATTATTGTAGATGCAGCTGTAAAGATCATTCCTAGCAGACCAGTGTTAGTGAAAATGATCACCAGTATGTCAACCTTGATGACATATTTTATGTATCTCATCTGCTATCATGTGATGTATGTTAATCATTAACAACTGATTAATATGCATAAACACGAGTCCTACTTATTAACATACAGTAAAACTTCACTTAAATACCACCTCAAAATTAAAACCTCCAGTTCCTAGAAAAGCCCCATGAGTTAATGCTGTACTCTTCATTAAGCCCTCATATTATAACATATTTCTATAATAAATTAATAAAACCGTTTCAAGTAGCATTAGTTTTTTTATTAATAACTAACTATGATTATTATGTTTTGAAATATACATGGTGGATCTGTTGTTCAAAGAATTAATGTGGAGACTGCAATTAAAACGGCGGTTCAAAGCCTCATAACCCTATATGGTCTGGTGACTATTTGGCTAAAACATCCATGCTTTAGCCTTTAGCATATCCAGTTAATGTGCATCATAAATGAATAATATCCAGGCTAATACCTGTCAGTTAATTCATCAATAAAAAAATCACAGTTCATAATACACAATCAGGTGAATAAAATAAATATGGCTGCCATCTTGGACGCCATCTTGGATTACGCAAAACGCTATATCGTCACACGAAAGGCTCCCGCCTTTTTTGAATCAGCAGACCTTCCCGAACATTTTGGTATATAACATCTCTTGTTGCTTTTCATGGTAAGGGAAATTTGAAAATAGAGTACCTTTATCCTAATAGTCACCAGACCAATAGTTAACAGTAATACGATAATGACTTATATGACTCAAACGAAACAACACAATTACAAAACACAACAATGTCAATTCACAAGCTAAATGCAATACCACAATATACAATTCACAAGCTACATGCAATACCACAATATACAATTCACAAGCTACATGCAATAACACTATCTGAATCATATCGCTGGCTTAGAATCTACAAAATCGATATTTTGAGAAACCAAGAAAAAACTTAGAACAGAAATATACTCTTTACTTATGGTAAAACAAGCCTTTACAACTTCATTGTGGTCAATATGACATGTTCCGATTAGCATGACGATATGCTCATAAGAAGTGTCTTATGATGCAGATTTCAAATATGTATCAGTCTTATAAGGTCGTAAGTAACAGTTATGACCTTCTCATTCTAAGCCAGTGATATGCACAAGGTTCTTCTATCTTGTCTCAAACATTGTGAGTGTTAAAACCCTATACATGGTATAACCATACATCCTCATATATCGCTGGCTTAGATTGAGAAGGTTGTACATGTACCTACTACTTACGGCCTTATAAGACTAATACATCTGCACGATAAGGCGTTTCTTATGAGCCTATTTTCATGTGAATCGGAACTTTTCATGTTGACCAAACTGAAGTTGTAGAAGCTTATTTTTACCAATAATATAGCGTAAAGTTCAGTCAGTTTTTTTCTCATTTTCTCAAAACATCGAGAGGTGGCTGTTGGGAGACCCTATTTGAAATCAAAACCAAAACAAATCCTCGTTCATTGGAATCTCTATCAGATTATAGCCATTATCACAATACTAAAAATTTGAAGTATTTACACGTGTATGTTTATATTTGTATCAGTCGATCAAGAACGTTTCATAATACAATTGGAATCGAAATATTTTAAATCAAAATGTATACATTAAGAAATTTAGAAATCAAAGTGTCAATATGCTTCATTTATACACAACGTCCCCCGGCCAATATACATGTACACAGAAAATAAGGTAAATACGAGAGTGATAGTCAAATAAATATTTTGTATAAAAGTTTTATGTGAAAACATCGAAAGGAAGTATCGACACTTATTATTGACAAATAACGTTTATTTCACTAGAGGTGGGTGATTAATAGGCAAATTTAGAGCCCCAAACCGTTAACTTAGCGTTATGTTTTGGTTAAAAACTTACTTGATTGACAATTTAAGTGTTGTTATTTCCTTTCTACAAAAGCCTATCTGATCTATCATTATTTCAGCAAATACAAACATGACAGTATCCTTTCCCTCTTTTATCACATATACCATGGCACGGGAGTTTAATAATAACATTTGATAAAAACCATATTAGACTACTCACTAGAGCAAATGAGGCGGCTGTTAACTTGTTTATGTTTGCACACGCGTTGTCAAAAATATAAATAGATATATAGGATACATAGAAAGAAACAAGTCCGTGACGCGATTACGATTCTCAGTACAATAAGTATGCAAACAATGTAACGGTGATTAAAATACAGTACTGCAATATGTTTGTTTGCTCATTTATTTTTAACCGTATTAATCGCTGACTTTATTCTCTTTTAAATGGAAAGCCTGGGGACGCCTTTCTACCTTTAGCACATTTACATGGCTTATTTTGTGTATGTATTAAAAGAATCTTATAATCATGTATTTTCATATTGCATTTATTAAACGAGTTGGATAAACATGATAAAATACGTGGCTCTGTCGAGCATTTTATAACCTTTATTCAACAAGTTTAATGAATTCTATACAAAAAGACACGAATATTATTATATAATATCCCCTATATATTACCATCTAGCAGATTACTAAATTAATATGGGAAAGAAAGGGGTATCCTGTGAAGCGAACACACTCGGTCTACGAACTACAAAATTAAATATGCCACCTCTATAGACATTTTCAATTCAGCTTACTTCACAAAATTGAATACTTATGTCTTTACAAACATGACAATGTTAATTGAATTATATAAATAAAAAGCTTTTATCATTGAACGTGCTACAAAAACGCTGTAATCACACCGATATGGATTCCATGCGTTATTGGTCCAATGTATTCAAAGGTGGACAGTTAGTTCCTAATAGTAACAATGGAATCATTAATGATGTAAGAAAATAATACTTTGAAGGGAGTTGTATATATGCACCCCCGTAGCTTATAATTCGTAATCTTGGCGTTTAAAATGATGACCCAAATGTTAAAGGCTATGCTCGTCATTTAAGTAACAGTGAACTAAATGTTTAAGGTTTGGTTGAGTTTATGGTTGTTTAAACGCTCGTTGCTTAAACGGTTGTGGTCATTTGTGAATAAAAACAAATTATCGGAAGCGGAAATATAATTGAATTTACTCTGGTGATATTGAGGCGCAGCCCTGTTCGATTATTGCAGTTTTCATCTACTCAAAATCTGTTCATTTGTTTGTTAACGCCAATACTTTGCCAGGGCTGGTATTTATAAAACATCTTAAGTGAAAACTTAAATATTTTGACTTAAGATAAAATATTAAGTTCTCCATATTCACAAACAATGAAAAATAGCCCATATTTTCTATATGATTACTGTAGCTCTTTACGTAATGCTTCTAAACAATGAAAATAATGGTTAATATTAGTGTTCCTGTTTAGCTGATACACTTAAGGGAAATTTGAGATGTTAAGAAAATTAAGAAAAAAAGTTTCCACTTAAGATGCTTTATAAATACCAGCTCTGTATATCTGTTTATATTTTACATATGTCTTTTTAATGACTTTCCTTACTGCTCTTATCATTCGGTTTGACGTTGCTGTCTGATTGGTCCATGTATTGAACACTTAGGTCTTAATGCTATGGATTGCAACTTTTCTTAATACCGCAAATACGACATGTTTTGCACTTCCAACACAAGTGTATAGAATATTAGTATATCTTCATCGCCCGTATATAAACACCGTATGAAATATACAAATAATGCAAAAATAATCAAACGTTAGCATTCTTTTAAAGGCTTTATAGTAAAGTTGATAGGAAGTTTGATTCGTCGAGTTTTAGGGCTAATTGCTCTTAAGCGGTTATGTATGATGTTCTGGATGTTAGAATGGCTTTACTAAATTAAAACATTTGCAATCTCTCCTGAAGAAAGAGCATTCAGACACTATGGTTGTTTAATGATCCATTCAATCGCACACATAAATCATATGAAGTCCGGGCCTCACCAGGAAGCGCGGTAAACCACTAAATTTAAAAAGGCGCCGTGTAACTGAGTAAAATGATATAAAAGCTGCATTGTCGAACACATTTATTTTGTCGATAGTCGCGGAGTTACTAAGAAGTACATTTAAACATGGAGCATCCATTCATCGTTGCGGCGGTAAGTTAGTTTCTGATATTTGATATTTTAGCGTTGAAATTTTATTTAAGACTCGTGTAGACTTTAATTAATTCACTTTTGTGATTTTACATACTGCAATGTGTTAGGAAAACTTAAATATATATGTTCACTCTTAAAAACAACGATTTATTGGAAACTTAATTAATCGAATGGCATAACAGAAATAAGAAATAAAATACCATTTAAATAAGGGAATATTTTCCAAAACATTGAGATCAGTCGACAGATCTTTCAAAGATAAATGAAAAACGTAAATATACTATCGTCCGTTAAGTAAACTTTGTTAATATACGAGTATGTTTAACTGGGTATACCTGAGTTAACAGTATTCATCGCTATTCATTCGAATGGGATAGTTCCCTCATTTAGTATTACTTATGAAATCGACAATAACAGTTTGACTTGAACGCTTTTCAGTGTCTCTGTTGTGACGTTAACTTGTTTACCAAAGCTCTAAATTAAATGTATTTTGTATAGTTTTGTTTACGATAATTTATAGTTTTCCTTTTACACATTTAATGTCGTTTTCGGTATCGCTTGTAGAATTGGACACGGTTCTGACGTTTTAATTATTGCTAGTTTGCGATAGAAAAAACTCATGTTTTTGTAACATTTCTGAAAATCTATTCATCAGATTTTGGTAAAAAAATACACAGAACTACAATAATTTCCTGCCTACTCCCATTCCGAATTCCATAATTTTAGGCACCAATTAAAAGACATCTATTTTTATTATAATATTATATTGAAATTACATGTACATGGACAGTTTAACGCAGGGAGGTAATCTGGTATTCCATTGATGATTAATTAGACTTATGAGGCCCGTATGATTCTGGTAATTTAGGTATGTCGCTTTTACATTGTAAACAATGTACAACAATAACATGTACTTCGTCAGATGCACAGACGGACCTCGCGTGTTTTATAATAAGTAGCTTGCAAACACGTAAATATACCGTTAGGCGTATCACATGACCGTAAAATTGGCTGTTGCAAGTATCAAGTCTTCTAACTTGATATTTCATACAAAACTACAAGTTTGTTACATAGAACTTATAATGAACAAATGTTGTTTAACTGAATTCTGATGTTGCTGAAATTTCAGTGTGTATTAGGTACATACACGTAGGTTTAGTAATTACAGAGAAATGTTTAAAAACACGATAATTCATTTTTTTCTATCGCAAACTAGCTATACCATACTTTATAATTTAACACTCGGTATATTGTCTATAATTATACCCCGATTGCATGTTTTCATAATCGAGCGGTATCACTCACGAAGTGGCTCAAAGTCTATAGCCAATTCAATAAGTCATACTAATGAGGGAACTATCAAATTCGAAAGAATAGCGGTGAATACCGTTAACTCAGGTATACCCAGTAAAAACCTAGATAAACCTACTAGTAGAATACCTGCCGGACGATATTATATTTACAACCTATCTCATTTGACTTTGAAAGGACTGTAATTAAACACAAATCAAAATGACCGGCATTGTACGATTTGCTTGCTGAATTCATGTATTGAAAATAAGAACTTTGTAATATATTGAATTTCATGCATAAAGGTCAGGACCAAGTAAAATACTCCAAGCTATCAAGGTAGGTTCACAATATAAACGTTTGTACCAGCGCTGGTTAGTGCCTATGCCTTAGAGTGAATGCACTGTTTTCTTCTTACTGTAGCTTGGTCACATTGACATGAACCTAACCTATTGATTACCATAATTTAACAGTCGATATATTGTCTACGTTTACAACACCGATTGTTTGTTTTCATAATCGGGGAGTATCACGAAGACGCTCGAGATGTTATACAAACACAAATCTTAAATGCCGATATTGCACGATTTGCTTGCGGAAATTGATATATTCAAAGCAAGAACCTTGTAATACATTCTTGCATAAAGTTCAGGCTCAGGTGAAAATAGCCAAGCTATACGTACGTTTTGTATATGGTGCATATCAACTTTCACAATCGTTTCCTGGAGTTTGCCAGCATTTGACAGCTAGTTCTTTCTGATAGCAACGTTTCACAGGGTTGTAGTTTCCATCAGCGTATACTAACGTTAATTCAAAATATATCAGCGTCAGTGCAGCGGTCGATAATTTAGTCAGACCTACATAAGTTGGCAATTGTCAGGCTGTGTTGTAAAAAGCTAACATGAAGTTCGGGTACGTTGTCTAAATATTGTCAACGTTGAGCAATTGCGTTGAAATCCGTTTACAAACAATTAAACGTCAGTCTAAATGAAGCAACACCACTAACGTAACGATAGACGATTTTTATTATGATTTAGATAATTTAGAGTTCATAAACATTTACAAAGGCACACAGCATACAACATCGAATATTTCTAAATTATTATACTGAAGAAGGTCTTGTTACAACCATTCAACGCACTTGATTCAGTCACCATTCATGAACGAGCGTATTCTATTTTAACTTGTCATAACCTTAACTAGCGGAGTTGGAAGTTTGCCAAAACGTCGGACAAAACATAGTTAAACCCCAGCTTAAGCACTTATAAGAAAATCTGCATAACACAGGAATAAATATTTTCTTCACCAATTCTAAATTTTAGATTGTGTTGGTGAGTTTCATTGCACTAGCACAGCCGAAGATGTCGAAGGGCTACGGTTATGGACACGGGCAGTCGTATAAGGGACATGGATATAGTCAATGGGGACATGGCCATATTCAAAAGGGGCATGGTCATAGTCAAAAAGGATATGGATATGGTCCCAGGAATCAACTCTGTTATCCGAACGCAGTGGTAAGTACTATTTATGATTCTCCTCAGTTATTGACGTTAATGGTGATAATGCTCGTGCTACGATTACTTTCTTGGGTATAATTTGACGTACACCATTAATGGCATGTTGTGCAAAAATTGAACCAGTAGTCCAAATCGCCTGCATGTGAGAATGGAGAGAGTAAGATCTAGAGTATTTAACGATGTGGAGCAAAGCTAATAGTTTCGATTGAAAACATGTTTTAAATACTTTGCTAGTTTGTAAATATTGTACTGGTACCTATATTATTATTGCAAAAAGTGTTAAACCTCATGCTAAATAACTACAAAAATCATGTTTAAAAAAACTCGTGTAAGTTGGTTTGGTCGTTTGTAAATCCTTCGAACAAGTGCCCTTAGACTAACATTTTAGTTATATTGAAACTACAAAAACTAGTTCACAAACTATGTCCCAAGTGCGTAGCAGTACAAGGCGTTGGTCAAAGATTTACTATTACGGTCGTTTAAATGTTTATATATATTTGTTTTGCAGCGAGGAGATCCTTGTGACACCGATAAACAATGCGCATGGAATAGGCGTGAATGTCCAGGCTATGCTGGTTGTCACTTGATTTGCACCGACAACCCATACAAGTGGTGTTACGGTCTAGAGGAGGAAGATGTAAGTCCTTATAATAAGAATGATACTACTTGACGTATTACTGCTACTACTATTAGTATAATATAGTGCGCCCAGGACAACAAGAAAGACGGGGGCATTTGGAATAAGCCATATAGGTGTAAAAAGCAAGACTGTACAATTCATCTGCGTTATTTTAGTAAATTACTGACCGTATCTATTTATTAAAGAGGCATTCGCTAACACTAGCATATTTTTCTCTACTATCACATTCAATGAGGTAAATGTACAAAGCACAATCAATAATCATAATTTGTCAGAAGAAAGTGTGCGCAAATATTTCTCTATATGTCATAAATAGATTTAAGTCACCATTTATAATGTATCGCTTCCAGCGATTTATTATTATTTGGTCAAAGGGAAACAACTCGTGACTATTTTAGCTCGTTACGAAAATATGTTTTCAATTTTTTGTAAATTGGTGGGAGCTTTTTGATTCTCAATTAATGAAAAATATTTCTGAATTGATTTAAGCGATCAAAGTTATGGCGAACGCCTCTTTAAAGTACAAAACAATGTAACCAAATTTGCAACAGTAGACCAATCCTGCCAATGTTTGTAAACATCACATTTTCCTGGGCGCACTATAATATGCACATCGTACCATCTGTTCTCTGCGATTTCTTTTGAGTGAAGCGTCCCTGTCTCTGACTTCTTGTTACATGTATCTGTTGGAAGTACGTTAATATATGGGAATGTAAACTAAAGCGGTTGAAATGAAGAAAAATTACACATTATTTTACAAATTGATTAACAGTTTATCTGCATTATGTTGATAGACATTATATACTTGTACATGTATAATTATGTACCTCATACTTTGTATGGCCACTTAAGCTATCACAAGAAGGAACATAATTTTTATACGTTAACTCCAATCCTATATAAATTATAGTCAAGCACAGTTCGTTTATTGAGACTCCTTTTATTTTAATATAATTATATATTTAAGGATTGTACGGAGAATGGCGAAGACGAGTGTCACCCTGACGTAACAGGAGAGCTGGTATGTATAGATTATTGCGACATCTGTGATTGCTAGTAGGATGATACGGACAATGCGGCTGTAAAGATAGACTGGACCTTGAGGTTGACGTTGTTGTTTCGTTCCATATTATCTGAACTCAATAAAACAATTCAACGATGACTTTGTCTTTATGTTTCTTTTATATCATTAATCTTTCTCGTACACTACATTTGTACGTTCCCAGTTTGAAGACATAATTCAGATTGGTTTTATCAACAGCGGTGCTTCAGATTATACACTCCCCACAAGTGTTAACTTGCCACTTTATATTTCTGTCCAGTAGTGTCAACAATTAATGTATTCATCAATATAAAAACCTCGCATACCGACACTTGTTGAGAAGATGCAGCTGATTATTAATATATTTTTGCGGTATTGTGGCTAATCTCTGTGCATTCGACGTCCTCTGCAATGACACGTTTTTGCACGTACGTTGTATGTGCACCAAAATTTACATCATGAACGTATTCGGCATTATTGATGACTGCTTATCTCGAAATAATTTAAGAAAGTGACTCGAGTGGAAATCTCACGGAATTTAAAAAAAAAATTTGATATTTAAATACATACATGTATATTGAAATGAAGATTCATACACAGACGTATAAGGATGGAATAATGCCAATTATTAACTAAATACTGTAAAATCATTTTCGTGGGGGATTAAATTTCGTGGATTTCGTGTTTCACTTCAACCACAAACTTTAATTCCAACGAACATTGATTTTGACCCTTGTTTTGTTGCCTGAAATGCAAAATCCACGAATTCAAGTTCCAGCGAAATTGTCTTTTTACCAAAACCACGAAATTTCGTCCCAACGAAATTAAATGATTTTACAGTACATTACAAATAATTTGCCTCAAATATGAGTACCAATTGGGCTAATAATGATAGCATCCGCTTGTGGTAAAGTACACCAACATTTGTGTTGAAAAGAGTTATAAAAATAATGAAAAATAAAAGTAGAAAATACCAAATATGAATACAATCATCGCTGTCAACTGCATGCAAAATATCCCCGGCAACAACTGCATGCAGAATATCCCGGCAACAACTGCACACATAATATCCTCGACAGCAACTGTGTGCAGAATCTCCCCGGCAACAACTGCATGCAGAATATCCCCGGCAACAAAAATTATTGTTACAACTATGACGTTGTAATGATTACGCATTTACAAAACGTACAAGTGCTTCCTTTCTCTATATTATGAAACGAATTAGAAGCTAAATGAAAAGTTGCTCAAGTTCTTGTGGAATGAAACTTCCAAATACAATGTGTTGTAATAAACATAGTTATCAAGTGTAAACATCAATGAAATAAAGGATCTGCCACGAGTTTTTTTACATCAACATTTCTTTAATGAGTCTATAATAAACACTTATTAAGCGAGACTCTAGCGAGCTTAATGACTTTCTTTTGCATGACAAATTTAAGAAATGTTGATATCAAAAGAAAACGAGTAGTAGATACTTTTTATCACATTAGAAATGTGTGATTTACCAAACATAATCGACTCGATACGGAATTCGGCTACACTATGCATCAAAGAACTCCTTCAAGCGTTTCCACGTAAAAAGTAGTCCCAAATTGCTTTCTGTATACAGACATTAAAACGACGCTTTAAAAGCTGCAAAGAAATAACATTTATTCAAATTACAATAATTGAC
Organism: Spisula subtruncata; assembly: GCA_963678985.1. NCBI lineage: Eukaryota > Metazoa > Mollusca > Bivalvia > Venerida > Mactridae > Spisula > Spisula subtruncata. The sequence continues at coordinate 30,470,175 of OY787673.1, read as the reverse complement.
ATTTTTCAACTTATTATGTTGAATGTATAAATAATATAAAGTCCATTACTAAATCAGTAATCTATGCGAATTACGAATTATGCAAATTTTTGTTATCACACATGTTGTATAACATAATGTTGTACGATTTGTTATCACATGGAATATCACTGTATTTATGTGATAATATATATAATATCTTGTCATCATTCACTGTGGAAATACTTTAACTAAGGCATGTTTCATCATTCTTAAATCCTAAACGTTCTATACTTTTCTCTTCTTATGAACGGAAATGTGTGCAACTGACGCTTGCATGTAATGAGAGTTATCTACTAATGGATAACCCATGTTATTGGAGGCACGAGACCTTTTCGTTACTTGTAGGTTCTTTGCGCTATTTGAAAATTATGACGTAGGAGTATGTATGACGATACTTCCTTTTCCGGTTGAATTCTACACCAAGGACGGGTGATCAGAAATTGTATCGATTTTTGTCAAATATATTCTTTCATCTGTTGATATAGAAGTACAAATAATGCAAACCAATTAATGAAATAATAGTTGATTTTATGACGGGTTGTTTCAGATGGATTTGTTTAAAGAATTTGTGATATTGTTGGATAGAATTTTGGAATTTGGATCGGCTGATTCGGTAGGCCAGACATGCCTTGATGGCACTATTTATTATATAGTACATATAGCTTAATAGACGCTTAGCACACACATATACATGAATATATCTCTGGCCAAGAGTTAATATTGAAAAGCGTTTATATATTGGTAGTGTCGTGTCCTAGATGTCGTGTGCATATTTTTTGAATTTAGAATCTAATAGTTTAGTGCATGTGCGGTTGTGTGGGGTTACGTGAGTCTTTATTTATTATTTAATTGAACTCAAAACTAAACTTAGATCTATATATTATGCCTATCTAAAATTAAATGTATGTCTTGGGAAATATACGTTGAGAACAAGTTGAGAAAAATTGTGACGTCATATATCCCATATGACGTCACTAGCCAATTAAGATAATAATGTTGTCACGTGACTAATATTTGTTTGTTTTTGTTTGGAATGTTGGTGATTGCAGATACAGTAGGGTGCTTGGGTTGACAATGTGGTTCATTTTGCACAGTTGATATTCTTAGTAAACATGTTCTATAGAACTTTAGTATGCGTAGTACAGGCGCGGTGCTTAACAATTTAAGGCGACACGGGAGTTCCAGATTTTGTTGAACAGTATGTACTGATGAGTCTGTATTACAGGTGCGTTCGTAACGTGATACTAAATTCCAGATTTTGTAAATCTATAGTATTACAGGTGCGGTTCGAGAGGGGGTACGACATTTCAGATGTTGTAGATCTACATAGTATTACAGGTGTGGTTCATGAGGGGATAAGAAATTCTATGCGTTGTTGAACATAGTATTACAGGTGCAGCTCGTGAATGTATACAGCATTCAATATTATTATACTTCAGTAAATTACAGGTGCTGTTCGTTAGGGGATACAAACTTCTACTGTAGATTTTGTTGAACTTTAGTAATTTACAGGTGCGATTTGAGAGGGGATATAAAATTCGAGATTTTGTAGATTTATTGTATTATACGAGGGGATATGAAATTTCAGATTTTGTAGATAATAAGATTTATGGTATTACAGGTGTGGTTCGAGAGGGAATATGAAATTCCAGATTTTGTAGATTTATGGAATTGCAAATGCGGTTCGAGAGGGAATATGAAATTCTAGATTTATGGTATTGCATGTGCGGTTCGAGAGGGGATATGAAATTCCAGATTTTGTAGATTTATGGTATGACAGGTGCGGTTCGAAAGGGGATATGAAATTCCAGATTTTGTAGATTTATGGTATTACAGGTGCGGTTCGAGAGGGGATATGAAATTCCAGATTTTGTAGATTTATGGTATTACAGGTGCGGCTCGAAAGGGGATATGAAATTCCAGATTTTGTAGATTTATGGTATTACAGGTGCGGTTCGAGAGGGAATATGAAATTCCAGATTTTGTAGATTTATGGTATTACATGTGTGGTTCGAGGGGGATACGGAATTCCAGATTTTGTTGAACACAGTAATACATGTGCGGCCCGTGAAGGCATACAACATTCAATATTTTGTGGAACTTGAGTATTACAGGTGCGGTTCAAGAGGGAATACAAAATAAATTTCAGATTTTGTTGATTGATTGTATTTACAGGTGCGGTTCAAGAGGGATACGAAATTCCAGATTTTATAGAACTATAGTTGTACATATTCGGTTCGTGATGGGATACGAAATTGCAGGTTTGTTGAATTATAGTGTTACTGGTGCGGTTCAAGAGGGGATACTAACCTTCAGATTTGTAGATCTCCAATATAAATATGCATATCATTACAAGGTGCGGTTCATTAGGTGACATGATTTTCCCAATATTGTAGATCTATAATATTATTATGCGCAGTAGTAAACATATGCGGTTCAAAAGTGGACATGGTCTTCCAAATAGTGTTATTTATAATAAGTATAGTATTAGAGGTGCGTTTATGGAGTGATAAGGGAGTTATTTTGTTGCTGTTTTTTGTCAAACACAGTATATTATGTAGTTGCAGTTCGTGAAGGAATACCTATATCGGTATTTTGTAATATACAGTATACAGGTGCGGTTCGTTGGGGGTACTTGAGGTTGTATTTTATTTATAATATAGTACAGTAACTTTGAGTATTTACAGATTGGGTGGTTGTATCTACATGTCACTAGCCAATGTATGTCATTTTACACAGTGACTAAGCATTGGTTTTGTGTGCACCTAAAAGTCCTTGTTTTCAGTACATGTGCGGATTCTGAGTGGATACGGAAGTTCAGATTTTATGTTAGTTGTTATATATATTATATACAAGTGTATTTGCCCTGTTTTGCTTTATACATGATGGATATTCAGAATTTTGATGATAGTTAAATATATATGCAGCATTTGATGATGTACGGAATTAACGAACTTGTGTTTTAGAATTGTCAGCCTGTTCGACAATTTGTCTTATGAATCACGACATGTTTTTAAAGAACTATAGAAATCTCATTTTTCTGATTGCAATCAGTCCATGATTTACGAGCTAAGAGTACATCTTGGTAAAACGCTATATTCGCTGAAACTTAATAATGGCATGATCTAACGGAGAATTAAACCAAGTTAGCACAATTTAGGACTAATTATAAATTGTCTCAAATATGGCCCTTATATGTAGACTGGCCAGGTGTGCCAGGATTTATGCACAGTACAGCACGTTGTATGTTACTGCAGTTGATTTTCAATGTGAAGTAATGTATCTGTATGTTGTTCCACATAGTTTGATTAAACAACTTAAGAGGACTTAATACGGTCTGTTAGGGGTAGACAATAAAAACTGCAATTACGAGTGACTTACAAGTTATCAGTAGCCATTGCCTTGCTTTTGCTACCTTTTATCGGAGGGCGAGTTGGTGGTCAAGCGCGGAATGATGTTTCAGACGTGATGTTAATGATTAATTTAATTAATGATTTCATTTTTTAAACGATGATGTTACAATTTTCATGAGGAGTTCTGAGACCGATCGGTACGCATCAGTCAAGTTTTCTATAAATCAGACTATTACTAGTAGTACAATGTTTATCTTACAGGATATAATAATTGATAACCGTTCAATTGCAGGCAGTGGTAGACATTTAGTGGACTGTTTCATTTTCATATATATTTTGTTCATAGTAGTTTTGCTATTGTCTCATATAATTAACACATTATATTTTGTTCTTACATGTATTCTTACAGTTTCAACAAGAAGATTCTGACTGGACGGTAACAATGTTGGTTTAAGGGCCTGGGCCTGGCTGGGGTGACAAGGGCATGCGTATATATTTTAAAGTTAACCTTTTGGGGCAAATATATATGATCTTGTCCATTCTTGTTTTGTGCTTATATATTGATGTAGCCTTTGGGGCTTATTATTGTTTAGCCTTTTGGGGCATATATTATTTTTTAGCCTTTTGGGGCTTATAAAGGTTTACCCTTATGGGGCTTATATATTGTTGTAGCCTTTTGGGGCGTATTATTGTCATTTGTGTAGCCTTTTGGGGCTCAGATATTGTTTATATGCTGCCAAACAAGTAATATAAATACTTTCTAATGGGTTTTCAACTTCTGCATTAACTCTTATAGATTTGAGGGAAGTATTAACGTTCTGAATAAAGTGCAAATATGCTTTTCTAAGAAACTGTTGTGTGTGAGTTGCCGTCTGACAATACCAGCCATTGTTGCTTTGAATGAATGTGGTCGAATGTTAACTGTAGCAGTCTGCGAAATTGGAATTTGAATCTACTTGCCCGAATTAATTGCATGATCGTGAACGTTGCTTGTCCAAATCACTTGTCCAATACAAGTGCTAATTTCGCTTACTGCTGTAGAACGTGGTTCCCGTGCTCAACCAGCAATCTGTCTTTGATTATTTCGCTGTGCCAAAACTTAATTTTGGCGTTGACAAAATCTTGATCTAGATCTACGATGTCGTCATATGGCCGACAGCGATATCCAAACTCAAATATTGTTTTTCAAAAGATCAGTTACATAGCGATTCAAATCTCGTTTATTTAGAAAATAAATTATATTATTGGTACCGTAGCTTCTGATGTTGGTGTTTCGTCATGAGCGTTGTGTTTGGTGTCTGATTCCCAGGGCCATTCGCAATTCAGTGTGTGGCGAGATATGGGCTTCAGTAGTTCAGGTATTTAAGCCTTTTGGACACACTTCAAAATTAGCCCGTTGCAGTTCAAATTTAGCCTTTTGGGGCATATATTTATAATCTGGTTTAGTCTTAATTTAGGGCTTAAATATTGTGGTAGCCTTTTGAGGCTTATACTAGTAAATTGTTTAGCCTAGTGGGGCTCATATATTGTTTAGCCTTTTGGGGCTTAAATATTGTTTCGCCTTTTTGGGCAGCCCTTCGGGGCTTAAATATTGTTTAGCCTTTTTGGGCAGCCTATTGGGGCTAATATATTGTTTAGCCTATTGGGGCAGCCTTTTGGGGCTTATATTGTTTAGCCTTTTGGGGCTATTTATTGGTGCCCTTTGGGGTATGCCTTTTGGGGCATTTACGTATTGCTGTCAAAGGTCGCCCTTAAAGACAATTTGTCCGGCGTCCTGTTAACCTATTTCGGTTAGCACGTTGAATGCGGGAACCACTCCCATTATTCCAAACCACAAACATTCGACAAGTTAATGTGCTCTAATAATATGATTTGAAATGTTGTTGTTGCTACTTTATTGGTCTGAATTATATGAGTGAAAATTGACTAAGTATTCATTGTTAATCGGGTCAATTGGATGTGGGGCAGCAGAGTTCATGGATGAAAGCTGTAATTAATTTCTTGATAGCTTTATATCAGTAGCATTAATTTATGTTTACTTTAATTAGAAAATATAGTGAGTTTTCATTCATGTGCTTGTTGTCCTCTGATCTCCCAATAATGAATATACATTTTACCTAAAATTATTCTGCCTTTATGTACATTTATAGATAGTTTGCGATAGAAGAAAATCGTGTTTTTGTAACATTTCGGAAAGGGTAAAGGATTTAACAGAACTACAATAATTTCCTACCTACTCCGATTCCGAATTCCATAATTTCACATATTAAAAGACATTTATTCTATATTATATATTGAAATTACATGTTCATAGACAGTTTAACGCAGAAAGGTATTCTGGTATTCCATTGATGATTTATTATGAATAATTTAACCGTTACATTCTGTGATAGTCGGGCTTGACATTACTGTTATTGAGGCGAGACTTAGGAGGCCCGTATGATTCATGTTACTTAGGTTAGTTGCTTATAAACAATGTACAACAAGAATAAGTATGTATTTCGTCAGATTCACAGACGGTCCTCGCGTATGTTGTATTAAGTAGGTTGCAAATATGTAAATATACCGTTAGGCGTATCACATGACCGTAAAATTGGCTGTTGCAAGTACTAAGCCTTCAAACTTGATATTTTATACAAATCTTCAAATATGTCACATAGAACTTATGAATTTAGTTCTGACGTTGCTGAAATTTCAGTGTGTATTAGGCAGATATTTTTCATTTATTCGTGCAAAATTCCATACATGTAGGCTCAGTAATTACACAATGCAACATTTATAGATCATCACGTCTCTGTGTTTCCAAAATTCACCAAGAGAAATAATTAATGTCCGTTTAATGGGACATCAGTCGATTGACAATCATCGCCATGAATTAACAGTATCGCTAGAGTTATTGTTTATTTCCAAGTCAGTATTTCATTCTTAAAAGCATCGTACATCTTAAGCTCAATGAATTGTGCAGAAACTGAATTTAACGAAAAGGAACTTGCAATAAATTGTTACTTAACTGAACCAATTTGATTTAAAATTGCATCACCAATACAAACCGAAGGCACACGTCTAAACAGTCGAATACATGTAAGGCTGCACTCCACATACATATAACCAGCCCAGTTATCAACCAAGGCCATCCCAATACCCAATAACAACTATGATTCCAAATTGTAACAAGAAGCATTCACTGACAGCCATATCCCCCGCCGAAGGAAAAATTGAGGTAAACAACAAATATTATCACGAATGCTTCATAAAGATGACCACTACAGTTGAATTTCAATAAGAAATGTAGGAGGAGTTGCACACAGAAGAATATATATGTAAAAAAACAAAGGGCAATAACTCAGTCAAAAATGGTCGAATAAAAAAATCCAGACAATATGCGCTGGGGACATCATAGCAGTTATTTTGAGAAAGTTTCGTCGAATTCCCTTAAGAAATGTAGGAGGAGTTGCACACAGAAAAATTTATATGTAAAAAACAACAAAGGGCAATTACTATGTCAAAACAACAAATATTATCACGAAAGCTTCATAAAGATGACCACTACAGTTGAATTCCAATAAGAAATGTAGGAGGAGTTGCACACAGAAGAATTTATATGTAAAAAAAGCAAAGGGCAATAACTCTGTCAAAAATGGTCGAATAAAACAATCCTGACAATATGCGCTGGGGACATCATAGCAGTTATTTTGTGAAAGTTTGGTCGAATTCCCTTAAGAAATGTAGGAGGAGTTGCACACAGAAAAATTTATATGTAAAAAACAACAAAGGGCAATTACTATGTCAAAAATGGTCGAATAAAAATTCCTGACAATATGCGCTGGGGGACATCATAGCAGTTATTTTGTGAAAGTTTCGTCGAATTCCCTTAAGAAATGTACGAGGAGTTGCACACAGAAAAAATCATATGTAAAAAACAACAAAGGGCAATAAACTCTGTCAAAAATGGTCGAATAAAAAAATCCTGACAATATGCGCTGGGGGACATCATAACAGTTATTCTGTGAAAGTTTCGTCGAATTCCCTTAGGAAATGTTGGAGGAGTTGCACACAGAAGAATTTATATGTAAAAAACAACAAAGGACAATAACTCTGTCAAAAATGGTCGAATAAAAAAATCCTGACAATATGCGCTGAGTGACATCATAGCACTTATTCTGTGAAAGTGTTGTCAAATTCCCTTAAGAAATGTAGGATGAGTTGCACACAGAAGTTCGGACGGACGGACGGAGGCCTACCATTACCATATCCCCTTCGCCTTCGGCGGGGATAATAAATAGTGACTAAACACTACCCTCCATGACTTGACACCGTGACAAATTTTAAACTCCAGATGGCCGCATAGAGTATGCCAATAATTCGACCTCTAGCTAGTGACCTAACTTGCTGAACGAACAACATATAAACTAGAGTCGTATTCTTCAAAGTAAGCGGCGGTCTATTGTCTGCCAGATGTTGCGCCAACCAATAAACGTAATTATGCAACAAAATTAATCGTAAAAAGAAGAATTTAATAAATGTACAGTGTATGTTTAAAGGGACATCAATCCACTAACATATACAAGTTTATCTCGAACAAAGTAGGAGGTTCGCTGGAGTTATCTTTCCATTAAGGTGTTTATATTAATGGTGTTCGTTGTGAGATTCAAAAGTTATAGATTGTGTAGTTTGTGCGACTTTGACTTGGGCTGGTTTAATGCAGACTGTTTCATGGAAGACGAATATGATTACAGTGCAATTCTGTCAAACGCTCCAATTTTCTATAATTGAGGCTGGATAAGGTGTATGTGGAATACCGACTGAATAATATGATGAGGTTAAAGATCTTTAGGACGATCACGAACATGACAGGCAAGAAGATATGAGGAAAGAGAAGGCTGCACTCAAATTAATCAGCCGAACACAGAAAACACAAAACTGTATCACATAACTCAAGTACACGGAACAATGCACACACATAACCTCAAAATGCTAGATAACCTAGTTTCACAAAGATATGACAAAAAGGTGATACCAAGTGACAAAACGAAGCGATGCTGTAGCCTGACTTGTTTACCAACGTCATCTCTGTAAAATAGCTAGATAACCTAGTTTCACAAATATATGTCAAATCGGTGACCTTACGTGGCCAAATGAGGCGTAGCTGTGACCTGACCTAGTTTCAATGCGTTCCCTGCTTTAAAACAGCAGGATGACCTAGTCCTTTCGGGAATCTTGGATCGAATAGGGATGATGGATACTAAGTATTGGTCTAACGATTTTAATTTGTGACGACCTGAGCATGTTGTTTGTAATAGTTTTTAATGTTTTGGAGAATACAAGTCACATTGTCGTCTGATAAGATGTATGATATGAGAAAGATGTTTGGCAATAATGTCAGAGTGAAGTTAAGCGTAGGATACGTAGGAAACGCTCAACTTAACCAGACGAGCACAAAACACCGTAACAACTCAGCACAGCCGCACGTAGCAACGCCCTAACATAACCAAACGAAATTATCAAAAACCAAAATCCACGTTATAAAATGTATGATGACCTAGTTTCACAATGGAACAAAAAAACGATGATCCCATTTGACCGAATGAAACGAAGCCAGGACCCGACCAAGCTTCCTAAGTCCCCATTGCAGGATACAAGTTATGTCAGTTATTTTCTTACTATTAATATACTGGAAAATCATTAATTTTCGTGGGGGATTTAATTTCGTGGATTTCGTGGTTCACCTCAACCACGAACTTTAATCCCAACGAACATTGATTTTGACCCTTGATTTATTACCTGAAATGCAAATCAACGAATTCAAGTCCCAACAAAATTGTCTTTTTTACCAAAACCACGAAATTTCGTCCCAACGAAATTAAGAGATTTTACAGTATTTTAATTGCTAGATACGTGCAAATATGCTCAACTGAGATGTAAGGAATAACAAATTACGTGGCTGGAGTTTATAAGACTTTTTTATTGGTTTCCAATAGTATGTACTTAGTGAGTTTCGTATTCTGTGCTACATTTTTGTATTTGAAATGGCTATGTCAAGTACTTATTTTGGCAATGGGTGTTTTAGCATGGTATTCGGTGTCATCCAGGGTCAGAAGCAGGCTCTCTTGGTAGGATCCAAGTGAAACTTGTTTGAAGGTAGATCTCACCATCTTGATATTGTCTTTATGAAACTGCCTGTTATTTAGTTTATTATCAACACGTACTTGGACATTTATCTGTATCGTTTTGTTATGTGTGTATTCGTACCACGTGGTGTTTATTATGTTTTCTTTGTTTGACTGGTAAAGTTGAGGGCGACCTTTCATGTCTGGTGTTCCCAAATCTTTTCCCATACATTTGTTGACCCTAATCAAACTTAAATAAGTATAATTATAATTATGTTTTCATAAGCGACAATCATAAGCTGTCGCTTTAACAATTTCGCGCAAAATTCTTGCATTTATGATTTTTTCGTAAGTCTGATAAACGTTGTTGAAGCATAACAAGTTCAAGTTCAAGAAATTTTATTGGCATAAACATATATACATGTTTGTCGCCACAAATATTTGGCGTTTGAAATATACAATTACAGAGAAATACATTTATACGAACAAAAGAAAAGAAAAGTATGAATAATATTAATTGGAAACAAATAGTTATGTTCAATCACATACATGCACATGAATTATACTATACATAATTCTTTACAATATAATATGACAATTGCATTAGTAAATTTTACAATATGTTATAGTTTCATTATTTACAAGTAATTAGAAAGAGCCTTGTATCTAAATATAAAGACATTTACAGAAAAATAATGTAGCATGGTAATATAATATGATGTTAAAAGATACAATGTTACAATGTAGACATGGATTGTGTTCTCAATTTATTTGCGTGATACAAATATGCAGCCAGATTTACTGTACTTTTTTTCGAAGTGTTTTTCATTATACTGCAAAATTTATTCATTGTTGGCCAGGTACTGTAATATCGGTTAATATATTTAGTTCTCAGATTATGATAATGAGGACACACAAGTAGGAAATGAAATTCATTTTCTATCATTTTCATATTACATAATTTGCATATCCTTAGATTTCTCTCAATGTTTCTATGTCGTCCTTCTTCTATCGACAGTTTATGTGCAGAACACCTAAAACGACTTAACGCTTCTCTATATTTATCATTTGAAACAATAGAAATGTATGCTTCCCATTCAAAATTCAATTTAAAAGTTCTATAAGTTTCAAGTCTAGATGAATTATCTAAATCACTGAACCATTTTTGCAAGAAATTGTCAATTATTCTTTGACAAATACTAGCAATTGTAGAATCGTTGGTATACACGTTCTGTGTCCAAACATATGCAAATCCCATGTTTGATAATAATTTAATGAAGTTTTTAGACCAAGTATTAATATAATTCCCATTTCTATCCTGCATATACATTAATTTATACATCAAAGATTCAGGTTGTTTGGTAATTCTGTACCAATATTTGACTATTCTTATTTGTCTTACATATAACATAGGATATCTGGAAAGTTCACCATAAACAGATGCGTTTGCTGTATTCTGCTTCAGTCGCAACAATTGTTTAATAAATCGCATATGTATTTTTTCTATGTCTGGGGCATTATGGAATCCCCAAACCGGACAGCCATAGCTTAATATAGGTGCTATCATACTATCGAAAAGTTTCAGCTTTTCAGAAATAGCCAAAGGCACAGCATCAAACAATGAATTTAATGAAAATAATGCTCTCCCTGCTTGGTTAGCAAGGTTCTTTTGGGTATGGTAAAAATTACCATTCGCACTAAGTGTTACACCGAGGTAGGTGAATTCCTTTACAACTGCTAATTTAACACCATTGTAAAAAACATCTACATTTTCAATGACATATCCCCTTTTAAAAACCATACATACGGTCTTGTCTATGTTCACGGCTATACCCCATTTCAAACAATACTCATGTAGTCTATCTAATAGAAATTATAACCCTTCCTTGCTATATGAAAACAGGACAGTGTCGTCTGCAAAAAGCAGTAAGAATATTTGTAACTGGTCAATTGTAAAGGACTCAAAATCATCACTCTCCATGTACTTTTGCATATCATTTACGAAGAAGACAAAAAGAAGTGGAGATAAAGGCTCACCCTGTTTCACACCCATATAACTGTCTATAAATGATGATAGGTCATTATTTACTCGAACACATGACTTAACACTATGATACATACTTTGCAATATTGTTACAACCTTAGTAGATACACCATACTCAATCAACTTAAACCAAATACCATTTCTGTACACATAGTCAAAACATTTGCGAAAATCTACAAATGAACAGTACAACTTTTTCTTCTCGTGTTTAAGAACTTTATCAATTATAGACGTTAACACAAAAATACAATCAACTGTACTTCTACCTTTAACAAAGCCATATTGATTGTCGGATAGTATACTATTATCAGCTGCCCATTTTCTCAACCTAGTATCTAAAATAATGGAGAATATTTTAGAAAATATGCTTGTTAATGTAATTCCACGATAGTTATTAACATCATTAATATCACCCTTTTTTGGTATAGGAACTATTATACCTTTGGTCCATAGTTCTGGGTAAACACCTTTGTCAAAGATGTAATTGAATAGTCGACATATGCTTGGGGACAACTCATTTTTACAAACTTTAAACATTTCAGGTGTTAACATATCAATGGAGCCACCCTTACCATTTTTCAGGGTAGACACCGCTTTAATAACTTCTTCAACCGTTATAACAGAATCGAAGTCTTCAACAAAATTGCTATCTGTAAAATTGACATCAGACAAATTATTTTCTACATCCTCATTAGTAAAAATATCAGTATCGGAATACAGATTTTTAAAATGATCGTGACACTCATCTGCTGACACATTGCCTGCACCATTTTTGGATTTTTTGCGTATATTTTTTATTTCTTTCCAAAAGTTTGTCTGTTGATTTTTAGCTAAATAGTGTAATTTTCGCTTGTTTCTGTTATTGTATTGAGATCTTGCTTTTCTCTTCGCAAGCCTATACATACGTCGGTTTTCTTTTAGCATATTCAGATTTTCTGGACATTTATTACGAGAAAATGCTTTATTCGATTGTCTAAGTGCACGACGTGCTAACTCACATTCACGATTAAACCAGTCATTTTTATACTTTCTTGGTTTACTGGATGTGCCAGTGTTAGTCTTTACTGTTTTACCACAGACATCGTATGCGCATTTATATAACAAATCAGAAAACTCCTCTAGCCCACTATTCAAATCCGTAACCTCATTAGTAATATCACTTATTACATTTTCAAATACGTGCAATTTTGAATTAATACTATCTTTGTATAATGTATCATTATCAGAATTCCATATTACTTTATCTACATATTTCGGTTCTGGTTCGCTATTAGTATTTGTAAAATGTATGACAAAATCCACATTTATAGGAACATGCGGTGAAAATGAATGCATTTCATGAATAGAAAAGTTTTTGGCGCAGGGAAATAACTCATGTGATACCAATACATAATCAATAACACTATTCCCTGTGCTAGACATATACGTGTATTGTCCATCGGGGTCACCATTAAATCGACCATTTAAAATACAAAGGTTTGAGCTAATACATAAGTCAATGATCCTTTGGCCAGAAGCATTTACCACATTGTCCATTGATTGCCTATCCGGAAGTTGCAATTGGTCATTATCATCGTTCGACATAGTGTACGGTAAATTAGACGGGTCCGTGTGTGTCATTATATCATGTCTATGGCCAACTCGACCATTGAGATCCCCAATAACAGAGATATGACCGCAATCGGAGTATTTTCTAATCCCTAATTCTATCAACTCGTGAAATCCGGTCGGGTGCTGATTAAAATAAGGCGAATTCTGTGGTGGGATATATGCAAAACAAACGTACAAGTCATTTTCCATTTTAAAGAAATCTTTGCATAACTTAATCCATATGATACCGTAGTCATCGGACTCAAGTACTGTTAAGCCTTTGGAGATTAAATTGCTGTAAAACAAACATACGCCCCCGTGACCGCGCCTGGACGTTTTGCGTAATGATTCTGGCCTAGGTACACAATGACATTCATAGCCATCTAATACGTAATTATTTCTATTAGTTTGCCATGTTTCACATATGAATACAATATCAAATAATGATACAAAATTTTGAAAATCACTATCATATATGCATGTATCTAACCCTTCAATGTTCCAAGAAACCACTGAGAGTTCACACTTTTCTTGCCACCCTCACTCACTAGGTGTGGAAGCACCCGTTGGTTTATATAACTTGTGATCAATATAGAGTTTGTCTCTCACTAATGAGGCGCGCTTGCCATCCTTACGCGCTTGTACCATTATTGGAATAAGCGCTTTGCGTCGTTGCTGTACCTCTGGTGGAAGCTGATCCGTTACATTATATGGGGTATTGCGAAGATTAATGCTCCTAAGAGCATTTTTTATCATCAACTTAGAGTCAGTGTCTTGGAATTTTACAACAATCGGTCGAGTTTTCCTGGCATCGTATTCACTCGTATTACGATGTGCTCGGTCAATGCGAATCTTTGTTTTAGAATCAGTGATTCCAAGAATATTTTGTACAAAACAGTGAATTTTCTCATAGCAGTTTTCACCGGAAGTTGTATTTATGGGAGCATTTGCTGAGGAAGCTGTAGCAGAGGGCTGTGACTCCGTAGTATTGCTTTGGGTCTCCATAGGGGCGTCCGCTGGGGTAGTTGAAGAAGAGGACCGATACTCTATATTGTTATCTGGCCTAAAAGGTTTGGGATCGAACTTTATGGGATGTTCTGGTATTCATAACGAAGACAACACAGCGGTTAAGAATGACAGTTAATGTTTGAGCGTCGACTTAATTGGTTCGTTTTGTATTTCAGTATTAGATAAGGCTTAGTACAAATACATCTACTTTACATTTTTATAAGTGAACAATTGCATATCATGTGTTATGTGCATAGACGATATTGACTAATTTAGGGGACACTACTCTAGCCTCCCTACTACTATATGACGATGGTTGTCCATACTATTTTATCGCATTAAACAGACCAAATGTTCATCTTGGCTAATTATTATGCCAACATAATGATTGCAAATATATTATGGATATGTTCTGGTATTTGTGTAAATACAATGTTTCGTATTGGACCTGAAATCATCATAATAATAAATTATATTGGCATTCATTATCAACCATTCATTATGAATAAAAGCATTTCAAAACATTGGAGCATATAGCTGATTTTACCTGAATGTTTATTATTATTGTTTGGTATTTTAAAATGTCAAATTAGGCACGAAAAAGAACCATATTTTGATTGTGTTTGATAAAAAGGGTAATACATGTACATGTAAATAACATGTAGTTAGTACATGTTTTTACTACTGAGCTGTTAGAGTGTTTATATATATTTGCTATCACATTACGTTAGTCATACCGACGTTTTGATATACATGTACTCGTAGTAGACCGCAAAATAAATTATGTACACTTACAAACCTCGCGACAATATTTCATCGACTAATATCGTTTGTATAAACATTACATGTATAACTAAACGTGGACGCTTGTTAATTCAATAAATTAATTATTTTAATTTAGGACTCCATATACTTTCACCTTCTGCATGTATCCACCACAAATTCTGTATAGTTGTATGTATTGCTCAAATGGCTCGTTGACCTCACTAATGTGTTGTAGGTAACCAATAAACTGTAACTCTAAGAACAAAATCATTTAGGAAGCTGCAAAAGTTCGCACCCTACAGTGCATCATATAATGTAACACGTGCCCGTTGTGTGATATTCATGCTGCCTCTCAAGAGGGCTGTTTGTCCTGTAAAATTAGTTATCATAATATCGATGTAATCACTCAATTAGAAACACAATTTGCCAAATTGAATCGATAGGTTTTTGTAAACAATAGAGACTGAGACTCGAATCAGTTGAACGAGTTTACATGTTTGCTCGGAGTCTCGGTTTGATGTGATCAGACAGTACATGATATTTAATCATGCTCACCGAACAATGCACACTGTACAATGAAATAGGGCTGGAAAGTTGTTTGGACAAACACAAAAACTGTGATATTGTTATCAGATAAGTAGTCCACAACTAAAGGTTGGATTGTATCACATACTCATTTTCCTCCCAAACCAGACAATGTATTTGTTATCATCCATTTTATTCCAGCCTTAGTCCTTAGCAATTAGTTAGCACTACCTAGAAGCATATGCTCGTAGGTTACAGTTTCATCTGTAGAAGCGTCATTTGTTCGACACTTTGTAAAAATAAATAACTCAATAATGCAGATTATACAATAAGAGCCTCACAGTTTTCAGTATATACTAGACAAAAGAGAAATGTATACAGCAAACATATAGATATATAAAGTGTACATTATGCAGCAACCAGAACTCAATTAGTAAGAATTATTTTCCAATCATATTTGCCGGTGAACGGGAATACCCTTTATGATAAGAAATAACTTAAAGAGGCATTCCCTATTACTAGCATATTTTTCTCTACTATCACATTAAATGAGCTGAATGTACAAAGCACTATCAATTATCATAACTTGTCAGAAGAAAGTATGCGCAAATATGTTTCTATAATGTCAAAAATATGTTTAAATCGCCAATAATAATTTATCGCTTCCAGCGATTTATTATTATGTGGTCAAAGGGAAACAATTCGTGGCTATTTTGAAATATGTTTTCATCCTTTTCTCGGTAATTAGTTGGAGCTATTTGTTGAAAATTTGAGGAGTTTAAGCAATAATGATTCTCATTTAATGTATAATATTCCTGAATCGATTTAAACTATCAAAGTTATAGGGAACGCCTCTTTAAACGTTATGATTTAAAATGATATCATTACATCGCTCAGGGAAAGTGGGAATCAACAACGTAACCAACAAAACACATAAAACATTAACAACATAACATATAACAATTAAAAGTAGCAACACCCATACATAACCTAACGACAAAATGAAAGTCCATTCTCCGCAGTACAAGAGCAGGATGACCTAGTTTTAAAAGAAATACCAAAACACAGTGACCCAAAGTAACCAAAATGAGGCGTTATTGTGACTTGACAAGGTTACCAAAACAAGCGCAGCTAATACCCGACCTATTTCTCAAAGACTACACAGTAAAAGGACAGGATAAGCTAGTTTCACAAATATATGCCGAAAACGGTGAACCCAAGTGACTACATATTATGCGTTATTGCGACTTGACTTAGTTACCCAACACCATCCCCCAAAACCGCGAAATCCAGCGTTAAAACAATGCCCCTATCGACCAGATCACAAACACATGGCAAAGTGTCACCTCTAGTGACCTCGAAAATTATACCTAGTGGCCTAATGACCGTAAAGTCCACGTTAAAACGGTGACATATAGTAACTATACACGTCAATCTTTAATCAACCATAAATGGTCTCTGACAATTGGTGACTTGTAGCAAACAAAACAAAAACGCATAAATATTATAAGTTAAAAAGTTAAGTAACCAATTTTCTAGGACTCTTTAAAGCTGTTAGGCCGCTCAAGCACACTTTGACATTTCAACTTCCCCTGGTCATTGTGCTATATATTGAAACCTACACTCGTGTCTCCCTGGGGAGACTATTTCTCTCCCGTAGTGTGGCAGCCAACATCGATCTACGGCGCCAGGAATAGACACTGCCCTCACAGGTACCATTTTACACCATGGTCGAGTGGAGCTGTAAGTCTTGCTCAGAGAAATTCCAGAGGGGGGTCGAACCCGGGACCTCTCGATCCCGACGCGCGCGCCCTCCTTTTAGACCACCGCTCCCCACCAATCCAGTATGTATTAACACAATTATGCCAATACAGTGACATCAGTTCCTCCCCAACAAACTTACCAAGCTGCAACACTAAACAGGGGAACACATGTTTAACATTGGTCTATGTATCAGTACAACTTATATTCTGTCCATATTTCATAATGATTGGATCAAAACAACTGTAACCTCTCGAGAGAATACAAGGTTTTTTGTAGGGTTTGACCTTGTGGCCTTGTTTTATATTTGTAACCAGACATGATCCAGTTTCGCGGGTGGTCGAGATATTATGGTGGGTAACATTGTGATTAAGTTTCGTTAAGTTTAGATCTAAAGTGTGACCTCTATAGTAATCATAGGAATTCTGTAACATTTAGCCTAGTGACATAGTTTTAACTAGGCATGACCTAGTTTCCAACCGCCTAGATTTCATTGAGAGTATCATTCAGATCAACAATGATGAATCTTGGAAAATATGTGACCTCTATAGTGAAGACACGGTTTTTTTATTATTTGACCCCATGACATAGTCTTTTACCCCTGATGACCAAGTTTTCAAACATGGCTTAGATTGCATTAAGCGTAACATTATGACCTAGTTTCATGATGGTTGGGTCAAAACTGGGTCCTCCGGAGTGAACACAAGGTCTTTCTAAGATATGACTAAGTTACCTAGTTTTGACCCCATTTGACCCAGTTTCACGCTTGGCCTAGATTCCATAGAGAACAGCATTTTGACCTGGTTTCATGCAGATTTGATCAAAGCGGTGACCTCAATGTTTTTTTCTAAAGATTTGACCTAGTGACCTAGTTTTGGACCGCACATAACACAGTTTCCGACTTGGCTTAGATCAAAACTGTTGCCTCTATGGTGTACACAAACAAATTGCTGACAGACTGACGACGGGCGGACGACGGACGGAGAGAGATCACGAAAGCTCACTTTATCAATATGTGAACACTACACTACACACACACTTACCTTTATGAAGAAACTTGAAGGAGTGCGAATAGCACGGACGAAGTAAATAGAGGAACGCATAATTGTTACGAAAAGTAATCAAATATAGCGCTAAAATAAGCCCCTTAGAAAATTACGATTTTTGAGAAATAATGACTTCAACTTGAAAATACAAATTTAAATTTTAAAAATCCACTTCAAACGGTTATAGAGCCAGAAATCAAAACCGACATCATTTTATATTAAAATTGCTTTTAACAAAAATTACGAAAATAGGACAGAAGCAACATCCACCAGAGAGGACACGTGGAAATAAACTTGCCTCGACAATGTCATACGTGGTTTAAAAGGGACACAGACAATTGGCAACATAAACAACTAGTACAGAACATACCCTTATGACATCACTTATTGTTGAAGGCATTCAGGCATCATATTAACTTAATCTTGGTAAAAAAGAATGTTTTTGTACGATAGCAAAAATGTTTCACACTTATTGTGTTCTAGCAAGTGCAAAACCAACATTATTTATTACATTATTTACATTATTTATATGTGTATGTTAACTGCGGACGTTTCGTTTTTGCCTGATATATGAAACAACACGATTTAAGATAAAATTGCCTTAACAAATTATCAATAAGTCCTAGAAGCAGACACAAAGGAGAACATATTGAAAACTTGTACATGTCATGAGTTCTTAATTCACTTTATCAAAGTTATATTAACTCATTGAAATGTACGTGTATGTTTATTGAAAACGAGTTAAGTTGACAGAGAATCAATGGAAAATCCACCGTGTACTGTTCAATCATAAACGCTTTTGGCCATGTTCTATCACATGTAAACAACTCTTAATCAACTAGCAAAATATTACGTATAGTATCATGTGTATAACTTAATGTTTCACTAGGTTGTACAGTCCTGCATCATTGACACTTTAAGTTAGGACTTGTAGTGGTGTAGGTTTATTATTATTCAGTTTTGTGATGTACATGAATGCTTGTCGTATCGTGGTTTCTTTTATTTACGTTTTTCGTTTGCGGGTTTCTTTCTTGGATTGTGTTGTTATTGTGTGCCTCTGATTGCCTTATTATGGTTTTTTACAATGTCATGTTATAAATATGTAAGTAATTAAGAAACATCGCTTGAGACTTAAGCCCATACTATTACATTCAACACTTGTTTCACATAAATACTAGTATGTCCCAAAATCGATAGAACTTGCACGTGTATGAGGGGTATCCAAATTAACCGGCCTGAGGCTATATTTTTACTGAATCATTCCATGAACGTACATCAATATGTAACTAATTTGTGTGTATACATTTGTATTTGTATGAGTATACTTTTTAATACGTTTATAGATTCTCTATTTTCGTAACTATAGCCACTCACAAACGCATGACCAGGGCATGTGTATATATTTCCAAAACACAAGGAATAGCATATACTTTTCATAAATATACGACGTTAGATGATGTTTGTGTAACTTTTCATGTTCGTTCTATGATGCTTCGGGCAATTGTATGCATAGTTTTATCGCCAGGGACACTTTTTTATTACAAAACAATTAACAGAAATAAAACTTGTCATAGCGCCAAGGGATTCACAACAACGTCGCATTATTTTCCAATTTGGTAACGAACTCAGATATTGACCAATTACTGAGTTGAGACGTATTTAAAAGCACCATTAAGACTTACTATGCATCATATATGTATGTGGGTATAATGAAATATTAGAGAAACCACATGACTATACCGAATAACTTTATTATGTTTAGTGATGATCAAGTCGGTCATAGACGCTGTAAACTACAGATGCTGACCACCAGGGAAACATGTAATCTGTCATGCATCCAGTACGAAACTTCACCTACGATATACGAATGCAAAACGTCACATGTGGTATGAAGATATGTTTGTTATGTAAATGCCAATTAGTGTCTAGATATTGGAAGTGTGTCGGCATCAAGAAAGGCTATCTAAAAGAGTAGAACTTGTGAAATAATACTTATTTCAAATGACGTCACACGACTTCACTTATCCTGGAAATACTGTGCAGATTTATGTATAGTGTCGTTATATTTTAGCAAATCACTTGAACGCATCAGGACTGTCAATAAGATATGGTATCATTCGGCTATATTGCGGTTTATACTTTGCCTCGAATACAATTTATCCAGTCCGGTTAATTTGGATACTCCCTCATACGTGTATAATTAAACAACATCACACAAGTTATTTGGCATTCATCGTTTTGCTGAAATATGACATCCGCCAATATCTAAACACAGATAGCCAATTTGACACAGGCACACTTACAACTGAGATATTGAGGCATAAGTTATTGCTGTTGGGACTTACAGTATATAAATTCATGTCTCTAAATTGACAAATAAAGTTTCAAACTCGTTATAAGACCCCGGGCAATTCACGCGCAAATTGTAGGATGTTCATCAGAAACCAATATAGTAAATGAAAACATCAACAAGAAGTATCGGCACACTGACGGTGAACTCTGCACGAATCGTGTTAGTTATATGGTTGTTGATTACGTGATCGAAAGATCTCTAAAACCCCTTAAGCTAAAACATGTAACATACGTTATGTTCTGGTTAAACATATACTGTGATTGAACCTTTAATACACAAAATATAAACAGAAAGAGCAGAATACGATATAGATGTATTATAGCCCTGTTCCTGCAAACATGATTTAGGAAATAATTGCGAACAAGAATATTGTGGGACTGGTGGCCTAGATGTAGGGCGGCCGCTTCGGGATCGAGATATCCCTGGTAAAAATCCCCGTCTTGACCACTGGTTAATTTCTCTGAGCAAGAATAACCCACATGCTCCTTTCCCCCAGGGTATAAATTGGTACATGTGAGGATAGTGTCTATTCCTGGGCGCTTCTGATCGATGTTGGCTGCCTCACTCACATAAGAGAAATAGACTCCCCCGAAGACACAAACGTAGGGACAAAAGAAAACAAATCGAACAAACCGGATTCTGTAAAATCATTAATTTTTGTGGGTGATCTCATTTCGTGGATAACATGGTTCATCTTCTATCCAGGAAATTGAATCCCATCAAACAATAATTTTGACCTTTGTTTTCAATACATGAAATGCAAAATCCACGAATTAACGTCCTATCGAAATGATCTTGTTTACCAAAACCACGTAACTTTGTCCCATCGAAATCACAGCTGTGTATCTCGTATGTATAAAACGCTCGCTGTCTGAACGGTTGTGGTCAATAGGGAATACAAAATGTAGCATAAACAAACGGAAGCGCAAATTAAATTTAATTTACACTGGTCATATTGAGGTGCTGCCTCGGTCAATAATCAGACAATGTTATTAACGCACACAATTTTGATTTTCTGTGTTAGTAAGGTATTTAATATGTTCTCCATTGAGTAAATATTCTCATGTAATCAGAATTGCTTTTCAATAAAAACAGAGATATAAATGGTTGACAGTTTATGACAGAGCACTCTAACTTAGTCTCGGCGTTACATTGTTAAATAATAATATAACCATTTCCGAAAATAGATACATGTTGACTTTGGCGTAGGATCCTCTGGTATGCCTATATACCTCTTAACTAGTGAATACGGCGTTCTTTCAATTGACATGCCATTGTATGCAAGCATATACCTCTTAACAAGTGAATACGTCGTTCCTGTTTGTGGCATGCCATTGTAAGCATATTCATATACATGTATAGAGTATGTACAAATATAGAACATAGGAATATTTGGAGTTATTATATTTATTGTCTCGGCAAGTATACCTCGAATAGATAGCAAACAGTATCTGTCATCGAAGAGGAATATCCATAAACATTCATTCGACGTTTGAAATCCGAAATATATTGTTCAAATTACGTTAACATATTATTTTATTCCCGGGCCTCGTCCAAAAGCGCGACAAACCACCAAACTACCAGACAGTGACGTGCTACTGTGCAGAAGGATATAAAACCTGCGCTGTTTTATACGTTGTGTGTTTATTTTGTTGATCGTTGCGGAGTTATCAAGACGTTACTGTTAACATGGAACATTCTTTCCTCGTGGCGGCGGTAAGTTATTTTCTGCCTTTGATAGTTAAACTATGACTCGTTATTAAGGACCCTTGTGGACATTAATTAATCGCACTTATGATTTTGTATTTAAAAATGTTTAGCGCAAACTGTGATAAACAATCTAAAAAAAACATCAACTTGATACTCTACTAAACGGATAAAATAAGTAAATATTTACTGCAAGATAACAATGGACAACAAATTGTTTTTCATTATTTTTAAACTGAATGATATTTAATTTAGTGCCTGTTTTGAGGCAACAAACCTATTTCGACTATATCCGCAGCATCAAACGAATTCAATCCTTGCCCATGCATATTGTTAGTTTAGTAAATGATAAAATTATAAGGCGTCTAGTGACTGAATTGCTTGTTTATTTTTATTTCGTCTTTGGTAACGCGTTTTCAAATATGTGGTTGAACACACTTTGGTTCGCGCCCTTACGTATGAAACATGACCTTGACGAAAACAGAAGGTTCGATCATATGACTAACTTTGGTGAAAGTTTCTTGTCTGGACATAAATTTTGAATACATCGCACTCAGCTCTTAGGCAATGTACTTTGCACATCAACTTTCAATTATGTTTACTGTCGCTTCACTGCAACAATCTTCGTATACCATCGCCAAATAACTAAATAACGTTTTCCAGATCCTTTGGCAGTTTCTGTCAGCTTATGCAAGCAGTTTTCTACCAACTGAGGGATAATTCGTATTTTATCCATAATAATATAGCATAAGGGCAATGCAAGTGGGCAGCATATGCACGTTGAGTCTCCGTAACATAACTTTACAATCGTCCGCAGATCATCAGTGATTATACATTTTGACAATTTTAATTAAGTCTATGTCTGAATTTCAGTCCTAAAATGTTGGTGAATAAGGCCCCAGTACACTTATAAGTTTCCTCTTTAGAACCAATAAAAAGTACGAATATACTTTAAACAGAATGTCCATGACCTGCGCAGAACGTTTACGTACGCACATCAAAATCATTCGTCTTATTGGAATATAATGTGTCTGAATACATTCTGAATTCTAGATAGTGCTGGTGAGTTTCATTGCACTAGGACAGCCGAAGATATTGAAGGGACAGTCATATAAGGGACATGGTCATAGTCAATTGGGGCGTGGTCATAGTCAAATGAGGCGTGGTCATAGTCAAATGAGGCATGGTCATATTCCAAAGGGATACGGCTACGGCTATCAACTCTGCTATCCGATCGCAGAGGTAAGTAATAAACAGGGTGTTAAAAAAGTTCGTAGACATTTGTATTTTATCTGTCATTTTATTTTCAATTAATATTTTCACATTTTTCTTAGACATTAGTAACTACAATGACCTCCTTTGTTTATTTTAATCTTATTCAGGTCGATATGACATGTGATGTATGGTATATGAAAAACTTTAATAGACTTAAGTGACGTCGCAAAATGTGGAAGACGTCAAAATGACGTCAAAGCTTTAGATATTCGATTTTTGCAAATGTGAGAGTCCATTAAACGCATGAGGTTTTTATTTTTATTTATGTCGAGTGAGTTGCCTGGTCATTCTTCTTTGGGTATAAGGTTGTAAACATTATCACAAAGGTATTACCGGGTCCTGGCAGGGGTACAGCAAAGGCAACTTCCTGCACAAAATCAGTCCAATTTTGGTACTGGATGAGACGCATGTTTGTAATATCACCATGGTAACCTCTTCTGGTCAGGGAAGTTTAGGCGGTATTTCATAAGTTTTAGACCTCGCTATAGTCAGTATAACGATTTTACCAACAGAAATGATATTGAACTTTTTGAGGTCACATATGTCAATTGCTCCCCAAAACCAGCGTTTTGAACTCTTATGGCGGCGATCACTTATGGAATGTAACTTTTCGAAGATCCCCATACTAAAAACATTTGATTGTTTAGTTCATGGAACAGATATTTAATACACTTGCCTTAGAAGAAAATTTTCGTCCAGTCATCTGCAAAAAGGTTCTTATATTTTCGAGCAAATGCCAGTTTTTTCTTATACTATCTCACAGTCAGATACGGGTGGGTGGGGTATTTAACAAAATACCATTTCTGTGTCTTTGTGCAAGTAACTTCATTCAAAAACATGACTTAATTAGTTTCCAGAATTGTTGGTGCTTTTACAACAGTTCTGATATATTTACATCGCTTATATTTAATATTGTTAGTGATCGTATACCCCCTTGCTCCGATCCCGTTAACACGTCCAAAGTGTGTACCTCCCAAAGCGCTATCCTTTTTCCTTTATTTAGCATATCCCTTAACAATCAAACCGCAAGAATCACCGAGAATACTGGATATTTCTTTTATTAAATAACCAGCAACACAGTATAAAACAACATTAAGCACTTGTGAAGAAATTCATATTGTTTCAACACCACCACCTTTCGATTAACTGCGTGTATAATTGCTGTTTACAGAATCACCAAAGATGACGTCATGAAGTCACGTGCATATATTCTTGCAGATAATATCATTTAATTTACACAACATGAAGATAATGTATAGTTCTACATTCTTACCAAGTTTTAAAAATGTATGTTGAATGGTTTTTGATTTATTGAACAAAATCAAGTGTCTACTAACTTTTTTAACACCATGTACATGTATATGCTTCTCCGCAGTTCTACATGATTTATGTAAAGGAACTGTGATAGAAAAGAATATTGTACTGCTACTTATAGCTTTTATTATTTTATTACAGGTATTGAATCTCGTATTGAAATAAATAAGAAATAAATGCCAATTATTCACGTAATGTTATTATTATAAGATCTTTTAAACAAGTGCCCGTACTATCCGACCAACGATTTTTGACAGTGACGTCAATTTGTAAACAACCTATATATAAGCAGGGTATATCCCCAAAAATATTGAGAATCATACTATATAGAAGTATGTCCTTACTAATTGATATATTTCAAGCAACGCATGTTTCTGAGGATGTGTTTGTTGATTCTCACTCAGGCGATCTACGTTCAAAGCTTGTGCTAGCCAATAATCTTTAACAATTTTTTGTCTTGTAAATTACATACGTATAGAAACGTATACCTTTGGATGACTTGATAAGATGTTCATTTTGCAAATAAAGTTTTTGTCTTATTATTATTAACATTCAACCCTTGGAATTAGCGTAATTGAAACACGTTAAGGATAGCTATTAATTTTTCTTAATTCTTCAAAGACTCCGAACTATAATTTAAAACGTGTTATTGGCTATTAAAATAAGCCATATGAAGGTGAGTACAATGACAAAGGTGTTTTCTTTTACTCAAGCAGCATACTGTACGCATACTGTGTATACGATTGAAAAAAAAATAGAAATAATCGTAAAAAGTTCTGCTGACACGATTCGAACTCGTTATGTTTCAATTACTAATACTGCACCGTTATCTTCTCGGCCACAATTTCATGTTGATTACAGGTACAAAAATATACTGATAATCAACATTTTTGCAGACGATGTATAAAGAAAACATAGGATTGTAAATACAACATGACGTCACTGTCAGGTATCCCTGGTCGGACTGTACATTTACAATATCTTGAAAAATACCAAAACTAGTGTATGCACAAGTGTTACTTGAACTGTCTGAAACTACTAGTACACATGACATGCCTAGATCAAGACATCACAAGGCATTGGTCAAAGATCGACTACCGGTAATTCGGTCGTCGTTTAAATGTTTATGCATCTGTATTGCAGCGAGGTGATCCTTGTGACGCCGATAAACAATGCGCATGGAACAGGAGAGAATGTCCAGACTATGCTGGTTGTCACTTGATTTGCACGAACAACCCATACAAGTGGTGTTACGGTCTAGCAATGAAGGACGTAAGTACTTATAATAAGATTTATACATGTACTACTATTTGTAATCCAAATAGTAGTATAGTGCGCCAAGGATAACAAGAAAGGCGGGAAAATTTGGTCTTAGACTTATAGGTAAAAAGAGCAACCGTAGACGATTTATCAGTATTATTTTAGTATATAATTGACTGTATATGTTTATTTAAGTAACCAATTCTGCACCCAACAGCAGACCAATCCGGCCAATCTTTGTAATCTTCACGGTATCCTTGGCGCACTATTATTATGTCTTTTAAGCAATCCGTCCGTTGCAATTTCTTTCTAGTTAAGCGTCTCTGTCTGTTTTCTTACTATGTTTTTGAAGTTTGTAAATTTATGGTTGAACGAAAGCGGCTGAAGTACAATAGGAATAACGTGTGTTTTAATATCTCCATAATATGGGGAGCGGTGGCCTAGAGGTAGGACGCGCGCTTCGGGATCGAGAGGTCCCGGGTTCGATCCCCCTCTGGACCACTGGTCAATTTCTCTGAGCAAGACCCACAGCTCCACTCCACCATGGTGTAAAATGGTACCTGTCAGGGCAGTGTCTATTCCTGGGCGCCGCAGATCGATGTTGGCTGCCACACCACATTTTCTAGGGCTCTTTTCAGCTGTTAGGCCGCTCAAGCACCCTTTGACATTTCAACTTCCCCTGGTCATTGGGCTACATATGGAAACCTACACTCGTGTCACCCTGGGGAGACTATTTCTCTCCTGTGATGTGGCAGCCAACACTGATCTGCAGCGCCCAGGAATAGACTCTTACATATATATCAACCCCGATCCTATACATATTCTAGTCAAGTACAGTTCGTATTTAGACTCCTTAATTGCAATCTTATTGCATATACTGTCATACTAATATATTATTGTTTTTCCAATTTAAGTTATGTACTGAAACTCTATACACCAAGTGTTCACCTGACGTTGCAGGCGAGTTGATCTGTCTAGACCTGTGTGAAATCTGCGGCTTTTGTGGTGGTTAATTGCCTATTTCTCGATGATTGTTTCATTGATGTGGATTATTTGTTACATTGCATCTGAACTCATTAACACAACCCAACTGCAACGTTGCATTAACTTCTCCTTATAATAGATATGTGTTCAATTTGTTGGCTAGGCAAATACTTTTACGGCGCGCAGCTTCAGAAATAACGTTTTTATTATTTGCGACGTGAAAAGTGGTAAAAACGCATGATTGTATAACTAATCGATAGAACTTTTAAAAAGAATCATTTTAATATGAATTTCAAATAGAAACGATAACAAATAAGTGCAGAATGTCAATAAATAAAAATGTGAAAAACAACGACGGAAGAAGAAGGTTTTCAGAGACAAGAGACTTCACACTAAATGCAAAAAAGGTGATGGACAAGAAACTTGATTACACCCAGAGAAATGAGATTAAAATAGATGAGACGGGAGGAGGCATGAATATTAAATTGAACACCGGAATGTATGAACTGATTAAAAGTAACATAGATTCCTATTACAATTCGGACTGTCAGCGATATAGCTATTCTCATATTCCCGTTTTGGACCAGGTTGGAAATGTAGTTGAAACAAAATATACTGTAAAAAAGGAAAATCCAATTTGTATACACTCAATATGTATCACACAAAGTGCGCGTATCTAGTCAATGGAAGAGATCCGCAGCATTTTATTTTTGTGGACTTGGTGAATTTTCTGAATTCGGTAGAGGATACTATGCGACAAAGCGGTACTTCCGTTTTTTGTGCAAATGAATTCATAAAGAGCACATTACTAAGGCGAAGAATCGGAGGTTCGATGATACAGTTGTTGTTACTGGTGATAATGTGCCCGAAAATCAGAAGAAGTGTGAATCAACGCTGATTAATCAGTTAGATTCTAATGAGAGCGATACGTGTGATGATAAAACATCTTCCTGTAGTACGCGGGAAATGACATTCAAACAAGAGGTTATGCAAGCTATCGGAAAAATGCATACGGAGCTGACAGAAATGAAAATATCTATGAATGCATACTTGAAAAAATCGACAGAACAGATGTCTCAACTCAAGGATGAAATGTTTAGCTTTAAGAAACATGTGGCTCTAACTGCTGATCGATCAAACGAAGCAGTAAGCGAACTATCGGACCAAACAAAATGCCTTAGCACTAGCATTTCTAGTCAAAATGAAATCTATAATCGACGCTTGCAGTCTGTTTCAGACACATTACGATTAATTCAACAACATGTACAAAAGCGCGAACATGAACCGCTTTCTGGTGAGCATACACTGGAGGATACACAGGAAACGACACGGGTATCAGCTACCAAGGAACAGCCCGCTCAAACAAAAACCTTACTCGTCGGTGATTCGTTGTTCAAGGAAATCAACAGGAAGGGGCTTTAAGACGATGTCGATGTAAAAACAATACGAGGTGCACAAGTGAGTAAGATTTCCTCTTTTCTCTACAACTGTGATCTCAGTGTGTATAGGACAATCGTAGTTTATGTAAGTGGAAATGATGCTTCATCTCATACACCACAAGAAGTATATTCGAGTTTAAAAGAGGTGATCAACATGTTGCAGCGTCAGAAGATAATCGTTTATTTATGTTCGCTCTGTCCGAGGATCGATGTAGATATTGTACCTATAAACGATGCCGTTCTACAGGTAGCACGGGACTTAAAAGTAGGTACTATTGATATATACAGTTCGTTCATCTTTGGTAACGGATTCGCGGCAACAAACCCTTACGTCCGAGATGGTATTCATTTGAATGAGCACGGGAGCCGTATATTAGTACGATGTATAAAACATTCTGTGCCAAAAATCCGGAAGAACGTGTTCTCGGGTACTAGGAAATCTCCGGATCGGATGACTGATAGATACCGCACAAGTAGTGGAGTCAGTCGGTCCGATAAATACTGCAAAGTGTGTAAAATGAACAATCTAAGCACAGAAAATTGCCGACGACAAAAACGAGTCTCAATATCATCACATGCAAAACGACGTCTCGGTGAAGATGATGGTGCCAGTCATTTGTATTGTACTTACTGTTCCAAAAAGGTCATTCCACTGAGGACTGTTCTTACCCATTTCGTCGTGGACAGTCGGAAATGAGGTACTCGCAAGGACCTGTCAGAAAAGACTCTTATAGACATTAGGATTTTTCCGGCAAACACTTTTGTGCCATCAAGACTAATATATATGATTACTTAGAAAAAATATGTACAGACTGTAATGGTATAACATGTGTATGCTATGATAATTCATCAGTGTGTAAATTTATAAGTCATTCGGAATCACCGGAAACTTCTCAAACAGCAAATTCTGATATGATTACTTCCAAATGTACTTTAATAATGCGCTATCATAAGTTAACGAATTAGAATGTTAGTCTTCCTATCAGTTATGAGCAGCTTGATGTTATGCTCCTAAAGGAACTAAATATGATACATTACGGCTTCTTAAAAAAAAATTAACATCACTGTTAATGATAAACATGAGGACAGCGAATGTCACAATGGTACTAATAGATATATTTGCGATGTTTCTCATTCTACGTTAAATGAACTTCCGAAAACTGATACTAGCGTTAAATGTAATAAGAAACACTTCATATTCAATTCTTCCTCTAAGGGGATACACATAGCAAGTTTAAATATACAGCACCTCTTACCAAAACTTGACGAAATTAAGTATCAACTGACCCATACAATTACTAAGAAAATTCTAGGACTATTTGAGACGTTTCTTAGCAATAGTCATAACGACAATATTCTTCGTATTGAGGGTTTTAATTTCGAAAGGCGGGATCGAGACAGAAAAGGCGGTGGTTTGCTCTTGTATATTTCAAACGAAATTGATTATACACGGTTATACGATATTGAAATAAATGATATCGAATCAATTTGGATCCAAGTGAACATGTGTAACAGCAAACCGTTTTTAGTAAATTTTATTTATAGGCCACCCCAGGCAAATCAAGCTTGGGTTGATTTATATGACAAACAATTCGAAATAGCAAACACGTTCTACTTTGAGACACATATACTCGGCGATTTTAATATACATTACAATCACGGAAATCGATTTAATTCTTTTAAAAATAAGAAATGGGAATCGTTAGTTCAGAAGTACGATTTGAACTAAATGTTCACTGTGCCTACAAGAGTAACTAAGTCTAGCTCTTCTACAATTGATCATATATACACAACAAAATCGGACTGTATTGCAGAGATTACCGTTCCTTTTTATAGCCTAAGCGATCACTTTCCTGTTTGTTTCCTTAGGGTATCAAAACAGACAATTAATAAAACTAATAAACACAAATCAATAAAATATAGATCTTTTAAGAATTTTGGCAAAACTTTATATTCATCCGACCTAGCAAATGCTCCTCTTCAAATGACTGAGTTATATAGTGAACCCAATGAGGCCCTTACATTCTTTTATCGTGTTCTTAACATTATTTTACAAAAACCTGCACCTCTAAAATAAAATAGAATTAAACGCCAAACTCAGCCTGCATGGTTCAATGAAGATATAAAAAACGCTAAAGTTGAACGTGACAAAAATCATAAACAAAAAGACTTTGGAAAGTATAAAAATGCGAAATAAGGTAACATCTATGATAAAGAAAAGCAAGAAAAACTTTTATAATGAAGCTATCAAGAAAAACAAGACATCGGGCTTTATTTGGAAAACAATTCGGGCTTTAAAAGATTCCAATCAATATAATACTACTTACACTGTTATACCGAACAGTTTATATGTGAACAATACCTTGATAAGAGGACACTCTAACATTCTTGATGCATTAAATGAACACTTTATAAATATATCAAACATTATAAATAAAACAGCATTTATCAAGAAAAAATATACTTACGTTGAATCGTATCTACATGACAACTTAAAGCAAAATATGTTTGAAATAGAATGCATTACACCATACGAAGTGAAGACAATTATCGACAAACTCGATGTTACAAAATCAACAGGCGTGGACGGCATTGGTCCAAGGATTTTGAAGTATTGTGGTGATTTTATCACGCCAGCAATTTCTCACATTATAAACTCCAGTATTTCCCAGGGTATATTTCCTGATGCTTTTAAGGAAGCAATTGTAATCCCAATCCATAAGGGTGGTGAAAAAACTGACCCTAACAATTATCGTCCTATTTCGATTTTGCCAACACTTTCAAAAATTATTGAACGGCACATAGCAAACCAACTACAAGCATACTTTAAAAGAACTAATATATTACACGTTACACAATCTGGGTTTAGGAAACAACACTCTTGCCAAACGGCATTTACACGATTAATTGATTCGTGGTTAAAGGATATAGATTCAGAAAAGTATGTTGGAGCTGTGTTTTTAGACTTAAGAAAAGCATTCGATCTCGTTGATCATCAAATACTATTGCATAAACTTAAGTTGTATCATTTTTCTGATACAAGTGTTAAATTCTTTGAATCTTATTTGAGTAATCGTAAACAAAAGATTAAAGTTAACAGTAACGATTCGAAACTACTAACTATAAAATCTGGAGTTCCTCAAGGGTCTATCCTGGGCCCACTCCTGTTTCTTCTATACATTAATGATTTAGCTACTATATCGAATTCCGTAAATGTTGACTTATATGCAGATGATGCAACCCTATTTGATTCAAATACCTGTTTAAAGACTGTTGAAAACAATCTACAAAATGGACTTACCAATATCTGTAACTGGTGTACATTGCATTGCATCCAACCAAAACCAAATGTATGGTTATAGCTACAAAGCATAAGGTAAAACGGCACATTGAGACCTATATGTTAAAGGGGTTTCAATCGAAAATGTTTCAATTCAAAAAATGCTTGGCGTATACATTGACAACACTTTGTCTTGGAGTTAACAAATTACCAAAGTATGTTGTAACCTTAATTCTAAATTGTCTCTCTTGAGACATATTATATATTATTTGAACAGTGACATGAAGAAGCTGTTTTACAATGCATACATTATGTCATCGTTTGACTACTGTTGTACTGTGTGGGGTAAAGGCGTACATTCAAAAGCTGATATGAACAAAATTTCTAAACTACAAAAGAGATCCGCAAGAATAATAATGAACAAACCAGTAAAATCAGGGTCAAAAGAACTTTTTCAAGTATTAAATTGGCTGACATTTGAAAATCGATGTGTTAATAAGTCCAGCAATAATGTCCAATAAACATTAATTTTTGGAGAAAGTAACCAAAATAAGTACAAATGTTCCTTGGTGCATTTGAAACATTTTTTTCATGAGACCCACTTAAAATATTTTCTTTGGTTGCCATAGCAACGGTTTTCAAAATGGCCGCTAAAATGATCAAATGGCGGTTTTCGCCCAATAACTTCAGTTTAGAATTGAATATCGTGATAAAACTTGGTGTATAAGTAGCTTGACTCAATACGCCACTAAAAATAAAAAGTAGGATGGGTGGGGTCAATATCTAGGTCACTGTTACTAAAAATAGAAAATCGGTTTTTGCTAAATAACTTCCGTTAAGAACGAGATATTTGGATGAAACTTGCTATATACGTTGCTTGTAGGATGATACACGTTGGAATAAAAAATGGGACATTTGGGGTCAAGGTCACTGGTACTAAAAATAGAAAATCGGTTTCCGCTGACTTTATTTAGTCTGGAATGACAAATATAAATGAAACGTGGTCAATATATAGCTTCCGAGAAGATACTTTCCATCAACATAGGTGTAAATGGGGTCAAGGTCGACGTTGATAAAATAAAAAGCCAGTTTCTGCTTAATAATAACAATTAATTACGAATTACAAGCAATATATTAGCACCCTGTTTGGTTTTCTATATTTTTGTTACCATAGCAACCGCAATTGTTGTCTGAATAAAACACAATTTGACATGAATAATTTGCTTATTAATCTGTATCCACATACCAAGTTTCATCAACCTAGCTCCAAAACTGTTTAAGCTATGACCGGATCCATATGTTATAAACGGACAAAACCTTGAGTTAACTATGTTATATATATAAGCCAGTCTCCAGGAAAACCTGCTATTTTGACAAGAAACATTTTTTGTGATGTTTCATAGTTATAAAGACTAATGCCAATGAAGCATGATTCAAAAGAAATTGTGTAAATATCTTGAGTTTTTAGGAAGCTACAGCTATTTTTGTAAAGTCAATATTTCGAGTTTTTTGCCTGACGACGTGAACGTCATTCGAACGTCATTTGACTGTAAAACGTGTTTCATAATTACACCATAAGATTTATTCTTGACATAAAATGTTCAAAATAGTGTCATATTTTAGAATTATGTTCTGATTTTTAAAATATGTATCATAATAGAAACATGTTGCATTTAGAGAAAGGCTACTGTTGTTTTAAACAGCTAACTCTCAGTTTTTCTGAATTGAAGTATTTTTCCGAAATTGGTAACAATGGCAACAAAGCATATAGTTTCAACTTAATTAATGAGAAAAGGGGTAGAGCCACGAAGGGTAAAAAATGGCCCCATTTCGAAATCCTGTGAAAATGATAATGTGATATCAATTGTTCAAATGTTTTTCAAAAAAGGCATTTTTTAAAGAAATTGTTATTCAACTGTTGCCATGGCAACGGATTGAATATTTTGTAAAAAAAATGAAAAATTGCTTATATTTTCAAACTCTTTAAAAGGAAAGGAGGTGTGCGTCCATATAATCATACAAAGCAATTATACTGACATTTGTTACGATTTTTTTCACTTCGGTTGCTATGGTAACAGTTTTAAATAATGTCCAAAACCATTATTTACGAAACCTCATCAGGGTTTTTTCTGCCTAACACTTTACTTGCAGCTGAATATCGCTCGAAATAAATTTTAAGACGTTCCTCAGTATTTTACATTTCAAGTTGTTTTTAAACATTGTAACTGTGACCATAACAACGAAAACAACATTTTGCCGAAATTGTGAGAAATAAATATTTTTTCATATTTTGTAGAAAATAGGTTTTTTTTTCATGAGAGTGTTCATACAGATTCAAAGTAACATTTTGACAGTTGTTTTTATTTGGTTACCATGGTAACCTTTTTGACAAAATTGGATTCTAGGCTTCTGTTGGGATTGGTTTAGGCCTTTTAAAGAATCTTCACTATAGCTATTCCATTTTTGATTGAATTTGAACCAATTCATAACAATAACGTAGACATGAGCGATGGCTTCCATTCAAGCTTGTGACCGATATGAATATATTATGTTGTCCTCTGTGGTTACAGTCATTAACAGTGAGAACAGCAATACACAATTGCCAATAGGATAGCGTCAGAATGAAATAGAGGATATTTGTATTTTTCCGTGTATGATCGGCTGATAATTCACCGAGTGAGCAGCTGATGTAATATTTTCACGAGTGGCGTAGCCACGAGTGAAAATATAAGTCAGCTGCTCACGAGGTGAATTATCAAACGATCATACACGGTAAAATACTAATATTCTATTTATTTCATGCTTCAAATATCTTAAATGATGGAAATACTCCACTATATACGTCAAATGTTTTGCGTGACGTCGTTTTCCCGCCATGCACGCGTCGAGTTGCAATCAAATAGTTCTTCTGCAATGGCTTCAATTTCGTCCATTTGTTTTACATTTATGTATATATAATGTAGTGTTATTTGTTAAAGATTAAGAGAGCAAGTGAAAATGCTTATTATTTTATTTTTGACGGCGAGGAAATTTTATTTTAAAAAATAGTCCGTTTGCCGTGAAATTATGAACAGTGAAATTATGAACAGTGAAATTATCGGGGAATAATCCACCGTTATTCCGTCGTAAACCACCGGTAAGCATGAAATAAAATGGTTTCATTTATGATTTGATTGCAGAGAAACTTGCACATATTTTCAAATTTTCTTCGCAATAAGAATATTATATTTTAACTAATTAGGGATACTTGCTCAACTACAAATAATAAATAACGAGATACACTGGTTTGCTATAATTTATTGCTGGTTAACTTCATAACATTCTGATATGAGTGATGATCAATTTTGTTTATACACATGTACTATAATAATGACACACTTCAAACAAATACAATATAACCTGGTTTATCCGGAACCTGATTTTACCCGAACAGCACTGTTCGTCGGTCCCGGCTAAATGCCACTGTATTTCTATTTGAAGTACCCTGGTTTTAACAGAACCTGTTTTATCCATTATCCGGCATTGTTTCTCAGTCCCGATAGTTGATTGTATATAACTTGTTCGAAGATTGCTCCTCCCCACTACTGGCACTAAAGACATGTGAATGGAGTTCTGCATTACAATATTTAACCAGTGGACTTAGCATATTTTGACAGCATCAAGTAGATTCAAGACTCATCAATAAGGAGCAAATCCAAATAGTTCCACCAGCGTCAACGCGTCTGAAAAGAAATAAATAACTTACAAATATTTTTTTCAAAAATATGACTAGCCACATATTCGTATAAACTTGCAAATTACACAGTTCATCGGCAGGGTAACATATTAAATACTTTGATTTTTCAGCACCAATATAACATGTATGATATAGATATTGGTACGATAAGAATTGTCTGAGAATTGTCTGAGTTAAGTTGGCAACCAGTTCAGTATCAGTTATCATATCTATACTTTGCAGCGGTCACAATTAGAGCCGTATTGTCTACATGCTAAAACATAGGTAACACGTAGGAATCCGTGCAATGTTACTGATCAGTGCTATCTCCGGTAGATTTTGGGGAGTGCGCAGACACGTTGTAGCACATTTTATGTATGCGTCACTTTCGCTGCAATCGATGTGCGTTAGGCATATGTGTTCATCATTTAATTGTTTTTGCTGAGAACTGTATAAAGTTTGAATTTTCTCTGAAGCCACATTGAAATTATTTCTTTTTGTTTAGATTCTTTTTTGTGTCTTTAGTTAAAGTTGAAACTGATTAAATAAAACACATATTCAATAAAACACTAATATTTCTACATTTTATAAAGTGCGTTTGATTTATAATGATGACAATTATAATATTTTAATTTCTATATTTCATATAACCGACCGCAGCCAAAAAATCTTAATTTAAATGACAACACCCTATACTGGGGCATTTGTCTTATATAATGTCGTGTCTGTTAATTATGGCGCACTAATATATCGAAATAGTACCAATATTGGCGTATTGACCAATAAATTATGGATAAGTGGCGCAAGTTAAATGGCGCACTTATTCAACCATAACATTAATATCACTTATTTTTATATCATATGAAAAGAATAACATTCAAACATATAAACACATTAAATGTCAATCGGGGGGGGGGGGGTACTTTTGAGACATTAAGTGTTTTTAACCGTATTTATATATATATATTGTTCTCCGCGGTTCGTAGTATAGCGGAGAACATTTGTCTACCTTTGACCAAACACTTTATTATTGGTCAAGTGTTGACAAAACAATTTCTGATTTTCTCTTGAACATATGTATTTGTACTTATACAGTAAATTATCTGGCAAATACCAATATATTACACTTACATAATGGTATTGACATTGTCAGAACATCATGGCAATTTACATGAAATTATGGTGACAAATCCCAGTAACACGACCAGTACAGTAAGAAACTTGGCATCACTATCACTACTGCATGCACAAGCCATTAAAGCAGTCATGAAAATAGCATTAAAATTTTCAAAGGATTCTCGCATTCTTTTTCTTCAATCACGGAAGCTTATATAGAGCAAGTCGTTGACGAAAAATTTAAGGAACATAAAAATGACCTTTTAATGGAAATACAAAATATGTTTAGATTGAGTACAGAGAAAAACGTCAACCAGTTAAACAAAATTTCTAAATTGATCAATTCGGACGTGCCAAAGTTTAAACGGAAATCAAATGAGGAAAAGTTCAAATTAAATAAGAAAGTAATAACTAAAATGGAGGAAGCAAGGGAAACCGAGGATATCGGACAATCCAGATAGTATGGTTCCCTGTCCTAAATCTTACAGTGGTTTAGGTCAGGCAGCAACCAATAATCAATAACTACAGTGGTCAAATCAAAATGGCGGACGTACGTTAGTTTATATAGGCAGTTTTAGAATATCCCCCTAAAGTGTATGTTATGTATGTGTCATTTTGATGTAACTTTGCATAGTAATAGAAAAAATAATGGTCTTTGCAATGATAGAAGTTTATTTGCTACAACAGCACTAATACCTACAAAATAACGTTTATAAAATGATTAAAACATATTTGTAGCAGGGTTTTAATAGTCCATTAATTTATAAGTTTTCAAGTGTCCAAGTTAGCACAATCGGTAGAGCCACTGACTTGTAATCAAGGGATCCTTGGTTCGATCCCTGTATAGGCTCGTTATTGTTTTCCTTTTTTAATATTTTGCTTAATTTGTGTAATACAAAAACTTTATTTTCTTATCTATCATGTTCCTTATACAAGTATAAACTGATAGCGAATTACGTTACATATAAAAAAAAATAATAAAAATAATGACAATACTGGTATCGATCCTCCATCATTGACGCTTTACTAACTGAGCTAACTGGGCATTTGATATCAGGTTCGATTTATATGCACTATATACACGGTGGTACAGAAGAAATTTTCTTAATTTATTTTGCGTTTTTTTGTACATATCAGTTGTGTCATTTTAATGAAACATGTTTAATTGAAAAGAACATACATTTTCCCATTAATATACAAAATCTCATCGATATGACACATACATAACACACATTTTTGGGGGATATTCTAAAATTCCCTGTATTAGCTAATGTTCAACCGCCATCTTGTTTTACACATGGAAGCGACCATATTTGTTTTAGGTACCTGGAACCAGACTTACAAGTCAGAGTGCTTATAAACGAAGGTAAAGTTTTCGTTCTTCTTGGGTTTATATATATATAAATTGTGTATTGATTGTTAGACGATAAATACTTGACAATGTGTACAGCAGGCATGATGCGATATTAATGTTTATTCAATACCATGGTATAGATCTACAACAAGCACTAGAGCGTAACTGTACTTTTAACATTGGAGTTAACCAAGTTATAGGGGTGTATTTACCCATAAAGCATGCATTAAGAATGATCTTATCAAGTAGTGCGCATAGCGCAGTCGGCTAAGCTACTAGGAGAACGAGTACATGTACTTAAAACTGAATGAATGAGTTCAAATCGCATTCTGCTATATATATATTTTCAATTTTGCTCAGCAAATATGTTTCGTGCTTGTCTGGTTATATGTACAGATGCATAATTATAAAAGTTTCAGTGTGTAAAAAGCACATAAGATATATGTCATAGTTGGTACACAGATTAAGCGTCCACGCGAAAAGTCTCATCGAGAAAGTACATAGGTTTTGTATGGAGGAGAAGAAAATAGGACTGTTTTCGCTTGTCAGTGTGTGGGAGGGTTGCCCGACTGACAAGAGCTAGCATATAAGCACATAAGTCTGAACTTGTAACCCAATTGATACTCACACTGGTTTTGACACATTGTATAATTGATATGAATTCATATAGCAATTACATTTAAGCATAAGTTTATTAAATATAAAAAAGTTCGTTAGTGGGTCCGAACTCACATTGGAAAAAAAGCAATAGAAAGCGATGTTCACCACACAAACCACTGACAAGATAAACCATTAGCTTATTCTGACGTTTCTACAGAACATTCTTAAAATGTTGATTGCAGCGAAGCCAATGAGTTATTTGTAATTGAATCTTATTATACACCTGAACATGAAGATGAAAATGAGCAATAAATACAATATCCAGACTAAATCAATGTAAAGGAAACAAATCACTTTTTATTAGTTATAAAACGTGAATTTATTAAAAATTAAGAATTAAAATATACACTATAGAAATGTAATTATTGAAAAAGAGTATAGCAGCGGACTCGAACCCACTGCCCATATAAAAAGTATTTTTCTGACAAGAGAACAGTTTATCCACTAAGCCACGTTGCAAACTACAAGTAAAGTGAGTTTTTTTTAACCGTATCCATATTTTTTCATAAAATAACGGTAAATATCGTTTCAACCTTGGCATATGGACTCGTCCAGGGGTCATATTTCGAAGGTCGTTGTAGATCTATAGTATCGGTGTTAGTATAGACAAGAGCGTGAAGTATAGAGACATACACATAATGTTTTTAACAAATATTTAACTCATAAGAATAAATTTAGCCAACGTGTATTATTATGGTGCTTTACTATGGGCATACGAGCGTATAAGGCATCGTTTATAAAAGGTATACTTTTTATCTTCTTTGTACATCTTTACAGTTTTACAGTTTTAATAAAACATAATAAAATAATACATTGTGTATATTGAGAGAGGGTTGATAACAAATATCATTGAAAGAGATATGTTATAATTGCCTTCTTATTAACCTTTTACGTTATCTTTAGGCTTATACAAAAAACTTAATTCTTGTTTTTTTCTAATTCGATGTAAGCAACTGAGATATTGGCACATAGGCAAAAGCTTATATTGATGGCTGACGCTAACGAGCTTGGTTGGAGGCTTGTAACGGAATATGAGGCAAACCCTTTGGCCGAACACTCGGATGACGAGAAACGGATGTTCAAGGCGGAGGCGCGCGACGCACGTAAACTCAAGTCAGAGAAAGGGAAACGCCCTACGAGGGGTAGACACACGCCATATCAGAGGAACACCAGACGACCAGGAAATACGCAAATTACAGAGACATCTACTGCTCCAGCAGCAACATCAACTCAAACGAAGCCGGGGTTATGTTTTCTGTGTGGAAGGTCTGGTCATTCGAAAAATGAGTGCCCCGGGAATGGCAATAATAAGATGAGTATAATTACAAATATATGTTATAGTTTAGACTCATTTGATGTAAGTAAACCATGTACCAAACAGGAAAGCCAAAGGACATTGGCGGAAGATGGAATTCCAAAACCATCACCGGTAGGTAGGTTGAAAGCACATGTAAGTAAATGGAAGGAAATATCAACAAGTGACTACATTATAGACGTAATAGAGGTTGGTTATAAATTACCTTTTAAAGCATTGCCAGAGAGAGTTATATTGAAGAATAACGAGTCTTCTTTATTGAATCCTGACTTTGTAACTAAGGAATCGTAGGTTTGTTAGAAAGGGGTGTAGTGCAGGAAGTCAAAGAACCACCATTCATTGTAAACTCTTTAACGGTAGCTTATGGTAAATCTGGGAAACCTCGTCTTGTTTTAGACTGTAGGCATATTAACGAGCATTTACATTTATTTAAAATTTAGTTTGAAGACATTAATACAGCCGAGGCAATATTTCAGCCTAATTCGTTCGTTTACACGTTTGACTTAAAAAGTGAGTACCACCATATTGATATTGTTGATGAACATAGCAAATGTCTTGGTTTTTCTTGGGAAATAGAAGGTGAAAAAAGATACTTTGTATATTTTTCCTTACCTTTCGGCATTTCTACGGCTGGTCACATCTTTACCAAAACTTTTAAGGTTGTAGTTGCATATTTAAGGACTCAAGGGCACACACTTATGACGTTCTTAGATGGCGGTATTGGTGGCAATACGTCATATGATCAAGCAAAACAGTCTAGTCAGTACGTTCAGACTACTATTCAATAATTTGTTTTTTTCGTTGGCTCTAGAGAAAGGTAATTTGGAACCAAGCAAATTAGCTGTTTGGCTAGGATATCTGTTGGATTTTGAGCGTAACAAATTGTACATAAAATCAGAAAGGATATTGAGGTTAGAAACTGTTTAACAGTCTGTCATAGATCGGCTAGAGAAAGAGCCATACCCTATAATAAGTGTTAAGTCCCTGGCCTCTATTGTTGGTCAAATAATATCATTGCAGTTTGTATTAGGAAACATAGTTTCAAATGTTTACTAGGCACATGTATAATTGTGTTACTACCAGGGTTGGAATTCACCAGTGTTTGGTAAGCGATAGCGCAATAAGCGAAATGTTGTTTTGGAAAAAAAATGTACGGAAGTTGAATGACGATGGCAGAAAAGTGTCCGAGGTAGCTTCTTCTGATATTTCTTTGTATTGCGACGCAAATGCAAAAGGCTATGGTGGATATTTAGAGGTCCGAGGAAATATCACTTTGAGTGTGACGCCTGATTTAACAGTCACGGGTGAGTACGGACTGGGTCCAAAAGGTTTAGCACAAGACGTGGGTAAACAGCTCCCGGAAGTGAGCAACAGTTGTCAATCAGTTAGATCAAACTTTAACAAAGTACCACACGGAAGCGGAAATGGGCTCGCGGAAGCGAGCACAAATATTAGTCGGATATATAATGATTCGGACATAGTTTCCAAAATGGTAAGGCTCCCGGAAGTTAGCATTAGGTGTGAATCTCGTAAGACGGGAGATGCACCAGGTACTATCATAGGTAACAAAATGCTCCCGGAAGTGAGTAAAGACAAGCAGGGCAAAAAAGGTAAACAAACTCATTCCAAGAAAATCAGTTTGCCAGAATTGAGGACGGTAAGGCAAGAAACGAATGATCATAAGGTATTCGGGTCATGGTCAGACATGGTCATGGTCTTTACAAAGCTCTACTTGGAGAGAAACGAAAACGATCCGTAGACTTATACATAGTAATGTAAACACACTGAAGGATAAACTCTTGAAGGTGTATTCCGATAATAAGAATACAACTTCTATTATTTTAAAAGGTAGCAAAAATGTTAAAATTCATGACATAGCGACAGATATTACAAATATTTGCAATGAAAACAATATATCATTGTCAACAGAATGGATACCTAGAGCTCAAAACGTTGAAGCTGATATGATAAGTAGGTGGGGAGATAGTGACGACTGGTATATCTCCTCATCGTGATGTGAATAGCTAGATAATATGTGGGGTCCGCATACTGTCGACAGATTTGCTTCTGTATATAATAAGCAGTGTAAAGTATTTAACTCTCGGTGGTGGGTACCGGGAACCAGTGGAGTAGATGTTTTAAGTCAATGTTGGTCCAACGACCGGAACTGGATAGTTCCACCACCTAGTCTAGTTGCAAGCTGCTTGAAAGAAATTGAGAGGGAACAGACTAAGGGCACTTTAATTGTACCGCATTGGTGTTCTTCTCCGTTTTGGCCATGTATTGTTAAGACAAATGGCGATTACATGAACTTTATTTCAGGTTTAAAATTATTACCTAGGCACGGCGTAGTATATGCAGGAAATGGCAACAACGGTACATTCTGTAATAACCCGTTGCCACTTAATATGTTAGCACTGAGAATATCATTTTGAAATGTATATTAACGATATAATTTTGTTGAACAGGTTTTAGTTTGACGGACAGATTGCAGAACAAACTAAAGATAACTGGATGTAAAGAGTCTGACGATACCGTTAGCAGAATGGCAAGTTATATAATACATTCGAGGGCTACTTCGACAACTGAAAATATTCATCTTACATGTACTTCAAACAGTTTGAATCATTTTGTAATTCAAAACACTTAGTGTCAAATCCAGCAAATTCGATGGCAGTAGCTTAATTCGTTACTCATCTATTAGATGAAGGAAAATCCTATAGTGTAATATCAGCCTGTGTTTATGCCATCAAGTGGAAAAATAACATTTATGGTTTCAACGATCCCACTTCTGATTCGATTGTGCAGAATTTTTTCGAGGCCGCAAAACGTTTGTGCGTTCTCGTCCAATACAAACGAAAGATGTCATTGATGCTAACATTTTAATTGAACTATGTTCACGATTTGAGAACAATACGAACTTGATGAATTTGAGAGATTTGTCTATGATATTATTGTGTTTCGCCGGATTTTTAAGATTCAACGAACTAAGTAACTTGTGTTGTAATGATATTGAATTTTTTATTAATCATTTTACTGTTCGAATAAGAGGGAGTAAGACATACATTTACAGTGAAGGGGATAGATCTTTTATAGTTAAAGGGGCATCTGCAGCGTGTCCTTATTCTATGTTAGAAAGATATATGCAGGCCGCGGGGTTGTTGGTTTCGTTAAATGAGTTCTTATTTAGACCTATTTATAGCTGTAAAGGGAAAATGGCTTTAGTACATAAAAACAAAAAATTGAGTTATACAAGAGCCAAAGAATGTATCACACAAAAATTGTCTCTGGTTGCCCCAGGATTAAAATTAGGTACTCACACGTTAAGAGCCAGTGGTGCAACAGTCGCAGCAAATACCAAGGGGGTATCTGATAGGTGTATAAAAAGGCACGGTCGTTGGAAAACCGACCAGGCTAAAGATGGGTACATTAAAGATACATTG
This sequence comes from Spisula subtruncata, assembly GCA_963678985.1. Classification (NCBI taxonomy): domain Eukaryota; kingdom Metazoa; phylum Mollusca; class Bivalvia; order Venerida; family Mactridae; genus Spisula; species Spisula subtruncata. Next base: position 30,426,740 of record OY787673.1, on the reverse strand, counting down.
GAGAAAAAATTGTTCATCACAAAATGTTTAGGGTTATAGTTTGGAAACTTGACAAATGATAATATGCAGTATTTAGTATTGAAAAAAAAGAATTTGAATGCGTTGCCCTATACTTTGTTATTTCTGTTAATACGTCTCGTCAGCTTTGATGGTGTTAGTTATTATGTATAAGTGAGGGAATATGATAGACATATTGTTCTCCGAGGTTCGTAGTATAGCGGAGAACATTTGTCTACCTTTGACGAAACATTATTGGTCAAGTGTTGACAAAACAATTTCTGATTGGTCAACAGTTTTTGGGTGAAGCGCTGACCAGTGACCGAGGAAAAGTGGTCACTTCTACTTGAGACATTTTCATGGTAACATCTCGCATTCACATTCATTTAGACAGTTACCAAAAGCATACTGTTTTATTATCTATTGTGTTCGTGTATGATTTTGTATTGGCATGCTTTGAATAACCCGTTATCTAGTATATTGGAGAGGTGAGTTCGGCAGGAGTTTACGGGTACAGGTTTCCTTCCTTAAAAAGGGAGGTTGTTCCTGGACGGCCATAATCCCGATGAAGATATATACGATCTTATCTCTTTGTGATCTGATATATTAATAAAACAACGAGAGATGAGATAGTGACATGCAAGTTTAAATAAGCAAAATAATTTATTAATTATAAGATTGAAGAATAACAGGAGAGTTACATATGTGTATATTCATTAGACATGTGAGTTTATTATTGCCCTATATTTCAAACCTCTCGTTTGTTACCAAATAAATACGTCTCGTCAGCCTTGATGGTGTTAGTTATTACGTATTAGTGAGGGAATATGATAGATAGTCATAGATAGTCCATGTCCCAGGTCTTGAAAATTGAAGATCCATTACCAAAGAGGTGAACAGATCCAACAATGATTTTCGGTTAGCTTGATATCTAAGCTGTCCGAAATCAGTTGATGGACTTGCGGGACATTTTGCCAAATGACCTTTTGGCGGCCATCTTTAAAGATGGCCGCCGTTATTTTAAGCAATCAAAGGGTATAGGAAAACTTCGATTTTTCCTCACTCACAAGGGCTATCGGCTTGTAATATGTCTTACAATGTTCGCAATTGAACTGCGCATGTCGTTATATATTAATATAAATGTTATAATATGGTTATCAATTAATTATTATTGATTTTTTAAGGAAATTATGATATTTTTCGATTTTTGTCGTTAATTTTTCTCTTTCAAATCAGATCTGAGTGTGTATTTGACTAATTGTTGATTGTTATATACAAAGGTTGGGTCTATGCGTCTATAATAAACATAACATTGACAGATTTCCATTTGAAAATCCTTCATAAGCCAGAATATTGGATAACTGAAAGTTGATTAATAATCAAGTCTATAAATGGGATATTTAGGTTATAACCGGCATTGGATTGTATAGTAAATATGTTTTGGTTTTCTGTTAGGGAATTTGTTGTAATTGAAAAATATGAATAATGCCCAGCTTTCATCATTGAGCATTTTGTAAAAATCAAGATTGCGTCCAAGATGGCCGCCAAAATTCAGAAAAAAATCAAAGGTGCCCGAAAATAGGATCAAATAGCTTTTTTGCAGATCGGTTGTAGTTTAAATGTTTTAAACATAATTATTTATTTATATTTAATGTTATTGATTGAGTTAGTGATTGTAAAAAGGCACCCGTGAAGGCTGGAATTAACATGGTGGCTAAAATGACAAGCTGTTGAAGTTGAAGTGGTGTAAAATAAATTGTTGAACTGTAATATGTAATGAATGCTCCACGAAATCTTTGAGTTTTAAGCATTGAACCATTAGCAGATTTTAAATGGCGGACAAAATGGCTTCCAAAATCAATTAAATATTGTGTTAGTGGTCCAAAGAAGTTACAAATTGATACTTTTGTGATCGTTTCAGTGTAGGTTTTTGCACACATAATTACAACTTAAATACACTGTATAAAATATATCATTATATCTATTTGGTGATCGACTTATCCCGTTTAAAATGGTATCATTGTAGGCTGAAATTATAACGGTGACAAAATGGCTGCCGCATACAGGTATGTCAAAATGAAAATTGCATGAAAACATGTATCGTAATGGAATGTGTTAATGTGAATACTGCAATAGGTTAAAAATATAGATCTACTGTAACATTAGAACAATGTGCAGTATATTTGATATGACTTCTAAGATGGTTGCCAACCATGTATGTTCAAATGGGAGTGGTATTCAATACTGATCTTATCTAAATTGGAGAATAAGGATAGCCACATAGCCACATAGCCACATCGCCTGTAACTGACCAAGCGTTTACTATGGTGTTAGCTGGTAGGCTGTCCTTATCCCTAAGTCAAGTAAAATCAATATTGTGTAGCTCATCTGTACATACACCAAACTCGACGCATACACCGAATTCACAGTAGCAACATCAATATGCCACGGAAGCGATCCGCTCTACATTACACTAATCTACCGATCACCCAGCAGTGACCCACCAACATCAGCAACCCAGCTTTTATAGAGTCAACCACCTACACCGTCATACCCAACATCGACAAAATGGCTAACAGGCGACATCAACTTATCAGATATCGACTTGGAAACTGTCTTGATTACAGACAACACCTACAATCGCCATACTTGCCCGATATTTATAGACACGGTCACAAAAACAAGCTCAGAACAATTTGTCAACTTCACGTCAGGGGTAAACAACAAACGTATCCTCTTTATAACCAGTACAGCACTATCTTGGTTTAGCGACCATAGCGATGTATTCATAGGGACGAGGACCACAGCGGCAAGATGGAATACCCCGGAAGAACGACACTATTGTGGAAGACGGCTGATATTACAATCATAAGCATGGTCAGGACGTCAACATTTACCTTGCCTAGCACTTTTCTACCACTGATATTGACACATTATGAATGTTATTTCAGGGACTATGCCAACGTTCCATATAAAATTATGAATTCATATACCAGGTTAGTTGTAATCAGAAAAGTCAAACGTCTATGGTGAAGAAGTTGGCATTCCGCACAACTTTAGTATAGACAAACTGGATACCAACAGCCAAGCTCTCGACAAGGTCCAGAACCAAGCGTTGCACACAATAATGACTGGTTTTACGATACACCGATTGAATTCATGGCGAAGCTCACTGGTATCCAGCCATTATACATACGAAGGCAAGCCAAAGTCATGCTTCAAGCGGAGATATTCAGATCAATACCGAACCACCCAATGGCAACAAGATTAGCTGGATTTACCAAAACTCGGATCAAGCGAAGCAGCTTTGTACACGAAACCAAGAAGTTAGACAAATAATTTGCACCTGATTTGACCATAGCAAGAACACCTCTTGGCAGGGATGTTATAGTCAACCCATTAGTAAATCATCTGTCTGCAGTAACTGTGAGACTCCAAGTCCCTCAACTCGAGAGCCAGGCAAGCAAGAAGATAAATGTGTTCGAAGGAGCCTGACACTAGCCATGATAAGCCAAGAATACCCTCCAAGCCAAGAATACCCTCCTGAGATATGGACCCATGTCTATACTGATGGCTCAGCCACCAAAGCTATCAAAGATGGAGGTGCTGGTATCTTCATCCAATATACACCAGGCAACAAAGAGAGACATCACAGAGCCTCAGAGAAGCACTGCAGTAACTACATATACCGAAGAAGCTCACAACAAAACACTAGCCAAAATACTACATAACCATAATACTTACTGCTAACTAGCCCTGCAGTGGATTCCTGCCCACTGGGGAATGCCTGGAAATGAAACAGCAGATGAATTGGCAAAACTGTGAGCACCGTCAGCACAACCACCAGTACATGTTAGATATAAAGAGAAAGTTACTATTATCAAGAACTTCACAAGACCAAGACAAGAGGCTGATCCCTACCATCGCCTTAACATGGCATAACAAGTGATTATGGTACGACTACGCTCAAGGCACAACAGGCTGAACCATCACATGTACCGGAAGTACAAATTGGTATCGTCTCCGATCGGTCCATGCGGGAAAGAAGAACAAACTGTCGAGCATGTCCTCCAAAGATGCGGACGACACAACCAGGAGCGAACTGCAACGTGACCCACAGACACAACTTTTCAAAAGAAGCTCTACGGAGACGCTGATGATCTGCGGAAGAGCAAAAAGTTCATCGTAGACACTGGTATGATAGTGTAGGACGAACGACTGAGGTGAGGACAAACTGGATATGAGAAAGAATACAACTTGCCACGGTCCGCATGAAGCAACGATTCCAAACAACATCCACACAAGTTTTTGGAATACTATACTCCCATCACACTAGAGCGTCACACACATCATCAAAACGGGAGACCAATTTATAACGACCTTGCAACTACTGGTCCATCTCAATAAAGTCTGCGTGAAGTAAACTGGTCGAGCACACACCGTTACTTCAAAGCCAGATCATGGCCCTTCTTGACACGTCTTAGATACTTGCTGACTAACAACATGGTTCAGAAAGATATTCACTGAGAGTCAGCTGCACTCCATAACCTGCAACTGTTACCTAGATGGTGGGGATCAGATGGGCCTGTTATTCGGGACTTCAACAAAGCATTCGGTCTGAGGACCAGCAAACTGAATTATTACAATTCTTGCCATCAGAACCCAATATGTACTGGTCGGAGAACAGTCCACCAACACAGCACCAGTCACACCAGGCGTACCACAGGGGTCAGCCATTGGACCATTTTTTTCTGTTGTATATCTACCACCTTCTAATTCATGCAACATCTACACACCATCTTCTTGCTCTCTTGAACAGGGTAATTACTAAAGAAATGCTTAAGCCTAACAAGATGATATGAACATACTACAGCAATGAATGGGAGGATCCATGGTTGATGTAATTTAATCCTTACGAGTATGTGGTCACCCGCATCACTAGGAAGAGAACTCATGTTAAGACTCCGTTTTTCATCCACAACAGCATGACACATTACAATTTGTGGCAGAGATAAAAACATCGGGGATACATAGATGAGGACTCCTTGAGTACCAATGTTGCTACCATTGTGGGGAAAGCCAACAACAGCATCGCCTCCTCTGGACAAACTTGACAAACTATCGAAACAGATTAGGCTACAGTGCTACCAGACACGTGTCTAATCAATCCTTGAATATGCAAATTCGGCAAAGGATCAACCAGGGCAAATATTTGTCAACTGGAGGCAGTTCAGCTTATTGGACGCAATTCGTCAAAAGGTACTTTAGCACAACAAGCAACATCAGGCAGATCATTGGTGACTTTGGTTGAAAACTCTAGAACCAAATCCATGAGCATTGCCGACAGCGATTATGCCTTCTCGAGGGGTCTTATTTATAGTGGATAATCATGATTATTTGTTTTTAACAAAAATAACTCGCCGCTCACACGATCTTGTAATTAAATATCAATGGTACGATAATGCCCAAGAGGATGACCATCTATACTATACAAAAAGAAGATTTATCTACAATTTATTTCCCACTTATGTAATGTTAAGTGGCCATCTTTACTGCCATTTTGAAGTTAAACCATAATGAATGACTGATAAATATAAGTTTCAATACAAATAAAAACTATTTTAACACACTATACGATTTTAATAAAATGTGCTTATTCAGCAACTTTGATGGCCATTACAGCCGGTAGTTGATTTCTTAGTATGCTATCTTAAATAATTTCAAACAATTAATAATGCTATGATTCAAATATATACTATGTTTGACATCTACACAACTGGCAATTAACAACAATAGTAATTTATGTAACTAATCTCTTGCACCACCGACATATTTCATGATTTTTGGCGGCCATCTTGGACGCCATTTTGAATAAGGCAACGGGTCAATTGAGTCGAATTGAACTTTTAATTGAATGTTAGTTAACTATTTTAATTCTGATATCAACAAACATTATTTAAATAAATGTTTTAATAGAATATATCAATATGTCAATTATTGCGACCGTTGTAACCGCCATCTTGATTCCAGCCGACATGAATGCCATCCCACAATATTTTAATCAACGAATAACGATAGATATAATATAAATACATGTGTTAAAAACATTTTAGCTACAACCAATCGGCAAAAAAGAAATTTAATTTGGAACTAATCTCTGGCATCTGTGATTGTTTTTCTGATTTTGGCGGCCGTTTTGGACGCCATCTTGATTTTTACAAAATGCTCAATGATGAAAGCTGGGCATCATTCAGATTCTTCAATTTCAACATATTCCCTAAGAGAAAACCAAAAACTATTTACAATACAATCCAATGTTGGCTCTAACCTAAATATCCCATTTATAGACAGGACTATATTAAACTTTTAGGTATCCAATATTCCTGACTCATGAAGGATTTTTAAATGCAAATCTGACAATGTAATGTTTATTATCGACGCCTTGAATCAACCTCTGCATATAACAATCAACAAATAGTCAAATACACACTCAGATCCGATTTGAAAGAGAAAAATTAACGACAAAAATCGAAAAATATCATGATTTCCTTAAAAAATCAATAATCATTAATTAATTACCATATTATAACATTTATATTAATATATAACGACATGTGCAGTTCATTTGCGAACATTTTAATACATATTACAAGCCGATAGCCCTTGTGGGTGAGGAATAATCGAAGTTTTCCTTAACCCTCTGATTGCTTAAAATAACGGCGGCCATCTTTAAAGATGGCCGCCAAAAGGTCATTTGGCAAAATGTCCCGCAAGTCCATCAACTGATTTCGGACAGCTTAGATATCAAGCTTACCGAAAATCATTGTTTGATCTGTTCACCAATTTGGTAATGAATTTCGGTCTGTCACATGGACTAAGACCGTTACGTCTCTTTGATTTCTCAATTCAGCAAGATAGAATATTTTAGTCCGTTTAATGGGAGATCAGTCGATCGCCAATGATAGTCATAAAGAAACAGTATCGCTAAAGTTATCTTGTCTGTCCCATTTAGTACTGCATTCTTAAAACATAGTGCATCTTTCCGCTCAATGAATTGCGCAGGAACTGAATTTAAACGAAAAGCAACGTGCAATCTATTGTTACTAAACTGTCTGGTACTGAACCAATTTGATTTTAACTTACACCATCAATACAAACTGGCCCGGTGAGTATAAACATTTCTCATTGTCATACTCAAACTCCATACTCAATGTTCCAATTTGAAAATCAGCATCTTTTAGAATTATGCATCAAAACTAACTCCAATTTGTAGCCAATGTTCTATTTAAGAAAATTAACGCCTATTTATATATGCTTCCATTCAGTAATAAATAAGCTATAGCAGTTTTTGTCACTAAGAAATGCTCCAATTGGAGTACGGAGTTGTTACAAAGAAATGCTCCAATTGGAGTACGGAGTTGTTACAAAGAAATGCTCCAATTGGAGTACGGAGTACGAGTTGGAGCATGAAGTACGTTTATAATCACCGGGCCTGATACATGGATAGGAAACTATGTGAAGGGAAACGTCTATGCTGAATGACTACCGATGGGTATGTTTAATGGGAGATAAATCAACTGACATATATCCCCACCAAGGTGGTAGATTCGATGGAGTTATCTTTCTACTCATATTAACGGGAGTACAATGTTTTGTTTGTGAGATGGATTGAGTAGTTTGTGCGAAATGGACCTGGACAGCCGTGGTAAATGCAGACTGTTTCAAAGAATAATACTATGATTAATGTGTTACTCTATCAAATGGTTATGGTCAAGGAAGACAGCGTCTATCGTATTTAACCCATAGAGCTAGAGTTAATTGTTGATTGAAGCTGTGCGAGTCATATCAAAGACGACACAAAAATGGTTCCAGCTTCCCCCTTGCTAGACGCTCAGCATATTAGGGAAGCTGGCTTCTCTTCCATCATACCCTCATGGCGATTTATAATAACATCAGGAATGAGAATCCAATGGTATTTAATATAGGATTAAAGCACGTGTTTCACAATCAACCTTAAATAAATTGCTATAAAGTAATATATGCTATTACTTTACGCTAGTCATACACACAGTTTGATATCCTTGCACACTCAGTAGACCACAAAATACATCACACTAGGTTGCGACATGTACAACCTTGGGCCACATACAATCCATCAGTTCACGCGTCAATATGTCATCTACATCGAGAGGTGTCCCACTTATATTTGATCAGTGTTTAACATTTGATATATTCAACATTACTTTGTATAATTGAAAAGTTTTTAATCATTTGTATACACCAGTGTGTCAAATATATTATACATCCGCTGGTTTTTGTATTTACAATTTAGTTAGAACTGAAAATTAACAGTTTTGTAGGGGCGTTGTTTTAAGTTGTTTTAAGACAGAACAATGCCACTAATTGTGTGAACATTTATGAAGTGCCATCAATGTTGCTTTATCCTTAGGATTCCAATTCTGTTCGTTGTTAGACTTTAACCTTTACTATTGTCGTGCAATTTTCTTGAAATATGTGCTCTTAAGGTACCGAATGGTGATTGGGTTGGGGTACATGCATGGTGCTGAGTCTTGACCAAAACACCATGACTCGGCCATTGTCGCCAGGAAAGCTGTGTGGCACATTTGGTCCAAACACGTTTTTGAAAATGAAATACATACGTAGTTACTCGTATAATAAACAACAGCACATTGTAATGCAACAGGCCGCTTGCTCATGTTGCTTAACAAATATCAACTTCTTGGTTGTCTAGTAGATATTTCCCAAATAACAGTCAATTCTTTTACCTTAAATATGTCAATAGCAATGTATTGTCTTATCGGAGGTGACAAAGTTATCGATATGACTGTACTCTTGTAGCATATAAAATGGTTAAAGGTGGTTAAAGACGATTGTCACCCTTTTCTGTTTTGTTTTTGCGCTTGGGAAAACGCTTTTGTTTTGGAGTTTGGTATTTAATATTTGCAAAATTACTTGTTTGGTAGTTACAATGGATACTCCTACCTTCATTGAAAACCACATTTTAGCTATTTTGTTTGCCCTTGTTTTCAAAACCCCAAATTTTAAACACTTTTTAACATTATTAATATTTTGTGTTATTTCACTTATCCGAGCAACAGAACAGAAACCGCCCGTCTAGTGACGAGCACTACTGATTATCTTCACAAGACGGTACACCAATGATTCTTGAACATCTTCATGATGCTTCGTTGAGAGGGTCCGGCCTTCAAAACGCCAAAAGCAACATCTTCTAGAGAATTGTCTATTTCGGTTACAACCATATTGCAAATATCTCAAACAATTATTGTATATGATACTAGTACCTAACACTACTTTACATCGTTCAAAAGAGGTTACTGTAAAACCATTACCCAAAACCACGACATTTCGTCCCGTCGAAATTAACTGATGATTTTACAGTATATCACATTCAGCACTGTTCAAATATAAGTGGTACACCTCTCGTAACAGTGTATGTATAAATACTGCATGTATAATTAAGCATTTTTAATTCAATAAAATAATCATTTGAAATTTTGGCTCTATATATTTATCAAGTCACCTTCTACATGTTTCCAATACAAACTCTGTATTTACTGTTCACGTGGCTTGTTGACCGTCGCTTATTACCGTTAGCAGGTTACTGTACCATTAAAATGTAACTGTAAGATAAGAATTATGCCGGAAGCTGCAAAAGTTCGCAACACTCTGTTGGCTGTGTGATTTTCATGCTGTTTCTCAAGATTGCTGATTTTCTGTAAATTGTGTTATCATAATATAGGTGTTATCACACAATGACTAGAAACACAATTGCAAAATGTAATTAATAGGTTTTAGCAAACAACATAAACGGGTCCCAACCCATACACACTGTACACTATACTAGTGGTGTTGAGGAAGTTTAAAGTTCAGAGGTTTTTTATTGATTTTCTTTTACAATTCTGGAATTGTACTCATGCACTGCTAGTGCACGACTACGGGCATGAATGTATCAAGTACACTTTTACTCCAAAAATGTTCGGTTAATGTATTGATGACCATCCACATTATTCTTCCCTTAATCGTTAGCAATATTATCAGTTGTAATGATAGCCCATTGCTAAGGACTAACGCAAGAATAATGTGGAGGGTCATCAATACATTAACCGGTCGCTTTTATGACGTAAAGGTTTATGTGATGCATTCATGCCGTTATTTAACCCACTTATAAAAGCAAATACCTCGATTTAATCATGCTGATCCATTTATAAGAAGCCCATAGTTTTCTAACAATATATAACAGGCATACAAGAAACGCCTATAATACAAAATAGCATGTACGAGTAGCTATAGGGTATAATTCTAAAATTAATGGTGTAAAAAGACATAACGAAAATATTAAAGACCATGTTCCCTCGGTAAATAGCAGGATTACCTTGTTCACAAACAAAGACCTAAAGTGACCAAAAGGAAGCGGCGCTCAGACCCAACTCATGATGCATCGACTAGATATTTTCCCTTCGTAACATCATTGAACAATGCACAGAAAGCCAGTTATATTTCCATTTTGTTGACTTCAAAAAAGCATTTGATAGTATACACAGTCTGTGGAAAATTCATAGAGTCTAAGTAATTCATCAAGAGATCACTGTTGTAATCCAAAGCTTTTACAAGAATTTCAACTGCTGTGTCAACAACATCGACAAATAGTTCGAGATTAAAACTGGTGTAAGACAAGGCTTTGTGATGTCTCCTCTATTATTTAACTTGGTTATAGACTGGGTAATGATATAAACAACAAAGGATACGCCAAGTGGCATAAGATAGCAGATTCAATCTTTATTAGAAGAACTAGATTTTGCCGACGGCATTGCCCTTCTCACCCATACCCATCAACATATGCAAGAGAAAACTAACCGTCTATCAAAATCTGCATAACAAATCGGCCTTTACATCAGCCAGACAAAAACAGAGATTATGACTCTAAACATCAGCAACCATCATCCTATACAAATATATGGAACACCAATGGATACACATATCTGAGTGCCGTTATAAGAAACGATGACGGAGCTAGCGATGGCATTCATTCAAGATTATGTTAAGCCAGAAGCATCTACATGTCACTAAAGACCATTTGAAAATCATCACGATATAGCAAAAACACCAAACTCAAGAAATACCAGAGCTGCATACTTTCAACTCTTTTATATGGTTCAGAGGGCTGGAGAATGACAGAAAACGATCTTCAACAACTATCAACATTTCATTCAAAAAGTTTAAGACGAATTTCAAGAATATTTTGGCCTATTTACACTATATAAAATGAAAACTTACTACACCAATGCCAACAAGTAGATATGGGCACCATACTATTCAGGAGAAGATGGAAATGGATAGGACACGTCATTATGAGAGAAACCAACGCCATACCGAAAGTAGCATAACATTGGACGCCCGAAGGAAAGCGAGAACGTGGAATACCAAAAATCACCTGGTGGCGCACTGTAGAAGCGATTCAAAGAGTGTGGGACATTCCTGGGGAACAGTGAAGAAGTTGGCTAAAGATAGACTCCGGATGAGGTCCTTTGTTGTTGTCCTACATGCCAGTCATAACGGACTGTAAGTTAGTTAGTAACCAGTTTCTCAAATGTCATAATTATAAATATTCGCGGAACTACTTCTTTATATGTAAGCTTATTTCAACAAGTTGTGGGCTTAACAAAGTTGCTAGACTCAAAGTTGCGTTCTGCTCGACACAGCGGTTGCTTAGCAACCCTGTTAGAGAATACACTATTCAAACGTGTTTTTTGTACAAAATGACGACGTCAGGCGTACCTGTTATATGCGGCACACTATTCTGAGATGAAACATTGTGTTGATCGTGGTACATATGGCCAGTACAAATAGGTCAGTAGCATGTTTAGTGTTCACTTTAGATAGATTGCCATGAAGGGGGCGAGACGTGACAACGAAGTTCAATTCAATACTAGAATCGATTCAATACAAATATTTGCGTTATTCAGGGACGAGTCATGTACGTTAACTACAAATGTATATGACCATGTTTCTTTTCTACGCTCTGTACAATTCACATTACACCAGGGCCCGAAATTACAACCAATACATGCACTCTTCACTCAGCACTCAAATATTGAAAACGTAATATAATGAGTTAGTAATTGCAAAAATAAATAAGGAAAATGTATATAATTATTATTTAAATGTTGATAAATTACACTTATAGCTTACAAATACACTAAATTTCAATTGAAAACAAACAAATGATAATATTTAGCACTTATTCAACATAACTTCAACTTCTCGTTCTAAAGAAATGTCACTTTGAACATCAAAAGAAGGAATTTCTGATATTTAAGGATTGAGTGCAGAGTGTAAGTATTGGTTGTAATTCCGGACCCAGTTGTCAATCTATACCCTTCAAACCATTTATTAACGGTAAATTATACATGTTTTCACATGATGGTCAAATGGATGTACTTGACAACCTTCGCCAAGCTGCTTTCGGCAAACAACCAGGCTGAGCGATATCTTCTCTAGTGGGATGTCAATTTACGAATGAATAACAGATAATCAAACATTATTTTGGAGGTTCACTGTCATATCTGAATACGTTGTTGTGATTGTGGGTAGTACAGGTTACACACCATGCACCATGCTTGAGTTACCACTGATTGGGTTTGTGTCCAGTATACACACCAAGCATGAGTGACCACTGCCAATCAAGGCCAATTTGAATCACCTGACTTCCAAAGCATGCTTCTTGTATTCTGTCTCTTTGATAACCGGTCTTTCTAATAGGGAATAGATGTGCTTTTCATACACTCTACTCCTTAGTGAGTTTTCTCTCTATATTTACTAAGTAGCTATAGGGCAGTTCACAATAATGGCACTGCGGGCAAAAACGCTTGCATGTTGTTATTTTTGTATTTATAGTGACGCGCAAGCTAGCGCCTGTGTGCAATTATATTTTATCAAAAGCGCGTAAAACGTTTTTAATAATGGTCTAGTGTTTTGAAATTGTGAGGCTGCATGTGCTAAATTCATCAAAAATGGTAAGGATTGGGTGCTGTATCATCTGTATTGAAAAGATTCTCTTTGAAGCACGTGAGTTAAATTTTATTTATTACTGTTGAACTATTATCTTAAAACTTTATTAGGTCCATCGTTATATTGAAAGTATATTCGCCCCACCCACAATAGACGAATCCCGCCCATCAATTTAGAGTATGTACGGATACTACCGAGATTATTTCGCCAGTTTCTGATAACCAATGGATGGATAGCACACCTATTGATAACGTAGGGCGCATACTATAACCTGGTATCTACCACTACCTTCCGGTATCGTATATAGTAGCCTGGTATTGACACCTAATCACGTTGTATATTGCCTTGTATATTGCCTTGTATATTGACATAAGTCATGTTGTATAATTGAAACATGCCAGAGGCACTATTGCGTATTTTGTACGGAGGACAAACTACTAAATAGCGTTTTCAACTGATTATTTCTCAAAGAAGGAACAGCGACCTGAGGTCAGATACTGGTCCCTTCTGCATCATTTTTAGTATAATTTAATCTCTCAATATTTCAATATTCTTTGTAGATAGAACATACTACCATTTAAAACCTTATTGGGACTTTAATGGCCTATAGTTTATAAAGTGATCATGGGACTGTCTTTACATAAATTTACCAATACACCTCAACTTTTAGATATTTCATAAATTATTTACATGAAGTTTACAAAGTTTGACACAATTCTCGACCATACATGTGTATACAAGTCATATTGATTGGTTTTTGTAGGTTCAGTGATAACTATCATTGAATTCATGTTTCAGTATATTCATGTGCATGAAAATCTCTAAATTGTGCTCGGCACACCTTGACAAAATCTATACACTTGGTTTCCATAGTAATATTCCAATGTTTGTATAGTAGCCTTCTATTTTTGACCACACTTGCAGTCGAATGCTATTTTAGCAATGGGTGACATTAACATTTGGCCAAACACACTGTCTGATGTGTATTCACTTACTCTTGTCAGAAGGAGTTGGGTTTAAATTACATGGGTATTGTAAAAACACTCACCTTTGATTGGCGTTTTACACATTGATTATAAAATATTCAATGTACATGTACAACACTAGTGACTAAACTTGCTTTTATTAATAGATACAGGGTGTCTTGTGGTATTTGGTATCACAAATCTGATTGATTTTTAAATATTCAATTGAAATACAATTATATTGTTAAAATAATTTGGACACATAGTTTTTCCTATATTTAACACAAACTTATATTGAAAAGGTGTGAGTTGAACATTGCCCATGAGTTGCGTCCACTCAATGAATGGTTGTTTATTTTTGTATCACAGCTAGGACTGCATTCAATAAACTGATTTTGGCATTGCTCTAGTTTACAATGTATGTGGTGTGGTGTAACTGGTGTTTCACCTACAGACAGCTTTCTTGGCACATTTAGTGTGTCCATGTACATGTGTAGATTGGGGCATGACAAGACCATGTTAAAGAAAAGCATTTACACTAATTTACTCTACTTGGGACTATGACCTTGGTGTCTGGTAAGGGTACTTTGTGCCTGTACTTGAGTTCAAGGTTGTAGCTATCGGCCCAAGTAGTAACGCTTTTCGGATCACTTATTTTTTAAAAATGACAGTTGATTCACATCTCTAGCAGCGAGTATTCCAGTGTGCTCGAGGCTAGAGGTAATGACAGATTTACTGGGGTGTACTTCCTGAACCTTGACCATGCCGTCATAGCAGGCTATCGCAGTATGATTGGAGTTCAGGGGTATGTCCTTCAAATCTGGTATTTTAATTATTTTATGTATCATATGGAGTCCCTCAATTTATATCATTCATGCGAATTATCTCCCTTTTATAAACTTTTGGGAGCTATTTCCCTTACTTATATACCTAAATTTTATAAGCCATACTGATTAAATGAATTGGGCTAAGTTGAATCTATTGTCACTTATAAGATCACACTGAAAATGACCTGACAAATATTGTCATAGCATATTTCAAACATCTATATTTCAATTTCTGTGACCTACTTCAAAAATTCAGTCTAAGTGTCAAAGTTGTAACTTGCAAAAGTGAAACCTCGGTATACGCCATTCATGTTTGTATTGGTTATTATTGTTTTTATGAAAGTTTGTGTAATATTCGGTCAACCCCTTCAACAATAAATTGTTGTTATTAATTGGACACCAAATATCTAAGCGTATTACGCAATCTAATTGATTATTTAGTATTCAATTAAACAACAATTTGTTGTTGGCTTATCTATTGGCACATAGTGTCTCCCTGTGTATAACACAGACCCGCTTACATACCATGTATAAGGGTGGTTTGTTTATTGAGGTTGCTTGAAGTGGTATCTGACACTTGCTATCATTTTGCTTAGTTGTTATTAGGTCTGAAACCCTTTTACAACATTGAGACCACTTAAGTGTAGAAAGTAAGGATTTATTTGAGATATATCAATAAGAACATGTATTGTTCAAAACGTCCTGTGCATACGAGGGGTGATCAATATATTCGAGGACTTTCCTTCTTATTTTTGAAATATTGGAACTAGAGTAATGCAATTACAGGCTAATGTAGATCAATCAATTATCTCGCGATTTGCCTTTTGTCTTTATGATTACGTCACTATTTACTTGATGACGTCACTTTTTGTAACCATGGTGAAGCACGCACCGTCGAGCATCTCGGGAGTAACGTTATTTCTGAGAAACGACACGCAATGATAATTAACGCAAAACTTGTAAAATCCTCGCGATATTTTCAAAATGAATTAGTTGTGCATCGATTCTGTGCGCTCCCAATTACTCATTTTTATATGATTCCGTTGTTTATGTGATTGAAGGGTTTCTGTCAAACGGTTAAGTCGTGAAAATAAGGATAAACAGCAAAAATAACACCGCGTTAGGGACACTCCGTTTAATTCTGCGAAATAAGAAGCGCAGATCTCAATCAAATGTAACTGGCCAAAAAACGAAGACTAGTATAGGTTTACAAAACATTAAGTCGTTGACTCCAAATCAAAACGGTTATTTCGATATTGCGTCCTAAACCTGAAAGGTCGTGCTTCAGTCTTAATAGGAATAATCTAATTTTGTAAAGCCAACAACCCTTTTCCGAGTTTTGTTTCCAATAACGCATCGATACTCTTTTTATTCCAGCACACATTCGAGAAATGGCTATTAACTACTTATTTCAGTAGTAAAAGAAAACCTGTCTCATACATGGGACCGGGTATCAGTCCAGAAAGGAGCCATATGCTGCTCCGACGGTGACGCTTCGAATGACGTCACGTGACGTCCAACGTAACGCGTTCCTTGAATAAATTAAATAATTTTATTAGTGCATTCGGTCGGAGACATCTTACTCCGAATGATGTTAAATGGCTTTGAGCCTTGCTGCCAATATGAAATTGCTAGATGAAAAGTCCTCGAATATATTGATCACCCCTCGTATTTGATTGTCCTTCTCATGGCTTACCATCTGCTGTATATGAATGCTGTGATTAATATAATTTATATCCATAGTAATAGTTATCACAAGTTGGTCCCTTTGAGAAAGGGTTTGACAAATACAAATATATGTATATTAGAAAATAAAGTTTAAGTAGTTTTACGTCAGTTAAAAAAAACCTGCTATTTGATATTGGGAGTAAACAAAGAAGATTCTCCCTTACTTTGACCTTTCAAAATAATTATATATGGTATGTATGTTATACCACTTTAATCATTTAATGTCCATGTGAAGCCAGGAGATGCAGAACTATTGGGTCCGAGACTCATGCTCCATCTGTAATGTGATGAGATAGGGCCTGACTGAAATGCTGGATTGACAGTCAGAACTGGATCATTGCGCACAAATAACACTAACTCAAAGTACACATGAATGTAGGATAGAGGGGAAGTGTTAATAGTCCAGTCATTTTAACCTCAACTAATTGCAAAACAAACAGTTTTGTGTTTATATGGTGCGTAAAGCTATCCTTAGCAATGTACAAAATGTCCTAAGTGAATATTCGTGGGACTTTTTGAGATATTTACAAATATATTGAACTGTCACATGTTTTCGCTGTCACTTTTGATGTAAATAAATCTTGACTTGTACCAGTAACTTATTTTTACATCGTGCATAGAGGTCGCAATTTTGGTCTGAGTTTTATTAAACTTGGCAGCAATGATCATCGGAAGCCAATCTAGGTAAAATAAAAATGATTTTGAGTTAACCGGAGCCAAAATCTAGGTCACTAGGTCAAAACATAGAAAAAACAAGATATAGTCACCAGGGGTCGCAATTTCGACCTTACACTTGTGAAGTTGAGTCACAATGATCACCTTACAAAAATCAAGGTCATGTATGAAATTGGATTAACCCGAGTTAAAAACTAGGTCACTAGGCCAAATTATGGAACAAATCTTTAGAAGGCGCCCTTATTACCTAATCTTTATGAAACCATGCCACATGGATCATGAAGACAAAATGTAGGTCAAATTCAATATTTACTTATCATGAGTTAAAACTAGGTCACTAGGTCAAATAATAGACAAACATTCATGCGCCAAAAAGTCGCATCAATTATTTTCACCAATTGACCTAATTTTGACCCAAATTATTCAATAACATCCTTGTCTTAGATATTTTGAGATGAGCATTGTGACCAAGTTGCAAAAATATTAGACCAAAATTGTGAATTTTGTACCTACACAACGTTTTCCTTTGATTTTAACTTGCGACCTACTTTTTGACCCCGGATGACCCAATTTATAACTTTGACCTAGATTTTGTTGATATTATTATTATGACCAAGTTTCATAAATATAAGGCAAACATTATGACCTCTAGCGACTACACAAGGTTATGGAACAATTTGACCTAGTGACCTAGTTTTTTACCCTTGGTCATCCATTTTCTACCTTGGCCTAAATTTTGTTCAGATGATCACTCTGACCAAGTTTCATAATCATAAAGTCAATATTGTGAAAGCAAATGCAACTGTGGACGAACAGACAAAGAGAAAAATCACTATTTCTCCCGAATCGATAGATTCGTGTACATTTTGTATATTGTCATTATTGTATACTGTCCAAACACAAATATCCTTTTTCCATTAGACACACATGTATACAACACATGATATGTGTAAATTTTAAACAAATTGGATTAATATTAAAGAAATGAATAAAACTTTTGTTTCCCCTTCTAAGTGCTATTTTGAGTCATTTTGTCGACATTTGAATGGGTAGTATACCAACACGTAGACTGGTATATATATGAAAAGTAAATTGTCTGATGATAAAATCAATATTTGTATTCGATAGAGGAAGGTGGTATCTTTCAGAAAATATAAGCTTTAAGGTGCAATTAGTAAATATTTAACGACTTACACGGGAATTATTAGCACTTAAAATTCCCCATGTAGTATGAAATAAGGACAATGCTGAAATTGCTACCAAAAGTGACCTTAAACATGTCGATTTTTTTGTATTTTCCCCACCGAACTCGCATATTTGACGTTTTGTCTGTAGTTGATAATAGTCTGTAGATGATGAAAATGCAAAGAAACTCTGTTTTGCAATGTGTTTGAGGTTGACCATATTTTTTACCTTCAATGACTGGACTATAAGGCCTTAAGGGGTTTGAACTTCCAACGACAATCCCTTCAATATTATACCTATGTCTTGGAATGTGTACACATTATGCTACCAAGAAATAGGATGAAGGGGAAGCTTTTTGGGGTTTAACTTCAGAAGATAATCCCTTCCCTTCAATATTATACATATGTCTTGGAGTGTGTGCACGTAATGCTACTAAGAATTTAGGCTAGAGGGGAAGCGTTTCGGGGTTTGAACGTCTGGAGATAATCCCTTCCCTTCAGTACTATACCTTTGGTTGTGTAGATTAGACTAAGGTAAGACATGTTTTGGGACTAGCGGTACTCATAACTTGGAATGACAGTGTTCCTAGAGCTTGAGTACTGAAGGCGATAGAACATACCTTGCCTTTAACATTATTAACGAAAGCGATGGTATCTTTGTATATAGACATCACTCACATTGACCTCTTGGTATCTGTACGGTAAACACACCCTGCCATGATATCTGGGCATATGGGTAATGTGTGTAACAAAGAATACCCAACCTTTGGACTTGGGACAGGATACAGCTGTGAGTCATAGTGCATGCACGGGATACTCTGTCTTCCTGAATGGTCTTCCTGGTGCTTGTGCATGTGCTGTGTAAACAGATGTTTATCCAGTAGAAATAGATGGGGTAATGATGCTCACGGTTTGAATCACTCGGGTCACATTAAACGAATCTAAATTGAATCATTTCAGGTAAAACCGTTTAAACAGGTTACCCAATACGGTCACATCCACCAACTTAAATCTGCTATGTACAGTAGTTCCGGGAATATTAAACTTTCAGTTTGTGGACCTATCTGGTATTCCTCATCAATACTTCTGAGCAAAAGTTTCCTTCACATGGTCACCATCAGTAAATTATCTAGGTTGGGTCTTACCTTCTGGGACGTTTTCCTACTCTCCCAATATGTGTGTTTCATTGGAGGTATGTAGCGATGCTACTTTACGAGCTACCTCCGGGGCAACTGGGAGAGTTAGGATACGTCCTTAGGGTGAGACTCCCAGTTTATCTAACCCAGAACCAGAGAAAAGCCCTATGGTCAAAGTTAAGCCTTCTTTTAATATCGCCATGGTCACATTCATAGGGATCTTCTGGGAATACATTAATGGGATCAAGCACGGGAGGAAAAACTTGGTGAAATATTCACTTGTTCTGCCAGACCAGCTCCCCATATCCCAGTAGACCTACAGGTTAAACATATAGGAATAAGTAACAGTTATTATCTTTGTCCTTGGTCACAGCTCTCGTCTATCGTTGAATCATTCAGTGACTCAGCGATTCCGGTGTATGTAATCCTTATCCAGTCTTACTGGTAGTCCAAATAGAACTACTAGATCTGTTAGGGGATAGTCCATAACCTAGGGTGCATTTTGGCAAGGCTACCTAGTTCTATATTTATAGGAATTCTAAATTGGGTCCATATCCCGGGTATGGGGGGGGGTTAATATACATGTGGTTTATTTTCTGCATATAAAACTAAACACAGTCTTTAAGTAGATATTCCAAATGTTTCAAAACATACATGTATGCTCAATTAAATAAAACGGGGCGGAATGTTGTGATTGTGGGTAGTACAGGTTACACACCATGCACCATGCTTGAGTAACCACTGATTGGGTTGGTGTCCAGTATACATACCAAGCATGAGTGACCACTGCCAATCAAGGCCAATGTGAATCACCTGACTTCCAAAGCATGATTCTTGTATTCTGTCTCTTTGATAACCGGTCTCCCTAATAGGGAATAGATGTGCTTTTCATACACTCTACTCCTTAGTGAGCTTTCTCTCTGTAGTTACTAAGTAGCTATAGGGAATTTTACAATAACGTCAACGTTAAGCATATAACTAACACAAATGTCTATTGAGGCTTCAGTTAATGTTGTTATGACTTACATTATATAAATTCATGTTTCTTAATTGACAAATAAAGTTTCAAAGGTTCAAGTTAAATTGTGATATGACCCCGGGCAATTGACGTGCAAATTGAAGGATATTCATCAGAGTGATTGAGAACCCAATATAAGTGTTAAAATCAACGGGAAGTATCGGCACATTAACGGCGTATTATGAACAAATTGTGTATACTCGTGGTTGGTGATTATGTGATGATCGGCAGATCTTTTCAACCCCTTAAGCTAAACCATGAAAACGTTTTGGTTAAACATATAATGTGATTGAAACTTTATTACACAAATATAATAAACAAAAACAGCAGAATACGGAAACGCTGTATAGCCCTGCTCATGCAGACATGATTTGAAACATAATTGCGAATAAGAATATAGGAGAGCAGTGGCCCACAGCAGTTTCTTGACCACTGGTTAGTTTCTCTGAGCAAAAATAACTCACAGGATCCACTCCCCCAAAGTGTAAATATGTACGTATGAGAACAGTGTCTATTCATGGACTCCGCAGATCGATGTTGTCTGCCTCATCCACAGGATAAAAAGTCTACCCTTGGAGACACGAACGTAGGTTTTCCTTAGGTAGCCCAATGACCAAGGAAAGTTAAAATGTCAAAGGGTGCTTGAGCGACTTAACAGCTGAAAAGAGACCTAGATGATAATTGGTAACTTATTTATTAAAACGGACCGGAGAGTGAGAGCAATGAGAACAAAAGGCTAAAAAAGAAAACCACTGCAACAAAGCGACTATCTCTGTCTGAAAGTGACAAATAATTAAATTCAGTACATCCTGTCGGTCGTCAGTAGTCACAGTTATGTATGAAAAGTATTAAGACGGAGTTTATAAGCCCCTGACAAAATAAGCAATCACCGACAGCACTACATGTAGTAGATAACTTTTCTATGTAAAAAATAACACGATGACCTCATTTGAATAAAATACTGATTAATTTTAGAGAATTTCTTTGTTGTTCAAATTTCGGCATCCTTTTGCATTTTAAATTAGCGTGTTTATTGTTGTCAGGCGTTCGTAAAATTTTTAATTCAGTCAACAACATTTCTACTGAAATCATTTCTGACTTTCCCGCGTTTGTCGTTCAAGCGCTCGCTAGCTGAACGGTTGTGGTCAAAATGGGATACGCATAAACAAACGGAAGCGGAAATTATATTTAATTTACACTGGTGATATTGAGGCGCTGCCTCGGTCGATTATCAGCGTATGTAATGTTGATTTTCTGTTTGTTTAATAATCTTGTTTTGTTCTACATTGAGTAGGTGTCTTCAAAAGGAACTTCAATATGGTCTTTTGTTTCTGTTGGTTGTGTTGCCTGATGTATATTAATTAAGTATATTATACTTAGCGATATCAATGACATCGACTGTACGACTCATTCGATATGGTAACAGAAGCATTTCAGATACAGAAAAAATAATCTAAATAAATCTAATGCCATCAGACTTGAAGTTCATGAGAAGAATCCCTTTTACAATAAAAACAGAAACAAGAAATTGTATACCTTTTTTTACTTTTTATGACAGACTATTCCAAATCAGTCTCGGTATTGGCCAAAGCTTTACCTAGCTTAACTTAAGTTACATTGTTACAATGCATGATTCTGCAGAGATGTTAGCTTATTGAAATAGCGGTTTAAGACTTAATGTGACTTTGAGGTATGAACCACGGGTGTGTAACAATGACACCACTAGACTAATAAATATGTCGTTTTCTGTCTATGGTATGTCACTGTATACATACACATACATAAAGCATGCACGATGTGTAGACATTTGGAATAAATTTAGTTATTATCTACATTCATTCGACAAATATATCTCAAATAAACCACAAAAGGCACCAGTCAACGAAGTATAATTCTAGCATCCATACACATTAATTCGTTAAAAACGTAATACTATTATATTTCATCAAATTACGTGAACATATCATGTTATTACCGGGCCTCGTCTGAAAGCGCGGTAAACCACTAAACTTGAGATGTCGCCGTGTTTCTGCGTTGAAGGGTATAAAACCCGCAATTTCTTACACGTTGTGTGTTTAATTTGTTGATCGTATTGGAGTTATCAAGACGTTACTTTAAACATGGAACATCCTTTCCTCGTGGCGGCGGTAAGTCATTTTTTGTCTTTGATAGTTTAACTTCACCTATTGTTAAAGACCTTAATGAATTCGCACATTTGGTGAGTTTACATAATTTAATGTTAAACGCAAACTGTAATCTACAATCTTAAATACACGTCAACCAGTTGATACTTACATGTAACTAATCGGTTAATATTTTGAAATAAGAAAAAATATCATTAAAATTAGTGAATATTGTTTTAACACCCTGAAAACCATTTTTCGTTTTCATAATTGAATGGGTTTTATGTGTTCCGTTTGTTGCGTTAAATATTTTGACAAAATTGCGCACATCAAACGTATTTCGTATTACTGTGCTCGATTGGTTAGGTTGAGTGCTGCCTCCCTATCCAATTTTCACATTTATTTTTTAATGTAGTCGTAAAACAAGTAATTGTGTCATAAATTCCCTGTCTGATTTCCTCATACCTTTGTACACACTTTGGTTCGCACTCTTGTGTATGAAACATTAGCATATCGAGAAGGATTATTTCCTTGGTAGAACGAACGTATCTCTCACATCAAACTTTCATGTACGTTTATTGATGCATTGATGCATTTAACTGCGCATACTCTAGCTAAAAACGTTTTCCAGAGTCGTAGGCAGTTTCTATCGGCTTATGCAAACAGTTTCTTTCCTACGGAGGGATATTTTTGTTTTTATCTGCATTAAAGAGACGTTCCCTATAACTTTGATAGTTTCAATCGATTCAGGAATTGTATACATTAAATGAGAATCATTATTTCTTAAACTCATCAAATCTTCAACAAAAAGCTCCCACCAAATACCGAGAAAAAATGAAAATGTATTTCCGTTATGAGCCAAAATAGTCAGGAATTGTTTCCTTTTGACCACATAATAATAAATAGCCGGAAGCGATAAATTATTATTGATAATTTAAATATATTTTTTACATTATAGAGACATATCTGCGCATTCTTTCTTCTGACAAATTATGATAATTGTGTGTGCTTTGTACGTTTAACTCATTAATGTGATAGTAGAGAAAAATATGCTAGTTATAGGGAATGCCTCTTTAATATATAATGCAAGGATACTGTACGTGAGCTGTATGTGCAAGGACGGCTCCTAACCATAACTGGACAATCGTCCGGATATCGTACAGCGTGCGTAAGTTAAGTGCCCAGCGCCGTGACAGGCATTAACTTACGAGCAGGGAAAATATTGCGCGTGGTGCGCATCAATGTACTCCCAAACCGCGTTTAAAAAACAGACATCGTAGAATTCGTCGGAATGTGACCAAGGCTTATAGGTACTACTGATTACTACGCTTCGCTCCGCAATTTGAACAAATACAAGTTATGTGGGTAACTTCAAACACGCCATCAACCAAACGTTGCGTTCCTTTTTTACTATTTTTTTGGTTTTTTATTTAGTTCTCTAGTATTTCTTTTATAACTTGCAACAGATAATAACGTAATTTTATATAACATAACGGGTAAATACCTGAACATTATTTCATCTTTATATTAACAAATACAACTTAAAAATAGACATTAAATAATTGCTTGACCTGCGTAGAGCATATACGCACGAACAACTATGTCATTAGTCCTCATAGGAATATAACATGTATGAATACATTCTGAATTTTAGATTGTGCTGGTGAGTTTCGTTGCGTTAGCACAGCCGAAGATGTGGAATGGCTACGGTTATGGTAACGGACAGTCGTATAAGGGACATGGGCATGGTCATATGGGACATGGGCATAGTCAAAAAGGATATGGTCATGGTCCTAGGTATCAACTATGCTATCCGAACGCAGTAGTACGTAGTATCTATCTTTCTCCTCAGTTGATAAATAAACTTATTTTTGCTATGAATGACGTCCAAGATCTTTCACAAGATTGTTCTATCGGTGTGCGGAAAGATGTGGAGTAAAATCACTATTTTAGATTGACAATATGTTTACATGCGTTGCTAGTGTGCTGTATTGTACTGGTACTTACATCTTAATTACAAAATGTGTTGAATCTCATATTGAATAGTTGAACAAACAACTTTAAGGTTGAATACTAGCGTGATTTGGTTAGGGCGTTTGCTGAATGGATACACGGGCGACCTAACCAAATCATGCTAGTATTCAACCTTAAACTATATTTTTACATTTAAGCGAGGTGATCCTTGTGACAACGATAAACAATGCGCATGGAACAGGAGAGAATGTCCAGACTATGCTGGTTGTCACTTGATTTGCACGGACAACCCATACAAGTGGTGTTACGGTCTAGACCAGAATGAAGTAAGTCCTTATAAGAATAAAACAACTAAAACTTGTTATATAATAGTAGTAGTATAGTGCGCCAAGAATAACAAGAAATGCGGGAAAATTTGGAACAAGCTATATAGGTTGAAAAAGCAAACGTGGACGATTTATCAGTCACTGTGTTATTTTAATATATAATTGACCGTTTATATTATTTAAGTAACCAATACCGCAATTGTCATATTTGGTTGGTAAATGAAGTAATACAGCAACGTTGTTAGTGTTATAATATAGAAAAAATCACGACGTCAGACGACGTTACGGAGTTACTGCCATTTCCTAAGCATTGTGTTATACCGTATATAAAATAAAATAGTATCCAGAGGACCGATAAATTACGTAAATCCACAGCACAATACATCAGGGTAATTCGGCAGTTTAAGATTCCCCGACGTTTTGTTTGGAGCAGAAAGGAAGCGGATCAAAAGTCATCAGACGGACCAATCAAAACAAAAACTTACTCTATTAATTAAATAATTTATTTATTTCATTTTCGGTTCCGTCTTGTTTGAGTTGGTAAAAAATGTTGGCCGAAATATGTTCTTATTTAGTTATTAATATTCCATAAGAGTTATTTAAATAAATACACACCCAAACCAGATACTAATCAAAGTACTGAAATAACTGACAGGCTGGCGAACTGCAAAGGGACAATAGCTTTTCAAGTAACATAACACCAAGTGGTTTTCTAAGTCAAAAGAGGGGTAGTGCTGGACGAAAAATACTTTTTTTAAATTTAAACAATTTAAACAATATAAATATTTTGGAGCCTCCGTGATTCGATCGCTGGAATTTAGCATCAGAAAATTACTAAGCGAGTTGCTTTACCACTCGGCCACGTTAGAGAATATTGAACTAAATAATATAACATAATAAAATCATTGATGTATGCGCTAATAATTAACATTCGTAACGCGTAGTAATAATTATCAACGCCTTTAAACACCTTTTCTTTTAATTTCATGCAATTTTCTTCCTTTACAAGAAGAAACTAATATATTACAATCGAACAGATTAAATGAAACAAGAAAAGTTTAACGTTCTTGCAAAACTGATTAACAAGGAGGAACTATTTTCAATGAGTGTATAGATTATGTGTAGTCAGTTTCGGGAGTAAATGCATCTTTGTGGAATTCATTTTTTGGCATTGTAATAGTCTGGTGCGAAATTGCCAGCCTAATAAAACTAAGAACATATACCAAAGAGGTACATAATATGTATTGTGAGTGTATGTCTGTGAAGATACCTTATAGTTTGTTTTATATAAATATAAGATAACATTATACACCTGGGTCTAGTTTAAGATTTGTTTTTCTTTTTAATTGAACACATTTTAACAAAAATCATCAAAAATAACATTTTTATAACTTCCTGTCATTAAGTGATCTCTTGTTGAATACCAGGGCCTCTTGTAAACTAGTTAACATGCTGTGCAATGTAACAATTCTTTAAGCTATCACAAGAAGGAACACATGAGTCAACTACAATCCTATATATTCTAGTCAAGCACTGTTAGTTTTTTTAGATTCATTAATTGGAATCTAATTTTATATTGTGTGATACTAATTTCATAAATATTATCCCATTTTAGGATTGTACAGAAAATAGCGAGGATGAGTGTCAACCTGACATTACAGGAGAGCTGGTGTGTGTAGATAGGTGTGAAATCTGCGTTTGTGATATTGGTCCAGTAATACCTTAGTGGTGTTTTTGTGTCCTTGGTTGATGTATGATGTGGATGTTTTGTTCCATGATTGTATCTGAACTCAATAAAGCTCCTCAGCTGCGACTTTGTCTTTGCGTTTCCTAATAATATACTTACTCTAACTCGTACACTACGATGGTCACTTGAAAAGTATCAACCAGTGTGGAATAAATGAACATGTCATCGGTGCCCCCGGCTAGAATATTTTTAAAAAGTGTTCATTTTTTAACAGATAGTACTGTCAGCTATATAATGGTGATAATCAAATAATTGACAATGCTTTACAATGAAAGCATTTGTCTATGGAAATGGTTAAGTACACTGAATAAAAATATAGCATGAATAGGTAATACATACTGGTGTGTTATATGAGCTCAGTAGATTCTGAGATATGAGCGCTGTCACATGCCATTTAGACTGATCGAAATATAATTGGTATAATTTGAAATATGTACCAATGTTCTCATTAATGGCAATCTGCAATTTCGAAAATATTCAATCACAATTAAGCAATACAAATATAAACAAGACACACATGAACACATAATACCAAATATGCATACTAACTGTTACTAAGGGATAATGTGTTCGATTTGTTGGCTAGACAAAGGCTGGGTTTTTTTCAGAAAATTTCCACTTTTGAACACATTAATTTAATATCAATCATGATATCAGTCACTGACTCATACTTTTTTAAGTGACTCCTGTATTCATAATCCTTGCGGTGATAGTGACACGTAAAGCTAGTATGTTGCAATAAGAACGACACATATTGAAATTGAAATTTGGATTGATTAAAGCTGAGAACTTTTATACACAGTAACAGAACATATATGGACAGAAAAAGCGTCACAGTCTAGCATTGACGGCCGTATTCATCAAAAGGTGTATTTACTCTATGTTTTGAGAAAATTACATAGGGTATGAGGCATGGTTTTTACTGACACCGCAAGAGAACATTTATCAACTCAAAGTTAATTAACAATTTCATTTGTCGACTTATATCAACGGCACACAATGAACTCACACGATGAGTACCAGCCAAGTTGAGCACAATTATACATACACATGTACCTTCACTCAACAACAGTGAGGAGCATTACATACCGAACATGTACAGATTTCTGAAAGCCATATGGAACAATATCATTATCTGTCCATTGTGTCAACATTATACCTCCACTCAACAATGGTGATGTACATTGTATACTGGACATGTACAGGCTTTTGAAAGGCATAAGGAACAGTTACAATAACAATAACAGTATCAGTCCATTGTGGCAACATTATACTTTCACTCAACGATTGTGTATGAACATTACATACTGGACAGTAAAATCTTAAATTACATAAATTAAATAGGCATATATACAGTTTCGTATAATGATTGTGACAAGGCTTTCTTCCTCAAATGGGCATATCATAAAGGAAGGAAATTTCAAAATAAACGACGTACACGAGAGGTAACCCAATCATATTTGGACATAATTGAACATCGGATATTTTCAATCTGACACTTTATAGTCCACAAGTCTTTATTCAGTCATGTACATTAATTAGTTAAGGAACGCATTCACGTTTTTTATCTATATATTGCAATACAGTTAGAACCCTAAATTAACGATTATTGAGGGACATCGTGTTTTTATGACCAAATGGACCAATTAATGGTGTACATATTTATCGAGTGCAATAAATTTGGCTTTATACTTAGCATTCCAAAGTCTATCGATGCAGTATTGTTAGACATACGCATTACTTGTCTCGTTTCATAGTATTGGAATATATTTCCTAAAGAGCAAATTGGTGTGAACATAAGGACCTTACATTGTAGTACATTGAGATAGTTATTCACATTGTAGAATTAATAAAAGTTCCACTTTATTAGTTATAACAGACAATAACGTTTGTCATTAACTAATGTCAACTTCGTGGTAATCTCTTGGTTACCATGAATATCTCAATTATAAAGTATTGCCTTATCAGATATGATATGGGTTTTGCAATTAACATTCCGTTTTAGCAAATGACGTGGTAAAATCGATTTTCTCCCATTCTTTTAAAGGTGTCGGTTAACAACGATTGTTTCGGAATGTGGTCTGCAATAATTGAGAAATTGCTTGGTTTGGTAGTTCCGATCTTTATTGATATCCGCCAGATAGTTTTGGACTTTCTTTAATATGAGTTTATTAAAGGAATCTTCACATATTGGCATTTTTAAAACAATAATTAAGTAAATAAATAAAGAATGTTACGAAAAGAAAAGTACACATAACGTCACGTTGGCGTCAACGTTATATAATTCATGACGTCCAGAGATATGCAAGACGTAAATTTATTTGACAAAAATTGTTTATACGTGGGAGGTAACTCAACAGCCAAACATAGTTCGTCTTTAAACCGTGATATACCGGAATTAAATCACGGCACGGTCTTATACGTTTACAAGTAGTAACAAACCAAAACATCAGAGCGAAGTATAAACGGGTCGCGTGATCATGAACCGAAAACATACTGAAAACTGAAATGCTTTTAACTGTCCATTGTTGGCTAAGATATCGACGGCGAACTAAACATGTACATAGTATCTACTAAGACAGATATATCTAATAGTACCTTTCGTCAGCGCATTCGCACGGTAACATCAAAACACAAACATTACAATATGCATGATTTCCATTGTACAAAATGTGCCTAATCTTCCATCCCCACATAAAGTCACATAACGTACCGTTGAACCATCAGATGTTTTGCAAAGTTGGCTCGACATATCAGGAGTTGATACACTTGTTCAGATGTATATATGTTCCAATTGACTTTAATCATTCATTTACCAGCATGCTCCCCTGGGATCTAATATGGCTATAAGACACTATTGCCGTTGGTACACTGGGGTTCAACATTACTCCAAAATTCTGAGACGTAAACTTAACTGACAATGGCGAATGGCCATATAAGCAATAGATAATGAAATGTATAGTTCTAACTCGATGTACTGTTGTCAATACATTTGTCAAAAGCACACTTGAAGTCACATTAAGCCTTAAATTGCATTGTTTAGTAAGCTATAGCTTTGTATCCTCTCTACAGAATTATTTAATTCGAGCATTTTAGTTGATTCCCAAATGTGAAAAACACCAACAGATGCAAGAAAATGTAATAAACAGATTTTAACAATAAATGCATAAATTAAAGTCTAAGGGGAGAAACTCTTATAATAGTAGTATTTTGTTCACCATACAATTTACTAAATGTCGACATATCTAGTTAACTTTATATCTTCGAGTTTTGGCTATGTGTTACAAATAGGTCAGATATGGTGTTTAATCAAATGCATATTGACCAAATTACTTATTTTGTAAGAGTTGCTTCCCTTAGACTTTATATTATCCAGTTATTGTTTTCAAATTTTCATTTTGTCATCTGGAATCGTCTCCCATCTGATGACGATTTCCTTTATTTGCTTTATTTCTACTACTCCCACTATATACATGTTACGGCATGTTTTACCATAAGGCCAACTGAACGGTTGCAAAAAGGAAAGGGCTTTCCCAAGTTCAGTATACTCACTACACATTTCTTTTCATGTATAACTGCAAAGCTCTTATCCAGTTCGCTTTTCATACATTTGAAATAGAAAACGCTATATGGGAGAAAACTTTTGCGACACTTTTATTATGTGGTGAATATTTGCTATGAAGTTATCTCCCATTAAACAGTTCCTTAAGCATTTTGCTCGGCATATAGTTATTACATATAACACATTGGAAAAATTATAACCTGCCACTTTCAAGCGATAGTGACGATAAGACTGACTATAAGCATTTGAATATACATTGCTTGAGTAATAAAAATGGACGTTTGTTGTCAAGTTTAAGCAAAGTTGAAGTTGATAATGGATGAATTGTTTACTTGTATGAGCGTATCATATCACGCCCTAATGTTCTTATTCAATTTGGAAACTTGTATCATCTGACTGTTGACACCTTTGTTGAAATCCAGAAGGAAACTGTAGGCTGGGCTGTGTAATATCTAATGAAGAAATTGAAACTATACATTGTAGCTAGTCTCATTTGTAGCACTTTGAGGATCTCGTGTGTTTGTAGCTTTCCAGTCACATTTTCTTGTTTATTTTTCCGTATCACATTTAACCTTGTGACTTGCACTTCAGATTACAAAAAATGCAGTGATTTCTTTTTTTATCTGTATCTCCATTTTTGTGTCAGTTGCTTCATTTGAATGGTGTTTCACTGTATGTTTTGTTGTCATACTTTAAGTTACAACTACATGTATATGGCAAGTATCATATGGACAGTATTAACAATATAAACTTTTAAAAATGTTTCGGGTACCATATTCCTTACACCAGTAACTGTCTACGTTTTTGAACAGGGCGTATTAGCAAGTCGTTCAGTGCAGTCGATACAAAATTCATGGTTAAGACTGCGGGATAAAAAAGATGAATTTGAGTATTCCGCGGGATGACTTCGGACTTAATCGCTCAATCTTTAGCCGAGACCGTGTTTATAATGTTGCGCGATGACTTAGCACTATATCGCAGGAAGCTTGATACATATATCGAGACAGCGATTGTGTTATGTAAGCTAGGTTACCACCCGGTCAGTGATACACGCTTAACGTTTAAATACTGCGAGTAGTGTAGGCAGTGGTGGAAATAGTGTATTAACTACATGCTGGAACATACATATGGCGTTGGGGTGGCATATGCCCTCATATGCTTTGTGACTGGACAAATATTTTACTGACGACAGGAACAATCCCTGTTCTTTCAGTGCCTTCTGCGCTTTGATTAGACATGTTAGTACTATATATTAAAATACACCCAGGGGATTAACCCATTCATAAACACTCCATTATTCTTCAGGAATGGAGAGTTGTCTTAACAATAACTCTCCATTATTTCGTATACACATTACATTAAATGTGTATATGAAATATTGGAGAGTTATTGTTAAGAAAACTCTCTATGCCTGAAAAACATAACACACATATGTAGTGTTAACAAAAAATGGAGAGTTATTTTTTATTAAATGTGTTAACAGGTAATGGAGAATTATTGTAAATAATGTATAATTATACACCAGTGAGTTGCATTCATTGCCCGCCATCCCAAATAGATGGGTCGGGAAATTTACTTTTGGGTTACATTGTCCCGAAGGTATTGGTTCGGTGAAAATAAACCTAACATTTCCCCGGCAGTGCGGGGGAAGCTGGAGGGTAAAACACCGCAGTCATACGCAAGGTTGGGGCCGTGGATGCAACTGACAGTCCATTACAAAATGTATGTGTTCACAAAAAGGGCAATACAATTTGCAGGAAAAGCGGCTGAAACTGAAAGAGCCGAACACAGAAAAAAGAAAACAAAAGACAGATAAAAATGCTTAAACCACAACGAAACTAGAAAATGAAATCAACCCGCTGTTACTAAATAGCTTGTAACATTAATATAATTTCAGCTAGGTATGCGCGCAAGAAATAAAGAAATCAAGATGATGCTAGTGTGATATGATATTAAATACAGTTAATAATTTGCAATTGCACTTTCGCGTGATCATGACCATGCAATAAGTTCCAATTACAGCTTTTATACATGCCAAAGGGCCAACATTCTAACTAAATCATGACACATGTCTTCGGCATGATACTGAAGATGAAATAATCGACCTAGGCCTACATTAAAATGTACATAAACATTGCAACTTAGGTTTTGAGATGATCAGATGAAAACAGGTTGAATATAAAAGTACATACAAAGCTAATTTCTAATTGTTTTGGTCATACAAGGCTTATAATCCAGGAAGTTATGTGTCGATTGGACTCCTAAGTTTGAATTAAAGAACAGGCAACGTTTGTAGTAATTTTGGAGTGTAAGAAAAAAGTTAAGTTCCCAATTTACGAGGGCTATTTTCAGCTGTTCAGCCGCTAAATCACTGTTAGACATTAACTTCCCCTGATCATTGGACTACCCAATGAAACATAAGAGTCTCACGGGGAGACTTTTTCTCTTTTGCGTGCGTGCCAGCCAACATCGAACTGCAGCGCCTAGGAATAGATACTGCCCTCACAAGTATACTGTATAACCCAATTTTTGAGTACATTAATTCATACTGTGCAAATACAGAGCTAGGCTTAAAACAACATGTTAAAACATTGTAGTTTTGTCCATCAAGTTGCATATCAATTATAAATATCCATGTATAGTTTATGCACGGAAATATATCCTCTGACTTTAACAAAGTCTTAATAATGTCCACCGTGTTATAACATCAAGTGACACTGGATAAATGACCATTGGTTGATCGTGTAACACATAACTCACCACTTGTGTTTACATGGACTACACACCATTATAAAGTAATGGAGCGTTATTGTATTAGTTCACTGGTTTCATGAAAAAAGCATGATCTTCTCGCTCAGTCATGTTAATATGTTTAATCTTCTATTTATAAGAGGTACATCAGGGTAGACTTTTTTGGAAAAATGCATTTTCTTTCAATTTTGACATTTACAGCATCTTTTCAGAAAATCATATTTACATTTGACAGTATAGGTGTATTTTAAGTCAGAGAAAATCTGCGTATCTGTCCATTCCTGAGAAATAATAAATAATCGGTCCCTTCGGGGCCTCGTCTTTATTATTTCTCAGGAATGGACAGTTACTTGGACTTTCTCCTTAACATAAATTTACCACAATCCTTATTATCCCAGCCTTGGACCTTACACTTTTTTATCATTGCTTTTGTAGATTACTGAAATTACACGATATTGCCAGTATTAGAATATAGCGTCATTTGCCCAATAATTTGTCCAATTGTTTAAATATTATGAAAGCATGAGTTCAGTATACAATGTTGAAGTCATGTTCTGGTGGCACTTGCACCTTTTGACCTTGCATTTCAGGCATAATACTAGTAACAGAACTTTGTAAGTACTTCTCGTATATCATGAATGCAAAGTTTTGCCAGTACATTTGTATTAGAATATTGCGTCCTTGGCCTGACACTTTGTAAACTTTCAGCAGTATACCAAAATTGTTCAAATATCATAAAAGCAAGAGTCCTGTGTACAGACGGACAATGTTGGAGTGATACTGTGATGTTAGTTGTGATGTTGCCTGTCAGAATACTTAGTTTTTACTAAAATAGCTTTATATTCATAAAAAAGTTCGGTTAGTTAATGAAAGATTTGACAAATTAATTTATTCCAGCGCCGATAATCACACAGTACGTGAAGTCTACCCTACCGATATTAGCATCATTCAACTCTCATCGTTACATCTTTTATACCATTTAAACAGATTAATTTTCGCAAGACAACCTTACTTTCATATACTTGGGTGACATGCTCTAATCTGAGATCAGTATTTATGTATAATTGAGTAAAAGGGCAAAATACAAACGGAAGATCGATATTCCGAGTGTAACGTCATGTCGAAAAGTGCGCCGACGTCATTAAATGCGTCGAAAATCAGGCTACACAAAACGACATGTTTATAACGTCACATCAGTATCCGTGACAACAGCGATATAATATATACACCAAGATGATGCCACGGTCTTAATGTTTATATCGACTGTTTTATATTTCAAATCGGATGGCGATTCACATTATTATATGCATATGTGGGAGGTCAAGTGAATTATATGTTTAAAGTGCGCCGCGGAGCATAATTTAAGTTACCATAGTAACCACAACGTACTCGGAAAAAAGTTATATGAGCTTGAAATTTGCAAATCAATTCAAAATACGTTGTTTTAAAGAATGGGTGATTTTTACTGAATTCGGTCAAAAACTAAACAAATGGCAGGCACAGTCCACGAACTGTTTGATACCCCTCGTAAGCAATTGACAGTTTTTCATTATTAACTTCATTTATATGTAGTGTTATAAAAATTGTTAAAGGTTTTACCGTGCGGTTTTGGAAATATGCATTTCATAAACAGTAACCCGATTTTCACCTATTCGCCACGTAATTAATTCCTATAAATTAAAAGTAAATTTTTTAAATAAATATTTTTCTCTACATTACAATATAATGTCAAATTGTGAAGCCAAAACTAATAAATTACAGAAAAAATGAATAAAAAATAGTTTGGCTCTAGTGGGGGTTTTAACCCACAGCCTAAAGGAAATCCTTCAATTTACCATAAAATAACTAAATTTGAGTACTCTTCTAAAGAGGTTACAACCTGGTATCCTTAACTTACATCAGTACGTAATTTGACATACAGCGACGTTCATCTATTACAAAAAACAAAGATAATCAAAGTACTGATAGTACTGATTGACTTTCGGCAGGAGTACTTTTAGGTTTATCAGCATGGAACATTATTTGCAGTCAACAGCAATAACACAATACATTACAAATGTGGCCGAAGTAAAGTCATGCATATGGCCGCAGCAAATCATAATCATATCCATAGTAATTAATGATAATCGCAACAGTGAATCATTTGTCCGGTCCCAGTTATTATCATATTATAGCCCCAGTTAATCAAGAATACTCAAAACATGCAGGTTTAAACTGGGTGAGGTTTAGAAATCTCTAGGATATTTAGTTGACAGATTATGGTGTAGTTACTAAACTAGAAGAAGATGATGAAGAAAAGTCTAAAACGAAACAAACAACATAATTAGGAACAGAACAAATCCTGATGGCAATAAATTGCATAAAACCATTCCACGTGATCTTATCTCATCAATACAATAAAGTTAATTAATTCAATTAATAATTCAGGTTCATATCAGGAGCGTTATAAATGTATACTTGTGAAAGTAAACATAGCTCTAGTAGTAAAGATAAACAAATGAGTATACAGATGGTAACATGTGTACCTCTGACTCCTTTGAAACTCAAGTGAGGAATTCTAGTGAAGAGATGTAGGAAGAATTAGGCGGAAAGGAATGACATGCATGGGAACACACAAACACTCAATCACCAACTTGTACTCAAAAAGCTCATTCATGTCTTACAAAACACACACATTCCGTTAACACATAATATACGCATACCATAACATAAACACCAAATGGACTAGACATAACATCAACACACAAAGTTACCAGGGTTACAAAGGTATTACAAATGTCACCGATGGAAAACCAGACAGTTTCCATTACTTGAAATAGTAAGACCAAACATCTGGTCTATATAGGACTATTAACAACGGTAAGTAAAAATATTGCACCGTTTTCAAAAAACGAAAATAATGATTGCTTATGGCGGTCACACAGCTTTCATTTGTAAACGAAAAATATGACATCAGTGACCATTAAATAATTTAGTTTAACACAGGTAGTTGCTTAAAGTTTACGTCAACTTTCTGCGCGCTCGTATAATTTTACATGTTAAAACTTTTGTGTTGGTTCCAAGCTAGCTTTTCATAAGCCTGTTTGATTCGCGTATTATGCCGGGAAACTATCTGCACAGTGTCTCACAAAAACTAATACTTTTCGTTATTTTGAGCTGGATCACTTTTCCTGAACATTATAAATACATACTGTTGAGTACTTTGGTGCATTTAACAAAAAGAACAATCCATTAATTAAGTTTTCAATCTTAGATCGCCGGCGAGTGAGTTTAACGTAAAACACCAAGAAATACTTTTATAAAACATCATTATACGCAGGGTTGTAAGAGCCATGAATGTAAATATGGTGTATGAGTCACCAAATTTGGCACAGTTGCTCTTTACGTCAGTCTGATGAAAAAACAAACAAAGAGACAATCATGAAATGCACTGTGATGAGGCTCAGAAGGGTTATGTGAATTTCCACTTACCCATCACTATAGATACATGATTATTTCCATGATAGTAAACCAAAACACATTTAGCCATAGTATATACTATAATGAATGTGAGTGTTTGGAATCTGTTGATTGTATATAACAATAAACTTGGAAAAGAGGCCCCATTGGTGGTTTGAACAAAAATAAGGCCCGAATTTGGGAAAAATTAAATAAGAGCATGAATGTTCACATTATGCATAAATCACCAAACAGAGCATAGTTGCACTCCAAGTCGACCACCTCTATTACATACTAATAAAATATATATGTGAGGCTCGTGTTTTGCGCAAATGAGGTCCTGAACGAGGACTTGATTTTACCAATTCATCTGTATATAATATACACAGTATTATTTTCTCAATTGTTACGTAAATAATCTATAGCTGTGTTGTGCATAATGTTGACTTGACTTATCAATAATAATAATTACCAATCTTAATTAATAATAAAATATAAATGAGGCCCCGCTTGTGGTGTTAAACATTTATTAATTAGACTCACCATCACACTATACATTCATATGTATAGAGGTGCAACACATGTTGATAATTAACGATCAAGGTTGAGTTACATTGGTAAATACAGTGTATAAACAATCTGCATTATATACATGTACTTAACTGGTTCATTTGATGAAAGGTAAATTTATATTAGGAAAACCCAGAATGAAATAATCATCTTTCAAAAATCGTACAGTCAATAAGTATTGTTTTCTCATCTTTGAAGCAATGCCATATGCATGGTGCATTTGAATCTAGGCATATCAGTTGTGCTATGACCAATAGTTGTAAAATGATAATTTCATGCACTTTAAAGAATATGTATTTGAATAGATTAACAGAAATTTGGGTCATTATAATCTAAATTAAAATGTGAATATGGTACTACGGTTTGAAAATGCTTGTGTAAACAATCTAAAAATATGTTAATTGTAATTCTATATTTAAACCCGGCAAATTCAGACATGGTTGTCAACGCATAGTCTCAGATTTTAAAAATATTTTGCCACTTTTTTTGGTATTCACCCATAAAAACGATTTCATGTCTCAAAACTTCATTTTTCATACCGTTGCTATGGAAACAGAGGAAATTCGATTTTTACTATTTTGCCATTCGAGACAAAAATGGCCACCACACATCCTAATATCTAAAAAAAATATGTTACATAATTCTATTGTAGAACTGTTTAATTGTAAAAGATATGATCCAAGTCAATCGAGATTATTTTTGTACTCATTTTGTTGTGACCCCTTATCTCAAATCTCTGTTTTTCTAAAAAATGAAAAAGTATGGGTTTTCAAAATTAATTTAAATGAGTTAGCACGCGGACCAAGATATCATACATATATTTTTGAAGACAGTTAGTTTAAGTGTTTATGGCCTCGTAAAATAATGGGCCGAAAAGGTTGTCTCTTCCAATTTTCTGGAAGCCAATATATTAATTGTTATTTTGTGAACGTTTGGTGCTTTATACACCTTGTGAACAATTACTAGGGTAGTATACATGTACTCATTTGAATGAATGCTTTTGACTTCTATACCCGCGATGTTGGAGTTGCACATACTACCATTGTATAGTCATTGTCATAATCAGAGAACTAAATATATTAACCGATATTGCAGTACCTGTACCTGGCTAACAAGGAATACATTTTTCGACATAATGAACAACGCTTCTAAAAAGTACATCAAATATGGCTGCATATTTAAATCATCCAAACAAAGTAAAAACACAATCCATTTTTTGAGCATTAAAAGTATTGGGTTTTTGTACAATTAATGCAGAACATTTGGGCGGAATTTAAATCGCTGACTGCACTGAGTGATCATCAGTAAGTATTTAGTATTTATTTCACTGAAACAACATATCTTATCAGTAAGCATTAAAATCTCTTATATCTTTCCAGTTACAATGTAACATTGAATAATAATGGCAAGTTCAAAAGAGACGAACTATTTGACAATTCGTTTTTTGTGCAAAGATAACTTTTATCATTATTATTAATGATCTGTAAAATGAAACACCTATCTCGACATTATTGAGATAGTATGCATATAAATTTAAATTTAATGCTTCAAAACTTGAACACACGAGAGGTATATCTGCAACCTGTTAATGTATGCTACTTCATAAAATGTAACCCAAACCAAGCACTAATCTCCTGAAGCATCTAAAGTAACAGTTACGACTCAAATTGAGAGTTTTGTTCAAATCAAAGTCTGGATTCTGAAGTTTGAGATATTGAAATTTTGCAGGTATAAACTCAGAATAATGTATATATTTTGTGATCCAATGTCGTGTCTGGAATTAGTCGATAGACACAGGCCAATATTTTAGATGAAAATTGAGATGCTTCGGGAGATTGGGGCCCTTTCTGTAATATATATAATGTTGACTACATGGAATGGTCGCCTGATAGACAAAACGATAAACTCCATGAGTACCATGTTTTACCATAGCATATTCAACATATTAATTACTAACACCATTACTAAAATCAAAGTTCATTAAACAGAGCCCTCGGGCCAATACCAACATATACATCAAGTGTGAATCGGCAAATTTTAATATAAATTGTACAATTATTCATCTATGAATTGAGTATCAAATATCCAAGTTTTATTTTACAAATACCTCTGGCAAAAACACACAAAATATACAGAAAAACGTGTGAGTACGGAATACCGTTAGGGCCATCGTGGTTACACATTAAAATCCAATGGGCGACAATGCGATAATGCGACAACGCGATGGCGACAATGCGATAATAC
The DNA here is from genome assembly GCA_963678985.1 of Spisula subtruncata. Classification (NCBI taxonomy): domain Eukaryota; kingdom Metazoa; phylum Mollusca; class Bivalvia; order Venerida; family Mactridae; genus Spisula; species Spisula subtruncata. The sequence goes on along the minus strand of OY787673.1, from coordinate 30,387,425 downwards.
GATGGCGACAATGCGACAGTACGATGGCGACAATGCGACAACGCGATAGTACGATGGCGACAATGCGATAGTACGATGGCGACAATGCGACAACGCGATAGTACGATGGCGACAATGCGATAGTCATATCGTACTGTCGCCATCGTACTATCGCATTGTCGCCATCGTACTATCGCGTTATCGTACTGTCGTCATCGTATTATCGCATTGTCGCCATCGTACTATCGCATTGTCGCCATCGTACTATCGCACTGTCGCATTGTCGCCATCGTACTGTCGCATTGTCGCATTGTCGCATCATGGCCCTCTTGTTGAGTAATTGTCCTTTGTTATTTAAAATACTTATTTTTTTGTCCGGAGCATATCTTTAAAAGTATTTGAGATATTGACTTGAAACTTGATACATATATAGATCTCATTGTGTGGAGTTCTAGTTAGCTTTACTATTCAAGGAATAGCGGAGCTCTTCTTACCACGGTGTTGTCGTTGGTTAAAATTTTCGTACCAGTCCAATTTTTAGCACACCTGTTACACTGTGACATTGTGAGCTTTTGAGATTTTGTGGAAACTGTCATCAGACTGTCCATCCATGTGTCCGTCAAACTTTTGCCTCAAATTACAAAATATACTTCTCCTAAACCTCTGGGTCAATTGGTACCAAATTTGGTAGAAATGATCCTTTGGTGGTCCCATTTCAAAGTTGTTCAAAAATGGAATTTCATGAGGAACTCTGGTTTCCATGGCAGCCAAATTTTAAAAAAATCTTCTACGATGCAGCAAGGCCAAGAGCTTGAATATTTGGTGTAAAGCATTGTCTAGGGGACAAGTTTGTTAAAATCATGACCACCGGGTAAGATTGGCCCCGCGGCATATATGGTTTTGTATAGGAAAACTCGAAAATTGTTCTCCAGAACCACAAGAGCCAGAGCTTAGATATTTGACATGTAGCATGGTCTAATGGACCTCTACCAATTTTGAAGTTTGATTAAATCATAACCCCAGGGATCAGATAGACCCCTCCTCGGGGCATCTCTGGATTCGGATGGGAAAAACTAAAAATCTTCACCAGAACCACATTTCCTAGACCTTAGATATTTGACATAAATTGTCCTTAAATTCAAGTCCTTCAAGATATTGCCTTGAAACTTTGCATACGTGTTTATGATCACACTCCCCATCAAAAGGCGCGAGTAGATGACTCTGTGAATAATAACTGAAAAGAAGTGGGGGTATACTGTTTTGCAAATGTTGATGGGCCGGTCCGTAGACCTTTTTGTTCTGATCAATAACTAGAGATTGCCTTGACCTAGGGTAGTCAAACTTAACAGGATGGTTGCTTGTATGAAGTAGATGAAGCCTAATGTTTTTGGGATCAGTAGATCAAAGGTCAAGGTGACCTTACATTAAAACACAGTTGCAGCTAAATAACTAATGAACAATTTGACCAATGGAAGTGAAACTTCATAGCATTATTGCTTATATTCAGTAGATGATACTTATCAGTCGAAAAGTCAAGGTCACTGTGACCTTATGATAGAAAAGGATTTTGGCTCAATAACTGGAGATTACTTTGACCTAAGGTATTCAAACTTCATAGGATGATTGCTTGTATTAAGTAGATGAAACCTACACTTTGGGGTTAGTAGGCAAAAGGTCAAGGTCACATGACCTTACATTGAGCAAGGTTAGTCAAACTTCACAGGATTATTCCTTGTATTGAGTCGATAAAACCTAGTATTTGGACTCAGTAGTCGATTGGCGATAGTCGACAACGCGATAGTACGATGGCGACAACGCGATAGTACGATGGCGACAATGCGATAATACGATGGCGACAATGCGACAGTACGATGGCGACAATGCGACAACGCGATGGCGACAACGCGATAGTACGATGGCGACAATGCGACAGTACGATGGCGACAATGCGACAACGCGATAGTACGATGGCGACAATGCGACAGTACGATGGCGACAATGCGACAACGCGATGGCGACAATGCGATAATACGATGGCGACAACGCGATAGTACGATGGCGACAATGCGACAGTACGATGGCGACAATGCGACAACGCGATGGCGACAACGCGATAGTACGATGGCGACAATGCGACAGTACGATGGCGACAATGCGACAACGCGATAGTACGATGGCGACAATGCGATAGTACGATGGCGACAATGCGACAATGCGATAATACGATGGCGACAATGCGACAACGCGATAGTACGATGGCGACAATGCGACAGTACGATGGCGATAGTACGATATGACTATCGCATTGTCGCCATCGTACTATCGCGTTGTCGCATTGTCGCCATCGTACTATCGCATTGTCGCCATCGTACTATCGCGTTGTCGCATTGTCGCCATCGTACTGTCGCATTGTCGCCATCGTATTATCGCATTGTCGCCATCGCGTTGTCGCATTATCGCATTGTCGCCCTCTGGATTTTAATGTGTAACCACGATGGCCCTAACGGTATTCCGTATGTGAGTGATCAACAAATAAATATATTATATACCAGTTGTTTACGAGGCTTTTTGTATAAACATCGAAGGGAAGTATTGTTGGCAAATCAGGTTAGTTAAACTGGTGGGTGGTAACTTTGGTCGAACCCTGAAGCCTAAATATCTTTCCAATATTATATGTTTGTGAAAACTTTGCTCTGAGTGAAAAGTTAACAACATAAATTGATTATAACAAATTGGACGGGGGGGGGGTAATGTTCAACCGAAACAACAGAATATAAAATGACAAAAAGGAACACATCCAGTGAAAAGTTGAACTAGAACACAATATTAATACATTTATATGTAGCTATTATACCTCTCTACTTCCATGTGTTGATTTTGGCCTAATAAAAGTTTGGCCTAGTGTTACATAGTATGAGAAATAACGTATGATTCCTATATGCAAGTTCGACGTAGACCTACCTCGTTTTGCATTTTATTGCAGAGCATTGGAAAATCGAAATGATAAATAAAGAGCCGTGATATGTTGCGTAAGAAAATGTAGGCACTCGTTTAGGTGCGAATGCCGTGTGCTCATGATTTAATTACTACGCATCCAAATTCGTACCTATATCTTATAACGCAATAAAGCACAGCTATATATTCATTATTTCTGAATTCTAAAATTAGGCTCATCAGGCGTAGGCCTAAACTACATGTGCCGTTATTTACAAACAGAACATAATAAAATCCGGAACAAGACCTAACAGACAAGAACAAATACTAAGTACGACCACACTACCTAAGTACAGCCATTGAACCATCACTTTGAAAGAAATGAAGCAATCTTACGCTGGACATAGGATTTGCAAAAGCGCATATATAAAACGATATTTTCACAAAGCTTTGAATTCTCAGTGGTGTATATGCAGAATTTTGTTAGAAATAATTTTCATAAACCGGACATTTTATCAATAGTTTACGACAAGAATTGTACATTAATTGACTATCAGCTCTTGTACGTATGGATATGGGCAAGGGATCAGCTAGGTATATTCCAGTACGTTTCATATACAATGTATAACATAACCAAGTTATTCGTATTAGCAGGTCATTGAAGTAGTGCGTAATACTATCATAATAATTATGATTATAACGTTAGAAATATTAGTATGAAGGGAAATTATTCATAATGAAAGTTTTAAGCTTACTGAGACATGATTGACGGTCTGGTAGATTCTTAATTTCACATCGATAGTGCTAACTTTATTTTTTCCGTGTTTAATATCTTTATTCGGAGGATTCATCAGTCGTCGACAAAATTGCTAATGTTTTTCATTTTGTTTTTCTCACAAGAGTAGTTACAGCGCTCGCTATCTGAACGGTTGTGGTTAATTGTGAATAAAAAAAAAACGGAAGCGGAAATATTATTTATTTATCTGAATAAATATTAATAGATATAAAACATATATTGAGGTGAGACCATGGTCGAAATCAAAACAACATTTATTGTGATGAGATTTTTATCTTCTATTGTACATGTGTTGTGTCAATTTGTTGTTTCTTTTGTATTGTCCTTTTACACTCCTATCTCGCTGATCGTCTCCCTTGTGATTTACTTGATCATGAAGACTGTGACCAGCATACCAAGAGGGTAAAACATCCTACATTTATAAAAAAGGAAAGTAAGTAAAGGTAATTTAATGAATGAACTGAATTTCAATACAAATGCATAATCAGTTTAAATCGTATTCAATATTAGGGGGGTCAAAAGTTGTCGTAAACGGGCTCGCAATCTTGTTTTGTCATTGCATGCTTCAATAGTATTTCAGAAAAGACTGGTACAATTTAATTTCGTCTTTTGTGTGTGCTTGTAAATAAACAAATATTATCAGAATTTACAATATCTAAACTCATTATGTAATTTTAGATTGTGCTGGTGTGTTTCATTGCAATGGCGCAGCCAAAGTTGTAGAAGGGCTACGGTTACGGACACGGACAGTCGTTTAAGGGACATGGTCGTGGTCACAAGGGGCATGATCACAAGGGGTATGGTCACATGTCCAAAACTCAGTACTGCTATCCAAACACAGAAGTAAGTATCAGTATTTACCTTGTTGAAATATTTTTGTTTCTACATAAATATTACTGAATGTTCTACAGGTTCCCATGATTATTTTCACAATGTTTTCTGTTTCCTTAAAAGGAAACGCTTGTTCTTACACTATTTATTCTACCAATAATTGCCAGAGTAAGATGTACACTATAACAACGATGCTTCTAACCCCTTGTGATATAATTTGAACCGAATATTCAGCTCAATGTATATGACGTTGTATTTTACAGTGCATGTCTCGAACAGATAATTGGCTCATTCTATTTTCCTAGGTTGAAGGCAGTTTGAGGCTCGATCGATCGATCGAAGTTTGTCTATTTCTTGAGTTGATGCATTAATTTCATGTGTTATATATTTATATATTGTAGTTATATGATGAATGTGACACCGATAAACGGTGTGCATATAACAAGAGGGAATGTCCAAACTATCCCGGCTGCCGCCTGATATGCACCAACCATCCATACAAGTTCTGTTATGGAAGAGCTATGAAAAGTGTACGTGCACTACAACCGTTTATATTGTTATAAAATAAGTGCTTTCACGTATATTGTTATAAAATAAGTGCTTTCACATACTAGTTATTGTTATAAAATAAGTGCTTTCACATACTAGTATATTGTTATAAAATAAGTGCTTTCACATACTAGTATATTGTTATAAAATAAGTGCTTTCCCATACTAGTATATTGTTATAAAATAAGTGCTTTCACATACTAGTATATTGTTATAAAATAAGTGCTTTCACATATATTGTTATAAAATAAGTGTTTTCACATATATTGTTATAAAATAAGTGCTTTCAGATATATTGTTATAAAATAAGTGTTTTCACATATATGTGTTTTGAAATACATAAAAAGATTGTTTAGGTACTATTAAAGAAGTATTGAATACGTACCCGTATTTATATGTTAAGATTAATAAATCGGTGTAATGTGGCATTGAGTGATCATATTCCCAACACGACGAACATTGCTCGTTTGGTAATAGCCCGGGGTCATATTATAACATATAAACGGGTATAGTATAACTCAATGTCATAGCGAGCACAGTTCGCTGGCTTAGAATGAGAAGGTCGTAACAACAAAATCAATTTTGTGAGAAAACATGGCTTGCAATCACTCTTTACTAATGTTAAAACAAGGGTTTTCAACTTCTGTTTGGTCAGCATGTGAACTTTGAATTTTCATGAAAATAGGCTCATACGAAGCGCCTTATGATGCAGATTTCAAACATTCATTAAACGTGTAAGGTCGTAAGTGTCACTTACGACATTCTCATTCTACGCCAATGAGTTACTGAACTGTTTAATTGACCTGTTTCATACATAATAGCAATCAAATTCATCGATTCGTATTTCATACACAGTATAAAGGTTACATGTCCTCATTCGACGGACGAGATATCGTTTATAACCGTTCACTTTTAACTTTGATGGAATGTTCTTAGTGTCATACTACAGTGCCCAAACGTTTGTTTATTTGTAGGAGTGTAACGATAATGGAGATTTTGAGTGTTGGCCAGACAATACAGGACAGTTGGTGTGTATCGACTTAGAAGGCATTTGCACCGTCACATGATGTCTTGTTATTATCTGAAGGCTCGTTATGTCTCAAAAGTGATTAATGCGCCAATATTGGTACTTTCCCGATGTATTAGTGCGCCATAATTATTTACGCCAATGGAAATATTCCTTGGCGCGCAAGACTCTATGTAAAGCAAATGCCCTATTACAGGTTAATTACTATTTAGATAAGATTCTTTGGCTGCGATCACTTTATTAGAAAATTTAGAAATAAAAAATATTATTGTCACTTTTAAAAATAAAAAAGAACTTTGTGAAAATTATAATTAATAAAAGTGTTAAATTGAATTTGTGTTTTATTTAATCAGTTTCTAATTTAACTATAGACACGAAAAGGAAATAAACAAGAAATAATTCCAATGTGGCTTCAGAGAAAATTCAAACTTTATACAGTCATCAACAAGAATACAACAAGAAGTCACCACACGTTTAGTCTATGCAAAGCGCTACGAAGTGCTTTCCACGGAGGTGTCTGAATGAAGGAGCTCGGTGACGCTTTGCTAAGGCAACGGACATAAGTCTTAATATAATGTATTTAAATGTGTAGCTTGTATCTGAACTCAATAAAGCAACCTAACACCGATTTTGTGTTTTAATATGTGTAATATCATAACGTTACCAAAATAACTAGATGCAGTTAGGTTTAGTAATGCTAGATTATGTTGGAAAATGTTAAGGGGCATGATACTGTTTTAACAAAGCAATTACGGAAAAGTATAAACTGAAGTTCAAATTCAAATCCTTTATAATTCTTTATCAACTTCAAATCGGGGACAGATAATTGCTTGTATGGTTTCATTAACTGAATCTTTATTAGTATTGCAGCTCCATTCTCCACATTTTAACATTGTAAACGAATTGTAAAGAATTTAAATTTGATCTTAAGTTAAAGATTTCCGTAAATGCTTTGATATAACAGTACCCTGTAGCGTAATTATGAGCTCAACTAGACAATGGTACGATAATTATAGGTACATATACGTTTATTTTCTCCCTCTTTCTCTCTGATTGACATATTACAGTGGTGTTTCTTATATGCATACTACAGGGACGCAAGTGCAGAAAAAAATCTCTGCGCAGAGTGAACAACTTCCCGATAATCTTCAAGAACTTTCATAAGTTGTCTGAATATCTAAAGTAACCTTGTCAAAATCATCCCAGGTTTTCAAAGAATACAACTGACCATGTCTTGATAGCTTGGACAGTTATGTTATACCTTTCATTGTAATAAAATAACACAGTATTCTCAATTAGTTTATCGAATACTCAATAAGTTACTCCCCAATTTAGTTGTCAGGAAATTGTTACTAATACAGTATAACGGAGACAACAATTAGAGTGGAGTCTTACTTACACTTAAGTATCGCCTTCGATCACATATAACATAAACAATAAACTACGAAAGCTAGTACAATGTGAATTGACAAGTGAAATGCTGAATTTTTATTGTCGTTTGCAAACATGGCAAACATGTCGACAACGAACTACAGTCGATGCAATAAATAATAATAACGAGGGAACTATCTCATTCGAAAAAATAGAGCTGAATACCGTTAACTCGGGTATACCAAGTTAAACCAATATAAACAAAGTTTACATACCGGACGATAGTATATTTACAACGCTTCTCATTTATCTTTGAACGATCTGTAAGCATGTGTCTATTGATGCCGTATTTGATAGAACGTGTTTGTTCGTCGTCAGCACATTCTCACAGTCCAATCAGGAAACACAAAAAGGAACGGCATGATTTCCACGTTGCCATATAATAATATAGCTACATCCAACGAAAAATCAAGATCATAATATGAACATTCATTGGAACTTCAAAGTCTTACACAACATCCGCCGCGCGAAGTCAAATTTGCATGAGACACTCACAAAACATACCATTTGTATTCCAAAAGGCAGATTTCAAGGCGACCTATGTGCTGTCTCTCTCAATGAATAAGACATTGTTTGGGTACACTCACTGCCTCATTTGGCACGTGTTTGCCAAACTGGGTCATCCTGCAGCGGGGCCTTCTGGAACTTGGTCGGGTTTTGGCTGCGTATCATTCGGTGTCATGGAATCACCGCTATTCTATAATTTCTTTGTAAAATTGAGCCATCCTGCATTGTTTCGGCGTGGACTTGGAGTTTTAATTGTTCCTTTGGCTTATGTGTGGACATGCCTTGCTCAGTGTATGTGTGTTATGGTGTTACTGATTTCTGTGCTCGGCTGGATAGGTTGATTATACTTATTTATTTGAAGTCAATTGTGAGACAATTGTTTTCAAACTTATATAAATCGCTCTCAGCACCTCATTTCTGATGTTATCCATCGTCATGAGGGTACGAGAGAAGAGAAGCAAGTGTCCCATATATGCTGAGCGCCTAGCAAGGGCATTGGTGGTACCATTTTTATTTCGTCTTTGGTATGACGCTGTCTGGGATCAAACACGGGACCTCCCGCGCTCAAAGCGAAAGCTATCAAGACTGTGGTAATTAAAAAATTATACATGTACACTGAAATGAAGTACCTAGTACCGAGACAGACCTATAACGTACCATTCAATCATCGGATGTTTTGCAAAGTGGATTTCTAGCAGCACCTTTGTGATAATACAAACTGAAATGTCGTCCTCAATAGTCAATCAAACCAACATGTTAACGGTGTTCATCTCGACAAACGTGTTCATTAAGAACGATTATCGACACACCTGATAAAGAAGAGCAACTATTAAAGCTCAAATACTTTTATTGTGCATTGATGTTCAACATTTAAAAATACACAGCTTTCATATGCAGGTGGAATCAAAATCGAAATCTGTACTTATGTTGACTTAAACTTCTACATGACGCTGGCTTAGAATGAGAAGATCGTAAACTTACAAAGTCAATACTTTGAGAAAACAAGAACAAAATGTCTGAAATTTACTCTTCACATATGGAAAAGCAAGTTTTTACAACCTCATTTTGGTCAACATGACAAAATCTGAATTTCCATGAAAATAGGCCCATACGAAGCGCCTTTTGGTGTAGATTTTAATTATGTATCAGTCTAATAAGGTCGTAGGTAGTAGTTACGACCTTCTTATATGAAGTCAGTGAGGTATGCCTATACAGTATAGCACACGCTCCTTACACTTACAAACTGTTCATTAAACAGCTTAGAACTTACAAATGTAGATTAATTCAAATCAGATAATGTCTTATGAACAACATAAACAAAATAAAACATAAAAAAGAAAACCATGTAGTTATCATTTAATATCATCAAAACACTAAAAGTAACACCGAATGTTGCCAGCTTTAACCGGTGCCTTGGCTTATGGTGTGGAAACAGGAAGGTTTTGGATAAATGTAGTTACAGGTTACTTTACAGATTATGAACATACTTCATGAGATACTGTACCTACACAACTACATGCACAATGAATTCGTTCAATGAAATAACTCCTTACAGATGATTATCATTATAGTGGGTTTTGTTTCTCTAAACGAGTCTTGTTAGTGAACAGAAGACCAAACGTAACATGTAAATTCATTCACAAAAAGCATTTGAATTCCTGTGGAAACCAATAAAATTGAACCATTTATTTTAAATATAACGTTTACGATATTTTTCTCTAGCCAATAACCCCACTGGGGGATTGCATGTAATATAATGCAATAGACCTAATGTGGGTTCCGACGATGTGAATGAAATACAAAATGTAATAGTGTTGATACAGTTATTTAAAGTCTGCAATGTTGTTTTAAAGTCACATTATGTTTTAAACTGCTATTTTAAGAAGTCAAATTATTGCTCCAACAACAATTTTCAGATCATCCATTTACTACAATGAATTATGGAACCATAAGGTTGTTTTTTTAATTAAAGCCACATTTAGTCTGAAACTGTTAATTTAATTAGCTATAACTTGGTAACCTCTCTGCAGCATGGTGCAAAAGATGGAGGAAAATATTGTTTGTTGACAATCTGTATACAATTACCACATTATTTAAAGTCTAAGGGAAGCAACTCATGCAAAATTAGTTTTTTGTTCACCATAAAATTGGCTTAATACTAAATGTGGTCTACTATGTCGATATATATAGTTACCTTTTAATTGGCATTTGTAAAGAAACAGCCTAATGGCTCCATGGGCCTATGTACGTGTATGTAATGGATGGTCGGAAAATAGTTGTGGGAACAATAATGTGACTTTAACAAATGCTATATTGGTTCGTCAGACACTTATCACATGGTCACGAACACCAGCAGATAGTTTTAAAGCAACCGATATAGTTTTGTTTTCAATTTTGTTTTCAAATCTGTTGATTAAATGCCTCAAAATGAGACCGCAGCAGAGCTTCAGCCTCTGTATTGTGGTCACATGGAAATATTTCACCGTGATCATTAAATCCCATATCAACAAAGGTGACATTACTGTATCCGCTCAACTTCTTTCCCGACGACAATGATGGCAAGTCCCGCTCCGATCCAATATGTAGGATTATCACAACATATGGCGTGGTCCCTGAAATGACAGGTCAGTTTCAAATAACAGATGTGTTTCTATAGTAAATTCAGTCATTAATTGGGATGATCAAATAACTTGAATGATGTGTCACATACACGCGGATATGCAATAACTGATATCTACGAACAAAAAGATAAAACATAAGGGAAGTAGTGTGAGGAATATTGTGTAGATACTAGTGAAGTTTGTCACCATAGTTACTAAGAATGCCACGTTGGTAATCATATTGTACGAACGACGGTGAGTATTCTGATAGCGTGATCTGCATGCCCAGGTTTTACAAAGGATTAATTAATCTCGGTCAAATTTGATCCAGAAAGTAATATTACATTTTTGTGGAAAAGTTTGAGATTTTTTGGTGATAATATTAATAAACATGTACACAATTCAACCTGTTCTAGTTACTATGTGCAAAATATTCATCACAACATTTCTGTGTTATAAAAGGCATATACATCTCTTGAGACTAAATCAGATCCTGAAAAAAACTGGATAATTTCTGAAGCCATGATTAAATCTAGTAATATAAAATATAACAAAATTAAAACTTGGGGGTTTAAATGCCTATGTAAACTAATGTTAACTCATTATTTATCCAGCTGTATGAAAATATCAAGTTTCATATTAACGTGATTTGGGAGTTGTCTATTGGAGCTTGACCCTGTAAACTGATTCTTTTTGAACACGTGACCAGAACGTCTTAAAGGATAATGTCACCACAATTATGAAGCATGATGCCGTAACTTACTTTGTACTGATTCAATAGCTGCGTCAACATCGGGTTGTAGGCGGCTTACTTGTGGACAAACAACAATCAGAGGAACTCTATCGTCTAGCTGATCGCTTGTCGCAGTGAATTTACACTCAATCCCAATCACTTTTTGTTTGAGTGTCTGTATTAGAGCATGTGCAAACACACGAGACATTTCGTTTTTTGTTGGGTTCATTATTTGTACTGTCCATTTTTCTGCAAGACAAACGATACAAAAAAGTTGCATTTTTCGAGGACTGTTTTCAGTAGTTCAGCAGTTCAACCTCCATTTGAAATTTAACTTCCTATGTTTACCTAATGAAATTTGCGTTGGGGTCTCCTTGAAGATACCAAATGTCTCCTGTACATGGGTACACTAATACTTACTATCCTGTTCTTCAATGAAGCCAAATTCTTGAGTAATTGCTCGGGAAAATATTATTCAATGGTCTACTACTACTGTTACTAATCAGAAATCGTTTTTCATTGCAATGACGTTAAAAAAGTGATCGGAACACTCGCCAATTAGTACTACCCATATGTTTATACGAACATATTTATTATAATAAAGACGTTAAAGCATTGTGTATAGGGAAAACTTTTTGAAAATAGTAACTTGGCCTTTGAAGTAATGACCACAAAATATACAGTAGCCATTCTACAGGCACATCACTATATATCATTCTGACATTGACCAAGGACATTTTACCAAGAACGATGTAGTCTAAAATATTTAAGGATTATTTGCAGATCAAGGCAAGACGATAATTTGTTTTAGTAATCAATTAGTTTGGTCTGCTTTGTCACCAATGTATTTCATACTTACGTCCTTTGACTCTTGATGGCGGAGATGTAACGTTCCTTTGTTTTTTCACAGGTTTGTGGTTTGAATCCAATGTATCTTGTGAGCCATCATACTGTTTCTGATTTAAGATTACATCTCTGGTTAGATAATAATTCATTCCACGAGAAATTGAAACGTTGCAATCATTACCTTACCTTTATTATTTTAAGAGGAAAATAATACATAATAATAAAAATTGTATAAAGTATAAATTGGTAAAGTTGGTGTCATTTAAAATATGGAAAACACAACATGGTTATATATGTTTATAAAGGCTAAGATCTGGTATACATACGTTAACAGTCACATAATCACGTTTTAATACTCAATGTTAATGGTATATACCTACTTCTTTACGTTCAAGTCTTCGGATAATTTCACCTAAATTGTCTGCATGTTGCTTGTCTTTCAGACTTGACTGAAGATGAAAATAGTAGTATTACACACTGTAGATTCAAAGACGATTCCAAGTGATACAGAAACGACGAAGTACAGAGCCATCCCACACAAGTGACAGTCACCGAACGTACAAGTTATTTCCCCAATATTTAAAGGGTGTTTCAAGAAATCCTATATTTTATAATAAAACACTTCTTGGATTTAACATTAAATATCCTTGTTTAGATTTCATTTCGATTGCCTCAAAACCATGGAGTGCTCATTAGAAGCAATACTTTATTAATCTTTCACGATAATGTTCAATAGATTTGGATGAAATATTTCAAATAGCCAATAAACAGCTTAAGCATATTATAGAAGAAGTTTCAATCTTTATAAAAGGAGATTTGGACAATAAATATAATTATGATAGCTTAATTACCTGGAGACTTTTCAGGTCTTCAATTTCTTCACGAATTCCATTGTCTTCCTTCCGTGAAACTTAAATGGTTATATCCCTTGATTAGAATGTGACGGTCGTAAGTACTTCTTACAACCTTATACGACAAATGCATAATTAACTAAAATCTGTTTCAATAGGCACCTATTATGAGCCAATTTTTATGACTATCGGAAGTTGACATGTTGATCTAACCGAATTTCAAACAATAGATTCCAAAAGTAAAGAGCAATTGTTAGGCAGTTTGATTGTGATTTCTCGTGATTTCTTCTGTGAAAGCAGAGTTAGAACTAACGCGGTCAGTTTGTGAGCCACCGGCAAGTTTAAGAGGCATTCCCTATAACGTTGATCGTTTAAATAGATTCAGGAATATTATACAATAAATGAGAATCATTACTGCTCATTTCATCAACAAATAGGTCCCATCAATTACCGAAAAGAATGAAAATATATTTCCGTAACGAGCCAAAATAGTCACGAGTTGTTTCCCTTTGACCACATAAAAATATATCGCTGGAAGCGATGAATTATTATTGGTGATTAAAATATATTTTTTAATTAAAGAGACATATTTGCGCACACTTTTTTCTGACAAGTTATGATAAATGATAGTGCTTTGTACATTTAGCTCATTTGATGTGATAGTAGAGAAAAATATGCTAGTTATAGGGAAGCCCCTTTTAAGAATAAGTTACCATAAGTGTAAATAAGAGAAATCTTACAGTCACACATACTAAAGTGCGCTCGAAAGTTAGTTGTCTCACAAGTCAAATTGGTTGACACTATAATGCAGAGAGCCGTTACTTCCCCTTTCAAACGACCACCGTCTTGCTGCAGAATGGAAACTATTATTTTGCCCAGCTGTAACAGGCGGTCGACAATAAGAGAAATCGTTTGATAGGTACATGTTTTAGAATGCGCCTGAAAGTTATGTGTCTTATAAGTCAAATTGGTTGGCTCTTCCAATAGTTTGACACTTCAATAAGACAGTCGTCACTTCTTCTTTCATACGATTCATTTTCATTTGGAGCAAACATAAATTTTCGATCTTCGAAGACAATTTGCTATCAGATTTTGTCAAACTAATGTTTACATGTTTCAACAATCGTCATTGGTACTCTTTGAATTCGGTCTGAAGATTTACTCTGTTTATCTCACAGGTAACTGTATCGTTGAAAACGAAAAAAAAACGAAAACAATTTTTTTTTAATTTATATTTTTCTTTCAAGGTCCATTTGTACAGAGGTGCACTTTGTTTTTAATAAAAACACTGCTTTATGCATACAAATTATCAATAAAATGCTGTGTGTTTACACAAATATTGTTATGAGATGAATGTAAGTCTACAATTAACTTCATATTATAAAATCCATTGCTCAAAGGTTTACAACTGTCGCTGGTGTAACACGTTGTGAGGGACAGCCATACAGATTTGTGTTGATTGCACTATAAGAATCGGCTGTGAACAGTATCTACATTTTATTGTATAACTTTTTCACTATTGGATCAATTATGATGAGATGATCTGGCATGTTAGTAGTTTAAGCATTGCTGTATATGAATATAATTAGTTTATGGAGATATTGAAAGTCATTTTTTGTTTTTGATTGGTTGAAATTCTGGTTCATTTAGAACAAATAAACCTTTATAGAAAAATATAAATTAAAAAAAAAAATATTTTATTTTCATTTTCAACGATACAGTTACCTGTGTTTTATCTCGCATGACCAAGTATTAAATTCGACATCGTGCTGTCATGTTTCAAAACATTTATGTCAACATTAAAACATATTAAATGTGTAAACATTGTGACTCAGGTAGGAGGCGAGTAATAGTACGACATAACCTTATCATGGCATCATCATATCAATATTTGAGTGTTGAGTGTTGTGTGTTGTGTAAATATTGGTTGTACTTCCGAATTATGGACTAAGAACCGGAAGTTGGAGACTTTTACTTGTCTTTTCTCAAACAATCTTGCGTGTTACCATCTTGAATGAGTTGTCCACAGTTATCAATATTTCGCAAATGAACAAAACATTATGGTTTCAGTGATAGTTATCTTTAATGTTATAAAACCATTTACCAGGACTTTCACTAGGCTCAAAATATGAAGAGTCAACAAGACTCCTAAATCTCAGTTTTCAAGAGTTATCTCAAATTTTGGTAAAATATTTGTTTTATCACTTAAATTTTCAAGAGTCAAAATAGACACTTTTGTCAAATTCAAGAGTCAAAATGCAGTTTCAAGAGTCAAATGAAAGCCCTGATTTACACGTTTATATTACACAACGTATAAATCAAAACAAATATTGTAAGTAGTGGTTGTATAATATTAACAACCCTTAAATTTAAGAAGATGTAGTGATATACAAAAGCAGTTATTCTATATTTTCAATTGAGCGTTTGCACATTTTTGTTAGATTGTTTAATAAGTGTTAATTGAAAAAAGCAGTACCATGAGTAGTTGATTGCTGTATATATATATATATATATATATATATTCACACATTGTATGTTTTAGAACTTCTACTGAATTACTGGACAAAATAAATTAAACAACGAAAGTTAGTATCACATGCGTTCATTTGTATTATAGTTCAATTTGACCATTCGATATATAGAAGAAAATGAGTCCCAGTGACATAGAACAATAAATAAAACAATGTCAGTGGTATAGTTGCCGGTAAGTACCAACTGCGATGCTGAACTTCTAATCACTTAAATCGCTCTCGGAATCGTTGAGGACCTGTTCTACTCTGTCGCAGGCATACTGCATAATCTGGCGCAAGGCCAGCAGAATAGGATTATTCTTCTCTGTAGAAAGCTCAAAGTGGTCCTCGTAATTGGTCACAGGATGAATTGAAGCCATTTCAATGGAGAAAACTTCGCTGGCGGTTTTCATGGCCTTCTCCAGTTTCAAACTTCTGAATATGTTTGAAGGATTTTTACGAACCTCGTCACAAAGCATATCAGCATGGGTAAGCACCAACACACGTGGAACATCTGTAAAACATGATTAAATATTTATTTAATTTAACTACGCGTTATAGATACGTGCTTCAATGTTCTTAAATTTATGAAGACAAAGATGGGTATAAAGTTACCAGCATTTTAGGCTTTTTTTTTCGGCTGTAAAGCCTTTAACATTTTAACTTCTCCTGGTCGTTGGGCGACCTATTGAAACCTACGTTCGTGCTTCCCTGGGGGAGGCCATTTCTTTCCTATGGGAGTGGCAGTCAACATCAATCTGCGGCGCCCAGGAATAGACACGACCCTCACAGGTACCAATTCACACCTTGGTAAAGTATATGGGTTACCGGTATTCTTTATTAACCAGTGATCCAAACGGCGTTGAACCTTGGAACTCTCGATCCCAAAGCTCGCGTTATTAGTATGAATTATTGTTATAGGCGGATTGTCGGACTGGGATGTGGTGTTTGTGTCGCTGTTCCATTTTCCCTTTGTCTTGCTCATTATGTATCATGTATTCATTATGTTTTTGTCCCAATGACATGTGTGTGTTGTCTCGGCTGAATCGCTTCGGTTAGTACCGCATGTCATATCTTCACGTTATCTTCTCATTACACAAATTGATAGACAATGGTGTCAAGTCTGTTTTAAGCTCCTAAACTATCAGCATTTACGGATTATTCATAGAAATCGGATTCTGCATATATACTTTTATTGAACCAAATGGACATACGAAAGTATTAGATCTACATACCTTCGTTTTTAATTTTGTCTTGCAGGAACTTTATTTTGTCAACATAGGCGTCTGGAATACCACGATGCATTGTTCGGGCATCAATGACGAACACAACACAGTGTGTTTTATGTTCAAACTTTGGATTCTTTCTGTAAAACTCACTGTCGGTTGTCATTGGCTTCTCAGGGTCAAACTGACGATAAACAATGAATACTATTTTATACAGGACATACATCATTCTTGAAAATATTATGCATACATATTTGTAACCAGTTGCTTAACATGCCAACAAAGCGAATTTGTATCGAAGTAGAGTGAATGAAAATAGATGGCACAACCCCAGCGTTCACACCAAAGAAGCCAAAAACATCAGTTTTCAACAGTATTACTACGAATGTATGTTTTTTGGTATTGAAGAAAGAATAATAAAAGTAAATGTCCTGTTTTCATTTATATACTTCAAAATACAAATCACAATAAACATTTCTATCGTCCAAAAAAGATATTTAGCATTTGAAAACTGTTTCGGCATTAGATTTTCTGTATCGTTTTTTTTTGTGCGAGTACAAATCAACATAATTATTTGTTCATGATCCGTGTTTCATAGTTTAAAATAATTAAATGTTAGTAAGTCACTAAATAATTATTGAATATTTTCAACGAAACGGTAAAGCAGCAAGAATTCCATATTACGAGGATCTGGCATATCTAGACGAAATTTTGAAACATGTGTTGTGTTTCTAATCATAGTTTATAATATTACAATAACATTAAGACATCGCTATATTTAATGATGTTTCCGTTTTGGCATATATTGGTGAAACTATAGGTCGTCCTGCAGCGGGGACTTGGGGAACTCGGTCGGGTCTTGGCTGCGTTTATTCGGTCTCTTGTGATCACCGCTGTTTTGAAATCCCTTTGTAAAATTGGGTCATTCAGCATTTTTGCGGCGGGGACTTAATCCTTTTTTGTTTCGAGAAACCGCATAACTATGCACAGTGTGTTGCATTTGTTGATATCGACTTAGAAACTTGCATAATTATTTGCGATTCCACTCCAGCTAGTTTGCGATAGAAAAACATCGTGTTTTTTATATTTCTCTGTAACACCTACAAGACTTAGTGTGACATTTTGCACGAATAAATGAATTATATCTACCTAATACACACAGAAATTTCAGCAACTTAAGAAATGAGTTAAAAAAGTTTTGTTCATAAGTTATATGTAACATATTTGTAGTTTTGTATGAAATATCAAGTTAGAAGACTTGATACTTGCAACAGCCAATTTTACGGTCACATGATACGCATAACGGTATATTTACGTATTTGCAACCTACTTAATTTAACACATGCGAGGCCCGTCCGTGAATATGATGAAGTACATGTTATTGCTGTACATTGTTTACAAGCGACACACCTAAATAATCCGAATCACAAGGGCCTCCTAAGTCTTGTCTTTATATCAGCAATCTCAATCCCACCGACCACGGATTGTAACGGTTAAATAATTAAGAAATAAAAATCTGTTCACGTTTATTGTCGGTGAATAAAACACGGGCAGGAGTTCGGTTGCGGAAAAAATTAAATCACGAGTGCGTAGCACGAGTGATTTAATTTTCCGCATCCGAACGAGTGCCCGTGTTTTATTCACCGACAATATACAAGAACAGAGTTTTTATTTCGATTCTAAATACGATAATATCCCGCACTATTTAACTGCGCGCATTCCATTTTCACCCATTTGACATTGAACATAATTCCACGATGAAATTGAGTGGCTTATTAGCTGGTACAATTACCTCCCTCGTTAATGAAAACGACTTTCGTAATTTTCTGAAGGAAATACCACAATTTAAACATTGAAACAATTTTAATAACACGAGTATATGGTATCTATTTCATAAAATGAAAAATATAAATGTATTGATTATCAGAAGCTTTAATAAAACTTGGTTTCTAGAGTATATTTGAGTTTCTAAAAATAGATGCGTTATAGATGTAACACTGGATTCTCGTGCAACTCGCCTTGTCATCGTGACTCGTAGTAAATTTTACTATAAAGGTTACGTTCATTCATTCATAAATATGTTAAGTGATACTGGGCGTAAATAGAAACAGCCAATTTGATAGGTATGTTTTATGGGGGCAATAAAACATGGTTCGGTTCGTTCTTTGTGTATTGGATTAATCCGCGAATCGTGTTAGAATTTATAGTAAAACATCAATGGAATACCAGATTACCTCCCTGTGTTAAACTGTAAATACGCATGTAATTTCAATATCGTGTAATAAAGAATGAATGTCTTCTAATTTGTGACTAAAAATTATGAAATTCAAAATGGGAGTAGGTAGGAAGTTATTGTAGTTCTGTGTAATTTTTTACCAAAATGTGATGAATAGATTTTCGGAAATCTTAAAAACATGATTTTTTCTATCGCAAATTAGCTATACCTAGAGATCATGGTGCAAAAATAGACAAGGGAAAAAGGGTACACGTTCGCTTCAATGTTTAAAGAGGCATTCCCTATAACTAGCATATTTTTCTCTACTATCACATTAAATGACCTAAATGTACAATGCACTATCAATTATCATAATTTGTCAGAAGAAAGTGTGCACAAATATGTCTCTATAATGTCAAAAATATATTTAAATCACCAATAATAATTTATCGATTCTAGCGATTTATTGTTATGTGGTCAAAGGGAAACAACTCCTGACTATTTGGCTCGTTACTGAAATATTTTTTTTATTATTTTCTCGGTAATTAGTGGGAGCTTTTCGTTGAAAATTTGAGGAGTTTAAGCAATACTGATTCTCATCTAATGTATAATATTCCTGAATCGATTTAAACGAACAAAGCTATAGGGAACGCCTCTTTATGAAACATATAATACCTTGTACTCTTTCTTGATATGGCCTTGTAATAAGAAGAAAATGTCGTTGGGATGAAATCCTTCTCCATATTTTGGTTCAATACCCATACAGTCAAGTAGTCTGAAATCTTCCAGTAGCCCACTGTCCTTGTAGGATCTAAACTGTACAGGAAACATACATATACAACATGTAGCAATATGTTTATCGACATCCATGGTCAACTAGTAGAAATTCACGAAGAGAACTTTTTGATAAATTTTGCAATTTACCAACTTCAGTTTGGTTCCTTTAACTCGCAGTGTACAAAACATTAACATCAACATCACGAGATACTTAATAACGCGACAATTTGTTTAAAAAAATATGTCGTATGTCGTCGATTGGCAAAATGTGAAAGTTACTATTTCTTTCATGGGCGTAGGAGCGTCTTCAACATTAGAGGGGGGGGGCAAATATTTGGCAAGTCCTTAGATTAAGCGTTAATAAGTGCTTGCACAAGACATTAGTATCCGATTTTGGGATTTAAGCTTAATGTGAAGATGTTTGTTTTAGGTATTTGATTGTACACACTCGTATGATTTACAACCTCTAAAAGTAATAAAGAAGGGGGACGTTTATATAACAAATTATTTCACACAGTATCAGCTTTTTGCAGACAATATGTGGTGACATGTTTTATAGATTAAAGTAATGTTGCTAACGAAGCGAGCAAAAACAAAATTACGTTTTCACCAAGAACTGAAGGCAAATTACCTATTACGGGATATATTAGACCGTAAATCATCATTTTCCTCTGAAAATTGGAGGTCAAAAGATATGTTGCCACCTACTCCCTGTTTTGACATTGGAGGGGGAGCTGACTCCCAGCCACACCCACTCCTACGCCCATGTATGTGCGAAAGAAAAGTGGTGTTCAGATACTCGAAATAGTAAGACATCATATTTACTTGAAGTGTATAACTCTTCTCATCACTCCCAGTTTTGGCCAATGCTTTCTTTCTGCCTACACCCACAGACAGACATGAGTTGATGAAACTCGACTTTCCTGCCCCGACTGGCCCCAGAAGAAGAATGTTTGGCTTCTTTTCAGGTGATACACGTTTGATGTCATCTAGGATACTTTGCTCCAACTGAAATCATGACACATTTTACATTATTAATTAAGAAATAACCAAAATGGTGATTAAATCTATATATAATATTATAGTCGTAACTTTGACAGACGAACCGTGTTGAATGACAGTCAGTATAATAACGATTATAAAATCTCGCAAACTATGATGAAACCCAATGTGTAGTCTCGCTAAATATTTATGAATCGATTTAAACGATCAAAGTTATAGGGAACGCCTCTTTAAGAAGAACCAAAATGGTGATTGAAACTTACTATAGTGAACTGTGGCGTTTGACAGACAATATCATCATAACGTTTATGAAATTGCTCAAACACGTATACACGTATATCTCAACTACGATGAAGCCCAAATGGAAGAGTGGGTACCAAAAGTGTAGGCTCGCTAAATTATGTGTAACATACTTACTCACTTACTTTGCCAATGAACTTGGGTGTAAAACTAGAACCATCACTGTCGTGATCAGGGCCCTGTCGTTATCATTGTCAATAAGTATTGCAAGTTTCATTGAATATCTTGAAAAGTTTCTGAACTATGGCCAATGTTAAAGTTTTGAAGTCGAAAAAGGGGCACAAGCCAAAATTTATTAAAGCTAGAGTTGTTGCCCTTTGCTACACATGTGCGTATTGTCACTGTCAATATGCATAGCAAGTTTCATTTGAATATCTGTAACGGTTTTGAAGTAATGTAGAAAAAAAGATGAAAAATGAGGAAAATTGTAATTTTACAAAGGGCCATAATTCTTACAATATTGTGGCTGGAGTAACATAACTTGGCATACAACAGTGTATTCTAACTGTGACCTTATGTTTAAAGTTTGAAGTAGATACCTTTAACGGTTTGCAAGTTATTAAGAAAAAAAAACATGAAAAATGTGGACGGACAGACGGACGGACAGACAGACAGGGTGATTACTATAGGGCACCTGCAAAAAATTTGCAGGGCCCTAATAACTAACGGAAAATACGTTCATTGTTTTGTTGCAACTAAGTCGAAACACAAATAAGAGAAATATATGAATTATAAAATTGTATCAAGTCGTTCTTCAGACAAGCATTAGTTTGAACCGGGTATTAAGCAATCTCTTG
This sequence comes from Spisula subtruncata, assembly GCA_963678985.1. Classification (NCBI taxonomy): domain Eukaryota; kingdom Metazoa; phylum Mollusca; class Bivalvia; order Venerida; family Mactridae; genus Spisula; species Spisula subtruncata. The sequence continues at coordinate 30,365,514 of OY787673.1, read as the reverse complement.
AGGAAATAAGTCAGAGTTATGGTTCGCTGGCACTGCATTTCTCCCTTTCTGTAAAGTTTTAATCGACCGACGGCCAAATAAGCGACTACATGTGTGCATGCTTCCCCTATCGAGCACACTATGTATGTCCAATATACTAAAACACTTTTTTCTAAGATATATATCGCTGGCTTAGAACAAGAAGGTCGTAACTACCAAATCGATATATTGAGAAAACAAGAGAAAACTGTCTGTAATTTACTCTTTACCTATGGGAAAACACGTTCCTAAAACTTCATTTTGGTCAACATGACAATTTCAGATTTTCATGAAGCGTCTTGTGAAGCAGATTTCAAATATGTATGAGTCTTATAAGGTCGTAAGAGGTATTTACGACCTTCTGGTTCTAAGCCATCGATATAATAAGATGGATGTCCTGTTATCACGCGATAATTTGTCAGACCATTGATGTTCCATTTTCTATGTGCCGAATGTATTCATTTTTTAAATAAATATATATAGTGCCCACCAAAAATACTATTACAGAGAGCTTCCCCCACCCCCCCCCCCCCCCATTTACTTGCCTGTATAACAGTACTTGCAGAACATAGAAGCAACAATGTTTTTTGAAGACCAGAACTATTTTTTTATTTAGTGTAAAGACAATACACTGATTGGTACCCTAGATGGAAAATATTAAGTTTCTTTGCAAGCTTTGAACGACAACATGATCATATAATATGGCAAATTCAGCCCCTTAAACCCCATATTCTTTTTTTAAATCAGAAAATGTTCATCTTTCTATCTGTCACATTTTGTACTCCTTCATTGACTGTTTTTTTTTTCAGAAATTGCAAACATTGTTACCATCTGACCAAAAGGTATGGAATAATTAAACCAATTATAATTCTGCATCTGTCAAAAAGTGTATCCAAATTTTTGGTGGGCACTGTAGTGTTAAATCAGATCAGTTAATGTTTCACCTTTATTTACTTCTTGCTTTGATTTTAGTACCCTTATATTATTTGTGTTAAACTTATACGAATTAAGCTTACGTTTCTTTTATATCTTTATTAATACCATGCTTAATTGAATGTAGTTATATTATATTCAATACATTATGCTTTTACCATTGAGTATATATGGCATATTGTATGACTCGTGGTTTGTTGAATAAAAGTATTCTATTCTTTGAAGTTTACAAAATATAATTTAATTAAAACTCCCAATCTTTGGACTAAAAGTACTTAGTATACAAAGTCACTTACACTAACGCCCGACTTGGATAAGTTGCGCCATGGCCTGTCAGACAACACTTTTAATGGCGGTGGGCTCGGTGACGATGCTAAATAAAAGAAACAATAATATGTCGTTTTCCACACATGCTTTATATAATGTAATAACATGTGAACATCAATGAAAACTTAAGATTTAGAGAATATTTGGTAACGAAGGTCATCTACGACGTATTCACATATACAATAACAAATAAATAATAATAAAGCGCATTTATAGCCAAAAATAAACACAACACTTTTCGTCGAAACTATTCGACACACGTCATTACGTCAGTACAAAAGTGTTGTTGTACGGCTTCTAAACAAGAAAGGTTTTAAAACGGTTTGAATGATTTAAGAATGACTCATATTTGCAATGTAAACATTCTCTCTAAAGTTCCCCTTAATTGTTACATGATTGTGTAAAACGTAGCGTGTACATGTACAACTTCATGAACGTTTTAATAAGACCTATGTCACTACAGTCTTGCGATGATTTTGCTTCAATAGACAACGAGCTTAAAAGAAAGTTAACTGCGTATTGGTTCAATCTCGAGCAAAAACAAAATATCTACTATTGAAACTATTATTTTACCTGGCATGCATCCATTGTGACTTCACATCTCTATATCTTGAACAAAACTCTGTATCGCGGATAAATGTTGCTGCTTCCATTGAAACTCAGGGGAGGGAACTCGGGTTTTAATTTTAAGTCGGTAAGAGTAACTTCCCCTGAAAATCAGGGGAGAGAACTCGGGTTTGACTTAATTTAAGTCGGTAAGAGTTACTTCCCTTGAAAATCAGGGGCGAAAACTCGGGTTGACTAAATTTAAGTCGGTAAGAGTGACTTCCCCATAAAATCAGATGACGGAACTACTGAATTTATCAGTCAGGTTCTAACAATAAAAATCTCGCGTTACAGCTTCTATTAGCGACGGCATCGCCTAGCCGTCCACACAGGGAAACATCCGTTCTCCCCCGCCATAAATATTTCAGGTTAATCTCGAATATATATACTGATCACAGCATGGTTATTGAGTTTTGCATATTACCATGAAGGGAAGTAATTTAAAATGCAACTTCATAAAAATCATTTGCTACATTCCATTGCGATGTTAGTTGGATCTGACAACACTACGTTAGAGGTCATGTTAACTTGACCTCGATAGTACATTTTAGTATAGCTATTCACATGCATGTGTAGACTGCAGTCAGTCTAGTATAACTTCATGTTCATATAAAAATCTGAATTCTTAGTAGAGTTGTATATGTGCTTTCATGATTGTGAAAGTAGTGTCATGATTGGATGATATAAAGTTCTCATCGACATGACCCCTTATGTCACATGTTCAGATCCTATACTAACGTAAATTAGCGGAGCGTTATCAATATTGGTCTGATTTTATTGAGATTGTTGAAAATGATAACAACATTATGCATGGTAAATATTAGATGATAAGTTTTATACATAATGTAACAATTGCAAGGAGAACTTTTGACAGAACCTTTCTTAACAGTATAATATAACCTGATATGTTAATTACTAGTTTGGCATTTGGTTAAATTGAATATGCGCTTCATCTTAAGATAAGGTGCTGACTCAAAGATTTTTAGTATCAAGTAATTTTCCTACCTATCCAAGTATTAATGTAACAAAAAGCCAATGACCTTTGCATTTTGAAACATGTTTTCAAAACATGCCATTTAGTTCTCTCTTGATACTGTGCACTCGGTATTTTACTCTTAGTTTCATTTCAACATGCTTTGTAAAAAAGGTATGAGAAAATCCGACAGGGAAGGTAGCACTCAACCCAACCAGCCGAGCACAGAAATCAGAACCCTGAGCAGTGCACACAGAAACCCATGCCAAAACGGCGACCAAATGAGGCACAACAACCCCGAGGCGTGAACTAGGTTAAAACACTAAGGACAGTGACCTAACGTTATGCAACCTATTTAAAGCGGCACAACTACGACTTGACCTAGTCAAAATATGGGCAAGGTAGGACTTGACCTAGTTAAAATGTGGGCAAGGTAGGAACGGGGCGGGAAATAATATTACATATTCCTAACAACTACAATGAGCAATGCCCACACATAAGCCAAAGAAACAACTTATATAAGTTGTATAAGTCATACGTAATCAATCCGTAACATTAATCACCTACAGGTGTAAACATCAATTAATTATTCGGTTCGTTTCGGTATTCGTTTTCTTCGCATGCAAACAAAGTGTGGACAATTAAAATAGCAGGTTTAGTTCTATAGGGTTATGTACCGATGTTTTGCAAGTAACTGTAAATGCCAGCATGCTAGCTAATAGTATATAACAACTTTAGATTACGCGAATATTTGATTTTTTATTTTATTTTTGTAAGAAGCCAAAAAGTGAGGTAGCACCTTTAACTTAGCCCTAACTTAGCCTTTTTCGCACACGAGAATATATTCTTGCCTGACGGACTAAGGCAGAATGAATACGACTAAATCAATATGACGTTTTTTATAAAGAAGGCTTAAAGCACTTTCTTGCAACTTTGTTGAATAACTGTCGACACCTCATCCATGATGGTATTCATTACTTTGAAAGCATTCACGTGCACGTTAAATGAGTTACATAGCTTATAAAAGGTAAGGAACGAACGAACGAACGAACGAACGAACGAACGAACGAACGAACGAACGAACGAACGAACGAACAGGCGCATCGCTATGTATGCCTCTGCAACAGTAGATTATAGGGCATAAAAATATCGCATTGAGTTACATGTACCACAGAGGATGTTGAAGGAAATGTTGAGGATTGAATGCTGAAAAAAAATTTAATGTGGCTGGGCGTTTTAGCCCGTAGAATTATATTTTAAAGCACTCAATTCGTTTAAAATATTGAAAATGCAACATAGCGTTTCTGAAAATTGCTAAAGCCCATCCAATTAAATTTGCAAAATATGTAAATGTGCAATTTGCTGACCCTTATCAAATTTCTAGTAGTATAGTTTTAGCTAACGTATTAAATACATGCTAGCAGAAAAAAACTATTTTTGCCACTTATATGGGTCCAAAATTGAATATGATTATATCAATTGTCCGCTTTTCTTAGCTTTTAAAACAAATATTTTTTATTCTTGAATACGAGGCTTTAAATTCAGTACAAATACAAAAACATAATACGCACGTGTTCCACCCATATTTATCGTCCTTCAACAAATTCTATCTCAATATATTCCTCCAGAGATTCTCTGCGTATGCAACTGCTCTCAACTGCCGCTAAGATACGAATGCGCAAAATAAACTCTCGCAAGTGCATGAGCGCGTCTTGTGAAACCGAAACTAATATAAGTAGACATTACGTGGCAACAACGCATAAAAATAGATGCACGTACTACTTAGAATAATTTCAAGGACAGCTCTCACAGCTATATGATTATTGTATATTTATAGGATATGTTGAAACTTTATGCGTAATTCGAATTTAGCAAACATCATTTTCTATAATCTGATGTCGCCACTCGAAGCTCAAATATGAGCTGGCCCCAGTACAGCACAGAAATAGAAACGTAATGTCAACGGCGCCGGTGTCAAATTATGCATAACGTAATAATAGCGCCAATATTTCTGATCATTTATTCGCCCGAAAGAGAAGCACGCCGATACGAACTGCGGAAGTTACCTGTCTCCTACAACACCATGATTGTTTAATTATTTCTGCGTATTTTTTTCCAATTAAGCATATATTACTGTACCACTATACGGGGACATCATATGAAGCAAAAAAAAAAAAAAGGAAATTTGCCGTTGACTTTTGGTGAAAGATATTATCATATGGCACTCGTGATCATTGAAAATCATATTTTAACTCATGGCTACTTCACTCGCAAAAATGTTGCTTTCTTTGGTGTAAATACACAGGACACGTCAATAAAAGTGTTATATTTCGCCATTTTCAGTATGTATTGCAACTTATAGTGCACTTAAATAATTATGTTTAACTACGAAAGCGTCCTGGTGCCAAATCAAAGTATTCAAATAAAACCTTATTTGGATATTTTTTCTCCTTTGAGTTTTCCTAAAATGTTGCGTACGTCGATAATATTTGCGTGAATGCGTTTTACAAATAGAACCGTTCTCCAGAAAAACCGGGCTTAGTAACAAAATTGCGAAAATATTGATAATGTATCGTTAGAAAGACATGACTCTTATGAAAAGTTTCTGAAAATTTGAACAAATTATTACAGACCCTTACAAAGTAAGAGAATTTTTAAACCAACCACTAACGCCTAATTTTTTAGTGACGTCGCAAACGCTATTCTAAAGTTTTTGACGTAACGTCAACTGGCAGTTCACGAATCCAGTATCTGATGAAGTATTGATTTAAACTTTTAAAAAATTGTGTCACATTTTACAATCATATTCTTACTATAATAAAACGTGTCAAAATTGTGAGTGTTTGCTTGCAGAGAAACATGGTTACTATTAGTTTTGAACCACCAACCACTTGGTGTTTTTTCGATACGGGTAACTTTTTGAAACTGATCACTATAGCAACGACAGAAGTTATTTAAACATAAAAAAGTAATTGTACTATACGATCCAATTAATTAAACATTAATCAAAGTACATTATGTTTTCTCACTTTAGACCATTTTCCAAATCTGATTGCATATATACTTACTATGCAATGTCATTAAGCCCGGTTTTTCTGGAGAACTAGTTCAGTTCAATTTTAGTTCAGTTTCTGTCGTAAGCTTTGGCTTATTTCTACGCCAAAGCTGGACACCCCTAAATGGCAAATATGAACGTAAGTGAAGAGTTTTAACACGCAATGATACGTTTTGACGTCGCTTGTTATTTAGACCATCGTTTGTTGATTTAGACCGTCATTTGATGTTTTTGACCGTGATTAATCATCAAATCTTAACGACCATTTATGTACATGTATTCATTCTGGCCCCCGTTATAATGGTTATATTGAGTTCAATCTTTAATATTTTTGCGTAAATGTATTCAAGTACTTGCGATCGTTTCGTAAAACACACATACGAATTTGCGTAAATTTACGCGACATTTAAGCTTTGTTAGTAAAACAGTGCGAAAGGACGCTTTCGTATAATATCGACAAACGAAAGATACATTGCATCACAGTTTCAGAAAATCTATAAATAGCCACAAACAAGACGCGTCATCGAAACTGAAACTGCAGCTGATTATTGCGTGATCGGTTGTCTTATCTAACTGATGGGTGCATGCACACTGTACGTGCTATAATTTTACTGTAAAATCAATTTCGATTGGACAGAAAATCGTGGTTTTTGGGAAAAATTACATTTCGATGGAACGTTGAATCGCTGATTGTGCAATTCAGGTAATAAATACAAGGGTCAAAACTAATGTTCGATGAGATTTGATTTCGTGGTTGAAGGTGAACTCCGAAATCTACGAAATTTAATCCCCACGAAAATTAATTATTTTACAGCAACTGCATAATGTATCATAATGCTTGGAACTGACGTTACATTTAGCATGTGTATATCTATTCATAATACTGCCTAGCAATACCACGCAACTTTGACACATAAGTAGGCTACTAATCCAAGACTAAATTTACTTCGTTCGTCAACATCAGTTTAGTCGTATTTTATTGCTTTATCGCTTTAGACTTTGAACTACTAGTATAATCCAGTGTAAGGTGGAAATCATATGCCTTCCTCAAATTATAAGGACTTTATCAGCAGCTGAATGGTTTTTTCAAGCATCCTATGAAACCTTCAGAATGGTTCAATGTTTATGATTTGACTACATTTCCAAGCCATTTTCTTATCAAGGACTTTCAGGGTGCTCTATCTAAATATCTAGCAGTTGATAGGGATCCTACAGGTTGTGGAAAGCTTACAGTTTTAACTTATACTTAGATTGGCGTATGTTTCATAGAAATCGATGAGTTAGAAATACTTAGTAAAGTACTTAAGTCTGTTTTATGTTTTCCAATTTTGTTTCGTAGTCTTTAGTTATAACATAGTCACGTGATATTTGTAAACTAATCACTTAGGGCCTCATGTTTCGTGTGGTCGAGTCCGGTATGTACGCACAGTCTGTACAACCAATTATCTGGCTGCTTGTGACCTTCTGTTTCTACTGAATGCTGTGTTTACTGTCTGATTTATAATTATATTTTGACCAATGTGTGTGAGGGTTATTTGCTGGATTAAAATTAGATGGCCGTAAAGAACAAAATATATTTGACTCAACAAGAAAAACTCTCTGAAAACTACTCTTTACTTAAGGGTAAACCAACTTTTTGGACTTCAATTTTGTCAACAAAACATGTTCCGATTTGCCTGCAAATTAGCTCACAAGAAGCGCCTGGTACAGCCTTGTACGTACTTAATGCAGATTCCAAATATGCATAATTCTTAAATGATACTAACTTGCTATAGTACTAACGACCGTCTTATTCTAAGCCAACGAATTGCTGATCGAAATTTGAATTTAGAAGAGTGTTTAACTTTACAAACAGAATTTAAAATGACAAATAACCAGTTAATTAAGGATAGGATTCAAATAATTACCAAAAAAACAGTAGAATTGATTATATGTGATTTGGACGGCAGAAATCAGGCAAGACGCGAAGATCTCTATTTTTAGAAAAATGACGTCAAAAATAGCGGGTTTACAATTCATGAACTCATATTTTCAGATGAGTGTAGATTCTATGTGTATGAAAACGTTTTGTAATTACATTTAAGATACATTAACAACATTCTGCAACCTACGAAACAATTAGTGTAGTCTAGCCATTGTATTGGGGGTTATTCGCCTTAAACTGGTAAAGGTCAGGGCACAACAATGGTGCTAAGATGATTGTTCAACGATATGTTGAGTACAGTTTGTAAGGTTTAATGATGAGAAATGACGCTGATGTTTTTTTAGATCACACAAAATTGACATAATCTCTGGAGTAGCCATTTCCCGTAGTGCAATTAAAATCAAGTACTATCTAATTAAGCCATTCATGATTAAAAACAAAACACATAGATTTTTCGCAGTAAAACGTGCACATTACGTGTTGGTTTAATTGAAAACACTTGCACACAAACAAAGACACTTGAAACTTGCACAGTGAGTACAATAGATAGTCCTCGGAAGTGACACTTACGCCAGGCAAATAAGAAGACGATATACGGTGTGAAAGTATTGTAAAAAATCGGAGAGGGAAGGCAGCAGTCACCCGAAACAGCTTTACACAGAAAACAGAGAAACTGCACAGACCACAACCGCACGTCACAAGGACCAACACACAACTAAACGTGAAAACTAAACTAAAACGCTCAACGTCCCAAGTGTCTGTTGTCAAAAGCTGAGTGTAACACGGTTACAAACATACTAGAGCGATTTAAGCTTATTTGGCCAAGCTGCTGTAATTCCTTCACATCTTTGTTCCCTGTGTATATAGGTCAAACTAAGGGTTGTGTTAGAATAATGTTTTATATCCCTCCCTCTTTGTTCCCTGTGTATATAGGTCAAACTAAGGGTTGTGTTAGAATAATGTTTTATATCCCTCCCTCTTTGTTCCCTGTGTATATAGGTCAAACTAAGGGTTGTGTTAGAATAATGTTTTATATCCCTCCCTCTTTGTTCCCTGTGTATATAGGTCAAACTAAGGGTTGTGTTAGAATAATGTTTTATATCCCTCCCTCTTTGTTCCCTGTGTATATAGGTCAAACTAAGGGTTGTGTTAGAATAATGTTTTATATCCCTCCAGACGGTGGTACTACACCATAACATTATCCTGAAACCACAGGGCCCCAAATTACAACCAATACTTACACACTCTGCACTCGGCACTCAAATATTGAAATTGTTAAATAACGAGCTATTATTTGTTTTAGATTGCAAATATAAATAAGGAAAAGGTATAGAATTATTATTTGAATGTTGGAAATAGCATTTGGTACATTATCCATGCAATTACATGCTATTTATGAGATAAAAATATAATTGTTGAATATGAGTACCACACTCTGCACTTAGGCTGATAGATTACACTTATAGCTTACAAATACACTAAAATTCAACGAGCAAATGATAATCTTTAGCACCCATTCAACATAACTTCAACTTCTCGTTTTCAAAAAAAAACTCGCTTTGAACCTCAAAAGAAGGAATTTCAATTTCTAAGTGCGGAGTGTAAGTCTTGGTTGTAATTTCGGGTCCAGGTGTACCAGCACTTACCTCGAAGTTCAACTAACTATACAAAGAAAATCTTATCAACGTCTGATCATAAGATGTCAGACATCATGCTTTGGTGTAAATACAGCACTGTCCGAAACCAATCACTTAAATTTTATTTAAATTCAACAAATGGTGGTAGATTTTGTTGTTCAACTTGTCATTTCTGAATTTTAATCTCATATATTTTGCTCATTTTCAGGACAGAAAACTATTATTTGACCAAGTGACCTAGTTTTTGACCCCACATGACCCAGTTTTTAATTTGGCCTAGCTTTCATGTAGACCAACATTCTTTACAAGTGTCATGAAGGTAGGGTCAAAACTGTGACCTCTGGAGCGAACACAAGGTTTTTTCTATTTTTTTACTTAATTTTTGAGATCACATGACCCAGTTTTAAACTTGACTTAGCTTTTATGAAGAACAACATTCTTTGCATATTGGTCTTACAACTTACATTCTGACCATATTCCATGAAGATTGGATCAAAACAGGGGTCTCTAGAGAGAGAACAAGGTTTTTCCAGTTTTGAACTTGGCCTAGATTGCATTAAGAACATTCTGACCATGTTTCGTGAAGGTTGGATCAAACTGTGACCTCTGGAGTGAACACAAGGTTTTTCTATTATTTGACCGGGTGACCTAGTTTTTTACCTCAGATGACCCAATTTTGAGCTTGGTCTAGATTTCATGGAGAACAACATTCTGACCAAGTTTCATGTTTCATGAAGATTGGATCAAAACGGACGACAGAAGGATGGACGATAGTGATCACAAAAGCTCACCTTGTCACTAATAGCTTGTAGCCGCCAAATACCGACAATCAGTAAAACTGCGAAAGGTAGTATTTGTGAAAGTTAATTGGTTTACAGTATTCATTGCCAAGTTAATTTATTTGTCATTTGAACTATTTGTTTCTACTCCAGGACCATGGATATGGACATCAACAGGCGTTTGGGTAATTTGTGACCTTAGTACAAACATCAAACAAGGATATACTAGTACAGGTTTGTTGGTATTAGATCTCTCGCAATGGAACAGGACTTTGAACCACTAGGCTATCAAGAAGGATATTATCACACACAAATGTATCTATAATGATTATGTTTATTAGCAAACAATGTACATAACAAGATAATGTTTTTATTTCAGTTTGGGTTTTTTCTTGAAACCCTTCAGCTCATCTTTCCTCACAACGAGTACGCCAGATTTCCATTTACCTATCTGACCATCAATATGTCCAATATCATTGTTGTCACGTGACCTACAATACAACCATACAAGATGATTAGATTCAATCTCTCGATAGATGTTCCATTTGTACTTGTTATGTTTATGTTTCCCTGTAATTTTAGCCTTACACAATAGGGACATCAGACATTGTATTGCTTATTTACCCCATGGAGTAATATTCAAACTGAACCTTGAGAGTATGTTTTATGCTTTTATTTATCCTCGCCACTGAATGATCCATATTGGCGAGGTCTTTAGAAGAGGTTTCTAGTCATTTTAGTTTCTTTGGGGATGCTGCATGATACAGATAATATTGGAGTTGTGCTGAGATATAGCATCACACACAGACCCTAGGTTTTTAACATCTCAGTTAGTGTTAGACGGGAAACACTGAAAAGCGTTTCTGAAAATCGATCTGGCTGGATGGGGGGGGGTGCGTCAAATTTTCTTGCAACTTTGAAGAAAACAGACACGTCTGAAAACATGTTATTTAATTTTCATAACCTTAACAGCAAATTTCAACAAGAATATCTGATAATCCTGTAACAAAAGAAATAAACTATTTTTCAATTTTTGATAATGGTGACCTTGACCTAACCAGCCAATGGTGACCTTGACCTAACCAGCCAACCGTGACCTTGACCCAACAGCCCCTGTTTCAGTCACCAGGAGTGTACTTACACATGCTTTTTATTCAGCAAGTTTCATTGTAATTTTTCCAAACTGAAGTTATTGTCAGGAAACTGATTTCGATTTTTAAGTGACCTTGACCTTTGACCCCACTGGCCCCATTATTTGTAAGTATAGTAAAATTTAAGGTAAGCTTTAGTGTTACAAACCTTTTCTTGCCTTTTCCACCTTTGGAAATTTTCAACCCAAGTTTTCTGTCCTGAAAATCAGCAAAATATATGAGATTAAAATCAGAAATGATAAGTTGAACAACAAAATCTACTAACATTTGTTGAACTTAAATAAAATTTAGGTGATTGGTCTCCGACAGTGCTGTATTTAGGATAGTTGTATCTATTAGGCCTTGATGCATTTAGGACAGTGATGCATTTAGGACAGCATTGTATTTAGGACAGTGTTGCATTTAGGACAGTGATGCATTTAGGATAGTGTTGCTTTTATGATAGTGTTGCATTTAGGACAGTGATGCATTTAGGACAGTGATGCATTTAGGACAGTGTTGCATTTAGGACAGTGTTGTATTTATGACAGTGTTGCATTTAGGACAGTATTGCATTTAGGACAGTATTGCATTTAGGACAGTGATGCATTTAGGACAGTGATGCATTTAGGACAGTAATGCATTTAGGACAGTGTTGCATTTAGGATTTTTAGGACAGTAATGCATTTAGGACAGTGATGCATTTAGGACAGTAATGCATTTAGGACAGTAAGACAAGTGATGCTTTTTGGACAGAAATGTTTCAGACGGTAAGAACTTCTGTACATCAAAATTATACAAATCCTGAAAACTAATAATATCTTCTTCAGCATGATTCAGAAACCACAGTTATGAAAAACTGTTTTGAAATTGCAAATTTCATGGTTTGGGTAACATTTCAGGTAATAAATACAAAGGCCAAAATTAGTGTTTGACCGGATTTGATTTTGTTTTTAGATGTGAACCACCAAATCCATGAAATTTAATCCCCCAGGAAAATGAATGATTTTTCAGTACACCAGTAATGATAACTTGAGAAGCTTCAGCTGTTCGGAGTCAGGTCAATTTTTCTCTGTAGGAAACAAGCTATAATGATAAGGCAACTTACCAGTTCACGTTTCTGTACTTCCAGATCTTTCTGTCTACGTCTGTCCTCTTGATAATCTTTGTAATTAACATATTTATTCTTGGGAGGCTGAAATGATTAGTAAATAAAGATAAAACATATGAATGGAAACATAGGGGTTAAAAAAGTATTAAAGTGAAAAAATGATTATCTTACATATTTGACAATGGTTTGTCAAGGCTGGGAGCCTGACCCAGATAACACTTAAAGATATATACGGTACCAGGTAGCTGGTTGGGTAAATCCCTTCCGGCGACAAAATAAATGGATCGGATCCTTTGAAAAAACAAGAGGGCCCCAAGGGCCCTAGGTCGCTCTCCTGCTGCACATTGGTATAGGTATCAATACAACTTACATTCTGACCATATGTCATTAAGATTGGATCAAAAAAGCGACCTCTGGAGTGCACACAAGGTTTTTCTAAGATTTGACCACGTGACCTAGTTGTTGACACCACATAACCCAGTTTTGAACTTCGTATGGATTTCATGGAGAACAACATTCTGACCAAGTTTCATGAAGATTGGATCAAAACTGTGACCTCAGGACCGAACACAAGGTTTTTTTCTAAGATTTGACCTAATGACCTAGTTTTTGACCCCACATGACCCTTTCCCACATAGGCATAGATTTTAAGGAGAACAACATTCTGATCAATTTGCATAAAGATTGGATCAAATTTGTAACATCTAGAGTGTACACAAGGATTTTCTAAGATTTGACCAAATGACCTAGTTTTGACCCCATATGATCCAGTTACGAACATGGTCTAGATTTCATTCAGAACAATATTCTGACCAAGTTTACAAAAAACAGTGACCTCTAAAGTGTACTCAAGGTTTTTCTTAGATTTGAGCTAGTGACCTAGCTTTTGACCCTGAATTACCCAGTTTTGAACTTGGTCTAGATTTCATGCAGAACAACATTCTGACCAAGTTTCATGAAGATTGGGTCAAAATGGTGACATCTAGAGTGTACACAAGGTTTTTCTTAGATTTGACCTTGTGAACTAGTTTTTGAACCAATATGACCAAGTTTCAAAATTGGCCTAAATTGCATGGAGAACAACATTCTGACCAAGTTTCATGAAGATTGGATCAAATTGATGACATCTAGATTGTACACAAGGTTTCTCTAAGATTTGACCAAGTGACCTAGTTTTTGACCCCGCATGACCCAGTTTCAGACTTTGCCTAGATTTCTTGGAGAACAACATTCTGACCAAGTTTCATGAAGATTGAATCAAAACAGTGACATCTACAGTGTACACAAGGTTTTTCCAAGATTTCACCTAGTGACCTAATTTTTGACCCAGCATGACCCAGTTTCGAAATTGGCCTAGATTTTATAGAGAACAACTACCTGACCAAGTTTTATGAAGATTGGATCAAAACGGTGACCTCTAGAGTGTACACAAGGTTTTTATAAGATTTGACCTTGTGACCTAGTTTTTGACCCGGCATGACCCAGTTTCGAAATTGGCCTAGATTCATAGAGAACAACATTCTGACTTAGTTTCATGAAGATTGGATAAAATTGGTGACCTCTAGAGTGTACACAAGGTTTTATAAGATTTGACCTAGTGACCTAGTTTTTGACCCGCATGACCCAGTTTCGAAACTTGGCCTAGATTTAATAAAGAACAACATTCTGATCAAGTTTCATGAAGATTGGATCAAAACTGTTGCCTCTAGAGTGTATACAAGCCAATTGTTGACGGACGACGACGGAATGACGACGGACGAAGAGTGATCACAAAAGCTCACCTTGTCACCATGTGACAGGTGAGCTAAAAAAACAGGATCCATACATGAATTATTGATAAAATTTATTCAAGAGTAGTAGTGAATTTAAAATATTTTGAAAATTGGTGATCTTAACAATAAGACATATACCTTAGCTCCAAGTTTGACAAGAAGTGCCGTCATGGCTTCCTCCTTCTGGCTTCCTTCAAACCCCTTAATACCAAACTTCTGTACATCATATCTAGCTTGTCGCATATCAAAGTCTGCTGTCTTCTCAGTCAACATAGATTCACTAGCGTCTTCTTCTTTTTTCTGAATTAAATATGGTTACCATGGAAATAAAGTTCTGTGTTAATAATGGTTGCCATGGAAATGTAAGTTCTGTGTTAAATATTGTTCACATGGAAATAAAATTCTGCATTAGATATGGTTGCCATAGAAATTAAGTTTTGCATTAAATATGGATGCAATGGAAATAAAGTTTGATTGATGTTAAATATTGTGGCCATGGAAATAAAATTCTGAATTTAAAGTGGTTGCCATGAAATAAAGAGTGCTGAATTTAAAATGGTTGCCATGGAAAGTTCTGTGTTAAATATTGTTGCCATGGAAATTATGGAGCTTGTAATATTTGTCAGTTGTTGGGATAATTATTTAGTGGTCATGGCTTTACAAAAAAACAAAGTCATCTATCGGTAGTACATGATCTCTCAAGCTTGACACATCAACTTGTTAACATTTTCTTTGGTACAACTGTAACCAATGTGCACTAGGCAAAAAATGCTTGTTTCCCCTACTCCTACCGACCCTATTTTTTGCCCCCTACCCAAGTTGTTATTTTGGACAAAATTGAGAAAAAAATCAAAATCTTCTGAAATTGACCTATTCTATCAGGGCATTTTGGGTCTTTCTGTATACCTTTATCAAACAAGGTGTATGTGGGCATTCTAAATGTAAAAGAGGACTACTGAAAGGTCAACTAAGTATTTTTTAAAATATATATATATATTCCCTACAGAGTACAGACTGACCCTATTTTTTTCAAAGTCTGTAGCAGAAACAACCTTCTTTTTTGCCCTACCAACATAAACAGTGTGTATGGCTCTTAAATACTGCAAATTCATTTATTTTTCATGGGGATTCAATTTCGTGAATTTCGTGGTTCCCCTTTAACTAGGAAATTAAATCTCATCGATAAATCATTTTGACCCTTGTATTTATTACCTGAAACACAAAATCCACAAATTAACATCCCATGGAAATGGTCTTTTTTACCAAAACCACGAAAGTTTGTGCCATCGAAATTACATGATTTAATAGTACACCATTTTTCTATTGGACAGAGTATAGTGTCTGGTACCATCTGATTGAAAGCTAAAAGTTTTTGACCAAAGAACATACCTTTGCTTTTTTTGACTTGTATGAATTGAATACAACAACTTCCGGCTCATGTTTAGACGTTGACTTGTGTATCGTACCCGACTGTTGTTTCTTGCTTTCATTCATCTGTTGTTTAAACTCTGACAATCCTAACTGTTCACTCATTTCCTGCAACCTTCTCTCATGACCTGGGGGTGAGAAACAGAAATTATTAGGGGTAAAGGTAAAGTTTGTTTATTATAATGTCAAGCCTATTGAAAGTGCCAGTCAATTCAGACTAATGAGATACTTATCTTTCAAACTTAACAGTACAGTACCTTCACGAATCCCTTCTCGTAACCCCGGGCTCCTGGCAGATATGGGCCAAGGGTAACCATCATTTCAACTAGCTGGCGGCTGACCAACCTGTCTCATTAGTTCTAACGCAGCTTCCACCGAGATTCAAACCTTCGTCCTGAGGGGTAATCAATAAATAACTGGAATAATCCTGTCATTTCTTTATTCTTCACTGTCTGTCTATGAAACTTTCAGAATAAATAAAATGACTATATCTATTCCTATTGATTTATCAATATTCGTTTAACTGACCAACACTTGAGGAATATATTGTTTCCTATTGAAATGTCACTAAATGTACCGCAGCCAAAATTTCAACAATGTACCTATACAAGTAAAGCATACTATTAGTTTGCAATATTACGAATTTGTAAAGGGTGGGATCTATAAATGTACACACATGTTACAAACAAATACTCGGCATTAAACATTATGTGATTTTGTAATGGTCTTACTGTCTAAACTACAGATCTAGATCCCTAGATTGTATATTGACCATGGGACTTGGTCATCACTGAATTACTTATTGATCAGCTTTAACCTAAACTAATGTTGAATTGGTAGATAACCAAGAATTAGTCAAGCATGTATCAGCGCTGACTTGTGGAGGCACTGATATATGTATGCCAGCCATATTTCAGCAGAAAGCTGACTGACAAATAAAGGCTTTGCTCAGCATTATTTTGTGCTGTACACCGGCCGGGCATGTTAAAGAACCAATGTATCTATTCAGATAAAACTAGGGTATAGCACTCCAAGATGCATTGTATCACAGAAATATTCTGTCTCTTCCCTGGAAGCCAGGTTAATTGGCAATTAGATAGGGATAAACATAGATGGGCACACAATTATGACTACCTCAGTGGAAAGCAAAAAGCCATTAAGTTTTGTTGTTGTTTCAGACTTCCGACAATTTCGGCCTCAGTCTGGTGCAACTTGCATTTCTGTCAGAACGCCTGTCCGATGATACGTAACTGCCATGGTATGTTTGCATTTTGTACATTTTTACCTGGGTATGTAACCGCATGTCTTTTGTTGATGTTTACTTTACCTGATAACTCGACTTCCTCCTGTAGTTCATCATCATCTACTAAATCATCTGTCTCATGTTTGTTCTTCTTTTTCTTCTTTCTTTTCTTCAGTTGATCATCAGAGTTAAGGCAGGTGTGTTCTACAGAACCACCAGACTTGTTGGAATGACGAATTGAAGATTTCTTTTTCTTCTGTTTGTCAGCACCTTCCACGAATGAATCACCTGATTGAAATATAAAATGTGGATTAGTCCCCGATTACTGTATTGGGCCAGTTTATTTAGTTTTTATATTATGTATTGAATACTAAAAGGTTTAGAAAAAATTGCTGTCACGGTCAATAGGAGGAAATTTAAGTATATCCTGAGGGTTCAAAGGGTCCTAAGGCACTCAGTGCCTCACACGACGGCAGGACTGGTGAGGAACCTATGATTATCTTTTTAGCTCTTCTTTTTCATAATCTATTCTCTCCAGCTACAACTAAAACTTTGCTGCACATGGTAAGAGATCTTAAATTTATTCTTGAACCGTGAGGGATGTCTTTGTGTCAATGAGTCAATCATTCAATGCAGTAGGCCTACTTAATGACTTATGCAATTCTAGGGAAAAAGAAAGTTTTGACCGAGTAGAACAGGCCAAGTTTATCATCCAGTCAAAGAATACTTGGACAATAGGGTATTTCTGCCGAGTTGAACTAGTCATGATTCATGTCCTAGTATTGAGAGATAATCGACGATAAAATCATATAAAAATGTCAGAAAAAAACTTTAAAAAATACCATATTCCTGCAGCTTCTTTAAAATAATATCATCCACATTTGACTGCATGCTTTACCTATAAAATAACATTCATATAAAGTTAAACCAGTCATTACACAAATAAAGTAGTAAGGAATTAATTTATCTATTGTATCAGTGAGGGGTGCGAAACAACGTGGTGCGAACATTACTGTGGACGAATAGAAAACATGTGTCTATCAAAAAGCTGACTATAGTGTTTCAAATTCAACATAGAATTCAGTTCAGATCTCTTCTAAAGACAATAAAAAGCACTTAACTATTTAAATAAGTAACAAACGATGTACAATTTACCCGAAATATTAGAAATGTTTCGCCCTCGAAGTTTTTTTCCCAAATTGATTACCTCCCTTTGAATAAATCTTCAAGGGGAGATCACTGAATAAGACGATATTTCAATGTCATGTTTACATGTATAAAATAAGCATTTAAAATCATTTTTGTGAACTGTGAGTATAGAATACATTGTATTTATAAGTTTACACTATGAATTGCGGTATAAATGAATTTACTTTATCGCAGAGTTTGAGAAATGCAGGATTCACTTAGGTTCGCGAAAATATGTGAAAATTGTTCACATGTTTGCTGTCAAGAAAAAAAATTACCGGTTTCATCTTCTGTAAATCTAAGAAACAGCCATCTGCGTATTTTTTGTCCTATAATGGATGTCTAAAATACTGAGCTTGGATATTGTTGAGGTTCAAGTTGTTGACGTATCCATTATGAACTGCTGTGAATCACACAACTGCGAAGTGAAACTGAAAGTATAGCCTTCTTTATGCATTAGTCAGCTGCATCCACTGTCCCACACCCCCTTGAACTTGTTTAGACATTATGAAAAACAAGAATTAAGAGCCCACCCCTAAATTAATTACAGCAGTATAATTAATCTATGTATTGAACAATAACATTGTGCGACTATGTTCCAGAATATACTGTAATATTATGTTTTTATTAGTTATACTGAGGTTTAATTGTCCGAAAACTGCGCAGACTGGTTTCGACTTAGTACGCGTTACTGGGTATGCCGGCTGGATTAAACTGTTAAGAGGCACAGAGATACGAGACAAGAGGATA
This sequence comes from Spisula subtruncata, assembly GCA_963678985.1. Taxonomy (NCBI): domain Eukaryota; kingdom Metazoa; phylum Mollusca; class Bivalvia; order Venerida; family Mactridae; genus Spisula; species Spisula subtruncata. The sequence continues at coordinate 30,346,640 of OY787673.1, read as the reverse complement.
CTTAAAAATTTCTATGGGACAAATTTTGTGGGGGTGTGTTTTTGTAAAAAAAATTACAAAAACAAACATTTTGATTTGCCTTTCAGGTAATGAATACAAGGGTCTAAAATATTTTTCAATGGGATTTTATTTTGTGTTTGAAGGTGAAAAACGAAATCCACGAGATTTAATCCCCCACGAAAATTAATGATCTTACAGTAAAAGATCCATACAGTCCTGTTGCATTTTTCGTAAGAAACTAGTGTACCCTACTCTACTTCGCTCCATCCAGGGACAAAAAAGCACTAACAAAAGGAAATTTTTCCTAGCTAGATCTGTATTGTTTTTTCCAATTACTCTTGAATATACAAAAACAAAATATATTATGTTACTTTTTATTTTTGAATTTCAGAATAGAGACCACCACACACTTCCAAGAATGACTAAAGTACAACCATTGCAAGTAGCCTGGCATGTGTACAAGAATTATCTGAATGGAGTATTTTGTATCTACAAACCTACAGGAATGTCAACCAGAAATGCTGTCAGTATTTTAAAAAGAAATGTGTTGAAAGGTAACTTCGCCATTTTGGCATATATTTGTGAAATTCTTTGGCAGCGGGGACTTAGTGAACTAGGTTGGGTCTTACCTGTGTTTTGGTCGCTTGAGATCACGGTTTGTTTTTCTTAGTGCAACTGGGTCATCCTGGTCTTTTACAATGGGGACTTGGGCTTATAATTATTTTGTTGGGATATGGGTGGGCCGTGGGCTTGTTGTTGCTGTTTTCTATGCTCGGTTGGTTAAGTTGAGTGCTGCCTTCCCTGTCTGATTTCCTCATATTTTTTTACATATTTTATACATGCAGAATTATGCTTAGTCTACTGAATATTGTTTGCAAATTGTCTTGGACAAATTCTCTGGTAGTGGTGTCATTTTGGGGATTGTTGCTACAGGCCCTCAGGAAGGGGAATTTCCGTCGTTTAGAAGAAAAGGGGGAATTTTGTCTTTTATTAATATCAACACTATCATATCAGTAGTACTTAAAGCACATTAATTGCTACAACAGCATTTACAAATTTATGATGGAAGTTTTTTTTGGAGGGGAACTTTTCAGAAAATGGGTGAAAAATGTATGCTCTTATAGGAAAGGATTGTGGACACTTTAATTATGATTTTACACCTATAACAGTTGAAATTATGCTTGAAGTTTATATTTCAGAGTTAAATGAGTTGCCAGCATATGAGCATGAAGTGGATGAATATTTCAAACAGCGATTCTCTCTCTCATCTGGTCACAGTAATACAAGCGTTGGAAGTTCTAACCAGAATGCTCTAGTATCTACAAAAGGTGGTGGGGCAGTGGTGTCCACTGTTGGTACAGAAAATATCAAAGATTTCTCCAAGCATAAAAGAGGTAAATTTAAGAATGGTGTGACTGTCTATATGCACATGTGCTATAGGTGTATGCTTAATAGTCCCCTACCGGTGAAACCGGAGGGGACTTATGGTTTGCTCTCCGTCAGTCCGTCAGTCTGTCAGTCAGTCAGTCCGTCACAAAAGTTTGTCCGGAGCATATGTTACTTCAAAACTAGGAAAGCTTTGACTTTGAAATTTCACATGTGTATAGATATCAATTAGGAGAAGTGCAGTGCACAAGAACCATAACTCTGCCTTACTTAATTTTTGAGTAATTCCCCTTTGCTAATTTTCCTACTTAAATTTTGTCCGAAGCATAACTCCATTACAAAAAGAGATATGATTTTGAAACTTTACATGAGGATAGATATTAATGAGGAGAAGTGCAGTGCACAAGAACAATAACTCTGCCTTACTTAATATTTTAGTACCCCCCTTTGTTTATTTTTACACCTAAATTTGGTCTGGAGCCTAACTCCTTTACTAAATCAGATATATATGACATTAAAACTATACATGTGGATAGATATCAATGAAGAGAAATGCAGTGCACAAGAACCATAACTCTTCCTTTCTTAATGTTTGAGTTATTCCTCTAATTATTTAAAAATGAAGCAAAAATGCAATGCAGTCGCGTTTCCATTATTTTAATTTGATCAAATGAAAGTCTTATAAAATGCGCCTCGGATTTGGATAACTATGAAGTCCAAAACATCACTTCAGCGACCTTGCAGACGACATTGGTTCGTATGTTCTAGTGTGTTTGAAGAACAATGAAATTTTCTTCTATATTCGGAACAATTCAAAATAAAACTATTCAGGGGGCCAATCGTTAAAAGCTCGACGGCATTAATTAACTTTAACCCTTTTCCGTCTCCCCAAATCCCCCAAAAATGGGCACACCAAGTGACGCACTCACTATACAAAGCGTAAAACAAACAAAAATACTCCGAGGGTAAACACCTTGGAACGGTCTGGTGAGAACTGTAGGAGGCTTAAACTAGTTTAATGACGTCGACCTCACACTACCCTGTTACAATTGGCTACCGGTAGGGGACCTTCATTGCTTGGCAATAGTCTTGTTGATACTTAATTGTAGCAATGCTTGCTGGGTTGTCATTAGGAAATATCATTTGAGGCAGTAAACTTGGCCTCCTGCCGCCTCAAATTTACCCCTAGCTGCCTTCCATCTTCAGTGCTCAGACACCTTGGCCTACCAAAATGTAAAAAAAGCCTCCTACATGAAGTCCTGGTGAAAACTCTGGTTTGATTTAAGGACTGTCTGTGCCACAAACATTCACAAGGTGTGTAAAGCAGGAAGCTTTGCATAGTCGTCCCTTTAATCAGTATCATTTAAAAAGACCAATGCAAAATATATTTGATGTAGTAGGAGTGTAATAAAGCTATAGAAAATAATAAAGAACAATTGTGTTACTGTAAAATCATTTAATTTCGTTGGGACGAAATTTCGTGGTTTTGGTAAAAAAGACAATTTCGTTGGCACTTGAATTCGTGGATTTTGCATTTCAGGTAACAAAACAAGGGTCAAAATCAATGTTCGTTGGGATTAAAGTTCGTGGTTGAAGTGAACCACGAAATCCACGAAATTTAATCCCCCACGAAAATTAATGATTTTACAGTATTAAGCTTTGACAAATGATGTCTAGTATAGGAAACATTCAATCAGTTAGACTTATAAGTTTAATATTTATTCAACTTATTCTATACAATATTTTTTAAAAAGTAGTATTTTTTGGTTTCGGTTAAAAAGTTTAACAATTTCAACACTGAATTTTATTATTGTATAGACAAGTTAAATGTTTTTGTAAGCAAATGGGAGGGGAAATTCCACCAATATTTTATCAGTAGGTCTTACATGATTGTTGTGTGATTTCAGTGTTAGGAGACATGTTTTTGACAGACAAAATACCGATGAGATATTTACATAATATACAAGAACAAGGCTCTGGTGTTGTAGGTAGGTAACTTTGGTCATTTCTGTGTTCATTTTGTGAGCTACACTGTCTTTAATTGTGAACTACACTGTCTCTAAATGTGAGCTACTCTGACTTTAATTGATAGCCACAATGTCTCTATTTTTGAGCTACACCCAGGTTTTAATTGTGAGCTACACTGTATCTTTGTGTGAGCTACACTGACTTTAATAGTAAGCTACGCTGTCTGTTTTTGTAAGCTCCACTCACTGGTTGGCTTTTACTGTGAGCTACACAGACTAATTTGAGCTATTGTGAGCTACACTGTCTCTTTGTGTGAGCTACACTGACTTTAATAGTGAGCTACGCTTTCTGTTATTGTAAGCTCAACTCACTGGTTGGCTTTAATTGTAAGCTACACAGACTAATTTGAGCTACCCTGGCTTAGTTGTGAACTACACCGACTCTATTTGTCAGACAACAGACTGGTTTAGTTAATCAGAATGTGTTGTTAATATTGGTACCAGGTTTATTTCTGTATTTCAGTATGTGGTATTGGAAGGAAGGGATTAGACATGTTACAGTTGATACAACTTGCCAAATATCTCCGGGTAATCTTACCAGCTTTTCATATTCTCTGGCCCGGTAATACATTGGAGAACGTACTCCATGCTCCAACTCATACTCCTTACTCAAATTGGAGCATTTCTTAGTTACAAAAACTGCTGTAACTTCTTTATTACTGAATGGAAACATATGATATGGGATTCATTTTCTTAATTAGATCATTTGCTACAAGTTGGTGTTGGTTTTGATGCAAAATTCTTATAAAAGCTTTTTTTCAAGTTGGAGCATGGAGTATGGAGTTGAGTATAAGAATGAGAAATGTTTATAATCACAGGGCCTGATGTTTATAGACTGATCAAAGCTAAACAAATATCCAATTACTGTAAACCAATTTAATTTTGTGAATAATAACTTTTGCATTTTGACGATCATCAACATATTTGTGACTACAAATTTTTTTGTTTTTAAGTCTCCTGCGATGTCCATATTTATGTATCATATTGAACTCTCTTGCCGCCACTCAATTTCGCGATTTTCGACTACTCACAAATTATGTGATATTAAATTGTGCCAAATATTTTCATTGTTAATTGTAGTATTTTATTTGAAAGGTATTCTGCTGAAGTAAGAATCAAATTATTGTATAGTGTAGGCCGTACATATTAGTAGTGTAAACAACTATCCAAAGTTCTTTCCAGTTATGATGATGGCTAATTCACCTAACCAGGTTTCCTTGATTGTATTCTAACCAACTTACTAACCCTTTCATAAGTAACCAGCAACTTCTCTTCACATGGAGGAAAATCATAATTGTTGAGAAATGTTCATGGTTGGGTATTACTTGCCATAAATAAGAATTGAACACATATTGCTGGGCTACAAGTCCAGCGCAGTAATCACTGGACCACGGCCTCAACTGTTTCAGTTGATAAGACCAACAGGGATTTGAATCCAGAGGGTCTGGTTGCCATTTCAGTATACTTAAACCACTAGTTTAGCTGGACCAAGTCCACAACTAATTCAGTTTATAAATGTTGATGTTTGTTTTACAGGTGTATCATGTGAAAGGTAGATTTGGTTACGCCACAGATAGTTTCTTCCCAGATGGTAATTTCATCGAGAGGACCACTTATAGTAAGTAACCTATATATAACACCTGGAGCTTTATTAGCTCACCCGTCACATAGTGACAAGGTAAGCTTTTGTGATCACTCTACGTCCTTATCCATCCTTCGTCTGTCCGTCAACAATTTGTTAGTGTGCACTCTAGAGGCATCAGTTTTGATCCAATCTTCATGAAAATTGGTTAGAATGTTGTTCTCTATGAGATCTAGACCATGAAATTTTCAATTTGGGTCATATTGGGTAAAAAACTACGTCACTAAAAGTCTACTTGGTTAAATCTAAGAATAAACTTGTATATGCTCTACGTATGCCTCAGTTTTAATCCAATATTCAAGACACTTGTCTCTTAGAAGTTGTAAGACATAAGGTGCATTCTAAGACAGATGACCAACCAGGGGCACTTTTGGCCCTCTTGTAATATTTCCTTTAGGAGTTTAATTCAAGTTCATATCGATTGACAATACTTAGTGTTAGAAATTTATGTATTATATACAGTAATAATAGGAAAATACACATTTTCTGTTGAGAAATGCACCCCATTATATAAACAACGTCATGTTCAAGATATTATGAAGATATTATGAAGTGATTTAGGGGATAAAGTGACATCATTTAAGGGTTGTACTACACATGTTTAGTATAAGAATATAATATACTCATTATAAATACTTACCCGGATACATCCAAAGACATGTGACATTAATATTTATATTGTTATATTTAGAGCACATAACAAAAGGTAAAGTGGACAAATTCTGTGGATCATCTCAATCCATGCATCAACGAATGATGTTTGAGTAAGTATGATAACTTCCATACAGTCTGACATTGAACCTAATCAGCTGCCGTTATTAGGGCCCTGCAAATTTTTTTGCAGGTGCCCTATAGTAATCACCCTGTCCGTCTGTCCGTCCGTCCGTCCACATTTTTCATGTTTTTTCTTAATAACTTGCAAACCGTTAAAGGTATCGACTTCAAACTTTAAACATAAGGTCACAGCAACAATACACTATTGTATGCCAAGTTATGTTACTCCAGCTACAATATTGTAAGAATTATGGCCCTTTGTAAAATTACAATTTTCCTCATTTTTCTTTTTTTTCTACATTACTTCAAAGCCGTTACAGATATTCAAATGAAACTTGCTATACATATTGACAGTGACAATACGCACATGTGTAGCAAAGGGCAACAACTCTAGCTTTTATAAATTTTGGCTTGTGCCCCTTTTTCGACTTCAAAACTTTAACATTGGCCATAGTTCAAAAACTTTTCAAGATATTTAAATGAAATTTGCAATGCTTATTGACAATGATAACGACAGGGCCCTGATCACGACAGTGATGGTTCTAGTTTATTTTCTTGATATTGTATGGACTTTATAATTGGGAGGGCTAGCCTTAATGTAGGGGACTGGATTCTATTCCTAGTGTGTCACCGCTTTAAAATTTCTATGAGCAAGAATAACCCACGGGCTCCACTTTGACCAAGGTGTAAATTTGGGTACTTAAGTGAGGTTGACTATAAAGCAATAAATTTTCACTGCTTCAATATTTACCAGAATTATGGCCCTTTGTTACTTTTACTATGCTCGAAACAAACATATGTAGTTTGAGTAAGTATGATTACTTCAGAGCAATATACTGAGCATAGCCTTTATTTGCCAGTCAGCTTTCTGCTGAAATATGGCAGGCATATATTTTAGTGTCTCCACCCAGATTTGAGCCCGAGTCGCCAGATTAGACACCAAGCGCACTAACCACTAAGCTATGGAGGCATTCAAAGACCTTAAACATACTTTAAATATCTGCTTTATTTGTGATTCTGATAACATCCAGACTTTATAGTGGGGAGCTAATGCCTAGAGATAGGACGCTTTCTTTAGGATTGAATGGCTCGGCATTCTATCTCTGTTTGCATCACTGCTTAATTTTGCTGCGCATGAATAATCTACCGTATTTCATGGTCACTGTGACCTTTACAATTTCAGACTATTTGACTGCCATGTTGGGTTTTCATGTTTGTGCCCACACACTTAAGTTATAATTTACAAACCTCATTTGTTACTGATGTTTTGGAGCTTTTTGGAGAATCAGATCTGACACCATTCCAAGTGTATGTTGATAGGCAGGACTTAAAAACTGGCTTAAAGGTCGTATCATACGTTGTACTCATGTTCTACTGTGTATTACAGGTATGCTGGTATAGACCCAGCCAGTCAGGAAGCATATGAGCTGGCGAGTCAGGGACTGATCCGACCTGCCGATGATAAAATGCCACCAATGTTGTATGGTGTCAAATGTATATATTTCAATCCACCAGACTTCACTCTGGGTAAGCTGTATAATATTTGTATGTTTATGTATGGTGTCAAATTAATATTCTTGGCTTCGTAGTTAAAAGGTAAATCTCAAAATATAATCCATCGCAAAACTAATTAGTTCGCAGTATTAATTTCTGCAATTTGAAAGTATTCATTTTGTGCATGTACTATATTGGAATGATTTTCCTTGAGTGATTAAGATGCTTGGTAGGCTTATTGCCCTTATACTTGGATCATTTCTGCAAGAGAGCTTTGTATACCTGCCCCACTTTCAAATATTAGGGGTTTGAGGGGTATATATATATATTGTATCTTGCCTTGTGCTTGTTAAATTGGTCTGTCTTTCCATTGATTATTAGATCAAGTTCTTGAGTTTTCGATCAGGTATGGATAATCCGATTTACGGAAGATCTTCAAACTTGATCTCAGGAGAAGTTGGTCATCATTAATGGATGATCCTAAAATGATCTTGAAGTGAGAAGGTCAAATGCTTAATCATAGATTAACTATATTTTGTGGAAGTTAAGCCATTTTTGCCCAATTTCTGACCAAGTCACCATGGGAGTGGAGGCAGTAGATCAAAGGTCAAGGTCATGTGACCTTTACCATTTGTTTAAGACCAACTGGTTTTTGTTGACAAACTCAAGAAGGCTTTGCCCAAGGATCTTGAATTTTGATATTGAGGTTGTTCAGCAACAATAGATGACCCCTATCGATTTTGAAGTCAGTAGGTCAAAGGTCAAGGTCACTGTGACCTTTTAAATGTTCGACTATTGGGCTGGCATGGGGGCTGGGGTACATTCTTTACAAACATCTCTTGTTGAATAATGAGCAAAACAGTGGGAATGGGCCAAAAATTGTTGTCTTAATTTTTAGGTCGTCATATTATTGCGGTTGTCCTTAGGTAAAGTTTTACTGTCTCCTGACTTTTAAAGAAGATGTATTATATATATATGTATAATATAATATTTGTTATACTTCAATGTTCAACTTTTACATTACAGAAGTACACGCTATCAATGAAACCACATCATATCTTGGTGAACTAGTTAATGATATTGGACTAAAACTGAAATCTACTGCAGTATGTACACATGTCCATAGACTCCGCTACGGTATATTCGATCTCGACTATACACTGTTACAGAAAGAATGGCATTTACCAAATATTATACGAAACATTACCAAATGTCAGTCAGTGTTAACACCGGATAAATTAATGACTAGCATGCAAATAAACTCTGCAAATAGAGACACAAGAACAGACTTGTTAGATAGTGGTACATCTACTGATGGTGCGACGGCTGAAGATATTCTTGAGACGAAGAAACGTGAGAAGTATGAACAACTACGACAACAAATCAGAAATTTCTCTCAAGGAGACAGTTATGATAGTGCGGACAACAGTGATAGTTCTAATAGTGTTAATAGTTCGAACTGTGATAATAGTGCTACAGAAGCAGTTAATTTTCAGGAAAATAAATTATAATACAATTACATGATGATGTATTTAAATATGTGTTGGACTCTATGATTCTGGTATTGTCGATTCAAAGTTGTCTGTCAAAACCGCCATATTGTTCCATTTCTGAATAGCTAATTGCAGCAAGTATAACCACAACGCTATAGGACCATTAGCTCTTTAATCATGTCAGTGTATTATTGATGGTATAATTTAATCCCGAAACAACTTTAATAATCGACCGTGGTGAATGTTTGTTTACGCGGTTGTGACAGAGATCTTTGAATCAACTATATCATTGATGTGTGTAGTCCAGTTAGGATGTTATGACAGTGACGTCATCGTTTGTGTGTACCCAAAAGATTAAAAACCATTGCTTAAACAGGTAGAGTTTAGTTTGGTATTGAGCTGTTCGTATAAGCATTTATAATTGTTTTTAAACCGTAATAGTGAATTGTTTCACTGCGTCACTGTATTCTTACCCTAACTGGACTGTACGAAGTGTGGTGTTATCTAAAACATTTGAAGATTTATCAGACTGCTCATGCTTATCTTTATTTGAAATTTTTCTGATTATTTGATGTTACCCACTGAACATGTACACCAATAGATACAATCCGGAATGTACAATATTGTGGGTTTTCCTCAAATTTGCATGCGGTACAAATAATGTTGACCTTAATTCTTTGCTAATGCTATTGTGATTTAAATACGCATCGCTCATTTCAATGGTTCATACATGAATATTTATCGAACGAAAACATGGATAACGGTAAAATTTGTTTGTACCGCGGGATTAGTGTGGAAAACCCAGATTGCATTGAATTCCGGAGTCTATCTACTAATATCAAAATCGATACATTTATAACAACATGAAAACGAACAGAACATTTGACAATGTCAAGTCTAAGTCTGAGTTTTAGAATATTTGTAAATAAGACTCCATGTGACCTAGACAGTCATGTGATGAAAGAGAACAAACACTTGATTGGTTTTATATGTCTGCTGTAATAACACAATTATGATGATTGACATGTAAAACAAATCATAACACAAACAACCAAGTATATATATATATCAAACATATTGTCCTTTGGTGCAACAAGGTTGTATCTCACTGTAGAGTAAATATCTGCTGTTCGAATTTCTATGTTTCTCATCTGTATTGAATTTATGTTTTTTGTTGTTTATATGCTATAAACATTGTATTATGTTAAACTGCCATAAATATATTGTATCGTATTTTGCATATAGACAAATACAACCAAATTGCCCCAAGGGACGATTCATATACCTTAAATTACACACAATGTTTCACGGAAATGCACAGTTCTTGGTAATTTGAGTACTGTCTTTGTACACTGATACAACCCCCTTGTTTCAAATGCAACAATTTTCCTTTTCATTTTCCAAGTTTTGTATGAACATCAAAATACGTTTTAAGAGGCATACCTTTGTCAAATATTATTCCGTTTGTAAACAGTAATATTTTGTATACTGTATAATCAATAATTTTCAATGGAACAAAACTTGGTGATTTTTGGGAAAAGACCATTTTGTGGGAAGTTATTTCAAGGATACATTATCCACTAAGTGAGATACTATATTATCATTAATATTCGTAGGAGATTTAATTTCGAGGTTGAGTCCATCCTTAACATCCATGACATTAAATCGGCCACAAATATTAATGATTTTATAGTAGTAAATGATCATGTGACATCAGACTATCTATCCATACACATTCATCTTGTTTTATTGCACATAATTCAAGCAGACAATGTACATTGCTTATATATAAGCTATCAAGGAACAGAACAAAATGATGTAATAATAACAAAATCATGTGATAATACTATATAACACATTATGTTTGGTTCTAAACAGCAAGGTCAATTATAGTTCAGTAATGTAATAAAAGTTGAAACCCCGGGCACTCCACTCGTATAAGGAAAGGGGAGTAGTCCTAGTATTTTACCTTTCCGATGTCCCAGCACTACCACACGAGTATTCAAAAATAGAGGAAAATATAACAAGGACTATATTCACTGGTTTAGGGCTGGAGTTTTACCATTGGCATGTCCTGGGGGGAGGCAAGGATTTAATCCGGTGTTTGAGAAAGCAAAAGTCTTAAGCATTGCCCTTCCCCGGGGTTGGAAGGGGCTGAGTTTCAATTGACCAGTACATAATGAATCCAACTTGTTACATATTACCCGGATCCTCTCATAGTTCTGAATTCATGTGAAAATAAATTTCCTTTTTAGAGCAATCACAGAAAGAAATAATTGAACAGTCAGTTTAGAGAGATAAACTCTCAAACAAGTATACCATACAATAAGATGTAAGGGGATCCAGTTGACGTATAACACATTATAGAATCCAGTGTGGAATGGTTGACAACATACAACGTGTGCAATCTACATATACATGTATAATACATCAGTTAACAGTTGTTGAGGGCCCCTACTATTATTTCTGCCAGTCTTTGACATTTTAACTATATAACATGTTATTATATCCCTAACATGATCAACACTGTATATTCAAAGTTCAATGTTTACCAACATTCAGTAAACTTTATGAACAACCCACAGTATATCAGAAGTACATACAAGACATACAGTACCAAGTATCAACCCAACATTTCAATGATTCCAAAGTATGATTTATATATAGTAGAGAAATCTGGAATGTGATTTGAATAGAATTATGATAATCTACCATTTTAACCCTCTTGGATTGTATTCCATATTGATCTTACTTGATTTAAGGACAACCAATCAGATCACACCATATCAAACATGTGGTCAGTAAAAGGCTCTATGATTGGTTATCCTTATTCTCAAATTAAGTAGGATCACTCTATTGAATACCACCCCTGACCACTTTGTACTATCAAATGTAAAACACATTATTTTCTATAACAACACCCATGCATAAACACACTACAGAAAAGCTTACCCTTATTACCACCTCAACATTAACTTTACCGGTCTTATTTTCTCTGTGTTCGCCTTTGTTTTCTAACATTAATATCAAGACTAACCCAATGAAGGATAGTTTCAAGGGTTTCAATGGTGGTCCTACTATACTTGCTGGATGAAAACTATTTCTATAAAATCACATTGGAATGACAATTATTGTGGCCAAATATTGAAAGCTAAAAATATATAACCCTACAATAGCAGGTAAACTTCATTAAATTTTACCAACATTTAGCCTTCATTGTGTAAAAATATAAATATTCCTATTCATTCTACACACACACAGCGGATGGTATAGCTGGGATAATTTGACCTGATCCTGACATGTATGCATATAGTATTTTAGATTTATAACACCTTGTTTATCTGAGAGATACTTCCTGCTTATGAAATCATACATCCGGTGTTATAAATATTGACAAAATATCAGCTGTTTAATTATGCTAATTGATGGTCAAGGATAGTCAAATTCTCTGGACTATATTACACCCATGTTTTATCTAATCAAAGCAGAATACACAACAATTACACTACACAGCATATGTAAAGGAAAAACTGTGAAAAATTAACTATTGCATAGTTACTGTATCCTTCCATATAACAAAAATACATTTAACATAATCAATAATAATAATAATTTCAAAATTGATCTGGATATCAAGGTCATTTCATATGAGAAGGTCAAATAACCGATTTTTATCTGAATAGCAATTCATTGATAAGGTCAAAACCTTTAATATAAAATGTAATAACATTTTTCGTTTGAGGTCATTCATTGTTCAAGATCAAATAAATTTATCAATAACTTAAATTTTGTTCCGAATGTAAGTTTTCCATGACAAGTCGATACAATGTCAGTGTATAACTAGGTCAAGGTCATTACTGACTTCAAGGTCAACTATAACAGTTTCAAGGTCATTTCATTCAAAGGTGTTGAGGGGTTTATATAGAATAAATTACATATGGTAAATGCATACTTTCACTGTAACATTAAATGTATGAATGTATGTAAGAAGGGAGTGGGTGGGGTACAATGTACAGACAGAAAGTGGGTGGGGTACATACAGGAACCAGCTAAAACATACAACATCAATGAACATAGAATGTGGCTGAGAACATCACAGACCAAGATACAATATATTAACCCAATCATTGCTTCAATATACACTATACAACATCACCATACAGCGAACAAACTAGCTGGCATCTGATTCACTAACATTATCTGGTCCCGATCTCTCTAAGCATCTCAAGTAGAAAGCTCAACCCAAAAAGAGATGTTGCTAAAAATTGAGTCAAAATTAGAGATAATCTGAGTTTCAGTGTTAAAATATTTGTGAACAACACCTGTAGTTTACAACATGATAAAATGTAATGTCAACATAGTTTCTATGACAATCACTGTGACACTACATGTATATCAATTTACATAAACTTGACCATCATTCCTATAACAGTTAATATGTATATTTATAACTATATTATACACAATTTTGTTGAAATGTGTTGGAAATACATAAGACAGAAGGTTTTTATTCTCAGAATTATAGGAATTTTTTTCGAAAATTTTTGCCGCTGCGAGCATGGACTGGAAAAATAACATGAGGCCCTTTGGGGGCATATCCCTCAAGATTGTTTCAAAAAAAGTTTCTATACATATGAAAATGAAACCCTTTTGGCCTAATACATATAATACATAATCTCAATGTATAATATATACATGTAGAAAATAAAAACTGTGATGTGATATTTTTATGTGGGGAGTAAGTTGTCTTTCTATACACAACTCTGGTTTGGTCGTGTAGAGCAGACGCAGTACACTAAACCCCTAATCGTTGTTCAAGTCCCAAGTCGTCTGGTACACTTATCGCCAGGTATGAACACATCTAGGTCGTAATCTGATACGGAGTTCTTATAACCTGATTTATAAATACATTTTCATATTAACTATAGGAAAACGTTCTCTAGTAATAAAAAGCAAATTTTATACATGGTTCATTTCATGTACAGTTTGCACAAAAGTGATTTTGTACCATAATTAATTGGAAATATGAAAACAGTTCTCGTTGAAAAAAGCTTTGGAATCCGTAAACGTTAGCAGAATTCTATTACTTGACACAATTTTTTGAGTATTTTATTTGATGTAAATTACAAAAGTCACATCACCATGGTGACTAAGTTTGTTATTCTGATATGATGTTTGTTGTCGAATACAAGTCTTGAAATATCATGTGGTAGTTCTTCCCTTCCGGTGATTATGAACGTAGATTTAACATTAACAATAAATTCATTCTTCTGAGTTTGAACAGCAGATACAAACGTATCAGCTGTATTTTAACGTTGAAAGTGGAAGATTCTTCTCCGTTCCACATTCTTGTCGGAATATAGTTACATTATTAGCTTATATATGTTTGACATTCAATAAATCTGCTCTATCTCTAACAAAATCCCCTAACAAAACTCTTTATAAACACAGTTAGTCCCTCTGTTGATTCTAGACGCACGTCCCCGACACATCGAATGTAAAATATGCATATCAGTATTTCATTGTATTAAATCTGCATAATGACTAAAATTTCCCCTAAAGCTACACCCCCTCATTCTAATACTTCTAAATATGTGGTAGGGGCTTTGCCCCTTTGTGAACCCCTCTCTGCCATCAGCCAATCCGCTTCCATGTTCCGTAATCTATAGACTGTGATTAACTGAAAAATGAAAAAAAATATTTGTTAAGAATTTTATAGAACATAGATAAACAAGTATATATAATTTAAATTATATATTATAAGATATAGTAAGTATATAAGTTCATGATTATCACACTTTAATCATGGCCAAACTGATATTAATAATTAACAGTAAACCAGTAAACCACCTCTTCTTGTTTGACATTAACAGTAAATTTATGGCAAATGATTTTCTGTCTCGAAAATTGAAATTGTTAAACATATATTTTTTACTTATTATCTATTATGCATATTATAATTAATCAATTTTGAAAAGGTATCAAATGTCTTGAACATAAATATTGTCATCTCAAAGTTCTTATTTGATCATTGTCATAGTCAATCAATTAGTTATTAGTTATATGAAATAAATCAACAAATAAAAAGCCACAAGCACTGGGGAACGAGAAAGCATAACCACAATTAATGGGTAAATTTTAATTACGAAGATGAGTCAGGCATCAAAGTATAAACATATTTCTGGCATGTCACAGTGGGGTAACATATTTTCAATAGCTATGTAAACTCCAATGAATCATTTCATTTTTTTTGTAAAATCATAGTATGTGTGCTAAAACACTTTTACCTTTTCTTCACAATTATACTAAAATTTATTCTTGGCCAACAAGAAACACTGTTACAATAATTAGCTTAACTTAGATATTTACCCAATAAGAAGCATTGTTTCAATTTGTAAAGCATTCATTTAAGATGGTTCTTCGTGCATGCCAAACATTTTATATAATTACCCATTAATCTCAGGAAAAAGATCGACCTTGACACAGAGTCAAGTACAACATAAGAACGACAATTGGGTCGGGAATGGATTTCAATGTCAAACATATATGAGACATACTATGACAACAATTAGCATACAGCTATATGATCATCTAGAAAACATTGGACTTAAAATAATTATCATTCATTGAACACAACAGGAAAACTGAACATTTCAAACAACGACAAACTGAAACAAACTGTGCCGATGTTGTAGGTTTTGTGTGTGAATGACATGAACCAGAGGCAGTCACATCACATGACACGATCACATGATTGTCACATGACATCAGTGAAAAAATCCAGATAGTAACACTATTAACGCAAACATTCAGTCAGGAAATTGTCCCCTCTTCAAGTTCATATATTACCATGCTGTATATCTTACATAAAAATAAACACTTTAAATATATAAGTTTATTAATTTGAAGTGCTTCAAGCAATCAACTGTGTCAACATTTTGACAACACCGAATTTGAAGGTGGTGGAAATACCGGAAGAAAATCTTTCATGAGTGTTGCAGTTTATTATTGAAGTTATGGAAGAATTTGAATTAAAAATTATATAAAGCGACAAATGGCGAGATACATATTCCTTTTATTCAAAAAGTTACTTCTCAATCTGGATTCAAACACTTTGATAATGTTAAGCTATAAAGTGGGTGGGGTACAGTTTATTATAAAGGACCATTCAATGATATAATCGTGCACTACTTCGTCTGCTAATAATGATAACTCAGTAGAATCTGCGGCATCATAATCATATAGTACTCGTGCTTGCTTTTTTTCTGTGGCAGGCGTGGAAGCTGTAACCTGTATAGCGGGAAGGGACGAGGGATTCAATGTGCTGCCAGAGGTCAAACCCAGGTTATTAGGAGTAGAGCCAGCCCCTGAACCCGGCACTGCTGTAAAACTGAAAGGACAGAAAAGCAACCGGAAAATGTCATGCAAAAACCAAGGAGAATAAATATAATATATATAGAATAATAAGAGACTCTGCTAACTGAATGTTTAGTTCAGAGGATTTGGCACGATCTTGACCTTTGAATTAGTATAATTATATACCAGCTCATCTTGTCTGTACTTATAAGCCTGGCTGTATGTTTCATAAGCGGAGAGCATCACAAAGACTCTCAATGTGTAATACAAACACAATACTGATATTGCATGATTGGCTTGCGGAAATTAATATATTTCAAAGCAAGTACCTTGTAATATATTCATGCATAAAGGTCAGGATCAGGTCAAATTCTCCAAGCTGTATCATATAGCATAGCTCATAACAAGGATATGTATATATCTGTGATGGTGTAGCAAACTTCATGTATCCCACAATATCACATATACTATTCAACATTAGATAAGGGTCTACAAGCTAACACTCTGTATGATAATAGTCTAACATAACTAATTCTGCAAACTTGTCACATTTATTCTGTGCAAACGTGTCTCATTTATTCTGTTAAGTTTGATAGTTTTAAACATTCGTATGATGCATTTGCCATTGACCAGTGCAATACCGTAGTATTTTGTATGCCATTTTAGCAGTGAAGAACAAACATAGAAAACTTTTTCCGGTATTTTTTGTCTTAAAATACGAAACTTTTTCTCTTAAAGACTGGACTCTAGCACAAACATTTGACCATGTTTACAATATTGCAGATGCAACATTATGTTTTTTACTTTAATCCCTGTTATTAAATTTGCCAAATATTTACAAGGATAATTTGTTGACCAATATATAATTTTGAGTATCATACAAAAATAAACCACATTCCATCTCCCTTCGTTGGAGAACATTTCTTTTTATATTTTTAAAAAATGTAGAATTATTGATGTTTATATGTTACCAATATTTTGTTATTTCATCATCAACAAAACAGTCATTTGTTATGTTTTTTTTCACTGGTGTTTTGAAAATATTGTTTTTTCAAAATGAATGGCATCGGGGCGTTTATTCGGGGGAATACGGTATACTATAAGTACAAGCTGAATCCTTCAGCATACTATAGACACACTTTATAAATGTGACGGTGTTACAGTGCTGAGTGTTCGACTTCATGAAAATCAAAATGGATATTAACAAATGATGTTCATTTAACATGTATTATGTGTCCCCCCGCCCAACATTCAGCCAAGTTGACCATAAGTGTCACTAGTTATTCATTGTTCGGCATTATATTTGCCTTCAAAGAGGACAGATAATTGACAATGCTGGATGCTAAAAGATAACAAAACTGGATTATATAAGAACCCTCTTAATGGTGCATCTACGTTTTTACAAATTTTTGGACCCGGAGACAAATGAGTTTTCAAGTTTAAATAATTACTTAACAATGGGCTTATAACTACTAGAACATGTGACAATACTTTAATCAGCAATCAAGTGAATGTCATTTTAATCATAACATGGCAACTAAAACATTCAACGATGAACATAAAACCACAGAAATAAAAGTTTGACAATATCATGAAGTCACAAGTAAACGATCAAGGAGTGTAACACACAACATTTTTACTACATTTACCAAATATTCAATAATTAGACTGGTTTCCGAACTGATGTCCGTAGTCAGACTGGTTTCCGTAATTTGTGCCAAAGTCATAATTATTCTGATTGGTCACAGGGTTGGTAAACTGGCTCGTGTTCTCCATGCTACTTCAGTAAAGTTTAGAAATATAAATATAAGCTGTAGGATAAAGTATGATGTTTGAACATGTCTCCTTATATTCAACATGGATTCTTGGAATTTATTGAACTTTATAAAGTCCCAGACCTTTTGGACATTCTGATAATTTTGATTTAAGGATTCTTGGAATGACTGTCCCTCAGAATTGAACATGGTAGGATTAGCAATGTTGGCCAATGAACCGTTACAGTCAGTTTAAATTCAAAGCCAATGAAAAACAACATTAATTTCAGTTTAAATTTGTGGCCAATGCAGTTACAATTATGGCCAATGACAAACAAGCTATTGCATTGGTCATTGTCGGTGCATTTTTGTTTCCACGTGTACATTCGTGTCCTTACTGACGCCTTATGGATTTTGCTTTTAGCCCTAGTTTCGTAGTTTTCTAAAACGCAATTTATTCATCAGAACGGTGTTGGTTTTGAATTCTAGCTCCAAAATCGTCTACACTGGCATTTTTCAATCATATAATTTCAACTGAGAGTCTTAAGTTTTCAATATTCCACATTTTCACCGGGGCCAATTGTTTTCGTATCAATTATCATCTGTGCGGCCTCTATTTCATTCGCCCCATGCTATTCGCACCACTTCAAATTCCTTCATACAGTTAAATGCTACTTTTGTAGGATCGTGTAAGTACTAGTAGTTTTAGTAGTTAGTTCTTTCTTTAAGAATTATTTAAGGTTTTGTTTGCTTCCGTAGATATATTCATTGCGGTTGCTGTGGCATGCGTTATTGTTTAAATGGTGGTAAAGATCATTTTTCAGCCTTTTAGAACTACCAATAGCTAAAAATGTGTTATGTTACTCTCCCTCTTACTGTTGTACCTTGACCACATTGCTGGGTGAAAGTAATAAAATAAGGTCACTGTGTTGGCATTAGATGTATGGTTGTATTATACTCAGACATTTGTGGTCACAGTAGCTTACCATTTTGTCGAGGACTCTATGGTCTTCTGAGGTATCTAACATATATTTGTGAAACTAGGTCATCCTGCAAAATGGACTTGGGGAACTATGTCGGGTCTTACCTGCGTTTCATTCCGTCACTTGGGATCATCGTTTTTCTGTTATTTCCTTTTTGAATTTGGGTCACCCTGCCTTTTTGCGTCGGGGAATTGTGTATTTAATCATTTCGTTAGGTCGTGTGTGGGCATTGCTCCGTATAGTTGTCTTGTGTTGTTACTCTCTTCTGTTCTCGGCTAGTTAATAATATAAGCTTAGTGCTACATTCCCTGTCCGATTTCCTCATATTTAATTTTAAAACTGTAGTCACGGATCAATGCTTGAAATCGAACTATGCTGTAGTATAAGAACATAACATTATGAATTTGTTATACTCTTCAGCGGACCTAGAAAGTCATGAGATAAAAAACAACAAACACTTGATTGGTTTTATATATCTGCTGTAATAACACAATTATGTTGATTGACATGTGAAACAAATCATAACACAAACAACTAGGTAAATATATATATATCAAACATATTTCCCTTTGGTGCAACAAGATTGTATCTCACTGACATCAGACTATCTATCAATACACATTCATCTTGTTTTATTGCACATAATTCAAGCAGACAATGTACATTGTTTATATATAAGCTATCAAGCAACAGAACAAAATGATGTAATAATAACAAAATCATGTGATAATACTATGTATATGTTTGGTTCTAAACAGCAAGCTCGATTACAGTTCGGTAATGTAATAAAAGTTGAGTAGGACTATATTTCACTGATAAAGTGCTGGATTTTTACCGTTGGTACGTCACGGGGGGGAGGCAAGGATTTAAACTGGTGTTTGAGAAAACAAAAGTCTAAAGCATCGCCCTTCCCCAGGGTTGGAAGGGGCGGGGTTTCAAGTGATCCCTAACATGATCAACACTGTATATTCAAAGTTCAATGCTTTACCAACATTCAGTAAACTTTATGATCAACCCACAATATATCAGAAGTACATACAAGACATACACTACCAAGTATTAACCCAACATTTCAATGATTCCAAAGTATGATTTATATATAGTTGAGAAATCTGGAATGTGATTGGAATAGAATAATGATAATCTACTATTTTAACCCTCTTGGATCGTACTCCATATTGATCTTTCTTGACTTAAGGACAACCAAACAGATCACACCATATCAAACATGTGGTCAGTAAAAGGCGCTATGATTGGTTATCCTTATTCTCAAATTAAGTAAGATCTATTGAATACCACCCCTGACTACTATGTACTATCAAATGTAAATCACATTATTTTCTATAACAACAACCATGCATAAACACACTACAGAAAAGCTTAACCTTAATACCACCTCAACATTAATTTTAAAGGTCTTATTTTATTTCTATAAAATCACATTGGCATAACAATTTTTGTGTCCAAACATTGAAAGCCAAAAATATATAACCCTACAAGAGCAGGTAAACTTCATTACAATTACCTACATTTAGCCTTCATTTGTGTAAAAATATTAATCTCACGAAAAATATTCCTATTGATTCTACACACACACACAGGATGGTATAGCTTGGATAATTTGACCTGATCCTGACCTTTATGTATAGATATATTACAATGTTATTGTGTTGAATACATACATTTCCCCAAGCACATTGTGCATTCAGTATTTTAGATTTATAACACCTTGTTTATCTTAGAGATACTTCCTGTTTCTGAAATCATACATCCGGTGTTATAAATATTGACATAATATCAGCTGTTAAATTATGCTAATTGATGGTCGAGGATAGTCAAATTCTCTGGATTATATTACACACATGTTTTATCTAAACAAAGCAGAATACACAACAATTACACTACACAGCATATGTAAAGGAAAAACTGTGAAAAATTAACTATTGCATAGTTACTGTATCCTTCCATATAACAATAACACATTTAACATAATCAATAATAATAATAATTTCAAAATTGATCTTGATATCAAGGTCATTTTATATGAGAAGGTCAAATAACCGATTTTTATCTGAATAGCAATTCATTGATAAGGTCAAAACCTTTAATATAAAATGTAATAACATTTTTCGTTTGAGATCATTTCATTGTTCAAGATCAAATAAATTTATCAATAACTTAAATTTTGTTCCGAACATAAGTTTTCCATGACAAGTCGATACAATGTCAGTGTATAACTAGGTCAAGGTCATTACTAACTTCAAGGTCAACACTAACAGTTTCAAGGTCATTTCATTCAAAGGTGTTGAGGGGTTTATATAGAATAAATTACAGATGGTAAATGCATACTTTCACTGTAACATAAAATGTATGAATGTAAGTAAGAAGGGAGTGAGTGGGGTACAATGTACAGACAGAAAGTGGGTGGGGTACATACAGGAACCAGCTAAAACATACAACATTAATGAACATAGAATGTGGCTGAGAACATCACAGACCAAGATACGATATATTAACCCAATCATTGCTTCAATATACAATAATACAACATCACCATACAGCGAACAAACTAGCTGGCATCTGATTCACTAACATTATCTGGTCCCGATCTCTCTAAGCATCTCAAGTAGAAATCTCAACCCAAATAGAGATTTTGTTAAAATTTGAGTCAGAATTAGAGATAATCTGAGTTTCAGTGTTAAAATATTTATGAACAACACCTGTAGTTTACAACATGATAAGATGTAATGTCAACATAGTTTCTATGACAATCACTGTGTCACTACATATATATCAATTTACATAAAACTTGACCATCATTCCTATAACAGTTAATATATATATTTATAACTATATTATACACAATTTTGTGGAAATGTGTTGGAAATACATAAGACCGAAGGTTTTTATTCTCAGAATTATAGGAACTTTTTTCGAAAATTTTGCCGCTGCGAGCATGGATTGGAAAAATAACATGAGGCCCTTGGGAGCATATCCCTCAAGATTTTTTCAAAAAAAGTTTCTATACATATGAAAATGAAACCCTTTTGGCTTAATACATATAATACATAATCTCAATGTACAATATATACATGTAGAAAATAAAAACTGTGATGTGATATTTTTATGTGGGGAGTAAGTTGTCTTTCTATATAAAACTCTGGTTTGGTCGTGTAGAGCAGACGCAGTACACTTAACCCCTAATCGTTGTTCAAGTCCCAAGTCGTCTGGTCCACTTATCGCCAGGTATGAACACATCTAGGTCGTAATCTGATACGGAGTTCTTATAACCTGATTTATAAATACATTTTCATATTTACTATAGGAAAACGTTCTCTAGTAATAAAAAGCAAATTTTATACATGGTTCATTTCATGAACAGTTTGCACAAAAATGATTTTGTACCATAATTAATTGGAAATATGAAAACAGTTCTCGTTGAAAAAAGCTTCGGAATCCTTAAACGTTAGCAGAATTCTATTACTTGACACAATTTTTTGAGTGTTTTATTTGATGTAAATTACAAAAGTCACATCACCATGGTGACTGAGTTTGTTATTCTGATATGATGTTTGTTGTCGAATCCAAGTCTTGAAATATCATGTGGTAGTTCTTCCCTTCCTGTGATTATGAACGTAGATTTAACATTAACAATAAATTCATTATTCTGAGTTTGAACAGCAGATACAAACTATCAGCTGAATTTAAACGTTAAAAGTCGAAGATTCTTCTCCGTTCCACATTCTTGTCGGAATATAGTTACATTATTAGCTTATATATGTTTGACATTCAATAAATCTGCTCTATCTCTAACAAAATCCCCTAACAAAACTCTTTATAAACACAGTTAGTCCCTCTGTTGATTCTAGACACACGTCCCCGACATATCGAATGTAAAATATGCATATCAGTATTTCATTGTATTAAATCTACATAATGACTAAAATTTCCCTAAAGCTACACCCCCTCATTCTAATACTTCTAAATATGTGGTAGGGGCTTTGCCCCTTTGTGAACCCCTCTCTGCCATCAACCAATCCGCTTCCATGTTCGGTAATCTATAGACTGTGATTAACTGAAAAATGTAAACAAATATTTGTTAAGAATTTTTTAGAACATAGATAAACAAGTAGATATAATTTAAATTATATATTATAAGATATAGTAAGTATATAAGTTCATGATTATCACACTTTAATCATGGCCAAACTGATATTAATAATTAACAGTAAACCAGTAAACCACCTCTTCTTGTTTGACATTAACAGTAAATTTATGGCAAATGATTTTCTGTCTCGAAAATTGAAATTGTTAAACATATAATTCTTACTTATAATCTATTATGCATATTATAATTAATCAATTTTGGAAAGGTATCAAATATGCTGAACATAAATATTGTCATCTTAAAGTTCTTATTTGATCATTGTCATAGTCAATCAATTAGTTATTAGTTATATGAAATAAATCAACAAATAAAAAGCCACAAGCATGGGGAACGAGAAAGCATAACCACAATTAATACGTAAAATTTAATTACGAAGATGAGTCAGGCATCAGAGCATAAACATATTTCTGGCATGTCACAGTGGGGTAACATATTTTCAATAGCTATGTAAACTCCAATAAATCATTTCATTTTATTTTGTAAAATCATAGTATGTGTGCTAAAACACTTTTACCGTTTCTTCACAATTATACTAAAATTTATTCTTGGCCAACAAGAAGCACTGTTACAATAATTAGCTTAACTTAGATATTTACCCAATAAGAAGCAGTGTTTCAATTTGTAAAGCATTCATTTAAGATGGTTCTTCGTGCATGCCACACATTTTATATAATTACCCATTAATCTCAGGAAAAATATCGACCTTGACACAGAGTCATGTACAACATAAGAACGACAATCGGGTCGGGAAAGGATTTCAATATCAAACATATATGGGACATACTATGACAACAATTAGCATACAGCTATATGATCATCTAGAAAACATTGGACTTAAAATAATTATCATTCATTGAACACAACAGGAAAACTGAACATTTCAAACAACGACAAACTGAAACAAACTGTGCCGATGTTGTAGGTTTTGTGTGTGAATGACATGAACCAGAGGCAGTCACATCACATGACACGATCACATGATTGTCACATGACATCAGTGAAAAAATCCAGATAGTAACACGATTAACGCAAACATTCAGTCAGGAAATTGTCCCCTCTTCAAGTTCATATATTACCATGCTGTACATCTTACATAAAAAATAAACACTTAAAATATATAATTTTATTAATTAGAAGTGCTTCAAGCAATCAACTGTGTCAACATTTTGACAACACCGAATTTGAAGGTGGTGGAAATACCGGAAGAAAATCTTTCATGAGTGTTGCAGTTTATTATTGAAGTTATGGAAGAATTTGAATTAAAAATTATATAAACCGACCAATGGCGAGATACATATTCCTTTTATTCAAAAAGTTACTTCTCAATCTGGATTCAAACACTTTGATAATGTTAAGGTAAAGTGGGTGGGGAACAGATTATTATAAAGGACCATTCAATGATAGAATCGTGCACTACCTCGTCTGCTAATAATGATAACTCAGTAGAATCTGCGGCATCATAATCATAAAGTACTCGCGCTTGCTTTTTTTCTGTGGCAGGCGTGGAAGCTGTAACCTGTATAGCGGGAAGGGACGAGGGATTCAATGTGCTGCCAGAGGTCAAACCCAGGTTATTAGGAGTAGAGCCAGCCCCTGAACCCGGCACTGCTGTAAAACTGAAAGGACAGAAAAGCAACCGGAAAATGTCATGCAAAAACCAAGGAGAATAAATATAATATAAATAGAATAATATCAGACTTTGCTAACTGAATGTTTAGTTCAGAGGATTTGGCACGATCTTGACCTTTGAATTAGCATAATTATATACCAGCTCATATTGTCTGTACTTATAAGCCTGGCTGTATGTTTTCATAAGCGGAGAGTATCACTAAGACTCTCAATGTGTAATACAAACACAATACTGATATTGCACGATTGGCTCGCGGAAATTAATATATTTCAAAGCAAGTACCTTGTAATATATTCACGCATAAAGGTCAGGATCAGGTCAAATTCTCCAAGCTGTATCATATAGCATAGCTCAGAACAAGGATATGTATATATCTGTGATGGTGTAGCAAACTTCATGTATCCCACAATATCACATATACTATTCAACATTAGATAAGGGTCTACAAGCTAACACTCTGTATGATAATAGTCTAACATAACTAATTCTGCAAACTTGTCACATTTATTCTGTGCAAACTTGTCTCATTTATTCTGTTAAGTTTGATAGTTTTAAACATTCGTATGATGCATTTGCCATTGACCAGTGCAATACCATAGTATTTGGTATGCCATTGTAGCAGTGAAGAACAAACATAGAAAACATTTTCCGGTATTTTTTGTCTTAAAATACGAAACTTTTTCTCTTAAAGACTGGACTCTAGCACAAACATTTGACCATGTTTACAAGATTGCAGATGCAACATTATGTTTTTTACTTTTATCCCTGTTATTAAATTTGCCAAATATTTACAAGGATAATTTGTTGACCAATATATAATTTTGTGTATCATACAAAAATATATCACACTCCCTCTCCCTTCTTTGGAGAAAATTTCTTCTTCTATTTTTAAAAAATGTATAATTATTGATGTTTTATGTGTTACCAATATTTTGTTATTTCATCATCAACAAAACAGTCATTTGTTATGTTTTTTTTCACTGGTGTTTTGAAAATATTATTTTATCAAAATGAATGGCATCGGTGCGTTTATTCGGGGGAATACGGTATACTATAAGTACAAGCTGAATCCTGCAGCATACTATAGATACACTTTATAAATATGTCGGTGTTACAGTGCTGAGTGTTCGACTTCATGAAAATCAAAATGGATATTAACAAATGATGTTCATTTAACATGTATTATGCGTCCCCCCCCCAAACATTCAGCCAAGTTGACCATAAGTGCAAGGGTGTCACTAGTTATTCATTGTTCGGCATTATATTTGCCTTCAAAGAGGACTGATAATTGACAATGCTGGATGCTAAAAGATGACAAAACTGGATTATATAAAATAACCCTCTATATGGTGCATCTACGTTTTAACAAATGTCTGGCACCGGAGTTAAATGAGTTTTCAAGTTTAAATAATCATTTTTCAATGGGCAAAAACTACTAAACACATGTGACAATACTTTCATCAGCAATCAAGTGAATGTCATTCTAATCGTAACATGGCAACTAAAACATTCAACGATGAACATAAAACCACAGAAATAAAAGTTTGACAATATCATGAAGTCACAAGTAAACGATCAAGGAGTGTAACACACAACAGTTTTACTACATTTACCAAATATCCAATAATTAGACTGGTTTCCGAACTGATTTCCGTAGTCAGACTGGTTTCCGTAATTTGTGCCAAAGTCATAATTATTCTGACTGGTCACAGGGTTGGTAAACTGGCTCGTGTTCTCCATGCTAACTTCAGTAAAGCTTAGAAATATAAATATAAATTGTAGGATAAAGTATGATGTTTGAACTAGTCTCATTATATTCAACATGGATTATTGGAATTCATTGAACTTTATAAGGTCCCAGACCTTTTGGTTATTTTGATGATTTTAATTTAAGGATTCTTGGAATGACTGTCCATCAGAACTGAACATGGTAGGATTAACAATGTTGGCCAATGAACCGTTACACTCAGTTTAAATTCAAAGCCAATGAAAAACAACATTAATTTCGGTTTAAATTTGCGGCCAATGCAGTTACAATTATGGCCAATGACAAACAAGCTATTGCATTGGTCATTGTCGGTGCATTTTTGTTTCCACGTGTACATTCGTGTCCTTACTGACGCCTTATGGATTTTGCTTTTAGCCCTAGTTTCGTAGTTTTCTTAAAAGCAATTTATTCAACACAATGGTGTTTGGTTTGAATTCTAGCTCCAAAATCGTCTAAACTGGCATTTTTCAATCATATTATTTCAACTGAGAGTCTTAATTTTTCAATATTCCACATTTTCACCGGTGCCAATTATTTTCGTATCAATTATCATCTGTCCGGCCTCTATTTTATTCGTCCCATGCTATTCGCACCACTTCAAATTCCTTCATACAGTTAAATGCTACGTTTGTAGGATCGTGTAAGTAGTTTTAGTGGTTAGTTCTTTCTTTAAGGAATTATTTAAGGTTTTGTTTGCTTCCGTAGATATAATTATTGCGGTTGATGTGTCATCCGTTATTGTTTAAATGGTGGTATAGATCATTTTTCAGCCTTTTAGAACTACCAATAGCTAGAAATGTGTTATGTTACTCTCCCTTTTACTGCTGTACCTTGACCACATTGGTGGGTGAAAGTAATAAAATAAGGTCACTGTGTTGGCATTACATGTATGGTTGTATTATACTCAGTCATTTGTGGTCACAGTAGCTTACCATTTTGTCGAGGACTCTATAGTCTTCTGAGGTAACTAACATATATTTTTGAAACTAGGTCATCCTGCAAAATGGACTTGGGGAACTATGTCGGGTCTTACCTGTGTTTTATTCCGTCACTTGGGATCATCGTTTTTCTGTTATTTCCTTTTTGAATTTTCGTCACCCTGCCTTTTTGCGTCGGGGAATTGTGTATTTAATCATTTCTTTAGGTCGTGTGTGGGCATTGCTCCGCATAGTTGTCTTGTGCTGTTACTCTCTTCTGCTCTCGGCAAGTTAATAATATAAGCTTAGTGCTACCTTCCCTGTCCGATTTCCTCATATCTAGTTTTAAAAGTGTAGTCATGGATCAATGCTTGAAATCCAAGTATAGTGTAGTATAAGAACATCATATTATGAATTTGTTATACTCTTCGGCGGACCTAGAAAGTCATGAGATAAAAGACAACAACACTTGATTGGTTTTATATGTCTGTTGTAATAACACAATTATGTTGATTGACATGTGAAACAAATCATAACACAAACAACCAGGTATAGATATATATATATCAAACATATTGTCCCTTTGGTGCAACAAGATTGTATCTCACTGACATCAGACTATCTATCAATACACATTCATCTTGTTTTATTGCACATAATTCAAGCAGACAATGTACATTGTTTATATATAAGCTATCAAGCAACGGAACAAAATGATGTAATAATAACAAAATCATGTGATAATACTATGTATATGTTTGGTTCTAAACAGCAAGGTCGATTATAGTTCGGTAATGTAATAAAAGTTGAGTAGGACTATATTTCACTGATTAAGTGCTGGATTTTTACCGTTGGTACGTCCTTGGGGAGGCAAGGATTTAAACTGGTGTTTGAGAAAACAAAAGTCTAAAGCATCGCCCTTCCCCAGGGTTGGAAGGGGCGGGGTTTCAAGTGATCCTTAACATGATCAACACTGTATATTCAAAGTTCAATGCTTTACCAACACGAGGTAAACTTTATGACCAACCCACAATATATCAGAAGTACATACAAGACATACACTACCAAGTATTAACCCAACATTTCAATGATTCCAAAGTATGATTTATATATAGTTGAGAAATCTGGAATGTGATTGGAATAGAATAATGATAATCTACCATTTTAACCCTCTTGGATCGTACTCCATATTGATCTTTCTTCACTTAAGGACAACCAAACAGATCACACCATATCAAACATGTGGTCAGTAAAAGGCGCTATGATTGGTTATCCTTATTCTCAAATTAAGTAAGATCTATTGAATACCACCGCTGACTACTATGTACTATCAAATGTAAAGCACATTATTTTCTATAACAACAACCATGCATAAACACACTACAGAAAAGCTTAACCTTAATACCACCTCAACATTAATTTTAAAGGTCTAATTTTATTTCTATAAAATCACATTAAAAATAACAATTTTTGTGTCCAAACATTGAAAGCCAAAAATATATAACCCTACAAGAGCAGGTAAACTTTATTACAATTACCTACATTTAGCCTTCATTTGTATAAAAATATTAATCTCACGAAAAATATTCCTATTGATTCTACACACACACACACAGGATGGTATAGCTTGGATAATTTGACCTGATCCTGACCTTTATGTATAGATATATTACAATGTTATTGTGTTGAATACATACATTTCCCCAAGCACATTGTGCATTCAGTATTTTAGATTTATAACACCTTGTTTATCTGAGAGATACGTCCTGCTTATGAAATCATACATCCGGTGTTATAAATATTGACATAATATCAGCTGTTAAATTATGCTAATTGATGGTCGAGGATAGTCAAATTCTCTGGATTATATTACACACATGTTTTATCTAAACAAAGCAGAATACACAACAATTACACTACACAGCATATGTAAAGGAAAAACTGTGAAAAATTAACTATTGCATAGTTACTGTATCCTTCCATATAACAATAACACATTTAACATAATTAATAATAATAATAATTTCAAAATTGATCTGGATATCAAGGTCATTGCATATGAGAAGGTCAAATAACCGATTTTTATCTGAATAGCAATTCATTGATCAGGTCAAAACCTTTAATATAAAATGTAATAACATTTTTCGTTTGAGGTCATTTCATTTTTCAAGATCAAATAAATTTATCAATAACTTAAATTTTGTTCCGAACATAAGTTTTCCATGACAAGTCGATACAATGTCA
Organism: Spisula subtruncata; assembly: GCA_963678985.1. Taxonomy (NCBI): domain Eukaryota; kingdom Metazoa; phylum Mollusca; class Bivalvia; order Venerida; family Mactridae; genus Spisula; species Spisula subtruncata. Next base: position 30,317,004 of record OY787673.1, on the reverse strand, counting down.
GTGTATAACTAGGTCAAGGTCATTACTGACTTTAAGGTCAACACTAACAGTTTCAAGGTCATTTCATTCAAAGGTGTTGAGGGGTTTATATTGAATAAATTACAGATGGTAAATGCATACCTTCACTGTAACATTAAATGTATGAATGTATGTAAGAAGGGAGTGGGTGGGGTACAATGTACAGACAGAAAGTGGGTGGGGTACATACAGGAACCAGCTAAAACATACAACATCAATGAACATAGAATGTGGCTGAGAACATCACAGACCAAGATACAATATATTAACCCAATCATTGCTTCAATATACAATAAAACAACATCACCATACAGCGAACAAACTAGCTGGCATCTGATTCACTAACATTATCTGGTCCCGATCTCTCTAAGTATCTCAAGTAGAAATCTCAACCCAAATAGAGATTTTGCTAAAATTTGAGTCAGAATTAGAGATAATCTGAGTTTCAGTGTTAAAATATTTGTGAACAACACCTGTAGTTTACAACATGATAAGATGTAATGTCAACATAGTTTCTATGTCAATCACTGTGACACTACATGTATATCAATTTACATAAAACTTGACCATCATTCCTATAACAGTTAATATATATATTTATAACTATATTATACACAATTTTGTGGAAATGTGTTGGAAATACATAAGACCGAAGGTTTTTATTCTCAGAATTATAGGAACTTTTTTCGAAAATTTTACCGCTGCGAGCATGGACTGGAAAAATAACATGAGGCCCTTTGGGGGCATATCCATCAAGATTTTTTCAAAAAAAGTTTCTATACATATGAAAATGAAACCCTTTTGGCCTAATACATATAATACATAATCTCAATGTACAATATATACATGTAGAAAATAAAAACTGTGATGTGATATTTTTATGTGGGGAGTAAGTTGTCTTTCTATACAAAACTCAGTCGTGTAGAGCAGACGCAGTACACTTAACCCCTAATCGTTGTTCAAGTCCCAAGTCGTCTGGTACACTTATCGCCAGGTATGAACACATCTAGGTCGTAATCTGATACGGAGTTCTTATAACCTGATTTATAAATACATTTTCATATTTACTATAGGAAAACGTTCTCTAGTAATAAAAAGCAAATTTTATACATGGTTCATTTCATGAACAGTTTGCACAAAAATGATTTTGTAGCATAATTAATTGGAAATATGACAACAGTTCTGGTTGAAAAAAGCTTCGGAATCCGTAAACGTTAGCAGAATTCTATTACTTGACACAATTTTTTGAGTATTTTATTTGATGTAAATTACAAAAGTCACATCACCATGGTGACTAAGTTTGTTATTCTGATATGATGTTTGTTGTCGAATACAAGTCTTGAAATAGCATGTGGTAGTTCTTCCCTTCCTGTGATTATGAACGTAGATTTAACATTAACAATAAATTCATTCTTCTGAGTTTGAACAGCAGATACAAACTATCAGCTGAATTTAAACGTTAAAAGTCGAAGATTCTTCTCCGTTCCACATTCTTGTCGGAATATAGTTACATTATTAGCTTATATATGTTTGACATTCAATAAATCTGCTCTATCTCTAACAAAATCCCCTAACAAAACTCTTTATAAACACAGTTAGTCCCTCTGTTGATTCTAGACGCACGTCCCCGACATATCGAATATAAAATATGCATATCAGTATTTCATTGTATTAAATCTACATAATGACTAAAATTTCCCCTAAAGCTACACCCCCTCATTCTAATACTTCTAAATATGTGGTAGGGGCTTTGCCCCTTTGTGAACCCCTCTCTGCCATCAACCAATCCGCATCCATGTTCGGTAATCTATAGACTGTGATTAACTGAAAAATGAAAAAAATATTTGTTAAGAATTTTATAGAACATTAACAGTAAATTTATGGCAAATGATTTTCTGTCTCGAAAATTGAAATTGTTAAACATATAATTTTTACTTATAATCTATTATGCATATTATAATTAATCAATTTTGGAAACGTATCAAATATGCTGAACATACATATTTGCATCTCAAAGTTTTTATTTGATCATTGTCATAGTCAATCAATTAGTTATTAGTTATATGAAATAAATCAACAAATAAAAAGCCACAAGCACTGGGGAACGAGAAAGCATAACCACAATTAATGGGTAAAATTTAATTACGAAGATGAGTCGGGCATCAAAGCATAAACATATTTCTGGCATGTCACAGTGGGGAAACATATTTTCAATAGCTATGTAAACTCCAATGAATCATTTCATTTTTTTGGTAAAATCATAGTATATGTGCTAAAACACTTTAACCTTTTCTTCACAATTATACTAAAATTTATTCTTGGCCAACAAGAAGCACTGTTACAATAATTAGCTTAACTTAGATATTTACCCAATAAGAAGCATTGTTTCAATTTGTAAAGCATTCATTCAAGATGGTTCTTCGTGCATGCCAAACATTTTATATAATTACCCATTAATCTCAGGAAAAATATCGACATTGACACAGAGTCAAGTACAACATAAGAACGACAATCGGGTCGGGAAAGGATTTCAATATCAAACAGATATGGGACATACTATGACAACAATTAGCATACAGCTATATGATCATCTAGAAAACATTGGACTTAAAATAATTATCATTCATTGAACACAACAGGAAAACTGAACATTTCAAACAACAACAAACTGAAACAAACTGTGCCGATGTTGTAGGTTTTGTGTGTGAATGACATGAACCAGAGGCAGTCACATCACATGACACGATCACATGATTGTCACATGACATCAGTGAAAAAATCCAGATAGTAACACGATTAACGCAAACATTCAGTCTGGAAATTGTCCCCTCTTCAAGTTCATATATTACCAGGCTGTATATCTTACATAAAACATAAACACTTTAAATATATAATTTTATTAATTTGAATTGCTTCAAGCAATCAACTGTATCAACATTTTGACAACACCGTATTTGAAGGTGGTGGAAATACCGGAAGAAAATATTTCATGAGTGTTGCAGTTTATTATTGAAGTTATGGAAGAATTTGAATTAAAAAATTATATAAAGCGACCAATGGCGAGATACATATTCCTTTTATTCAAAAAGTTACTTCTCAATCTGGATTCAAACACTTTGACAATGTTAAGCTATATAGTGGGTGGGGTACACTTTATTATAAAGGACCATTCAATGATAGAATCGTGCACTACCTCGTCTGCTAATAATGATAACTCAGTAGAATCTGCGGCATCATAATCATAAAGTACTCGTGCTTGCTTTTTTTCTGTGGCAGGCGTGGAAGCTGTGACCTGTATAGCGGGAAGGGACGAGGGATTCAATGTGCTGCCAGAGGTCAAACCCAGGTTATTAGGAGTAGAGCCAGCCCCTGAACCCGGCACTGCTGTAAAACTGAAAGGACAGAAAAGCAACCGGAAAATGTCATGCAAAAACCAAGGAGAATAAATATAATATAAATAGAATAATAGGAGACTCTGCTAACTGAATGTTTAGTTCAGAGGATTTGGCACGATCTTGACCTTTGAATTAGTATAATTATATACCAGCTCATCTTGTCTGTACTTATAAGCCTGACTGTATGTTTCATAAGCGGAGAGTATCACAAAGACTCTCAATGTGTAGTACAAACACAATACTGATATTGCACGATTGGCTCGCGGAAATTAATATATTTCAAAGCAAGTACCTTGTAATATATTCAAGCATACAGGTCAGGATCAGGTCAAATTCTCCAAGCTGTATCATATAGCATAGCTCATAACAAGGATATGTATATATCTGTGATGGTGTAGCAAACTTCATGTATCCCACAATATCACATATACTATTCAACATTAGATAAGGGTCTACAAGCTAACACTCTGTATGATAATAGTCTAACATAACTAATTCTGCAAACTTGTCACATTTATTCTGTGCAAACTTGTCACATTTATTCTGTGCAAACTTGTCACATTTATTCTGTTAAGTTTGATAGTTTTAAACATTTGTATGATGCATTTGCCATTGACCAGTGCAATACCGTAGTATTTGGTATGCTATTTTAGCAGTGAAGAACAAACATAGAAAACTTTTTCCGGTACTTTTTGTCTTAAAATATGAAACTTTTTCTCTTAAAGACTGGACTCTAGCACAAACATTTGACCATGTTTACAATATTGCAGATGCAACATTATGTTTTTTACTTTTATCCCTGTTATTAAATTTGCCAAATATTTACATGGATAATTTGTTGACCAATATATAATATTGAGTATCATACAAAAATATACCACACACCCTCTCCCTTCTTTGGAGAAAATTTCTTCTTCTATTTTTGAAAAATGTACAATTATTGATGTTTTATGTGTTACCAATATTTTGTTATTTCATCATCAACAAAACAGTCATTTGTTATGGGTTTTTTTCACTGGTGTTTTGAAAATATTATTTTTTCAAAATGAATGGCATCGGGGCGTTTATTCGGGGGAATACGGTATACTATAAGTACAAGCTGAATCCTGCAGCATACTATAGACACACTTTATAAATGTGTCGGTGTTACAGTGCTGAGTGTTCGACTTCATGAAAATCAAAATGGATATTAACAAATGATGTTCATTTAACGTGTATTATGTGCCCCCCCCCCCCCCAACATTCAGCCAAGTTGACGGTGTCCTTAGTTATTCATCGTTCGGCATTATATTTGCCTTCAAGGAGGACAGATAATTGACAATGCTGGATGCTAAAAGATGACAAAACTGGATTATATAAAATAACCCTCTATATGGTGCATCTACGTTTTAACAAATGTCTGGGCCCGGAGATAAATGAGTTTTCAAGTTTAAATAATCATTTTTCAATGGGCTTAAAACTACTAAAAACATGTGACAATACTTTCATCAGCAATCAAGTGAATGTCATTCTAATCGTAACATGGCAACTAAAACATTCAATGATGAACATAAAACCACAGAAATAAAAGTTTGACAATATCATGAAGTCACAAGTAAACGATCAAGGAGTGAAACACACAACAGTTTTACTACATTTACCCAATATTTAATAATTAGACTGGTTTCCGAACTGATGTCCGTAGTCAGACTGGTTTCCGTAATTTGTGCCAAAGTCATAATTATTCTGACTGGTCACAGGGTTGGTAAACTGGCTCGTGTTCTCCATGCTACTTCAATAAAGTTTAGAAATATAAATATAAGCTGTAGGATAAAGCATGATGCTTGAACTTGTCTCAACATTCAACATGGATTCTTGGAATTTATTGAACTTTATAAGGTCCAAGACCTTTTGGACATTCTGATAATTTTGATTTAAGGATTCTTGGAATGACTGTCCCTCAGAACTGAACATGGTAGGATTAGCAATGTTGGCCAATTAACCGTTACACTCGGTTTAAATTCAAAGCCAATGAAAAACAACATTAATTTCAGTTTAAATTTGCGGCCAATGCAGTTACAATAATGGCCAATGACAAACAAGCTATTGCATTGGTCATTGTCGGTGCATTTTTGTTTCCACGTGTACATTCGTGTCCTTACTGACGCCTTATGGATTTTGCTTATGCCCCTATTTTCGCAGTTTTCTAAAACGCAATTTATTCAACATAATGGTGTTTGTTTTGAATTCTAGCTCCAAAATCGTCTAAACTGGCATTTTTCAATCATATAATTTCAACTGAGAGTCTTAATTTTTCAATATTCCACATTTTCACCGGTGCCAATTATTTTCGTATCAATTATCATCTGTCCGGCCTCTATTTTATTCGTCCCATGCTATTCGCACCACTTCAAATTCCTTCATACAGTTAAATGCTACGTTTGTAGGATCGTGTAAGTACTAGTAGTTTTAGTGGTTAGTTCTTTCTTTAAGAATTATTTAAGGTTTTGTTTGCTTCCGTAGATATATTCATTGCGGTTGCTGTGGCATCCGTTATTGTTTAAATGGTGGTATAGATCATTTTTCAGCCTTTTAGAACTACCAATAGCTAGAAATGTGTTATGTTACTCTCCCTCCTTCTGCTGTACCTTGACCACATTGCTGGGTGAAAGTAATAAAATAAGGTCACTGTGTTGGCATTACATGTATGGTTGCATTATACTCAGACATTTGTGGTCACAATAGCTTACCATTTTGTCGAGGACTCTATGGTCTTCTGAGGTATCTAACATATATTTGTGAAACTAGGTCATCCTGCAAAAGGGACTTGGGGAACTATGTCGGGTCTTACCTGCGTTTCATTCCGTTACTTGGGATCATCGTTTTTCTGTTTTTTCCTTTTTGAATTTTGGTCACCCTGCCTTTTTGCTTCTGGGAATTGTGTATTTAATCATTTCGTTAGGTCGTGTGTGGGCATTGCTCCGTATAGTTGTCTTGTGTTGTTACTCTTTTCTGTTCTCGGCTAGTTAATAATATAAGCTTAGTGCTGCCTTCCCTGTCTGATTTCCTCATATCTAGTTTTAAAAATGTAGTCACGGACCAATGTTTGAAATCCATCTACAGTGTAGTATAAGAACATATTATGAATTTGTTATACTCTTCAGCGGACCTAGAAAGTCATGAGATAAAAGACAACAAGAACTTGATTGGTTTTATATGTCTGCTGTAATAACACGATTATGTTGATTGACATGTAAAACAAATCATAACACAAACAACCAGGTATAGATATATATATATCAAACATATTGTCCCTTTGGTGCAACAAGATTTTATCTCACTGTAGAGTAAATATCTGCTGTTCGAATTTCTATGTTTCTCATTTGTATTGAATTTATGATTTTTTTATGCTGTAAACATTGTATTATGTTTAACTGCCATAAATATATTGTATCGTATTTTGCATATAGAGAAATACAACCAAATTGCCACAAGGGACGATTCATATACCTTAAAGAATACACAATGTTTCACGGAAATGCACAGTTCTTGGTATTTTGAGTACTGTTTTTGTACACTGATATGACTCCCTTGTTGGTCAACAATCTGGCCTGTGTATTATATAAAAAAACACATTTACAAGTATTCAGGAAATATGAAAACACAGAGAACCGTTTAAAATGCAACAATTTTCCTTTCATTTTCAAAGTTTTATATGAACATCAAAATACGTTTTAAGAGGCTTTCCTTTGTCAAATAATATTCCGTTTGTAAACAGTAATATTTTGTATACTGTAAAATCAATAATTTTCCATGGAACAAAACTTGGTCTTTTTTGTGAAAAAGACCATTTTGTGGGAAGTTATTTCAAGGATACATTATCCACTAAGTGAGATACTATATTATCATGAATATTCGTAGGAGATTTAATTTTGAGGTTGAGTCCATCCTTAACATCCATGACATTAAATCGGCCACAAATATTAATGATTTTACAGTAGTAAATGATCATTTGACATCACACTATCTATCCATACACATTAATCTTGTTTTATTGCACATAATTCAAGCAGACAATGTACATTGCTTATACACTTACGGACTTTGAAAACGCACCACTTATTCAAACCACGAAATTTAATAGTAAACATTGTTTAATTGTATTAAAATTTTGTCTATAGATAGCTCAATTTATGTTTTAACATCTGTCAAACTTTCAAAACGACAGTTAACAATGTTACTTAGTCACGTGACATCCACGTGCTTAAGTCTCAAAACCAAATTCACATTTGTGGAAAGTTATGTTTTGGTGCGTTCACAACAGCGGGTACTCATTACAATTTCAATTCGCTTCTGGAGAATGTTCCTCTATTCACCAACACAGGTTCGGACAATCGTGTGGGCAGATCGGGTCATTGAACTTATCCATGGACTCAGGTGTGAAAGAACATGTCAAATGTTTTCGGTGGAATCCAAATCTTGGACATTCCATCACGCAGATATTGCTTTCTTCAAGAAAATTGACTGTTATTCGTTATTTATACGCATGGTTATTTTCATACTGTCCAAGGTTAACACCCGTTTCATCCGGAAATAGTAATACAAGAAGGAAGTGACTGCATGTTGAAGCACGTGTTCAATGTTAGATGAAAATAAAATTGGCAGGGTACTAAGTGAAAATGTTATATTTCATAAATAAACGTGTTTGATATTTTTATTTGATGATTTAGCATATCTATCGACACCAAGCATTCTTTTGACAGGCACGTTTGTTGACCGGAAGTCCTTTTTATGGCGGAGCATGCGCATTAATTTATCCGAATTCGGTGGCTTTTTATGCCTTTAATCCCTATTTGAAGATAAACGGTGGTTTCAGTTGGCATAAAACGCTATTGTATACGAATATTTATTGTATCACGACAACTTAATCGTGCAAAAACCACGCGGTGGCTACTTCCGGTTTGTAACATGTTTTTACCTCCAGGCACATCAGTTTGAGATTGACATTAAATGTAACCTTTGGTTTTGAAAACTTAAAATGTGTTGTTTTTTTGGTATGCTAATGAATCGTTTACACATCGTCATTTACACAGGTCGGATATTGTCATTCGCACGAGACTCACGCGCTAAAAATGGGATTTGGCTACGTGGTCTCTATTAGCAATTCGGTTAGTAAAAATGAATTAAAATATACTTTACCGACAACGTTCTAACCCAGTAACATTATTCCATTGGTATAAAATAATCCTAAATAGTTCATACAAAAAATACCGACCCCTGAAAAGTGGTGCGTTTTCAAAGTCCGTAAGTGTATATAAGCTATCAAGCAACGGAACAAAATGATGTAATAATAACAAAATCATGTGATAATACTATATAACACATTATGTTTGGTTCTAAACAGCAAGGTCGATTATTGTTCAGTAAATTAAATGTTATAAAAGTTGAAACCCCGGGCACTCCAATCGCAGAAGGGGGGGAATAGTCTCGATATTTAACCTTTCCAATGTCCCAGCACTACCGCACGAGTTTTCGAAAATATAACTAGGACTATATTTCACTGATTAAGTGCTGGATTTTTACCGTTGGCACGTCCTGGGGGAGGCAAGGATTTAAACTGGTGTTTGAGAAAACAAAAGTCTAAAGCATTGCCCTTCCCCAGGGTTGGAAGGGGCAGGGTTTCAAGTGATCCCTAACAGGATCAAAACTATATATTCAAAGTTCAATGTTTTACCAACATCCAGTAAACTTTATGATCAACCCACAGTATATCAGAAGTACCTACAAGACATACAGTACCAAGTATTAACCCAACATTTCAATGATTCCAAAGTATGATTTATATATAGTAGAGAAACATGGAATGTGATTAGAATAGAATTATGATAATCGACCGTTTTAACCCTCTTGGATTGTATTCCCTATTGATCTTACTTGATTTAAGTATTAAGGACAACCAATCAGTAAAAGGCTCTATGATTGGCTATCCTTATTCGCAAATTAAATAAGTTCACTATATTGAATACCACCACTGACTACTATGTACTATCAAATGTAAAACACATTATTTTCTATAACAACATCCATACATAAACACACTTCAGAAAAGCTTAATCGTAAAACCACCATTTCAGACCATTAATTTCGTAGGTCTTAGTTTTACTGTTTTTACCTTTGTTTTCAAACATGAATATCAAGACTTACCGAATGAAGGACAGCTTACAAGGCTTTCAATGGTGTTCTTATTAAACTTGCTGTATGAAAACTATTTTGATAAAAACACATTGGACTAACGTTTTTTGTGTCCGATAATTGAAAGCTAAAAATATGACCCAACAAAATCAGGTAATTTAAGTAAAATTTAACAACATTAAGTCTGAATTTGTGTGAACATACTCATTGACGAAAATGAATCCTATTGGTTCTACATACACCCAGGATTATATAGCTTAGAGAATTTGATCTGATACTGACCATCATGTATACACATATTAAAAGGTTATTGCGTTGAATATATACATTTCCCAAAGCAAATTACGCAGTATCAGTATTGTTAAAATTAACTATTGCATAGTTACTGTATCCTTCCATATAACAATAATACATTTAACGTGATCAATAATAAGAATAATTTCAAAATTGATCTTGATATCAAGGTCATTTCATATGTGAAGGTCAAATAACTCAACCATTTTATCTGAAAATCGTTTTATTAATCAGATCAAATAAAATTACTAGTATCAAAATCTTTGTCTGAGTTGAAGTTTTTACGACCAGTTGATACAATAACAAATATATAACTAGGTCAAGACCATAGCTGACTTCAAGGTCAACACAAAGTTTCAATGTCATTTCATTTTTGAAGGTCAAACCTGGCATGTTAACAATATAAAAGGTGTTGAGGGGTTTATAGAATAAATTACAGATGGTAAATGCATACTTTCACTGTAACATTAAATGTATGAATGTATGTAACAAGGGAGTGGGTGGGGTACAATGTACAGACAGAAAGTGGGTGGGGTAAATACAGGAACCAGCTAAAACATACAACATCAATGAACATAGAATGTGGCTGAGAACATCACAGACAAAGATACAATATATTAACCCAATCATTGCTTCAATATACAATAATACAACATTACCATACAGCGAACAAACTAGCTGGCATCTGATTCACTAACATTATCTGGTCCCGATCTCTCTAAGTATCTCAAGTAGAAAGCTCGACCCAAATAGAGATTTTGCTAAAAATTGAGTCAGAATTAGAGATAATCTGAGTTTCAGTGTTAAAATATTTGTGAACAACACCTGTAGTTTACAACATGATAAGATGTAATGCAACATAGTTTCTATGACAATCACTGTGACACTACATGTATATCAATTTACATAAAACTTGACCATCATTCATATAACAGTTAATATATATATTTATAACTATATTATACACAAATTTGTGGAAATGTGTTGGAAATACATAAGACCGAAGGTTTTTATTCTCAGAATTATAGGAACTTTTTTCGAAAATTTTGCCGCAGCGAGCAAGGACTGGAAAAATAACATGAGGCCCTCTGGGGGAATTTCCCTCAAGATTGTTTCAAAAAAAGTTTCTATACATATAAAAATGAAACCCTTTTGGCTTAATACATATAATACATAATCTCAATGTACAATATATACATGTAGAAAATAAAAAAACTGTGATGTGATATTTTTATGTGGGGAGTAAGTTGTCTTTCTATACACAACTCTGGTTTGGTCGTGTAGAGCAGACGCAGTACACTTAACCCCTAATCGTTGTTCAAGTCGCAAGTCATCTGGTACACTTATCGCCAAGTATGAACACATCTAGGTCGTAATCTGATACGGAGTTCTTATAACCTGATTTATAAATACATTTTCATATTTACTATAGGAAAACGTTCTCTAGTAATAAAAAGCAAATTTTATACATGGTTCATTTCATGTACAGTTTGCACAAAAATTATTTTGTACCATAATTAATTGGAAATATGAAAACAGTTCTCGTTGAAAAAAGCTTCGGAATCCGTAAACGTTAACAGAATTCTATTACTTGACATAATTTTTTGAGTCTATTATTTGATGTAAATCACTAAAGTCACATCACCATGGTGACAAAGTTTGTTATTCTGATATGATGTTTCTTGTCGAATCCAAGTCTTGAAATATCATGTGGTAGTTCTTCCCTTCCTGTGATTATGAACGTAGATTTAACATTAATAATAAACTGATCCTTCTGAGTTTGAACAGCAGATACAAACGTATCAGCTGAATTTAAACGTTAAAAGTTGAAGATTCTTCTCCGTTCCACATTCTTGTCGGAATATAGTTACATTATTAGCTTATATATGTTTGACATTCAATAAATCTGCTCTATCTCTAACAAAATCCCCTAACAAAACTCTTTATAAACACAGTTAGTCCCTCTGTTGATTCTAGACGCACGTTCCCGACATATCGAATGTAAAATATGCATATCAGTATTTCATTGTATTAAATCTACATAATGACTAAAGTTTCCCATATAGCTACACCCCCTCATTCTAATACTTCTAAATATGTGGTAGGGGCTTTGCCCCTTTGTGAACCCCTCTCTGCCATCAACCAATCCGCTTCCATGTTCGGTAATCTATAGACTGTGATTAACTGAAAAATGAAAAAAAATATTTGTTAAGAATTTTATAGAACATAGATAAACAAGTATATATAATTTAAATTATATATTATAAGATATAGTAAGTATATAAGTTCATGATTATCACACTTTATTCATGGCCAAACTGATATTAATAATTAACAGTAAACCAGTAAACCACCTCTTCTTGTTTGACATTAACAGTAAATTTATGGCAAATGATTTTCTGTCTAGAAAATTGAAATTGTTAAACATATAATTTTTACTTATAATCTATTATGCATATTATAATTAATCAATTTTGGAAAGGTATCAAATATGCTGAACATAAATATTGTCATCTCAAAGTTCTTATTTGATCATTGTCATAGTCAATCAATTAGTTATTAGTTATATGAAATAAATCAACAAATAAAAAGCCACAAGCACTGGGGAACGAGAAAGCATAACCACAATTAATGGGTAAAATTTAATTACGAAGATGAGTCAGGCATCAAAGCATAAACATATTTCTGGCATGTCACAGTGGGGTAACATATTTTCAATAGCTATGTAAACTCCAATGAATCATTTCATTTTTTTTGTAAAATCATAGTATGTGTGCCAAAACACTTTTACCTTTTCTTCACAATTATACTAAAATTTATTCTTGGCCAACAAGAAGCACTGTTACAATAATAAGTTTAACTTAGATATTTACCCAATAAGAAGCATTGTTTCAATTTGTAAAGCATTCATTTACGATGGTTCTTCGTGCATGCCAAGCATTTTATATAATTACCCATTACTCTCAGGAAAAATATCGACCTTGACACAGAGTCAAGTACAACATAAGAACGACAATCGGGTCGGGAAGGATTTCAATATCAAACATATATGGGACATACTATGACAACAATTAGCATACAGCTATACGATCATCTAGAAAACATTGGACTTAAGGTAATTTAGACCCTTTTCGCTAAATATCGCCTGTAACTCGGATTTTGATGATATTTTGCATAAATATAGTATCAAGTATTGGCTTTCTGATTTTGATGGTTTTTTGGAGAAATATTACGTGACGTACGATGAATAGCGCCACCTAGTAGGGGCGTAGTTTTTGCGTGCTTTTCGACGTTATTCACCATGTTTTCGAGTTAATACTTATGTCATTGAATATCGAAAAATATAGTTTTGTAGGGAAATAAATGCTGCGTCAAATGGTGCAAAATAGAGAAAGAAATTTTGAATAGTAGTAACGTAACGCTGAAATAACCGCACTGCGGCCTCGATAATAACGGCGCTTTAATCGCGGCATTTCTTTTATTCACACGCATTTAGGAAGAACGCAAGGTGTTCAAATTTTATTTTATTTATTGCATAAGTTTATTTGAAGTGTCTTTTTTATTTTAATGAAATAAAAAATGGGGTGTTCTCGGGGCCGTTTTCGCGCTATTTACAATAAAAAGTTTTTAGTCAGGGTAAAATTACGCAACGTTACTGTTACTAGCGACGTAACTAGTGCGGACGTCGTTCAATTCGTCCATGTTCTTTCTTTTCGACGCCATTAGCGAAAGAAAACTTTCTTTTGATTTGCGACGAAATATATTGCTTTATGTTAGTGAAGCAATGCGATGTTCTTTTGTGATGCTGTAAGCGTTCAAAAACAATGAATGTCGTTATTTGAACGTATTTTTATATCTGCCGCGACATAATTCTTCACAAAATGGTTAGACCCAAAAGTTAATATATGCTTGATATGCATGCTTAAAACATTGAAATAAAATGCACTGTATTAATTTTGTGAATATGTTTGACATTATGATATGCATAAAAGGATCAGACTTTCAAATACTGACATGAGTGTCACTTTTCATTATTATAACGCTGACGATGCGATCGGGTCGGCATTCTGATTTAGAAGATGGGGGAATGAATGACGTGTTAGCCAGAACGAAATATAGGGTGCCGACATATTACTAGTGTATGTAGGTCTAGGAATCTAGGCGGCCGGATATTTCATTGAAGTGATGGGACAATTCTTTTCACCCAAAATGGAATGTTCGGCATACAGAAACTTTATGAGTCATTGTTTGAATGGTTGTTTATTAAAAAGCACCAGGTACACATAGAGGCCAACAGGGATAATTGGGCTTGTACATTGCCTCTTATAATAAAGTTATTAGATTATATCGTAATAATGGCGCTACTTGCTTTTGAAAGAAGTATTGTAATGAGTTTAAGAAGACCCAATATATAAGTATGTCAATATGTCTTTTAACATGTGGTATAATCAACCATTCGGGTGACACTCAGACTGTGGTCGAGTGGGTAATGCTCTAGACTACGGATCGACAGGTCCATCCAAGGTGTTAATCTCGACCGGGAAACATTGTCATTCCACCTAACAATAAATGGAGTAGCTGAAAAACCCATAGGTGGTATACATCTAAAACGTTAAAGAGCCAAGTTGTATACAATCTAGGGTTCCCGGATTCCGTTTAACATTCGGTCACTTCCACCGCCCGTGTTTCCGATATGTACCCGTTGTAAATTAATGATTGCACAGACAACGGCCGATGAGTAGCAATGTATATTTTTTAAGATACTTTAAAATACCCTGGGCGCCGTCACTCGATTCTACACAATAACCCCGATCTGCTGCCTGACAACATTCGGCTTCAGTCAAATTAGTCAAAATGTACGTCAACTAATCATTGTACAGTCCCGTGCCAAATTAAAGTTAGCAAAGTGCAAAAATCACAAATTAATTTCAATAATTTCTTCAGTTAGAAGAACATAACAATTGTAAAATAAGAATAATTAGACTATGTTTACTCATCTCATAATATAACTACTAGTCTCGGGCTATACCGACTGAGCTTGGCGGGCTTGTTAGGGAAAATTGAAATGTGCCGAAGAATTTTATTCTTGTCGCACGGACCTTGCACGGTCATCGTGCGAGTATCTTACGGACACCGTACGAGTTACTTGTGAGCCCCATACGACAATCCCGTACTATCTCCGTGCGAAGATTATGATGTCCGTACGGACCTCGTAGGAGACATTCTCTTTTGTCCGTACCCAAGAACCTACACATACCGTTAGGATTTGAAATATATTGGACTCGTGCGAGTTGCAAAAATCCGAATGGACATCGTACGAGTATTGTAGCGGTAGCAATAATCCCGAATGTAAACATCGACTCGACAGAGTGTGATAGAACGAGTTTTTAAGCTCAGCGAGGGCATAACTAATACAAATCTTTTGTCGCGGAAATGATGCAGCCTGATTTGAATCTAGGACCTCCATCACTCGAAGTGGACGTTCTACCATAAAGCCATCGAGCGGTTGGAGCATCATAGTGCATAGTTATTAATTATCTGTGAAATATGGAGTGAGAATTGAAGCACTTTTAATATTGATGTTATCATTCATTTCACATTTCATATATGTTTTTCTAATTCTACATCTCAATCAGTCATAATATTTCCAACTTCGCCGTTAAGTTGAGAGCGGCGACCGAGAGATAGTTCGTCGAGGGTGGCTGCCACACCCACATGAGAAAGGGAGACTCGATCGCAGGTTTTATAGGATATACATGTAGTTGTTTGTATAAGAATTATTCTATATAGTTTTTTTTTTAATTATGTACATGTATTAATATGGAAAACGAGTAATTGAATGTCATTCAAATGACCATTGCATTGGAAAAACCTGCATAAACTAGACAACAGGATATTTAAAAACAGGAAACAACTTAAAGTAAGAATATTTCCCGAAAGTTTAATCGGAACACATGATTTACTAATTCATTCCTTTCTACTCCAAAACATCAATAATGAAAACGCATTCTTGTAAACTGGGGATGAGCTTACTATCGTACGATGGGCGTACCTAGATGAAGGACATGTATACTCATACTTATTGAGAAGTACGAGGTCGGTCTCCGTACGTACCAGTGCTTATTTCCTAAAAGCAAGATTAATCAAGATTGCTTCACTTTAATATACAGATGTATGATTAGGTACCTAAAGACCAATACACTATGACCGACGAGTAAAACCGTCCACATGTGGCTTTATAACCGGTTCGCAGGAAATGTGCAGTTTGCTGAACTGACGCATATCATAAAATATACTTTCACTAAGTGTATTTACGTTCAGCGTCAAACATCACAATAACATCACACGTCACTCCAGAATATACAAATCAACCCAAAATGAATTGATATCTGCACAACTCCATAAGTTTCTTCAGCAACGAAATATTTTTCATATATGATATGGTATGGTTCGCCAAACCTCACCAGTTAACGTTTAACGGCAAAATTAAAAAAAACTTGTATTCCGACCCTAGATTAATAAACGCGCGAAAACGGACCAAACAAATTATATTTGATATAAATCAAAACTGTTCTTTCAAGCAAATCATAGAATTATCAAAACTACTTTTATCGTCTTTTCGTTCGCTAATTGCGTTATTAAAAGAAAAGAAAGAGCCGATGTTCCTGTCGTGAGCACACGTCACGCTAACGTTTACGTCGCGTAATTTTACCCTGACTAAAAACTTTTGATTGTAAATAGCGCGAAAACGGCCCCGAGAACACCCCATTTTTTATTTCACTAAAATAAAAAAGACACTTCAAATAAACTTATGCCATAAATAAAATAAAATTTGAACACCTTGCGTTCTTGCTAAATGCGTGTGAATAGAAGAAATGCCGCGATTAAAACGCCGTTATTATCGAGGCCGTGGCGCGGTTATTTCAGCGTTACGTTAAATTTTTAAAAATTTCTTTCTATATTTTGCACCATATGACGCAGCATTTATTGCCCTACAAAACAATAATTTTCGATTTTCAATGACATAAGTATTAACTCGAAAAAAGGTGAAAAACGTCGAAAAGCACGCAAAAATTACGCCCCCGCTAGGTGGCGCTATTCATTGTACGTCACGTGATATTTCTCCATAAAACCATCAAAATCAGAAAGCCAATACTTGGTACTATATTTATGCAAAATATCATCGAAATCCGAGTTACAGGCGATATTTAGCGAAAAGGGTCTAAATTACCTTAAACTAATTATCATTAATTGAACACAACAGGAAAACTGAACATTTCAAACAACGACAAACTGAAACAAACGGTGCCGATGTTGTCGGTTTTGTGTGTGAATGACATGAACCAGAGGCAGTGACATCACATGACACGATCACATGATTGTCACATGACATCAGTGAATAAATCCAGATAGTAACACGATTAACGCAAACATTCAGTCAGGAAATTGTCCCCTCTTCAAGTTCATATATTACCATGCTGTATATCTAACATAAAATACATAAACACTTTAAATATATAAGTTTATTAATTAGAAGTGCTTCAAGCAATCAACTGTGTCAACATTTTGACAACACCGAATTTGAAGGTGGTGGAAATACCGGAAGAAGATCTTTCATGAGTGGTGCAGTTTATTATTGAAGTTATGGAAGAATTTGAATTAAAAATTATATAAAGCGACCAATGGCGAGATACATATTCCTTTTATTCAAAAAGTTACTTCTCAATCTGGATTCAAACACTTTGATAATGTTAAGCTATATAGTGGGTGGGGTACAGTTTATTATAAAGGACCATTCAATGATAGAATCGTGCACTACCTCGTCTGCTAATAATGATAACTCAGTAGAATCTGCGGCATCATAATCATAAAGTACTCGTGCTTGCTTTTTTTCTGTGGCAGGCGTGGAAGCTGTAACCTGTATAGCGGGAAGGGACGAGGGATTCAATGTGCTGCCAGAGGTCAAACCCAGGTTATTAGGAGTAGAGCCAGCCCCTGAACCCGGCACTGCTGTAAAACTGAAAGGACAGAAAAGCAACCGGAAAATGTCATGCAAAAACCAAGGAGAATAAATATAATATAAATAGAATAATATGAGACTTTGCTAACTGAATGTTAAGTTCAGAGGATTTGGCGCAATCTTGACCTTTGAATTAGCATAATTATATACCAGCTCATCTTGTCTGTACTTATAAGCCTGGCTGTATGTTTCATAAGTGGAGAGTATCACAAAGACACTCAATGTGTAATACAAACACAATACTGATATTACACAATTGGCTTGCGGAAATTAATATATTTCAAAACAAATACCTTGTAATATATTCAAGCATAAAGGTCAGGATCAGGTCAAATTCTCCAAGCTGTATCATATAGCATAGCTCATAACAAGGATATGTATATATCTGTGATGGTGTAGCAAACTTCATGTATCCCACAATATCACATTATACTATTCAACATTAGATAAGGGTTTACAAGCTAACACACTGTATGATAATAGTCTAACATAACTAATTCTGCAAACTTGTCACATTTATTCTGTGCAAACTTGTCACATTTATTCTGTTAAGTTTGATAGTTTAAATCATTCGTATGATGCATTTGCCATTGACCAGTGCAATACCGTAGTATTTGGTATGCCAATTTAGCAGTGAAGAACAAACATAGAAAACTTTTTACGGTATTTTTTGTCTTAAAATACGAAACTTTTTCTCTTAAAGACTGGACTCTAGCACATTTGACCATGTTTACAATATTGCAGATGCAACATTATGTTTTTTACTTTTATCCCTGTTATTAAATTTGCCAAATATTTACAAGGATAATTTGTTGACCAATATATAATTTTGTGTATCATACAAAAATATACCACACTCCCTCACCCTTCTTTGGAGAAAATTTCTTCTTCTATTTTTAAAAAATGTATAATTATTGATGTTTTATGTGTTACCAATATTTTGTTATTTCATCATCAACAAAACAGTCATTTGTTATGTTGTTTTTCACTGGTGTTTTGAAAATATTATTTTTTCAAAATGAATGGCATCGGGGCGTTTTTCGGGGAATACGGTATACTATAAGTACAAGCTGAATCCTGCAGCATACTATAGACACACTTTATAAATGTGTCGGTGTTACAGTGCTGAGTGTTCGACGTCAGGTAAATCAAAATGGATATTAACAAATGATGTTCATTTAACATGTATTATGCGTCCCCCCCCCAAACATTCAGCCAAGTTGACCATAAGTGCAAGGGTGTCACTAGTTATTCATTGTTCGGCATTATATTTGCCTTCAAAGAGGACAGATAATTGACAATGCGGGATGCTAAAAGATGACAAAACTTGATTACAAAAAATAACCCTCTATATGGTGAATCTACGTTTTAACAAATGTCTGGACCCGGAGATAAATGAGTTTTCAAGTTTAAATAATCATTTTTCAATGGGCTTAAAACTTATAAAAACATGCGACAATACTTTCATCAGCAATCAAGTGAATGTGATTCTAATCGTAACATGGCAACTAAAACATTCAACGATGAACATAAAATCACAGAAATCAAAATTTGACAATATCATGAAGTCACAAGTAAACGATCAAGGAGTGTAACACACAACAGTTTTACTACATTTACCAAATATTCAATAATTAGACTGGTTTCCGAACTGATTTCCGTAGTCAGACTGGTTTCCGTAATTTGTGCCAAAGTCATAATTATTCTGACTGGTCACAGGGTTGGTAAACTGGCTCGTGTTCTCCATGCTAACTTCAGTAAAGCTTAGAAATATAAATATAAGTTGTAGGATAAAGTATGATGTTTTAACTTGTCTCATTATATTCAACATGGATTATTGGAATTTATTGAACTTTATAAGGTCCCAGAGTGTTTGGTGATTCTGATAATTTTGATTTAAGGATTCTTGGAATTACTGTCCCTCAGAGCTTAGGATTAGCAATGTTGGTCAATGAACCGTTTCATTCAGTTTTAATTCAAAGCCAATGAAAAACAACATTAATTTCAGTTTAAATTTGTGGCCAATGCAGTAACAATTATGGCCAATGACAAACAAGCTATTGTATTGGTCATTGTCGGTGCATTTTTGTTTCCACGTGTACATTCGTGTCCTTACTGACGCCTTATGGATTTTGCTTATGCCCCTAGTTTCGCAGTTTTCTAAAACCCAATTTATTCAACACAATGGTGTTGGTTTTGAATTCTAGCTCCAAAATCGTCTAAACTGGCATTTTTCAATCATATAATTTCAACTGAGAGTCTTAATTTCTCAATATTCCACATTTTCACCGGGGCCAATTATTTTCGTATCAATTATCATCTGTCCGGCCTCTATTTTATTCGTCCCATGCTATTCGCACCACTTCAAATTCCTTCATACAGTTAAATGCTACTTTTGTAGGATCGTGTAAGTAGTTTTAGTGGTTAGTTCTTTCTTTAAGGAATTATTTAAGGTTTTGTTTGCTTCCGTAGATATAATTATTGCGGTTGATGTGTCATCCGTTATTGTTTAAATGGTGGTATAGATCATTTTTCAGCCCTTTAGAACTACCAATAGCTAGAAATGTGTTATGTTACTCTCCCTTTTACTGCTGTACCTTGACCACATTGCTGGGTGAAAGTAATAAAATAAGGTCACTGTGTTGGCATTACATGTATGGTTGTATTATACTCAGACATTTGTGGTCACAGTAGCTTACCATTTTGTCGAGGACTCTATGGTCTTCTGAGGTAACTAACATATATTTTTGAAACTAGGTCATCCTGCAAAATGGACTTGGGGAACTATGTCGGGTCTTACCTGTGTTTCATTCCGTCACTTGGGATCATCGTTTTTCTG
The DNA here is from genome assembly GCA_963678985.1 of Spisula subtruncata. NCBI lineage: Eukaryota > Metazoa > Mollusca > Bivalvia > Venerida > Mactridae > Spisula > Spisula subtruncata. Next base: position 30,296,267 of record OY787673.1, on the reverse strand, counting down.
TTATTTCCTTTTTGAATTTGGGTCACCCTGCCTTTTTGCGTCGGGGAATTGTGTATTTAATCATTTCGTTAGGTCGTGTGTGGGCATTGCTCCGCATAGTTGTCTTGTGTTGTTACTCTCTTCTGTTCTCGGCAAGTTAATAATTTAAGCTTAGTGCTACCTTCCCTGTCCGATTTCCTCATATCTAGTTTTAAAAGTGTAGTCACGGATCAATGCTTAAATCCAAGTATAGTGTAGTATACATGTAAGAACATCATATTATCGATTTGTTATACTCTTCAGCGGACCTAGAAAGTCATGAGATAAAAGACAACAAACACTTGATTGGTTTTATATGTCTGCTGTAATAACACAATTATGTTGATTGACATGTGAAACAAATCATAACACAAACAACCAGGTATAGATATATATATATCAAACATATTGTCCCTTTGATGCAACAAGATTGTATCTCACTGATATCAGACTATCTATCAATACACATTCATCTTGTTTTATTGCACATAATTCAAGCAGACAATGTACATTGTTTATATATAAGCGATCAAGCAACGGAACAAAATGATGTAATAATAACAAAATCATGTGATGATACTATGTATATGTTTGGTTCTAAACAGCAAGGTCGATTATAGTTCGGTAATGTAGTAAAAGTTGATCAGTCAGTTTGGAGAGATAATCTCTTAAACAAGTATTACCATACAATAAGATGTAAGAGGATCCAGTTAACGTATAACAAGTTATAGAATCCAGTGTGAAATGGTTGACAACATACAACGTGTGCCATCTACATATACATGTATATATATATATCCCAAACATGATCAACAATGCATATTCAAAGTTCAATGCTTTACCAACATCCAGTAAACTTTATGATCAATCCACATTATATCAGAAGTACATACAAGACATACAGTACCAAGTAATAACCCAACATTTCAATGATTCCAAAGTATGATTTATATATAGTAGAGAAATCTGGAATGTGATTAGAATAGAATTATGATAATCTACCATTTTAACCCTCTTGGATTGTATTCCATATTGATCTTACTTGATTTAAGGACAACCAATCAGATCACACCATATCAAACATGTGGTCAGTAAAAGGTGCTATGATTGGTTATCCTTATTCTCAAATTAAGTAAGATCACTCTATTGAATACCACCCCTGACCACTTTGTACTATCAAATGTAAAACACATTATTTTCTATAACAACACCCATGCATAAACACACTACAGAACAGCTTAACCTTATTACCACCTCAACATTAACTTTAACGGTCTTATTTTCACTGTGTTCGCCTTTGTTTTCTAACATTAATATCAAGACTAACCCAATAAAGGATAGTTTCAAGGGTTTCAATGGTGGTCCTACTATACTTGTTGGATGAAAACTATTTCTATAAAATCACATTGGAATGACAATTATTGTGGCCAAATATTGAAAGCTAAAAATATATAACCCTACAATAGCAGGTCAACTTCATTAAATTTTACCAACATTTAGCCTTCATTGTGTAAAAATATAAATATTCCTATTCATTCTACACACACACAGCGGATGGCATAGCTTGGATAATTTGACCTGATCCTGACATGTATGCATAAAGTATTTTAGATTTATAACACCTTGTTTATCTGAGAGATACTTCCTGCTTATGAAATCATACATCCGGTGTTATAAATATTGACAAAATATCAGCTGTTAAATTATGCTCATTGATGATCGAGGATAGTCAAATTCTCTGGACTATATTACACACATGTTTTATCTAAACAAAGCAGAATACACAACACTTACACTACACAGCATATGTAAAGGAAAAACTGTGAAAAATTAACTATTGCATAGTTACTGTATCCTTCCATATAACAATAATACATTTAACATGATCAATAATAAGAATAATTTCAAAATTGATCTTGATATCAAGGTCATTTTATATGAGAAGGTCAAATAACCGATTTTTATCTGAATAGCAATTCATTGATAAGGTAAAAACCTTTAATATAAAATATATGAACATTTTTCGTTTGAGGTCATTTCATTGTTCAAGATCAAATAAATTTATCAATAACTTAAATTTTGTTCCGTATGTAAGTTTTCCATGACCAGTCGATACAATGTCAGTGTATAACTGGGTCAAGGACATTACTGACTTAAGGTCAACACTAACAGTTTCAAGGTCATTTCATTCAAAGGTGTTGAGGGGTTTATATAGAATAAATTACAGATGGTAAATGCATACTTTCACTGTAACATTAAATGTATGAATGTATGTAAGAAGGGAGTGGTAGGGGTACAATGTACAGACAGAAAGTGGGTGGGGTACATACAGGAACCAGCTAAAACATACAACATCAATGAACATAGAATGTGGCTGAGAACATCACAGACCAAGATACAATATATTAACCCAATCATTGCTTCAATATACAATAATACAACATCACCATACAGCGAGCAAACTAGCTGGCATCTGATTCACTAACATTATCTGGTCCCGATCTCTCTAAGCATCTCAAGTAGAAATCTCAACCCAAATTGAGATTTTGCTAAAATTTGAGTCAGAATTAGAGATAATCTGAGTTTCAGTGTTAAAATATTTGTGAACAACACCTGTAGTTTACAACATGATAAGATGTAATGTCAACATAGTTTCTATGACAACCACTGTGTCACTACATGTATATCAATTTACATAAAAGTTGACCATCATTCCTATAACAGTTAATATATATATTTATAACTATATTATACACAAATTTGTGCAAATGTGTTGGAAATACATAAGACCGAAGGTTTTTATTCTCAGAATTATAGGAACTTTTTTCGAAAATTTTGCCGCTGCGAGCATGGACTGGAAAAATAACATGAGGCCCTTTGGGGGAATATCCCTCAAGATTGTTTCAAAAAAAGTTTCTATACATATAAAAATGAAACCCTTTTGGCCTAATACATATAATACATAATCTCAATGTACAATATATACATGTAGAAAATAAAAACTGTGATATTTTTATGTGGGGAGTAAGTTGTCCTTCTATACACAACTCTGGTTTGGTCGTGTAGAGCAGACGCAGTACACTTAACCCCTAATCGTTGTTCAAGTCCCAAGTCGTCTGGTACACTTATCGCCAGGTATGAACACATCTAGGTCGTAATCTGATACGGAGTTCTTATAACCTGATTGATGAATACATTTTCATATTTACTATAGGTAAACGTTCTCTAGTAATAAAAAGCAAATTTTATACATGGTTCATTTCATGTACAGTTTGCACAAAAATGATTTTGTACCATAATTAATTGGAAATATGAAAACAGTTCTCGTTGAAAAAAGCTTCGGAATCCGTAAACGTTAGCAGAATTCTATTACTTGACATAGTTGTTTGGGTCTTTTATTTGATGTAAATTACTAAAGTCACATCACCATGGTGACAAAGTTTGTTATTCTGATACGATGTTTGTTGTCGAATCCAAGTCTTCAAATACCATGTGGTAGTTCTTCCCTTCCTGTGATTATGAACGTAGATTTAACATTAACAATAAACTCATCCTTCTGAGTTTGAACAGCAGATACAAACGTATCAGCTGAATTTAAACGTTAAAAGTCGAAGATTCTTCTCCGCTTCACATTCTTGTCGGAATATAGTTACATTATTCGCTTATATATGTTTGACATTCAATAAATCTGCTCTATCTCTAACAAAATCCCCTAACAAAATTCTATAAAAACACAGTTAGTCCCTCTGTTGATTCTAGACGCACGTCCCCGACATATCGAATGTAAAATATGCATATCAGTATTTCATTGTATTAAATCTACATAATGACTAAAATATCCCCTAAAGCTACACCCCCTCATTATAATACTTCTAAATATGTGGTAGGGGCTTTGCCCCTTTGTGAACCCCTCTCTGCCATCAACCAATCCGCTTCCATGTTCGGTAATCTATAGACTGTGATTAACTGAAAAATGAAAAAAAAAATTGTTAAGAATTTTATAGAACATAGTTCATGATTATCACACTTTAATCGTGGCCAAACTGATATTAATAATTAACAGTAATCCAGTAAACCACCTCTTCTTGTTTGACATTAACAGTAAATTTATGGCAAATGATTTTCTGTCTCGAAAATTGAAATTGTTAAACATATAATTTTTACTTATAGTATTTTATGCATATTATAATTAATCAATTTTGGAAAGGTATGAAATATGCTAAACATAAATATTGTCATCTTTAAGTTCTTATTTGATCATTGTCATAGTCAATCAATTAGTTATTAGTTATATGAAATAAATCAACAAATAAAAAGCCACAAGCACTGGGGAACGAGAAAGCATAACCGCAATTAATGGGTAAAATTGAATTACGAAGTTGAGTCAGGCATCAAAGCATAAACATATTTCTGGCATGTCACAGTGGGGTACCATATTTTCAATAGCTATGTAAACTCCAATGAATCATTTCATTTTTTTTTGTAAAATCATAGTATGTGTGCTAAAACACTTTTACCTTTTCTTCACAATTATACTAAAAATGTATTCTTGGCCAACAAGAAACACTGTTACAATAATTAGCTTAACTTAGATATTTACCCAATAAGAAGCATTGTTTCAATTTGTAAAGCATTCATTTAAGATGGTTCTTCGTGCATGCCAAACATTTTATATAATTACCCATTTATCTCAGGAAAAATATCGACCTTGACACAGAGTCAAGTACAACATAAGAACGACAATTGGTTTGGGAAAGGATTTCAATATCAAACATATATGGGACATACTATGACAACAATTAGCATACAGCTATATGATCATCTAGAAAACATTGGACTTAAAATAATTATCATTCATTGAACACAACAGGAAAACTGAACATTTCAAACAACGACAAACTGAAACAAACTGTGCCGACGTTGTAGGTTTTGTGTGTGAATGACATGAACTAGAGGCAGTCACATCACATGACACGATCACATGACACGGTCACATGACATCAGTGAAAAAATCCAGATAGTAACACGATTAACGCAAACATTCAGTCAGGAAATTGTCCCCTCTTCAAGTTCGTATATTACCAGGCTGTTTATCTTACATAAAATACATAAACACTTTAAATATATATAATCTTATTAATTAGAAGTGCTTCAAGCAATCAACTGTGTCAACATTTTGACAACACCGAATTTGAAGGTGGTTGAAATACCGGAAGAAAATCTTTCATGAGTGTTGCAGTTTATTATTGAAGTTATGGAAGAATTTGAATTAAAACTTATATAAAGCGACCAATGGCGAGATACATATTCCTTTTATTCAAAAAGTTATTTCTCAATCTGGATTCAAACACTTTGATAATGTTAAGCTTTATAGTGGGTGGGGTACAGTTTATTATAAAGGACCATTCAATGATAGAATCGTGCACTACCTCGTCTGCTAATAATGATAACTCAGTAGAATCTGCGGCATCATAATCATAAAGTACTCGTGCTTGCTTTTTTTCTGTGGCAGGCGTGGAAGCTGTAACCTGTATAGCGGGAAGGGACGAGGGATTCAATGTCCTGCCAGAGGTCAAACCCAGGTAATTAGGAGTAGAGCCAGCCCCTGAACCCGGCACTGCTGTAAAACTGAAAGGACAGAAAAGCAACCGGAAAATGTCATGCAAAAACCAAGGAGAATAAATATAATATAAATAGAATAATAGGAGACTCTGCTAACTGAATGTTTAGTTCAGAGGATTTGGCACGATCTTGACCTTTGAATTAGTATAATTATATACCAGCTCATCTTGTCTGTACTTATAAGCCTGGCTGTATGTTTCATAAGCGGAGAGTATCACAAAGACTCTCAATGTGTAATACAAACACAATACTGATATTGCACGATTGGCTCGCGGAAATTAATATATTTCAAAGCAAGTACCCTGTAATATATTCACGCATAAAGGTCAGGATCAGGTCAAATTCTCCAAGCTGTATCATATAGCATAGCTCATAACAAGGATATGTATATATCAGTGATGGTGTAGCAAACTTCATGTATCCCACAATATCACATATACTATTCAACATTAGATAAGGGTCTACAAGCTAACACTCTGTATGATAATAGTCTAACATAACTAATTCTGCAAACTTGTCACATTTATTCTGTGCAAACTTGTCACATTTATTCTGTTAAGTTTGATAGTTTTAAACATTCGTATGATGCATTTGCCATTGACCAGTGCAATACCGTAGTATTTGGTATGCCATTTTAGTAGTGGAGAACAAACATAGAAAACTTTTTCCGGTATTTTTTGTCTTAAAATACGAAACTTTTTCTCTTAAAGACTGGACTCTAGCACATTTGACCATGTTTACAATATTGCAGATGCAACATTATGTTTTTTACTTTTATCCCTGTTATTAAATTTGCCAAATATTTACAAGGATAATTTGTTGACCAATATATAATTTTGTGTATCATACAAAAATATACCACACTCCCTCTCCCTTCTTTGGAGAAAATTTCTTCTTCTATTTTTAAAAAATGTATAATTATTGATGTTTTATGTGTTACCAATATTTTGTTATTTCATCATCAACAAAACAGTCATTTGTTATGTTTTTTTTCACTGGTGTTTTGAAAATATTATTTTTTCAAAGTGATTGGCATCGGGGCGTTTATTCGGGGGAATACGGTATATTATAAGTACAAGCTGAATCCTGCAGCATACTATAGACACACTTTATAAATGTGTCGGTGTTACAGTGCTGAGTGTTCGACTTCATGAAAATCAAAATGGATATTAACAAATGATGTTCATTTAACATGTATTATGCGTCCCCCCAAACATTCAGCCAAGTTGACCATAAGTGCAAGGGTGTCACTAGTTATTCATTGTTCGGCATTATATTTGCCTTCAAGGAGGACAGATAATTGACAATGCGGGGTGCTAAAAGATGACAAAACTGGATTATATAAAATAACCCTCTATATGGTGCATCTACGTTTTAACAAATGTCTGGCCCCGGAGATAAATGAGTTTTCAAGTTTAAATAATCATTTTTCAATGGGCTTAAAACTACTAAAAACATGTGACAATACTTTCTTCAGCAATCAAGGAAATGTCATTCTAATCGTAACATGGCAACTAAAACATTCAACGATGAACATAAAATCACATAAATAAAAGTTTTGACAATATCATGAAGTCACACAAGTAAACAATCAAGGAGTGTAACACACAACAGTTTTACTACATTTACCAAGTATTCAATAATTAGACTGGTTTCCGAACTGATTTCCGTGGTCAGACTGGTTTCCGTAATTTGTGCCAAAGTCATAATTATTCTGACTGGTCACAGGGTTGGTAAACTGGCTCGTGTTCTCCATGCTAACTTCAGTAAAGCTTAGAAATATAAATATAAGTTGTAGGATAAAGTATGATGTTTTAACTAGTCTCATTATATTCAACATGGATTATTGGAATTCATTGAACTTTATAAGGTCCCAGACCTTTTGGTTATTTTGATGATTTTAATTTAAGGATTCTTGGAATGACTGTCCCTCAGAACTAAACATGGTAGGATTAGCAATGTTGGCCAATGAACCGTTACACTCAGTTTAAATTCAAAGCCAATGAAAAACAACATCAATTTCAGTTTAAATTTGCGGCCTATGCAGTTACAATTATGGCCAATGACAAACAAGCTATTGCATTGGTCATTGTCGGTGCATTTTTGTTTCCACGTGTACATTCGTGTCCTTACTGACGCCTTATGGATTTTGCTTTTAGCCCTAGTTTCGTAGTTTTCTAAAAAGCAATTTATTCAACACAATGGTGTTGGTTTTGAATTCTAGCTCCAAAATCGTCTAAACTGGCATTTTTCAATCATATAATTTCAACTGAGAGTCTTAATTTTTCAATATTCCACATTTTCACCGGTGCCAATTATTTTCGTATCAATTATCATCTGTCCGGCCTCTATTTTATTCGTCCCATGCTATTCGCACCACTTCAATTCCTTCATACAGTTAAATGCTACGTTTGTAGGATCGTGTGAGTAGTTTTAGTGGTTAGTTCTTTCTTTAAGGAATTATTTACATGTAAGGTTTTGTTTGCTTCCGTAGATATAATTATTGCGGTTGATGTGTCATCCGTTATTGTTTAAATGGTGGTATAGATCATTTTTCAGCCCTTTAGAACTACCAATAGCTAGAAATGTGTTATGTTACTCTCCCTTTTACTGCTGTACCTTGACCACATTGCTGGGTGAAAGTAATAAAATAAGGTCACTGTGTTGGCATTACATGTATGGTTGTATTATACTCAGACATTTGTGATCACAGTAGCTTACTATTTTGTCGAGGACTCTATGGTCTTCTGAGGTAACTAACATGTATTTTTGAAACTAGGTCATCCTGCAAAATGGACTTGGGGAACTATGTCGGGTCTTACCTGTGTTTCATTCCGTCACTTGGGATCATCGTTTTTCTGTTATTTCCTTTTTGAATTTTGGTCACCCTGCCTTTTTGCGTCGGGGAATTGTGTATTTAATCATTTCGTTAGGTCGTGTGTGGGCATTGCTCCGCATAGTTGTCTTGTGATGTTACTCTCTTTTGTTCTCGGCAAGTTAATAATATAAGCTTAGTGCTACCTTCCCTGTCCGATTTCCTCATATCTAGTTTTAAAAGTGTAGTCACGGATCAATGCTTGAAATCCAAGTATAGTGTAGTATAAGAACATCATATTATGAATTTGTTATACTCTTCAGCGGACCTAGAAAGTCATGAGATAAAAGACAACAAACACATGATTGGTTTTATATGTCTGCTGTAATAACACAATTATGTTGATTGACATGTGAAACAAATCATAACACAAACAACCAGGTATAGATCTATATATATCAAACATATTGTCCCTTTGGTGCAACAAGATTGTATCTCACTGACATCAGACTATCTATCAATACACATTCATCTTGTTTTATTGCACATAATTCAAGCAAACAATGTACATTGTTTATATATAAGCTATTAAGCAACGGAACAAAATGATGTAATAATAACAAAATCATGTGATAATACTATGTATATGTTTGGTTCTAAACAGCAAGGTCGATTATAGTTCGGTAATGTAATAAAAGTTGAGTAGGACTATATTTCACTGATTAAGTGCTGGATTTTTACCGTTGGTACGTCCTTGGGGGAGGCAAGGATTTAAACTGGTGTTTGAGAAAACAAAAGTCTAAAGCATCGCCCTTCCCAGGGTTGGAAGGGGCGGGGTTTCAAGTGATCCCTAACATGATCAACACTGTATATTCAAAGTTCAATGCTTTACCAACATGAGGTTAACTTTATGATCAACCCACAATATATCAGAAGTACATACAAGACATACACTACCAAGTATTAACCCAACATTTCAATGATTTCAAAGTATGATTTATATATAGTTGAGAAATCTGGAATGTGATTGGAATAGAATAATGATAATCTACCATTTTAACCCTCTTGGATCGTACTCCATATTGATCTTTCTTGACTTAAGGACAACCAAACAGATCACACCATATCAAACATGTGGTCAGTAAAAGGCGCTATGATTGGTTATCCTTATTCTCAAATTAAGTAAGATCTATTGAATACCACCGCTGACTACTATGTACTATCAAATGTAAAGCACATTATTTTCTATAACAACAACCATGCATAAACACACTACGGAAAAGCTAAACCTTAAAACCACCTCAACATTAATTTTAAAGGTCTTATTTTATTTCTATAAAATCACATTGGAATAACAATTTTTGTGTCCAAACATTGAAAGCCAAAAATATATAACCCTACAAGAGCAGGTAAACTTCATTACATTTACCAACATTTAGCCTTCATTTGTGTAAAAATATTAATCTATCGAAAAATATTCCTATTGATTCTACACACACACAGAGGATGGTATAGCTTGGATAATTTGACCTGATCCTGGCCTTTATGTATAGATATATTACAATGTTATTGTGTTGAATACATACATTTCCCCAAGCACATTGTGCATTCAGTATTTTAGATTTATAACACCTTGTTTATCTGAGAGATACTTCCTGCTTATGAAATCATACATCCGGTGTTATAAATATTGACAAAATATCAGCTGTTAAATTATGCTAATTGATGGTCGAGGATAGTCAAATTCTCTGGACTATATTACACACATGTTTTATCTAAACAAAGCAGAATACACAACAATTACACTACACAGCATATGTAAAGGAAAAACTGTGAAAAATTAACTATTGCATAGTTACTGTATCCTTCCATATAACAATAATACATTTAACATAATCAATAATAAGAATAATTTCAAAATTGATCTTGATATCAAGGTCATTTTATATGAGAAGGTCAAATAACCGATTTTTATCTGAATAGCAATTCGTTGATAAGGTCAAAACCTTTAATATAAAATGTAATAACATTTTTCGTTTGAGGTCATTTCATTGTTCAAGATCAAATAAATTTATCAATTACTTAAATTTTGTTCCGAATGTAAGTTTTCCATGACAAGTCGATACAATGTCAGTGTATAACTAGGTCAAGGTCATTACTGACTTCAAGGTCAACTATAACAGTTTCAAGGTCATTTCATTCAAAGGTGTTGCGGGGTTTATATAGAATAAATTACATATGGTAAATGCATACTTTTACTGTAACATTAAATGTATGAATGTATGTAAGAAGGGGGTGTGTGGGGTACAATGTACAGACAGAAAGTGGGTGGGGTACATACAGGAACCAGCTAAAATATACAACATCAATGAACATAGAATGTGGCTGAGAACATCACAGACCAAGATACAATATATTAACCCAATCATTGCTTCAATATACAATAATACAACATCACCATACAGCGACCAAACTAGCTGGCATCTGATTCACTAACATTATCTGGTCCCGATCTCTCTAAGTATCTCAAGTAGAAATCTCAACCCAAATAGAGATTTTGCTAAAATTTGAGTCAGAATTAGAGATAATCTGAGTTTCAGTGTTAAAATATTTGTGAACAACACCTGTAGTTTACAATATGACAAGAGGGCCATGATGGCCCAATATCGCTCACCTGATTATACATGTTTATATACAGTTTTCACCCAAGGGAATAATTTGAACATCTTGGTAGAAAACCACAAGTTTTCCCTATATAAGGCTATTTAAAACGGTGACCCCCCAATTTTGACCCCAGGGGCATAATTTGAAAAATCTTGGTAAAAGGTCCACTAAATGATGCTACGTACCAAATATCAAAGCTCAATGCAGTGTAGTTTTAGATAAGAAGATTTTTATATGTTTTCCCTACATAAGTCTATGTAAAACGGTGACCCGGGGCGGGGCCAATTTTGACCCCAGGGGCATAATTTGAACAATCTTGGTAGGGAACCACTAGATGATGCTTCATACCAAATATCAAAGCTCTAGGTATCGTAGTTTTTGACAAGAAGATTTTTTTTATGTTTTCCCAATAAGTCTATGTAAAACTGGTGACCCCCGGGGCGGTGCCAATTTTGACCCCAATGGCATAATTTGCCCAATCTTGTTCGGGGACCACTAGATGATGCTTCATACCAAATATCAAAGCTCTAGGCATTGTAGTTTTTGACAAGAAGATTTTAATATGTTTTCCCTGTATAAGTCAATGTAAAACTGGTGACCCCCTGGGCGGGGCCAATTTTGAACCCAGGGGTATAATTTGAACAATCTTGGTAGGGGACCACTAGATGATGCTACATACCAAATATCAAAGCTCCAGGCATTGTTGTTTTAGACAAGAAGATTTTTATATGTTTTCCCTATAGAAGTCTATGTAAAATGGTGACCCCCAGGGCGGGGCCAATTTTGACCCGAGGGGAATAATTTTAACAATCTTTGTAGAGAACCTCTAGCTGATTCTATATACCAAATATGAAAGCCCTGGACCAAGCCGTTTCGGAGAAGAAGATTTTTTAAGGTTTTCCCCATATAACTATATGTAAAACTAAGGGCCCCTGGGGCGGGGCCAATTTTGACCCAAGGGACATAATTTTAACAATCTTTGAAGAGGACCCCAAGGTGATGCTACATACCAAATATGAAAGCTCTAGGCCTTACGGTTTCAGAGAAGAAGATTTTTGAAATTTCCTTTTTAAAAAACCTATTTTTAGCCTGTGTGACCTAGTTACGCAACAGACTGGAATTTTTTTAACAACTTTGGTAGAGGTCCACCCAAGGAACATTCCTATTAAGTTTTATCAAATTTGGCCAAGCGGTTTAGGAGGAGAAGTCGTTTGAAGAAATTGTTGACGGACGCACGACGCACGACGCACGCCGCACGACGCACGACGGACGACGGACATCTCGGTATGACAAAACCTCACCATGACCACATTGTGGTCAGGTGAGATAATAAGATGTAATGTCAACATAGTTTCTATGACAACCACTGTGACACTACATGTATATCAATTTACATAAAACTTGACCATCATTCCTATAACAGCTAATATATATATTTATAACTATATTATACACAAATTTGTGGAAATGTGTTGGAAATAGATAAGACCGAAGGTTTTTATTCTCAGAATTATAGGAACTTTTTTCGAAAATTTTGCCGCTGCGAGAATGGACTGGACAAATAACATGAGGCACTTTGGGGGCATATCCCTCAAGATTTTTTCAAAAAAAGTTTCTATACATATGAAAATGAAACCCTTTTGGCCTAATACATATAATACATAATCTCAATGTACAATATATACATGTAGAAAATAAAAACTGTGATGTGATATTTTTATGTGGGGAGTAAGTTGTCTTTCTATACACAACTCTGGTTTGGTCGTGTAGAGCAGACGTAGTACACTTAACCCCTAATCGTTGTTCAAGTCCCAAGTCGTCTGGTACACTTATCGCAAGGTATGAACACATCTAGGTCGTAATCTGATACGGAGTTCTTATAACCTGATTTTTAAATACATTTTCATATTTACTATAGGAAAACGTTCTCTAGTAATAAAAAGCAAATTTTATACATGGTTCATTTCATGTACAGTTTGCACAAAAATGATTTTGTACCATACTTAATTGGAAATATGAAAATAGTTCTCGTTGAAAAAAGCTTCGGAATCCGTAAACGTTAGCAGAATTCTATTACTTGACACAATTTTTTGAGTATTTTATTTGATGTAAATTACAAAAGTCACATCACCATGGTGACTAAGTTTGTTATTCTGATATGATGTTTGTTGTCGAATACAAGTCTTGAAATATCATGTGGTAGTTCTTCCCTTCCTGTGATTATGAACGTAGATTTAACATTAACAATAAATTCATTCTTCTGAGTTTGAACAGCAGATACAAACGTATCAGCTGAATTTAAACGTTAAAAGTCGAAGATTCTTCTCCGTTCCACATTCTTGTCGGAATATAGTTACATTATTAGCTTATATATGTTTGACATTCAATAAATCTGCTCTATCTCTAACAAAATCCCCTAACAAAACTCTTTATAAACACAGTTAGTTCCTCTGTTGAATCTAGACGCACGTCCCCGACATATCGATTGTAAAATATGCATATCAGTATTTCATTGTATTAAATCTACATAATGACTAAAATTTCCCCTAAAGCTACACCCCCTCATTCTAATACTTCTAAATATGTGGTAGGGGCTTTGCCCCTTTGTGAACCCCTCTCTGCCATCAACCAATCCGCTTCCATGTTCGGTAATCTATAGACTGATTAACTGAAAAATGAAAAAAAAATATTTGTTAAGAATTTTAAATAACATAGATAAACAAGTATATATACTTTAAATTATACATTATAAGATATAGTAAGTATATAAGTTCATGATTATCACACTTTAATCATGGCCAAACTGATATTAATAAACCGGTAAACCACCTCTTCTTGTTTGACATTAACAGTAAATTTATGGCAAATGATTTTCTGTCTCGAAAATTGAAATTGTTAAACATATAATTTTTACTTATAATCTATTATGCATATTATAATTAATCAATTTTGGAAAGGTATCAAATATGCTGAACATCAATATTGTCATCTCAAAGTTCTTATTTGATCATTGTCATAGTCAATCAATTAGTCATTAGGTATATGAAAAAAATCAACAAATAAAAAGCCACAAGCACTGGGGAACGAGAAAGCATAACCACAATTAATGGGTAAAATTTAATTACGAAGATGAGTCAGGCATCAAAGCATAAACATATTTCTGGCATGTCACAGTGGGGTAACATATTTTCAATAGCTATGTTAACTCCAATGAATCATTTCCTTTTTTTCTGTAAAATCATAGTATGTGTGCTAAAACACTTTGACCTTTTCTTCACAATCATACTAAAATTTATTCTTGGCCAACAAGAAACACTGTTACAATAATTAGCTTAACTTAGATATTTACCCAATAAGAAGCATTGTTTCAATTTGTAAAGCATTCATTTAAGATGGTTCTTCGTGCATGCCAAACATTTTATATAATTACCCAATAATCTCAGGAAAAATATCGACCTTGACACAGAGTCAAGTACAACATAAGAACGACAATCGGGTCGGGAAAGGATTTCAATATCAAACATATATGGGACATACTATGACAACAATTAGCATACAGCTATTAGGCCAGTAAACGAAATCTTCAGTAGCATCATGTCTCGGACTAATTGCAACAAAAACTTCTCCATTGTTTTCGTAAACTACAATATGTGTAGTAACACAGGAAAAAAGTTGCATTCACATGGACCTGGCATTATTGAGAAAATGACCTTTCTTTAAGGTCATATGAAATCATTTTAAAAAGCTCTGATCGTTACATGTTTTGGTCGTTTAGTACTTACCTTTGATAGTATGGGTTATTTTTAAGCTGTACTGTATTCACCATGAACTTTAGATATGTTTTAACGCATTTTTTGGCCATTTTTTTTTACACACGATGCTAGAAACAACGCATTAATTATCCTTCTTGGGGGTAAAATTACCCCACCCACTTTAAGGACTATACTTAAATTTCGAAAAATAACAAAGACACACCATTATGTTTGTTAGTTATTATTTATTCGACAATGTTTTATATTTGCCTTATTTATGACATATCAGATAGCACCCTTGTTATCTAGATAATCCTTAATGATTGGATAATCCAAAATGATGGATGTATGTTTTCGAAAACAACCTATTTTCGGCCAATTTCACTAATTTGTAGTCATTTGTTAACGTACAAAGATAGAATTGTTAGTAGCGTTCATGAAACTGAAACTATTTGACAGCAGTTTTGTGAATATGATACACGCTATTTGTAGTGAACCATGTGTGAAAATGGATAATAGCCAAAATTGATCGAGGATAAGTCACAAAATGATTAACCTAAAAAATAACTGAAGCACCAAACTGCTAGGCATATCTACCAACTGCGGTATACCGTACATTGGATCTTGCAAGTAGATTTAACAAATAGCATTACTTTTCGCGACATTGGACTTGAAAAAGAGTGTAAGTTCAGTCACGAGAACCACAAGACTGATTCCTTCACGCATCTTAAATGGTTTATGCATCTTCAGATTTTATCATGGTCATAAAATACATCAAACTATAACAGGTATTGTTTAAGTGTTTTAGATCCCTTGTTAAAAGCGACTGCTCACTATCAAGTAATGGTCATGATGCTGCATATGCCATATGGCATTATGTGACTGGAATTATTGCATTACTAAAGTACATGTATCATTGATTTTGAATTGAACATTCTGTTAATGATGATTCAAAACAAACTTGCTCCAAAAATCATAAGAATGACGGAAGTACAAACAGATCCTAACTAAAACAGCTAAACGTTACTGTGCAGATTATTGATTTTACTGTACTGACAACTGCCAACTGTCATGTTTGTGTACGGAGTATAGCACTACATTACGTCTACATAACTCATTTACTCGCAATACCCAATGAACACGTGTCCAAAGTGTTAGTGTAACTGCACACCTATGCCTATTCTTAATGGTACCAAATTGGAGGAGTGCGTGCACTAAATCATTTATATACGTGTATATTTACTATATAACTTATTTGTTTTGCTGATTTAACATCAGTATTATCCCCACCTAAATGACTCGTCAGCACTGTATGTATATATTCCTTTGTAGACGAATCAGTAGAAAATGATGAACACAATGAACATAATTATGGATGATCTATGTCGTTATTAAAATAAAATAGCTAAAATTTGGATGTAGTAATGGGGTAACTGAACTGTCTTCTGTAGGTTGCTTGCATCTCCCAGAAGCATGGTCTCAAAAGACGTGTGTGTTGTTAGAACCTTCTGTGCTGCTTCCTCCAGATGTACAATTTATTGAATAGTGTCTAAAGATGACTCCATGCCATTCTGTCTTGTAAACAGTGTCCACAAATCACTGTCTATAGATGGAATCTGATAGCTTGACTTTGTATATTAAATATGTGGCCTAGCATCTATTCAAACCCCTTTAGAATCTGGTCATTTTCAGTTTTGACATGTTTGGCATTTCATGGAACCAGCAGTTGGAAGATCAGCTGTGTTAGAATTACAAGAAATGTTTCGATTATAGATATACATGTAGTCTGTTCTGCAGTTAATGTGAATTAATTTCCTGTCCAGAAACAACATGTATATTTGGTTGACTTTCAGTAAGGCTAGTTGCCTTTGTCTTGTAGATTTGGCAGTGTAGAACAAATAGCTATCTATCTGAAATGAATAAGTATGTCCAGTTTAAGATAACAATGGGCTAAATTCTACAATCTAATCAACATAACTTATTCATCTGATTTGATCCAGACTCCTTTTGGAATAACAACCAGTCTTGTTCTTAATTTTCTCAAGTTTTCCATCCTTGAATTACTTACGGGTATTGTTTGTCTTTAAAATATTAGACTAAAAAGTCTATATAGTGAGATCATTTGTCAAGTAATATTTTATTAGTATTACATGTACAAAAGTAAAACTCTTTTAACTCTATGATAGATACTACTTATACTGGTCGGTATATCTGTAGATACGATAGTCTGTATAGTTGAGTATCACAGGATATGTATTGTGAATTAACTGAATGATTATATTCAAATACTGAGGCCCAAAAGATCAATTTAAAGTTACGTAATTATCATTATATTATCATGTATGTGTTTAGCATTTAATACTACTATTGTTAACACACTGTTTACAAAAATGCTATTTAATGCAAGGTAGGAAAGTTATACATACAATGTTCAAATGTCTCATGTCCATTTACTTGGACTTCGTTGTTAGTATCTATTCAGCAACTGAAATAGAAAATAAATATGAACCAGTTACTCTGGATGATCCATGTATAATAAACATGTATGTTATCATTGTTTTAGGCTGTAACACACTAGAGATGTAAAGAGTGTAAATACGTACATTACTTTTATGTGCAGAATAATATCAAACACGAAATTATAATGAACAGCTTATCTTGGTAATATTTAACAAGACTGTGATATATCCATGTAGCATTTGGTTGGCTCGATTGAGATAGGCACAGGTCAGGTACAAGATTAATTGGAAACACGTGCAGGCTTTCGATTGGGATTTAAATGACAACAGGGATTTCCCTGATGCAGGATTTCTGCTTATGCAGGTTTTCTGCGTTCCTGACGCAAATTTGAGATTGGGACCCTCATTTCTGCATTACTGTGCATCCTTGGGACTCCCAATCGGATCCTTCGAATACATTTTTGTTTCCGCTAGAACATTTTTTCTAGTACTTTATTTATTGCACTGGTGGTTTATTGAGCAATCTGTATCGTCTACTCTACACGCTATAATAAGTTAGATGCGTCTTATTACAATCATGGCAGAACGTTCCATTCCATACTGCTGTCCAATTGAAATAGTCATGTAAATGATTAACCCATGTGTATTTGCTATTTTATTTATAAATTGGATACTGTAACAATGAACTTGAAATGCATACCCGTATATGATTGGACCCCCAAATGTTTCAGGGACTCACTAAATATAAACCTTAAGGGGACCCTTGTGTGAAAATTCCTAGGGAAACCCTGATTTACTAAATAAAAAAATCTTTAAAAACGTTTAGGAGCATGCTCATATCATGATATGGGCTAGACGCAAAACAGCATCAGATAAAGAGTTTCTTTCTTTGAAAGCGTGAAGCAGGCTGTTTATT
The DNA here is from genome assembly GCA_963678985.1 of Spisula subtruncata. Classification (NCBI taxonomy): domain Eukaryota; kingdom Metazoa; phylum Mollusca; class Bivalvia; order Venerida; family Mactridae; genus Spisula; species Spisula subtruncata. Next base: position 30,278,021 of record OY787673.1, on the reverse strand, counting down.
CTGATACGGTTGGTCGTGTTCTAGTACCGTTATATACGTTATAATCAGTAACAACTATCAATTAAAGGATGTATTTGATTGAATATCTATAGTAGATCGATCCTTTTAGTCTTGAGAATTGTGCAGTAAAATATGCTTTTAATGTTTTTTCATATTTAAAATCGAAAAGATATTACAAACACTACTATTCGTTGTCAAATTCGTAAATTTGATAATTTATCAAGTTTCGTCAAAATGATGACAATAACGGCGTTCCATACTTGGAAAAATGTAAATATTTGATAACCCATAAAACATGTTTCTATTATCAACCAAGTGCTTTTTTATTTATTTTTAACATTGATATGTATTTATATAATTATTAAAATATCCCATTCGCATTAATATCTCATGTTTGGAAGTTTAAACGACATTCGACCTTGGCCCCGACTTCGCCGTAAAACGACTCACATGCACATCTGTGAAGACGTACAACCCGTAAACACAGACACACCACTTGGTAATCATTAAAAATAACCATAATCGTTACTTACCTTGCATATTCCATCGATAATAACACTTCATGACGTTTGTTATTGTTTTTTTACTGGGCGCCGCCATTAAACTTCGAACGTAAATCGTACCTCCCGCTGAAGAGTACTCACTACGGTGTGCTATACGGGCCATACCTTCAGTTGGAAATATTAACATCTTTGACGGTCTATAGTTTTGTTTTGCCAGGGTCTACAGGTTGCAACTTTTTTCTTGTATATACTAATATGATGTACTTTCGCCCAGTATAAGTTTAGTTTTTGTTGCAATTAGTCCGAGTGAAAATTTTCGTTTACCAGCCTATATATGATCATCTAGAAAACATTGGACTTAAACTAATTATCATTCATTGAACACAACAGAAAAACTGAACATTCAAACAACGACAAACTGAAACAAACTGTGCCGATGTTGTAGGTTTTGCGTGTGAATGACATGAAGCAGAGGCAGTCACATCACATGACACGATCACATGATTGTCACATGACATCAGTGAAAAAATCCAGATAGTAACACGATTTACGCAAACATTCAGTCAGGAAATCGTCCCCTCTTCAAGTTCATATATTACCAGGCTTTATATCTTTTATAAAAAATAAACACTTTAAATATGAGCCGCGATCTGAGAAAAGGGCCCTTAGTGAAAATTTTTCGATTTTCATTTTTTTGCATTTTCCGAAGAATCTATCTTTCCTGTGTACAAGAAAGAAAGATTTTTGTCAATTTTTCAAATATTAACATTTTTATGACCTTTTAAAGGAACCAATGACATGGACATTTTTGGCAAAAAAACGTGTATCTCAACATGGACATATTTTGTTACTGTTTGCTGTTTAAGTGGCATTTTCACACTGCTGTTAATCTGCTCGGATTGAATTTATCATTTGAATGATGATACTTATTTGTGAGGAGTAACATTTGTGTGTGAAAATACGCCTTTATCTTATTTTTTTGTTGCCATAGCAACCATTTATTCAATTACTAAAATATGCAAAATTGTCTGGTTTACTACTTATGATCAGGAAAATATTACAACTGCAATATATGGGCTTTGTATTAAATAAATGCTTTCTACGTTTATAGAAGAACAGTAATACTGAATAGAGAAGTTACTTTATTTCAGGGTATGTATGTAAAATAAATCCCCAACAGGTTTTAAAACGGGGCCTATCGGTTTTCCCTCCGTCGGTCAGTCGATTCGTTAGTAAGTTAGTTCGTCAAAAAGCTGGATCCTGACATCACTAAAACATCTTTCAAGTTTTGTTTAGCAGATTTGATCTGTGGATAAGGGGCAATAAAGGGAATTATGCACATTTATTTTTTATTGTGTCTGAAATTGTGGTTGCTATGGAGACTGAAATGGTGAGAATATGTACGAAAAGACTAGATCCTAAAATAACTCATACAGTTTCCATGCTAGGTTTATGAAACCTGGTATGTAGGTAGGTGACAATAAGAAGAGTATGAATAACCAAATATAATTTCATTTTAACAAAAACTTGGGTTGCTATGGATACCAAAACAGTGAAAATATGTAAATAATTACTAGATCCTAAAATTACCCATACAGTTTCCATGCTAGGTTTATGAAACCTGGTATGTAACTTACATAATGTAAGTTGGTGACAATAAGTAGAGTATGATTATCCAACTATAATTTCATTTTAACAACAAATGGGGTTGCTATGGAAACCACAATAGTGAAAATACTGGAAATCTGGAATCCTGTCATAACTCAAATAATTTCCAATCTACGTGCATGGAATTTTATATATGGAATTTGAGGAAAAATACATATAATGATAACATTTACGCTTGAATATTGTTTAATTCTGACAAATTAAGTGGTTGTCATGGCAACATAGATATAAAATATAATACATAGGGCCGTGGATTCAAACATGTAGGCCTCTGTCTTGCTTGCAATATTAAGTGACGTGTTTATGTTCAATTTCATGTTCTTCATTGTCTGGTTTTCTCAAATAGTTTTACTTATATAAACCAATTTCGGAATATGATGATATATGATGGCAAATTGAATCCGAAATTATTGATATTTATTTACATAAAAATATTGACTTTCGAATACAACATTTCTACGAAATGAAGATAATTGATGACTTTATATGTTATTCAAAGATGTACTATAAGAGACTGCTAACCCATTACATTGCCATTAATCACCCGTAATAATTAATGGTTTTGTGGTCTGTCGATTCCAAAATTACTCAATTTTTGTTTATAGCTGTCTTCGTGTAACACCCAAAGGTCTTATTGTCTTGATTGTCTGTCACTACAGTTCGGATGCTGTAAATGCCAATCAACATGTACATATTACAGGCTTTATATCGAAATTAAATTATTAACACCCTTGTAGTTAGCACATTCCAATAAACAGGTTTTTCGTTTACATTTTTTGTGTTGTATCCCAAAATATCGCATTTCACACACTTTACTCACTTTATACAGAAATGTTTTGATGTATTAAGCAAATTGTCACCACAAACCTAACACAGTAAGCTATTATTAATTGTCATGATTAATAATGATGTAGTCTGATTCAAAGTTACTTAACTTATGTTTATATTTTGCAATGTTTTACTCCAAAAGTTTCACATAATGAACAACTTTTTAGAATAGATTATTAATGCTTGTGTGGAATGACAACATGTGTCTATTCGTATTGTTTAATTTTCAAATAGCACAGTTTGTGGTGTTATGGTTAAACAGATTCCAGAAATCGTCAATTAAGTTCATATTTGTAACATTTTATCCCAAAACATGGTATCTTCAACAAAAGCTTTAAGTTATCAATTTCTTATATATTATACTACAGGTCATTACAAAATATAATTATTAATAAAATATGATTATGGATAACATTGTGATCAATTGATTCCCAAAATCCTCACTTTTGTTAATATTTTGGACTGTTTTACCCCAAAAGTAGCTCAAGACGCGTATTACTTTGAAACAAGATTATAAATATCTTAAGGGGAAAGTCATCATGTGCCTATCTTAGTGGTTTATTTCTAAATGATGTGATTAATGGCATTGTAGTGAACCGATTCCAAAAATCACCATTTTAGTTTATAATTTGTATGATTTCACCCCAAAATATCATATAGTGATCCAAATGGATAATGTATTATTTGATTTATTATACTTTAACTTACTACAAACCAATTGTAGTTGTTTTAGATATAATACGATTGGAAATGACAATGTTGTCAATCGATTCCAAAAATCCTCACTTTTGTTTAATTTTGCAATGTTTTTGCCCAAAAATGTCTCAAAATGGACAACATTTAAGACATCAGATTAGCAATATCTTATGCAGGCAGACAACATGTGTCGATTATACTGATTTATAATCATATAACATAATAAATGGCATTACAATAAACCGATTCCAAAAATCACCATTTGTGTTTATATTTTGAAGGTTTTTACCCCAGAATATCGTATATTGATCAATAACTGATAATTTCATATGCTATATAACACTACAAGATACTACACTCATATTGCAGTGGTCTTTAATAAAATACGACTATGAATGACCATGTGGTCTGCTGATTCCAAAAATCCTCACTTTTGTTTGTAATTTGTCATGTTTTAACCCAAAAAATATAGGCTTCATGTGTTACTATAGAACTTCATATTAAGTATGTTACAAGGCAACAAGTATGTGGCAGGATACAACATAAAACATTTTTTGTGCATTTTTGCCTCGTTCTGACATTCGCAGAAAATGATGTCGTAACTTTAAACTCAATTTTCTCAATTTGATGCCAATGTCATTAAGGGCCCTTTTCTCAGATCGCGGCTCATATATAAGTTTATTAATTAGAAGTGCTTCAAGCAATCAACTGTGTCAACATTTTGACAACACCGAATTTGAAGGTGGTGGAAATACCGGAAGAAAATCTTTCATGAGTGTTGCAGTTTATTATTGAAGTTATGGAAGAATTTGAATTAAAAATTATATAAAGCGACCAATGGCGAGATACATATTCCTTTTATTCAAAAAGTTACTTCTCAATCTGAATTCAAACACTTTGATAAACGTTAAGCTATATAGTGGGTGGGGTACAGTTTATTATAAAGGACCATTCAATGATAGAATCGTGCACTACCTCGTCTGCTAATAATGATAACTCAGTAGAATCTGCGGCATCATAATCATAAAGTACTCGTGCTTGCTTTTTTTCTGTGGCAGGCGTGGAAGCTGTAACCTGTATAGCGGGAAGGGACGAGGGATTCAATGTGCTGCCAGAGGTCAAACCCAGGCTATTAGGAGTAGAGCCAGCCCCTGAACCCGGCACTGCTGTAAAACTGAAAGGACAGAAAAGCAACCGGAAAATGTCATGCAAAAACCAAGGAGAATAAATATAATATAAATAGAATAATAGGAGGCTTTGCTAACTGAATGTTTAGTTCAGAGGATTTGGCACAATCTTGACCTTTGAATTAGTATAATTATATACCAGCTCATCTTGTCTGTACTTATAAGCCTGGCTGTATGTTTCATAAGCGGAGAGTATCACAAAGACTCTCAATGTGTAATACAAACACAATACTGATATTGCACGATTGGCTCGCGGAAATTAATATATTTCAAAGCAAGTACCTTGTAATATATTCATGCATAAAGGTCAGGATCAGGTCAAATTCTCCAAGCTGTATCATATAGCATAGCTCATAACAAGGATATGTATATATCTGTGATGGTGTAGCAAACTTCATGTATCCCACAATATCACATATACTATTCAACATTAGATAAGGGTCTACAAGCTAACACTCTGTATGATAATAGTCTAACATAACTAATTCTGCAAACTTGTCACATTTATTCTATGCAAACTTGTCTCATTTATTCTGTTAAGTTTGATAGTTTTAAAGATTCGTGTGATGCATTTGCCTTTGACCAGTGCAATACCGTAGTATATGGTATGCCATTTTAGAAGTGGAGAACAAACATAGAAAACATTTTCCGGTATTTTTTGTCTTAAAATACGAAACTTTTTCTCTTAACGACTGGACTCTAGCACAAACATTTGACTCTGTTTACAATATTGCAGATGCAACATTATGTTTTTTACTTTTATCCCTGTTATTAAATTTGCCAAATATTTACAAGGATAATTTGTTGACCAATACATAATTTTGTGTATCATACAAAAATATACCACACTCCCTCTCCCTTCCTTGGAGAAAATTTCTTCTTCTATTTTTAAAAAATGTATAATTATTGATGTTTTATGTGTTACCAATATTTTGTTATTTCATCATCAACAAAACAGTCATTTGGTATGTTTTTTTTCACTGGTGTTTTGAAAATATGATTTTTTCAAAATGAATGGCATCCGGGCGTTTATTCGGGGGAATACGGTATACTATAAGTACAAGCTGAATCCTGCAGCATACTATAGACACACTTTATAATTCAACATGGATTCTTGGAATTTATTGAACTTTATAAGGTCCCAGACTTTTTGGTGATTCTGATAATTTTGATTTAAGGATTCTTGGAATGACTGTCCCTCAGAGCTTACAATTAGCAATGTTGGTCAATGAACCGTTACACTCAGTTTTAATTCAAAGCCAATGAAAAACAACATTAATTTCAGTTTAAATTTGCGGCCAATGCAGTAACAATTATGGCCAATGACAAACAAGCTATTGTATTGGTCATTGTCGGTGCATTTTTGTTTCCACGTGTACATTCGTGTCCTTACTGACGCCTTATGGATTTTGCTTATGCCCCTAGTTTCGCAGTTTTCTAAAACGCAATTTATTCAACATAATGGTGTTGGTTTTGAATTCTAGCTCCAAAATCGTCTAAACTGGCATTTTTAAATCATATAATTTCAACTGAGAGTCCCAATTTCTCAATATTCCACATTTTCACCGGTGCCAATTATTTTCGTATCAATTATCATCTGTCCGGCCTCTATTTTATTCGTCCCATGCTATTCGCACCACTTCAATTCCTTCATACAGTTAAATGCTACGTTTGTAGGATCGTGTAAGTAGTTTTAGTGGTTAGTTCTTTCTTTAAGGAATTATTTAAGGTTTTGTTTGCTTCCGTAGATATAATTATTGCGGTTGATGTGTCATCCGTTATTGTTTAAATGGTGGTATAGATCATTTTTCAGCCCTTTAGAACTACCAATAGCTAGAAATGTGTTATGTTACTCTCCCTTTTACTGCTGTACCTTGACCATATTGCTGGGTGAAAGTAATAAAATAAGGTCACTGTGTTGGCATTACATGTATGGTTGTATTATACTCAGACATTTGTGGTCACAGTAGCTTACCATTTTGTCGAGGACTCTATGGTCTTCTGAGGTAACTAACATATATTTTTGAAACTGCAAAATGGACTTGGGGAACTATGTCGGGTCTTACCTGTGTTTCATTCCGTCACTTGGGATCATCGTTTTTCTGTTATTTCCTTTTTGAATTTTGGTCACCCTGCCTTTTTGCGTCGGGGAATTGTGTATTTAATCATTTCTTTAGGTCGTGTGTGGGCATTGCTCCGCATAGTTGTCTTGTGTTGTTACTCTCTTCTGTTCTCGGCAAGTTAATAATATAAGCTTAGTGCTACCTTCCCTGTCCGATTTCCTCATATCTAGTTTTAAAAGTGTAGTCACGGATCAATGCTTGAAATCCAAGTATAGTGTAGTATAAGAACATCATATTATGAATTTGTTATACTCTTCAGCGGACCTAGAAAGTCATGCGATAAAAGACAACAAACACTTGATTGGTTTTATATGTCTGTTGTAATAACACAATTATGTTGATTGACATGTGAAACAAACCATAACACAAACAACCAGGTATAGATATATATATATCAAACATATTGTCCCTTTGGTGCAACAAGATTGTATCTCACTGACATCAGACTATCTATCAATACACATTCATCTTGTTTTATTGCACATAATTCAAGCAGACAATGTACATTGTTTATATATAAGCTATCAAGCAACGGAACAAAATGATGTAATAATAACAAAATCATGTGATAATACTATGTATATGTTTGGTTCTAAACAGCAAGGTCGATTATAGTTCGGTAATGTAATAAAAGTTGAGTAGGACTATATTTCACTGATTAAGTGCTGGATTTTTACCGTTGGTACGTCCTTGGGGGAGGCAAGGATTTAAACTGGTGTTTGAGAAAACAAAAGTCTAAAGCATCGCCCTTGCACAGGGTTGGAAGTGGCGGGGTTTCAAGTGATCCCTAACATGATCAACACTGTATATTCAAAGTCCAATGCTTTACCAACATGAGGTAAACTTTATGATCAACCCACAATATATCAGAAGTACATACAAGACATACACTACCAAGTATTAACCCAACATTTCAATGATTCCAAAGTATGATTTATATATAGTTGAGAAATCTGGAATGTGATTGGAATAGAATAATGATAATCTACCATTTTAACCCTCTTGGATCGTACTCCAAATTGATCTTTCTTCACTTAAGGACTACCAAACAGATCACACCATATCAAACATGTGGTCAGTAAAAGGCGCTATGATTGGTTATCCTTATTCTCAAATTAAGTAAGATCTATTGAATACCACCCCTGACTACTATGTACTATCAAATGTAAAGCACATTATTTTCTATAACAACAACCATGCATAAACACACTACAGAAAAGCTTAACCTTAATACCACCTCAACATTAATTTTAAAGGTCTAATTTTATTTCTATAAAATCACATTGGAATAACAATTTTTGTGTCCAAACATTGAAAGCCAAAAATATATAACCCTACAAGAGCAGGTAAACTTTATTACAATTACCTACATTTAGCCTTCATTTGTGTAAAAATATTAATCTCACGAAAAATATTCCTATTGATTCTACACACACACACAGGATGGTATAGCTTGGATAATTTGACCTGATCCTGACCTTTATGTATAGATATATTACAATGTTATTGTGTTGAATACATACATTTCCCCAAGCACATTGTGCATTCAGTATTTTAGATTTATAACACCTTGTTTATCTGAGAGATACTTCCTGCTTATGAAATCATACATCCGGTGTTATAAATATTGACAAAATATCAGCTGTTAAATTATGCTAATTGATGGTCGATGATAGTCAAATTCTCTGGACTATATTACACACATGTTTTATCTAAACAAAGCAGAATACACAACAATCACACTACACAGCATATGTAAAGGAAAAACTGTGAAAAATTAACTATTGCATAGTTACTGTATCCTTCCATATAACAATAATACATTTAACATAATCAATAATAAGAATAATTTCAAAATTGATCTTGATATCAAGGTCATTTTATATGAGGAGGTCAAATAACCGATTTTTATCTGAATAGCAATTCATTGATAAGGTCAAAACCTTTAATATAAAATGTAATAACATTTTTCGTTTGAGGTCATTTCATTGTTCAAGATCAAATAAATCTATCAATAACTTAAATTTTGTTCCGAATATAAGTTTTCAATGACAAGTCGATACAATGTCAGTGTATAACTAGGTCAAGGTCATTACTGACTTCAAGGTCAACAATAACAGTTTCAAGGTCATTTCATTCAAAGGTGTTGAGGGGTTTATATAGAATAAATTACAGATGGTAAATGCATACTTTCACTGTAACATTAAATGTATGAATGTATGTAAGAAGGGAGTGGGTGGGGTACAATGTACAGACAGAAAGTGGATGGGGTACATACAGGAACCAGCTAAAACATACAACATCAATGAACATAGAATGTGGCTAAGAACATCACAGACCAAGATACAATATATTAACCCAATCATTGCTTCAATATACAATAATACAACATCACCATACAGCGAACAAACTAGCTGGCATCTGATTCACTAACATTATCTGGTCCCGATCACTCTAAGCATCTCAAGTAGAAATCTCAACCCAAATAGAGATTTTGCTAAAATTTGAGTCAGAATTAGAGATAATCTGAGTTTCAGTGTTAAAATATTTATGAACAACACCTGTAGTTTACAACATGATAAGATGTAATGTCAACATAGTTTCTATGACAATCACTGTGTCACTACATATATATCAATTTACATAAAACTTGACCATCATTCCTATAACAGTTAATATATATATTTATAACTATATTATACACAATTTTGTGGAAATGTGTTGGAAATACATAAGACCGAAGGTTTTTATTCTCAGAATTATAGGAACTTTTTTCGAAAATTTTGCCGCTGCGAGCATGGACTGGAAAAATAACATGAGGCCCTTGGGGGCATATCCCTCAAGATTTTTTCAAAAAAAGTTTCTATACATATGAAAATGAAACCCTTTTGGCTTAATACATATAATACATAATCTCAATGTACAATATATACATGTAGAAAATAAAAACTGTGATGTGATATTTTTATGTGGGGAGTAAGTTGTCTTTCTATATAAAACTCTGGTTTGGTCGTGTAGAGCAGACGCAGTACACTTAACCCCTAATCGTTGTTCAAGTGTCAAGTTGTCTGGTACACTTATCGCCAGGTATGAACACATCTAGGTCGTAATCTGATACGGAGTTCTTATAACCTGATTTATAAATACATTTTCATATTTACTATAGGAAAACGTTCTCTAGTAATAAAAAGCAAATTTTATACATGGTTCATTTCATGTACAGTTTGCACAAAAATGATTTTGTACTATAATTAATTGGAAATATGAAAACGTTAGCATAATTCTATTACTTGACACAATTTTTTGAGTATTTTATTTGATGTAAATTACAAATGTCACATCACCATGGTGACTAAGTTTGTTATTCTAATATGATGTTTGTTGTCGAATACAAGTCTTGAAATATCATGTGGTAGTTCTTCCCTTCCTGTGATTATGAACGTAGATTTAACATTAACAATAAATTCATTCTTCTGAGTTTGAACAGGAGATACAAACGTATCAGCTGAATTTAAACGTTAAAAGTCGAAGATTCTTCTCCGTTCCACATTCTTGTCGGAATATAGTTACATTATTAGCTTATATATGTTTGACATTCAATAAATCTGCTCTATCTCTAACAAAATCCCCTAACTTAACTCTTTATAAACACAGTTAGTCCCTCTGTTGATTCTAGACGCACGTCCCCGACATATCGAATTTAAAATATGCATATCAGTATTTCATTGTATTAAATCTACATAATGACTAAAATTTCCCCTAAAGCTACACCCCCTCATTCTAATACTTCTAAATATGTGGTAGGGGCTTTGCCCCTTTGTGAACCCCTCTCTGCCATCAACCAATCCGCTTCCATGTTCGGTAATCTATAGACTGTGATTAACTGAAAAATGAAAAAAAATATTTGTTAAGAATTTTATAGAACATAGATAAACATGTATATATAATTTAAATTATATATTATAAGATATAGTAAGTATATAAGTTCATGATTATCACACTTTAATCATGGCCAAACTGATATTAATAATTAACAGTAAACCACCTCTTCTTGTTTGACATTTACAGTAAATTTATGGCAAATGATTTTCTGTCTCGAAAATTGAAATTGTTAAACAATTTTTACTTATAATCTATTATGCATATTATAATTAATCAATTTTGGAAAGGTATCAAATATGCTGAACATAAATATTGTCATTTCAAAGTTCTTATTTGATCATTGTCATAGTCAATCAATTAGTTATTAGTTATATGAAATAAATCAACAAATAAAAAGCAACAAGCACTGGGGAACGAGAAAGCATAACCTCAATTAATGGGTAAAATTTATTACGAAGATGAGTCAGGCATCAAAGCATAAACATATTTCTGGCATGTCACAGTGGGGTAACATATTTTCAATAGCTATGTAAACTCCAATGAATCATTTCATTTTTTTTGTATAATCATAGTATGTGTGCTAAAACACTTTTACCTTTTCTTCACAATTATACTAAAATTTATTCTTGGCCAACAAGAAGCACTGTTACAATAATTAGCTTAACTTAGATATTTACCCAATAAGAAGCATTGTTTCAATTTGAAAAGCATTCATTTAAGATGGTTCTTCGTGCATGCCAAACATTTTATATAATTACCCATTAATCTCAGGAAAAATATCGACCTTGACACAGAGTCAAGTACAACATAAGAACAACAATCGCGTCGGGAAAGGATTTTAATATCAAACATATTTGGGACATACTATGACAACAATTAGCATACAGCTATATGATCATCTAGAAAACATTGGACTTAAACTAATTATCATTCATTGAACACAACAGGAAAACTGAACATTTCAAACAACGACAAACTGAAACAAACTGTGCCGATGTTGTCGGTTTTGTTTGTGAATGACATGAACCAGAGGCAGTCACATCACATGACACGATCACATGATTGTCACATGACATCAGTGAAAAAATCCAGATAGTAACACGATTAACGCAAACATTCAGTCAGAAAATTGTCCCCTCTTCAAGTTCATATATTACCATGCTGTATATCTTACATAAAATACATAAACACTTTAAATATATAAGTTTATTAATTAGAAGTGCTTCAAGCAATCAACTGTGTCAACAGTTTGACAACACCGAATTTGAAAGTGGTGGAAATACCGGAAGAAAATCTTTCATGAGTGTTGCAGTTTATTATTGAAGTTATGGAAGAATTTGAATTAAAAATTATATAAAGCGACCAATGGCGAGATACATATTCCTTTTATTCAAAAAGTTACTTCTCAATCTGGATTCAAACACTTTGATAATGTTAAGCTATATAGTGGGTGGGGTACAGTTTATTATAAAGGACCATTCAATGATAGAATCGTGCACTACCTCGTCTGCTAATAATGATAACTCAGTAGAATCTGCGGCATCTTAATCATAAAGTACTCGTGCTTGCTTTTTTTCTGTGGCAGGCGTGAAAGCTGTAACCTGTATAGCGGGAAGGGACGAGGGATTCAATGTGCTGCCAGAGGTCAAACCCAGGTTATTAGGAGTAGAGCCAGCCCCTGAACCCGGCACTGCTGTAAAACTGAAAGGACAGAAAAGCAACCGGAAAATGTCATGCAAAAACCAAGGAGAATAAATATAATATAAATAGAATAATATGAGACTCTGCTAACTGAATGTTTAGTTCAGAGGATTTTGCACGATCTTGACCTTTGAATTAGTATAATTATATACCAGCTCATCTTGTCTGTACTTATAAGCCTGGCTGTATGTTTCATAAGCGGAGAGTATCACAAAGACTCTCAATGTGTAATACAAACACAATACTGATATTGCACGATTGGCTCGCGGAAATTAATATATTTCAAAGCAAGTACCTTGTAATATATTCAAGCACATAAAGGTCAGGATCAGGTCAAATTCTCCAAGCTGTATCATATAGCATAGCTCATAACAAGGATATGTATATATCTGTGATGGTGTAGCAAACTTCATGTATCCCACAATATCACATATACTATTCAACATTAGATAAGGGTCTACAAGCTAACACTCTGTATGATAATAGTCTAACATAACTAATTCTGCAAACTTGTCACATTTATTCTGTGCAAACTTGTCACATTTATTCTGTTAAGTTTGATAGTTTTAAACATTCGTATGATGCATTTGCCATTGACCAGTGCAATACCGTAGTATTTGGTATGCCATTTTAGCAGTGAAGAACAAACATATAATACTTTTTTTCCGGTATTTTTTGTCTTAAAATATGAAACTTTTTCTCTTAAAGACTGGACTCTAGCACAAACATTTGACCATGTTTACAATATTGCAGATGCAACATTATGTTTTTTACTTTTATCCCTGTTATTAAATTTGCCAAATATTTACAAGGATAATTTGTTGACCAATATATAATTTTGTGTATCATACAAAAATATACCACACTCCCTCTCCCTTCATTGGAGAAAATTTCTTCTTCTATTTTTAAAAAATGTATAATTATTGATGTTTTATGTGTTACCAATATTTTGTTATTTCATCATCAACAAAACAGTCATTTGTTATGTTGTTTTTCACTGGTGTTTTGAAAATATTATTTTTTCAAAATGAATGGCATCGGGCGTTTATTCGGGGGAATACGGTATACTATAAGTACAAGCTGAATCCTGCAGCATACTATAGACACACTTTATAAATATGTCGGTGTTACAGTGCTGAGTGTTCGACTTCATGAAAATCAAAATGGATATTAACAAATGATGTTCATTTAACATGTATTATGTGCCCCCCCCCCAACATTCAGCCATGTTGACCATAAGTGCAAGGGTGTCACTAGTTATTCATTGTTCGGCATTATATTTGCCTTCAAAGAGGACAGATAATTGACAATGCTGGATGCTAAAAGATGACAAAACTGGATTATATAAAATAACCCACTATATGGTGCATCTACGTTTTAACAAATGTCTGGCCCCGGAGAAAAATGAGTTTCCATGTCTAAAGGTTAGAAACCACCAAATAGATTTGCTCTATAGCTCAATGTAAATTGGCCATACTAGGCCCCAATTTTCAACTTTTTTAGTCTATGGCCACATGGACCACATATATCATTGTAAAGAGGGGCATTTAAGCTTCAAAATAATGCAATAAAAAAGGGGGTTCATGTGTCTTCTAAGAAAGTTTTTGTCCTTCAAACACGGTCTATCCGTTATTACGCATGTCCGGATTTATGAGTTCTGGGTTTTACCCTAGTCTACTTTCACTTTGGTATCAAGAACAAAATAGTGGATTAATACAAATATTACAGTTTTACTACACCACATGCATATTTACCAACCATTTAAACTCAATTTCATCATTCAACTCCACATTTGTCAAGAAATATCTCCATTTACAGGCAAACCAACGTTTTTTTAAGGACTATTTAAGTGTATCACCACTTGGTCCGCGGAGGCATTTAGTTGTTCTTTACCTAAATAATCATTTTTCAATGGGCTTAAAACTACTAAAAACATGTGACAATACTTTCATCAGCAATCAAGTGAATGTCATTCTAATCGTAACATGGCAACTAAAACATTCAACGATGAACATAAAACCACAGAAATAAAAATTTGACAATATCATGAAGTCACAAGTAAACGATCAAGGAGTGAAACACAACAGTTTTACTACATTTACCAAATATTCAATAATTAGACTGGTTTCCGAACTGATTTCCGTAGTCAGACTGGTTTCCGTAATTTGTGCCAAAGTCATAATTATTCTGACTGGTCACAGGGTTGGTAAACTGGCTCGTGTTCTCCATGCTAACTTCAGTAAAGCTTAGAAATATAAATATAAGTTGTAGGATAAAGTATGATGTTTTAACTAGTCTCATTATATTCAACATGGATTATTGGAATTCATTGAACTTTATAAGGTCCTAAACCTTTTTGGTTATTTTGATGATTTTAATTTAAGGATTCTTGGAATGACTGTCCATCAGAACTGAACATGGTAGGATTAGCAATGTTGGCCAATGAACCGTTACACTCAGTTTAAATTCAAAGCCAATGAAAAACAACATCAATTTCAGTTTAAATTTGCGGCCAATGCAGTTACAATTATGGCCAATGACAAACAAGCTATTGCATTGGTCATTGTCGGTGCATTTTTGTTTCAACGTGTACATTCGTGTCCTTACTGACGCCTTATGGATTTTGCTTTTAGCCCTAGTTTCGTAGTTTTCTAAAAAGCAATTTATTCAACACAATGGTGTTGGTTTTGAATTCTAGCTCCAAAATCGTCTAAACTGGCATTTTTCAATCATATAATTTCAACTGAGAGTCTTAATTTTTCAATATTCCACATTTTCACCGGTGCCAATTATTTTCGTATCAATTATCATCTGTCCGGCCTCTATTTTATTCGTCCCATGCTATTCGCACCACTTCAATTCCTTCATACAGTTAAATGCTACGTTTGTAGGATCGTGTAAGTAGTTTTAGTGGTTAGTTCTTTCTTTAAGGAATTATTTAAGGTTTTGTTTGCTTCCGTAGATATAATTATTGCGGTTGATGTGTCATCCGTTATTGTTTAAATGGTGGTAAAGATCATTTTTCAGCCCTTTAGAACTACCAATAGCTAGAAATGTGTTATGTTACTCTCCCTTTTACTGCTGTACCTTGACCATATTGCTGGGTGAAAGTAATAAATAAGGTCACTGTGTTGGCATTACATGTATGGTTGTATTATACTCAGACATTTGTGGTCACAGTAGCTTACCATTTTGTCGAGGACTCTATGGTCTTCTGAGGTAACTAACATATCTTTTTGAAACTAGGTCATCCTGCAAAATGGACTTGGGGAACTATGTCGGGTCTTACCTGTGTTTCATTCCGTCACTTGGGATCATCGTTTTTCTGTTATTTCCTTTTTGAATTTTGGTCACCCTGCCTTTTTGCGTCGGGGAATTGTGTATTTAATCATTTCGTTAGGTCGTGTGTGGGCATTGCTCCGCATAGTTGTCTTGTGTTGTTACTTGCTTCTGTTCTCGGCAAGTTAATAATATAAGCTTAGTGCTACCTTCCCTGTCCGATTTCCTCATATCTAGTTTTAAAAGTGTAGTCACGGATCAATGCTTGAAATCCAAGTATAGTGTAGTATAAGAACATCATATTATGAATTTGTTATACTCTTCAGCGGACCTAGAAAGTCATGAGATAAAAGACAACAAACACTTGATTGGTTTTATATGTCTGCTGTAATAACACAATTATGTTGATTGACATGTGAAACAAATCATAACACAAACAACCAGGTATAGATATATATATATATCAAACATATTGTCCCTTTGGTGCAACAAGATTGTATCTCACTGACATCAGACTATCTATCAATACACATTCATCTTGTTTTATTGCACATAATTCAAGTAGACAATGTACATTGTTTATATATAAGCTATCAAGCAACGGAACAAAATGATGTAATAATAACAAAATCATGTGATGATAGTATGTATATGTTTGGATCTAAACAGCAAGGTCGATTATAGTTCGGTAATGTAATAAAAGTTGATCAGTCAGTTTGGAGAGATAATCTCTTAACCAATATTACCATACAATAAGATGTAAGAGGGTCCAGTTAACGTATAACAAGTTATAGAATCCAGTGTGGAATGGTTGACAACATACAACGTGTGCAATCTACATATACATGTATAATACATCAGTTAACAGTTGTTGAGGGCACCTACTATTATTTCTGCCAGTCTTTGACATTTTAACTATATAACATGTTATAATATCCCTAACATGATCAACACTGTATATTCAAAGTTCAATGCTTTACCAACTTCCAGTAAACTTTATGATCAACCCACAGTATATCAGAAGTACATACAAGACATACAGTTCCAAGTATTAACCCAACATTTAAATGATTCCAAAGTATGATTTATATATAGTAGAGAAATCTGGAATGTGATTAGAATAGAATTATGATAATCTACCATTTTAACCCTCTTGGATTGTATTTCATATTGATCTTACTTGATTTAAGGACAACCAATCAGATCACACCATATCAAACATGTGGTCAGTAAAAGGCGCTATGATTGGTTATCCTTATTCTCAAATTAAGTAAGATCACTCTATTGAATACCACCCCTGACCACTTTGTACTATCAAATGTAAAACACATTATTTTCTATAACAACACCCATGCATAAACACACTACAGAAAAGCTTAACCTTATTACCACCTCAACATTAACTTTAACGGTCTTATTTTCACTGTGTTCGCCTTTGTTTTCTAACATTGGAATGACAATTATTGTGGCCAAATATTGAAAGCTAAAAATATATAACCCTACAATAGCAGGTAAACTTCATTAAATTTTACCAACATTTAGCCTTCATTGTGTAAAAATATAAATATTCCTATTGATTCTACACACACACAGCGGATGGTATAGCTTGGATAATTTGACCTGATCCTGACATGTACGCATATAGTATTTTAGATTTATAACACCTTGTTTATCTGAGAGATACTTCCCGCTTATGAAATCATACATCCGGTGTTATAAATATTGACAAAATATCAGCTGTTTAATTACGCTCATTGATGGTCAAGGATAGTCAAATTCTCTGGACTATATTACACACATGTTTTATCTAAACAAAGCATAATACACAACAATTACACTACACAGCATATGTAAAGGAAAAACTGTGAAAGATTAACTATTGCATAGTTACTGTATATTTCCATATAACAATAATACATTTAACATAATCAATAATAAGAATAATTTCAAAAATTGATCTTGATATCAAGGTCATTTTATATGAGAAGGTCAAATAACCCATTCTCATCTGAATAGCAATTCATTGAAAAGGTCAAAACCTTTAATATAAAATGTATGAACATTTTTGGTTTGAGGTCATTTCGCTGTTCATGATTGCAAGATCAAATAAATTTATCAATAACTTAAATTTTGTTCCGAACATAAGTTTTCCATGACAAGTCGATACAATGTCAGTGTATAACTGGGTCAAGGTCATTACTGACTTCAAGGTCAACACTAACAGTTTCAAGGTCATTTCATTCAAAGGTGTTGAGGGGTTTATATAGAATAAATTACAGATGGTAAATGCATACTTTCACTGTAACATTAAATGTATGAATGTATGTAAAAAGGGAGTGGGTGGGGTACAATGTACAGACAGAAAGTGGGTGGGGTACATACAGGAACCAGCTAAAACATACAACATCAATGAACATAGAATGTGGCTGAGAACATCACAGACCAAGATACAATATATTAACCCAATCATTGCTTCAATATACAATAATACAACATCACCATACAGCGAACAAACTAGCTGGCATCTGATTTACTAACATTATCTGGTCCCGATCTCTCTAAGCATCTCAAATAGAAATCTCAACCCAAATTGAGATTTTGCTAAAATTTGAGTCAGAATTAGAGATTATTTGAGTTTCAGTGTTAAAATATTTGTGAACAACACCTGTAGTTTACAACATGATAAGATGTAATGTCAACATAGTTTCTATGACAATTACTGTGACACAACATGTATATCAATTTACATAAAACTTGACCATCATTCATATAACAGTTAATATATATATTTATAACTATATTATACACAATTTTGTGGAAATGTGTTGGAAATACATAAGACCGAAGGTTTTTATTCTCAGAATTATAGGAACTTTTTTCGAAAATTTTACCGCTGCGAGCATGGACTGGAAAAATAACATGAGGCCCTTTGGGGGCATATCCATCAAGATTTTTTCAAAAAAAGTTTCTATACATATGAAAATGAAACCCTTTTGGCCTAATACATATAATACATAATCTCAATGTACAATATATACATGTAGCAAATAAAAACTGTGATGTGATATTTTTATGTGGGGAGTAAGTTGTCTTTCTATACAAAACTCAGTCGTGTAGAGCAGATGCAGTACACTTAACCCCTAATCGTTGTTCAAGTCCCAAGTCGTCTGGTACACTTATCGCCAGGTATGAACACATCTAGGTCGTAATCTGATACGGAGTTCTTATAACCTGATTAATAAATACATTTTCATATTTACTATAGGAAAACGTTCTCTAGTAATAAAAAGCAAATTTTATACATGGTTCATTTCATGTACAGTTTGCACAAAAATGATTTTGTACCATAATTAATTGGAAATATGAAAACAGTTCTCGTTGAAAAAAGCTTCGGAATCCATAAACGTTGGCAGAATTCTATTACTTGACACAATTTTTTGAGTATTTTATTTGATGTAAATCACAAAAGTCACATCACCATGGTGACTAAGTTTGTTATTCTGGTATGATGTTTGTTGTCGAATACAAGTCTTGAAATATCATGTGGTAGTTCTTCCCTTCCTGTGATTATTTTACAATAAACTCATTCTTCTGAGTTTGAACAGCAGATACAAACGTATTAGCTGAATTTAAACGTTAAAAGTCGAAGATTCTTCTCCGTTCCACATTCTTGTCGGAATAAAGTTACACTATTAGCTTATATATGTTTGACATTCAATAAATCTGCTCTATCTCTAACAAAATCCCCTAACAAAATTCTTTATAAACACAGTTAGTCCCTCTGTTGATTCTAGACGCACGTCCCCGACATATCGAATTTAAAATATGCATATCAGTATTTCATTGTATTAAATCTACATAATGACTAAAATTTCCCCTAAAGCTACACCCCCTCATTCTAATACTTCTAAATATGTGGTAGGGGCTTTGCCCCTTTGTGAACCCCTCTCTGCCATCAACCAATCCGCTTCCATGTTCGGTAATCTATAGACTGTGATTAACTGAAAAATGAAAAAAAATATTTGTTAAGAATTTTATAGAACATAGATAAACAAGTATATATAATTTAAATTATATATTATAAGATAGAGTAAGTATATAAGTTCATGATTATCACACTTTAATCATGGCCAAACTGATATTAATAATTAACAGTAAACCAGTAAACCACCTCTTCTTGTTTGACATTAACAGTAAATTTATGGCAAATGATTTTCTGTCTCGAAAATTGAAATTGTTAAACATATAATTTTTACTTATAATCTATTATGCATATTATAATTAATCAATTTTGGAAAGGTATCAAATATGCTGAACATAAATATTGTCATCTCAAAGTTCTTATTTGATCATTGTCATAGTCAATCAATTAGTTATTAGTTATATGAAATAAATCAACAAATAAAAAGCCACAAGCACTGGGGAACGAGAAAGCATAACCACAATTAATGGGTAAAATTTAATTACGAAGATGAGTCAGGCATCAAAGCATAAACATATTTCTGGCATGTCACAGTGTGGTAACATATTTTCAATAGCTATGTAAACTCCAATGAATCATTTCATTTTTTTGTAAAATCATAGTATGTGTGCTAAAACACTTTTACCTTTTCTTCACAATTATACTAAAATTTATTCTTGGCCAACAAGAAGCACTGTTACAATAATTAGCTTAACCTTAGATATTTACCCAATAAGAAGCATTGTTTCAATTTGTAAAGCATTCATTTAAGATGGTTCTTCGTGCATGCCAAACATTTTATATAATTACCCATTAATCTCAGGAAAAAGATCGACCTTGACACAGAGTCAAGTACAACATAAGAACGACAATCGGGTCGGGAAAGGATTTCAATATCAAACATATATGGGACATACTATGACAACAATTAGCATACAGCTATATGATCATCTAGAAAACATTGGACTTAAACTAATAATCATTCATTTAACACAACAGGAAAACTGAACATTTCAAACAACGACAAACTGAAACAAACTGTGCCGATGTTGTAGGTTTTGTGTGTGAATTACATGAACCAGAGGCAGTCACATCACATGACACGATCACATGATTGTCACATGACATCAGTGAAAAAATCCAGATAGTAACACGATTAACGCAAACATTTAGTCAGGAAATTGTCCCCTCTTCAAGTTCATATATTACCATGCTGTATATCTTACATAAAAAATAAACACTTTAAATATATAAGTTTATTAATTAGAAGTGCTTCAAGCAATCAACTGTGTCAACATTTTGACAACACCGAATTTGAAGGTGGTGGAAATACCGGAAGAAAATCTTTCATGAGTGTTGCAGTTTATTATTGAAGTTATGGAAGAATTTGAATTAAAAATTATATAAAGCGACCAATGGCGAGATACATATTCCTTTTATTCAAAAAGTTATTTCTCAATCTGGATTCAAACACTTTGATAATGTTAAGCTATATAGTAGTGGGTGGGGTACAGTTTATTATAAAGGACCATTCAATGATAGAATCGTGCACTACCTCGTCTGCTAATAATGATAACTCAGTAGAATCTGCGGCATCATAATCATAAAGTACTCGTGCTTGCTTTTTTTCTGTGGCAGGCGTGGAAGCTGTAACCTGTATAGCGGGAAGGGACGAGGGATTCAATGTGATGCCAGAGGTCAAACCCAGGTTATTAGGAGTAGAGCCAGCCCCTGAACCCGGCACTGCTGTTAAACTGAAAGGACAGAAAAGCAACCGGAAATGTCATGCAAAAACCAAGGAGAATAAATATAATATAAATAGAATAATAGGAGACTCTGCTAACTGAGTGTTTAGTTCAGAGGATTTGGCACGATTTTGACCTTTGAATTAGTATAATTATATACCAGCTCATCTTGTCTGTACTTATAAGCCTGGCTGTATGTTTCATAAGCGGAGAGTATCACAAAGACTCTCAATGTGTAATACAAACACAATACTGATATTGCACGATTGGCTCGCGGAAATTAATATATTTCAAAGCAAGTACCTTGTAATATATTCAAACATAAAGGTCAGGATCAGGTCAAATTCTCCAAGCTGTATCATATAGCATAGCTCATAACAAGGATATGTATATATCTGTGATGGTGTAGCAAACTTCATGTATCCCACAATATCACATATACTATTCAACATTAGATAAGGGTCAACAAGCTCACACTCTGTATGATAATAGTCTAACATAACTAATTCTGCAAACTTGTCACATTTATTCTGTGCAAACTTGTCTCATTTATTCTGTTAAGTTTGATAGTTTAAAACATTCGTATGATGCATTTGTCATTGATCAGTGCAATACCGTAGTATTTGGTATGCCATTTTAGCAGTGAAGAACAAACATAGAAAACTTTTTCCGGTATTTTTTGTCTTAAAATACGAAACTTTTTCTCTTAAAGACTGGACTCCAGCACAAACATTTGACCCTGTTTACAATATTGCAGATGCAACATTATGTTTTTAACTTTTATACCTGTTATTAAATTTGCCAAATATTTACAAGGATAATTTGTTGACCGATATATAATTTTGAGTATCATACAAAAATATACCACACTCCCTCTCCCTTCTTTGGAGGTTAGAAACCACCAAATAGATTTGCTCTATAGCTCAATGTAAATTGGCCATAGTAGGCCCCAATTTTCAACTTTCTTTAGTCTATGGCCACCTGGACCACATATATCATTGTAAAGAGGGGCATTTAAGCTTCAAAATAATGCAATAAAAAGGGGGGTCTTGTATCTTCTAAGAAAGTTTTTGTCCTTCAAACACGGTCTATCCGTTTTTACGCATGTCCGGATTTATGAGTTCTGGGTTTTACCCTAGTCTACTTTCACTTTGGTATCAAGAACAAAATAGTGGAATAATACAAATATTACAGTTTTACTACACCACATGCATATTTGCCGACCATTTAAACTCAATTTCATCATCCAACTCTACATTTGTCAAGAAATATCTCCATTTACAGGCAAACCAAAGTTTTTTAAGGACTACTTGAGTGTATCACCACTTTGTCCGCGGAGGCATTTAGTGGTTCTTTACCTTGGAGAAAATTTCTTCTTCTATTTTTAAAAAAATGTATAATTATTGATGTTTTATATGTTACCAATATTTTCTTATTTCATCATCAACAAAAAAGTCATTTGTTATGGTTTTTTCACTGGTGTTTTGGAAAATATTATTTTTTCCAAATGAATGGCATCGGGGCGTTTATTCGGGGGAATACGGTATACTATAAGTACAAGCTGAATCCTGCAGCATACTATAGACACACTTTATAAATGTGACGGTGTTACAGTGCTGAGTGTTCGACTTCATGAAAATCAAAATGGATATTAACAAATGATGTGCGTTTAACATGTATTATGCGTCCCCCCCCCAAACATTCAGCCAAGTTGACCATAAGTGCAAGGGTGTCACTAGTTATTCATTGTTCGGCATTATATTTGCCTTCAAAGAGGACAGATAATTGACAATGCTGGATGCTAAAAGATGACAAAACTGGATTACATAAAATAACCCTCTATATGGTGCATCTACGTTTTAACAAATGTCTGGCCCCGGAGAAAAATGAGTTTCCATGACTAAATAATCATTTTTCAATGGGCATAAAACTACTAGTAACATGTGACAATACTTTCATCAGCAATCAAGTGAATGTCATTCTAATCGTAACATGGCAACTAAAACATTCAACGATGAACATAAAACCACAGAAATAAAAGTTTGACAATATCATGAAGTCACAAGTAAACGATCAAGGAGTGTAACACGTGTACAACAGTTTTACTACATTTACCAAATATTCAATAATTAGACTGGTTTCCGAACTGATTTCCGTAGTCAGACTGGTTTCCGTAATTTGTGCCAAAGTCATAATTATTCTGACTGGTCACAGGGTTGGTAAACTGGCTCGTTTTCTCCATGCTTACTTCAGTAAAGCTTAGAAATATAAATATAAGTTGTAGGATAAAGTATGATGTTTTAACTAGTCTCATTATATTCAACATGGATTATTGGAATTCATTGAACTTTATAAGGTCCCAGACCTTTTGGTTATTTTGATGATTTTAATTTAGGGATTCTTGGAATGACTGTCCCTCAGAACTGAACATGGTAGGATTAGCAATGTTGGCCAATGAACCGTTACACTCAGTTTAAATTCAAAGCCAATGAAAAACAACATCAATTTCAATTTAAATTTGCGGCCAATGCAGTTACAATTATGGCCGATGACAAACAAGCTATTGCATTGGTCATTGTCGGTGCATTTTTGTTTCCACGTGTACATTCGTGTCCTTACTGACGCCTTATGGATTTTGCTTTTAGCCCTAGTTTCGTAGTTTTCTAAAAAGCAATTTATTCAACACAATGGTGTTGGTTTTGAATTCTAGCTCCAAAATCGTCTAAACTGGCATTTTTCAATCATATAATTTCAACTGAGAGTCTTAATTTTTCAATATTCCACATTTTCACCGGGGCCAATTATTTTCGTATCACTTATCATCTGTCCGGCCTCTATTTTATTCGTCCCATGCTATTCGCACCACTTCAAATTCCTTCATACAGTTAAATGCTACTTTTGTAGGATCGTGTTAGTACTAGTAGTGTTAGTGGTTAGTTCTTTCTTTAAGAATTATTTAAGGTTTTGTTTGCTTCCGTAGATATAATTATTGCGGTTGATGTGTCATCCGTTATTGTTTAAATGGTGGTATAGATCATTTTTCAGCCCTTTAGAACTACCAATAGCTAGAAATGTGTTATGTTACTCTCCCTTTTACTGCTGTACCTTGACCATATTGCTGGGTGAAAGTAATAAAATAAGGTCACTGTGTTGGCATTACATGTATGGTTGTATTATACTCAGACATTTGTGGTCACAGTAGCTTACCATTTTGTCGAGGACTCTATGGTCTTCTGAGGTAGCTAACATATATTTTTGAAACTAGGTCATCCTGCAAAATGGACTTGGGGAACTATGTCGGGTCTTACCTGTGTTTCATTCCGTCACTTGGGATCATCGTTTTTCTGTTATTTCCTTTTTGAATTTTGGTCACCCTGCCTTTTTGCGTCGGGGAATTGTGTATTTAATCATTTCTTTAGGTCGCGTGTGGGCATTGCTCCGCATAGTTGTCTTGTGTTGTTACTCTCTTCTGTTCTCGGCAAGTTAATAATATAAGCTTAGTGCTACCTTCCCTGTCCGATTTCCTCATATCTAGTTTTAAAAGTGTAGTCACGGATCAATGCTTGAAATCCAAGTATAGTGTAGTATAAGAACATCATATTATGAATTTGTTATACTCTTCAGCGGACCTAGAAAGTCATGAGATAAAAGACAACAAACACTTGATTGGTTTTATATGTCTGTTGTAATAACACAATTATGTTGATTGACATGTGAAACAAATCATAACACAAACAACCAGGTATAGATATATATATATCAAACATATTGTCCCTTTGGTGCAACAAGATTGTATCTCACTGACATCAGACTATCTATCAATACACATTCATCTTGTTTTATTGCACATAATTCAAGCAGACAATGTACATTGTTTATATATAAGCTATCAAGCAACGGAACAAAATGATGTAATAATAACAAAATCATGTGATAATACTATGTATATGTTTGGTTCTAAACAGCAAGGTCGATTATAGTTCGGTAATGTAATAAAAGTTGAGTAGGACTATATTTCACTGATTAAGTGCTGGATTTTTACCGTTGGTACGTCCTGGGGGGGAGGCAAGGATTTAAACTGGTGTTTGAGAAAACAAAACTCTAAAGCATCGCCCTTCCCAGGGTTGGAAGGGGCGGGGTTTCAAGTGATCCTAACATGATCAACACTGTATATTCAAAGTTCAATGCTTTACCAACATGAGGTAAACTTTATGATCAACCCACAATATATCAGAAGTACATACAAGACATACACTACCAAGTATTAACCCAACATTTCAATGATTCCAAAGTATGATTTATATATAGTTGAGAAATCTGGAATGTGATTGGAATAGAATAATGATAATCTACCATTTAAACCCTCTTGGATCGTACTCCATATTGATCTTTCTTCACTTAAGGACAACCAAACAGATCACACCATATCAAACATGTGGTCAGTAAAAGGCGCTATGATTGGTTATCCTTATTCTCAAATTAAGTAAGATCTATTGAATACCACCGCTGACTACTATGTACTATCAAATGTAAAGCACATTATTTTCTATAACAACAACCATGCATAAACACACTACAGAAAAGCTTAACCTTAATACCACCTCAACATTAATTTTAAAGGTCTAATTTTATTTCTATAAAATCACATTGGAATAACAATTTTTGTGTCCAAACATTGAAAGCCAAAAATATATAACCCTACAAGAGCAGGTAAACTTTATTACAATTACCTACATTTAGCCTTCATTTGTGTAAAAATATTAATCTCACGAAAAATATTCCTATTGATTCTACACACACACACAGGATGGTATAGCTTGGATAATTTGACCTGATCCTGACCTTTATGTATAGATATATTACAATGTTATTGTGTTGAATACATACATTTCCCCAAGCACATTGTGCATTCAGTATTTTAGATTTATAACACCTTGTTTATCTGAGAGATACTTCCTGCTTATGAAATCATACATCCGGTGTTATAAATATTGACAAAATATCAGCTGTTAAATTATGCTAATTGATGGTCAAGGATAGTCAAATTCTCTGGACTATATTACACACATGTTTTATCTAAACAAAGCAGAATACACAACAATTACACTACACAGCATATGTAAAGGAAAAACTGTGAAAAATTAACTATTGCATAGTTACTGTATCCTTCCATATAACAATAACACATTTAACATAATCAATAATAATAATAATTTCAAAATTGATCTGGATATCAAGGTCATTTCATATGAGAAGGTCAAATAACCGATTTTTATCTGAATAGCAATTCATTGATAAGGTCAAAACCTGTAATATAAAATGTAAAAACATTTTTCGTTTGAGGTCATTTCATTGTTCAAGATCAAATAAATTTATCAATAACTTAAATTTTGTTCCAAATGTAAGTTTTCCATGACAAGTCGATACAATGTCAGTGTATAACTAGGTCAAGGTCATTACTGACTTCCAGGTCAACTATAACAGTTTCAAGGTCATTTCATTCAAAGGTGTTGAGGGGTTTATATAGAATAAATTACATATGGTAAATGCATACTTTCACTGTAACATCAAATGTATGAATGTATGTAAGAAGGGAGTGGGTGGGGTACAATGTACAGACAGAAAGTGGGTGAGGTACATACAGGAACCAGCTAAAACGTACAACATCAATGAACATAGAATGTGGCTGAGAACATCACAGACCAAGATACAATATATTAACCCAATCATTGCTTCAATATACAACAATACAACATCACCATACAGCGAACAAACTAGCTGGCATCTGATTCACTAACATTATCTGGTCCCGATCTCTCTAAGTATCTCAAGTAGAAATCTGAACCCAAATTGAGATTTTGCTAAAATTTGAGTCAGAATTAGAGATAATCTGAGTTTCAGTGTTAAAATATTTGTGAACAACACCTGTAGTTTACAACATGATAAGATGTAATGTCAACATAGTTTCTATGACAACCACTGTGACACTACATGTATATCAATTTACATAAAACTTGAACATCATTCCTATAAAAGTTAATATATATATTTATAACTATATTATACACAATTTTGTGGAAATGTGTTGGAAATACATAAGACCGAAGGTTTTTATTCTCAGAATTATAGGAACTTTTTTCGAAAAGTTTGCCGCAGCGAGCAAGGACTGGAAAAATAACATGAGGCCCTTTGGGGGCATATCCCTCAAGATGTTTTCAAAAAAAGTTTCTATACATATGAAAATGAAACCCTTTTGGCCTAATACATATAATACATAATCTCAATGTACAATATAAACATGTAGAAAATAAAAACTGTGATGTGATATTTTTATGTGGGGAGTAAGTTGTCTTTCTATACACAACTCTGGTTTGGTCGTGTAGAGCAGACGCAGTACACTTAACCCCTAATCGTTGTTCAAGTCCCAAGTCGTCTGGTACACTTATCGCCAGGTATGAACATCTAGGTCGTAATCTGATACGGAGTTCTTATAACCTGATTGATAAATACATTTTCATATTTACTATAGGAAAACGTTCTCTAGTAATAAAAAGCAAATTTTATACATGGTTCATTTCATGTACAGTTTGCACAAAAATGATTTTGTACCATAATTAATTGGAAATATGAAAACAGTTCTCGTTGAAAAAAGCTTCGGAATCCGTAAACGTTAGCAGAATTCTATGACTTGACACAATTTTTTGATTATTTTATTTGATGTAAATTACAAAAGTCACATCACCATGGTGACTAAGTTTGTTATTCTGATATGATGTTTGTTGTCCAATACAAGTCTTGAAATATCATGTGGTAGTTCTTCCCTTCCTGTGATTATGAACTTAGATTTAACATTAACAATAAGTTCATTCTTCTGAGTTTGAACAGCAGATACAAACGTATCAGCTGAATTTAAACGTTAAAAGTCGAAGATTCTTCTCCGTTCCACATTCTTGTCGGAATATAGTTACATTATTAGCTTATATATGTTTGACATTCAATAAATCTGCTCTATCTCTAACAAAATCCCCTAACAAAACTCTTTATAAACACAGTTAGTCCCTCTGTTGATTCTAGACGCACTTCCCCGACATATCGAATGTAAAAGATGCATATCAGTATTTCATTGTATTAAATCTACATAATGACTAAAATTTCCCTAAAGCTACACCCCCTCATTCTAATACTTCTAAATATGTGGTAGGGGCTTTGCCCCTTTGTGAACCCCTCTCTGCCATCAACCAATCCGCTTCCATGTTCGGTAATCTATAGACTGTGATTAACTGAAAAATGAAAAAAATATTTGTTAAGAATTCTATAGAACATAGATAAACAAGTATATATAATTTAAATTATATATTATAAAATATAGTAAGTATATAAGTTCATGATTATCACACTTTAAACATGGCCAAACTGATATTAATAATTAACAGTAAACCAGTAAACCACCTCTTCTTGTTTGACATTAACAGTAAATTTATGGCAAATGATTTTCTGTCTCGAAAATTGAAATTGTTAAACATATAATTTTTACTTATAATCTATTATGCATATTATAATTAATCAATTTTGGAAAGGTATCAAATATGCTGAACATAAATATTGTCATCTTAAAGTTCTTATTTGATCATTGTCATAGTCAATCAATTAGTTATTAGTTATATGTAATAAATCAACAAATAAAAAGCCACAAGCATGGGGAACGAGAAAGCATAACCACAATTAATACGTAAAATTTAATTACGAAGATGAGTCAGGCATCAAAGCATAAACATATTTCTGGCATGTCACAGTGGGGTAACATATTTTCAATAGCTATGTAAACTCTAATGAATCATTTCATTTTTTTGTAAAATCATAGTATGTGTGCTAAAACACTTTTACCTTTTCTTCACAATTATACTAAAATTTATTCTTGGCCAACAAGAAGCACTGTTACAATAATTAGCTTAACTTAGATATTTACCCAATAAGAAGCATTGTTTCAATTTGTAAAGCATTCATTTAAGATGGTTCTTCGTGCATGCCAAACATTTTATATAATTACCCATTAATCTCAGGAAAAATATCGACCTTGACACAGAGTCAAGTACAACATAAGAACAACAATCGCGTCGGGAAAGGATTTCAATATCAAACATATTTGGGACATACTATGACAACAATTAGCATACAGCTATATGATCATCTAGAAAACATTGGACTTAAACTAATTATCATTCATTGAACACAACAGGAAAACTGAACATTTCAAACAACGACAAACTGAAACAAACTGTGCCGATGTTGTAGGTTTTGTGTGTGAATGACATGAAACAGAGGCAGTCACATCACATGACACGATCACATGATTGTCACATGACATCAGTGAAAAAATCCAGATAGTAACACGATTAACGCAAACATTCAGTCAGGAAATTGTCCCCTCTTCAAGTTCATATATTACCATGCTGTATATCTTACATAAAATACACAAACACTTTAAAGATATAATTTTATTAATTAGAAGTGCTTCAAGCAATCGACTGTGTCAACATTTTGACAACACCGTATTTGCAGGTGATGGAAATACCGGAAGAAGATCTTTCATGAGTGTTGCAGTTTATTATTGAAGTTATGGAAGAATTTGAATTAAAAATTATATAAAGCGACCAATGGCGAGATACATATTCCTTTTATTCAAAAAGTTATTTCTCAATCTGGATTCAAACACTTTGATAATGTTAAGCTATATAGTGGGTGGGGTACAGTTTATTATAAAGGACCATTCAATGATAGAATCGTGCACTACCTCGTCTGCTAATAATGATAACTCAGTAGAATCTGCGGCATCATAATCATAAAGTACTCGTGCTTGCTTTTTTTCTGTGGCAGGCGTGGAAGCTGTAACCTGTATAGCGGGAAGGGACGAGGGATTCAATGTGCTGCCAGAGGTCAAACCCAGGTTATTAGGAGTTGAGCCAGCCCCTGAACCCGGCACTGCTGTAAAACTGAAAGGACAGAAAAGCAACCGGAAAATGTCATGCAAAAACCAAGGAGAATAAATATAATATAAATAGAATAATAGGAGGCTCTGCTAACTGAATGTTTAGTTCAGAGGATTTGGCACGATCTTGACCTTTGAATTAGTATAATTATATACCAGCTCATCTTGTCTGTACTTATAAGCCTGGCTGTATGTTTCATAAGCGGAGAGTATCACAAAGACTCTCAATGTGTAATACAAACACAATACTGATATTGCACGATTGGCTCGCGGAAATTAATATATTTCAAAGCAAGTACCTTGTAATATATTCAAGCATAAAGGTCAGGATCAGGTCAAATTCTCCAAGCTGTATCATATAGCATAGCTCATAACAAGTATATGTATATATCTGTGATGGTGTAGCAAACTTCATGTATCCCACAATATCACATATACTATTCAACATTAGATAAGGGTCTACAAGCTCACACTCTGTATGATAATAGTCTAACATAACTAATTCTGCAAACTTGTCACATTTATTCTGTGCAAACTAGTCACATTTATTCTGTTAAGTTTGATAGTTTTAAACATTCGTATGATGCATTTGCCATTGACCAGTGCAATACCGTAGTATTTGGTATGCCATTTTAGCAGTGAAGAACAAACATAGAAAACTTTTTCCAGTATTTTTTTGTCTTAAAATACGAAACTTTTCTCTTAACGACTGGACTCCAGCACAAACATTTGACTACGTTTATAGTAAAATATTGCAGATGCAACATTATGTTTTTTACTTTTATCCCTGTTATTAAATTCGCCAAATATTTACAAGGATAATTTGTTGACCGATATATAATTTTGTGTATCATACATTAATATACCACACTCCCTCTCCCTTCTTTGGAGAAAATTTCTTCTTCTAGTTTTAAAAAATGTATAATCATTGATGTTTTATATGTTACCAATATTTTGTTATTTCATCATCAACAAAAAAGCCATTTGTTATGTTTTTTTCACTGGTGTTTTGAAAATATTATTTTTTCAAAATGAATGGCATCGGGGCGTTTATTCGGGGGAATACGGTATACTATAAGTACAAGCTGAATCCTGCAGCATACTATAGACACACTTTATAAATGTGTCGGTGTTACAGTGCTGAGTGTTTGACTTCATGAAAATCAAAATGGATATTAACAAATGATGTTCATTTAACATGTATTATGTGTCCCCCCAAACATTCAGCTAAGTTGACCATAAGTGCAAGGGTGTCACTAGTTATTCATTGTTCGGCATTATATTTGCCTTCAAAGAGGACAGATAATTGATAATGCTGGATGCTAAAAGATGACAAAACTGGATTATATAAAATAACCCTCTATATGGTGCATCTACGTTTTAACAAATGTCTGGCCCCGGAGATAAATGAGTTTTCAAGTTTAAATAATCATTTTTCAATGGGCAAAAACTACTTAAAACACCTGACAATACTTTCATCAGCAATCAAGTGAATGTCATTCTAATCGTAACATGGCAACTAAAACATTCAACGATGAACATAAAACCACAGAAATAAATATTTGACAATATCATGAAGTCACAAGTAAACGATCAAGGAGTGTAACACACAACAGTTTTACTACATTTACCAAATATTCAATAATTAGACTGGTTTCCGAACTGATTTCCGTAGTCAGACTGGTTTCCGTAATTTGTGCCAAAGTCATCATTATTCTGACTGGTCACAGGGTTGGTAAACTGGCTCGTGTTCTCCATGCTAACTTCAGTAAAGCTTAGAAATATAAATATAAGTTGTAGGATAAAGTATGATGTTTTAACTAGTCTCATTATATTCAACATGGATTATTGGAATTCATTGAACTTTATAAGGTCCCATACCTTTTGGTTATTTTGATGATTTTAATTTAAGGATTCTTGGAATGACTGTCCTCCAGAACTGAACATGGTAGGATTAGCAATGTTGGCCAATGAACCGTTACACTCAGTTTAAATTCAAAGCCAATGAAAAACAACATCAATTTCAGTTTAAATTTGCGGCCAATGCAGTTACAATTATGGCCAATGACAAACAAGCTATTGCATTGGTCATTGTCGGTGCATTTTTGTTTCCACGTGTACATTCGTGTCCTTACTGACGCATTATGGACTTTGCTTTTAGCCCTAATTTCGTAGTTTTCTAAAAACCAATTTATTCAACACAATGGTGTTGGTTTTGAATTCTAGCTCCAAAATCGTCTAAACTGGCATTTTTCAATCATATAATTTCAACTGAGAGTCTTAATTTTTCAATATTCCACATTTTCACCGGTGCCAATTATTTTCGTATCAATTATCATCTGTCCGGCCTCTATTTTATTCGTCCCATGCTATTCGCACCACTTCAATTCCTTCATACAGTTAAATGCTACGTTTGTAGGATCGTGTAAGTAGTTTTAGTGGTTAGTTCTTTCTTTAAGGAATTATTTAAGGTTTTGTTTGCTTCCGTAGATAAAATTATTGCGGTTGATGTGTCATCCGTTATTGTTTAAATGGTGGTATAGATCATTTTTCAGCCCTTTAGAACTACCAATAGCTAGAAATGTGTTATGTTACTCTCCCTTTTACTGCTGTACCTTGATCACATTGCTGGGTGAAAGTAATAAAATAAGGTCACTGTGTTGGCATTACATGTATGGCTGTATTATACTCAGACTTTGTGGTCACAGTAGCTTACCATTTTGTCGAGGATTCTATGGTCTTCTGAGGTAACTAACATATATTTTTGAAACTAGGTCATCCTGCATAATGGACTTGTGGAACTAGGTCGGGTCTTACCTGTGTTTCATTCCGTCACTTGGGATCATCGTTTTTCTGTTATTTCCTTTTTGAATTTTGGTCACCCTGCCTTTTTGCGTCGGGGAATTGTGTATTTAATCATTTCGTTAGGTCGTGTGTGGGCATTACTCCGCATAGTTGTCTTGTGTTGTTACTCTCTTCTGTTCTCGGCAAGTTAATAATATAAGCTTAGTGCTACCTTCCCTGTCCGATTTCCTCATATCTAGTTTTAAAAGTGTAGTCACGGATCAATGCTTGAAATCCAAGTATAGTGTAGTATAAGAACATCATAATATGAATTTGTTATACTCTTCAGCGGACCTAGAAAGTCATGAGATAAAAGACAACAAACGCTTGATTGGTTTTATATGTCTGTTGTAATAACACAATTATGTTGATTGACATGTGAAACAAATCATAACACAAACAACCAGGTATAGATATATATATATCAAACATATTGTCCCTTTGGTGCAACAAGATTGTATCTCACTGACATCAGACTATCTATCAATACACATTCATCTTGATTTATTGCACATAATTCAAGCAGACAATGTACATTGTTTATATATAAGCTATCAAGCAACAAAACAAAATGATGTAATAGTAACAAAATCATGTGATAATACTATATAACACATTATGTTTGGTTCTAAACAGCAAGGTCGATTATAGTTCGGTAATGTAATAAAAGTTGAGTAGGACTATATTTCACTGATTAAGTGCTGGATTTTTACCGTTGGCATGTCATGGGGGAGGCAAGGATTTAAACTGGTGTTTGAGAAAACAAAAGTCTAAAGCATCGCCCTTCCCAAGGGTTGGAAGGGGCGGGGTTTCAAGTGATCTCTAACATGATCAACACTGTATATTCAAAGTTCAATGCTTTACCAACATGAGGTAAACTTTATGATCAACCCACAACATATCAGAAGTACATACAAGACATACACTACCAAGTATTAACCCAACATTTCAATGATTCCAAAGTATGATTTATATATAGTAGAGAAATCTGGAATGTGATTAGAATAAAATTATGATAATCTACCATTTTAACCCTCTTGGATTGTATTCCATATTGATCTTACTTGATTTAAGGACAACCAATCAGATCACACCATATCAAACATGTGGTCAGTAAAAGGCGCTATGATTGGTTATCCTTATTCTCAAATTAAGTAAGATCACTCTATTGAATACCACCCCTAACCACTTTGTACTATCAAATGTAAAACACATTATTTTCTATAACAACACCCATGCATAAACACACTACAGAAAAGCTTAACCTTATTACCACCTCAACATTAACTTTAACGGTCTTATTTTCACTGTGTTCGCCTTTGTTTTCTAACATTAATATCAAGACTAACCCAATGAAGGATAGTTTCAAGGGTTTCAATGGTGGTCCTACTATACTTGTTGGATGAAAACTATTTCTATAAAATCACATTGGAATGACAATTATTGTGGCCAAATATTGAAAGCTAAAAATATATAACCCTACAATAGCAGGTAAACTTCATTAAATTTTACCAACATTTAGCCTTCATTGTGTAAAAATATAAATATTCCTATTCATTCTACACACACACAGCGGATGGTATAGCTTGGATAATTTGACCTGATCCTGACATTTATGCATATAGTATTTTAGATTTATAACACCTTGTTTATCTGAGAGATACTTCCTGCTAATGACATCATACATCCGGTGTTATAAATATTGACAAAATATCAGCTGTTAAATTATGCTAATTGATGGTCGAGGATAGTCAAATTCTCTGGACTATATTACACACATGTTTTATCTAAACAAAGCAGAATACACAACAATCACACTACACAGCATATGTAAAGGAAAAACTGTGAAAAATTAACTATTGCATAGTTACTGTATATTTCCATATACCAATAATACATTTAACATAATCAATAATAAGAATAATTTCAAAAATTGATCTTGATATCAAGGTCATTTTATATGAGAAGGTCAAATAACCCATTTTCATCTGAATAGCAATTCATTGAAAAGGTCAAAACCTTTAATATAAAATATATGAACATTTTTGGTTTGAGGTCATTTCACTGTTCAAGATCAAATAAATTTATCAATAACTGAAATTTTGTTCCGAACATAAGTTTTCCATGACAAGTCGATACAATGTCAGTGTATAACTAGGTCAAGGTCATTACTGACTTCAAGGTCAACACTAACAGTTTCAAGGTCATTTCATTCAAAGGTGTTGAGGGGTTTATATAGAATAAATTACAGATGGTAAATGCATACTTTCACTGTAACATTAAATGTATGAATGTTTGTAAGAAGGGAGTGGGTGGGGTACAATGTACAGACAGAAAGTGGGTGGGGTACATACAGGAACCAGCTAAAACATACAACATCAATGAACATAGAATATGGCTGAGAACATCACAGACGAAGATACAATATATTAAACCAAGCATTGCTTCAATATACAATAATACAACATCACCATACAGCGAACAAGCTAGCTGACATTTGATTCACTAACATTATCTGGTCCCGATCTCTCTAAGTATCTCAAGTAGAAATCTCAACCCAAATAGAGATTTTGCTAAAATTTGAGTCAGAATTAGAGATAATCTGAGTTTAAGTGTTAAAATTTTTGTGAACAACACCTGTAGTTTACAACATGATAAGATGTAATGTCAACATAGTTTCTATGATAATCACTGTGACACAACATGCATATCAATTTACATAAAACTTGACCATCATTTATATAACAGTTAATATATACATTTATAACTATATTATACACAATTTTGTGGAAATGTGTTGGAAATACATAAGACCGAAGGTTTTTATTCTCAGAATTATAAGAACTTTTTTCGAAAATTTTGCCGCTGCGAGCATGGACTGGAAAAATAACAAGAGGCCCTTTGGGGGCATATCCCTCAAGAGTTTTTCAAAACAAGTTTCTATACATACGAAAATGAAACCCTTTTGGCCTTATACATATAATACATAATCTCAATGGACAATATATACATGTAGAAAATAAAAACTGTGATGTGATATTTTTATGTGGGGAGTAAGTTGTCTTTCTATACACAACTCTAGTTTGGTCGTGTAGAGCAGACGCAGTACACTTAACCCCTAATCGTTGTTCAAGTCCCAAGTCGTCTGGTACACTTATCGTCAGGTATGAACACATCTAGGTCGTAATCTGATACGGAATTCTTATAACCTGATTTATAAATACATTTTCATATTTACTATAGGAAAACGTTCTCTAGTAATAAATAGCAAATTTTATACATGGTTCATTTCATGTACAGTTTGCACAAAAATGATTTTGTACCATAATTAATTGGAAATATGAAAACAGTTCTCGTTGAAAAAAGCTTCGGAATCCGTAAACGTTAGTAGAATTCTATTACTTGACACAATTTTTTGGATATTATATTTGATGTAATTTACAAAAGTCACATCACCATGGTGACTAAGTTTGGTTATTCTGATATGATGTTTGTTGTCGAATACAAGTCTTGAAATATCATGTGGTACTTCTTCCCTTCCTGTGATTGTGAACGTAGATTTAACATTAACAATAAATTCATTCTTCTGAGTACAAACGTATCAGCTGAATTTAAACGTTAAAAGTCGAAGATTCTTCTCCGTTCCACATTCTTGTCGGAATATAGTTACATTATTAGCTTATATATGTTTGACATTAAATAAATCTGCTCTATCTCTAACAAAATCCCCTAACAAAACTCTTTATAAACACAGTTAGTCCCTCTGTTGATTCTAGACGCATGTCCCCGACATATCGAATGTAAAATATGCATATCAGTATTTCATTGTATTAAATCTACATAATGACTAAAATTTCCCCTAAAGCTACACCCCCTCATTCTAATACTTCTAAATATGTGGTAGGGGCTTTGCCCCTTTGTGAACCCCTCTCTGCCATCAACCAATCCGCTTCCATGTTCGGTAATCTATAGACTGTGATTAACTGAAAAATGAAAAAAAAAATATTTGTTAAGAATTTTATAGAACATAGATAAACAAGTATATATAATTTTAATTATATATAATAAGATATAGTAAGTATATAAGTTCATGATTATCACACTTTAATCATGGCCAAACTGATATTAATAATTAACAGTAAACCAGTAAACCACCTCTTCTTGTTTGACATTAACAGTAAATTTATGGCAAATGATTTTCTGTCTCGAAAATTGAAATTGTTAAACATATAATTTTTACTTATAATCTATTATGCATATTATAATTAATCAATTTTGGAAAGGTATCAAATGTGCTGAACATAAATATTGTCATCTCAAAATTCTTATTTGATCATTGTCATAGTCAATCAATTAGTTATTAGTTATATGAAATAAATCAACAAATAAAAAACCACAAGCACTGGGGAACGAGAAAGCATAACCACAATTAATGGGTAAAATTTAATTACGAAGATGAGTCAGGCATCAAAGCATAAACATATTTCTGGCATGTCACAGTGGGGTAACATATTTTCAATAGCTATGTAAACTCCAATGAATCATTTCATTTTTTTTGTAAAATCATAGTATGTGTGCTAAAACACTTTTACCTTTTCTTCACAATTATACTAAAATTTATTCTTGGCCAACAAGAAACACTGTTACAATAATTAGCTTAACTTAGATATTTACCCAATAAGAAGCATTGTTTCAATTTGTAAAGCATTCATTTAAGATGGTTCTTCGTGCATGCCAAACATTTTATATAATTACCCATTAATATCAGGAAAAATATCGACCTTGACACAGAGTCAAGTACAACATAAGAACGACAATCGGGTCGGGAAAGGATTTCAATATCAAACATATATGGGACATACTATGACAACAATTAGCATACAGCTATATGATCATCTAGAAAACATTGGACTTAAAATAATTATCATTCATTGAACACAACAGGAAAACTGAACATTTCAAACAACGACAAACTGAAACAAACTGTGCCGATGTTGTAGGTTTTGTGTGTGAATGACATGAACCAGAGGCAGTCACATCACATGACACGATCACATGATTGTCACATGACATCAGTGAAAAAATCCAGATAGTAACAAGATTAACGCAAACATTCAGTCAGGAAATTGTCCCCTCTTCAAGTTCATATATTACCATGCTGTATATCTTACATAAAATACATAAACACTTTAAATATATATAATCTTATTTAAATTAGAAGTGCTTCAAGCAATCAACTGTGTCAACATTTTGACAACACCGAATTTGAAGGTGGTGGAAATACCGGAAGAAAATCTTTCATGAGTGTTGCAGTTTATTATTGAAGTTATGGAAGAATTTGAATTAAAAATTATATAAAGCGACCAATGGCGAGATACATATTCCTTTTATTCAAAAAGTTACTTCTCAATCTGGATTCAAACACTTTGATAATGTTAAGCTATATAGTGGGTGGGGTACACTTTATTATAAAGGACCATTCAATGATAGAATCGTGCACTACCTCTTCTGCTAATAATGATAACTCAGTAGAATCTGCGGCATCATAATCATAAAGTACTCGTGCTTGCTTTTTTTTCTGTGGCAGGTGTGGAAGCTGTAACCTGTATAGCGGGAAGGGACGAGGGATTCAATGTGCTGCCAGAGGTCAAACCCAGGTTATTAGGAGTAGAGCCAGCCCCTGAACCCGGCACTGCTGTAAAACTGAAAGGACAGAAAAGCAACCGGAAAATGTCATGCAAAAACCAAGGAGAATAAATATAATATAAATAGAATAATAGGAGACTCTGCTAGCTGAATGTTTAGTTCAGAGGATTTGGCACGATCTTGACCTTTGAATTAGTATAATTATATACCAGCTCATCTTGTCTGTACTTATAAGCCTGGCTGTATGTTTCATAAGCGGAGAGTATCACAAAGACTCTCAATGTGTAATACAAACACAATACTGATATTGCACGATTGGCTCGCGGAAATTAATATATTTCAAAGCAAGTATCTTGTAATATATTCAAGCATAAAGGTCAGGATCAGGTCAAATTCTCCAAGCTGTATCATATAGCATAGCTCATAACAAGGATATGTATATATCTGTGATGGTGTAGCAAACTTCATGTATCCCACAATATCACATATACTATTCAACATTAGATAAGGGTCTACAAGCTAACACACTGTATGATAATAGTCTAACATAACTAATTCTGCAAACTTGTCACATTTATTCTGTGC
Organism: Spisula subtruncata; assembly: GCA_963678985.1. Classification (NCBI taxonomy): domain Eukaryota; kingdom Metazoa; phylum Mollusca; class Bivalvia; order Venerida; family Mactridae; genus Spisula; species Spisula subtruncata. Next base: position 30,238,387 of record OY787673.1, on the reverse strand, counting down.
AAACTTGTCACATTTATTCTGTTAAGTTTGATAGTTTTAAACATTCGTATGATGCATTTGCCATTGACCAGTGCAATACCGTAGTATTTGGTATGCCATTTTAGCAGTGAAGAACAAACATAGAAAACTTTTTTCGGTATTTTTTGTCTTAAAATACGAAACTTTTTCTCTTAAAGACTGGACTCTAGCACAAACATTTCACCATGTTTACAATATTGCAGATGCAACATTATGTTTTTTACTTTTATCCCTGTTATTAAATTTGCCAAATATTTACAAGGATAATTTGTTGACCAATATATAATTTTGTGTATCATACAAAAATATACCACACTCCCTCTCCCTTCTTTGGAGAAAATTTCTTCTTCTATTTTTAAAAAATGTACAATTATTGATGTTTTATATGTTACCAATATTTTGTTATTTCATCATCAACAAAACAGTAATTTGTTGTGGTTTTTTTTCACTGGTGTTTTGAAAATATTATTTTTTCAAAATGAATGGCATCGGGGCGTTTATTTGGGGGAATACGGTATACTATAAGTACAAGCTGAATCCTGCAGCATACTATAGACACACTTTATAAATGTGACGGTGTTACAGTGCTGAGTGTTCGACTTCATGAAAATCAAAATGGATATTTACAAATGATGTTCATTTAACATGTATTATGCGTCCCCCCCCAAACATTCAGCCAAGTTGACCTTAAGTACAAGGGTGTCACTAGTTATTCATTGTTCGGCATTATATTTGCCTTCAAAGAGGACAGATAATTGACAATGCTGGGTGCTAAAAGATGACAAAACTGGATTATATAAAATAACCCTCTATATAGTGCATCTACGTTTTAACAAATGTCTGGCCCCGGAGATAAATGAGTTTCCATGCCTAAAGGTTAGAAACCACCAAATAGATTTGCTCTATAGCTCAATGTAAATTGGCCATACTAGGCCCCAATTTTCAACTTTTTTTAGTCTATGGCCACATGGACCACATATATCATTGTAAAGAGGGGCATTTAAGCTTCAAAATAATGCAATTAAAAGGGGGGGGGTCATGTATCTTCTAAGAAAGTTTTTGTCCTTCAAACACGGTTTATCCGTTTTTACGCATGTCCGGATTTATGAGTTCTGGGTTTTACCCTAGTCTACTTTCACTTTGGTATCAAGAACAAAATAGTGGATTAATACAAATATTACAGTTTTACTACACCACATGCATATTTACCTACCATTTAAACTCAATTTCATCATTCAACTCCACATTTGTCAAGAAATATCTCCATTTACAGGCAAACCAAAGTTTTTTTAAGGACTATTTGAGTGTATCACCACTTGGTCCGCGGAGGCATTTAGTGGTTCTTTACCTAAATAATCATTTTTCAATGGGCTTAAAACTACTAAAGACATGTGACAATACTTTAATCAGCAATCAAGTGAATGTCATTCTAATCGTAACATGGCAACTAAAACATTCAACGATGAACATAAAACCACTGAAATAAAAATTTGACAATATCATGAAGTTACAAGTAAACGATCAACGATCCGGTTTCCGTAATTTGTGCCAAAGTCATAATTATTCTAAATGGTCACAGGGTTGGTAAACTGGCTCGTGTTCTTCATGCTAACTTCAGTAAAGCTTAGAAATATAAATATAAGTTGTAGGATAAAGTATGATGTTTGAACTTGTCTCATTATATTCAACATGGATTCTTGGAATTCATTGAACTTTATAAGGTCCCAGACTTTTTGGTGATTCTGATAATTTTGATTTAAGGATTCTTGGAATGACTGTCCCTCAGAGCTTAGGATTAGCAATGTTGGTCAATGAACCGTTACACTCAGTTTTAATTCAATGCCAATGAAAAACAACATTAATTTCAGTTTAAATTTGTGGCCAATGCAGTAACAACTATGGCCAATGACAAACAAGCTATTGTATTGGTCATTGTCGGTGCATTTTTGTTTCCACGTGTACATTCGTGTCCTTACTGACGCCTTATGGATTTTGCTTTTCGCCCTAGTTTCGTAGTTTTCTAAAAAGCAATTTATTCAACACAATGGTGTTGGTTTTGAATTCTAGCTCCAAAATCGTCTAAACTGGCATTTTTCAATCATATAATTTCAACTGAGAGTCTTAATTTTTCAATATTCCACATTTTCACCGGTGCCAATTGTTTTCGTATCAATTATCATCTGTCCGGCCTCTATTTTATTCGTCCCATGCTATTCGCACCACTTCAATTCCTTCATACAGTTAAATGCTACGTTTGTAGGATCGTGTAAGTAGTTTTAGTGGTTAGTTCTTTCTTTAAGAATTATTTAAGGTTTTGTTTGCTTCCGTAGATATAATTATTGCGGTTGATGTGTCGTCCGTTATTGTTTAAATGGTGGTATAGATCATTTTTCAGCCTTTTAGAACTACCAATAGCTAGAAATGTGTTATGTTACTCTCCCTCTTACTGCTGTACCTTGACCACATTGCTGGATGAAAGTAATAAAATAAGGTCACTGTGTTGGCATTACATGTATGGTTGTATTATACTCAGACATTTGTGATCACAGTAGCTTACTATTTTGTCGAGGACTCTATGGTCTTCTGAGGTAACTAACATGTATTTTTGAAACTAGGTCATCCTGCAAAATGGACTTGGGGAACTATGTCGGGTCTTACCTGTGTTTCATTCCGTCACTTAGGATCATCGTTTTTCTGTTATTTCCTTTTTGAATTTTGGTCACCCTGCCTTTTTGCGTCGGGGAATTGTGTATTTAATCATTTCGTTAGGTCGTGTGTGGGCATTGCTCCGCATAGTTGTCTTGTGATGTTACTCTCTTTTGTTCTCGGCAAGTTAATAATATAAGCTAAGTGCTACCTTCCCTGTCCGATTTCCTCATATCTAGTTTTAAAAGTGTAGTCACGGATCAATGCTTGAAATCCAAGTATAGTGTAGTATAAGAACATCATATTATGAATTTGTTATACTCTTCAGCGGACCTAGAAAGTCATGAGATAAAAGACAACAAACACATGATTGGTTTTATATGTCTGCTGTAATAACACAATTATGTTGATTGACATGTGAAACAAATCATAACACAAACAACCAGGTATAGATCTATATATATCAAACATATTGTCCCTTTGGTGCAACAAGATTGTATCTCACTGACATCAGACTATCTATCAATACACATTCATCTTGTTTTATTGCACATAATTCAAGCAAACAATGTACATTGTTTATATATAAGCTATTAAGCAACGGAACAAAATGATGTAATAATAACAAAATCATGTGATAATACTATGTATATGTTTGGTTCTAAACAGCAAGGTCGATTATAGTTCGGTAATGTAATAAAAGTTGAGTAGGACTATATTTCACTGATTAAGTGCTGGATTTTTACCGTTGGTACGTCCTTGGGGGAGGCAAGAATTTAAACTGGTGTTTGAGAAAACAAAAGTCTAAAGCATCGCCCTTCCCAGGGTTGGAAGAAGCGGGGTTTCAAGTGATCCCTAACATGATCAACACTGTATATTCAAAGTTCAATGCTTTACCAACATGAGGTTAACTTTATGATCAACCCACAATATATCAGAAGTACATACAAGACATACACTACCAAGTATTAACCCAACATTTCAATGATTTCAAAGTATGATTTATATATAGTTGAGAAATCTGGAATGTGATTGGAATAGAATAATGATAATCTACAATTTTAACCCTCTTGGATCGTACTCCATATTGATCTTTCTTGACTTAAGGACAACCAAACAGATCACACCATATCAAACATGTGGTCAGTAAAAGGCGCTATGATTGGTTATCCTTATTCTCAAATTAAGTAAGATCTATTGAATACCACCGCTGACTACTATGTACTATCAAATGTAAAGCACATTATTTTCTATAACAACAACCATGCATAAACACACTACGGAAAAGCTAAACCTTAAAACCACCTCAACATTAATTTTAAAGGTCTTATTTTATTTCTATAAAATCACATTGGAATAACAATTTTTGTGTCCAAACATTGAAAGCCAAAAATATATAACCCTACAAGAGCAGGTAAACTTCATTACATTTACCAACATTTAGCCTTCATTTGTGTAAAAATATTAATCTATCGAAAAATATTCCTATTGATTCTACACACACACAGAGGATGGTATAGCTTGGATAATTTGACCTGATCCTGGCCTTTATGTATAGATATATTACAATGTTATTGTGTTGAATACATACATTTCCCCAAGCACATTGTGCATTCAGTATTTTAGATTTATAACACCTTGTTTATCTGAGAGATACTTCCTGCTTATGAAATCATACATCCGGTGTTATAAATATTGACAAAATATCAGCTGTTTAATTATGCTAATTGATGGTCAAGGATAGTCAAATTCTCTGGACTGTATTACACACATGTTTTATCTAAACAAAGCAGAAAACACAACAATTACACTACACAGCATATGTAAAGGAAAAACTGTGAAAAATTAACTATTGCATAGTTACTGTATCCTTCCATATAACAATAATACATTTAACATAATCAATAATAAGAATAATTTCAAAATTGATCTTGATATCAAGGTCATTTTATATGAGAAGGTCAAATAACCGATTTTTATCTGAATAGCAATTCGTTGATAAGGTCAAAACCTTTAATATAAAATGTAATAACATTTTTCGTTTGAGGTCATTTCATTGTTCAAGATCAAATAAATTTATCAATTACTTCAATTTTGTTCCGAATGTAAGTTTTCCATGACAAGTCGATACAATGTCAGTGTATAACTAGGTCAAGGTCATTACTGACTTCAAGGTCAACTATAACAGTTTCAAGGTCATTTCATTCAAAGGTGTTGAGGGGTTTATATAGAATAAATTACATATGGTAAATGCATACTTTCACTGTAACATTAAATGTATGAATGTATGTAAGAAGGGAGTGGGTGGGGTACAATGTACAGACAGAAAGTGGGTGAGGTACATACAGGAACCAGCTAAAACATACAACATCAATGAATATAGAATGTGGCTGAGAACATCACAGACCAAGATACAATATATTAACCCAATCATTGCTTCAATATGCAATAATACAACATCACCATACAGCGAACAAACTAGCTGGCATCTGATTCACTAACATTATCTGGTCCCGATCTCTCTAAGTATCTCAAGTAGAAATCTCAACCCAAATTGAGATTTTGCTAAAATTTGAGTCAGAATTAGAGATAATCTGAGTTTCAGTGTTAAAATATTTGTGAACAACACCTGTAGTTTACAACATGATAAGATGTAATGTCAACATAGTTTCTATGACAATCACTGTGACACTACATATATATCAATTTACATAAAACTTGAACATCATTCCTATAAAAGTTAATATAAATATTTATAACTATATTATACACAATTTTGTGGAAATGTGTTGGAAATACATAAGACCGAAGGTTTTTATTTTCAGAATTATAGGAACTTTTTTTCGAAAATTTTGCCGCAGCGAGCAAGGACTGGAAAAATAACATGAGGCCCTTTGGTGGCATATCCCTCAAGATGTTTTCAAAAAAAGTTTCTATACATATGAAAATGAAACCCTTTTGGCCTAATACATATAATACATAATCTCAATGTACAATATATACATGTAGAAAATAAAAACTGTGATGTGATATTTTTATGTGGGGAGTAAGTTGTCTTTCTATACACAACTCTGGTTTGGTCGTATATAGCAGACGCAGTACACTTAACCCCTAATCGTTGTTCAAGTCCCAAGTCGTCTGGTACACTTATCGCCAGGAATGAACACATCTAGGTCGTAATCTGATACGGAGTTCTTATAACCTGATTTATAATTACATTTTCATATTTACTATAGGAAAACGTTCTCTAGTAATAAAAAGCAACTTTCATACATGGTTCATTTCATGTACAGTTTGCACAAAAATGATTTTGTACCATAATTAATTGGAAATATGAAAACAGTTCTCGTTGAAAAAGCTTCGGAATCCGTAAACGTTAGTAGAATTCTATTACTTGACACAATTTTTTGGATATTATATTTGATGTAATTTACAAAAGTCACATCACCATGGTGACTAAGTTTGGTTATTCTGATATGATGTTTGTTGTCGAATACAAGTCTTGAAATATCATGTGGTAGTTCTTCCCTTCCTGTGATTGTGAACGTAGATTTAACATTAACAATAAATTCATTCTTCTGAGTACAAACGTATCAGCTGAATTTAAACGTTAAAAGTCGAAGATTCTTCTCCGTTCCACATTCTTGTCGGAATATAGTTACATTATTAGCTTATATATGTTTGACATTAAATAAATCTGCTCTATCTCTAACAAAATCCCCTAACAAAACTCTTTATAAACACAGTTAGTCCCTCTGTTGATTCTAGACGCATGTCCCCGACATATCGAATGTAAAATATGCATATCAGTATTTCATTGTATTAAATCTACATAATGACTAAAATTTCCCCTAAAGCTACACCCCCTCATTCTAATACTTCTAAATATGTGGTAGGGGCTTTGCCCCTTTGTGAACCCCTCTCTGCCATCAACCAATCCGCTTCCATGTTCGGTAATCTATAGACTGTGATTAACTGAAAAATGAAAAAAAAAATATTTGTTAAGAATTTTATAGAACATAGATAAACAAGTATATATAATTTTAATTATATATAATAAGATATAGTAAGTATATAAGTTCATGATTATCACACTTTAATCATGGCCAAACTGATATTAATAATTAACAGTAAACCAGTAAACCACCTCTTCTTGTTTGACATTAACAGTAAATTTATGGCAAATGATTTTCTGTCTCGAAAATTGAAATTGTTAAACATATAATTTTTACTTATAATCTATTATGCATATTATAATTAATCAATTTTGGAAAGGTTTCAAATGTGCTGAACATAAATATTGTCATCTCAAAATTCTTATTTGATCATTGTCATAGTCAATCAATTAGTTATTAGTTATATGAAATAAATCAACAAATAAAAAACCACAAGCACTGGGGAACGAGAAAGCATAACCACAATTAATGGGTAAAATTTAATTACGAAGATGAGTCAGGCATCAAAGCATAAACATATTTCTGGCATGTCACAGTGGGGTAACATATTTTCAATAGCTATGTAAACTCCAATGAATCATTTCATTTTTTTTGTAAAATCATAGTATGTGTGCTAAAACACTTTTACCTTTTCTTCACAATTATACTAAAATTTATTCTTGGCCAACAAGAAACACTGTTACAATAATTAGCTTAACTTAGATATTTACCCAATAAGAAGCATTGTTTCAATTTGTAAAGCATTCATTTAAGATGGTTCTTCGTGCATGCCAAACATTTTATATAATTACCCATTAATATCAGGAAAAATATCGACCTTGACACAGAGTCAAGTACAACATAAGAACGACAATCGGGTCGGGAAAGGATTTCAATATCAAACATATATGGGACATACTATGACAACAATTAGCATACAGCTATATGATCATCTAGAAAACATTGGACTTAAAATAATTATCATTCATTGAACACAACAGGAAAACTGAACATTTCAAACAACGACAAACTGAAACAAACTGTGCCGATGTTGTAGGTTTTGTGTGTGAATGACATGAACCAGAGGCAGTCACATCACATGACACGATCACATGATTGTCACATGACATCAGTGAAAAAATCCAGATAGTAACAAGATTAACGCAAACATTCAGTCAGGAAATTGTCCCCTCTTCAAGTTCATATATTACCATGCTGTATATCTTACATAAAATACATAAACACTTTAAATATATATAATCTTATTTAAATTAGAAGTGCTTCAAGCAATCAACTGTGTCAACATTTTGACAACACCGAATTTGAAGGTGGTGGAAATACCAGAAGAAAATCTTTCATGAGTGTTGCAGTTTATTATTGAAGTTATGGAAGAATTTGAATTAAAAATTATATAAAGCGACCAATGGCGAGATACATATTCCTTTTATTCAAAAAGTTACTTCTCGATCTGGATTCAAACACTTTGATAATGTTAAGCTATATAGTGGGTGGGGTACACTTTATTATAAAGGACCATTCAATGATAGAATCGTGCACTACCTCGTCTGCTAATAATGATAACTCAGTAGAATCTGCGGCATCATAATCATAAAGTACTCGTGCTTGCTTTTTTTCTGTGGCAGGTGTGGAAGCTGTAACCTGTATAGCGGGAAGGGACGAGGGATTTAATGTGCTGCCAGAGGTCAAACCCAGGTTATTAGGAGTAGAGCCAGCCCCTGAACCCGGCACTGCTGTAAAACTGAAAGGACAGAAAAGCAACCGGAAAATGTCATGCAAAAACCAAGGAGAATAAATATAATATAAATAGAATAATAGGAGACTCTGCTAGCTGAATGTTTAGTTCAGAGGATTTGGCACGATCTTGACCTTTGAATTAGTATAATTATATACCAGCTCATCTTGTCTGTACTTATAAGCCTGGCTGTATGTTTCATAAGCGGAGAGTATCACAAAGACTCTCAATGTGTAATACAAACACAATACTGATATTGCACGATTGGCTCGCGGAAATTAATATATTTCAAAGCAAGTATCTTGTAATATATTCAAGCATAAAGGTCAGGATCAGGTCAAATTCTCCAAGCTGTATCATATAGCATAGCTCATAACAAGGATATGTATATATCTGTGATGGTGTAGCAAACTTCATGTATCCCACAATATCACATATACTATTCAACATTAGATAAGGGTCTACAAGCTAACACACTGTATGATAATAGTCTAACATAACTAATTCTGCAAACTTGTCACATTTATTCTGTGCAAACTTGTCACATTTATTCTGTTAAGTTTGATAGTTTTAAACATTCGTATGATGCATTTGCCATTGACCAGTGCAATACCGTAGTATTTGGTATGCCATTTTAGCAGTGAAGAACAAACATAGAAAACTTTTTTCGGTATTTTTTGTCTTAAAATACGAAACTTTTTCTCTTAAAGACTGGACTCTAGCACAAACATTTCACCATGTTTACAATATTGCAGATGCAACATTATGTTTTTTACTTTTATCCCTGTTATTAAATTTGCCAAATATTTACAAGGATAATTTGTTGACCAATATATAATTTTGTGTATCATACAAAAATATACCACACTCCCTCTCCCTTCTTTGGAGAAAATTTCTTCTTCTATTTTTAAAAAATGTACAATTATTGATGTTTTATATGTTACCAATATTTTGTTATTTCATCATCAACAAAACAGTAATTTGTTGTGGTTTTTTTTCACTGGTGTTTTGAAAATATTATTTTTTCAAAATGAATGGCATCGGGGCGTTTATTTGGGGGAATACGGTATACTATAAGTACAAGCTGAATCCTGCAGCATACTATAGACACACTTTATAAATGTGACGGTGTTACAGTGCTGAGTGTTCGACTTCATGAAAATCAAAATGGATATTAACAAATGATGTTCATTTAACATGTATTATGCGTCCCCCCCAAACATTCAGCCAAGTTGACCTTAAGTACAAGGGTGTCACTAGTTATTCATTGTTCGGCATTATATTTGCCTTCAAAGAGGACAGATAATTGACAATGCTGGGTGCTAAAAGATGACAAAACTGGATTATATAAAATAACCCTCTATATAGTGCATCTACGTTTTAACAAATGTCTGGCCCCGGAGATAAATGAGTTTCCATGCCTAAAGGTTAGAAACCACCAAATAGATTTGCTCTATAGCTCAATGTAAATTGGCCATACTAGGCCCCAATTTTCAACTTTTTTTAGTCTATGGCCACATGGACCACATATATCATTGTAAAGAGGGGCATTTAAGCTTCAAAATAATGCAATTAAAAGGGGGGGGGTCATGTATCTTCTAAGAAAGTTTTTGTCCTTCAAACACGGTTTATCCGTTTTTACGCATGTCCGGATTTATGAGTTCTGGGTTTTACCCTAGTCTACTTTCACTTTGGTATCAAGAACAAAATAGTGGATTAATACAAATATTACAGTTTTACTACACCACATGCATATTTACCTACCATTTAAACTCAATTTCATCATTCAACTCCACATTTGTCAAGAAATATCTCCATTTACAGGCAAACCAAAGTTTTTTTAAGGACTATTTGAGTGTATCACCACTTGGTCCGCGGAGGCATTTAGTGGTTCTTTACCTAAATAATCATTTTTCAATGGGCTTAAAACTACTAAAGACATGTGACAATACTTTAATCAGCAATCAAGTGAATGTCATTCTAATCGTAACATGGCAACTAAAACATTCAACGATGAACATAAAACCACTGAAATAAAAATTTGACAATATCATGAAGTTACAAGTAAACGATCAACGATCCGGTTTCCGTAATTTGTGCCAAAGTCATAATTATTCTAAATGGTCACAGGGTTGGTAAACTGGCTCGTGTTCTTCATGCTAACTTCAGTAAAGCTTAGAAATATAAATATAAGTTGTAGGATAAAGTATGATGTTTGAACTTGTCTCATTATATTCAACATGGATTCTTGGAATTCATTGAACTTTATAAGGTCCCAGACTTTTTGGTGATTCTGATAATTTTGATTTAAGGATTCTTGGAATGACTGTCCCTCAGAGCTTAGGATTAGCAATGTTGGTCAATGAACCGTTACACTCAGTTTTAATTCAATGCCAATGAAAAACAACATTAATTTCAGTTTAAATTTGTGGCCAATGCAGTAACAACTATGGCCAATGACAAACAAGCTATTGTATTGGTCATTGTCGGTGCATTTTTGTTTCCACGTGTACATTCGTGTCCTTACTGACGCCTTATGGATTTTGCTTTTCGCCCTAGTTTCGTAGTTTTCTAAAAAGCAATTTATTCAACACAATGGTGTTGGTTTTGAATTCTAGCTCCAAAATCGTCTAAACTGGCATTTTTCAATCATATAATTTCAACTGAGAGTCTTAATTTTTCAATATTCCACATTTTCACCGGTGCCAATTGTTTTCGTATCAATTATCATCTGTCCGGCCTCTATTTTATTCGTCCCATGCTATTCGCACCACTTCAATTCCTTCATACAGTTAAATGCTACGTTTGTAGGATCGTGTAAGTAGTTTTAGTGGTTAGTTCTTTCTTTAAGAATTATTTAAGGTTTTGTTTGCTTCCGTAGATATAATTATTGCGGTTGATGTGTCGTCCGTTATTGTTTAAATGGTGGTATAGATCATTTTTCAGCCTTTTAGAACTACCAATAGCTAGAAATGTGTTATGTTACTCTCCCTCTTACTGCTGTACCTTGACCACATTGCTGGATGAAAGTAATAAAATAAGGTCACTGTGTTGGCATTACATGTATGGTTGTATTATACTCAGACATTTGTGATCACAGTAGCTTACTATTTTGTCGAGGACTCTATGGTCTTCTGAGGTAACTAACATGTATTTTTGAAACTAGGTCATCCTGCAAAATGGACTTGGGGAACTATGTCGGGTCTTACCTGTGTTTCATTCCGTCACTTGGGATCATCGTTTTTCTGTTATTTCCTTTTTGAATTTTGGTCACCCTGCCTTTTTGCGTCGGGGAATTGTGTATTTAATCATTTCGTTAGGTCGTGTGTGGGCATTGCTCCGCATAGTTGTCTTGTGATGTTACTCTCTTTTGTTCTCGGCAAGTTAATAATATAAGCTTAGTGCTACCTTCCCTGTCCGATTTCCTCATATCTAGTTTTAAAAGTGTAGTCACGGATCAATGCTTGAAATCCAAGTATAGTGTAGTATAAGAACATCATATTATGAATTTGTTATACTCTTCAGCGGACCTAGAAAGTCATGAGATAAAAGACAACAAACACATGATTGGTTTTATATGTCTGCTGTAATAACACAATTATGTTGATTGACATGTGAAACAAATCATAACACAAACAACCAGGTATAGATCTATATATATCAAACATATTGTCCCTTTGGTGCAACAAGATTGTATCTCACTGACATCAGACTATCTATCAATACACATTCATCTTGTTTTATTGCACATAATTCAAGCAAACAATGTACATTGTTTATATATAAGCTATTAAGCAACGGAACAAAATGATGTAATAATAACAAAATCATGTGATAATACTATGTATATGTTTGGTTCTAAACAGCAAGGTCGATTATAGTTCGGTAATGTAATAAAAGTTGAGTAGGACTATATTTCACTGATTAAGTGCTGGATTTTTACCGTTGGTACGTCCTTGGGGGAGGCAAGAATTTAAACTGGTGTTTGAGAAAACAAAAGTCTAAAGCATCGCCCTTCCCAGGGTTGGAAGAAGCGGGGTTTCAAGTGATCCCTAACATGATCAACACTGTATATTCAAAGTTCAATGCTTTACCAACATGAGGTTAACTTTATGATCAACCCACAATATATCAGAAGTACATACAAGACATACACTACCAAGTATTAACCCAACATTTCAATGATTTCAAAGTATGATTTATATATAGTTGAGAAATCTGGAATGTGATTGGAATAGAATAATGATAATCTACAATTTTAACCCTCTTGGATCGTACTCCATATTGATCTTTCTTGACTTAAGGACAACCAAACAGATCACACCATATCAAACATGTGGTCAGTAAAAGGCGCTATGATTGGTTATCCTTATTCTCAAATTAAGTAAGATCTATTGAATACCACCGCTGACTACTATGTACTATCAAATGTAAAGCACATTATTTTCTATAACAACAACCATGCATAAACACACTACGGAAAAGCTAAACCTTAAAACCACCTCAACATTAATTTTAAAGGTCTTATTTTATTTCTATAAAATCACATTGGAATAACAATTTTTGTGTCCAAACATTGAAAGCCAAAAATATATAACCCTACAAGAGCAGGTAAACTTCATTACATTTACCAACATTTAGCCTTCATTTGTGTAAAAATATTAATCTATCGAAAAATATTCCTATTGATTCTACACACACACAGAGGATGGTATAGCTTGGATAATTTGACCTGATCCTGGCCTTTATGTATAGATATATTACAATGTTATTGTGTTGAATACATACATTTCCCCAAGCACATTGTGCATTCAGTATTTTAGATTTATAACACCTTGTTTATCTGAGAGATACTTCCTGCTTATGAAATCATACATCCGGTGTTATAAATATTGACAAAATATCAGCTGTTTAATTATGCTAATTGATGGTCAAGGATAGTCAAATTCTCTGGACTGTATTACACACATGTTTTATCTAAACAAAGCAGAAAACACAACAATTACACTACACAGCATATGTAAAGGAAAAACTGTGAAAAATTAACTATTGCATAGTTACTGTATCCTTCCATATAACAATAATACATTTAACATAATCAATAATAAGAATAATTTCAAAATTGATCTTGATATCAAGGTCATTTTATATGAGAAGGTCAAATAACCGATTTTTATCTGAATAGCAATTCGTTGATAAGGTCAAAACCTTTAATATAAAATGTAATAACATTTTTCGTTTGAGGTCATTTCATTGTTCAAGATCAAATAAATTTATCAATTACTTCAATTTTGTTCCGAATGTAAGTTTTCCATGACAAGTCGATACAATGTCAGTGTATAACTAGGTCAAGGTCATTACTGACTTCAAGGTCAACTATAACAGTTTCAAGGTCATTTCATTCAAAGGTGTTGAGGGGTTTATATAGAATAAATTACATATGGTAAATGCATACTTTCACTGTAACATTAAATGTATGAATGTATGTAAGAAGGGAGTGGGTGGGGTACAATGTACAGACAGAAAGTGGGTGAGGTACATACAGGAACCAGCTAAAACATACAACATCAATGAATATAGAATGTGGCTGAGAACATCACAGACCAAGATACAATATATTAACCCAATCATTGCTTCAATATGCAATAATACAACATCACCATACAGCGAACAAACTAGCTGGCATCTGATTCACTAACATTATCTGGTCCCGATCTCTCTAAGTATCTCAAGTAGAAATCTCAACCCAAATTGAGATTTTGCTAAAATTTGAGTCAGAATTAGAGATAATCTGAGTTTCAGTGTTAAAATATTTGTGAACAACACCTGTAGTTTACAACATGATAAGATGTAATGTCAACATAGTTTCTATGACAATCACTGTGACACTACATATATATCAATTTACATAAAACTTGAACATCATTCCTATAAAAGTTAATATAAATATTTATAACTATATTATACACAATTTTGTGGAAATGTGTTGGAAATACATAAGACCGAAGGTTTTTATTTTCAGAATTATAGGAACTTTTTTTCGAAAATTTTGCCGCAGCGAGCAAGGACTGGAAAAATAACATGAGGCCCTTTGGTGGCATATCCCTCAAGATGTTTTCAAAAAAAGTTTCTATACATATGAAAATGAAACCCTTTTGGCCTAATACATATAATACATAATCTCAATGTACAATATATACATGTAGAAAATAAAAACTGTGATGTGATATTTTTATGTGGGGAGTAAGTTGTCTTTCTATACACAACTCTGGTTTGGTCGTATATAGCAGACGCAGTATACTTAACCCCTAATCGTTGTTCAAGTCCCAAGTCGTCTGGTACACTTATCGCCAGGAATGAACACATCTAGGTCGTAATCTGATACGGAGTTCTTATAACCTGATTTATAATTACATTTTCATATTTACTATAGGAAAACGTTCTCTAGTAATAAAAAGCAACTTTCATACATGGTTCATTTCATGTACAGTTTGCACAAAAATGATTTTGTACCATAATTAATTGGAAATATGAAAACAGTTCTCGTTGAAAAAGCTTCGGAATCCGTAAACGTTAGTAGAATTCTATTACTTGACACAATTTTTTGGATATTATATTTGATGTAATTTACAAAAGTCACATCACCATGGTGACTAAGTTTGGTTATTCTGATATGATGTTTGTTGTCGAATACAAGTCTTGAAATATCATGTGGTAGTTCTTCCCTTCCTGTGATTGTGAACGTAGATTTAACATTAACAATAAATTCATTCTTCTGAGTACAAACGTATCAGCTGAATTTAAACATTAAAAGTCGAAGATTCTTCTCCGTTCCACATTCTTGTCGGAATATAGTTACATTATTAGCTTATATATGTTTGACATTAAATAAATCTGCTCTATCTCTAACAAAATCCCCTAACAAAACTCTTTATAAACACAGTTAGTCCCTCTGTTGATTCTAGACGCATGTCCCCGACATATCGAATGTAAAATATGCATATCAGTATTTCATTGTATTAAATCTACATAATGACTAAAATTTCCCCTAAAGCTACACCCCCTCATTCTAATACTTCTAAATATGTGGTAGGGGCTTTGCCCCTTTGTGAACCCCTCTCTGCCATCAACCAATCCGCTTCCATGTTCGGTAATCTATAGACTGTGATTAACTGAAAAATGAAAAAAAAAATATTTGTTAAGAATTTTATAGAACATAGATAAACAAGTATATATAATTTTAATTATATATAATAAGATATAGTAAGTATATAAGTTCATGATTATCACACTTTAATCATGGCCAAACTGATATTAATAATTAACAGTAAACCAGTAAACCACCTCTTCTTGTTTGACATTAACAGTAAATTTATGGCAAATGATTTTCTGTCTCGAAAATTGAAATTGTTAAACATATAATTTTTACTTATAATCTATTATGCATATTATAATTAATCAATTTTGGAAAGGTTTCAAATGTGCTGAACATAAATATTGTCATCTCAAAATTCTTATTTGATCATTGTCATAGTCAATCAATTAGTTATTAGTTATATGAAATAAATCAACAAATAAAAAACCACAAGCACTGGGGAACGAGAAAGCATAACCACAATTAATGGGTAAAATTTAATTACGAAGATGAGTCAGGCATCAAAGCATAAACATATTTCTGGCATGTCACAGTGGGGTAACATATTTTCAATAGCTATGTAAACTCCAATGAATCATTTCATTTTTTTTGTAAAATCATAGTATGTGTGCTAAAACACTTTTACCTTTTCTTCACAATTATACTAAAATTTATTCTTGGCCAACAAGAAACACTGTTACAATAATTAGCTTAACTTAGATATTTACCCAATAAGAAGCATTGTTTCAATTTGTAAAGCATTCATTTAAGATGGTTCTTCGTGCATGCCAAACATTTTATATAATTACCCATTAATATCAGGAAAAATATCGACCTTGACACAGAGTCAAGTACAACATAAGAACGACAATCGGGTCGGGAAAGGATTTCAATATCAAACATATATGGGACATACTATGACAACAATTAGCATACAGCTATATGATCATCTAGAAAACATTGGACTTAAAATAATTATCATTCATTGAACACAACAGGAAAACTGAACATTTCAAACAACGACAAACTGAAACAAACTGTGCCGATGTTGTAGGTTTTGTGTGTGAATGACATGAACCAGAGGCAGTCACATCACATGACACGATCACATGATTGTCACATGACATCAGTGAAAAAATCCAGATAGTAACAAGATTAACGCAAACATTCAGTCAGGAAATTGTCCCCTCTTCAAGTTCATATATTACCATGCTGTATATCTTACATAAAATACATAAACACTTTAAATATATATAATCTTATTTAAATTAGAAGTGCTTCAAGCAATCAACTGTGTCAACATTTTGACAACACCGAATTTGAAGGTGGTGGAAATACCAGAAGAAAATCTTTCATGAGTGTTGCAGTTTATTATTGAAGTTATGGAAGAATTTGAATTAAAAATTATATAAAGCGACCAATGGCGAGATACATATTCCTTTTATTCAAAAAGTTACTTCTCGATCTGGATTCAAACACTTTGATAATGTTAAGCTATATAGTGGGTGGGGTACACTTTATTATAAAGGACCATTCAATGATAGAATCGTGCACTACCTCGTCTGCTAATAATGATAACTCAGTAGAATCTGCGGCATCATAATCATAAAGTACTCGTGCTTGCTTTTTTTCTGTGGCAGGTGTGGAAGCTGTAACCTGTATAGCGGGAAGGGACGAGGGATTTAATGTGCTGCCAGAGGTCAAACCCAGGTTATTAGGAGTAGAGCCAGCCCCTGAACCCGGCACTGCTGTAAAACTGAAAGGACAGAAAAGCAACCGGAAAATGTCATGCAAAAACCAAGGAGAATAAATATAATATAAATAGAATAATAGGAGACTCTGCTAGCTGAATGTTTAGTTCAGAGGATTTGGCACGATCTTGACCTTTGAATTAGTATAATTATATACCAGCTCATCTTGTCTGTACTTATAAGCCTGGCTGTATGTTTCATAAGCGGAGAGTATCACAAAGACTCTCAATGTGTAATACAAACACAATACTGATATTGCACGATTGGCTCGCGGAAATTAATATATTTCAAAGCAAGTATCTTGTAATATATTCAAGCATAAAGGTCAGGATCAGGTCAAATTCTCCAAGCTGTATCATATAGCATAGCTCATAACAAGGATATGTATATATCTGTGATGGTGTAGCAAACTTCATGTATCCCACAATATCACATATACTATTCAACATTAGATAAGGGTCTACAAGCTAACACACTGTATGATAATAGTCTAACATAACTAATTCTGCAAACTTGTCACATTTATTCTGTGCAAACTTGTCACATTTATTCTGTTAAGTTTGATAGTTTTAAACATTCGTATGATGCATTTGCCATTGACCAGTGCAATACCGTAGTATTTGGTATGCCATTTTAGCAGTGAAGAACAAACATAGAAAACTTTTTTCGGTATTTTTTGTCTTAAAATACGAAACTTTTTCTCTTAAAGACTGGACTCTAGCACAAACATTTCACCATGTTTACAATATTGCAGATGCAACATTATGTTTTTTACTTTTATCCCTGTTATTAAATTTGCCAAATATTTACAAGGATAATTTGTTGACCAATATATAATTTTGTGTATCATACAAAAATATACCACACTCCCTCTCCCTTCTTTGGAGAAAATTTCTTCTTCTATTTTTAAAAAATGTACAATTATTGATGTTTTATATGTTACCAATATTTTGTTATTTCATCATCAACAAAACAGTAATTTGTTGTGGTTTTTTTTCACTGGTGTTTTGAAAATATTATTTTTTCAAAATGAATGGCATCGGGGCGTTTATTTGGGGGAATACGGTATACTATAAGTACAAGCTGAATCCTGCAGCATACTATAGACACACTTTATAAATGTGACGGTGTTACAGTGCTGAGTGTTCGACTTCATGAAAATCAAAATGGATATTAACAAATGATGTTCATTTAACATGTATTATGCGTCCCCCCCAAACATTCAGCCAAGTTGACCTTAAGTACAAGGGTGTCACTAGTTATTCATTGTTCGGCATTATATTTGCCTTCAAAGAGGACAGATAATTGACAATGCTGGGTGCTAAAAGATGACAAAACTGGATTATATAAAATAACCCTCTATATAGTGCATCTACGTTTTAACAAATGTCTGGCCCCGGAGATAAATGAGTTTCCATGCCTAAAGGTTAGAAACCACCAAATAGATTTGCTCTATAGCTCAATGTAAATTGGCCATACTAGGCCCCAATTTTCAACTTTTTTTAGTCTATGGCCACATGGACCACATATATCATTGTAAAGAGGGGCATTTAAGCTTCAAAATAATGCAATTAAAAGGGGGGGGGTCATGTATCTTCTAAGAAAGTTTTTGTCCTTCAAACACGGTTTATCCGTTTTTACGCATGTCCGGATTTATGAGTTCTGGGTTTTACCCTAGTCTACTTTCACTTTGGTATCAAGAACAAAATAGTGGATTAATACAAATATTACAGTTTTACTACACCACATGCATATTTACCTACCATTTAAACTCAATTTCATCATTCAACTCCACATTTGTCAAGAAATATCTCCATTTACAGGCAAACCAAAGTTTTTTTAAGGACTATTTGAGTGTATCACCACTTGGTCCGCGGAGGCATTTAGTGGTTCTTTACCTAAATAATCATTTTTCAATGGGCTTAAAACTACTAAAGACATGTGACAATACTTTAATCAGCAATCAAGTGAATGTCATTCTAATCGTAACATGGCAACTAAAACATTCAACGATGAACATAAAACCACTGAAATAAAAATTTGACAATATCATGAAGTTACAAGTAAACGATCAACGATCAACGATCCGGTTTCCGTAATTTGTGCCAAAGTCATAATTATTCTAAATGGTCACAGGGTTGGTAAACTGGCTCGTGTTCTTCATGCTAACTTCAGTAAAGCTTAGAAATATAAATATAAGTTGTAGGATAAAGTATGATGTTTGAACTTGTCTCATTATATTCAACATGGATTCTTGGAATTCATTGAACTTTATAAGGTCCCAGACTTTTTGGTGATTCTGATAATTTTGATTTAAGGATTCTTGGAATGACTGTCCCTCAGAGCTTAGGATTAGCAATGTTGGTCAATGAACCGTTACACTCAGTTTTAATTCAATGCCAATGAAAAACAACATTAATTTCAGTTTAAATTTGTGGCCAATGCAGTAACAACTATGGCCAATGACAAACAAGCTATTGTATTGGTCATTGTCGGTGCATTTTTGTTTCCACGTGTACATTCGTGTCCTTACTGACGCCTTATGGATTTTGCTTTTCGCCCTAGTTTGAACAGCAGATACAAACGTATCAGCTGAATTTAAACGTTAAAAGTCGAAGATTCTTCTCCGTTCCACATTCTTGTCGGAACATAGTTACATTATTAGCTTATATATGTTTGACATTCAATAAATCTGCTCTATCTCTAACAAAATCCCCTAACAAAACTCTTTATAAACACAGTTAGTCCCTCTGTTGATTCTAGACGCACGTCCCCGACATATCGAATGTAAAATATGCATATCAGTATTTCATTGTATTAAATCTACATAATGACTAAAATTTCCCCTAAAGCTACACCCCCTCATTCTAATACTTCTAAATATGTGGTAGGGGCTTTGCCCCTTTGTGAACCCCTCTCTGCCATCAACCAATCCGCTTCCATGTTCGGTAATCTATAGACTGTGATTAACTGAAAAATGAAAAAAAAATATTTGTTAAGACTTTTATAGAACATAGATAAACAAGTATATGTAATTTAAATTATATATTATAAGATAAAGTAAGTATATAAGTTCATAATTATCACACTTTAATCATGGCCAAACTGATATTAATAACTAACAGTCAACCAGTAAACCACCTCTTCTTGTTTGACATTAACAGTAAATTTATGGCAAATGATTTTCTGTCTCGAAAATTGAAATTGTTAAACATCTAATTTTTACTTATAATCTATTATGCATATTATAATTAATCAATTTTGGAAAGGTATCAAATATGCTGAACATAAATTTTGTCATCTCAAAGTTCTTATTTGATCATTGTCATAGTCAATCAATTAGTTATAGAAATAAATCAACAAATAAAAAGCCACAAGCACTGGGGAACGAGAAAGCATAACCACAATTATTGGGTAAAATTTAATTACGAAGATGAGTCAGGCATCAAAGCATAAACATATTTCTGGCATGTCACAGTGGGGTAACATATTTTCAATAGCTTTGTAAACTCCAATGAATCATTTCATTTTTTTGTAAAATCATAGCATGTGTGCTAAAACACTTTTACCTTTTCTTCACAATTATACTAAAATTTATGCTTGGCCAACAAGAAACACTGTTACAATAATTAGCTTAACTTAGATATTTACCCAATAAGAAGCATTGTTTCAATTTGTAAAGCATTCATTTAAGATGGTTCTTCGTGCATGCCAAACATTTTATATAATTACCCATTAATCTCAGGAAAAATATCGACCTTGACAAAGAGTCAAGTACAACATAAGAACGACAATCGGGTCGGGAAAGGATTTCAATATCAAACATATATGGGACATACTATGACAACAATTAGCATCTAACAGCTATATGATCATCTAGAAAACATTGGACTTAAAATAATTATCATTCAATGAACACAACAGGAAAACTGAACATTTCAAACAACGACAAACTGAAACAATATGTGCCGATGTTATAGGCTTTGTGTGTGAATGACATGATCCAGAGGCAGTCACATCAAATGACACGAACACATGATTGTCACATGACATCAGTGAAAAAATCCAGATAGTAACACGATTAACGCAAACATTCAGTCAGGAAATTGTCCCCTCTTCAAGTTCATATATTACCATGCTGTATATCTTACATAAAAAATAAACACTTTAAATATATAAGTTTATTAATTAGAAGTGCTTCATGCAATCAACTGTGTCAACATTTTGACAACACCGAATTTGAAGGTGGTGGAAATACCGGAAGAAAATCTTTCATGAGTGTTGCAGTTTATAATTGAATTTATGGAAGAATTTGAATTAAAAATTATATAAAGCGACCAATGGCGAGATACATATTCCTTTTATTCAAAAAGTTACTTCTCAATCTGGATTCAAACACTTTGATAATGTTAAGCTATATAGTGGGTGGGGTACAGTTTATTATAAAGGACCATTCAATGATAGAATCGTGCACTACCTCGTCTGCTAATAATGATAACTCAGTAGAATCTGCGGCATCATAATCATAAAGTACTCGTGCTTGCTTTTTTTCTGTGGCAGGCGTGGAAGCTGTAACCTGTATAGCGGGAAGGGACGAGGGATTCAATGTGCTGCCAGAGGTCAAACCCAGGTTATTAGGAGTAGAGCCAGCCCCTGAACCCGGCACTGCTGTAAAACTGAAAGGACAGAAAAGCAACCGGAAAATGTCATGCAAAAACCAAGGAGAATAAATATAATATAAATAGAATAATAGGAGACTCTGCTAACTGAATGTTTAGTTCAGAGGATTTGGCACGATCTTGACCTTTGAATTAGTATAATTATATACCAGCTCATCTTGTCTGTACTTATAAGCCTGGCTGTATGTTTCATAAGCGGAGAGTATCACAAAGACTCTTAATGTGTAATACAAACACAATACTGATATTGCACGATTGGCTCGCGGAAATTAATATATTTCAAAGCAAGTACCTTGTAATATATTCAAGCATAAAGGTCAGGATCAGGTCAAATTCTCCAATCTGTATCATATACCATAGCTCATAACAAGGATATGTATATATCTGTGATGGTGTAGCAAACTTCATGTATCCCACAATATCACATATACTATTCAACATTAGATAAGGGTCTACAAGCTAACACTCTGTATGATAATAGTCTAACATAACTAATTCTGCAAACTTGTCACATTTATTCTGTGCAAACTTGTCACATTTATTCTGTTAACTTTGATAGTTTTAAACATTCGTATGATGCATTTGCCATAGACCAGTGCAATACCGTAGTATTTGGTATGCCATTTTAGCAGTGAAAAACAAACATAGAAAACTTTTTCCGGTATTTTTTGTCTTTAAACACGAAACTTTTTCTCTTAAAGACTGGACTCTAGCACAAACATTTGACCATGTTTACAATATTACAGATGCAACATTATGTTTTTTACTTTTATCCCTGTTATTAAATTTGCCAAATATTTACAAGGATAATTTGATGACCGATATATAATTTTGAGTATCATACAAAAATATACCACACTCCCTCTCCCTTCTTTGGAGGTTAGAAACCACCAAATAGATTTGCTCTATAGCTCAATGTAAATTGGCCATAGTAGGCCCCAATTTTCAACTTTCTTTAGTCTATGGCCACCTGGACCACATATATCATTGTAAAGAGGGGCATTTAAGCTTCAAAATAATGCAATAAAAAGGGGGGTCGTGTATCTTCTAAGAAAGTTTTTGTCCTTCAAACACGGTCTATCCGTTTTTACTCATGTCCGGATTTATGAGTTCTGGGTTTTACCCTAGTCTACTTTCACTTTGGTATCAAGAACAAAATAGTGGAATAATACAAATATTACAGTTTTACTACACCACATGCATATTTGCCGACCATTTAAACTCAATTTCATCATCCAACTCCACATTTGTCAAGAAATATCTCCATTCACAGGCAAACCAAAGTTTTTTTAAGGACTACTTGAGTGTATCACCACTTGGTCCGCGGAGGCATTTAGTGGTTCTTTACCTTGGAGAAAATTTCTTCTTCTATTTTTAAAAAAATGTATAATTATTGATGTTTTATATGTTACCAATATTTTGTTATTTCATCATCAACAAAAAAGTCATTTGTTATGTTTTTTTTCACTGGTGTTTTGGAAAATATTATTTTTTCAAAATGAATGGCATCGGGGCGTTTATTCGGGGGAATACGGTATACTATAAGTACAAGCTGAATCCTGCAGCATACTATAGACACACTTTATAAATGTGACGGTGTTACAGTGCTAAGTGTTCGACTTCATGAAAATCAAAATGGATATTAACAAATGATGTACGTTTAACATGTATTATGCGTCCCCCCCCCCCAAACATTTAGCCAAGTTGACCATAAGTGCAAGGGTGTCACTAGTTATTCATTGTTCGGCATTATATTTGCCTTCAAAGAGGACAGATAATTGACAATGCTGGATGCTAAAAGATGACAAAACTGGATTATATAAAATAACCCTCTATATGGTGCATCTACGTTTTAACAAATGTCTGGCACCGGAGTTAAATGAGTTTTCAAGTTTAAATAATCATTTTTCAATGGGCTTAAAACTACTAAAAACATGTGACAATACTTTCATCAGCAATCAAGTGAATGTCATTTTAATCGTAACATGGCAACTAAAACATTCAACGATGAACATAAAACCACAGAAATAAAAGTTTGACAATATCATGAAGTCACAAGTAAACGATCAAGGAGTGTAACACACATCAGTTTTACTACATTTACCAAATATTCAATAATTAGACTGGTTTCCGAACTGATTTCCGTAGTCAGACTGGTTTCCGTAATTTGTGCCAAAGTCATAATTATTCTGACTGGTCACAGGGTTGGTAAACTGGCTCGTGTTCTCCATTCTAACTTCAGTAAAGCTTAGAAATATAAATATAAGCTGTAGGATAAAGTATGATGTTTTAACTAGTCTCATTATAATCAACATGGATTATTGGAATTCATTGAACTTTATAAGGTCCCAGACCTTTTGGTTATTTTGATGATTTTAATTTAAGGATTCTTGGAATGACTGTCCCTCAGTCAGTATTGAACATGGTAGGATTAGCAATGTTGGCCAATGAACCGTTACACTCAGTTTAAATTCAAAGCCAATGAAAAACAACATTAATTTCAGTTTAAATTTGCGGCCAATTCAGTTACAATTATGGCCAATGACAAACAAGCTATTGCATTGGTCATTGTCGGTGCATTTTTGATTCCACGTGTACATTCGTGTCCTTACTGACGCCTTATGGATTTTGCTTTTAGCCCTAGTTTCGTAGTTTTCTAAAAAAGCAATTTATTCAACACAATGGTGTTGGTTTTGAATTCTAGCTCCAAAATCGTCTAAACTTGCATTTTTCAATCATATAATTTCAACTGAGAGTATTAATTTTTCAATATTCCACATTTTCACCGGTGCCAATTATTTTCGTATCAATTATCATCTGTCCGGCCTCTATTTTATTCGTCCCATGCTTTTCGCACCACTTCAATTCCTTCATACAGTTAAATGCTACGTTTGTAGGATCGTGTAAGTAGTTTTAGCGGATAGTTCTTTCTTTAAGGAATTATTTAAGGTTTTGTTTGCTTCCGTAGATATAATTATTGCGGTTGATGTGTCATCCGTTATTGTTTAAATGGTGGTATAGATCATTTTTCAGCCCTTTAGAACTACCAATAGCTAGAAATGTGTTATGTTACTCTCCCTTTTACTGCTGTACCTTGACCACATTGCTGGGTGAAAGTAATAAAATAAGGTCACTGTGTTGGCATTACATGTATGGTTGTATTATACTCAGACATTTGAGGTCACAGTAGCTTACCATTTTGTCGAGGACTCTATGGTCTTCTGAGGTAACTAACATATATTTTTGAAACTAGGTCATCCTGCAAAATGGACTTGGGGAACTATGTCGGGTCTTACCTGTGTTTCATTCCGTCACTTGGGATCATCGTTTTTCTGTTATTTCCTTTTTGAATTTTGGTCATCCTGCCTTTTTGCGTCGGGGAATTGTGTATTTAATCATTTCGTTAGGTCGTGTGTGGGCATTGCTCCGCATAGTTGTCTTGTGTTGTTACTCTCTTCTGTTCTCGGCAAGTTAATAATATAAGCTTAGTGCTACCTTCCCTGTCCGATTTCCTCATATCTAGTTTTAAAAGTGTAGTCACGGATCAATGCTTGAAATCCAAGTATAGTGTAGTATAAGAACATCATATTATGAATTTATTATACTCTTCAGCGGACCTAGAAAGTCATGAGATAAAAGACAACAAAGACTTGATTGGTTTTATATGTCTGTTGTTATAACACAATTATGTTGATTGACATGTGAAACAAATCATAACACAAACAACCAGGTATAGATATATATATATCAAACATATTGTCCCTTTGGTGCAACAAGATTGTATCTCACTGACATCAGACTATCTATCAATACACATTCATCTTGTTTTATTGCACATAATTCAAGCAGACAATGTACATTGTTTATATATAAGCTATCAAGCAACGGAACAAAATGATGTAATAATAACAAAATCATGTGATAATACTATGTATATGTTTGGTTCTAAACAGCAAGGTCGATTATAATTCGGTAATGTAATAAAAGTTGAGTAGGACTATATTTCACTGATTAAGTGCTGGATTTTTACCGTTGGTACGTCCTTGGGGGAGGCAAGGATTTAAACTGGTGTTTGAGAAAACAAAAGTCTAAAGCATCGCCCTTCCCCAGGGTTGGAAGGGGCGGGGTTTCAAGTGACCCTTAACATGATCAACACTGTATATTCACAGTTCAATGCTTTACCAACATGAGGTAAACTTTATGTTCAACCCACAATATATCAGAAGTACATACAAGACATACACTACCAAGTATTAACCCAACATTTCAATGATTTCAAAGTATGATTTATATATAGTTGAGAAATCTGGAATGTGATTGGAATAGAATAATGATAATCTACCATTTTAACCCTCTTGGATTGTATTCCATATTGATCTCTCTTGACTTAAGGACAACCAAACAGATCACACCATATCAAACATGTGGTCAGTAAAAGGCGCTATGATTGGTTATCCTTATTCTCAAATTAAGTAAGATCTATTGAATACCACCGCTGACTACTATGTACTATCAAATGTAAAGCACATTATTTTCTATAACAACAACCATGCATAAACACACTACAGAAAAGCTTAACCTTAATACCACCTCAACATTAATTTTAAAGGTCTAATTTTATTTCTATAAAATCACATTGGAATAACAATTTTTGTGTCCAAACATTGAAAGCCAAAAATATATAACCCTACAAGAGCAGGTAAACTTTATTACAATTACCTACATTTAGCCTTCATTTGTGTAAAAATATTAATCTCACGAAAAATATTCCTATTGATTCTACACACACACACAGGATGGTATAGCTTGGATAATTTGACCTGATCCTGACCTTTATGTATAGATATATTACAATGTTATTGTGTTGAATACATACATTTCCCCAAGCACATTGTGCATTCAGTATTTTAGATTTATAACACCTTGTTTATCTGAGAGATACTTCCTGCTTATGAAATCATACATCCGGTGTTATAAATATTGACAAAATATCAGCTGTTAAATTATGCTAATTGATGGTCAAGGATAGTCAAATTCTCTGGACTATATTACACACATGTTTTATCTAAACAAAGCAGAATACACAACAATCACACTACACAGCATATGTAAAGGAAAAACTGTGAAAAATTAACTATTGCATAGTTACTGTATCCTTCCATATAACAATAATACATTTAACATAATCAATAATAAGAATAATTTCAAAATTGATCTTGATATCAAGGTCATTTTATATGAGAAGGTCAAATAACCGATTTTTATCTGAATAGCAATTCATTGATAAGGTCAAAACCTTTAATATAAAATATAATAACATTTTTCGTTTGAGGTCATTTCATCGTTCAAGATCAAATAAATTTATCAATAACTTAAATTTTGTTCCGAATGTAAGTTTTCCATGACAAGTCGATACAATGTCAGTGTATAACTAGGTCAAGGTCATTACTGACTTCAAGGTCAACTATAACAGTTTCAAAGTCATTTCATTCAAAGGTGTTGAGGGGTTTATATAGAATAAATTACATATGGTAAATGCATACTTTAACTGTAACATTAAATGTATGAATGTATGTAAGAAGGGAGTGGGTGGGGTACAATGTACAGACAGAAAGTGGGTGGGGTACATACAGGAACCAGCTAAAACATACAACATCAATGAACATAGAATGTGGCTGAGAACATCACAGACCAAGATACAATATATTAACCCAATCATTGCTTTAATATACAATAATACAACATCACCATACAGCGAACAAACTAGCTGACATCTGATTCACTAACATTATCTGGTCCCAATCTCTCTAAGTATCTCAAGTAGAAATCTCAACCCAAATTGAGATTTTGCTAAAATTCGAGTCAGAATTAGAGATAATCTGAGTTTCAGTGTTAAAATATTTGTGAACAACACCTGTAGTTTACAACATGATAAGATGTAATGTCAACATAGTTTCTATGACAATCACTGTGTCACTACATGTATATCCATTTACATAAAACTTGACCATCATTCATATAACAGTTAATATATATATTTATAACTATATTATACACAATTGTGTGGAAATGTGTTGGAAATACATAAGACCGAAGGTTTTTATTCTCAGAATTATAGGAACTTTTTTCGAAAATTTTGCCGCAGCGAGCAAGGACTGGAAAAATAACATGAGGCCCTTTGGGGGCATATCCCTCAAGATGTTTTCAAAAAAAGTTTCTATACATATGAAAATGAAACCCTTTTGGCCTAATACATATAATACATAATCTCAATGTACAATATATACATGTAGAAAATAAAAACTGTGATGTGATATTTTTATGTGGGGAGTAAGTTGTCTTTCTATACACAACTCTGGTTTGGTCGTGTAGAGCGGACGCAGTACACTTAACCCCTAATCGTTGTTCAAGTCCCAAGTCGTCTGGTACACTTATCGCCAAGTATGCACAGGTATGAACACATCTAGGTCGTAATCTGATACGGAGTTCTTATAACCTGATTAATAAATACATTTTCATATTTACTATAGGAAAACGTTCTCTAGTAATAAAAAGCAACTTTCATACATGGTTCATTTCATGTACAGTTTGCACAAAAATGATTTTGTACCATAATTAATTGGAAATATGAAAACAGTTCTCGTTGAAAAAAGCTTCGGAATCCGTAAACGTTAGTAGAATTCTATTACTTGACACAATTTTTTGGGTATTATATTTGATGTAATTTACAAAAGTCACATCACCATGGTGACTAAGTTTGTTATTCTGATATGATGTTTGTTGTCGAATACAAGTCTTGAAATATAATGTGGTAGTTCTTCCCTTCCTGTGATTATGAACGTAGATTTAACATTAACAATAAATTCATTCTTCAGAGTTTGAACAGCAGATACAAACGTATCAGCTGAATTTAAACGTTAAAAGTCGAAGATTCTTCTCCGTTCCACATTCTTGTCGGAACATAGTTACATTATTAGCTTATATATGTTTGACATTCAATAAATCTGCTCTATCTCTAACAAAATCCCCTAACAAAACTCTTTATAAACACAGTTAGTTCCTCTGTTGATTCTAGACGCACGTCCCCGACATATCGAATGTAAAATATGCATATCAGTATTTCATTGTATTAAATCTACATAATGACTAAAATTTCCCCTAAAGCTACACCCCCTCATTCTAATACTTCTAAATATGTGGTAGGGGCTTTGCCCCTTTGTGAACCCCTCTCTGCCATCAACCAATCCGCTTCCATGTTCGGTAATCTATAGACTGTGATTAACTGAAAAATGAAAAAAAAATATTTGTTAAGAATTTTATAGAACATAGATAAACAAGTATATATAATTTAAATTATATATTTTAAGATAGAGTAAGTATATAAGTTCATGATTATCACACTTTAATCATGGCCAAACTGATATTAATAATTAACAGTAAACCAGTAAACCACCTCTTCTTGTTTGACATTAACAGTAAATTTATGGCAAATGATTTTCTGTCTCGAAAATTGAAATTGTTAAACATATAATTTTTACTTATAATCTATTATGCATATTATAATTAATCAATTTTGGAAAGGTATCAAATATGCTGAACATAAATATTGTCATCTCAAAGTTCTTATTTGATCATTGTCATAGTCAATTAATTAGTTATTAGTTATATGAAATAAATCAACAAATAAAAAGCCACAAGCACTGGGGAACGAGAAAGCATAACCACAATTAATTGGTAAAATTTAGATCCGACCACTCCGTTGTTACATTTGATCTTGAACTTGCGTCAACAGAACGTGGACGAGGATTCTTCAAAATAAACAACTCAATATTGTTAAATACAGACTTCCAAACAAAGGTCAAGCAGGCAATTAATGAAACAGCTAATATAAATAAGGATTCAAACCCAAATACTTTATGGGAACTAGTTAAAGGCACAGTCCGGAACGAAGCCATTAGATATTCCAGTAAACTACAAAAAATAAACAAAGAAAATGAATTAAAAATACAACAAAATATTGAAAGGTTAGAACGTGAAATCTGCTCTGAACCAAGTAATGAAAACATACATAACGAATTACTTAACCAACAAAAAACATTAAAAGATATAACTGAAGAAAAGATTAAAGGCATTATTCTAAGATCACGTGCCGAATGGATTGAAGGTGCGGAAAAAAATACTAAATATTTCGCAAATCTGGAACGCAAAAGAGCTGAAAGTAAAACCATGCACCAATTGAAAACTGATAATGACACGATAGTTACAAACAGCAATGATATTTTATCATACTGTAAAAACTTTTATGCTGATTTATATAAAATTAACGAAAGTCTAACTCACAATAATACTTTTTTCTCAAATGGACACAGTACCCTATCTGAAGATAATAAAACACTCACTAGTGGAATAATTTCAGAATATGAATGTTCAATCGCACTAAGAGAAATGAATAATAACAAAAGCCCTGGTTCAGACGGTTTATCTGTCGAATTCTATAAGATATTTTGGAACGATATTAAAACATTCCTAGTTAACTCACTAAATTACTCTTACGACATAGGGAAATTAACAGAACTACAAACTCAGAGTATCATAACATTAATACCAAAAAAGAATAAAGATCCTTTGTCTATTAATAATTGGAGACCAATATCACTATTAAATGTCGACTATAAAATTGCCTCAAAAGTCATTGCTAATAGAATAAAAAAGGTTGTAGATAGTATAGTTAATGAAAACCAAACTGGGTTCATCAAGGGAAGATATATAGGAGAGAATGTGAGAACAATTATTGAAACAATAGAAAAAATGCAACTTTACGATGAACCAGGTCTCATATTCTCTTCTGATTTCCAAAAAGCTTTTGATAGTTTAAATCATAAATTCATGTATAAATGTTTAAAAGAACTAAATTTTAGTGATTCACTCATACAATGGGTTGAAGTTTTTTATGCAAATGCGAAGGGCTGTATTACTAATAATGGTCATTTTTCTGATTTTTTTAACATTAAGAGTGGTGTACGGCAAGGATGTCCTCTATCACCGTATCTTTTTATCCTATGTATCGAGTTTTTATCTATTTCTATAGAAAACAACGATGCGATAGAAGGTATAAACTTAAACAATAAAAGTACAAAACAAACTCTTTTTGCAGACGATGCTAGCTTTCTACTTAAAGGAAATCGAACGTCTTTCAAAAATCTTATAAATACCCTTGACGATTTTGGTAAAACATCTGGGCTTAAACTCAACAGAAATAAATGCTCAGTCATGCGCATTGGAAGGCTAAAAAATAGTTATCTTCAATGTATGATCTAAATGTAGCAAATAAGATAAAAGAATGTAAAAATGTCCTAAAACAATGGAAAAAATGGAACTTAACACTCATTGGAAAAATAACAGTTCTAAAAACATTTGTTCTTCCAAAGCTAATTTACCCCCTAACTGTGTTACAAAACCCACCAGCACATTTTATAAAATTGATCAATAAAATGTTCTTTGATTTCTTATGGAATTCAAAACCTGATAAAATATCACGTAAACAAATAATTCAAGAATACAAAGACGGAGGTCTAAAAATGATAGACATGGAATTTTTTCTAGATTCATTAAATATAAGCTGGATAAAAAGAATTTTTAGTTCAAACGCTAACTGGAGTTTTCATTACAAGGCCGAATTAGAAAAGTATGGAGGATTATTTCTATTTAAATGTTGTATTACTGAAAAAGACTGTAAAGGTCTCAATATAAAATCAAAGTTTTTAAAGGATATATTGATTTCATGGTCTAAGGTCAACACCCTAAACACTGAAATCGAAACATCCAAACAAATCATCTGGAATAATTCAAGTATAAAACATAAAAATAAAAATGAGTTATTTTACTATAACACATGGTTCAGTAAAGGAATCCAGTATGTAGAACATATATTTGACTTCAGACACAAAATATTTCACAGCTTTGAGCAGATGAAATTTCTATATGATATCCCTAATGGGGATTACTTGAAATACTATACTCTCATTAAAAACATACCGAAAGAATGGAAGACACAAATGCAAAACGAAAGTATAACATATAACCAACCAAACTATCTAATCGATAGACTAAATGGAAAAAGCAAATTAAGTAAGATTGCATATAATTCACTAATCAAGACTAAACTACCAACAGAACCAAAATACAAACGAAAATGGAATCTCAGGTTCACCATAGAAGACACAGAATGGGTTAAAATTTTCCAACAAACGAATACTATTACAATAGACACTAAACTTAGAGAATTTCAGTATAAATACCTCATGAATATAATACCCGACAATTCATTTTTACACAAGTGTCATATAACCCAGTCAAGCTTATGTGATTTTTGCAATAGACAACCTGACTCTATATACCATATGTTCTGGGAATGCCATATTGTACAAAGTTTTTGGGCTGAAGTTAGGTCATATCTAGTACAAAAGCTTTCAAAAGACTTAAATATCACATTCCAAAATATTTCTGTTTGCAACATTATAAAGAATACAGAAGAAGATGGACTTATTACCAACTATATTATACTGCTTTCAAAATATTTCATATTTAAATGTAAATGCAATAAACACACACCGACAATTCAGTCATTTAAAGAATACATTAATTATCGAAAAAAGATGGAACAAACAATCGCACTATTAAAAAACAAACTCCAAATCTGTAACAGAAAATGGCATAAGTTTTCATAACTTGCATAACTCAAATGGTGATACATGTATTGTGTAAATTTCCCGAACCCATAACCATTTCTTATTAACTTTCTCTTACTTTCCTTTCTTACTCTCTACAATCACAACCTCTCTTCTAAGCAACTGTCCTCATAACTCTTCCCCTTCCATATATATACTACAACAATCATAATGACATTAATGAATAATATCATGTGTAGTGAATTAGTTTAACATTTATTTTCACAAAATTGTTTGTATGTTATTGTGTTGTGTATAGCTGTATAATATGTCTTAAGAAAATAAAAAAATGTTAAAAACGTAAAAAAAAAAAAAAAATTTAATTACGAAGATGAGTCAGGCATCAAAGCATAAACATATTTCTGGCATGTCACAGTGGGGTAACCTATTTTCAATAGCTATGTAAACTCCAATGAATCATTTCATTTTTTTGTAAAATCATAGTATGTGTGCTAAAACACTTTTACCTTTTCTTCACAATTATACTAAAATTTATTCTTGGCCAACAAGAAGCACTGTTACAATAATTAGCTTAACTTAGATATTTACCCAATAAGTAGCATTGTTTCAATTTGTAAAGCATTCATTTAAGATGGTTCTTCGTGCATGCCAAACATTTTATATAATTACCCATTAATCTCAGAAAAAATATCGACCTTGACACAGAGTCAAGTACAACATAAGAACGACAATCGGGTCGGGAAAGGATTTCAATATCAAACATATATGGGACATACTATGACAACAATTAGCATACAGCTATATGATCATCTAGAAAACATTGGACTTAAACTAATTATCATTCATTGAACACAACAGGAAAACTGAACATTTCAAACAACGACAAACTGAAACAAACTGTGCCGATGTTGTAGGTTTTGTGTGTGAATGACATGAACCAGAGGCAGTGACATCACATGACACGATCACATGATTGTCACATGACATCAGTGAAAAAATCCAGATAGTAACACGATTAACGCAAACATTCAGTCAGGAAATTGTCCCCTCTTCAAGTTCATAAATTACCATGCTGTATATCTTACATAAAAAATAAACACTTTAAATATATAAGTTTATTAATTAGAAGTGCTTCAAGCAATCAACTGTGTCAACATTTTGACAACACCGAATTTGAAGGTGGTGGAAATACCGGAAGAAAATCTTTCATGAGTGTTGCAGTTTATTATTGAAGTTATGGAAGAATTTGAATTAAAAATTATATAAAGCGACCAATGGCGAGATACATATTCCTTTTATTCAAAAAGTTACTTCTCAATCTGGATTCAAACACTTTGATAATGTTAAGCTATATAGTGGGTGGGGTACAGTTTATTATAAAGGACCATTCAATGATAGAATCGTGCACTACCTCGTCTGCTAATAATGATAACTCAGTAGAATCTGCGGCATCATAATCATAAAGTACTCGTGCTTGCTTTTTTTCTGTGGCAGGCGTGGAAGCTGTAACCTGTATAGCGGGAAGGGACGAGGGATTCAATGTGCTGCCAGAGGTCAAACCCAGGTTATTAGGAGTAGAGCCAGCCCCTGAACCCGGCACTGCTGTAAAACTGAAAGGACAGAAAAGCAACCGGAAAATGTCATGCAAAAACCAAGGAGAATAAATATAATATAAATAGAATAATAGGAGACTCTGCTAACTGAATGTTTAGTTCAGAGGATTTGGCACGATCTTGACCTTTGAATTAGTATTATTATATACCAGCTCATCTTGTCTGTACTTATAAGCCTGGCTGTATGTTTCATAAGCGGAGAGTATCACAAAGACTCTCAATGTGTAATACAAACACAATACTGATATTGCACGATAGGCTCGCGGAAATTAATATATTTCAAAGCAATAGTACCTTGTAATATATTCAAGCATAAAGGTCAGGATCAGGTCAAATTCTCCAAGCTGTATCATATAGCATAGCTCATAACAAGGATATGTATATATCAGTGATGGTGTAGCAAACTTCATGTATCCCACAATATCATATATACTATTCAACATTAGATAAGGGTCTACAAGCTAACACTCTGTATGATAATAGTCTAACATAACTAATTCTGCAAACTTGTCACATTTATTCTGTGCAAACTTGTCTCATTTATTCTGTTAAGTTTGATAGTTTTAAACATTCGTATGATGCATTTGCCATTGACCAGTGCAATACCGTAGTATTTGGTATGCCATTTGAGCAGTGAAAAACAAACATAGAAAACTTTTTCACGGTATTTTTTGTCTTAAAATACGAAACTTTTTCTCTTAAAGACTGGACTCTAGCACATTTGACCATGTTTACAATATTGCAGATGCAACATTATGTTTTTTACTTTTATCCCTGTTATTACATTTGCCAAATATTTACAAGGATAATTTGTTGACCAATATATAATTTTGTGTATCATACAAAAATATACCACACTCCCTCTCCCTTCTTTGGAAAAAATTTCTTCTTCTATTTTTAAAAAATGTATAATTATTGATGTTTTATGTGTTACCAATATTTTGTTATTTCATCATCAACAAAACAGTCATTTGTTATGTTTTTCTTCACTGGTGTTTTGAAAATATTATTTTTTCAAAATGAATGGCATCGGGGCGTTTATTCGGGGGAATACGGTATACTATAAGTACAAGCGGAATCCTGCAGCATATTATAGACACACTTTATAAATGTGTCGGTGTTACAGTGCTGAGTGTTCGACGTCATGAAAATCAAAATGAATATTAACAAGTGATGTTCATTTAACATGTATTATGCGTCCCCTCCCAACATTCAGCCAAGTTGACCATAAGTGCAAGGGTGTCACTAGTTATTCATTGTTCGGCATTATATTTGCCTTCAAAGAGGACAGATAATTGACAATGCTGGATGCTAAAAGATGACAAAACTGGATTATATAAAATAACCCTCTATATGGTGCATCTACGTTTTAACAAATGTCTGGCCCCGGAGATAAATGAGTTTCCATGTCTAAAGGTTAGAAACCACCAATTTGAAATAGATTTGCTCTATAGCTCAATGTAAATTGGCCATACTAGGCCCCAATTTTCAACTTTTTTTAGTCTATGGCCACATGGACCACATATATCATTGTAAAGAGGGGCATTTAAGCTTCAAAATAATGCAATAAAAAAGGGGGTTCATGTATCTTCTAAGAAAGTTTTTGTCCTTCAAACACGGTCTATCCGTTTTTACGCATGTCCGGATTTTTGAGTTCTGGGTTTTACCCTAGTCTACTTTCACTTTGGTATCAATAACAAAATAGTGGATTAATACAAATATTACAGTTTTACTACACCACATGCATATTTACCAACCATTTAAACTCAATTTCATCATTCAACTCCACATTTGTCAAGAAATATCTCCATTTACAGGCAAATCAAAGTTTTTTTAAAGACTATTTGAGTGTATCACCACTTGGTCCGCGGAGGCATTTAGTGGTTCTTTACCTAAAAAATCATTTTTCAATGGGCTTAAAACTACTAAAAACATGTGACAATACTTTCATCAGCAATCAAGTGAATGTCATTCTAATCGTAACATGGCAACTGAAACATTCAACGATGAACATAAAATCACAGAAATCAAAATTTGACAATATCATGAAGTCACAAGTAAACAATCAAGGAGTGTAACACACAACAGTTTTACTACATTTACCAAATATTCAATAATTAGACTGGTTTCCGAACTGATTTCCGTAGTCAGACTGGTTTCCGTAATTTGTGCCAAAGTCATAATTATTCTGACTGGTCACAGGGTTGGTAAACTGGCTCGTGTTCTCCATTCTAACTTCAGTAAAGCTTAGAAATATAAATATAAGTTGTAGGATAAAGATGAAGTTTTAACTAGTCTCATTATATTCAACATGGATTATTGGAATTCATTGAACTTTATAAGGTCCCAGACCTTTTGGTTATTTTGATGATTTTAATTTAAGGATTCTTGGAATGACTGTCCCTCAGTATTGAACATGGTAGGATTAGCAATGTTGGCCAATGAACCGTTACACTCAGTTTAAATTCAAAGCCAATGCAAAACAACATCAATTTCAGTTTAAATTTGCGGCCAATGCAGTTACAATTATGGCCAATGACAAACAAGCTATTGCATTGGTCATTGTCGGTGCATTTTTGTTTCCACGTGTACATTCGTGTCCTTACTGACGCCTTATGGATTTTGCTTTTAGCCCTGGTTTCGTAGTTTTCTAAAAAGCAATTTATTCAACACAATGGTGTTGGTTTTGAATTCTAGCTCCAAAATCGTCTAAACTGGCATTTTTCAATCATATAATTTCAACTGAGAGTCTTAATTTTTCAATATTCCACATTTTCACCGGGGCCAATTATTTTCGTATCAATTATCATCTCTCCGGCCTCTATTTTATTCGCCCCATGCTATTCGCACCACTTCAAATTCCTTCATACAGTTAAACGCTACTTTTGTAGGATCGTGTAAGTAGTTTTAGTGGTTAGTTCTTTCTTTAAGAATTATTTAAGGTTTTGTTTGCTTCCGTAGATATATTAATTGCGGTTGATGTGTCATCCGTTATTGTTTAAATGGTGGTATAGATCATTTTTCAGCCCTTTAGAACTACCAATAGCTAGAAATGTGTTATGTTACTCTCCCTTTTACTGCTGTACCTTGACCACATTGCTGGGTGAAAGTAATAAAATAAGGTCACTGTGTTGGCATTACATGTATGGTTGTATTATACTCAGACATTTGTGGTCACAGTAGCTTACCATTTTGTCGAGGACTCTATAGTCTTCTGAGGTAACTAACATATATTTTTGAAACTAGGTCATCCTGCAAAAGGGACTTGGGGAACTATGTCGGGTCTTACCTGCGTTTTATTCCGTCACTTGGGATCATCGTTTTTCTGTTATTTCCTTTTTGAATTTTGGTCACCCTGCCTTTTTGCGTCGGGGAATTATGTATTTAATCATTTCGTTAGGTCGTGTGCGGGCATTGCTCCGTATAGTTGTCTTGTTTTGTTACTATTTTCTCTTCTCGGCTAGTTAATAATATAAGCTTAGTGCTACCTTCCCTGTCCAATTTCCTCATATCTAGTTTTAAAAGTGTAGTCACGGACCAATGCTTGAAATCATCCAACTATGGTGTAGTATAAGAACATAATAGTATGCACTTGTTATACTCTTCAGCGGACCTAGAAAGTCATGTGATAAAAGACAACAAACACTTGACTGGTTTTATATGTCTGCTGTAATAACACAATTATGTTGATTGACATGTGAAACAAATCAAAACACAAACAACCAGGTATATATATATATCAAACATA
This sequence comes from Spisula subtruncata, assembly GCA_963678985.1. Taxonomy (NCBI): domain Eukaryota; kingdom Metazoa; phylum Mollusca; class Bivalvia; order Venerida; family Mactridae; genus Spisula; species Spisula subtruncata. The sequence continues at coordinate 30,200,421 of OY787673.1, read as the reverse complement.
TTGTCCCTTTGGTGTAACAAGATTGTATCACACTGTAGAGTAAATATCTGCTGTTAGAATTTCTATGTTTCTCATCTGTATTGAATTTATGTTTTTTGTTGTTTATATGCTATAAACATTGTAGTATGTTTAACTGCCATAAATATATTGTATCGTATTTTGCATATAGACAAATACAACCAAATTGCCCCAAGGGACGATTCATATACCTTAAATTACACACAATGTTTCACGGAAATGCACAGTTCTTGGTAATTTGAGTACTGTCTTTGTACACTGATACGACCCCCTTGTTTCAAATGCAACAATTTTCCTTTTCATTTTCCAAGTTTTATATGAACTACAAAATACTTTTTAAGAGGCTTTCCTTTGTCAAATAATATTCCGTTTGTAAGCAGTAATATTTTGTATACAGTATAATCAAAAATTTTCAATGGAACAAAACTTGGTGTTTTTTGTGAAAAGACCATTTTGTGGGAAGTTATTTCAAGGATACATTATCCACTAAGTGAGATACTATATTATCATTAATATTCGTAGGAGATTTAATTTCGAGGTTGAGTCCATCCTTAACATCCATGACATTAAATCGGCCACAAATATTAATGATTTTACAGTAGTAAATGATCATGTGACATCAGACTATCTATTCATACACATTCATCTTGTTTTATTGCACATAATTCAAGCAGACAATGTACATTGCTTATATATAAGCTATCAAGCAACGGAACAAAATGATGTAATAATAACAAAATCATGTGATAATACTATATAACACTTTGTGTTTGGTTCTAAACAGCAAGGTCAATTATAGTTCAGTAATGTAATAAAAGTTGAAACCCCGGGCACTCCAATGGTAGAAGGGGGGGGGGGAATAGTCTCGATATTTTACCTTTCCAATGTCCCAGCACTACCGCACGAGTTTTTGAAAATAGTGGGAAAATATAACAAGAACTATATTCACTGGTTTAGGGCTGGAGTTTTACCGTTGGCATGTCCTGGGGGGAGGCAAGGATTTAACCCGGTGTTTGAGAAAGCAAAAGTCTACAGCATTGCCCTTCCCCAGGGTTGGAAGGGGCGGAGTTTCAATTGACCAGTACATAATGAATCCAACTTGTAACATATTACCCTGATCCTCTCATAGTTCTGGATTCATGTAAAAATAAATTTCCCCTTTCGAGCAATCACAGAAATATATAATTGATCAGTCAGTTTGGAGAGATAATCTCTTAAACAAGTATTACCATACAATAAGATGTAAGAGGATCCAGTTAACGTATAACAAGTTATAGAATCCAGTGTGGAATGGTTGACAACATACAACGTGTGCAATCTACATATACATGTATAATACATCAGTTAACAGTTGTTGAGGGCACCTAATATTATTTCTGCCAGTCTTTGACATTTTAACTATAATAACATGTTATTATATCCCTAAAATGATCAACACTGTATATTCAAAGTTCAATGTTTTACCAACATTCAGTAAACTTTATGATCAACCCACAGAACATCAGAAGTATATACAAGACATACAGTACCAAGTATTAACCCAACATTTCAATGATTCCAAAGTATGATTTATATATAGTAGAGAAATCTGGAATGTGATTAGAATAGAATAATGATAATCTACCATTTTAACCCTCTTGTATTGTATTCCATATTGACCTTACTTGATTTAAGGACAACCAAACAGATCACACCATATCAAACATGTGGTCAGTAAAAGGCGCTATGATTGGTTATCCTTATTCTCAAATTAAGTAAGATCACTCTATTGAATACCACCCCTGACCACTATGTACTATCAAATGTAAAGCACATTATTTTCTACAACAACACCCATGCATAAACACACTACAGAAAAGCTTAACCTTAATACCACCTCAACATTAATTTTAAAGGTCTTATTTTCGCAGGTCTTATTTTCGCTGTTTTCGCCTTTATTTTCAAACATTAATATCAAGACTTACCCAATGAAGGATAGTTTCAAGGGTTTCAATGGTGGTCCTACTATACTTATTGGATGAAAACTATTTCTATAAAATCACATTGGAATAACAATTTTTGTGTCCAAACATTGAAAGCCAAAAATATATAACCCTACAAGAGCAGGTAAACTTCATTACAATTACCAACATTTAGCCTTCATTTGTGTAAAAATATTAATCTCACGAAAAATATTCCTATTGATTCTACACACACACACACAGAGGATGGTATAGCTTGGATAATTTGACCTGATCCTGACCTTTATGTATAGATATCCTTTCCGCTGCCACTATCATACACCGATGCGCTTCCAGAGCCGCCTGATGCAGACCGTATTTTGGTGGTCCCCCATTACCTCTATTGTTTGCCGAACAGCTACCAGAGACGACTTTTACGTACCGGAAAAATACGGGGTCTTGTTTCTACAGTGGACTAATGCAGGGTTTCGGTGAAAATCCTTTTTTTTTACAATTGAACATAGAAGGAATTTTCCAAAATATACTACATTTCTACGCTATGGTAGTTGTAGTGTACAATATTTGCTACACTGTGGTTGTTCTGTTGATATTATGATATCGGCATTACTACACTGAGGTACGCTTTATAAGATTTTTGCCAAATACAAAAGTCCGTTATGGTACTTGTATTCGAATTGAATATTTCAAGTGTTAAGTTTTGTAAGTCCAGCATAATGCTACTACGGTACTCTGAAATACGATGCATTAAATATACTTGTTAGTTTTTGTAGGACACACTTCACAATACTGGGATTGCATTTAATATACAAAATTACCCCATAGCACTGGCTTTAATCTAAGTTTCCAATTAAATAACGTTACAATAGTAACACTATTCTTTTGTTTAGTGACTGAAGTACATTTAATTTACTGTGGTCTTGATTCCAGTTGTAATCTTGTACAGCAATTAGCAATCAGTCAATTCAAAGATGTAAACAAATCTAGCTGTTGTTAAACCTTTGATATCTAGCATATCAAATAAAATCACATAATACTGATTCCGTTAGCTAGTATAGCTGATTTTAATAGTAAGAATTGTGTATTAAAAATAAATAAGCAAAGTAATTATTAAACAGATAATTATCAATTATCATAATATGTAATTGTTATACGAAGTGCAGGCCACGTTTTGAAGGTTTTAGAACGTATGTAGTTCTAATATCGGTCTTTTCAGTTGTATTTATGTTCATGAATAAAATAGTATAAGTATTTGAGAACTTTGAGTAACTTCAACTTCAGAACTTTATTTCCCTCTAAGGAAGAGTATATTGAACACAATAAAACTTTATAATTGATACAAGTAAATCATTTACACATTAATAGTCTTTATGAAGCTGAAACACGTAGAAAATGTATACGCTAAATCGTCAGTAATATACTAAACGTTCGTGAAATATACATCAAAACAGAATTAGACACTTATGTTATAAATTTAATAGTTCAATATACGTATACATATCTGCCAGTGAGATTCGAACCCGTGTACCTAGACTATGCTACGGTCCGATTTGCTTATCTTTCAGGATTGTTGATGTTTCAAGTTAACTTCATCTATATAGTACTGATTTTCCAGATCAGGCCGGTATTCCACGAGTATGCGTCCGTGTTATGCTTCCGCGTTCCACATGCGGACGGACACATATACTCTATTTCATGCATCCGCTAACTGGAGAAGCGACATTTAAATCGCAGCGCAGACGCGGATATTCCATGTGTCCGTGTCCCGCGTTCGCGTTCGCGTTCATTTACTTGCCTTTCTGTGTAAACACACCAGTGTATTTTTTAATCAAAATACCGTTTTTAGAATGCATAAGAAACTTATAGTTTACATCTTTTTAATACAAAGTATCATGCACAATGAAATATGTTCCTTTTTTACATTTATCTTTAACACCAATGTACATTTGATTCTATGCTAGTATGAAACATTGCAACGCATGTTATTGCGGTGGTTTGGTGCTTTTGGATTTTGGTGATCAAACCTGAAGTGTGTTCAACACCAAATGTACGTTCCTTACTTCATACACAGGTAACATACCCGATTGACAAACAAATAACAATGACAGAAGCCATTCTTATTGGAGTGACTTCTGTATACTGCGCAGGCTTGCGTAAAAAATCGCTCACCGAGCGTCATATGCGGACGACGCATGCAGTCGCGGAACCTAGATATATGGAATATACCCTACGGTTTTTATCCAGTTCGATGTTTTGCGGAAGTGGACATAATGATGCGCACCGCGGACGCGGAAACATGGAATACCGGCCTAACATTTGCTTGGCCACGCACTATTTTTATAGTTACTAGTATTATCACTGTGCAACTGCTTGTGTACGCATTGGTGGTCCGTGCCCGCGTTCCGTGTCCGCTTCCGCATACGGACACGGATACCCTATTTCATGTATTCGCTCAGTAGCCTTTCGGTGTTAGCATATCGGTGTGTCTCTATCTAGGAACGCACTTTGTGTTTGACGCACTATAGTATTGAACACCATAGTGCGTTTTGGTGATGAACGCACTATGGTGTTAGTTTATACTAATTTATTTAAGGTCGATTGTGAAACAAGTTCTTACAACTTCTATTAATCACTCTCGACACCTTACTCCCGATGGTATCCATCACCAAGAGGGTATGAGAGACAGGAGCCAGGTTTCCCTTTTATGCTGCGCGTATAGCAATGGTATTTTACTGGTACCATTTTAATTTCGTCTTTGGTATGACGCGGCCACAGAAAGAACACGCGACCTCCCGCACTCGAAGCGCACGCTCTACCACTATGGTGTTGAACAATAAAGTGTGTTTATCAATTTGAGTTACGTATATCGACATCTAACACACTTTGGTGTTTAGGTGAATTGCTTTTATACATTTTATGTTAACTTAAAGTATGTAACGGAATTTGGCTTTTTTGTACTAACTAACTTCACTGTTTATAGTCGTTTTGTTTAATAATTGTCTTACAGCCTGCCATCTTTTAAATCTCCGTACAACTTCAATACCAAAGATGAACATATTACGCCAAACATAAGACTCTCATTAAACAGAGTACACTTATCAAACTAAATAAAATTATGTTCACAATATTGAACATTTTATCACACACTTATATTATCCTACATAGAGTATACATGTGTTTCGATTTTATAGTTATAGTTTGTGTTTTGCTGCTAAATTATGTTCATTTTTACATTTTCAACACCAATATGCATTTTGATTTAATAATGATATGAAGCATTGCAACGCATTATGTTGTTTCGGTGGTTTGTGTGTTTGCTTTTTGGTTGACATAACCGAAGTGCGTTCAACACCAAAGTGCGTTCCTAACCTCCTACAATCGTTACAGACTTTGATGAACAACACACAATGGCAGTACTTAGCAATTCTTATTGGAGTGACGTCCATATAATGCGTCCGCTTGCGTAAAAATCGCTCACGATGTAAAACCAGTTGTGTTCAGTTATTATCAAATACAATGTGTATGATTACGGTTTCCTATGCATAACTGGCAAACCTGATTCCAACAATCTTGATTTATATGTTTCATATACTTGTTTGTATACAATAGTTTCGTTGTCCGTAGTTTTCATTCAGTTGCTCATTTCATTATTACGTATGTGGTTATGTAAATACAACAAAAAGGTGTCACTTTTAGACAAACCATTCTTCTTAGCCTTTGTAAATTTGTATGATTTAGAAGTTGTCAATTTTATATTTTTGCAAACGCTTGTTTGTTTCAATAGTTTTATAGTTCATAGTTTTCATTCACTTGCTGGTTTTATTATTTTCTTTTTAAGCGTTTATGTAAATGCGTGTACAACAAAAAGGTTTTGCAACCTATCACTTTTAGTTTCATACTATGCACATTGGTGGCTCACCCGGGTGCAAAAATGGTTACCTGGGAAAGCCATCTGCATCGGGTGTAACAGCCGACTTGCGACACAATGTCTGGGGGTATTTGTACTGTTCGCATTACTGACGTTCGTCAAATTGGTACTTTTTTTAAGTATAACAATAAAAGTGTAATGTAACCTGTTTTTTTTTCATTGGCAGTATTTACATACAATTGTTTTGAAAGTTTCCTTAAATATTGTTCTCGCAAATTGCCAGAACAATTAGCATACTTATCATTGCGTTCTGGTTTTAGTTGAATGGATATCTGATATATTTCTAACAAGACAAATATCCCTTGTTCTGTTTGACTTTGATAGTTTATGGTACGTGCTGGTCCCCTTCTTCATGCTCAACTCAGGTCTGTGCTCATATAGTAAAATGATAAAACTTTATATGTGATAACTGGTCTTTTAGTAAGCAGAGTAATGTTTTATTATAAAATAAAGATGATTCAATAGTTGCACTGCAAAGGAGCAAATAAAAGTTCATGCTCGAGTTGAGTAGAGCATGGAAAAGGTTTTGTAATCATAGGGCCAGATCCTAGTGGAGCTTTCTGTATAATGCTGCCTGTATGCCTGTATTCCGGTTGTCAGAAGTCGCGTTGCAGACAAAGAAAACAGCTAAAACTACAGTAGCATTCAAATGGGGGTTTTCACTTCCAAAGCGAGTCAAAACACAGGGGACCATCACAAACAGACACTATATCCATAATGGATAAATGGACACACTTCTACTATGCTCCACCACGAAAACTACAGAACACTGAAGTGGCATAATGCGCATTATTTGAATTAAGTCTTCAAAACTCACCAGTGGCAGACAGGTTATCTTTAAACGCTTAGAATACCAAAGCCGCCCAATGCAGACAAAACGGAAAAGCTGAAACTACCATAGCATTCAAATGGTTTTTTTTACTTTAAAAAAGAGCCTGAAGACATGGCACCAAAATTAACAGAGACTACGTCCATAGTGTATAAATGTGCATACGTCTGTAACGCCCTTCGGCGACATTGGACTACCGTAGTGGCATAATGCGCATTATTTGAATTAAGTCTTCAAAACTCGTCAGTGGCAGACAGGTTATCTCAAAACGCTTAGAATACCAAAGCCGCCGAATGCAGACATGACAACAAAGCTGACATTACCATAGCATTCGAATGGGTTTTTCAATTTTAAAAAGAGCCTGAAGTTATGGCACCAAAATAATCAGACACTACATCCGTAGTGGATAAATGCACACATTGACCAAAAACATTATTGTTACCTGCAATGCCATAGTTGAGTAAAATGAATTTTATGCTAGGTAGAACTATACCACAGCGTACTTTAGTATGATGTGTTTTAAATGTATAACTACCAGAGTGTATACTGAACACTGTTTCATGTTAGAATCGTCCAATTTAAATAAATAACCTGAGTGCAGTTTTGCAGCTTTATCAGAACAATCTCAAAATGACCATAACGTCATTGTGCAAGTCATTCATTCAAAGTCTGCAAAACTCGTCAGTGGCAGAACTGCTTTTTTCGACTCTTAGAATACCAAAGCCGTATAATGCAGACACACCAAAATTGTTCAAGTTACCGTAGGGTAGAAATGAAGTACTAATTATTTTTTTAAAAATGAGTTTGATAAGAATCGCAAAGCGCAATCTCTAAAGCTAATTGGTATTTTTGGACAGTTAGGATCCTTTAATAACTTGAATTGTGTCACTTGCTTATTATTTGGCGATAACCGCCGTTTCTGCTCATAATTAGACATAAGGTGTTTGTTTTTGTACTTTAATACGGAAAACTTGTATTTTTAAAAACAATAATATGCAATATAATATAATATAAATGACTTAAATGAATTTTTCAGCTAATCGTGTACTGTTTGGTTAATAATATAAATGCAGGTTTTATCCTCATAACAAATCCTGTTACGAGATACAAGCATTTTAAATGCACCTAAATATAAGACAAAACCTAAAAATTCCTGGTAGTCCTGCGCTGTACGATGTTGGTTTTGAGGAATATCATTTTTGTGGTACGTTTTAGGCGTCAGTGGCAGTCCTTCTATGTACACTAGTGGTAATGGCGACCCCCATTTTTATGGTCTGCATTAGTCTGCTTCGGTAGCGGAAAGGATATATAACAATGTTATACATTTCCCCAAGCACATTGTGCATTCAGTATTTTAGATTTATAACACCTTGTTTATCTGAGAGATACTTCCTGCTTATGAAATCATACATCCGGTGTTATAAATATTGACAAAATATCAGCTGTTAAATTATGCTAATTGATGGTCGAGGATAGTCAAATTCTCTGGACTATATTACACACATGTTTTATCTAAAAAAAAGCAGAATACACAACAATTACACTACACAGCATGTATAAAGGAAAAAACTGTGAAAAATTAACTATTGCATAGTTACTGTATATTTCCATATAACAATAATACATTTAACATAATCAATAATAAGAATAATTTCAAAAATTGATCTTGATACCAAGGTCATTTTATATGAGAAGGTCAAATAACCCATTCTTATCTGAATAGCAATTCATTGAAAAGGTCAAAATCTTTAATATAAAATGTATGAAAATTTTTGGTTTGAGGTCATTTCACTGTTCAAGATCAAATAAATTTATCAATAACTTAAATTTTGTTCCGAACATAAGTTTTCCATGACAAGTCGATACAATGTCAGTGTATAACTGGGTCAAGGTCATTACTGACTTAAGGTCAACACTAATAGTTTCAAGGTCATTTCATTCAAAGGTGTTGAGGGGTTTATATAGAATAAATAACATATGGTAAATGCATACTTTCACTGTAACATTAAATGTATGAATGTATGTAAGAAGGGAGTGGGTGGGGTACAATGTACAGACAGAAAGTGGGTGGGGTACATACAAGAACCAGCTAAAACATACAACATCAATGAACATAGAATGTGGCTGAGAACATCACAGACCAAGATACAATATATTAACCCAATCATTGCTTCAATATACAATAATACAACATCACCATACAGCGAACAAACTAGCTGGCATCTGATTCACTAACATTATCTGGTCCCGATCTCTCTAAGCATCTCAAGTAAAAATCTCAACCCAAATAGAGATTTTGCTAAAATATGAGTCAGAATTAGAGATAATTTGAGTTTCAGTGTTAAAATATTTGTGAACAACACCTGTAGTTTACAATATGATAAGATGTAATGTCAACATAGTTTCTTTGACAATCACTGTGACACAACATGTATATCAATTAACATAAAACTTGACCATCATTCATATAACAGTTAATATATATATTTATAACTATATTATACACAAATTTGTGGAAATGTGTTGGAAATACATAAGACAGAAGGTTTTTATTCTCAGAATTATAGGAACTTTTTTCGAAAATTTTGCCGCTGCGAGCATGGACTGGAAAAATAACATGAGGCCCTTTGGGGCATATCCCTCAAGATTTTTTCAAACAAAGTTTCTATACATATGAAAATGAAACCCTTTTGTCCTAATACATATAATACATAATCTCAATGTACAATATATACATGTAGAAAATAAAAACTGTGATGTGATATTTTTATGTGGGGAGTAAGTTGTCTTTCTATACACAACTCTGGTTTGGTCGTGTAGAGCAGACGCAGTACACTTAACCCCTAATCGTTGTTCAAGTCCCAAGTCGTCTGGTACACTTATCGCCAGGAATGAACACATCTAGGTCGTAATCTGATACGGAGTTCTTATAACCTGATTTATAAATACATTTTCATATTTACTATAGGAAAACGTTCTCTAGTAATAAAAAGCAAATTTTATACATGGTTCATTTCATGTACAGTTTGCACAAAAGTGATTTTGTACCATAATTAATTGGAAATATGAAAACAGTTCTCGTTGAAAAAAGCTTCGGAATCCGTAAACGTTAGCAGAATTCTATTACTTGACATACTTTTTTGAGTATTTTATTTGATGTAAATTACAAAAGTCACATCACCATGGTGACTAAGTTTGTTATTCTGATATGATGTTTGTTGTCGAATACAAGTCTTGAAATATCATTTGGTAGTTCTTCCCTTCCTGTGATTATGAACGTAGCTTTAACATTAACAATAAATTCATTCTTCTGAGTTTGAACAGCAGATACAAACGTATCAGCTGAATTTAAACGTTAAAAGTCGAAGATTCTTCTCCGTTCCACATTCTTGTCGGAATATAGTTACATTATAAGCTTATATATGTTTGACATTCAATAAATCTGCTCTATCTCTAACAAAATCCGCTAACAAAACTTTTTATAAACACAGTTAGTCCCTCTGTTGATTCTAGACGCACGTCCCCGACATATCGAATGTAAAATATGCATATCAGTATTTCATTGTATTAAATCTACATAATGACTAAAATTTCCCCTAAAGCTACACCCCCTCATTCTAATACTTCTAAATATGTGGTAGGGGCTTTGCCCCTTTGTGAACCCCTCTCTGCCATCAACCAATCCGCTTCCATGTTCGGTAATCTGTAGACTGTGATTAACTGAAAAATGAAAAAAAATATTTGTTAAGAAATTTATAGAACATAGATAAACAAGTATATATAATTTAAATTTTATATTATAAGATATAGTAAGTATATGAGTTCATGATTATCACACTTTAATCATGGCCAAACTGATATTAATAATTAACAGTAAACCAGTAAACAACCTCTTCTTGTTTGACATTAACAGTAAATTTATGGCAAATGATTTTCTGTCTCGAAAATTGAAATTGATAAACATATAATTTTTACTTATAATCTATTATGCATATTATAATTAATCAATTTTGGAAAGGTATCAAATTTGCTGAACATAAATATTGTCATCTCAAAGTTCTTATTTGATCATTGTCATAGTCAATCAATTAGTTATAAGTTTTATGAAATAAATCAACAAATAAAAAGCCACAAGCACTGGGGAACGAGAAAGCATAACCACAATTAATGGGTAAAATTTAATTACGAAGATGAGTCAGGCATCAAAGCATAAACATATTTTTTGGCATGTCACAGTGGGGTAACATATTTTCAATAGCTATGTAAACTCGAATGAATCATTTCATTTTTTTTGTAAAATCATAGTATGTGTGCTAAAACACTTTTACCTTTTCTTCAAAATTATACTAAAATTTATTCTTGGCCAACAAGAAACTCTGTTACAATAATTAGCTTAACTTAGATATTTACCCAATAAGAAGCATTGTTTCAATTTGTAAAGCATTCATTTAAGATGGTTCTTCGTGCATGCCAAACATTTTATATAATTACCCAATAATCTCAGGAAAAATATCGACCTTGACACAGAGTCAAGTACAACATAAGAACGACAATCGGGTCGGAAAAGGATTTCAATATCAAACATATATGGGACATACTATGACAACAATTAGCATACAGCTATATGATCATCTAGAAAACATTGGACTTAAAATAATTATCATTCATTGAACACAACAGGAAAACTGAACATTTCAAACAACGACAAACTGAAACAAACTGTGCCGATGTTGTAGGTTTTGTGTGTGAATGACATGAACCAGAGGCAGTCACATCACATGACACGATCACATGATTGTCACATGACATCAGTGAAAAAATCCAGATAGTAACACGATTAACGCAAACATTCAGTCAGGAAATTGTCCCCTCTTCAAGTTCATATGTTACCATGCTGTATATCTTACATAAAAAATGAACACTTTAAAAAATAATAAGTTTATTAATAAGAAGTGCTTCAAGCAATCAACTGTGTCAACATTTTGACAACACCGAATTTCAAGGTGGTGGAAATACCGGAAGAAAATCTTTCATGATAGTTGCAGTTTATTATTGAAGTTATGGAAGAATTTGAATTAAAAATTATACAAAGCGACCAATGGCGAGATACATATTCCTTTTATTCAAAAAGTTTCTTCTCAATCTGGATTCAAACACTTTGATAATGTTAAGCTATATAGTGGGTGGGGTACAGTTTATTATAAAGGACCATTCAATGATAGAATCGTGCACTACCTCATCTGCTAATAATGATAACTCAGTAGAATCTGCGGCATCATAATCATAAAGTACTCGTGCTTGCTTTTTTTCTGTGGCAGGCGTGGAAGCTGTAACCTGTATAGCGGGAAGGGACGAGGGATTCAATGTGCTGCCAGAGGTCAAACCCAGGTTATTAGGGGTAGAGCCAGCCCCTGAACCCGGCACTGCTGTAAAACTGAAAGGACAGAAAAGCAACCGGAAAATGTCATGCAAAAACCAAGGAGAATAAATATAATATAAATAGAATAATAGGAGACTCTGCTAACTGAATGTTTAGTTCAGAGGATTTGGCACGATCTTGACCTTTGAATTAGTATAATTATATACCAGCTCATCTTGTCTGTACTTATAAGCCTGGTTGTATGTTTCATAAGCGGAGAGTATCACAAAGACTCCCAATGTGTAATACAAACACAATACTGATATTGCACGATTGGCTCGCGGAAATTAATATATTTCAAAGCAAGTACCTTGTAATATATTCAAGCATAAAGGTCAGGATCAGGTCAAATTCTCCAAGCTGTATCATATAGCATAGCTCATAACAAGGATATGTATATATCTGTGATGGTGTAGCAAACTTCATGTATCCCACAATATCACATATACTATTCAACATTAGATAAGGGTCTACAAGCTAACACACTGTATGATAATAGTCTAACATAACTAATTCTGCAAACTTGTCACATTTATTCTGTGCAAACTTGTCTCATTTATTCTGTTAAGTTTGATAGTTTTAAACATTCGTATGATGCATTTGCCATTGACCAGTGCAATACTGTAGTATTTGGTATGCAATTTTAGCAGTGAAGAACAAACATAGAAAACTTTTTCCGGTATTTTTTGTCTTAAAATACGAAACTTTTTCTCTTAAAGACTGGACTCTAGCACAAACATTTGACCATGTTTACAATATTGCAGATGCAACATTATGTTTTTTACTTTTAGCCCTGTTATTAAATTTGCCAAATATTTACAAGGATAATTTGTTGACCAATATATAATTTTGTGTATCATACAAAAATATACCACACTCCCTCTCCCTTCTTTGGAGAAAATTTCTTCTTCTATTTTTAAAAATGTATAATTATTGATGTTTTATATGTTACCAATAATTTGTTATTTCATCATCAACAAAACAGTCATTTGTTATGTTTTTTTCACTTGTGTTTTGAAAATATTATTTTTTCAAAATGAATGGCATCGGGGCGTTTATTCTGGGAATACGGTATACTATAAGTACAAGCTGAATCCTGCAGCATACTATAGACACACTTTATAAATGTGTCGGTGTTACAGTGCTGAGTATTCGACTTCATGAAAATCAAAATGGATATTAACAAATGATGTTCATTTAACATGTATTGTAACATGAGGCACCTCAGTTACTTATGTTTTAATCAAGTTTTCATCATTTGTGCATCGATTTATATGCCGGGTACGAAAGTCGCGGTACGAAAATTGTGAGTCCGAAAACGTCTAGGTCGCGGAAATAGGTGACATTTCCTTTTGTAGCTATTATTGCATGTTTTGATGTACTTTTTAGTCGTAAATCGATTCATTGAATTTATTACATACTGTAAGTATCTTGTACTTGGTGATTGTTGGTGTTTTTAAGCGGATATCTGTGTTCGTCTGAAGGTTATTATTACCCCTCCCATTCCGTTCAACACGCGCCAAAGTTTGAGTTCGTTATACATTGTAACCTGTTGTGAGCTAATTGAAATATTGTTTTGAGTACCGTAGGTCATGATGTATTTGTTAAATTACGATTTTGTAACTTAATATGTTGTAAATGAGGATTTTCATGATCCGTCTTGGATCTAGTTTTTCAGACGGATTAGGAACATGGATACTTGGTAAATCGGAATTTTCCGCGTGAAAATTCATTGGCTTAGAATCTCAGATTTTGAGATTCTTGGAATCTCATTGGATTATGGATATCAGGCCATATTTTGGATATTAGTTCGCCTTTTATGTATATAACACAAGCGTTCTTTTATTCGTGGGCTTTTGGACAACGGATCTCGAAGGATGAAGTTGTTTTAACTTGGAAATTTCTTCTTGTGGAATTTGAACTTGAACATCGAGGAATATGTAAATATATGTTTTATTGTATGTGTAACTGTTGTATTTGATCTATATTCTGTCTTTTGTAATAAATGATCTTTGTTTGAATTTACTCCGTATTTCCACTTGTCGTCTGCTCCCGTCCGCTTTTGATTTCTTGTTGCATTTGTACTTGCCGTCGACCCGTCCACTGCTCGCCACGACAGTGATCCTGACCAGTAGCTGTCCGGAGCGTTAGACCCGTATTATTTGTCCTAGACTTGTATTGTTTGTCCGCTCGCCTGAGGGTCGGTGCCTGACTGGTGGCCCGCGCCCCGTTTTCGTTACATTGGTGTCAGAGTATGGGATGTTGATATATTTTCGACATTTGCGAACCACGGATTAAGTCTAGGATTATTTACGATTTGGACGGAGTTTTGATAGATCATTAAACGGATTTCTCTTGCAGACGACATTTAAAAAAAACCAAAAACGGATTTCTCTTGCAGACGACAAATCTTTTAAACGGATTCATTTGCAGACGACACTTTTTCATACGGAATTACGTTACATGTTTAGACCTACATCGTTTTTTTACCGAACGGAATCTTATTAGGACGGATTTTCCGACGGAACACTTCAGACGGAATTTTTCGCACGGATTTGAGACGGATTTTATTGAACGGATTTGAGACGGATTTTTGAGACGGAATTGAGACGGATTTTTCGCACGGATTTGAGACGGATTTTCTTGAACGGATTTGAGACGGATTTTTTTTTAACGGATTTGAGACGGATTTTTTTTGAACGGATTTGAGACGGATTTTCTTGAACGGATTTCAGACGGATTTTTTTGAACGGATTTTCTTGAACGGATTTCGAACGGATTTTCTTGAACGGATTCAGACGGATTTTTTTTTTTGAACGGATTTCAGACGGATTTTCTGACGGAAACGTAAACTTGCTTATTTATACCATATCGTGGTATTTACGAACGGATAATCAAGTTATTTATTGTTTCGCTAAACGGACTGTTAACGTTATTTAGCACGAGAATTTCGTCGTATTTTAAGGTGTAATTTCGCCGCCGAGTTTAGCGATTATTTTCGCGTGATTTTCGTAGTGTGGTATTATTGAACGTGATCTCGGTAAGACAAAAGCCCCAAACAACATCTATAATGGAATACGAGAGATCCGACTCCGAGATCGAGTTCAATGATAACCACAACCATGCTGCAAATGGAGGTAATGCAGATGGTGACCATGGTAACGACGTTGGCCATGACGAGGATAGGGATGTAAGAACACGTTTACGACGTGTGAGATCTCATATTAAACCCGATACATATTCTGGGACTGAGGATTGGGACCAATACATTGTGTATTTTGAGGACTTGGCTGAATTAGCAGAGTGGACAGAGAGGGAGAAGCTGTTATATCTGAACATCTCTCTTAGACAACAGGCACGCACACACTATAGTTCTCTTGACACAGAGGAAAAACGTTCATACACTAGTTTATTATCAAGTTTAGAACAAAGGTTTGGTAGCAAAAGGCATGAGTCAAGATGGTTGCCAAAGTTGCAGAATAGAACAAGGGGGAAGGGGGAGACAATAGCTGCATATGGAGATGATGTTCGATTACTGGCACATAGGGCATATGTCTCTTTGGATAGAGAGGCACGGGAAATGCTGGCGTTGCAACACTTCAGAGAGAATGTTTCACCTGAGATGCGATGCAGATTACTGGAAAGGAACTGCAGGGGTATTGGTGAAGCTGTGGAAGTTGTTGAGCGTTATGAAGATGTGCTCAGTAAGGGGAACTTTTATGCAGGTGTCTCTCAAATCCGCACCGTGAATTGTGAGGACTTGGAATGGACCAAACATAATTCTTACAATGATAATGGAGGATCTGTCAATGTTGACTGGAGTGAATGTTTGAAACTTATTGAACAGAGGCTTGATAGACTTGAAGGGAAACTATTTAGGAAGAGGAAATGTTTTAAATGTGGGTTGCCTGACCACATGTTCAGGGATTGTCCTAACAGGAAGAACTTTAATCATCCGGGAAATGTATACCCGTCACCTCAGTAGGTCATGTGGTGATGGGTGATTCTGAGTTTAAGGGACCTAGCGATGTTGTAATTGAAAATTGTAATATGAAACCTCTCATAGGACTTGTGAGGATGAGAAGTTCTCGGGATAATGGGTTGTAACTTCACAGGGAAGTTGAGATTAGAGAACTGGGCAGCTAGACGGAGGAGTGGGAATTTGTTGGATAAGGAGTAGGAATAGGGTGGAATTCCACAGAGGAGTGGAGATTAGGGAATTCGATAGCTAGACGGAGGAGTGGCAATTTGTTGTATATGTTCTAGATGGATTTGGATGGATTAATTTGTTGGAAGGACAGGGACGGTTGGATTATATATTATTGGAAGGAGCCATTATGGATACCACAGGACAAAGGGTATAGGGGTTTTAATTGTCAATTGCATGTATTTTTATGGTGTTGTATATGTACATATTTCTAACGACATGTGATTTTGCAAGAGTGTAGTAATACTGTGTGGTATTCTTTGGTAATCCTGTCCGATGTCGAGTCTGTACATGTAGTATATTTGAATATTTCAAATTGTTAGAGGAATATTTATCATTGTGAATTTGCTTATAACATGCTTTACTTTGTGATGTCTATTGATTACCTAAGAAATGTTTAATGTGTTGTTTGTTTGTATTTTAGGTAACATGTATGTCATTATGAATGAATTATTATGCAAAGTTGTATTTTCTATTGTTGATTGTACTTGTTGTAGAAATCCAGGAGGATTTATTTTTATGAAGTAGGGGGAAGTGTAACATGAGGCACCTCAGTTACTTATGTTTTAATCAAGTTTTCATCATTTGTGCATCGATTTATATGCCGGGTACGAAAGTCGCGGTACGAAAATTGTGAGTCCGAAAACGTCTAGGTCGCGGAAATAGGTGACATTTCCTTTTGTAGCTATTATTGCATGTTTTGATGTACTTTTTAGTCGTAAATCGATTCATTGAATTTATTACATACTGTAAGTATCTTGTACTTGGTGATTGTTGGTGTTTTTAAGCGGATATCTGTGTTCGTCTGAAGGTTATTATTACCCCTCCCATTCCGTTCAACACGCGCCAAAGTTTGAGTTCGTTATACATTGTAACCTGTTGTGAGCTAATTGAAATATTGTTTTGAGTACCGTAGGTCATGATGTATTTGTTAAATTACGATTTTGTAACTTAATATGTTGTAAATGAGGATTTTCATGATCCGTCTTGGATCTAGTTTTTCAGACGGATTAGGAACATGGATACTTGGTAAATCGGAATTTTCCGCGTGAAAATTCATTGGCTTAGAATCTCAGATTTTGAGATTCTTGGAATCTCATTGGATTATGGATATCAGGCCATATTTTGGATATTAGTTCGCCTTTTATGTATATAACACAAGCGTTCTTTTATTCGTGGGCTTTTGGACAACGGATCTCGAAGGATGAAGTTGTTTTAACTTGGAAATTTCTTCTTGTGGAATTTGAACTTGAACATCGAGGAATATGTAAATATATGTTTTATTGTATGTGTAACTGTTGTATTTGATCTATATTCTGTCTTTTGTAATAAATGATCTTTGTTTGAATTTACTCCGTATTTCCACTTGTCGTCTGCTCCCGTCCGCTTTTGATTTCTTGTTGCATTTGTACTTGCCGTCGACCCGTCCACTGCTCGCCACGACAGTGATCCTGACCAGTAGCTGTCCGGAGCGTTAGACCCGTATTATTTGTCCTAGACTTGTATTGTTTGTCCGCTCGCCTGAGGGTCGGTGCCTGACTGGTGGCCCGCGCCCCGTTTTCGTTACATTGGTGTCAGAGTATGGGATGTTGATATATTTTCGACATTTGCGAACCACGGATTAAGTCTAGGATTATTTACGATTTGGACGGAGTTTTGATAGATCATTAAACGGATTTCTCTTGCAGACGACATTTAAAAAAAACCAAAAACGGATTTCTCTTGCAGACGACAAATCTTTTAAACGGATTCATTTGCAGACGACACTTTTTCATACGGAATTACGTTACATGTTTAGACCTACATCGTTTTTTTACCGAACGGAATCTTATTAGGACGGATTTTCCGACGGAACACTTCAGACGGAATTTTTCGCACGGATTTGAGACGGATTTTATTGAACGGATTTGAGACGGATTTTTGAGACGGAATTGAGACGGATTTTTCGCACGGATTTGAGACGGATTTTCTTGAACGGATTTGAGACGGATTTTTTTTTAACGGATTTGAGACGGATTTTTTTTGAACGGATTTGAGACGGATTTTCTTGAACGGATTTCAGACGGATTTTTTTGAACGGATTTTCTTGAACGGATTTCGAACGGATTTTCTTGAACGGATTCAGACGGATTTTTTTTTTGAACGGATTTCAGACGGATTTTCTGACGGAAACGTAAACTTGCTTATTTATACCATATCGTGGTATTTACGAACGGATAATCAAGTTATTTATTGTTTCGCTAAACGGACTGTTAACGTTATTTAGCACGAGAATTTCGTCGTATTTTAAGGTGTAATTTCGCCGCCGAGTTTAGCGATTATTTTCGCGTGATTTTCGTAGTGTGGTATTATTGAACGTGATCTCGGTAAGACAAAAGCCCCAAACAACATCTATAATGGAATACGAGAGATCCGACTCCGAGATCGAGTTCAATGATAACCACAACCATGCTGCAAATGGAGGTAATGCAGATGGTGACCATGGTAACGACGTTGGCCATGACGAGGATAGGGATGTAAGAACACGTTTACGACGTGTGAGATCTCATATTAAACCCGATACATATTCTGGGACTGAGGATTGGGACCAATACATTGTGTATTTTGAGGACTTGGCTGAATTAGCAGAGTGGACAGAGAGGGAGAAGCTGTTATATCTGAACATCTCTCTTAGACAACAGGCACGCACACACTATAGTTCTCTTGACACAGAGGAAAAACGTTCATACACTAGTTTATTATCAAGTTTAGAACAAAGGTTTGGTAGCAAAAGGCATGAGTCAAGATGGTTGCCAAAGTTGCAGAATAGAACAAGGGGGAAGGGGGAGACAATAGCTGCATATGGAGATGATGTTCGATTACTGGCACATAGGGCATATGTCTCTTTGGATAGAGAGGCACGGGAAATGCTGGCGTTGCAACACTTCAGAGAGAATGTTTCACCTGAGATGCGATGCAGATTACTGGAAAGGAACTGCAGGGGTATTGGTGAAGCTGTGGAAGTTGTTGAGCGTTATGAAGATGTGCTCAGTAAGGGGAACTTTTATGCAGGTGTCTCTCAAATCCGCACCGTGAATTGTGAGGACTTGGAATGGACCAAACATAATTCTTACAATGATAATGGAGGATCTGTCAATGTTGACTGGAGTGAATGTTTGAAACTTATTGAACAGAGGCTTGATAGACTTGAAGGGAAACTATTTAGGAAGAGGAAATGTTTTAAATGTGGGTTGCCTGACCACATGTTCAGGGATTGTCCTAACAGGAAGAACTTTAATCATCCGGGAAATGTATACCCGTCACCTCAGTAGGTCATGTGGTGATGGGTGATTCTGAGTTTAAGGGACCTAGCGATGTTGTAATTGAAAATTGTAATATGAAACCTCTCATAGGACTTGTGAGGATGAGAAGTTCTCGGGATAATGGGTTGTAACTTCACAGGGAAGTTGAGATTAGAGAACTGGGCAGCTAGACGGAGGAGTGGGAATTTGTTGGATAAGGAGTAGGAATAGGGTGGAATTCCACAGAGGAGTGGAGATTAGGGAATTCGATAGCTAGACGGAGGAGTGGCAATTTGTTGTATATGTTCTAGATGGATTTGGATGGATTAATTTGTTGGAAGGACAGGGACGGTTGGATTATATATTATTGGAAGGAGCCATTATGGATACCACAGGACAAAGGGTATAGGGGTTTTAATTGTCAATTGCATGTATTTTTATGGTGTTGTATATGTACATATTTCTAACGACATGTGATTTTGCAAGAGTGTAGTAATACTGTGTGGTATTCTTTGGTAATCCTGTCCGATGTCGAGTCTGTACATGTAGTATATTTGAATATTTCAAATTGTTAGAGGAATATTTATCATTGTGAATTTGCTTATAACATGCTTTACTTTGTGATGTCTATTGATTACCTAAGAAATGTTTAATGTGTTGTTTGTTTGTATTTTAGGTAACATGTATGTCATTATGAATGAATTATTATGCAAAGTTGTATTTTCTATTGTTGATTGTAATTGTTGTAGAAATCCAGGAGGATTTATTTTTATGAAGTAGGGGGAAGTGTAACATGAGGCACCTCAGTTACTTATGTTTTAATCAAGTTTTCATCATTTGTGCATCGATTTATATGCCGGGTACGAAAGTCGCGGTACGAAAATTGTGAGTCCGAAAACGTCTAGGTCGCGGAAATAGGTGACATTTCCTTTTGTAGCTATTATTGCATGTTTTGATGTACTTTTTAGTCGTAAATCGATTCATTGAATTTATTACATACTGTAAGTATCTTGTACTTGGTGATTGTTGGTGTTTTTAAGCGGATATCTGTGTTCGTCTGAAGGTTATTATTACCCCTCCCATTCCGTTCAACACGCGCCAAAGTTTGAGTTCGTTATACATTGTAACCTGTTGTGAGCTAATTGAAATATTGTTTTGAGTACCGTAGGTCATGATGTATTTGTTAAATTACGATTTTGTAACTTAATATGTTGTAAATGAGGATTTTCATGATCCGTCTTGGATCTAGTTTTTCAGACGGATTAGGAACATGGATACTTGGTAAATCGGAATTTTCCGCGTGAAAATTCATTGGCTTAGAATCTCAGATTTTGAGATTCTTGGAATCTCATTGGATTATGGATATCAGGCCATATTTTGGATATTAGTTCGCCTTTTATGTATATAACACAAGCGTTCTTTTATTCGTGGGCTTTTGGACAACGGATCTCGAAGGATGAAGTTGTTTTAACTTGGAAATTTCTTCTTGTGGAATTTGAACTTGAACATCGAGGAATATGTAAATATATGTTTTATTGTATGTGTAACTGTTGTATTTGATCTATATTCTGTCTTTTGTAATAAATGATCTTTGTTTGAATTTACTCCGTATTTCCACTTGTCGTCTGCTCCCGTCCGCTTTTGATTTCTTGTTGCATTTGTACTTGCCGTCGACCCGTCCACTGCTCGCCACGACAGTGATCCTGACCAGTAGCTGTCCGGAGCGTTAGACCCGTATTATTTGTCCTAGACTTGTATTGTTTGTCCGCTCGCCTGAGGGTCGGTGCCTGACTGGTGGCCCGCGCCCCGTTTTCGTTACATTGGTGTCAGAGTATGGGATGTTGATATATTTTCGACATTTGCGAACCACGGATTAAGTCTAGGATTATTTACGATTTGGACGGAGTTTTGATAGATCATTAAACGGATTTCTCTTGCAGACGACATTTAAAAAAAACCAAAAACGGATTTCTCTTGCAGACGACAAATCTTTTAAACGGATTCATTTGCAGACGACACTTTTTCATACGGAATTACGTTACATGTTTAGACCTACATCGTTTTTTTACCGAACGGAATCTTATTAGGACGGATTTTCCGACGGAACACTTCAGACGGAATTTTTCGCACGGATTTGAGACGGATTTTATTGAACGGATTTGAGACGGATTTTTGAGACGGAATTGAGACGGATTTTTCGCACGGATTTGAGACGGATTTTCTTGAACGGATTTGAGACGGATTTTTTTTTAACGGATTTGAGACGGATTTTTTTTGAACGGATTTGAGACGGATTTTCTTGAACGGATTTCAGACGGATTTTTTTGAACGGATTTTCTTGAACGGATTTCGAACGGATTTTCTTGAACGGATTCAGACGGATTTTTTTTTTGAACGGATTTCAGACGGATTTTCTGACGGAAACGTAAACTTGCTTATTTATACCATATCGTGGTATTTACGAACGGATAATCAAGTTATTTATTGTTTCGCTAAACGGACTGTTAACGTTATTTAGCACGAGAATTTCGTCGTATTTTAAGGTGTAATTTCGCCGCCGAGTTTAGCGATTATTTTCGCGTGATTTTCGTAGTGTGGTATTATTGAACGTGATCTCGGTAAGACAAAAGCCCCAAACAACATCTATAATGGAATACGAGAGATCCGACTCCGAGATCGAGTTCAATGATAACCACAACCATGCTGCAAATGGAGGTAATGCAGATGGTGACCATGGTAACGACGTTGGCCATGACGAGGATAGGGATGTAAGAACACGTTTACGACGTGTGAGATCTCATATTAAACCCGATACATATTCTGGGACTGAGGATTGGGACCAATACATTGTGTATTTTGAGGACTTGGCTGAATTAGCAGAGTGGACAGAGAGGGAGAAGCTGTTATATCTGAACATCTCTCTTAGACAACAGGCACGCACACACTATAGTTCTCTTGACACAGAGGAAAAACGTTCATACACTAGTTTATTATCAAGTTTAGAACAAAGGTTTGGTAGCAAAAGGCATGAGTCAAGATGGTTGCCAAAGTTGCAGAATAGAACAAGGGGGAAGGGGGAGACAATAGCTGCATATGGAGATGATGTTCGATTACTGGCACATAGGGCATATGTCTCTTTGGATAGAGAGGCACGGGAAATGCTGGCGTTGCAACACTTCAGAGAGAATGTTTCACCTGAGATGCGATGCAGATTACTGGAAAGGAACTGCAGGAATATTGGTGAAGCTGTGGAAGTTGTTGAGCGTTATGAAGATGTGCTCAGTAAGGGGAACTTTTATGCAGGTGTCTCTCAAATCCGCACCGTGAATTGTGAGGACTTGGAATGGACCAAACATAATTCTTACAATGATAATGGAGGATCTGTCAATGTTGACTGGAGTGAATGTTTGAAACTTATTGAACAGAGGCTTGATAGACTTGAAGGGAAACTATTTAGGAAGAGGAAATGTTTTAAATGTGGGTTGCCTGACCACATGTTCAGGGATTGTCCTAACAGGAAGAACTTTAATCATCCGGGAAATGTATACCCGTCACCTCAGTAGGTCATGTGGTGATGGGTGATTCTGAGTTTAAGGGACCTAGCGATGTTGTAATTGAAAATTGTAATATGAAACCTCTCATAGGACTTGTGAGGATGAGAAGTTCTCGGGATAATGGGTTGTAACTTCACAGGGAAGTTGAGATTAGAGAACTGGGCAGCTAGACGGAGGAGTGGGAATTTGTTGGATAAGGAGTAGGAATAGGGTGGAATTCCACAGAGGAGTGGAGATTAGGGAATTCGATAGCTAGACGGAGGAGTGGCAATTTGTTGTATATGTTCTAGATGGATTTGGATGGATTAATTTGTTGGAAGGACAGGGACGGTTGGATTATATATTATTGGAAGGAGCCATTATGGATACCACAGGACAAAGGGTATAGGGGTTTTAATTGTCAATTGCATGTATTTTTATGGTGTTGTATATGTACATATTTCTAACGACATGTGATTTTGCAAGAGTGTAGTAATACTGTGTGGTATTCTTTGGTAATCCTGTCCGATGTCGAGTCTGTACATGTAGTATATTTGAATATTTCAAATTGTTAGAGGAATATTTATCATTGTGAATTTGCTTATAACATGCTTTACTTTGTGATGTCTATTGATTACCTAAGAAATGTTTAATGTGTTGTTTGTTTGTATTTTAGGTAACATGTATGTCATTATGAATGAATTATTATGCAAAGTTGTATTTTCTATTGTTGATTGTAATTGTTGTAGAAATCCAGGAGGATTTATTTTTATGAAGTAGGGGGAAGTGTAACATGAGGCACCTCAGTTACTTATGTTTTAATCAAGTTTTCATCATTTGTGCATCGATTTATATGCCGGGTACGAAAGTCGCGGTACGAAAATTGTGAGTCCGAAAACGTCTAGGTCGCGGAAATAGGTGACATTTCCTTTTGTAGCTATTATTGCATGTTTTGATGTACTTTTTAGTCGTAAATCGATTCATTGAATTTATTACATACTGTAAGTATCTTGTACTTGGTGATTGTTGGTGTTTTTAAGCGGATATCTGTGTTCGTCTGAAGGTTATTATTACCCCTCCCATTCCGTTCAACACGCGCCAAAGTTTGAGTTCGTTATACATTGTAACCTGTTGTGAGCTAATTGAAATATTGTTTTGAGTACCGTAGGTCATGATGTATTTGTTAAATTACGATTTTGTAACTTAATATGTTGTAAATGAGGATTTTCATGATCCGTCTTGGATCTAGTTTTTCAGACGGATTAGGAACATGGATACTTGGTAAATCGGAATTTTCCGCGTGAAAATTCATTGGCTTAGAATCTCAGATTTTGAGATTCTTGGAATCTCATTGGATTATGGATATCAGGCCATATTTTGGATATTAGTTCGCCTTTTATGTATATAACACAAGCGTTCTTTTATTCGTGGGCTTTTGGACAACGGATCTCGAAGGATGAAGTTGTTTTAACTTGGAAATTTCTTCTTGTGGAATTTGAACTTGAACATCGAGGAATATGTAAATATATGTTTTATTGTATGTGTAACTGTTGTATTTGATCTATATTCTGTCTTTTGTAATAAATGATCTTTGTTTGAATTTACTCCGTATTTCCACTTGTCGTCTGCTCCCGTCCGCTTTTGATTTCTTGTTGCATTTGTACTTGCCGTCGACCCGTCCACTGCTCGCCACGACAGTGATCCTGACCAGTAGCTGTCCGGAGCGTTAGACCCGTATTATTTGTCCTAGACTTGTATTGTTTGTCCGCTCGCCTGAGGGTCGGTGCCTGACTGGTGGCCCGCGCCCCGTTTTCGTTACATTGGTGTCAGAGTATGGGATGTTGATATATTTTCGACATTTGCGAACCACGGATTAAGTCTAGGATTATTTACGATTTGGACGGAGTTTTGATAGATCATTAAACGGATTTCTCTTGCAGACGACATTTAAAAAAAACCAAAAACGGATTTCTCTTGCAGACGACAAATCTTTTAAACGGATTCATTTGCAGACGACACTTTTTCATACGGAATTACGTTACATGTTTAGACCTACATCGTTTTTTTACCGAACGGAATCTTATTAGGACGGATTTTCCGACGGAACACTTCAGACGGAATTTTTCGCACGGATTTGAGACGGATTTTATTGAACGGATTTGAGACGGATTTTTGAGACGGAATTGAGACGGATTTTTCGCACGGATTTGAGACGGATTTTCTTGAACGGATTTGAGACGGATTTTTTTTTAACGGATTTGAGACGGATTTTTTTTGAACGGATTTGAGACGGATTTTCTTGAACGGATTTCAGACGGATTTTTTTGAACGGATTTTCTTGAACGGATTTCGAACGGATTTTCTTGAACGGATTCAGACGGATTTTTTTTTTGAACGGATTTCAGACGGATTTTCTGACGGAAACGTAAACTTGCTTATTTATACCATATCGTGGTATTTACGAACGGATAATCAAGTTATTTATTGTTTCGCTAAACGGACTGTTAACGTTATTTAGCACGAGAATTTCGTCGTATTTTAAGGTGTAATTTCGCCGCCGAGTTTAGCGATTATTTTCGCGTGATTTTCGTAGTGTGGTATTATTGAACGTGATCTCGGTAAGACAAAAGCCCCAAACAACATCTATAATGGAATACGAGAGATCCGACTCCGAGATCGAGTTCAATGATAACCACAACCATGCTGCAAATGGAGGTAATGCAGATGGTGACCATGGTAACGACGTTGGCCATGACGAGGATAGGGATGTAAGAACACGTTTACGACGTGTGAGATCTCATATTAAACCCGATACATATTCTGGGACTGAGGATTGGGACCAATACATTGTGTATTTTGAGGACTTGGCTGAATTAGCAGAGTGGACAGAGAGGGAGAAGCTGTTATATCTGAACATCTCTCTTAGACAACAGGCACGCACACACTATAGTTCTCTTGACACAGAGGAAAAACGTTCATACACTAGTTTATTATCAAGTTTAGAACAAAGGTTTGGTAGCAAAAGGCATGAGTCAAGATGGTTGCCAAAGTTGCAGAATAGAACAAGGGGGAAGGGGGAGACAATAGCTGCATATGGAGATGATGTTCGATTACTGGCACATAGGGCATATGTCTCTTTGGATAGAGAGGCACGGGAAATGCTGGCGTTGCAACACTTCAGAGAGAATGTTTCACCTGAGATGCGATGCAGATTACTGGAAAGGAACTGCAGGGGTATTGGTGAAGCTGTGGAAGTTGTTGAGCGTTATGAAGATGTGCTCAGTAAGGGGAACTTTTATGCAGGTGTCTCTCAAATCCGCACCGTGAATTGTGAGGACTTGGAATGGACCAAACATAATTCTTACAATGATAATGGAGGATCTGTCAATGTTGACTGGAGTGAATGTTTGAAACTTATTGAACAGAGGCTTGATAGACTTGAAGGGAAACTATTTAGGAAGAGGAAATGTTTTAAATGTGGGTTGCCTGACCACATGTTCAGGGATTGTCCTAACAGGAAGAACTTTAATCATCCGGGAAATGTATACCCGTCACCTCAGTAGGTCATGTGGTGATGGGTGATTCTGAGTTTAAGGGACCTAGCGATGTTGTAATTGAAAATTGTAATATGAAACCTCTCATAGGACTTGTGAGGATGAGAAGTTCTCGGGATAATGGGTTGTAACTTCACAGGGAAGTTGAGATTAGAGAACTGGGCAGCTAGACGGAGGAGTGGGAATTTGTTGGATAAGGAGTAGGAATAGGGTGGAATTCCACAGAGGAGTGGAGATTAGGGAATTCGATAGCTAGACGGAGGAGTGGCAATTTGTTGTATATGTTCTAGATGGATTTGGATGGATTAATTTGTTGGAAGGACAGGGACGGTTGGATTATATATTATTGGAAGGAGCCATTATGGATACCACAGGACAAAGGGTATAGGGGTTTTAATTGTCAATTGCATGTATTTTTATGGTGTTGTATATGTACATATTTCTAACGACATGTGATTTTGCAAGAGTGTAGTAATACTGTGTGGTATTCTTTGGTAATCCTGTCCGATGTCGAGTCTGTACATGTAGTATATTTGAATATTTCAAATTGTTAGAGGAATATTTATCATTGTGAATTTGCTTATAACATGCTTTACTTTGTGATGTCTATTGATTACCTAAGAAATGTTTAATGTGTTGTTTGTTTGTATTTTAGGTAACATGTATGTCATTATGAATGAATTATTATGCAAAGTTGTATTTTCTATTGTTGATTGTAATTGTTGTAGAAATCCAGGAGGATTTATTTTTATGAAGTAGGGGGAAGTGTAACATGAGGCACCTCAGTTACTTATGTTTTAATCAAGTTTTCATCATTTGTGCATCGATTTATATGCCGGGTACGAAAGTCGCGGTACGAAAATTGTGAGTCCGAAAACGTCTAGGTCGCGGAAATAGGTGACATTTCCTTTTGTAGCTATTATTGCATGTTTTGATGTACTTTTTAGTCGTAAATCGATTCATTGAATTTATTACATACTGTAAGTATCTTGTACTTGGTGATTGTTGGTGTTTTTAAGCGGATATCTGTGTTCGTCTGAAGGTTATTATTACCCCTCCCATTCCGTTCAACACGCGCCAAAGTTTGAGTTCGTTATACATTGTAACCTGTTGTGAGCTAATTGAAATATTGTTTTGAGTACCGTAGGTCATGATGTATTTGTTAAATTACGATTTTGTAACTTAATATGTTGTAAATGAGGATTTTCATGATCCGTCTTGGATCTAGTTTTTCAGACGGATTAGGAACATGGATACTTGGTAAATCGGAATTTTCCGCGTGAAAATTCATTGGCTTAGAATCTCAGATTTTGAGATTCTTGGAATCTCATTGGATTATGGATATCAGGCCATATTTTGGATATTAGTTCGCCTTTTATGTATATAACACAAGCGTTCTTTTATTCGTGGGCTTTTGGACAACGGATCTCGAAGGATGAAGTTGTTTTAACTTGGAAATTTCTTCTTGTGGAATTTGAACTTGAACATCGAGGAATATGTAAATATATGTTTTATTGTATGTGTAACTGTTGTATTTGATCTATATTCTGTCTTTTGTAATAAATGATCTTTGTTTGAATTTACTCCGTATTTCCACTTGTCGTCTGCTCCCGTCCGCTTTTGATTTCTTGTTGCATTTGTACTTGCCGTCGACCCGTCCACTGCTCGCCACGACAGTGATCCTGACCAGTAGCTGTCCGGAGCGTTAGACCCGTATTATTTGTCCTAGACTTGTATTGTTTGTCCGCTCGCCTGAGGGTCGGTGCCTGACTGGTGGCCCGCGCCCCGTTTTCGTTACATTGGTGTCAGAGTATGGGATGTTGATATATTTTCGACATTTGCGAACCACGGATTAAGTCTAGGATTATTTACGATTTGGACGGAGTTTTGATAGATCATTAAACGGATTTCTCTTGCAGACGACATTTAAAAAAAACCAAAAACGGATTTCTCTTGCAGACGACAAATCTTTTAAACGGATTCATTTGCAGACGACACTTTTTCATACGGAATTACGTTACATGTTTAGACCTACATCGTTTTTTTACCGAACGGAATCTTATTAGGACGGATTTTCCGACGGAACACTTCAGACGGAATTTTTCGCACGGATTTGAGACGGATTTTATTGAACGGATTTGAGACGGATTTTTGAGACGGAATTGAGACGGATTTTTCGCACGGATTTGAGACGGATTTTCTTGAACGGATTTGAGACGGATTTTTTTTTAACGGATTTGAGACGGATTTTTTTTGAACGGATTTGAGACGGATTTTCTTGAACGGATTTCAGACGGATTTTTTTGAACGGATTTTCTTGAACGGATTTCGAACGGATTTTCTTGAACGGATTCAGACGGATTTTTTTTTTGAACGGATTTCAGACGGATTTTCTGACGGAAACGTAAACTTGCTTATTTATACCATATCGTGGTATTTACGAACGGATAATCAAGTTATTTATTGTTTCGCTAAACGGACTGTTAACGTTATTTAGCACGAGAATTTCGTCGTATTTTAAGGTGTAATTTCGCCGCCGAGTTTAGCGATTATTTTCGCGTGATTTTCGTAGTGTGGTATTATTGAACGTGATCTCGGTAAGACAAAAGCCCCAAACAACATCTATAATGGAATACGAGAGATCCGACTCCGAGATCGAGTTCAATGATAACCACAACCATGCTGCAAATGGAGGTAATGCAGATGGTGACCATGGTAACGACGTTGGCCATGACGAGGATAGGGATGTAAGAACACGTTTACGACGTGTGAGATCTCATATTAAACCCGATACATATTCTGGGACTGAGGATTGGGACCAATACATTGTGTATTTTGAGGACTTGGCTGAATTAGCAGAGTGGACAGAGAGGGAGAAGCTGTTATATCTGAACATCTCTCTTAGACAACAGGCACGCACACACTATAGTTCTCTTGACACAGAGGAAAAACGTTCATACACTAGTTTATTATCAAGTTTAGAACAAAGGTTTGGTAGCAAAAGGCATGAGTCAAGATGGTTGCCAAAGTTGCAGAATAGAACAAGGGGGAAGGGGGAGACAATAGCTGCATATGGAGATGATGTTCGATTACTGGCACATAGGGCATATGTCTCTTTGGATAGAGAGGCACGGGAAATGCTGGCGTTGCAACACTTCAGAGAGAATGTTTCACCTGAGATGCGATGCAGATTACTGGAAAGGAACTGCAGGGGTATTGGTGAAGCTGTGGAAGTTGTTGAGCGTTATGAAGATGTGCTCAGTAAGGGGAACTTTTATGCAGGTGTCTCTCAAATCCGCACCGTGAATTGTGAGGACTTGGAATGGACCAAACATAATTCTTACAATGATAATGGAGGATCTGTCAATGTTGACTGGAGTGAATGTTTGAAACTTATTGAACAGAGGCTTGATAGACTTGAAGGGAAACTATTTAGGAAGAGGAAATGTTTTAAATGTGGGTTGCCTGACCACATGTTCAGGGATTGTCCTAACAGGAAGAACTTTAATCATCCGGGAAATGTATACCCGTCACCTCAGTAGGTCATGTGGTGATGGGTGATTCTGAGTTTAAGGGACCTAGCGATGTTGTAATTGAAAATTGTAATATGAAACCTCTCATAGGACTTGTGAGGATGAGAAGTTCTCGGGATAATGGGTTGTAACTTCACAGGGAAGTTGAGATTAGAGAACTGGGCAGCTAGACGGAGGAGTGGGAATTTGTTGGATAAGGAGTAGGAATAGGGTGGAATTCCACAGAGGAGTGGAGATTAGGGAATTCGATAGCTAGACGGAGGAGTGGCAATTTGTTGTATATGTTCTAGATGGATTTGGATGGATTAATTTGTTGGAAGGACAGGGACGGTTGGATTATATATTATTGGAAGGAGCCATTATGGATACCACAGGACAAAGGGTATAGGGGTTTTAATTGTCAATTGCATGTATTTTTATGGTGTTGTATATGTACATATTTCTAACGACATGTGATTTTGCAAGAGTGTAGTAATACTGTGTGGTATTCTTTGGTAATCCTGTCCGATGTCGAGTCTGTACATGTAGTATATTTGAATATTTCAAATTGTTAGAGGAATATTTATCATTGTGAATTTGCTTATAACATGCTTTACTTTGTGATGTCTATTGATTACCTAAGAAATGTTTAATGTGTTGTTTGTTTGTATTTTAGGTAACATGTATGTCATTATGAATGAATTATTATGCAAAGTTGTATTTTCTATTGTTGATTGTAATTGTTGTAGAAATCCAGGAGGATTTATTTTTATGAAGTAGGGGGAAGTGTAACATGAGGCACCTCAGTTACTTATGTTTTAATCAAGTTTTCATCATTTGTGCATCGATTTATATGCCGGGTACGAAAGTCGCGGTACGAAAATTGTGAGTCCGAAAACGTCTAGGTCGCGGAAATAGGTGACATTTCCTTTTGTAGCTATTATTGCATGTTTTGATGTACTTTTTAGTCGTAAATCGATTCATTGAATTTATTACATACTGTAAGTATCTTGTACTTGGTGATTGTTGGTGTTTTTAAGCGGATATCTGTGTTCGTCTGAAGGTTATTATTACCCCTCCCATTCCGTTCAACACGCGCCAAAGTTTGAGTTCGTTATACATTGTAACCTGTTGTGAGCTAATTGAAATATTGTTTTGAGTACCGTAGGTCATGATGTATTTGTTAAATTACGATTTTGTAACTTAATATGTTGTAAATGAGGATTTTCATGATCCGTCTTGGATCTAGTTTTTCAGACGGATTAGGAACATGGATACTTGGTAAATCGGAATTTTCCGCGTGAAAATTCATTGGCTTAGAATCTCAGATTTTGAGATTCTTGGAATCTCATTGGATTATGGATATCAGGCCATATTTTGGATATTAGTTCGCCTTTTATGTATATAACACAAGCGTTCTTTTATTCGTGGGCTTTTGGACAACGGATCTCGAAGGATGAAGTTGTTTTAACTTGGAAATTTCTTCTTGTGGAATTTGAACTTGAACATCGAGGAATATGTAAATATATGTTTTATTGTATGTGTAACTGTTGTATTTGATCTATATTCTGTCTTTTGTAATAAATGATCTTTGTTTGAATTTACTCCGTATTTCCACTTGTCGTCTGCTCCCGTCCGCTTTTGATTTCTTGTTGCATTTGTACTTGCCGTCGACCCGTCCACTGCTCGCCACGACAGTGATCCTGACCAGTAGCTGTCCGGAGCGTTAGACCCGTATTATTTGTCCTAGACTTGTATTGTTTGTCCGCTCGCCTGAGGGTCGGTGCCTGACTGGTGGCCCGCGCCCCGTTTTCGTTACATTGGTGTCAGAGTATGGGATGTTGATATATTTTCGACATTTGCGAACCACGGATTAAGTCTAGGATTATTTACGATTTGGACGGAGTTTTGATAGATCATTAAACGGATTTCTCTTGCAGACGACATTTAAAAAAAACCAAAAACGGATTTCTCTTGCAGACGACAAATCTTTTAAACGGATTCATTTGCAGACGACACTTTTTCATACGGAATTACGTTACATGTTTAGACCTACATCGTTTTTTTACCGAACGGAATCTTATTAGGACGGATTTTCCGACGGAACACTTCAGACGGAATTTTTCGCACGGATTTGAGACGGATTTTATTGAACGGATTTGAGACGGATTTTTGAGACGGAATTGAGACGGATTTTTCGCACGGATTTGAGACGGATTTTCTTGAACGGATTTGAGACGGATTTTTTTTTAACGGATTTGAGACGGATTTTTTTTGAACGGATTTGAGACGGATTTTCTTGAACGGATTTCAGACGGATTTTTTTGAACGGATTTTCTTGAACGGATTTCGAACGGATTTTCTTGAACGGATTCAGACGGATTTTTTTTTTGAACGGATTTCAGACGGATTTTCTGACGGAAACGTAAACTTGCTTATTTATACCATATCGTGGTATTTACGAACGGATAATCAAGTTATTTATTGTTTCGCTAAACGGACTGTTAACGTTATTTAGCACGAGAATTTCGTCGTATTTTAAGGTGTAATTTCGCCGCCGAGTTTAGCGATTATTTTCGCGTGATTTTCGTAGTGTGGTATTATTGAACGTGATCTCGGTAAGACAAAAGCCCCAAACAACATCTATAATGGAATACGAGAGATCCGACTCCGAGATCGAGTTCAATGATAACCACAACCATGCTGCAAATGGAGGTAATGCAGATGGTGACCATGGTAACGACGTTGGCCATGACGAGGATAGGGATGTAAGAACACGTTTACGACGTGTGAGATCTCATATTAAACCCGATACATATTCTGGGACTGAGGATTGGGACCAATACATTGTGTATTTTGAGGACTTGGCTGAATTAGCAGAGTGGACAGAGAGGGAGAAGCTGTTATATCTGAACATCTCTCTTAGACAACAGGCACGCACACACTATAGTTCTCTTGACACAGAGGAAAAACGTTCATACACTAGTTTATTATCAAGTTTAGAACAAAGGTTTGGTAGCAAAAGGCATGAGTCAAGATGGTTGCCAAAGTTGCAGAATAGAACAAGGGGGAAGGGGGAGACAATAGCTGCATATGGAGATGATGTTCGATTACTGGCACATAGGGCATATGTCTCTTTGGATAGAGAGGCACGGGAAATGCTGGCGTTGCAACACTTCAGAGAGAATGTTTCACCTGAGATGCGATGCAGATTACTGGAAAGGAACTGCAGGAATATTGGTGAAGCTGTGGAAGTTGTTGAGCGTTATGAAGATGTGCTCAGTAAGGGGAACTTTTATGCAGGTGTCTCTCAAATCCGCACCGTGAATTGTGAGGACTTGGAATGGACCAAACATAATTCTTACAATGATAATGGAGGATCTGTCAATGTTGACTGGAGTGAATGTTTGAAACTTATTGAACAGAGGCTTGATAGACTTGAAGGGAAACTATTTAGGAAGAGGAAATGTTTTAAATGTGGGTTGCCTGACCACATGTTCAGGGATTGTCCTAACAGGAAGAACTTTAATCATCCGGGAAATGTATACCCGTCACCTCAGTAGGTCATGTGGTGATGGGTGATTCTGAGTTTAAGGGACCTAGCGATGTTGTAATTGAAAATTGTAATATGAAACCTCTCATAGGACTTGTGAGGATGAGAAGTTCTCGGGATAATGGGTTGTAACTTCACAGGGAAGTTGAGATTAGAGAACTGGGCAGCTAGACGGAGGAGTGGGAATTTGTTGGATAAGGAGTAGGAATAGGGTGGAATTCCACAGAGGAGTGGAGATTAGGGAATTCGATAGCTAGACGGAGGAGTGGCAATTTGTTGTATATGTTCTAGATGGATTTGGATGGATTAATTTGTTGGAAGGACAGGGACGGTTGGATTATATATTATTGGAAGGAGCCATTATGGATACCACAGGACAAAGGGTATAGGGGTTTTAATTGTCAATTGCATGTATTTTTATGGTGTTGTATATGTACATATTTCTAACGACATGTGATTTTGCAAGAGTGTAGTAATACTGTGTGGTATTCTTTGGTAATCCTGTCCGATGTCGAGTCTGTACATGTAGTATATTTGAATATTTCAAATTGTTAGAGGAATATTTATCATTGTGAATTTGCTTATAACATGCTTTACTTTGTGATGTCTATTGATTACCTAAGAAATGTTTAATGTGTTGTTTGTTTGTATTTTAGGTAACATGTATGTCATTATGAATGAATTATTATGCAAAGTTGTATTTTCTATTGTTGATTGTAATTGTTGTAGAAATCCAGGAGGATTTATTTTTATGAAGTAGGGGGAAGTGTAACATGAGGCACCTCAGTTACTTATGTTTTAATCAAGTTTTCATCATTTGTGCATCGATTTATATGCCGGGTACGAAAGTCGCGGTACGAAAATTGTGAGTCCGAAAACGTCTAGGTCGCGGAAATAGGTGACATTTCCTTTTGTAGCTATTATTGCATGTTTTGATGTACTTTTTAGTCGTAAATCGATTCATTGAATTTATTACATACTGTAAGTATCTTGTACTTGGTGATTGTTGGTGTTTTTAAGCGGATATCTGTGTTCGTCTGAAGGTTATTATTACCCCTCCCATTCCGTTCAACACGCGCCAAAGTTTGAGTTCGTTATACATTGTAACCTGTTGTGAGCTAATTGAAATATTGTTTTGAGTACCGTAGGTCATGATGTATTTGTTAAATTACGATTTTGTAACTTAATATGTTGTAAATGAGGATTTTCATGATCCGTCTTGGATCTAGTTTTTCAGACGGATTAGGAACATGGATACTTGGTAAATCGG
This sequence comes from Spisula subtruncata, assembly GCA_963678985.1. Lineage (NCBI taxonomy): Eukaryota > Metazoa > Mollusca > Bivalvia > Venerida > Mactridae > Spisula > Spisula subtruncata. Next base: position 30,165,359 of record OY787673.1, on the reverse strand, counting down.
AATTTTCCGCGTGAAAATTCATTGGCTTAGAATCTCAGATTTTGAGATTCTTGGAATCTCATTGGATTATGGATATCAGGCCATATTTTGGATATTAGTTCGCCTTTTATGTATATAACACAAGCGTTCTTTTATTCGTGGGCTTTTGGACAACGGATCTCGAAGGATGAAGTTGTTTTAACTTGGAAATTTCTTCTTGTGGAATTTGAACTTGAACATCGAGGAATATGTAAATATATGTTTTATTGTATGTGTAACTGTTGTATTTGATCTATATTCTGTCTTTTGTAATAAATGATCTTTGTTTGAATTTACTCCGTATTTCCACTTGTCGTCTGCTCCCGTCCGCTTTTGATTTCTTGTTGCATTTGTACTTGCCGTCGACCCGTCCACTGCTCGCCACGACAGTGATCCTGACCAGTAGCTGTCCGGAGCGTTAGACCCGTATTATTTGTCCTAGACTTGTATTGTTTGTCCGCTCGCCTGAGGGTCGGTGCCTGACTGGTGGCCCGCGCCCCGTTTTCGTTACATTGGTGTCAGAGTATGGGATGTTGATATATTTTCGACATTTGCGAACCACGGATTAAGTCTAGGATTATTTACGATTTGGACGGAGTTTTGATAGATCATTAAACGGATTTCTCTTGCAGACGACATTTAAAAAAAACCAAAAACGGATTTCTCTTGCAGACGACAAATCTTTTAAACGGATTCATTTGCAGACGACACTTTTTCATACGGAATTACGTTACATGTTTAGACCTACATCGTTTTTTTACCGAACGGAATCTTATTAGGACGGATTTTCCGACGGAACACTTCAGACGGAATTTTTCGCACGGATTTGAGACGGATTTTATTGAACGGATTTGAGACGGATTTTTGAGACGGAATTGAGACGGATTTTTCGCACGGATTTGAGACGGATTTTCTTGAACGGATTTGAGACGGATTTTTTTTTAACGGATTTGAGACGGATTTTTTTTGAACGGATTTGAGACGGATTTTCTTGAACGGATTTCAGACGGATTTTTTTGAACGGATTTTCTTGAACGGATTTCGAACGGATTTTCTTGAACGGATTCAGACGGATTTTTTTTTTGAACGGATTTCAGACGGATTTTCTGACGGAAACGTAAACTTGCTTATTTATACCATATCGTGGTATTTACGAACGGATAATCAAGTTATTTATTGTTTCGCTAAACGGACTGTTAACGTTATTTAGCACGAGAATTTCGTCGTATTTTAAGGTGTAATTTCGCCGCCGAGTTTAGCGATTATTTTCGCGTGATTTTCGTAGTGTGGTATTATTGAACGTGATCTCGGTAAGACAAAAGCCCCAAACAACATCTATAATGGAATACGAGAGATCCGACTCCGAGATCGAGTTCAATGATAACCACAACCATGCTGCAAATGGAGGTAATGCAGATGGTGACCATGGTAACGACGTTGGCCATGACGAGGATAGGGATGTAAGAACACGTTTACGACGTGTGAGATCTCATATTAAACCCGATACATATTCTGGGACTGAGGATTGGGACCAATACATTGTGTATTTTGAGGACTTGGCTGAATTAGCAGAGTGGACAGAGAGGGAGAAGCTGTTATATCTGAACATCTCTCTTAGACAACAGGCACGCACACACTATAGTTCTCTTGACACAGAGGAAAAACGTTCATACACTAGTTTATTATCAAGTTTAGAACAAAGGTTTGGTAGCAAAAGGCATGAGTCAAGATGGTTGCCAAAGTTGCAGAATAGAACAAGGGGGAAGGGGGAGACAATAGCTGCATATGGAGATGATGTTCGATTACTGGCACATAGGGCATATGTCTCTTTGGATAGAGAGGCACGGGAAATGCTGGCGTTGCAACACTTCAGAGAGAATGTTTCACCTGAGATGCGATGCAGATTACTGGAAAGGAACTGCAGGGGTATTGGTGAAGCTGTGGAAGTTGTTGAGCGTTATGAAGATGTGCTCAGTAAGGGGAACTTTTATGCAGGTGTCTCTCAAATCCGCACCGTGAATTGTGAGGACTTGGAATGGACCAAACATAATTCTTACAATGATAATGGAGGATCTGTCAATGTTGACTGGAGTGAATGTTTGAAACTTATTGAACAGAGGCTTGATAGACTTGAAGGGAAACTATTTAGGAAGAGGAAATGTTTTAAATGTGGGTTGCCTGACCACATGTTCAGGGATTGTCCTAACAGGAAGAACTTTAATCATCCGGGAAATGTATACCCGTCACCTCAGTAGGTCATGTGGTGATGGGTGATTCTGAGTTTAAGGGACCTAGCGATGTTGTAATTGAAAATTGTAATATGAAACCTCTCATAGGACTTGTGAGGATGAGAAGTTCTCGGGATAATGGGTTGTAACTTCACAGGGAAGTTGAGATTAGAGAACTGGGCAGCTAGACGGAGGAGTGGGAATTTGTTGGATAAGGAGTAGGAATAGGGTGGAATTCCACAGAGGAGTGGAGATTAGGGAATTCGATAGCTAGACGGAGGAGTGGCAATTTGTTGTATATGTTCTAGATGGATTTGGATGGATTAATTTGTTGGAAGGACAGGGACGGTTGGATTATATATTATTGGAAGGAGCCATTATGGATACCACAGGACAAAGGGTATAGGGGTTTTAATTGTCAATTGCATGTATTTTTATGGTGTTGTATATGTACATATTTCTAACGACATGTGATTTTGCAAGAGTGTAGTAATACTGTGTGGTATTCTTTGGTAATCCTGTCCGATGTCGAGTCTGTACATGTAGTATATTTGAATATTTCAAATTGTTAGAGGAATATTTATCATTGTGAATTTGCTTATAACATGCTTTACTTTGTGATGTCTATTGATTACCTAAGAAATGTTTAATGTGTTGTTTGTTTGTATTTTAGGTAACATGTATGTCATTATGAATGAATTATTATGCAAAGTTGTATTTTCTATTGTTGATTGTAATTGTTGTAGAAATCCAGGAGGATTTATTTTTATGAAGTAGGGGGAAGTGTAACATGAGGCACCTCAGTTACTTATGTTTTAATCAAGTTTTCATCATTTGTGCATCGATTTATATGCCGGGTACGAAAGTCGCGGTACGAAAATTGTGAGTCCGAAAACGTCTAGGTCGCGGAAATAGGTGACATTTCCTTTTGTAGCTATTATTGCATGTTTTGATGTACTTTTTAGTCGTAAATCGATTCATTGAATTTATTACATACTGTAAGTATCTTGTACTTGGTGATTGTTGGTGTTTTTAAGCGGATATCTGTGTTCGTCTGAAGGTTATTATTACCCCTCCCATTCCGTTCAACACGCGCCAAAGTTTGAGTTCGTTATACATTGTAACCTGTTGTGAGCTAATTGAAATATTGTTTTGAGTACCGTAGGTCATGATGTATTTGTTAAATTACGATTTTGTAACTTAATATGTTGTAAATGAGGATTTTCATGATCCGTCTTGGATCTAGTTTTTCAGACGGATTAGGAACATGGATACTTGGTAAATCGGAATTTTCCGCGTGAAAATTCATTGGCTTAGAATCTCAGATTTTGAGATTCTTGGAATCTCATTGGATTATGGATATCAGGCCATATTTTGGATATTAGTTCGCCTTTTATGTATATAACACAAGCGTTCTTTTATTCGTGGGCTTTTGGACAACGGATCTCGAAGGATGAAGTTGTTTTAACTTGGAAATTTCTTCTTGTGGAATTTGAACTTGAACATCGAGGAATATGTAAATATATGTTTTATTGTATGTGTAACTGTTGTATTTGATCTATATTCTGTCTTTTGTAATAAATGATCTTTGTTTGAATTTACTCCGTATTTCCACTTGTCGTCTGCTCCCGTCCGCTTTTGATTTCTTGTTGCATTTGTACTTGCCGTCGACCCGTCCACTGCTCGCCACGACAGTGATCCTGACCAGTAGCTGTCCGGAGCGTTAGACCCGTATTATTTGTCCTAGACTTGTATTGTTTGTCCGCTCGCCTGAGGGTCGGTGCCTGACTGGTGGCCCGCGTCCCGTTTTCGTTACAGTATTATGGGTCCCCCCCCAAACATTCAGCCAAGTTGACCATAAGTGCAAGGGTGTCACTAGTTATTCATTGTTCGGCATTATATTTGCCTTCAAAGAGGACAGATAATTGACAATGCTGGATGCTTAAAGATGACAAAACTGGATTATATAAAATAACCCTCTATATGGTGCATCTACGTTTTATCAAATGTCTGGCACGGAGTTAAATGAGTTTTCAAGTTTAAATAATCATTTTTCAATGGGCTTAAAACTACTAAAAACATGTGACAATACTTTCATCAGCAATCAAGTGAATGTCATTCTAATCGTAACATGGCAACTAAAACATTCAACGATGAACATAAAACCACAGAAATAAAAGTTTGACAATATCATGAAGTCACAAGTAAACGATCAAGGAGTGTAACACACAACAGTTTTACTACATTTACCAAATATTCAATAATTAGACTGGTTTCCGAACTGATTTCCGTAGTCAGACTGGTTTCCGTAATTTGTGCCAAAGTCATAATTATTCTGACTGGTCACAGGGTTGGTAAACTGGCTCGTGTTCTCCATGCTAACTTCAGTAAAGCTTAGAAATATAAATATAAGTTGTAGGATAAAGTATGATGTTTTAACTTGTCTCATTATATTCAACACGGATTATTGGAATTCATTGAACTTTATAAGGTCCCAGACCTTTTGGTTATTTTGATGATTTTGATTTAAGGATTCTTGGAATGACTGTCCCTCAGTATTGAACATGGTAGGATTAGCAATGTTGGCCAATGAACCGTTACACTCAGTTTAAATTCAAAGCCAATGAAAAACAACATCAATTTCAGTTTAAATTTGCGGCCAATGCAGTTACAATTATGGCCAATGACAAACAAGCTATTCCATTGGTCATTGTCGGTGCATTTTTGTTTCCACGTGTACATTCGTGTCCTTACTGACGCATTATGGATTTTGCTTTTAGCCCTAGTTTCGTAGTTTTCTAAAAAGCAATTTATTCAACACAATGGTGTTGGTTTTGAATTCTAGCTCCAAAATCGTCTAAACTGGCATTTTTCAATCATATAATTTCAACTGAGAGTCTTAATTTTTCAATATTCCACATTTTCACCGGTGCCAATTATTTTCGTATCAATTATCATCTGTCCGGCCTCTATTTTATTCGTCCCATGCTATTCGCACCACTTCAATTCCTTCATACAGTTAAATGCTACGTTTGTAGGATCGTGTAAGTAGTTTTAGTGGTTAGTTCTTTCTTTAAGGAATTATTTAAGGTTTTGTTTGCTTCCGTAGATATAATTATTGCGGTTGATGTGTCGTCCGTTATTGTTTAAATGGTGGTATAGATCATTTTTCAGCCCTTTAGAACTACCAATAGCTAGAAATGTGTTATGTTACTCTCCCTTTTACTGCTGTACCTTGACCACATTGCTGGGTGAAAGTAATAAAATAAGGTCACTGTGTTGGCATTACATGTATGGTTGTATTATACTCAGACATTTGTGGTCACAGTAGCATACCATTTTGTCGAGGACTCTATGGTCTTCTGAGGTAACTAACATGTATTTCTTAAACTAGGTCATCCTGCAAAATGGACTTGGGGAACTATGTCGGGTCTTACCTGTGTTTCATTCCGTCACTTGGGATCATCGTTTTTCTGTTATTTCCTTTTTGAATTTTGGTCACCCTGCCTTTTTGCGTCGGGGAATTGTGTATTTAATCATTTCTTTAGGTCGTGTGTGGGCATTGCTCCGCATAGTTGTCTTGTGTTGTTACTCTCTTCTGTTCTCGGCAAGTTAATAATATAAGCTTAGTGCTACCTTCCCTGTCCGATTTCCTCATATCTAGTTTTAAAAGTGTAGTCACGGATCAATGCTTGAAATCCAAGTATAGTGTAGTATAAGAACATCATATTATGAATTTGTTATACTCTTCAGCGGACCTAGAAAGTCATGAGATAAAAGACAACAAACACTTGATTGGTTTTATATGTCTGTTGTAATAACACAATTATGTTGATTGACATGTGAAACAAATCATAACACAATCAACCAGGTATAGATATATATATATCAAACATATTGTCCCTTTGGTGCAACAAGATTGTATCTCACTGACATCAGACTATCTATCAATACACATTCATCTTGTTTTATTGCACATAATTCAAGCAGACAATGTACATTGTTTATATATAAGCTATCAAGCAACGGAACAAAATGATGTAATAATAACAAAATCATGTGATAATACTATGTATATGTTTGGTTCTAAACAGCAAGGTCGATTATAGTTCGGAAATGTAATAAAAGTTGAGTAGGACTATATTTCACTGATTAAGTGCTGGATTTTTACCGTTGGTACGTCCTGGGGGGAAGGCAAGGATTTAAACTGGTGTTTGAGAAAACAAAAGTCTAAAGCATCGCCCTTCCCCAGGGTTGGAAAGGGCGGGGTTTCAAGTGATCCTTAACATGATCAACACTGTATATTCAATGTTCAATGCTTTACCAACATGAGGTAAACTTTATGATCAACCCACAATATATCAGAAGTACATACAAGACATACACTACCAAGTATTAACCCAACATTTCAATGATTCCTAAGTATGATTTATATATAGTTGAGAAATCTGGAATGTGATTGGAATAGAATAATGATAATCTACCATTTTAACCCTCTTGGATCGTACTCCATATTGATCTTTCTTCACTTAAGGACAACCAAACAGATCACACCATATCAAACATGTGGTCAGTAAAAGGCGCTATGATTGGTTATCCTTATTCTCAAATTAAGTAAGATCTATTGAATACCACACCTGACTACTATGTACTATCAAATGTAAAGCACATTATTTTCTATAACAACAACCATGCATAAACACACTACAGAAAAGCTTAACCTTAATACCACCTCAACATTAATTTTAAAGGTCTTATTTTATTTCTATAAAATCACATTGGAATAACAATTTTTGTGTCCAAACATTGAAAGCCAAAAATATATAACCCTACAAGAGCAGGTAAACTTCATTACAATTACCTACATTTAGCCTTCATTTGTGTAAAAATATTAATCTCACGAAAAATATTCCTATTGATTCTACAAACACACACAGGATGGTATAGCTTGGATAATTTGACCTGATCCTGACCTGTATGTATAGATATATTACAATGTTATTGTGTTGAATACATACATTTCCCCAAGCACATTGTGCATTCAGTATTTTAGATTTATAACACCTTGTTTATCTGAGAGATACTTCCTGCTTATGAAATCATACATCCGGTGTTATAAATATTGACATAATATCAGCTGTTAAATTATGCTCATTGATGGTCGAGGATAGTCAAATTCTCTGGATTATATTACACACATGTTTTATCTAAACAAAGCAGAATACACAACAATTACACTACACAGCATATGTAAAGGAAAAACTGTGAAAAATTAACTATTGCATAGTTACTGTATCCTTCCATATAACAATAACACATTTAACATAATCAATAATAATAATAATTTCAAAATTGATCTTGATATCAAGGTCATTTTATATGAGAAGGTCAAATAACCGATTTTTATCTGAATAGCAATTCATTGATAAGGTCAAAACCTTTAATATAAAATGTAATAACATTTTTCGTTTGAGGTCATTTCATTGTTCAAGATCAAATAAATTTATCAATAACTTAAATTTTGTTCCGAATGTAAATTTTCCATGACAAGTCGATACAATGTCAGTGTATAACTAGGTCAAGGTCATTACTGACTTCAAGGTCAACTATAACAGTTTCAAGGTCATTTTATTCAAAGGTGTTGAGGGGTTTATATAGAATAAATTACATATGGTAAATACATACTTTCACTGTAACATTAAATGTATGAATGTATGTAAGAAGGGAGTGGGTGGGGTACAATGTACAGACAGAAAGTGGGTAGGGTACAAACAGGAACCAGCTAAAACATACAACATTAATGAACATAGAATGTGGCTGAGAACATCACAGACCAAGGTACAATATATTAACCCAATCATTGCTTCAATATACAATAATACAACATCACCATACAGCGAACAAACTAGCTGGCATCTGATTCACTAACATTATCTGGTCCCGATCTCTCTAAGCATCTCAAGTAGAAATCTCAACCCAAATAGAGATTTTGCTAAAATTTGAGTCAGAATTAGAGATAATCTGAGTTTCAGTGTTAAAATATTTATGAACAACACCTGTAGTTTACAACATGATAAGATGTAATGTCAACATAGTTTCTATGACAATCACTGTGTCACTACATATATATCAATTTACATAAAACTTGACCATCATTCCTATAACAGTTAATATATATATTTATAACTATATTATACACAATTTTGTGGAAATGTGTTGGAAATACATAAGACCGAAGGTTTTCATTCTCAGAATTATAGGAAATGTTTTCGAAAATTTTGCCGCTGCGAGCATGGACTGGAAAAATAACATGAGGCCCTTGGGGGCATATCCCTCAAGATTTTTTCAAAAAAAGTTTCTATACATATGAAAATGAAACCCTTTTGGCTTAATACATATAATACATAATCTCAATGTACAATATATACATGCAGAAAATAAAAACTGTGATGTGATATTTTTATGTGGGGAGTAAGTTGTCTTTCTATACACAACTCTGGTTTGGTCGTGTAGAGCAGACGCAGTACACTTAACCCCTAATCGTTGTTCAAGTCCCAAGTCGTCTGGTACACTTATCGCCAGGTATGAACACATCTAGGTCGTAATCTGATACGGAGTTCTTATAACCTGATTGATAAATACATTTTCATATTTACTATAGGAAAACGTTCTCTTGTAATAAAAAGCAAATTTTATACATGGTTCATTTCATGTACAGTTTGCACAAAAATGATTTTGTAGCATAATTAATTGGAAATATGAAAACAGTTCTCGTTGAAAAAAGCTTCGGAATCCGTAAACGTTAGCAGAATTCTATTACTTGACACAATTTTTTGAGTATTTTATTTGATGTAAATTACAAAAGTCACATCACCATGGTGACTAAGTTTGTTATTCTGATATGATGTTTGTTGTTGAATACTAGTCTTGAAATATCATGTGGTAGTTCTTCCCTTCCTGTGATTATGAACGTAGATTTAACATTAACAATAAATTCATTCTTCTGAGTTTGAACAGCAGATACAAACGTATCAGCTGAATTTAAACGTTGAAAGTGGAAGATTCTTCTCCGTTCCACATTCTTGTCGGAATATAGTTACATTATTAGCTTATATATGTTTGACATTCAATAAATCTGCTCTATCTCTAACAAAATCCCCTAACAAAACTCTTTATCAACACAGTTAGTCCCTCTGTTGATTCTAGACGCACGTCCCCGACATATCGAATGTAAAATATGCATATCAGTATTTCATTGTATTAAATCTACATAATGACTAAAATTTTCCCTAAAGCTACACCCCCTCATTCTAATACTTCTAAATATGTGGTAGGGGCTTTGCCCCTTTGTGAACCCCTCTCTGCCATCAACCAATCCGCTTCCATGTTCGGTAATCTATAGACTGTGATTAACTGAAAAATGAAAAAAAATATTTGTTAAGAATTTTATAGAACATAGATAAACAAGCATATATAATTTAAATTATATATTATAAGATATAGTAAGTATATAAGTTCATGATTATCACACTTTAATCATGGCCAAACTGACATTAATAATTAACAGTAAACCGCCTCTTCTTGTTTGACATTAACAGTAAATTTATGGCAAATGATTTTCTGTCTCGAAAATTGAAATTGTTAAACAATCTTTACTTATAATCTATTATGCATATTATAATTAATCAATTTTGGAAAGGTATCAAATATGCTGAACATAAATATTGACATCTCAAAGTTCTTATTTGATCATTGTCATAGTCAATCAATTAGTTATTAGTTATATGAAATAAATCAACAAATAAAAAGCCACAAGCACTGGGGAACGAGAAAGCATAACCTCAATTAATGGGTAAAATTTAATTACGAAGATGAGTCAGGCATCAAAGCATAAACATATTTCTGGCATGTCACAGTGGGGTAACATATTTTCAATAGCTATGTAAACTCCAATGAATCATTTCATTTTTTTTGTAAAATCATAGTATGTGTGCTAAAACACTTTTACCTTTTCTTCACAATTATACTAAAATTTATTCTTGGCCAACAAGAAGCACTGTTACAATAATTAGCTTAACTTAGATATTTACCCAATAAGAAGCAGTGTTTCAATTTGTAAAGCATTCATTTAAGGTGGTTCTTTGTGCATGCCAAACATTTTATATAATTACCCATTAATCTCAGGAAAAATATCGACCTTGACACAGAGTCAAGTACAACATAAGAACAACAATCGCGTCGGGAAAGGATTTCAATATCAAACATATTTGGGACATACTATGACAACAATTAGCATACAGCTATATGATCATCTAGAAAACATTGGACTTAAAATAATTATCATTCATTGAACACAACAGGAAAACTGAACATTTCAAACAACGACAAACTGAAACAAACTGTGCCGATGTTGTAGGTTTTGTGTGTGAATGACATGAACCAGAGGCAGTCACATCACATGACACGATCACATGATTGTCACATGACATCAGTGAAAAAATCCAGATAGTAACACGATTAACGCAAACGTTCAGTCAGGAAATTGTCCCCTCTTCAAGTTCATATATTACCATGCTGTGTATCTTACATAAAAAATAAACACTTTAAATATATAAGTTTATTAATTAGAAGTGCTTCAAGCAATCAACTGTGTCAACATTTTGACAACACCGAATTTGAAGATGGTGGAATACCGGAAGAAAATCTTTCATGAGTGTTGCAGTTTATTACTGAAGTTATGGAAGAATTTGAATTAAAAATTATATAAAGCGACCAATGGCGAGATACATATTCCTTTTATTCAAAAAGTTACTTCTCAATCTGGATTCAAACACTTTGATAATGTTAAGCTATATAGTGGGTGGGGTACAGTTTATTATAAAGGACCATTCAATGATAGAATCGTGCACTACCTCATCTGCTAATAATGATAACTCAGTAGAATCTGCGGCATCATAATCATAAAGTACTCGTGCTTGCTTTTTTTCTGTGGCAGGCGTGGAAGCTGTAACCTGTATAGCGGGAAGGGACGAGGGATTCAATGTGCTGCCAGAGGTCAAACCCAGGTTATTAGGAGTAGAGCCAGCCCCTGAACCCGGCACTGCTGTAAAACTGAAAGGACAGAAAAGCAACCGGAAAATGTCATGCAAAAACCAAGGAGAATAAATATAATATAAATAGAATAATATGAGACTCTGCTAACTGAATGTTTAGTTCAGAGGATTTGGCACGATCTTGACCTTTAAATTAGCATAATTATATACCAGCTCATCTTGTCTGTACTTATAAGCCCGGATGTATGTTTTCATAAGCGGAGAGTATCACAAAGACTCTCGAGGTGTAATATAAACACTATTATAAAATACTGATATTGAACGATTGGCTCGCGGAAATTAATATATTTCAAAGCAAGTACCTTGTAATATATTCAAGCATAAAGGTCAGGATCAGGTCAAATTCTCCAAGCTGTATCATATAGCATAGCTCATAACAAGGATATGTATATATCAGTGATGGTGTAGCAAACTTCATGTATCCCACAATATCATATATACTATTCAACATTAGATAAGGGTCTACAAGCTAACACTCTGTATGATAATAGTCTAACATAACTAATTCTGCAAACTTGTCACATTTATTCTGTGCAAACTTGTCACATTTATTCTGTTAAGTTTGATAGTTTTAAACATTCGTATGATGCATTTGCCATTGACCAGTGCAATACCGTAGTATTTGGTATGCCATTTTAGCAGTGAAGAACAAACATAGAAAACTTTTTCCGGTATTTTTTGTCTTAAAATACGAAACTTTTTCTCTTAAAGACTGGACTCTAGCACAAACATTTGACCATGTTTACAATATTGCAGATGCAACATTATGTTTTTTACTTTTATCCCTGTTATTAAATTTGCCAAATATTTACAAGAATAATTTGTCGACCAATATATAATTTTGAGTATCATACAAAAATATACCACACTCCCTCACCCTTCTTTGGAGAAAATTTCTTCTTCTATTTAAAAAAAATGTATAATTATTGATGTTTTATATGTTACCAATATTTTGTTATTTCATCATCAACAAAACAGTCATTTGTTATGTTTTTTTCACTGGTGTTTTGGAAAATATTATTTTTTCCAAATGAATGGCATCGGGGCGTTTATTCGGGGGAAAACGGTATACTATAAGTACAAGCTGAATCCCGCAGCATACTATAGACACACTTTATAAATGTGACGGTGTTACAGTGCTGAGTGTTCGACTTCATGAAAATCAAAATGGATATTAACAAATGATGTTCATTTAACATGTATTATGCGTCCCCCCAAACATTCAACGAAGTTGACCATAAGTGCAAGGGTGTCGCTAGTTATTCATTGTTCGGCTTTATATTTGCCTTCAAAGAGGACAGATAATTGACAATGCTGGATGCTAAAAGATGACAAAACTGGATTATATAAAATAACCCTCTATATGGTACATCTACGTTTTAACAAACGTCTGGCCCCGGAGTTAAACGAGTTTTCAAGTTTAAACAATCATTTTTCAATGGGCTTAAAACTACTAAAAACATGTGACAATACTTTCATCAGCAATCAAGTGAATGTCATTCTAATCGTAACATGGCAACTAAAACATTCAACGAAGAACATAAAACCACAGAAATAAAAGTTTGACAATATCATGAAGTCACAAGTAAACGATCAAGGAGTGTAACACACAACAGTTTTACTACATTTACCAAATATTCAATAATTAGACTGGTTTCCGAACTGATTTCCGTAGTCAGACTGGTTTCCGTAATTTGTGTCAAAGTCATAATTATTCTGACTGGTCACAGGGTTGGTAAACTGGCTCGTGTTCTCCATGCTAACTTCAGTAAAGCTTAGAAATATAAATATAAGTTGTAGGATAAAGTATGATGTTTGAACTAGTCTCATTATATTCAACATGGATTACTGGAATTCATTGAACTTTATAAGGTCCCAGACCTTATGGTTATTTTGATGATTTTAATTTAAGGATTCTTGGAATGACTGTCCATCAGAACTGAACATGGTAGGATTAGCAATGTTGGCCAATGAACCGTTACACTCAGTTTAAATTCAAAGCTAATGAAAAACAACATCAATTTCAGTTTAAATTTGCGGCCAATGCAGTTACAATAATGGCCAATGACAAACAAGCTATTGCATTGGTCATTGTCGGTGCATTTTTGTTTCCACGTGTACATTCGTGTCCTTACTGACGCCTTATGGATTTTGCTTTTAGCCCTAGTTTCGTAGTTTTCTAAAAAGCAATTTATCCACACAATGGTGTTGGTTTTGAATTCTAGCTCCAAAATCGTCTAAACTGGCATTTTTCAATCATATAATTTCAACCGAGAGTCTTAATTTTTCAATATTCCACATTTTCACCGGGGCCAATTATTTTCGTATCAATTATCATCTGTCCGGCCTCTATTTTATTCGCCCCATGCTATTCGCACCACTTCAAATTCCTTCATACAGTTAAATGCTACGTTTGTAGGATCGTGTAAGTAGTTTTAGTGGTTAGTTCTTTCTTTAAGAATTATTTAAGGTTTTGTTTGCTTCCGTAGATATATTCATTGCGGTTGCTGTGGCATGCGTTATTGTTTAAATGGTGGTATAGATCATTTTTCAGCCTTTTAGAACTACCAATAGCTAGAAATGTGTTATGTTACTCTCCCTCTTACTGCCGTACCTTGACCACATTGCTGGGTGAAAGTAATAAAATAAGGTCACTGTGTTGGCATTACATGTATGGTTGTATTATACTCAGACATTTGTGGTCACAGTAGCTTACCATTTTGTCGAGGACTCTGAGGTCTTCTGAGGTATCTAACATATATTTGTGAAACTAGGTCATGCTGCAAAAGGGACTTGGGGAACTATGTCGGGTCTTACCTGCGTTTCATTCCGTCACTTGGGATCATCGTCTTTCTGTTATTTCCTTTTTTAATTTTGGCCACCCTGCCTTTTTGCGTTGGGGAATTGTGTATTTAATCACTTCGTTAGGTCGTGTGTGGGCATTGCTGCGTATAGTTGTCTTGTGTTGTTACTCTCTTCTGTTCTCGGCTAGTTAATAATATAAGCTTAGTGCTACCTTCCCTGTCCGATTTCCTCATATCTAGTTTTAAAAGTGTAGTCGCGGACCAATGCTTGAAATCGAACTATGCTGTAGTATAAAAACATAATATATGGACTTGTTATACTCTTCAGCGGACCTAGAAAGTCACGAGATAAAAGACAACAAACACTTGATTGGTTTTATATGTCTGCTGTAATAACACAATTATGTTGATTGACATGTGAAACAAATCATAACACAAACAACCAGGTATATATATATATATATATATATATATATATATATATATCAAACATATTGTCCCTTTGGTGCAACAAGATTGTATCTCACTGTAGAGTAAATATCTGCTGTTCGAATTTCTATGTTTCTCATCTGTATTGAATTTATGTTTTTTGTTGTTTATATGCTATAAACATTGTATTATGTTTAACAGCCATAAATATATTGTATCGTATTTTGCATAAAGGAAATACAGCCAAATTGCCCCAAGGGACGATTCATATACCTTAAAGAATACACAATGTTTCACGGAAATGCACAGTTCTTGGTAATTTGAGTACTGTCTTTGTACACTGATACGACCCCCTTGTTTCAAATGCAACAATTTTCCTTTCATTTTCCAAGTTGTATATGAACTGCAAAATACTTTTTAAGAGGCTTTCCTTTCTCAAATAATATTCCGTTTGTAAGCAGTAATATTTTGTATACTGTAAAATCAATAATTTTCAGTGGAACAAAACTTCATGTTTTTTTTTGTAAAAAAAAGACCATTTTGTGGGGAGTAATTTCAAGGATATCCACTAAGTCAGATACTATATTATCATTAATATTCGTTGGAGATGTAATTTCGAGGTTGAGTCCATCCATAACATCCATGACATTAAATCGGCCACAAATATTAATGATTTTACAGTAGTAAATGATCATGTTACATCAGACTATCTATCCATACACATTCATCTGGTTTTATTGCACATAATTCATGCAGACAATGTACATTGCTTATATATAAGCTATCAAGCAACGGAACAAAATGATGTAATAATAACAAAATCATGTGATAATACTATATAACACATTATGTTTGGTTCTAAACAGCAAGGTCGATTATAGTTCAGTAATGTAATAAAAGTTGAAACCCCGGGCACTCCACCCGTATAAAGGAAGGGGAGTAGTCCTAGTATTTTACCTTTCCGATGTCCAAGCACTACCACACGAGTATTCGAAAATAGCGAGAAAATATAACAAGGACTATATTCACTGGTTTAGGGCTGGAGTTTTACCGTTTGCATGTCCTGGGGGGAGGCTAGGATATAATCCGGTGTTTGAGAAAGCAAAAGTATAAAGTATCGCCCTTCCCCAGGGTTGGAAGGGGCGGAGGTTCAATTGACCAGTACATAATGAATCCAACTTGTAACATATTACCCTGATCCTCTCATAGTTCTGGATTCATGTAAAATAAATTTCCCCTTTCGAGCAATCACAGAAATATGTAATTGAACAGTCAGTTTGGAGAGATAATCTCTTAAACAAGTATTACCATACAATAAGTTGTAAGGGGATCCAGTTAACGTATAACAAGTTATAGAATCCAGTGTGAAATGGTTGACAACATACAACGTGTGCAATCTACATATACATGTATATGTATATCCCAAACATGATCAACAATGTATATTCAAAGTTCAATGCTTTACCAACATCCAGTAAACTTTATGATCAACCTACAGTATATCAGAAATACCTACAAGACATACAGTACCAAGTATTAACCCAACATTTCAATGATTCCAAAGTATGATTTATATATAGTAGAGAAATATGGAATGTGATTAGAATAGAATTATGATAATCGACCGTTTTAACCCGCTGGGCTAGTATTCCATATCGATCTTACTTGACTTAAGTATTAAGGACAACCAATCAGTAAACGGCTCTATGATTGGCTATCCTTATTTGCAAATTAAATAAGATCACTATATTGAATACCACCACTGACCACTATGTACTATCAAATGTAAAACACATTATTTTCTATAACAACATCCATACATAAACACACTACAGAAAAGCTTAATCGTAAAACCACCATTTCAGACCATTAATTTCGTAGGTCTTAGTTTAACTGTTTTCACCTTTGTTTTCAAACATGAATATCAAGACTTACCCTATGAAGGACAGCTTACAAGGCTTTCAATGGTGTTCTTATTAAACTTGTTGTATGAAAACTATTTTGATAAAAAACACATTGGACTAACGTTTTTTGTGTCCGAAAATTGAAAGCTAAAAATATGACCCAACAAAATCAGGTAATTTAAGTAAAATTTAACAACATTAAGTCTGCATTTGTGTGAACATACTCATTGACGAAAATTAATCCTATTGGTTCTACATACACCCAGGATTATATAGCTTAGAGAATTTGATCTGATCCTGACCATCATGTATACATATATTAAAAGGTTATTGCGTTGAATATATACATTTCCCAAAGCAAATTACGCAGTATCAGTATTGCGTTTGTATTACACACTGTGTATCTTGGTGATATTTCCCGCTTATGAAAACATACATCCATTTCTTTTTTAAATATGGACGAAATATCAGCAGTTAAATTATGCTAATTAATGGTGGAGGACAGTTCAGTTTTCTGCACTATATTACACATATGTTTTATCTAATCAAAGCAGAATACACAACAATTACACTACACAGCATATGTAAAGGAAAAACTGTGAAAAATTAACTATTGCATAGTTACTGTATCTTTCCATATAACAATAATACATTTAACGTGATCAATAATAATAATAATTTCAAAATTGATCTTGATATCAAGGTCATTTCATATGTGAAGGTCAAATAACTCAACCATTTTATCTGAAAATCGTTTTATTAATCAGGTCAAATAAAATTACTAGTATCAAAATCTTTGTCTGAATTGAAGTTTTTATGACCAGTTGATACAATAACAAATATATAACTACAGTAGGTCAAGATCATAACTGACTTCAAGGTCAACACACAGTTTCAATGTCATTTCATTTTTGAAGGTCAAACCTGGCATTTAAACAATATAAAAGGTGTTGAGGGGTTTATGGAATAAATTACAGATGGTAAATGCATACTTTCACTGTAACATTAAATGTATGAATGTATGTAAGAAGGGAGTGGGTGGGGTACAATGTACAGACAGAAAGTGGGTGGGGTACATTCAGGAACCAGCTAAAACATACAACATCAATGAACATAGAATGTGGCTGAGAACATCACAGACCAAGATACAATATATTAACCCAATCATTGCTTCAATATACAATAATACAACATCACCATACAGCGAACAAACTAGCTGGCATCTGATTCACTAACATTATCTGGTCCCGATCTCTCTAAGTATCTCAAGTAGAAAGCTCAACCCAAATAGAGATTTTGCTAAAATTTGAGTCAGAATTAGAGATAATCTGAGTTTCAGTGTTAAAATATTTGTGAACAACACCTGTAGTTTACAACATGATAAGATGTAATGTCAACATAGTTTCTATGACAACCACTGTGACACTTCATGTATATCAATTTACATAAAACTTGACCATCATTCCTATAACAGTTAATATATATATTTATAACTATATTATACACAAATTTGTGGAAATGTGTCAGAAATGCATAAGACAGAAGGTTTTTATTCTCAGAATTATAGGAACTTTTTTCGAAATTTTTGCCGCTGCGAGCATGGACTGGAAAAAGAACATGAGGCCCTTTGGGGGCATATCCCTTAAGATCTTTCAAAAAAAGTTTCTATACATATGAAAATGAAACCCTTTTGGCCTAATACATATAATACATAATCTCAATGTACAATATATACATGTAGAAAATAAAAACTGTGATGTGATATTTTTATGTGGGGAGTAAGTTGTCTTTCTATACAAAACTCTGGCGTGGTCGTGTAGAGCAGACGCAGTACACTTAACCCCTAATCATTGTTCAAGTCCCAAGTCGTCTGGTACACTTATCGCCAGGTATGAACACATCTAGGTCGTAATCTGATACGGAGTTCTTATAACCTGATTTATAAATACATTTTCATATTTACTATAGGAAAACGTTCTCTAGTAATAAAAGCAACTTTCATACATGGTTCATTTCATGTACAGTTTGCACAAAAATGATTTTGTACCATAATTAATTGGAAATATGAAAACAGTTCTCGTTGAAAAAAGCTTCGGAATCCGTAAACGTTAACAGAATTCTATTACTTGACATAATTTTTTGAGTCTAATATTTGATGTAAATCACTAAAGTCACATCACCATGGTGACAAAGTTTGTTATTCTGATATGATGTTTGTTGTCGAATACAAGTCTTGAAATATCATGTGGTAGTTCTTCCCTTCCTGTGATTATGAACGTAGATTTAACATTAACAATAAATTCATTCTTCTGAGTTTGAACAGCAGATACAAACGTATCAGCTGAATTAAAACGTTAAAAGTCGAAGATTCTTCTCCGTTCCACATTCTTGTCGGAATATAGTTACATTATTAGCTTATATATGTTTGACATTCAATAAATCTGCTCTATCTCTAACAAAATCCCCTAACAAAACTCTTTATAAACACAGTTAGTCCCTCTGTTGTTTCTAGACGCACGTCCCCGACATATCGAATGTAAAATATGCATATCAGTATTTCATTGTATTAAATCTACATAATGACTAAAATTTCCCCTAAAGCTACACCCCCTCATTCAAATACTTCTAAATATGTGGTAGGGGCTTTGCCCCTTTGTGAACCCCTCTCTGCCATCAACCAATCCGCTTCCATGTTCGGTAATCTATAGACTGTGATTAACTGAAAAATGAAAAAAAATATTAAAAATAAGAATTTTATAGAACATAGATAAACAAGTATATATAATTTAAATTATATATTATAAGATATAGTAAGTATATAAGTTCATGATTATCACACTTTATCATGGCCAAACTGATATTAATAATTACCAGTAAACCAGTAAACCACCTCTTCTTGTTTGACATTAACAGTAAATTTATGGCAAATGATTTTCTGTCTCGAAAATTGAAATTGTTAAATATATAATTTTTACTTATAATCTATTATGCATATTATAATTAATCAATTTTGGAAAGTTATCAAATATGCTGAACATAAATATTGTCATCTCAAAGTTCTTATTTGATCATTGTCATAGTCAATCAATTAGTTATTAGTTATATGAAATAAATCAACAAATAAAAAGCCACAAGCACTGGGGAACGAGAAAGCATAACCACAATTAATGGGTAAAATTTAATTACGAAGATGAGTCAGGCATCAAAGCATAAACATATTTCTTGCATGTCACTGTGGGGTAACATATTTTCAATAGCTATGTAAACTCCAATGAATCATTTCATTTTTTTTGTAAAATCATAGTATGTGTGCTAATACACTTTTACCTTTTCTTCACAATTATACTAAAATTTATTCTTGGCCAACAAGAAGCACTGTTACAATAATTAGCTTAACTTAGATATTAACCCAATAAAAAACATTGTTTCAATTTGTAAAGCATTCATTTAAGATGGTTCTTCGTGCATGCCAAACATTTTATATAATTACCAATTAACCTCAGGAAAAATATCGACGTTGACACAGAGTCAAGTACAACATAAGAACGACAATCGGGTCGGGAAAGGATTTCAATATCAAACATATATGGGACATACTATGACAACAATTAGCATACAGCTATATGATCATCTAGAAAACATTGGACTTAAAATAATTATCATTCATTGAACACAACAGGAAATCTGAACATTTCAAACAACGACAAACTGAAACAAACTGTGCCGATGTTGTAGGTTTTGTGTGTGAATGACATGAACCAGAGGCATCACATGACACGATCACATGATTGTCACATGACATCAGTGAAAAAATCCAGATAGTAACACGATTAACGCAAACATTCAGTCAGGAAATTGTCCCCTCTTCAAGTTCATATATTACCATGCTGTATATCTTACATAAAAAATAAACACTTTAAATATATAAGTTTATTAATTAGAAGTGCTTCAAGCAATCAACTGTGTCAACATTTTGACAACACCGAATTTGAAGGTGGTGGAAATACGGGAAAAAGATCTTTCATGAGTGTTGCAGTTTATTATTGAAGTTATGGAAGAATTTGAATTAAATATTATATAAAGCGACCAATGGCGAGATACATATTCCTTTTATTCAAAAAGTTACTTCTCAATCTGGATTCAAACACTTTGATAATGTTAAGCTATATAGTGGGTGGGGTACAGTTTATTATAAAGGACCATTCAATGATAGAATCGTGCACTACCTCGTCTGCTAATAATGATAACTCAGTAGAATCTGCGGCATCATAATCATAAAGTACTCGTGCTTGCTTTTTTTCTGTGGCAGGCGTGGAAGCTGTAACCTGTATAGCGGGAAGGGACGAGGGATTCAATGTGCTGCCAGAGGTCAAACCCAGGTTATTAGGAGTAGAGCCAGCCCCTGAACCCGGCACTGCTGTAAAACTGAAAGGACAGAAAAGCAACCGGAAAATGTCATGCAAAAACCAAGGAGAATAAATATAATATAAATAGAATAATAGGAGACTCTGCTAACTGAATGTTTAGTTCAGAGGATTTGGCACGATCTTGACCTTTGAATTAGCATAATTATATACCAGCTCATCTTGTCTGTACTTATAAGCCTGGCTGTATGTTTCATAAGCGGAGAGTATCACAAAGACTCTCAATGTGTAATACAAACACAATACTGATATTGCACGATTGGCTCGCGGAAATTAATATATTTCAAAGCAAGTACCTTGTAATATATTCAAGCATAAAGGTCAGGATCAGGTCAAATTCTCCAAGCTGTATCATATAGCATAGCTCATAACAAGGATATGTATATATCTGTGATGGTGTAGCAAACTTCATGTATCCCACAATATCACATATACTATTCAACATTAGTTAAGGGTCTACAAGCTAACACTCTGTATGATAATAGTCTAACATAACTAATTCTGCAAACTTGTCACATTTATTCTGTGCAAACTTGTCTCATTTATTCTGTTAAGTTTGATAGTTTTAAACATTCGTATGATGCATTCGCCATTGACCAGTGCAATACCGTAGTATTTGGTATGCCAATTTAGCAGTGGAGAACAAGCATATAATACTTTTTCCGGTATTTTTTGTCTTAAAATACGAAACTTTTTCTCTTAAAGACTGGACTCTAGCACAAACATTTGACCATGTTTACAATATTGCAGATGCAACATTATGTTTTTTACTTTTATCCCTGTTATTAAATTTGCCAAATATTTACAAGGATAATTTGTTGACCAATATATAATTTTGTGTATCATACAAAAATATACCACACTTCCTCTCCCTTCTTTGGAGAAAATGTCTTCTTCTATTTTTAAAAAATGTATAACTATTGATGTTTTATATGTTACCAATATTTTGTTATTTCATCATCAACAAAACAGTCATTTGTTATGTCTTTTTTCACTGGTGTTTTGAAAAGATTATTTTTTCAAAATGAATGGCATCGGGGCGTTTATTCGGGGAATACGGTATACTATAAGTACAAGCTGAATCCTGCAGCATACTATAGACACACTTTATAAATGTGACGGTGTTACAGTGCTGAGTGTTCGACTTCATGAAAATCAAAATGGATATTAACAAATGATGTTCATTTAACATGTATTATGCGTCCCCCCCAAACATTCAGCCAAGTTGACCATAAGTGCAAGGGTGTCACTAGTTATTCATTGTTCGGCATTATATTTGCCTTCAAAGAGGACAGATAATTGACAATGCTGGATGCTAAAAGATGACAAAACTGGATTATATAAAATAACCCTCTATATGGTGCATCTACGTTTTAACAAATGTCTGGCCCCGGAGATAAATGAGTTTTCAAGTTTAAATAATCATTTTTCAATGGGCTTAAAACTACTAAAAACATGTGACAATACTTTAATCAGCAATCAAGTGAATGTCATTCTAATCGTAACATGGCAACTAAAACATTCAACGATGAACATAAAATCACAGAAATAAAAATTTGACAATATCATGAAGTCACAAGTAAACGATCAAGGAGTGAAACACGCAACCGTTTTACTACATTTACCAAATATTCAATAATTAGACTAGTTTCCGAACTGATATCCGTAGTCAGACTGGTTTCCGTAATTTGTGCCAAAGTCATAATTATTCTGACTGGTCACAGGGTTGGTAAACTGGCTCGTGTTCTCTATGCTACTTCAGTTAAGTTTAGAAATATAAATATAAGCTGTAGGATAAAGTATGATGTTTGAACATGTCTCAACATTCAACATCGATTCTTGGAATTTATTGAACTTTATAAGGTCCAAGACCTTTTGGACATTCTGATAATTTTGATTTAAGGATTCTTCGAATGACTGTCCCTCAGAACTGAACATGGTAGGAATAGCAATGTTGGCCAATGAACCGTTACACTCAGTTTAAATTCAAAGCCAATGAAAAACAACATTAATTTCAGTTTAAAGTTGTGGCCAATGCAGTAACAATTATGGCCAATGACAAACAAGCTATTGCATTGGTCATTGTCGGTGCATTTTTGTTTCCACGTGTACATTCGTGTCCTTACTGACGCCTTATGGATTTTGCTTTTAGCCCTAGTTTCGTAGTTTTCTAAAACGCAATTTATTCAACACAACGGTGTTGGTTTTGAATTCTAGCTCCAAAATCGTCTAAACTGGCTTTTTTCAATCATATAATTTCAACTGAGAGTCTTAATTTCTCAATATTCCACATTTTCACCGGTGCCAATTATTTTCGTATCAATTATCATCTGTCCGGCCTCTATTTTATTCGTCCCATGCTATTCGCACCACTTCAATTCCTTCATACAGTTAAATGCTACGTTTGTAGGATCGTGTAAGTAGTTTTAGTGGTTATTTCTTTCTTTAAGGAATTATTTAAGGTTTTGTTTGCTTCCGTAGATATAATTATTGCGGTTGATGTGCCATCCGTTATTGTTTAAATGGTGGTATAGATCATTTTTCAGCCCTTTAGAACTACCAATAGCTAGAAATGTGTTATGTTACTCTCCCTTTTACTGCTGTACCTTGACCATATTGCTGGGTGAAAGTAATAAAATAAGGTCACTGTGTTGGCATTACATGTATGGTTGTATTATACTCAGAGATTTGTGGTCACAGTAGCTTACCATTTTGTCGAGGACTCTATGGTCTTCTGAGGTAACTAACATATATTTTTGAAACTAGGTCATCCTGCAAAATGGACTTGGGGAACTATGTCGGGTCTTACCTGTGTTTCATTCCGTCACTTGGGATCATCGTTTTTCTGTTATTTCCTTTTTGAATTTTGGTCACTCTGCCTTTTTGCGTCGGGGAATTGTGTATTTAATCATTTCGTTAGGTCGTGTGTGGGCATTGCTCCGCATAGTTGTCTTGTGATGTTACTCTCTTCTGTTCTCGGCAAGTTAATATTATATAATTAGTGCTACCTTCCCTGTCCGATTTCCTCATATCTAGTTTTAAAAGTGTAGTCACGGATCAATGCTTGAGATCCAAGTATAGTGTAGTATAAGAACATCATATTATGAATTTGTTATACTCTTCAGCGGACCTAGAAAGTCATGAGATAAAAGACAACAAACACTTGATTGGTTTTATATGTCTGCTGTAATAACACAATTATGTTGATTGACATGTGAAACAAATCATAACACAAACAACCAGGTATAGATATATATATATCAAACATATTGTCCCTTTGGTGCAACAAGATTGTATCTCACTGACATCAGACTATCTATCAATACACATTCATCTTGTTTTATTGCACATAATTCAAGCAGACAATGTACATTGTTTATATACAAGCTATCAAGCAACGGAACAAAATGATGTTATAATAACAAAATCATGTGATAATACTATGTATATGTTTGGTTCTAAACAGCAAGGTCAATTATAGTTCGGTAATGTAATAAAAGTTGATCAGTCAGTTTGGAGAGATAATCTCTTAACCAATATTACCATACAATAAGATGTAAGAGGATCCAGTTAACGTATAACAAGTTATAGAATCCAGTGTGAAATGGTTGACAACATACAACGTGTGCCATCTACATATACATGTATATATATATCCCAAACATGATCAACAATGTATATTCAAAGTTCAATGCTTTACCAACATCCAGTAAACTTTATGATCAATCCACATTATATCAGAAGTACATACAAGACATACAGTACCAAGTATTAGCCCAACATTTCAATGATTCCAAAGTATGATTTATATATAGTAGAGAAATCTGGAATGTGATTAGAATAGAATTATGATAATCTACCATTTAAACCCTCTTGGATTGTATTCCATATTGATCTTACTTGATTTAAGGACAACCAATCAGATCACACCGTATCAAACATGTGGTCAGTAAAAGGCGCTATGTTTGGTTATCCTTATTCTCAAATTAAGTAAGATCACTCTATTGAATACCACCCCTGACCACTTTGTACTATCAAATGTAAAACACATTATTTTCTATAACAACACCCATGCATAAACACACTACAGAAAAGCTTAACCTTATTACCACCTCAACATTAACTTTAACGGTCTTATTTTCACTGTGTTCGCCTTTGTTTTCTAACATTAATATCAAGACTAACCCAATGAAATATAGTTTCAAGGGTTTCAATGGTGGTCCTACTATACTTGTTGGATGAAAACTATTTCTATAAAATCACATTGGAATGACAATTATTGTGGCCAAATATTGAAAGCTAAAAATATATAACCCTACAATAGCAGGTAAACTTCATTAAATTTTACCAACATTTAGCCTTCATTGTGTAAAAATATAAATATTCCTATTCATTCTACACACACACAGCGGATGGTATAGCTTGGATAATTTGACCTGATCCTGACATGTATGCATATAGTATTTTAGATTTATAACACCTTGTTTATCTGAGAGATACTTCCTGCTTATGAAATCATACATCCGGTGTTATAAATATTGACAAAATATCAGCTGTTTAATTATGCTCATTGATGGTCAAGGATAGTCAAATTCTCTGGACTATATTACACACATGTTTTATCTAATCAAAGCAGAATACACAACAATTACACTACACAGCATATGTAAAGGAAAAACTGTGAAAAATTAACTATTGCATAGTTACTGTATCCTTCCATATAACAATAATACATTTAACATAATCAATAATAAGAATAATTTCAAAAATTGATCTTGATATCAAGGTCATTTTATATGAGAAGGTCAAATAACCGATTTTATCTGAATAGCAATTCATTGAAAAGGTCAAAACCTTTAATATAAAATGTATGAACATTTTTGGTTTGAGGTCATTTCACTGTTCAAGATCAAATAAATTTATCAATAACTTAAATTTTGTTCCGAACATAAGTTTTCCATGACAAGTCGATACAATGTCAGTGTATAACTAGGTCAAGGTCATTACTGACTTCAAGGTCAACACTAACAGTTTCAAGGTCATTTCATTCAAAGGTGTTGAGGGGTTTATATAGAATAAATTACAGATGGTAAATGCTCACTTTCACTGTAACATTAAATGTATGAATGTACGTAAGAAGGGAGTGGGTGGGGTACAATGTGCAGACATAAAGTGGGTGGGGTACATACCGGAACCAGCTAAAACATACAACATCAATGAACATAGAATGTGGCTGAGAACATCACAGACCAAGATACAATATATTAACCCAATCATTGCTTCAATATACAATAATACAACATCACCATACAGCGAACAAACTAGCTGGCATCTGATTCACTAACATTATCTGGTCCCGATCTCTCTAAGTATCTCAAGTAGAAATCTCAACCCAAATAGAGATTTTGCTAAAAATTTGAGTCAGAATTAGAGATAATCTGAGTTTCAGTGTTAAAATATTTGTGAACAACACCTGTAGTTTGCAACATGATAAGATGTAATGTCAACATAGTTTCTTTGACAATAACTGTGACACAACATGTATATCAATTTACATAAAACTTGACCATCATTCATATAACAGTTAATATATATATTTATAACTATATTATACACAAATTTGTGGAAATGTGTAGGAAATACATAAGACAGAAGGTTTTTTATTTTCAGAATTATAGGAACTTTTTTCGAAAATTTTGCCGCTGCGAGCATGGACTGGAAAAATAACATGAGGCCCTTTGGGGCATTATATCCCTCAAGATTTTTTCAAAAAAAGTTTCTATACATATGAAAATGAAACCCTTTTGTCCTAATACATATAATACGTAATCTCAATGTACAATATATACATGTAGAAAATAAAAACTGTGATGTGATATTTTTATGTGGGGAGTAAGTTGTCTTTCTATACACAACTCTGGTTTGGTCGTGTAGAGCAGACGCAGTACACTTAACTCCTAATCGTTGTTCAAGTCCCAAGTCGTCTGGTACACTTATCGCCAGGTATGAACACATCTAGGTCGTAATCTGATACGGAGTTCTTATAACCTGATTTATAAATACATTTTCATATTTACTATAGGAAAACGTTCTCTAGTAATAAAAAGCAAATTTTATACATGGTTCATTTCATGTACAGTTTGCACAAAAATGATTTTGTACCATAATTAATTGGAAATATGAAAACAGTTCTCGTTGAAAAAAGCTTCGGAATCCGTAAACGTTAACATAATTCTATTACTTGACATAATTTTTTGAGTATTTTATTTGATGTAAATCACTAAAGTCACATCACCATGGTGGCAAAGTTTGTTATTCTGATATGATGTTTGTTGTCGAATCCAAGTCTTGAAATATCATGTGGTAGTTCTTCCCTTCCTGTGATTATGAACGTAGATTTAACATTAACACTAAATTCATTCTTCTGAGTTTGAACAGCAGATACAAACGTATCAGCTGAATTTAAACGTTAAAAGTCGAAGATTCTTTTCCGTTCCACATTCTTGTCGGAATATAGTTACATTATTAGCTTATATATGTTTGACATTCAATAAATCTGCTCTATCTCTAACAAAATCCCCTAACAAAACTCTTTATAAACACAGTTAGTCCCTCTGTTGATTCTAGACGCACGTCCCCGACATATCGAATGTAAAATATGCATATCAGTATTTCATTGTATTAAATCTACATAATGACTAAAATTTCCCCTAAAGCTACACCCCCTCATTCTAATACTTCTAAATATGTGGTAGGGGCTTTGCCCCTTTGTGAACCCCTCTCTGCCATCAACCAATCCGCTTCCATGTTCGGTAATCTATAGACTGTGATTAACTGAAAAATGAAAAAAAATATTTGTTAAGAATTTTATAGAACATTGTTCATGATTATCACACTTTAATCGTGGCGAAACTGATATTAATAATTAACAGTAAACCAGTAAACCACCTCTTCTTGTTTGACATTAACAATTTACGGCAAATGATTTTCTGTCTCGAAAATTGAAATTGTTAAACATATAATTTTTACTTATAATATTTTATGCATATTATAATTAATCAATTTTGGAAAGGTATCAAATATGCTGAACATAAATATTGTCATCTTAAAGTTCTTATTTGATCATTGTCATAGTCAATCAGTTAGTTATTAGTTATATGAAATAAATCAACAAATAAAAAGCCACAAGCACTGGGAAACGAGAAAGCATAACCATAATTAATGGGTAAAATTTAATTACGAAGATGAGTCAGGCATCAAAGCATAAACATATTTCTGGCATGTCACAGTGGGGTAACATATTTTCAATAGCTATGTAAACTCCAATGAATCATTTCATTTTTTTTGTAAAATCATAGTATGTGTGCTAAAACACTTTTACCTTTTCTTCACAATTATACTAAAATTTATTCTTGGCCAACAAGAAGCACTGTTACAATAATTAGCTTAACTTAGATATTTACCCAATAAGAAGCATTGTTTCAATTTGTAAAGCATTCATTTAAGATGGTTCTCCGTGCATGCCAAACATTTTATATAATTACTCATTAATCTCAGGAAAAATATCGACCTTGACACAGAGTCAAGTACAACATAAGAACGACAATCGGGTCGGGAAAGGATTTCAATATCAAACATATATGGGACATACTATGACAACAATTAGCATACAGCTATATGATCATCTAGAAAACATTGGACTTAAACTAATTATCATTCATTGAACACAACAGGAAAACCGAACATTTCAAACAACGACAAACTGAAACAAACTGTGCCGATATTGTATGTTTTGTGTGTGAATGACATGAACCAGAGGCAGTCACATCACATGACACGATCATATGATTGTCACATGACATCAGTGAAAAAATCCAGATAGTAACACGATTAACGCAAACATTCAGTCAGGAAATTGTCCCCTCTTCAAGTTCATATATTACCATGCTGTATATCTTACATAAAAAATAAACACTTTAAATATATAAGTTTATTAATTAGAATTGCTTCAAGCAATCAACTGTGTCAACATTTTGACAACACCGAATTTGAAGGTGGTTGAAATACCGGAAGAAAATCTTTCATGAGTGTTGCAGTTTATTATTGAAGTTATGGAAGAATTTGAATTAAAAATTATATAAAGCGACCAATGGCGAGATACATATTCCTTTTATTCAAAAAGTTACTTCTCAATCTGGATTCAAACACTTTGATAATGTTAAGCTATATAGTGGGTGGGGTACACTTTATTATAAAGGACCATTCAATGATAGAATCGTGCACTACCTCGTCTGCTAATAATGATAACTCAGTAGAATCTGCGGCATCATAATCATAAAGTACTCGTGCTTGCTTTTTTTCTGTGGCAGGCGTGGAAGCTGTAACCTGTATAGCGGGAAGGGACGAGGGATTCAATGTGCTGCCAGAGGTCAAACCCAGGTTATTAGGAGTAGAGCCAGCACCTGAACCCGGCACTGCTGTAAAACTGAAAGGACAGAAAAGCAACCGGAAAATGTCATGCAAAAACCAAGGAGAATAAATATAATATAAATAGAATAATAGGAGACTCTGCTAACTGAATGTTTAGTTCAGAGGATTTGGCACGATCTTGACCTTTGAATTAGTATAATTATATACCAGCTCATCTTGTCTGTACTTATAAGCCTGGCTGTATGTTTCATAAGCGGAGAGTATCACAAAGACTCTCAATGTGTAATACAAACACAATACTGATATTGCACGATTGGCTCGCGGAAATTAATATATTTCAAAGCAAGTACCTTGTAATATATTCATGCATAAAGGTCAGGATCAGGTCAAATTCTCCAAGCTGTATCATATAGCATAGCTCATAACAAGGATATGTATATATCTGTGATGGTGTAGCAAACTTAATGTATCCCACAATATTACATATACTATTCAACATTAGATAAGGGTCTACAAGCTAACACTCTGTATGATAATAGTCTAACATAACTAATTCTACAAACTTGTCACATTTATTCTGTGCAAACTTGTCACATTTATTCTGTTAAGTTTGATTGTTTTAAACATTCGTATGATGCATTTGCCATTGACCAGTGCAATACCGTAGTATTTGGTATGCCATTTTAGCAGTGAAGAACAAACATAGAAAACTTTTTCCGGTATTTTTTGTCTTAAAATACGAAACTTTTTCTCTTAAAGACTGGACTCTAGCACAAACATTTGACCATGTTTACAATATTGCAGATGCAACATTATGTTTTTTACTTTTATCCCTGTTATCTAATTTGCCAAATATGTACAAGGATAATTTGTTGACCAATATATAATTTTGTGTATCATACAAAAATATACCACACTCCCTCTCCCTTCTTTGGAGAAAATTTCTTCTTCTTTTTTTAAAAAATGTATAATTATTGATGTTTTATGTGTTACCAATATTTTGTTATTTCATCATCAACAAAACAGTCATTTGTTATGTTGTTTTTCACTGGTGTTTTGAAAATATTATTTTTTCAAAATGAATGGCATCGGGGCGTTTATTCGGGGGAATACGGTATACTATAAGTACAAGCTGAATCCTGCAGCATACTATAGACACACTTTATAAATATGTCGGTGTTACAGTGCTGAGTGTTCGACTTCATGAAAATCAAAATGGATATTAACAAATGATGTTCATTTAACATGTATTATGCGTCCCCCCCCCAAACATTCAGCCACGTTGACCATAAGTGCAAGGGTGTCACTAGTTATTCATTGTTCGGCATTATATTTGCCTTCAAAGAGGACAGATAATTGACAATGCGGGATGCTAAAAGATGACAAAACTGGATTATATAAAATAACCCTCTATATGGTGCATCTACGTTTTAACAAATGTCTGGCCCCGGAGTTAAATGAGTTTTCAAGTTTAAATAATCATTTTTCAATGGGCTTAAAACTACAAACAGTTTTACTACATTTACCAAATATTCAATAATTAGACTGGTTTCCGAACTGATATCCGTAGTCAGACTGGTTTCCGTAATTTGTGCCAAAGTCATAATTATTCTGACTGGTCACAGGGTTGGTAAACTGGCCCGTGTTCTTCATGCTACTTCAGTAAAGCTTAGAAATATAAATATAAGCTGTAGGATAAAGTATGATGTTTGAACTTGTCTCATTATATTCAACATGGATTCTTGGAATTAATTGAACTTTATAAGGTCCCAGACTTTTTGGTGATTCTGATAATTTTGATTTAAGAATTCTTGGAATGACTGTCCCTCAGAGCTTAGGATTAGCAATGTTGGTCAATGAACCGTTACACTCAGTTTTAATTCAATGCCAATGAAAAACAACATTAATTTCAGTTTAAATTTGTGGCCAATGCAGTAACAACTATGGCCAATGACAAACAAGCTATTGTATTGGTCATTGTCGGTGCATTTTTGTTTCCACGTGTACATTCGTGTCCTTACTGACGCCTTATGGATTTTGCTTATGTCCCTAGTTTCGCAGTTTTCTAAAAAGCAATTTATTCAACACAATGGTGTTGGTTTTGAATTCTAGCTCCAAAATCGTCTAAACTGGCATTTTTCAATCATATAATTTCAACTGAGAGTCTTAATTTTTCAATATTCCATATTTTCACCGGTGCCAATTATTTTCGTAACAATTATCATCTGTCCGGCCTCTATTTTATTCGTCCCATGCTATTCGCACCACTTCAATTCCTTCATACAGTTAAATGCTACGTTTGTAGGATCGTGTAAGTAGTTTGAGTGGTTAGTTCTTTCTGTAAGGAATTATTTAAGGTTTTGTTTGCTTCCGTAGATATAATTATTGCGGTTGATGTGTCGTCCGTTATTGTTTAAATGGTGGTATAGATCATTTTTCAGCCCTTTAGAACTACCAATAGCTAGAAATGTGTTATGTTACTCTCCCTTTTACTGCTGTACCTTGACCACATTGCTGGGTGAAAGTAATAAAATAAGGTCACTGTGTTGGCATTACATGTATGGTTGTATTATACTCAGACATTTGTGGTCACAGTAGCTTACCATTTTGTCGAGGACTCTATGGTCTTCTGAGGTAACTAACATGTATTTTTGAAACTAGGTCATCCTGCAAAATGGACTTGGGGAACTATGTCGGGTCTTACCTGTGTTTCATTCCGTCACTTGGGATCATCGTTTTTCTGTTATTTCCTTTTTGAATTTTGGTCACCCTGCCTTTTTGCGTCGGGGAATTGTGTATTTAATCATTTCTTTAGGTCGTGTGTGGGCATTGCTCCGCATAGTTGTCTTGTGTTGTTACTCTCTTCTGTTCTCGGCAAGTTAATAATATAAGCTTAGTGCTACCTTCCCTGTCCGATTTCCTCATATCTAGTTTTAAAAGTGTAGTCACGGATCAATGCTTGAAATCCAAGTATAGTGTAGTATAAGAACATCATATTATGAATTTGTTTTACTCTTCAGCGGACCTAGAAAGTCATGAGATAAAAGACAACAAACACTTGATTGGTTTTATATGTCTGTTGTAATAACACAATTATGTTGATTGACATGTGAAACAAATCATAACACAAACAACCAGGTATAGATATATATATATCAAACATATTGTCCCTTTGGTGCTACAAGATTGTATCTCACTGACATCAGACTATCTATCAATACACATTCATCTTGTTTTATTGCACATAATTCAAGCAGACAATGTACATTGTTTATATATAAGCTATCAAGCAACGGAACAAAATGATGTAATAATAACAAAATCATGTGATAATACTATGTATATGTTTGGTTCTAAACAGCAAGGTCGATTATAGTTCGGTAATGTAATAAAAGTTGAGTAGGACTATATTTCACTGATTAAGTGCTGGATTTTTACCGTTGGTACGTCCTGGGGGGGAGGCAAGGATTTAAACTAATGTTTGAGAAAACAAAAGTCTAAAGCATCGCCCTTCCCCAGGGTTGGAAAGGGCGGGGTTTCAAGTGATCCCTAACATGATCAACACTGTACATTCAAAGTTCAATGCTTTACCAACATGAGGTAAACTTTATGATCAACCCACAATATATCAGAAGTACATACAAGACATACAGTACCAAGTATTAACCCAACATTTCAATGATTCCAAAGTATGATTTATATATAGTTGAGAAATCTGGAATGTGATTGGAATAGAATAATGATAATCTACCATTTTAACACTCTTGGATCGTACTCCATATTGATCTTTCTTCACTTAAGGACAACCAAACAGATCACACCATATCAAACATGTGGTCAGTAAAAGGCGCTATGATTGGTTATCCTTATTCTCAAATTAAGTAAGATCTATTGAATACCACCCCTGACTACTATGTACTATCAAATGTAAAGCACATTATTTTCTATAACAACAACCATGCATAAACACACTACAGAAAAGCTTAACCTTAATACCACCTCAACATTAACTTTAAAGGTCTCATTTTATTTCTATAAAATCACATTGGAATAACAATTTTTGTGTCCAAACATTGAAAGCCAAAAATATATAACCCTACAAGAGCAGGTAAACTTCATTACAATTACCTACATTTAGCCTTCATTTGTGTAAAAATATTAATCTCACGAAAAATATTCCTATTGATTCTACACACACACACAGGATGGTATAGCTTGGATAATTTGACCTGATCCTGACCTTTATGTATAGATATATTACAATGTTATTGTGTTGAATACATACATTTTCCCAAGCACATTGTGCATTCAGTATTTTAGATTTATAACACCTTGTTTATCTGAGAGATACTTCCTGCTTATGAAATCATACATTCGGTGTTATAAATATTGACAAAATATCAGCTGTTTAATTACGCTCATTGATGGTCAAGGATAGTCAAATTCTCTGGACTATATTACACACATGTTTTATCTAATCAAAGCAGAATACACAACAATTACACTACACAGCATATGTAAAGGAAAAACTGTGAAAAATTAACTATTGCATAGTTACTGTATCCTTCCATATAACAATAATACATTTAACATAATCAATAATAAGAATAATTTCAAAATTGATCTTGATATCAAGGTCATTTTATATGAGAAGGTCAAATAACCGATTTTTATCTGAATAGCAATTCATTGATTAGGTCAAAACCTTAAATATAAAATGTAATAACATTTTTCGTTTGAGGTCATTTCATTGTTCAAGATCAAATAAATCTATCAATAACTTAAATTTTGTTCCGAAAATGAGTTTTCCATGACAAGTAGATACAATGTCAGTGTATAACTAGGTCAAGGTCATTACTGACTTCCAGGTCAACACTAACAGTTTCAAGGTCATTTCATACAAAGGTGTTGAGGGGTTTATATAGAATAAATTACAGATGGTAAATGCATACTTTCACTGTAACATTGAATGTATGTAAGAAGAGAGTGGGTGGGGTACAATGTACAGACAGAAAGTGGGTGGGGTACAAACAGGAACCAGCTAAAACATACAACATCAATGAACATAGAATGTGGCTGAGAACATCACAGACCTAGATACAATATATTAACCCAATCATTGCTTCAATATACAATAATACAACATCACCATACAGCGAACAAACTAGCTGGCATCTGATTCACTAACATTATCTGGTCCCGATCTCTCTAAGTATCTCAAGTAGAAATCTCAACCCAAATAGAGATTTTGCAAAAAATTTGAGTCAGAATTAGAGATTATCTGAGTTTCAGTGTTAAAATATTTGTGAACAACACCTGTAGTTTACAACATGATAAGATGTAATGTCAACATAGTTTCTATGACAACCACTGTGACACTACATGTATATCAATTTACATAAAACTTGACCATCATTCATATAACAGTTAATACATATATTTATAACTATATTATACACAATTTTGTGGAAATGTGTTGGAAATACATAAGACCGAATGTTTTTATTCTCAGAATTATAGGAACTTTTTTCGAAAATTTTGCCGCTGCGAGCATGGACTGGAAAAATAACATGAGGCCCTTTGGGGGAATATCCCTCAAGATTGTTTCAAAAAAAGTTTCTATACATATGAAAATGAAACCCTTTTGGCCTAATACATATAATACATAATCTCAATGTACAATATATACATGTAGAAAATAAAAACTGTGATGTGATATTTTTATGTGGGGAGTAAGTTGTCTTTCTATACAAAACTCTGTCGTGTAGAGCAGACGCAGTACACTTAACCCCTAATCGTTGTTCAAGTCCCAAGTCGTCTGGTACACTTATCGCCAGGTATGAGCACATCTAGGTCGTAATCTGATACGGAGTTCTTATAACCTGATTAATAAATACATTTTCGTATTTACTATAGGAAAACGTTCTCTAGTAATAAAAAGCAACTTTCATACATGGTTCATTTCATGTACAGTTTGCACAAAAATGATTTTGTACCATAATTAATTGGAAATATGAAAACAGTTCTCGTTGAAAAAAGCTTCGGAATCCGTAAACGTTAGCAGAATTCTATTACTTGACACAATTTTTTGAGTATTTTATTTGATGTAAATTACAAAAGTCACATCACCATGGTGACTAAGTTTGTTATTCTGATATGATGTTTGTTGTCGAATACAAGTCTTGAAATATCATGTGGTAGTTCTTCCCTTCCTGTGATTATGAACGTCGATTTAACATTAACAATAAATTCATTCTTCTGAGTTTGAACAGCAGATACAAACGTATCAGCTGAATTTAAACGTTGAAAGTGGAAGATTCTTCTCCGTTCCACATTCTTGTCGGAATATAGTTACATTTTTAGCTTATACGAGGGTCATTCAATATATTCGTAGACAATCGTTCTCAATTTATTATATTCATGTTTAAATAATAATTTCTCATATCATTATAAATATTTATCTATTATCTACCGTAGAAATAAATTTATCTATGATTATGCAACATAGTAACATGTCATGAGCCGTTATATTACCATAGTAACGCGCTACCACCCCCGACCGACGTAACGTACCCTTTTAACTAGTTCAACCAGTGATAAATTCCGAACTGTTTAATTTACATTTCCATATATTTGCCAGATTATTGCAAGATATTAGCATAATATTTTGTGAAATTATTAAGTTGTTTGTACGTTTGAGTTTGAATTGAGAAGTATTTGATCTATGCCTGTCACGTTTTCATTTACGTCAAAATACCGATGAATTTACGCAAGGAAATTCATGCAACTATTAAATCGTGCACTTGTCTTGGAAGTACACAACAAACACACATAAGTTACTTATGAGAACAAACGGAGCACATGCAGTATTCAGTGCCCATGTGTTTAAGTGACAAAATCAAATTCCTAAAGAGCAGCATGGTGTTAAAAATGATACAGAGACCGAACTAAATTTGCAAACGTGGTGACATTTAAGGAAACGCCAGTCAAAATGTGCGAGGCGTTTCAACTTAGCATAAAACTACTGTTTCTAGCTTAATTCTTAACTTTGAACACATAACATGTTGTGGTAGATCTATTTAACAATTTATAACTTAAATAGTTACGTTTAATTCAATGTGAATGGCATAATTCAGCTTCGGGTTTACCACTTGAGAAATAGCAAAACGTCAATAACGTCGCTGACGTCAGAATATATTTGCGCTGTGTGGTGGTTGCGGTAAGGTGATAGTTTTGTTTTAGCCATATTTTCTTTAACAATTCGTCGTTTCGTGCACAATTTTCTGCACTTGTGTCAGAAAGGCTGTAGTTTAGTGTGATATAATAATTTATTCTCTGTGTCAATGTGCATTAAAATGACGAGTCCAGTCCACGAATTTATTGAATGACCCTCGTATATATTTGACATTCAATAAATCTGCTCTATCTCTGACAAAATCCCCTAACAAAACTCTTTATAAACACAGTTAGTCCCTCTGTTGATTCTAGACGCACGTCCCCGACATATCGAATGTAAAATATGCATATCAGTATTTCATTGTATTTAATCTACATAATGACTAAAATTTCCCCTAAAGCTACACCCCCTCATTCTAATACTTCTAAATATGTGGTAGGGGCTTTGCCCCTTTGTGAACCCCTCTCTGCCATCAACCAATCCGCTTCCATGTTCGGTAATCTATAGACTGTGATTAACTGAAAAATGAAAAAAAATATTTGTTAAGAATTTTATAGAACATAGATAAACAAGTATATATAATTTAAATTATATATTATAAGATATAGTAAGTATATAAGTTCATGATTATCACACTTTAATCATGGCCAAACTGATATTAATAATTAACAGTAAACCACCTCTTCTTGTTTGACATTAACAGTAAATTTATGACAAATGATTTTCTGTCTCGAAAATTGAAATTGTTAAACATATAATTTTTACTTATAATCTATTATGCATATTATAATTAATCAATTTTGGAAAGGTATCAAATATGCTGAACATAAATATTGTCATCTCAAAGTTCTTTTTTTATAATTGTCATAGTCAATCAATTAGTTATTAGTTATATGAAATAAATCAACAAATAAAAAGCCACAAGCACTGGGGAACGAGAAAGCATAACCACAATTAATGGGTAAAATTTAATTACGAAGATGAGTCAGGCATCAAAGCATAAACATATTTCTGGCATGTCACAGTGGGGTAACATATTTTCAATAGCTATGTAAACTCCAATGCATCATTTCATTTTTTTGTAAAATCATAGTATGTGTGCTAAAACACTTTTACCTTTTCTTCACAATTATACTAAAATTTATTCTTGGCCAACAAGAAACACTGTTACAATAAGTAGCTTAACTTAGATATTTACCCAATTAGAAGCATTATTTCAATTTGTAAAGCATTCATTTAAGATGGTTTTTCGTGCATGCCAAACATTTTATATAATTACCCATTAATTTCAGGAAAAATATCGACCTTGACACAGAGTCAAGTACAACATAAGAACGACAATCGGGTCGGTAGAGGATTTCAATATCAAACATATATGGGACATACTATGACAACAATTAGCATACAGCTATATGATCATCTAGAAAACATTGGACTTAAAATAATTATCATTCATTGAACACAACAGGAAAACTGAACATTTCAAACAACGACAAACTGAAACAAACTGTGCCGATGTTGTAGGTTTTGTGTGTGAATGACATGAACCAGAGGCAGTCACATCACATGACACGATCACATGATTGTCACATGACATCAGTGAAAAAATCCAGATAGTAACACTATTAACGCAAACATTCAGTCAGGAAATTGTCCCCTCTTCAAGTTCATATATTACCATGCTGTATATCTTACATAAAAATAAACACTTTAAATATATAAGTTTATTAATTAGAAGTGCTTCAAGCAATCAACTGTGTCAACATTTTGACAACACCGAATTTGAAGGTGGTGGAAATACCGGAAGAAAATCTTTCATGAGTGTTGCAGTTTATTATTGAAGTTATGGAAGAATTTTGAATTAAAAATTTTATAAAGCGACAAATGGCGAGATACATATTCCTTTTATTCAAAAAGTTACTTCTCAATCTGGATTCAAACACTTTGATAATGTTAAGCTATAAAGTGGGTGGGGTACAGTTTATTATAAAGGACCATTCAATGATAGAATCGTGCACTACCTCGTCTGCTAATAATGATAACTCAGTAGAATCTGCGGCATCATAATCATAAAGTACTCGTGCTTGCTTTTTTTCTGTGGCAGGCGTGGAAGCTGTAACCTGT
Source organism: Spisula subtruncata (assembly GCA_963678985.1). Taxonomy (NCBI): domain Eukaryota; kingdom Metazoa; phylum Mollusca; class Bivalvia; order Venerida; family Mactridae; genus Spisula; species Spisula subtruncata. The sequence goes on along the minus strand of OY787673.1, from coordinate 30,126,708 downwards.
ATAGCGGGAAGGGACGAGGGATTCAATGTGCTGCCAGAGGTCAAACCCAGGTTATTAGGAGTAGAGCCAGCCCCTGAACCCGGCACTGCTGTAAAACTGAAAGGACAGAAAAGCAACCGGAAAATGTCATGCAAAAACCAAGGAGAATAAATATAATATATATAGAATAATAAGAGACTCTGCTAACTGAATGTTTAGTTCAGAGGATTTGGCACGATCTTGACCTTTGAATTAGTATAATTATATACCAGCTCATCTTGTCTGTACTTATAAGCCTGGCTGTATGTTTCATAAGCGGAGAGCATCACAAAGACTCTCAATGTGTAATACAAACACAATACTGATATTGCATGATTGGCTCGCGGAAATTAATATATTTCAAAGCAAGTACCTTGTAATATATTCAAGCATAAAGGTCAGGATCAGGTCAAATTCTCCAAGCTGTATCATATAGCATAGCTCATAACAAGGATATGTATATATCTGTGATGGTGTAGCAAACTTCATGTATCCCACAATATCACATATACTATTCAACATTAGATAAGGGTCTACAAGCTGACACCCTGTATGATAATAGTCTAACATAACTAATTCTGCAAACTTGTCACATTCATTCTGTGCAAACTTGTCACATTTATTCTGTTAAGTTTGATAGTTTTAAACATTCGTATGATGCATTTGCCATTGACCAGTGCAATACCGTAGTATTTGGTATAATGCCATTTTAGCAGTGAAGAACAAACATAGAAAACTTTTTCCGGTATTTTTTGTCTTAAAATACGAAACTTTTTCTCTTAAAGACTGGACTCTAGCACAAACATTTGACCATGTTTACAATATTGCAGATGCAACATTATGTTTTAACTTTTATCCCTGATATTAAATTTGCCAAATATTTACAAGGATAATCTGTTGACCGATATATAATTTTGAGTATCATACAAAAATATACCACACTCCCTCTTCCTTCTTTGGAGAAAATTTCTTCTTCAATTTTAAAAAGATGTATAATTATTGATGTTTTATATGTTACCAATATTTTGTTATTTCATCATCAACAAAAAAGTCATTTGTTATGTTTTTTTCACTGGTGTTTTGAAAATATTATTTTTTCAAAATGAATGGCATCGGGGCGTTTATTCGGGGGAATACGGTATACTATAAGTACAAGCTGAATCCTGCAGCATACTATAGACACACTTTATAAATGTGTCGGTGTTACAGTGCTGAGTGTTCGACTTCATGAAAATCAAAATGGATATTAACAAATAATGTTCATTTAACATGTATTATGCGTCCCCCTCCCCAAACATTCAGCCAAGTTGACCATAAGTGCAAGGGTGTCACTAGTTATTCATTGTTCGGCATTATATTTGCCTTCGAAGAGGACAGATAATTGACAATGCTGGATGCTAAAAGATGACAAAACTGGATTATATAAAATAACCCTCTATATGGTGCATCTACGTTTTAACAAGTGTCTGGCCCCGGAGATAAATGAGTTTTCAAGTTTAAATAATCATTTTTCAATGGGCTTAGAACTACTAAAAACATGTGACAATACTTTCATCAGCAATCAAGTGAATGTCATTCTAATCGTAACATGGCAACTAAAACATTCAACGATGAACATAAAATCACATAAATAAATTTTTTGACAACATCATGAAGTCACAAGTAAACGATCAAGGGGTGAAACACACAACAGTTTTACTACATTTACCAAATATTCAATAATTAGACTGGTTTCCGAACTGATTTCCGTAGTCAGACTGGTTTCCGTAATTTGTGCCAAAGTCATAATTATTCTGACTGGTCACAGGGTTGGTAAACTGGCTCGTGTTCTCCATGCTAACTTCAGTAAAGCTTAGAAATATAAATATAAGTTGTAGGATAAAGTATGATGTTTTAACTAGTCTCATTATATTCAACATGGATTATTGGAATTCATTGAACTTTATAAGGTCCCAGACCTTTTGGTTATTTTGATGATTTTAATTTAAGGATTCTTGGAATGACTGTCCCTCAGTATTAACATGGTAGGATTAGCACTGTTTGCCAATGAAAAGCACGGTTGTACTCGGATTGAATTCCGATCCAATGAAAAACAACATTTATTTCAGTTTACATTTTTGGCCAATGAGAAACACCATTACAAATGTACAATGGGTTTTAATTATTGGCCAATGAGAAGCATGATTACATCCAGTAACAATTATGGCCAATGACAAACAAGCTATTGCATTCATTTTGAATTATTTGGCCATGGAGCGGTTAACAATATCATTCTTAAATACTTTTTCTATGCTACAGTCCAACCCACAAATCTTATTTCCCATGTAAGAAAAGTACATCAATAAGTGTTAATCCCCAAACGGTAAAATATTCTGAGAGACGAAGAGACTTTCCTTTCTTAGAAAATATATTCCTCAACAAAGATCACCAGCACAAAGAATGAAATTCTGAACGTTTCCTTTTGGTAGAATGATCATCTGGAAAAAACTATGACAGAAGTTCCGAGGATTGAGCCTGTTAGACCATACACCCACCAAGTACCTCAGAACATGAAAAGTTTACATATTTACACAAGTTCGGGTGATAATAAAAATAAATGTTGGTTGCTATGGTAACATAATCTTGAGGAGAAGCGTAACCATGCAACATCAGCCTCATACATCCCTGTAAAATAAATACCAAACATGCAAGCAATGTCTACATGAAATTATACTATCTACCCAGCAACAAGAACCAATAGTGGGATTAATAGTTTGATACAAAAATCCTGAGTCCTCATCACCCCCAGTAGCAGAAAAATCCACAACATTCCCAACTAAGCTTGATGACATGTGTCCAGTCTCATTTATATCATTTGAATAATGTCGTCTAACAAGTGGCTTTCCATGGACCCATTTGCCCTTTTTATCATGAATTTTGACATTTTATGAACCCATTTTGACCCTTTATGTCAGTTGGCATTTTATGAACCCATTTCGGCTCATTTTTATCATTTGTCTTTTTACAAACCCATTGTGGCACGTTTTCATCATTTGACTGGTCTTGCACCCATTATGACCCTTTTTATCATTTGGATTTTCATGGAACCATTGTTGCTCTTTTTGATGACTTTTATAAGCATTCAATCCCACCAAAACTGTAACCTTTCTGATCCGCTAAACAAAATATATTTGTTTGTACAGAATGGATAATTAAATTAGCGAGTGCAAACGAAAGTTTCTGTTTATCATGTTTGAGTCGCCAGACAAAGATCAGGATATCGTTATTCTCTCCCTTATTAGCATGTATGGACATCGCCCCATCCACCACCCTAACCTACTTTTTAGGGGGGGGGGGGGTTGTTTGTGCAACCCATTGTCAATGAACGAAGTGAACATGATATGACAATGTGTATAATAATACAGACAGATGAAGCTACTAAAAGTCTTTCACAGACAGCTACCACTTTTCCTGTCATACTTTCCATCCTAAATTCAGATTGATATTGACCAGTGATCAATGTGTCTGTCGCATGTTAGTCGGTGATTATCATGTAATATCAAATCTCTCACTGTTGCCCTACAGTACACAATCCTGTGTCAGAGGACATTTCCAAGGGTGGAATAGTTCAAATTATGAATTTTGGACATTTAACATTCTCAAATATTAACGACTTCAGCATTATTTGTGGGCCTAAATTAATAACAATGAATATGCATTATTTTGATGGACGCCACATTACAAGGTAGGTAAATTACAAGTCTAACTTTCCCTGTATCACAAAATATACAGTCAACTTTTATATCATCATACCATTGAAACATTTAGTCATCTTGGCAATATTTGATCAGATCACAAACAAAATCTTGGACACATCTCATCAAGCAATAAAGAAAATAATGATAACAAAATGAGAAGTTTCTCTTAGGGTGAATATTGGTACACTTAATACAACATGAACTATGTGATCTTGGTCAGAGATATGCTATAACTCTTTCTATCTGTAGAACATCCTCTCCACACACATTCAAAATTTCCCTAAACATTGAACCTCAGTAGGGCACAAAAATCAACAACCTGTGTAGAACGACCAATTACGTAAATACACTACATCAAGCTTTGACAAGTTCAGAATAGTTTACAGTTCAGTATTTCAAAGCACCAAAGAGAAACTTCACAGTTGTATCATCAAAAAGAACAAATGAAGAATAAAAATCTCCCATGATGCTTAGGTAAAACAAATAGACACTCAGTATTACTCAGCAGTTTCTGTATTAAGTAGTTGAGAGAAAGCCTCTACGAAAGCTGGGTTCCCGTCCTCCCCGCTGAAAGCAGTCCATATAATATATCTATATGTATCTATAGCTTGGCTATTTTGACCTGAGCAAGACCTTTTTGCAAGAATATATAACAAGGTTCTTGCTTTGAATATATTAATTTCCGCAAGAAATTTGTGCAATATCGGTATTTCAGATTTGTGTTTGTATTACATCTCGAGCGTCTTCGCGCTACTCGCCGATTACATAAAACATACAATCTGTGTTGTAAACATAGACAATGTAGAGACTGTTAAATTATGCTAATCAATAGGTCAGGCTCGTGTCGACTTGGCCAAGCTATACAACAATCTAACTCTACACTCATTTCTAACTCTGGAGGAACGCTACCAATGCTGGCAATTGACATTACGCAAGAGAAGAGATCGCTACGTCTGGTTGTGTGGCGAAGACTGCTTGGCAAAGGTTTTCAAGTTAATCCATTGGACAGTGATTATAATTTACAATCGTAATTGATTAAGAGGGTATAGATTGACAACTGGAATAATGTCAATTACTCCACATGTGCGTGCAGGAACAAGACCACTAAACAACTGGTCATGATTATTGGTAAAATTCTGCTAAATAAATGAAATTTCAAATGACCGTAAGTTAGTCAAAACATTACTTTTTCCATCATTACTTTGGTAGAATTGACTGAAGATAATGTCTGCTCACAAAAGTTCTAACTTTCAGAATTAGTGTGTGTGGGGTAAAATTATTTTACTTTCATCCTGTGAAAATTTATCCACCATTGTATACAGCATAATGACAAAGTAAAATGTCACTTTTGAAACACAGGTGGTGCTTTTGTTTTGAACAGTTTAAATGTTAAGTATTGTACTCTCATTACTTGAATCGTACTAAACAAACCCAACCACATGCACTGTGCCACATGTGTAAACATGCATTCAAGAATGTAAGGATGTCTTAACGAATCTAAGCCTTATAATTAACATAATACCTACTAATTACTTGCACAACAGGTCACTGACAGTCTAGTCTACCATTCAACTATAGCTTATACAAGTTTCATCAATTTACAATGATGACTTATCAATAATTAAGTCATCAACACTTTTTAGTACTGTGAAAGACATCAAACACTATTTCTATAGAGATATTAATGCAAAGTATTAAGTAATTATGTATGACCATTGTGACTACAAAATTGCCTATGGCTTTTGAAAATTCCAGGCAAAATGACACATGATTATTGGAAGCAAAGAGAATCAACTGATTTGGTTAAAACAATATTATGCTCATTCAGTCAACTCAAATAAAACCTATCTAAAGTGTGGCTACTTTGTTTTATTATTTGTGGGGCATATAATTACGGAAATTGACATGTGATGCATACAAATGTAGGGATTAATTAATATTGTTCATAGCATTAATCTACCCAAAGCTCCACTACCTGGGTCTCTTGACGTGCGTGTATATGACATACAAGACATAAACAAATTCATCAGTCGTTCTTATCAAAAGGCAGTATCCGGTCATTAAATTTCTATATCAAAGGTTTTATCAGAAATAAGGGCGCCACCGTTCTATTAAAAGTAACCGCAAGATCACTTATCGGGTCGTAACTTATGTTGGGGCTTAACGACCAAAAGAGTACAAGTACCTCTGAAAAGGAACACACTAACTCGCACATCTACTTAGTACAAAAAAGGAATAATGATGCCAATTTTTGGCATTTAAACACCCTCCTGAGTTCATTGCACTTGTTTGCGACCGTTACTGTGGCACTCGTCTTTGAATATTGGTGCCACCGAGTTTAGAAAGAATGTAAAGTATTATATTCGCATTAATTCAGATCCTTAAGAGAAGACGAAAGGGTTAACTGAGGAGTAAATAAGTGAACAGAGGGGGTACTAGGCGTCAAATGATTTAACAGAGGAGATGAGCGGACGCGACCGAGTGAATAGAGGATGTATGAGGAGTCAAATGATTGAACAGAGGAAAAGAGCAGAGGCATATGAGTGAACGGATGAGGTATGGCAAGTCTAATGATTTAACAGAGGAGATAAGCAGAGGCGAACGAGTGAACAGAGGAGGTACGAAAAGTCATATGAGTGAACAGAGCAGTTACGTCAAGTCTAATGATTGAACAGAGGAGATGAGCGGAGGCGAACGAGTGAACAGAGGAGGTACTATGAGTCAAATGAGTAATAAGGGGAGATGAGCAGAGGCGAACGAGTGAACAGAGGATGTACGAGGAGTCAAATGATAAAACAGAGGAGATGAGCAGAGGCATACAAGTCTAATGATTTAACAGAGGAGATGAGCGGAGGCGAACAAGTGAACAGATGGGGTACGACAAGTCTAATGATTTAACAGAGATGATGAGCGGAGGCGAACGAGTGAACAGAGGAGGTACGAGAAGACAAATGAATTAACAGAGGAGATGTGAGGAGGCGAACGAGTGAACAGAGGAGGTACGAAAAGTCAAATGAGTTAGCAGAGGAGATGAGCGGAGGCGAACTAGAGAACAGATGAGGTACGACAAGTCTTATGCTTTAACAGAGGAGATGAGCGGAGGCGAACGAGTAAACAGAGGAGGTATGAGAAGTCAAATGAGTGAACAGAGGAGATGAGCGGAGGCATACGAGTGAACGGATGACGTACGACAAGTCTAATGATTTAACAGAGGTCTGGAGATGAACAGATGTGAACGAGTGAACAGAGGAGGTACGAGGAGTCAAATGAGTACTTAGGGGAGATGAGCAGAGGCGAAGGAGTGAACAGAGGATGTACGAGGAGTCAAATGATTGAACAGAGGAAATCAGCAGAGGCATATGAGTGAACGGGTGAGGTACGACAAGTCTAATGATTTAACAGAGGAGATGAGCGGAGGCGAACGAGTGAACAAAGGAGGAACGAAAAGTCATATATGTGAACAGAGCAGTTACCTCAAGTCTAATGATTGAACAGAGGATGTACGAGGAGTCAAATGATAAAACAGAGGAGATGAGCAGAGGCATACGAGTGAACAGATGAGGTGTGACAAGTCTAATGATTTAACAGAGGAGATGAGCGGAGGCGAACAAGTGAACAGATGGGGTACGACAAGTCTAATGATTTAACAGAGATGATGAGCGGAGGCGAACGAGTGAACAGAGGAGGTACGAGGAGTATAATGATTTAACAGAGGAGATGAGCGGCGGCGAACAAGTGTACAGATGGGGAACGACAAGTCTAATGATTTAACAGAGATGATGAGCGGAGGCGAACGAGTGAACATAGGAGGTGCGAGGAGTATAATGATTTAACAGAGGAGATGAGCGGAGGCGGACGAGTGAACAGAGGAGGTATGAGGAGTCAAATGAGTGAACAGAGTAGATGAGCGGAGGCGAACGAGTGAACAGAGGAGGTACGAGGAGTCAAATGATTGAACAGAGCAGATGTGAGGAGGCGAACGAGTGAACAGAGGAGGTACGAGAAGTCAAATGAGTTAACAGAGGAGATAAGCGGAGGCGAACTAGAGAACAGATGAGGTACGACAAGTCTTATGCTTTAACAGAGGAGATGAGAGGAGGCGAACGAGTGAACAGAGGAGGTATGAGGAGTCAAATGAGTGAACAGAGGAGATGAGCGTAGGCATACGAGTGAACGGATGACGTACGACAAGTCTAATGATTTAACAGAGGTCTTGAGATGAACGGATGCGAACGAGTGAACAGAGGAGGTACGAGGAGTCAAATGAGTACTTAGGGGAGATGAGCAGAGGCGAACGAGTGAACAGAGGATGTACGAGGAGTCAAATGATTGAACAGATGAGGTACGACAAGTCTAATGATTTAACAGAGGACACGAGCGGAGGCGAACGAGTGAACAGAGGATGGACGAGGAGTCAAATGATTGAACAGAGGAAATCAGCAGAGGCATATGAGTGAACGGATGAGGTACGACAAGTCTAATGATTTAACAGAGGAGATAAGCGGAGGCGAACGAGTGAACAGAGGAGGTACGAAAAGTCATATAAGTGAACAGAGCAGTTACGTCAAGTCTAATGATTGAACAGAGGAGATGAGCGGAGGCGAACGAGTGAACAGAGGAGGTACTATGAGTCAAATGAGTAATAAGGGGAGATGAGCAGAGGCGAACGAGTGAACAGAGGATGTACGAGGAGTCAAATGAGTAATTAGGGGAGATGAGCAGAGGCGAACGAGTGAACAGAGGAGGTACTAGGAGTCAAATGAGTAATTAGGGGAGATGAGCAGAGGCGAACGAGTGAACAGAGGATGTAAGAGGAGTCAAATGATAAAACAGAGGAGATGAGCAGAGGCATACGAGTGAATGGTTTAGGTGCGACAAGTCTTATGATTTAACAGAGGAGATCAGCGGAGGCGAACAAGTGAACAGATGGGGTACGACAAGTCTAATGATTTAACAGAGATGGTGAGCGGAGGCGAACGAGTGAACAGAGGAGGTACGAGGAGTCAAATGAATTAACAGAGGAGATGAGAGGAGGCGAACGAGTGAACAGAGGAGGAACGAGGAGTCGAATGTGTGAACAGAGCATGTATGAGGAGTCAAATGAGTGAACAGATTAGGTGAAAGGATAAGGTTATACATATCGAATGGTTGTTTACTTACGTGAGTTAGGATATAGAGCAGCTGGGGGACATACCCAAACTTTTTCGCCGCGAAAAAGACGTAATTATTTCCTTTATTGGGAAACCTTTTTCAGCATTAGAGCGTAGGGCATACAAGCACATATTATTCTCACAAATGCGTAGGTTGCGCCCGTCGGTTTAGCAAAAGTATACTTGCTTGGTCATATCAAACACGAATTAGGATCAACGTGACCTGGAACTAAGAAGAAGCATAGCATTTAAGGACTACCCGGAGATCCAATTTTGTGTTATTTGGACACAGCGGTTATGCTCCGACCAGATTCATTTGCCAGAACATAATAGCAATCTTTTCGTCCGATATGACGCCAGAAACTATTATTTCTGAGATTCAGCGTACAGCTGAATTTTCCCTTGTACCTAGCCGGCGTATTGAAGTAAGCGCTCGTTGAATTTCATGCTTTTGAGAAATATAAGTCTACAATTAAGGTCGATGATAGGATCTACATTCACAAAGATTTGTGTAAGCAATGTATCATGAATGGTTAGAAAAGACCGGTAAAGGCAAATTATAAAAAGGACACCCCATGTACATGTACGTACCGACGAGGAACAACAAGCTGACAGAATTAACTTCTGAGGGTCCGCAAGAGCCAAAACAGTCCAATGGCAACAATATTCCTGAAAGTCTAAAAGGATGTCAGGAACAGTCATAAACCGAATAAACGACTCCAGACGGTCCCTAAATGCCAAAACTGCCATGCTTTCTATTGTTACCAAGATTCTTGAAAGTCTGGGTGTCCCTCAGAAACAGTCACAGACTTGTGTAAACAAGTACCTCATAAAGCCAAAAATAGTCTTTACTCTTTCAGCACAAATATTCTTAAAAGTCTGCGAGTGTACCAGAAAGTACCAGAAACGGTGGTAGACCGGTGCAATGAACTCAGGAGGGTCCCCAAATGTCACAATTCGTCGGCACCAAGATTCTTGGAAGTCTGCGAGGATGTAAGGAAAAAGCAGCAGGCCGATTCAATGAACTCAGCAGGGTACCTAAATGCCAAAACTAGTTTTAACAGGGTTTGAACCCAGATTCCTGATAGTCTACCAATGCCTCAGAAATAGTTGCAGACCGGTTTGAACTACGGTCTCTGGGTGCCAAAACACTCTAGACTCGGTAGGCAACTAGATTCCTGGAAGTCTGCTAAAATGGCAAAAACAGTAGCAGACGGATGCAAAATTAGTCTTAACTTGGGTGGCACCCAAACATGCGAGTGCCTCAGAAACAGTTTCATCTCTGTGTAATTGACATGTTATGGTCCTCTGTGTACTTCAAGTATGTTAGTAGCAAGTATTGGTCAATACTGATATTGCATGGTCATTCCAGGTGTAATGTTTTGTTTCCTTTTATGTGTGTTGTTGTATAAAGTATTTGTGCGAGTAAGTGTATTTGTTTAGAGTGATACTTGTACTCTAGTGGTCGTAACTCCCCTAACAAAATTAACGACCTGATAAATGATCGTGCGGTTACTCTAAATAGAACGGTGGGCAGTGTATGTGGCGCTCTTATGTCTGATACAACCTTTGATATAGAAATATAATGACGCATTACCTGTCGAGATTCTGATGATGTATGAGCTCGTTTTCTTTGAAAACCGAATACAGCCATTAGATAAGAAAGATTCGTGATTTTTTTTATGTCTTGTAGGTTACGTATGTGCGCTTAAAGAGGTCAATATCATGACCTGGTTGTGCTTGGAGGAGGGACCGTACTCAAGTAGTGGAGCTACAGGAAGAATTATACTACTTCGATGAGATGCGTGCAAATACATCAATATGGAAATAGGGTAAATGGGCACAGGTGGGTAGCATGTCTTTATGGCAAAAGGGCAAATACCTAGTTAACACTATAAATTTATTCACTGAATGCCATGAGTGAACCTACTCAAATACCAAAAGTGGCAAACAAAGAGAGTTTCTGATATTGTGAGTGAACCTACCCGACAACGAGAGTGAACCAACCCATATTTAGAAAGTCCTGACATATATAGTGGACAGATTGGAGAGAATAACTGATGTGGGCAGTGAATGTTTGAACATATAGAGAGTGTACATACCTGCCCAGCTGTTTCTGTAGGTCAGCCATATATTGCTGACTCTGACAGTGGAATGTCATTTGTGCTTCGATGAAATCATTCAAACAACGTAAATGGTGAGCCTGTAGATAATGTAAGGAAATTATCATTTTCATATCCATTATTCATATGGAACCTCAAAATCATTTCATTCAGAAATAGTGTGTCAATGTTGTTATGCTCAAATGTGTGATATAAATCACTGGCAAGCTAAATGGTGCCAAGCTGTCAGATACCCTACATGATGTATGGTGCATGGGTAAATGACAAAGCTCTCGTTGTCACTTTATGGCGCTCTGTTCCTTAAATCACTGGTAACCAAATGTCATTTAAATATCAATTAAAAAGTTTTCCTCACCAACAAACATAATAAACGCTTTGCGAATCTCATTTGAAACAGATACTGAGTTCTATGGTACTGAACTTCAAGGCACAGTAAAACTGACTGGTACCTTGTGCTTTGATACCGACTCTTTGGTAACTGAATGCGTTACAATATCATAAAATATTGAAGTTTTCCCAACTTACTGCATACGGAAACACATAGTGTCTCATTACAATAAACACGGTGTCATTAGTCATGAGAATATGATATTGATATCAAGCTTACATGTGTACTTGTAATGCCTTCTAGGAGAAGTTTGGTGATTTCAGCTTGACGATCAAACTCAGACTGTGCTTGTCGTAAATCTGCTTCAGCCTAGAATGACACAATCAAATAAAACAATTCATTAACTACTTAATATCCCTCTCCTTGCAGTAGGCCAAACATATATAATAATGTGGTTCTGGTAATTAACCCTCCGTGCCAAGTAGTGTTTGGCATTTACCCTAAACTATAGTTTATATCACTTTGCTGGAAGACAACCAGGATTGTCTATAAGTATTGTTCATGGTGTGGACTAATTCAAAATTTAATTTTCCTCCCGGTCTATCCGATTTTTCTTAGCATGTGACCAGAACCACACTATTATTTCGGTTTGGTCTTCTTAGTGTAAAGCAATAATAGCCCAGTAGAAGATAAGTAGGCAAAAACTTAATTCATTCAATTTTCTTCAGTAAATTGAACAACAATGTGATTCCACAGAAGATTGGGAAGCTATTATTGAGTTAGTATACTCAGTCAGTTAAACAATCAATGCTTCACATTCCCAGTTCTAACCTAACAAACATTTAACGTAGTCCAAAAGACTATACATGTTGCTAGCTCAGAATGAGAAGGTTGTAAGTAATAAATCAATATTTCGAAAACACTTTCTGAAAATTACTCGTTTACACTTATAGAAACTCAACTTTTATGACTTCTATTTTGTCAACATGACATGTTCCAATTTTCACGAAAAAAGGCTCATTATATTAAAGAAGCGTAGGAGTCTTATTATAAGGTCATAAGTAGTACTTACAACCTTCTGATTCTAAGTCAGCGAATTCTAACCCAACAAACATATACTGTAGTCCAAAGACTATACATGTCTTTACAAATGTATACATCTTACACTGTCTGAACCTATTTGAACAATTTTCATACAATTATATCGCTGGCTTAGAGTGAGAAGGTCGTAAGTCCAAAATATAATATTTTGAGAAAACAAGAAAAGATAGTCTGAAAATTACTCTACTTATTTTCATGTTAATAGATTCATAAGAGGAGCCTTGTGAAGCAGATTTCAAATATGTATGAGTCTTATAAGGTCGTAAGTATTACTTACAACCTTCTCATTGTAAGCCAGCGAATTCTAACCAAACAAAATTTACTGTAGTACAAAGACTATACATAATTATTATACAGTGCCCACCAAAAATATGAATACAGAGAGTTTTCCCCCATTTACTTGCCTGCATAACACTACTTGCAGAACAGAGAAGCAACAATGTTTTTGAAGACCAGGAATACATTTTTTTATTTAGTGTAAAGACAATACATTGATTGGTACCCTAGGTGGAAAATATTATGTTTCTTTGCCAGATTTGAACGACAACATGATCATATAATATGGCAAATTCAGCCCCTTGAACCCCATAGTTCATTCTTAAATCAGAAAATGTTCATCTTTCTATCTGTCACATTTTTTACTCCTACATTAACTGTGGTTGCAGAAATTGCAAACATTGTTACCGTCTGACCAATAGATATGGAACAATTAAACTAATTATAATTCTGCATCTGTCAAAAAGTGTATCCATATTTTTGGTGGGCACTTTATATACAAATGTATACATCTTACACTGCCTGAACCCGTAAACGTTTCATGCCGTTATATACCAGGTAAAAAAGGAACTACTAGATTGAAACACAGTAAATAATTGGTCTGTGAATGCACTTCTAGCAGTACAATTTAGTGAATTAATAAAAGTTAACGGCTCAGAAGCCAGACTCTACCAATATACACTAAAGCTCTTATTTTGAGGTCAATATAAATCAATGAATAGGCTTACATTAAACTTTTCAAACTAAGATTAAACGAACAATCTTTTCACAAAAAATAGCTCCACACTTAAATGAAGCATACAGCGATGCAATTGTCAGGGCTATGTTTCCATGAAATTACACACCTCATTTCTAGTAGTAGTGAATTAAACAGTGAATTAAACGCTGTTCTATTTTAGCAGTCATTACTTTTTTGCCTGACAAATTATTTGAACTCAGTACATGTAACCTTCGTTATTCCCTCTAATAAACATGCAAGATATTACTCTTGGATAAAACAACAGAATGAAGTTCAACCAGGGTAGTCTAGATATATCAGCCATGTTTGAAACATAACAATTAATCTGGATAAATGCATGTTTGCATGAAGCTATCTGTGGAGACAAAAAACAAAATAACGCCATTCCTGTTCTCAAAATTGGCTTAAACATATGAGCCGTTCTCCAGGAAAACCGGGCTTAATGACAATGTATTGTAATTATGCAATAAGATTTAGAAAAATGTCAAAATGAGATAACACTTGTGTCCTTTGATTTCATATTTAAGTAATTGGATAGTATAGTACTATCCATTAGCTTCAAGATTTCTTTACACTTGTGTAGAAATGACTTCTGTCGTTGCTATGGTGGTCGTATTCTAAAGAGTACTCATATCAAGGAAAACAAGGGTTAATTGGCTAAAAACACTTGCAATTTTTCTCTGTAAGCAAACACTCACAAATTTGACATGTTTTATTAAAATAAGAATATGATTCTATAATGTTCCACAATTTTAAAAGTTTACGTCAAAAAATTATCAGATACTGGATCTTTGAAATGCCAGTTGACGTTACGTCAAAAACATAGAGAATGACGTCCACGACGTCACTCAAAAAGTAGGCGGTAGTGGTTGGTTTAAAAAGTGTATTAATTTGTAAGTATATTGAATAATGTGTTCAAATTTTCAGAATCTGTTCACAAGAGTCTCTTCTTTTTAACCATGTATTCATCAATAATTTCAGAATTTTGTCACTAAGACTGGTTTTCCTGGAGAACGGCTCATATGTTTGCGTAAAACTTATAAGCATAATACTGGAAAAGTTCACAGACAACATTGTTTTAGTTTTGGCCTAATGTGGAAAACTGAATATCAGACAATACTATAACTGTATAAGTGGTCAAAACATCAACTCTCTAATGTTGGTGAATTTCACAAAATGAATAATTTTAATTCAAGAAAGTCTTTAATATTTCCAAGTCTCAAATTAAGTACAAAACATCCCGGAGCATAATTTCTTCATTCACAGACATGTATAATGAGTACTGAAATATTGGAAAAAGTATTGGTTTATGCTGATTTAATGCAACATTCCAGGTTACATATCAAACAAATTAAAACACTGTTCACCTCAATCAAAATATGTCCAAATTAAGGAACATTAATCGATTTGTAACTGGTATAATATATAAACCAGTCATATTAATTTGAGACGCCAAAGCTGTCAGCTGCATCACAGTCAAGCATCACAAAAATTTTGCAAGAATTCCGAAATATTCCAAATCAACATTTTTGTGAAATGACCAACACCACAGAATGAAGGCTCACGATCAACACCACTTATACAGTAATAGTATCAAACAATGCAGGATATTGTAGTGTAGCAACATAGACAACATTCACCACTTACTTTAGCAATAACATCATCCTGAAGCCGCATTAAAAATAGAAAAATAAGACTTAAGTAAGAATATGATGTAACCTTTATGATCTCAACAATTTACGATATGATAAAACAAAGCCATGGATAGAAATTTACTTAGAATTTTTTTTTTTTTTAGACATATTTCATTCAAACATGTTACTTTTACTTGTTATTTAACCAATATCCAGTATATATAAAATTGCAAATAATATAGATGAGTAGTCAAACATTCATAATTAAACAATTGTGTGAAAATATGACATCAAAGTAACACGACCTTTCCCAATCTGCCAATTGGGGACTTGGTACATATCTAAAGATCTGCAAGGATATTTGCATCTAAGTTTTTGTTATATTTTGGGAAGAGAAAAGTTCGGGCTATACTTGAATGTAAACAGTCCTGAGAAATTATTCAGACAAAATTTGTCTACTGAGACAGACTTAATGATAAACAGAAACATTGTATCTTGGGATATAACTAATCAAACCATTATTAACTGGTAGACGACTATACAAATATATTACTATAATATTATACAAGAATTATACAATAGTCTGTGAGTAACATAATAACCATTTACAGAAATGTAAAAAAATACCTATGTATCATATAAACCATAGGATAAATATGAAAAGCTATTGCCTATAGGCTACAAATTGATCAGATCATAAGGGCAAGGTCCAAGGGTCGAAAATTTTTACTGTAAAATAGTTTAATCTCAATGGGACAAAATTTCGTGTTTTTGTGGAAAAAGACCATTTTCATAGTGACATAATTTTAAGGAAACATCATCCACTAAGTCAGATACAATAGAATTATTAATAATTGTGGGGGGTTAATTTTGTGGTTGATGTTCCTCGTGAAATTAAATCTTCAACAAATTTTTATGATTTTACAGTGTACTGATTATCCTATTGGAGAACTTTTTTTCAATGAATGGTTCCAGGCTTGAATCAATAACACTGAGTACTAGTCCATGAACGTGAAATCAAGCTCTCCAAAATTAGTTCTAATCAATCTTCTGTTAACTCTATAGAGTTTATTCCCGCTGGGAAAATACAATCAAGAATTTTGTCTGATCTTCAAATTAGAAAAAACAAACTTGATACATTTAATTGATTAACTACTGGTTCCAATAACAGTGTCATTGAGCTTGTGTTTTAACACCAAAGGGTAATTTCATTTTTTCTCCTTTTTTGGTATCTTTTATCTGAATACAATCTTGTGCAGCAAAAAATGTGTGAAACTCAACTAAAACAATAAAGATGTGTTTATAAATTAAGTTGAATAAAAAAAATTTAATTTGAATAAAAAAATAATTAATGATTGTTAACTTAAATATTGCACCATCATTAATCAGGGTCTAGAAATAAGAACAACATTGTACATAAGGCATAAAATGCATCAAAAATTCAAAATATAAAATATTTGGTGCCGCATGCTGTATACAACAAAAATATGACATGTACTAAAATATTCTATATAGGGAATGCTCTCCCCTTCAAAACACAGCTTTGAGCAATTACTGTTTTTAAAAGCAATTTGGGCATTACTATACAAAAAGAGAATTTGTGAATCCATAAAAACATAAATTTAGGGCATTTGGAGCATGCCTGGTAAGCCTTTTCTAACATTTAAACCAATATTATCTGTATTGAATGTTGAATAAAAAACCTGAGCCAATTGGTGACCTTAGCCAATCAGAAATCAGCTGACTTAAATCTGGCAATCAAAGATCAGCTGACTAAAATCTGCCAATCAGAAATCAGCTGACTAAAATCTTCCAATCAAAGATCAGCTGACAAAAATCTGCCAATCAGAGATCAGCTGACTAAAATCTTCCAATCAAAGATCAGCTGACTAAAATCTGCCAATCAGAGATCAGCTGACTAAAAGCAACCAATCAGAGCTCAGGATACATCCAGCAAAGCATTGAACTGAAATTGTGGTGTTTATCAATGAAAATAACAATACAATACAAGCCACTTATACAGATGACATGCAGACATTTCAGGCATAGACAACATGAACGCAGACCTCTAATGCAGCATATGGATTATCTGCTGGGAGCACAGTAGGCGGCTGGTTCTAAGAGAGAGATGGTAGAAAAAACATACAACATGTGCTCATTGCCTAAGCAAAGCAATAATGAGCACCTTCATTCAGATATCATCTGTTCAATCAAATATAGAAGGTATGCGTTACCTCCCCTGGAAAGTGCTATGTAGCGCTTTGCTAAGAAAACAGACACCATATTTCATAGAGATCAACAATGACTACATCTCAACCTCTCTTCTTAGCAACCATTCTTTCTCCATAGCAACCATCCTAGCATGTCTCCATAGTAACCAAGAGAAATATTGCCTGTTGAGTAGAGGTTGTTGCTGAAGAGAGGCTGAATTGAAGTTAATTCTTACAGTAGGAACACAATGAGCAATGACCTTTAATTTAACATGCCCATAGCAACTGGTTTCCAAAGCAACCAACAAACATTAGGTAGCACATTTTGGCTGTTTAGTGTTGTTCTAAAGATGTTGCTATAGTGACAGGTTGAATTGATAGTCAACTTTTACAACATAAACAATGGAATTGTGGCGAGTTTGTTTCTGAGCAGAGAGAGGACACATCAAGTGAGGTTTTATGGAATAGACATGTTAAGACTGATATATATGTGTCTGTATTGACCAATCAGTGAGCTCTGTGGCTTTAGGTAACCTTATAAATCAGTCTGATATGGTTTTTGATTTACTAACGGTACAAGGGGCGAAGCAATAAACTTCAAACATTTACTAGAACTTAACAAATCTGAACACTGAAGAGGCATGTCAATAACCATCAGAGGTCAGTAAAGGAGCTCTTCTTGCAGTGATAATAAAGTCACAAAGGTTGCTGAAATCCTTACACAATTTTCTACATGTTGAAGGAAAGCCATATAACTTTATCCTAGTTATATCTTTACCATGTTAGTATTCCTGATACAACCCTTCTCAGTTCCGTCAGAGGTATTGAAGTTTTTGTATCACTACTGAATGGAACTAAAAAAGAGCGTAGCACTAGAACAGAGGTTGCACTAAGGCATAATGCCCAATCCGGAAAAATAGGTCTGTTTCGGGTGCCATTATAATTAGCCTACGACTTAAACCTAGGTTTCAAACAGTGGTTTATCATTAAGTTCAGATAACGGATCTTTAAATAGCCATAACTTTGTCAATTTTTTTTTTCAATTTTTAAACTTTTATTTTGTGCAGAAAAGATATTTCTTCCTTCTGCGGCAAGTGCGGATTTCCAGATTAATCTGAAATTGTAGGACCCCATTGACAGAACAGAGAAGTGGTGAAACAGGATGAAAGTATCATGTTAACACCAAACTAGAAAACATCACATTGAGAGATGCACTGAAAAGCAAGATTATATATACATATAGTACACAGAGATGCCAGAACAAATCAAGAATTCAAGAATGAAACATTATTTTGTCAAGGCTAAGCACAGTCAGGTAGGAAAACCCTAACAAATAGGGAGCAAAGCAGTATCTGCAGTAAAGCATGGACTTTTTCACAGCAATTTTGTGAATTCATTAATGTTCATATGTGATTTCAAAAACACCCACATTCAAAACTATAGCCATTCCAATCTAGTACAGTAAAATTACAGTAATCAGTAAATTATAGCCAATGAATTCAGTTTAAATTCTTTGACAAACAGACATACCATTTCACTGATGTTACGTCAATAATTTGTTACAGCGATGTTAATAAATTTGGGCAGTTGGTAGTTAAATCAACAAAAGATTGTTCTGGCAACTCTTAGCAAGTAGAAAGCTCACATAGTTTACAAAACACCACATATATGACCAGGAATAAAACAATATGGTTGCCATAACAACAACCATAGCAACCCATGCTTGGCATAACACCCACCTCCATCTTGGCATAAGGATTATTTGCAGGCATTTGACTTGTCTTAGAAAACAGAAAAGAAATATGGTATATATAAGGTTGACAATAAAAAGTTTAAAATGCCAAGCTTGTTGTAAACACACAAACATACACACTGTCAATTGTATCACAGTTACAGTTGATAAACGTGCAATAACTGCACTGGAAAAGTGCGCAATAACTGGAATACTGCACTGTGTGTGTACCTCAACTACAACCTCTGTTCAACTATAGTACAAATTGCACACAGAACTAACACCAGATTGTTGATTGAACAACCCCCTCCCCCTTCACAAAGGATGACAAGTATTTACAGATCATGAACAATCTGGCCAGGCAGATATAGGACTGAATATAAGCTCAAACTAATACTGTAAAATCATTAATTTTCGTGGGGGATTAAATTTCGTGGATTTAGTGGTTCACTTCCACAACGAACTTTAATCCCAACGAACATGGATTTTGACCCTTGTTTTGTTACCTGAAATGCAAAATCCACGAATTCAAGTGCCAACGAAATTGTCTTTTTTACCAAAACCACGAAATTTTGTCCCCACGAAATTAAATGATTTTACAGTATATTAGTTCAACATGAATGATATTTCATAGAGACTGACATACTTTCAAGTACAAAGCAATACATCCCAACTTTATATCAGGGGTGTCAACAGAGCCAAATTTCAAATCAGGAAAATCATATGCAGTAAACCATTTTTGCCAAATATTAGAGGCCTTAAACCACATTAAAAAATCCTTCAAAACACGACTAAATTGACCATAACTTTGCCATTTCTCCAGATATTTTCTTCAACTAACTTTATTTTGGTCCAGAATTATGACTTTCTGGATGTGTTAATCCAGAATTCTGGATTATTCAGGAAGATTGACACCCCTGTTATATAGCAAATGTCTATCAGGACATCTCTTTTGTGTCTTTAAGGCTCAGCTGTGTCGATTGCGTGCTATCCTCCCTGTCTATGTCTTTTTTCAGACAAACTGCAAGTTAGTATGTACATTGAAACATGTTCTAACCATTCCGAAACATCTTTGCAACCAAGTTAATATATTAATCATCACCATGCATGCACTAGGTATATGAGGGCTTAGTGCAAAGCTATGGTACCATTGCCTCTATAAACTGATGTTGTTCCAATAGTTGGGCACCGAGCCCTGAATATTGTATAATACATGATTACCCAGCTACAAGCATATTAAATAGAATGCATACAGCCATTGATTTTGAATGTATTATTTGATATGTATCATTAAACGATAAACACACACTGACTGATTGCAGGTAACAGCTGTCCTCTAACATACAGTAATATAGGCATGATAAAATAATGACTCAATAAATACTTAAATCACACCATGAGTCATATTTACCTGAAACTATAGTGCACCCAGGATAATGTGATGTTTACAAACATTGACCAGATTGGTCGATGGTGCAAAATTGTTAACTTAAATATTTAACACATACTTTTTATGGCAAATTGTATATAAAAGCAACACTGATCAATCAGACATTCTTTATTTTTCCACATATGTGGCATGTACCAAATTTTCCCACCTTTCTCGTTATCCTGGGTGCACTATACCTGATAATCGGATACATTGTATACTAAACATATAGGTTACAATCACAGTACAGTATAATTGCCTTGATAACACATCTAAAGAGGGTCAGGGTCAAACATGGTGTCAAAGTCACAGGGACTAAATGACAAGCAGGGGGTCAATGACAGGAGGTCAAAGAGAGAAGCATTGAATAAACATAAATTTCAGTCATAAAAAATGTTAATCATACATTATTTACAAAAAATTATACCTGGAGTAAAATTAGCCTTAGAATTCAAGTTTTCCTCAAAGAGTAGGCTCGCCTGATATAAAAGACAATCTGCAGGCTCAGTCATGTAGATGTTTTAGTGCCCAAACATTACTGATACTAGTCATCAGATGAATACCCTGTAGTTCTGTCTATGTGTATCAAAAATACAAAGACCTGTGTTTAAACCTATTGTATACCAGAACCAAACACAGGACAGAAAAGTGTATACATAGTAAGGGGCAGACATCCTTAATGAAACAGGGGAGGCAACTCTGTAACCCATGGGTAAAAGTTCAAAATTTTCAAAATACTGAAAATACTGAACTAAATGATTTTCATAGAAATTACATAGGGGAATTATTTCTAAAAATACTGAAATCAGTATTTAGACTGAAAACTTTTACCCCAGGTAACCTCCACAATACAGGGGAGGCAACTCTGTAACCTCCACAATACTGGGGAGGCAACTTTGTAACCTCCACAATACAGGGAAGGCAACTCTGTAACCTCCACAATACAGGGGAGGTAACTCTGTATAAGGTAACGTACCTGAGTTTGTGATGCTACTTG
Source organism: Spisula subtruncata (assembly GCA_963678985.1). Classification (NCBI taxonomy): domain Eukaryota; kingdom Metazoa; phylum Mollusca; class Bivalvia; order Venerida; family Mactridae; genus Spisula; species Spisula subtruncata. The sequence continues at coordinate 30,105,234 of OY787673.1, read as the reverse complement.
CTTGGCTTTCCGTAATCGACTTTTACAAGAATCTAAATCTAGACGTTTTGTTTCTAAGATTTTCTTCTCCTTCTGGAACAAAGAACAACGAATGTAGACAGGAACAATAACTCATGGTTTATACAGAATTCTCACACCAAAATTCATGTAGGGACATACATGATTATTATGCATCAGGGCACTGTTTTATCAACGTACTTACGGAAATCGTAAACTTACGTTCAAATTTAATTTCAGTATAATTATTTAAGAGCTGTACAGCTGGGAACAGCTATTGTTTGTAAGACTTCATTAACTGGATCTTGGTTAGTATTAAAGCTCAAATTTGATTGTAAGTTCCAGATTTAGGTAAATGCTTCGATAAAACAGAATCCTGTTTCTTAATTTAATATTTGCAACATTAATTGTATAACACAAGACTACAATCCTACTCAATTCATTGCATAATAGTCACATTCAGGCCTGAACAATTACATACTTTTGATTTCCGATTAAACAAGTGTTTCTGTTTCTTTTTTTACATACATAAGGGAGCACATTGACAACATCCATACACTAGGGATATTCAAGGCTGTTTGTCCAAATTCAAGCGTTTTCAGTGAAATTCAAGTACTATTTTGGCATTTTTCAAGGCATCACTCAATTCAAGTACGCTTCAAGGTTAAAACCAAATTCAAGGACTTTTCAACACCTGTGCAAACTCTGATTAATTATTTTATGACTTTCTATACAAGGACAGTACCATTATCATTATTCTGTCAAGAAGGGTCCTAATTCTGTCAACAGGAGGGGCAAAAATTCCACAAAATATGTTCGTTTGGGTAACATGGATTTTTTAGGTGTGTATCAATTTATGGTAATATTTGGCTAGTCTTCAGGTAATATGCATAGTAATATTTCCACCAAGTTTGACAATGATCCAAATGTATTGGACTTATTTCAAATGTCATAATCTGAAAGTACCTGAGGCAATCTGGCTGGTTATCAATCTCAAACATGATATTATGTCATCCCCCACACACACTGTATACAAGCTTGATGATAATCCTATCAAACTTTTTAATAAGAGAGCATTCAAGTTCAATATAAGCAACTCTTTATATTTAAAGGGACATTATTTACAACAGCTTTGTACATTGTCTGTCAGTGTCTGACAGTATCTTACATTGTCTTTAAGTATAGCTTGACTATTGTGACCTGCATCTGACTGTTATGCATGAATATATTACAAGGTTCTTGCTTTGAATATATCAATTTCCGCAAGCAAGTTGTGCAATATCGATATTTCGGATTTATGTATGTATTATATCTTGAGCAACTTCGTGATACTCCCCAACTATGAAAACATACAACCAAGGTTACAAATACAGGCAAGATATCGAATGTTAGATTATGCTAATCAAAAGGTCAGGCTTGTGTCAAATTTGCCAAGCTATATCTGTCAGTGTTTTTTCAGTATGTTGCGGTACTTACCATAATAGTTTTCATATCTCCTTCTAGAAAACTCTGTAATGGTTGTAGGAAGTTATTGGCTGAAGATTGAACAAATTCACGATATGCATTTCCCATTAAGATTTGTGTCTGTCCCGTCTTCACTAATGCATTGCCTGAAAGTAGAATAAAACCAACATGAGATCCATAGTTGTTACCCACTTTGCAGTATTTTTTTTCAGATGATTTCATAGCCAAATATTGGCTATGTTCCCAATTACAAATCATATCTTTTTTCCCAATTTCAAACCAAAAATTCCCAATCAGATTAAAAAACGAAATTGGGGAAAAATTTACCATCTTTCCTTTAAAAAACGGCCAGCACGACTAAACTTGAGCATGAAAAACACTGAATTACAGCAAATGAAACATAAAATTTAATATTCTGTACACCTATTGGCTTTTACAGGTTTTGGAAATAAATTGGTACTTTTCCAAATTTGGAATTTAAGTGAATGCCGCTCAAATTTCCAATCCCAAACCCATGGACTATGTGTCTTCCTTCGTCTGTGGTCATGCATTCATAAGTCCTCAAACTTTATTTGCTTACTTTACAGGTATATATACTTGTAAAACCAATTAATCTTGATGGGACAAAATTTTGTGGTTTTGGTTAAAAAGACCATTTCGATGGGACGTTAATTTGTGGATTTGCATTTCTGGTAATAAATACAAGGGTCACAGTTACTGTTTGATGGGATTAAATATCATGGTTGATATGAACCACAAAATCCACGAAATTTAATAACTTTATAGAGTATTTCAAATCATATGGAAACCTCTCACAAATTGACAGTGTTGCCTTCACACTCTACAAGCCCATGAGCCTCAGAGTCTGAGAATCACATTTCTTTACCTTTTGACACTGGAACTCAAGACTTATGTATACAATGTACATGTCATTGAGGGGGGGATATCTTCATCAAATAACATTGTTACAGTACTTTTGTTGATCGTATGTATAAATAGTAACAATCTGCAGTCGACTTAAAACAATTCTTCTTAAAACAACCGTTCATATTACAGGCAAACTATAACATTACAAACACAACTGCCAACTTTCCATTAAGCTTGGAGTGTAGGAACAATTATACAGATATTTATATGTCCCCAGGGAAAATACACTAACCATGTGATATGCTCCAAACTTGTGCAATCGTCTAGAATGGAGTAACTAGAAAAACAATACAACTAAGTAGCACCTGTTATTAAATCTATACAGTTCTAGTACTTCTACTGGAACAAACATCAATGATCGCATGCATCAGCACATGGTATGGGACAATATAGTATAGATTGTTTTCAAGAATCAGCATGCCATGAAAATTACTAATCATAATTATTGATACATTGGGCAAGAAGATATGAGCAAATCGGATAGGGAAGGCAGCATTCAACTTAACCAGCTGAGCACAAAACATTAACGACATATCATAACATGGAGCAATGCCCATACATAATGTAACAAAAAGAGACTGCTGACTAAGGGAAATTTTCCATGCATTTTATATTCATTTGAAAATGAGACAACACAATAAGCACCACTAAGACAACAGATTCCAGACTTCTCAACAATTTATCAGTACAATCTAATTCAAAATAAGAAACATTTTAAACTTTAATCATTCTCCTGAAGAAGCCCAGGGTCATTGCCCATTCAGGCAGGGAAAAGGCAAATGACCATGCACTTCTGACTGTCTCAGTCAACAATAAACACAGATCAGACTTGAATGTATTTTATTTATGTTTATACATGCATATCTCTGCTTCAGTCTGTTTAAGTACAGACGTACCTAACTGAAGGACAAACAGTTGACACCAATACTGGACAGTGGACATACAGACACAGAGAATGTATTCCACAGAGAGATGTAACCACATTATTATAGTCAGTATAATCTTATATATCCCCCGACTCCCTGAGGTATCTGGCACAATTATAGGATCGTTAAAGGATCATTCTAAGAATTATTGATATAAACATCAAACAATTATGAGACCAACAATAACTGTCTGATATAACAAATGCTGGTCAGTACACAATGGTGTCTAGCTGCACAATACTGTCTAGCCAGCAGAATACCAGGAATATTATTTGTCATATTATTTGCTTACAGATACACATCTGACTCACTAAGACCATGAGATTTCAAGACCTTCAAATTTCAAGGTGAGACAGAAATATTGCACTCTAAGGTAAGTCAGACAATAATACACTTATAGTATAAAATCATGTAATTTTGTGTTTTTTGCTAAAAAAACCTGTGTGTTTTTTGCTAAAAACCCAATTTCGATGGGACGTTAATTTGTGGATTTTAATACAAAATCTGCTGACAATTAAAGATATATCAGTTAAACCCTGTTAAACCTAGATAAACTGAAGGATGAGTCAATGTTTATAACCGTTAACAGAACAGACTGTACCATTGAATAAGACTGCTTCGCAAATGTTCAACTGAATTATCTTTATCTGTCTGAAGGAAATTTTCAGTCCCAGTCCAAACTTTTTTTGGAGGCTCAGGGCTTTTTTCCTCTATAGCATAAATGACCCCTCCCCTCAGGAAAATTCTTTTAAATCATGCAGTTTTCCCCTAAAATCCAATTTACATGAAGTTTTTTCATTCCTTTTGCAAACATTATCAGATATTTTTTCCCCAATTTAAAGAAAAGACCCCTTCACCTACTATTGAAAAAAGCCCTGTGGCCAAATAGTTACAACTCTCAAAATATCCAAAAATAAACATTGTAACAACAGAAAGAAATAAGACAATTCATCAAAATTCGACAATCTACAATCTTAACAAAAAGTTTCCCCATCTTTCTACCAAACAAGAGAAGAAGTCAAGAGCTGACAAAAATTATTGATATCCATTCAGTCAATATACTGTAGACTGGTACACAATATTCGACTGATTTCTACTAATTCTGTATGAAGAAAGTTAGAGTACCAGTCCAAACAGATTACTATACTGGTGACTGTACCAGGAGACTGTGCTGAGATAAATGGTTATAGATTGGTATAAATACTTAAGATATTCCTCAAGTTTCTTCCGACAGAAATTACTGGTTGTTACATCACTGATGTATCGCTGGCTTAGAATGAGAAGGTTGTAACTACAAAATCAATATTTTGAGAAAACAAGAAAAACTGTCTGACAATCACTCTTTACTTTTGGTGAAAAAAGCTTTTTCAACTTCAGTTTGGTCAACATGACAAGTTTTGATTTTCATGAAAGTAGGCTCATAAGAAGCGCCTTATGATGTAGATTTCAATTCTGTATTATAAGGTTGTAAGTGGCTGACTTACGACCTTCTCATTCTAAGCCAGTGATATGTCTGTAAATGTAGAACCATACTGTCCCTAGTACAAATTTTGACATATTTCTGAAAAAAATAACTAATATTTGGTTGTTACATCACTTTCTCTATATCAAGGACCACTTCTTGTAATTCCCTAGTTCATGTTTCCCATACCATCAGTATTATATGCGAGCTGTTTACGAAATAGAAGCTCCCTGAGTTGGATGTGTCGCCTAAGGTAGAGCACTAAGCACAAGGTAGAGATATATTTATAGTTTGTTCACTTCGAGTTATTGCAAGAAACATTCATACAAAATTTTTAGTCATTTAAACTTAAAATGACAAAGTTATGCTGTCACAGTGGATAAGAAATGCTCCAATAAAATCAATCAAAGGGAAATAATTTTAAAATGGCACAAGGTAGAGTAACGGATCTTGCGCACTGCATTTTGGGTCACTGCCAGAAACATTGCATACCGAATTTTAATTCATTGGAACTTAAAATTAAAAGTTGTGCTCTGGACAGCAAAGTCGGACGCCGCCTTCAACTACGAAAGTAAATGAAAACACTAACTAGGCCAACAAGTCCTGGAACTAGAATTCTGTGAGTTTCTGCACTGTTCACACATATATACCTGTGATCAGTAAATCTCCATTATAGGCAGTACCATAAACACCTCATGTCTATAAATAATGTATACATGACACAGCCTCATTACTAACTCATGACAGAATCGTTAAACAAACCAGTACAGTCAGGACCAGTAACACAATTAGTAGAGAAATGTAGTTTAACAATACACGCCTTACTAACACAATTCAAATTAAGCCAGTTGTCAATCAATTATATTTAAATGCATTTTTACAATAAATTATAAACACTTGGTTCTTAATCAATTAATTCACTTGAAAGCCTTTGAGAAACAATTCCGACTTACAGTAAAAGCAGAGCGATCTTTTCTCTGTTGTTACAATGTCTATTCTATTAGGAATGTTTGAATGTGCCAGCAGGGCACAGAGGGGGTTCATGTTTCAAATAAATGGGAAATCAAGTAAAGTTGTGCAAGGTATTGTCTATTCAAAGATGTCTGTCAAAACCGCCATAATGTTCCATTTCTGAATAGCTTATTGCAGCAAGTATAACCACTACGCTATAGGACCATTAGATTTTTAATCATTTAAGTGTATTATTGATGGTATAATTTAATCCTGACACACCTGCAATAATCAACCGGGTGAATGTTTGTTTTTGGGTGAATGTTTGCTTACGCAGTTGTGACAGAGATCTTTGAATCAACTATAGCATGCCAGTTACCTATTCTTCCCTTTGGTAACTGAGGTAACTTGTTCTATATCTATAGTAACTTAAGATGTAGGTATGGCAATTAATAACTGCACCTATAAATATACCATTTCTAATGTTTCAAGCTTGAGCCAGTCTCCTTTTTATGACATTTATTTAAGTTTAAGATTGAGCAAGAAAAATCTCCTGCATTTCGTTGAAATCTCCTGTATTTTCATCACCAATCTCCTGCATAGGCTTCAGGAAAATATGGCATGTGTGAATCTCCGTTTATGACATTCCTAACCTATAAAATAGTGTAAACTTGGTGTTAACTTAACTAGTTGTACAATTTGTGTATCAGACACATGATTAATCTCATCACTTATTAATGTAATTAACTAACCTGATGAGTCATCTACATACAGTGATGAGTCGCTATATTTATAATGCAGGATGGTATAGCCATATACATCCCTATACCTTAACTAGGTTTCAATCATTTGTTTATTGTTAAATTCAGATGAGGGAACTTAAAATGATCATAATTTGTCAATTCTTTGAACTTTTTCGTCAAATAACTTTTATTTTGTACAGAAAAGATTATTCTTTCTAATGCAGCCAATCCGGATATTTGGACTATTCCAGAATTGTAGGAGCCCAGAGTACAAGATGAACTAACCACTAACAAACAGTAAGGCTCTAATGTACCAATGCATACAATGGATTTCAGACATCATGTAGAGATTTAGGACTGCAACACATTGCCTGGCAGACATAACACTTCAAAACAAATAGAATCACTTAATTAAGTTTCACACGATAATGAAACAAAGTAATATAATTACAACTGTAGTATGCAAGTAGCACAGGAAAATGTCAGGATTTTGGACGTCTACGCCCGGTTATCAGGTACACAAAAACAGGGTAGATAATTGTACATTACCATTAGTTCTGTATTAGTGGGAGCATGCAGTTTATAGTTGAAGATCAAGAGACCATCAAATACTGTAAAATCATTAATTTTCGTGGGGTATTTAATTTAGTGGATTTCATGATTCACCTTCAACCACGAAACTAAACAACTAAACATCTAACAATAACTTTGACCCTTGTATTTATTACATGAAACGCAAAATCCACGAACTAACCTCACATCGAAATGGACTTTTTTTACCAAAACCAAGAAATTTTGTCCCATCGAAATAAAATGATTTTACAGTATACCCTTTGTATTATGGATTAGTTTTTTTGTTACTATGATGGTGACAGGTATTTGTTGTTTCGTAGTTTAAGCCAGTGATATGTCCCAGGTGCATCAAACTGATTACATGCCAACTGTTATTGTATAATTAAAACAGAATACACAATTAATACTTCCAATTCAATCATTAATGAAATGTCATTTAACCCATTTTTTATGGTGTGTTATTTAGCCAGTCAGTTCAATCAATGGTGAAGCGATTACAGTAAATCATTTAATTTTAATGGGATGAAATTTCGTGGTTTTGGTAAATAAGACCATATCGATGGGACATTAATTCGAGGATTTTGCATTTCAGGTAATAGATACAAGGGTCAAAATCATTGTTTGATGGGATAAAATTTTGTAATTGAGATGAACCACAAAATCCTTGAAAGTTAATACACCACGAAAATAAATGATTTTACAGTATATCAGTTATGTGGATGTTATTTATCATGCATGATTGAGGACTTAGCCTAGACTATAGAATAGAATAGCCTAGATGGAACGGCCATTATCACCAGAATATCAGCGCTATTGAGATTTTAATTGGACTTTAATTGGATTATACACATTCTAGGGATTTATTCCTGCTGATCTGTATTTCCTATACATGATACAAGCAATCAATAAGCAATTAATCAATGTATTTAATTGATAATGAAACAAGTGTTACTCATCACCACATCATGTATAATACAATCACTCAATCACTCACTCAATGACTCATTAATCAATACGAAGTTTATACTAGAAGAAGTATTATAATACTGCGTGTCCTTATTCAGTATCAGGGGTCCTTACTTCAAGGCATAATGCAAAAATCCTTAAAACAAAATGCAAGTTCGCTTTTGTTGCCATAAATATGTGTGCATCCTAACTCAATACTTTAATTTTTGTCAAATAAATGATTCCACATGGATTTTTACAAAACCTGAAGTATTTTCCTAGTACTTCAAGTTCCTTTCTTTAGTCTTACATTTTTACTTATGATAAGTTTACTTTTTAAGTTTAAATCTGGTGACTATAAGGATCCACCATGATCAGCTTCTACCTAGGATAAGGATATCTCACCCGAGGGGTCAAACCTTACCATTGACATTTTTGACTTGCTGAGTTCCCGGGTTAAAATTCTGACCCTGAGGGTAAGATTTCCTTAATCCTACATAGACTATCTCCGACAAATTTCGAGAATATCAGAGTTCATTACTTTATTTTAGCCCTCTATGTCTATGCGCTCATGTAGGATAGAGCTATCCTCCATTAGTTACGGATCTATCTTACATTAGCCACATTGGAGAAAAAATTTGCACCATGTAACAAATGTGACATAGTGATTTACTGTAAAACCATTTAATTTCGTTGGGACGAAATTCTGTGGTTTTGGTTAAAAAGACAATTTCGTTGGGACTTAAATTCGTGGATTTTGCATCTCAGGTAATAAAACAATGGTCAAAATTAATGTTCGTTGGGATTAAAGTATGTGGTTGAGGTGAACCACGAAATCCAAGAAATTTAATCCCCCACGAAAATTAATGATTTTACAGAAGTCTCAAACTGACAGATTTTTTTGAAGTCTATTACTGGGAAATCAATAACTATTGTATTTTTATCAGTTTTATGACACAAATCAGTATAATCACGACCATGGATGATCGAGAAATAAGAATTAGCAAGAATTTAATACAATGCAAAGATCATACAGAACACCGCTACCAGTACACATAAAGAAATGTTTATTTTTGATGATGAAAACCTAATAGGCAAGCAAGTTGTGTGTTGACACTAATTTGATGAAATCCGTTATTCAGTAAGAATTTCTATCCCAAAGTTAACTTTCCCATGCAATATCTGCCAGCAGACAAATTCTGTCAGTGAGTTATAGGGTCAAGTTGGATGCAAACTTATCGAGAAATTGCCTAATTTGTAGAGAGAAATAAGATATACAAGATTGCGTTCAATAAACGCTTATGCCCCAGTGGAAGCCATTTCAATAAGTCTAAGTCCAAAATTAGGTCAAGGTGCAGGTCAAAATGGGGTCAGGTGATACAGGCATGTGGAGAGTGGTCATATACAACATCCATGTAAGTTTGAAAGCTTTGTAGCAAGCCATATCAATGCTAGAAGAAACGGTCAATTTGGGTTAACCTGGCTGGACGGACGAACGAGCGGAAAGGTGAATCACTTAATATGCCTCCCGATCTATCGATACGGGGGCATAAAAAACCTTCTGACAATGAAGAGGACCATTGTATCATAACTGCGAGGCAATTAGAAATCAATTGACCGATTATCATTCAAGATTTTCTCTCGAAATTAGGTATCTAGGACCGGTGGTATTCACTATTCAATATTGATCTTACTTAACTAATGGATAAGGACAACCAATCAGATCACACCATATTAAACTCTTAGTCCTGGCAGCTTGAACAACACCTCTTAGCAATGCTTAATCGGCAATACCCAACATAAGAATCTTTGAAAATAACTATAAATGGTAAATAGAATGAAACATAGAGGAATGTCCAAATTCAGATTAATACCAATATAAGGAAATTCTGCATAATTATGTTGATCGGATCATGAATTTTATATCTAAAATAACCATAGATAATGACACATAATTTAAGTACAATGAAGAAAATGTGTTTATTATTTAATGCCAGGGATAGTCCATGACTATATAGTACTCCTGGGGACGTTGTGAGTGTACAAATAGAAATGAATGAGGTACAAATAGTTGCATATTGTTCTCTCGGGACACATGATCAATAGTATCGATACTTGTACCAATCCAGATCAGCTCTCATTGACGGAACGATCCAATAAATACCTAGACTTCAGCTTTCATTGACGGAACAATTCAATAAATACCCAGACTTCTTAGACGACCTGTATTGGTTTTTTTTACTTATTGACTGGAGACATTTTATGCATTGAAACATGAACACTCCCACACAAATGCAGGCATTTCACAGCTCTGCATAAGGCAATGCCAAATTGTTTCTTCATTTAGCAGATAGATTTGTACATCTCAGGAAAGAAAAAAAACACCAAATTTTCAAACTTTTATATCTTCAAAATCCATTGACAAATTGCTTTCATACCCCAAACCCTACACAGGAGTAGGTTTTTACACAAACAAGTTTTCAGTTATTATTCAATGTAGTAAGTTATTATGATTGAAATGCTTGATAGCTATAATTGTTAATGCGAGTAGAAGTCGTTATGACTTGTTTTTTCTAGGGCTCCATTTTTTTCTCAGGATAACTAGATATATTTTCCAACTTTAGGTTGGACGCTAAACGAAAATACAATTAGGTATGGCCTAATATGACAGCTCTACGTAATATCGTAGCTCCAGTATCCTGCCAGGCAGCTCATCAAACAGAACATGACAATTTGGAGAGGAAATTCTCTCCAGCTTCAATAATAGGAAAGTTGGTTTTTCACATAAAAATCAATTTGCTGGCAAATGAAGGGAACATATAGCATGAATGATGTGTCTTCTAGCTTCCAGATATTGTTGCATTTCTCTGATTTCTCGGATTTCTGTGATTTACTGAAGGTCGTGTATGGACTGTTACAAATTGCTGAGACAAGGCAAAAAAGTATGAGGAAATCAGACAGGGAAGGTAGCACTCCACCTAACCAGACAAGCACAGAAATCAGAAACACTACAACACAACAATACTGTGCAATGCTCACACATAAGCCAAAGACACAATTAAAAGTCCAAGTCCTTACCGAAAAAGAAATTATAGAATAGCGTTTATTGCCTGAGACCGAATGAAACACAGCCAAGACCCGACCAAGTTCCCCAAGGCCCCGGCCCCTCTGCATGGTGTTGTTTTGTTTTAATGTTTTTAACACAGCATATAAACTAAATCATTGTATGACTTATCCGATTACTGCAGAATTAAATTTGTATCATTTATTGTTATTGAAAGCACATGTGAATATTCTGATCAATGTACTCATTATTGCAATAGCCGAAAACAGACTTGTTCATACAGAGTTTGAAAAAAGAAAGATCAATTTGAAAGTTAAGATTGGTGCACTTTGTCTTTCCCCTAAATTATGCTCCGGGTTCTACTGATGCAATATAATACCCAATCCTGAAAGTCATGCCACAAGTCTTTTTCTAAAGTGCCATCAAAACTCAGCAAAGGAAATTTCATATGACCATAACTTGAGTGTACTTGGTAATTTTCTTCAAATAACTTATTTTGTGCAAAAAAAAGTACATAAAAATGTGTTACACTGCACAAAATCCTAATATCTGAATAATTCAAATGCCCGTTGCCTAAAGCAAAGCGTTACAGGGCACCTTTATTCAGTTACCTGCAGAACAATTAAATATATATACAAGGCATGAATTACCTCCCTTGGAAAGCACTATGTAGCACTTAGCTTATTTAATTATATAAAGCAATGGACACCTGGAATTGTAGGACACTGCTAAGTAAATAATGCTATACAAGAATGAAAGAACTCAAATTTTATTATTTAGATATGTTACTGTAAAATCATTTAATTTCGTTGGGACGAAATTTCGTGGTTTTGGTAAAAAAGACAATTTCGTTGGCACTTGAATTCGTGGATTGTAAATTTCAGGTAACAAAACAAGGGTCAAAATCAATGTTCATTGGGATTAAAGTTCGTGGTTGAAGTGAACCACGAAATCCACGAAATTTAATCCCCCACGAAAATTAATGATTTTACAGTTTATGATGTTATACAAAGTTAGCTTTACAATAGTATCATGCTAAGACAGCACTTGGAGACTCATTGAGGTGTTATATAACCATGATAGATACTAAGTAGCCTACTATAATATTGATACAAGAGTCTATGAGGAGAACAAGCAGTCAATACTCCCAACTAACTTTAGACGTACTAACCATATAGACACTATTGTCGATTCAATAAGTAATACTAATGAAGGAACTATCAGATACACTAACCATATAGACACTATTGTCGATTCAATAAGTAATACTAATGAAGGAACTATCAGATACACTAACCATATAGACACTATTGTCGATTCAATAAGTAATACTAATGAAGGAACTATCAGATACACTAACCATATAGACACTATTGTCGATTTAATAAGTAATACTAAATGAGGGAACTATCAGATACACTAACCATATAGACACTATTGTCGATTCAATAAGTAATACTAATGAAGGAACTATCAGATACACTAACCATATAGACACTATTGTCGATTCAATAAGTAATACTAATGAAGGAACTATCAGATACACTAACCATATAGACACTATTGTCGATTCAATAAGTAATACTAATGAAGGAACTATCAGATACACTAACCATATAGACACTATTGTCGATTCAATAAGTAATACTAATGAGGGAACTATCCCATTCGAAAGAACAGCGGGACTACCTGTAACTTGGGTATACCTAGATTAACCTAGATAAGCATAGTTTACCTGGCAGATGAGCTGATGTTTACAATTATTATCATTTAACTTTGAACATACTGTATATAGATCCAGGATGTTATATCATTATGATATATATAAATATTAGAATTACTTCATAATAAGATCTTCTGAATACTTTCAACAATCACACAAGGGTTGTCCCAGTAAATCGTGGGCTTTACTTATAATTCTATTTTTTGTTTCCCACCATGAGGGTTGCTGTTTCGATCATTGTGAGCCACTTATACAAATAAATGTTCAAAATATTTAACTTCAAGTAACTGTTTAACTATTCATCCAGAGACCTACAAAAACAAGTGTTTTGCACAATCTGTATTTTTGTACATTTTCCACGATTCTTTTTGAGGCAATAAAGTTTACTTCCAATCTTTTGGTACATGCATTATTGATGTCTGGGTAAATGTTACAGTTTCAGCTCTTCTATTTTTGTAACAGCTGTATTGTCAAGGACAATTACAACAATTGAACCATTTCCAAACTAGATCAAGGGCGTTCAGAAACAACTAAAAAATAAATAGCATAATCCTCTGGCTAAAATCTCTCAAAATACTTCAAAATAGAAATCTCAACTCAAAATTTATACATATTCATTACAAGGGAAAAGCTCAATTATAATGATAAAGTAAAATGTGTAATGATTCAGTTTAAAATTTACTGTAAAATAATTAATTTTTGTGGGGTATTTAATTTCGTAGAATTCGTGGTTCACCTTTAAGACCCTGTCACACAGTGGCGAGTTGGTGCTACGAGTTGTCACCAGTTATAACTCGCCACAACTCGCCCAGTGTCGCATAAATATCGTACGCATGTCGTACTTTGTCGCAGAGATGTCTTCCCATGTCGCCAGTACTTGCCAGTGTGCGGCGAGAATTTTAAACAGTTTAAAATTCTCGCCGCTTCTTAGCGAAGTTTACTTCTCGTACACATGGCGTGGAACTGTCGTAACAATCTCGTGCACTGTCGCACACATCTCGTTAACACGTCGCCCCTTGTCATAGCATGTCGCCCAAATAAATTCGTTCTGCGATATAACACGAGTTTGCGGCAAGTTAGGGAGACTTGTCTACAACATCCGTTCGACATTTGGCGAGATCACCACGACACAAGACATACCAACTCGTAAATACTCGTCGATACTCATACAAATCTCGAGAACATATCTCCGATTGTCGAACAGATGTCGTATATATCTCGTATAAACTCGTGTTATTATCGTACTCATGTCGTGTACTTGTAGAAGAGAACTCGAACAAATGTCGCCTTGAAAACCATCCTGGACCAACTCGCGCACATTAAGGCGAGTTATAACTCGCCACAGCTCGTACATAACTCGGAGCCCGAACTCGCCACTGTGTGACATGGTCTTTAACCACGAAATAAAATCACATCAAATATTTATTTTGGCCCTCGTATTTATTACCTAAATGCAAAATCCACAAATTAAGGTCCCGTCGAAATGATATAGTTTTACCAAAACCACGAAATTTGTCCCATCGAAATTAAATGAATTTACAGTATGTCATTTATTATTTCTTGGTCAGAGATAGTAAAGGCACACATGTTTAGAATTAATTAATTATTAAAAATCATGCTGATAGAAAATGTCTTTAAAATGATATTTTGATATGTTGATTTTATAATAATAAGATATTAAAGGGTATATTTAATTCTGAGCTAAATTGTAACAGTCATTTAATGTCAAAATAGTTACTTGCATCTTTTTTAGCATGAAACTATGATACTAGACTACCTTGATTGCAAATTAAAACTTTGGATGGGTTCCGTGTACTTTGATTCAATCGTCAAAAATAGACGATTCTTATAATTTCATAGGGTGTTCTAGAACACTTTTGTATGAAAATTGACAATTTACATGTCCAATAAATCACAGAGAGAGTTTTTGTTGAAACTGAAGAGAAAAACGATCTAATGGATTTGTAAAAAACATAATTGTTTTACAGTTTTTGACACTTTTAAAAAAAAAATCGTCCGATATAGCTCTATACACTTTAATAAAAAAATATTTCATAAACACAACTATATTTACTGACAAGATCCATGCCCAATTATTTGTTTTTCCTGCCAAAGTGTTATTGATTGATAATTCCCCATTCAAGCACACAATTATTGTTTTTATTGATATTAAACCAGCACAGTGTCACATGAGTTGGTCTTTAACCAAGACAAACACTCCTGTATATTTCATGCACCTGCACATTTACTGAATGGAAAAGAGAATTTGACTTCAGGCAATATCGATGGCTTAGAATTAGAAGGTCGTAAGTGCCACTTATGACCTTTTAAGATTCATACATATTTAGAATAAGCATCACAAGGCGCTTCTTATGAGCCCATTTTCTTAACAATCTGAACTTGTCATGTTGACCAAAATGAAGTTGTAAAAGTTTGTTTTACCATAAGTAAAGACTAAATGACAGACAGTTTTTCCGTGTTTTCTCAAAATATCGATTTGGTAGTTACGACCTTCTAATTTTAAGCCATCGATATATACAGTGGACAAGTTCACACCAGTTCAACATCATCTGTTCGTATCATATACTGTACATATGATACATAACAATCCATTCACATATTGCTACAGTCCATTCTACTAACATTATTTAGCCCAGTTAGCTTAGTCGGAAGAGCATGAAACTTCTGAATCTGATCTCGAGGTTGTGGGTTCAAGTCCTAAGGCTGACCAAATAAATTTACTAATAGTCATTGGGATGAGACTTTAAACTTAGGTCTGAGACATGTGTATGATGATATACATCAGGCACATAAAATAACCAGGGATGCTTCTAGAATTGGAGCACCTAAGTATCTTCTTTATCATGCACTATCCCCAAAAACTAGACTCTTTTGATATAGATTGTCTGGTGGTGAGCATAAATAAAACATTTATATAAAACATATATAAAATACAATCAGGAATTTTTTTTAAGCTTTAAGGACACCAGACTTTTCAATAGTTGTTGGACGAGTTAGACTATCAGTTTGACAGATTTTCAGCAACCATCGGGTAGTCTGGGACACAAGCCAACATGACAAAGACTATACTATACTGAAAACAGACAATAACTCACCATAAGCTGTTCCCGGACCAAACTCATTGCCTGAGTCTACCATCACACCACCTAAAGTTTCGTATACATTATTACGATCACGTTTCCTTTTATCCAGTTTCTCGTAAAACATTTCCTCCATCCGTATATCTATAACATAAATATATACATCATCATTAGGCCACAGTTTTCTTATTGTAAGGCTTTATACCAGAAACTTTTGAAAATTTCAGTCAGAAAAATATATATGGCACATGAGTGACCTAAGGTCCTTTTGCTATTTAGTATAACAAAATTCCCATGCCGGCCACCAATCTGAACTTGGTACACGTTTTATAGACCTAACAGTACAGTGGAACTTAAAGCAGTCTTTGGCCCTCACCCCACCATCCCAACTTTTAACCACAAGCATGGGTTTCCTATTTATAATCACACCACAAGTTTCATAATATCATACAACAGAAGTTGACCATCAGAGACAAATTGTCGACTGCACCTGACCATCCACTGAAATCGCCTATCTAATAACCAGTTTTTTCTGAACAATGTGAAAGATTTTGTAATGGTAGAACTACAAGAAGTCAGGGCCCTAGCTGCACTATAGGGGAAGGGGCCCTGGGCCCTCAGGTAGGGGAATTTCGCGTCAATTTTGAAGAAAAAGGGGAATTAAGGGGATTTTTTAAAAACTGCCTTATAACCATGCACTAAACCTTTAATTAAAAAAAAAATTGTTCTGGAGGGGAATTTTTATCAAAAATAGGGGAAAGAAGTATATTATTTCAGGAGGGGACTGGGCCTAATTTCGGCCCCAAAAAAGTCAAATGAGTGCGCTGGAAGTGTATACATACTTGGGTTTGGTTGAAGCAAAGCTTCGGTAGATTTGAGTGTTCTGTCTGTCCATACTCGTGTCTTCTCAGCTCTGTTCAGCAGATTTTCAAAATGAGCATCAAGTTCTGTTTTCTCAGCTGAACCAAGTTTCTCCTCTGTGAACTGCAAAATATATAACACAAGTGGTTTATTCAGGGGTTCTCATAACCAAGGCATAACGCCCTGAGTCCTGAAGAATTCCTTGACTTTTGCTCAATTTCCATATTTCCCTGCCTAATTTCAAAATTCCCAGACTTTTCCTTGACCTTGAAAAAATAATGTTTTCCCTGACCGAGGGAACCTGTAAACATTGAAATTGCAGAAGGGCATAATATTTTTAATTTTATAGAAAATGAACACAGTTTCATATTTTTTTAACCATAGAAAAATTCACCCCATAGCAACTAACAAACTTGTTGTTTTATTTTATAGAAAATGAACACTGTTTCATTTTTCCCATAGAAAAATTCACCCCATAGCAACTAACCAGTAACTTATTCACCGACAGTATTACACTCAGGTAAGCAAGCATTGTAATCAATTGTTTCAGATGATTTCATTCAACCCAAAGCAATAAGTGCACAATAGCCAGATATAAATGCTGATTTGTCTGCTACAGCACTGTGGAATACTGCATCCAATAATAATTGTTCGTTGATCAGAGAGTGAGACGTTTTGTCAATCTGGAATTCTTTGTGGATAAATTCAATCATTATTTTATAGTCCTGATGTAATTTGGTTGCCTTTAGAGCTCTCCTATATATTGGATAATGTTCACTTTATTCAGAGTTGTAACAGACATGCCATTGATTTGTCTAACAGGGCACTCATTTGACGTTTTTTGGGGCCTAAATTCGGCCCCAGTCCCCTCCTATAATAATGTACTTTTTTCCCCTATTTTTTGATAAAAATTCCCCTCCAGAACAATTTTTTTTTTAGATTAGCTATTTTAAGCTTTAAAGGTTCAGTGCATGGTTATAAGGCAGTTTTTAAAAAATCCCCTAAATTCCCCTTTTTCTTCAAAATGACGCGAAATTCCCCTACCTGAGGGCCCGGGCCCCTTCCCCTATAGTGCGGCTAGGGCCAGGTCTAAGTTATCAAAATATTGGCTGCACCAACTCACTGTCAGCTTTACCGTATTCCCCGAATTAACACTCCTCCCCTTATAATTGCTTCCTCCCCCATTAGGAGAATTTTTTGTTTAAATTGAACAATTACTGATGTACTGATGTGTAATATGATGGTTATCAATAATTTATTTTCATGACTTTTTCCAAAAATTTTTTTTTTTGATTTAGACCAAAATAATAGCCCCCTTTTGCAAATGCATGGTCCCCAGGCGTTTATTGGGATGTATACGGTATTTAGGTTTATTGCAGACCAAGATCTACTATTTCTGAAACTACATTTTTGGAATGGGTCTCACCGTCTGGTCAAATGAGGAACTTAAATTAATACAAGGAGGAAAATAAAAATGTATGATGCTATTATACTTCCTCTGTGCATACAGTAAATGGTTTATACTTTCACACAGTCACAGTGATATTAATAAATGCAACTTTGAGTTCCTAATTTTTATCATAGAGTAACTTTGCTTGGTCAGGCTATATATCGAATTATCGATGGCTTAGAATAAGAAGGTCGTAACTACAAAATCGATATATCTAGAAAACAAGAAAAACCTGTCAGTAATTTACTCTTTACCTATGGCAAAACAAGTTTTTAAAACTTCATTTTGGTCAACATGACAATTTCTGATTTACATGAATATAGGCTCATAAGAAGCGCCTTGTGAAGCAGATTTCAAACATGTATGAGGCTTATAAGGTCATAAGTAGTAGTTACGACCTTCTCATTCTAAGCCAGCAATATATAGAGGATGATCCCAGATCTATAAAATTGATATAAATTGATATTAAACGAGTTCTTGGAATTTTTATTAAGCATGCCTCTTGCTGTCCTTGCATTCTAAGTAGGTAGTAAAAGGCACCCACATCGCACGTACTAGGACGAATACAGATCGAACGAAGTGAAAGTTTCTCATACACAAAAAGTGCTATTTTGTACTTCTGGTACTATGATTTACAGAGGGACAATCAGAAAAAGACTGATAAAATTGAATGAATTATCGGTAAATAGCCAACAGAAAACAAGTTTAAAACTGATTTCAAGATAACAGTTCTTGAAAGGAAATAGGACATATTTGATTTTTTGTTGATTTTAGCAGGGAAAAATCAACAGATTTCCTTCTGGTCAGACAGCTTCTCTAAGTCAGTCAGTACGACAAATGTTCCAAGATTATCGGGAAGTCTGCTTGAAGTCGAACAAGTCTTCTATGACAGTCATTGACTGGTTGACAATAAAGTTTGTGTCAGTCAAGCACTAATGCAGTCAGAACCATGAGACAAACAATTATTGGTTTCTCAGTTATACATTTAGTGTTTATGGTATCATACTATTCATAGCGCGAGGCAGTCGGTCGGCACTTGATAAACATAATTGTGTTTTGTAATGCGGGACCAAGAGGCCTGAACTCTCCACACAATTTCAATTTAGCCTCTAGCATGACATGGCCTGGGATCAAACTTTGGACCTCCCCAGTGGCCTTCTTGAAGCAGACGTGTCTTTCACAAGGCTAATGAGGTGGGAGGTGATTCAGTTTCATTATAATTTGCAGAGTCAAACCCACGGGTTCTGAAGGCTTGTAATGGTTGCATCTTCATACATTTGAAGTTCCATACCAAACCAAAACCTAAACTAGCTAATTCAGGGTTCGAATTTAAGCTTGCATACTCGCTAATTGCTTGTAGAAATTCACATTAGCAAGTGACATTTAAAATCACTCGCATATTTTAGCGAGTATGAAAACAAGGAGCAAACACCAATAAAAAGCCCTCCTTAACAAATTGCTTATGGTCAAATATAAATTTCAACAAAACTATGTGTTTTCTACTTATACTTGATATGACCTAGTTATTGCGATTTATTTATGCCATTATCGGGTCGCAGATATCCGCTAAAATACACCAACAATCATCGAGTACAAGTTTGTTACAGTTAGTAATAAATTCAATGAATCGATTTAGGACTGAAAAGAGCATTAAAACTTGCAATAATTATTATAATAGCAACAATTTGAAATTCATGTCACCTGTTTCTGTCACACCGATGGAAATCGATGTAATAGACTTTAAGTCTTACAATTTTCGTACCCGACATTCGCACCAAACATAAATCGATGCATGAATGATGAAGCTTGAAGTTTTAAATGATTTAACTCGTATGTGAACTGCAGTTTCCTTTTTGATGTATCTCGATTTTTTTTGTTTATCTGTTTCATGCTTCAGGCATAGTGATTAAGGCATAGCACTTTTTAGCAGTTAATTTTATATTAAATTGGTTAATAAACTTTAATAATTTTTTTAGCTAGTAGCTTTTCCTTTTAGCTAGTGAACCCAAATGGCACAAGCTAATTTTAGCTAGTAGAAAATATCTCTAAATTCGACCCCTGTAATTTCACCAATGCCAGGTTAATCTCTCCATCACCAAATTGCCCCTGCCCTAAACCGGAACCTGGAGCCCTGCTATTTTGTCGCAGAATACCTGCAATCATGCACAAGGCAGTGTGCTGAAATCGGAAAGGTAAAATACACGGTACTTTTTTCACGTACCCTACGCGTGGTTAGGGGGGCCGTGGGTTTCAATTGACTGTTGCATTAACGCGTGGTTAGGGGGGGCGGGTTTCAACTGACTGTTGCATTAGTTCTTATTACAAATCTGACAGCCATTAATCTCATGAAGAATAAATAATTAGGCTACAAGGATTCCCGCTACAAGAATTTAGAATCATCTATGATCACCGTTAATTTGTATCAAAACAAGGAGTAATAACAATTTCTTTTTTCTACAAAAATCAACAAATGATCCAAACATTTAGATCTGACAAATGTCATGAGTGCCAGCTTCTTCTGTCAAGTTGCAGCAACAGAAAAATCAATGATGTTCAATGAGGAGATATTTGTTCAGTTTATAAGACCTTATAGCCATGACAGTCGATCAAATTTAAAATAGAATAAAAGGAAAATATGTATTTAATTTACCTGAACGGCACGATTGAATACAGTGCCTGCGGTACCCGCAAAACGTTTTAATTTTCCACCGAAGTTGTTGGAAGAATCCATTTTCGTGTTGATTTGCAATTCACTTCCGCATTGATACGAAGTGAATGAAAATAAAATTTGATCAAAATAAAAATGAAATATAATGACTCATCTTTCAAATAATAAAACTGCATATTATTTACTATAACTTTGAACGGACATTATATTGTTAAACTTGAAAATATATTAAAAAAGTATTATTTATTGACTGCGATTCTGTAAGTTGCCAAGATTTTGTTTTAAAATGGCGGCGATGGCAATGTTGACATTTCCCACATAGACGATTTTTACACTTTCCGCATCCAGACATGTGAATAAACCGATTTAACACGGAGGAATGACTATAAAAATACATTTCGATTGAGTGCGCATAATTCATACAGGTTGGCTTTCAATGTTACTTAATTTCCACAGTCTTCGACGTAACTTTTTTTGGCACCTTGCCCTGGGGGACAATCCACCTAAAATTCAACCTTGTCCCCCTAAGCTTCACATTGTCCGACATAATAGTAGTGACTTTTAATAACCAAATGTGTTAGAACACAATTAAAGCATAGTAAAGTGGTATGAACAACCTTTCATCAAGTTGATTGAAACATTAAAAACAAAACAGGGCCTTTTTTCCAAAAAATAGGAAGAGGCCTTAGCCTGTCAGTTTGGGAAATTCAAGCACGATTTTCGGCCAAATTGGGAAAAGGAAGTCTAACTTAAGATACATCAAAAAGGAAACTGCAGTCCACATACATGTTAAATCATCAAAAGCTTTCATGTTTTATTATAAAGTTTAGAAGTCCTCACTTTTCATGAACAACAATAGCCCCATTATAGACCACAACTGCCACCTTTAGTTTCTCTTATTTATCATTCTTTAAGTTCTTTTTTTCCAAACATAATATACCTTTCCATTGTATGAGGCTATGATCTGTCAATTAATTTTACGATTTTTGTCCTTGATATTTCAATTCCGAATATATTTTCGGCCCGGATACGAACGGTACGGTCCCGTACCGGACTTTAGCCATTCTGCATAACAATATGGCGGCCATGTCGTCTTGTCGCTTCCACACTCGTAGATAAAAAATGCAATATTGCTTCCGCGATGTCGCACTCGTAATTAATTAAAAAAAATAATTGAGAGCTGTTCATTCAATTGATTAGTAATGCCAATCAAATGATACATATTTTTTCTACATTTTAACTGAACAATGGATAAACGCCATACCGTTCCGTACGAACCGTTCCGTACGAAAATTCAATTAAAATCTACGTGCGCACCGGTTGAGAGAAGAAATTACGTACGCACCGTCTCGGGGACGCGAAATTATTTAATTAAATGATCTAAACCCCATTTTAATGCTACTATTTTGGAGTTTTGGGTAATTTTTTGTGTTATTGACGGTTTATGAGAATTACATTTTCTTTCTTTCCTAAATTTTCGACCTTGTCCGGGCGGACATTGTTCATTTAGAACAAGGTTGTCCGACGGGAAAATGACTTGTCCCGGACATCGGGCAACCCATTTACGTCGAAGACTGTTTCCAGTGTTATTTTTTCTTCAAACAGAAACATGTCAAACTCGGCCCGTCAAACTCAACATTGGCCGTGGCAAAAAGTCTTGATGAAGATGCGTTCAATATTGGATCATAAGTCATGAATAAAATTTAGTTTCAGTGATGCACCAGTCAGTTGCATCCACGCCCCCCCCCCCCAACCCTGGGAATGGGCCAGGATTTTTTAATTTTTAGTTCTATCTACATCTACATGTTACATCGACGCGGTCACCCTTGACCATTTAGCGACGGGTGGTTTCAGAATAAGAAAGTTGTGAAATAGATAGGAAAGTAAGAAGAAAAGTGGGATAGATCAAAGATAAGAGTAAGTGTATGGTAGTGTTGGGCAGCTGCGTTTTCGTCTTCCTCATCCCAGACCTCTCCGGTTATGGTAGCCACGGCCGACACAGCCCTGGGAATCATCGATGATTTACTTGCAGCTGACCCGGGCCTAATTATAGATATGAAAGGTAGACAATCCCCGCTTGAAGGATACCAAGTCGGGGGCCTCTGCGATAAGTGCAGGCAGTTTGTTCCAAGATGATGTTGTTCTTGGAAAGAATGAGTTGTTGTAGTATGAGGAGTTGGCTGAAGGTTGGTGGTATTTCTTTGAATGGGACGATCTGGTATTAGTAGATGATGTAGCTGGAGAGAGATGCTGGTCTACAGGAATATCCACCAGGTCGTAGACAATCTTGTTGAATAGGGTCAACTGTGCCTTCTTCCTTCTACTCTCCAGTGTTTCCCAATTCAGATGGCTTAGCATGTCACTGACGCTGCTGGTGTTATGGTAGCGGTTAGTTGCATACCTTGCAGCTCTCCTTTGCACCATCTCTACCTGGTTGGTATGCGTCTTTGTGTGGGGATTCCATATTGTCGCACAGTACTCGAGCTGGGGTCTTACAAGTGAGAAGTAGGCGTTTGACTTTACTGCCTCGTTTGATATCCGTAGGTTTCGGCGCAGGAACCCAAGTGTACTGTTGGCCTTCTTCACGGTCTTATCAATATGTGCATTCCAGTCATGTTGACTCCAAGGTACTTGGACACACTGTCTGTGGCAAGAGTGTGTCCCTTCAGTGTGTAGTTTGACATGATAGGGCTTCTTTTTCTGTGGACCCTTAAAGTTGTCAAACCCCACACCTTTCCACTAAGTTCCACGGCCCTTATGAACACAGCTGATGGTAAAATCTCCGCCAATTCCCTTGACAACTAAATATTGTCCATGGGGTATCGGTTATGGAGAAAAAATACCAACATTTGAATCTGGAAGGTGAAAACACGGCCATTTCCCTAGCTATCCACCACCCATTCCTGCGGCGCCCCATTCCTTCAACTTCAATGTTATACTCTCCAACGCCGCTAGGGCATTTACTGTAGAGGGTGCTTAACTCTGACATATATCTACTCAGGATGACGTTGTAGTAATTTAGGGGAGCGATATAAATCGGATCTCCACCATAGATCGAACCCACGACCTCTAGCATTGTAGGCGGACACTCAACCTCATCACTAAAGAGTTAACTCAACAGCAAGGCTGTTGGAAGTGGCCATATACCTACGATCACTACAATCCTCCCCCTTTTACTTACAAGGGCTCACCAGCTCTTCAATTTGACACACCATGCCTCGCACGAGTCCGTCCGTCACTAAAGAGATAACTCAACAGCAAGTGGAGCAAGGAAGTGGCCATATACCTACGATCACTACAACGTGGATTACAGGCATAGTTTCTTCCCATCTGGTTTTCATCTGTGGAACCAGCTTCTTGAAAGAATCCTCACCTCCCAGACCTTGAACACTTTCAAGTCTGGGTTGGCAGCCCACTAAGTCGACGTCACCTTTGTGTTTGATCTGCACCTCATTTTATCATTTTGTCTGCACGTTGAACACGCTTCACAACAACCTTTGTACAGTCACAAGTGCTTCGATGCCCCAGAGTGGGCCCTGTACTTTACTGGGAAGAGAAGAAGAAGAGCTGACTACTGATTGAGAGATTCTCAGTGTTTCCAACCCAACTAGAAGTAAACTGGTTGAAAATACAGAACTAGTGTTGCATGTATCATTGCTGTTCAATGCATACATTAAAAAGATAAAATTGTTTGAAACCCAGAAGTAGTCTAGTGTGTATCATTTAAAAACAAAGGAATCTGTTTCGAAAAGAATTGGGAGAACCCACCCACATTTCTCATATCACACATCTCTGCCTCTTCATTAACTCAAGTCAGGCATTTGTTTAGTTCAGCTTTAAACATTATAATCAAATGAAATGGGTAAAAATGTAATGGTGTTGCTACTTAACTAGTGTTAAGTTTGTTATATTGCTTAAATGACATTATGTTTGCTTGCAGATAAGAATGGCTTTGCAAGTTCATGTAGACGAAACTAATTGTGGACCTTTGTGTCAGCATCCCTCATGTTGGCAATCTAATACCAGACAAGCAAAGGGTTTCCCAAAGTTGAGAGCAAGACCACCACCATCTCCAGATATTGAACTTGGTAAATGTCTTGCGTTTTAATTTGACGAATCCCAAGACATTTAACTGACTTGGTTGTGACTGTTTGCATAAAAGCAATTTGTTCTTCATAAAAGTTTGACTGTAAATTGGTTACTATATATGTTATAAAGTTTTCAAGTATTGAGCGATTCAGAATTTTGTCAAATTCATGAATTAAATTATTTGTTGTCAGACAAACGTCTTCAACCCCCATAGTAGTCATCTATCTTATATTCAGTTATATTATCATTTATTCATTACATACATGCATGTATTTGATCTGTTTATGTTTAGATTTGCCGACGATGAAAGTTTGCAACATGTTGGAGGATTATGGAGACGACAGTAGAGATTTATTTCCATCTAAATTTGGGGGGAAACCTGCACATGAAAGACATGACAGATATTCAATGCTAGAAAAACCAATCCGTACACAAAGGTATAATAATTATATCCCCATTCCAGTAATTCATATGCAGCTTTTCAGTTATTGAAGAAATTCATTTCATATTTACCAAATTGTCTTGAAATCACAGTACTTTTATTAAAACATATTTTTTTTATAAGAAACATTAATTATTAATCCATTATTTTCCAACTTAAGACCTTTTAGTTTGTTGTTATGTAAAGACAATTGGAAAATTTAGGTTGTATAGCAATCATCATTGGATGTGACAAATTTGTGTTTTATTATTTTAGCATTAAAGTGACCAGAGCCCCACAAACATCACCAAAGTCAACAAGTAATGGTGTACCTATCAATGTTCCTAATAAGTTCAAAGTTGTGGAGGTAAGTTATGTTTATTTTTTGGTGGTAAGTTATACACACGTCGTATACATAAATCTGTTCCATCTGTATACTGTAAATACTCAGCCATAAGTCGGGCAAAAACAGTCCCAAAAAAAGTTAAAAAGTCACCCCGCGACTTATGGAAGAGTTTACTACACTACTAACGATTTTGTCAGAAAATCATTACATTACTCCTGACTTTATCTGAAACTGACCACATCTCCCTGACTTTATCTGAAAATAAGCACATTCCCATCAACTTTGTTTGAAAATTACTACACTCCACTATATTCTGTCTGAAAATCACCACATTCCTCACAACTTTAGCTGAAAATCACCACATTTCCTTCGACACTTGACACTGAGCACATGATTTCAGCTTTCACAAAAATGGAAAACTATACATGCGACCTATGAATGGGTTTAGACAAAAACCTTGATTTTTTATTCAAAAGTCCCCCAGCGACTTATGGCTGCATGCGACTTATGGCTGCATATTTACGGTAATGATTATTTGAACATAGTGGTAACCAGAAATTAGCAGGGCTTGACACTTACACTAGTCCCCTGGTCTGGGGCCAGGGAAAGTCTTGAAGGACCTGTGAAAATCATGAAGGACAAGTTACTGTTTTCTTTACAAATTTAATGCTTCCTTATTGTCGGACCAGTGACAAAAAATAGTTAGTGTCTACCCCTGATTAGTTCTTGAAAATTTATTAAAATATATCCATAAATGTCTATAAAACTGGAGCAAAATGTGTTTATTTTAACATTCTGGGTTAATGGGGTTACAGTATAATCATGTTAACATACATGTACCACATGTACTTCAACTAAGGTGACTTTGTAGAGAGATTTTGTAATTATTGTCTTTGGTCTGTAAACCTAGGATTGACAATATTTTAATTTTAATGTATTCTATGTTTGATACATATAGGTACAGGAAGTGTTTGATCCGGAAGATTTACGTGGAACGTGGGATGATACATTCGTTCCTAAATCATACTATGTATGGGTACCTAATGCTAAGAAAAAGAAGAGAAGAAAACGGCAAGAGAAAAACACACAGGAAAGGTAGGCTGTGTAGGAGGGGGAGGATGTAACGCTTTACAGGCTACCAGGGATAGTTCAATATAGAGTCTCACTATGTTGCCTCTTAAAAACAAATATTAGACAAAGTTATTATCGCTGTATTACAAGGGTAGACTCTACCTATTTTAGTCACTAGTTCTACTTGATATTCCATTTGCCTTGTGCCAGCGGACCAGTGTTCGTGTCGAGTCCTGTATTATTAATTTAAATCTACTTTCACAAAAGAAATAATATATAACATGCATACATCATGGAATCTTTCTGTGGACTCAATAAATGTGTAGTAGTGTATAAAGGATTTAAAATTACTAATAGGGGAGAAATTTGTGTAGGTGACAAGCTAGCTCAGTTAGTGGAGCGTTCTTGTTGTGAGAAAAGGGTTCTGTGGTCAAGCCCGTGTCTAGCTGCATATTGCATATCAGAGATCAGTGATCAGTGACCTAGTGAATATCAAGTGAATTTTTACTTTTGTACTGAAATTTCAATAAATTGACTTTACATGTACAGCACTTTAGAGACTTGCTATATAAGGGACTATACAAATATTTTCAATTATTAGTTAATTAATTATTATTATTAATTTACATTTTCGTCTCACTGTTACTTACCAATATGTTGTTGATGTTGTCATAAATGTTATTAAAAGAATATACATTACATAATATTACATTACAGTGGTATGACAAAACTGAAGGGTAAAGGATCGGTGAAGTTTAAGGATATGACAGAAGACATGGTCCCTAAAGAGATAGAAAACAGTCGACTTACAGCTCGGGTATGTATAACTGTATAATCTGCTGCTTGAGATGACAAAAGTTGACACGTTTGTTAATATGACTTGAAGTTATCTTGCTGTTGAAAGTAAAACTAGTTTGTCAATGGCCTCACTACAGACGACCTTTCAGGTTGGCAAAATACCAAGTTTTCAGGAGACACAAAAATCGAAAATTTGAAAATAGTCGATTTTCAATCAAGATAGATATTTAAGTATAAAATGTCTGGCTTTGGTGATAGCGGTGTGTAAGGTCAATGTTAATTAAGTTTGAGATATTATTGATGGGAACTTGGCAAGTTATGAGAGGATTTTATTAATGCTTGACATGTTGAGTTACTGCCTCATGTGACAGTGTAATTATATTTTGTCAAATCAGTTAGCTCAGTCTCCTGTGTGCAAGGTTTGTTCTTTCATCAGATACAAACTGATACAAATTACCATGATCTTAATACATGTTTGCAAAGAGTTTGTATTGCAAATTTTGTATTACCTTGCAGTATGCCAACATCTAACCACATTGTGTCATTTGCAGCATTGCCAACACTTAAAGCTTACTCACTATATGTATACTGTAAAATCATTAATTTTCGTGGGGGATTAAATTTCGTGGATTTCGTGGTTCAATTCAACCACGAACTTTAATCCCAACGAACATTGATTTTGACCCTTGTTTTGTTACCTGAAATGCAAACCCACGAATTCAAGTGCCAACGAAATTGTCTTTTTTACCAAAACCACGAAATTTCGTCCCAATGAAATTAAATGATTTTACAGTATATAACATTATACCAAAAACAGAATTGCAACTCATTTTCAGGATTTTTGGCATTATGCCTCAGTAGTCAGTCTACGACCACTGTAATGTTATAGATCTTTGAAATCCTCACCAATTTCTCGCTTTGGCATTATACTAATAATTCTTAGAGGTTTAAATATGCTGCACTAACTTTGAGCTATTTGCTGTTTGACTGATCACTCGGATAGTGTTTTTATTGTGTTAAGTGCAGATAAGTATAGTGTGTTTGTATTTACCTGGTTTCATCAATTTTCAACAATGGGCCTCCATAGCTCAGTGGTTAGGGCACTTGTTGTCTAATCTAGCCACCACGAAATTTAATCCCATCAAACAATAATTTTGATCCTTGTATTCATTACCTGAAATACCAAAACCATGAAATTTTGTCTCGTTTAAATCATTTTACAGTATTCAATTGAGTTCATGCTTGTTAACTGAAAAATGATTATGTAGGTCCAGGTAAATACTTACACACTGTACTACAACTTTCAGTTCTCTGTTATGGGAATTTGACACGATCCTGAACCAGCTAATGAAATAATTCTACCAGTGTTTTAACTATAGACAATACATGTATATCAGGAGCCCGATGCATAGTCAAGGCGCTATTGAGCGTTTGGTAGCGCTTTACTTCGTCTATGCAACGACATACTACCAGCGAATGACTTTCTACTGTTGAATTTTGCTAATTGAAGGTCAAGGGTCATGTCAAATTCTCCGTACTATATCGGGAACCAAGTGTTTAGTTATTAGTTATATTTTCATTGTTTGTTATATCACATTTTGCACTACAGTTGGATGATGAGTGGCCTATATTGAAGGTATAAATACATGTTCACAATTATCAACTTTCACAGATAGTTTAGTCTATAGTTAGTTTTCTTATTTTCTCCACAAATTGTCTTTTTTCGTGAAATATTGTCATAGTAAATTGAGCATTGATTTAGTTGACTTGCATATAATTCTCTTGAGATGTTTTGTAGGTGAATTTAATGTTTGACTTACTGCAAATGCTGAGTTGTAAATAATTTTATTAGTTTATATGACTTCATATCTACAGTTCTATAAAGATTGGCTAATTTTCACATGCAAGATTCAAATTTCAAACATTACAGTTTCTGATTAGATTATTTTCAAAAAAACATGTTACTGAATGTAATTTCTCTGCCAATTCAGATTTTATTAAAGTGATTATGAGATATGTATAGCCATTATAAGCCATGTACTGGTACGCCGATTTTACCAGGTAATGCCCAATTGCATGTATAAAATCTGTGAAAGTTGAAATAATGGTTTTTCTCTTCTGTCATCTAAACAACACAATAATGTAATTTCTATAATCTAGTAATCAAGATGTATATGTTTCTCTCTGACTGGTAGACTTTATACTGTATAATTTTCTCATCCCTTTGGTGCAACAAGGGTGTCCCTCACTATGTCGAAAGTTCAGCGCAAAACTTTGGTACATGCCTCTAAAGATTGATGTAGATTCCATAGTTTTGCACAGAGTCTTCGTTATACGTATAGTGAGATACAACCTTGTTGCACTAAGGAGACAAATTCTTTGTTTCGTAGCTCACCTCCTATAAATGTATTTGTTTTCTACACATCTGACTAACTCTCACTTCAACTGTATGTCATGTTTTCATTTAGTATTAATTAAACCAGTTTGTGTCACTAAGCCCAGTAGACAGCATGGTTAAATGTAGCCAATTAGTGGATAGTGGACCATTGGCTGAACATCAAAGTTCTTTTGATCGAGCGCTACCAAAGCAGTCTGTCACAGTACAAAGTGCTCAGTAGTGCTCACTTAGCAAGTTCTGCTAAACTCTTTACTAATGGTGAGCATCGGCACTCATAGCTTGTCATTGCATAGACAAAGGAAGCGCCTAATAACTCTTTTGAAAGTGTTTGGTTAGGTTAAGGGCTTAAGATGTACCAAGAGTTGAAACAATTGAGTCAGTGAGTACCTCATAAATGCTGTTAGTTTTTATTGTAAAAGAAACATTCAAATTTTCATTATAAATTTTTTGTAATTCCAATTTTGTAGCACTGCGGCAGCTTTAGCTTGGCCAAATGGCAGAAAACAAGCACATTTATTGGGTGAACTAACTGATGTATATTGAACTTTGTGTGTGTGACTCCCATATATTCAGGTTGTCTTTTTTATTGATGTTAGATTGTCGGAATGAATGTATGTGTATGTTTCTAACTTTTTTGGTGAAAGTCTTATTCTATGATATTATATCACTGTTAGATCACTTTGTAGAACTTCTCTATGTGCATGTTCACATTGTCATCCTACAACTACTGTAAAATCAATAATTTTTGCATGGGGGATGAAATTTCGTGGTTCACCTTCAACCACGAAATCAAGTCCCATCAAACAATAATTTTGACCCTTACATTTAATTACCTAAAATGCAAAATCCATGAATTAAAGTCCCATTGAAATTTCCTTTTTACCAAAACCACAAAATATCGTCCCATCGATCATTAAATGATTTTACAGTATTTCAGATGTGTTTGAATGTATTCTATTTGTGGAAATTTTGGATTTTTGCCCAAAAATTTACCTTATTATAGTTATGATGGTGCTATACATACATATAACATAATCTAACCTAATTTATGATTTTGATTGTTTTATTACACAATGTAGGAGTTCTATGTATGGCAGGTAGGAAAATTGCACAGAAAAGCATGAATGTGTTTCACTGTCAACTATTGTTGTAATGATGTGCTGGTAGGGTGGTAACCGTATTGTTTATCACAATCTACTAGTGTACTGTTGTTCTATATCATGAATGTGCAGATATCGTGGTTCTGTATGTCATGTCCACTGTTGTCTATGGTACATATTTTTCGGTGACAAATATGGCTGTCTATGACTGCTTCCTGTTATTATTATACATACATATGATTGTTGTGTATTTTTTCCTGCACGTGAAGCCGTTGAACAAGCATCATAAATACAGACAATATACACGACGTGGGGTAATCTCTCTTGTTTTCCCTGGTGGCTTGTATGGTGTTTGTTTATACTAGTTCATGTGGATACAAATTGTATGACAGATAGTAATGGCAATATTATTAATTTTGCTTTTTTTGCCAAATTAAGTTTTGTTCTAATGAATTTATTAAAAAAATTGTTTACCTGAGTACATATACTTTTAAAAGCTAAAAACCTAATTCTGGATTTTTTTACGTTGATTTCTTCCATCTTCAACAAGTTGATCACTGATTCATTTAATTCACAAATTGCAGATAAGCAAATATACTAGAAAAGTAATAAAAAATGATTTGTGAAACTTGAAGAATTTTATATGATCTCGAAAGCTCATTTTTCAACATTTGTATAATAGGATGGAGCTAACGAAATACATGACTTTTATGCAGTAAAGATTTAATTTAGGCATTCAAACAGACATTTGACATGTATTTTATAAGTTTGGTTACTAACTGTTTAAACTACATAATAATTATGTTTTACTTTTAACTTAATATTCATAGTAAATATACACTGTATAAATATTGTTGTTTGTGTTTATGGTGTCTAGTGGTGTTTTCTCTCTATATTTCTGTTTTATATCTATATTGTTTTAGGTGTTTTTGTATAATACACATTGTATGTTTGAGTGAAAATATCATATATACACAAAATTACGTAATACTATTCATAATGTACTCATAATGTATTCATAATGCTTTTATGTTAATTTCATATTTAATCTGACATTTATAATAATCATGTCTTAGTTATTATAATAAATCATTTGGAAATGTTCTGATAAAATTACTGATAATTTAAAAATCCTTGGTAACTGTTTCTAACTCGGTGTAATGTCCCAAACCTCCATGTTAGTATCTATTCCACATCTAAACTAGTGTTAGACTAAGTATAGAATATTTTCTTCTACAGTCTTTAGCAACTTTCCTTTCAATCTTTTTATATTTTTAATGATATCATCAATGTACAATTGTGATGTTACCTTTAAATAGTTTAAAATTATTTTATAGGCATATTAAATTCAAATCATTTGCAGTATTAAAGGATTTCAGAGGAAAAACTTAATTAGATGATTTTGCTTTGTATTGCTTCAACTGAAATAAACACTGAGTTCAGACACTCAGACCTTATTGACAGACTATACTGGAATGCCACAAAAGCTGTGGTCTATATTTAGCAAAATATGGTTTTGAATAAGTAACATACCAATTTTCCAGAGCAGCCCTCTTTAGAGTAATGATCTCTCTATAACAACACCTTCAAAAATGTCCCTAAGCTGATATTTAAACTCTAAACTGAACCTCTATAGAGCAACAACCTCAGTATCATAACCAATATTTGTGGCTCCCAAAGTGTGTTGCTCTACAGAGGTTGTGTTGTATATACATAAACCTGGTTTAATAGTTATATATTGTTATTTCAGAAAAAGCGGGCGTCGACTAAATCACCGACCATGATGAACTATGGGTATAGCATGTCTCCGCGAACACAAGCATCGTCTAGGATGGACTTTGATCATGATGGGTACGTCTACTTTATTGAATTTTATCAAACATTCTGGTCTGAGTTACAACCACATATCTTAAATTCGTTTAATGAAAGTTTCACTTCTGGTGAATTATCCCATACTCAAAAACAATGCGTGTTTTCATTACTATTTAAAAAAGGTGATCCAGAGAATCTTGAAAACTGGAGACCTATCGCATTACTGAATATAGATTATAAAATTCTTACCAAAATACTTGCAACTAGATTACAGAAAGTTTTAGATACGATCATCAACTTAGATCAACAAGGTTTTATTAAAAATAGGTATATAGGTTATAACATACGACAAATACAAGACATCATCGAATACACAGAACTTCTTGACAAAAGCGGTCTCATCTTATTTTTGGATTTTAAGAAAGCTTTTGATACAGTAAAATGGGACTTTATTTTTTGCACTTTGACAAAATTTGGTTTCAAAAGTGATTTCATAAGATGGGTACGAATTTTATATACCGATATTGAATCCGCGGTAGCCAACAATGGATGGATTTCAAAATCATTTAAAGTAGAGCGTGGTATACGACAAGGCTGTCCCTTATCTGCTCTTCTTTTTATTATTATTGCAGAAATACTATCAACAAACATACGAGCATGTAACGATAGCACTGGAATAAGTATAAACAATAAAAGTATAAAAATAACCCAACTTGCAGACGACACAACGTTATTCTTAAAAGATGCAACAGAAATTCCAAAAGCTCTACAAATTGTGGAAGAATTTGGGTTATCTTCAGGTCTGAAATTAAATAAAAATAAAACAGAAGGTCTTTTAATTGGAAACTTAAAAAATCCTAATGAGATTGAAATACAAAATATACTGTTCAAACAATCTGTAAAAGCATTAGGCGTATACTTTGGAACAGATAAAAAAATATGTGAAACACTAAACTGGAATGCAAAAATAGAACTATGTAAAAAATTAATTAATAATTGGAATGCCAGATACCTTACTTTCTTTGGGAAACTAATAGTAATTAAGACTTTACTGTTGCCAAAACTTACCTACCTCATCCAGTCAATGTCATTACCTAAACTAATAGCCAATGATATTAATAGTATGATGTTCAAATTCTTATGGAGCAATAAATCAGAGAAAATAAAAAGGTTAACATTAATTGGTATGAAACTTGATGGAGGTATTGAAATACCTGAAATTAATATGTATGCAAAATCAATTAAACTTAAATGGTTAAAAGCCCTAAATGATGAAAATGTTGCAAACTGGAAAATTATACCAAAATTCTATTTAAACCAATTTGGAAATAATCTCCTAATTCTAAAAATGAACATTGACTCACTAAAATCGTTACCAAAGACCAAATATTCTATTCCACCATTTTATAAAGAAATCCTTGAAACTTTTATTGACCTGAATCGCACTACCAAAAAGCCTGAAACGTTTTATGATATACGAAAACAAATAATATGGGGAAATCAATTCATTAAAAACAAAGGAAAATGTCTAATGTTCAAGAATTGGATTGACTCTGACATTATCTACGTAGAGGATATATTCCGAAACGGAACTATAAATGATAATCTTATCTACACTAAACTCAAAGTAAAAACAAACTGGATATCAGAGACGCATATACTAAAATCCTCTACCCCACACATTTGGAAAAATATACTTAATACAAATCAATCCATTAATACTAAAGTTAAAACAAGATGTAAAGACATAGACACTTACCCTATTCTTAAATTTAGCAACACATGTATACGACAAATACTTGTAAAACAGAAATTTGAAAAACCGTTTATACACAGTTACTGGGAGCGATTACTTAATACAAAAATTAATTGGAACTCAGTATATTATATTATACATTATGTTATAAAAGATCCACGAATAAAGCAATTTAAAATAAAACTTATTTTTAACATACTAGCGACAAAACAAAATTTATTTACATGGAAAATAGGAGACTCTCCTTGCTGCACTCATTGTCAAGATGTTGAAACAGCAGAACATGTATTAATTAAATGTCCATATGTGAGTAGCTTTTGGCAAGATATTCAACGTTTTTTTAACAAATTAGGTTTCAAACAAAATATGAAAAGTTTACAGCGTTTACTTGTCGGATATAGAGTCGAATTTAAGGAATATCAAGAAATAAACATTCTTTTAAGTCAAATTGGCTTTTCTTTGTTCAAAAGTTATTTAAGAAGTGAAAGAAGAATAAAACCTATAAACACAATGCTTATTTTATACCAAGATCTGTCTCTATTACAAAAGTTGTATTCAAAAAAGTCTGAATCATGCAAATTGCTTGATAAATTTTTAAAATTAATACAAAATAATTAAAATAAACAAAAATACCAATGCTGACTAAATTAAGAATGAACACACCAATTATGACAAAAACTAACAACCTATACAATATTTTCACATCTCAAAAAACGAAAGTCAAAGATCACCTCATAACACTATTTAACACACACTTGCCATTAACCTAACAACTTTGAACTTCAACATCCTCTTTATTACTTATATCAATTGTAAATGCTTAATTTTAAGCATTGATAATTGTTTTCTTCATTCAATCTTTAACCTCACATCGAGTTAGTCTAGTCTACTTTCGCTTTCGATTTCATAATACAGCTAGACTAACTCAATGATGTGATTTGGTTAAAACACTTAAACCTTCTGTATATATGTACTTTGCTTTCTTCTTTTTAGCAATATTGTATTATATTATGTCACAGTAGAAAATAAAATATCCTACTCTCAAAATATCTTTTGATATTTACAAATTATTTAAATCAGAATTTTGTAAAAATAATACTGATCATTTATTAAGTAAAATAAAAGAACATATCAATTAATCTTAAATGAGCTTGCATGTAATAATACTGTTATTTATTGTATTGTAGTGATTATTATACATGTATTGCTTGTATTGTATTATTGTGCCAATACCATAAACCATGTTGTTACCATTCTTTTATTGAATAAACGGGGTTAACCGAGTTGGTTCCTCAAACTCAAAAAAAAAAAAAGTCTACTTTATTGTCTTGTCAGCAGTTTATATAGCTTGGAGAATTTGAAAAGGTTCACAACGTTATATTAATTTAACAGCTGATATTTCCGCTATATCAATTCAAATTATATTGGAAATTAGTGGCGTAGACTTTGATGCTAAAAATAGATCACTTTAGTCATTCACTTGGATGACTTTGATCTTTATCGCCTTGAAGTAATAACTAGTTTGTTTATTATGTTCAGTAGAACAGTTTTAGCTGGAATACCATAGAAACCCATGAAGTATTAGGCATCAAACTTCTGTTGTATAGTTAACAGTATTATAATGTTTGGATATTTTTCTGGTGCTACAATATTCAAGGAGATTTATGCCTTATTCTTGTACTAGTAATAATATATAGTTGTCGAAAACTTGTTTCAGATATGCATTTGGTGATGAAACATTTGATCTATTGAGGTACATTGTACATTGAGTCAATGTTTATGCTAAATATTACATATCTTCCATTCACAAGACTGGCTAGGTTACCTCACCATTTGTTTTTGTACTAAATTAGACTTTGTAAAATGAAATACACATCACATTTAGTTTGTTACAATTTGCTTATCACAAAATGTTTGGTTAGAAATGTTATTGAGTAGAACTAGACTGTTAAGATTTTTTGCTAGTCACCGATTGTTGTTGTTTTTCAATGTTGCAAACTCACATGTTTACATTTTCTACATTATCACGTTTAGTTAGTTTAACGTTACATCACTTAATCTAAGAATTATTTTTAAAAGGGATATATCATGTAAAAGTAAAGGTTTTATTTGTTTAAAGGCAAATTATTTACTTGAAGATGACTATTTACTTTATTTAAATGCTGAGCAATTATATATAAGCCTTTATTTGCCAGTCAGCATTCTGCTGAAATATTGCCGGCATATGAGTTATAAGTGCCTCCACCCTGATTTGAACCTTAGTCCTGGACGCCCGTTCAGGCGACAAGCGTGCTAACCACTGAGCTAAGGAGGAACACAGATGACTATTTACTGTATTTTATTGTATTTTAGGATATTTTCACAATATAGATCATCAAATAGCGTGTCCAACAGTCAATCAGAAGATTATTATAATCCTGGGTAAATGTCCGAGTTTGTTACCATGGTAACATGATAATGCATGAACTCGATGCATGCTGACCTTATATAGTAACTGCATGATTGTAAAATATATCATAACCCAAATATAATAAATGTATATATTACACAAGAAAGTATAGTGCACATGGTATCGTGGGTAATATTGAGTACTATACAATTATTTGTATCATATGCATGCTCTGAGATAAACCTGTCAATTGTCAGTTGCATAAACATAATATTAACACAGGCACACAGTTTCATAGATTTTTACAATTTGTATGATTATTTTTATTTTCATTACCTTCTTAAACACTCAAGGTCACTCAGCCCCCATTTTCTTATCTAAAGGAAGAACAAATTTTCACTATACTTTGTGGTATCGATTTTTACTGGTACCTCAACTACACGTTCCGATGCATGTGTACATGCTGGGAACCTAAGTTCTTCCATTGGTAGGAATTTGAACCGCAAACTGATAAAAAATATCAATCCATAATGATAGAAGATTGTTTACATTTAGAACTGAGCCGCTTGTATCAAGGGAGTTAAGTATGACAATCCCGTCTCGTATTAGTGGGTGGCGTACTCCTGGTCAGGTGGTCTACTCCAGGTATCATGTCGTGTTCCAGCTATAAACATCAGTCTATGATGCTGCATTGTCATGTGACACACTTGTGTTGTCATCTGATGCATTGCCATGTCTCACGTCTTGCTTTCAAATAATCAGTTTATGAAACAATTTATTTACTTGTTGTTATTTGCAGATGTACTGTATGTTGTCATGTATAGCTTGGCTAATTTGACACGAGCCTGACCTTTTGATTAGCATATTTTAACAGTCGATATATTACCTACGTTTATAACACCGAGTGTATGTTTTCATAATCGGGGAGTATCACGAAGACGCTCGAGTTGGAATACAAACACAAATTTGAAATACCGATATAGCACGATTTACTTGCAGAAATTGATATATTCAGAGCAAGAACCTTGTTATATATTTTTGCATATAGGTCAGGCTAAGGTCAAAATAGCCAAGCTATACTCGAGTGTTTTATTGCTATCTGATTTTTGCAACCCAACAATTTACAGACATATCTCATACTTATTCAGTTGGTGATATGTCAAGATTTGTACAATAATCCATGAACTATTGAAGTATTTACTTGATGGCTTTAAGTGTTGAATGTTCATTTATGCTTCATACCAGCAGGGTTGAACACCCATTTTATTTAAAAGTCTGTCTCTCTGCATCTTTAAATGCTCATTGATTGTTGTTACTCTGGATGTCATGCTACTCATAAAGAATAATACAAGTACAATGGCTGTCCATGAGCATTACTGTTCGTGCTCTCCATTGGCCATGGTGCTCCTGGCTGTAATTTTTGCTGGCCACTATTATACATTGAGTTGTTGACCACAATGCTGTTGGCTGTTGTTGCTTGCTGCAGTGATGTTGGCTGTAATGCTATTATTGTGACCTGAGTTTTGCTGGCTTCCCGTTTATAGCTTTACATCTACTCATGGTGATTTCGATCATGAGTTTGGCTAAAGCTTTATGCCAATAATGCTATTTTGTCTTCAAAACTAATAAGCAGTAATACAACAGTGTGATATGTTATCACATAAGATTCGACGTAGTACCCCGGTATGTAGTCGATCATGTTAAAATATATCATTATATTCTTTTCATGCAAGCCGTGTACTAAATATTCCGGAGTAAAATCTGTGCAGCCACTGCATCCCATTGCTCTCACAGATATATGTATAAAATATTTCAGTAGGCATTATTAAGTAGATAATTCAATGTTTTATATATATTTTATCCAGTTTTAGACTGCGAAGTCTTTTATACTCGAGGTAACATTATGGTTTTTATAACCTTAACTTTTTACATAGAGAATCCCATATGCCCTTGTACATCTCTCTCTAA
Organism: Spisula subtruncata; assembly: GCA_963678985.1. Classification (NCBI taxonomy): domain Eukaryota; kingdom Metazoa; phylum Mollusca; class Bivalvia; order Venerida; family Mactridae; genus Spisula; species Spisula subtruncata. The sequence goes on along the minus strand of OY787673.1, from coordinate 30,066,231 downwards.
TATATCTATGTTGTGGTAATTTTTTATTTACTTGGTAGTTTCATGACTTGAGTTCCAACATTATTTGTTCAGATTAAAAATATTTTATTTATTTTTTATGTTATGAAATTTTCAAAAAGCACTTTATCTACTGTGCTATAAATATATTGCACCATACTATATTAAATATCTTTTATTTTAGATTATTTTTACAGAATTAATTTTTGTTTTAGTTGAATATTATAATTTTGTAAGTTTACCTTCACTATGAAATTGTATGTTTGACACCTGAACTTATCTCTTTTCTCTGCAAACGTTAAATTATACTGTTCTTGTCTGCTAGTATGATATAGGATAAATTGACAAAATTGGTCTACTGTTAAGACCAATTTGTTATTAAGAGCACCTTGCTGTATGGTCTCCTTAGCTCACTTTACTACACCTGGACAAAAATGTTGTAATTAAGACGGGTACTAGGTTATAATGTTCTGCTTTAATTTAGGCATGTTCTGCTATTGCATGTTCTGCTAAGGCATTGCATGTCGTGGCTAAAGAAAGAAAGAAACTGTTATGTAGAATTAGCATCAATAATAAATATTATTGCTTATTTGTGACAGGCATGTGATTATTCCTCCTTTTGGCCGATTTCCTTTTTTTTTTGTCAAACAAAATGGTTCAGATTCTGTTTGACCTTAGCTCAAGAAATCCCTTGCAAGGGTTATGAAGTTTGGGTAGGGTTTTAATGCCACGGCATCTACTGATGCAGAAGACATATAGTGATTGTCCTGTCCGATACAAAATGTTAAAACTGAAGTCATTGTTTTCAAACTTGTTAACCATCATAAACACATTACATTGTCAAAGCCATGTAACACTATATCCTACATTTCAACAGAATTATGATCCCTGAATTACTTAGCTATTTGTTATGAACAAGGCTTCCACCGGGGCATAAGTGTTTACTGAACGCAGTCATGTTGTTAGAGCAATCACATCCCTGTTATATGAAGGAAATATGTGTATATATGGATGTGACAACTTCGCTAGATTGATCTTGTTACTTTGCTAGAACTGTATCGCCTACATAAGTGTCTAGTCATACATATCATTTGTCAGGAATTTTATGTCTGACTCAGTTGGTTGTTGCTGGAGTTAGGGCCCTTTGTTTGAGACATGTTTTTGTGTCAAAAACCCTTCTAGTTTAAATTTAACCCCATTGTTTAATTTATTATCAATTATTAAGATACTATAGATAGAATGTTGTTAATGTTTAATACAAATTTACCTCAGCTTAAGAAAGGATTCATAGCATGCATTAGCTGTAACCGCTAAGTTCACTAATTGTCTTGATATATATCATATAACTATATTATAATATTTTATTTATTTTATAACTGGTATTTATGTGTGTATAAGCAGCGTGACGGGCATGGTACATACACCATAAAGTATAATTCATGTTACTGCCCCCCCCCCATATATTATACCCGGTATATGATGTGTAGGTGTTTTATAACAGTAACAAAATAATGTTATTGTTCTGTCATTTTGAATCATAATTCTATATCCAGATGCTATAGTTAGTCACATTCAACTGTTTTGCTAGATAATCACTGTAGGCTTATAGAATAATTTTCAAGCAAGTTACACAGTACATCAAATTTTTTACTAGTTACACACATGTTCACAGTGTTTTCAAATTTAAAATAAAGCAATAGGAAACATTGGGATGAGACCAACATAATTATGTAAATTTTACTCTTTGGAGTGAATTTGAAAACAAGTCCTATTGCGTCAATTATGTTATTATATAATTATTGTACACATTATACACTTTCAGAAGTCTAAGACATATGTTTCTGGATATTTTTGTATTATAAATAATAAATGATTTGGTATATTTGAATTATTTTTCCTAAAAATCTGTGTTCGAAATTTTTTATTTTTTTACCATGGTAATACTACTGTTGTTAGTATTGTTGTTTTTGATGTCCTGTATAGTTAGATATCACCATCACATTATATTAGACATGCGTGTGTTTTGCTATATTCTAGTATCAGTGAATTGCTTGATTTGCCACGAGATGTCCTTATACAAGTGTTACAGAACACCAGACAGAGGTATGTATGTTGTTGTTTTAGATGTGGAAATGTTTTCCAGGTATTTCTATAAATTATTATGTGCTCAGGTAATGAAATGAACTTCAATTGCTCATATTTGTTATGATATATGTTACTGTAGCAATAATTGTGTGTACCCATGGAAACCACAATAGGAGGTATTTAAATTTGGCTTTTATATTTGTAAATGTTTAAAGAAAATAATCAAATGATGAAATATTTATTTATAAAAAAAATACCAGTACTTAATTACTAGCATTCAGTTTTACTTGCTAGTGAATTTATAAGCATGTTGAATATTACTTAATACATTGTGACCTCAACCTCCCCAAAGCAACTTAATCCTGAAGTAACCTTAACTATGGATTTTACTTCTCCTGAGCAACAACCTCTGTACAACAAAACAACATTGTATTTTATTTAGATTGTTAACCTAGAATTTGTGCATCGGCAGTACACTAAGCAATCTGAGGTATATTTATTATGTATATTCAGTGATTTGATGTCACGTGAGAGAATACGTGATGTGATACGTAAATTCATGCCACCAACATTGGACCGTGGAAACACCAATATATCTTTGGCTGAGAGTCAGGATCTATTACAACAGAAAAAACTCAATCTACATGAAGGTAATTTACACATGTTTCAATATCAAATTTGTTACCCAAATCACAGGTTATCATTGAAAACGAAAAAAAAAAATATATAATTTATTGTTTTCTTTCATATAGATCTAAAAAAAAAATCAATTGTACAAAAAAGATTTTTGTTTTCAAATTGTCAATGATACAGTTACCTGTGATCCGAATGCCAGAAGATTGTTACTTCATTTTTCTTATTTCTGACATCAAAAGAACGAAGTCTAAGCAGCTGAAGCCTTTGTCCCAGGCTGGACATTTTTGCCTTGGCTGGAAATAAAATGAGCCTCAGGAACAGGGTTTTCACAAATTTTCTTTTGACTTCCTGCAGCTTCCCCTAGACCATGAGGACCATTTTCCCTATGCCTTTCAATGCTCATTCATTAGATTGGGAATATGTCAACTATACGAAAATGCTCAGTTGGACTCCGCCAGGTTCTCTTGCTTCATTTCAGAGCAACACTCATATTGATACACAGTAAATATGGTTATGTGGTAGAGCAACACAAATCTTGGGATACCAAAATTTTATTTGCTTCAGGAAACAAAGTGACAAGTTGTAAAGCTCAGCACAGATAAACTCTGCAGATATTTTTACACTAAATTGTGTGTTTATAATTTTTCATGAAATGTTGAACAAATCTGAATAAGATGAAATTTTGTAGAAATCTTGTGGTAAAGGGGTGACTTTAAAACTATTGTGACTACCTCAATTTTTATAGGCATGTACCATATGCCCAAAGCTCTCGAAAATAATTTAAAATAAAAAAACAAAAAAAATGTCCAAACTGGCGTAGGCGATGAGTATTTATCATGATCTGCCCATGTTATTGTTGAGATGTTTATGTTACAGGCAATAAGAATGTACGACAGTCGCACCTGATGGAGACCAAGCCTGTTTTCCACCTTGATGACGACGTCGTCGATGATGATGAAGAAATTGACGAGGATATACAACGAGGGCCGAGTCCGTACGGCTCACTGAAAGAACTCTACTTTGGTGCCGGAAGTATCAAGGATTTAAATAAATACAAGAAACCACTACCTAATATATTAGGTAGGTAAAAAATGTGTCTCTACTTTGATAATGTAGTCATTGTTTCATTTAACAACCTCACATTTGCGTGTATCAGAAAGATTAACCTTAATTCGATTTTATCCAGATGTGGCTGAGTGGTTAGAGCTTTCGACTACCAAGCTGGAGGTCCCTGGTTCAAATCTTGGCTGCAGCACTGGATCTTTCAGAAACGCTTTTCAGTGTTTCTCACCCAACTATAATTATTATAGATGACTCCTGTGTGTAGGTGCTTGTTAAAGCACCAATGAGTCTATTTGAAACAAGAGCATGACACTCAGATTTCTTGACGCAAACAAACCTTCTGTCCCTTCCTTTAGAGCGGCAGTCATTTGGCCAGTTCGTCCGCTTGTTTCTGTCAAATTCAAAAAAAGAAATACATGAACATGATATAGGATTGATGCTGGAGTATACTGTAAAATCAGTAAATGAATATTCATTGGGGATTTAATTTCGTTGATGACAAAATCAAATCCCCATGAATATTAATGATTCTTTATCACATAACCTGCGGTCTGGGAGTGCATTAAAGCCATGCCGGAAATATTGTAATGCATTCCCAGCCCATTCATTAAACATTTAAATTAGCTTCACGTTGGTTGGTTGATTCAGGATGACGTTATGTAAGCCAATCCATGCCTTGAATCAACCCGTGATGTCAGAATAATACAAACGTCGGCATGACGCCGCACGCATTGTAACGCTAAATTTTGAATGAAACCTATGTAGTGTACATCAGCAATTTGAACGTTAACGAGCGTTCTCTAAGGTTATGTGATAAATAGAATCTTACATTCGTGCTCATTACATACGAGTTTTATTAAACTAGTCGACAAAAACATTATGACGCTTGGCAAAGCCTCGTGTCATATAGTTTTGTCCACTCGTTTAATAAAACTCGTGAGCACTCATGCAAGATCCTCTATATAGTATCTGACTTTGTGGATAATGTATCCACAAAATGTTTTTTTTTACAAAAAAATCCATGCAATTTTGTCCTTTTGAAATTTAATGATTTTACTGTATGATGTTATTATTGTTATTACAGGGAGTGGACGAGCGGTATCAGCCGGTGATGTTGTAATGACCAAGATCCCCTCTATCTCTCTCGGTCTACCAGAATTACCCAGTGGTATACGACAAACTAAAGCTTTCACTTACTCCAAGAAAATAGAACTAGACTTCACATTGGGTATGTTACTGTGTTTATGAAATCATTATATGTGAATTTTGGGGATGACCTCAGTCATGTAATACTCATACAGGGTGCTCATTATTATATGGCAATATAAATAACTTTAATAACTTTGTCAGTTTTTAAGATAATATTTTTTGTTATACGCCATTGATTATATTCTCGGCATAAATCATGTTTAAATGTAACTCCTTTTTTTCTCAGCAGATGTTTGAAGCGCTTTCCTTAATTCTGCAAAACTGCCAAAATCAGCAGCAAATGATGTTGTACATTAACAATATATTATCTGATACTTATATAATATCTGACAATATTTACCATCAGTTTTTCTTAGGGTTTGGTGTCTTTTGGTATGGTACAGTATTCTCTAACAGCAGTTTAATATTAATAAATACTTCCAATTTTTAAGTTAGTCTAGGCAGACATTCTAGACAATGACTTTGTTGCTACTATTACAGCAAATCATTATATTATATTATTAAATAATGTGCCTATCAACCATTTTTATTGAATTTCAACCTTATGAAGTATATTTTAAGACATTCAAAACGAGAGATACTATGTTAATTATACATAATCAGTTGGCTGTCAGATCTTTTCATTGTCTGCATATTACTTTATTTATAAAAAAGCTTATACCAAACCATTTCAAAATTAAGAAATGTTGTACCGTGAACTGTGAGTGACTGAAAAGTGCTGTGTTTCATGTACTGCGGTATACCATTACCCCCCTAATGGAGACAGGGGACACTTAATTGCATAACAAAAGCTTGCTCTGTCCCCTTCTTAAACGTATGATTTTGTGTTTATGTTGATAACAACAGTAGATCTGATGTTTGTTGTGATTTTTTATGTTGTTTATATGTTGTTACAGGTGAATCAGGTGGGTATATGGTACATCATGTAGTTACTGTAAACCAAGAACTAATTTCGCGTGATTTAATTTTGCGGAGTTGGCGTGTCATAGAATTCGTGAAAATTAAGTAGCTGCAAGAGTATCAAAATATTAATTTGGACATCGCGCGAGACTTAAAAATGTGAAAATTTGTATTCGAGAATATGCCATCTATCAGCAAAACGCGAAATTTAGTATTCATGAAATTAACTTGGTTTACAGTATTTAGGGGGTACTGGTGATTGTTGCAGACTTTATAGAGTTATATTGTTTATAGTTAAGTTTTATTATGTTGTCAAGTTGCACATATTGCTCATATTTGTCAAAACAAACTTACGATTTGTCCCTTATGGCACAACAAGTTCGTATCTTCCTATATACTGTATAGTGAGATACCACCTTGTTGAACCAAAGGGACAAATTTATGATTATCAACACACCACTACAGGTCACAAATCATGCACTTCATGGACACCTTATTGTTTTGTTTAACATTAAAGAGGCATTCCCTATAACTAGCAGATTTTTCTCTACTATCACATTAAATGAGCAAAATGTACAAAGCACTATCAATTATCATAATTTTTCTGAAGAAAGTGTGCGCAAATAATGTCTCTATAATGTCAAAAGTATATTTAAATCACCAATATTATTTTATCACTTCCAGCGATTTATCATTATGTGGTCAAAGGGAAACAACTCGTGACTATGTTGGCTCGTTACGGAAATATGTTTTCTTTCTTTTCTCGGTATTTAGTAGGAGCTTGTTGTTGAAACTTTGAGGAGTTTAAGCAATAATATTCCTGAATTGATTTAAATGATCTAAGTTTTAGGGGACGCCTCTTTAATGTTTCCAAAGGTCTTTAAATGTACCCACTGAATTTGTTAATAAATTATAAAACCATGTGCTAAAATGAACTGCTTAAATAGTATTTCCTATTATTATCATCACTTGAATGGCAGGTGGCTTTAAGTTATTAATTCAAACTGTTCTTGAAAAATTTCTCAATATGTTTTAAATTGTTCTATAAGATGTTTCTATGATCTCAGATTGGTAGTTCTGAATAATTATGATGAAAACATATATGCGTAAAAAAGTGGTCACTTTTAGTTAAGATTTAGATACATACAATTGATTTTTATGAGCAATATAAAAAGCTGTTAGGCACTGAAGGCAATTTGTCCCTTTGGAGAAGAAGGTCGTATCTCGCTATATATAGTATATAAATATTCAGCCTTCTTGCACCAAAGGGACAATTTGTATATGATAAAAGTGAGAGGTGTTGGGGTGAACTACACAGTGTCACTTAGTACCATTATGTTAAAAGTTATTTCCCCCATGGTTGACATGATGACTAAAATACTCTCAAGCAAATACTAAAGGTGTGAGTGTCCCAGTATAGATAGGCACAGGTTCTGGTAATTTCTGGTATATAGTCTCACAAGGAACTTAACGGTGAATATTAAAGTGCAGGTTCTGATCTTCAATTGTCTTATGGATCTGATTCAGACTAACAAAATAATATATCCACTACATTGATGAGCCTGGCTTGAAAGTGACTTGAAGTCGATGGCTTATGCATTTTCCTATAAAGGGTTACTTTTCCTATAAAGGACCTTAGTCTTACAAAATTAGGGTTAAATTTGCATTAATTCATAATTATTGATAGTTTGCAGATTTAATCTACCATATAAAAGAATATAATATTCTACACGTTTCTTTTAATAAGTTTATGACATAGTACTGAATATTGAACAGAGACTCTCTGGGAAGAGGGACTGTCAATCACTGATTCTCTGTGTCGACTTTTGATATCTATGAATAAAGGTCTGAATCAGTTCTTTTGACCTTTTATATCTGTCCCTTTCTGGAACCTGGTTTGGCTCAACACTTACAGCACTGTGGTTATGTTTAATGCAGTATGTTGCAGTCTGTAAATTTTCTATACTAGACACCTGTCCTGATTATTGTTGGGTTTGTTTCATTTCTAGGTGAAAGTTCCTTCTGTTCCATTTTCTAATCAAGTTTTTAAGTTCATGGAATAATGTTCTTGGTTATGAGAGCCAGGTAGAATCTAAGCCAGATACAATTATATGATTGAAAAATACAATAATTATATTGAATTTTGATAATTGTATTAAGCTATAATATTACCTTAGTATAAAAAATGTATTTGAATAGTATTTAGAATAGCATTTGAGTTTGAAGTATAGAGCAGTTACAATTCTTATTAGATCCATTTTATAATTTGAAAGCAGTGAATTTTAATGTGAATACACATCATTCTGTAAGTTTAAAAGTTATATTTCTTAGATTGATATTTACTTTTATTTGCATTAGTATATAACTAATAAGACATATTGTTGTTATAAAGGGAATTGTGAGGTCTTTAAATAATTTATGTATACTTCTTGTAATTTAGGTACTCAAAAAATGGATAAGTCTTCAGACCCATGTGTGTCATTTTCTAAATAACAAACAGAAAAATAAATCTGTTATTTCTGTGGGAAGAATTTGCTGATTATATTAAACATTGGTAATGTTACAAGTATGTTACAGAAGTTAGTCACTTACAGGTTTTTTACCGGAGGAGACCATAGGATTTCCCTCAGTCAATCCATCTGTCAATAAATTCTAGATCCTGTCATAGCTCAATCAGTTTTCAAGCTAGGTTTATGAAACTTGGCATGTGGATAGGGACCAATAAGGAGGTTATGCATGCTTATTTTTGTTTTGATTCAGACAAAAAATGGTTGCCATGGCAACAGAAACACGAAAACCAGGTAGTAGGGGACTTATGTAGAATGCTTGCAATTCCTAATTACTTGTTTCTGTGGTAAGAGTTTGCCAATTGCAGTAAATATTTGTAATACTGAAGTTATAATTATAGTTGATTGTGTTATGTTACAGGTCCTGTACCTACCCCACCCACTAGTGTACGTAGTATAGAGACAGGAGGATCAGATCATGGTACAACTATACGTGTAAACCTACCATCACAAGCTTCAGTACATAGTGAACATGGTGCCAGTGAGGAAAGAAAGGGGGACAGTCCTGTTGGGGTATGTAACACTTTTATTTTCTTCAAATACTCTAAAATCATTTAATTTTGATGGAACAAAATTTTGTAGTTTTGGTAAAAATAACCATTTCGATGGGATGTTAATTCATGGATATTCATTTTATTGCATGTCAGGTAACAAATACAAAGGTCAAAATTATTGTCCGATGGGATTTGATTTTTCGTGGATAAAGGTTAACCACATAATCCACGAAAATTAACGATTTTACAGTAGTATTGTATAGTCTCAAGAGTGGCCCTCTGTAGAGCATCAACCTCTCTATTTAACATCGTCAGATTCTTCTAAATTTCCCTAAGCCAATATTTATTATGAGTATAACCTCGTCAGAGCAACAATGTATAAACAACAGCTTATATTTGGTGCCCCCAACATTCTCTGTTCAATGTTTTATTTCCGTATTTTATCAGATACATCCGGACCATCCTCTACATGCTGTGTCACCCACATTTTCTACCCGTGTACCAAACGCTCCGGCCACCACACCGGCTACATTCTCTGTATCACCTACAAAGTCAGCACCGTTACTACGTGATATGTCGGGATCTATTGCAACTACACCACAGGAATGGCATGCACGAGAGAAACAGAACTCACCCTTACAGATTCTACGAGCACCAGTCAATACACCCGGCAGCTTAATGCAGGATAATCCAGGTAAACTATATAATTATGATTAAGTATTTTATTTTAGATTATCAATATTTATAGCTTGGAGAATTTGACCTAATCCTGACCTTTATGCATTAATATATTACTCTTATGTTCTTTTTTTTAATATTTCAATTTCTGCAAGCATTTCATGCTATATCAGCACTTTAAATTTGAGTTTGTATTATACCTCAAGTGTCTTTGTGAGACTCCCCTCCCCGGTTATGAAAACATAAACCTTAGATATAAATATTAACAAGATATCAACTATGCTAGGACCATGTCAAATTCTCTGAACAATACACAATATTTTTATCATGTTTAATGGTATCAACAAAGGTTGCACTATTTCATAAATTAAACAGACAATAGTTAAACTGTTCAACTTTGAGTTCTGAAAAAGGTTATATGTAGTTGTAGTTCTCATTAAGCTAAGGTATGTCTCTTAAAAAGGATGTTGGTCATTATTGACAGTTCGACATCAATGATGACAAATAAGATGTTTGGTTTGCCGCCATGTCTAAACAATCTAACAGTTCTGATTTGTTTATACAACTTGTGTATATTTCCAGCACTGGTCACTATACATGAACACGGTGGAACTGTCAAGGATGATGATGAGACGCCACCACTTCCTGTCTCACGAGGTCGAAGTGTCAGGTTCGAAATCCCTGAGGTACCTCCACCACCATCCTCACCTCAACTCTCAGACGACGGTCAGAAAGAGGCACCAAGTAGAACTATTGTTACAGTGAATACGGTCTTACCACAGGAGACGCCGTCCACCAGTTCTAACAAACCTATGTCTGGTGCAACCATCAGAACTGATGCCAACACTGTCAATACATCAACACTACAAGCAGAGAATTCCTTTGTCCGATCAACAACTGGAGCTATACGAGAAGTTTCCACTGTTTCCTCGCCCGAACCTTGGCCACAGATAAATGAGGCTGACTATGATGTGGCCCCTCTACCGACCCCTGCTTCCACAGGGGACACTCCGCAGAGTGTGATACGTATTGACACGGATACTAAAACACCAGACTACGATAATCAGTCTAGAAATGCTAAAGAAGAGATTGAAGATACTCCGGAAGAATCTGTTGTTACCGAGAAAACAAAAGATGAAGATTTTATCAACAAGACGGAAGAACAAGGAGCGGCTGTGAAGAAGATGGTTGAAGAATCAAGGAAGGTCGGTTCCCCGGCACCACCACCCCCGTCACCAGAAGCTAAAGAAGACAGTGAAATTATCATAAATAAAACAAACACTATGGAAACAGTAGAAGAGGAGGGTGAACAAGGTACGTCTGACGATGAAGTCTCGATGTCCGTCACTCAGATTGCTCCGAAAGGTTCCGGTGGACGTAAATCAATCCATCGCCAGATTGATACATTCCAGAATATAGACATTCCTGCAACGTTTAATGGAGTTACCACGGATACCAAACCCGGTGCAAACTTTCTACCGGAAGCGTCGACCATGACGATCCCGGAGGAACAGGAACCGACACCGGAGCTGGATGATAGATCTAACAGAGATGCTCCTGTCTCTGTACAGAGTACACTTGCCAACCGGACCATATCAGAACAAGCTCACTCGGAAGTTTCAAGTTCTGTCATAGAGCCTGCAATATCACAAGCCTCACAGGGACCGGCTCTGTCGGAAGATTTCTCAGAGAAACGTGGCGGAAACTCGGAAATGTTCAACGACTGGTCTGGTATGATTGTGGGCTCTGAAGGCAGAGATACTCAAGCCATGTTAAGTTCTGACAAACAAGAAATGACCGAGGAAGGCGGTGACCATGAAGGATTTAAGGAAGACCTTAGACAAGAATTTGAGAAAATAAAAAGCGAGATAGAATCAACTACAAATGATGAAAGTGAACTGAGTTGAGATGACTGTTGGTTGATATTGACGCTGAATTAAAGTTGGCTAAAACTGTGATTGATTTGTTGAATCATGTAAAAATTAAATTTTGTAAACAGGTATTATATGTTGATAAGTATTATCTGTGTTGAATATTGTCCGTCATGTTTTGTACCATGTGTACATGTATTGATGTTTTAAGATATGATGTGCTGATTGAAAGACAAAGTGACTTGAGTCACTAAATGATGTTCATTCTTTAAACAGTATTTGAAAAGTATATATTTCTATTTTTTTAAGATGCTTAAGAAAAATCGAACTATCATACACACCTTTAATAAAATATTTTTTAAAGGCAGGATACAGTATTAACTTGTTTGTAAAGCAGTAACCGTGATCATGGTTTTTACCAGAAATATTTTTTTTAAATATTTACTAGATTTTATTTTTGTGTTGGCATATTGCAGTTTGCATATTGGGCAGTATTTGGTATTGATATGCAGTCATGGTATATGGAATTATGGGTGTCATGTCACATAATTAGCAATTACAATGTACATATTTATGATGATAAATGAATCATTCAATATGTTGGCTGCAATCTAACTGATAAAAACTCATTTTGTCTGAAACAAAACTTAACAAACGTCATGGAGAACAACATCCACTTTAGGTAAATTAAGCACCATATTACAAATTTAGAGTGATCACAAGATACTGTAAGTTAATGAAATTTCGTGGTTTTGGTAAAAAAGACCATTTCCATTCAAGGATTTTGCATTTCAGGTAATAAATACGAGGGTCAAAATTAATGTTTGGTGGGATTTTATTTTGTGGTTGAAGGTGAACCAAGAAATCCATGAAATTTAATCCCCCATGAAAATTAATGATTTTACAGTATTAGAATTATGGCTCCTATTATGTGATACTGTTATGTGTTTAAATTAAGGCATTTATTTATGTTTCTCACAGTTATTTATAGTTATTTTTTTATATTTTTTAATTGAGTCAATGTTTATTTAAATTTGTCATGCCTATGATTGTATATTTACTTTGATCATATTCCGTCCAGAATGATTATTATTTATCTGTCCTGTATTTTTATTCACATTTTGCTGTTTGTGAAAGCACCAGTCCTATGTTATGTCTATTTTGGACTTTCTTTGTGTCTATGTTAAGTGTGGACAAGATTATAATATCAGTATTTGAACCAGTTTAAAGCTTATATATCATCAACTAGTAATATATTGACGGCTCAGTGCAAAACTATGGTACATGCCTCAATAATTTGATGCAGTTACCATAGTTTTGCACCAAGCCCTCAAATTATGCAAATTTGAGCAAATTTAAAGAAGACCTTGCAGTATATATCATGAATCCTTTTACGGTACCTGATTTATTTAAGATGAAAATTTTGAAAAGTATGAACATTGTAGTTAGGTTCTATATAGATATTTACATATTTTTGTGCAATTATGACTGGACAATATATCGCTGGCATAGAACAAGAAGGTCGTAACTACCAAATCGATATATTGAGAAAACAAGAGAAAACTGTCTGTAATTTAATCTTTACCTATGGGAAAACACGTTTTTTAAACTTCATTTTGGTCAACATGACAATTTCAGATTTTCATGAAAATAGGCTCATAAGAAGCGCCTTGTAATGCTTATTCTAAATATGTATGAATCTTAAAAGGTCGTAAGTGGCACTTACGACCTTCTAATTCTAAGCCATCGATATCCACTACCTCCAATATTCCAGTTTGAAATCACTTAGCTATGGAGGTGGTGTTGAAGCAATTTAGTTCAATCTAAAAGCAATTTAGTTCAATCTAATTGTGATTTTGCTCAAATAAGAGTTTCAAATTAAGATAAAACTGAAGTTGAAAATGTAGACTAGTAAACTCAAAAAAATGTTTGTAATGTACCGGTATTGACAATTTTGAGTTAATTCTCACATGAAAATATTTAAGTCAAAGACACATAATAAAATTTGAGATGAGATTTAGACTCATTTGAGATGCTTCCGGAAATTTGAGCCTGAGTTCCTGGAAGGAGATACTTTTATGTCCTCATCATTGTTTTTATTACAGTATTGTTAATTGGTTATTTATGTGATAGATTTGGTAAAAATACATATTTCTATATAGATATCTGTTTGTTGTTATATCATTGACTGCATTTATATACAAAGCTGCCTCACGTCTGGCTGTTCTGTTGTGGTACTTCAGGCATGTGATGCGTCATTCTTTAGGCTGCTTTCCTTCTTTTTGTCATATAATCTTTGAAACAAAGTCGTTCAGTCAGATCTTCTCAAAAATGATGTTTCTGCATGGGTGGTGAAATGATTGTAAGATATTTCAACCTTCTTGCACTGGGAGCAATCATAGATCTGTACTTGTGTTCTATGAAGACACATGACATACTGAAAAAATCATTTAATTTTGTGGTTTTGGTAAAAAATACCATTTCGATGGCTTTTAGCATGTCAGGTTATAAATACAAGAGTCAAAACTATTGTTCCATGGGATTTGATTTCGTTGTTGAAGGTGTACCATGAAATTCATGAAATTTAATCACCACAAAAATTAGTGATTTTACAGTAGTTGGAAAAGATGCAAGTATTGAGCAGCTTGAAATCACTACTGCTGTAGATGCCAAGTAAATGTACTGGTACCATTCTCAGCTTGAATAAAATCCATCAAAGGAGTTCCTGCATAGTCGGGCTTGTATTCAAAAAGCATCTTAGTGGAAAACTAACAGTGAACAATATGTATCCATGGCAATAATTATTACTGTCATTTATTGCATATTGAAGTTTTGCCCTTGTTTATCTAGTGATGATTGCAGCTATTCACCATGGTACTGTTTTATTAAGGCACTCAATATGTCAAGCTTAAACTTGCGTCCAAATTTAAATTCTTTATAATTTTTCAACGACTGCAAATTGTGGACACATGATCCGGAGGAGATCATAATTGGATCAGCATTAGTTTTGCAGATCCATTTCATACACTTAGTAGATGACAAAGAATGAAATATTTGAACTTATGTTTAACATTTTCGAAGTCCTTTTGATAAAATAGTGCCCACATGCTTGAAAACCATGAAATTATATGGGATGATTTTTACTAACATATGAATTATGATGCTTCATGAAGATACCAATACAGATTTGTTTTAAAACAAAGCTGTTTGCCAAAAACATTCTTAGTTATGACAACAGAACAATGTCTGAAAGAGTTTATGCACTGTATACAAATGGGACCCAAAATATTGACAATATTTATTTCCATCCAACACTAAATATATGTTAACAATTTCACATAGAAACATTATAATAGTAGTCTGAAGTAAACAGTAAAGAAAATAAATACATCAACATAAATAACACACGTAAAATATCAAAGTTTATACAATAGTGAAACAGTGAGCCATTGAAATTCAAATAAATTATCATATTCCCCCGAATTAACACTCCCCCTTCCTCTTTTTGAGAAAAAAGAAAAGAAAAAATATAATTCGGGGGTATACGGTATTTTAAACATTAGTGAAGAAGTAGTTTTTACTACAAAGTTGTTTCGAAATAGTATCGTCCATTTGTACAATGTACCTGTATTTAAAAAGTATGTGTAAAATGCATTAATGATTACAAACATATCACCATCACAATATCACGGAATCCGTGGAATCTTCTTTGGTGACTAGTATCTATGAATGTAACAAGTTATATTTTAACAAAATGTATTGTCCATTTATATGATGTATGTAAAAAGTATGTTTAAAATGCATTTATGATTTGTTTCAAACATATCAGTTAATAAAATCGACTGTATTGTCACAACACAATATCACAGGATCTGCAATCATCCGTCGTCATCTTCATTTATTTTTTTTCTGGTTTTTCTGGGGCTGCAAATATAGGAACATATAAACATTATAAGATAGGTTATTTGTGACGGAACTACACAACTACAGCCTCAAATCTACAATTATGTCGGTAACCTGGATAAACCACTTAACTAGGAAAATTTTCACATAGCAACTTCTTACACAATTTAATGCTTTTAATGAATCAAATTTAAACCAGTGCAAAGAGGTAGAGCCTCGAAGGCATGAAGTTGGCCCCACTTTAGCAATATTTTGAAGTACTTATTTTACAATACTTTTTAAGCTTGACACCATCATAAGGCATTGCATGTCAATTATAGATAAAACAAGAGCTGTCACTAGACAGCGCGCTCGACTATTCGCAGCCATTTGTCAGAAAAAATATAAGTTCAAAACAGGCCATTTAAAATTTGTATTATATTGAAACGTGAGTTACGCTACTTAGTTGACTACATGGCAATGAAAGCTAATGTACCATGGTTGTTGAGGCATGGCAATTATCTCAACACTGGACTATTAACAAATATTTGTCAGTGAAAATGATTTTAAGACTTCAAGCGGCACTGTACTCTATTCAAGAAATGTGTATGTTTAAAGGGAATTGTATACATCCACTGACATAACAAAGTTTCTACAAAATAATCATATGAGTTTGTTAAAGGAGTCAATTTTAAAACAATGGTGACAAATTAAAATAATAATGTAGAGGATACAGTCATGTAATAAATCAGTGATGAGTTTAAAGTAGTTTAGTAATTATTTTTAGTATTGAATACAATACCATGCCAAACAACACAAGTTTGATATCCTCGCTGGATAGTCAAAACCTCGTATCTCAGGTTTGTATGAGCGGGGAAACAGGAGACCGTTTTGCTCCTTATGTCAAAATATCGTAGCTCTGCACCAATCATTTTCTTAGATATACGTCATATGACATATTCAAAACCTCGCACCCATTTTTTTGGTAACAAAACTTTTCAATGCAATATCATTGATAGTAGGTGAGATATGGTTTGAATGTAACTTGCATGCAAAACTTTAACCAAGGAAAGTCTAAGTTAAAAGGGGCATAACTCGAATTAAACTAAAAATGGAGTTATTACAATTGACCAGTACCATTGACTAATGATGATAAACAAGTGTTATAAGTTTCAATGCAATATCATAAATAGTAACTAAGATATGGCGTGAATAGAACTTGCATGTAAAACTTGAACCAATAAACTCCTATGTTAAAAAGGGGCATAACTGAAATAAAAAAAGAATAGAGTTATTGCCCTTGACTGATACCATTGACTGATGATGGTAAACAAGTGTTGTAAGTTTCAATGCAGTATCATGGATAGTAGCCGAGATATGGTCTGAATGAAACTTGCATGCAAAACTTTAACTAAGAAAATTCTATGTTAAAAAGGGGCATAACTCAAATAATAATCATAATAGAGCTATTACCCATGACCGGTACCATTGCCTTATGATGGTTAGTAAGTGTTGTTAGTTTCAATGCCATAGCACAGATACTATTTGAGATATGGCCTAATTAGTAACTTGCATGCAAAACTTTAACCAAATTTTCTAAGTAAAAAAGGGCCATAATTTGCATTAAATTCATGCAAGAGTTATCTAACATGGTTGATTACATGACAGGGAAAGCCAGTGCAAAGTTTCAATCCAATATATGCACTGGTTATTGAAATATAACCAAGGTTAAAGTTTTGCATGCAAAACTTTAACCATATGCAACGCCGACGCCGACGCCGACGCCGACGAACAAGTGACTGTAATAGCTCTCATATTCTTCGAATAGTCGAGCTAAAAAAACAACTTAAAAATTACTAATTTGCTGGTTGGAAATGAGACATGTCAATAAACATTGTCGCCAAGTGCTTTAATTGTAGCATGATATTACATCATTTATCATATATTTATTTAAAGACTTTCGTACAGGTATAATCATTTTGCAATCTGTGTTTAATAAGTTTATCAAATAGTCTGTTGCAATGAATATATGCTGAGGTTATCGCGTCACTAGAACGGCATAATTTAGAATCAGATATCATATTCAGGCACATTTTTGAAGATCCGATTAGGAATGCTATAAAATGAAAAACAAATCATACACAAACACATGATCCAATCAAGATCCACCCTACAAAAACACTGTGAATATAGTGGACACATCATATAAACTCAACGTACACAATGTACAAGCTATGGTGAATATTTATAAAAATAAACACAGTTTACACCCAACAACCAGTGAAATATCTTTGTGATATATAAACGTATCGCATTGTGTATATACGGTGATCATCACACTGAGCATAATGTATTTTCAAGACACCATTCACTATTTTGTGATGCAATTGAACAGTATACTTTATTATGTTTGATGGTTGTTCTTTCTTCAACATGGTTTAGGCAAATGTAGATATTCAACTTTTTTTTTCAGTCAGTTGCAGTTACCAAAGTACATGTATTTTATTTGAACAGACAGACATGTGTATAGCAAAATTAATATACCCACTCTTTCCAAAGGCAGGCAACAACTCCATAAATGCTATTACTTATATACGATGCATATGCTGTAAAATATTTCAAATATAACATGAAACACATCAGATGTGAGGTATTCATGCAGGAGTCAATTCTACTAATGCCATATATGATTTAGCTTATATAATTGCAACTATTTTCACACAACACTACAGATCAACACACTATCAAATCAAACAAGATGTTTGTAAAACACACATTATTCATAACTTCATCATTGGGATAAAATTAACACGTTTTCAGCAATTGAATAATTTTGATATTTGCTATCTTTACTGCATACTACATGCACAAAAAGGGTGCCCAATTGTGTGCAGCCATTATTGAACATATAAACAACATTAGAGCATACCTTTGCAGAGTTAAATGTACATTACTTGCTTTGATGTCCGGGTAAAGCAGATTTCTGCATAATTGATACAGTAAAGTAATAAAAAATCAATACTTTGTAATGGCCAGTTAAATGAATCAATTTTTAAAATTATATAATAAGCTATAGAACTAAATTTAAGATCATAAAAGTAAATGAATTCATCTTTGCCTTCGATCCTTACTTTGGATGAATCTCCATGATAGGCAGTGCCTTGGTTCATCAATGCATAATATACTTTATAAATGTTAACCAATACTTGAATTCTCAAGGAAATCATTCACATACCCCTACCAGTACCAGGTGCAAAACTGGAACACTCAAACTCAATCAGTGCTCACAATTTCTCACTTTAAAAGTTGAAGCTGGTATTAAAAGTGAGAAATTTCTAAGACACTAAATTAAAGTATTTTACAGTCCTATGAAATGTGAATTTAGACTGATGAAGATGAAAATAGGATTAACCATAGAAGAAAGGACATAACTAGTCTCACAGCGTATAAACCAAATCACTGTATGACTTATCGGATTACTATAAAATTCATCTTGTATTATTTATTGCTATTGAAAACACATGTAAAATCTTATCACTGTACTCAGTATTGCCGCACTATATAATTCAATGTGTATTCCTTATTGCAATTGCTGTAAATCAACTCGTTTTTATACAGTGAGTCTTATTATTATACGTTTTGCAGTTACATAATTATTGAGTTTAGAAACATTTACTCAGCTGAACGTGATACACTGTAATATGCACACCTATCATAAAAAAGATTATGTTTGCAGCAAGTATTTAGGTAACAAAACAAGTCATACAATCTACTATACTAGTATATGTTTTGCACATAAATACATAAAATACTGGTATATATAGTTTATATATAGATCTGAAAACTGCATGCAGCACACAATGGCACACAGTATTATAGATACGTACCGGATCATCTCCTAGCAACAGAAAGCATAAAAATAATAACAATTACATAATATTACATAAATCTTATAAAAAATCAAGTTCAACATTCTTGATAAAACGTTTCTAGACGACTACTGGTATTTGCATGCGAACAAGCAGAATTTCATTTTGAAGCGTGTCTGATTCTATGACAAATAAAATTGGCTTGTAACTCATTAAATTTTAGAAATAACTTTATTTTTAAATAGTGGGAATCATTGATTTTTAAAGTTCAGCGGGAAAGGACTCATACAAACAGAAAGTCATGTAGATTTCAAAACCGAAATGAAACACTATATAAAT
Source organism: Spisula subtruncata (assembly GCA_963678985.1). Classification (NCBI taxonomy): domain Eukaryota; kingdom Metazoa; phylum Mollusca; class Bivalvia; order Venerida; family Mactridae; genus Spisula; species Spisula subtruncata. Next base: position 30,046,642 of record OY787673.1, on the reverse strand, counting down.
GATCATATATAATGATATGCATGTTATAGGAAAATCATTCCATCTTATTGTCTTGTAAAGTAAAGAATTTTATTTGGTAGGTTCAGAGGTTCTAGTTAGAAATATGGTTACCAGTTACATTTTTTAAGGCTTTAGTCTTAAAAGGGAATTTTCGTCTTTCATAAAACGACCGGTTTCACTTCTAATTGAAATAAAAATCACTGAATGAATCAATTTAACTTACGTGGTTCTGTGAGTTTTAACAAGATAGGTCCAAGTATTTCATCCAGTAGATCTTTTTGTTCAATAAATTCTTGAGTTGTTGCCCCTGGTGTAGTCTCCACCCATTCAGCTTTCTCCTTACAACTGTTCAGTGAGATGGTCTGGAAATGTAACATGGTAAGCTTAAAACCCCTTTTATCATCATCGTCGGATACCCAAGGTTGGTGCCCCCGCTCCCCTACGTAGCAGAGGCACCAACCATGGGTATCCGAATATGCTTATCATTGGCTCAAACAGGTTGGAAAAGGTACGGTCAGACATAACATGCTGATGCCGAGCATAGCCTTTTTTGCCGGTCTGGGCTTTTTGCTGAAATATGGCAGACACATGTACGAGTGTCTCCACTGGGATTTGGACCTGGGTCACAATATAACAGCAAGCACACATACTGCTGAGCTACAAAGGGAGATAGAAGTAAACTCACACATTGTCTGTACACAAACTTATTTGGTAATTTTAGTGCAAGCAACTCTTGATACAGATCATGTGGGTTTACAAATTATCATGTATAGAACAATGAAATCAATTTCAAACAGTGAAAGTAGTGAGTTAGTAGTACAAGATTTCTCCAGAAAAATTACCACAAAACTTGTCCTTTTGTCGTTAAAATGTCATATATGATTATCTCACTATATACCAATAACCTAATAGTGATATAGAACCTTGTTGCACCAAAAGGTCCATGACTAATTCACAGTCACCAACCCATAGACTTATATATCCCTTCATACTTCTATCCACATTAGCAGTGCAGGGATTTCCCTGATGCAGGTTTTCTGCGTCCCAGACGCAACTTTATGGCTAGGGACCCTCATTTCTGCATTACTGCGCATCCTTGGGACCCCCAATTGGATCCCTCGAATTGACCTTTTTCGCTTCATCTAGAACATTTCTCTCTGTGCTATTTACAGCGCTGACTCTTATGGTGCATTAAGCAAACTCAATTTGATGTTTTATTCATTTATAAATTTAATACTCACTGCAATAATGAGCTTGAAATGCATTACCGTACAGTGAAGGGACCCCCAAAATTTCTCAAGGACTCCTTAAATATAAACCTTAAGGGTCCTGGGATCCTCATATGGAAATTCCTAGGGAAAACCCTGGCAGTGGTATACAAAATGTTTGCAATGTGTTTTAAGACTTCAGTAGCATTACAGCAATATTAACTTTTAGCGGGTAATGCTGCCAAATTGTTATTACCAGACTTCCAGCGTTTAGTTCTATTACAGTAAAATCATTAATATCTGTGGGGGATTTAATTTCGTGGATTTTGTGGGTGTTATAAACCATGAAATTTAAACCCCTTGAATAATAATAATTAAATAGTATCTGATGTGGTGGACAATGTTTATCCTCAGGAAATGGTCTTTTTCACAAAAACCCCGAAATTTTGTCCCATTGAATTAAAAAGATTTTACAGTACTTGGTGTATGCATACCTTATCTTCCTTGGTGAGACGTCCCATCACTTTCTCTGGATCTTGTACAGTCTCTTGTGTTTGTTTCACCAAATCCAACAGGGCAACCTTGGCCTCTGAAATACAAGTATTACATGTATTACTACAGTATTAAACATCTAATTTGTCTCTGTGTGTTTGTCTTCGCACAATGTATCAATGAGTTATGACCCGGTTTAGGAGTTATCATCAAAACACAGTCCTAATTTCCTAATTGTATATAATGCACCCCTTCTCGTATGTGCAATTCAATGAAAGGAAAATAATAGCTTTGTGAAAGTTAATGAAATTGTGCAGATGTTGCACTTCTTCAATTGTGTTCAATGTATTTTTTCTCAATGATCGGGTCCGTCTGAGTGTACAGGTCTGACTTTTGAGTTTACTGGGAAAGATATCCTGACTGGACTGTTAGCCCTGACAATCTTGTCTCCATAGAAGCAGTCAAACTTTGAACTCTATATGATAATAAAACAAGGTTACCTGCCCAATCTAAGTAATCGACACATTCTGTATGATTATATCGTAGCGCGGTCTCCCTGGCACGTTCACCATGTACATTTCTCTGTTGTAAGTCACAGTTATATTCCTGCAGTATCTTAATCACGTCCAATCTTCCCCACGCTGCTGCATGATGCAGTGCACAAAAACCTGTAATCATGAAACATATCCAATGGCTAGATGTTTAACTGCAGTATCCTAAAATTAATGATACTCATTTATTGTTTCCTGCCTGAGTCATTCTCAACAGTTTCCCCTTTATTTCATGGGACCTATTGGCCAATGCCCCAGAGAGGGAGAGTGTACAGTACTGGAAGTACACAGTCCCAACTATTTTGGCGTGGAAAAAATATTAATTGTGGATGGCTCTGCCAACTTAGTCTTTCTTTCTTCCATGTAATTTTCAGGGCCCACTCTGGGACATTATCGCAAATGATAGAGACAGAGGTGAGATACAAGGAATCCAGGAGCGATCGATACCCTAGCTTGTTTCGAATAGATTCCTTGGTTCTTTAACATGCCCGGTGTAAAGCACCGATACACGCGAGACTACCCCTGGGTTTCCAACCAGGATGATCTTTAGTTGGGTGGGAAACATTAAATAGCGATTCTGAATTGACCAAGGCAAGTGACCAGGCCCAGAATCGAACCCGGGACCTCTTGATCAGGAGTCAAGTGTCTTACCACTTGACCACCATGCCACCGTTCACCTATTTCTGGGTACCATAACTAAATGATGTCGATCTTTTTTTTTCGATGAATTGGAATAATCACTGAAATGGAATAATCATTGTCTAAGAAGCTTGGACTACCGTTCACCTAGTTAACCATGAGCATGTGAGTCAGTCACCACAATTTTCAGGTAAATTTCAAAATTTTTATAAAATGCAAAGTTCATGAGATGCAGAACTGTAGGATTTGCATATGCCTACCTTTAGGAGTTGTAGAATTTATATCTGCACCTCTTTGTAATAATTCACGTGTCATTTCAATTCTTCCAAGAGTCGCCGAAATATCAAGAGGCGATTTTCCATCACAATCTCTTTCATTTATCAATTCAGCAATATTTTCTTTGAATGGATCAGCGTCATCTTCGAACGATTTTGTAAGTCTTGGAATGTCATTTCTTAGAATACAATGGGTAACAATTGTTGTATTTGGAAGTAAGATTTCAACCGCATCTTCTTGTTCCACGGGCGACTCAGAGTCTTGCAAAGTCATCCTGTTTTAGTTGATGAAATAATTCTAAATCTTTTACTAGTTTCTCAGCGGAATTCCCGTTACTCCAAAACATTTGACGTCATTCTATCGGCGAATGTTGTTTTTGTTAGCGGTCGTTTGATTGGTTCTCCGTTAGGTATTCCCCAACCAATCGACCAATCACAAAGCGCGTTCCTTTGACACTATGAACAGGCTGCAAGTGCTCTGTCAAAAAATAAAGAACAATATTAGACAAATATGCTGAATTAACTTGATAAACAACATTTTTTATAGTGATAATTACACTTCAACGTATAAAAATGCTTAAAGGAGCAGTTGGTAAGTATGAAATTGTTGTCAATGTTGAAATTATTGAAAAATTCCATCTGGTTCAATTTGGTTGTTGTTTAAATTGATGGGTGGGGTAAAAACTCATGCACATTTTATGAATCAATGAATGTTCATTCATTTATAACTTAATAGATGCATGCACTTTTATGTAAATATTATTTCAGTCATTTGGGAAAAGACGATTGCTCGGTCAGGCCACCTATCGAGTATTGTTTGTATACTAGTGTTTCGCGGATTCAGTTAATTGAATCACAGGAACCTGATATTTATATAAATCATATTAAATGGCCCAAAACACTATCCAGTCCCCGTTCCGGACAAGCACCAATATGACGTTCAGTGTCGTGATAGAACTTTGTGTTTGGGAGAGGAGTTGGTGACGGAGGGCATTCTGCCGGGGAATAGACTCTGGTCGGCTCCAAGACCCGGGAATTACTATGCGATTACGTGTACGACCATGGGGAGTTAGAAAGTATGCATTGTCTCCCGGGTGGGGATTTAGACGTAAATAAATTGAACTGATGCGGGTTCCAAGCTGTCGATTCATTTTTAGATGGATTAGCCGTTCTTTGATATGTTACGAAAATCCTATTAGTACGCTTGATGCTTTCTTGGTTTCAATGTTGTTTCCTGGATATTGTTGTAAACTACATGATTACTCACTGTCCCATTCAACTCCATGCCCCATCCTCGGGTGTGTTCTTTTTTTAATGGGTCTGTAAAAAACACGGTCATCAGCAAAGAGTCTAATGGTTGAGGCTAATCAGACTGTTGTTTAGCTGCTACATTTTATAAGATGTCGTTGATGAATATAATGAGGAACTTCATGTTACTTGGGTTCTGTTGTTATAAAAAAATAATAAGGATGAAACATCTTTATTGATAATTTTCACACATGTTACAATGTAACACTTGTAATTTAATTTTACCACTTTTGTTGTATTTTTACATTCCAGATCTCACTCAGACCGGAATTGATCGTCCATCGTCTCCGGCTCGATTAGCATACACATCAGATAAACATCCTAAACTCACATTGGAAGCCATCAATGTCCTGAGGAAACATCGAGAATTATGTGATGTTGTCCTTATTGTTGGACAGAGGAAGATCTTTGCACACAGGGTGATACTGTCAGCATGCAGTCCTTACTTCCACGCTATGTTCACAGGGGAACTCGCGGAAAGTCGACAAACAGAAGTGACTATACGTGATATAGACGAGAACGCCATGGAATTGTTGATAGATTTTTGTTACATGTCAAATATAACTGTTGAAGAAAGTAACGTACAGACACTGTTACCTGCAGCGTGCTTGTTACAGCTGGCGGAGATTCAGGACGTTTGCTGTGAATTCCTTAAAAGACAACTCGATCCTTCAAACTGTCTCGGTATTAGAGCATTCGCTGACACACATGCTTGTCGAGACTTATTGAGAATAGCTGACAAATTTACACAACACAATTTTCAAGAGGTAATGACATAATTATGTTTAAAGAATTTTAGATTGTCAAAAATTATCATCTTTCGGTGTGCAAGAAGGTACTGGTATGTTTTCTTAGAGTTTGAACTTTCTGAGTGGCCTGAAATTCTTACATCAATTTGCAAATAGCAGGTATTTAGGTTACTTGTATATATAAATGGTAAAATCTTAAATTTTAATTAATTTAAATTGTCATAGAGCGAAACTGATGGAGACTGAAGTAGCAGACCTTAAGGCTTAATAAGAAATGTATTTTTTTCAGGTTATTATATCCAAATTTTCCCCCTGATTTGTATTAATTAACAGATTTCAAATTACATACATTCTTTTATAAATATATTTTAGGTGATGGAAAGTGAGGAGTTCATGTTACTGCCAATTAATCAACTTGTAGATATTATATCTAGTGATGAACTCAATGTACGAACAGAGGAACAAGTATTTAATGCTGTCATGGGCTGGGTCAAATATAACATACAAGAAAGAAGAGGGCATCTACCTTCAGTATGTACTATTTACATCTTTATTTTGTATAATTTATTTGCTTTACAATTTTAGATCAGTGGTGCTACAATTTCAGACTATGTGTACATGTTAAAAATTATAAACTTTTCTGCAGAAAATATATATATTTTTTTTAATGTTATATATGAAGAAAATATTCAGAATTGAGAATTAAGAATTGAGAATGTTACAGTCATACAAAATTTCATATTAATCTTTATTATGCTTCTGTTAACTGGTTCATATTATTATATATTCTAAAAGTTATGATTGCATTTGTCAAAATATAAATAAATTAGATCAAATGTAACATATTTGGTAATTTCTGTATTGGCAAAAATGTTGAATAAGGCAAGAAGAAAATTTTCTCTAAATTTTGCAAAATATATATCAAAAGTTTTTCTACATCAATAAAAATATTAAAAATGAATCAGTCAAGTAGACATTCTCTGTTACGACTGTTTGTATTCTGATACTGAAAATTAGTCGATGAAGTTAACACTATATATTACAGGTATTACAACATGTACGTCTTCCATTAATGAGTCCAAAGTTTCTGGTGGGTACCGTGGGTTCTGATCTGTTGATTAAGAGTGATGACGCATGTAGAGATCTCGTTGACGAAGCAAAGAATTATCTCCTCCTACCACAAGAACGTCCGTTAATGCAAGGTCCGAGAACACGGGCTAGAAAACCTATACGATGTGGCGAGGTGTTGTTTGCAGGTATAATTATCATATTGTTAGTTCTCTGGCTTATTGCTGCTTTAAAACATTTTACAGTCTCAGTCTACAGTCCATTAATACTTATGAGGATATTTGTTGATTTCTTCTACCGTAAACTCATTTTATTTCTATGGGACAAAATTTTGTGGTTTTGGCGAAAATATTTAACATTCACGAAATCTACAAAATTAAATCCCCCTTGAATATTAATGATTTTACAGTTAATGGTACAGTAATAATCATTGGCTTAATTGGAAAAATCATGTTAGAATTGGAACGTCATGATGTACCTATTATGTCATCATGGTGACATAACACATATTTTAAAACCTTGAGCTGTTAACGTTACTTCATATATTAATATTATTTGACAGTTGGCGGATGGTGTAGTGGGGATGCTATATCTAGTGTGGAGAGATATGATCCACAGACCGGGGAATGGAGGATGGTGGCACCAATGTGTAAGCGGCGATGTGGTGTGGGCGTCGCCGTACTCAATGATCTGTTATACGCTGTGGGTGGACACGATGGACAATCATATCTCAACAGCATAGAAAGGTAAGACTTCTGTCTCCTTAACTCAGTGGTTAGTGTACTTGCTGTCTACTCTGCCTACCAGGGTTCAAATCCGTGTACAGGCACACATATATATCCCTTACCATAGTTTAGCAGAAAACTGTTTGGAAAATAAAGGCTATTCTTGGTATTTATTTACTCAGCACGAATACATGTTTTCATGTATACCTGATTTTAGGTTTATCCTACCATCAATAATGCTTTTTCTTTATTTTTGCTATATAATTAAATTTGACATGTTTTCAGTCCTCTTTTTTTCTGAATTTCTTGCTTGTCCCCATTCATGGTTCGCACAGACCATGAAAAGTCCTTGAATTTGATGCTTAATCCTTGAAAAGTCCTTGAATTTCTCAATGACAAAAAGTCCTTGAAAAGTTTTGGAATGTTGATAAAAACGAATGAATTCCTATAAATAGTCCTTTATTTATGTCCTTTGAGTAGAAAATATCCTAGAAAACATGATAAAAATCACACAAAAATAATCGCCCAAGTTTAATTATGAGTGATATCTTATAATTATGTTGTAGATTTGACCCACAGACGAACCAGTGGAGTAGTGATGTTGCACCAACCAGTTCATGTCGGACGAGTGTCGGTGTAGCCGTGTTAGATAACTATATGTATGCTGTCGGTGGACAAGATGGTGTCTCGTGTTTAAATTTTGTTGAAAGGTTAGTTGGTGTTATGTGCTAATTGATGCTTGAAATTTATCCTGAAACTTTCTGAACACCCTAAATTTGTACAGTAATGTTGTATCACAAAATGACATTAGTTTTGTGCTGCATGCTATTCGGTCTGATTGTTTGTTTAAAGGGGCATTCCCTATAACTAGCATATTTTTCTCTACTTACACATCAAATGAGCTAAATGTACAAAGCACTATCATGTATCATATTATTATGTGGTCAAAGGGAAACAACTCGTGACTATTTTGGCTCGTTATGGAAATATATTTTCATTTTTTTTCGGTAATTGGTGGGACCTATTTGTTGAAGAAATGAGGAGTTTAAGCGATAATGATTCTCGTTTAATGTAATACTATACTATTCCTGAATCTATTTAAACGATCAAAGTTATATGGAACGCCTCTTTAATTGGATGTCTGCGCTAATACTTCTTTATGTAATGGAAAAAATACTTTGTACCAAGCTTACCTTAGTTGTGTGTAATTTTATAGTCAGGAATTAAAGTAAGATTATTGCCCTGTGTGGAAGACATAAGTTTTGTGACCGAAATCAATAGTTTATTTTTCCTTCTGTTATGTTTATTTGTGTGCACCTTAAATATTGGTCAAATTGTCTTTACTATACCAAAGTCAGGACAGGGTTATCTTTTATGTGAGCTGTAAGAAATAACTAGTAATCAAGTTAAATAAGCATAGTAAGTATATTTATTTTTTTATGGTGAGGATTAAAACTTTTCTAACTAGTAAAGGGCTCTTGGTGACGTATTATTTGTGGACAAATGCTGTCCAAGGCATTCATAAAGCTTAGTTTTATACTTAAGTAAGTCAAAATCACTGAGATACATGACTGTACTTCCACTGGACTCTGGTCTCATAATTGAGTTGGTCTTACATTAATATAAATAAAATGTGAAAATGTGCCAAATCTTAGTTTTTATTTCTAATTTATTGAATGTGTTATATCATACAGATATGATCCACAGCTGAATAAATGGACGAAGGTAGCATCAATGAGTACACGGAGACTAGGCGTGGGTGTAGCAGTACTAGGAGGGTATCTGTATGCTGTAGGTGGTAGTGATGGTACCTCACCTTTAAATACAGGTACGTATATAGAGGATCTATCACAAGTTGTCAATTGGTATAAATTTATATGAAACAAGTTTGTTAGTCAGCTTAAAAATGTCTCCTTAACACGTTTATTATAAATATATCAATTGACAATGTGTGATAGATTCTTTATTTCATATGATATCAATAGCGCAAAAATACACAGCATTCTATTGAAAAACAATAACATTATACCACACATTTGTAATATAAGAATATACATACTCCTTATACTAACCTGGATACTAGGAAAGTCATGTGATATATTTATGCCTAGTTTCTCTTAATCATTTACATCATTCACACTCATTGATTGGATTTCAATGCATCTCTAAATAACATCTAAACATATGATAGCATTCTACTTTCTGGTTGATTCTTTTAAGTCAAATTGGCTTTTCTTTGTTCAAAAGTTATTTAAGAAGTGAAAGAAGAATAAAACCTATAAACACAATGCTTATTTTATACCAAGATCTGTCTCTATTACAAAAGTTGTATTCAAAAAAGTCTGAATCATGCAAATTGCTTGATAAATTTTTAAAATTAATACAAAATAATTAAGATAAACAAAAATACCAATGCTGACTAAATTAAGAATGAACACACCAATTATGACAAAAACTAACAACCTATACAATATTTTCACATCTCAAAAAACGAAAGTCAAAGATCACCTCATAACACTATTTAACACACACTTGCCATTAACCTAACAACTTTGAACTTCAACATCCTCTTTATTACTTATATCAATTGTAAATGCTTAATTTTAAGCATTGATAATTGTTTTCTTCATTCAACCTTTAACCTCACATCGAGTTAGTCTAGTCTACTTTCGCTTTCGATTTCACAATACAGCTAGACTAACTCAATGATGTGATTTGGTTAAAACACTTCAACCTTCTGTATATATATACTTTGCTTTCTTCTTTTTAGCAATATTGTATTATATTATGTCACAGTAGTTCAATTAAAAAAAAAAAAACCAGCAAACAAATATTTCACTGAAATACCACTTGTATTATTTTGTTATCATATAAGTTTTCCTAACATGTGGTCGTGATATTACACAAATTAGTGTATAAAAAAAAAAAAAAAAAAAAATTCTGAAGAAGGCCTCGGCCGAAACGTTACTATAATAATAATAATTCTACAGAATACGTGTTGTTTTTGAAAAAATTCCCAATTACAAATTAGTGTACTATAATCGGAAAAATAATTGTTTTTTGCCAACAAGCTATTTTGAATACATTTATGTTTTGAATACTAACTATATATATAATCATGCAGAATTGTATGGTGGGGCAAGGGATGGTTCCCCGACCCTCTCCCACCAATGACGGGGATTAATAAATGGGCTAGATCCACGTGACAAAGCCGAAAAAAAACAAAAAACTTTCTGGTTGATTAATTTGAAGCTCTATTCATGTGAAACTTTTTATGCCCCCGTATCGATAGATTGGGAGGCATATAGTAATTCACCTGTCCGTCCGTTCGGCCGTCCGGCCTGGTTAACCCAAATTGACCGTTTCTTCTAGCAGTAATATGGCTTGCTACAAAGCTTTCATACTTGCATGAATGTTGTATATGACCACTCTCCACACGCCTGTATCCCCTGACTTCATTTTGACCTTCACCTTGACCTAATTTTGGACTTAGACTTATTGAAAGACCAAATTCTTGGTTAACCCAAATTGACCGTTTCTTCTAGCATTAATATGGCTTGCTACAAAGCTTTCAAACTTGCATGGATGTTGTATATGACCACTCTCCACACGCCTGTATCATCTGACTCCATTTTGACCTTCACCTTGACCTAATTTTGGACTTAGACTTATTGAAATGGCTTCCACGGGGTATAAGCGTTTTTTGGAACGCAGTCTTGTTATGCCGCAGCATTTACTTATGCAAGGTTTCCAGGGCATACGAGGTAATTGAAAACGGTCTAGTTTTGCCTAAATTGAAAGTGTATGTTGTTGCATTGCAGTTAAGAAATATGACCCTAAAACAAACAGATGGACACCAGTATCACCTATGTGCACACAATGTTAACATCGTGGTGTATATAACAATATAATCTATATTATATTACAGTTGAGAAATATGACCCTAGAACAAACAGATGGACCCCAGTGTCACCTATGGGAACACGACGTAAACATCTTGGTGTATATAACAATATAATCTATATTATATTACAGTTGAGAAATATGACCCTAGAACAAATAGATGGACCCCAGTGTCACCTATGGGAACCCGACGTAAACATCTTGGTGTAGCTGTATATAACAATATGATCTACGCCGTCGGTGGAAGAGATGATACCACAGAACTGAGTAGTGCGGAGAGATATAATCCACAAACCAACAGTTGGCAACCTGTTGTTGCTATGACGTCAAGAAGAAGTGGTGTATGTAAACTGCCATCATTTAATAAAAATTACAAAATCAACAAAATTTAATCAACAAAGAATATATTAAATGATTTTACAGTATCTTATAATATAGAGATTTCTACCTTCAATGAATGTTAATATCCTATTTGGGAAACAAAAAATAGGTTAAAAAATTATGAAGCCAAACCGAGGCTTTACGCCTCTTTGGTCACTTGGTTTGGCATTTATTTGTGGAACTAAGCCATCAAACTCTTTTACAGCAGTACTTGGGCTCTTTATTCATTAGCTTATGTGTGGGCATAGCTCCTCCATTTAATTGTGTAATATTGTTCCTGTTTTCTGTGCTCGGCTAGTAAAGTGCACTCTGCCTTCCCTGTCCGATTTCCTCATATCTTTTTTTAACCCAGTACCTTAGCTAGGTGAGTTTTCCTCTTGTTTGGCTGCCTTCACAAGCTCATAGCAGATGTTTCAGTTTATTTATTGCATTGTATATATTACCTTCAGGTTGGTCTGGCAGTGGTGAATGGTCAGTTAATGGCTATCGGAGGATTTGATGGTACGACATACTTAAAGACAATAGAACAATATGATCCAGAAAATAACTGTTGGAAACTGTGTGGTGGAATGAACTATAGACGTCTCGGTGGTGGTGTCGGTGTTGTAAGAATGCCACAACATGAAACTCACTTGTGGTGACCTTAAGCCCAAGGGTGACCTTAAGCCAAAGGTCATAATTAGTGCAAACATTATATTTATAAACATCAGATCAGACGGATATAACATGATACGCTGTCCCTGTTGTGAGTCAGTATAAGATGGTGGCTGGTGGGATGGTCCAGATACAGTTTATGAAATCCATTTTGTGAAGCCGTTACATGTCAACGTCCGTGTGTATTCTCAACGGCAAGGGGATTCAACTAGCTTCTGAAAGTGAGGGGTCATTTTGACGAATAGCACAATGCATTTATACAAGTCCGGTACTTGTGTTTAAAGATCAAGACTAAGTAATCAATGTGCTTGTAATACTATTTACTAGTTACATATATTTATCATCATATTTTTATTGGATATTATCACAATTAATAACAGGCCCTTCCCCAGGGTCAGAAGGCGCTGTGGTACCCCAGCGCCTTAATTTCAGAATTGGCTTTCCCCCAGCACCTTAAACCTCAGAATGGTATCTTTAGATCACTACATTTTGTCAGTATTGTGTTATTTGAGAGATAAAGGCCTGTAATGTGTAAAAAGTACTTAAATCAGCATCTTACTTATGCATATTAATGCATATTATATGTTCTAAAACATTCTACCTAATCTTGTCGATGTCCTGAAGTATGTATTCTAGAAATACCCCAGCGCCTTAAAAATATCCTAGGGAAGGGCCTGTGACAATATTCACCAACCTTGCCAAACTGGTTCCAGTACTAGAATCGAAAAGTTGGATGTTTCACAAGTTGTTTTGTTGTGTTTCACATGTACGTGTGCCTCGGTAGCTTAGTGGTTAGTGTGCTTGCCATTTAATCAGGCCATCCAGGTTCAAATAGTGGTGACACTCATATTTCAACAGAAAGCTGACTTGCTAAGGCTATGCTAGGCTATGAATATGAGTTATTGTACTCGTCCATTGGTGCCACACTCTTTGATTAAGGTATAGTTGAGCACGCTGTCTAGGGGACAGCTCTTGTTTGTGCACATTTGCTACTTAAATTAAGTTATCTGTGTTTGTAATTACAATTTTTTTTTATCCAATGTACTGTAAAACATGGAGAAAGATTTTGTGCCAAATATTCATCAAACTTCTATATCAGCTTCAGTTTTGTTTAGGTATTGTAATGTATATGTTTACTATAACACTGGAAGCTGACACCAGCACATAAGTTGAAATATTCTTAGAAGTACAGGATAGCATGTGCCCTGTGAATGTGTAATGTACATGTATAACACTGCTGTGTTTTAGCTTTGTATCAGTGATTTATTTAAGCTCTTGTATAATAGATTTTTTATTATCTGTAAAAATTTTAAGTACGGAAAACCTGTCAATACAGTTACTGTTTTATCAATCAAAGCACTTACACAAATCTTGCTGTTTTCATTAACAACCACAAATTAAAAAAGGATCTCCAACATAAATAATGAACTCTTAGAAACCATACCATCCCCCAATTCGTAGTTGCCAATGTGAGTGCATGTTTAAGTTTATAGCAGTGCTTTCAAAATGATAAAACAGTAGCCGTATTGACAAGTTTTCCGTGCATACAATTTTTCCGTATGTACAAATATTCCGTACATACAAATTTCCTGTATGTACATTTTTTCCGTTGTAAACCGTGCAATATGTGGATATGGGTGAATTGTTTGTTTCATATTTTCATCAACTTTATTTTTATTCATGTATCATATATGACACCAGGTTTTATTATGAGTGAAGTGTGGCATAGGTTTCTTAGAAATCAGTAACGTTATAAGATACTTACGGTTATTTATTTTATTTTTTTCGAAGTGGAGAATATTTCTACCGATACTTGAGTTTGTAGTCTTAAGTCACATGGTATTGCTACACCGATTATAATGAAATAAAATTGTTCGCCCCATTGAAAGGTTACGAGATTCATGAGAAGTTGGGTCTATGTTGTTACTGAAGCAAAGCCTCACTGAGGAGTTTATGAATCTTGTTTGAAAACCTGGTTTTATGATTTTTTTGATTTTTCTTGTTCATAATTCATGTTCAACAGATCAGTGTAGTTTTTATTTGTTATTGTTCACTGTTCACTGAGATATGTACAGAGTTTTTTTGTTCAATAAGATATATCACTACTTTATGTACATGTGTGTCGTGCATACACCTTAATCCTTGGCTATATGGTCCAACTTTCATGTCTTCTTTATTGCTTCCACAGTCTACACTCCCATCTGTCATGTTCATCGATCACTAATTCTTGAATCAGGGTGGGCATACCATGTGGTAAGTGTTGCATTAACTAATATGACCACCCTGTTAGCTTTTCTTTCTTTTAGTTTTTCAGAAAACATTTAAACAGTCTAGACAGGGTGGCAAGTTTCTTTTTATGTGTTTAACACTACTTCATCACTGCCTAGAGTTTGCAATATAGCGATAGCTTGGCTATTTTGACCTGAACCTGACCTTTATGCAATGATATATTACAAGATTCTTGCTTTGAATATATCAATTTCCTCAAGCAATGGTGCGATATCGGTATTTCAAATTTGTGTTTGTATTACACCTCGAGTGTCTTCGTGATACTCTCCCACTATGAAAACATGCAATCGGTGTTGTATCGTAGGTAATATATCAACTGTTAAATTATGCTATCAAAAGGTCAGGCTCGTGTCAAATTAGCCAAACCATATAAGGAATTATTCATCATAAAATAATAGAATTGTTATATTTTATAAACACCTTCATTGTCATTTATCTATATTCTGTTTTTGTGTTTTAATACATAAATGTGATAAAACTTGTTTGAAACATGCAAGAGAATTAAATTGCTTGCTATTTCTAGCCTTGTCTTGTGTTACATATTGTGCATATTAAAATTATTTGTGAACAAGCCCTGGGCCTGATCTCCCAAAGCATTTCAGTCTGAGCTAAATCTCAGTTTTAAATAGTGTCCTATATATTTGAGTAAATTTCTGAGCAAAAACAGAATCAAAACATGTTTTAAAAATTATTATCCAATTATGAAACAGGACCATAAACGTATTTGTCTTACTTTTGATTTGACTAATAACTAAATTTGAGTTGAGACTTCAACTTGATATGCTTCAGTCGATCAAGTCCTGGTCTCCCAACGGTGATTAGCATCTAAATCAGAGATAATTCTTATCTCACATAGTGTAATGTGTCTTCAAACTCAGATTTGAGCAGAATCTCAATTTGGGCTGGGACTTCATCTACGTATGCTTCTGAAGTCCGAGTGCTAGTGTAACTAAAACCCTGGTTATATGAAACAAGAGGACCCCATTATACACAATTATATACATGACAAAATTTGAAAGGTCATTTCAATAAATTTATTATATTACCAATTGAGAATATAAAATAATACAAATTTTACACATTTTATATGAAGATAATGACAATGTTCTAACCAGGACACAGTATAATAACCGTGTATACATATTTACTACAAAAGTCACATGATAATTTCAATAAATTATTGAATCATAAACTAGAGTTGTTGCAATTCGGCAGACTCATATACCGCCTGTAAAGGGCCATAATTTCCGCAAAAATATTTTCAGCACAATTATAACATTCATGCACATTTCATGTTAAGGTTGTTCATGTTTAAAAGGAATAAACTGTAGGAGAAATTGCATTCACAAAAATGTATAAACAGAAAGACAGACATGCTGAAAACAGTATACCCCCTTACAATTTCGATTTGCGCATGGGATATAATTAACCCTTTGCATTTTATTGTGCAGGGGTATAACAAAATACTAACACTAACTCATATATAACATATAGCAGTCATACATAACCATTATGCATAACTTGCCGGATAACAGGGTTGCCACAAACCTCAGAAAGTTCAAAGAAAATGTTGAAATTATGATCATTCATTCAGATCATTTTTTTCTGTTCTGACATATTTTATATTAAATTTTAATTTCACAATATTAATTTGAAAATTCCAAAGACCCTTCAACTTGAAGTTCAAGGCAGGAAATCAAATGACCAATCGGAAACAAAAAACGCGGCCGAGTGCCACGAAAACCAGGTTTTCCAAGGCTTTAATACCACAGTTCTCTAGAAATCTTAGCTAAGGCGTCATCAGTGGTTCAGTCTCCAGTGTGACTACTAGTAATAAGTTAATATTGACATTTACCCTACTGGCTTAGAATGCAATACCAAGCTTGATTTCTAAGTAAGCTACCTCCACGCAAAATGTCAACGCAATGTCTAAATCCTTAATTAAGTAATTCATTCAAAACTGATTTTCTATTTTTAGTATTATAAGTCACATTGACTCAATTGACAATACAATCCCAAGCAAAGCTTTCGTGCAAGTATTCTAAATACCTGTTTAGTCAACATTGCATGGTCATTCCAAACTTAAGTTGTTGACCAGACGCTGATTTTCTATTTTTAGTAACAACAACCTTGACTCCACAGACCCCAAATACAATTCAGTTCAAGGATGCTAAATACCAAATTTTTACAAAGACTTATAAGAAGAACTCTTACAAGCCGTATCCATGATTATCCAACGGTATTTAACTTTTATTTAAAGCATGTGCTATCAGCTTATCGATTTCCAGTCAACGCAGGTTGAAGAAACTCTCCATAAATTTATTGTAATTTCAACACAATGTTTTCTCTAAATACGCCACCACCAGCAGAGGAAGCAGAAGAGAGATTTGGAATGAACCCGTTTACGCCAAAGTTTAATAAGATCTCCGCCTGCATCAGGTTCCAATACACAGGTGAATGATCTACCGACGTATTCAGTGAACTTTTCAAATAAAATTGTCCAACAATATAATGGCTTTACGCACGAAAATTCCACAAAGTTTATATCAGAGTTTCAAAGTTTCATGACACTCTCAAACATTAACTATACCAGTGAGCCACAAATAGCCATAGCAGTATTTCACCTTCACCTCAAGGGTCTTGCATTGACATGGTTTATGACACTTTCTGATAAGTCATCTTGGGACATGGTAAAGACTCAGCTTTTTACTGAATTCTCAAACACAAGCGACCAGAATTATATCTCTGAGTCGGCTCTGTTCCTACAGCTTAGTTTATCAGCAACGCAACCAATAGAGGAGATTTTTGCAATAGTCATTAGTTTCCGCGACTTTAGCATCGTTCGAACAGAACAGACAATATGGCGAATAAAAATCTGACAATTGTATCCGAACGGTGTTCGAATGAAAAACCAAGCAATAGGGTTACTGAGAGGGGCAAAGGCCCACTTAAAAAAGAAAACTAGTAAATCAGACAGTAGTTCATCTACGAGTAAGACAACATCAAAGGACTGAAGGCCCTGAGAGTCGCCCAGATAGCATTTTCTAAACTAAGCAGAGGATATTCACCCACATAGCCCTTGCACAAATTTCCACTGTATGTTTTCTTTAATTTAACAGCATAAATTGCATTGTTCATCTTTACAACATTCGGGAGATCTCTTGGATGCAAATACGCATTGTTGATAGTATACTTCAACATGATGTCTCGATAAATAAAATCACCTGTACACAGTACTAAATCAACATCAGCGAGCCTTGATGGAAATGACCACGCAAAGGCAGATTTGATAAAAATACAGGGGTGGGCAGGATTCACTTCACAATGTCACCTGCCAGCAACAGTAATAATGAGAAAATGAGCATAGCTGTAGGTGCTCCTGAAATGTTGATACAAAAATCTGGCTGAAAGCGATACTGCTCAAGTTCAATAGTGTCGGACAGTCTTGTACGACAATCACCATGACATTTGCTGTGGAAGGACCCAATCTGTGCACGCCATTGCTGAATTGCAACACCCATATTGAATAGTTTGGGTTGAAACAGTTGATTCTCAAAGTTTCGACTGCAATCCCTACCTGTCTCACAATTTTGGCAAACTCTTAGTTACAGTCTCAACAATTTTGTAAGGACCCTTTTGTAACAAGTGAAACCCTAAATCACTAATAATCACAATCTTGCTTTAAGCACCTGTTCAAGGCTGTTGTCACAGCAACTTTTTACGGTTGCTTGCAACACTTGTCTAACATTCTGTTCAAACTCTTGGACATGAATATTGATCAAACTCTTGATTTCAACTAAGGATGGCAACGGATATCCGGGTATCCGGATATTCGTATCGCGTTCCGAGTATCCGAATAGTAAATTGGGATCCGAATATCCGTTATAAAATTCAATAAAAATGTTTTCTCATAACTTTACGACGAAAACATCGAATGACACCTAGAACAATAGAATACATTTGATGTCGGTGACACATTGTTTATTGAGGGGTCAGTTTATTTCTTTGACACGGGGTCTCCGTTAGATTTGCTTTTGCGTGATAATCACTGTGGTGTATCTTAAAGTCTGTTTTTGGAGGACACTTATCAGAATATAGGTGTTTGTTAGTAATTATCCCGATTTTAACAAGTTGTCTACTCAATTAGTAATTAAATAAGACCAGTTTCGATTAATTGCGCGGGTCCACGAAAGGTGCTAATGGTGATTAAAGGGGTTACGAATTTGGTATTTGTCTTATGTAGCCGTATGTTACAAACATTCTTTTCTCATCGACAGCTAATTAAAATCAAGCTAAGCTTTGAAGTTTTGGTTAATCTGAACGTAACTGTCGGCAAATAACTTACAAATAATAGGCGTCGACGTTTATCATTGGCTTTTACCCTGCAAAGCCCGTTTCTAATTAAATATTACTCAAAGTGTATCAAGACTAACGATTGGTTATGATTGGAAATAAAAACTAAAAATGCACAATTATGTTATCAGTTATTTATTCAATTTTATGTTTGATGCAGAAAGTAAACATGAACATAAAAAAATGCATCAGGAACCCAATAAGATCCATGTGTATATCGTCAAGGGAGATCACCTTGTAGCAGCTTGTCAAAACGAAAGTAGAAATAATTCAGATAGAGTTACGTACCCTTATATCAAACAGTCACACTCACGGTAAACACAGAATGTAAACACAAAATGTTAACAACTTACAGGTTTCTTAAGATTAAAGCTTAGAGGTCAGATTAAATATTTGGACTCGTAGGTATCACTATGGATGTAACAATAGCAGAATATCCGCATTGAGGCATTTAATGTAAGTCTGTCTGGTGGTCGCGAAATTATGTTACATTGTCGCATAGCATTAGCTTTATTCCAACACGATTTTAACAACATTCAATTTGATACGGATATCCGGATATCCGTTCGGATACCGTTCCGGATATCCGGATACCAATTTTGGTATTCGTTGCCATCCTTAATTTCAACCAATGCTTAAACTGTTGAACAATCTCTTGAATTGAAATAATGTTCTCAAACCATTGAACAGAAATATTGATCAAACTCTTGATTTCAACCAATGCTCAAACTCTTGAATTCAAATAATGTTCTCAAAGTCATATTCTTGAACATGAATTGATCAAACTCTTGATTTCAACAATGATCTTTAGAACATACATTGTTAATATTCAAATTAATCAAACTTTTGATTTCAACTGTGTTCACATTTTGGACAAACCTATCACAATATCTAGTTCTTTGGTAGTTTACTGGTAGAAAATTATAGTGTCAAAAAATAGGTCAAATTCTTTTTGCAACTTTTTCGTGAAAATCTAGACTGTTCACAATTATATTGGAGAGCAAACACACAAACGCCCACTATATGATGGCTTACTGCATATTTTTGGCACAGCTAGGGTAACCAACTTTGTTCAAAATAATCACATATGAACGAATCAACAATTGTAAAACATGGCCGCAGTTTTGCAGAACTAAAATATCAATCACACAAACACACAGGCCCGCGCGGCAAAACAAGTGTAGATCTACAATATTATGATTCTACAATCACACGTACACTGTGCGGTGCTACAGGGCAATGCAACAATGGAATGCATACTTGTACTTGTTTCAATATTCTTGAAAAATCTTCTTCGTCTCGAAGTAGAAACCACGCTACCACGATAATGACCCGGATGTAGAATAAATTCCTCCGCGTTGTTTACTCGGCCAATGAAAACGGGTGAAGTAGGCGGGATCAAAATTGCGCGGGCTAATTAAATACATTCTGGCACAACTATCACCCAGTCTCAATAATAACGCGAAATTGGCACAATATTTTTTATGCACTATGACGCATAAAATTTGACCAGTTTGGAAGGCAGTGAATGTATTGACCAACACTTCTCACTGGTATCGGGATAGAAATTAAATCCTGCGTTCTCTTTTCTGCTGGTACACCCTTAATACAGTACATTATTATTATGTGTTACATGAAATGTATACATACAATTTATGGCGAAACAATAACAGGGTTCCCCCAAAAATGCAGACCAAATTTCACTGACTTTGCCCTGAGCAATTTCAAATTCCCCTGAGCTGATGAAATGCAAAAAAAAAATTGAAAAAAATATATTTTAAGAAAATATTATCGACACACAACACATAGTAAGCATACAATTTCCACTACATATTTCATGTTTTACCGTACATTTTCACATTTGACATGGCTTTGTTTATACATGCATGTTTTTTTTAAATATTTATTGTGTGTATATAACATGTTTTAGAATGTTTTTTTAATCATATTTTATTGCAAAGGTAATGTAGCATTCATACACACAAGCATACATTCATGCACGAATACATAAATCAAAAGTCAGAAAAGTTTTAGAATGTTGATGAAATGAATACATTTTTTCATTGAACTTGTGCCCAGAGAGCCTTTACTGTCAACGTAAATGTAGTAAGAAATGATACAATTCTATTTCCATAGCATAGTAGCAATTAGCATCAATGTTTATAAGACGGGTAATGTATCTTACATCTTAATCATAACTTTGTGAACAGGCCACAAAGTATGTTTTGCATGTTTTAGACAGTATGTTATTGTTAAGTTGCTGCATGATGCTAATCAAAAACGTGTTACTGGGATTACATTAAAATTACTTTTATCCAAGTCACGTAGATTACATTGTGGTTAATACAATGTTCATGGGATGAATATATTTTCCCCTTCAATTTGTGGCCAGAGAGCCTTAACTGTCCACGTAAATGTAGTAAAAAGTGATACAATTTTGATTCCATTTAGTGTATTTTAACCTAAAATCAGTTAATTAATCGATCAGATGTTTTGTCTACTTTTGACCAGTTCTATATTTAGCTTTTCCTACAAGTACAATTTTCATTGGTTCTTATTTCCCGCAATATTTTGCATTCTGTCAACTGGTTTTCATTAATTGTTCATTCTGCATTTGTTTTTCACAGTGGCCACATCTGTCAATCTTTTATGTGTTTTGTGTTATTTCTATTCCTTTGATGAAGCGAGTAATTGCCTTGTAGCCAATAACAGTAATACTTATATGTACAGTGCTTTTTTTATTTACTTGAAAATGGATGTAAACAAAACACTGGTTATTCAACCAATGCAAATCTGCTATACATTGTAGTGACCAATAAACTATACTAACACAATTTAGCGGGGATTATCAATGAATTTTGAATCGACTACAATGTATCTTACATTCTTAACCATAATGTATCTTACATTCTTAACCATAACGTTCTGAACAGGCCACAGAATATGTTTTGCTTTTTTTTCATCGAGCCCATCATACATCAAGAAGAACTTAAAAAAGAAATAGAACGTAATATGGTCTCACTAATGGAATCCCATAGAAAATCATTCACGAACGTATCTTACAATGTACTGTGTAACAGCATTTGCAGTATGATTTTTGAAAAAGCAAACTGTTCCTTTAATGCTTGTTGTTAGTTATTATAATTTAAACGTTTAAAATGTTGATACGACCACATGAGTGTGAAAAATTGCATCTGTTCGCCTCTAACAAAATGTGTCAGTGGCAATAGTTCCTTACGGATGTTTGAAATTCGACATTTGAACAAATCTCGTTCATTCGTGAAGATAGAATAATTAAATTCTTTTATGTGGTCATCTATATGAAGAGTAACTAATGACATCAGTTTGAAACTGTATAACCTCATATTGTATGCATCATACAAGAACACCAAAATGGACCTTCTTATTGAGAATCAGTCTTCCAATAACTCGCATTGCGTTTTGCACATGCGCAGTGACAAACCATTGGAACTACTTTGCCGAGCGTAGATATAATGAATAAATCGGTGCGTGACAGAAAATCGTTCAACGCTAAAGTACGGTAACTGCATATGAAAACAGAAGGCAGTTACGATAGTGTTGTATTGTATTGAACCCACAAAATTTTCCACATTTCAAAACCAACTTACAACACAAAATCTACCGATTCCAATGACTCGCTCATCCTACGGATGGGCGACTCAAAAAAGTGATGAACAAGGTGAGGGGCCGCGTGACGAGGCCATGTTCTCCATTTTGCAACAGATTCAGAGATCTATAAGTGAACAGGACAGAAATT
Source organism: Spisula subtruncata (assembly GCA_963678985.1). Taxonomy (NCBI): domain Eukaryota; kingdom Metazoa; phylum Mollusca; class Bivalvia; order Venerida; family Mactridae; genus Spisula; species Spisula subtruncata. The sequence continues at coordinate 30,024,269 of OY787673.1, read as the reverse complement.
TGAAATCTGTCTCAGAATGGCTGGATTATATCGAACAGTATTCTGAGGAATATCCCCTCGAGGAGGGGGTTATGTGACCAAAATGAGATTGGTTTATCAGCTCCATCTACAAATGAACATGTGTTGGCCTGTGATCGGGTTGATGGAAATAATAATAAATCAACATGTGAAAGTAGGTTCAATGACATGTCAAAACAATTTAAAATGCAAGAGGTGTGTGGTGAAGATATTGACGATGTACTGGCTCAAAATGTCACAGAATTATTCAGAAATGGGATTGACGAGGGCCGTTATTCTGAGCTTATAAAGGATGAATGTAATCCTAGGCCAGTCAATTGTGAGGGGCTAGTGGTGGTCAAGACAAACAGTTTAATATCCGAAGCTATTTCTCAAACTGCTAGGACTAATGATAGACAAGAGCTCCGCAGTCGGAACATATGCCCCCAAACAGGGCCTTGACACAGATTTTTGTGCAACAAAACTGATCATGAGTATTAATCTTATTAGGTTAGGAAGACATAGTCATTGATTGTTTTTTTGTTGATGAGTTATCTATCAAAAACGTTTTTCACACTTAATGCCACAGTGACCTTGACCTTTGACCTAGTGACCTCAGTTTCAATAGGGGTCACCTAGTGTCCAAGGCCAATGCACCTGCGAAGTATCAGGCCCGTCGGTAAATCCGTTGACAAGTTATCAATAAGAAACGTTTTTCACACTTAATGCCACAGTGACCTAGACCTTTGACCTAGTGACCTCAGTTTCAATAGGGGTCACCTAGTGTCCAAGGCCAATGCACCTGCAAAGTATCGGGCCCATCGGTAAATCCGTTGACGAGTTATCAATCGGAAACGGTTTTCACACTTAATGCCACAGTGACCTAGACCTTTGACCTAGTGACCCCAGTTTCAATAGGGGTCACCTAGTGTCCAAAGCCAATGCACCTGCGAAGTATCAGGCCCATGGGTAAATCCGTTGACGAGTTATCGATCGGAAATGGTCCCTAAAACGGTGAATGAAATTTTAAGAATGGTTCATCATAAATTGATAATGTAACTGGTTAAAGTGGTGTTCTGCAAAGGACACACTATTGCAGGAGTATTGCAAATATTTAATAAATGCCTCATAAATTATGCAGCAAATGCACCCATAAGTGCATGTCGGCGCCGAATCCGACATTGAATTGACTAAATATAGCATCATCTTTTTTTAACTAGAATCGAGCGCAGTCTTGTAGGTGCAGGATGATACAGTGTTTTTCATTGGTTGTTTAAATGTGTCTGGCCAATTGATAAGCACGTTATATCTCATTCTGCTGCGACTTTAAAAATGGCTTCCGAAGTAGTAAACGAAAGCGATCGCGTACAACTCATAGTAATTTTGGTAAATGTAGCGCTTCTTATATATAAAGTATTGCGGATTAGGTTGAAATTGATAACAACAATAACGATGAAGCAGTTACAAGATAAAATTCTCCCCACTTATGATGTTCATTGAGTCCCAACAGATACGAAAAAAAAGAGCTTTAAGCAATCTACCATGGGTCGTGCATGAAATTTTTTCTTTGTGTTTCAAATGCGTTTTATTCTTCAAAAAATAATACATGATTATCATTTATTGATATTGGTACCTTCACGTATATATACAGTACTGGAACGGCACTGGATTTTAGACACTACCAAGTTGAAGCAGAGTTGCTCCCCTTATTCAAGGTAGCCATTTGCTAACCAAAAAGAAGATGTTTAGAACAGTACATTATGGCGTAATAATTATTGTAAGTAAACATCGATAGTCAGCTGTTGGGTACTATGTCGAATACGTTACTAATCGTCCGTTGATGTTCTGCGCCAATTACCATTTATGTTATTCCCAATGTTAATTATTCTTATCATCAGCACAACTCGTGGTTTGATAAATATTTGAATATTATCCTGTTTCTGTATTTGCAGACCGTATTGTTGAAGTAAATAAAGATATAATTCTGAAAAAAGACCAGGTTCTTATACGAATACAGTAATAAGATGCCAGTCTTATAGTGCCCGTTACCAGGTTGCGAGACTGATGACCTAGATGCATCAATCCTAGCTGCACTGATAACAACTCATTCCATGACTCACGCTGCAGGCCCATCAGCGAAAATAGAGAGGGTCAAGCGGCCAGCCATAGCGTTAGCTGGTACCAGTAAGGACCGGTGTAACAGTTAGTTTTATCCCACGTCCACTTTATCCCCCAGGATTAAATGGACTGGCCCAGTTTATCCCCCCTATGCCTTTTCTTCCCCCACCCCAGGCCTATTCTTCCCCCACCTAAGCAATGTATACACTTTAAGGTATTACTGATTATAATGCTACTTTTGATTAAATTAATGTTGTTTCAACCTGAAAAATGGCTTATATTTGTTCTTTAAGTGTCTAAGCTGTAAAAAAGTTTTGATCAAGATTTGGTTCATTATTGGCATTACTCTGGTCTTATTTTTTATCCCCCACCTGAGTATAGTTAATATGATGATGGGATAAGAAATGGACAGATATGTCACTGTCACTATACTGGAAGGTCGTACTAAAGTGATTCAGTTGTCAGAATGTTGCCACAAACCCCTCAGAAAGGACTTAACACATACAAACGGTAACAATACTGAAGATGAGGTGCTCACTGCAATTAAGACACTGGCCGTTTGCATAGAAAACACAATTATGGCAAGGGTTAACCTTAACATGAAACAGGACAGGGGTGAGACTGTGAGAAGCTTCAGAGCACGCACACATGGTCAAGCTGGTGTATATTATGTCATCACTGTTCTAGGGATGTTAATTACACTCACGCAACCCTTTGAGATGTGCTCACGACTTGCTGATGCTGAAATACAATAAGACTTGTTAGGCGACAGTAACCAAGATATGAGTCTGGAGGAGGTATTCAAATTTGTGGAGGTGAAGGAGGCTGGCAAACGCTCAGCTTCCAGACTTTTAGACTCAAACGCGGTGGAAGCTGCAAGTAGCTTGTAAAGAAAGACTAAAACTGAAAACAAAATTACTCCAAAGGACAAGACAGAAACTCGCACCTATTGTGGCACAAGAGGTCATGGCAAGAGTGCTCCACATTGTATTCGCAGGCAGGAGTACCGAGCATTCGGACATATATGTATTTTGTGCAACAGGAATCATCACTTTGAGAGTGTTTGCAGTAGCAAAGACAGACCGAAACAGAAAGACAATAACATTTCAGCTGTATTTGACACATCATATGGAACACCATTGCTACCTTTTGTTGGTAACAATCAGTTTGTTGTGTGCATTTACTAACCATCATTATGTTATGAGCATTTGCCAAATCGTTCTATACTAGCGTGTAGGGCCGGTTGCAGGTGCTCCAGGTCACGTGGGGACGCTACAAAGGCATTATGGGATTGCCCTCTTGAGCCTTGACACCATCTTGAGCCTTGACACCATCTTGTAAATACGTGTTTGAAGACCAATTATCGATAATAACCAAGTGGGTGGAGTGCGTTCCGTTACCAAGTCAGACTGCGGAGGAGACAGCCAGAGCAGCGGTAGACCATTTCTTTTCAAAATTTGGGGTCCCTTTCGAAATATTCAGGGATCAGGGGAGTAATTTCGAGTCTAACCTATTTTCAGAACTATGTATTGCTTAGAAATTTATAAGGAAAGAACAACCCCGTATCCGGGCCTCTGCTAATGGTCAAGTTGAAAGGTACAACAGGACACTCGTGGATGCCGTGAGGTGTTTTGTGGGTAAGTCACATTCCAAATGGGATCTACATTTACAGCAAATTATAAGCGGGTGGGTTAAGGTCATCTGTCAATCGTATGACGGGGTACACCGCTAACAGGTTAATGTTGGGAAGGGAGGTTAACATTCCGGCTCAGCGCATGTTCCCTATGGCCAAGCCAGGGTCAAAAGACCCAGGGAACAAACGGCCCGGGGGGAAGACAGGGTTTATTGTTATTGCAGGAAACAGTGGCAAGGAAGGTTCATGATACAGTGCGAGACTTGTGGCAAATGGTATCATGGTACATGTGTGAATTTGACACAAACAGATGCATTGGACATTGTGTGCTACAAGTGCCAGGAATGTAAAGATAAGTAGCCTAATTGTTCTATTGTTGTTTCCAGATATGGCAAGCAGAGATTTCAAAGGGGAATTGAAGGAATTGAAAGAAAAGTCAGCAAGGGCTATTATGCTTACAAACAACCGGCTGTTGGGTGTGTTGCCATATTGTCTGAGGGTGTTCAGCGACCGGGCGGAGAAGTTGCTGTTGGAGCAGGTTAAGCTGGAGAGGACCTTAAGGAAGAAGGGCCGGCTTAGGGCATTAGCGGAGAGTTCAGTTCGGGGAGAGAAGTTGGCTGTCGGATCATGTAAATCCGTTGCCCAGGTTGGTAGTGGTGCCTTCTGCTGAGGAGCCCAGCTGTAGCCGGGATATCAGGGAGAAAGCGACGGCAATGGAGGAGGAAACGCTATTGAGCACAGAGCCTGAGGACATGAGGTAACTTCAGGGGTCGAACCACTATTGGAAGGTCCAGGTAGTCCGGAGAAGGGGGTCTCGGGGTTCCTCTGATTGGGGTGTCGGGGAGCCCTGTTCCCAGTTAGGAGAGTTGATGGAGACGAAATCTGAATGGGCGGTGAAGCCAGTGAGTCCGGTAAAGGGGGTTCTGAGGGAGGTTCTCGACGTGGTGGTGACGGCCCCGGAGGCTGTGGGGAGTACGGCTGGTGATGGCGAGAGGGCAGCAGTGCAGGGGAAGTACCAGAGCCGGAGGAGGGGGAGTTCCGCGAGGTTCTCTCATCACGGGAGAGGAAGAGTAGGAAATGGGGACGCTACAGGAAAGAGGAGAAGCCAACTGAAGGCAGTAAGAGGGATACATGGGTAAAAGTTCAAACTTTTCAAAATACTGAAAAGTGCTTGTCAATATACTGAATTAGATGATTTTTATATAAAGTACATAGTGCAGTATTTAGACTGAAAACTTTTACCCCTGGGGATAGACATCAGACTTCGCAGGTGCAGAAGCGGAGACACGAAGAGGGGAGAAGGAGTTCATTAGGCAGGCGAGGTAGCTGGGACCGGGATTCCAAGAGGCCGAGAGAGGAGGAATCTGTGTGTCAGCAGAGGCATGGTAGCACTGCTTGGTCGGGGCATTGTGTCCGGTTCGGGGCTGCTCAGAGCCTTTGACTGAGGCACATGCTTTCAATCAGCATCTGCCATTGCTGTTCCACCCAGTACTACATGGGCAGGATGTGGCAAGGTTGGGATTGAGCGCGGCCACATTTCTTCATAGGTTGCTGGTGTGGGCGCATCAGACGCTGAGGGAGCAGACAACACTGACCAGATGCCAGGGGCTAAACCGCTGTCCAGGGAGTTGGAAGTTGCCATGAGGGAGTTTGTGAGTCTGACAGAGGAGACAGCTCCAGAGGACTTGACCATCAATGTTGCAATTAATCGAAGGCAATTGGGACGTAGAAACATTAAAGAGCCTAGTCAGTAGCCAGTGTAACATTGATGTAAGGCCGATACAAAAGAGCATAAGTGTAGAAATTGACACGTTGGAATCAAAGAACCAAATACAAGAAACGTGTCAGAATTGTTTAAACAAGAGCTGTCACTAGACAGCGCGCTCGACTATTCGCAGCCATTTGTCAGAAAAAATATAAGTTCAAAACAGGCCATTTAAAATTTGTATTATATTGAAACGTGAGTTACGCTACTTAGTTGACTACATGGCAATGAAAGCTAATGTACAATGGTTGTTGAGGCATGGCAATTATCTCAACACTGGACTATTAACAAATATTTGTCAGTGAAAATGATTTTAAGACTTCAAGCCGCACTGTACTCTATTCAAGAAATGTGTATGTTTAAAGGGAATTGTATACATCCACTGACATAACAAAGTTTCTACAAAATAATCATATGAGTAAGATATGATTTGTTAAAGGAGTCAATTTTAAAACAATGGTGACAAATTCACATGACGAAATCGTGTCTCGTGTCCAAGTTAAAAAAAAGGATCATAGTTTGCATTAAAAAGTTAAACTTTTCAATGCAATATCATTGATAGTAGGTGAGATATGGTTTGAATGTAACTTGCATGCAAAACTTTAACCAAGGAAAGTCTAAGTTAAAAGGGGCATAACTCGAATTAAACTAAAAATGGAGTTATTACAATTGACCAGTACCATTGACTAATGATGATAAACAAGTGTTATAAGTTTCAATGCAATATCATAAATAGTGTCTAAGATATGGCGTGAATAGAACTTGCATGTAAAACTTGAACCAATAAACTCCTATGTTAAAAAGGGGCATAACTGAAATAAAAAAATAATAGAGTTATTGCCCTTGACTGATACCATTGACTGATGATGGTTAACAAGTGTTGTAAGTTTCAATGCAGTATCATGGATAGTAGCTGAGATATGGTCTGAATGAAACTTGCATGCAAAACTTTAACCAAGAAAATTCTATGTTAAAAAGGGGCATAACTCAAATAATAATCATAATAGAGCTATTACCCATGATCGGTACCATTGCCTTATGATGGTTAGTAAGTGTTGTTAGTTTCAATGCCATAGCACAGATACTATTTGAGATATGGCCTTATTAGTAACTTGCATGCAAAACTTTAACCAAATTTTCTAAGTAAAAAAGGGCCATAATTTGCATTAAATTCATGCAAGAGTTATCTAACATGGTTGATTACATGACAGGGAAAGCCAGTGCAAAGTTTCAATCCAATATATGCACTGGTTATTGAAATATAACCAAGGTTAAAGTTTTGCATGCAAAACTTTAACCATATGCAACGCCGACGCCGACGCCGACGAACAAGTGACTGTAATAGCTCTCATATTCTTCGAATAGTCGAGCTAAAAATGTGTCCATCAGTGAACTCCAAAGTCATTTAGAAGAGTGTAAAGTGGTTCCAATGGTTCATGTATCTGAAATCGGTGCAAATGAGGTGATAGATAGCTTTCAGGAGCCTATCATTCAGGAACCTATATTCCCAGGTGATGTAGAAGTTCACGATAGTGTTTAGGAACCTATTGTTCAGGAACCTATATTCCCAGGTGATGTAGAAGTTCACGATAGTGTTCATGAACCTATGTTCCCAGGTGATGTAAAAGTTCACGATAGTGTTCATGAACCTATGTTCCCAGGTGATGTAAAAGTTCACGATAGTGTTCAGGAACCTATGTTCCCAGGTGATGTAGAAGTTCACGATAGTGTTCATGAACCTATGTTCCCAGGTGATGTAAAAATTCACGATAGTGTTCAGGAACCTATATTCCCAGGTGATGTAAAAATTCACGATAGTGTTCAGGAACCTATGTTCCCAGGTGATGTAAAAGTTCACGATAGTGTTCAGGAACCTATCTTCCCAGGTGATGTAAAAATTCACGATAGTGTTCAGGAACCTATGTTCCCAGGTGATGTAAAAGTTCACGATAGTGTTCAGGAACCTATGTTCCCAGGTGATGTAAAAATTCACGATAGTGTTCAGGAACCTATGTTCCCAGGTGATGTAAAAGTTCACGATAGTGTTCAGGAACCTATCTTCCCAGGTGATGTAAAAATTCACGATAGTGTTCAGGAACCTATTGATCAGGAACCTATCTTCCCCGATGTTGATCTACCAGACTTACTGGCATTCATTGACACTGAACAGAACATGCCGGAGGAACACATGGTCAAGAGATGCGTCAACAATATATCTTCTATAAACATACAAAATTCAATTGAGATCTTGAGATACATTCAGAAGATCATAGTAACCGGCCGTGTTAAGAAACTACATTACTTTTATAATAGGTCTCTGCTTTCATTCTATGTTTGACAAGGGAAATAACTCTAGCCATCTCTGTAAATTGCGGTCCGGTCCAGACGGCTTTTATCATTGTTCCAAAATGCATGCTCTGTCATTTTGCAATGAAAATGTGTTGAAAAGTTTCATTTATAATGTATATATAGCCTTGGGCCAAAGACAATGTTCGGAAGATAGACCAATCTGTAAGAAACAAATGGCGTTGGGATTGGCTGGATGATGATCTCACGAAACAGTTCATCCGAAAGACTAAGCAACCAGGACAGGCCTTCTGCACCATCTGCAACAAAACTCTTCAGTACCAGTCAGGGGGCAAGAAAGACTTCAAACGTCACATGCAGTCACCACCACACTTGCTTTCCATGAAAACTGTAGAAACAAACTACAGCCTAGAATGTATGACTTAAGAATAATTAAAAGAAGCATTGTAACCACATAAAATTATTCATAGATTTAATGCTTCATTTTTTTAGCTCGATTATTCGAAGAAAGTACTCGCCCGTTTGTCGGCGTCGGCGTCCCTGTGTTAAGATTTTGCATGCAAGCTTGTATCTCTGTTACTACTGAATGGAAAATGGTTTGAAACTTCACACACTTGTTCACTGTGAGTATCTAAGCTGATAGGGACAGGTCCCACAACTCTGAATTGTTTTTTTTGCAGAATTATGCCCCTTTTTGGACTTAGAATATTTGCGTTAATAATTTTGTCTAACAAATAGAATATCCAATTGAGACTATGAGGACTCTACTGTGAATGTATTTTGTTTTACATTTCAGGAATGCTGTTTGGTTCCCCATCACAGTCATCTTATACTGCCACCAAACCCGTCCGGCCAGTAGTCCCAGTTGATGACAGAAGGCTCAATGCTGAAGCCACAATCCTTGGCTTTATTGCAGAGCAAGACATGCCATACACCCTTGCTCCACACCTGGTGAAATTAACACAAGAGTTGGCCCGGGACCCCAAGTCGCTTACGAAGATTAAATTGGAAGAATGCACAGCTTTCTACAAAATGGTATATGGACTGTCCAAGTTTTTGAGGAGGAATTGATGGAGGAATTGAGACATACAAAATTTTGTCTAAATTTAGATGAATCTACAATCACTAACAATCAGAAAATTGTATCTGTGTTGGCGAGTTACTTCTCAAAAGAGAAAAAGAAGTAACAATCCGCCATTTATCGTCTTTTGAAGTAACAAAGGCAGATGCACAGTCTATATTTGATAAGGTTGAGGGATTGTTTGAGAAGTACCAGTCATGGGAAAATCTGCTTTCAGTTCTCACTGACTCCTGCACCACAATGCGTGGAAAGAAGACTGGTCTTGAGACAAGATTAAGAGAGATAGCACCCCATTTGCTGGACATTGATGGAGACACTTCTCACAATGCTGCCAAAGCATTTAATTACATCACAATTTCAGTACCAGGTTGAGTCGATGTTCAACAGTATACATAGTGATTTTCATAATGGAGCACTGACTTGAGAGAGGAACTGAAAACTATTTGTGAAATCTTGAACATCAAATACAGTGTTCCAGAGAGCCTCATTCACATCACATAGATTTCTCAACAATTTGGCCGTTGACTATGGAACGCCATAGCTGTCTTTTGTTGACGCTTGTCATGTTAAATTGTTATAATATCATTTGAACATGTCTATACGACATGTTAAATTGTCAAAACAGCTTCTTATCATGTTTATTCGGCATGTGAACTTCTCAACATAACGTATTATATTGTTAAACGACAGTGGTAAATTGTAGAAAACTCATTTGAAGATGTCTGTAGGCCTTGTTAAATTGTTAAAATAGCTTCTTATCATGTCCAATAACCCTGTGAACTTCTCAACAGAACATATTATATTGTTAAACGACAGTGGTTAATTGTTAAAATATCATTTCAAGATGTCTGTAGGCCTTGTTAAATTCTTAAAATAGCTTCTTATCATGTCTAATAACCATGTGAACTTCTCAACAGAACGTATTATATTGTTAAACGACAGTGGTTAATTGTTAAAATATCATTTCAAGATGTCTGTAGGCCTTGTTAAATTGTTAAAATAGCTTCTTATCATGTCTAATAACCATGTGAACTTCTCAACAGAACGTATTATACTGTTAAATGACAGTAGTTAATTGTTTAAATATCATTTGAAGATGTCTATACGACATGTTAAATTGTTAGAATAGCTTCTTATCATGTCTAATAACCATGTGAACTTCTCCCCTGAACATGTTAGCCTTGAACCTCATGCAGCCAGTGTATCAAACAAAATTGACAAAATAAATATAAATCACTAACTCCTCGACACATATTTGGTTGGAAACTGCTAAAATGACCTTTAGTCTTTAATAAAACTGCAAAATCACATCAAATGACCTTTGGAATCGGAAAAAACTAATGTAAACAAACACCATGTAAAATTTCAGGAAAGGGAAATAACCCCATCTATCCGGTGCAACAATAACTTTTTCCAAGTAAATTTGGTCCAGTTTGTTGACAAGTTGATTTTTTCCCGCCAAAAGTTGCACACGACCCTTTTTATCAATGGATGACGTCATAGCTGTCAAAATTATGTTTGATAAATAAACAAGCGAGCATTGAATACATGCATATCAAACATTGCCGATTAAATAAGGATTTGCTCGTAGTGAAGGCATGGTGTAAGTTTTTGTTGTGATTTCATTCAGAAATTGGTCCATTTCGTATTTATTTATTTAATTTACTCGTCAGTTATTGTAAACAATCCTGCAGGCAATGTCACGAGAAAAAGAATCTACAATATCATGAGAAAATTCATACACCGGTACCGTGGATACACCGGCTTCATGGGGTTTCACTATATATTGTTAAACGACAGTGGTTAATTGTTTAAATATCATTTGAAGATGTCTGTAGGCCTTGTTAAATTGTTAAAATAGTTTCTTATCATGTCTAATAACCATGACATTTTATTTCTTCTCAACAGAACGTGTTATATTGTTAAACGACAGTGGTTAATTGTTTAAATATCATTTGAAAATGTCTACATGCCATGCTATAATGTTAAAATGATATTTTAACATGTCAACGAGACATGTGAACTTCTCAATAGACAGTGTTGTTGTTGTTCAAATTTGTATGACGTCATCAAAACGTAAGTTCCTCCCGCGTGCAAATTGAAGAAAGATGGCGGAGAGCAGTCATGCCTCCATCAGTATCTCTGATCTGGAAGCAATATTGGCCCGGGCAGGGCTTACAACATTGTTGAATAGGTTTCAATCTGAAAAGATTGACACCATTTCAATAATAGAATCCATGTCAGATGAAGACCTGATAAGATAAGGAGTGACAACGATCGGCGACCGTATTCGAATCAGAGAAAGCGCCAAAGTGCAGGTTCGTAAACAATTTGTATTTAAGACATTTTCTAGGTTATTAGTTTTTGCTCTACCAGCTGGCCTACCGAAGAGGTTATCCCAACAAGAGGCCATGATGGCCCAATATCGCTCACCTGATTATAAACCCTGCACAATTTTCACCCAAAGGAATAATTTGAACATCTTGGTAGAAAACCACAAGATGATGCTACATACCAATTATCAAAACTCTAGGCAGTGTAGTTTTAGGCAAGAAGATATTAATATGTTTTCCCTATATAAGTCTATGTAAAACAGTGACCCCAAGTGGGGCCAATTTTGACCCCAGGGGCATAATTTGCACAATCTTGGTAGGGGACCACTAGATGATGCTACATACCAAATATCAAAGCTCTTAGGCATTGTAGTTTTAGATACGAAGATTTTTATATGTTTTTCCTATATAAGTCTTAGTAAAATGGTGACCCCCAGGGTGGGGCCAATTTTGACCCGAGGGGAATAATTTGAACAATCTTTTAAGTGGACCTCTAGCTGAGTCTACATACCAAATATGAAAGCCCTAGGCCAAGCAATTTCGGAGAAGAAGATTTTTTAAGGTTTTCTCTATATAACTCTATGTAAAACTAAGGGCCCCTGGGGCGGGGCCAATTTTGACCCCAGGGGCATAATTTGAACAATCTTTGTAGAGGACCTCTAGCTGAGTCTACATACCAAATATGTAAGCCCTGGGCCAAGCGGTTTCGGAGAAGAAGATTTTTAAAAGTTTTCTCTATATAACTCTATGTAAAACAAAGGGCCCCCGGGGTGGGGCCAATTTTGACCCTAGGGGCATAATTTGAACGATCTTTGTAGAGGACCTCTAGCTGAGTCTACATACCAAATAAGAAAGCCCTGGGCCAAGCGGTTTCGGAGAAGAAGATTTTTAAAGGTTTCCCCTACATAACTCTTTGTAAAACTAAGGGCCCCCGGTGCGGGGCCAATTTTGACCCCAGGGACATAATTTGAACAATCTTTGTAGAGGACCTCTAGCTGAGACTACATACTAAATATGAAAGCCCTGGGCCAAGTGGTTTCGGAGAAGAAGATTTTTTAAGGTTTCCCCTATATAACTCTATGTAAAACTAAGGGCCCCCGGAGCGGGCCAATTTTGACCCCAGGGACATAATTTTAACAATCTTTGTAGAGGACCCCAAGGTGATGCTACATACCAAATATGAAAGCTCTAGACCTTACGGTTTCAGAGAAGAAGATTTTTGGAGTTTCCTTTTTGAAAATCTATTTTTCGCCTGTGTGACCTAGTTATGCGACGGACTGGAATTTTTTTAACAACTTTGGTAGAGGTCCACCCAAGGAACATTCCTGTTAAGTTTTATCAAATTTGGCCAAGTGGTTTAGGAGGAGAAGTCGTTTGAAGAAATTGTTGACGGACGCACGACGCACGCCGCACGATGGACATCTCGGTATGACAAAACCTCACCATGACCACATTGTGGTCAGGTGAGCTAAAAATAGTAATGTAAACCATAGGGAAAAGTGCGTCCGACATTGAACACGAACCATCGGCAGGGGCGTAGCTAGAGGGATTCGAATGTGTACGCAAGAAGACTAGGGGGGTCTGGGGGCATGCTTCCCCTGAACAAATTTGTTCCCTAGAACGTCTTTGGTGCGTTCTGGCGTGGTTTTTTTTAACATCTTAAAGATTCTTTAATATTATTTTAACTGATAAAATCAGGTTCTTTTTGTTTGTATATTTTTAAAATATACTAAAGGCTTACCCCCTGGCCCTTAGGACTTAGGCATCAGTTTTTATTGCATTTTTCGAACATTTATTTCTTCCCTTTTTGAGAAGCATGTGTACGCAGCTGCGTATTCTGCGTAGAGGTATGTACGCGCCTGATCGGCCCCAGGTTAACAAGTCCGTAGCTCTGTCAACTGTTGAACTGACCTAGTTACTTCTGGCGGTGCGCTGTCGTGCAAAAGTCCCTCCATTCACAACAATAGCAAGAATAATAAACGGGAAAAAAAACAGTTTTACAAAATGTCACAGGATTCGTCTGTTTCGTCCAAAAAAGGAAGACCTACAGTCAAGTAGGGAGTTCCAGATCACCCCACCTAGAAAGTTAAATCTTACAGAGACATACCTACAGTAATGCTTATCTTATACAGAGTGTTCATATAACTAGATTATAGTATACATGTAATATAATTTCATAATCATTTCTCTGTGACTAGTTTAATCACAGGGCACATAATATCAATATGGATGCCCGTTTTTGTGGAAATTATCCAGTCCAACTATATATATATATATATAACTGCCCATGTACTAAATAAGCAGGGCCATAAAATCTAAGTAGTAAGAATGTAAAAACATTTTCACTTGCAATCAACCATAAACAAGTCATTTCCAAGACATGGGTGTTCTGGATCACCATGGCATTCACAGCATTTACCCCCTCTTTGAGATACTTATGACTGCCATTTTATTCAAAGTTTGTGAAATTGTTCATTTATGTAAGGGGTATCATATGTAAGCAGTGATTTTTCTTGAACAAAATCAAACAACCTGTGCCTTTAAAATTGGGAAATTTTAGTGCAACATTTCGCGAAATTAGGAATTATTAAAAAAGATTGTTTTGGTTAAAAGTGTTCCTTTTTTGCTATTTTCTACTGATAATACTCTGGTCATTGATCTATGTGGAAACGGCTTTGCTAAGTTTGAAAATCTAGCTTTGGTTTTGACTTTAAAACAGCTACTGTAATTGCTTTGAAACCTGCGAGCACAAAGGGGGGAAATATGCATTCCATTTGGGGAAAAAATATGAGTTTTTGACAAAATGCTATCAACTGTAATTGTCATAATGTGAATGAGAGTATAAGGGACCAAATTATTGAGAAATGTCATTCTCAGAGACTCAGAAGAAAGCTTCTAGAGAGAGTTGACGTTAATTTAAATGGACGAACTTATTAGAATCGCGCAATCATTGAAAGCCCTGAAAGTCAGGCCAGTTGTATGCAGCCGATAGAAACTGTAAATAAGATTGACTCTGACGAACAAGTGAAAAATATGAAGTGTATGAAAGACATATTACATCAGATGCTAAGTGTCCAGCAAAAGGAAAAACGTGTAGGAAATGTCAGTACTTGGGACATTTCAATAAATGTTGTAGGACTAAATTCAAGAAGCATAATTCTGCTAAGAAAGGAAACGTTAGAAATGTAGATCTTGAATATGACCCTGAAGAAGATTATGTATTCGCTATGTTTAATTCTGAGAATTCTGGTGACTTTAATGTTGACATTGGAACTGTGAATGTGCCAGTAATTGTGGATTCTGGGGCTTCTGTAAACATAATGGACAGAAACATGTGGGAATACATGAAAAGCTATCAAATTAAAGGTCAAATACGATAGAATTTCTTAATTTAACTGAAGTAACACATTTCCATAGATATATATCATATAAATGACATGGCGTACTTGTAATTCACATAATTGCAATATTTAAGATGGTTTATAACGATAAAGTTGACGATAACAAAATTACAACATAAACCCAACCTGGTTGTCTCCCTTGACTTTTAGACCGTGTGACGTCATTTTGGACACAAGTGGAACTGTTCCTCTTCAGTTTAACTAAATTTGAATGGGTCCTGTCGATTTTTTATCGGATTAAATTCATGATCAGTGACGGAAATTACTACAATGTGGTATGTTCTAAGCATTGTATGTGTTGTCATTTCAATCACGTTTTAATTCCCTTCAATATTTAAGAAACAAAACAACGACCACATACTGATGTGGACATTACTGACTTCAACTGCTGGGCGTGTTATACATTACAAACGCAGCAGTGCAAACTGCGCGCTACAGGGGGCATAAGTATCATGCTGTTTATACACTTGACGCGTGTGTTTATACATCGGTGATTGATTTTAAATATATATATATATATATATATATATATAGCTCTCACTATTGTGTATATTTATGTGTTAGGTTTTGTAACAGACAATAAGTAAAGCATTCCGTATGAGGAAAAAATTATGTTCGCAAGAAATGACTTTAGCTGCGTATTTGTACACGCATGTATATTAGACATACATATACATAATTTGTAGTACACACGAAATGACGCGTAGTTGGCAGTTTCTGTCGTTAATTGTAAAGAATTTATAAATTAGCCATAATTGAGTTACTGAATTCCTAAATTGAGAAATGAACATTATAATTCTAGGAAATTATTGACGAAAAATTGTAAAAGGAAAATTTGAAAAAAAAGTCGGTAGATAACCGGTAAAGTTAGAGACATTGTCCATAGTTCTTGGATGCCGAGTTAATCCCATTTTATCATTTTCAATTATGAATACAAACTCAAATGAGAGTTATAATCATTAACTAAATCGATTGGTACTTTTTTCAACATTACATACTGCACCAGTCAGTTCCATCATCGCCCCAAACCCTCGGGGATAGACGGTCGTGTTTTTACCTTCAAGCTTTCCGCCGCATTGCCGGTGAAATGTTGGGATTTATTTTAGCGAACCAATGCCCTAGTGACACTATTTAGTTGTCAGGGACCGGGGAAATACCGGAGATTGTCCCATTAGCTGTCACCCGCAGGCCGTGGAAGGCGGGGTGACAACCCAAAAGCCCATCCCCAGGAGTGGGGTACCGTGGATGCTAAGTACTGACAGGTGCATAACAATGACACGTTAGAACAAGTGCGCTGAAAATTAAGTAATTTGGAAATGTAAACTCACGCATTTCCAACACAATAATCGGCGTTATGATCTTTTCAATATTGTTGGTATTGCAATGCACATGTAATAAAAAGCATGTTTTTTTAATGACACCTCATGGTAAAACTTATTAACTATATCCAGTATCATTGAAAAGTGACAGTATTATAGTGCGATGCTTACACAGAAGTTTGAACATATTTTTTTACCTTTTTGGAGCTTTCCATTACACCAGAAAACATATTAGAGTTTACACGAATCCTTAGCTTTTCATTTTCAAAAAGTTTCACATTGATAAACAAAAACTTGGTTCATTACGCACATTCATTGAAGATATTTTTACGCACTTGCTCAACTGACCATAATTAATACTTACATTTCAATTCATGGCGTTATTTTGATTGGCGAATACAAATTGGTTTGTAATAATTTCGCCACGCCCCCTTGCACCTGCATGACCTATGGCAGGCCAGGCAGGGCCAACGATCACACCAAGAGCTGGATACCATGTGATCTATATATTATTTAAACATAAAATAGACCGCCTGCTTTGGCGGCCTATAGTGCAGTGTCATATATGTGTCGGCATTTTACTGATGTTTAGTCTTTAAATGTAAGCCGGTCTAAATTGTAGGATCAAAATATCTGACCGTGCGTTGAAATTCTGGAAAATGAGGCACGTGCTTGAACTCTCAGACAAGTATTATTTTGTGATTTGTAACAAGAGTTTAGTTATATTAAGGAAGCAGATTACCAACCGTGGAGTTCGCTACATACATGTATGTTGTTTGTATTTTGTTAAATCCACGATGCTCGCACTGGGTAAGGACACGCCACGTTTTGACATATACATAAACAATACTGTACATGTATACGAGCCCATGCGTTGTTCCATACAGTATTCTACAATTGAAGTGGACAGAACATGCAGAACAACACAAACAAAGAATAAATCTTTAATACCGCTCTATTTTTTATATAATATATATCCAACGTTCTATTTCGGATAGTCTGACAGTATTTTTTAATAATTACCCATAAAGCAAAACGATACACAATTTAAACACGAACTTTTAAAATCTATATCATAGGCATATGATTTCAACTGTGCGTATCTATTTTTTTCCGTTATGTACTTTCTTGTTGGGGTACATAACGGGAGATGGATACGTGGATCTAGGTTCATACTAGGAAGAATCATCATTAGTTTTCACACAGTTGAATTCAAATGCCAATGATCGATCTATATCGTTTTAGAAAAATGCAATTTATGGATCCATACTAAATTAATAAATTAATGAAACGTTTACCGAGTTATAAACATTTTATATCTGGTCTAATACACTGTTCTTTTTGCATTTTGATTGACAAAAATATATTATTAATACTTGGCCCGTTACAACATCTTCCTATAACACGCGTTATGTATACCCGCGTCTCCAGTTGCATTGACCGTAAACTTAATCTATGTACACATACCGATTTAGGAATTTTCGTACAGAAACAATTAAATTAAACATCAAATCGGTCAGCAGCTGATTATAATCTCGTGTTTGGCATGTTACAACCCCCCGTGATGTGCATAATGTACCAAGATTAACTGTATGACACTTCGTAGATCGACGCTGTGCATATGTATGTATAACCCCCGTGGAGAATTATTTTATGATTGTGCTTTATATTTGACCCACTATTACATAATAGCACATGCATTTCATGTAACTTTTATGAATTTAAATCGAACATATTCAATAGAGATCAAGATTTATGCGAATATACACTAATAGTATACAGCCTCTGTGTTAATCAAATGTTCCAAAAACACGTCACAAGCTAAGGGAAGTAACTCGGGTTAGTTTATTCACAAAATAAGATAATCGAAATAAGAGATGACGTTTATTGTGTGTTATAATCATATCTGAAGTGTAGAGATTGATGTAATCATATATTTATACCATAAACTTATTAAAACAGCAAAAAAATAATTTTGCGTATATGACCTTTAAGTGTGAATCTCATTTAACACATAAGAAAGTTTATGCTAATAATAATATGCTAATATGCTCATAATAATATGCTAATAATAAACAACCGCTCACTGTAGCAGGAAGTTTTACGGCAATTGTTAGCATTCCAAACAAATCGGTTGAGGCTGATTTTATAGTTGTTGAAGAAAAAGGGAAAGTTCTTTTAGGAAAAGATACTGCAATGGAACTGGGAATCTAATGTATTCGGAAACCAACTGTCAACATCATAATAGGTGAAAATGCTTGAATGTTGGAAATTGCTACACATTCCTATTGATAAACAAATCAAACCTGTCGTGCAACCGTTACGTCGAATTCCTTATAGCTTACGGGACAAACTTGAGTGTAAACTTGATGAATATAAAAAAACTTTGAATAACATCATCTCTTAAACCAATGAGTGGTCAGTCCCATGGTTAAATTAGTCCATGAATACTGGTTTCAGCACTGTATAATTTATATCTTCCTCCTTTAACTTGCAGTGGGTGGACCAGAGATTACTGACTTTTTGGACCAAAAGAGAGAAACTGACAGCAGCAATTATAGGTAATTAAATTCATTACTGTATATTGTTTGTTTGGAGTTTAACACCGTTTTGCAATATCTTTGGTTATATCACAGCGGTCAGAGCACCTACCCATGTTTTCCTGGCTTACTCACACAGGTACTTGCACAACATTCTTTCCAAGCCACTGACTGCTTTCCCACATACATCAGAGGTGAGAGGCGAATTAAAATCGCCGGAATGAATGTTTGCCCCAACCGGGTATCGAACTTGTGACCTGCAGAACACAAGTCAGATATGTCACCGTCTTACCGACCGAAGTTTTAAACTTGATACAAAGATTGGTCATCACCCATAGATGACCACTAATGTATTTTGACATGGGCCATTGGTGAAAGTTTGGTGTCATTGGGCACTTGAACAAAGATCAAGGTCTTAGTAAGACCATAGCTAATTGAATGATTAATATCAGTAACTTCATCATCAAACTTAATTGTGCCTTAGTGGGTGGGGCAAGGTCAATATCAAGGACACATGTAATAGTTGATACTTACAGGGTCATACAATAACTTATATTGTACTGTAATCTATGTATTACTCTCATGTCACTTGACGTCACCAGTTGGGACAGGGGAGGCCAATATCTAGGGTATTGGCAAGTTCATACAAAACCTGTAATAGTTTAAGGTTAGGCTATCATTAATAAGAGTAATCAAACTTGTTTACCTTGCAACATTGATGTTGCCGGCCAGGACCATTAGTGTTGCACACATTTTGACTTTTAGCTCACCTGACACTTTGTGCCAAGGTGAGCTTTTGTGATCGCCTGATGTCCGTCGTCAGTCCGTCCGCGTCGACAGGGAGCTACTTGTGCTGCGAAAAACGGGGAAAAAGGGGTACTTGTGCTGCAATTGCTGGCTTGTGTGACAGTCGCAGAAGAAAATGTGTCCAAAAAGACTCAGAATTACTTCTGTGACTATTTCGTGCGTCCATCCAAACTGCAGCAGAAGGCATATTTGCACATCTGCCCGCCATGGACATGTTTGGGTTCCATGTTGTTTGGACAAGACCGTGTTTTTTCTAACAAAGCAGAAGCAGAATGGTGTCATTTCACCGAAATCCGCTTCGTTAGATGCTTGCTTTGTCCATACAGAGCAAGTAGCAAGTGCTCACGAATATTGATCATACTTTGAACCAGTCTGTTGTGACGTCACGCAAAAAAAACTTCTTCAACGATTTTAATATCACAGGTGATTAAAAATTTTATTTTATCACAAGTAAGTATTTTCCTGTTCTTAAAAACTTTCTATTAGATTTGTATGCATTGTGTTAGCATTTTATTTTAAAAAAATCCCGATGATTCGACTTGTGTGACAATATAAAGTTTATAAACTGACATTGGAAATGGCGGGTATTTTTTCCGCCATATTGGATTTACAGCCGACAAAAACTGAAAATGAGCATTTTTGTTGTCGATACTCGTGTTCTTGCATATATTTTGGCAAGATATAGAGGCAGAAATCTAGACTATAGACGTTTTGATAACGGGTACTTGATTTATTTTCGAAACAAAGAAATTGAAGGCTGTTGTTGTGATTTCCTAAAGGATCGTGGTTACTTCTTTGTGCTCTACTATGGAAGCTACTTTGATTTTTGATGATTACTGATTCATTGGTGATGATTATTATTACATGTATCACGAAAACCATCGGTATCACCTTTGTCCGGCGAAATTTGACTGAATGTCAGACCGTTGAACCGACGGGGATTTGAGTGTGTTTTGTTTTAATTCACTGATAAAAAAGATCGTCAATGGACACTTTTTTTGGCTTAAATCAGTTGAATTTCTTGTTTAAAATGGATAAAACTCACAAAAAATATGTTACAAGTAGTAATTTAAAAAATGATATGTGTGTCTAATTGGTTTTACTTTGATTTGTACTCAGAACTTTTTGGACAGACCTCGTATTTGGGGCCTGTAACATCAAAACCTTTTTCGTCGCAATTCGGTGCTAGCTGTTCATGGATGGTAGTTACATTCATAGATTTTTGTTATGTTGTTATGAGGCATACATTTTTAATGAAAAATTTCTATTCTCATACACAGATGAGTAGCATTGTTCCTGTCCTCATACCCCAGGAGTGTAAACGGGTTATGGACTTTATTGCTGATGGAGAAGTCAGGAGCAAACTGAAGATTAATGCAAGTTCATACTTGTTTGCTACCTTGACAAGTAAGTTGGGTTTGTGACAACATTGACAGTTTTAAACTTTGTAGACTGTTCCATTTCCTTTGTAAATATATTTTTTGTCAGGCCTGGTAAAATACTGGGACAATGTCACATTTCCAGAATCCGCAAGGTGGCTTGTCATCTGTGAATAGAACTTCTCAATAGTAAAAATCAAAATGATTGCTTAAAAATTAGTCTGCTTCATCTCAGTTTATTGTGCATTTCAGTCCACCCTATTGGTGCAGGATTCATATGCCTGTGTTAAAATGAGCCAGACAGAGATCTTCAGAAATTGTATATAAATTTACTCTTTTCAGGCCGAATGCCAATAAGAGCATATAACAGCTTGAAGAAAGTTTGCGAGGCATCTGGGCTTAATAGACCACAAGATATAACTAGCACAAATCTGAGAAAGTACATGGCCACGATGGCTCAGGTAAAATATTAGTAGTATAAAATTATAAAAATGATGTTTATTTTACCCCAAAAGGAGGTTTTTATGCCACAGTGGCTTATAGTGATAAGCTTGTTTCTGTCTGTTTGTCTTATTATAAACAAATTCTCATTAACCATTGACGCCCCGATCTCCCGAAGCGTCTCAGTTTGAGAAAAATCTCATTTCAAATATTGTCATGTGCCTTTGAGTTAATTTCCATAGGAGACTGAACTCAGACTCTGATTTGAGCAACATCTCTATTTGATGCTTCGGGAGATCAGGGACTAAGTGGTCTCATTGACACCTTGCAGGAATCATAAGCTCTTCAAAAGTTGTTCAAAGAAATCCATTCTGTCGAGAACTCGGGTTGCCTTTGCAACTGTTACTTTTACGTAGGAATATGTAGGGAAATTTTGAACATTTCTTCATTAACCATTGACCAAAGAAACTGCAAGAATGATCCTAGGTATCAACTAAAAGTAATCTTGTGTTGTTCCTTTTCTAGGTTATGAATCTTACAGATTCAGAGATGCAACGGATGTGTAGACATCTGGGCCACACAACAAAAGTTCGCTTGACACACTACCGCTCGATGGTACCGTTTATCGAAAGAGTCACTCTCGGTAAGGTCTTGATGATGCAAGATCTTAACATTCAGTCAAAATTTGTTGGCAAGAGCCTCAAAGATATCCAATTCATTGATATTTTACAAGATAAGGGCTCTTCAGAAAAAAGTGTTTCTGAGCCAGCAGAATCAACAGCTGAAGAGCCTGAAGATGTCTTCCAGTTCAATGAAGGTGTTGATACATGTATATATGGAAGTGATATGGAAGAGGATGTACTTGATTTGCAGGAGAAGAAGGAAATGACTGGGAAAGAAAATAAAAGAAAGGAAAAAAAGAGACAAAGATGGTCAGAACAAGAGCATGAAGAATTGAAAAAGTACAGTAGAAACTCCCCAATCCGGAACCTCTCTAATCCGGAATCCTCCTCAATCCGAATTTTTTTCACGGTCCCGATTCGTTCCTTCTAAATGGTATGTGAAAAAAACCTCCCTAATCCGGAACCTCCGTACTCCGTAGACCGGACTACTTTTACGGTCCGGAATGCAAATATACAGTGTTATTTAAACTCCCCAATCCGGAATTTAACTCTTGATCCGGAATTGTGCAAAATTATTATGATTTTATACAAAATATGTCAAACGGTTTATTCGATCGGCAAAAGTTCCGTTACTCGTGAAATTGCTTTTAGCATCAACCCGAGTGTTTCCGTATAGTAGGGCACGGGGTAATTTGTTGATAATTCGTCATTTTGTAAATAAAGCATCATGGAGAAAAAAGTTCAACTTAATTTGTCATTTATTTGTTAAAAATAATTACATTCAAACATTAAAATGTATTGTGGCTCACATAAACAATGAATTGATTCGTAATTACCCTTTCTATTGACATTTTTTACCGACATATAGTCGGAATGCAGCGATTTTTTTCCTTCTTTGATTGGTACCGGTAAACGGACCCGTTCCCAATCGAAAATAACGACCATTTTTCCCAATTTTCAATGAAAAAAATCCCACTTTGAAAATAGACAGTTGTCTGATCATGATATTATAAATATATACAAATGAACATCGTATTCAATTTATTTGTTGTTTTCGGACCCGTTTTCACACGATACTTACTTGTACGAGGTATTCCGATTGAATCTACGCTTGATTTATGACACTCGTTCGTTTATCGTTATTTTAACCGAACAGGCATACCACGCGTGTTGGTGTTACTCGATTATTCTAGAACGCAATATTTTTAATCAAGTGTGCCGCATGTCGTAAAGTATAACGATCGTATTATGAGTCACAATAGTAAATATTACGTCAAGAAGCTGCGGACAAAGGAACCGGGTTACAAAGGCCTGGATGCCTTTGGATTTCGACCGCAATGTAAGTCAATCAGCATTGAATCACAAACAACGGAGTCGGAAGTTGAACAGTCCTCGTCGGCGCCGTGTTCAGGATTTTTCCCAATTGGACCGGACCCGGACCCTTTCCCAAAATAGCAAAAAAAATCGCTGGAATGAGGTGAGACAATCAACAAGAAAATTCAGAAACAATTTGTTTGTTTGTACAGTAATGTGAAAATGTGCGGTCAAATCAAACGGTTTTGCAAATTAATGACCTCCGACAATTAAAAGATGAGTAGGTAAAGCGATGGGAAGTGTGAACAACGTGATGGCGAATTAAAATCGTAAGTTTGTTACAATCATCATTCCCCCACCCACCCAATTTGTATTTGTTGACCAATAAAAATGTTTGATTTTTTGAGTAATTATTGCTTGACTAAACATTTAATGCAGTTCAAGTTGTATTATTGAAGATCCTATCACTTTAATTTCGACTGTCTTTGCATATTGGTTATTAAACTGTTGAAATATTCTGAGTACAAATTTTAAATTGAACAACTTCAATAAGTCATCATGTCTGGTAATGAACCGCCTGCTAAACGTAGAAAGGTTGAGTTAGATCTGGGTCGTAAGATGGACATGATCAGAGAGTATGGGTCTAAACCTAAGCCAACTATGAAAGTAAGTTGTTTAATGGCTTTGTGTGCTTCATATTCAGCAATGGTTGCTTTTAAGTGCACTGATTAAAGTTGGTTGATCGCTTGGCTGTGAATTTAAATCTAATAAATTATGAATACAAGATGGACCTATATTTTTGATAACATTACAAGATTGATTGAGTGTTTGCATACCATGTCGATGATCCCGGGTTTGATTCCCAGAAGGGATTTCCCCATAGCTGTTCTTGTTAGACATTTTGCTTGTACAGCACAGGACTTTGAGAATTTGGATATTGAACTTGATACTGAAGACAATGGTGCTAACTGGGAGGAAAGCCTTGTCAGGTCTTATCAACATCAGCCCGAGGAAGATAGCGCATCCGATATTGACGAAGAAGAAGATGAGGAGGTTACCTTACCCGGCAGTGAACTTTCGTATAGTGACGTGTTGGATATGGTAAAAAGGTGCCAGAACTTCGCTTCCGTCCATAACAGTTACATGTTGGACAAGTTCACAGACTTAAGAACAATGACGGAGAAGGAGATTGTGAAAAGGAAATGCTCATTGAAGCAAATGAACATGGACTCATTCTTCAAGAAGTGTTGATTTGTAACTGAACTAAGTGAAGTGTAATGTAATTGAATGCCACTACTACAAAGTTACAAACACAAGTCAGCAAGCTATAAGTGAATTTCATATGCTGATAGATAATCAATTTTCATTCTTCTTTGTAGTTCGTACATAATCATGGTTCATACCTCATTGTAAATATTCATTGCTTGTACCTCATTGTAAATAATCATCGCTCGTACCTCATTGTAAATAACCATCACTCGTACCTCATTGTAAATAACCATCGCTCGTACCTCATTGTAAATAACCATCACTCGTACCTCATTGTAAATAACCATCGCTCGTACCTCATTGTAAATAACCATCGCTCGTACCTCATTGTAAATAACCATCGCTCGTACCTCATTGTAAATAACCATCGCTCGTACCTCATTGTAAATAACCATCGCTCGTACCTCATTGTAAATAACCATCGCTCGTACCTCATTGTAAATAATCATCGCTCGTACCTCATTGTAAATAATCATCGCTCGTACCTCATTGTAAATAATCATCGCTCGTACCTCATTGTAAATAATCATCGCTCGTACCTCATTGTAAATAATCATCGCTCGTACCTCATTGTAAATAATCATCGCTCGTACCTCATTGTAAATAATCATCGCTCGTACCTCATTGTAAATAATCATCGCTCGTACCTCATTGTAAATAATCATCGCTTGTACCTCATTGTAAATAAT
Source organism: Spisula subtruncata (assembly GCA_963678985.1). NCBI lineage: Eukaryota > Metazoa > Mollusca > Bivalvia > Venerida > Mactridae > Spisula > Spisula subtruncata. Next base: position 29,999,253 of record OY787673.1, on the reverse strand, counting down.
CGTTGACTTTTTGTTGTTTCTATTATTTATTTATATGTGCTGATATGAGTGCTTAATTGATATTTATGCTTCACAGACTTCTTAAGGTGCTTATGTACTGTGCATCCGATCATTTTTATTTATCTTAAATTCTCAGTTTAATGAAAACATAGGCACATCATTTCATTTTGCATATCATGATTTGATTTTATGTCTTTGTGATGATGTCACAGTTATAAATGTGTGTAAATATTAAAGAAAATGTGTTCTTATTTGTGTGTTAGTTCAATTATTATACAGGTATTTAAACATACAGTCAACCTTGTCTATAAAGACCGCCCTCATTGAACAACAGAACTGGTCTTTGTTTAGAGGCGGTTTTTTTGTTAAATATTATTGATAAATTTGAAAACATCTCAAATAGGTGATCTTTGCAGTAAAGCTTATGTAGTTATTTACAGGGGTCTTTAACACAGGGTTGACTGTATGTGTTACATTTATTAGCTATAGCCTCATTTGATGAACAAAATAAGTTCATTATTACTGGTTCTGCATTACACAAGGATTATAAACAACTGGTTGCTGCATAGGTCAATGAACTATGTTCAGCGTATTTTATACCACATATTTGATGAACAAAATAAGTTCATTATTTCTGGTTCTGCATTACACAAGGATTATTAACAACTGGTTGCTGCATAGGTCCATGAACTATGTTCAGCGTATTTTATACCACATATTTGATGAACAAAATAAGTTCAGTATTTCTGGTTCTGCATTACACAAGGATTATTAACAACTGGTTGCTGCATAGGTCCATGAACTATGTTCAGCGTATTTTATACCACATAGTTGATGAACAAAATAAGTTCATTATTTCTGGTTCTGCATTACTGTAAACCTAGAAACTTTCGCGGCTAGAAACTTTCGCGTTTCGCCGATTGTCGGCATTTTCGCGGCTACAAACTTTCACGTTTTTTAGTCTCCCGCGAACTCCGCGAAAACTAAGTCGCATAGTGACAGAATTATTGATATTATAACATGTTACATACAATGACCGGTTCGAATTATTGATTGTATATAATTGTTTCTTAATTATAGTTCTCACCTTTGTTAAACCATCTTAAACTCTTTTTGATGTAGTAGTTACCTATTGTATTGTTTACAAAAATTGCAAACAACGCTGGTAATGTTTTCACAGTTTTTTGACGCTATCAGTCATTTTGTATTATGACATACCAGGTAATAAACAACGCTTTTTACACGCGTGTTTATATATTTACTTTACTAACTTACTTACTTATATTGACTGTAAATTGTAAAACACGTTTTCAAGAATTGTTTTCATTATTGTACTGTGATCATAAAAGGCTTTATTCAGAAAAAGTACATACACTTAACATTCCATATTTTGACAAAACAGCACTTATAATACGGTCTTATAAACGTCGTACCAAAATTATGAATTTCCTTCAAAACGATAAACTTTCGCGTTTTTCTTGTCCTGGACTTGTTCGCGGCTATTTACTTTCGCGGATTTTTACAAACCGCGAACACCGCAAACTTAAATCGCGCGAAATAATTTCTAGGTTTACAGTACACAAGGATTATTAACAACTGGTTGCTGCATAGGTCCATGAACTATGTTCAGCCTATTTTATACCACATATTTGATGAACAAAATAAGCTCATTATTACTGGTTCTGCATTACACAAGGATTATTAACAACTGGTTGCTGCATAGGTCCATGAACTATGTTCAGCGTATTTTACACCACATATTTGATGAACATAATAAGCTCATTATTTCTGGTTCTGCATTACACAAGGATTATTAACAACTGGTTGCTGCATAGGTCCATGAACTATGTTCAGCGTATTTTATACCACATATTTGATGAACAAAATAAGTTCAGTATTACTGGTTCTGCATTACACAAGGATTATACACAACTGGATACTGCATAGGTCCATGAACTACTGAATACAGACATACTGTACCAACAATAGAGTACACCAGACGATATAACTTTTCCCTATAAACACTAAATAGGTAAAACCTCTCTAATCCGAAATCCTCTCTAATCCGAACTTTTTGGCCGGTCCGAAGGGAGTTCGGATTAGGGAGTTTTTACTGTACTTCAGTAAGCATTTAGACAGAAAGATAGTGCCAAGAAGGGCAGATTGCTTAAAGGCAATGCAGGACAGTTTCCGAAATGGCGGGGAGTTGCACAAGAGAACTTAGCACCTGGTCGTCAAAAAAATCTCTGCAATGAATCACAAGTGAACTGAACTTATCGTATTTGTTACCAGTATTAGTTAGACTTGTTCAAACAAATGGACCACTTGTGAGGGTTCATTACCTTGTATACTACTCAAAATTTGATAAAGATCACCAAAGTTCCCTTGCAGATATTTTGCAAATGTAACAAGATGAACTGATGGAATTTTCAGAAAACATATTGTTACATGTGCAATATTGTCAACGAATAAAGATTGCTTCATTATTTGATGTCTAAGTGATGATAAGCCCAGGCTCACCCTAATGTTTGAGCTGCATTTAAGTGCCTGTGTTAGTAGAATGTGGTTGGTATGTTAGCAAAACTTGTCCTGCATGATATGATAAAGAAAACAAGACTAAACATTGCTATGTTACTCTTGCCACTTAAGCCATAGCCTGTTGGCTTATCAGTTACTTGGAAAACAAAGGCAATGGATTCTAAATACAACGCATGAATTTTCAAAATTTAGGAGCAGAATAGATGATATTTCAATATTTCCACAACATTGTCTTCATTAGTTATGCTATAGCCATTGTAAAACAGGCAGGAATATTGGTTTCTTGATCCTTATCGAATTTTGAGTAGTATATATTTCCATACTTTCAATGTTGTATCCATGTCGAATTTTGAGTAGTATTCCCAGTGAAAATGATACTGAAATTTCAGTGAAATTTCACCAAATTTCAGTGAAATTTCAGTAAAATCGTCAAATAACACCAAATTTCACCAAATCGACTAAATTTCACCAAAATTTCAGTGAAATTTTGACTGAAATCAACTGAAATTTCAGTGAAATATTAAATCTGAAGGATTTTATTTTTCACTGAAATTTCACTTAAATCATTTTTATAATCTCAATGAGATTTCACTTCAAAATATGCTTATAATATATTGATTGGCTTTATGTTCTTAGTCAATTTTGAATAGGTTGTTTCAATGCTTTGAGCGACTTTTGATAATTGAGTTAAAAGTATTTTAACTGGGCCAATCTTTAAAATGAAATAGAAAACAATTTGTATATTTTGTTTTTGTTATGATATATTTTTAATTTGTTGATATTTAAATGAAAAACAACTAAATCATGAGAATTTCATTTAAAAAATGGATTCACATGTGATTTGTTTGGTTTCCATCTATTTTAGCTTGCTCAAAGGGAAAGTGTAGAGTTCGCCAGGTCACCATCAATTACCCCTCTGTCACCATCAATTACCACTCCATCACCCTCAATACCAAGGAGCATGAGTACACCTCAAAGAGATGGTTTGGGATTGATAGGACTGTCACCATCAGTGACGTCTCCTGCGCCCTTGAATTCAAGAGCTGTGACAACTACTGTAAATAAAGCTCCAGTAGATGTTGATCTATCTTCAATTGGTAAGTAAAATATGATTGTCTGAAAGGTAGTATATCTCCTTTTTTCCATTCATTCTTTTGAAAGAATCTTGACCTTAAATATAATGATTTTGACAAGGAGAAACAGGGAAATGCATTATACAACTAATTTTAATGACATCGGTTGTCATCAGTAGGTAATTAACCGGGTGAATGTTCATTCATTTATGGGCAGTTTATTAGGACGGTCTTCCTCCATCCGTGATGAGTGTGGCATTGCAACATAACTGAAAAGTTGTTGATGTGATATTAAACCCAACAAAACAACTAAAAGCATGAATATATACTTTGATTTATTTTTTATAGAAATCAAAGGATAGAAAAAGGGTTGGAATAAATCATGCATAATTTCCTTTTTTTTATTTTTAGAAATATCTCAAGATGACCCATCTCAAGCAGAACCCCTGGATAATTGTTCAAACAGTAGTATGTACCAGATTTATACTCAATAATTCTTTTGTTAAGACAAGTTTTGCCATGTGCATGCAGAAGGTATTTAGAAAACATGCCATATGGCTATATAGCTGTTTGTTGTAACAGCTTCTTGAAAATAATTCTGCCTTTCAACAAAAGTAGCCATGCATATGCATGGTTATCCCTGAGGTTGACGGCCAAATGAATACAGAGGTTGAATCTTCTTAAAAAGGTTTTTAAAATGCAAAACAAAAACACAAAAATTGTATGAAACCATTTGTCTTCTTTATGAGATTATGTTTGGTAGGTATATGTGGCATCATCTATATGAGGTTCTCTACAAATATATTTAAATAATAGTCCTTTGCTAAAAATTTTGGATAGGTCCTTAACTAGATTAATGCTTAAAAGTATAAATGGCTTAGGATATATATATGATTACACATTCTTTTTTACATATCCTGTAAACGTTTCAATTACTTATATATTATTTCAGCTCTGGTATATCTTGGTGACAGCCTGTATGGTATAAAGGTACTTAGAGAACATCTGGTGAGATCAAGGGCATGTTCAAAGGACATTACAAAGTTTGCCCTCAACATAATTGAGTTTCTTGTCACTCCAGAAGAGTGCAAGAACTCGCTTACTCTTTATGGAGAGGGCAAAGGCAAAACAGCCCTTGATGAAAATAAAAGGAAGGCCTTAAGAAGTAAGTTTAAACAGTTAAAACTTGTACAAGTCTTAAACATTTTTGTTTAGTGAATTGTGTTCCTCCATAAATTCAACTCTGAGAAGTTTCTTGATATTCAACCCACAAGGAAGATAGATGAATTAATCCGTTTTAAATTAGCCACAGATCAGAGGAGGATCACATTATCTTAAAATGCACCATGTCGAACTGAGTTCATGCAAAACAGAAAATGGGCTATATCCAAATTGGGTATTGTCATTCTCTGTGCTAGGCTGATCAATAAACACATCTCTGCTTTAATGGTATTTTCTGTTGAAATATGTGTTCTAAAGATAAAACCACTGGAAGGCTGAAGTGTTGTCCCTGAGCATATTGTATGTGTGCTTTGCTCAGGTTAATCTGAGATCATCTTTAAACAGATTCACTATATATCCCCTTTTTTCTTGTGGGCTGAGCTTGCAATATAGAAATAACATGCACATCAAATATTTAAACAAACATACATTCAATCTCTAATACAGGTAGATGTGAAACACATGGTGGCATTCCAAATTGCATCTTCCTAAAGGATGGGGTGGTCTTATTAGCCGGAGCTCTTTTCATGCTGATCCAGACATGTTCCATCTATTGTACATTTTCAGCTAAGATCACAGTATCCTCCCTTTTCTAGTTGACAACCCCAAACTCTTATTTATTTTAACAGGTGAACTGTTCAACTCATTCGAAACAACTTCATCAGACGAAGAAAAGGAAAAGATATGGCAGGATGTTATTGTGCCAAAGTTGAACAATAAGATACGGGGAATAAGGAACAATAAATACAAACAGTGAAGGAAATAAAAAACAACATCATAAAAACAATTGGAAACAGTTGTTGTATTTTCTCAGTTTTAGAAATTAAGACCTAAAACAGCTTGTTCAACATGGTGCAACTCTTTTGTCCTTGTCTACAAATTCACTGAAACATGAGATCTCTGTAAAATTTCAGCTGTTAACTTTATATCTAGGTGAAATTCCACTTTAATTTTCACTACTTTCTTTCACTGAAACTTTGTGAGATTTTTGTGAAATTTCGATGGGATTTCACTGAGATCTTGATGGTATTTTGCCCCTTTCTTTCAGTGAAATTTTAATGAAATCTCACTGGAATTTGGTGAAATTTTGCTGAGATTTCTGTGAAATTTCACTGAGATGTTACTGTTATTTTGCCCCTTTCTTTCAGTGATATTTCACTGGGATTTTAGCGAAATCTCACTGAAATCAAGGTGAAATTTCAATCAATATTTTCACTGGGGAAAAGGTTTAGATTTATATGATAAGGAATGTGATGATGCAGTAGCAACAATGTTAAACCGAATTAGTCGTTGTAAGTTAAAAGTTAGACAAGGACGATAAACGTTCTGATATATCGCATTCAGTTAGATCAAGACGAAGTGTGTCAAGCACATCTAGTTCAGTTGCTGCCAAAGCGAAATATGCTGCAGCCCAAGCACGCATGGTTGTTTCTAGGATGGAATTGGATCTGAAAAAGAAGCAGGCAATGCTACAGGAGAAGAAAACTGTAACATTAGCTAAAGCAGACATGAAGAGAAAGAAATTGAAGCTGATTTGTGTTTGTTGAACGATGAAAAAATAATGGCTGAAGCAGCTGCTGAAAACGAGGTATATGAGACAATAACTGAGTGTCATATGGAAATTTTGAGAAATTCGTTAGATAACAATCGCGACAATTTCGAACAAAATTCTAGAGATAGAACAGATCAGTATGTAAACAACATTTAATCTCAGCTTCACCAGATGTCACTAGGGAAGAACATAAAAATGTTCTATGATATTACGGTGCAAAACAGTCTTAATAACAATGTTGATGTGCCAATTAATCCTATTGTGAATCAGTCAGCTGTGTTAGGGGCAGAATTTAGTAGATTTCTAGTAAAGAAAGATTTACTGATGACAAGATTTACAAAATTCCAAGACGATCCGTTATGTACAATGTCTGGAAAAATACCTTTCAGATTTTAACTCAGAAACTTGGTGTGACAACTAATGAAAAACTTGATCTGTTGATAAAATGGCTTGGTCCAGAATCATCAAAGCAGGCAATGAACCTAAGAGCTGCAAATTCACATGACCCAGAAGGAGGAAAGAGAAAGATTTGGGAAAGACTAGATGAACGATATGGTGCTCCTGAACTCATTGAAAGCAAACTACAAAGCAAGATAGTTAACTTTCCAAAGGTTACAGCGAAAGACTATAAAAAGTTATATGATTTAAGTGATATCCTTTCTGAAATTGAAAGTATGAAAGACAATGTTCAGTATTCAACTTTGCTTGCTTGTTATGACTCTTCCTTGGGTGTAAACACAATTCTTGCTAAACTACCAGTTTTCATGCAGAACAAATGGTTTGAAAGAGCTAGAAAGTATAAAGTGTCACATAATATGTCATATCCACCTTTTAGATATTTTGTAATCTTTATAAAAGAAATGTGTTCATTGTTGAATGATCCAAGTTTTGTTGTAGATTCTTGATTGCAGAGGGTCAGCACAGAAGAGTCACATCCTCGGAAACAGGATAGAAACACATACTTGACCGCCAGGAAAACTGATGTCGACACCAAAGATCAATCCTTTTGCCCCATTCATCACTGGGCACAGACACATACCCTAGACACTTGTCGCGGTTTCCTGAAGATGACCATAGAAGACAAGCAGAAGTATTTGAAAGAAAAGCGTATTTGTTTTTGGTGCTGCAGGTCCGATAAACATTTAATTAAAGATTGTACTGTTACAGTGAAGTGCGATGTATGTTCCAGTATCAAACACAATACAGCAATGCATGAAAACCGTTACACACCGAATAACAACGTTACAGCTCAGTGTTTGCAACTGTGTGGCGGTGAAACAGCGAGCACATCATGTGCTAAGATAGTTAGCGTGACTGTCTGTCACAAGGACAAACCATTGAGTGACAAAATGAGAGTGTATGCGATCATAGACGATCAAGCAAACAGATCGTTAGGGACGTCGGAATTATTCGATAGGTTTGATAATTTCTCGTTTGAACAACAAGAGTACACACTTTCATCATGTAATGGAAAAATGAAGACCTGTGGTAGGTTAAGTAGAGACCTTGTTATAGGAGCAAATGGTAATGAGTTCCATATCACGTCTGTCACAGAATGTCCAGATATCCCAGACAACAGGGAAGAGATTCCAACACCAGATATCGCGCTGAGGTATAACCATCTTCGAAGCATAGCAGATGAAATTCCTCCTCTCAGTGATGCACCACTGGCACTGTTAATAGGAAGGGACCTCCCCGAGGCTCACCATGTCTTAGACCAGATCGTTGGAACAGAGGGACCCTTATAATGCACAGAGATTGCACCTTGGCTGGGTTTTGGTCGGCGAGACCTGTCTTGGAAGTAGTCATACCCCGCCAGTGGTACGCGTGAAAAAGACATTTATAAGAGATGGTCACTTATCGATATTTCCACCTTGTGAGAGCTATAGAAATGTGAAGGACGATTACGATGAGATTTTCTTAAGAAGACAGGATGATAACGAGAAAGGCCTGTCCCTAGACGATAGAAAGTTTCTTAAAATAATGGACAAAAACATGGAGCATTTCAGGACTTGATGGTCCTCTTGTTAGAGTTTCAGTACTGTTTAATTTATATCTTCCTTTAACTTGCAGTGGGTGGACGAGAGATTACTGACTTTTTGGACCAAAAGAGAGAAACTGACAGCAGCAATTATCGGTAATTAAATTCATTACTGTATATTGTTTGTTTGGAGTTTAACACCGTTTTGCAACATCTTTGGTTATATCACGGCGGTCAGAGCACCTACCCATGTTTTCCTGGCTTACTCACACAGGTACTTGCACAACATTCTTTCCAAGCCACTGACTGCTTTCCCAGCAACATTCTTTCCAAGCCACTGACTGCTTTCCCACATACATCAGAGGTGAGAGGCGAATTAAAATCGCCGGAATGAATGTTTGCCCCAACCGGGTATCGAACTTGTGACCTGCAGATCACAAGTCAGATAATTATGTCACCGTCTTACCGACCGAAGTTTTAAACTTGATACAAAGATTGGTCATCACCCATAGATGACCACTAATGTATTTTGACATGGGCCATTGGTGAAAGTTTGGTGTCATTGGGCATTTGAACAAAAATCAAGGTCTTTAGTAAGACCATAGCTAATTGAATGATTAATATCAGTAACTTCATCATCAAACTTAATTGTGCCTTATAGGCAAGGCCAATATCAAGGACATTGGTAAGTTTATAAATACAAAACATGTAATAGTTGATACTTACAGGGTCATACAATAACTTATATTGTACTGTAATCTATGAATTACTCTCATGTCACTGGACGTCACAGTTGGGACAGGGGAGGCCAATATCTAGGGTATTGGCAAGTTCATACAAAACCTGTAATAGTTTAAGGTTAGGCTATCATAGAGTAATCAAACTTGTTTACTTTGCAACATTGATGTTGCCAGCCAGGACCATATTTTGCACACATTTTGACTTTTAGCTCACCTGGCACTTTGTGCCAAGGTGAGCTTTTGTGATCGCCTGATGTCCGTCGTCAGTCCGTCCGTCCGTCAACAATTTGTTCAAACGACATCTCCTCAGAAACCACTGGGCCAATGGTGATGAAACTTCACAGGGATGGTCAACCAAGTTTGTTCAAAGAATTCAATTCCATGCAGAACTCTGGTTGCCATGGCAACCGAAAGGAAAATTTAAACAAGAGGGCCATGATGGCCCTATATCGCTCACCTGATTATAAACCCTGCACAATTTTCACCCAAAGGAATAATTTGAACATCTTGGTAGAAAACCACAAGATGATGCTACATACCAATAATCAAAATTCTAGGCAGTGTAGTTTTAGGCAAGAAGATATTAATATGTTTTCCCTATATATAAGTCTATGTAAAACGGTGACCCCCGGGGTTGGGCCAATTTTGACCCCATGGGCATAATTTGCACAATCTTGGTAGGAGACCACTAGATGATGCTACATACCAAATATTAAAGCTCTTAGGCATTTTAGTTATAGACAAGAAGATTTTTATATGTTTTCCCTATATAAGTCTAGGTAAAATGGTGACCCCCAGGGTTGGGCCAATTTTGACCCGAGGGGAATAATTTGAACAATCTTTGTAGAGGACCTCTAGCTGAGTCTATATACCAAATATGAAAGCCCTGGGCCAAGCAATTTCGGAGAAGAAGATTTTTTAAGGTTTTCTCTATATAACTCTATGTAAAACTAAGGGCCCCAGGGGCGGGGCCAATTTTGACCCTGGGGGCAAAATTTGAACAATCTTTGTAGAGGACCTTTAGCTGAGTCTACGTACCAAATATGAAAGCCCTGGGCCAAGCGGTTTCGGAGAAGAAGATTTTTTAAGGTTTCCCCTATATAACTCCATGTAAAACTAAGGGCCCCAGGGGCGGGGCCAATTTTGACCCTGGGGGCATAATTTGAACAATCTTTGTAGAGGACCTTTAGCTGAGTCTATGTACCAAATATGAAAGCCCTGGGCCAAGCGGTTTCGGAGAAGAAGATTTTTTAAGGTTTCCCCTATATAACTCTATGTAAAACTAAGGGCCCCCGGGACGGGGCCAATTTTGACCCCAGGGACATAATTTGAACAATCTTTGTAGAGGACCTCTAGCTGAGTCTACATACCAAATATGAAAGCCCTGGGCCAAGAGGTTTTGGAGAAGAAGATTTTTTAAGGTTTCCCCTATATAACTCTTTGTAAAACTAAGGGCCCCTGGGGCGGGGCCAATTTTGACCCCAGGTACATAATTTGAACAATCTTTGCAGAGGACCTCAAGGTGGTGCTACATACCAAATATGAAAGCTCTAGGCCTAATGGTTTCAGAGAAGAAGATTTTTAAAGTTTCCTTTGTGAAAATCTATTTTTAGCCTGTGTGACCTAGTTATGCGACAGACCGGAAATTTTTTAACAACTTTGAAAGAGGACCACCCAAGGATCATTCCTGTGAAATTTGGTTAAATTCCATCAATTGGTTTAGGAGAAGAAGTCATTTAAAGGAATTGTTGACGGACGACGACGGACAACGACGGACAACGACGGACGACGACGGACGCCGGACAGCCACCTATCCTAAAAGCTCACCAGTGAGCACTTCGTGCTCAGGTGAGCTAAAAATCATCTCAACAATCAGATGACCTAGAGCTTAGATATTTGGTATGTAGCATTGCCTAGTGGACCTCTACAAAGTTTGTTCAAATCATGACTCCTGTGTCAAAATTGACCCTGCCCCAGGGGTCAACGGTTTTACATAGACTTATATAGCGAAAACATTTAAAAATCTTCTAATAAACTTGCATCTAATTCTATACAGAGATAAACGAGTCAGAAAACTAGAGGAAGATGTCAAGAGCATGAAGGAGGGTATCAAATCTCTAAGAAGAAAAATAAGAAAACTTGAAGACAGGAAGGTGGGACCTATGGATGAAAAGAAAGAGGGACCTCTGGATGAAAAAAATGAGGGTCTTCTGAAAGAAAAAAAAGAGGGACATCTGGAAGAAAAAAAATAGGAGCCTCTGGAAGAAAAAAAAGATAAACTAAAAAAATGAGGGTCTTCTGAAAGAAAAGAGGGACATCTGGAAGAAAAAAAGGAGGAGCCTCTGGAAGAAAAAAAAGATGAAACTGAAACTGATGCCGAAATAGAAAAGAGTATAGCACATTTGAATGATGATCACACCATATGTAAGGCATTATATGTCTTACAATTTTTACCAAAGAAAAACTTGTCAATAATTCGAGAACTGGTAAAAAATGCAGCGAAACCCCTCGGCCTGCCATAAATGCTGTAAAGCTTGCAAGGCTTCAAGGACTGGTGTTAAAATGCACCCAATTTGACAAACCAAAATTTGTGTCGAAATTTGAGAATCTTCAAAAATCCCTGAGAAATAAAAGTGTGAACTAACTGTAATAATACTATCCAAAGTTAACTGAACATTTTGATTTGTTACCTTAAAAGGGTGATCAGGACTTGGCACAAGCAAACAAAAAATTACAAAATGTTGATGACAAACAAAAAGTGCGTAGAAATGACCAAATTATATTGCGATGATACAGTATACGATTTCAATAAAACCCAGAGAATCCATCTAAAATAAAACGGCTAAATTTGTAAGATACTGCTCCATTTGTATTACACACGAAGTTTGCACACTATGTACACATCTTAAATAAGCTACGGCTTTGTGACAAATCATGTGGCATTCTTAGAACGCATTTCTGACATTGTTTGAGCGTCCCACAATGCTTTGTGTAACTTCCCGCCATTTTTAGCTCCTGAGTAAATGCTCAGGGTGTATTGTGATCACTCACTGTCCGTCCGTTCACATTTTTTTCAAATGAGATCTCCTCTTAAACCATTTGACAGATGTTAATGAAACTTGGCAGGAATGTTCCTTACATGAAGCTCTACCAAAGTTGTTTAAAGAGTTTGATTCCATGCAGAACTCTGGTTGCCATGGCAGAGCTTTTATGGTATGTAGCATTGCCTAGTGGACCTCTACAAAGATTGTTCAAATTATGCCCCTAGGGTCCAAATTGACCGGGCCCAGGTGAAAAATTCAAGACCTGTTCAGTTCATGAACGAATTCATGAAAGAGAGATGGGCGTTTCATGAATAAGTTCATGAACTGGAGATTCATGAAGCGGCCATTTGTCCTTCATGAACAGTTCATGAACAAGGGGAAGTGCTGGGACATTACAGAAAAATGCCGAAAGTAAAGTGCCCAATACTGGCATGAGAATTTGAGACTGAAGACTTAGACGCTGCCATAGTGGCTGCTTTAATTACGACACACGCGAAAGTGCATGATGCACATGTGACGCCAGCTAAAGCTGAGAAAGTAAAACGGCCCTCAGTGACATCCGCTGGCACAAGTGAGGAATGGTCGTACTTCATATCGAGATGGAAGGATTACGTAGAGGCTACCAAAATTAAAGACAAAGAGTTAATTATTCAACTCCTTGAATGCTGTGAAGACACGCTTAGAAGGGACCTAACAAGGGCAGCCGGCAAATCACTTACCAGCGAGACCGAGGACAATGTTCTTGAAGCAATACGACAGCTTGCGGTTAGGGAGGAAAACACAATGGTCACGTGAGTAACACTTAACAATATGTCTCAAGACAGAGATGAGCCGGTAAGAGCATTTGGTGCTAGACTTCGTGGTCAAGCAAGCGTATGTAAATTCATATTAAAATGTAAAAACTGTGATCACGATGTGAACTATACCGACACTATTCTAAGAGATGCATTTATCCGCGGTCTGTATGACCAAGAGATTCAACTTGATCTGCTAGGTGCTGAAAATCAAAACATGACTTTGGAGGAAGTTTTTAAGCTTGTTGAGGCCGAAGAATCTTGCAAACGCTCAGCCTCAAAGTTAATAGTCTCTCAAGGTGCTGAAGCTGCAAGCTCATACCGCCGTGACAAAAATAGCGCACAACAACCGACAACAAAGAATTTCAATCCCAGTGAAGTGTGTTCTTATTGTGGAAAAAATGGACACGGTGTGCGGGCCTTGCCCTTTATCCGTCAAAAGGAATGTACAGCTTATGGACAAACATGTTCAAAATGCAAAAGCCCTAACCATTTTTCGTTGATGTGTAGATCCTCAGCGAAGAAACAATCTACTGAACATGAGGGTGCTATTTTTTATTCATTATGTTCGGCCACAAATTACAATTCCTCACATGACGGCATAGTCCTGGTGCTAGACCACCATATGTACGATGACATTTCTGACAAATGGCTAAAATGTGCATCTAAAACCTCAACCTTACATAAAAATCACTGCAGAAAGTGTGTGTGACGACTACAAATCGTTTGGATGTGAATCAAGCTTCCCACCTAAACCTAAGACTATAACGGTGTCTGCTATGGCAGATACTGGCTGCCAAAGCTGTCTTGCAGGAATAAAAGTTGTGAATCGGTTGGGTATGACTGAACGAAATCTAATACCTGTAACAATAAAAATGCACGCTGCAAACAACAGAGGCATAAAAATACTTGGCGCAGCAATCATCCGCTTCTCTGACGAGTCATCTAATGGATCTGTAGTCCAAACTCACCAAATAGTCTACATCACTGACAATTCCGACAAGATATTTCTCAGCAGAGAAGCATGTAGTGCCTTGGGTATTATATCGGAGTCATTCCCAAAACTTGGTGAAGCAGTCAACATTACATGTTTGTCGATGGAGGTCAGACACAACGCCGTAGAAGACAAGCCGCTATTTTTGCCAGATTGGGTCCATACCATTTCTAATGCCCATTTGTGTGATTGTCCAAAACGAGGCCGTAGATGAGGAGAAGGATGAGGATGAAGCTCAAGTGGAAGAAAATGATGAAGCAAAGGAGAGCTTGGACACTGTGAGCCAGTATTCTGGGTCTTCCCAATCGTCAAACACCTCAGGCTCTGTGTACAGAGGGGTGGTAGTGGGTCTCCAGGAGAGGGCATACCGGTTGTTAGCCAGGGGGTGCACACAGTATGCCTTTGTGTCCCCCAGCCAAGAGGGACTGGACAAGCGTCACCACATTCAATGTAAAGCTGGGAAGTTTCCCAAGTATATCATGGCCACCAGTCCATTGGAGGAGAATGGGAGAGGACCAAAGGCTGATGGCATTGGAGTATGTTGCTGTGTTCTATGAGAAAATTATACATTAAGGATGGCACCGAATACCAAAATTGGTATCCGGATATCCGTAACGGTATCCGAACGGATATCCGGATATCCGTATCAAATTGAATGTTGTTAAAATCGTGTTGGAATAAAGCTAATGCTATGCGACAATGTAACATAATTTCGCGACCACCATCGTCTTTGTGTACCAGACAGACTTACATTAAATGCCTCAATGCGGATATTCTGCTATTGTTACATTCATACCTACGAGTCCAAATATTTAATCTGACCTCTAAGCTTTAATCTTAAGTTGTTAACATTTTGTGTTTACCGTGAGTGTGACTGTTTGATATAAGGGTACGTAACTCCATCTGAATTATTTCTACTTTCGTTTTGACAAGCTGCTACACAGTGATCTCCCTTGACGATATACACGTGGAACTTATTGGGTTCCTGATGCATTTTTTTATGTTCATATCAAACATAAAATTGAATAACTGATAACATAATTGTGCATTTTTAGTTTTTATTTCCAATCATAACCAATCGATAGTCTTGATACACTTTGAGTAATATTTAATTAGAAATGGGCGTTGCAGGGTCAAAGCCAATAATAATAGTCTATATATATTTCATTGAGTCTATATTTCATGCAATTAAATTGTTGTCGTTAAAATTCTACTTGTCGTTTGCTGTTCGATACTTTGATAGAACGCTTTGTAAATCCTTCCAACAGACCCAGTCAGATCCACTCACAAGTGCCCACAGCCCTGGCCCACCCCTTCCTTTGCATAGATCTACACACGAACACACAGGCCTACATACGAACACGACCGCTCGGCGTATACATGGTTCCTGTTACAATATGTTTTGCAAGCATTTCTGTTGAACGCGCACTAAATTAGGCTTATATAAGGTTTTCTGTGTGTTTAGTGTTTTTGTTCTTTTTAATTATAGTTTTTACCGTAACGTACCGTACAGTTGACATTAGACAAGAATAAATGATGTTCAGACACCACTCGTTTTTTCTTCTTGGTCGCTGACGCTGGTTAGCTATCTGTAATTTGGGCCCCCCATATAAGGCAGAATAATGACCATAGATACTAGAAAGAAATCAACGGTTTTAAATGTTAAATTAAGAAAAGGAAAAATAAAAAAAATCTTCGTGGTTATTACTTTTATTTTTATTTCGACTCTGGGATTTCTTGCCTCTTATTTTTATTTTTATTCCCTCCTCCTACCCTAGTTTGTGCCAGAATTTCCTGAGAACCAGAAAATTAAAAAATTCTGGCCTTATCTGTCACTAACTGGACACTGTGCGGCATGGAGCTAGAAATTCATACAGATTTCAGTGATGTGGAAAATCCCAAAATTGGGAACATTGATGATAAAAATATTGCTACTTTAAAAAAACAGGAATTAATAAATGAATGTGAAAAACTGAATGTGGATGTGTTGAAATTGAGTCAGTTAGGAAACATCAACCTAGATGGAACTAAATCTAGTTAAACTTGTTACAACATGCTTTAGATGTAAAAAGTAAGCTCGGCAAGAGGCCAGCATCCCTGGCAAAACAGGGAGCGACTCCGGGGTGTTCAGGCGTGAGTGAATCACCAGAAAAGAGACAAAAAACAGTAGACCTGAAGAAGTGCCGGGGTAAGGAAGTACCGGCATGAGGAAATGCTGATCTGAGGAAATTGTCAGTTGTTATAAAGATGTATTTCAATGTTTAAAGAATTCACAACTTGAATCGCTTGGTATCGATGGAGATAAAAAGTTAGATTACAATACAACCAATCTAAAAAGTGCCGACTTGATGAAGTGCCGGCTTGAATGAAGTACCAGCTTGAGGAAGTACCAGCTTGAGGAAGTGCCGGCTTGAGGAAGAGCTGGCATGAGGGAAAGCCAGCGTGAGGCAGTGCTGGACTAACGAAATGCTGATCTGAGGAAATTGTCAGTTGTTATAAAGTTGTATTTCACTGTTTTGAGAATTCACAACTTGAATGGCTCGGTATCCATGGAGATAACAAGTTAGATTACAATACAACCAATCCAAGGAAGTGCCGACTTGATGAAGTGCCGGCTTGAATGAAGTACCAGCTTGAGGAAGTGCCGGCTTGAGGAAGTGCCGGCTTGAGGAAGTGCCGGCTTGAATAAAAGCCAGCGTGAGGAAGTGCCGGACTGACGAAATGCCGATCTGAGGAAATTGTCAGTTGTTATAAAGATGTATTTAACTGTATAGAGCATTCACAACTTGAATCGCTTGGTATCGATGGAGATAAAAAGTGAGATTACAATACAACCAATCCAAGGAAGTGCCGGCTTGAGGAAGTGCCAGCGTGAGGAAGTGCCGGCTTGAGGAAAAGCCAGCACGAGGAAGTACCGGACTGAGGAAGTGCTGGCATGAGGAAGTGCCGGTATAAATGAAACCCAGTGTGAGGAAGTACCTGACTCAGGAAATGCCGATCTGAGGAAATTGTCAGTTGTTATAAAGATGTATTTCACTGTATAGAGAATTCACAACTTGAATCGCTCAGTATCGATGGAGATAAAAAGTTAGATTACAATACAACCAATCTGAAAAAGTGCCAGCTTGAGGAAGTGCCGGCTTGAGGAAGTGCCGGCTTGAGGAAGTGCCGGCTTGAGGAAAAGAGAGCTAGAGGAAGTACCGGCTTGAGGAAGTGCTGGCATGCGGGAAAGCCAGCGTGAGGCAGTGCCGGACTAACGAAATGCTGATCTGAGGAAATTGTCAGTTGTTATAAAGATGTATTTCACTGTTTTGAGAATTCACAACTTGAATGGCTCGTTATCAATGGAGATAACAAGTTAGATTACAATACAACCAATCCGAGGAAGTGCTGACTTGCTGAAGTGCCGGCTTGAGAAAGTGCCGGCGTGAGGGAAAGCCGGCATGAAAAAGTGCCGGACTGAGGAAATGCCGATCTGGGGAAATTGTCAGTTGTTATAAAGATGTATTTAACTGTATAGAGAATTCACAACTTGAATCGCTTGGTATCAATGGAGATTAAAAGTTAGATTACAATACAACCAATCCGAGGAAGTGCCGACTTGATGAAGTGCCGGCTTGAGGAAGTACCAGCGTGAGGAAGTGCCGGCTTGAGGAAGTGCCGGCATGAGGAAGTGCCGATCTGAGGAAATTGTCAGTTGTTATAAAGATGTATTTAACTGTATAAAGAATTCACAACTTGAATCACTAGGTATCGATGGAAATAAAAAGTTAGATTACAATACAACCAATCCAAGGAAGTGCCGGCTTGAGGAAGTACCAGCTTGAGGAAGTGCCGGCTTGAGGAAGTGCTGGCATGAGGGAAAGCCAGCGTAAGGCAGTGCTGGACTAACGAAATGCTGATCTGAGGAAATTGTCAGTTGTTATAAAGTTGTATTTCACTGTTTTGAGAATTCACAACTTGAATGGCTCGGTATCCATGGAGATAACAAGTTAGATTACAATACAACCAATCCAAGGAAGTGCCGGCTTGAGGAAGTACCAGCTTGAGGAAGTGCCGGCTTGAGGAAGTGCTGGCATGAGGGAAAGCCAGCGTCAGGCAGTGCTGGACTAACGAAATGCTGATCTGAGGAAATTGTCAGTTGTTATAAAGTTGTATTTCACTGTTTTGAGAATTCACAACTTGAATCGCTTGGTATCAATGGAGATTACAAGTTAGATTACAATACAACCAATCCAAGGAAGTGCCGACTTGATGAAGTGCCGGCTTGAATGAAGTACCAGCTTGACGAAGTGCCGGCTTGAGGAAGTGCCGGCTTGAGGAAGTGCCGGCTTGAGGAAAAGCCAGCGTGAGGAAGTGCCGGACTGACGAAATGCCGATCTGAGGAAATTGTCAGTTGTTATAAAGATGTATTTAACTGTATAGAGAATTCACAACTTGAATGGCTCGGTATCAATGGAGATAACAAGTTAGATTACAATACAACCAATCTGAGGAAGTGCTGGCTTGAGGAAGTTACAGCGTGAGGAAGTGCCGGCTTGAGGAAAAGCCAGCGTGAGGCAGTGCCGGACTAACGAAATGCAGATCTGAGGAAATTGTCAGTTGTTATAAAGATGTATTTAACTGTATAAAGAATTCACAACTTGAATCGCTCGGTATCGATGGAGATAAAAAGTTAGATTACAATACAACCAATCTGAGGAAGTGCTGACTTGCTGAAGTGCCGGCTTGAATGAAGTACCAGCTTGAGGAAGTGCCGGCTTGAGGAAGTGCCGGCTTGAGGAAGAGCTGGCATGAGGGAAAGCCAGCGTGAGGCAGTGCCGGACTAACGAAATGCAGATCTGAGGAAATTGTCAGTTGTTATAAAGATGTATTTAACTGTATAAAGAATTCACAACTTGAATCGCTCGGTATCGATGGAGATAAAAAGTTAGATTACAATACAACCAATCTGAGGAAGTGCTGACTTGCTGAAGTGCCGGCTTGAGGAAGTGCCGGCATGAGGAAGTGCCGGCATATGGGATAGCCAGTGTGAGGAAGTGCCGGACTGAGGAAATGCAGATCTGAGGAAATTGTCAGTTGTTATAAAGATGTTTTTAACTGTATAAAGAATTCACAACTTGAATCGCTCGGTATCGATGGAAAAAAAAGTTAGATTACAATACAACCAATCTGAAAAAGTGCAGGCATGAGGAAGTACCAGCGTGAGGAAGTGCTGGCATGAGGGAAAGCCAGTGTGAGGAAGTGCCGGACTGAGGAAATGCAGATCTGAGGAAATTGTCAGTTGTTATGAAGATGTATTTAACTGTATAAAGAATTCACAACTTGAATCGCTTGGTATCGATGGAGATAAAAAGTTAGTTTACAATACAACCAATCTGAAAAGTGCAGACTTGAGGGATAGCCAGTTTGAGGAAGTGCCGGCATGAGGGAAAGCCAGCATAAGGCAGTGCCGGATTAACGAAATGCCGATCTGAGGATATTGTCAGTTGTTATAAAGATGTATTACACTGTTTTGAGAATTCACAACTTGAATGGCTCTGTATCAATGGAGATAACAAGTTAGATTACACTACAACCAATCCGAGAAAGTGCCGACTTGATGAAGTGCCGGCTTGAGGAAGTACCAGCTTGAGGAAGTGCCGGCTTGAGGAAGTGCCGGCTTAAAGAAAAGCCAGCGTGAGGTAGTGCCGGACTGACGAAATGCCGATCTGAGGAAATTGCCAGTTGTTACAAAGATGTATTTAACTGTATAGAGAATTCACAACTTGAATTGCTCGGTATCAATGGAGATAACAAGTTAGATTACAATACAACCAATCCAAGGAAGTGCCGACTTGATGAAGTGCCTGCTTGAGGAAGTACCAGCATGAGGAAGTGCCGGCATGAGGAAGTGCCGGCATAAGGGAAAGCCAGTGTTAGGAAGTGCCGGACTGAGGAAATGCCGATCTGAGGAAATTGTCAGTTGTTATAAAGATGTATTTAATTGTATAAAGAATTCACAACTTGAATCGCTTGGTATCAATGGAGATAAAAAGTGAGATTACAATACAACCAATCTGAGGAAGTGCCGACTTGAGGAAGTGCCAGCTTGAGGAAGTGCCGGCTTGAGGAAGTACCAGCTTGAGGAAGTACCAGCTTGAGGAAGTACCAGCTTGAGGAAGTACCAGCTTGAGGAAGTACCAGCATGAGGAAGTAGCAGCTTGAGGAAGTGCCAGCTTGAGGAAGTACCAGCTCGAGGAAGTGCCAGCTTGAGGAAGTGCCGACTTGATGAAGTGCCGGCTTGAGAAAGTACTAGCTTGAGGAAGTGCCGGCTTGAGGAAGTGCCGGCTTGAGGAAGTGCCGGCATGAGGAAGTGCCGGCATAAGGGAAAGCCAGTGTGAGGAAGTGCCGGACTGAGGAAATGCCGATCTGAGGAAATTGTCAGTTGTTATAAAGATGTATTTAATTGTATAAAGAATTCACAACTTGAATCGCTTGGTATCAATGGAGATAAAAAGTTAGATTACAATACAACCAATCTGAGGAAGTGCCGACTTGAGGAAGTGCCAGCTTGAGGAAGTGCCGGCTTGAGGAAGTGCCAGCATGAGGAAGAAGTACCAGCTTGAGGAAGTGCCGGCTTGAGGAAAAGCCAGCATGAGGAAGTGCCGGCATGAGGAAGTGCCGGCATAAGGGAAAGCCAGTGTGAGGCAGTGCCCGACTAACGAAATGCCGATCTGAGGAAATTGTCAGTTGTTATAAAGATGTATTTCACTGTTTTGAGAATTCACAACTTGAATGGCTTGGTATCAATGGAGATAAAAAGTTAGATTACAATACAACCAATCTGAGGAAGTGCCGGCTTGAGGAAATGCCGGCTTTCAATTGCAATAAAGGATACAAGATTTATTTTATAGTTATCAGATAAAGTATACAGTGATATGGTTTTACACAGTGGGGTATACTGTAAATCACTTTATATTCGCACGAGCTTTATTTCGCGATTTTCAGTTTTGAACTTATTTCGCAAATTGTTGAATTCGCGATCAAGGGATCCAAAATCTTAAATTCGCGAGAGTTTATATTAAAAAAACCTATTCCAGAAGTATGGTAAGTATTAAACATAACTGCGTTAAACATGCAAGAACGGCGTTTAAAATTCTTCTTAAAATATTGATAATTAACAAATATATCACACGTTATATACAGTGGTCAGTGTAGATTGATAAATACATCACACCCATGTATCTGTTAATCGTGTTTTCACAGGTATGTGTGTTTGTCAATAGGGTGTCTTGTTATCTACTCAATCAACAAGCTGTTTACCAATTTCAGGTTTGTTAATTGAGACAATTATTGTCCTGTATATTGAAATTTTAAAAAACATTATTGTACAACCACTGGACTTAATTAAATGTTCACATGAAATTGTAGAATCTTAAACCAATGCATGCAAAATGCCAACAAAATAGATTCGTCCACATAAGTAAGTACATGTAATTAAATTAAATGTTCATACTTGCCCGAATTTAAGACAATCTTTTGTCGGATAGATATTATGTTGTGAAATGTTATTTATGCGAAATGATGAATTCGCCATGAAGGTAAATCGCGAAAATTAGCAAAAATTAAACCACCGCGAATAATACCGGATTTACAGTACTCGTAACAACTATACTGGACAGAGTGCTGAATGCTCTACACCAAACAACTTGCAAAAATAGACAGGCATGGAACAGTAAGTTACAGTGATGGGTTACAAGGGTTGTTCATTTAATTCCCAGACGATCGCCATAACGCTTGATTGCAACATGTGATTGTAGTAAAATTTCGTTTCATAAGACTTAGTCACCAACTTGATTATTTGGCAAAACATGAAATAATTTTATCCAATTGAAACACAAACTATGGTTACTATAGTAACCACACAAACGATTACCTGGCCCAACCCAATTTTGTAGTGGTATGTAGAGTGTTAATTAGGTAGGGGTTGTTGTATTAACGCATATTTTAAGCAGAAAACATCAGCCAACAATATGTATGTATCTATGTCGTGTAGTATAACATATGATGTCAATTCCGTGTAGCCTTTTGCGTTCTAATGTTGAAGAGCGTGCTTCTGTGAACATCACGATTTGTTTAAAAAAAACAGGAAATGAAACTATTGGCCGTACACCTCAGGGCCTCCGCTACCGTTCGCCAATTTCGCCATTTGCTACAGAATTGCTAAAGTGGCTAAAACTTTTGTCAATTGGCGAAAACGTTGGCTAAAAGGTTTTTTTCCTCGTAAAAATCATATTTTCTTTAATAAATTTCAACGGTGTAAGCGACGCAGACCGGTTTGTAAATTGTACACACGTGCGTCTCATATTAGGCGCGAAAATCGATAACCAGTCAAGATAAGTTTCAAGTTCACGGTCGTGTGCCAGCTGTCAAAACAACATGGTCGGAGAGTTAATTGGGGGATTAAAGGCTATTGAATCGGTGACATCTTCGTTGATGATCCGTTTGAACTGTACCGACAACAAAACATCGACATACATGTTATAATTGGCGAACAATGAATGTTTGGTGACACTCACGGCAATTTTCGGTAAGTAAATGAACAGCGCAAAAAAGCGTGTTGACGATAATTGATTAGAAAGTAATTACAATCAGAACCCTAGATGGCCAATTAATTACCCGAATTTGTAAATGGTTACAATTGCATGTGTTTGGGTGATAATTGCCGAGTGCCGAAAAATAAAAGGGCCTGTTTAGGTAAAAACTGTAAAGTATTGACAGTTTGCAAAAGCATTGTGCTTTTAAATTTAATGATGCTGCATAATAGACACACGAAAATTAAGAATTGATAACAAGATCAGTTGTCATTATGGCTTCTTCCAAGAAAGTTGGTTTAAAGAGATCTCTTAAGTCTGAATGCATCATGCCAATAAGTAAAAAACCTAAGTCTGTTATTGTTAGAAAGTTCCAAGAAACATGGAAAGTGGGTAACCCTTGGTTACGTTATGACTGTAAGACTAAAGAAATGTTCTCACTGTGATGTGTGTACTAAATCGCAATGTTCAAATTCATTTGTCACTGGTTGCAACTATCTGAAGAAAGACTGTGTCGTCAAACATGCATGTTGCAAGGGTAATTATAATTCATGATTTTATTATCTCTCATCTAATATGGTTAATATTTACTCTGTCTGTCTGGTCAAAAAGCAAGTATTACAGTAACTGTGATTTGTCAATATTTATCGGTATTGTGTTCATGCTTCTTTGGATGTAATTTCAACTAAAATAAGTCTGTTACAAATTATATTTTGACTCGTCTGTCATCAAAGCCACCTCATTTCTGATGGTAATATAAAAAAAAAACAATTTTATACTGAATATGTAAAAATGTAATAAGAAATTCGCTTCAATATGTTATTTCCTTCACCTTTAGAGCTATTTCATAATAATAATCATTTGTATATATAACTAATATAATAAGGCGTCATGATTTAATACTGAATATGTAAAAACTGTAATCTTATTTTCTACACCGTTTTAGCTAAAGATGTGTATTTAAAAATAATAAATTCATATTTGCTGATCTTGGCTGGTATGTACAGAGCAAACATGTGTTCAATTTTGGTAATATGTTAGGGGATTTTTGGTACTTAACATAAAAATCATTTCCAAATATGCACGCTAGAAATGTCTGTGTCAACGATAATTTCAGAACCCTACATACCATATTGTATCTCTTTACATGAAAATTATAGTACAGTTGTAAAATTAAATACTCTACTGAGATGCTCTGTGAATATCAGCCCAGGAAAAATATTTTACAATTTTTTTTTATTATTTGCAGACCACAAAGATGCTGTTGAAGCAGCTAAAATGAGCCAAACTATGAAGGTTTGTCAGAAAAACTCAATGGCGAAGAGTGAGTTGGCCGTAACAGCAGCCCTGAAAAATGTGTACTTTGTAGCAAAGGAGAACATGGCCAACAGTGCTGTACCAAAGCTGAATGAGTTTTTATCGTATCAGGTAGATATAAAACTGTATGAGAATAAAATATTAATTTTATAAAAAAAATATATTCAATTCATTCTGCTGACAGGGTTCAAACTCGCCATGTTTTAAATACTAATAATGCACCGTTATCTTC
This sequence comes from Spisula subtruncata, assembly GCA_963678985.1. Lineage (NCBI taxonomy): Eukaryota > Metazoa > Mollusca > Bivalvia > Venerida > Mactridae > Spisula > Spisula subtruncata. The sequence continues at coordinate 29,975,191 of OY787673.1, read as the reverse complement.
TCGGCCACGAATTCAGGCAGATAGTATGTAAAGGAATATACCGGTACTGATAATCCACATTTTTGCAGACAAGATATAAAGTTTGCATTTGATTGTAAACACAATATGATGTCACTGTCAGGTATCCCTGGTCGAACTGTACCTTTTAAGTTTTATTAAAGCATAGAACAACAAAGCATAATCGCATAATTATTCCCATCTTAGTTTAGCACATGTCTGTCGGTCAGTAAATTTGATACAGAGACTGATAACTGTCTCTACTTTTTCAGGAACTGTAAAACTTTGTACTTTGTATTAATGGTACTTTTTTATAATTTCAGGGTGTTAAACAACTAGATGATTTGAAATGCGACAGCCGCACAGACTACGAACATTCGTCATCCGTAGAAGAGTTCCAACATTCCATTGCTTCTGTGTTGCAGGATGAACTTTTACATAAAGTTAATGAGAGTTGTAAATTTAGTTTAATGTTTGATGAAAGCACTGATGTGTCTGTTCACCAGAATATTATTATGTATATAAGGATTCTTGTATCTGATGATTTTGGTCAGGTTTTGCCAAGTACACATTTTTTAGGTATTGAAAGCTTGAGTACTGCCAATGCTGAGTCCATTTTTAACAAGGTGACCGAGATGCTTCAGAGTAAAGGTATTGACATGTCTAAATTATGTGGCTTGAGTACAGATGGGGCAGCTGTAATGCTAGGTAATAGGTCTGGTGTAGTTACAAGGTTGAAGAAGGAAGCCCCTGGGGTGTTAGCTACTCATTGTATTGCCCATAGATTGGCCTTAAGTTGCTGCAAGGGTGCAGACTCTATCCCATACTTGGTTAAGGTTCAGGAGATTTTGAACAGTGTCTACAAATATTTTCATTATTCCCCCAAGAATATGGCTATGCTAGAAGCAATTCAGTCTGTGACATTAGGTCAAAGTTCCCGTTTTAAGGAAGTTTTTCATACACGCTGGTTAAGCTTCGATGGTTCTGTTTCTGCTATGATTGCTAACTACAGTAGTTTGATTTCAGTATTTCTGGAGGAGAAATCTGGTAAGGCACTTAGTTTACATAAGTCACTGACGTGTTATAAGTTCCTGTATGTTGTCCACTTCCTGAGTGATGTATTGAAGCCCCTCTGCATTCTTTCGAAGATGTATCAGAAAACAGATTTAGATTTTACCGAGGTAACTCCTTTGCACCATTGAGACTATTGAGGGCTTTAAAAGTAAGAAAAATGGCTCCAAACTGTCCGAATTTTTGAGTCTGGTTCCTTCCCAGCCCGAGGTTGATTCAGATGGACTGACAACATTTGAGTTCAGTGGCCATACAATGAGGGATAGTTCTAAACAGCGTACCGAGGCCGATAGCATATGTAGTCAATTTGTGACTGGTATTGTCAAAAGTCTTAATGATAGGTTTACAGATAATGATGATGCTGGAACTTTGACAGCATTGAGCAATTTTTTCAATCCGAGTTTGTCTAAGGAAAGTAAAGGTGTAGATGTAGACCAGATTCAAGATTACTTAGGATCAGTAGGCTATGAAGGGTATAGGGAAGAGCTCAATTGTTTTTTAAACTTGGCCCATGCCAGGTCCCTAGCATCTTCAAAGGGAATGGCCAATTTAGCGTTGAGGCATAAGGATGTTTATCCTGCTGCAGCAGAGGCAGCTGGTAGACTTTTGTTAGCCCCAGTTTCTACAGTAGATTGTGAGCGGGGATTTAGTAGGCAGAACATTATCAAGACATGTCTCAGAAATTCATTAGGCATGTCTACCTTGAACCATTTATTGCGCATTTCAATTGAGGGCCCTCCAATTCACAAATTTGACTTTTCAAAGGCTTACGATAAATGGAGCTCTGTTAAGGATAGACGCATTAACCGGTGTTAATATGTTATGATATATAAGTAAGGACATCCGATGAACGCATTCATATTGTGGAATCTTTAAATAAAATTGTCCTTATATATAAATAAGGTATGGCTTGGAGAGGCTTTGTGTAACATTGTGTCAATTTTGTTGCCATTATTTTTAATTGATTTAAGCTGTTGCATGAAAGAAACACATTTGAAATGTATGTTTTTATATGTGAGTGAGTATTTAAGTGAAGCAAGTCTGAAAAATATGTGAATGAGAAATTGAATGATATGTGAATGAGTAGTTGAATGAAATTTAGTGAGTAGTTGAACTATATGCGAGAGAGTGAATTGTTAAAGTTGATTTTCAATATCTATAGAATATATATTGTTATTAATTGATACAGATAATATAATAAACTAGAATAATTAAAAGAGATTAGTTTTATGTCATATTTGTACTCTTTGATATATACTACTAAGTTTAGTAGTCATTTTAAACTTATATAACTCATTATGCTCCACCCTACCAAGCACACTTTGCCCAAACTTTACATGGATGTCGGTGATTTTGAAGTCAGTAGTTGACTGGTCCAATTATAGACCAAAGAGTTTCTGTTAAAAAACTCAAAGATTTTCCTCATTATCTTCAAACTTTACATGTATGCAGATGACCCCTATTGATTTGAAGTCAGTAGGGCTATCATGGGGACATACGCATTATACAAATATCTTTCATTTAATCTGGCTTGTTTGGCTACAAATGGCTAAAGGGTGACTACAACTTTAGCCATTGGCTAAAGTTGTGGCTACAAGTGAAAAAAAGCCAGCGGAGGCCCTGCACCTGTAAAACTTAAGACTCCCTTCAAGAAAAACTCTTAAGACAATTGTCGTAAATGCGGACCGTTGTTTATATATGAAATAAACCGTTCTACGATGACATAGTACCACCATGTGATGATCAAAAGCCAGGCAAACCTAAAGTCATCAACAGAAAATGTTGTACATTCAAGGCCTGTTGAGCGGTAGACACTAATAGAATAATAAGTGCTGTATAAATTGCAGCTACATGCGATTTTATAGTAGTTATAGCATATTACATCACTACTGAACAACTTAACTTGGCAAATATATGTGTCCGGGCAACTACTTAACCCCTAAATAATGATCAAATGATGCAAAAAGTAGCGTTTTAGATGCGAAAACGTCGTAAAGTCGCCATTTTTGACGTCGACTTGGGCCGACTAACGTTACACGCGCTTACTAAAACGCTAATATTATGAAATCCATTCATCGTACCAAGTTGAAATTTTGTATGTGAATCAAGGAATGATATGATTGTGCTAGTGTGCGTTTTCATTAATATCCGTCCATTCGTTTTTCAACAATATCGTTCGTCCGGGAATTAAATGAACAACCCTCGTATTCCTAATTATAAACCTGTCATTTTGTGTGCCTTAGTAACACATTATAAACCGACAATTCCCCAGAGTGGGATCAAGTTCAGTGCTCGAAGTGAACGCTCAACCACTAAGCTATTAAGGAGGTGAACATTCCTCTATTCAGGAACAAATACTTATATTGTTCCTGCTCTAGCTATTAGTAATTAAATCCTATACATACCTATAGTACAGGACCTGAGAAAATTGCTATAGCACATGTATATTATTTAAAGCATTTAACTGAATATGTTGGATACATTAAAATTGATTTATTGTTTACAAACATAAGCATTTAAAAATATAAGGGGCATATGACTAGCGGGCAGAAATTGTTCCAACATGCGAATTACATGATATTATTTTGTATGTTATTGATGTATATCATCAATTTAATTTGATTTTGCAGAATATGACCATTAATTAGCCGCTATACGTAAATATATAGCCAGGAATCACTGCATAGCCAGGAATCACCGCATAGCCAGGAATCACAGCATAGCCAGGAATTACCGCATAGCTATTTTGTTTGCTGACTTTAGGCAATTTAATTCTGAAGCAAAACAAATATTAAAATTAATATCTATAGCAAATTCACAGATTGCTATGTTACACAACATTTTACAAATGTTTGGGTGTATTTTTAAAGTTTCTCTAATACTTTAATTGACATGTACGTAGTCATAAACAGTCTGAAATCTTTCATGATTCATGAATTTCACGGCCACCGTAAAATATTCCTCTTACCGAAACCAGATGTCCAGCGATATTTATAGCTTACGATTTTTGGCTACGCAACTGCCGTTCACAATAGCCTGACCTTGAACAATCTAATAATTATTTCCCTCACTTTTAAAATGTTGTTGCTAAGCAATGAATGTTCTATATTTAAGGTTTGTGACAACCCTGATTGAGAGAAAAGTATTACACATTATACATCCCTGACATACACTTACATCTTGTTTTCATACAAAACATACCTTTTACAATAGACTAGATAAACTATGGTTGGATAACAAAAATACAGTCATTATATTGTAAATTCATGTCATTTTGATGGGACAAAGTTTCGTGGTTTTGGTTATAAAGAACATTTCAATGGGACCTTAATTTGTGGATTTTGCATTTTTGGTAATAAATACAAGGATCAAAATTAGTGTTCGAGGGGATTGATTTCGTAGTTAAAGGTGAACCACAAAATCTTTGATTTCGTAGTTAAAGGTGAACCATGAAATCCACAAAATTTAATCCCCCATGAAAATTAATGATTTTACAGTATACAAGAAACATAATAATACTAAAGTCACATAAAACATAACAACACAAGCCTATGTTATCTTCTGGCATCTTTTCTGTAGTAAGGTTTACTTGGCTTCTGACTGGTTCCTGCAGTTTGACTATTACTGTATTTACTTGAACCCGGCTTCTCGGTAGGTTTTGATTCTAGGCTGAAATCATCCTTACTTCTCTCCATGTTCTGTAGTTTCATCTCTATAGCACGTATCTGAGATTCAGCACTGAAAGTACATTGACATACAGGAACTATAATCCAGGGGCCTTATTCTGAAGTTATTCACCAACGTTCTATTCGTTCTCATGTTGTTATAAATGTACCGATTTTAATATAAATAGGTATATATGTTCAGTGGTTAACACACAATAATCAGCAACAATGTCATCATATTGTTAAGAAATGGCAGTGATTATGAGTATTATCAATTTTAAGTCTAAGTGTGAATTTTAGACTTATAACATTGGTGAATAAGGCCCCAGTTAGGATATTTTGCAAGCGACAAAGCATTTTATGTGTACCCAAAAGATCAAGACCATTACCTGAATAGGTAGAATTTAGTTTAGAATTGCACATGTTTTTATAAGCCTTTATAATAGGTATAACACCGCTATAGTTCAATCTACCGCTATGTCACTCTATTTGTATCCTAACTGGACTGTAGAGATGGGGTCTTGTTCCAAAAACACCTCTCCCACAAAGGGCCATAACTCCTGTGATAATCATCCAACCTAACATTCCAGACAATATGATCAACAAGGCTTGGTACCAAGTATTCTTGTGAAGTTTCATCGAATCCAACCATTACAATGGTTAACAGACTTGTTTATCCAGATTTACAATTTTACAGTTATAGATGGCGGCCGATCGATTCAACCAATCTGTTAAACCAGAATAAACAAAGTCAAACTGTATTAATTTTTATACTAGCACAATTTCAATCATCAAGATTTGGTGAATAGTGTTAAGTACCACCCAATGCCCAAAAAATGTTGAAGGCACCTGGGGCATTAACCAGATAACAGCTGGAATGATTAAATAAATCAAGTTTCAACAGGTCATTATGTTGGTGCCATTTTTCAAACATCAAAGACATGTTTTTGCTATAATATGGGTAAAAGTTCTAATGTTACAACATATATATCATACACGCAGGTGGTGCACGTTTGATGCATGTTCCTTAATTGTACAGGGATGGTTCCTTCATGATTTATGAGTAATATGGAACAAAGCTTAATTGCTAAAACACATAATTATACCATACATATAGATGGTGCATGCTGGTTATTTGTACAGTATCACAAGCCTAGGGATGGTTCCATCATGATTTATGAGTAATATGGGACAAAGCTTAATTGCTAAAACACATAATTATACCATACACATAGATGGTGCATGCTGGTTCCTTGCACACTATCACACGCCTAGGGATGGTTCCATCATGATTTATGAGTAATATGGGACAAAGCTTAATTGCTAAAACACATAATTATACCATACACATAGATGGTGCATGCTGGTTCCTTGCACACTATCACACGCCTAGGGATGGTTCCATCATAATGTATGCGCTATACTGTCATTTTTTTGTTTTATGTGAATCCAGTCAATTCATTATGTTAACAGCTTGAAGCAAATTGTAATATTCAGAATGCTACAAATGCGCATGAGTAACAGATCAGGTGACAAAAAATATCTGTGATTTTTAATGCAGTAAATTCTGGAACTTAGTCAACTTACTTACCATGCAAATTTTATTTTTTATCCAACTGACTTGGATTTGAATAAACAATAGAAAATCGTAACTGCAGAAAATTTTGAACTATATTTTTGCAATATATTTTTTTTATTATTTTTGCAAATAAGTTTTAATTTTTGCATTAATATCATATTATTTGGCATTATTTTGCAATACCAAGCAAATATAAATAATAAAACGTAAACAAAATTGAGTTGTGTTGTGAGTAATACTTGTGTTCAGGCTTCAGTTGTATGCTTAGGAATAATAACCAAGCCTGAAAACTGTTAAAAATTGGGAGTATGGAACTATATAAATGGCCATAACTTTGTCAATTCTTTCAATTTTTTCACCAATTAACTTTCATATTGTATAGAAAAGATGATGTTTTCAAATGTAGCAAATCCAGATTTCCGGATTTTAAATCTGGATTATTCTAGAATTAAAGGACCCATGTTGTGTTGTTCACTTATTCACTCACCTTGTATAATCCTGATGTACACCACTGACCTTGTTTCTCCCTGTTATACTATCAACATCTCTATCCTGTAAAACATTAAATCACATGACTTTTCTTGCATCCGGTTAGTACAGCAAGTTTATAAATAGGGGCATAATTCTGCAAAATTCAGGGACTATATTATATTAAAAGTGAACAAGTGTGTGACGTTTCAAACCATTGCCTTCAAGTGGTACAGAGATACCAGCTTACAAACAAAAACTTAACATTAATATTCTACAAGGAGGACGCAGTCAAATGGGTGAGTACAAAAGCTTGCAAATTCTTGGAATAGTCGTGCTAAATAGGCTCTATTCCATATTGCTTGGTTTGTATGCTCTAGTTTAATACTGGTTCAGTAATATACATCAGCTGATTTAGCTAACCAGATTTCCTGGACTGTATCACAACCAGTACTAACTTACCTTTCCACAAGGAACCAGAGACTTCTACACATTGAAAATCAACATTGTTATCAAATCCCTATGGAAGGGTACAACCTGCCACAAGCAGGAATCAAACCAGTTACACAATTATTATTATCATTATTATACCATATTTAAATACCCCTTTTTCATGTAAATTAAACATTCAAGTGCGGTACAATCATCGCAATTGAGACATAAGTCAAACAATATACACTAGATATAAAAATGCTAGTAAAAATAATAATATGGGTAAGAAAATAACTAAGTATGGACCATTTTAAAATCAACACATTCATCGATAATTTAAGCTTGATTATAACTGGACATAAAAGCTCAAACTATACAACCAAGAATGGTCTGAACAGTCACACACCAAACACAGGTAACTGTATCGTTGAAAAAAAAAAAAAAATAAATAAATACTTTTTTGAAAATTTATATTTTTCTAAAAGAAAAAAGAAAGAAAAATATAAATTTTTCGTTTTCAACAATAGAGTTACCTGTGACATTAATGGCACACAGTATCAATCAGTTTCACAAGAGAAAATGCGAAGAATAACTAACTCATCACATTCATCAAAGAAATTAAGACAAGGGAGGCTACTCACGGTTTGTTTATGAGCCCATTTGACTACCATACGTTTGGTTAAAGCAAGTTTTCTGTCCAAAGATTTCATCGCTTTCTCTGCTTCCTGAAACACAGTTATATGGAAGTATAGTCATAAAGAAAGAATAAATCATTGACCCCTATTTCATGATAAAAGAATAAATAAATGATGTGTTCTTTTTTTAAATACTATTTTAAGTCTCACAAGACAAATGTATTTTAGTCATGAAGGAGTACCATTTTTAACAAGAGAGGTTGCCCCATGACAGCCCAATAGTTGGAAACAGTTAATTTCACAGTAACCTTAACCATTGACCTACAAACCTCAAAATCAATCATAGGAGTCACCTGCTTTTGCTTGCCAACCCCCATGTTAAATTTGAAGATGCTAGGGCGAAACTTATTGAAGTTATTGAGTTATTGAACGGAAACCATTTGATCTACAGACTTCCCAACAGACATTTTACATTCATCAAAAATGCTGATAATACCAACACTAACACTAACTAAGGCCAATGAAAATCAAGAAAGACCAGTGAAAGTCTTTAAGGGCCAGTAAATACTCTGTTTACAAAGGTTATGCTTCTTTTCTGTCGGATCAGAGACCAAAATAGTTAGTGTCAAGCCCTGCAGATACAATATTCCAGGCTCAAAACCACTCAGCCACCAAGAACAGTTTAAAGAACATCTTCAGTATTTGCATATTTGTGAAAGTGCAGGCATACTTATATTTTACCTGTTTGGTACCATAGGAGACAAAACAGTAACCCCGAGGTTTGCCCTGATCAGGTCCAGTCTGATGGTACAAGAAATCAAATCTTTGTAAACTACCAAATTTCTGTAATATCTTCAACAAGGCAAACCTGTAAAAAAACACAAAAATGGATTAATGACAGAGATCTTGTTACTAAATTTTATAAGGCATGTAACATTCATGAATTGTTAATTCTAAGGACCTCAAACAATCAAAGTTATTCCTTACAAAAGTGTTAGGTATCTAGGATATCAAACCATCCTCAAACATTAACTGCTCATATATTTGCTAAACACAAATTCAACACTGGAATTATTTTTATACTTTTCGAAGGAAAATTGACAAAAATGATTTGGTTTTCTTTTTTTAACAGAGAACCTAGCTTGAGTGCATATTACATAAACATTTCATTAAACAAACTCATTAAATATTTATTGAACAAAGTGACCAACGATATTTCTGGCTTGGCTTTACAGCACAGCAGATTATGAGATAAGCAACTTTCTGACCCTATATTAAACTAGGACATTGTGCTTTGAACTTAAACCTACATGGATTAAATCCAGAACTTACTCAGTGACTCGTGTATCAAGGTAACTGTGTATATTACTTACTCAGTGACTCGTGTATCGAGGTAACTGTGTATATTACTTACTCAGTGACTTGTGTATCGAGGTAACTGTATTACTTACTCAGTGACTCGTGTATCCAGGTTACCAATCCACAATCTTCTATCATTCTCATCCAAACAATCAACAGGATCATCAGGTATAGGAATCACATCACTGCTGACAGACACATTCTGTAAAGTATAATTGTCAACCTTAAAGCCAAGATATAAATGTACCAGGGATTCTACTAAGGCATAATAAAACAGTGCCCATATGTGCATAATCTTGGAACAATATCCAAAGTGGTTTCCCTTTCCTTTATAAATATTAAACAGTATCTTGTTCACTGTATTTCTATAATCGGATTGTCTCCCCAACATATACTCTTAATTGGGAAATAGTTGATTATTTTTTTTTTCGGTTTTGGGGATTTTTACTTGCAAATTGGTAAAATGGCATTGCCAAATATTCATGAATGGAAAAGTACCTTTTATGGGTACAGAAAAGGAAACAATAGCTGTCTTGTCGCATCATGATATTTAAAAAAAAATTCATTGAGTATTTATGAAATGATGTAGACTGTATCTTAGGAGGATAAGGACAATAATGGCAAAAACTGTAATTGTTTGGTGTTTACCCAATTCCACATAGTCCAGGAGCCAGGTTTCAAAAGGGCCTTAAAATGAAAGTTTATTTACCCCATCTGGTAAAAAAGTCCATTAGTATTTTCGAATAACACATATATTCAGGCTTCAGAAAAAGGTGGATGCCAGATCTGAAAGTGGTGCAGATTTTTTTAACAGGGGCAACAACTCTTGGTTATGAGCTAATTTACGAATACACAATGCATTCTTAATTCTGGTGTGATTTTTTGTTTATGTATATATGGCCATATATTTGGGTGGATATTATTGCAGTAATGTTGTACATCAAATAGACATACATAACTGACCAGTTTGAGGTCAAGGTCATTTCAAGGTCAAAGTGAGAAAAATAGCTAAAAATTGATATTTCACCTCAGTTCTTTCTTTGTATAGCAAATGTTTGGAATCAAATTTCGTTATTAAGATGATAGCCGTGTTGGTAAGTACATATTCTTTCATTATAAGCCATTTGTTTAATGGAAATAGTTATTTCTTTGTCAAAATAGCCATTTAATACACATGCATGCTAGCCGAAAATGCCTTCTTTCGACCGCCCCTGTTATTTTATGATCTAATATGATTAAATTGTTCATATATATATTGCTTCATATTTGCATGGATATTATGCATTTGATTATGAACATCAAATGGACAACATAATTGACCTTTCTTGGGTTAAGGTCAAGGTCAGTTCAAGGTCAAATCGAGAAAAAGCCAAAACTGGACATTTCCACACTATTTGTCTTCGTATAGCATTCGATATGAATATAAGTTGCATATTAAAATGATAGTTGTGTTGGTTAGTTCATATTCTTTCATTATAAGCCATTTTTAATGAAAATAGTCATTTTCTTGTCAAAATAGCCATTAAATACATACGCATGATGGCCGAGAAGGCATTCTTTCGACCACCCCTGGTATTTTATTATCTAGTATAATTTAAATGTCCATGTATATATTGCTACATATTTGCATGGATATTATTCATTCGATTATGTACATCAAATGGACAAACATAATTAACCTTCTGGGGTCAAGGTCAGTTCAAGGTCAAATCGAGAAAAATAGCAAAAATAGATAATTCCACTCTGTTTTTCTTTCGTATATCATATGATTTGAATCTAATTTACTTATTGAAATGATAGCTGTGTTGCTAAGTCCATATACTTTCATTATTACTCATCTGCTTGATGAAAATGTTCATTTCATTGTTCAAATATACATTTTGTGCATGTGCCAGTTTAAGAAATCTTTTACGACAGCCCCTGGGATTCTATGATCTAATGTGATTTATGTGTTTATTTATGAGTCATACGTTCACGGATACTATTCAGTATATTATGTGCATCCAATAGACAATCATCTAAAACCATTTTGGGGTTAAGGTCGTTTCAGGATCAAAGTGAGAAAATAGCTAAAAAAATATTTTTTCCTCTCTGCATATGTAATTCCCACGTATGATTTGATATCATCTTTATTAGGAAAGAGTCTACGTTCAAGTATACATGTATGCAAAACTATGTATAAATGCTTACAAAAGCACTATACCTGTCTATTTTTACGCCAGTCTTGGAATATTTATATACGCTGTTTTTCACAGGGGCACTTCTTGGAAGGGTTCTCATGTGAATGCATATCATTAAATCCATCAGGATTTCCAGACTCTTTGGAGACCCATTATGAACAACTTTTTGTAGCTCTCTAGGGTATAATTACTGTTGTTCAAATTCACCAGGACAATTTGGCGTACCCACCAACACATCATACAGAAATACGTATGGCCTATGGTAGGTTTATCCAATGGTAGTTAAATATCAGGCATGAAATGACTGAATAACATGGTGATGAGCACATCATAGGCCTAGCATGGCAGTTGTTTCGCGTAATAAAGCATCAGTAAATGTTTTGCCTGCCCGGGGATACAGGGGGATTAGACAGACGCATCCTGACCATCGGGAATTTGACAACATCATGGACGACTAGTCAAAATATTGACTCATGCATAACACATAACTTCATAACATTCGATGCCTGTATAGTGCAGTGGTGTGTATTGTATAACACATAAAGTCTAGCTAAAATCTAAGGTGTTATTGAGTGTTATGAGATATTTCATTTGTGGTAGCTAGTACTAAATTGGTTCTGATTTGTATAGTCCTTACAGTGATGTGTACTAACATAGACATCTGATACCCGTAGTTAGTAGTAATGTGTACGACATAGATCCAGTGAAAGCTGATACTAGCAATATTTTGAACCACACTTGATTCTTATGTGGTACTCTTCACCATTACGGGCCGACAATCCTGGTCCTATGGAAAATACTAGTACAACACAAGTCACCACTACAATGACCTGCAAAGTGATTTAGCACTGCAATAAGTAAATAATGTCACAGATTCGTGCATTTAACACAACGGAATATAGTCACCCCAGACAAAGTAGTACCAGCATCGTGTATGACCATCTCAAGCCTAATAGCGTACATGTATCCACTTCAACATAATATTCTAGAAGCCGTACGACATCATTCGATGTACGCACCAGATCATAATTCAGCCATACCTGGTTCTACAGGATACACATTGATACAAAGTAGAACCCTTCCAATTCCTAATAGATAGACATGGCTACAGGATACAGATACCCCAGACCCTTGGGAATAGATATACCACAACATTGCATGTCCATACCAGACCAAAAGGATCGCTCCACTCTGCGGTGTACTGCCATTTTCAGGCTATAATATATGCGGTACTTGTCATTGCCCAGTACATGTATAGCTATCACAAGCCACACATCATCAGGTCTTGAGCCAGATATCATTAGATACTGTAGAATACTTAATACACAAAACAGCCTGGGACACTCAGGGTGTCCAAATAGTACTTTTTCAGTTTCTTTGTGTATTTACCAAATGTCTTCGTTCTCCTTTCATAAAGCAAACTTCACTAAGTGGGGTACATACGAGTATTTATCATTGGTTTAGCCATTCTGGATTTCAATTTCAGTCATTGAATACCAAATGATTCGTTTAGCCATTCTGGATTTCAAAATATGTTATTGAATTCCAAATGTACACTCAAATAGTACAGTCATATCTGGCGTTATCTGATATGCTTCACTGCAAAATGCAGGCCCTACTTGTATGGTCTATGAGTGTACCCACTATCACTGAGTACGGCTACCTCATACCACATTGGGTAATCACTACTGTATTGTACAGTTATTGAAAGCTCATCACCATGTAAGTCATTATAGACTTGACCATAACCAGCTATCCTTATCCTAGGTGGTAAGCATCACCATTTGCCAGATTGGTCAGCCAATGCTCCATCGAATAAACATCACAATAAAGTACCGCCACATCCATATCAGACTTTAAGGGGTTCTCACTTCAATACAATATACCCATCTTAGTGCATATAAGTTGACTCACATATTTGGTACATCCATTCCATTACTTATTCTTGGTATAAAGAAATTTGTAATCAATGGGGCATTTAACGATGGTGACCAAACTCTTATTAATATCCAAGGTCCAATCTTTCTGGATTTATTTGTTCTGATATCAGGATCATTGCCATCTGCTGTTTCATATGAACCAACTTACCAAAAGGCTAAGGATAGGAGGATCACTCATTGGGAAGGCGTTTGCTCGGAAACTGTTTTATCTATCGACAGACCGACACACAGATTAACGTGTGTTAAGCAATATGCATGTACTTCCTCATTAAATATGTTCATAACACTCGCAGCTAGTAGAATGGATTTCAATTCATTATTACACACCCAGACAAACTATTTCATCTACAAGTAAACAAAGGTATAAAATGTTGTATTGCTTGTAAAAAGAACAAATGAGCCAACACATAAATTGTTACTGCATTATTACAAAACACAGTTTTACATTGAAAGGACATTGATCTTGACCTTGAAATGGTCAGTATTTTAAACAACTTTGAAAACGATATTAATATTACAATGACCATTCATATATTCAATAATACCAAAACATACATGATAATAAGAACTACAGATCTGAGACGAAATATCATTTTTGAAGCTATTCTTCTACATTTGACCTTGAAATGACCTTGACCACAAACTTATGTAAGACGTTTGTACATTTGATGCTCATAATCGAATGAATATTGGTAGTATCCCTGAATATACATGTATGTCTCACTACATACACAAACACATACATCACATTATATCATAGAATGTCAGGGGTTGTCATGCAATGTTTTCGTAAGCTGTCATATGCAAAAAAGCTATTTTCACACAAAAAACAAAATTGTTTATTGAACAAATGACTTATAATGAAAGAATATGAACTATCTAACACAGCTGTCATTTTAATAAGCAACTTTTATTCATATAAAATGCTAAACGAAGAAAAACTGAGTGGAAATGTCCATTTTTTGCTTTTTTCTCAATTTGACCTTGAACTGACCTTGACCATCACTCATGAAAGGTCAATTATACTTGTCCATTTGATGTCCATAATTAAATGAGTAATATCAATGCAAATATAAAGCAATATATACATGAACAATTTAATCATATAAGATCATAGAATACCTGGGGTGGTCGAAAGAATGCCTTCTCGGCTAGCATGCATATGTATTAAATTGCTATTTTGACAAAGAAATGACTATTTTCTTTAAACAAATGGCTTATAATGAAAGAATATGTACTTACCAACACGTCTATCATCTTAATAACGAAATTTGACTCCAAACATATGCTATATGAAGAAAGAACTGAGGTGAAATAACAATTTTTAGCTATTTTTCTCACTTTGACCTTGAAATGACCTTGACCTTGACCTCAAACTGGTCAATTATGTATGTCCATTTGATGCACAACATTTATTCTATAATATCCACCCAAATATATGGCCATATATACATAAACAAAAAATTCACACCAGAATATGTATTCGCAAATTAGCTCGGAAGCAAGAGTTGTTGCCCCTGTTAAAAAAATCTGCACCACTTTCAGATCTAGCATCCACCTTTTTCTGAAGCCTGAATATACGTGTTATTCGAAAATACCAATGGACTTTTTCTACCAGATGGGGTAAATAGATTTTGAATTTCTGGTCACCAGCTCCTAGACTAACAGAAAAAAGCAATTAACAAAACTGTTAATTACACCATCAAGAAAATGTTCAACAAATGTTGAACAGACTTTACAATCATTATATCAGAAAAGAAAATTAATTAACAAAACAGGTGATAATCAGTGCAAAACTATGGTACATGCCTCTATAAATAGATGTACTAATCATAATTTTGCAGTGAGCCCACAAAATATTTCCAAAAAAGGTTCATAATAATGACAACAGATTTGGTAGACATTGTGTGATTTTATTAATACATTATGACATATGTATTTATCCATCGCTATATCCTAAATAATACAGTAAGTTGTAAATATTTGTTAACATTTTCATAAATATTTTCCACAAACATGTGTAATTTTAAGAAGAGGTATTGTAGGAATTCTGTCATATGTTTATGACATACATAATCATCACCCTACCCAAATAATATATTGAAGTTGTAAATATTTGTGAGCATTGTCATACAAAGCCAAGTGGATGTTTACTAACATCCAGCAGCCTCAAGGGCTTGGTGCAAAACTATGGTAACTGCATCAATTATAGAGGCATTTACCATAGTTTTGCACCGAGTCCTCAAAGCTGCAACTTTCATGTAACAGGGTGTGTAACTATGAGCTGATGATTGAATGAGAAATGTCCAGTACTTAAATGACTGTGACGAGCATTACTGAATGATATGAAAGCAACCCCGCAGCCACCGTGTCTTGTCTTGACTGTGACAAGCTAGATGTGTGTTTCTTGCTACCTTAAGTAATTAATGTCTACCCCCAGGCAGGTACATACAAGATTGTTGTACTATGTAACATGTACACTCTAGGTGTGAATATATCTGGACATCATCAACATCAACAAGTAGATCATGTCAACAATTGCTCATTCCCTCCCACATACAATATCAACTGATTCATCAGTGCTTGTTTATGTCACACATGTCCATGTGTAAATACCACAGAGGTTGTACACTTATATTCCATTCCTTGGCAACAATTGACATGACACAACACAGCAAAGATTGCACTGTCTTAGTATTTGCAAAAGACTGCTGGTGTTTATACAAAGTAAAGTTACTTGGGTTTATACTATGTAAGGAAGATCATTTGTGTTATACCAAGTAAGGCCACATGTGTTTATACTAAATAAGGTGATTTAATTCAGTGTTTATACCAAGTAAGGTCACTTGAGTTTATACTTATCAGACCACTTACAAGTGTTTAAATATCCAGTATATGATTATATTAAGTAAGGCTTTTTGTGCTATACTAGTATAACTTGACCATATTGAGTAGGCACTCCGGACATATTCTGTGCATATATCGGACAAAGTCGGTGCAAAATAAACAAATATTTCCGATAAGTATACCTTTGTCTCATAATTTCGTGCCTTCTCATGAAAACCGTGCTTTAAGTTCAATTCAACTCTTGTATATGTTCTACATAGTCATTTTGGTGAAATTAGCCAAATAAATCATCCAACAAATATCCTTCATCAATTGAGGCCATTATTTTGGACGACACGCCATAGCTGTAACCTTGACGACCAGGAACGATACACCTAGTATTATTCCAACTCATATTTTTCAACTGTTGTTAATTTTTTTGCATCCCGTTTTCATTACACATTATTTTTATCACCTAAGGCTTTAATACCCAAACTGAATACGCATTTTGATAAACACTGCTCCAAATTTATCTAATCTAACTACAAATTTGAAATTCCATGACTTTGGGCCCCAATACAGACCCGTATTTACGGAGGCACGGATTTCATGGGAAACTGTAAGTCACCAGGATTCTGAGCATCGACCTAAACATAAAAAAGTTATGATTTTACGAGTTTTCGTGATCATTTTTAAATTTTCGTTTTCTTATAAGTTATGTTAACATTTTTTCTTCTGAAAACGGTGCAAACAATTTTAAAACTTGTATGGGCTAGTGCGCATGCGTCGCTGAAACTGTTAAGGAGCACGGAGATACCAGACAACAGCATACCGACTACGCTTACGGAAAATAATACACGCTTCCGAAGTTTAAGGAGTGCCCACTAAATCTAATTCAATGTGTTTACACTAAGTAAGGTCATGTGTGTGTTTATTCTAAGTAAGGCTATTTGCGTCATACTAAGTAAGGCCACGCTCATGATTATAATAAGTAAGGCCATTTAATTTAGTGTCTATACAAAATAAGGTCACTTGTGTTTATACTTAGTATATGTGTGCATACTAAATAAGGTCTTTTGTGTTTATTACTTAATTATACTAAAGCATGGCCACTTATGTTCATACTAAGTACTTGATTAATTAGTATTTACGGTGGTACGGTGGTCGAGCGGATAGCCTGCTTGACTGCTGATTGAGAGGTCCCGGGTTCGATCCTCGGCCGGGGCACTTGATCATTTCTAAAAGGCTTTTCGGTGTTTCCCACCTAACTAGAGATGAACTGGTTAGCAACCTAGAGGTAGTCTTGCGTGTATCAGTGCTATACACCTGGCACGTTAAAGAACCAAGGTGTCTCTTCGGAAAGAGCTAGGGCATCTCGCCCGGATACCTTGTATCACACCACTATCTCTTCCACCTGCTGTCCCTTCAGCAAAAACACAGGACCCCATTGGAAATAAGTGCTTGCACTTTCATGGGTTATCCTTGACCGAGAGGTTTAAATAATTACTTATTACATAAAGGTGTCATGCCAATGATATAAGTCCACGAAATTATTGTTCTACAAAAATCCTGGAAAACTTGAATTTACAGGATCTATTAGGTTTTTCAAATGTTGTGTATTTCGGGTGTTTTTGCCATTGCAGCTGTTGATAGACGAATATCCTGCCTATCAAAGTGCAGCAATTACCAGCAGCGTGAACATCTCCAGATACCTGCTGTTCCATATGTTACCATACATTCATAGTAAATCATCATAACCATTCTGTCAGCCTGCTTAGCTCAGTCGGTAAGAGCGCGAGATTAGTAGTCACTACTGATCTTGGGGTAGTGGGTTCGAATCCTGGGCTGGCCAACTGAAATTACTAAGAGTCTTTCGGATGAAACTTAAAACCGAGGTCCTGTGTGTGGGTGCTTTATACTTGTCATGTTAAAGAATCAGGGATGCTTCTGTAATCGGGGCATCTTCTGTATAATGCAAAAAACTTAAAGTACTTAAAACTCTTCTGGGGGCCTCGCCCATATGGTGATTATCCGGTGGCGAGGATAAATAAGACCATTAAACATCATAACCATTCTGACTATCACTTTGTTCCTATGATGAACAACCTTATGCTCTATCATCAACCACCCAGGCCTGAGGACACACCAAACTACCCCCAGGCTCCACAAGCAGCAAAAGTACACTGTCGATAGGATTGAAGTTGTTAGTCATGCATAATTATGTAACAGGTGTCTTAACCCATCACCACATATTCAACAACAGTTTGTTAGCATAAAAATTATTGTCCTAAATAGTCGATCAGGGCTAATTGTCAGAGCTAATTGTCAGGGCAAATTGGATAATTATAGTCCCTTTGGCCAAACAATGTAGTACTTCACTATATATATGTAGCACATGCCTTGTTTAGTTGGCTTTTATACTTTTCCAACAATATAATGGTAAGATGATCCCTATGTATTTTTTCCTTTTGGTTAGAACCTGACCTTCAAACTGTATGTCATCTTAACTCCCATATTTGGGGTTTAAAACTTTTGAAATTAAATGTTTGAGACAAGAGCAATTTTGACAAAATCAAATAAATGAAATCAAAATTGTTTTCCTTCGTTTATACTAATCTATATAACCATTGTGAAACAAGTTTTCAAACTTATTTTAATCACTCTCGACACCTCAGGGTATGAGGGGAGAGGAGCCAGCTTCCCTTAAATGCTGAGCAACTAGCCTGGTTGATGTTCAAGTAATGTTTCCCTTGAATGTGTCCTCTGAATCAACTACTGCAAAATTGATAATTTTTGTAAAATTTGCTATATTCCGGAATTTCAATAAATTTGTGAAAAAAGTTTTGCTTGTGGATTATAACCCATCTCAAAAATGCAAAGTTAGGAGTATGATTGATTACATAATTAAATTCCCATCAAGCACGAAGATTAGATGGTTGAATACAGAAACCAATCATTAAACAGAAAACACAAAGATACCAGTATATACCAATGGCTTAAAATGAGAAGGTCTTATAAGACTGATACATATTAAACACCAGCATCACAAAGTGCTTCATATGAGCTTGATAATTTAATTTCATGACAATCGGAATTTGTCATGTTGACCAAAGTTGAAACAGCTTGTATTACCATAAGTAAAGAGTAATTTTCAAACAGTTTTCTCTTGTTTTCTCAAAATATCAATTTAATTATACTTTTAGCCACAGGTAACTGTATCTTTGATAAAGACAATTTGAAAACGAAAACATTTTTTTTTTTTTTTTTCGTTTTTCAATGATACAGTTACCTGTACTTATGACATCATTATAAGCCAGTGAAATGGTTGAATACAGAAACCTATCATCAAAGATTTGAGTATATAAGCATGAATGCATGAATGCACTGGTAAGAATGCAGTGAAGGAATACTGCAAGCATGACTCACGTACAGACAATGTCGAGTGGTGAAACAACAGACACAAGTGTGTGGAAGAATTCCTCATCAACATGTATCCGGCTCACACAGTAGGAAGGTAGATAACCAGAAGTCTGGATATAGATAATAGGCTTGTATAGCTTGGTTATATTGACCTGAGCCTGACCTTTATGCAAGAATATATTACAAGGTTCTTGTTTTTAATTTATCAATTTCTGCAAGCAAATCGTGCGATTTCGGTATTTCAATTTTGTGTTTGTATTAAATCTCGAGCGTCTTCGTGATACTCCCCGATTATGAAAACATACACTCGGTGTTGTAAACGTTGGCAAAATATCGACTATTAAATTAGGCTAATCAAAAGGTCAGGCTCGTGTCAAATTGGCCAAGCTATAAACAGGAAAACAAAGTTTTACTATAATATACTAATTTAGCAACCCCAGATGATAAGCATATACTGTTAAGAATTATGTAAAATTCAGTACATGGTGTAGTAAATATTAGTTTTACAAGATCATGTTTTTCACAACTATAAACATGTATACATATTTTAAAACAGAACTAAATTACCTTTCTTATGGTAGTAATGTTTTTTTTGTAAGAAAATCGATAGTTTAAATATTTTGAGTTAAAAACGATTTTCGACAATATTTTCGTCTATCTGGTAAAATCACAGTTTCGGCCCGGCGCTATTGGCATACATGTTACATCACACAACAAGCGGTGGCTTTAATGTTAATCAATATAATTGAAACTTCACAACCAATCAGAAGAAGGATTGAGCTTTGCCCCGAAACCTTCATTTTCGAAATCCGAATTTAAATAAAAAAAGTTCTGGGGTTCCAAAGTTTACGTCATTTTTTTCCAAAATATAAATAATAAATTCTAACAATTAGCATATAACCCCATAGAACAGTCTTTCTCCTTCAAAATGATGTTTAAATCATCAAAATCGGACTACTAATAGTGTCCGCAGTCATTTTTTGGTCCAGTAAGTGCGACCGAAATCTAAAAAAATCGCCGCCATTTTTCACTCGTTTTTAGTGCAAATCAGATTTTTTCAATTTACCGATAAATAGATCGTCAATAGACCTTTTTTGGCTTAAATCAGTTGAATTTCTTGTTTGAAATGGACAGAACTCACAAAAAATATGTTACAAGTCGTAATTTAATGAAATTTAGGGAAATAAACATCAGCGGGCACCTGTCATTTTTTGCCGACGAACGAGAATTGTCTGGTTAAAAATCGTATTTTAAAAGCAATTGAGCAAGTCTTGAATGATTATTTTTACTTGATTATATCAATTAACACCAATATTTAGTTTCTCTGTGATTTATTTATGATAATATGGCATATATTGCTAAAAATAAAATCACCACCCCCCACCCACCATGGTTAGGCTAGGGAGGAGTGTTGAATTTTTTTTTCTTCAATATTGCATAAACTTTATGAGAGTCTCAATCACATTAATGCTCCTTTCATTAAATTTATATTAGCAATGATTAAGATTCTCAATTGGTGGCAAATTTCACTGAAGTTTATTAATAAGTTTCAGGTTGGATGCTGCGACTGACTCACAGCAGGCTGGGCTAGCATAGTAGGCAGAGCTATAAGCTAGTAATACCGGGGGTCATGGGTTCCACTTACAAGTTTACTTAAATGGTAGTTGCCGTGAATGGTCCGAGAATTATGTCTTGCGGCTCAGTTAGGGTGTCAATAGTGGCTTGGCATAAGGTCCCATCCAATAAATAAAATGGGAACAAATATAGTGACTGACTCCCAGCCCAGCAACCCGCTATAGTTAAGTTGGCTGAGCTTCAGTAGTATGGAAAAGTAACACCGAAGTCCTGGTTTCGGCTCAATGTCAGGTGCATTTTTACTCCTTGTTGTAATCAAATATGGAGGTAACACGTCACAATTTAATAGATCTATTAGATTTCTACAGTCTACACCTCATTGAACTGAAAACAATTATCAAGGGAAAAGTGAAATGCCTATCTGAGACAATTAAATAGCTTTATGGTTGTATGCCTAACCATCTGCTGACACGCTGAAATCTTATTCATGTTATAACTAATTCTTAATAGTCAATGTCAAGTTAGCATTGATATAATTATTAGTAAACTATATTTTATTATTATAGTGTAATTCTTATTAATATTTCCTGTAACTGATTATCCTAATTCTTGGTAAAGTTGTATAGTTTTGTCCAGTACTACCAGTACCAGTATAATTCTGATCAATGATAAATGTGTTGAAATTTTACATTTGTTTCATCTGTAGCTTTTTACTTAATGGCATTACATCTAATCTGATTGCAAAATTGAAATCAGCATACCAAAATACATTATTAAGCCAAGTTTCATCAAGTTTCTTTAAAAATTAAAAAAGTTACAGCAATTTGTTTAAAAATTGTGAAATTTTCGGTTCCGTTGAAACGCGATTACAAGTCTGTCTTTTAGAAGGCAAAAATTCCTAAAATTGACCGTTTTTTCATGGTTTCAAATTGACATAACTTTTGATCCAGATGACATACCTAAATAATTCAAACAGTCCTGCAGAGCTTTTAATGAGTTCTTTAATGTGAACTAACAATTATTTATTTTTGTGGACATGCTAAAATTGACTGGGGTTGCTAGTAATACTATCTTCTCAATGGTAGTGAATACTATGCAACAATATATTATATTCTCAATGGTATGGTATGGTCCTTGACTTAAATTCATTTATTATCAAAATATTAGAAGTTTGTTGTTGTGTTGCAGTACGTTTGGCTGCTGCTGAGCTTAACTTTTATTTGCTTTATTTTTACTGAAATGTGGCAGGCATATATATATGCCTCCACCCGGACTTGAACCCGGGCCTTTGAAAAATTATGAAAACATCCAAAATGAGTATCCTGGTTACATAAATGTATACATATGAATTAAGCCAGTAAAATTATATAGACTTGGCAGACGCATATATATAGTCCTATTTCTTTGTACCATTCATTGTAGGCCACAATTCATGCTAGAGAAAAAACGAATTTCAAATTTTTTTATATATTATGTATTATTTCATTCCTATTCAAGAAAATATTTTGCGTATGAAATTTATTCAATGATTTAAAAAATTTAGTTTTCTAAAAAAATGTTTTTCGCCTCTCTTGAAAAGTGTTGTAAATGTTAATTATTGAATGGGCTACGTCAATATACACTGTGACATGGTTCGGAACATTACATATATATACAATGACACAGTTCAGAACATATAACATACACACCCTGACACAGTTCAGAACAAATTACATATATATCGAGGGGTGCCCGCAAGAATGTAGTAACTGCATATAGATAAAGAAGGACTTACTACAGGACTAACTACAGTATTTCAGGCACCCTCGATATACGCTCTTGACGTAGTTTGACGTAACAAGCCAGCAACATACCGCCAGCATTGTACTGTAACCACCAGCATACAATAAGAATGTCTGTACCATGTAAGTCAACCAAACACTCGTACAATAGTCTCATCTAATTATATCAATTAACATCAGTTATACGGGAGCAGGTGGTTGTATCATACATACACTTTAGTCCAGCTAGGGTATTCTGACAGTGACGTCATCGATAATGTATACCCAAAGGATTAAAGCCATTGCTTAAACAGGTAGAGTTAGGTTTGGTATTGAATTAAACTGTTGGTATAAGCTTATATACTTGTTATTACACCATACTAGTGGTTTGTTCCACTGCGTCACTGTATTTTTATCCTAACTGGACTGTACATACAGTACTTTGATTTCTATCATACCCTGTGTATCTGAGACATGGCCTATACTGTAAAACCATTCATTTTCGTGGCAGATTAAATATGGTGGATTTCGTGATACATCTTTAACCACAAAATCAAATCCCATCAAACAATAATTTTGATCCTTAAATTGTATTTATTTTAATACCTAAATTGCAAAATCCATGAATTAACGTCCCATCCAAATGGTCTTTTTTACAAAATCCACTAAATTTTGTCCCATCTAAATTAAATCGTTTTGCAGTAGTTTAAGCAGTTGCAAGTTTTAAAATTTCGAATATCCTATAAATAAAACTAAGAAAATACGACAGTTTTAGGACACTAAAAATAGAGAAGTTTAACAGGAAAATTTCTAAAAACTTTCACCCATGCAGGTACCATAGGCTGATTTCAATGAGAATGGGAATAAGCAAAGATTAATTACTGATGAGTGATAAGCCAATCTGGCTGCCATATCTCGGAGAAACTTGTTTGGCATCAGTGTAGGAGTGTTGCTATATTGAGAAGATCGGATTCATCTAATCACAACCAATTATACTCTAATATAGAAATACCCCGATATATCATACACTCATAGTAAACAACAACAACAAGTGACTAGCAGTAGCTTTTGTCTCCTGTCTCCTGATGTCAAAGCTAAACTAATATACATAGATGTTTACTACTTGTTCCTTAGGTTATTAACACTTTACTTCAGGTAAATTATACTCTAATTATAGAAATACCCAGATATATCATACACTACATACAGGTAATAAACAATAACAACAACAACAATCTTTGTTCTAAGCAAGCTCAACAAATAAATACAAAATTGTACCCTAGGTTATTAACCCTTTACTTCTGGCCTGTTTGTCTATTTGTTTTAACGCTGTGTTGCTCAACAGATTTTCATTATGCAGCAGCCAATTCATCTAACAAGTTTTCCAGGACTGTATCATCCTAACCAGTCATAACAAGTCAAAACTTTCCACAAGATACCACAAGATATCAGCAACTTTTCAAAGTGGAGGATAATTAACACTTTTTAGAAATGTTTTTACATTTACGACTGAAACCATTGTAGTGTATGGTCATTTGGTTTGATCCCTTCCTAACTCCCAGTCTGACCAATGGTCACCAGCTTCATGGGAAAAGACAGAAAGTTTGTGTGAATGCCTTGCCCATTGTAGCTCTTTCAGAATTGGTTTCTTACATGCCTAATGACTACAGCATAGATACACACGAGGCTACCACTGGATTACCAACTAGAACAATATGGTTTCTGCTGATAATGCTGCTTTTCCTGTCCATTTTTATCTACAGGCCATGCAGTCTCTGGTGTCCTTTTGTGGCATATAAATGCCCAATCCTGAATATGAGACACAAATCTGTTTCGGGTGTCAATTAAACACACAAATTTACTAGGTTTCAAACATTGTTTTATAGTAAACATTCAAATTATGAAAAAGATGAAATACTGTAAAATCATTTAATTTAGATGGGACAAAGTTTTCGTGGTTTTAGTAAAACAAGACCATTTCAATGGGACCTTATAATGGTCAAAATCATTGTTTGATGGGATGTGTTTTCCTGGTTGAAGGTGAACCACGAAATCCATGAAATTTAATGCCCCAAAAATTAATGATTTTACAGTATTGTAACACAACAAGATTAAATGTTGCAGACAGTAATATCAAAAGTACAGCCTAAAGTCCTTATTTTATTGTAGCTGACCAATACATACAGGAGAGTCACACAATGGTCTAATGTAACTATAAGTATAGATCTACAGTGATTTAACTTGATTGGATTGACATAGATACATTTATGGATCAGTTTTACCCGGGTCACGTTAACCACTCAATAAAACCTTATATATAAGACAGTGTAACATTAATCTTTTTAAAGGAATTTTACGTACAAGTACAATGACACTCTTCAAAATGAAAATTTAAGAAATTTCTGAATTGCAGTTTCACCCTTTGTTTTCAACTTTCTGTTGACAATTATTTTGACATCCTGAAGTCTGACATTGCGCAAACAATATCAGGATAACTATAGCCCTACCAGATTAAACTGAGACTCCTTGCATAATGCGTAAAAGTCTGGAGATAACGGTATATAGTAAATTAACATACAAATCGAATACAACCGAGCATGGCCGGAGGAGCTTTACAGACTTTGATGAGTGTCTATTAAACCTGGTCAAGCTATACCCCTTAATTGACAAGGGCTAACGAAGATGCACTCATATTCAAAGAAAACATTGAAAACATTCCACCATTTTAATAGGTAATTTATTGTAAATCTGAGATGCTTTGTGTGTTCTTTATAGTATAAATTATGTGAGTCAGTTATCTTTTAAATAAAAGCATAGAGGATCAAATTCTCATAAAATGTTCATGAAGTAGGGTCAATCCGGGTAACTACGGACAGTCGGGTAACTACGGACATTACCGATGAAATACGTTCTCTTCAACGACCGGTCGAAATAAACTTATTTATTTTTTTCGTATAAACACGAACTACCATTTTGCCCAATCCCAAGTAACGACAACTCTAGCAAGATAAATACGGTATCCCGGAATATCGAGAAGTTAGCCACTCCCTACAGTCTCTCTGACGTCATCTCCAAAAATAAACATTCGCACAATCGAGCGGGAAATTTTCTTCCAATAAATTCAAGGTACCGAGAGTCATAATGCATTACATCGTTACATTAAAATTGATAATGAATATCTTAGAAGCATTATGAAACATGATTTCAATTCATAAATACATAGAAAGTGAAGAAAACTCAAGAAATAAGAAGTGTCCGTACTTTCCCAACCATTTTATAAAACAGTTAAACTACGGACACTAGATATATATCCATCAAAGCGCTGTAGGAGTAACCTTTTTGCTATTAACAACAAATGAAATATGTCAATACACAGTGACCCATACACTACTTACGATCACAGGTTACAGTAGATTTATCATTGAAAAAGAAATTAGGAAAACTCAAATTGAAAAAAAATGCTGACAAAATTTTATTTTTATGAGAACCAGGAACTATCATAATAGTTTAGATAACGTTAGTTCCTGTGAGAACCCATTTTTTCTCATTTTTTCAATTTTCTTTTTCAATAATACTGTAACCTGTACTTACGATTTGTTGGCTCCTTGGTGAGGAATAAAAACGGTCATATTTCAAATCCCTGGACCAGGGCAAGGATCAATCTAGCTGGTTTTTTTACAAATATCATGCTTCTTTACTGTAGGACCAGTGACCAAAAAAGTAATAGGTGCCAACCACGTGGATACGTCAAGTTAATAGTTATTGATACAGTATCCTTTGTATTTATTCATAGTTTCGTGATCTAATGCACACGCTGTCATAAATATCTTTAACAACTTTGTGTCCTAGCACTTGGATTATTTGCGCTTATAATTTCCTTACATCCATCATGTAGAAATGTCGCACAATATTGCTGCCATAATTTTGAATCGGGGAAGACGTGGATTCGGTCAGAATGAGGCCAACTGGATGGCTGACCAAATGTTGTTAAACTTGTACCACCATGAATGGTGCTACGATCACTGTTATTTGTGGACTCTTCACACTTATATAAAATTTCTATGCCGCAAAAGTCCGGTGATTAGGCGTGTCGTAATAGACAAGCTACAAGAGTGGGAACACGAAGCCTTCTATTCTGAGGAAATAGTCATTAGAAGCCATGTATTCCTCGTGCCACTTATAAAATCAGATGTCACATGCGAGGAACTTAATATTTTGAACAATCTAGTTGATGATATTAAAATGTACACTCGTTAAACAAATAAAATTATGAATGTTAATTAACATGGTTGACTCATTATCTATGTCAATAAACATGCCATAATCTAGTCATTGTATTGTTTACAATTTTATAACATAAAATAATATCGAATATGCAGTTAATAGCCATGATTATCTGCTGTATGATGTCTAAGCGTGATTGCATTATAGGCATAGAGCGCCGGTAAAAGTACAATTGGTCAACGGACTTCGTTCAATGTTTGACGACATGACCAATACTGGTGCTAACATATGTCTGAGAAGTGTATGTAAAGATACACAATATATATAATACGATATTAAGGAAAACACATAATAGACTCGTGCATGCATTAAAGAAGACTTTTGGTTACGCGTGTAGATCTTTGTGTTTCTTTTACATAGGTATTACATAGGCATTACATACATTTTTTGTATATGGGAGTACTTACTGTACTCTAATAAATAGACGCATCCGTTCATGTTTCAGATTCCGTATAGTATACAATAACTATTTATAGTAATGCTGAAGTAATCTCGTCATCTTAATCTTAGGTCTGGACACTTCATAGCACTTAATTATTGGTCACTGGTCCGTCCCCTTTTGTATCAGTCAACCCTATTGCTTGTACGATCTCGCTTTCAGAATGCCGAAGAAATATGCATACAAATGCCGCGGCAAAACTCAGCTTTACACTGACGAAGATCTTGAAAAGGCCGTGAATGCCGTGAAAGACGGCATGTCGATCCGAAAATCTTCGGAGGCCTACAATGTGCCTCGGTCTACCATAGGAGACAGAATCAGTGGCAAGCATGCACTGCATGTGAGGAACGGTCGTCCGCCACATATACCCGTGGACTTGGAGAACAAGATAGTGGAAAGTATAAAGATGGCTGCCAGACGGGGAATTGGTTTGTCTAGGGGTCAGATATTGGCCAAAACTAATGTACTCTGTCACAAGATGCAAATTACAGGATATAAGAACTTTGTAGCCGGGAAGGACTGGTGGGAGGGATTGAAGAGACGCCACCCCGACATCGCCCTGAAGAAGCCCGAGAGACTATCTTCAACCAGAGCAAGGATGATGAATCCTGAAGTACTGAAACGATACTTCAATGACTTGGGTGTGTATGTCTTTGCGATATTATATACGAATATGCATGTGCATTATCCATACCTTACCTGTCATAAGACACGTTTTGTGTTCTGCACCAACCGAAATTATACATAATATACAAGAAACTCATATTACATACACGTCCAGTCTTTATTTGTACATTGTATCACGACTTCTAGTACTGTCTGTGCATAATCAAAATTTATCACATAAGCTGGTCACAGTCTGGAAAGATTGTTTGACACTTCTAGACCGTTACATAAATAATATAATGCAAATTAGCTTGACATAGCGTAGGCAAATGCATGCCTTGATGGGCACATGACGTCTTGAAAATAAAAACGTCGTCATGACGTCGCGCTTATTGTAACGCTAAATTTTGAATGCTAACTCTGTAGCCGGCATGATCATTAGGTTAGGTTATGTGATAAATAAAATCTTACATTCGTGATAATTACATACCAGTTTTATTAAACTCGTCGACTACAATACGACACTCGATACAGCATCGTGTCATATTATTTTGTCCACTAATTTAATAAGACTCGTATGCAAAGATCACTCATGCAAGATACTCTATTTAACATAGTTAGGTTACTAATCAATACTTACATCCACAGGTACTATTATTGAGGGGCTCCACCTACAGGACAAACCTGGTCAAATATGGAACTGTGATGAGATGTCAAAAAACTTTGAGCATGCTCCGGTCCGGGTCGCGGCAGCAAAGGGCACAAGTTGTGTAAGTCGTACTAGCTCCAAATCAACCAATATAACGGTAATGGCGTGTGTAAGTGCCACTGGGCTACGAATGCCCCCCATGTTTATCGTCAAGGGGAAAACGTCGAGATCTGTACATGGATTCAATACGGAGGCAGCACCACCAGAATCCACGTGGTTCTATCAGAAAAACGGCTGGATGAGCGATGAAATTGGTGAAACTTGGTTTCGCCAAGTATTTTTAAATCACTGTGGACCTGCTCGTCCACAACTGTTAATTCTAGATGGACACTCGTCTCACGAAAGCCTATCCATACTAATGTGTGCAATGGAAGAGAATGTCCATCTGTTAGCTCTTCCGCCCCATACAACGCACCAACTACAACCATTAGATAGAACAGTGTTCGGACCAGTCAACAAAGCATACAATAAAACATGTTCCGAATTTCTTCAGGACAATCCGCTGCATCAGATCAATAAATGGTCTTTTCCGGCGTTATTCACCACTGCATGGAACGCAGCTGTCACTCCTAATAACATTGAGAGTGGTTTTCGGGCTTGTGGGATATACCCTTTCAATCCAGATGTTATTCCAGCGGCAGCATTTGGTCCAAGTCAACCTACTGACCGTCCAAAACCATCCGCCAATGACGACGTGTCCACAGGTTCTTCTGACAACGTAGAAACCCCCCTCCCAATGGAAGGTACTATGCAAGATGGGATAAGTTCTGAATCATTCGTACCACCCACCAATGACGACATAGAAATCATCCCAATAGACGCCGACAATAGCTCAATGAATGTACTGGACATAAGCGACCCGCAGCAGCTTATAGAATTGCTTGCTAGTGGAGACATAACAATCGAACCACTCGTTGGTTCGAATTCCGAATTCATTTTTCCACCCCAAGATCCCATTGAGCAGATTTTCATGCCAACACAACCGACACCTGCAAGAAAACCCAAATCAAAGGCAATAACAACTCACAGACTTTTAACAAGCAATGACATAGTTCAAGAAAAAATCAAATCTGAGGAAAAGAAAATGGAAAAAAAAGTAAAAAAAGAAAAGAAAACCAAATAATTACATAATTATGTATCGATACTAACTGTGTGATAACAGCAATACTATGTGGTAAAGCTTTAATTGAGATATACATAGATCATCATCAGCTATGTATAAATAACAGGAAACTGTCTCACATAAGTCACTGTTACATTTACATACATGTATATTATTACCCTATCAGATTCATAATACTTTTGGTATACATGTACATGTGTAAAAGGTAAATTGTTTGTTTATTATAGTGTAACCCATATTGCAATTTGACCTATGACACACCTATCTTTCTTGCGCACAGTACCTCCCGATTCCCTTCTCGTATTTCCGGGTGCCTGACAGAGATGGCCTACATGTACAGTAACCATTCCTTAATTAGTTGGCGGCTCACCGCATCAGTTTCAAAAATCACAAGGTCAGTTATGGAATTGATCTATAATAATGGCATCAATACAATTTGTGTCTCTAACCATGACCTACATTGAGCGGAGTGGCCCAGTGGTAAGTTATGATCATAGAATCTTGAAACCATGGGCCATAGATCCTGGGTAATGTTTTATCAAAGCTGTTACGGATATATTAAACAATCACGTTATAGAAGAATAATGTAATATTCTTTATAATTATTTAACATGATTAAATTAATTGGTAGTTGGGTATTAATTAGTGCACATGCTTTGGTTAATTAAGTCCACTATAAATAAGCTGTCCACTAATCGTAGGTTTTAAGAAAATATGAAATTGAAATTAAACGTACTTTTAATGTATCCGTTCTAATAGTGATTTGATAACAAGTACCTATTTAGGAAGTATGAATATTGATAACTTATCCACTCGTGTGTCCGTAGTTTCCCTATTACACTTGTGCATGTCCGTAGTTTCCCCGTCCGTGTCCGTAGTTTCCCAACCACTGTCCGTAGTTTCACTACATGTCCGTACTTACCCGGTTTCAGAATGCATTGAATTTGCTCCATTATACGCAATGTCTCGGCCTATTATTGTGTATTGTGCTACGGTAAAAACCGAGGAAGACTGTCGCGGCTAATTTGAGACCAAACTTGTTATCGAGACGCTCTGCGTATGTCTTACGAAGGAGTTGCAAGCGTCGGTGTGCAAAAACTGTCCGTAGTTACCCGGATTGACCCTACCAGAGTACTAAAACTATACAGATATTGTAAAATCATGAATTTAGTGGGGTTTAAATTTTACCTTTAACCACGAAATTAAATCTCATCGAACAATAATTTGACCTTCATATTCATTACCTGAAATTTATGTAAAATCCACAAATTAATGTCCCATCGAAATTGTCATTTTTACCAAAACCCACTAAATTTCATCCCATCGAAATTAAATGATTTTAGAGTATTTCATTTTACAACCATTTTCAAACCGACTGGAGGAATTCCAATCCTGTTAATCACTCTGCTATTTCTGGATTTAATTGCAGATTATAAACAAAGTATAGTCTGCAAGTAATTACCCATCAGAAATAGAAGCCAATTCAAACAGTAAAACCAAACACAGCCCACAAACATTCATTATACTACAGGTGTACAGGGGGTGCACAAAAGCTTTCTTCTTAAAATATAAATTCATGTCAAATCTTATTTGAGCTATGTATGCAGCACAGGTAACTGTATCATTGATTAATGAAAAACAAAATAGTAAAATTCATATTTCTTTTTTTGCTAATAAATAGAAAATATAAATTTTACAAACAAATTTTTTTTTTTTCGTTTTAGTCTTTATCAATGAAACAGTTACCTGTGGTATGCAGTTTTTTACTTTTTTATTTTTTTACTCTTAAAACTACATTTAATGTCCGAAATATTAGAGCAATGGTAAAACCCAATGGCTTTTGACCTGAATTCTAACAGTCTTCTGCGTGCAGAAAAATAACCTATTGGAACTTCACTTAAATATAGATCTAACAAACATTTTGAACACCCTGTATATTCCTTAAATCCCCTGACACCTTTCATTCTGACACTCACATAAGTGCTTTCCTTAGACAATCCAAAATGCTGAGTAAACATATCCTGCATCTTTGAAAATGTTGAGTTCTTAAATTTTCATTAATAGGATCATTTTTACTACACAAACATATACACTATACAGACACTGTTCAATCCCGAAAACTGTTCAATCTGGCATTGACTGAGAGCATCCACTTTCCTAAATGCCAAGATTGAAAATTAAAACGAAATTAACATCTTTAAGTTTTACACTAACCTGGCAGTGGTATAAATTTAAAGTAGAACTGGTAGCATGTATAGCTTGGTGAATTTGACATGATCTTGATCTTTATGCAAAAATAAAAAGATTCCTGTAAATTTGAAACAAACCTAACCTTTTTATTAGCATAATTTATACAGCCGATCAAGATCAGGTTAAACTCACCAAGCTATATACTGGTCAATTACGATTTTGGTGATCACTGCATGTGGTGTTGTTCACTGGTGTTTTCAAATGTGCAATTTCACATTTATCCTGAAATACTTTGCGCTCTACACTCTACATTTTTCTATCCAATTTGACTTTTATGGGGTTTTTTTATTTCAAATTCACAGCTTCTAAAATACTGAGATCAATCTATGAGTGTAACCTTGTCTTTATAAGAGTTATTTCTAGTACTATAGTATATCCATGATAATGAAAAAGGCGGGAAAATTTGGTAACCGTGCTGTAAGGTGATGTATTATATGTGCACCCAGGATAATGTGGCATTTACAAACATTGACCGGATAGGTCTACTGTTTCAAAATTGTTTTTTGTATACTAAAATAACACTGATAATTTGTGCACACATGATTTTCCACATATGTGGCTTAAACCAATTTTTCCCGCCTTTCTTGTTATCCTAGGCATACTAGAATCGAGTGTGCATAATGTATCGGTGATTTATAATACAAAATTGAATCTGTGTGTTTGCTTCAGTAACAAATACTGCAGAAGTTGACTTATTCAATCCATAATTTTAAACATGATTGATGTAGGCATTATACTTGCGAAACTTGCTTATAAAGCAATTATGCCACCATGTGAAGTTATGGATATCAACTTTGGTACTCTGTAGGTCATGACATTGTGTGGCCTCTGTAGCTCCATGGTTAGGGGGCTTAATTGCTCCCTAATCCGGTAACCCAGGTTCAAATCCGGGTGAGACACACATGCCGGCCATATTCAGCAGAAAGCTGACTGGCAAATCAAGGCTATGCTCGGCTCAGTATCATGAGGATTAGACTTTCTTGTCAAGTTGATTCCTAAGAACTAATATCCCTCTTATACGAAACCATCAAACAGTACCAGGGCTTTTTTCAACGATAGGAGAAGGGGCCTTTTCTTAAAATTTGGGAAAAAATAACAGATATTTTTTGCAAAAGGGAAGAAAAAACTTGATGAAAATTGTATTTTAGGCAAAAACTGCACAATTTAAAATAAAGTTCCCGAGGGGAAGGGGCCACTAAACAGCCCCTGCTATAGAAGGAAAAAAGCCCTGCACTGTGTATACATAATGTAAAGTAGTTAATAACTCATAAATTTATAACATTTGTTTTAGTTTATAAGCCAGCAAATTTAATTTTGATATTTTAATTTTTTATAAACAATAATTATAACATTTACCCAACAAAATAAGATAACAATACAATATACTATATAGCAGCATCTTTAACATAGACATAGACATCACAATTAGCTTATAGGCAGTAATGTTTAAGGTGTAGTGCATTGACATTATATGGGTATACAAACTGACTGTTGAGATTGAGAAGTAAAGGCAAAAATACAAAATACAGGGCTAGTAGGCAATCAGGGCCCTAACAAGACTTTGGGGACTGGGTAGAGGAAATTTGCGTAGTTTTGAAGAAAAAGGGGAATTTTGTCTCTATAAATGTTAATATCAATATTATCAAATTAGCAATACATATTTACTGCATGAAAAGCCAATTCCAAGTTAGAACAAAAATGAGGGCTCTGCATCCCACCAGTCGGTCAACCTGACAATATACAGTAATAAGATAATGAGAAGATATGGTTTAAGACAGACAACGGTAATTTATACAGCTTTATATACGGCAAATGTCACATTAACAAATGACCCACACATCTAGACACAATAAGCTTCATTAAGCTTGATATATAAATATTTATACACTGTCCTCCAAAAGTTTCTTCACACTTATCAAATTATAAAAATATGCGATTTATCTACATTGACAAACACAAGTGTAAAGCCATGTTCTCTTCCAAACCATGTATTATTGCATTTTTATCATTTTCTTATTTATTTGACACTCAATCAGCATTTATCTGAAATATAACAATTAAATTTTGGCAGTTATCAATTTAATAAAATCATATTATTTTAGGAGTGTGAAGAAACTTTTGGAGGGCAGTGTATATATATTCACATACAGGGCACTATAACTCCAGTCACATTCATCAACCAAATGTCAGGTCCGAAATATATTCATTCAATTAACTCTGTCTTAATTGCCACGCTACATTAATAAAAGTATTCTCTAGCAAAAAATATCCCTCACCTAGACAACAGTTACTGTCACAGCACCAAATATCTTACTAAAAGTTGTATTATAAGATTATTAACCAAACAGGATAGAAATAGTTAATAACATAATAGAATTTAAAATATGTTTTTATATAAAATATTTTACACTTTTTTTTAATTAGAAATGCTAACACAATTAGCCTCCTAGACTCGTTGTATTTTGTATACAATCTGATACGTGAGAAGTTTTATGAATAGCTTTGAATGATAGAATCCATTTTGATAAAACCACTAAATTTCTCTCAAAAGTTCAAAACTATAGATGGTTCTTGTAGAAATGAAAATAACTTCATTTGTAATCACATTTTATTAAACGCCTAATGCGATAGAAATATAGCACATGTAAAACCTTCCCCTTATGTACAGGTAATTAAATAAATAAATAATACAATCAAAGCATTTTATGAATTTGATTTATGCATGAAACCCGATTCCTAATAAATGAATTATGACAAAAATGAAACCACCAAGATAATTGATCAAGGACCCCAAGCCCCAAGGACCCCAAGCCCCCCAAGCCCCAAGAACCCCTGTCCAAGCAGATGACAAATAAGTGCAAATATTAACGAAAAATACTGGAAAATAACAAACCACCTTGACAATTAAACAGATGAAAATATTCCATTTCGGGTAAACACCATAGTCAACCATAATTATATAACATGTTCATATTCCAATCACAAAACCTTCACCATGTCAATCAATGAGTCACTCTATCAACCAACCAAACATCAAACCAAGTTTCTCAGATCTATACACACTCACAGTCACTCAGGTTTTCCGATCATTAATTTGCATAAATTTAGTTCTTCAAACACCAAATTTTGAAATTGTCTATGAAAAGTTCAAGCCCTTAATTATGTTTAATAGGGATCAACTTCTCCCTGGGTCCCTCCAATGCAGGAAGAGGGGCCTCGATGGTGAGTACACCATCTGCACCGAGTTTTGATGATAATCGCTCCACGGAGACGTCCTTTGGTATGACGTACGATCGATTATATTCTCTGAATACGGATTTGTTTGGATCTTTCTCATCATGTTTGGCACTAACTGTCAGAGTATTACCCGTTGTACGTACATTGATTTCCTCAGGTTTAAACTGTCGCATATCAAACTGTAGATGAAACTTCCGACTACCATCAGCGTATGTTTGAATCGGGTTTTCCATGCGGAAAGTTTCCGACAGTCTCCAATCGTCGACGTTTTGTAGTGGAGCTGGACCGGGAGTCGTCCTCTGCATGTTTTCCATCATCTTTCCCATTTCGTTGTTCATGCGTCGCATTTCTCGCTCGAAGTCCATCTGTTGTTTCTCTCTGGATGGATAGTGTACCAGACTGGAAGAGAACTCCGGTGGCGGGAATGACGTCGGCAAGCTTGTCGGAAACGGCGGCGTGCTGTGAGCTACGGGCATCGTGTGACTTAGTGGCGCCATCTCCCAACGCGGACTAGGTCGCCAGAAATCTGCGTCATATCTCGTCGGAATGATTCTTGAGGACGACTCCCAGGATGACGAATGCATTTTTGATCAAATTCAAATGTT
Organism: Spisula subtruncata; assembly: GCA_963678985.1. NCBI lineage: Eukaryota > Metazoa > Mollusca > Bivalvia > Venerida > Mactridae > Spisula > Spisula subtruncata. The sequence goes on along the minus strand of OY787673.1, from coordinate 29,939,031 downwards.
CAGCCAACAACAATATTAAACAACAAGTAAATCCTTCAAGTGCTAAACTCTTGCACAAATAAAGTAAAGCAAACTTTTAAATTTCCGAAATATTTTCCAAATATTTTCCAAATCAATGTTCTCACTGTTATAAGCTATAACTTGACAATTGTCACACAGTTGTGATCTAGTATCATCTACATCTAAGCTTTAACAAAGTCTTAATGTACTATAAGTCCAGTGGTTTGTCACTTTTATATCCCTGTACTACTGTTACAAGTTACCACCCAGTGGGACAGACAATTGTCCACCCTCTATAATTACAATCCTTCAAACTAAACTGACAGGCAGGAAAAACCTATACCATACCATCAAACAACAAACAGTAGAGTGAGAGCTTCCAGCGAGTGTATCCAGCCTATGTCTCCCTGCAGCAACATACATACAATCTACCTACAACTACCTGTAAGCTAAGTCTCTTTAATACTCCACTATAAACAGACAACATCAAGCCAACAGCAAGCCAATATCAAGACAGCATCATCACTCTTCAAAAATTACCTTTCGTCCATCCTTTATACAGTGTTTTTGTGTTGTTTTTTTCTCAACAAAAATGTTCATGACTCACGTATTTGTGTTTAGTGTTTACTGTTGGAAATTAAGAAGATTCTGGAAAAATGGAAAAAAAACCTTGTGGTGAAAACATTATCCAGATTTTAGTAAACAACTTGGGGTAATTTCATTATCAACTTAGGGTTAAGAAATCACCAACAGTTTTTACAGGCCAACTGGTTTTTTAGGAGCCAAAATAAAAGATCATAAAAGTGTAAAATACAAGGTGAAAACTTTGGGTTGGAATATTCAATTCCATTTCACAGGCTTTATCGATAATTGCCTGAGTTTTCACAAGATCTGATCAAGATACTTTTGTTTGTGAATTAATTATTTGCCAATTTCAAGCAACTTATAATAGAGATCTTTATTAATTTTATTTTTCAAAGTCTTTAAAATAGAGGAAAATTAATTACAGCGATTTTAAAGTTTGCAAATTCATGGCACTTAAGGCCAGGACTTTTTAATTTTACGGTTTACAAGACCGGCGACCGTGTTTTTTACGAAAGTGGAAAAAAAAATAAAATCGAATTTCGCTTTTTTATTTTTCCCGATGGGACGTTTTGTCTGAGTACGAATATTCGTCTGAGTACGAATAGCTTGAATCATCCGCGTTTATTTCAAACCCGTGTCAAAGAAAACAATCATCAGTTTACACGTGACCGCGAACGAGAACGAAAATGGCTTCGATTCACGCTGTAGCCAATCAGAGTTGTTTATTCAAAGTGCGTTGATGCGATGTTACATACCGCCGCTAATCCGATAATTGCTCTACTTACTGGTTCCGTGCGTCACACGCTGTGTGTATACAACGATACATCCGGGTTCTTAAAGGGAACCAGTGCGCTGTTACCCAGCTTCTATGTCAATTATGCATTGTTTACCGCACAGCGAAATATACGACTGGGAATCAGTAAACTGTAAACAACGGTGTTGTGAATTTTGTGACCATTAACGCTCAAAGAGCAATAAAACAAACGATTAGCACCTCTGATGGGTATATTTCATCAAAGTCGATCGACACAATTAAGGCTATAGATCTGTACCAATTAAAAGGTATTTACGTGTAATTACCGTATTACGAGAAAATTGTTGTGTTTATCATCGCTCCTTTCAATTTCGTTTTGACGGTCTGCACGCTTTAGACAATTGTTTTTTATTGCTCAAAGTTTGTCATACGAGCAATTATGCGTTCAGAAGTGTGTTTTATTTTATTCTCTTCAAATATTTCTGACTGTCAACATCTATCAATCATGCTTCTGCATGACGTCGTTTAGCGTCAATAAAATGTCAAAGACAACCAAGCAGATTTCATCGTTTTTTAGCGGTGTTACTAATCCAGAGAGGTAAGTGTCTGCTTATTCAGGGCAGACAGGGCAGGGCAGATAGGCCAGTGCAACCCTTAACAAGAAGAGGCATACTTTAAATTACCATTTATGTATAACAACCCATTATAATACACCAGGTCCTGTCTCATTAAACAAGTACAATGTATGCTCGAAACCGACCCCCCCCCCTTGCCCAGTATTCAGCCCCTCCGTTAAGTGGTCACCTGGCTTAAGCAGCCAAATTGGCTGCATCCCTTGGCTGGCTGCTTAAGGCAGGTTTGACTGTTTGTATAAATGTGTATGTTATTAAATGAGTGCTCCTCTGAAAAGGCTATTTAACAACACATTGTTTATAAAACCAGGCTTTCCAACAGAAAGTACTGGTTATTAGCTTGGCAAATGCGTTTGGGCAGGCTGGCGCCAACAACTGTGATTTCAACACTCGATTGGAACAATTTTGCCTTTTTTTTTCTTTTTCTTTTCGACCTGCCAGTGGACATATTTCCAAAAAATTCTTGAAAACCAGAAAATAAAAAAGAAGTGGCCTGAATGGCAATAAAAGTGAAATAAAAGTGACCATGAAATTAAATGTTAACAAACTTTCAGACATTCAGCATAGCAAGCGCTCAGTGCAAATCTTTGGTAACTACATGAATAATTAGAAGCATGTACCATAGTTTTGCACTAAGCCCTCAATATGGAAAAAATGTATGCAAATTTCGCCAGTATTTCCACAATGCAATCTTTGTGTGAAGTAAAAAAGAGTAAACTTGTGAAACAATATTTTCTCAATCTCAAAACTTTGCAAATTTGTGATCGTCGGAAGTTAAAATTGCCACTTTTAAGGATTTTTAAACTGCAGAAAAACTTACTTTCCACATTTACGGAAGTCATAAAATTATAAATTTTAGTGGGGAATTAAATTTTGTGTTTTCCATGGCTCAACTTGAACCATGAAATAAAATCCTATCAAACCATAATTTTGACCCTCATATTTATTACCTAAAATTCATAATCCATGAATTAACTTCCCTTTGAAACCTAAAATTCATAATCCATCAATTAACTTCCCTTTGAAATGGCATTTTTTACCATAACCACGAACTTTCGTCCCATCAAAATTAAATGATTTTACAGTAGCTAAATTCATTTGATGTAAAATTGTTTGGTTTTAACTTTTAAAGAGTTACACTTATTTACAGTGCAGCAAGATGATATAATAATTCACTGTGAGAATAGAGCAAAAATTGTTATTCCAGCAGAAAATTCTACAATTTTCAACTGTAAAATCATTTAATTTTGACGGGTCGAAATTTTGTAGTTTTAGGTATTAAAGACCATTAATTAAGACGTTAATTCTTGGATTTTGCATTTCAGGTAATGAATACCATGGTCAAAACTTATAATTGTTCATGGTTGAAGGTGAAAAAATCCCCCCCCCCTCACGAAAATTATTGATTTTCCAGTATACCATAATTGGCTATAAAACAACAGGAAAGGAGGGAAATTTGAAGAATTGGATAGTGCAGTCAGGAACAGTTTTAAATTCCTGGAATATTTAACTGGATTGAACATAACTCATCCCTACAGACAGTGTGTCAGACCCCATACTATGTATCCTCAATCTTCCAAACCTGATCTCACACATAGGTAAAAACCAGTTCACTTTTTATCAAAGCGTTTATGAAAATATTAATCTTAGGATCAAATTTTTAAAAAAATATAGAAAATTGTTTTTTAAAGAATTATATATGGAATTTGAATTTGAACGCAAGTTTATGATTCCAGTAACTACTTACCCAGTATCCCCATACTACAGAACAGAAATGTTATCCTTCATTAATGTAGTCAGGTAACTTATATCAGATAACTCTGTATGAGAGTATTCATTAAATATAGCCAGAGTTATTTCTCTTACATATATATGTCTTAACATCCTGGCTTTGTATAATGGCCATCATGGGCCTACATGTAGGATACAAGGGTGTCAACAGGGCCTCATTGAAAATCAGGAAAATCAGATGTGCAGCAGACCAAACAAGAGGCCTCCAATGGAATTATTTCCATATTTAACTCTGTTTGTAATGAAGAAAATCCTTCAGAGCAGGTTGAATTTACTGTAACTTTGCCATTTCTTGAGCTATTTTCATCAAATAACTTTTATTTCGATCCAGAAGTATTGCTCTTTTAGTAATGCTAAATCTGGAATTCTGAATTTATCAGGGAAATTGACAGCCCTGAGGGTATAAAACGATGCTTTGGACAACATCTACACACTTTGCTGGTTATTCAAGTCTGTTAGCCTAATTCAATTCAGTTCATTTAATTCAACTTCAAGTACCATTTTAACATTTTTCAAGGAAGCACTAAATTCAAGTACTTATTAAGGTAAAAATCAAACTCAATGACTTTTCAAGATTGGCGCAAACCTTGAAATATATCAGTTTTGTACTGAAAACATCACTGTAAAATCGCGCAAATCCGATTAATCCAAAGTTAAGGAATATATACCAAAATTAGCAAATATATATTATAATATAGCGGCATACCAGTGTCCACTTTGATACTTTGGGCCGAACTTAAAATATTCTTGGTTTCCCCATCCCGACCCTAGCAGATTTAGAATGGGTAGGTAGGTAGCGTAAATTTTTTTTTTTGAAATTGTTTCAGTATGATAGTTAATGGTCTAGACATACAAATAATGAAATTTAAAATTAACTCTAAACCAACTAAAATTTAATGGTTCATGTAAGAAAGAAGCCAGCAAACAAAACAATATAATTTTCACCTCCATTTTTTAATAAAAAAATATTATTTCAATATGGGAAATAAAATATTTTGGGTAGGGCCCTTTTTAATCGGGTAGGTAGGGGATGGGGAAACAAACAATATTTTATTTTAGGCCTTGTCATGCAATGTAAAGCTATTACAATCACACACACTGTGTTACTATCTGATCAATGCATTCAATATTCATTTTTATTTTTGTGTGAAAGTTGATCTGCTGAAAAAATAATTATTGTACAATACACACTGCGGTATAACGTACACCGGATATTGCTAGCAAGATGAGTAATATTATCAATTTTCGCGACATTCTAGTGTTGACAAGGGTAAGTTCAGAGATGATTGTTAGTTTTTCTGAGGGATTTAATGTATACATTTTATACAAAACTATCTTCTCCATAAATTTTCCTAGCCTGTGCTACCGGTAAATTGCCAGGAATTTCTTTAAAGGGTGATTAAAAGACCAAACTCGTATCGTTACTCACGAAGAAAGTAAGCTCGATCTGTCGAAATAAGATGTTTTTGTTTATATTTTTCGTTAAAATATTCAACTTGAATCAAGCGAATTGTCATTTTTGTTACAAAGATTATATTGCAAATGTAGTATCCGAAACTAATCGAAAATGACGGTGCATTGCGAGAATAAATACAGGTGTTAGTGTACAGAGTATTGCTATATAGTTGCTCTCTGGTGTACGGAGTATTGCTGTTTGGTGTACAGAGTATTGCTTTTACTTGCAGTGACTATTTGTCACTCAATCGAACAAATACAAGGTATAAGCAGCGTTATTTTATAAAAAATAACTTATGTTATATATATATATGTACCTATTAGATTGGATTGTATGGACTGCATGAAGCAATTAATGTAACAAGCTAATCATAGCTCCAAGTCCTCCCTGAATTTTAACGGAAACTTCTATTAGTAACCGTGTATTTCACATACAGTAAAGAGTCATAGCCGAGCAATTGCATTTGACAAACACAAAACTACTACAATGTCCAATACTTTGAATTAGCAACGTTGAACGTAAATCATAGCAAAGGAACCTCATTACAGTATGAGTGTGTACATTTTGTATATATGGATATGAATGCCCTTATTTGCCATTTGCCATTTGACCATAAGTATGACTCGCGAAGAATTGCATCTATCCAAGCTAAATATCACATTTGTACTACTCACAAGAACACTTTATGCATAAAATTCAGCATTCTATATTGTTAATCGCATTCATCTGCCTGACAGTTGAAATATTTTAACATAATCATTTAAGAATAGTCTTATTGTATCGTATAACCCATAAAACATGACCATATTTGTGAGCAGACGTAATAATACGATAAAACTGTCCATTTACATACTTTATTTACTCATTTCATGCCATACTCTCCGTATACTAACGTTGAGCTTATGTGCAATACTCCGTACAATAAACAGCAATACTCCGTACACGCACACGTATCTGTTTTGGGGTGTATCTTAGTTGTTTTTCGGACAATATTTATGAAATTTGGTCACAACATTTTGGAGTTCAATATAAACAAAATGGCCGGTTCAAAAAATCTACAATTTGGTATAACAGCCGTTCCAGAAGCTTGTAAAGTCCTGCTGTCAATATTTGCGAGTGAGTAACGGCATAATGCTGGTTCATTTTAACCTTTCTGTGAATATCTGATAAACGATAGTGTGCTATAAAGTTACCAAAATGCCCTATGAAGTTAAAACTCAATTGGGATGTGCATAAGAAGTCTGTAATTTGGAAAATTTTGTCTCTAAACTCACCCTGGTCTTCATTTCATGTCCTTAAAATTGATAATATTACTCATTTTACGAGCAATATCCGGTGTACGTTATACCGCAGTGATACCATGTATCTAGATCTATACATGTGTGTGTATTACGCACAGTTAAAGTTGTATTACTTAGCTGTTCAGTGACCTCAGAGGCCTTTGTACATGAAATGGATGCCCTCTTGTTGTAATTGTTAACACATATAATTAAACAGTCATCATGAAATTCGGATATGTCGAGTACCATGTTAATCTCGAGCATTTAACGTGTCACAATGAGTTCTTGAGATAACGAAGTTTTTACGTAACACATAGATAAAACCATTCTTATCATCAAAAGGATATTTCAAGGAAGCCAATATAATTGCCCCGCAATGAATGACATTGAAGTTTGTGCGTAATTAACAATTTTATAAAAAAGCATTTGAAATTGAATATCTGAAAGTCAACTTATCTAAAATATAAATATAATGTATTTTATATATTTATAAGTCAGTACTTTACGTACCAGTCCTGTTCACTGCTAGAGTTTGCTCCCATGATTTATGGGTACCACATCAAAGACCTAAATGTATTTTAAATCTTTGCCCGTACCAACAGGTACAGATCACCGTTTACTTTTGTTTTCAGTAATCAAAGCCCTGGATGATACACTAAAACACAACACGGAACAACTAATATGTGTTGGTATTGTCATTAAAACGTACTCGTATCTTCGATAAAAATAGTTTTTACATATAAATTTGATCAAGATAAACTACTCATAATCACTGCGGTATAACGTACACCGGATATTGCTAGCAAGATGAGCAATATTATCAATTTTCGCGACATTCTAGTGTTGACAAGGGTAAGTTGAAAGACAATTTTTAGTTTTTCTCAGTGTGTTTAATGTACATTTTATACAAAACTATCTCCTCCATAAATTTTCCTAGCATTTGCAACCGGTAACTTGCCAGGAAATTCTTAAAAGTGTGATTAAAAGACAAAACTCGCATCGTTACTCATGCAGAAAGTAAGCTCGATCAGTCGAAATTAGATGTTTTTGTTTATATTTTTCGTTAAAATACTCAACTTGAATCGAGCGAATTGTCATTCCTGTTACAAAGATTATATTGCAAATGTTGTATCCGATCATTGAAAATGAGGGTGCATTGCAAGAATAAATACAAGTGTTAGTGTACGGAATATTGCTATATGGTTGCTCCCTGGTGTACGGAGTATTGCTGTATCGTGTACAGAGTATTGCTTATAAGTGCAATGACTATTTGTCACTCAAATTGAATAAATACAAGGTATAATCAGAGGTATTTTGTAAAAAATAATTTATACTGACTAGATCTGTACCTATTTAGACTGGATTACATCGACTACATGAAGATTTTAATGTAACAAGCTTATCCTAGCTCCACCCCCATTAATTTTATGGGAAACTTCTATTAGTAATTGTGTTTTACATACAGTAAAGGGTCATAACTGGGCAATCGCATTAGACATACACAAAACTACTACAATGTCCAATAGTTTGAATTAGCAACGTTGAATGTAAGTCATAGCAAAGGAACCTCATTGCAGCATCAGAAATAGTTGAGAGATTAAAAATAAACCTTGGTGTTTATATATGGATGTGAAAGCCCTTATTTGCCATTTGACCATAAGCATGACTCTCAAAGAATTGTATATATCCAAGCTAAATATCACATTTGTACTACTCACAAGAATCTTTATGCATAAAATTCAGCAATTTATATTGTTAATCGCATTCATCTGCCTGACGGATTGAACTATTTTAACATAAAGAATATTCTAAGTATATCATATAACCCATAAGACATGACCTTATTGGTTTGCAGACGTAATAATACGATAAAACTGTCCATTTGCATACTTTATTTACTCATTTTAGTAAGCAATACTCTGTACACTAAACAGCAATACTCTGTACACACCCGCGTATCTGTTTTGGTGTGTATCTTAGTTGTTTTTCGAGCAAAATTTATGAAATTTGGTCACAACATTTTGGAGTTCAATATAAACAAAATGGCCAGTTCAAAAAATCTACATTTTGGTAATACAGCCTTTCCAGAAGCTTGTACAGTACTGCTGTCAATATTTGCGAGTGAGTAACGGAATAATACTTGATCATTTTAACCTTTCTATGACCATTTGATATACGATAGTGTTCTATAAAGTTACCAAAATGTCCGAAGAAGTTAAACCTCAATTTGGATATGCATAAGAAGTCAGTAATTAGGAAAATATCGCGTCTAAACTCACCCTGGTCTCCATTTCATGTCCTTAAAATTGATAATATTACTCACTTTACTAGCAATATCCGGTGTACGTTATACCGCAGTGATACAAATACATATTGAAATATTTCAAACTTGAGGTTATCTATCTAATATCTTCAAGCTAATAGCGCCGAAAGAACAAGGTTTGTTCCTGTGGTCAGACTATTCATATCGATCCACAAGCAACCTCAGCAACCATCAACTTCTGTTATATGTCTGACCTTTTCAGAATTTCTGAAAATTTTAGGGATCAGCCTGTCAATAAAAGGGGCCAAAAGAACCTGTGTTTTAAGTACTGAAACTGTGTCTCACCTTTAAGTTTAACTTTGGAGGAACAAAATTACTGCTCTCTGCCATTCTTGTTCATCAACATCATATAGGCCACCTAGTAATCAGAGAGCTATCTCCCCTGTGACTACTCTTCACTCCTTGAACACTAGCAGAATGATAGGGTATTAACATCCAATCTGAAAACACAACAGTAGAAAACATAAGTTGATCACAGTAGAGTTGCAATAAAATACAATGTTATTATTTCGGATATCTGGTTTAAATTTTGCTAAATTTTAACGGTCTTTACAGGAGCCCGTTACCATAGACACGCTTTCTTTCTCCTGTGGTCTTCTTCCACTACAGCTTAATAAAAATGTACTTTGTTCACTGCATAGTGTTTTATTTATTCAACTTCCTGTTACCTAACGTTTAAACATGTTGTTGCATCGGACAGTCACATATATTAAATGGGTAAAGTGCTACCAAAAAGCGCTCGATAGCAATGAGCAATTAAATATAGAAGGCATAGATTACCTCCCGCGGAAAGTGCTATGTAGCTCTTTGCTTAGGCAAACTCTGTTGAAAACTGCTACATGTTCTCTAGGGGGGTAAGGATAAAAAAGGAAAAGTCATCATCCATAACAAAAGTGCCTTTATTCAAATTATGTGTCATGTGGTATTCCAAATAACGAAAATCTCCGTTGACACTGATTTTGGTCAATTTTTCGTAGAAATGCTTGTCCAATTTTGTTGATTTGATTATAAAACTGTACATTAATAACACACATCTACAAAAACACTGGAGGGCAGAAGGAAAACGACCCAACCAAGCCTGTAAGAAATAGAAAGTTAAGGTGCGCAGAATTGCCCGATGCACAGAATTACCCGAATCGACTGTATGTGCCTATCAACTATTTTAAATGAAATTCAACAAGATGAAGCATATCTAAATACAATTAGAACAATTGACACATGATAATTATACATAATCAGTAGATTGTCAGATGTTTTCGTTGTCTGAATATTATTACGCTTATAAAACAGATTATAAATACTGAACCGTACCGAAATTTAGAAGTCTTGTACCGTGAACCATGTGGAACCGACGTCCACGGTGTTCTCATGGATCTACGTTGCAAAGTGGGTAGTGATACCAATTTCTAGAGCAGTCTTATTTAGTTTTATAATTATTTGTTTTAATTGGAAATTCACATGTCGCATGATCAAAGTTCACCACGTTGGTTCCATCAAACTACCTTGGTGCAGAAATTGTTGTCACACATGCGTTTGATAATATCGAAACTGACGACCTTTACTGAGTACAGTTGAAACATTGCTTGTGTTAGGATTGTTGTGATATTTTTATCAAGGAATTATCAGCGTGTTATATGAATTTATTAAGTATGTTCTTTGAAAACTCGACATTTGTAGAATTTGAATGTAAATTGTTTGGATTTAATTTAAAACACAGGCATAAATCGTAAATAACAATTTTGGATAAACGAATCGCGGTCAGTAATTCAGTCTAAGTGTCAATTATCCAATCGATCAAAGCATACGTGTTTACATTTAACAGTTAGTGATTTACACATATATATGCATGGTTTTACTCAAGTTTATTTTTTGCGGGACGCTTCAATGACAAGGTATCTAAGGACTCGCAAATGCTGATTGGTTCACAATGCATATCTTGGGTAATTATGGCATATTCCCATAAAACCGTGGCTACCTATTGATTCCGTGGCAATGGAAATAATGCATGTAGCGAACTAGTGAGGGTCTGACCTTACATAGATGGAAACATTGGTCAGATTTGTGCAAGAAAATGCAATAAGAACAGCTGAAATTCCTTACTTGAGCCTTAAAACTGTATTATTTCACCGATAGTGAGGTTTTGCAAACACGAAAATAGTTTTTTCACACTACTTCAATTTTAAATTAATAGCCACTTCTATTTAATCAACAAAAATAATAGCCAAAATTAGCGCAAGCTTATTAATGCATGGTAGCGCAAACATAGTTTAGTGTCATTTTTGGCATTTTATCCATGGGGGGGTTAGGGACATGCCCCTGCATGCACAATTAAGACACCCTCTCGTTGCAGGTCAAAGACCAGATAACTTAAAATTGATCATCATTCATTGATCAACAAAATTCATATGGAATGGGTATTGTCTTCATACAAATGTCATATATGTATAAGTCTAACGCGATATCCTGCAATGTCAATATAAACAGAAATCACTGACCATTACATCGATTTAGGGAGAGCGGAAGTGTATTTTACCTGCTCACTTCTATTCACCAAGTAAATTAAAATAATGGTAAAGCTTGGCCACATTGACATGAGCCTGATCTATTGATTAGCATAATTTTACAGTCGATATATTGTCTATGTTTACAACACCGAGTGTATGTTTTCATAATCGGGGAGTATCACGAAGACGCGCAAGATGTAATACAAACACAAATCTGAAATATCGATATTGCACGACTTGCTTGCAGAAATTGATATAATCAAAGCAAAAATCTTGTAATATATTCTTACATAAAGGTCAGGCTCAGGTCATAATCGCCAAGCTATACACATTGAAAAAGATAATCCCTTTTCCAATATCCTTATATGTTGTTATACCTGATCTGCCTGTTTATTATAAGTGGCACAGGTCCCAATACCGCGTAAGAGTTATACCTTTTTCATGTGGTCCAGATGTATACTTTTATGGTCTATTATGGAATGTTGCAAGTGGGTTCTGGACAGCTTTCAGACTAAAAATCAAAAGTGGTCTGCAGGCATGCCCCTAATCAATTTTTAATCAAATTGTCATTTCTTGTTGATTGATAACGTCCTAAAGATTTGAAGAATACCTTTGTAACAGCAAAGTATTGATACATAAAGAAGCTGCAATGCTTTTATTACTAATTTATTGTAAGAAAATATATTAATTTAGTGTTTCAATATGTCAATAAACCAAAGCAAATAGAAATAAACTTTTCAAATGACCCATACTTTCAGCACAAACAGCTATGTGAAACCTCAAGAATGCTTGGAAACAGCAAATTTCATTAATTTTAACCTTTTAAAATGGGCAGTTTTATCTAAAACTGTGTTAAAAATAATGCACTTATTTTGCAAATGACGAGTATCCGAATTTTATATGTCCGGGTACTGGTCAACTTTGGTTATCTAAAAGGCCGTGAAAAATAAGTTTTATTGAATAATTTGGTCATTGTTTACCCCAAGCAGTCAATATTTAACAGATATTTAATGAATCACCTGTTACTAACTCTAAATGGCGATTAATTTTGTCTGCAGCCCGCACGCTCAGATGGCTCAAATTTGTCGGTGTTTTAGACCCTGTTTCACATTCGTCAATACCTTAGACCCGTTCTACGCACATTGTTGACAGTTAATTACACCAATTAAAGGGGATTAAAAGATGTTATCACAACAAACTATCAGTGATTAGACCCTTAATGGGATTAGTGGTGGTCTGCATGACATGCCCTGGGGACTAAAGGTAATTAACAATGAGATTACAGTATATGGGTCCAAGTTGAAGTGTGAACACAAGAATTTATGAGACTTGTCAGGTTGGTAGAAGATAAAATACGAAGTTACACAGATTTATTTTAGAAATTTCTGTTGGATTATTACCTGGTCGACATTTTTTATCGACATTATGAAATAATAATCGCCAGCTTGATAAAACTACCGGTAAATGGCGACAATGTCGACCGACAGCGTGAGCCCTGGTTCACGAAACCATAGGAATTCACGAAATTATAGGAAAGAAGGATATGTCAATAGATGGTTGAACATTGCATCTTGTTGTTTCGGCATAAAATACGGGTGCTGAAGGAAAATACATTCAAATAAACTGTAAGATATTCATTCCCAGTCCACAATAAATCTCGTTCAATTGTATCTTATAACTGCGAAATAGCAGAACAGTGTTCCATTCGTTATTTAACTCCGCTCGAGGCCATTTTATTTACGCGCCCAAAGACCTAAATATTTAGCAGTTTAGGTATTTGACGCGCTGGATACCCGCTCCACTCACAGTATCGTAATAATTTGTCAGGAACCAAGTCTATTTTTAGAAGCTCTGTGGTGGAATTTTTTCATTGTTTCTTATTTTCCAAACACCTGTGGTTTCAAAATGTCCAACACACACTGGGCCTGGCACCAAATTCTAGTCTTGCAAACAATTGTCAGAGCAATCTCAAGCAGCATTTTCACATACAGTAACCTACAAACAAGTTTAGTCATGATTTATTGTACTTACATCACATCATCCAACAAAAAGATCTTTTACTTCTAGCACATTTTATTGTTTACATTATCGCGGGAAATTTTCAGTGGATATTTTAACTTTGACACCGCTTACATTGTGCTTACTTCGGCTTTCCAATTAGCTCGTACTGTAGCTAGATCGTACTTTGGTTAACTCGCGTCATTGCAAACTCGTACTGATCTAATAAATAATAATAATATTAATAAGATCTTTATTTAACGAAGGTTACATGTACATATAAAATATACAGAGTTTTAAACAATAAACAATAGCTAACATCTTATTTTTATATGGCCTTCTGGTATAATGGTAATGACGATAATAAAGCAATAACAAAAAGAAATCTATGATGTCACATATGGACATAACCAGTATTTACATGAAACACACAATCAAATAAAGTAAAACTATAAATCAATACAACACACCAATAAATAAACACATTCGTCGACAGACACTTAGATGAAATAATTTTTTAAATTATGTGTTAAATGAAAACCCACACACATGCATACAATTTATATCAAAGATAAACTTATTTCGAATAAATTTCAATCAATTTAATAAGTAGATTTTAACAAAGGAGTTACATGTATTTATATACCTCCATGTTTTTACACGTGTTTTAAAATGAATATAATGTTAAAGATGTTCTTTAAGAAGTTACAATACAGCAGGGAGGTATATGTATTTAAATCCTTGAATACAGATGATAATAATAATAATAACAATAACAATAACAATAACAATAACAATAACAATAACAACAATAATAATAACAATGACAATAATAATAACAATAACAATAATAGTAATAATAAATAAATAAATAATAATAATAATAACAACAGCAACAGCAACAACAACAACAACAACAACAGCAACAACAGCAGCAACAACAACAACAACAACAATACAAGAATACATGATGCACATGAGTGAAGATGAGACGTACATAAAAGAGAGAAAGAACAACTCCAACACAACAAAGACATAACAGCATGATGGCAACTTCAACTTCAATCAGCCAACACTCTTTATTGATAATAAGACAGGTGCGCCACTTACAGTGTTGAACAACCAATATGTCCAAAATGACATAGTATAGTCGAAAAGTCTTTATCCAGTCGTATACATAAACGTGTCAATTAACGGGATATACCCGTTGTTTTTATATTTGCAATTAAGTAACAACCAAATATTTACATTTTTTAAATTGTATAGGCATCATTTTGAGCTTTTTTATGAATGAAAAAAAAAACACTAATGTTTTTAACATGTATCGAGTAGAATCAATGTTGCTTTATCGTTAAGATTCCAGCGTAGTCAGACTTTGGCCTTTAAAAAATACTATGATCTTGCAAAAACATGAAATAGGTGTTCTTAAGGTACCGAATGGTGTGCTTGTGTTAGTGTATGGCATAGTTCCTGAATCCACACAATTCTCGATCCCCTCCATTTTATGCATCCTGGTTATAGCTAGTTTGCGATAGAAAAAAATCATGTTTTTTAAAGATTGCTGAAAATCTATTCATCAGATTTTGGTAAAAAATTACACACTACAACAATAACTTTCTACCTACTCCCATTTTGAATTTCATAATTTTGAGTCACCAATTAAAAGACATTTATTCTTTATTTAAGAAATAAAAATCTGTTCGCGTTTATTGTCGGTGAATAAAACACGGACAGGAGTTCGGTTGCGGAAAAATTAAATCACGAGTGCGTATTTAACCGTTACAATCCGTGATCAGCGAGATTAAGATTGCTGTTATAAAGGCAAGACTTAGGAGGCCTTTGTGATTCGGGTTATTTAGGTGTGTCGCCTATAAACAATGTACAGCAATAAAATGTAATTCGTCATATTCACAGACGGGTCTCGCATGTGTTATAAATCAATAAGGTTGCAAATACGCAAATATACCGTTATGTGTATCACGTGACCGTGCAATTTGCTGTTGCAAGTATCACGTCTTCTAACTTGATATTTCATACAAAACTACAAATAGGTTACATAGAACTTATGAACAAAACTTTTTTTAACTCATTTCTGATGTTACTGAAATTTCAGTGTGTATTAGGTAGATATATTTCATTTATTCGTGCAAAATTTCATACTTGTAGGTGTAATAATTACAGAGAAATGTTTAAAAAAGACGATTTTTTTCTATCGCAAACTAACTATACAATGGTATACAAAATTTTGAGGGTGGAGGTGGTATTTCTGGTCATTTACCATATATTTTCATTAAAAAAAATTCTATGATTTTTTAAAAATGATTGTCATTTAAATAAATAAAATAACACCAAAATTGTAGCATATTTTTATTGTCGACTGGACACAATTTTTAGCATAATTTGTGTCTAATAAAAATGTTTTATTATTGTTAACTTTTTTGTTTGGTTCATTAAATTATCAAATGTTTCTTTTTTAGTTTATTAAAGTTTGATTTTCATTAGTTAATCTACTAAATCAAACAGTTAGTCAGCATATTTGTCAAAAATGAAATTGTTACCATAGTAACTTTATATCATGTCAACTTGGTTTTACACACAGGCATGAGAATTATGGTTTTCTTTTCATGAGACACATTGATGTCATTAGACTTACCTAACAATAACATTTAGGTTATAAATATGTTCAATGTTTCACTTTTAAAACATTGCAATGGATATCGTTATGTATAACAAGTATACATCTTTTTAAACATATTATGATAAGTTTCCTTCTGATTCAATTGGTGCATGTAAGGGCAGCCCAATGATAAGCAGCAGCCCAGGATATAATTACTTAATTAGATGAAGGGCAAAAAATCACTAGCTGGGGTCAATACGAAGTCCTAAATCATCTACTTATCTACTGTTCTGTTCTTATCCAATCAAAACAAGTGTCTCGGATACACAATTTTGAGGGCGGAGGGGGTATTTCTGGATTTGGTAAATATCTGGGTTGTAACCTCGATGTATCCCTTTGTTGCCTGTTGTATCTCATGTATAGCTTGGCTATTTTGACCTGATCCTGACCTTTATGCAGGAATATATTAAAAGGTTCTTACCTTGAATATATCAATTTCCGAAAGCAAATCGTGCGATGTTGGTATTTCAAAGTGTTTGTATTACATCTCGAGCGTCTTCGTGATACTCCCCGATTATGAAAACATACAATCGGTGCTGTACCGTAGGCAATATATCGACTGTTAATTTATGCTAATCAAAAGGTCAGGCTCAAGTCAAATTAGCCTAGCCATATCCCTGATAAATTTTATATACCGATATTAAAATCTTATATCTCAGTTGTAACCGGGGTACTGCTTTATCAAATAGTAAACTTACGTTCAAATTTAAATTCTATATAATTCTTAAACGAATGGAAATTGGGGACAGATATTGTTTGTAGGAGTTCAATAACTGAATCTTGATTAGTATTGCAGCTCCATTAACCACATACGTATATATAAGTATGATATAGTTGTGAAAGTAATATAAAGAATTAAATTTTGATCGTAAGTTTAAGATTTCCGTAAGTACGTTGATAAAACAGTACCCTGATGTAAAACTTAATGTTGTATCCCTATCGATGTAGCATTTCATGTATAATGTATGTTGGTTTAAGACGATTACCCCCCCCCCCCCCCCTTATATTTTGCGCTTGTGAACACCGATATTTTTGGAGTTTATTGGCATGTAATATTTAGAAATAAATAGAAATTACAAGTGTGAGACATTGACATGATCATTTATTACAACAATGTTACGTTAGCAAACGATTCAAAATTGATACAAAAGTAACGATAAATTGTTTTTCTATGTGTTAGGTGCATGTGGTGTGTGCCTTGTGCTTTTCTGTGTATATTTTTGTGCCGGTCAAACTCGTCTGTTACGGTTAGAGTGTATAGAGCTATATCTGACTACATTTTTTTCAAACAAATTCAAAAACTGAAAAACAGTTATGCTCTCATATCCGTTAGATCATTTTTCGCTTCAGCTTTAACATAAACTCTCTCCATGTATGTGATCTTGGACATGCGTACTGTCCGTTTTCATACGAAAGTCTTCTAGAACACCCTAAGTCGACGGTTGAAATTATACGAATCGTCTATTTTTTCGACGATTGAATCAAAGTACGCGGAACCCATCCAAAGGTTTTATTTGGCAAATTGCAATTAAGGTAGTCTAATACCATACAAAACTATGCAAGTAATTATTTTGATATTAAATGACCGTTAGATATAGCTCTATACATTTTAAATACCCCCAGTCCAATTTGTTTGTCTCATTTTCATTATCTTCTCATATATCGTTGGCTTAGAAATGAGAGATCCTAAGTATTACTTATGACCCGATGACACTGACTACAGGCCTACGAAATTATATAAAAAATATTTTTATTTTGATCTCCCAAATTTCCACCCATTCAATATAACAGACAATTTGGATGAAAACTTTGTTTGGGGACGTCAAAACTGTATACTGTCAAAAACATAGTTTATATATTTCATGGTTCCGTGAACTTCCCTTTCGCATTTTTAAAAATAATTAACAACTACACAAATTTTCGTGCAAAAATATTAATAAATAAAAAAGTTATACGGTAAAATCCGCTGCTCATTCATAAAATATGCTAATTGCACATTTTGTGAATTTCATCTTGATGGGTGATGTCATTAAATACATATTTTGATGATGGTGCAAATTAAATATATTGAAGAAATTTAACCACCAGCCTTTTAATGTTTAGATTATACTTCAGGCAAAGTTTCAGAAAATTCCAATGGATAGTTTTATAAATATTCATAAAAAACTTAAGCGTTCGGTTAGCTGTTTTGCTTAGTATAGTATGTGATATAATTCCGTAGGCCTGTGTGCACACGTTCGAGTCAATGTTGGGCGCTGTTGTGTGTGATTTAATTTTTCTTTGGATTGATTTCATTTGTCGCATTGTAATAATGCACATAGTCTAGTCAAACGTGTAATTCATTTGACCAAACTTAGGGACAAAATGACGACTTCAGATGTATACATGTACTAATATGCGGCGCACATTTATGAAATGAAGCATTTCGTTGATTGTGGTCGACAAGGAGTTCAGTAGCATGTTTGTGTTTGTAACTTTAGATAGATTGCCATGAGGGGGAGGGCGCAGAAGAGAGAAAACTATTTAATTGCCACGAGATTAATGTTAACATGTTCGAGAGCAACTTGACGATTTAGATTGGTTTTCGCCATGAGGTAGGTTTTGACATTACGAATGAATCACGTGACAAGAAAGTACAATTCAATACTAGAATCGATTCAATACAAAATGTTCGCGCTATTAAGGGACAGCCCACGTACGTACACCATATATGGCATTGTATTCTGTCCAGCACTTTGCGAACTAATTGCGGATACTCAAACGTTATTTTGGAGGTTCATCATCATATCCGAATACGGCGAAGTCCAGCTTAAAACGTCGTTGTATTTCCTGAATAAGTTTGTCACTAACGCCCCTATATGCTTGTATCAAATGTTGCTGTCTTTGTATGTTTCTTTGTGTGTGGTTTAATGCTTTAACATCACTGTCTTCAAGGCGTTTAACTAACAAGTCCGCAATTTCGGTTGCAGTTGAATTATGCGATGGTATACCGAACCACGAACTGTTAAACTCTTGACGATCATCTATGTTGCCTAGAATCTTTAAAGCATCCCATAGTCGTCTGTGTATCGCATCTTCTCTAGCCAAAGTCAATTCACATTTCTTTTTCGCGATTGTGTAAAATGAAGTAGCAGTTCGCTGTATGCCGTCCAATCCTGAATAATCTGACACAGTTACTGTTTTGGATATCGCCCGGCTTGAATTCAAGTGACCCATTAATATGTCCATTTCATGAAGCATGTTTTCTTGTTTCATAATTAAATCAAATTTGTGATCACATGGGTTGCATAAAGAAGTCACAGGAACAAAATGTCTATCTGCAGAATTTGTTTTAAATATATGATTTATGAAGTCTCCAAACGTAGCATTTGCGAGGTCACACAATTGAGTTTTATTCTTTGACGACAAAACAATTGTTTCATTAAAGGCTTTCACTACAGTGATACTGCTCTCTGGTTGCTTTATTTTGTGTGCCAGACTGTGATATTTTTCGAGAAAGACCTTATCAATATATGCGGAAAATAATCTTTGATATGGATCACGCGTCACAAAGAATGAAATCTCACTTCCGGCTGAGCATGCGCGTGGTGTACTTTTACGCAAATGCGCTTGCCCGTGAATAGCACTTCCGGGAATAGTTTCATAGTGCTGGGCTTTCTCTGGAAATTCTGCCATCAGTAAATATCGCAAGAGGGACGTACTGGCAGCTTTCGGTACCGCACAATAACACACTTTTGTGGCGTTAAACAATATATACTTTGCATTTGTCTCTGCTGGATGTGAGTTGTTTCCATAATACTTTTTGACCTCTGAATGTTGACATATTTCTTCAATTGTAGAACTAGTTTCTTTTATTTCAGGTACTGCATGTACGTCAGGTTCTACATGCGCGTCAGGTATTACAAGCACGTCAGGCTCTACATGTAGGTAAAGGTCGGCCTGTTTTGTAGGAGGAGGGACTGGAATGCCAACTTTCAGATCTCGTCCTGGAATAGGGAACATAAATAGACTAATTGGATAATCCATGCAGTTCAGTCGGTTTTCGGGCATAAACTGTGAAATGTTTCACAAAACTATTTAGTTGTGTGGGTATAGTGCGCCCAGGATAATCAATCGGTGTACCTCGGACAATTCTAAGACGAATAATCTCTCGGACGTAAATAGAACGTCACCATTATTCAAGAGGTTCTTAACGGTTTTTAGTAAAACAGGTTAAAATGGAACTTGCGTCATTAAACATCTTGGACATAGATATACTCTAAACTTAGATCTTTTTACATTTATGTTCCGTTTAAAACGTCATAGCCTACATATGCGATGAGTATGTTACGGTTCATTTTCTTGCAAACCGTATCACCCATGTGGAAATTCACATTTCCAGCCAGCCAGCCAGCCAGCCAGCCAAAAACTGATGTAAAACGTTGATTAATTATGTTACCTCCTCTGTTTTCAGCATTTATAAAATCACTCAAAGTTTAATTAAATAGAATCTAGCGGAGCTATTGTTATGCAATTTGGTATGAAATTTCAATATCTGTAACTCTACTCGATAGTATAAAGTAAAGTTAACTATAAACATACTATACAGACAGATTTAAAGAGATTTTAAATCTGTACTTTATATCCTGTAGACAATGTTGTAAACTTATACTATCGCATTTATCTTTGTACTTAAGGATTGTGCAATAATTAATGTGTTCACATTTATCTACCCATTGATATAAAAGATGATACACATTTTAAGTATATTGTATTGTATACATGTACGTATTGTATTACCTTAAATGTAACAAAGTACATAGAAAATCATCGCTTTAAAGGGACTCAACTCAAAAAGTTCTCTTAAAATCGCATTTTTTTTACTTGACCAACCTAAAACATTAATTTTATATAAGAATCTGGGACTTATTCAGCTAGAAGAAAAAAGCATAGCGTCGGTTTATTATCTTTTCAACCCCTTGTCTTTATATGCATGTACTATGTATTACCTTCGTAAAGTAAAGTTGTTGTTGTTGTTGTTATTATCATGTTTTAAAATGGCAAATAAATGGACATGATTTGTTAACGTAGATACTTGAAGACAATAGCACAAATAATATAGTGATGCTGAGCTTATCAGTAAATACATTACACATGGCACTCTAGATATATTCGTTTTCAATACCGAAAATACATTGTATATAGCAATCTGTCTGTAAAAAATCCATCAGTTCATCTTAATATAACGTTTTGCCATTATGTTTATATATGTAACCATGCATAAATGTCATTGCTTTTAATAAAGAATAAGGAAAGGCCTATAAACGATTCAATAAGTAATATCAAAGAGGCGTTCCCTACTATAACTTTGATCGTTTAAATCGATTCAGGAATATTATGCATTAAATGAGAATCTTTATTGCTGAAATTCCTCAAATCTTCAACAAAAAGCTCCCACCAATTACCGAGAAAAAAAATGAAAATACGGTATATTTCCGTAACGAGCCAACGAATTGTTTCCCTTTGACCACAAAATAATAAATCGCTGGAAGTGATAAATTATTATTGGTGATATGAATATATTTTTGACATTATAGAGACATATTTGCGCAGACTTTCTTCGGACAAATTATGATAAATGATAGTGATTTATACATTTAGCTCATTTAATGTGATAGTGGAGAAAAATGTGCTAGTTATAGGGAATGCCTCATTAATGCGGGAACTATCCCAACTGGGATCATCGTAAACTCAGGTGTACACTCTTAAACCTAGATATACAAAGTATACCTGACAGAGGACTCGATATTTACAAAACGTTCTCATTTAACTTTGAAAGAGCTGAAAGCTTTGCAATATATGCATAAAATATTTACCTTTTATAAAATATCCGTAAAAGACAAGCATTGTCCATGTGGAAAATAAGACAAATGCAAAAAATGTCAATATAGAGCGACGTTTGCTCTTAAAGTCCGCCATAAAACTACTATACGTATATGTAAAGTCCAGCTATATTGTAGTCGATTCAATTGTGTCCATAGTGCTAAATAAGCCGGCTTTAACCTCACTGCCACAACTATTTATATATGATAACACTAATTAGTGTTTAATCCAGCTATTCATATTTAGTAGTAAGCTTACGGGATGCCGTAAGTTCAACAAGCAACTGTATGAAAGGCTTACGGAAACCCACAGTGTCTCATTTAATGTATGACTAAGTAGTATATCTTGCCCACATTGACATGAGCCTGACCTATGGATTAGCATAATTTAACAGTCGATATAAGATTGTCTACGTTTTATAACACCGATTGTATGTTTTCATAATCGGGGAGAATCACGAAGACGCTCGACTTGTAGTACAAACACAAATTTGAAATACCGATATTGCACGATTTGCTTGCGGAAATCGATATATTCAACGCAAGAACCTTTTTATAATTATATTCTTGCATAAAGGTCAGACTGAGGTCAAAATAGCCAAGCTATACTACTTTAACGAGCGCCTCAAACCATATTTTATTGGTTGTTACTTTGTATACTTATTTGTCTAACTTAAACACCTAGTATTGGCTAGTCTTCTTTTAAATGGACCGAACGATTCTTTTAGAGTCATATTGATTACGGGTAGTTTAGATTAAACATATTTTAATTTTTTCATTGTTCATATTGATTCATATGGATTCCAATACAAGAATTATTTATTTTAGGACAGTTTTGCAACACAACTCTAAGACTCTGCCATGTTATCAACCATTCCACGAACAAGAACTAAGCTTATGGGAAAAGTCGATTTGACAAGCGTGCGGCCACCCTGTGGAGTAGTCTGCCTGCAGATCTGAAACATATTGACTCTCTGGCCGTTTTTTTAAGAACACCGAAAGCTCACCTATTCCAAATGGCATATTAGTGACTTCCAAATTAATTTTAAAACTCAGACTGAAAATTTTAAACGTGTCGGCGCTTTAGAGACTTGCTTTATAAAGCGCTATATCGCATGAGTGTCCTTGTATCCGGGTTAGTATCGCAAGTACGTATTAAGTTATACGTACCACGTGTAGTATAAGGTATTGCGTTTTTCAATGAATGAATGCGTAATTCGCGTTTTTAGTGTCATATGATATAAAGAATCTATCACCCGTTGTCAATTGTTATATTTATGTTAAACTCATTCAGAAATTATTACAGGCTTATTTAAAATTTCCAAACTCGTTTAATAAAAATTTATATCAATTGTCAACTCGTGATAGAGCCTCTATATAGATATTTTCAATTATTATAACACTTCCACTCCGCCCCTCTTTTACGATCTTCCTAATCATTTTCCACGACACCATGGACTCACAATTGACATCACAAAAATGTATTATTAATTATTCGGAGTTAATTACAGAATAATTGGAATAGTTTAATGAGGTTCGAGCAACCTTGTGTGCAAGCGCCAACATTCAAATTGTATTAAATAAGAATTAAACACAAACTTATATTCAAAATCCTTGGCCCTTATTCACCAACGTTGTAAGTCTAAAACAAAGACTTAGACTTTACATGGTCAAATGTTCTATTCGCTCTCATGTTGTTATAACTGTACTGATTATGATATAAATTGGTATACATGTTCAGTGGGTGACAGCAAATAGTCAGATACAATTTCACACTGTTAAATCTAATTTCAAAGAAATGCCAGTGATTATGAATAATGACATTTTTAAGTCTAAGTCTGATTTTTAGACTTACAACGTTGGTGAATAAGGCCCCAGGACTAGTTGTTAGCTCACCTGAGCACAAAGTGCTCAAGGAGAGTTATTGTGATCACTCACCGTCCGTCGTCCGTCCGTCCGTCCGTCCGTCAGTCCGTCCGTCCGTCCGTCCGTCCGTCCGGATTCGTTTCCGCTCAATAATTCAAGCAGTGTTTATCCGATCTTCACCAAACTTCATGAAAATGTGTAAGGCCATGAGATCTAGGTCAAGTTCGATAAACAGTCAAATTGACCTAGCCGCTTCAGAGTTACGGCCCTTGACACATAGAAAAATGGCGTTTTTTTTGGTTTCCGCTCAATAACTCAAGCATTTGTCATCGGATCTTCACCAAACCTCATGAAAATGTGTAAGGCTACGAGATCTAGGTCAAGTTCGATAACCAGTCAAATTGACCTAGCCGTTTTAGAGTTACGGCCCTTGACACATAGAAAAATGGCGTTTTTTTTGGTTTCCGCTCAATAACTTAAGCATTTGTCATTGGATCTTCACCAAACCTCATGAAAATGTGAAAGGCTATGAGATCTAGGTCAGGTTTGATAACCAGTCAAATTGACGTAGCCACTTTAGAGTTACGGCCCTTGACACGTAGGAAAATGGCGTTTTTTTTTGGTTTCCGCTCAATAACTCAAGCATTTATCATCTGATCTTCACTAAACCTCATGAAAAAGTGTACAGCCTTCACACATAGAAAAATGGTGTTTCTTCCCGTTTCCGCTCAATAACTCAAGCATTTGTCATCGGATCTTCGTCAAACCTTTTGAAACATGAAAAGGTGTACGGCCATAAGATCTAGTTCATGTTAGATAACAAGATTTCAAATTGACCTACACGCTTAAGAGTTATGGCCCTTTACACAAAGAAAAATATGTCAATATCACATTTGCCCAATATATTATGACACATCTGTGACGGTGCTGATATCTTAACGTTACGTTACTATCAAAGCATGCACGGGGGCATGTGTCGTCCTATGGAGACAGCTCTTGTTTTTTTGTAAGCCAGATTAACATGAAGGTTGTCTTCTATTGGACAACTGTCACATGCTTTGTGCTGTATAAATTGCTTTCAGCTAGGTTAATAGTCGTTGTGGCTTTGATTAATATCTTGGTACACCGGTGGTCAGTGACTGATCAGGTGACTCTTGACCTGTACGTGATCCCTATGCAATCACTCTAAGGTTTTCCGTATTACTAAGTCTCTCTGAGATTAAATATCTAGAAGTTCTATGATTACACTAATAAAAGAGTATATTAAGGTCACTGTTTGTGTATATTGTGTTTAATGATGGTATGATAAGAAATCATTGATTATGGACAAGAAAAGCACCATTCAGATTCAAAAAGATTTTAAGTTCAATATTTCATTCCTAATTCCGGCAAAGGCGACACAATTTGCATGTGCCCACCAAGTTTTAGACCCACTTAGAATTGTTTTCCAATGAGACCAGACCTTGTCCCAAAAAAGCTGAAAATCACTGGTTCAAATCAATGAAGAACCTACAGAGGGGTGGTATTTGGCCAAGACTTTAAAGTCATTAATTTTCTTAACTTAAAAGATTAAATTTTGTGGATTTCGTCGTTCACTTTTGACCACAAAATCAAATCAAATTGAACAATACTTTTGACCCTTAAATTTATCCCTTGAATGCGAAATCCATGAATAAAGGGCGCATTGAAATGGTCATTTTTACCAAAGCGACAAAATTCCGTCTCATCAAAATTAAATGATTTTACAGTATGAGGTCCTCTCGTGATAGAATTTGATCAGTCACTGTGTGATTGCAGGCTAGTCACCCACTGCTTTATAGATTACAGAGTAGCTGCAGTTTGCTAGACATGATATCATTGATTGCTGCTGGGTCATCTTTCATTCCAAATGGGTCATCTTTGATTCCAGATGGGTCATCTTTGATTCCAGATGGGTCATCTTTGATTCCAGATGGGTCGATTCCAGATGGGTCATCTTTGATTCCAGATGGGTCATCTTTGATTCCAGTTGGGTCATGTTTGATTCCAGATGGGTCATCTATGATTCCAGTTGGGTCATCTTTCATTCCAGAAGGGTCAGCTTTAATTTCAGATGGGTCATCTTTGATTCCAGTTGGGTCATGTTTGATTCCAGATGGGTCATCTTTTATTACAGATGGGTCATCTTTGATAACAGATGGGTCATCTTTCATTCCAGATGGGTCATCTTTCATTCCAGATGGGTCATCTTTGATTCCAGTTGGGTCATCTTTGATTCCAGTTGGGTCATCTTTCATTCCAGATGGGTCGATGTTAGATGGGTCATCTTTGATTCCAGTTGGGTCATCTTTGATTCCAGATGGGTCATCTTTGATTACAGATGGGTCATCTTTCATTCCAGTTGAGTCATCTTTGATTCCAGATGGGTCATCTTTCATTCCAGATGGGTCATCTTTCATTCCAGGTGGGTCATCTTTGATTCCAGTTGGGTCATCTTTGATTCAAGATGGGTCATCTTT
Organism: Spisula subtruncata; assembly: GCA_963678985.1. NCBI lineage: Eukaryota > Metazoa > Mollusca > Bivalvia > Venerida > Mactridae > Spisula > Spisula subtruncata. Next base: position 29,912,806 of record OY787673.1, on the reverse strand, counting down.
GATTCCAGATGGGTCGATTCCAGATGGGTCATCTTTGATTCCAGTTGAGTCATCTTTGATTCCAGTTTGGGTCATTTTTGATTCCAGTTGGGTCATCTTTGATTCCAGTTGGGTAATCTTTGATTCCAGTTGGGTCATCTTTGATTCCAGATGGGTCGATTCCAGATGGGTCATCTTTGATTCCAGTTGGGTCATCTTTGATTCCAGATGGGTCGATTCCAGATGGGTCATCTTTGATTCCAGATGGGTCATCTTTAATTACAGACATAAATACCAACCTAATAATGACTGGCTGGCGTACGATTGCTTGCTGCAAAGTTATATGATCTATGATAGTCTGAAATTGATTGTAATTGACATTTTGTCAGAGCAGAGATCCCTCTGTCTGATTGTCTGATTGTCTGATGAAGGTATTTTGATTGGAAAAGGTTGTCAAGCTAATCTATTGGACCTTGTGATGTAAAATTTACCCATTTTAATTGATTTAAAGGGTATTGATTGACAACTGGCATAATGTCAATTAGTTGAGGTCCAATGGCTATTATAATAGAGCTGAGTAAATTTCTCAACTATAGTTAGTGTTTGTTAAAGTTTCTTTTCTTGTCCCAAGACTTTCAAGAAACTCATTGACGATGGCTCTAATTTGTCATTACTTAACAAATAAAACCTAACTTTTCAGTCAATATGGAAGTTTATGGACATATTAGCCGAAAAGCCATGTTTTATTTGTTATATTATACAGAATCCAAGTATTTAGAGAATCTATAATCTAGCCATGATGGTAGAGCAAATTGTTTTGTTGTTGTACACTTCTATCGGATTAAGCCAGGTCTAAGAGTGCTCTGCCCTTGGGCAATATGCGTTATATGGACCAGTCAATATGTGATTTATGAACGGTCTGTTGTCAAATTAAAATAAGAAGGGATTATGCAAATGAGGTGTAATTTTATGTTTTAACTAAGTTCCTGAATGATATCTAGTATGGTGTCCAATGCTGTTATGTCGACATTTTTGGGACCGTCAAAGTTGTGTCGACATATCCGGAGGTCGACACATCCGGATCCAACAATACTGACAAGTTTTCCTATGTCGACACAAACAATGACAATAAGGTGGGAAAATATCATTTCGGCCAGAACAGTCGTGTCGATATAACCAGAGTGTCGACATAGGCATGTGGAGTCAAACATCAGTTTATATATAGAACATAGAGTGACCAAAATCGGGGGTTTTAAAGTATGTCGACTAAACCGGAGTGTCGATACAAGCGATGTCGACACAACGGGTGTCAACTGTATTATGATCTTTGTTACATCCTCATTGCCCAGATGAGACCAAGCTAGTTCAAAGGCAAGTCACTAGCATTGTAGTGAGACCTTTGAGGGTTTAACCATGCAATAAAAAAAAGCCAATCATTATAATGAAAATCATGTTATTTGTTTGGCTTTTGTGGAAGGCATTTTAATCTGTCCAAAACTGCTTGTGAAGATTTTGTAATAACAATGAAAAGATGTCTGACAAAATGAATGATAATAAATGCTACAGAGATATTCTGGTTATAAAACAGCGTAAAACATTGTACAATAGCTTTTACTTAGATTGTTTTGTTATTGCATCTTGTTGCGGATTGTTTTGTTTGCGGGTATAAAACATATCATAAAGCGATGTGCAAAAGCTTTCACTTGGATTGTTTTGTTATTGCATTTTCATGGTGCAACATTTGTGAGAATTAATATCAATATAGTAAAACGTTTGTTTTATGCAATCTTATGAAAAGATATTTTCGGTTTTTCCTGGTTTGTATGTCTGTTTAAGTGTTTGTCAAGGGATTTTAGATCATTCATTTCTGCGCAAAAGCTTTAACGAAGCTTTTTGCCTTGGAGAGCCCTTTGATTTTGATGGGTATTGTTGGTCGATTGGTACTGATGTTATGTTGTTTTTGGAAATACTAGGTAAAAGGTTTAAAGTCTTTCCATTGAAAAGTTACATCCTTCTAGCCTTGGGGTGTGGGGTATAAACTCAGAATTAGGGTGGATATTCTACTCCACAATTAATGTTTGTGTATTTTTTGTCAATTCTTTTAAAACACTAGCCTCACGGAACCAATTATCGACAAGTACCAATTATCGACACTTTTTTACATTTTGCCTTCTTTATACTACATACATTGAAACAGAAAAAGATTTCTCGCGCATTAACAGGCAATATGACAAGTTTGTCCGAAATAGGTCAGTGACAAATATTGAGCCTCGTTTTCAAACTGAGAACAGCAGACGATCGCTTTCAAATAATTCCGCATGTGGTCTACATGCCTTAATATGTTGCGAAATTCACCACGGAATATTTGTTTCCATCGTATTTTTCATGATCTAAACCCTAAAAGTAACTCTCATGTATCAAAAACAGTTGTTGTTTTTATTCTCCCAAACGTGAAACATAAATAACTGCCGAAAATGTAAACAACAATCGGCGATTCTCGGGGTTTGTGCTCAACTTGATACATTTTCAAAATGAACAGTTCTCAAAATTAACCGAGTGAAATGTGCAATTGAAATTCGTTATACACGTTTTTGAAGCATATGCACAATTTAGTGTGGTTATTTATGTTATTAATCAACATATAACGGCAATATAGCGATAAAGGATATTTTCCCGGAAAATCCAACATGAGTGTCATTTCACTTGTTGGGTGCTCATGTTCATTTGTTTATTTTAATCAAGTTTGTATTAAACGTTTAAAGTTTATTTACTGGAGGTCATTATCAAACAATACTCTCAAATTACAAACAGAAAGTTTTTAAAAAGAGGGCCTTTTTTTTGAGAGTATCAATTATTTTTCACATGTGTCGATAATTGGTTCCGAACATGTTCTTGGTTGTGCAAACAAGTTGACCCCCAAAATCATGACGTCAGCTGTTTACATTGTCGTACAACAAAATGTAAACATTGAAAATAAAAGACGAAATGTGGGTATGTTATCACCCAGGCATCATTTTATCCCAAATAGCTTTTGAGAAAAACTAGATCTGTTTATGTCTAAAAAACTGTCGATAATTGGTTCCGTGAGGTTACTTGAGACTTCATCCAGTAGTAAAGACTTTATTTTAAGAGGCAACACAGTTGGACAAGCCCAGTCTTCCCTGTGAGCCTCTTGAAAGGCATAAACACCTATTGCATTATTTATGACTTGTTTCAAATAGGATGTTTCCTTGAATTATAAAGTCGTAAAGGAAACCCACACTTGCAAGGGAAATTCATTAAAATCTGTTTTAAAACAACCTGCCTCAATCCGTTTTAGGCACTTTGTAGTCCTTGGAAAAATGTGTTCCCGTTTAATGAAAAGTTAATGGAATTCTGTTCGTAGGACAAATCGTTTGCATGGTAAGATACAGTTTAAACGGTCTCTTGCTATACTGTAAACCAAGAAATCTTTTTAAAAATAACTTCAATGTGTGTGTAATATTTTAAGAAATTTTTGTAAGGTTTTACCGAGCGGTTTTGAAAATATATATTTCAGAAATCCATAGTTAAACCCGATTTTCGTCTATATACCACATATTTTACTCCTATAAAATTAAAGAAAAAAAATATTTTTCTCCAAATTATGCTAAAAAGTGATGTCACAAAGCAAAAACATTGTCTTATAACTAAAAAATAAATAAAAAAAGAATAAAATTATTTTGGTTCTAGCGGGGGTTGAACCCACGACCTATAGGAAATCAGTCAAATTGTCATAAAATTACTGAACTTGAGAACTCTTCACGAGGAGATTCTTTATTAAACCCGGATATCCTTAACTGTCTCTTGCTTTACTGTAAACCAAGAAATCATTTTATGCATTGCCAATTTAATTTTGCAGAGTTCTTTAGTAGAAATTAGCAAAATTGAGTAGCTGCAAAAGTGTTCAAAACATTATAATATGGACATTGTGTGATTCTTAAAAACGCGAAAGTTAAAATTAATACTCGCAAATATGCAGACAAGTGGCAAAACGTGAAAGGTTAGTATGCGTCATAATGCGCGAAAGTAAATTGGCTTACAGTATCAAAACTGCAAACTCTAGCTATGTTATAAGACAAATATTTATTTGATTATTACATTGTATATATCGCTGGCTTAGAATGAGAAGGTCGTAACTACTACTTACGACCTCATAACACGGATACATATATAAATTCTGCATCATAAGACGCTTCTTATGAGCCTATTTTCATAAAATCGGAACTTGTCATGTTGACCAAAATGAAGTTTTAAAAGCTTGTTTTTCCATAAATAAAGGGTAAATTTCGGATAGCTTTTTCTTGTTTACTCAAAATATTGACTTTGTACTTACCACCTTCTCATTCTTAGATATATAGATTCTTGTAATTATTCTGTCAACTACCGTAAATACGCAGCCATAAGTCGCATGCAGTCATAAGTCGCAGGGGGACTTTTGAATAGAAATTAAGGTTTTTGTCTAAACCCTTATATAGGTCGCATGTATAGTTTTCCATTTTTGTGAAAGCTGAAATCATGTGCTCAGTGTTAGTTGGCGAAGGAAATGTGGTAATTTTCAGCTAAAGTTGGGAGGAATGTGGTGATTTTCAGACAGAATATGGAGGGGTGAAGTAATTTTCAGACAAAGTTGATAGGAATGTGGTTATTTTCAGATAAAGTCAGGGAGATGTGATCAGTTTCAGATAAAGTCATGAGTAATGTAATGATTTTCTGACAAAATCGGTAGTAGTGTAGTAAACTCTTCCATAAGTCGTGGGGTGACTTTTTAATTTTTTTTGGGACTGTTTTACAGTATATGCATTCACCAGAGTTTGTTCCATCATGGCTTGACACATGAGTGACATCAACATTAGCTTACATCATGAATATTCCATAGTTACTGTATACCAATGTGCTTTCGTAAATACTAACTTTCGCATTTTACCCGTTTGTTTGCCTCTCCATCCGTCTGTCCGTCTGTCAAGTAACATATTTGCGATTACAATTTTTTTAATGCTTTTAAGTCACCCTCGATGTCCGAATTAATGTTTTTACTACTTACGCGGCTACTCAAGTTCGTGAATTTCTTCCACTCGTAAACTCCAAAATTATAAATTGCCAAAATAATTTCTTGCTTTGCAGTTTATACAAGAATAGAAACAATCAAAGGACATGGTTCACATTAATAGCTTAGGTAACATGCAGTGCTATACCTAAAACTCTAATTGTTAAGAAACCCAAGTATCAAAATGCCATTTCTTTGCTAAACTCGATGTATATTATTTAGACATTTGAGTGGATTGTTTTACGGATTATGAAGATATTTTAGAATCTGCCTGCTCAAATTTTGCTTCAGAAACGGATACCTGGTAAAGATTTTAGTCCTGCATTGAGTTTGGGGCTTTATTAAACTCAATGACCTAGGGCCTTATTCACCAACATTGTAAGTCTAAATTTCAGACTTAGACTTAAAATTGTCATTATTCATAATCACTGGCATTTCTTTGAAATTAGATATAACCATGTGAAAATTTTTCGGACTATCGGTTGTTACCCACTGAACATGTATACCGATTTATATCAAAATCGGTACACTTTTAACAACTTGAGAGCGAATAGAACATTACAATTTTGACAATGTTAAGTCTAAGTCTGTGTTTTAGACTTACAACGTTGGTGAATAAGGCCCCTAGTTTCAGTCGTAATAAAGACAGTTAGACCTATATTTAGCTGTACAAAAGTCATACAAAGTTTATAAGAATAACACAAACTTGTACTGAATGATAAATAAAACTAAACCCATAAAATCTGAAATTTTAGCTGTCAAAAGTCTTGAAGCTTGAGTTTCAATCATGGAAATGTTCGTATACGAGTTTTATCATTAAAAACTCTCTGAAGATTTGAGGAATTGTTTCCGTTGGTTACAGCAACATGATCAATTACGTGGATCTCTTCAAGTTTCTATTAAATCACTCTAATGGTATTGCTTGAGAAAAAAATGAGAGAAAATCTCAGAGCAGGCTAAATTTATGCGGTGAAATGATTTAATGCCCTGTTTATCTGTATGAGGGTATTTGAAGATTAGAATATGGGATTGTTTTTGTCACATAACTTGGTACATTTAGACCACAGTGATTGTTGTTGTAAAGTTTGTTTACATTTTGGAAAAGACACTTGCTGCCTGGAGGAGATAATGGTGGAAAAAATGAAATGGGTCAAAAGGACTAAATGGACCATAAGGGCCAAATTATTCAAATGGGTCAAAAGTTCTAAATGGACCATAATATAATTAGAAGGGCCAAACTGTTCAAAAGGGCTAAATGGGCCATAAGGGCCAAATTGTTCAAATGGGTCAAACAGGCTAAAAGGACCATAAGGGCCAAATTGTTCAAATGGGTCAAACAGGCTAAATGGGTCATAAGGGCCAAATTGTTCAAATGGGTCAAACAGGCTAAATGGACCATAATGGCCAAATTGTTCAAATGGGTCATAAGGGCCTAATAGTTCAAATGCATCAAAAGGACTAAATGGGCCATAATGGCCAAATTGTTCAAATGGGTCAAAAGGGCTAAATTGGTCATAAGGGCCAAATTGTTCAAATGGGTCAAAAGGGCTAAATGGCCCCCCACAGAAAATTGAACTGGGATCCCAGCGGGATCCCAGTGGGATCCCAGTGGGATGACTTAATCCCGGTGGGATGTTGTCATTTCAGTGGGACGGAAATTCATCCCAGTGGGATGGAAATTCATCCCAGTGGGATCCCGGTAATAACCTACCGGGATTTCCTAGTACATTTCCCGGTGGGATCCCACCTGAATAGTATTTTAGACTGAACTTATTTTTGTTGACTGTTGTTTTTTCCTTTTAGCCAACTTGCATTTTTTTTTAGAGTTTGAGCTAGAAAAATGTTTTATAAACCGTTTGACCATGGTGAGAAAAGACAAACTGAAGCTTGACCATGGTCTAACATGGTCAGTGTTTTCAACCGTGGTTGACCATTTGACCATGGTCGACTATGGTCAACCATGTTATTGTCTCACACTTTTATATTATCTCCCTTTAACAAAAATTATATCTTTTTTTTAAAGTCCCAAAAAACACTTTTTATACGCCCGAAGGGCCGTATTATGTTATGGCCTCAGTGTCCGTCTGTCCGTCTGTCCTTCCGTCCGTCTGTCTGTCTGTCCGTCTGTCGTTAGCAATTTCCCTTCCGCTCTGTCACTCTTGAACCTCTTGAAGGATTTTAAAGAAACCTGACACAAATGTTCACCACATCAAGACGACGTGCAGAGCTAATGTTCTGGAGGGGTCGCTTCAAGGTCAAGGTCACACTTAGGGGTTAAAGGTCATATGACTTTGTTTCCCTTCCGCTCTGTCACTCTTGAACCTCTTGAAGGATTTTAAAGAAACCTGACACAAATGTTTACCACATCAAGACGACGTGCAGAGCGCATGTTCTGGAGGGGTCGCTTTAAGGTCAAGGTCACACTTAGGGGTTAAAGGTCATATGACTTTGTTTCCTTTCCGCTCTGTCACTTTTTAACCTCTTGAAGGATTTTAAAGCAACCTGACACAAATGTTCACAACATCAAGACGACGTGCAGAGCGCATGTTCTGGAGGGGTCGCTTTAAGGTCAAGGTCACACTTAGGGGTTAAAGGTCATATGACTTTGTTTCCCTTCCGCTCTGTCACTCTTGAGCCTCTGGAAGGATTTTAAAGAAACCTGACACAAATGTTCACCACATCAAGACGACGTGTAGAGCGCATGTTCTGGAGGGGTCGCTTTAAGGTCAAGGTCACACTTAGGGGTTAAAGGTCATATGACTTTGTTTCCTTTCGGCTCTGTCACTCTTGAACCTCTTGAAGGATTTTATAGAAACCTGACACAAATGTTCACCACATCAAGACGACGTGCAGAGCGCATGTTCTGGAGGGGTCGCTTTAAGGTCAAGGTCACACTTAGGGGTTAAAGGTCATATGACTGTGTTTCCCTTCTGCTCTGTCACTCTTGAACCTCTTGAAGGATTTTAAAGAAACCTGACACAAATGTTCACCACATCAAGATGACGTGCAGAGCGCATGTTCTGGAGGGGTTGCTTTAAGGTCAAGGTCACACTTAGGGGTTAAAGGTCATTTGACTTTGTTTCCCTTCCGCTCTGTCACTCTTGAGGGGTATTTCTTCCATTTTTTGTTCAGGGCTGTCCTTTTGTTTTCAACTGTCAAAATTTTGGTACCAAAACCTGAAACAAAACCCTTCGGGCGTATATTGCCCCGTATGGCGGTGCTCTTGTTAAATAAATGTTAGCAAAGTAATATATCATTATTATTATAAAAATAGAAAGATTTATGAATAAGTTTGACTGGTGAGTTCTTGCCTTTAATTGTTCTAACACGGTATCTGACCATGTGACAAGGTAAGAAATACCAAAGAACTAACCGTGTTTTGTTAAATTGCACAAGATTTTGAGGGTAAAAAATCAACACTGCCGACCACCGGGATCCTGACCAATTTTCCCGGTGGGATCCCGCCTCTCATCCCAGTGGGATCCCACCTCTCATCCCAGTGGGATCTCATGCTATTGTCTCACACTTTTATATTATCTCCCTTTAACAAAAATTATATATATTTTTTTAAAGTCCCAAAAAACACTTTTAAAATAAATGTTAGCAAAGTAATATATCATTATTATTATAAAAATAGAAAGATTTATGAATTAGTTTGACATAATAAAAAAATCATAATTACAACAAAATATTAATTAAGCTTTCCTATAAGAAATCAAATATTACCTGACATTATTTGAAACAAGCTGATTCATCTGTAGATTGAACATTATCAGCAACTGGTGAGTTCTTGCCTTTAATTGTTCTAACATGGTATCTGACCATGTGACAAGGTAAGAAATACCAAAGAACTAATCGTGTTTAGTTAAATTGCACAAGATTTTGAGGGTAAAAAATCAACACTGCCGACCACCGGGATCCCGACCACCAGGATCCCGACCAATTTTCCCGGTGGGATCCCGCCTCTCATCCCGGTGGGATCCTGACCAATTTTCCCAGCGGGATCCCAGTGGGATCCCAGTCTCATCCCAGTGGGATTCCCAGTGATTTTTTCTATAGGGGGACCATAAGGGCCAAATCGTTCAAATGGGTCAAAAGGGCTAAATGGGCCACAATGGCCAAATTGTTCAAATGGGTCAAAGGGCTTAATGATTGTTTATTATATTGTTATATTGCAGGATGGGTTGTTGAGTCAAGGTCACAGTGAATTGATTAATCGACTACATGGTCAGATCCCGAAAGTTACAAATGATGGCAAACGTTTACAGATGGTCGTCTGCTCCGCTACTCTTCATTCTTTCGATGTCAAGAAAATGGCGGTAAGTATTTAAATGATCGTATGCCCAAATATTTACCTTTTTAAGTCAGCCTAGATAATAGCCTAGAGTCAAGAAATTAGTATTATTATTTTTTGTCGAACCCTCTTGCAGCAAGCGATACTTAGACGCCAGGTTTGGTGTTTATATGTTAATCTTTGTGCATGCATCCTGACCATAAGTTTGTCATGCTTTGGCCAATCTTGCTTATACTTGGCATGAATGTTCACTTCCATGAGAAGGCCTGCCATTGCTAATTCATAATTCTGAAGTCAAATTTTATAATAATGCACAAAATTGTGTGAGTATTGTTGGAGGACCAGTAAATGAAACATGCTCAGTGTAGGTTCAACTTACTAGATTGCAGTCCAGTTCATAGTGACTTCCATTAGCTTGTCAAGCTTGTATAGGAGTTTAGTCTGTCCACATAAAATTGTAGGTATTTTTCTCAGTGTGGTAGTAACGCTGTAACAGTATGTCTCATTATAATGCTATTATATAGATGTTGACCAATGGTTAATAGCTCGACTTTTCAAAGAAATCTCGTTTCATCTCGCTATTGGCGTGACGGAACAGTCTGCGTCTGTGTTTGGTTAAGTTTATTGTCATAGTCATTTTCTCAAAAGCTATTAAAAGTATAAACTTTGTATAGTTATTCACCATCACAAGGGAAGTCCATACTGACAAGGCTGATAAACACTGTGACCTAGACTTATCTGCCCTTGTAACTATCAAAAGTCGAGTGTCCAGCACTCGCAGGTTGTACATGTATTCTTGTGTTTATGACCTTGTGACGACATTTTGTTAAAGCTTGTCAGAACGACCAGTTAGACCTGTTGTATTTGAAATATGATTTATAAAAGTGTTTTATATAGTGCGCTTTTAGTATGACTGTCAAGCCTACTTCCTGTGAACTCCATATTTTGTCTCTTTATTAGTCTCTTGAATTTCACCATTTAGTGGTTGGGGAGACATTAATGGAAAAATCTCGATGAAAGCTACATGCAGACTTTAAGATATTTCAAAGGCACTACATGCAGATTTTAGGATATTTCAAAGGCACTACATGCAGATTTTAAGATATTTCAAAGGCACTACATGCAGATTTTAAGATATTTCAAAGGCACTACATGCAGACTTTAAAATATTTCAAAACACAGCATGCAGACTTGATGGAAAAAAACACAATGAGGTCCCAAACTAGAAAGGCTGTCAATAAATGCCAGCCTTTTCCCCTTAGAATACACTTCTCGATTTTGAATAAAATAAAGAGTATTATAATAGTGTAAATAATTGACAGGACAGTGGATAATATACATATTAGGGGTGTCAATTTTCCTGATAAATCCAAAATTCCAGATATATTTCCTGAAAGAACCATGAATTCTGACCAAAATAAAAGTTATTTGATGAAAATATCTTGAGAAATGACAAAGTTATGGTCAATTTGATTTGTTTTGAAGGAATTTCATAATCAAAACTGATTTACACACAGAAACAATTTGGTTGAAGGCCTCTTTTTGTGTCAACCATTTTTTATTAAATATGGTTTTTCTTAATATTTTGAATTTGGCTTCGTTGACACCCCTGCATATTCAAATCAGACACTTTTTTCTGTCATTTTACAATTCTACAATATTGCTAACGGACAGTTTTTTCATTTCTTATCTGATTAACAACTTAGTGCTTCATTAAGTCTGTTAATTATAACGTCTAGATAACAATTTATGTCTTGTAACTTTGTTAGAACTTCGTTATAATGTCACTGAACTAAGAGGACATAAAAATCTTGATTTCCTTGACGTCTATGGGCCAAGCTTCTTTGTTAAAATGTCACGGAATGAATAATAGTGAAGACATGAAAATATTGGGTTTCTGTGGGTCGGATTTATGTAGGGGTTAATAGACTTAAACAAATAAACATCTCATCAGATTTGTAGGGGTGAATATTCTATAAAAAATGTGTCATCAGATATACGGCTATCCTGTTATTCACTGTAATGGTGCCAAAGCAATGATTTAAAGTCTGCGGTCTTGATCTTTCACGAAAATCTCCAGGTTTTTTTTTCAGTTTTACTTACTAGCATTATTACGATGTTTTATTCACATGACCAGTTTTCCTGTAATGTATGTACATTTATCCTAGCCAGAACTTAGATACCCTTCCACAAGGAACCAGCGACTTCTCCACATGTGGATGAAATTAAATCAACATTTCGTCACATTTGATTAAAGGGTATAATGACCATCTACATGCCGTGGTGAGTGGTGGCCTAGAGGTAGGGCGCACGCTTCGAGATCGAGAGGTCCCGGGTTCGATCCCGTTCTGGACCACTGGTTAATTTCTCGGAGCAAGACCCACATGCTCCACTCAACCATGGTGTAAAATGGTACCTGTGAGGTCAGTGTCTATTCCTGGGCGCCGCAGGTCGATGTTGGCTGCCACACCCACAGGAGAGAAATAGTCTCCCCAGGAAGACACGAGTGTAGGTTTCCATATGTAGCCCTACACTCGTGTCTCCCTGGGGAGACTATTTCTCTCCTGTGGTGTGGCAGCCAACATCGATCTGCGGCGCCCAGGAATAGACACTGCCCTAGCAGGTACCATTTTACACCATGGTGGAGTGGAGCATGTGGGTCTTGCTCAGAGAAATGAACCAGTGGTCGAGAGGGCGATCAAACCAATGACCTCTCGATCACGAATCGCGCGTCCTACCTCTAGGCCACCGCTCCCCCCGTTCATGAAGCATTTCTATGGCTTTCATTACGAGAATTTTTACATAATTTTTACATACATTGTGGAATAATTCACCTGTGGAATAAATCACCCGCCTTGATGAACATGATAGTGATCCAAGTTTTTGTTGTACTGTGATCAAAGCGTATAATTCCAGGGCTCTGTGAAAAACTATGGAAACTACATCAATTTATAGAGGCACATACCATAGTGTTGCACTGAGCCCTCAGAAATTTTGTTGTATCGAAACTTTGTGATAATTCTATAGTTAACATCGCGTGTGAATGTCAAAATATCTTTTATGATCCAAATTGAATGTGATTTGTTTTGCATTACAATAGCATTAAAGTTTAAAGAACCATTCAAAGGTTTATTTATTTTTTGATGACCTCTTTTTTTTTGCATTAAGTAAATTTTTTATTCAATATGTCACGATTACTTTATACAATGTCACAATATTTTTAATGAGTAATATTCCTTTTTTCCTCACTTTTTTATCATTATTGTAACGTCAAGAAATTCATAAAATGGTATATCATTACGGAAGTTGAATAGACAATATTGCCTGTAAACTCTTATTAAAATTCAAAAAGAGTTGATTGGTTTGAACATTCATAACTGAGTCATTTGCTATTTCCTCTTAGCAGTTCTTCTACTCTAATGTTCAACAAGTTAAATATTTCTGAAACCCCTACTCAGCTACGAAGCTCAGTTACAAAGCTTGTTTATATGTAAAGCTCAGTTATAAGTTCAATGTCAGCTTTATCCCACAGGTAACTGTATCATTGATAAAGACAAATTGAAAATGAATTTTTTTTTTGTAAAATTAATATTTTTCGTTAAAAAAATATATGAAAGAAAAATATAAATCTTCCAAAAAATTTTTTTTTTCAATGGAACAGATACCTGTGGGCTAAAGACCTGAGGGAGAAATAAGTCTGATGTAGTTAACATAATTCGCGGTGACCTCACGGTGTGTGTGTGAACAGCATGAAAGCTCATAAAGGAAGCCTCTTGTCAGTATAATTACACCAAATGTCATTTAAAAAAAGTTTAGATCACTTTCATTAAGGGCTAATGGACGTATCCAAATTAATGGTATACAGGACTCTTTGTGATTGGTTCTGGAAAATCTCGGCATGGAACTGCGGTTTCATCATCTTGTATGAGGCTACAACACTGCATGGTTTGCCATTATTTTTAAAGTTGTATTCATACCGACAGTTCTATAAGGCTTGTCCGTTGGAGTCTGTTGTTTCGCGGAGTTTCACTTCCTCTCCTAATGCTCTGTGGACCCGACTTTGTGTTTACTAGTATGTCTTTCCACAGGTCACTGTAGTGTTGAAAATGAAAAAAAAAATATATAAAGAAAAATATAAATTTTTAATTTTTTTTTTTATTTTTTTCGTTTTCAACGATGCAGTTACCTGTGTGTCTTTCTATAAATATACAATATTGTGTCAGAGTTTGTTGTTTGGCTGAGTCCTTGCATTTCTAATATGTTGCATACATGGTGCCCAATACAGTACTATAATGACATTATTACGATAATGTCTTTAAGGATGGTAAAATATAGAGGATATTTGTATTTTTCGTGTATGATCAGTTGATAATTCACCGAGTGAGCAGCGGATGTAATATTTTCACGAGTGGCGTAGCCACGAGTGAAAATATAAGTCAGCTGCTCACAAGGTGAATTATCAAACGATCATACACGGTAAAATACTAATATTCTATTTATTTCATGCTTCAAATAGCTTAAATGATGGAAATACTCCACTATTTACCTCAAATGTTTTGCGTGACGTCGTTTTCCCGCCATGCACGCGTCGAGTTGCAATCAAATAGTTCTTCTGCAATGGCTTCAATTTCGTCCACTTGTTTTACATTTATGTACATATAATGTTCTGTTATTTGTTAAAGATTAAGAGAGCAAGTGAAAACGCTTATTACTTTATTTTTGGCGGCGGGGAAATTTGTTTTAAAAAAATAGTCTGTTTCCATGAAATTATGAACTGTGAAATTATGAACTGTGAAATTATCGCCGAATAATCCACCGTTATTCCGCCGTAAACCACCGATAAGCATGAAATATAAATTATAATAATTCATGGTTTGAATCAGACTCCAGACTATGATGTGTAAATGTGATGTTCCCTCAGCTATCATAACTACTTAAACATTTCCCATTAATACCTCTGTTATTATAGACTGTCTCTACAGGTTGGTGAATTTGACACGATCCTGACCTTTGAAATAGCATAATTTAACTGCCAATATTTTGTCTGTATAAAATTATATAACCCCGATTGTATGTTTTCGAGTATCACGAACGTGCTCAGATGTTATACAAACTCAAATTTGAAATAACGATATTGCACGTTTTGCTTGCAGAAATGGATATATTCAAAGCAAGAACCTTGTAATATATTCATGCATGAAGGTCAAGATCAGGTCAATTTCTCCAAGCTATACAGCGTTGTTGACCATTTAACAGTTACTCTGTGGGGTTTGTTAAAAGTACAAAATTCTTCAAAGGCCAAACATCTATTACTGATGCTGCACTTTGTCTGTAATAAGCAATTTCTTCTGTTTGTTTCATAGCAGTTCTGGTGCCTATTAACAGTAAACCATCCTACTCTTAAGAAATTAGGCCATACCAAATTTTTTCTTTGTTAAGTTTCCGAGGACGGATATATTTGACATCTTAGCAGAGAAAGAAAACCATTGTAAAAACCTCTTATATGTTCAAAATCCATTGATATTTTGCTTTCATGCATTTCATACTACTTCACCACCATGTCCCGACCCCTAAACAGCTGTAGGTTTTTCACAGGTTTCTTCAGTTATTATGATTGACAATGCTTGAAAGCTATATTTGTTACCAGTATATATATAGTTCGATTTCGAGCATTGAGCCGTGACTGCACTTTTAAAGTTTAATCCATTCGCTGATAAAGATTGGCGTGGGATTGACTATTCAGATATGTATAACACACATTAGTAAGTATCATACCTTTAAATCATGACTATTGAAATCAATTAATCACGGGTGACCCGCACAAATAGACTCCTGTAAAAGGTCATGGCTCAGGGTTCAAAATTGAACTATAGTGTGCCAAGGATAATGTGATGTTTATAAACATAATTTGACCGGATTGGTTAAATAAACACGTATGGTCAATTGTATAATAAAATAACATTGATCAATTGTGCACGCATGATTTCCTCACCTATTTGGCGTATTCCATTTTTGACCGCCTTTCTCGTTATCCTGGGCGCACTATATAGCCATAATGTAGGATAGTAGTTGGTATGACTTGGTTTTTTTCGAGGGCTTTGTTTTTTGATGGTTTTCTTTACAGATTATGAAAGTTTCTTTGTCATAACATTATGTCTATACCCAAACCAAAATCGCAAGCTTATTTTTAAGCTAGCGGCAAGCTTGCCACTAGCTTGCAAAATAGGATAGCGCAAGCTCGTATTTGGAACCATTGCGCATGCTTGCGCAAGCATGCGCAATCTTATACCGCATGCTTGCGCATGCATGCACAATCTTATACTGCATGCTAGTTTCTTACAAGCTTGTGCAAGCTCGTATTTGGAACTATTGCGCAAGCTTGTGCCAGCTTATCTTGCTAGCATGCGCAAGCTTGCGCCAGCTTATATTGCAAGCTTGTACTGCAAGCTAATTTCTAACAAATTCTTGCAAGCTTGCGCACGCTAGTTTTTAAAAATACTCACAAGCAAGCACAAGCTATATATACCATTGTATGACCATACAATATTTCAGCTATGCTAAAAGAAATAATAATGCATGTATGTAATTAAAATCATATTTTATAAATTGAAATCATGCATGTTCAATTACATGAAAATTTGAACAACAGAATTTGCATTTATCCCCTACAGTGCTCATTTAAAATAATAGATTGATATTATCTTGATTTTAGAGCCATCCCCTTCCATAAATGGGATATTCATTGAAATTGCAAATAATAAGAGTTGTGTAATTTTGAGACCAAATTCTGTTGAAAGTGATTAACTTTTGGATCATTGAAGAATTGATAAGTACACGTACATCATAACATGCATGTGCTGCTCAATGTTTACAGTTTAGGGTCATTCGGTCAATAGCTTCATTAGCTAGGTATAACGTAACTTTTTGACAATAATGAATTCAGTTATAGATGAGATATGAATGTGATATACATTGTATCCCCTGTGAAAAAATCAAGAACTATTCATGAAATATTCATGAACAAGTTCATGATCTTGTTCATGAACGAATTCATGAACTGTTCATGAAGGACAAATGGCCGCTTCATGAATCTCCAGTTTTATTCATGCAACGCCAATCTCTCTTTCATGAATAAGTTCATGAACTGGAGATTCATGAATAAGTTCATGAACTGGAGATTCATGAATAAGTTCATGAACTGGAGTATCATGAATAAGTTCATGATCTGGAGATTCATGAAGCGGCCATTTTTCTTAAAATGCACTTGAACAGTTCTTGAACTCTTTAAGAGCAGTTCATGTACAATTTATGAACACTGTTCTTGGACAGTGCAAGAACTTTTCTTGAACTGCTCTTGAAACTTTCGCAGGGGCAATGACACAAATCTTTTTTTTATTTCTTTTCCTTTTTTTCCAACACAACTGTTCAATTTTAATAACTCAAGTAGCTTTAACATCCCTTTGATAATCTGCCCAAACTCAAATGTATATAAAGCCATGCTGTGCATTTTGATAATAGTTAAAATATCAATACATTATTAAACAGTAAAACAGAAGTAAATTTAAAGTACAATCAAAGTATTATTCGGTACAAATAAAGTACATTATCCGAAAAATTTGTCCGAAATATTGAAAGTTTCAAGTACAAACTGGAACATGCATTGCTGCTGATTTAATGCATCATAAATTTAAAACAACAAGTATTAAAGTTGACCACAAATAAATTTTACCTTTTGGGTGTTTTGTTCATTTATTTCACCATCTTTAAAACAGGAAAAACAAAAACAAAATTTTTCTAACAGAAGATAAACCATGTGCTGCCATCAGTGGTTGTTTACTGTGAGACACGTTCAGGAAATATGAGGGCCTATAAAAGTAGGCCCAAATTTTAGCCCCATTAACAAAGCCTCTTATTTGTTACCTGATTTTAAAATAATTTCTCAGTAATATTCCTTTGGGTCAAAGTCAAAGAGGCAAAGTTCAAAACTGGGTCATTTGGGGTCAAAAAATAGGTCAATAGGTCAAATCATGTGAAAAGTTCATGAACTTCAAAGTTCATGAATAATTCATGAACTTTGAAGTTCATGAAAGTTACATGAATAATTCATGAACTTTGAAGTTCATGAAATCTTGTTCATGAACCTGACATAGACTTCATGAACATGGAGTTCATGAACATGAAAGTTCATGAACATCATGTGTCTGTTCATGAACACTTCATGAACACTTCAGAAGTTCATGAAGTGTTCATGAACTCATGAAATTTTTTTCACAGGGGATGTTGGACCAGTGCCTCAGTAGGCAGCTTATGACTTACAGCATAATGTGATTTCTGTGATTATTTTTATTTGTCACCTAGCTATACAATTTGTATCCAAATGTAGGTTTAAAATTTTATGATATAAAACAAATGTAATATATATACAAATATAAAATGTAGATTCTATATAAATAACTCAATATTAAAAAATATATAATTCAGCAAAATAACATGATTATATGGCTTCTATGCAAAATTCTGGTTATTTTAAATCCTTGAACAGCATGATTTTATTAAAAAATATAACAGATACTGTTTTTGTAACTTTTTCCAGGTTTTTGACTTAGACATTTTCCGGAAAAATGCATGCACATATCAAGAACAAAATTTCTAAGTGTTGAACTTGACAAGCTTGCGCATGCATGCAAATATCACGCTAGCTTGCATTAGCTTGCGCAAGCTTAAGCTGGTTTTGGAAAATGTTTGCGCATGCTTGCGCAAGCTATATTGCTACCTAGTACAAACTTATTCTTAAAGAAACTAGCTTGTGCAAGCTTGTCACTAGCTTGCGACAAGCTAGCGGCAAGCTTACATTTTGGTTTGGGTAGTCTGTGGACAGGCTTTATGTGGAAGAATATGGTTCTTTATATTATTAAACATCCATCATCTTTTGTAACGTTGAACCCTCAGAACATTGATATCAGCACCATCAGTAATGAGGTGTTGAAAGTCTGATTTATAAATTGGTTATAAATAGAACATCCATGTGTAACGTTGAACCCTCAGAACATTGATATCAACACCATCAGTAATGAGGTGTTGAAAGTCTGATTTATAAATTGGTTATAAATAGAACATCCATGTTTCATATACTGTAAAATCATTTAATTTCGAAGGGACGGAATTTTGTGGAGTAACGGTAAAAAAGAACATTTTGATGGGACGTAAATTTGTAGGTTTTGCATTTAAGGTAATACACACACCAGGATCAAAATAATTGTTTGATGGGATTAAATTTCGTGGTTGAGGTGAACCTTGTATTCCACAAAATTTAATCCCCCACGAAAATGAATGATTTTACTGTATTGTCTTCCTAAAATAAATTCAAACAAACAAACTTTTAAAATGCTTCCAAAAATCTTTTATTCTGAGAAGAAAATACATTTTAAATTGTGAATAAAATGCAACACTAAAAAAATTCCTGATATTTCTAAAATTCCATAAAAATTCTAGAACATTATTTATTGTTTAAAATACATGTAGTTACAATTCTTTCCTTTCCATTTTTGCTCAAATTTTGCTCAAATTTCTTGGAAATATTGCATTTAAATTTTTTTGTATGAATATTCTTGAAAATGATAGTGTTGCTAAGAGCATGTATTTATTTTTTGTGTATTACAAGTTTTTCAAACTAGTCAGATAATAAAACTACATTTCTGCAGATGAAGGTAAAATAAAGTCGGCTCATGTATTGTTGATTTTCAAATAATGTAGAAAACTGTCTGTTACACGACTTCAACCTGATTTAGTAATTACTTTTATATCAGCAATCTTGATTGTTTCATGGAATCATAAGTACATAAATAATCTGTCACTATAACACATGAAAGATAGATACATGCATTCTTTATTTCTATAGATAAGCACATCATCACAACATACATGTATTTCATTGGCTTAGAATGAGAAGGTTGTAACTACAAAATCAATATTTTGAGAAAACAAGAAAAATCAAAGTACTGAAAGTACTTACAGGCTGGCGAACTGCTAAGGAACAATAGCTTTTCAAGTAATATAACATCAAGTGGTTTTCTAAGTCGAAAGAGAGGTAAGTGCTGGACTCAACAAAAAAAAAAAAATTAAAAAAATTTTTTTTTGGAGCCGCCGTGATTCGATCGCTGGACCTTAGCATCAGAAAATTACTAAGCGAGTTGCTCATCCACTCGACCACGATCTCGTTGGAGAATACTGACCTAAATAATTTAACATAATAAAATCATTTATGCGCGCGCTATATCGCGTTCGTAACGCGTAGTATACGAACGCGTAGTAATAATTATCAACGCCTTTAAACACATTTTCTTTTAATTTCATATAATTTCCTTCCATTTCAATATTACAATCGAACAGAATAAATGAAACAAGGAAAGTTGAATGTTCTTATCTTGCAAAACTGATTAACGAGAAGGAACTATTTGCATTGGGTGTATAGATTCTGTGTTGTCAGTTTCGGGAGTAAATTCATCTTAGTGGATTTCATTTTTTAGGATTGTAATAGTCTGGCGCAAATCGCCAGCCTAAAAACTGTCTAAAATTTACTCTTTACTTATGGTAAAACAAGCTTTTACAACTTCACTTTGATCAACATGACAAGTTCAGATTTTCATGAAAATAGGCTCATAAGAAGCGCCTTATGATGCAGATTTTAAATATGTATCAGCTTTATAAGGTTTTTAGTAGTTACGACCTTCTCATTCTAAGCCAGGGATTTATACAATTTAGATTTTGATATACATACAACAAACATTCTATTAACAATCAATTGAATAAACATACACACAGACATACAAATAAACAAGAGTTGTTTGTAAAACACGTATGCCCCCATGACAGTCTATTTGTTGAAAATGGTAAATGTCACAGTGACCTTAACCTTTGACCTACTGACCTGAAAAACAACAGGGGTTATCTACAGTAACTGTTGCTGGCCACTCTCCATGTAAGATCCTAGGGCAGAGAATTCTTGAGTTATTCAACGGAATCCATTTTGCTCTACCGACAGACAGGCCAACGGACCTTTGCAAAGCAATAATATTATTAATATACCCTCTTATCAAAGAAGGGAAATATGTCAACTACATTCAAGAAAATTTTCATGCCAATTATAGGAATTCTAAGCTAATCAAAAAGTTATTTTTCGTTGTTGAAAATCCCTTTAAGGGCTGTAGTGGAGCACACAAAGATGATAAGGATACTTGCAGACCATGAACTGTTGCAATTGGCAATCAGTAAAGTGAATTGGCTGTTATATTTTTCGACATACAAGGAATAACTTGTAATTACTGCATTGCTCCGAATAATAAATATAATAATGATAATAATATTTTTTTGATATGAGTTTATAAGGTCCTCGTATCGTCCCATACCTTTCGGTAATCTGGATTTTTTATAGGACCCCAATAATAATATTTATTCAGTATAGGTAGTATGTATAGCTTGGCTATTTTGACCTGAGCCTGACCTTTAAGCAAGAATATATTACAAGGTTCTTGCTTTGAATATATCAATTTTCGCAAGCAAATTCGCAAGCTTCCTGATTATGAAAACTTACAATCGGTGTTGTAAATGTAGAATAATTATAAGTGACTGTTAAATAATGCTAACCAATAGGTCAGCCTTGTGTCAAATTGGCCAAGCTATAACATGGCATAATATAAATATCATCAAATATAAATAAAACATTTATCTTGTAACACACAATTACAAAACTAAATTATAAGAATGTGCATGAATTAAAAACAACAACTAGAAAAGGCCATGTCAAACACACCCACACCAAGGATGACGCAAAAAAAAGAGGATGTATTTGTTTTAAAAAGCCGTCCAGAGCCTTATAGTGTGTTCAACATTTTATGCATAAATTCATAAAATTAGTTCATAAAATTATTGTTGGACCTTCATACACTTATACAAATAAACTTACACTCAAACTTATCAGTCTAGTTATTTTAACTTTTAACCTCAAACTATAATTAATTGCAAACCAAACTGTTTCATGTTTATATATGATACATGGTATGTAAAGCTAACATAAAACCTATACAAATACATGTCCTTAGAGAAAATTTGTAGCACTTTTTTAAATAAGTTTTTCCTTCAACAATTTGTCCCTCTTGTTTAAAATCGTAATTAAACCATTGCACTGTATATCAATTGTTCAATTCCAAGTCAGTAGTTCAGTTTGTCGAATCAGCCAGAATGTCGCTGGTACCATCCTTGCGAGTATTGTGTATTATAGTAATTTAGTTCATTATTTATTATACCATATTTATATAGCCCTTTTTTCATGTCAATTACACATTCAAAAGTGCCATACAATCATTTCAATTTAGACAGGGTTAAACAATATGTATTAGATATTAACATGCTAGTACAAATATTTTGAATAAAATAGGTAAAATATAAACAAATATATACATTTTTTTAATCAACACATTCATCAAGTAAAATGCACAATTTTAAATGGTTCAAGTTGGTTTTATAAGCTGTCTGGCTAGTCCAAACACGCATTGTACTCCACCAACCATTTCTCTATTGCTACATTTTAAAGTGAAGTTCAGTATTTGATCAAACTATACATTGAATATAAAACAAAAGGATACATAAACACAATAAATACAATATAATATCTGAAAACAAAATCTTATAGGTATAAGTATAGGTAGCATGTATAGCTTGGCTATTTGGACCTGAGCCTGACCTTTAAGCAAGAATATATTACAAGGTTCTTGCTTTGAATATATCAATTTCCGCAAGCAAATCGTGCAATATTGGTATTTCATATTTGTGTTTGTATTACATGTCGGGCGTCTTCGTGAAACTTCTTGATTATGAAAACATACAATCGGTGTTGTAAATGTAGACAATATTATTAGTGACTGTTAACTTATGCTAACCAATAGGTCAGGCTTGTGTCAAATTTAAGCCAAGCTATAACATGGCATAATATAAATATCACCAAATATAAATAAAACATTTATCTTGTAACACACAATTACAAAACTAAATTATAAGAATGTGCATGTATTAAAAACAACAACTAAAAAAGGCAAATACACCCACACCAAGGATGATGCAAAAAAAAAAAGGATGTATTTGTTCTAAAAAGCCGTCCAGAGCCTTATAGTGTGTTCAACATTTTATGCATAAATTCATAAAATGAGTTCATAAAATTATTGTTGGACCTTCATACACTTATACAAATAAACTGACACTCAAACATATCAGTCTAGTTATTTTAACTTTTAACCTCAAACTATAATTAATTGCAAACCAAACTGTTTTATGTTTGTATATGATACATGGTATGTAAAGCTAACATAAAACCTATACAAATACATGTCCTAAGAGAAAATTTGTAGCACTTTTTTAAATAAGTTTTTCCTTCAACAATTTGTCCCTCTTGTTTAAAATCGTAATTAAACCATTGCACTGTATATCAATTGTTCAATTCCAAGTCATTAGTTCAGTTTGGCGAATCAGCCAGAATGTCACTGGTACCATCCTTGTGAGTATGGTTTATTATAGTAATTTAGTTCATTATTTATTATACCATATTTATATAGCCCTTTTTTCATGTCAATTACACATTCAAAAGTGCCATACAATCATTACAATTTAGACAGGGTTAAACAATATGCAGTGTCTATTCTAGGACGCGCAATTGCGGGATTCACACATATTTTGCGAAGATCTCGCACATTATAGGCCGGTACGCGCGAAAATCCCGCATTAAAATCCAAAAAATTGATCAAAATTGAGAGGTTAATTTCAATTCCGACGTTCGCATCGTAAACACAAAAGTTCCAAGGGATGTAACTCTATATTATTAAAATAAAAATAATTTGTCCTAATTCCAAGGGAAATTACTGTTATTGTTGAACAATTTAATCGCTCCATTGTGTCGCATTCGTACAGACGCTTGAAGCAAAGAATCATCGATTTTTTCAACAAATTTGCGACAACGGAATGATCGCATTCAATTGCAAGTAGTCCGGACCCCTCTTCCAACTTATTAAGTATTGATAAAAAGCTGGGACCCTCTACAAACGTATCAAATATTGATAAACAGCCTGATTCCAACCCGACCAATGGCCTGTATATTTTGTACTATATTAATATTGTACAATTTGTAGTCTGATCTAAAATAAAGCTACTGTTATTACATCATACATGCCAATTGTAAGACAAAGATAATTAAACATCTTTGTGGTAAAATAGTATTTGGTTTTGACCCCCCCCCCTTGTTTTTGAAAATCCCCCATTTTTTTCAAGAGGACGGGGGAAATCCCCCCTAATTTGTCATTTCTAGAATAGACACTGAATATGTAATAGATATTAACATGCTAGTAGAAATATTTTGAATAAAATAGGTAAAATATAAACAAATATTTACAGTTTATTAATCAAAACATTCATCATTAATTTTACATGTTTCCATCAATTATTAACATGTAAAATGCACAATTTAAAATGGTTCAAGTCAAGTTGGTTTCATAAGCTGTCTGGCTAGTCCAAACCCGCATTACTCCACCAACCATTTCTCTATTGCTACATTTTAAAGTGAAGTTCAGTATTTGATCAAACTATACATTGAATATAAAACAAAAGGATACAAAAAAAAAATACCAAAATAATTTTCTGAAAACAATTTTTTTTACCTTTAACAAAAAGTACAAAAATGATTAATTATGATTGGTTTGAAAAAAAGAAATGAGGAAATCGGACAGGGAGGGCAGCACTCAACTTAATCAGCCGAGCAAAGGAAACAGTAACAACACAACTACATGGAGCAATGCCCGCACACCACCCAATAAAATGATTAAAAGCCAAAGTCCCTAATAAAAGCTAAAATGCGACCTTGTTTCCCAGGTCCCTGCTGCAGGACGACCTAGTTTCACAAAATAATATATGCCAAAAAGTTGACCTAAGTGATCAAACAAGGAATAACTGGGACATGACCTAGTTTACAAACACCATGTACAGTGACCTAACTATAATAGTTACTCCCCCAGCTAACAGGTCAAGCGAAAACAGTAAAAAGGGAGGGAGAGGGTTGCTTGTATTCAGAGTGCTTGTATTCAGAGTGCTTGTATTCAGGGTGCTTGTATTCAGAGTGCTTGTATTCAGGGTGCTTGTATTTAGGGTGCTTCTATTCAGGGTGCTTCTATTCAGGGTGTTTGTATTTAGGGTGCATGTATTCAGAGTGCTTGTATTTAGGGTGCTTGTATTTAGGGTGCTTCTATTTAGGGTGCTTCTATTCAGAGTGCTTGTATTCAGGGCGCTTGTATTCAGGGCGCTTGTATTCAGGGTGCTTGCTAAGAGTGTTGGGGAAGTTTTTTGTGTTTCATCCCTATTCCATATATGCTTCTATTCAGTGTGCTTCTATTCAGTGTGCTTCTATTCACGGTGCTTCTATTCACGGTGCTTCTATTCACGGTGCTTCTTTTCAGGGTGCTTCTATTCACGGTGCTTCTATTCAGGGTCCTTCTATTCACGGTAATTCTATTCAGTGTGCTTCTATTCAGGGTGCTTCTATTCACGGTGCTTCTATTCAGGATGCTTGTATTCAGGGTGCTTCTATTTAGGGTGCATGTATTCAGGGTGCTTCTATTTAGGGTGCATGTATTCAGGGTGCATGTATTCAGGGTGCTTGTATTTACGATGTTTCTATTCACGGTGCTTCTATTCACAGTGCTTCTATTCACAATGCTTGCTTGCTACAGGCCAATAAGAAGGTTGGGGAAATATTTTGTGTTTCATCCCTATCGTTGCTTAGCTGTAGCAGCTTCTTCCCTCTGTGAATGGTGTAGCAACAGCAACCAGATTAGATTCATGAAAAAAGTTCAGATTTTGCTTTTCGCTAAAACCGGTTACTTGCATACATGCCATTTTTTCCTTAAGCCTATATAGGAGATTGGTGATGAAAATGCAGGAGATTTCAATGAAATGCAGGCAATTTTTCTTGCTCAAACTTAAAGCTATTTAAATTAATATTTGTTATCATATTCATTATACAAACAAAAAATGTCAAGGTTCCAGTATTCCAAGGAATGCAGGAGATTTTTTCAATTTGCCTAAAATCATGGGGGAGTAGAGTCTCAAATGCAGGAGACTCCTGCATGATGCAGGAGATCTGGCATGTATGCATTGTGTGCTATCCTTCTGAAAATCGAGTACCAGACTGTTTTCTGACCCAACTCTTATTCGTTGCAATGTTAGAATCTGGTTAGCACAGTGTATGGGTTTAATGAACGTATTGATAAAAATTTGGTTGCAGAATTTCGATGTCCAATTTTCCCACTTTGGATTTTTGATTGGCAGGAAGTCTTAACTGAAAAAAATGTTTTTTTAAGAAAACAGGAACATAATTTCAGTTTTGTCACCATGACATGTTCTGATTTTCAAGAAAATAGGGTCTTTTAAGGTAGGAAGTAACATTTGTGACCTTTTAATCCTAAGCCAGAGAAATTAAAGCATTGAGACTGAAAAGTAGATTTTTAGGTTAACTTGATACAAAAACTAGAGCTGTCGCCATTCGGCACACTTATACACCCCGTGCCGACAGAGGGCCATAATTCTGGAAAAAATCAGTGCAGCGCAAATTCCTTCGAACATATTAACATGTTGAGGTTGTTCATATTTATGAAGTTTGAAGGAAATCTGACAAAAAAACGTAGGATGAGTTTTGTTCACTAGAATCTGTCTATGGAGAGACTGACAGACCAACAGACAAGCTGAAAACAGTAGCATCTTGTTGTGCAGCGGGTATAATTACATTTCCTTATCTCCTTAAAAGTCAACATTGGAAGCAACATTTGTGCGTTCTGCGACACATGCAATTCACAGCCTCCATACACAAAATGGGATTCAATGTTCACCAACAACCAATCCTCCTCGATAGCCTTGTGGTAGAGGGTCCACCTTGAGTGCTGGAGGCTTGATCCCGGGCCACGACATACCAAAGACGAAATGCAAATGGTTCCAGGAATTCCCTTGCTTGAAGCTCAGTATAAAAGGGAAACTCAGCAGCTAACAGTCTTCTCTTCTCTCAAACCTTTTATGGCGATGGATAACATCAGAGACAAGGTGTCGAGAGTGATTAATATCAGTGCAAAAACTTGTTTCATAATCGACCTTAAAGTTATTAGTATGAACTAATAACCTCATGGATAATTGACTGATTTTCACTCTGTCCTCTCTATAGTGTTTTGTCGCACAATATATTTCCAAGTTCGAACAATTATTTTCATTTCCTGCATGGTTTTAATGTGCTATATTACTTTAAGTTGGTCGATTTATTCAGGGTTGTCATTAGGAGGCTCACTTGTCTGCCTGGCGTTTGATAGTCAATCCATTGTCCTTTTTCATGATTGCTCTTAAATTTCAGGATTTTGAAAGTCTAGGAATTATTTATAGTCCTATATCTAGTGGAACTTTGGTTTAAAATTTTTTTCTCTGCATCTAAATATTCAAATCATACACTTGTAATAAGTTAGCCAAGTCAGTTGAAGTGAAGACGTTGTTTATGTACAATCTTTGCATGGTGTCACAGTAGGTAATGCACCTTGGATTTACCACATGTTTATCATTGTTGATGATGATTTTACTTCTCTTGAAGTCTGGTGATACAACATGTATACATTCACCAACCTGGCTACATACATACAGTACACCATCTGATGTAAGTGTTATACCTGTTGGACGTCTCAATGTATAATGTGTGTATGTACGGAGAACTTGTCCTGTAAATGTAACAACACTGACTGTGTATGTTACAAGGTCTGATACAATTACAGTATCAGGGTCATGTCCAAATATAATGTTATAAGCCTGTTGTAATACATGTTGAGTACCTTGTTTAGGTTGTATTGTATGTAGAACATTACCATGTATGTCCAGTATTTCTACTCTCTGGTTGTAGGAAACAGCAAAGTTGTTATCATGGAATGCTATACCTTTGCATTCTTCAACGGAACAACTGATATATTCCTGATGTTGAATACTGTTAGATATAACATGGAGCAGCTCTATCTTCCCCTCAAGAGGTAATATCACAGCAACTGACTCAGCATTAACTCTGGTGATTCCCCATGGTGAGCTTGATGGACTGTAGCTGGATAGGATTTTATCAGCCTCTAGGTCTATTATCTTAACCTTGCTATTGTTCTCATCTGTAACAACCATATGTTGGGGATTCAGAAGTGTACATCCAGTAATCCAGCAATCATTGCTAAATCTTGGCTTTACTTTAACCTGTCCTCTGTACACCACTGTAGTATGTATGGTTGGTGTGGGTGACAGTTTCCCTAATGGTGTCTCCTCCGACAGTATACGCTGTATCTCAGTTGAGGGGCGAAATATTTGATGTTTTTGTTGGCTTTCTGTTTCCTTCAAGGTGTTCAGTTCCTCCACCATGGAATCCAGTCTCTGCTTAGCCTGTTTGGTATGTACAAATATGGAATTCATATCTGAATCATTCTTCAGTGTCTTAATTCTGTCTTCAAGCTCTGTATTTAATGCTTTGTTCTCGGCTATGAGGTTGTTCATCACTGTTTCATGTTTTTGCTTCATCTCTGCTGCTTGGTCTGTGAGTTGTTTCTGTACTTTGTCCAGGTAGTTGTTGACTTGTGTGCGGAATTCTGTTATGGTCTGTTGAATGTTATTGTATGAATACTGAAGGTCATTCAAGTCCAAGTTCAAACTGTTTTCCATCGTTTTGAGTTCCTTGTGTAAGTTGTCAAGATTGCGATGTATTTCTTTGAATTCTTTTGTTGCCTGGAAACCGATAGAGATGTCTTGCACCCTGTCTCTCTTGCATGTGGGATGGTTGAATGTCATGCAGTCAACGCAGCATGGGGTGCCATGATCTGTACAGAAGTAGCGTATGATTTCTGGATGATGTGTTGGACAGACCACAGTACACAGGCTTGGACTTGGACTTGTGCCATGGCTTGGCTTGGCGGGTATCTGATCTTTTTGTAGGATCGGATGACTCCTTGTCATCCTTTGGTTTCTATGGTAATCAGCACAATGTCCACACATATATTCACTACAGGTTGGGCAAAACCCTATAACTGCTACAAATTTCTTCATATTGCAGCACGGCTCGCAGAATATCTCCTCTGCATCACCTGACCCCTTCCCGTACGTGTCCTTGAAAGATCTCTGTGGCGTACCGCTTTTAGCATCACCTGACCCCTTCCTGAACATGTCCCTGAACGATCTCTGTGGTGTTCTGCCTTCGGCATCACCAGACCCCTTCCCGAATGTATCCTTGAACGATCTCTGTGGTGTATCGCCTTCAGCATCACCAGACCCCTTCCCGAATGTATCCTTGAACGATCTCTGTGGTGTACCGCCTTCAGCCATGTGATTGCAGAATGTTTAAAGATGGAGTAATATAAATAAACGATAAGAGTCATCCAATAGAAAGTACTAATTGATTCTTACTTATCCTCTAATGTTTGGATGTAGGTCGGCAAGGTGTAACCATCATATAACCAGGTTGGCAGTACACACACTCTGTATCAGACCAGACTCCCGGGTAGGACACCAGATTCAAAATTTCCAACTCCCACTACCAAAATGCTTTTGTTCTTTGGTCTGAAATGTAGGGTTAACACATGCTTTTTTCGTGCTATTACATCTGTAGAGTCCGAGGGCACCAACTCTACAGATGTATCAACGTGAAAAGGCTTGCATAAACACTATTATAGCATAAAAACAACACTTTATTAGTTTTTTTTAGTTTTTTTTCAAAATCATGACACTCTGGCATGAAACTTTTGCCGAAGTTGGGAAACGAACGCGACATCGCTTAGCAAGTGTTACGTCATATACGACTTCAACTATTCACAAATACCAAGAAACAGTGACATTGGAGGTTAATTTACGTTTATTATTTTACTTTGATAGAAAATTAATTAGTACTAACAATTAAAATGTTAATAACAGTTCATATGACGCTGTAAATCGTTGTTTTCGTCGGCTTGGTCCTGAAATGAGCATACTTAAAACTGGTCACCAACAGGGTGTGAATCCTTATATAAACGTATGAGCGAAATCACCGTTTTTATGTTATAATGAGGAAAGAAAACTATGCATATTGTCGGCCTCACAGGCAAACAACGTAACTACATTTTTAAAACAAAAGCACTGCCTTGCGGGTGCAGACGCTCATCTGATATCTGTCAAAAGGCAGACAACCTAAGTATGATGTAGGACAGAGTAATGTGCCCTGCTTTACCTTTGCACAAAACTAACCCAAGAAATTTTCCAAAAAGGGGCAATAACTCACGCAAAATGCAGATCAGAGTTATGGTTCATGCTTGACATGGTCAGGTATTGATGATAAACAAATGTTGCAAGTTTCAATGCAATAGCCCTAATAGTGTATGAGAATAGTGGTCCTAAACACAAAACTTAACCAATGAATTTTCTACATCCAATAAGGGGCAATAAATCACGTAAAATGCAGATCAGAGTTATGGGTCTTGCTTGAAATGGTCAGGTATTGATGGTGAACAAGTGTTGAAAGTTTCAAAGCAATAGCATACATAGTGTATGAGAAAAGTGGACCTAAACACAAAACTTAACCAAGGAATTTTCTAAGTGCAAAAAGGGGCAATAACTCATGCAAAATGCAGATCAGAGTTATGGGTCTTGCTTTACAGGCTCAGTTATTGATGGTGAACAAGTGTTGCCAGTTTCAAAGCAATAGCTTTGATAGTTTATGAAAAAAGTTTACCTCAACACAAAACTTAACCATGCAACGTCGACACCTACGACGATCAAGTGATGCCAATAACTCATCTTTTTTTTCAATAATCTGATGAGCTAAAAACTTTCTTGCAATCCATATATCAAACCTTCGCGAGTCTTTTGGTGAAATGCCGTATCTGTAGGTCAATTGGAAGTAAGAGTTTCGGTCATGAAAAACGTCAAATAGCATTTGATATTTTGGTAAAAATTTCCTCTCGAGAAAAAGACGCGACTACACAAAAATTCTGTTTTTCGTAAACAGAACAGAAATTTGCTAGATAAATAACCGGACAAACTAGTATATTCATGTATAATGTCCTGGATACCATGTTAGTGACATTACAATAATACTTATGTTACTGTACACAGTAACAAATTTGCCTTAGAAAAATAGCAATCGGCCTTTCAAAAGTATTATCAGCTTTTTGGCCCGCCACGCGGCTGCGGGGTGATTATCGCTTTTTGATATTTGCTCTCGGAAATTGTTCATGTACAACGTTACGTCATTTGCGTTGACTGCTGAGCCTAGGTCTATTTCTACCAGAATCATTTGCAAACACGGTTGATGGCTTTGGAGAAGCATAATAGAACATTTAAATTATATTTTGTACCAACTTCGATGAAATATACGTATACTGGCAAAAAAGTGATGACTGGACAAAATTGGCATAAAATACAATTGTATGAACTTAAAAATCAACTTTTCCTCAGAATGTTTTGTGATGACTCATACATGGATTCAAGGTCTTTTCTAAAAATAGATCACCCAAAAATATGTTGTCACTGCCAATTTTGGGGCCGAAACATGTGCACTTTTGGCGCTTTTTTCAACGACGTACAGAAGCAATGACCTGACAGTCTGTTTCGAACATTTCTTGATTAATATTCAGAAAAATATGACCAGGAATGTTTAGAACAGTGTCCTTACTTCACATGCATGCAAAAATATTCGTGATTTACAATATAACAACTAGTGACGCACAATGTTTTCCTGCTATGGGGCATTATGAGACAGGCTATAATCAATAATATACCGTACCGTGTTTATTGACCAAAAATCGAGAATAAGATTTTAAAACAGCCTGATCGTCTTCACGATGTATGGACTAGATATTAGAATGTTTAATTATCTGAGAATGCACCTTACTATTTGTGGTAAAATTAGTGTTAGCGGGGATTCAATCCCGGGGTCTTCAAGCGAAATTTAGAAAATTATTTCCAACGTCGTTAACCACTCGGCCACGAACACGACTCGAAACTGGAATAAAAATCTTCTTGGCTATAATGCAATGCCCTAAGAGCTTTACCCTAGTTGCATACTACAACAGGTAAGCAACCTATAGCTCTTTGGCCCTTTCGTAATTAATTCAGGACTTGGCTTGTTGATTGTTCGTCACATATCTACATAGTGTTTAACACATTTATTTTGCAGCAGCTATTAATACAGGATAGGTGTAAATTAACATTGAATACAGTGTACAGTTAGGGCATGTGCTGTCAGGCTTGGTGGCTGGTAATATAATTGTTTGACCTCAGGAACAAACCACAGGTAACTGTATCGTTGAAAATGGATTTTTTTTGAAAATTGAAAGAAAAATATAAATTTTCAAAAAATATATATATTTTTTTCGTTTTCAACGATACAGTTACCTGTGGAACAAACCCACAGTTCTTTCAGCGCTTTGATTATGTTATAAATTAATATAGCAATAATACATGTTAAAACAGATCATACTGTCACATATAATTCACAATGAAATGACTATAATCAAATGAAGAAGAATTTAACAGGGCTTAAGGAAAACCATGGTATGTGCTTCTATATAAATCAATGTACTTTTCATAGTTTTGCAAGTCACCTAGCCCTTGTTCAAGTGAATGACTGGATAGCATAAACATAGAAAATTAGCTTATACTTTTATGATATTAACTTTCCCTTGTTTTTCATGTAGCTTTGATTATGCTATAAATTAAAATAGTAATAATATATATGTTAGAAAATCTGTCCAAGTGAACAACTAAAAAAGAATGAATATAGAAATTAAGCTTACTTTTATGATATAAAATTTTCTCTCGTTTGTCATGGCGATGTCGTAATTCTGTGTAACTCCCCACCCTATCGTACCATATTTCATCTCCAACTGTAACAACTCATAAATTTAATACTAATAAATTATACTTAGGATGTAAAACATGTATATACACTTGGAGACACTTATAACTGTGCACTTAGACAATCCCACTATCTCAGTACTTCGTCAATATATTTTGTCAGAAATTTGCACTGTATGTAGTTATAAGATGTGTGGTCATGGTTAATAATATTTTATTTGATAATACAAAATATTAAAGGAACGCTAGCAATTAATTAAGGGATGCATAAATATGCAAATTCACGAAATCTGCCTCGGCTTCAAACGCGCACTTTTCCAATCAGCCAAAAACATGTCTTATTAGGCATTTGGGCTAGAAAACTTTGTCGTATTTGCTGTCATATTTAAACGACAATCCCAGTTATAGTTTACTGATGAATAACAAGCTGCTTGTATGCATTAATGTTAAATGCCGACAAGTCATTGCAGAAAAATGATGTCGTCAAATTGCAACAATGAATGGACAGGTGGACAGGTGGAACATGGCTACAAATACCTGTGGTGGTTCCATGATTGCATAACACATAAGTTTACTTATCGGAATGCCAATTAATTATTTACGAAACTATTGTAAAACATCGTGACGCTAGTTTTGATAAACAAGAGGTCATGGTGTCAATTAAATTACACACATTAATTTTTGTTTTTAGAAATGGCAATATGTAGTTTTATTTCCAGCTGTTTCACCATTTTCTCTTGCAATGCGTTTAAATGTAATTTTAAAAATACAAGAGGCGATGTTCACTGAACCATGTAGTTTGAATATCGGATTATGTTGTGTGTCCACTAAGAAAGAAGTAGACAAAATTTCGTTAAAAAATATTAACAAACAAAAAAGTTATTAGGAATTAAAAAGGGGGATAATAACTGAAAACAGTTATAGCGTATTCACTATGTATGGCTCGCATCTATAGATTGGATTCTTGTAAACAAGAGAGGGGTGAAGATTAAAAAGTCAAATGCAAAAACTCTTGAGCAAATGATTAAAAGAACACATTACCCTTTCTGATTTACTCGCAAAAACTCTGAAAAAATGATTGAAGAACATATGTGTTTCCTTGTTTACTTATCAGAGACTTGGAAAATGGTTATAGCTGTGTAAAGGTTGCATTCAATGTTTAAAAATGTGTAAAGGTTGCATTCAATGTTTAAAAATGTGTAAAACAATGTTTAAAACTGTGTCAAGGTAGAATTCAATGTTTCAAACTGTGTTAAGGTTGAATTCAATGTTTCAAAACTGTGTTAAGGTTGAATTCAATGTTTAAAACTGTGTAAAGGTTGCATTCAATGTTCAAAACTGTGTTAAGGTTGAATTCAATGTTTCAAAACTGTGTTAAGGTTGAATTCAATGTTTAAAACTGTGTAAAGGTTGAATTCAATGTTTCAAACTGTCTGATGGTTCAATTCAATCTTTAAAACAGTGTCAAGGTTGAATTCAATGTTTAAAACTGTGTAAAGGTTGAATTCAATGTTTCAAACTGTCTGATGGTTCAATTCAATCTTTAAAACAGTGTCAAGGTTGAATTCAATGTTTAAAACTGTGTAAAGGTTGCATTCAATGTTTCTAACTGTGTCAAGGTTGCATTCAATGTTTAAAACTGTGTAAAGGTTGCATTCAATTATTAAAACAGTGTCAAGGTTGCATTCAATGTTTAAAACTGTGTCAAGGTTCAATTCAATGTTTAAAACTGTGTAAAGGTGGCATTTAATGTTTCTAACTGTGTCAAGGTTGCATTCAATGTTTCAAAACTGTGTTAAGGTTGAATTCAATGTTTAAAACTGTGTAAAGGTTGCATTCAATGTTTAAAACTGTGTCAAGGTTGCATTCAATGTTTAAAAATGTGTAAAGGTTGCATTCAATGTTTAAAATTTGTAAAACAATGTTTAAAACTGTGTCAAGGTAGAATTCAATGTTTCAAACTGTGTTAAGGTTGAATTCAATGTTTCAAAACTGTGTTAAGGTTGAATTCAATGTTTAAAACTGTGTAAAGGTTGCATTCAATGTTCAAAACTGTGTTAAGGTTGAATTCAATGTTTCAAAACTGTGTTAAGGTTGAATTCAATGTTTAAAACTGTGTAAAGGTTGCATTCAATGTTTCTAACTGTGTCAAGGTTGCATTCAATGTTTAAAACTGTGTAAAGGTTGCATTCAATTATTAAAACAGTGTCAAGGTTGCATTCAATGTTTAAAACTGTGTCAAGGTTCAATTCAATGTTTAAAACTGTGTAAAGGTGGCATTTAATGTTTCTAACTGTGTCAAGGTTGCATTCAATGTTTCAAAACTGTGTTAAGGTTGAATTCAATGTTTAAAACTGTGTAAAGGTTGCATTCAATGTTTAAAACTGTGTCAAGGTTGCATTCAATGTTTAAAAATGTGTAAAGGTTGCATTCAATGTTTAAAATTTGTAAAACAATGTTTAAAACTGTGTCAAGGTAGAATTCAATGTTTCAAACTGTGTTAAGGTTGAATTCAATGTTTCAAAACTGTGTTAAGGTTGAATTCAATGTTTAAAACTGTGTTAAGGTTGCATTCAATGTTCAAAACTGTGTTAAGGTTGAATTCAATGTTTCAAAACTGTGTTAAGGTTGAATTCAATGTTTAAAACTGTGTAAAGGTTGAATTCAATGTTTCAAACTGTCTGATGGTTCAATTCAATCTTTAAAACAGTGTCAAGGTTGAATTCAATGTTTAAAACTGTGTAAAGGTTGAATTCAATGTTTCAAACTGTCTGATGGTTCAATTCAATCTTTAAAACAGTGTCAAGGTTGAATTCAATGTTTAAAACTGTGTAAAGGTTGCATTCAATGTTTCTAACTGTGTCAAGGTTGCATTCAATGTTTAAAACTGTGTAAAGGTTGCATTCAATTATTAAAACAGTGTCAAGGTTGCATTTAATGTTTAAAACTGTGTCAAGGTTGAATTCAATGTTTAAAACTGTGTAAAGGTTGCATTTAATGTTTCTAACTGTGTCAAGGTTGCATTTAATGTTTCAAAACTGTGTTAAGGTTGAATTCAATGTTTAAAACTGTGTAAAGGTTGCATTCAATGTTTGAAACTGTGTCAAGGTTGCATTCAATGTTTAAAACAGTGTCAAGGTTGCATTCAATGTTTAAAACTGTGTAAAAGTTGCATTCAATGTTTAAAACAGTGTCAAGGTTGCATTCAATGTTTAAAACTGTGTCAAGGTTGCATTCAATGTTTAAAACTGTGTTAAGGTTGAATTCAATGTTTAAAGCTGTGTCAAGGTTGAATTCAATGTTTCTCACTGTGTCAAGGTTGCATTCAATGTTTCCAACTGTGTAATATGTTGCATTCAATGTTTAAAACTGTGTCAAGGTTGCATTCAATGTTTCTAACTGTGTAAAGATTGCATTCAATGTTCAAAACTGTGTTAAGGTTGAATTCAATGTTCAAAACTGTGTTAAGGTTGAATTCAATGTTTAAAACTGTGTAAAGGTTGAATTCAATGTTTCAAAACTGTGTTAAGGTTGAATTCAATGTTTAAAACTGTGTAAAGGTTGCATTCAATGTTTAAAACTGTGTAAAGGTTGCATTCAATGTTTAAAACAGTGTCAAGGTTGCATTCAATGTTTAAATTCAATGTTTAAAACAGTGTCAAGGTTGCATTCAATGTTTAAAACAGTGTCAAGGTTGCATTCAATGTTTAAAACTGTGTAAAGGTTGCATTCAATGTTGAAAACTGTGTAAAGGTTGCATTCAATGTTTAAAACTGTGTCAAGGTTGCATTCAATGTTTAAAACAGTGTAATATGTTGCATTCAATGTTTAAAACTGTGTCAAGGTTGCATTCATTGTTTAAAACAGTGTAATATGTTGCATTCAATGTTTAAAACAGTGTCAATGTTGCATTTAACGTTTCTAACTGTGTAATATGTTGCATTCAATGTTTCCAACTGTGTAAAGGTTGCATTCAATGTTCAAAACTGTGTAAAGGTTGAATTCAATGTTCAAAACTGTGTTAAGGTTGAATTCAATGTTTGAAACTGTGTAAAGGTTGCATTCAATGTTTAAAAATGTGTAAAGGTTGCATTTAATGTTCAAAACTGTGTTAAGGTTGAATTCAATGTTTGAAACTGTGTAAAGGTTGCATCCAATGTTTAAAAAGGTGTAAAGGTTGCATTCAATGTTTTAAAATATGTAACGTTGCATTCAATGTTTAAAAAGGTGTAAAGGTTGCATTCAATATTTAAAACTGTGTAAAGGTTGCATTCAATGTTTTAAAATGTGTAACGTTGCATTCAATGTTTAAAAAGGTGTAAAGGTTGCATTCAATATTTAAAACTGTGTAAAGGTTGAACGCAATATTTTAAATGTGTAAAGGTTGAATTCAATGTTGAAAATGTGTGAAGGTTGCATTCAATGTTTTAAACTGTGTAAAGGTTGCATTCAATATTTAAAACTGTGTAAAGGTTGCATTCAATGTTTAAAATGTGTAAAGGTTGCATGCAATGTTTCAAACTTCGTAAAAAGTTGTGGTTTGTATTCTGGGTGGATTAAAGTGTGTGCAACACATGGGAGAATACGGTAGTTTAATAATCAGTTGGTTATATCTGTCATAAACAAGTACATCACATGATTAATGTAGCCGGCTGTAATATGCAGACCTAGATAATGGTCAAGTACTTTAACCTAGTTTTCAGTACAAGGACATTTATACTTTCATAAATTGTGATAATAAACTGAATGATATCATTTTAAACATTTTCGTTTAATGTATACATGTATTGTTTGGTCACACTGATTCTGATATATGTTATTTCTCCAACCTTCAAACAAAGTCCAACCATCAAACAAAGTCCAACCTTCAAACAAAGTCCAACCTTCAAACAAAGCTCAACCTTCAAACACAGACCTACCTTCAAACACAGTCCTACCTTCAAACAAAGTCCAATCTTCAAACAAAGCCCAACCTTCAAACACAGACCTACCTTCAAACAAAGCCAAACCTTCAAACACAGAACTACCTTCAAACACAGTCCAACCTTCAAACAAAGACCTACCTTCAAACACAGTTGTGACATAACTTGTACTCTAAACGTCCCAACCCTCCTATCTGACTTTGAGAGATTGTCAAAGCCTTTAAAACAAACATTTTCACATTAAGTTTCAATCTCAAAATCAAGCAATTTAAATTTTGTGCTAACACTTAATTGGGTTTAATGTAAGAACTTAAATACCCTGTATTTAGGTCCTTTTTTATGCCCCCGTATCGATAGATCGGGAGGCATATAGTAATTCACCTGTCCGTCCGTCCGTCCGTCCTTCCGTCCTTCCGTCCGTCCGTCCGTCCGCCCGTAAAAAGTAATACTAAGGTGGCTACTTTTTATGGACAAACAGGTTGAAAATAGTTAAAAGGAAAGTAGAAAATTGTTTTACGTGGCTAAAATGAAGGTTAACCCAAATTGACCGTTTCTTCTAGCATTAAAATGGCTTGCTACAAAGTTTTCAAACTTGCATGGATGTTGTATATGACCACTCTCCACGCGCCTGTATCACCTGACTCCATTTTGACCTTCACCTTGACCTAATTTTGGACTTAGACTTATTGAAAGGTAAAATTCTTGGTTAACCCAAATTGACCGTTTCTTCTAGCATTAAAATGGCTTGCTACAAAGCTTTCATACTTGCTTGGATGTTGTATATGACCACTCTCCACACGCCTGTATCACCTGACTCCATTTTGACCTTCACCTTGACCTAATTTTGGACTTAGACTTATCTCCCCTTTAGTATTTTTACAATAAAATTTTGTCTGGAGCGTATCTTCAAAATTATTTAACATATTGACTTGAAACTTGAAATATAAATAGATGGCAACTTGGAGAAGTGCATTGACAAAGAACCATATATCTGTCTGTCTTAAATTTTAAATTGTCTACCCTTTAGTGTTTTTTTATAGTCTAATTTTGCTCTGAGTATATCTTCAAATCTATTTAACATATTGACTTGAAACTTGGAATATAAATAGATGGCAACCTGGAGAAGTGCAATGACCAAGAACCATAACTCTGTCTGTCTTAAATTTTGAATTATCTCCCCTTTAGTATTTTCAGAATCAAATTTTGACAGGAGTGTATCTTCAAAAGTGTTTAAGATATTGACTTGAAACTTGGTATATGAATAGATGGCAACTTGGAGAAGTGCAGTGACAAAGAACCATAACATCTGTATCACCAGATCACACATGAAGTCGATCAAGGCACTGCTTTCAAATGTGGCATATTCGTTTACCATCATAAGCCCCTTATAGTTCAAAGCCATGTAACACTATCAAACATTTTAACTGAATAATGGCCCCTGATTGACTTAGCTTTTTATGGACATGGCTTCCACGGGGGCATAAGCGTTTATTGAACGCAGTCTTGTTAATCAGTGCCAAGATTGTGTTGATTGTTGCAACTATTTCTTAAAAAGTTAAGTTACCAATTGTCTAGGGCTCTTTTCCCTTTGACATTTTAACTTTCCCTGGCCATTGGGAAACCTTCACTCGTGTCTCCCTTGGGAGACTATTTCTTTTCTGTTGGTGTGGTAGCCAACATGGATCTGTGGCGCCCAGGAATAGGCACTGCCCTCACGTGTACCATTTTGGTGCTGTGGAGCATGTCAGTCTTGCTCAGAGAAATTACTCAGTGGTATAGAAGGGGGTTGAATCCGGGACCTCTTGATCCCGAAGCACGCATCCTACCTCTAGGCTCACCATACCGCTTGAATATTTTGTGGCATTAATTTAGACGATGTACGTGTTGTGGTATATGGGGTGTGAATGAATGAGATACATGCATTACATTATCCCCTGACGACGTGTTAAATTGAATATAACATTTGACACTAAGGGCTCATACTACAATTCTATCAAAGACCATATTTTGCTCAGAGGTACAGTAACGTTTTCCCAATTATCTAAGCAGTATATTTAGTGTACACGAAAAGACAGGGTTAATAGAAATATTAAATTGATCATGTAAGGTGTAAATAAACCGGACACATCTTAACAATACAGTTCACTTTTGGTGTAAAACTCAATTGGTATAAACATGACAAAGGAGATATAACCAGTGGGGTTCATAATTGCCATATTTGGACATTCCCTGTATTATATCTCGCAGTACAAGGCCACTGAAATACTTACATGTACGAGCATGCGTTATATCAATGATCATACATGTAGTAACAATCCCATTGTTCTAAATTGCCCCTCCAAGTGATTGGACAATAGCATCGGCTGATCGAGATGTAGTGATTATGTAGAATAATTAAATCTAAGATAACTGAAGAGCTCACTTATCACGTTATACCAAATCGGATGTGGGCCTACGTAAATTGTTCTTAATTGTCTTATCACTACATTGTATACGGAAGAAAACAAACTTGATACTGATGGTAATGAAGATAATACTTAGCTTCAAACTAATCAATATTAAATCAATTATAATTTTATCATTTATGATAATCGTGAAACCAATGTCATTGTGACTTATCACAACCTTGACATCTATTCTGCACGGAGTCCATTTTGAGTATCAATAACTTAAGTTACCGATCTCCGAAGGCTGTTTAAAGCAGATCTGCCGTTCAACCATCCTTTGGCATTTTATCTTCGGCTAAATTTCAGTACAATCACATTTGAATATACACAAGAGTATGAATGCACGAGTGGACATGTGGAAGTAACACATATGCCCAAGAAGGGTTTTTAGCTGACCTGTCACATAGTGACAAGGTGAGCTATTGTGATCACTCTTCATCCGTCGTCTGTCCGTCGTCGTTGTCCTCGACGAGCAGGACAAATATAATGCAAGATACAGAAACAGCAACCTAATCATTGACAATAACAATATACATGTAAATATAAACTCAACATGATATATGCATCTTTAACATTACAATAATAACTTCCATGTCAACAATATTACTGCGCTATTAAGCTACTATCCAACC
The DNA here is from genome assembly GCA_963678985.1 of Spisula subtruncata. Taxonomy (NCBI): domain Eukaryota; kingdom Metazoa; phylum Mollusca; class Bivalvia; order Venerida; family Mactridae; genus Spisula; species Spisula subtruncata. Next base: position 29,872,553 of record OY787673.1, on the reverse strand, counting down.
AACGATTTTTGACAGTTACGTCATTTTGTAAACAATCTATAAATAAGCAGGGTATATCCCGAAAAAGATTGAGGATCATACTGTATAAAAGTATGCCCTTAACAATACATGTCAAGCAATGCATGGTTGTGTGGATGTGTTTGTTGACTCTCACTCCGGAGATCGAAGTTCTAAGCTTGTGATAGCCATTACACTAGAACTTTTTTCTTGTATTATATACGAGAAATGTATACCCTTGGAATGGTTTGATAAGATTTTAAAGATAATGTTTTTCGTCTTCTTGTTATTTAATTTAAACCCGTGGAATTCGATTAATTGAAAACACGTTAAGGATAGCTGTTGGTTTCTCTTAACTCTTCAAAAACTCCCTACTATAATTTAAAACTCGTTCTTGGCTATTAAATAAAGCCAAGTTGAAGGTGAGTGAAATGACAAAGATGTTTTTACTCAAGCTGCATTCTGTACACATACTTTGTATATGATTGCAAAAACTAAAATAAAAATAAGCATAAAAAGTTCTGTTGACAGGGTTCGAACTCGGCATGTTTTAATTACTAATACTGCAGCGTTATCCTCTCGGCCACGATTTCATGCAGATTAAAGGTAAAGAAATATACTGATGATCCTCATCTTTGCAGACGATATATAAAGTAAACATTTGATTGTAAACACAACATGACGTCACTGTCAGGTATCCCTGGTCGCACTGTATATTTGTTATAGTGTGCCAAGGATAATGTAATGTTTATAATCATTGACCGGATCGGTCTACTGTTGCAGAATTGCCATGGCTGGTTAAATAAACATGTATGGTCAATTGTATACTAAAATAACAATGACAAATTGTGCAGCATGATTTTCTCACCTATTTGGCGTATTCCAATTTTGCCCACCTTTCTCGCTATCCTCGGCGCACTAAAGTCATTATGATGAGGGTAGTAGTTGGTATGACTTGTTTTTTTTAAGGCTTTGTTTTTTGATGGTTTTCTTTACAGATTATGAAAGTTTCTTTGTCATAACATTATGTCTATAGTCTGTGGATAGGCTTTATGTGGAAGAATATGGTTCTTTATATTTGACCCTACATGTAGTCCATTTTTAGCTAGATTTTTCGATTATAAGTTCAGTGTCAGCTTTATCCCACAGGTAACTGTATCATTGATAAAGACAAATTGAAAACAAAACAAAAAATATTTTTGTAAAATTTATATTTTTCGTTAAAAAAATATATGAAAAAAAAAAATCTTCCAAAAAAAATGTTTTTCAATGATACAGATACCTGTGGGCTTAAGATCTCAGAGAGAAATAAGTCTGATGTAGTTAACATAATTCGCGGTGACCTCACGGTGTGTGTGTGAACAGCATGAAAGCTCATAAAGGAAGCCTCTAATTGTCAGTATAATTACACTAAATGTTATTTAAAAAAAGTTTAGATCACTTTCATTAAGGGCTAATGGACGTATCAAAATTAATGGTATACAGGACTCTTTGTGGTTGGTTCCGGAAAATCTCGGCATGGAACTGCGGCTTCATAATCTTGTTTTAGGCTACAACACTGCATGGTTTGCCATTATTTTAAAAGTTGTATTCATACCGACAGTTCTGGTAGGCTTGTTTGTCGGAGTTTGTTGTTTCGTGGAGTTTCACTTCCTCTCCTAATGCTCTGTGGACCCGACTTTGTGTTTACTAGTAACTCTTTCCACAGGTAACTGTATTGTTGAAAATGATAAAAAAAAGATTTATATAAAGAAAAATATAAATTTAAAAAAAAATCGTTTTTTTTTTGTTTTCAACGATGCAGTTACCTGTGTGTCTTTCTATAAATATACAATATTGTGTCAGAGTTTGTTGTTTGGCTGAGTCCTTGCATTTCTTATCTGTTGCATACATGGTGCCCAATATAGTACTATAATGACATTATTACGATAATGTCTTTAAGGATGGTAAAATAATTATAATAATTCATGGTTTGATTCAGACTCCAGACTATGATGTTTAAATGTGATGTTCCCTCAGCTATCATAACTACTTAAACATTTCCCATTAATACCTCTGTTATTATAGACGTCTGTACAGGTTGGTGAATTTGACACGATCCTGACCTTTGAAATAGCATAATTTAACTGCCACTATTTTGTCTGTATAAAATTATATAACCCCGAATGTATGTTTTCGAGTATCACAAAGGTGCTCGAGATGTTATACAAACTCAAATTTGATATACCGATATTGCACGTTTTGCTTGCAGAAATGGATATATTCAAAGCAAGAACCTTGTAATATATTCATGCATAAAGGTCAAGATCAGGTCAATTTCTCCAAGCTATACAGCATTGTTGACCATTTAACAGTTGCTCTGTGGGGGTTTGTTAAAAGTACAAAATTCTTCAAAGGCCAAACATCTATTGCTGATGCTGCACTTTGTCTGTAATACACAATTTCTTTTGTTTCTTTCATAGCAGTTCTCAGGTGTCTATTAACAGTAAACCATCCTACTCTTAAGAAATTAGGCCATACCAAATTGTTTCTTTGTTTAGTGTCCGAGGACGGATATATTTGGCATCTTAGCAAAGAAAGAAAACCATTGTAAAAACCTCTTTATATGTTCAAAATCCATTGATATATTGCTTTCATGCATTTCATACTACTAAGATATAACACTGATAAATCGTGCACGCATGATTTTCTCACCTATTTGGCGTATTCCATTTTCGACCGCCTCTCTCGTTATCCTGGGCTCACTATAGCCATAATGTAGGATAGTAGTTGATATGAGTTGTTTTTTTCGAGGGCTTTGTTTTTTGATGGTTTTTTTTACAGATTATGAAAGTTTCTTTGTCATAACATTATGTCTATAGTCTGCGGGAAGGCTTTATGTGGAAGAATATGGTTCTTTATATTTGACCCTACATGTAGTCCATTTTTAGCTAAAAGTTCATTTTGATGGGACATAAATTTGTAGGTTTTGCATTTAAGGTAATACACACACCAGGATCAAAATAATTGCTTGACGGGATTAAATTTCGTGGTTGAGGTGAACCATGTATTCCACAAAATTTAATCCCCCACGAAAATGAATGATTTTACTGCATAGTCTTCCTAAAATAAATTCAAACAAACAAACCTTTAAAATGCTTCCAAAAATCTTTTATTCTGAGAAGAAAATACATTTTAAATTGTGAATAAAATGCAACACTAAAAGAATTCCTGATATTTCTAAAATTTCAGAAAAAAAATTCTGAAACATTATTTATTGTTTAAAATACATGTAGTTACAATTCTTTCCTTTCCATTTTTGCTCAAATTTTGCTCAAATTTCTTTGTAAGAATATTCTTGAAAATGATATTGCTAAGGGCATGTATTTATTTTTTGTGTATTGCAAGTTTTTCAAACTAGTCAGATGATATAACTACATTTCTGCAGATGAAGGTAAAACAAAGTCGGCTCATGCATTGTTGATTTTCAAATAATTTAGAAAACTGTCTGTTTCACTACATCAACCTGATTTAGTAATTACTTTTATATCAGCAATCTTGATTGTTCTATATAATCATAAGTACATAAATCATTCGGCACTATAACACATGAAAGATAGATAAATTCTTTTAAATTATTTCTATAGATTAGCACATCATTACAACATATTTCATTGGCTTAGAATGAGGTCGTAACTTTAAAATCAATATTTTGAGAAAACAAGAAGAAAAAACTGTGTAAAATTTACTCTTTACTTATGGTAAAACAAGCTTTTACAACTTCATTTTGGTCAACATGACAAGTTCAGATTTTCATGAAAATAAGCTCATAAGAAACGACTTATGATGCAGATTTTATATATGTATCAATTTTATTAGGTCGTAAGTAGTAGTTACGACCTTCTCATTCTAAGCCAGGGATTTATACAATTTAGATTTTGATATACATACAACAAACATTCTAACAATCAATTGAATAAACATACACACAAACATACAAATAAACAAGAGTTGTTTGTAAAACACGTATGCCCCCATGACAGTCTATTTGTTGAAAATGGTAAATGTCACAGTGACCTTAACCTTTGACCTACTGACCTGAAAAACAACAGGGGTTATCTACAGTAACTGTTGCTGGCCATATTGTCCATGTAAAGTTTGAAGATCCTAGGGCAGAGAATTCTTGAGTTATTCAACGGAATCCATTTTGCTCTACCCACAGACAGGCCAACCGACCTTTGCAAAGCAATAATATTATTAATACACCCTCTTATCAAAGAATGGAAATATGTTAACTACATTCAAGAAAATTTTCATGCCAATTATAGGAATTCTAAGCTAATCAAAAAGTTATTTTTCGTTGTTGAAAGTCCCTTTAAGGGCTGTAGTAAAGCAAATAAAGATGATAAGCATACTTGCAGACCATGAACTGTTGCAATTGGCAATCAGTAAAGTGAATTGGCTGTTCTATTTTTCGACATACAAGGAATAACTTGTAATTACTGCATTGCTCCGAATAATAAATATAATAATGATAATAATATTTTTTTGATATGAGTTTATAAGGTCCTCGTATCGTCCCATACCTTTCGGTAATCTGGATTTTTTATAGGACCCCAATAATAATATTTATTCAGTATAGGTAGTATGTATAGCTTGGCTATTTTGACCTGAGCCTGACCTTTAAGCAAGAATATATTACAAGGTTCTTGCTTTGAATATATCAATTTCAGCAAGCAAATCGTGCAATATCGGTATTTCATATTTGTGTTTGTATAACATCTCGAGCGTCTACGTGAAACTTCCTGATTGTGAAATCATACAATCGGTGTTGTAAATGTAGACAATATTATAAGTGACTGTTAAATTATGCTAACCAATAGGTCAGGCTTGTGTCATATTAGCCAAGCTATAACATGGCATAATATAAATATCACCAAATATAAATAAAACATGTATCTTGTAACACACAATTACAAATCTAAACTATAAGAATGTGCATGAATTAAAAACAACAACTAAAAAGGCCATGTTAAACACACCCACACCAAGGATGACGCAAAAAAAGAGGATGTATTTGTTTTAAAAAGCCGTCCATAGCCTTATAGTGTGTTCAACATTTTATGCATAAATTCATAAAATTAGTTAATAAAATTATTGTTGGACCTTCATACACTTATACAAATAAACTTACACTCAAACTTATCAGTCTAGTTATTTTAACTTTTAACCTCAAACTATAATTAATTGCAAACCAAACTGTTTCATGTTTATATATGATACATGGTATGTAAAGCTAACATAAAAACTATACAAATACAATCATGTCCTAAGAGAAAATTTGTAGCACTTTTTTAAATAAGTTTTTCCTTCAACAATTTGTCCTTCTTGTTTAAAATCGTAATTAAACCATTGCACTGTATATCAATTGTTCAATTCCAAGTCAGTAGTTCAGTTTGTCGAATCAACCAGAATGTCACTGGTACCATCCTTGCGAGTATGGTGTATTATAGTAATTTAAGTTAGTTCATTATTTATTTTACCATATTTATATAGCCCTTTTTTCATGTCGATTACACGTTCAAAAGTGCTGTACAATCATTACAATTTAGACAGGGTTTAGCAATATGTAATAGATATTAACATGTTGTTGAAATATTTTGAATAAAGTAAAATATAAACAAATATATCGACGGTGCCAATCGAAAATGCCGAATAATCAAAATGCCATTTTTATCATTGGTTATTCCTGTTTATTATTTCCCCGCCCTTTATTATCCCTTATCTGGGGTAAATAAGCTAATAAGAGACCTTCAAATCATCACAAAAAGAAAATGCCGAATGACTGTTAGTTTTTATTTGGGGCAAAGAAAAGAACAAATATCAGCAATTGCATTATATTTATTATTTGATACCTATTCAATAAGATGTTTTCGTATGAAATATATAATTTAGTTCTATATTCAATGATTTGTGAAGGAGTTTTAGTTTACATAAAAAACTGTTTTTTGCCTCTGCTGAAAAGTGGGTTTTCGTCATACGGCATTTTAATTTGACACCGTCGATATACAGTTTATTAATCAACACATTCATCATTAATTTATGAAAACATGTAAAATGCACAATTTAAAATGGTTCAAGTCAAGTTGGTTTCATAAGCTGTCTGGCTAGTCCAAACACGCATTGTACTCCACCAACCATTTCTCTATTGCTACATTTTAAATGAAGTTCAGTATTTGATCAAACTATACAATGAATATAAAACAAAAGGATACAAAAAAAAATTAAATACAAAAATAATTTCTGAAAACAATTTTTTTTACTTTTAACAACAAAGTACAAAAATGATTAATTATGGTTGGTTTGAAAAAAAGAAATGAGGAAATCGGACAGAGAGGGCAGCACTCAACTTAATCAGCCGAGCAAAGAAAACAGTAACAACACAACTACATGGAGCAATGCCCGCACACCACCCAACAAAATGATTAAAAGCCAAAGTCCCTAATGAAAGCTAAAATGTGACCTTGTTTCCCAGGTCCCTGTTGCAGGACGACCTAGTTTCACAAAATAATATATGCCAAAACGTTTACCTAAGTGATCAAACAAGGAATAGCTGGGACATGACCTAGTTTACAAACACCATGCACAGTGACCTAACTATAGCAGTTACTCCCCCAGCTAACAGGTCAAGCGCAAACAGTCAAATGGTAGGGAGAGGGATGCTTGTATTCAGGGTGCTTCTATTCAGGGTGCTTTTATTCAGGGTGCTTGTATTCAGGATGCTTGTATTCAGGGTGCATGTATTCAGGGTGCTTGTATTCAGGGTGATTGTATTCAGGGTGCTTTTATTCAGGGTGTTTGTATTTAGGGTGCATGTATTCAGGGTGCTTGTATTCAGGGTGATTGTATTCAGGGTGCTTGTATTCAGGGTGCTTGTATTCAGGGTGCTTCTATTCAGGGTGCTTGTATTCAGGATGCATGTATTCAGGGTGCATGTATTCAGGGTGCTTGTATTCAGGGTGCTTCTATTCAGGGTGCTTGTATTCAGGGTGTTTGTATTCAGGATGCTTGTATTCAGGATGCTTCTATTCAGGGTGCTTGTATTCAGGGTGCTTCTATTCAGGGTGCTTGAATTTAGGGTGCTTCTATTCAGGGTACTTTTATTCAGGGTACTTCTATTCAGAGTGCTTCTATTCATGGTACTTCTATTCAGGGTGCTTGTATTCAGGGTGCATGTATTCAGGGTGCTTCTATTCAGGGTGCATGTATTCAGGGTGCTTGTAATCAGGGTGTTTCTATTCAGGATGCTTTTATTCAGGGTGCTTGTATTCAGGATGCTTGTATTCAGGATGCTTGTATTCAGGGTGCTTGTATTCAGGGTGCTTGTATTTAGGGTGCATGTATTCAGGGTGCTTGTATTCAGGGTGCTTCTATTCAGGGTGCTTGTATTCAGGGTGCTTGTATTCAGGGTGCATCTATTCAGGGTGCTTCTATTCAGGGTGCTTGTATTCAGGGTGCATGTATTCAGGGTGCTTCTATTTAGGGTGCATGTATTCAGGGTGCTTCTATTCAGGGTGCTTCTATTCAGGGTGCATGTATTCAGGGTGCTTCTATTTAGGGTGCATGTATTCAGGATGCTTCTATTCAGGGAGCTTCTATTTAGGATGCTTGTATTCAGGGTGCTTTTATTCAGGGTGCTTCTATTGAGGGTGCTTCTATTTAGGATGCTTGTATTCAGGGTGCTTCTATTCAGGGTGCTTCTATTCAGGGTGCTTCTATTTAGGATGCTTGTATTCAGGGTGCTTCTATCCAGGGTGCTTCTATTTAGGGTGCATGTATTCAGGATGCTTCTATTCAGGGTGCTTCTATTCAGGGTGCATGTATTCAGGGTGCTTGTATTCAGGGTGCTTCTATTTAGGGTGCATGTATTCAGGGTGCTTCTATTTAGGGTGCTTGTATTCAGGGTGCTTGTATTCAGGGTGCTTGAATTCAGGGTGCTTGTATTCAGGGTGCTTCTATTCAGGGTGCTTCTATTTAGGGTGCTTGTATTCAGGGTGCTTCTATACAGGGTGCTTCTTTTCAGGGTGCTTCTATTTAGGGTACTTCACAAAATAATATATGCCAAAACATTGACCTAAGTGACCAAACGAGGCATAACTGGGACTTGGCCTAGTTTACATACACCATGTACAGTGACCTTACTATAATAGTTTCTCCCCAAGCAAACCGGACAAGTCAAATTAGTAAAAAGGGAGGGAGAGGGATTCTTCTTTTGCAGGGTGCTTGTATTCATGGTGCTTGTATTCACGGTGCTTCTATTCACAGTGCTTCTTTTCAGGGTGCTTCTATTCAGGGTGCTTGTATTCACGGTGCTTGCTTGGTACAGGAGAATAAGAGGGTTGGGGAAGTTTTTTGTGTTTCATCCATATTCCCTATATGCTTCTATTCAGGGTGCTTCTATTCAGGGTGCTTCTATTCACATGTGCTTCTATTCACATGTGCTTCTATTCACATGTGCTTCTATTCACGGTGCTTCTATTCACGGTGCTTCTATTCACAGTGCTTCTATCCACAGTGCTTCTATTCAGTGTGCTTCTATTCACAGTGCTTCTATTCACGGTGCTTCTATTCAGTGTGCTTCTATTTACAGAGCTTTTATTCACAGTGCTTCTATTCAGTGTGCTTCTATTCACGGTGCTTCTATTCACATGTGCTTCTTTTCACATGTGCTTCTATTCACGGTGCTTCTATTCAATGTGCTTCTATTCACAGTGCTTCTATTCACGGTGCTTCTATTCAGTGTGCTTCTATTCACAATGCTTGCTTGCTACAGGCCAATAAGAAGGTTGGGGAAATATTTTGTGTTTCATCCCTATGGTTGCTTAGCTGTAACAGCTTCTTCTCTCTGTGATTGGTGTAGCAACAGCAACCAGATTAGATTCATGAAAAAAGTTCAGATTTTGCTTTTCACTAAAACCGGTCACTTGCATACATGCCATATTTTCCTGAAGCCTATATAGGAGATTGGTGATGAAAATTCAGGAGATTCAATGAAATGCAGGAGATTTTTCTTGCTCAAACTTAAAGCTATTTAAATTAATATTTGTTATCATATTCATTATGCAAACAAAAAATGTCAAGGTTCCATTATTCCAAGGAATGCAGGAGATTTTTTCAATTTTCCTTAAATCATGGGGGAGTAGAGTCTTAAATGCAGGAGACTCCTGCATGGTGCAGGAGATCTGGCATGACATTGTATGCATTGTGTCCTATCCTTCTGAAAAACGAGTACCAGACTGTTTTCTGACCCAACCCAATATTAGAATCTGGTTAGCACAGTGTATGGGTTTAATAAACGACGTATTGATAAAAATTTGGTTGCAGAATTTCAATGTCCAATTTGCCCACTTTGGATTTTTGATTGGCAGGAAGTCTTAACTGAAAATATGCTATTTAAGAAAACAGAAACATTATCAGTTTTGTCACCATGACATGTTCTGATTTCAAGAAAATAGGGTCTTTTAAGGTAGTATGTAGCATTTATGACCTTTTAATCATAAGCCAGAGAAATTAAAGCCTGAATAGTATATATTTTAGGTTAACTTGAGACAAAAACTAGAGCTGTTGCCATTCAGCACACTAATAGGGACATAATTTTGGAAAAAATCAGTGCAGCGCAAATTCCTTCCTTATTCAAACGTATTAACATGTTAAGGTTGTTCATATTTTGGAAGTTTGAAGGAAATCTTGTTGTGCAGGGGGTATAATTACATTTCCTTATTTCCTTAAAAGTCAACATTTACCCCCAGCTGCCTACGGTCTTCAGTGTTCAGGCATCTTGGCCTCCTCAAATGTACAGAAAGCCTCCTACATGAAATCCAAGTGAAAACCCTGTATACCTTCCATCTTCAGTGTTCAGGCACCTTGGCCTCCTCAAATGTACAAAAAGCCTCCTACATGAAATCCCAGTGAAAACCCTGTATACCTTCCATCTTCAGTGTTCAGGCACCTTGGCCTCCTCAAATGTACAAAAAGCCTCCTACATGAAATCCCAGTGAAAACCCTGTATACCTTCCATCTTCAGTGATCAGGCATCTTGGCCTCCTCAAATGTACAAAAAGCCTCCTACATGAAATCCCAGTGAAAACCCTGTATACCTTCCATCTTCAGTGTTCAGGCATCTTGGCCTCCTCAAATGTACAAAAAGCCTCCTACATGAAATCCCAGTGAAAACCTTGTATATCCATTGTCAGTATAGTTGTGTCAATATAAAATTTCCAATCAATGGAAGATAAGACTTCCTGCTTGTTTTATGGCTTGAACCTGGCGTTTGATAGTCAATCCATTGTCCTTTTTCATGATTGCTCCTAAATTCCAGGATTTTGAAAGTCTAGGATTTATTTATAGTCATATATCCGGTGAAATTTTGGTCTAAGTTTTTTCTTTATCTAAATATTCAAGTCATACACTTGTAACAAGTTCTCCAAGTCAGTTGAAGTGTTGTTGTTGCTTATGTACAATCTTTGCTTGGTGTCACAGTAGGTAATGCACCTTGGTCCTGCCACACGTTTATCATTGTTGATGATGATTTTACTTCTCTTGAAGTCTGGTGATACAACATGTATACATCCACCAAGCCTGCTACATACATACAGTACACCATCTGATGTAAGTGTTATACCTTTTAGATACCTCAATGTATCATGTGTGTATGTATGGAGAACTTGTCCTGTAAATGTAACAACCCTGACTGTGTCTGTTTCAAAGTCTGATACAATTACAGTATCAGGGTCATGTCCAAATATAATGTTATCAGCCTTTTGTAATACATGTTGAGTACCTTGTTTAGGTTGTATTGTATGTAGAACATTACCATGTATGTCCAGTATTTTTACTCTCTGGTTGTTGGAAACAGCAAACTTGTTATCATGGAATGCGATATGCCAGCATTCTTTCATGGAACAATTTATATATTCCTGATGTTGAATACTGTTAGATGTAACATGGAGCAGCTCTATCTTCCCCTCATGTGATATCACAGCAACTGACTCAGCATTAACTCTGGTGATTCCCCATGGTGTGCTTGATGGACTGTAGCTGGTTAGGATTTTATCAGCCTCTAGGTCTATTACCTTAACCTTGCTATTGTTTACATCCGTAACAACCATATGTCGGGGATTCAGAAGTGTACATCCAGTAATCCAGCAATCATTGCTAAATCTTGGCTTTACTTTAACCTTTCCTCTGTACACCACTGTAGTATGTATGTTTGGTGTAGGTGACAGTTTCCCTAATGGTGTCTCCTCCGACAGTATACGCTGTATCTCAGTAGAGGGGCGAAATATTTGATGTTTTTGTTGTCTTTCTGTTTCCTTCAAGGTGTTCAGTTCCTCCACCATGGAATCCAGTCTCTGCTTAGCCTGTTTGGTATGTACAAATATGGAATTCATATCTGAATCATTCTTCAGTGTCTTAATTCTGTCTTCAAGCTCTGTATTCAATGCTTTGTTCTCGGCTATGAGGTTGTTCATCACTGTTTCATGTTTTTGCTTCATCTCTGCTGCTTCGTCTGTGAGTTGTTTCTGTACTTTGTCCAGGTAGTCGTTGACTTGTGTGCGGAATTCTGTTATGGTCTGTTGAATGTAATTGTATGAATACTGAAGGTCATTGAAGCCCAAGTTCAAACTGTTTTCCATCGTTTTGAGTTCCTTGTGTAACTTGTCAAGATTGTGATGTATTTCTTTGAATTCTTTTGTTGCCTGGAAACCGATAGAGATGTCTTGCACCCTGTCTCTCTTGCATGTTGGATGGTTGATTGTCATGCAGTCAACACAGCATGGGGTGCCATGATCTGTACAGAAGTAGCGTATGATTTCTGGATGATGTGTTGGACAGACTACAGAACACAGGCTTGGACTTGGACTTGTGCCATGGCTTGGCTTGGCGGGTATCTGATCTTTTTGTAGGATCGGATGACTCCTTGTCATCCTTTGGTTTCTATGGTAATTAACACAATGTCCACACATATATTCATTACAGATTGGGCAATACCCTATAACTGCTACAAATTTCTTCATATTGCTGCACGGCTCGCAGAATATCTCCTCTGCATCACCCGACCCCTTCCCGTACGTGTCCTTGAACGATCTCTGTGGTGATCTGCCTTCAGCATCACCTGACCCCTTACCGTACGTGTCCTTGAAAGATCTCTGTGGCGTACCGCTTTTAGCATCACCTGACCCCTTCCTGAACATGTCCCTGAACGATCTCTGTGGTGTTCTGCCTTCGGCATCACCAGACCCCTTCCCGTACGTGTCCTTCAACGATCTCTGTGATGTATCGCCTTCAGCATCACTAGACCCCTTCCCGAATGTATCCTTGAAAGATCTCTGTGGCGTACCGCTTTTAGCATCACCTGACCCCTTCCTGAACATGTCCCTGAACGATCTCTGTGGTGTTCTGCCTTCGGCATCACCAGACCCCTTCCCATATGTGTCCTTGAACAATCTCCGTGGTGTATCGCCTTCAGCATCATCTGACCCCTTCCCGAACGTATCCTTGAACGATCTCTGTGGTGTACCGCCTTCAGCCATGTGATTGCAGAATGTTTAAAGATGGAGTAATATAAATAAACGATAAGAGTCATCCAATAGAAAGTACTAATTGATTCTTACTTATCCTCTTATGTTTGGATGTAGGTCAGCAAGGTGTAACCATCATATAACCAGGTTGGCAGTACACACACTCTGTATCAGACCAGACTCCCGGGTAGGACACCAGATTCAAACTTTCACCACCAAAATGCTTCTGTTCTTTGGTCTGAAATGAGGGAAGAAAAATATGCACTATTACAACTACATTTTTAAAAATAATACTATTCTAGCTCACCTGTCAAATAGTGACAAGGTGAGCTTTTGTGATCACTCTTCGTCCGTCGTCCGTCATCGTCCGTCGTCAGTCAACAATTGGCTTGTGTACACTCTAGAGACAACAGTTTTGATCCAATCTTCAAGAAACTTGATCATTATGTTGTTCTCGATGAAGTCTAGTCCAAGATCGAAACTGGGTCATGTGGGGTCAAAAACTAGGTCACTAGGTCAAATCTTATAAAAACCTTGTGTACACCCTAGAGGTCACAAATTTGTTTCAATCTTCATGAAACTTAGTCAGAATGTTGTTCTCTATAAAATCTAGGCCAAGTTCGAAACTGGGTCATGCCGGGTTAAAAACTAGGTCACTAGGTCAAATTTTAAAAAAACCTTGTGTTCACTCCATAGGTCACCTTTTTGATCCAATCATCATGACACTTTATCAGAATGTTGTTCTCTATAAAATCTAGACCAAGTTTGAAACTGGGTCATGTGGGGTCAAAAACTAGGGCACAAGGTCAAATCCTAGAAAAACCTAGTGTTCACACCAGAGGTCTTGGTTTTGATCCAATATTCATGAAACTCGGTCAGAATGTTGTTCTTTATGGTATCTAGGCCAAGTTCAAAACTGGGTCATGTGAGGTCAAAAATTAGGTCACGAGGTCAAATCTTAGAAAAACCTTGTGTTCACTCCAGAGGTCGTGGTTTTGATCCAATCATCATGAAACTTAATCAGAATGTTGTTCTCTATTAAATCTAGGCCAAGGTTGAAACTGGGTCATGTTGGGTCAAAAACTAGGTCACTAGGTCAAATCTTAGAAAAACCTAGTGATCATGCCAGAGGTCACAAATTTGATCGTATCTTCATGAAACTTGGTCAGAGTGTTGTTCTCTATGGAATCTAGACCAAGTTTGAAACTGGGTCATGTGGGGTCAAAAACTAGGGCACTAGATCAAATCTAAGAAAAACCTTGTGTTCACTCCAGATGTCGTGGTTTTGATCCAATCATCATGAAACTTGGTCAGAATGTTGTTCTTTATGAAATCTAGGCCAAGTTTGAAACTGGGTAATGTGGGGTCAAAAACTAGGTCACTAAGTCAAATCTTAGAAAAATATTGTGTTCACTCCAGGGGTCACCGTTTTGATCGAATCTTCATGAAATTTATATGGTCAGAATGTAGGTTGATACCTAGACCAATGTGCAACAGGTGAGCGACCTAGGGCCTTTCAGGCCCTCTTGTTTTTCTCGCCAACCACGTATCATTCCTTTCTGCGTCTTTTGCCGAAATGACGTATCTGTGGGTCAATTGGGCCTAAAAAATAGTTGTGTTTCTGGTGGCCCGACCGACCCTTTCTCCCGATTGCCGACCGTATTTTTTTATTACTGTTTATAAGACCGGCGACCGTAATTTTTACAAAAGTGGAAAAAAATCGAAATCGTCAAAAGATCGATAATTCTTCATGTATTAAAAAATGATCTAATACAGTTAATACCATCAAAACATCTGTCTAATTGCAGTTATCGTATTGAAAACGTATCGAAATTAAAGTCCTTACGTGAACTAGGTCACCTCATTTTCGAAAATCTTGACTCTATTTTCCAAAAATAGACGGATGACGTCATAAAAATTAACATCGAGCAAACTGTACATGCAATTAAACTAAGTTCTCTGAGTGCATAAGTTTGCGTATTTTTGCGCGTACATTTTAATTAATTCATAATATTGTTCCAGAATACAAGCTCTTGATAACAGAACGTAAAATTCTTCGTAAATCGCATCTTTACGACAATCAGGCGGGACCACGAGATTTATACGAGATCGAACTGACGACCTTGAATCATGCATGTTAATTAAACTTTGATTAAACTTCGTGCTTGAATTGAGACAAATTGACATCCTTATATATACCCAGCCTGATTGGATTATCATGATGATTGCAGACCGATGTATTCATCTTACGTTGGATCAGTTCAATGCTAGATCTAATTGACGCGAAATTAATGTTTTGCGAAAACGGGGCAAATTCATAGTTACCTTCAAATATTAATCCATTTGTAACATAACATGTATAATTTATTTTTATATTTCATCAATCATGAATTATTCCAATAACACCGATTAAACAGATGTCTATGGCGTGAAGTCTATAAAATTAGCGATGTCTCGATGTGTTTCTATTGTGTCAAAGCGTTCTAATAAAAACCAGTCAAAATTCCAATGTGCATAAATTTTGGCTCTTTAACTTTGATGTCAGTTCTCCGACAGTTTCTTTTGATTGCCCGACATAAGTCGGCAACGTCTGATATTTAGCGGCGCCATTTCTATGATCTAATGATTGTCGGCGACTTCTGAAGTTACAATGTCTGTCCGCCTGCCTTTGATGGAATAACAGTAAGGGCATGGCATTTTAAGGTTGCAGTGTTTTTACCAGCTTTATCTCGCCTGGGAAGAATAAATACTATAATACTGTCGCTGATCTCGCTCTTGACCAAATGCGTTATGTTTTCATAATTTATTTCATAAATTCACGCGTTTTATAAATACTTGACGATTTTTTCGTTCGGACATTGCGCACTGTCGTATACGTTGCTATGGTCGAATGTATGAGTAACGTCGTTGCTATGGATCATACAAATTAGTTTCTGATTCTGTTGCGAATTATTAAGTAGATACAGTGGTGTATGTTAATCATAAATACCAAGGTTGGGGCTGTAGGATAAATTTCGCAACGAAATTAGGTGGTGGGGTTCGAATCAAATTTTTTTTATTTTTTTTCGACGGGCCGGCCGGTGGACGCTTTTCCAAAAAATCTTGTAAACCAGAAAATAAAAAAAGAGTGGTCTAAATATGTTTTAGCAGATCTAATGAGGTGAATTTTTTAGTTTTAAGGCATCTTGTAGTGTTATTTAGTTGCACTATGTGTTCTAGTCATTGACACAGTTCAAATCATATTTTATTGTTCATCCATTTCCTACACACGGTGGGAAATCACGTGGTTTCGATGAGATATAGTTGGTCAAAAGCTAGGTCACTAGGTCAAATCTTAGAAAAGCACTGTGTACACTCTAGAGGTCACTTTTTCGATCCAATCTTTATGAAATATGGTCAGACTGTAGGTTGTTCTGATACTTAGACCAATGTGCAGCAGGTGAGCGCTTTGGGTCCTCTTCTCTTATAATACCTAACAGTCAGATACGGGTGGGTGGGGTATTTAAGCGAAGACCATTTTTGTGTCTCAGCACAAGTAACTCCATACAATAACATGACTCAAATCGTTTCCAGCATTTGCAGGTGCTTTTGCAACACTTCTGATATAATTTACATTGTTTATTTTTTATTTTGTTTGTTACATACTACCCCATGCCCCGATCCCATTGGGACATCCAGAATGCATACAACCCAAAGCGCTACCATCTTTTCGATGTTTAGCCTTTTACTTAGCAATAATATTGCGGGAAACACCCAAAATGCTGGATATTTCATGCATCAAATAACTAGCTACACTGTATGAAACAACATTGAGCCTTTGTGGAGAAATTAATAGTTTTTCAACACCACCACCTTTCGAAAAAACTGCTTGTTTAGTGACTGTTTTCAAAATCACCCAAGATGACGTCATGACGTCACACACATATATTCTTGCAGGTAATAGCATTTAGTTCACACAACATGAAGAGAGGAATAGTTCTACATTCCTTCCAAGTTTTAAAACTGTATGTTGAATGGTTTTGCATTTATTGAACAAAATCAAGTGTTAACAAACTTTTTTAACACCCTGTTTACTGTCCTGGGCACTGTTTTATCAAAGCATTTACGCTAGCGTAAACCAAAGATTTCTAAATTATTGCGTACGTCGATTATATTTGCGTAAATGCGTTTTACAAAGATATTTTAGTTCACATTCTGTCGTAAGTTTTAGCTTATTTCTACGCCAAGGCTGGGCAACCCTGAATGGCAAATATGAACGTAAGTAAAGAGTTTTTAACACGCACTGATGATTTTTGACCGTCGCATGTTATTTTAGACCGTCGTTTGTTGTTTGAGACCGTCACTTGTTGTTTTAGGCGTAATTAATCATCAAATCTTGACGCATTTTTATTCATTCTGGTACCCGTTATATTTGTTATATTGGTTATATTGGTTATATTGTGTCCCGAACTACTTTCAATCTTCAATATTTTTTGCGTAAATGTATGCGAGTACTTGCGATCGTTTAGTAAAACACACTTACGAGTTTGCGTAAGGTAGATATCTATGCGTAATATACGCGACATTTACGCATTGTTAGTAAAACAGTGCCCTGGACACCATGTTAGTAACTTTACAATATAGTTTGTGATGAATATGATGAAGAAAAGGCATTAAGAAATTATTTGGATATTATGCTTTTTTCGCAATTTGTGAGAAAATAAAATGAACCAGGACCTCGGTATCATCTTTGGTGGTGTGTGATGTTTGAATTGCAGTTTAAATTGAAATTAACTACAGAACGTTGTGTTAAAGTGCTTCTTAACATGAATTTAGTGATTAATGTAGTTACGATTTTTTTGCATAGAAAAATATGCATTTCCAAAATTAAATTTTGCAGATATGACATAAATGTTTTTTTTTGCCTCTCCTGAAAAGTTGTGATTTTGCAGTTATGTCATTTGCCCGTGAGGCCGACAATATATTGTCTAGTGTTTCTCTACCAAGATTTTCAAATTATGACACTCACTGGGGTCTTAATTTGCCCTGCCATGGTGTCACCCGTTTTACTTATATTTGGAAAAAATAAAAAATCTTCTTGGCTAAAATGCAATGCCCTAAGATCTTTACCCTAGGTGCATACTACAACAGGTGAGCAACCTTGGGCCCTCTTGTAATTGATTCAGGACTTCACTTGTTGATTTTTCGACACATATCTACATAGTGTTTAACACATTTATTTTGCTTTAGTGTAGCAACTAAATACAGGATGGGTGTTTGTTCAGATTGAATGCAGTGCACATTCAGGTTACATGCTGTCAGGCTTTGTGACTGGTAATATAATTGTTTGACGTCAGAAAGAAACCACAGGTAACTGTATCGTTACCTGTGGAACAAACCAACAGTTCTTTCAGCGCTTTGATTATGTTATAAATTAATATAGCAATAATACATGTTAGAACTTATGGAGGTATATCAGTCGATACTGTACCACATAATTCACAGTGAAATTACTATAATCAAATTAATAAGAATTTAACGAGGGCTTAAGGCAAAACTATGGTATGTGCCTCTATAAATCAATGTACTTTCCATAGTTTTGCTAGCTAGTCACCTAGCCCTTGTTCAAGGGAAAGATTAGTAAAAGCATAAACATAGAAAATAAGCTTAAACTTTTATGATATAAACTTTTCCCTTGTTTCTCATGTAGCTTTGATTATGCTAATATGAACTAAGGCATTGCCTATGTGGGTATTTAATAAATATTAAATAACCGCTAGGCTATATTTGTAGATATAGAGACGGGCCCCAGTGCCTATGCATTATCCAAGGGAGATAACAAATGCATGCAATCATTGTGAATTGTAATCTTTATACAGCACACAAGTCAATCAATCAAATTGTCATAATTTGATTCCAATTCAATAAAATCAAAGACGTACCTTGTTGTACTGTACAGTAGTATTGTAGGCCTACTGTAAGTTTGTTTATTTATATTCCGAATATAGATAATTTACAGCCTCCGATGTTTGTCTTTTGTCCTTATCTGCTTGGAAAATCGAAGATATTACATAAGCGACAACGTATGGACCCTCCTAGTACACAAGTTTGTCCACCATAAACAATTAATGCACCAGTCAGTTGCATCCCTAGTTCCCCCGGCCACAGGGATCCATGGCGGATAGCCAGGGAGACAGCCAAGTTTTTACCATCCAGCTTCCCCCGCAAGGCAGGGGAAATTTAGGATTTATTCTGCGAAAACCAATGGCCTAAAGACAATATTTACCGGTAGATGTCAGGGGAAATGCGGGAGATTTTACCATCAGCTTCCCCCGCTGGCCGTAGAAGGGCTGTTGATTTTGACAACTCAAAATGCCAGAGCGCCCTTCCCCCGGGGCTGGGGTGCTGTGGATGAAACTAACTGGTACATAAGTCTTATACACACTGGCAGAAACAAAATAATCTCATAAACATTGCTTTGACAAGCTATACATTGTGACATAGAATTGTTGATTTGCATTGTTCAATCAGTTGTTGACATGGAACGAACTGTAGCTAACTTACGTTCAAGCATCTGGTATGATCTGATTGTTGATATCATTGTAAAACTACGTAAAAATGTCTATCAAAGACCAATTTCCTCGGAGATCGAGTACTGTCATGATAAATCGGCTATTTAAATGAAAATTTCACCTTTATTTTTGTTGATTCTTAAAACATCTTCCATGTGCAATCGGCGCATGGAAATCTCGCAAACGCTTGCAATGAATTGGCTAGTGACACGGTCCATGTTCACGGGGAATAGAGTGTATGTCTTACTTCCCTTTGTTTTTTAAAAATAGTTTGTTTTATTTATTAAACATTTTTTTAAAAATGATAATTAATTGAAAGAGAACGATAGGCTCAACCGTTTACAGCTTACTTTTTTTATATTCCAAGGACCATTCACCTCGGAAAACTGCCTGAAATTTTTGACCGGAAATAACTTTTTTTGAAAGCATTAGTACCTGCTGAGACTCAACGAAGATATGCATGTTACCCGTATTACCGGTCTGGGTATTTTCAATAGCCTATAAATTAAAATAGCAATTATACTACACATGTTAGAAAATATGTCCAACTAAAAAAGAATAAACATAGAAATTAAGCTTACTTTTATTATATAAACTTGTCCATCTTGTTTTTCATGTAGATTTAGTAACTCTATGTAACTCACCACCCTATCCTACCATATTTCATCTCCAATTGTAATAACTGATAAATGTAAATTGATAACTTATATTTGGGATGTAATGCATGTACATTGTTCACTGATACAGGGTGGACATACCACATGACTTTTTGGCTAAGTCTGCAAGTAAAAATATTTCAACAAAAAGTTAAAAACAACTGTAAGTATCTTATTCTTTGATCCATGTTATTGAGCCGGTTTGATTTTAAACTGTGACCTGTTTCACAAAACCAGTACGTTGTGTGGGTAGACGTGCTCTTTCTCTGCTTGAGCGTCGAACATATCTTGTTAAAATTGGGGTAAGAATTAGATGCTTACAGGTGTTTGTAACTTTTTCAAATTTTGTTGACATAATTTTACTTGCATACTTAGCCAAAAAAATACATGATATGTCCACACTGGTATATAGTTACTATAACAGTTATACCGTATTCACCATGTATGGGTCACATTAATTTTGTAGATTGGATGCAGATAAACAAAAGAGGGGAGAAGATTAAAAAGTCAAATGCAAAAAACTCATGAGCAAATTATTATAATAACACATTATATTAAGTGCGCCTAGGATAATGTGATGTTTTTAAATATTGACCCGTTTAGCCTACCATTGTAAAATCGGTTGCTTAGATAAACACTTAAGAACAATTTTCATACAAAAATAACACTGATAATCGTGCTCACTCGAGTAATCCACCTTTATGGATCATTCTTTTTTTTACCGCCTTTCATATTATCCTGAGCGCACTATACCCTTCTTGATTTACTTGCAAAAACTCTTGACAAAATGATGGAAGAACATATCGATGGCTTAGAATTAGAAGGTCGTAAGTGCCACTTACGACCTTTTAAGATTCATACATATTTAGAAAAAGCACCACAAGGCGCTTCTTATGAGTCTATTTTCATGAAAATCAGAAATTGTCATGTTGACCAAAATGAAGTTCTAAAAACGTGTTTTCCCATAGGTAAAGAGTAAATTACAGACAGTTTTCTCTTGTTTTCTCAATACATCAATTTGGTAGTTACGACCTTCTTGTTCTAAGCCATCGATATGTGTTTCCTGGTTTACTCATCAGAGACTTGGTAAATAGTTATATCTGTATAAAGGTTGCATTGTTATATCTGTATAAAGGTTGCATTGTTATATCTGTATAAAGGTTGCATTCAATTTTTAAAGCTGTTTAAATGATTTTTTTAATGTTTAAAACTGTGTAAAGGTTGCATTCAATGTTTAAAATGTGTAAAGGGTGCATTCAATGTTTAAAATGTGTAAAGGTTGCATTCAATGTTTCAAAATGTGTAAAGGTTGCATTCAATGTTTAAAATGTGTAAAGGTTGCATTCAATGTTCCAAACTGTGTAAAGGTTGCATTCAATATTTAAAACGGTGTAAAGGTTGCACTCAATGTTTAAAATGTGTAAAGGTTGCATTCAATGTTTAAAATGTGTAAAGGTTGCATTCAATGTTTCAAACTGTGTAAAGGTTGCATTCAATATTTAAAACTGTGTAAAGGTTGAACGCAGTGTTTAAAACTGCATAAAAGTTGCATCCAATTTGTGGTTTGTATTCTGGGGTGGATTAAAGTGTGTGCAACACATAAGGGAATACAGTAGTTGAATAATCAGTTAGTTATATCCGTCATAAACAAGTACATCATGTGAAAGACTGATTGTATGTAGCAGGCTGATGATGGTCAATTTTAACCGAGTTCAAAATACAAGGACATTCAAACTTACATAAATTGTGATAACAAACTAGATGATAAACATTTTAATCATTTACAATAAATGTATTATACATGTATTGTTTGGTCACACTGATTCTGAAATGTCTTATACTGTACTTAAGATATAGTCAGACTAGCTGTGATCTACATGGGGTTATTCAAAAGTTTTGTCGACTTTTGCTCTAAATTTTTTATTTTAAGTCAGATCAGTATGAAAATTATCATACAGTGACATTAATCTATTACAAACAATAACCTCAAAATGTTTTACCCTTTGTATCAAGAGTAACACGTTGCCTTAGTAACACAAAAATGCGTTAGTGGCACACTGCAGATTTTTTTCCAGTAAAATGCTTTACGTTATTGCCGACGATTGTTACAGTGTGTCTTCATTAAAAAATACCAAATGTGTTCCAATGTTGAGTAATGTCATACCGATATTTTGGTATAATTTAAAGGTTATTTCTGATAAATTCGTCATTTTATGAATATGAGTGTTAATGTTGTCATATTAAATTCAACGTAAAATATGACGTTGGTAGATATCATTTGCAGACGCAAAATAATTCAATTATATATACAGATTGGGAAACCCGAAAGGAATTCGAGAATTGTTGGGCAAATTAGTATGAACTCTTCTGCATTGTATTCAATTGCTTTTAAATGGCATAAATAATCAACAGAAAGACAGGGTGAACCATCAAACAAAGACCTACCTTCACAAAAAGCCATATCTTCAATGATCATTAGTTTTTGTCTGAAACCCCTACTCAGCTATGAAGCTCAGTTACAAAACTTGTTTATATGTAAAGCTCAGTTACAAAACTTGTTTATATGTAAAGCTCAGTTATAAGTTCAGTGTCAGCTTTATCCCGCAGGTAACTGTATCATTGATAAAGACAAATTGAAAGCAAATTTTTATGCCCCCCTATCGATAGATCGGGAGGCATATAGTAATGCACCTGTCCGTCCGTCCGTCCGTCCGTACGTCCGTCCGTCCGTCCACACTTTCAAACGACATCTCCTCTGAAAACATTTGGCCAATTTTGATGAAATTTTGCCAGGATGTACGTGGCATTGGGGGATTTAGTAATTGTTCAAATTATGGCCCTGGGGTCAAAATTGGCCCCGCCCCGGTGGTTATCGTTTTACATAGACTTATATAGGGAAAACATATAAAAATCTTCTTCTCTAAAACAACAATGTCTAGAGCTTTGATATTTGGTATGTAGCATCATCTAGTGGTCCCCTACCAAGATTGTTAATATTATGCCCCTGGGGTCAAAATTGGCCCCGCCCCGGGGGTCACCGTTTTACATAGACTTATATAGGGAAAACATATAAAAATCTTCTTCTCTAAAACTAAAATGCCTAGAGCTTTGATATTTGGTATGTAGCATCATCTAGTGGTCCCCTACCAAGATTGTTCAAATTATGCCCCTGTTCAAAATTGGCCCCGCCCCGGGGGTCACCGTTTTACATAGACTTATATAGGGAAAACATATAAAAATCTTCTTCTCTAAAACTACAATGTCTAGAGCTTTGATATTTGGTATGTAGCATCATCTAGTGGTCCCCTACCAAGATTGTTAAAATTATGCCCCTGGGGTCAAAATTGGCCCCGCCCTTGGGGTCACCAGTTTTACATAGACTTATATAGGGAAGACATATAAAAATCTTCTTCTGTAAAACTACAATGCCTAGAGCTTTGATATATGGTATGTAGCATCATCTATTGTTCCCCTACCAAGATTTTTCAAATTATGCCCCTGGGGTCAAAATTGACCCTGCCCCGGGGGTCACCAGTTTCTATATTTACGCTCTACCTTTGTTAGTCTAAATTGTGCAGGGTTTCATTTATAATCAGGTGAGCGATATAGGGCCATCATGGCCCTCTTGTTTTATGTAAGAATCGCATCCTCAAAATAAGTATCCCGTATGGAACGCCATAGCTGTCTTTTGTGGAAACTAGTCATTTTGACTTGTAGGTAGGACATATGAACTTCTTAGTGTAACGTGTAAATATATGTCAAACCAGACTGTTGGCTCGTCAAACTTTCATCTGAATAATAAAAGTATGTCTACTTGCCATGATATATTGTTAGAACAACGTTTTGTATTGTTAACATAATATATGAACTTCTCAAGTCATCGCGTTATGCGGTTAAACCGCATGTTAAAGTGTCGAAACGCAATTTGAAAATCAGTAGCAAGTCTATTTTATGAAGGACATATTTCTGTTGAATTGCATAATATTTAATTTTAATATTTGCAGTTTTCAAAATACATATTTTAATCAATTCAAGATTGTATAGACATATTTAGTATCAAAATGATTGTTGATTTTTAAGGATTATGAATTTTATATTTTTAAAAGTGAAGTGTTTATTTTTGGTCAATAATTGGTGAATATTTAATATTTCTTGTTTAAATGATAGTATTCCCTTTGTCTGTTTTACCAAGCCATTTCTTAAGTTGCATGGTTTCAATTGGTATGACTGTTGTCATGATTATACATTTAATCATCTAGAATCTTATATACTTAACCATAAAATGGTGATACTAGGCAGACTAAGGGTAGATAAACTTAATTGGTTCACAAACTTACTTGATAAAAGATTATCCCTATAAATGTGACAGTTTTAACATATGATCAATAATTGCCCTTATTGGTCAACTTAATTGACCAATAGGATGCTGCATAGAACAATAATCTACTGACCATTTTTGACCAATAAAATGCAGTCTGTAGATATAATATAATTAATGAATTAAAAGAGAATAAGTTTAGCTTTCGAGCAAGTAACATCACTTTGTGTAAATTATAATAATATCTGTACTTAGTGTACTTGAACTTTGTGTTTTAAAACTGTTTGCTGACTTTATCTTTACTTGTGGACAATATATATTTCTGTGTTACCTAAATAAAACGTATGAAATTGGAATAATTCTCTGTGATTAATTTTACTTTATACTTTACTTATACTTTGTGGACACTATACAAATCACTCATCAACAACTGGAGTTTGAGGCTACAACCAGATTAGCCTACTCCCAGTGCTACCAGAATTGACAAACAACCAACTTGCACAGCAATACAAGTTGAGATTCAAACTCACAACCCGAATCCATATACATCACACACCCTGCCAGCACCTTACACCCTAGTAGAGCGTTACATATATAGTAGCGCGCATTATAGTTTGGTGTGCGTATCACGGGTATCGAACTCTCTGGTGACTCTTACAAGCCAAGCGACATTATTAAGTATTCCCCATACTTAAGGACACTCTACCAGAATGGATTTCGGACGAAGGACGTTAATTCCAAGAATAAGGTCTTTCCCCAGACCTAGATGGACAATCCCCCGATCAACAGAATGTGGTCGATGTGGTGAATACCATAACTTGAACTCGATTTGCAAAGCTCTGCATAGAGTGTGTTATAAATGTAGATGCTATGGACACTACTCTAACTTCTGCAAATCAATGAGGAACATAATCAACAATGTAGAATCTACTATCGATGTTAAACCTACCAATGATGTTAAACCTACCAATGATGTCAAACATACCGATGATGTCAGACCAACCAATGATGTCAGTCCTATTGACGATGTCAGACCAACCAATGATGTCAGTCATATTGCTGATATTGAACCTATCAAACTGACAGTTAACGACAAGAAGGAAGAACGGGCCTACGTTTGTTCTGGGATGCCTTTCAATACCATTGATCCTAAGGACTTCCAAAATTTGTGCTTTAATTCGAGTATAGGAATATCGCGTAAAATCCAAGTGCTACAAACAAAACTGGACATACTTTCCAAAGAAATCAACATATCATTGATGTGTGATCCTACCTTGGTGATAAATGATGCTACTCAGAAACCCATAAACATTAACCAAGTTGAAATACCAATACCTACCTGTAGATGTCCCACTACCAGAAACAATACTCCGCGTGAAACCAAGGAAAACACTGCCTTAAAACCGAATGAAATCTATGACATTTTGTGTGAAGAAATAATCTTACTTTCAACTTATGCAAGTAAATTGTATTTATTATTAGATACAGATAATGATACAGCAAGAATGACACATTTCTTAACTATACCATTCAGTTGTGAAGACTGTGGGAGTACCACATCTCATACAGAGGACAAGTATTGTATAGCCAATAGTGTTGCTAAAATGGATAGACATTCATGCAGATTTTGTGGTCAACCTAGTCATTTATCTGCATTCTGCCCAAATAAACCATTCTAACTAAAACAGGACATTTTATTGTATTCTGCCCAGATATTTTATTCTAGACTGTGTGATATAAAAAAAAATACTAATATAACTTTGTGTCATAATTTTTTAACTAAGGGAGATAATCAAACTATGGTAAAAAAAAACTAACTCTTTAAAGAAACCCCGACTAACATCATAACTTAATGTTTCATTGATTTTGTTGTATTTCGAATTATATTTCGATAAGGGCTAACCTAAATGCTAAATTAACCTGTGGTCATTCATTAGAAATCTAGTTTGAAGTCACTGCTATTATTATCTCTAATGGTGCAATTACTCTGAGTCTGAGGTAAACAAATTGACCTTCGATAATTAAGTTCTAGTGCATAGACACTAGTCACATGGTTCATTGCCTATAAGAGGAAGAGTTTAAATGAGCAGTTTCATAACTTTATATAATTTAAGCTTGTTTCACCATAAATTTAAATGGTATTTGTTGTTTTTTTATTAATTTCTACATGTCTCATTGGGTCCAAAATTCCTAAAATTGGTTATATGTGAAATTTTACAAATAACATAAGTACTTTCTTAAAGAAGCAATTTGCCTGAAGTGTACTGATCCTTCAAAGGGTGATAACTAACTTGTATCTGTCGATAAACCCTAATTTGGTAAATTAGGTATATTTGATCGCTAGCTCTAAATTCTGAATCTTTTTCCTGTTAGTGTTGTTGTATGTGTGTGTTGTGGAATATATTGGCCAAATATTTCGCTCCCCTATTATAACACCCTATCAGTTGTTGTTTTTAATCATTTTAAGACAGATACATGATTAGCGACTTACCTGTCAGTACTATTTAAAAATAAATAAGTTCATTGCTGCTGAATTTGTTTACTTTGCCTACTGCATGAAAAGCATGACTTAATTTTTTGATTAAATTGCAGAAATTAAATGTTAGTTACCATCATGACCCCTGATTTTAGAGTGACCTGTGAGAACCATGTTTACACTTTAGTAATGAGAAATATATGGTGATCAAGTCATATTAAAGGAACAATTTCTGTAGCACCTTGTTAAATGGTCTACACCAATTTGCACAAGCAAATTAATAACTGATTTTTACATCAAATGATAATGGCATTATTAAAATGTCAAACTAAATGTGTATGCTATACACCATGTCAAATTGTATGAGCAAATTAATAAGAGTGAATGAATAAGAGCAATTAAACTAGTATGAGCATATTAATGAGCCACTCCAGTGTAGTGAAGAGTTACGGAGGTAACTGTACAATTGAAAATCTATGCATAGTTAAAATTCTAGTCGTGTATCTGATCAATACACAGTCATATGCAAATATATGCACATCTTTGTTCATGTTATGATAATTTATAGGTATGCTGTTTATAAGTGTTTTTACATAGCGCAGGTACCTACATTTCTAAAAGAACATGGATGTCCATATATTTCATTTCTTAAGAGTAATGTACCTGTTTATAAGTGTTTTTACATAGCGCGGGTTACATATTTATATTATACTTCTTATTGTTTATAGGTGATATTGTATGAGTCTTTATCATGTGTTCCTACATGAGACAGTATATATATTTCCTATCTAATATGCTCACTTCTAGGTTATATTGTTTGTGTACCTGTTTATAAGTGTATTTACATAGCGCGGGTTACATATTCATACTTCTTATGGTTGTCTTTGGATTATTTTGTACCTGTTTATAAGTGTTTTTACATGGCGCAGGTACCTACATATATAAAAGCATTGCTCCTTATTCACTTTCTAAAGAGTTTAATATTGTACCTGTTTATAAGTGTATTTACATAGCGCAGGTTACATATTTATACTTTTTATGGTTATTTGTAGGTTGTATTGTATGAGTCCGTATTATGTGTTATTACATAAGACTATACATATATATATTTCCTCACAAAGATACTATTTTTAGGTCATATTGTATGTGTGTCGCTATAAGTGTTTTTACATAAGACCGCCAATATTTCCTAACAATGGATAACTCGATTGTATATATATTTCCTCACTAAGATACTATTTTTAGGTCATATTGTATGTGTGTCGCTATAAGTGTTTTTACATAAGACCGCCAATATTTCCTAACAATGGATTACTCGATTGTATATATATTTCCTCACTAAGATACTATTTTTAGGTCATATTGTATGTGTGTCGCTATAAGTGTTTTTACATAAGATCGCCAATATTTCCTAACAATGGATCACTCGATTGTATATATATTTCCTCACTAAGATACTATTTTTAGGCCATATTGTATGTGTGTCGCTATAAGTGTTTTTACATAAGACCACCAATATTTCCTAACAATGGATTACTTGATTGTATATATATTTCCTCACTAAGATACTATTTTAGGCCATATTGTATGTGTGTCGCTATAAGTGTTTTTACATAAGACCACCAATATTTCCTAACAAATGGACTACTTGAACTAGACTTGTATTTTGATGATATGATACTTGTTTCTCTATGTGTTTACATAACACAAGATCATAATGCCTCTCAAGCTGAATACTTGTAGGAATATTTGTATTGTAATTGTATTGTATATGGTATGTTTATTTTCTCCTGTATTTGGATAGTTGACTTGGTTCTTGGATGTATATGTATTTATATGGTGCCAATATCATTATGCCTCAAGCTGAATACTTAAGTAGGAATATTCGTATTGTATCGTATATGTTTGTCTGCATTTTTTTTCCTCCTGTATTTGGTATTTATAGGACGTGGTGCTCGGATGCAAATGTTTTTATATGGGCCAATGAGATCATAATGCCTCTCAAGCTAAATACTTGTAGAAATGCATATATCTGTGTTGTATCTTTATTGTGTATTATATGTTATACATGTATTTCTTCTGTATTCTGAACTTTGATTATATTGTACCTGTATAAAATTGTGTGTATGTTAGTCATAACATGACAGGAGGATCATATAAATTTAAAGCTTTATACTTACAGGAATATTTGTGTGTTTGTTTTGTTTGTGTATGTATGGAACTATCAACTTAAATCAGTTTGATCTTTCTTAATTGTTTTTGATTTTCCTCTGGAAAGGTTAACATGTATTTGTTGGATTATTCCAATCACATGAAAGTATATATATGTCTTTGAAAATATGAATATGATTATTATGCAATTATAAAGGATGTTTGTGAAATATCTTCGCAGGAGCAAAGAATTAGTAGTTGTGAAGACTTTTTATGAAGGACATATTTCTGTTGAATTGCATAATATTTAATTTTAATATTTGCAGTTTTCAAAATACATATTTTAATCAATTCAAGATTGTATAGACATATTTAGTATCAAAATGATTGTTGATTTTTAAGGATTATGAATTTTATATTTTTAAAAGTGAAGTGTTTATTTTTGGTCAATAATTGGTGAATATTTAATATTTCTTGTTTAAATGATAGTATTCCCTTTGTCTGTTTTACAAAGCCATTTCTTAAGTTGCATGGTTTCAATTGGTATGACTGTTGTCATGATTATACATTTAATCATCTAGAATCTTATATACTTAACCATAAAATGGTGATACTAGGCAGACTAAGGGTAGATAAACTTAATTGGTTCACAAACTTACTTGATAAAAGATTATCCCTATAAATGTGACAGTTTTAACATATGATCAATAATTGCCCTTATTGGTCAACTTAATTGACCAATAGGATGCTGCATAGAACAATAATCTACTGACCATTTTTGACCAATAAAATGCAGTCTGTAGATATAATATAATTAATGAATTAAAAGAGAATAAGTTTAGCTTTCGAGCAAGTAACATCACTTTGTGTAAATTATAATAATATCTGTACTTAGTGTACTTGAACTTTGTGTTTTAAAACTGTGTGCTGACTTTATCTTTACTTGTGGACAATATATTTTTATGAAGGACATATTTCTGTTGAATTGCATAATATTTAATTTTAATATTTGCAGTTTTCAAAATACATATTTTAATCAATTCAAGATTGTATAGACATATTTAGTATCAAAATGATTGTTGATTTTTAAGGATTATGAATTTTATATTTTTAAAAGTGAAGTGTTTATTTTTGGTCAATAATTGGTGAATATTTAATATTTCTTGTTTAAATGATAGTATTCCCTTTGTCTGTTTTACCAAGCCATTTCTTAAGTTGCATGGTTTCAATTGGTATGACTGTTGTCATGATTATACATTTAATCATCTAGAATCTTATATACTTAACCATAAAATGGTGATACTAGGCAGACTAAGGGTAGATAAACTTAATTGGTTCACAAACTTACTTGAAAAAAGATTATCCCTATAAATGTGACAGTTTTAACATATGATCAATAATTGCCCTTATTGGTCAACTTAATTGACCAATAGGATGCTGCATAGAACAATAATCTACTGACCATTTTTGACCAATAAAATGCAGTCTGTAGATATAATATAATTAATGAATTAAAAGAGAATAAGTTTAGCTTTCGAGCAAGTAACATCACTTTGTGTAAATTATAATAATATCTGTACTTAGTGTACTTGAACTTTGTGTTTTAAAACTGTGTGCTGACTTTATCTTTACTTGTGGACAATATTATATTTCTGTGTTACCTAAATAAAACGTATGAAATTGGAATAATTCTCTGTGATTAATTTTACTTTATACTTTACTTATACTTTGTGGACACTATTCAAATCACTCATCAACAACTGGAGTTTGAGGCTACAACCAGATTAGCCTACTCCCAGTGCTACCAGAATTGACAAACAACCAACTTGCACAGCAATACAAGTTGAGATTCAAACTCACAACCCGAATCCATATACATCACACACCCTGCCAGCACCTTACACCCTAGTAGAGCGTTACATATATAGTAGCGCGCATTATAGTTACAAGACAAACCTCGATATAAGATGTGTGTGAAGTTAGCAGCCAGTTGCCAGTTGCCAGTTGCCAATTCAACTTTTTGAATCGGCAACTGGCAACTGTCAGCTAACTTTACAACCCAGCAGCCGATTCGTCGATTTCGAAAGTTGAATCGGCAACTGGCAACTGTCAGCCAGCTGACGATTCAAATTTCATTGTAGACTCGAATTGGTAACTGGCAACTGTCAGCCAGCTGACGATTCAAATCTTTCGGGAAAATCGAATTGGCAACTGGCAACTGTCAGCCAGCTGACGATTCAAATTTCACTGTAGACTCGAATTGGCAACTGGCAACTGTCAGCCAGCTGACGATTCAAATTTCACTGTAGACTCGAATTGGCAACTGGCAACTGTCAGCCAGCTGACGATTCAAATTTCACTGTAGACTCGAATTGGCAACTGGCAACTGTCAGCCAGCTGACGATTCAAATCTTTCGGGAAAATCGAATTGGCAACTGGCAACTGTCAGCCAGCTGACGATTCAAATTTCACTGTAGACTCGAATTGGCAACTGGCAACTGTCAGCCAGCTGACGATTTAAATCTTTCGGGAAAATCGAATTGGCAACTGGCAACTGTCAGCCAGCTGACGATTCAAATTTCACTGTAGACTCGAATTGGCAACTGGCAACTGTCAGCCAGCTGACGATTCAAATTTCACTGTAGACTCGAATTGGCAACTGGCAACTGTCAGCCAGCTGACGATTCAAATTTCACTGTAGACTCGAATTGGCAACTGGCAACTGTCAGCCAGCTGACGATTCAAATCTTTCGGGAAAATCGAATTGGCAACTGGCAACTGTCAGCCAGCTGACGATTCAAATTTCACTGTAGACTCGAATTGGCAACTGGCAACTGTCAGCCAGCTGACGATTCAAATCTTTCGGGAAAATCGAATTGGCAACTGGCAACTGTCAGCCAGCTGACGATTCAAATTTCACTGTAGACTCGAATTGGCAACTGGCAACTGTCAGCCAGCTGACGATTCAAATTTCACTGTAGACTCGAATTGGCAACTGGCAACTGTCAGCCAGCTGACGATTCAAATTTCACTGTAGACTCGAATTGGCAACTGGCAACTGTCAGCCAGCTGACGATTCAAATTTCACTGTAGACACGAATTGGCAACTGGCAACTGTCAGCCAGCTGACGATTCAAATCTCTCGGGAAAATCGAATTGGCAACTGGCAACTGTCAGCCAGCTGACAATTCGAAAAAAAAATATTTTTTTTGTGAAAAATCGAATTGGCAACTGGCAACTGTCAGCAGCTGACAATTCGAAAAAAATATTTTTTTTGTGAAAAATCGAATAGGCAACTGGCAACTGTCAGCCAGCTGACAATTCGAAAAAAATATTCTTTTGTGAAAAATCGAATTGGCAACTGGCAACTGTCAGCCAGCTGACAATTCGAAAAAAAATATTTTTTTGTGAAAAATCGAATTGGCAACTGGCAGCTGTCAGTCAGCCAGCTGACAATTCAAATTTTTCCGTAGAATCGAATTGGCAACTGACCTCAGCTGACAATTCAAAGTTCACTGTTATATCAGATAAATAGGAAACTCAACAACTAACATGATTTTGAGGCTTGTTGTAACTTTATTTCTCTTGTCCGAATAATAGCTTGTTTTCAATATTGTGCGATAGCTATCACATTGATGTGTATGCAGATTCGACCCTAGAAATTGTATATGTTTATACCCGATTGTATATATTGCGAATTTTCAATTATTACATGTATTCTTACTATTTGACCACCCGTGATTAATAAATGTTGTGATTATTATAAACCCAAACATTAGCGAGATTGCCAATTCTACAAGTTCGCAAAAAAGGCTTGAGAATGGCACTAAAAACTAAAAATAAATTAATCAAATTCCTAAAAGTACCGTATTGAATGGTAGGATAACTCCAAAATACAGGCCTAAACTGGCATTTGTTCCTCTACCACTAGGAGTCGATTCAATAAATAATACTTATGAGGGAACTATCCCATTCGAAAGAATAGCGGAAATTACCGTTAACTCAGATACATGATGTATACCCAGCTAAAGCTAGATAAACAAAGTTTACTTGATAGACGACTCGATGTTGACCAACGATTCTCAATTGACTTTGAAAGTACTGTAAATGGAGGAATATCAATTCTTTGTTTGGAAATATAAGCGACAGTCACAACCCAACGGACGTGTAACTACGTGAATCCGAGTCAGTAGGCATTTGTGATTACGCAGACATGACGTTTGTATCATTCGGCCAGCGTTCGGCCAACCTATTCATCCCCGCATTTGCGAGCCTTTTTCTGCCACCTTAATTCGTAAGAACAACGCATGGGAGCAGTTTGTACAAATAGATAACCTGGCCATAGCATGGAGATCGTAGGCTGTTAGAACTTTATAAACACGTAAAACTCACTTGTAATGTGCGCAACCTACAATGAACTCAATCACTCACGACCAGGGCGTATGGTGTACGTTGACTCATATCCTCCGTATTTCAAACCTACGTTTTCAAAAGTTCGTAGTGACCTTAAGGTGCTTATAGCTTGGCCAATTTGACACAAGCCTGATCTTTTGATTAGCATAATTTAACAGTCGACACTGATTGTATGTTTTCATAATCGGGGAGAATCATGAAGACGCTCGAGATTTAATACAAACACAAATTTGAAATTTTGCTTGCGGAAATTGATATATTCAAAGCAAGAACCTTGTAATATATTCTTGCATAAAGGTCAGGCTCAGGTCAAAATAGCCAAGCTATACATACAGTAAGTTTTGATGTATAAGTCGAGGATGTACGCTTTGTCACTTGGTAACAACGAAGGCGTACATCTTGAGAAAATGCACGGCAGAGGCGTACTTCACCTAACTACAAATAACATCTTGACTTATAGGTCAAGATGTATACATCAAAACTTACTGTGTGTACGCACCTTCTCGAAAAATACTCAAGTCTGGTTATGATCCGAGTGGAAGGCATCAGCTTTCTTTTGGCCGTTATCACATGTCGTTCCTCCACTCCAACTTGACTCACCCTAACCTAAGGGAGCCTCAAGTGTAGCCGTAGTGACGGTCGAGTGGAGATTTGGTAGTCACATACATTGATCGACCTCCACTTTCTCGAGTGGGTGACCGTTATAATATATGGTAAGATAGTAAGATAGTGTAAACAATACATGTTTAATTATTAAATCGGTTTTGGGGGATTCGGTGCATTTGCATGATATTAACAAAGTCAAATTTTAATTTTGATTTTAATTATTTGAACTTAAACAAATAAGACCTTAGTTTGAATACACACTAATAATAATGATCATAAGATAGTAAAATAAGTTTAAACTTAGATGTAATAATATGTAGCGTTAATTAAACGCATGCTAATTATCTTGACAATAATAAAATAAACATTAAATTAAATGTATGACAATGCACACGAGTTTTAAATGATACCGTGACATAATCCAGTATTGTTGTGGAAGCAGGCTCAATAGTATCATATCAATATGAATTCCACAGACCGCTGGGCATGTAGTTTCAGATTAAAAATTTAGAAATCATATGAGCTCGGTTACTGTTTTTTATCAGCAGCTCACTGTCCTGTGTCATTTTGTGAGCAACTTACTACAGATACAACGCAGGAAAGCCAGGTCACTTGAACGCCATACTTCCTAGAATATCATTTTGAGAGCGACCATGGTGTATAAAATAATTAAATACATACCAAGTGTGCATATAGATTATACATGTACTAATTTATTTTAAGTTGATTGCGAGGCAATTTTTTACAATTCATTTCAATTATTCTCGACACACAATTCCTGATATCGTCAAAATTGTATCGATTTACAAAAAATAGAAGAATTCCAAGTTTTTGCCTATTATACTGAACGTCTTGTATGTGCAATATTTATTACCATTTATATCTAATCTTTGGTATGGCGTGACATGAGATCGAACCCGTACCCACACACGCGAGCAATCTACCACTAGGATATACAGGCGACATTCTTGCACATTAGTTATTGCAGCATAGTAAATAACATACATGTTTGTGTTACAGATGACCACGTTTTTATTTTAATAAAACTATTTCAGTTATATTCACGGGATTAAAAAGCAATTATTAAAATCAGTATATAAATATACATGTATTTCCGTATTCATGTTCCTAATACATGTATTATTTACACGAATACAATGCAGCATGCAATTTATTAACATCGCAGTGAAACTACTATATTTAAATTCCACGTATTTCAGACTGTACTGCAACTTAACTTTATTTGTTCAAAAATATACTTTAGGATTACAAAATGTATATTACAAAATCTGCATTGATGGTTTCAAAACATTCTTTCAAAAGGGTTCGTTGGTTTATTTATTTTGAAAATACAATAACTTTAATGGTCCAACGTTCGTGCGCTAAATCGGTATTCACATAACCTTACTTGAGGGTAGCTGGAGTCACTGTCAAGTGACCGTTTCGCCCACTCGAGAAACCCCACTCAGTCGAGTCAACTCCTGCGACACTTACCGTTGCGAATACCATTTTCTAGTTAGGTCGGACACCCACTTAAACGCACGGACGAAATGATATTACAATTATCTCAGTGAGTGACAGTGGAGGGACGGTCGAGTAGAGGAAGTGAATATGGCCGAGGCATTTGGAAATGCCGTCACGGACCAGTCTACAGACCCTTTAAAAGCCTTGACATTAATAATTAAAATGAAATTATACCGTCATAAAGATGATGTGTGAAGTTTGAAACTGCCGATTTTCAGTAGGCGGCTTTATCGGCGGGATTTCCCTTCTACCAAGCCCTTCAAAATTTCACCCCGGGGAAAACTTTTTCCCATAATCTCCGATACTAGCAAGTTTTGGTGCGTTGGGAAGCTCTTTTCGTGCTCGTTCATTTAACACCAAACTCAACCGGCTAGCTTGCCTTTAAACAAAAACTGTCATCCAGCGTCTAACGGCTGATCTTCTGAAGGTTGTTTATCGGCAGGATTTCCCTTCTACCAAGCCCTTCAAACTTTCACCTCGGGGAAAACTTTTCCCATGAGCTCCGAATCGGCCGAGTTTGTGTGCGTTAGAAAGCTCTTTCCATGCTCGTTCATTGAACACTAAACTCAACTGGCTAGCTTGCTTTATGAAAAAATGCCACAGCGCGTCTATCGACCGAGCTTTGCAGGCGGCTTTTCGGCGTGATTTCCCTTCTACCAAGCCGTCCAAATTTTCACACCGGGGAAAACTTTTTCACATGAATTCCGATCCCTACAAGTTTGGGTGCGTTGGAAAGCTCTTTCCGTGCTCGTTCATATAACACCAAACTCAACCGGCTAGCTTGCCTTATTACAAAAACTGTCATCGAGCGTCTAACGAGCGAGCCTCTGAAGGCTGTTTATCGGCGGGATTTCCCTTCTACCAAGCCCTTCAAAATTTCACCTCGGGGAAAACTTTTTCCCATGAGCTCGGAATCGGCCGAGTTTGGGTGCGTTAGAAAGCTCTTTCCATGCTCGTTCATTGAACACTAAACTCAACTGGCTAGCTTGCTTTATGAAAAAATGCCACAGCGCGTCTATCGACCGAGCTTTGCAGGCGGCTTTTCGGCGTGATTTCCCTTCTACCAAGCCGTCCAAATTGTCACACCGGGGAAAACTTTTTCACATGAATTCCGATCCCTACAAGTTTGGGTGCGTTGGAAAGCTCTTTCCGTGCTCGTTCATATAAACCAAACTCTACCGACTAGCTTGCCTTTGAACAAAAACTGTCATCGAGCGTCTAACGAGCGAGCCTCTGAAGGCTGTTTATCGGCGGGATTTCCCTTCTATCAAGTCCTTCAAAATTTCACCTCGGGGAAAACTTTTTCCCATGAGCTCGGAATCGGCCGAGTTTGGGTGCGTTAGAAAGCTCTTTCCATGCTCGTTCATTGAACACTAACCTCAACTGGCTAGCTTGCTTTATGAAAAAATGCCACAGCGCATCTATCGACCGAGCTTTGCAGGCGGCTTTTCGGCGTGATTTCCCTTCTACCAAGCCGTCCAAATTTTCACACCGGGGAAAACTTTTTCACATGAATTCCGATCCCTTCAAGTTTGGGTGCGTTGGAAAGCTCTTTCCGTGCTCGTTCATATAAACCAAACTCTACCGGCTAGCTTGCCTTTGAACAAAAACTGTCATCGAGCGTCTAACGAGCGAGCCTCTGCAGGCTGTTTATCGGCGGGATTTCCCTTCTATCAAGTCCTTCAAAATTTTACCTCGGGGAAAACTTTTTCCCATGAGCTCCGAATTGGCCGAGTTTGGGTGCGTTAGAAAGCTCTTTCCATGTTCGTTCATTGAACACTAAACTCAACTGGCTAGCTTGCTTTATGACAAAATGCCACAGCGCGTCTATCGACTGAGCTTTGCAGGCGGCTTTTCGGCGTGATTTCCCTTCTACCAAGCCGTCCAAATTTTCACACCGGGGAAAACTTTTTCACATGAATTCCGATCCCTACAAGTTTGGGTGCGTTGGAAAGCTCTTTCCGTGCTCGTTCATATAACCCCAAACCCAACCGGATAGCTTGCCTTTGAACAAAAACTGTCATCCAGCGTCTAACGAGCGAGCCTCTGAAGGCTGTTTATCGGCGGGATTTCCCTTCTATCAAGTCCTTCAAAATTTCACCTCGGGGAAAACTTTTTCCCATGAGCTCGGAATCGGCCGAGTTTGGGTGCGTTAGAAAGCTCTTTCCATGCTCGTTCATTGAACACTAAACTCAACTGGCTAGCTTGCTTTATGAAAAAATGCCACAGCGCGTCTATCGACTGAGCTTTGCAGGCGGCTTTTCGGCGTGATTTCCCTTCTACCAAGCCGTCCAAATTTTCACACCGGGGAAAACTTTTTCACATGAATTCCGATCCTTACAAGTTTGGGTGCGTTGGAAAGCTCTTTCCGTGCTCGTTCATATAACACCAAACTCAACCGGCTAGCTTGCCTTTGAACAAAAACTGTCATCGAGCGTCTAACGAGCGAGCCTCTGAAGGCTGTTTATCGGCGGGACTTACCTTCTACCAAGCCCTTCAAAATTTCCTCTCGGGGAAAACTTTTTTCCATGAGCTCTGTACTGGCCAAGTTTGTGTGCGTTAGAAAGCTCTTTCCATGCTCGTTCATTGAACACTAAACTCAACTGGCTAGCTTGCTTTATGAAAAAATGCCACAGCGCGTCTATCGACCGAGCTTTGCAGGCGGCTTTTCGGCGTGATTTCCCTTCTACCAAGCCGTCCAAATTTTCACACCGGGGAAAACTTTTTCACATGAATTCCGATCCCTACAAGTTTGGGTGCGTTGGAAAGCTCTTTCCGTGCTCGTTCATATAACACCAAACTCAACCGGCTAGCTTGCCTTATTACAAAAACTGTCATCGAGCGTCTAACGAGCGAGCCTCTGAAGGCTGTTTATCGGCGGGATTTCCCTTCTACCAAGCCCTTCAAAATTTCACCTCGGGGAAAACTTTTTCCCATGAGCTCGGAATCGGCCGAGTTTGGGTGCGTTAGAAAGCTCTTTCCATGCTCGTTCATTGAACACTAAACTCAACTGGCTAGCTTGCTTTATGAAAAAATGCCACAGCGCGTCTATCGACCGAGCTTTGCAGGCGGCTTTTCGGCGTGATTTCCCTTCTACCAAGCCGTCCAAATTTTCACACCGGGGAAAACTTTTTCACATGAATTCCGATCCCTACAAGTTTGGGTGCGTTGGAAAGCTCTTTCCGTGCTCGTTCATATAAACCAAACTCTACCGACTAGCTTGCCTTTGAACAAAAACTGTCATCGGGCGTCTAACGAGCGAGCCTCTGAAGGCTGTTTATCGGCGGGATTTCCCTTCTATCAAGTCCTTCAAAATTTCACCTCGGGGAAAACTTTTTCCCATGAGCTCGGAATCGGCCGAGTTTGGGTGCGTTAGAAAGCTCTTTCCATGCTCGTTCATTGAACACTAACCTCAACTGGCTAGCTTGCTTTATGAAAAAATGCCACAGCGCATCTATCGACCGAGCTTTGCAGGCGGCTTTTCGGCGTGATTTCCCTTCTACCAAGCCGTCCAAATTTTCACACCGGGGAAAACTTTTTCACATGAATTCCGATCCCTTCAAGTTTGGGTGCGTTGGAAAGCTCTTTCCGTGCTCGTTCATATAAACCAAACTCTACCGGCTAGCTTGCCTTTGAACAAAAACTGTCATCGAGCGTCTAACGAGCGAGCCTCTGCAGGCTGTTTATCGGCGGGATTTCCCTTCTATCAAGTCCTTCAAAATTTTACCTCGGGGAAAACTTTTTCCCATGAGCTCCGAATCGGCCGAGTTTGGGTGCGTTAGAAAGCTCTTTCCATGTTCGTTCATTGAACACTAAACTCAACTGGCTAGCTTGCTTTATGACAAAATGCCACAGCGCGTCTATCGACTGAGCTTTGCAGGCGGCTTTTCGGCGTGATTTCCCTTCTACCAAGCCGTCCAAATTTTCACACCGGGGAAAACTTTTTCACATGAATTCCGATCCCTACAAGTTTGGGTGCGTTGGAAAGCTCTTTCCGTGCTCGTTCATATAACCCCAAACCCAACCGGATAGCTTGCCTTTGAACAAAAACTGTCATCCAGCGTCTAACGAGCGAGCCTCTGAAGGCTGTTTATCGGCGGGATTTCCCTTCTATCAAGTCCTTCAAAATTTCACCTCGGGGAAAACTTTTTCCCATGAGCTCGGAATCGGCCGAGTTTGGGTGCGTTAGAAAGCTCTTTCCATGCTCGTTCATTGAACACTAAACTCAACTGGCTAGCTTGCTTTATGAAAAAATGCCACAGCGCGTCTATCGACTGAGCTTTGCAGGCGGCTTTTCGGCGTGATTTCCCTTCTACCAAGCCGTCCAAATTTTCACACCGGGGAAAACTTTTTCACATGAATTCCGATCCTTACAAGTTTGGGTGCGTTGGAAAGCTCTTTCCGTGCTCGTTCATATAACACCAAACTCAACCGGCTAGCTTGCCTTTGAACAAAAACTGTCATCGAGCGTCTAACGAGCGAGCCTCTGAAGGCTGTTTATCGGCGGGACTTACCTTCTACCAAGCCCTTCAAAATTTCCTCTCGGGGAAAACTTTTTTCCATGAGCTCTGTACTGGCCAAGTTTGTGTGCGTTAGAAAGCTCTTTCCATGCTCGTTCATTGAACACTAAACTCAACTGGCTAGCTTGCTTTATGAAAAAATGCCACAGCGCGTCTATCGACCGAGCTTTGCAGGCGGCTTTTCGGCGTGATTTCCCTTCTACCAAGCCGTCCAAATTTTCACACCGGGGAAAACTTTTTCACATGAATTCCGATCCCTACAAGTTTGGGTGCGTTGGAAAGCTCTTTCCGTGCTCGTTCATATAACACCAAACTCAACCGGCTAGCTTGCCTTATTACAAAAACTGTCATCGAGCGTCTAACGAGCGAGCCTCTGAAGGCTGTTTATCGGCGGGATTTCCCTTCTACCAAGCCCTTCAAAATTTCACCTCGGGGAAAACTTTTTCCCATGAGCTCGGAATCGGCCGAGTTTGGGTGCGTTAGAAAGCTCTTTCCATGCTCGTTCATTGAACACTAAACTCAACTGGCTAGCTTGCTTTATGAAAAAATGCCACAGCGCGTCTATCGACCGAGCTTTGCAGGCGGCTTTTCGGCGTGATTTCCCTTCTACCAAGCCGTCCAAATTGTCACACCGGGGAAAACTTTTTCACATGAATTCCGATCCCTACAAGTTTGGGTGCGTTGGAAAGCTCTTTCCGTGCTCGTTCATATAAACCAAACTCTACCGACTAGCTTGCCTTTGAACAAAAACTGTCATCGAGCGTCTAACGAGCGAGCCTCTGAAGGCTGTTTATCGGCGGGATTTCCCTTCTATCAAGTCCTTCAAAATTTCACCTCGGGGAAAACTTTTTCCCATGAGCTCGGAATCGGCCGAGTTTGGGTGCGTTAGAAAGCTCTTTCCATGCTCGTTCATTGAACACTAACCTCAACTGGCTAGCTTGCTTTATGAAAAAATGCCACAGCGCATCTATCGACCGAGCTTTGCAGGCGGCTTTTCGGCGTGATTTCCCTTCTACCAAGCCGTCCAAATTTTCACACCGGGGAAAACTTTTTCACATGAATTCCGATCCCTTCAAGTTTGGGTGCGTTGGAAAGCTCTTTCCGTGCTCGTTCATATAAACCAAACTCTACCGGCTAGCTTGCCTTTGAACAAAAACTGTCATCGAGCGTCTAACGAGCGAGCCTCTGCAGGCTGTTTATCGGCGGGATTTCCCTTCTATCAAGTCCTTCAAAATTTTACCTCGGGGAAAACTTTTTCCCATGAGCTCCGAATCGGCCGAGTTTGGGTGCGTTAGAAAGCTCTTTCCATGTTCGTTCATTGAACACTAAACTCAACTGGCTAGCTTGCTTTATGACAAAATGCCACAGCGCGTCTATCGACTGAGCTTTGCAGGCGGCTTTTCGGCGTGATTTCCCTTCTACCAAGCCGTCCAAATTTTCACACCGGGGAAAACTTTTTCACATGAATTCCGATCCCTACAAGTTTGGGTGCGTTGGAAAGCTCTTTCCGTGCTCGTTCATATAACCCCAAACCCAACCGGATAGCTTGCCTTTGAACAAAAACTGTCATCCAGCGTCTAACGAGCGAGCCTCTGAAGGCTGTTTATCGGCGGGATTTCCCTTCTATCAAGTCCTTCAAAATTTCACCTCGGGGAAAACTTTTTCCCATGAGCTCGGAATCGGCCGAGTTTGGGTGCGTTAGAAAGCTCTTTCCATGCTCGTTCATTGAACACTAAACTCAACTGGCTAGCTTGCTTTATGAAAAAATGCCACAGCGCGTCTATCGACTGAGCTTTGCAGGCGGCTTTTCGGCGTGATTTCCCTTCTACCAAGCCGTCCAAATTTTCACACCGGGGAAAACTTTTTCACATGAATTCCGATCCTTACAAGTTTGGGTGCGTTGGAAAGCTCTTTCCGTGCTCGTTCATATAACACCAAACTCAACCGGCTAGCTTGCCTTTGAACAAAAACTGTCATCGAGCGTCTAACGAGCGAGCCTCTGAAGGCTGTTTATCGGCGGGACTTACCTTCTACCAAGCCCTTCAAAATTTCCTCTCGGGGAAAACTTTTTTCCATGAGCTCTGTACTGGCCAAGTTTGTGTGCGTTAGAAAGCTCTTTCCATGCTCGTTCATTGAACACTAAACTCAACTGGCTAGCTTGCTTTATGAAAAAATGCCACAGCGCGTCTATCGACCGAGCTTTGCAGGCGGCTTTTCGGCGTGATTTCCCTTCTACCAAGCCGTCCAAATTTTCACACCGGGGAAAACTTTTTCACATGAATTCCGATCCCTACAAGTTTGGGTGCGTTGGAAAGCTCTTTCCGTGCTCGTTCATATAACACCAAACTCAACCGGCTAGCTTGCCT
Source organism: Spisula subtruncata (assembly GCA_963678985.1). Lineage (NCBI taxonomy): Eukaryota > Metazoa > Mollusca > Bivalvia > Venerida > Mactridae > Spisula > Spisula subtruncata. Next base: position 29,830,415 of record OY787673.1, on the reverse strand, counting down.
TATTACAAAAACTGTCATCGAGCGTCTAACGAGCGAGCCTCTGAAGGCTGTTTATCGGCGGGATTTCCCTTCTACCAAGCCCTTCAAAATTTCACCTCGGGGAAAACTTTTTCCCATGAGCTCGGAATCGGCCGAGTTTGGGTGCGTTAGAAAGCTCTTTCCATGCTCGTTCATTGAACACTAAACTCAACTGGCTAGCTTGCTTTATGAAAAAATGCCACAGCGCGTCTATCGACCGAGCTTTGCAGGCGGCTTTTCGGCGTGATTTCCCTTCTACCAAGCCGTCCAAATTTTCACACCGGGGAAAACTTTTTCACATGAATTCCGATCCCTACAAGTTTGGGTGCGTTGGAAAGCTCTTTCCGTGCTCGTTCATATAAACCAAACTCTACCGACTAGCTTGCCTTTGAACAAAAACTGTCATCGGGCGTCTAACGAGCGAGCCTCTGAAGGCTGTTTATCGGCGGGATTTCCCTTCTATCAAGTCCTTCAAAATTTCACCTCGGGGAAAACTTTTTCCCATGAGCTCGGAATCGGCCGAGTTTGGGTGCGTTAGAAAGCTCTTTCCATGCTCGTTCATTGAACACTAACCTCAACTGGCTAGCTTGCTTTATGAAAAAATGCCACAGCGCGTCTATCGACCGAGCTTTGCAGGCGGCTTTTCGGCGTGATTTCCCTTCTACCAAGCCGTCCAAATTTTCACACCGGGGAAAACTTATTCACATGAATTCCGATCCCTTCAAGTTTGGGTGCGTTGGAAAGCTCTTTCCGTGCTCTTACATATAAACCAAACTCTACCGGCTAGCTTGCCTTTGAACAAAAACTGTCATCGAGCGTCTAACTAGCGAGCCTCTGCAGGCTGTTTATCGGCGGGATTTCCCTTCTATCAAGTCCTTCAAAATTTCACCTCGGGGAAAACTTTTTCCCATGAGCTCCGAATCGGCCGAGTTTGGGTGCGTTAGAAAGCTCTTTCCATGTTCGTTCATTGAACACTAAACTCAACTGGCTAGCTTGCTTTATGACAAAATGCCACAGCGCGTCTATCGACTGAGCTTTGCAGGCGGCTTTTCGGCGTGATTTCCCTTCTACCAGCCGTCCAAATTTTCACACCGGGGAAAACTTTTTCACATGAATTCCGATCCCTACAAGTTTGGGTGCGTTGGAAAGCTCTTTCCGTGCTCGTTCATATAACACCAAACTCAACCGGATAGCTTGCCTTTGAACAAAAACTGTCATCCAGCGTCTAACGAGCGAGCCTCTGAAGGCTGTTTATCGGCGGGATTTCCCTTCTATCAAGTCCTTCAAAATTTCACCTCGGGGAAAACTTTTTCCCATGAGCTCCGAATCGGCCGAGTTTGGGTGCGTTAGAAAGCTCTTTCCATGCTCGTTCATTGAACACTAAACTTAACTGGCTAGCTTGCTTTATGAAAAAATGCCACAGCGCGTCTATCGACTGAGCTTTGCAGGCGGCTTTTCGGCGTGATTTCCCTTCTACCAAGCCGTCCAAATTTTCACACCGGGGAAAACTTTTTCACATGAATTCCGATCCTTACAAGTTATGGTGCGTTGAAAAGTTCTTTCCGTGCTCGTTCATATAACACCAAACTCAACCGGCTAGCTTGCCTTTGAACAAAAACTGTCATCGAGCGTCTAACGAGCGAGCCTCTGAAGGCTGTTTATCGGCGGGATTTCCCTTCTATCAAGTCCTTCAAAATTTCACCTCGGGGAAAACTTTTTCCCATGAGCTCGGAATCGGCCGAGTTTGGGTGCGTTAGAAAGCTCTTTCCATGCTCGTTCATTGAACATTAAACTCAACTGGCTAGCTTGCTTTATGAAAAAATGCCACAGCGCGTCTATCGACCGAGCTTTGCAGGCGGCTTTTCGGCGTGATTTCCCTTCTACCAAGCCGTCCAAATTTTCACACCGGGGAAAACTTTTTCACATGAATTCCGATCCCTACAAGTTTGGGTGCGTTGGAAAGCTCTTTCCGTGCTCTTTCATATAAACCAAACTCTACCGGCTAGCTTGCCTTTGAACAAAAACTGTCATCGAGCGTCTAACGAGCGAGCCTCTGCAGGCTGTTTATCGGAGGGATTTCCCTTCTATCAAGTCCTTCAAAATTTCACCTCGGGGAAAACTTTTTCCCATGAGCTCCGAATCGGCCTAGTTTGGGTGCGTTAGAAAGCGCTTTCCATGCTCGTTCATTGAACACTAAACTCAACTGGCTAGCTTGCTTTATGACAAAATGCCACAGCGCGTCTATCGACTGAGCTTTGTAGGCGGCTTTTCGGCGTGATTTCCCTTCTACCAAGCCGTCCAAATTTTCACACCGGGGAAAACTTTTTCACATGAATTCCGATCCCTACAAGTTTGGGTGCGTTGGAAAGCTCTTTCCGTGCTCGTTCATATAACACCAAACTCAACCGGCTAGCTTGTCTTTGAACAAAAACTGTCATCCAGCGTCTAACGAGCGAGTCTCTGAAGGTTGTTTATCGGCGGGATTTCCCTTCTATCAAGTCCTTCAAAATTTCACCTCGGGGAAAACTTTTTTCCATGAGCTCCGAATCGGCCGAGTTTGGGTGCGTTAGAAAGCTCTTTCCATGCTCGTTCATTGAACACTAAACTCAACTGGCTAGCTTGCTTTATGAAAAAATGCCACAGCGCGTCTATCGACTGAGCTTTGCAGGCGGCTTTTCGGCGTGATTTCCCTTCTACCAAGCCGTCCAAATTTTCACACCGGGGAAAACTTTTTCACATGAATTCCGATCCCTACAAGTTTGGGTGCGTTGGAAAGCTCTTTCCGTGCTCGTTCATATAACACCAAACTCAACCGGCTAGCTTGCCTTTGAACAAAAACTGTCATCGAGCGTCTAACGAGCGAGCCTCTGAAGGCTGTTTATCGGCGGGATTTCCCTTCTATCAAGTCCTTCGAAATTTCACCTCGGGGAAAACTTTTTCCCATGAGCTCGGAATCGGCCGAGTTTGGGTGCGTTAGAAAGCTCTTTCCATGCTCGTTCATTGAACACTAAACTCAACTGGCTAGCTTGCTTTATGAAAAAATGCCACAGCGCGTCTATCGACCGAGCTTAACAGGCGGCTTTTCGGCGTGATTTCCCTTCTACCAAGCCGTCCAAATTTTCACACCGGGGAAAACTTTTTCACATGAATTCCGATCCCTACAAGTTTGGGTGCGTTGGAAAGCTCTTTCCGTGCTCGTTCATATAACACCAAACTCAACCGGCTAGCTTGCCTTTGAACAAAAACTGTCATCGAGCGTCTAACGAGCGAGCCTCTGAAGGCTGTTTATCGGCGGGATTTCCCTTCTACCAAGCCCTTCAAAATTTCACCTCGGGGAAAACTTTTTCCCATGAGCTCCGAATCGGCCGAGTTTGTGTGCGTTAGAAAGCTCTTTCCATGCTCGTTCATTGAACACTAAACTCAACTGGCTTTGAAAAAATGCACAGCGCGTCTATCGACCGAGCTTTGCAGGCGGCTTTATAGGCGTGATTTCCCTTCTACCAAGCCGTCTAAATTTTCACCCCGGGGAAAATTTTCTCACATAAATTCCGATCCCTACAAGTTTGGGTGCGTTTGAAAGCTCATTCCGTGCTCGTTCATTTAACACCTAACTCAACCGACTAGCTTACCTTTGAACAAAAACTGTCATCGAGCGTCTAGCGGCCGAGCTTCTGAAGGCTGTTTATCGGCGGGACTTACCTTCTACCAAGCCCTTCAAAATTTCCTCTCGGGGAAAACTTTTTTCCATGAGCTCTGAACTGGCCAAGTTTGGGTGCGTTAGAAAGCTCTTTCAATGCTCGTTCATTGAACACTAAACTCAACTGGCTAGCTTGCTTTTGAAAAAAAATGCCACAGCGCTTCTAACGACCGAGCTTTCCAGGCGAATTTATAGGCGGGATTTCCCTTCTACCAAGCCGTCCAAATTTTCACCCCGGGGAAAACTTTTTCACATGAGCTCCGATCCTAACAAGTTTGTTTGCAATGGAAAGCTCTTCCCATACTCGTTTATTTAACACTAAACTCAACTGGCTAGCTTGCCTTTAAAAAATGCCACAGCGCGTCTAACGACCGGGCTTTGCAGGCGGCTTTATCGGTAAAAAATACATCCCGGGAACAACATTTTTACATAAGTTCCGATCCGGCCAAGTTTGGGTTCGTTGGAAAGCTCTTCCTGTTCACCATCATTTGGCATCAAACTCAACTGGTTAGCATTTCTTTGAAAAAAAAATGGTCACAGCGTGTCTATCGGCCAATTGTCTGCAAGCGTTTTTATTAGCGGAATTTCCCTTCTACCAAGCCCTCCAAAGCTACACCTCGGGGGAAACACTTTCACAAATAGCTTGAATTCGACCAGTTGTGGGTGTGTTGGATATCTCTTTACATGCCTGATAGTTCAACACGTTAGCCTGGATGGGAAAAATCTGCCATCGCCCTGGTCTATAAACCTAGCTTCGACAGGCAGCTTTATCAGTGGGGTTTCCATTCTTATCCAACCCTCGCACCGGGCAGCTCAAAAGCCGCGCTCAGTTATGGACACAACGTCCCCCCGGGCAAACCACTTGCCGACCAGATTGAGCTGTCGTCGGCTTCCATCCTAACACATGTACCGTTCGGGTTTCTGTCGTGGGGTTTTGATGGATCAATTGACTGTACGTCCGACTGCCGACTGAGTTTATTTTGTGATGCATGTGCTCGCTACATAACGACTAGCTAGCTAGCCAACCGAGACGGTACGCCAAATTGCGCCACTGCCTACCGGTCATGTGTTTTTTTCGCGACGCATGTGTTCGCTATTTAACGGTTTGGATAGCTGGCTAGCTAACTGAGTGATGGGCTACCTATACACCGGCCCGTCTTTCCGTGTCGACTCTGACGGTACTCGGCTGGCTATCTTGCTGATCGTCTCGTGGATGGGGTGGGGGTGCTTATTGTTTGTAACTCTTAAGAGATGCGAGGTTGTTAGTATATTGTGGTAAAAGAATTAAATGTATTACGAACTTATCGACAGATCTAATCATGGGCAATTTACTTGACATCTACATTTTGTATTTAGTATATACATTGGATATTTTGAAAACATCAAAATATTATTAGAAATAATAATAATCATAAATGTCATAATAACACATTGAAACAATTCAATCACGTTTAATTAAACTTTGCATTAGGACAACCTCAATAATCCAACCACCTTAGAATTAAGACCATTTTCACTGTTTTATAGTGATTCAAAATCAATATTTACACTAATAATTTGAAACCCAAGTCTATTTTCAAACAATATATATGTTAATGACTGAATAATTAATGCATGATTTGCGTATTTATAAATTGGCTGAATGTGCAATTTTAAAAAACGTATTAAGCATGTAAATGCACATGGATATCTACGCCAACAAAACTCTAGTCACCTACATCTCATCTTCTGACGTTATACGAACAATCTTGCGACGAATGTGAACATGAAGTTCATCGGTGTATCTGCAATGACTAACTGGAGTCGTCCGTACCCTGACGTGTTCTCGGCATATATCAGATCCAGCCTATCAATGAGCAATACAGCAGAGGTGCGATTGTCCCCAGACCTAGCATGGTGGTTAAACGGAATACGCAGGTACATACTGTGTTGATCCGAGATTATCCGTGTCTCTCGTCCGAGTTATTCCGTTGCTCTGAAGTGTCTATCCGGGCATTCCTTAGTCATCCGAATAGGAGTCTGGTAGATTGTGTGTTGTTGTCGTTTTGGCACGCACTCGTCCGTTTTGCCTTGTTGCCACATCATAGATGGTCGCAAAGTGTATGAATAGTACCGAATCTTGATAGGATGGAGACCTGTCCATTCTTGTAAATGTGACTCAGTGCTCGCGATGTGATATCGTGCGAAACACGAAGCAACATGCGAAAATCGCGCGACACACCAAGCGAGACACGATATTTTACCGCGAAATAGCGTGGTTTTGACACTGCGACAGAGCGAGATCTCGTGTTTGAATATCGCGCCTCGCTTCGTGTGTCGCCCGATTTTCGCGTGTCGCCTCGTGTCGCGCAATTCTCGCCCCTCGCCCTCTTGATGACATGTTTATATATGGATACATGTATATGTTTGTAGAATTATAGGCTAACCACCTTTTCTGAATAAAAGCTAGCTATCTATCTACGAAGGTCATTCAATATATAATGCAAACTAACAATTATCTCTAAATTCAGTCAAGATAATAAAATGAAACTTTGCATGATTATAATATAGGACAATTCCTATTTGATAGAACATTTTAAGGAAATCTGACGTCGATAGCCCAGGGACTTGGCAGTAGTTTTGGCTAATTTAATTTGAAATTGCAGAACAGAGTACACATGTAACCGGGTTCCGCTCACTGAATGTCGTATATTTTTGACGTCAGAGCCGTCCGAACGTCGCACCGAACTCATCGCAAGCTTAATTTAGGGCTTAAATATAGAAGGAAAAAACTTTATACGCAAACTTGTAGTGATATGTGTTATGTAGATACCATATCACCGGTCGAAAATGATACCACGAATACCTGGGAATTCGACATACCACTTCACATTAGGCTGACTAGAGTTATGAGTGTATGTACGTAGTTGCCTAGCAACGGGAATAAAATAATGATCGAAAGGATAAACGTTGGTCATTGAACTCAAGGAAAGTTAATTTGGATGATTATCACATTATTTAAGTAATAGAAAGAGAACGCAAACGCGAGGTTGCCTTATTTCGTCGAGGGCGGAGCCCGAGACTAAATAAGGAAACCGAGTGTTAAGTTTCTCTTTCTGGCTTATATCATTGGCTGTCAAATTGTATTGGGCGTGGCTAAATATCACATAACGGTACATTGTCCTCGCTGACCGATTTAAATTTCCAATACCACGAAGTGATATAAAGGGCACGGAGTATAACTAGGAGATTTTGCATGTTTTTCAAAAAAAATTACACTTTTTCTTCTTTCGGTTTGCAAGGTCATTGAAGTTTTGCATGATACAAGTAAAGCTCATATATGTATATTATAATCATCTCTTTGTAAGATTTCGTTCCTTATACTACTGACTAATTCCCCGACAACAGACTTGAACTTTTAATGTCATGTTTACTTTGATTATGAACGAGCAAGATTTGCAATCTAATTGCTGTAATATGCTTCAACAAATTTTGAAATTTATTTGTGTCTAACCTCAAGTTAATATTATCATAATACAATGCCTATTTTATCCGACAAAATAAAATTACACTCTTTTACCTTAAAGTTGTAGATCCCGGTACGTACTTTTCAAGCACGTCATCACGGATTATTTTACGGTTAACGTATAAACAATTGTACACTGCAAAATCATTGAATATCGTTGGGATGAAATTTCGTGGTTTGGGTAAATATGACCATTTCGATGGGACTTTAATTCGTGGATTTTACATTTCAGGTAATAAATACAAGGGTAAAGTTCATTGTTCGAATGGATTTGATTTTGAACTTGAAGGTGAACCATAAAGTCCGAGAAATTTAATCGCCCACGAAAATTAATGATTTACAGTATGCGTGCGATAACTTTAAGTGCAGGATAATATTATCAGGCACTGCAGTTATTGCACTCATTCCTATGAAATTTAAGTCCCACCCCTCGATTATCATTGGATTTAACACCTACCCTTTAGTTAACATCACGTAGCCATGATATAAAAGATAAATATTGTATCAAAGAATTTATATGATAGTTTGCATTATATATTGAATTACCCTCGTATGTTATCACGTAGCTGTTGCATTATAGAAATAATTACAAGATAAAGTTTGTACTAGCTCATTATATTATATACAGTAACACCTCTCGGACGACAACTAATCGGAAACACACAGATTGTTGGCCATTCAGATACTGTGCTGTATGTAGGTAAGAGATATATTATAGTGAGAGACAACTTCTGCAATATATGATAATGCTCATACTAGAGTTGCTAACTATGCATAGGTTGCACTGCGTATAACTATGGATGCGTTTGTATCGGTTTAAGGTAATTGTTTAATACATGTCCTTGCTCTATATGGTCATAGAATTATAATTTGTACTGATATATAATTATGTGTATGATATTGTAGGCAATCCCATTGTAGACACGAGAGCGCTTTCATGTGTGTTTCTCCGACTCCGGCATGTATCATTGCTGTATAAAAGAAATGATTCCCGCTGACTTATGTTTAAATGACATGCTTGAAGCTACCCGGTACTGGAGATAGCGAAAATGTAGGCCTATCATGTATATTCCCATGTACCTAGTGATCAGTCCATGTGATAGAAAGTGTACATACCCGACAGGTTCATGCACTGAAACCGCACTTGTTGATTATCGCCTGTGGTCGGGTGATTTGAGCGTTTGCATTGGAAGGGAGTCGATTGTTCGAACACAGGCAGATAGAGTTGTCTATATAAATCACAAATCATCACATGTTAAACATGCCTCACCAGGCATGGCATTGCTATTTATTTCTTTTTACATCACTTTAATTTTGTCAGTTATTCCAACTGCGTACGTATCTTGCGTATTTGCGTATGCCCAGCTACGCCCCTGCACACTTTTAATGAGTCAGTTTATTGGTATGAATTACATGGTGTTGCTAATAATGACCTATTATGCAGAGACCACAGAGATCATAGGTAGCTTCACTGGAGTTTTTTCCAGACCAAAGTAGCTGGGAGTATCAACAGTGAAATTCGAATTGCCAGTTGCCAATTCGATTTTGGAGTAAAATTTGAATCGGATGCTGGCTGACAGTTGCCAGTTGCCAATTCGATTTTTCACAAAAAAAATATTTTTTTCGAATTGTCAGCTGGCTGACAGTTGCCAGTTGCCAATTCGATTTTTCACAAAAAAAATATTTTTTTTCGAATTGTCAGCTGGCTGACAGTTGCCAGTTGCCAATTCGATTTTCACAAAAGAATATTTTTTTTCGAATTGTCAGCTGGCTGACAGTTGCCAGTTGCCAATTCGATTTTTCACAAAAAAATATTTTTTTTCGAATTGTCAGCTGGCTGACAGTTGCCAGTTGCCAATTTGATTTTTCACAAAAGAATATTTTTTTCGAATTGTCAGCTGGCTGACAGTTGCCAGTTGCCAATTCGATTTTCTGAAATTTTTTTTTTCGAATTGTCAGCTGGCTGACAGTTGCCAGTTGCCAATTCGATTTTTCACAAAAAATATTTTTTTTCGAATTGTCAGATGGCTGACAGTTGCCAGTTGCCAATTCGATTTTTCACAAAAAAATATTTTTTTCGAATTGTCAGCTGGCTGACAGTTGCCAGTTGCCAATTCGATTTTTCACAAAAAAATATTTTTTTTCGAATTGTCAGCTGGCTGCCAGTTGCCAGTTGCCAATTCGATTTTTCACAAAAAAATATTTTTTTCGAATTGTCAGCTGGCTGACAGTTGCCAGTTGCCAATTCGATTTTTCACAAAAAAAATATTTTTTTTCGAATTGTCAGCTGGCTGACAGTTGCCAGTTGCCAATTCGATTTTTCACAATTTTTTTTTTCGAATTGTCAGCTGGCTGACAGTTGCCAGTTGCCAATTCGATTTTCTGAAATTTTTTTTTTCGAATTGTCAGCTGGCTGACAGTTGCCAGTTGCCAATTCGATTTTTCACAAAAAAATATTTTTTTTCGAATTGTCAGCTGGCTGACAGTTGCCAGTTGCCAATTCGATTTTTCACAAAAAAATATTTTTTTTCGAATTGTCAGCTGGCTGACAGTTGCCAGTTGCCAATTCGATTTTTTACAAAAAAAATATTTTTTTTCGAATTGTCAGCTGGCTGACAGTTGCCAGTTGCCAATTCGATTTTTCACAAAAAAGTTTTTTTTCGAATTGTCAGCTGGCTAACAGTTGCCAGTTGCCAATTCGATTTCGATTTTTCACAAAAAAATATTTTTTTTTCGAATTGTCAGCTGGCTGACAGTTGCCAGTTGCCAATTCGATTTTTCACAAAAAATATTTTTTTTCGAATTGTCAGCTGGCTGACAGTTGCCAGTTGCCAATTCGATTTTTCACAAAAAAAGTTTCTTTTCGAATTGTCTGCTGGCTGACAGTTGCCAGTTTCCAATTCGATTTTTCACAAAAAAATTTTTTTTTCGAATTGTCAGCTGGCTGACAGTTGCCAGTTGCCAATTCGATTTTTCACAAAAAAATATTTTTTTTTCGAATTGTCAGCTGGCTGACAGTTGCCAGTTGCCAATTCGATTTTTCACAAAAAATATTTTTTTTTCGAATTGTCAGCTGGCTGACAGTTGCCAGTTGCCAATTCGATTTTTCACAAAAAAAATATTTTTTTTCGAATTGTCAGCTGGCTGACAGTTGCCAGTTGCCAATTCGATTTTTCACAAAAAAATATTTTTTTTCGAATTGTCAGCTGGCTGACAGTTGCCAGTTGCCAATTCGATTTTTCACAAAAATTTTTTTTTTTCGAATTTTCAGCTGGCTGACAGTTGCCAGTTGCCAATTCGATTTTTCACAAAAAAATATTTTTTTCGAATTGTCAGCTGGCTGACAGTTGCCAGTTGCCAATTTGATTTTTCACAAAAAATATTTTTTTTTCGAATTGTCAGCTGGCTGACAGTTGCCAGTTGCCAATTCGATTTTTCACAAAAATTTTTTTTTTCGAATTGTCAGCTGGCTGACAGTTGGCAGTTGCCAATTCGAGTCTACAGTGAAATTTGAATCGTCAGCTGGCTGACAGTTGCCAGTTGCCAATTCGATTTTCCCGAAAGATTTGAATCGTCAGCTGGCTGACAGTTGCCAGTTGCCTATTCGAGTCTACAATGAAATTTGAATCGTCAGCTGGCTGACAGTTGCCAGTTGCCAATTCGATTTTCCCGAAAGATTTGAATCGTCAGCTGGCTGACAGTTGCCAGTTGCCAATTCGAGTCTGCGATGAAATTTGAATCGTCAGCTGGCTGACAGTTGCCAGTTGCCGATTCAACTTTCGAAATCGACGAATCGGCTGCTGGGTTGTGAAGTTAGCTGACAGTTGCCAGTTGCCGATTCAAAAAGTTGAATTGGCAACTGGCAACTGGCAACTGGCTGCTAACTTCACACACATCGATATAAGACACATATGACGTTCCATACTTCCGAGTCGAACTGATTGATGTTATAAGACAAATTCTTAATCAAGTGCTATAACTAAATTTAAACTATATTTTTAAAAGCTATGTACAATAATAATTGATTTCAATATAAGACCACATGGAACAGTGGGGCAATACGTTTACATACTTATGATTTAAATGAAATTATGACAAATCTTCAACTTAATTTGGAAATTATTATCAAACGTTATTTTGAAGCAACGTGGTTGGCTACCCCTCCCCCCCCCCCCCCCCCAACCAAACCATTTGATGGGTTTTCAACTTCATAAGCTTTTATAATATGAAGCATTATAGCGATATTGATTGAAAAGAAGGAAAACATAAAACATGTACCTGTTATTAGATGTTCGTACCAATGCGTCAAAACCCTTGTTGAAAGTATCACAAGCACAGTGCATAAAGATGCCAACAAAAAGAAACCTCGTTTCGCCAAGTTAACCCTGATTTTCGGCATTCTAACGATAAACTAGATCACTGTGTATAAACGAGTCGATTTCCGATTTTTCCTGTAAGTAAGGCATACACGTTGAATTATATAGTACATGTCAATAAGTCATACTGTGATCAGATTGTACATGCGCTTTTAATTGCAGTTAGTTAATTGCAGTTAGTCATACAATTTGAATTTTAGTGTAGTCCGATTAGTCATACAGATATCAGATTTTACATGTGTTTTTAATTGAAATAAGTCATACACGTTGAATTTTAGTGTAATCCGAAATGCCATACAGTGATTTGGCTTAAATACGCTGTTGATATTGTATGTCCATAGAAGAGAAAATAACTAAGTCCAGCACAAGTGTAAAAAAGAAATTAACTACATAGTTACATTGAGGTAACAGTACAGAAGGTGTACAGTAACAGCTGTAATCCATCGTTACTACTCGGGTCTTTCCGTGATGTAATGTCACTCGTTACTACTCGGGTATTTCCGTGATGTAATGGCAATCGTTACTACTCGAGCCTTTCCGTGATTTAATGCCAACTGTTATTAGTCGGGTCTTTCCGTGATGTAATGTCAATCGTTATTAGTCGGGTCCTTCCGTGATATAATGGCAATCGTTACTACTCGGGTCTTTCCGTGATGTAATGTCAATTGGGACCCCTCGGACGCTACTGAGGCAACACGTACTCTCTGGGGAGTAAATAGAACGTCGCCGTTGTTCAAACGGTTCACAGCGGTTATTTGTGCAGGTTTGCAAACATGATAACTTGCAATGAAATTTTTGGCAATGATTTTATATCTTGGACATAAAAATAATATTACCTGACCATACACTTTATTTGTGTTATTTTAAACGTTTTACATCGCCGGGTAACGTTTTGGTCTATTTTCTTGTAAACAAATCACTACAGTACGTACATCCGAGGGAGCTTCTGGATTCATCACAGAGTAGTAACGATTGCTTTTAATGTGACAAAGAACCATATGTCGCAAAATGTGAATCTTGCCCATTCACGTAAATTTTGCGGCAATTATTATGTATATAAAAGCATAATTAGAAGCGGAGGTAGCTATATTGAAATCTATAGTGATACTCAAAGAATGCGGAGCCATGTTGACAAGTAACAGGCAAAAGTTACTGTAAAGTATAACAACACAAAATCAAAGCGCTTAACTCATTAATGGTGTTTGTTATTAAAGAGGCATACCCTATATTCAGCACATTATTACTCCCTAGCGCATTTAATGACATAACTGTACATAAAACAATTTATCGTTTTAATATGTAAAAAGAACATGTGCCGGAATATTTCTTTATAATGATCAAAATATACTCTTAAATTTTTATATAATTATTATAATAGTTTCATTCGACAACAACAGCTTCATGGAACAGTATGACTAAATACGAAACGTAGATTTTTCAACGAAAGGACGGAAAGAAGATCGAAAATATATATCGTGGATTTCTTATGTTTTACACGCACATAATATTAACAAAATAAAATTAATGTTCTATTTTGTTCTGCATTAGCTTAAATACCATGTAATGAATAGATGTCCATAAAAATCGAAACCATAGGTAGTGCCTCTTTAAAAATCGAAAAAACTGTTCATTCTCGTTCAACCAGCGTACATTTCGTCCAAAACATCTGGGGCCGTGATTAAACACTGATTTATTAGTGTTTCTGGTATCCTAAACACAGTAAACACACGTTATTATAAACGTTTTAATTTGATAATTAGCCTTTGTAACACTTTAATTTAAAGATTGATCAATAACAAACCAACATGTATCTGCCAGTGTCCCGAGGCTGTCAAATAGGGATCGGCTTTAACCATCATTTCCTTTCGCGGGTTAACGAACCAATAAATTTGTTTATTGCATATTGATTTTCAAACCATAGTTTGCCTGCCGTTCGATATGTATTTAAATAGTGTATTAGTAACCCAAAGGTTTTGCGTCACGAGAGAGAGAGAATTACAAAGGATACAAAATGCCAAGCCCATTATGGACACGTGTTGGTAGCAAATAGGTTTGGTGCGTACTTTTGAGTCTACGAATCCTGGATTCGATCCCAGTTTTATTCATGTGCACCAGTGTATGCTTTAATGATTACAGATAGTTTAGAGTTACATTCCAAAAAGTCTAAAATACAATGTTTGTTTACATGTAACATAGCAATCCAAGAGCATATACATGTCATATGTTTAGTTCAGTACCATATATGAGTTGTCATATATACGAGGGATGATCAACAAACCACTACCAATCTCTTTTGGGTACATACCGGGACTTTCGGTTACCTCGAAAATTAATTAATTTACGCACAGCTGAAATCAAATGTCTATGGTTTTCATTTGAATTTGCACAACAAGTTAAATATGTGCAAGGTTTTCATAAGCGCTTCATTGTGGAAGAACAAAACATTTATCCATATTTCACAGGACTAAGGAATTATATCACAAAAACAGTTTTAACATCCCCGCATTTTCAATCATTCATTACATATAAGAATACGTATATACTATATTGAATGGATTCAAATATGTATAAACGGAACCTAGTATCATTCTACAACGACCGAATCAGAATTTTGTGAGGAAATCGAAGCTGAAATTATTTATAGTCAACAGTGCATTGTTTATAAATGACGAATCTAGCAAACTATATCTGTATTCAATTTTGTTAATGACAATAATTTATGTTTAAATTTGTTTGTAAGTTATTTACATAGAGAACTATTTTTGTTGCATTTTCATGGAGTTTCTAGCACATGGGTTCATAAAAGCGAACCAATCAATTGAAACAATAACGTTTCAGATGCGCATAGGTATACATACGTATATTTGGCATTGTTTATATGTTCACATTTTGGATGGGGCATACCAACTCGAAGCAAGCGGCTTTTAAAAAATGCTCCAAACCCTATTAAGCCTAAAACGATTTTTTGAAATAATAACTTTAAGTTAAGTTACCAGTTTTCGAGTATTATTTCGACAGTTCAGCCGTGCAACCAACTTTTGTCATTTGAACTTCATCATATATCTGCAGAATGAAGCATTTTGTGTAGTTGGATCCCAATGGTGGGAAACACCGTCAGATGGAATAAAAACAAAATATATATCATCCTGTTGGTTCGTTGAAAAAATCACAATAATTTTTTTATTTATATGTCTAAGGGAAGTAACTCTTGCAAAGTTTGTATTTATCTTCCATATAGATCTATATTAAATTTGCCTTTGTGCATATTATTTCGAGAGATATGTTTAACATATTTATGTCATCTGTGGAGAAAATCCTAATAACTAAATTTATAGATAGTCAGAAAAAAATGTTTGTGCAATGTGTGAAACCGACACGTGAGTAACCGGAATGTTTGGCCAAACCGAACAAATAAGTTGGATCCGAAATTAATTCGATGTAAAAGTGTAGGAAACCCCTAATGTTTGCGAATTCTGAACACCAAATGTTTATCTGTATAATTATTTCTATCATCAATGATTGTAGGCTGTGTTTATTGGGTTGGTGGTCTTTCATTCGGCAATAACCGCTATTTCCTTATGAGTGTGGGTCATCCGGCATTTTATCGGTGGGGACTTGGATCTTTAGTTGTTTCTTCGGCTTATGTGTGAGCATTGCTCATTGTAGTTGCTAGGAATATAATATTATTTCCCACCCCATTCCTACCTTGTCCATATTTTAACTAGGTCAAGTCGTAGTTGTGCCTGTTAAGGTTAGTGTTTTAACCTAGGTCACGCCCCGGGGTTGTTGTGCCTCATTTGGTCGTCGTTTTGGCATGGGTTTCTGTGGGCACTACTCAGGGTAGTTGTGTCGTGGTGTTTCTGATTTCTGTGCTCGGCTGGTTGGGTTGAGTGCTACCTTCCCTGTCGGATTTTCTCATACCTTTTTAGTGGTTGCGGTTGTAGAGAGTGGTTTTAGAAATACTATTTAATGAACACGAATTAAGCAGAAATCATATTGGACAGTATTCGCATGTACATCATCAGTACACGCAAGAACACCACTTTGTACTCCAATCCGTTCATGTTCAATAGGATGGAAATCTCTGAATATCGCTATGTGCAGAAATATACAAGTGCCTAAGACAAGTGTATTGCCCAATAGTTAGAGCACCGTGTCATCTATACACTAGACGTGAGTTATAGTAAGCCCTTAGAAGTGCGAGTGAACAATTTCCAATTTTGCTTTTTTCAATTCGACGATTCTGTTTGACTATGACTTTATATTCGTATCAAGTCTTGTAAATCATGAAAACACATAATTTTTATATTGAAAAGCATCTTGGACGATGTAGTGAATACGGCGTATGTGTATGGACAGAGGAGAGGTGTAGATGTACCCAACCTGACAACCAGCGACATATCCATTTTTTTGCAATGGTATGTCATGTAAGGGTGATGTAAGCAAATGTTTCATTTTTTCAACCTGGGCATAAAACAGACTACGCTGGTTTTTTTCTAAGGTCCCCTTAGATTTATGTTATTAAAGATCACCAGTGAGTCAATAAAAAGGTAATATTGTAATGATCAAGAGTTGGACAAGATGAAAAAAAAACAACAAAATAGTTACAGCCATTACACGCAGGTACTATTACTTACAACAAAGTTCATCGGCTTATTTTTGACCATTTGACCTGTAATCGAACTATCTGCAGATCACAAACACAAAACGAGTTTCGTATACATCCTTGAAACAAACTTCGATCCGCCATCCGAACTAATACTGAACTAAACAAGTGCGAGCTAAGAGGTCTTGAGATGATTTTTGAGATATGGATTGGGTCCGAAATCCATCCCAGTATGAGCCTTTTGAATGTTTACATATTGTGGAAAATGTTTTCATTTAATTGACATGTGCCAGATCGAACTCAAACTTTATATTAACAAACTTGTAAACATTGAGTTAGTACCATCCTGAAGATCAAACGTCTGAGCCCGATCTCATAAAGAATTAGATCTTAGGCTCAGATTCAAGCTCAATGCTATTGTTATTAATTTTCGAAAGTATTGGTCAAGTTTAGCAATTTCAGGCATTAACAATTAAATGCATCGACATCATAGACTTAAAAAGGGAAAAATTGAGAATTGATGGTAAATTAACCAACTCTGACACGGGGGATCGTTTAGTCACCGTGAAAAAACTCACATTTACCACCCCTCTCCCACGATTCATGGAATTTGGACAGTTTAAAGCCAAAGTGATACACAAAGGGCAAACACTAACCAAAACTCTTAAATGTAAGAAGTGCTTACAAGAAGGTCATCGAATCGACGATTGTGTTGGTGACTGGAAATGTCTAAAGTGTATGGAATTTGGTCATAAACAAGGCGATTGTGAAATATCAGACTCAAGCGAAAGCGAAACTGACCAATATAAACAAAGTTTTCCCGACACTACACAAGTACTAGAAAATGACACATTCCTTTCGACACAAGAATCGGACGATGGAAAACACACAACAACCAAACAGGTGAAATCTACACGCAGGGAACTTCGTGCACGATCACAGACGAAAAAACAATCAAACTTAGACACATTCGTAAAAAGTATGTCAGTCAATAACGGTACGCCATCAAGAGACAGAAGTAGGTCAGCCGTCCGCTCACCGCCACCTACTCCACTCGTAAAACAACAAGACAAAAAGAAACCTCGTCGGAACAATGATAATACTAAACTTTGATGATTGTGTTAAAACAAACAATTATTCAGCATAACGACTGCTACATTCGTTTAACGGGCTCTGATTCAGATCAAATGAACTCAAATATTGCAAATATGATGGTAACACTACGCTATGCATGCATATTTAGCATAATACTTATAATGTTTACAATAATTTAATTTTATTACGATAATTATTCCCTTCAGATGATTGTCACTGCTATTATTATTATACATCGTCTTTTAGTAATCGATAGAATACTACATTGTCGATTCAAAGATGTCTGTCAAAACCGCCAGAATGTTCCATTTCTGAATAGCTAAATGCAGTAAGTATAACCACAACGCTATAGGACCATTAGAGTTGTAATCATATAAGTGCATTTATGATGGTAAAATTTAATCCTGATAAACCTGTGGTAATCGACCGGGTTGAATGTTTGTTTACGAGGTTGTGACAGAGATCTTTGAATCAACTATACCTGAACTATGTCAACATGAGTATGATCATAATATCATGTTGTTACTGCGAGATTACTCGTAATGAAAACATACTCCTTGTAAAATCACAATCGTACAACTTACTCATGATATTTAAAAAAAATTATTTTCGAACTTGTATACTATAATGACATGCTTACTATATTTACTACAACATATCTTTATTACCTACATGCATGTTATGTATCTAATTTAAACACAAGTCCGCGATCAACAGATATACTCGGTCTACAAAATAACCCAGTATACCTCTGTTCGCAGATTGTTGTTCTAACGGATTTATACTATACGGTATAGACTATTCAATATTATAACCTATCGAACACATTGTCCACGCATATTCTTTTTTCTCCTTCGATTGTTACTATTGTTTACATACATTATGTTGTCTTTAAACAAGTATAAATATACATTATATATTGTCGATTCAAAGATGTCTGTCAAAACCGCCAGAATGTTTCATTTCTAAATTACTAAATGCAGTTAGTACATCCACTACGCTATAGGACCATTAGAGTTTCAATCATATAAGTGTATTTATGATGGTATAATTTAATCCGGAGAAACCTGTAATAATGGCATGGGTTGAATGTTTGTTTACGCGGTTGTGACAGAGATCTTTGAATCAACTATACCTGTTGTACAGTATGGATAATTAGCATGTTATGCTTTTTGAACATGAGAATTACGCATACTATACGTCCAATATCACCTCTTTAGGTCATTACCTAAATATGTCTTTTCACACTATTCTATGTCCTTATGTCTTTACTCCAAACTACGTCTTTATGTCTCTACCTCACGTTTTTTTTCACATTAGAGTTCAAGAATCATATACCACACAATCAACGTAGCGTCCACTAAAATCCATTTTTTATCACTAAACACACAAGGATTAAGAAACATAAACAAACGAAATAGACTAAAAGAATACTTGAATCAGCAGAAAGTAGATGGTCTATTTATACAAGAAACACACTACACGGCTGAAATCACAAATAAACTAAACGTCGAATTTAATGAATGGGATTCTTTCAACGCTTACGGTACCTCGTCGAGTGCTGGGTGCTCCATTCTTATTAACAATAAATTAAATTATGATCTTATCGAATCAAAAACATGCATTAATGGAAGATACGTTTTTAAGAACATCTCCATAGAAGACAACACATACACGTTAATTAATATATACGCATATAATAATAAAAATAACAGAAATAAGTTTTTCGAAACAATACACCAGTTAATCAATACTCACTCCCAAGGTTTTATCATCATCGGAGGTGATTTTAACGAAACACTCACCGAAAAAGATAGAATCTCTAAAACAACACAACCGAAACCATGTAAATCATTAATTAATCTAATAAACAAACTCAAACTATGCGACATATGGCGGGTTCTAAACATAAATAAACAGCAGTATACATGGAGAAGAGCCAATGGTTACGAAAAAAGCAGAATTGATTTATGGCTAACTGACGAAAATTTAACTCCCACTATCCTTAGTTCAGATATAAGACCTGCTACTATAACATTCACCGATCACCAAGCAATATCATTAAAACTAAATACTCAATCTAAACGTGGTCCAGGCTACTGGAAATTTAATAACAGTTTCTTAGAAGACATTGAATACGTTGAATACATAACAGAACTTATAGAAAATTACACTAAGTCAAGAGAACATGAATCACAGCAGACTCTATGGGAACTATGTAAGATTGACATCCAAAACCAAACTATAGCATACGCAAAAAAGAAATCAAAATATAAGAATGATAGAATTCTAAACCTAGAAAAACAGCTCTCAGAACTATACGAGCAAGAACCAAAAACAAATAACATAAGAGAAAACATAAGAAAAATTGAACTAGAATTACAAACATACTACGATGATAAAGCTAAAGGCGCGCAGATAAGATCTAAAATATTTCAACTAAACTTTTCAGAAAAAAATACAAAACATTTCTTGAATCTTGAAAAGTCAAGACAATCGAGAAAAACACTCAATACGCTAAAAGTAAACGATCGTATTATAACAGACATCAACACAATACTGCAAGAAGAGGTTAATTTCTATAAAAACTTATATTCGTCCAATAATAAATGTAAAGAAGACATTGATAACTATTTAAACACAACGAAACCAGAGTACGTCTTAAATGATAATGAAGCAAATCTTTGCGAAGGTCTTTTAAGCTTAAAAGAATGCGAACTTGCTGTAAATAATATGCTAAACAATAAAAGTCCAGGTCTAGATGGTCTTACCTGCGAATTCTATGAATACTTCTGGAATATTATTGGAAAACTAGTAACAAACTCATTAAATGAAGGGTACATGAAAAATGAACTACCTGCATCTCAAAAATTAGGTGTGATATCTCTATCATATAAAAAAGGAGATCCACACAGCTTAGAAAACTGGAGACCAATAACTCTATTAAATAACGATTATAAAATTGCCGCAAAAGTTTTAGCGAACAGAATACAAAAAGTAATACATAAAATAATTAACACCGATCAACAAGGTTATATTAAAAATAGATCCATTGGAAATAATATTCGACAAATTCAAGATGTTATAGATTACGCAGAAAAATTACAAATCGATGGCGCAATTCTATCTTTAGATTTTAGAAAAGCTTTCGACACTGTTGAATGGAATTTCATGTTTAGCGCATTGAAACATTTCGGCTTTAAAAACATGTTCATAAACTGGATTAAAACAATGTATTCAAATATAAAAACAAGGATTTTAAATAATGGTTGGAGATCACAATGCTTTTATCTACAACGTGGAATAAGACAAGGATGTCCTATCTCGGCATTAATCTTCATTGTTGTCGTTGAAATACTATCGATTAACATAAGAAACTCACCCGATATTAAAGGTATACAGTTAAATGAAATAGATAATATAAAAATCTCTCAGCTAGCTGACGACACAACTTTATTCGTAAAATCCGAACAAGAAATTAATCATACTTTTACAATTATCGACAGGTTCGGCAAATTATCAGGGCTACAATTGAATAAGAACAAAACAATAGGTCTCTGGATAGGCTCTCTTAAAAACTGCAATCGTTCTCCCCGTGGAATACAATGGCAAAATAAACCTATTAAAGCATTAGGCGTTTACTTTGGAACAGATCAAACTGCATGTAATAAACTGAACTGGAACGAAAAAATAGAATCATGCAAAACGTCAATTAATAACTGGAACAAAAGAAATCTTACTTATTTTGGTAAAATACAAGTCTTAAAATCACTTCTGCTACCAAAGTTTACATATCTTTTCCACTCCTTACTCATTCCAGATAATGTTATAAAACAAATCGAAACTATGTTCTACAACTTCCTGTGGAACGGTAAAAGAGATAAAATTAAACGAACGACAATCATCGGTGATAAACGACTCGGTGGGTTGGAAATGATAGATATTCAGTCATATATAAAATCATTAAAAATAAAATGGATACAAGGTCTGTGTGATAAAAACAACACAGCGAAATGGAAATTAATACCAAATGTGTATTTTAAACAGTACGGTGCAAATTTTCTGCTATTCCACATGAATTTAAACAACAAAAAGTTACTAGATTTAAAGTTACCAAAATTCTATGAAGACATTGTAAATGTATGGTTAGAATTAAACAACAAACATAATCAAGAAATCACACATTTCCGAGAAATACGCAAAGAAATAATATGGGGAAACAAACATATAAAATATAATGGTAAAAGTCTCGTATTCCCAAACTGGATAAACTCCAACATTCTTTTTATTAATGACCTGCTCGACGAAAACGGTAATATAAACTCACAAACAATTCGCGATAAACTTATAAACACACGCAACTGGATATCGGAATACAGCAAACTTTTACAATCAATTCCTAAATATTGGAAACAATGCCTAAAAACCACAGATTCAAGACGAACTCTAGTAAATACCTCTCTTGAAATAAAAATAAATAATTTAAAACTTGAAAATACTAAAAGCAACAACATATATAAATACCTCATCACATCTAAATTCACTAAACCATACACGCATAATCACTGCACTAAATCTACATATTGACTGGTCTAAAGTATATTCCTTTATACATGTCATTCCAGATAATAGAGTTAAACAATTTAAGTATAGAATTCTTCAAAATATATTTACTTCAAATGAACTAAGACACAGATGGAAATTATCTAAAACGGATAATTGCCATATATGCGACGTTACCGAAACATATAACCATCTGTTTATTGAATGTCCGCAAACTAATAAACTATGGATTGAGATCCAAACCGTCTTCAATATATGTGGTATAAACACAAACATACGAACCCTTAAACATATAGTTATAGGATACAAAATAAGCAACGCCAAATATTTCTATATGAATCAAAAATACACTTTATATAGTGCAACAGTATAAAGTTATTTATATTTGGGTCCCTGTTTTTGACCGATTACCTTAGCCGATGTACACGTTCCGGTACATCTGTGCATTTTGACTGTTGAAATTTATACATAACCCATCACCGCAGAGGATTCTGGGTAGCTGCACACAACTGTTTTGATTCCGTCTCGTAGAAGTTTTATTTTATCATTATTCATCCTTTTACATGACATTTGCATGAACTTGTGTTGAGAAAGAAGTAATCGCATTGTGGACAAGGTATCTGTATAGATATAAAATCCAGATTACGCATATTGATCAAGTTATTGTTGATTCTGGTCTCGACAGGGTTGACCTACTTTATAGCGTGGGTTGCAGATATGGCGCAAAAGACGAATTTCTTGATATTTGGACATTCCTTTCCGAAACGTCTGCAAGCCTGGTGTGTCGACAAACAGATCTGTAATATGAATTTAGATCCAAACCGTGTACAAGTTTTTTGGCACGGGGTAGGCGGTGCCACTGTTACTGTGCCTAGTAGACGGAAATCTGTGTGGTGTGATGTGTCCATTATAACTATAAGGGATCTGGATGTAGATATTACTTTCCTAGACATTGGCAGCAATGATTTGTGTAATGACTGTATAACCCCAGAATGCCTTGCGAATATAATATTAGATTTTGCAAGGGTGATAATAGAACATGGCTGTTCAGTTGTTATTGTGTCAGAAATTCTGCACAGAATGCAGCCTTACCATTATAATGAGAGAGTTGACAAAACCAACTATTTGCTAATGTCTTTGTGCGATGAAACAAGTAATGTTGTGTTCTGGAAGCACTCTAGGAACAATTTTAACAAACGGTTTGTTAAGGACTTTGTCGATAGAGATGTAGTCCATGTGGATGTTGTTCGTGGCATGGCCAGATACTTCAGTTCGATCAGAGGAGCATATTTGTCCGGGGAGAAGCTTATCATAAAGTAATCTGATTATCTATTGGATTTTCAGATCGAAACCATAGTGGTCTGTGGAGTGACTCGTGTATAATATTTGTTCTAACATTACTGTTACAGTATACATAGCTTGTGTGTGATTGGTGTTCTGTTGCCATTGTTTATAAAGACGTAACATCTACGACAGCACTGAGATTTGAACCAGAATAAAGGTAGTATAGGAATAAGATTTAATATTCACTTGTTGTATATTGTATCTGAGTATTCCGCACAAAGACGCATGAGCTCAGCTTTTTGCAATGTCTTCATACAAATCAATGAGGGGTAACTGGCTGCCAGTTAATAATTTTCTATCGTGCTGGATTACACTCATGTGCATAGAAATACAGCACAACTTGCTTTTGAGTTAAAGAAATACGCAAGAGCCTAGTGTTTTTTGCAAGGTATTCATAAAAACTTTGACTTTAGCTAGTTTAACGGCTTTGTCACCTGTGTATGCGTTGCAATAATTTATGTTTTGACGCATAAGCTTACTAATAGCTTTTTGCTATGTCAATTACTTACAGTTTACAGATATTTATAATTATACATGTGCTGTCGACGCATAAGCTAAGTTATAGCTTTTTGCAATGTCACTTACTTGCAGTTTCATAAATAAATATGTCTGTTTGCTTTGTGCTGTCGCATGAGCTTCAAGCTCTTTGCAATGATGGTATTTACAAAATTACTTGACAGTTTGAGGACGCATAAGTTGCAAAGAGTATTACTTTATGCTATGTCCTCAGTGAGTTTAAAATGTAAAGTTGACGCATAAGATTTACTCTTCATGCTATGTCATTATATGATAATGTGGTCATTAATAAAAAGCTGGGTTGATTAAAGGCTTGTTACGTCTACCTATGCTCATGAGACAGAGGTTAATGCTACATGCAGACATTTCACAGCTCGAACTTGTTCTTACATAAATTAATAGCCTCGATGATACTCGTTTTAGAATGCCTAAACGGACACCGGCTACAGCCAAAGGTGGCAAAAGGAAGGCGGCTCGTGGGGATGTACCTGAACAACCAAACGAGGAGGGCCAGAACGACAATCTGGCCAGCTTACTGGCCAAGGCTATCAACAGTGATAGCAATATCAAACAGCAAATACTGGCTGCCCTTATCCTTTCAGTGGATGCCACTCCGTCTGCCACTGGACATAAAACTGACGGTACGGATTTGTCAATTTGTAGCGGCAGTGTTCGTGAAGAGCTAGATGTCTCTGAGACACTATCAGATTCAGAACATTGTGATACTCACTCTGTTGAGGGTGACGAATTTCATGAGGATGACTTGGATGATCAGTCTGTGGGGGGTCCTGATTTAGGTACTTTCTCCACAATTCACTCAGCTGTTCCTCCAAAATTAAGGGAACAGATTTTGAATAGAGAATATGTTGATTTGTCTAAGTTGTATTTCGCAGATAATGCAATTTCAGAAACAACAACCGTCAGGAAATATCAAAACAAAACCATCAAATCAGTTGAAAGGTCTGCCCAAAGACAAATATCCAACATTTACACATGGGGCAGAGCATTTCAAATTTACGCTGACATTTACACCTCTAAATACAGCAAAGGGGCATCTGAAATGTTTAGATACATGTCTATTGTACAAAACCTGGCTAATCATAACAATTTATGGTCAACATATGATTACAAATTCAGACAATTAAAGGCGGTTAGTAAGAAGATTATACCATGGGGTTCCATACACACTGAAACATTTTTGCATTGTATGATGCTTTAAAATTCAAAACAGAATTTTCGTCCCTACCCTAGTGGCAACAACAGCATCAATAACAGCAACAACTACAGCAACAACAACAGCAACAACAAAATGCCCATTCATATCATGCAAAAAGGGGGTTTTGCTGGGAGTTTCAAAAATATGGACGTTGCTCCAAGCAACAGTGTGATAAAACCCATAAGTGTAGCAACTGTGAAGGAGCCCATCCCGCACAACGCTGTTTCAGACCAATCAGGCGGTTCAATACCAATGACCAACAAAGGGAAAATGGGTCCTCATCGAGATCTATGCCACACAATTCCCAGCAACCAAAAAACAAATAGGTTTCTATTACCTTCCACTGTTTGTCCGGAAAAGTTGTCAGTACTTCTATATGGTTACAACAGAAAGATAACAAATTACTTGATTGATGGTTTCAGTTTTGGCTTTCCTTTAGGCACTAAGGGTTATGTAACACCTAGATCTTGTAACAATCACCCTTCAGCTTTGGCACACCTTGATTTTGTACGTGACAAAATCATCTGAGAAATTCATAAGAATAGAGTTAAGGGCCCATACCTGGAACCACCTTTGAATAATTTCATTTGCAGTCCCCTTGGTGTAGTGCCTAAACGCACCGCCAATTCCGTCAGGCTTATTCACGATCTTTCATTTCCGAAATGGGGTGATTCTGTCAACTCTTCTATTCCTAGGGAAAATTCTTACGTAGAACTTGAATGCTTTGATCATGTAGCGTCTCTTATCCTCGCATCGGGGAAAGGTAGTCTTGTTGCTAAAGCAGATACAGAAGAAGCGTTCTGCATTATCCCAATATCTCCATCAGATTATCATAAATTGGGTTTCAAAGTTTACAATTTGTATTACTTTGACAGGGTTCTTCCAATGGGTGCATCTTCATCTGTAGCAATTTTCGAAACATTTTCTAAAGCCATTCAATGGATCCTTATTAACAAGTTTGATGCGTGTAAAGTGTCACATATCATAGATGACTTTATTTTTATAGGTTCCCCTGGGTCAGACGAGTGCCAAAAATCTTTAGAAAAGTTCTTCGACATGGCCAACCAAGTCGGCATACCTATCAAACATGACAAAACTGTTTGGCCCTCGTATATTACTGAAGTCCATGGGATCACGGTTGATACAAACTCTTTGACAGCATATTTGCCGCAAGATAAAGTTGTTAATTTAAAATCATTACTCATGTCTAACATGAGAAAGAAAAAGATCACTGTCAAGAACTTGCAATCTGTATTAGGTCACCTGAACTTCGCTTGTAGAGTTATCAAACCGGGGAGATGCTTCCTCCGCCGACTTTATGACTTGCTGCCTACTGACAGTCATAGTAATCATCATATCAAACTTTCTCAGGAATGCAGATCTGATCTTAGATTGTGGTTCAATTTCCTTGAAAGTTACAATGGCTGTACCTCCTGACAAATGATAGATTCATCTCTTCCACGTCAATCAAATTATTCAGCGACTCGGCAGGGTCGAAAAGTTTTGCATGTATGTTGGACAATCTCTGGACCTATGGTTCTTTTCCTAATGAGGTAAAGGTACTCCATATAAACATCCTAGAACTTTACCCAATAGCTCTTGCAGCTTTCCTTTTTAAGGAGCATTTGGCAAATAAAAATGTCATATTTGTTTGTGACAACATGGCGGCTGTGCACTGTCTGAACAAACAAACTTCCAAAGATAAAGTTATGATGAAATTGATTAGAGTGATTGTCCTTAAAGCTTTGGAATTCAACTTCTGTTTCAAATCCACACACATTGCTTCAGCCAAGAATTCTATTTGTGATAAATTATCTCGTTTACAGGTGCGGGAAGCAATGGCCATTGCCCCTCATTTAGACAGCTTTCCAATCCCAATTCCAATTCAATTGTCTCCGAAGATATTGCTGCTGTGAAGAAGTCTTTGATTGACTCATCACTGGCTACAGCCACTCATGCTTCATATACAAGGTTTTGGAATAAATTCATATCATTTTCGGAACAGTTTCACCCTACCAAGCCGGTTATGCCGGCAAATGAAGAAGAAATTTCGAACTTTGTAGCATACTTACACATGCAGAAACTTGCACCAACTACCATTGCTAGTCACATGTCAGCCATTTCTTACTACCACCAACTAGCTGGTCATAAAGACCCGTGTGCTAACTTCACTATTAAAAGAATGTTACTGGGTTCCAGGAAATCAAACTGCTCTAAAGACAGTTGACTTCCACTTTTAAATGAACACATTAAACTCTTACTACAGGCTGTTCACCAAATTTTCAATCATAGCCCTTACAAAAGACAATTATTCGGTTCTATTATACTTATAACTTTTCATGGCTTCTTTAGGCTGGGGGAAATTCTTCCTAGGAGTGTAAAATCAGCCAAATCGGTGATACAACGTCATCATGTAAGCATAGGCACCAAAAGGATAACTTTAGAACTTTTCAACCATAATACCAGAAAATCTAGCAAGCCTGCCATGGTGGTTATCAGCAGTAAGCCTAACTCATCAGCATGTCCAGTCTCTTGGTTGAAGGAGTATGTAACATTAAGGGGGGATTTACAAGGTCCACTATTTACAAATTCCATGGGCCAACCAATCACTGCTAATAATTGTGGCACAGTTTTCAAAAAACTCATTAAGTTTGCTGGCTTATGTGAGAAAAAATATAAGCCACATAGTTTCCGTATTGGAGCTTGCACTCAAGCTATTTTGTCAGGCATTCCTGAGACCCAGGTTATGCACATGGGACGATGGAAATCTAATGCATTTAGAAGATACATCCGTATTCCCAAGATTCATGTAGCACATAGAAAATGCAGCAACAGTCATAGTCGGCAGAAGCGTTAGAACATTGGGGTGTGTTCTAGCGTGGATGTTGGCTCCACAATATTATAAGATTCACGTAGCTCATAAATAAAATAGGTAAAACGATCATAGTCAGCAGAAGCGCTAGAACATTGGGGTGTGTTCTAGGGTGGATGCTGGCTCCCTAAACTTGATTTCATGGGACCTATGCAGTTAATAAGTTGGGAGTTTGATGTAACGCTACACATAACAAGTAACAGCTGTTTGGATTGTGTAGACTTACATGGGTTTATCATGTTCCATACACAGTGTATTCCAAGATACATTAGCATAAGCCCAAAAAAGAATATCCATAAAAATGTGTGCAATTGCAGGGTACAATTGGTATTTGATGCCGGTATATCTGGCTGGACATTGATGCATAAACATACTGGGTATAAATGCTTCTATATATGTGTTTTGATTGTACTGTGCAACTAGTGTTGCTGTCTGACTTATTATATTGGTTTAATTGTTATTAACTTGGCAACCAGTCTATGATTATAACCTGTTTATTATTGTTTAACAGATATTGGGGTGTATCTGTTTTTTGCTTTTTAGTATGCTTATGTATATACTTTTTTGCGCTATGTAATTGATGTGCTAGCTGTTTAGCTTACTATTGTTTTACTTCACATTGATTCAGTAACCAGTTTATAATTTATTCCAAGATAGAATTTCAAAACAACAACTGACAGCAGTAATAACAATTTAATTTTATAATTATCTTTATATACAAAATGACTAACGAATATTGTTTATAATACATGTAATATATATAGGCTTGCCTTATTGCGATTATGAATTAAATTAAAGTGGCGAAGAATGGCCATGTTGACTTGTACTCTAACAGGTAACGCTTTTAGAGGTGAAAACGCCTTACGCAAGGTAGCAACCGAGGGCATATAAGATTTATTATCAAACTTTAACATTAATTTACTGTAACAAGAAACCGAGTACACTCCGATTACACATAGAAACCGAGTACGCTCCAGGTACTCATAAAAAATACCGAGTACACTCCGAGTACCCATAAAAGAGACCGAGTACGCTACAGGTACTCATAAAATACCGAGTACACTCCGAGTACCCATAAAAGAGACCGAGTACGCTACAGGTACTCATAAAAATACCGAGTACACTCCGAGTACCCATAAAAAAAAAGACCGAGTACGCTACAGGTACTCATAAAATACCGAGTACACTCCGAGTACCCATAAAAGAGACCGAGTACGCTACAGGTACTCATAAAATACCGAGTACACCCCGAGTACCCATAAAATACCGGGACGTACGCTCCAGGTACCCCGTAATAAAACCAGGTACGCTCCAGGCACCATATAAAGAACCATGTCTACAGTAAGTATGTATTTTAACCAAATGTGACTTATCTAAACAGATGAGACCTTTTAAGAGATGCCATTTTTCTAGTTGAGTCAACGCTCGGACAAGTCTTAAACGCTCATAAAAAACTACAGTCAAGTGACTGAATTTTGTAACCACAGGAACCTCAGTCTCGACTGGTAACAGCTGTCGAAACCGAGAGAAAACCCATGGAAATGCAAAATATATGTTTTGTATTGATTCATTTTTAATAAAAATAATAGATATGCCCTCGGTTGCATCCCCACTACAGAATTTTACGCCAACATGACAATGTATGTAATAAATGATAAAATATCTACTATAATTAGATAAATGCATGAGTAAGGCAAGTGCTATATCTAGATATGGTTATTAATTGTTTATTGGCTATTAAATCACCGTTAAGACACAGTTCTGGTCACTGGTAGAACGACTACTATCACGTCCTTTGCTACAAATGTACTTTCTGAACTTCACATTATAGGCTTCATGTCTTTTCCTTTTCAGCATCTAATATATACACATTCACGACACTAAGAACATCATATTAAACACTAATATTATCATAATTAACACTGAAACCATGGTAATCACAACACAAAAACACATTATCAGCATTATTCCCGTACGTAAGAATCACCTTGCACACGAAGAGTTCCTATACGTGAATTCCATGAAGACTGGATGCTATCTGATGCCAAATCTGTCCTCATAGTTACCATATTGAACCATCTTGTGTCGTATAGTGTAGTTTACTTCCAGTACAACCTCAACGTGACCATGTGTCTGTTCTGACCAACATACGTATGCCAATGTTACTGACTCTCTCAATATCAAACTATAATAACAACAAACGGATCGGCAGAAAAATGACTCATACAGCATAATAATAGTAACTGCTATTTGCCATTAAACATAGTTAGACTATTAACATTGATAATTAATAATAATGACTGATATTGCCTGAAGGGTGCGGTAGGGTGGGTTTAAAGTTCGTCGTTTGCTGCCGAACAAGCAAGTGAGCCGACGTGGCAATCATGTGAGTTCACGCTCAGTGAATATCGTATTCTCGCGAGAATTACCATGGAAACGATAGCGTCGCCGGGTAGCGATAAACGCACCATGTGTATATAATACCCGGAGATCCCGTGAAATTCCGCCGTAATAAATTAGATTAATGCATAGGTGAATTAATCTTTATTATTCCAAGATAGAATTTCAAAACAACAACTGACAGCAGTAATAACAATTTAATTTTATAATTATCTTTATATACAAAATGACTAACGAATATTGTTTATAATACATGTAATATATATAGGCTTGCCTTATTGCGATTATGAATTAAATTAAAGTGGCGAAGAATGGCCATGTTGACTTGTACTCTAACAGGTAACGCTGTTAGATGTGAAAACGCCTTACGCAAGGTAGCAACCGAGGGCATATAAGATTTATTATCAAACTTTAACATTAATTTACTGTAACAAGAAACCGAGTACACTCCGATTACACATAGAAACCGAGTACGCTCCAGGTACTCATAAAAAATACCGAGTACACTCCGAGTACCCATAAAAGAGACCGAGTACGCTACAGGTACTCATAAAATACCGAGTACACTCCGAGTAC
Organism: Spisula subtruncata; assembly: GCA_963678985.1. Lineage (NCBI taxonomy): Eukaryota > Metazoa > Mollusca > Bivalvia > Venerida > Mactridae > Spisula > Spisula subtruncata. Next base: position 29,799,631 of record OY787673.1, on the reverse strand, counting down.
CCATAAAAGAGACCGAGTACGCTACAGGTACTCATAAAAATACCAAGTACACTCCGAGTACCCATAAAAAAAAGACCGAGTACGCTACAGGTACTCATAAAATACCGAGTACACTCCGAGTACCCATAAAAGAGACCGAGTACGCTACAGGTACTCATAAAATACCGAGTACACTCCGAGTACCCATAAAATACCGGGACGTACGCTCCAGGTACCCCGTAATAAAACCAGGTACGCTCCAGGCACCATATAAAGAACCATGTCTACAGTAAGTATGTATTTTAACCAAATGTGACTTATCTAAACAGATGAGACCTTTTAAGAGATGCCATTTTTCTAGTTGAGTCAACGCTCGGACAAGTCTTAAACGCTCATAAAAAAACTACAGTCAAGTGACTGAATTTTGTAACCACAGGAACCTCAGTCTCGACTGGTAACAGCTGTCGAAACCGAGAGAAAACCCATGGAAATGCAAAATATATGTTTTGTATTGATTCATTTTTAATAAAAATAATAGATATGCCCTCGGTTGCATCCCCACTACAGAATTTTACGCCACAAAATGAAAAATATAATTAAGCTTCGATATCCCTATTTCTTATTTATCTATTTTTCATTTCCCCAAAATTCTTATAATATATAACTTAAAATGCCTTCGCGAATGGCGTCATTATAGAATTCCAAACCAACGTCGGACAAGTGTATACCGTCATCGCGGAAGAAACCGAGTGTAAGAACGTCGATGTCGACCGTAATATGCCCGTTGGATTGTTTTCGGCCCATCTGGTTCACCCGTTTACGCTTTTTCTCTATGGCTTTCAAACTACAGGCGTGTTCTCCCCAAGTAACTCTGGGGAGAATGTCAACCCATATTATTTTTACTTCTGGAAATGCTTGATGAACATAAGTAACAGCCTCTATTATTATCTTAAAAATACATTTTAAGGAATGTTTTGTAAGATCATTGCCACCTAGATGGAACAATATAACTTTAGGACAACTCCTAAACAGGACGGGAATTTGCAAGGAGCTAATTAAATCGTCCAAACTCATACCCCGCTTACACCACCAAGCCATGGTAAGGTTGTCCGGCAACTTCAAATTCGGCATTCCTCTTTCGGCGGCTCGCACCCCAGCCCAATATGGAATTGAATCCCCGATAAACCATACGTCTGTAAAGACATTATTAAAGCCTGTCAGTTACGATAGTCCTATCACCATAGCGACACTATTGCTATACCGTGCATGATAATTGTATATATATAATACCATGAATATAATCACCCGCTAGACAAACCTGGCCTAAAGTACGGTTAAACCTGTATGTATGTGTTATAGGCGGGGGAGTGCCACCTTCCCAGTTTCATAATGGCTGACTCCGACAGTCCCATTAAAGCTAATTGCGTAGCCCTGCCTATGCGAAAACTATGGGTTTTAACATTTGCGTGGTTATACTGAGGACGGTCAATACATTTTTTTTTCAGCACTGCTGCAAATTGATATCTGGTGGCTACTGCCCCGTTACTATGAATGAACAGCGGACCGGTTTGACTCGATTTATAAAAAAGATATTTCTGTAACGAATGAACAGGACATATGCTTCCATCCCGCTCACACGGTAACTTTAAAATCACCGGATTACCACGTTGATTTGTTTTAAACCTACTCATGGAAATCAAAACATGTTTGTTTGGTATATCAAGAGTTACGTCTCTTGATTGTAACATGTTAACTTGACCCTTGGTAGAGACTAATTCTCCTACGCGAAATAGGCCAAAATATGCCAGGCAAAACATAGCCTTAAATAACTGATATTCGTAAGCATCATGACAGATCGTGGGTAGAAGCTTACATATTTCCTTTAACATATCCGTAGTGATCGGGGCTCTCGTATCGAATGTGCGGCGTGATCTATGACAACCCGTCATGGTATTTAATATATGGACTACTGCCTGATTAACGCAGTAGAAACGAATTTTCTTGTTACGTAGCTCATTACCCCAATAAAAATTGCCGCGACAATAGGAAACAGTTCAAGCACTGTAATGTCTTTGGTAAAGCCATTTTCATGCCACACGTCCGGCCATTTCGCGTTACACCAATGCCCCTTAAACCAAATACCAAACCCTATAGCACCCGCGCTATCTGTATGAAATTGCTCGTCATCATTAGACACCCAAAAAACGGTCGTGAAAGACTGAGACACCATTATGTCCACTGAAAAAACCCATCCACATTTTGAGATCAGATTTCATTTCCTTATTAACACGCACGTAATGATACATATGTTTTACGCCGTATGTGGCATTTATAAGGCGCCTACAAAATGACCTACCTATAGGAATTGCCCGACAACAGAAGTTCAAAGACCCTATAAGTGACTGTATGACCCTCAAACAAACCTTCTTTTGCGACAGAACGAACTCGATTTTTTGAACGACTTCCGTTATTTTATCGAGAGGTATCCGAACCTCCATTTTTATTGAATCTATCTCTAAACCTAAGAAAATAATAATTTGAGTCGGGCCTGCTGTTTTCTCGTCCGCTAGCGGAACGCCCAAGTTGTCCATAATTGATTTGAATAACACCATCAACTCTTTACAAGACTTGTACGTTTTTTCGCCCCCTAAGAAATCGTCTAGATAATGTATTAGGTGGCCCGATTTCATTTTGGTTTTAACGCAAAACTCAAGGAAGGTTGAAATTTTTTCAAATAAACTCGGGGAAATACTACAGCCGAATGGAAGAGCCTTATCGAAGAAAATTTTATCCTCCACCATAAATCCCAATAGTTCGAAATCCTGTGGGTTAATTGGTAGCAAACGGAATGCATTTTTTATATCCGATTTAAACAAGTAACAATTTTTTCCCAGTTCCTGAATGATATGAATTGCTTGGTCGAATTCTGTGTATTTAACCGAACATAATTTCGGGTCAATGAAATCGTTGATCGATGACCCCTCTGGGTAAGAAAGATGATGTATCAGCCTAAACTCCCCGGGTGTTTTCTTTGGTACCACGCCGATCGGAGATATTTGAATGTTTTTCATCGGACTAACGGTAAACGGGCCAGCCGCACGACCGGCATCGATTTATTTTTGTACTTTTTGTAGGACGATCTCGGGGAATTGTCTAGCCGACACCAAATTCTTTGAAAAGCGTGTCCCACGTGGACCAGTATAATTTAAACGAAAGCCGTGTGTAAAACCTCCTAATAGTATTAGTGCATCACGGGATTTGTAATCAGACAACCAGTGGTTTAAAGATTGGATATTAATAGGTGAAGGAGCTAATTTCGTCGGATTATTCATAAGCGACGGTATGTTATTATTTACTATATGAACCTCGTTGACCACGGGACTGGTTATATCCCCGCCCTCTGTATGGGCGGCGGCCTCGAAAGGGATTTCCAGTAAAACCTTGTTGGGTATTATGACCCGCATTATATGTTTGCGATTGACCGTAAGTACCCTGTTGGTACCCGAAACGTGACGGACCTGACTGAGTACCTGTGTGACAGTTCATTATGTTATGCGTGCCGCCACAATTAATACATGCGTGGTTATATTTACAACTCGGCCAGCTACATGAGCCTTTATTAAAAGCTACACATATGTTCTGCGATTGACCATGCTTCCGCGACTCGACCCCAAATTGTTTATACCTATATGTATCTTGCATTGAAGGCAAACACCTAGACCACAAGCCTTGATTAATCACCGACCACGACGACGGTGTGGTGGCCTGACGAAGGCGAAACTGCTGGTCGTATATTTTCCAAAATTGTCCCCCCTGGCGGGACGCACATTCTCGTATAACATAAAAATAGTGCAACATTTCATGTATCTTTGAGGGGTGTGTCGACAAATAGATAGACATATAGACAATAAACGCGTCTGTCCAGCGTTCAATAGTTCCGATATCATCTTTACATACCGTGGGCCGGACGGCAATCGTACCATCGGTATTTAATTTGAGCGTACTACCGGAATATAGCTCGGCCAGTTCCACCGCACCCTTTATGAGCAAAGAAAGATTGACGTACTCGCCTTTACAGATTTTTTGTTTTAGCGTAGGCGGTACATGTAACGTAATATCGTCTTGGGCGACACGTGTCAGCTCGTGACCTTCAAAAAGCATGTTTTCAACATTTTGTGTTTCATTAAACGTGAACATATTAGCACTGGGTTGCATTACAGGCGGCAAACATGTACCGTTATCTGGCAACGCCCCTATATCTAAATTTCCTAGAGGCAGGGTCTGAGCATTACCGGCGTTAGACAAAATACGGGTCTCCACGGGACTAGTATTAGTGATGCTACTGTTCAAACTAGCATTAACCTGGTCTTGTTCCGCATGAACCTGAGCCTCACAAATAATTTCATTAAAATCTATAACGTTATGATTTATACCTCTCGCTGGCTCCGTCCCGTCATCCAACGCCGGTCTAGCTCGCTTAGCACTGGCCCTAGTCCTCGGCCCCGTTGCTTCTGCACCGCGCCTTCTCTTTGCACCTTGTCCTCGACCCGGCATCATAAAGTATTGCTAGATAGCCAAAGTTTTAATAAATTTCTTTAAAGTTCGTCGTTTGCTGCCGAACAAGCAAGTGAGCCGACGTGGCAATCATGTGAGTTCACGCTCAGTGAATATCGTATTCTCGCGAGAATTACCATGGAAACGATAGCGTCGCCGGGTAGCGATAAACGCACCATGCATAGGTGAATTAATCTTTATTAAACTACTTGAGTTAATTGTGTTTACCTGATATTGGGGTGTATCTGTTTAAACTATTCATCCGCATATGTATGTAGTTTTTTGATACTATAAATCCTGTATTATAGTGTTTGCTTTATTTTATTGTTATAATTCATGTTGACCAAATAACCAGCTTTTTGTTCAAAGGGCATGTTTTTAAGCAGGGGTAAAAGTTTTCAGTCCAATTACGGATTTCAGTATTTTAGAAAAAATGCACTATGTCGTTTATATGAAAATCACCTAGTTCAGTATATTGACAAGCAGTTTTCAGTATTTTGAAATATTGTACTTTTACCCAGGTTTAAGTTAAATTTAACGGTTATAGGGGTGTATCCTTTATTGCCATTCCATGTGCTTATTTCAGACATTCAGTTAATAAACATAATAAAGTGGTCATTAAACAATTCAAATTACCTTTGGGTGGGTCAGCCATGTGATCATCTTACATGGGTCAACATTTCATAAATATAGATAACAGTGAAAAGTTGTTGAGTTATGTATATATAGGTCAATCTGTCCTTCTTTCTTGTTGTCTAGTCAGTAGATTTTGCAAGTCTGTATTTATCTAGTCAATGAGTATTTGCAATCTAGTCAGATTATATATTACATGTATCTATTTGAAGCTTTATCATTTTCAATTTTACTCTGTTATTGTTTCACATAGGTCAATCCTGTGTTCTAATCATGTCATTGTGTTTATCATAGGTCAATACATAAAACATGTCCATCTTAGAATTAGTTGAGAAGGTTTTGAGCTTCGTTGTACATATATATATTTGTTTATTTGTGTTTAGGTTAATACTCTCTAAGTTTTTGCATTACATACACAGATATTGGGGTGTATCTAGTTATGTGTGATTTTATATATGTATCAATGTACAAATAACCTCTTTTTTTCTCTTTGACTTTTCAATTACTTAAGAAAGACATGTCTTTAATTTGAACGTGAATCTCGTGTATTTGAATGTTTTCTGGATGTTCTCTTTGACTTATGCTTGTATATATATTGTTATGTGTTAACATTCACTTTAAGGTTATATTACAACTTTCGATACCATACAACCATTTATATTCTTTGCGTCTCCTTGCCTCTTGGGTTGGACTGGGTTATGGACTATGTTAGCCCAACTTTATGCCATGCAAATTTTGATATGCAAATTTTGATCATCTTGCATTCTATACTTTGCTAATTAAACGTCTGGTATGTTTACATGCCAGACCTTTCCAACCAAACTTGGTGTCTGTTATTTGTTGCATGTCATAAATATAACTGCAGAGGCCTGGAGACACACATATAAAAAATACACTTTATATAGTGCAACAGTATAAAGTTATTTATATTTGGGTCCCTGTTTTTGACCGATTACCTTAGCCGATGTACACGTTCCGGTACATCTGTGCATTTTGACTGTTGAAATTTATACATAACCCATCACCGCAGAGGATTCTGGGTAGCTGCACACAACTGTTTTGATTCCGTCTCGTAGAAGTTTTATTTTATCATTATCCGCTTACCTTCCCCACCACCCTCCTTTTAATTTCATTTGCCTAGTTTACATGTATTTTTACAGGAGTGGGGACACTTTAGTATAACTTATTACTGTTGCACAGTTTAGCTCGTACTTTTCAAAAAAATTCATATCTGGCTTACTATTGTATGTTACATTTGTATGTAATTATATGTTGTTGGACTATGTTAGCCCAACTTTATGCCATGCAAATTTTCATATGCAAATTTTGATCATCTTGCATTCTATACTTTGCTAATTAAACGTCTGGTATGTTTACATGCCAGACCTTTCCAACCAAACTTGGTGTCTGTTATTTGTTGCATGTCATAAATATAACTGCAGAGGCCTGGAGACACACATATAAAATACTATCGCTAATAGGTTTCTGCATCAGCAAAGCTTATTTTCTGAGTGACAATTAGACCAAAACAAACAACCTATACAATATCTTTACATATGAATACAATACTTTGGCTGTGTACCTCAAACAGCAAAAAGTCAAAGATCACTTCATAACACCATTTAACAAACACCTTCCCTTAGTCTTACCACACTTTTGACATTCACTTACTTCTATCTTTATTACTTGTATCAATTTTGATGCTTAATATTTTAAGCATTAAAATATTGATTTCTTCATTAAACTTATAACCACACATCGAGTTATTCTAGTCTACTTTCGCTTTCGATTTCATAATACAGCTAGACTAACTGAATGATGTGATTGGCTTAAACAGTATACGTACTATATATACCATAATACTATTTAACAGCCAATTACGTATATATATATATGTATAATTAATGTATAATATGTATAATATGTATATATGTATAATTTATGTATGTACAATTTCTAAATTGTTATATGACACATGTGTTTTAGATGAACTTTAAAAATACCATTCACTCCATTAAAATATTCTTTTCTTTTCAGTAACTAGAGTAGTTCAATATCAAAATGTTAAATTAGTCTTTCAAAAAGCCACAGAACTTGTTTGTAATTATATATATGTGCTATTATAATAAAATTTTCCTTTTTTAAAAAAAAAAAAAAAAAAAAAAGTTTAGCAATTTCATATTCTTTAACACCAAATATGGTCAAGTCAAGATCTACTGACTTAGAGTGTGAATCAATCGAACAGGATCATGAGGACAAATAAATTGGTGGGCATATTCATCAGTCAAACAAATTAATGACGCGGTTCTGGTCATCCTTCCTCTTGTATTCTTTTTATACTACCCTAAGTACCCTGCATTATGGCATAAGGAGAATACTGATACATCTTCTAAATACCAGGTTGAAGACCTTCAAAACATTAAATTTTCTGATAAAAAAACGGAAAGTATTGTATTGTGTTATTGAAACTGATCCCAAATATTCAGTATCAAACTCTGAAACCTAGATTTTAACTTATTAACAAGTAAGCATATTAAAACTTAATTGCTAGTATTTGTCTTTGAAATTTAAGAGACGGTCAATACTGTGTAAAATAAATTATTGTTAATAATATAACAATTTTGAGCTGGAGCTTGATCTTGAAACCTAATTCTTTGAGAGATCGGGGCCCGATTTAACTCCGCTTCGGGTTTATTCAATTGCTGTTAGGGTTGATCGTTGAGATCGTTCGGAGAATCGTGGAGTAATGGGAATAATACAAAAGCAGAATGTATATGTGCATGTATGCGTTTACACACCAACAAATTGTTTCATTCTGTACAATCATGTAATTTCAATGGAACAGCATTTCGATGAAAAATACCATTTCGTGGGACATAATTATCCACTAAGTCATATACAATATAAATTATTAATATTCGTGGGATTAAATTTCGTGGATGAGATCACGCACGAAGTCCACGAAATTACGTCCCCTCGAATATTAATGATTTTACAGTACTTTAGAATATTTAAGAATTGTAGTAGTTCGATAGTTCACAATATTTAAAAACCAATGAGGAAAGTGAATACATGAACATAATATAATACAATCTCTGCGAAATAACACCTTTCGAGGCTACACATAGTGACCGTTGTATAGAGATTGTTGCTGTGTGGGGAGCGGTGGTCTAGAAGAAGGGGGCGCGCTTCGGAATCCAGAGGTCCCGGGTTCAACCCCCGTCCGGACCGCTGGTCAATTTCTCTGAGCAAGACCCCCATGCTCCACTCAACCATAGTGTAAAATGGTATCTGTAAGGGAAGTGTCAATTCCTGGGCGCCACAGGGAGACACGAGTGTATGTTTTATAGGTAGCCCAATGACCAGAGGAAGTTTTAAGTCAGAGGGTGCTTTAGCGACCTTATAGCTGTACAGGTTGTACTGTAAATGCATTTCTATCGGGAATAAGTATTAAGTAAATAGGTAACATTTTTATTTAACTAGGCTGACAAATTCGGTTTCCCTATCGTCTATGTGAACCTTATCGTTTCCATTACAGTCCTATATGGAATTCTGGTTAGCAAGGTCATCTGTAATGTTTCTACCGTACAGCGTATGGGTGTTAAGAATTTGGATACATTTGGTAAAACGTTACAAAATATAATCGAAAAGTGTCCCCCTCTTTTCCTCAAAGCGAGATAACAGTCTTGCGACACTACAATATCAGATTATTTCAATACTAGGGGTCTTAAAAAATGAAAATATATAATGTGCACAACATGAAAGTGTATGCCGAGCATAGACTTTATTTGCCAATGATGAAGATTTATGTTGAAATGCCCCTGTCTTAGAATGAGAAGGTAGAAAATCGATATTTTGAGGAAAAAAGATCTGAAATTTACTCTTTACTTATGGACTAACAAACTGTTACAACTTTAATTTGGTCAACATGACATGTTCTACGAGAGGTGTTCAATTTATTCATGAACAGAAAATGAACATCGATATTTTGTTACTCTAACAATGAAATTGAATAAACAATTTTACATTGTGTAAAGCAATGTATCAAGAAGTACATACACTATTTGAAAATTGCCAATACGTTACGGTTTAAATCATAATCAGCATTGGAGTAGAGGGTGTTGTTATTTGCGTTTTGAAGGTCCAAAACTTCAAACAACTGTGTTTATATTTCCCTCTTTACTCGCTGTTTTAGTATCAACCAAATAGTAAATTTTATAACTAAAGCATGAGAAGACTTTGAGATCAACTGTTTTGTTATAATATATATATATATAAGTTTTATTCTAAATTTTTTTTGGCGTTGTATCTAGTTACTTGAAGCTGAATCTGGATGAGACACTATGTTCTTGGAACAGTCGCTAGGAACGAAACGTAACACTTATTTGTTGAAACCCCGATTTGAAACGGTTTCTACATAGACCACATCCTTAATTTTCGTCAATTGGATATTGATTTCTACGTGTGTATTTCCATAATAACAAACACGATGCCCTTCCATGAAAACGGCCGCGAACTCACAAAGCTGGACAAATACCAACCTCGCCCTGTCATTTTGACATTTTCTGAAATAGCGTACCCTAATTTATCATAAGTTATCATTCTCTAAGTTACAGCATTGCGTCGCCATAGTGAAACAATTTTTCCACATAATGTTGTTTATTTCGCATTTCTAGTCTCCAAGACTTTTGGCAGCAATGTATGTTTTTCTTGATTTTCAGCGTAGGAACATTTTCCGAGAACTATGCGTTCAACTTTTTCGAAATAATTTCACTGATGGTTTCTATGAATACTACCGTCAGAAGAATGGATTCGTCATAGACACCAAACAAACAATTTAACTTTATAGTGTAAGTTTTGGCAATGTTTGGGCAATTTTCAATTTTTGGTTCCATTTCACTATTACAGGAAACAAAACTTTTATGACACTTCTTACGACAAATATTACTAATTTTCTCATTAACACTTTCTTGATGCTTATAAAAGGGTCACTTTGACTAAAACACAGAAAAAAACAACAACATCGTCTACTAAGTTGTTGTTTTAAGCTTTAACCAAATGAAATATGTTGTCCAGGGCGAATACACCAAACCAATAAATAGATAAGGACCGGGTTGTTTAAAGTGTAACACAAGTGTAACATAATTTGTAAACCGTATTCATTGTACATGTATAACGTGTTCCCAGTGGATAAATATCGGTTTTAATGAACATGCATGAACCGCTCATACATGTACAGTAGGTGAATAGTTAGCTTTATATAGCTCACCTGGTTAGCTTTTGGTATCGCCCTTCGTCTGTCGTAATAGCCCACACCTTCTAACATACACTGTTCGTGAAACTAATCATCCTAACTGAATAAATCGCTGGCTTAAGATGAAAAGGTCGTAAGTACAAAATCGATATTGTGAGAAAATTTTAGACATTCGTGGCATATAATATGGTTACTTGATAACTGCCTTGTACCTATATTCTTTGCAGTAGTAGGTAAATAACACCATTTGACATTGCCATTATTGACTAATAAATACTCAGTTCGACAACTACTCATGACTGCATGGATGATCTTACACGGCTTGGAACAGCTATTCCCCATAAAAATTAGCAACAATGGAATTGAGCTTGAGTCTAATATATAATTCTTTATGAGATGCAGACCAGTAGTTTGAGATTTTGGATGCTCATTGTTCACAAGTTTGTCATTATAAAGTTAATACAATTGTTTTGAGTTCGATAAGGCACATATCAATTAAATAAAAACAAATCGACAAAATGTAAACTTTTAAGAAGCTCATACTGGGATGAATTTCGGATCTAATCCATATCTCAAAAATTATCTCAAGAACTCCCAGCTCGTACTTGTTTAGTTCAGTCGGATTGCTGGTCGAAGTTTCAAGGATTTCTATGAACTTTTGATCAGTGTTTGTGATCAGCAGATAGTTCGATTACAGTTCAAATGGTAAAGAATAAGCCGATGAACTTTGTTGTGGTGTACGTTTGTTATTGATACATTTTACATGCCTCAATGTCACCTCTCTTATGAAGCGGAACACACTTCAAAATTGTCTGATTAGAGAGCCAATCGTTTGTCAGTAAGTAGTGGTATAAAGTGGTAATTATTTAAAAAATAAATAAAAAAGCACTCAGTATTAATCGTAATATATATGTTTACAGGCGGTTCAAACTGATGACATGTGAACAGTAAACACTGATATAAGTAAAACAGACTTCTAAAGGATAGGACGTAGAAGGTGTGTGGTTTTTGTCCTATGAAAATATTGAACTCGATATCCAAACCCTGTTACCTGAAAACGAGACGTTTAACATAAAATTTGAGTAATTGCTTATATATTTTAGGTCGATTAAGAAGTTTTAAGTATTTTACCACAGTATGTAGGGTTATCCAAAAGGTCGTGAACTGCTGCTCTTAAAGTGTTTGTTTTAAGGTTGAAAGGACATAATGCAGAATTTCCTTATGAGGAGTACTCAAGTTCATTAATTGTGCGGTAAATTAACAATTTCCCTAATATGTCGTGGGTTAAAACTCTACGGGAGCAAAAACAATTTTCTTTCATTTTCAGTTTTTAGACATTTTTTCAATCGTGTGCCTCAAGTTACATTGTCAAAAGAAAATTATGCCTTGCATTAAATAATTTAAATTTGTAACCCGCGTGTAATGATCGCAACTGCTTATTACAATTCAAGAGACGTTGCCCTTATGTTAAAAATATTTAAAATGACTCACATTAAATGCGTTATACAGAAAACTTGCAAGGAGTTCATCTAAAGGGTTATAATAAGTCTATGGATATTGAACATGAATATTGAACACAAACAATAACACAAGGTAATGCTATGAGAGGTATTCACATACCAGTCTTAAATGGCAAAATGAATCAGTATTTTAAAGTGTATAGAGCTATATCGGAAGATATTTTTTTAAAAACTTTCAAAAACTGAAAAACAATTATGCTTTCATGCATTTCCATTAGATCATTTTTTGCTTCAGTTTTAACAGAAACTCTCTCTGTGATTTATTTGACATGCAAACTGTCCATTTTCATATGGAAGTGTTCTAGAACACCATATGAAACTATAAGAATCGTCCATTTTTCGACGATTGAATCAAAGTACACTGAACCTATCCAAAGTTTTAACTTGCATTTAAGGTAGTCTAGTATCATACTTAAAACGATGCAAGTAATTATTTTGACATTGAACGACTGTTAAAATACAGCTATATACACTTTAAAAACCGAATTTGTTTCTATCGAAGGGTAACAGTTTTGCCCAAAATTGGCTCAACTGCTATACATGCAGTTTATTTGGTTTCGCGTATAAACTATGACATGTTTACACAACATCATATGCGTTGCGTGTGTAGTGCTCATTCTCAGCTTGAGCGTCGAACATATCTCGTGAAAATTGGTCAAGAAATAAGATACTTATGGTTGTTTCTATGTTTTGTTTGCATATTTTTACTTGCAGACTTAGCCAGAAACTTCCGTGGTATATCCACTATGAGTATAGTGAATACCATAGCGTTACAACTCAGAGGTCTGATTCTAAATTCAGTGTTATAAACCTCTGTGTTATACTTTTTTCATTATGGATCAACATAAAATACACATACATAAAACATGTAAAAGCAAATAAACTTCATTATATTTATTTTCTATAATCACCCATGTAATAAGTAGGGCTCATCAAGCAAATCAGCTTTGAACGTTTTCCGAACTTGAAGTTTGTACACATGAATGGCGAATATCTGGAACAATACTGCAAATAAAAAATAATATAATTCATACATTTAGACATGTTTATATGACACTATAATTATATACTTGACAAATAAAGAAAAAAGTTCAAATAGAGGCTGTGAAATACTTTATTGATTACACTATGGCCACACCATCGCTGGTTCGCTTTTATTCTTGTTTAATTTGTGCCTTCTTGAATCCACCCAAACGCAATAATTCTGTTGACGTCTGTAGAAACCAACATATGCGCATATAGTCCAAACCAGACCAGACCAGACCAGACCAGACCAGACCAGACCAAACCAGACCTGACTTTAGTTGGTGCAAAATCCCAGCCATAATAGGAACCCCGATACATCGCTACATACCTCGTAGAATAGTTCAGCGGCCTTATACAACAACATTGTAAGATGGAAACTAAGACTTAGACTTAAAATTGACAACATTCATAATCACAGCCATTTCTTTGTAATTAGATTTAACCATGCGAAATTACTTCTGATTATTTGTTGTTATCCACTGAACATGTATACCCATTAATTAAATCTGAGTTTTCGAAAACTTACAACGTTGGCAAATAAGGCCCCAGCTGCCAAATATCTGTGACGGAACTTAGAGCCGAATGCTGATGGGAATCGTTGCTCTTAATAATAAAATGTCTGTTGTTTTGTACTTTTTTCATCTTGTCAAATATTCTGATAAAAAGATTACCTTTTTATTGAATCGCTGGTGGTGCTCTTTTATAACATAAATCCACTGAACATGACTTGTATACCCATTTATATTAAGTCAGTACACTTATAACAACATCAAAGCGAATAGAACGTGTGGCAATATTAATTAAGTCTTAGTCTGAATTTTAGAATAACAATGTTGTTATATAAGGCCCAAGTTGTCAAAATTATGTCTATGCCGGAACTTAAAGCTGACGCAACGCTCTGACAGATCGCGTACTTGCAGTAGCAATCTGCCTGTTGGTTTGTTCTCTTTTCATCTTGTCATATTCTGATTATCAAAATATGACTTTGTTATTGAATTGCTAATGCTCTTTAATAACACAAGACTAAAGAAGATCTTAGAAAAAAAACAGTGTTCATTTTATGCCCAGGTTGAACAAAAATACTATAAATTACTTACATCACCCGATGCCATACCATTGCAAAAATGGGATATATCGCTGGAGCACATCAGTTTACAATGTCGATTGTCAGGTTGGGTACATCTACACCTCTCCTTTGTCCATACACAAACACCGTATTCACTACATCGTCCAAGATGCTTTTCAATATAAAACAAAACATATGTGTTTTCATGACTTACAGGACTAAGTATATGACATTGTCATGAATAATCATAGATTAAAAAAATAATCAACATACCAAATCGTTTACTCGGACTTCTAAGGGCATACTAAAATCGCACGGTACTCTAACAATTGGGTAATATACACTTGTCATAGTCACTTGCTCATATTTGTAACGATATACAGATATTTCCATCGTATTTTTATTTGACATGAACAGATTGGAGTCAAAATAATATTACAACTATTATATTATATATTATACTTACATGATCATGACCAGTGCAATCCACCATAGGATGAGGATCTGCAACCACTAAGACAATCAACCCAATAAACACAGCCTACAATCAGTATTGATAGAAATAATTATACAGATGAACATTCGGTTTTCAGAATTCGCGAAAAATCGGGTTTTCATACACTTTTACATTGAAGTTAAGAAAAAAAATCTCTGGACCAAATAAGTTATTCTGTTTGGACAACACTCCGGTGTTCTCACGTGTTGGCATTCACACATTACACTGTATACTAAACTAATTTCACTGTTTAAACAAAAATACTTTAAGTCCCATTATCTGTCCCGTAATTTTTTTCTCCTCATCTGGGACAGCTATTAGATATGAGGATTTTCTATGACATAGCCTATAATTGTCAACAGCACGTTTAATTTATCCGTCGAAATTCAAGCCAAACGTATATTGAACACAAAATACTAATTTGGTAAGAGTTGCTTCCGTTAGACATATAAATCAAACCTTGTTTGTTTACAATTCGTGATTTTGTCAACGAACCAACAGGTGATGTATATTTGTTTTATTCCATCTTATGGTGTTTCCCACCATTGAGATCCAACTTAGAACTCAAGATGCATCATTCAGCTGATATGTGATGAAGTCACAATGCCAATGCCAAAGGGTGGTTGAACGACTGTACTGCCAAAATGACCCTCGAAAAGTGGTAACTTAATTTAGATTTATTATTTATAAATAACAAGACTTGTTAGGCTTAATGGAGTTTGGAACATTTTTTATTAAGCCGTTTGATTTTAGTTGATAGCATTATGCCCCATTCAAAGAATTTTATGTAAACATATGAAGAATGTCAAATTTACGTATATTTTAAAACTTAAAAACAATTAAAACATAGTGATTTTAACAAATACAGATATATTTTGCAAGATTTGTCACGTATAAATAATGCACTGTTGACTACAAATAATTTCAGCTTTGATTTCATCACAATGATATGGTTCAGTCGTTGTAGAAATGTCTTTACTAGTTATGTTATGGGTGCTGCCTTCCCAGATGTCCAACTTTATAGTATCGTTTTATTATCATGGCTCACGCAAATAAAACACTTTCGCACCGTTAATACATCTATAACTCAACAGCGAATAATTGAACACCTATTACCACTAATATAAATCTAACAAATCATATGAAAAGTAAAATATTGAAGGCGGGAAAAAACTTACAGTAATAACATGAACTTTAGTCATCTTTTACTATCCGGTTCCAGAAACACAGTAAGTACTATAATGCAGTTCTATATGTTGGTGTGTGCTTAAGCAACAGAGAGACCGTTGAGAAATACTAGGTTCATTATATACACATTTAAAGGAGACGTTTCCACTTCCGGTAGTTTTATGATCGTGCCCTGTTAACCACATATAACTTTGAATCGCTGAAAGGGATTACTAAAAAAACCAACAAAATACTTCCTTTAAAGTTCAACACCCTGAACTACGACCAAAACATCAGAGGTGATATGAGGGTCATTATTCAAAATACATGTAAAATCATTGGCAATGCGAACTAACCAATAGTTTTTTACAGATACTATTAATCGTTCAATTATAGGCATAATTATTCAAAGCAACCTTCCGTTGGGTCAATGACCAAATTTGATCATTGCAGAACAGAACAGAACAGAACAGAACATAACAGAACAGAACAGATGTTTATTCATATTAATAGACTTAAGTGTACAGCACTTATCGTCTACATCATACTATTTACAAAATACGATATTATAATAATCACATTAATAATACACTCTGCGAGACAGACCTTCTATCAACGTTGCTAGGCAACAGCGCATATTCATTCCTAACCACCTGGTCACGGCCTATTCCAATGAATCTCTTCCAATGTAAATTAGCAAGTCGAATTCTCTGATAGATGTCGTCTCGTTTCCGGCTAATAAGAACGTATATATGTCTCATCTGTAGTTCAACGTATGGATGGAATGTTTTTTCCCACAATGAAGGGCTAAAGCATGAAGGTATCGAGTTTGACGTGATGTTCTGACGTCAAAATATGGGACATCTTCCGAGTGAAACCCTTGCACATATGTAACTTATTGTACCAATTCAAATGAAAAGCATTGGCATTTGATTTTAACTGTGCGTAAATTTAATTATTTTTCCCGATAGTGCCGTCTATATGCACCCTAAAGAGGTACATCGGTGTCTAGGAAATATAATTAATTTACACACAGTTGGAATCAAATGCATATGATGAAAAGAGCCCAAAGTACTCTTCAATTATGTGGCACATCCATTTCAGGTTAAAATGTCAGGAATAAGCCTATGATGCCGATGAACTTGGTTGTGGTTAAGGGCACTGGAGGGCACGTCAAAAACGTTTAAATGACGTTCGCGACGTCAGACAAAAAGCTCTAAACTCTACACAAACAGCTGTATCTTCCTCAAAACTCAATATATTAACCGAATTTCTTTTGCATTTTGCTTCAATGAGATTATTTTTCAAACTTATGAAAAATCTCGAAATTAATATGTTTTTTTCTCAAAATATCATATTTTCATGGAGAACGGCTCATATACTTTGTAAATGTTTTATTCATATACACCTACAGTGTGATCGATGATGTGAAAAATATTATTCAGGGGTATAAAACAAATAGTATTTTGGTACCAGCCAACTATCGGCCAGTTCAAAACATATTTGTCATTGGCCACATTCTAATCTCCGAATACTAGTACTCAGTTTACTTTGTTGGGTATATCTCAACATTACGATTGTCAGTTCTTCATATATTGGTACGCACTTTAATGAATTGGTTAAAAAATACACAAACGAAATCTGGGCTGAATGTCCTCAATATGGTAACAGTGAAAAGCATTCCGGGTTTTAAAAATTACGGCAAATCCCACGTGCTATGTTACAAGTTAACGCCGTGTACATGTTGCGAACTAAACATCGAAAAATGATAACAATAAATAGTCTCGTAATCTTGTATATTCTAAAACCATTGGCTAAGAAAAATATCTGGACCCAGCCCAGAAATCAATAGAACATTACTGATATGTAGTCAGTGATGACAATGAGGTTTATAAGTTGACTTCTAGCTACAACAGACCACACTTACCTTAAACACCAGACATGTGAAGACGATCTGCTGGAGACTTCACACATCGTATCCAATAGCTGGTGTACAAGCATATCAATGATGGCTGTTTGGGTGAGTACATTTTTAGTTATTAAAATTGAACACACATGTACAGGTAACTGTACGTGTATCATTGAAAAAGAAATGTAAACACAAATATATTTCAAATCTACAAATCGCTGGCTTAGAATTAGAAGGTCGTAACTACAAAATCAATATTGTAAGAAAACAACACAACCTGGCTGACAACCACTCAATACTTATGTTAAAATAAACTTTTTCAGCTTCAGTTTGATCAACATGTCAAGTTTCGATTTTCATGAACTTAGGCTCATAAGAAGCGCTCATAAGAATCGCATTATGACGTATATTTCAAATATGAATTAGTCTTACGTGTTCGTAAGTGGCACTTACGACCTTATTATTCTCAGCAAGTGACTTGTACACACATACATCACAACACAGATAACTGAATCAATGATCACTTTGACAAACCATTGCCCTACTAAAGTTGAAAACAATTGCACTGTTTTGACCATTCCTACACTGGTTCTTTATGTGATATGCACAATTTGTTGATATCCTAAAAACTATTAGTTTATTATAGTTTATTGTCTAATCCAATAACATCATACATTATATACAGGTATAAATAAAATACATATCATATGTTATATGGCCGTTCAATTATGAACTATATCTGACAATTATTTTAAAAGTACTCTACATATATCACAGTTCCAATCAATGGTTAGTTCATGGCATTCGTGTCATTGACCAGTGACCATTCACAGAAGGGTTCACTCCAATAACATTTTGAGTATACTTATCCCATTATTATTAAATTTAGATTTGCCCCATTAAAAGGCTACCCTCCTCAACCACATGAATGCCAATGAATGAATATTTATCATAAACTTCATATTTTTACATTATATATCATATGTACTTGGTTCAAGTTACATGGTCATTGCTAATCCTAACTTTTAAAATATATTTGGTAAAATTCTGAAGCCTCTTAACAATGATGCACTAATACACCAGTAAGAAACAAGTAAAATATCAACTGTCACCACTGGTCATACCAGTAAGTAACTGATTAGCAACGATCATATAACCCCAAATAAAATTATTATCAACAATAAAAACAATGTTATTATACCACATATTAAGATTTCATCTATAATGCTATAAAACAATATATAAAATTATCTATACAAGTGGTGGGTTCTGGCTTCTAAAATCTTATAACAAATGTTGGCACTGACTTTCATCATCTGTTGATTTGACAAAATAAAAATTAATTTGTCCTGATCACTCAGGTTTATAAACATGGCATCAATCTCACTGGCTTTTTCTATAAGCTCATTTCTCAAACGTGATATAATTGACAATGAAACAATACATGTATCTCATTTTCAACAGTAAGTTTACAAATAGGACATAACCGTTGGTTTTCAGGTAAATTCTCATATCTCCCAGTTTCTAAACGTATAGGTGCAATTCCACATCTAAATTTAGTAAAAGCTGTTTTGTATTTCTTTGGCATATGGTTACATTTTATATATTCTTCAATGTTGTATACAGTTTTAAAAATTCTATAAGTCCTCCGTTTATTTCTTCCCTTCCTAGAGGGACCAACATCACTTTGAACACTGGCTCTCCAATCAATAATATATTTATCCATGGAAAAGTCAACTACCATATTACTAAATTGTTTTGACAATAAGTTTGTGCAATTTTCTGCTGTATTTATCAAATCTATATTGGATAAATGCTGTTTATAAATGAACTGCCAATTTTTGCATCTGGCGTTGCCTTTGACATTACCATACATAAATATTCTAAAATAAAATAAATATTATGTTGTTCCTTTCATCGTCGATGTTATCGGACAGAGATTGGTGTCAATAACAAGTCCGGGAAAAATGTTTTGAATAATCCCAGTTGGGAGAAATATCAGGACGAATACCATGTACTTTTTATATATTACCTCCCTTTAATTTTAAATCAGATTTTAATGTTGGTCTTCTGACAAATCACATTGTTTAATATCGAAATATTAGTTATCATAAAAAGCTTTATACTCAGTAATTTGACTGAATAAACATTTTTTTATCAGTTTTTGTTTCGTTTTATTTTCGTTATCTATGATACAGTTACCTGTGACATGTACGGGTAACTATATCATTACAAACAATGGAAACATATATATAATCTACATATCAATATCCTTAAATATAATCGTTCATTTATTATGACATTTCGCTGGCTTAGAATGAGAAAGTCGTAAGTGCCACTTACGACCTTATAAGACTAATGCATATTTGAAATCTACACCACCAGGCGCTTCTTATGAGCCTATTTTATGGAAATCAGAATTTTCATGTTGACCAAACTGAAGTTGAAAAAAAGCTTGTTTTATCATAAGTAAAGAGTTTTTTTAAAAGACAGGTTTTCTTGCTTTCTCAAAATATTGATTTTGTTGATACGACCTCCTCATTCTAAGCCACCGATTTATCTGTGCATACATGTGCCATTTGTTTTGAGTACAAGAAAGTTTGTGTTTAAACTATACTAAAGATAAGTAAAGCATTCGTGTAAAATTAAGTGAATATATTATTGATTTTGAAGTATAAAATAACAAAACAAATGTTTATTTAGCATGTTGCTTGACAACAGAACAACTATACACATCAATACTCTAAACTTAAACGTGAATACAGACTATCATGCATTGACAAACAAACACTTACTTTAAAGGACCGCCTAAAATTAAGACAATACTATTTTTTTACCTTTATACGAGAGGTGTTCAACCTTTTTATGAACAAAACACGAACGCCGATTCTGCAATATTGAATAAGAACAATTTAAATATCTCTTTTAAACCATGCGAGGAACTGTTTTAAGTTCAATATGTGATCATTATATAGTGTATATTTCATTTCTTAAAGCTTAAAACAACAAGTAGATGGTGTTTTTTTCTGTTTTAAGCCTAAATGGCCCTTTTATAATCATTAAGAAAGTATTGGTACATTATTATTTTGCATTTTTTTATGAGACAATTAGTAATATTGGTCGTAAGAAGAGTTAAAAGAGCTCTGCTTTCAGTAATGGTGACATGGCACCAAAAAATGAAAATTGTCCAACATTGCAAAAATCCTTCACTATAATGCAAAGTTCCTATGCTTGAAATCAAGAATAACATGCATTGCTGCCAACAGTCTTAGCGTCTAGGAATGCGAAATAAACAACATTATGAGGAAAAATAGTTTCATTATTGTGAAGCAATACTGTATCTTAGAGAATGTTATGATATATTATGCTATGCTATTTTTGAAAAGGTAACACGGATAGTGAGAAGTTGGTGTTTGTCCAGCTTTGTGTGTACGCGGACGTTTTCATGGAAGAGCATTTTGTTTGTTATTATGGAAATGTGCACGTCGTTATCAATATCAAATTGATGAAATTAAAAGCTGTGGTGTATGTACTAACGGTTTCAAATCAGGTTTTTTACAAATAAGTGATACGTATCATTCCTAGTGACTGTTCCAAGAGCATAGTTTTTCATCTAGATTCAGCTTCAAGTCACCAGACACAACACCAAATCAAAATCTGAAGAATAAAACTTTGATATATATTATAACCGAACAGTGGATGTCGAAATTTTCTAATGCTTTAACAATAAAATTTACTATCTGGTTGATACTAAAAATTGATCCAAAAAGGAAAATATAAACATAATTATTTGGATTTTTGGACCTTCAAAATGCAAATACCAACGTCATCTATTCCAATGCTGATTTTGGTTTAACCGTTACGTAGTAACGTATTGGCAAGTTACAAATATTACATGTATATGTACTTATTGATAACAGTTTGTATACAATCTTATTCTTAGAGTAACAAAATATCGATGTTCATTTTCTGTTCATAAATATGTTGAACACCTCTCGTATTTCCTCCAATTATATTGCAATGAAGTAATTGCACGTACATGCTATTGTTTATACTTTAACCGTACAATAGTACCTGGTTGCGTTCCATTTATATGTTGCCAAATCCAATACTCTTACTGACTTAAATCTTTCAAAAACTCATTGTTGCGTTCTTAAATCGGTTAAGCGAAGTATCTTGTTGCCATGCTTGAATTGTTCTGGCGTCTACCCCTTTAAAATCACAACGTGTTATTGATTAGGACTGGACATTTTATTCGGTAAGCAAGAACAGTATCCAGTTATGTGCTATTTAGCCCCGCCCTATAAAATGTGACAGCATTAAGTATAATATAATTTATAAAGAAAACGTAACGTTAGGTTGCCTTATTTAGTCTCGGGCTACGCCCTTAACGTAGTAAGACAACCTAGCGATTGCGTTCTCTTTCTAAAACTTATACCATAGTTAGGAAAATTCAACTGTTTTTTTTTCTTTACAATGAAGATCATTTGTAAAGAAAGTTACTAGATTTATTATGAGACAAAAATAAACCTGTGTATTCTCATCTGACAGAAATTGATTAATTTTCGCTCATCACAATTGTAAGCACATACATTGTATATATCGTATACATATATATAGTTTATGTTCGTGTCATCAATACAAATACAGATAAAACACTATGAAATAAATGAATAAGTCATCAAACTAAAACATATAATTGTATTGTCACTCTAAGCAGAGTTATAAGAGACCATTACATATTCAATACTGAATACAAATAAATTGCCTTCAAACATAAACAGGCAACCAGAACAAGTCATTGGTAGTAAATAAAACATATTAGCACGTATAAAGCATTATGGTAGGTAAATGATTGTGACATTCACTTGAGCGCCATTAATATGAAGACTTAATTGACACTTGACAGTAATTGTTGTTAATATAGGAGTGGTAAAATGTTAACTCCATTCATAAACCATTCTCGTTTCAAAGGATGCTTTGTCAAAAGGCTTTGCCTACCCTTTACATACACTTTTATATACAGTTATTACTATTCCTTTTGATAAATGTAAATGTACATGTCTAGATACAGCAAATCTCAATCCAGTTGAACTTTAACTGAATTGCAACCATGTAATTCAATGTAATGCAATTGCATTACACATGTTTTTGGAAATTAAATGCATTAAACTACAATTACTTGTAACGCAAAATAATATGCATTACACATCTTACAAAATTGTAATACACCACAATGCATTACAATCACATTTTTGCATTACCTCATGTCTGTTACTGTGTATCATTTTGCTTACTTATCTCGTTGTATTTGTTTGTTTATTCATTCTTGCCATCTCCTTATCAATGACACCCTCCCGATTGACCCCAAATTGAATAAATATGTTTTAAAATTAGTTGATACATTTAATAATTGTGATCGACTGTGAAACAAGTGTTTCCAACTTAAATTAATCACTGTTAATTTTGGTATAAGGTCGAATTTTATTTCACCAAGTGATCACAAAAATCGATATTTTTACGAGTGGTGTAAATCCAATTTTTTGCTTATTATTTGCTTCATGTTCTCATAAAATGGTACAGTAATTGGCTAAATTTGAAAAATGACGTTGACATTAGAACGTCACGTCGTGATAATTTTGTCGTCTTAATGACGTAACGCGTATTTTGTAGCATGGCTGTAATTGACGTTGTGTTTTCTGCACGATACTGGAGTCAGGTCGAAAACTATGAAAAGAGCAAAATTATAATTTCACTGTAATTATTTTATTTATTTGCACTGACATTCAATGTAATCCATTGAAAGCAAACAATAAGGCAAAACATCCGACATACACGTCAGTCGCTCTAAAATTGAGAATCTCTTCGGTTTAATTTATTTTGTAGAAAAACATGCTGATTTGGATTCTGATGTATGTATTAACAACTCCATTGTTGGTAAAGGAATCGATTTGTTCTGACGGTGTGGTGACACAAGACATTGCAAACAAGGCGGACACTACAAAACCAGACCGTGTGGTGACGGAAGAAATTGCAAACAAGACAGAGACTACACAACAAGATGGTGTGGTGACGGAAGAAATTGCAAACAAGACAGACACTACACAACAAGATGGTGTGGTGACGAAAGACATTGCAAACACGACAGACACTACACAACAAGACGGCGTAGTGACGAAAGACATTGCAAACACGACATGTACTGCTCAACAAGACGGCGTGGTGACGAAAGACATTGCTAACAAGACAGGCACTGCTCAACAAGTCGGTGTGGTGACGAAAGACATTGCAAACAAGGCGGACACTACACAACAAGACGGCGTGGTGACGCAAGACATTGCAAACAAGGCAGACACTACACAACAAGACAAACAGAGTAAAACTCGTACTGAGGTTAATGGTCAAGTAGGACAAAACACTCATGAAGTTATGGCACCATCTAATCGGACCGCAAACGAACATATGAAACAAGTCAATGTACTAACGACAAATATGCCGGCTAATCCGGACAGCAAGATAGAAGATGCAACTATGAAACAGGGTGATGGTAAAGAGGACGTTGATGTCGATAACACATTGAACATCACGGATATAAGGTCGATACTACCCGCACTAATGGCCAGGTATTGTCCAGATTCTAATGTATGCCAAGATGACAGTGCGGATGTTTTGTCTGAAAACATGTATTCACCTTCGTGTTGCAGAGGTAAGACTACCATGTATAGCTGTAATTTGTTGTATGATCGACGTATACCTTAAAGCAACTAAACGCATTTCGATGATAAAACACGTTTTATACACGTTTTAATAACAAAATTATGTTTTACGAATACGTAAAGTATTCTTACAACTACATTACGATTAAAGGCGCTGTTGATGAAAACTCCTGAACATGTTTTACCGCCCGTTTATTAGGTCACGACCTTTCTCGGTATTTATACACTACTACCCTGTTACAACGTTGAATATGTATTTTTCTGCGTTTGTCACGCAACATTGTTTTTTTTGGGGGGGGGGGGGGTAAAGGTAATAAACTGACGTTATGCGATTGTTTTCTTCTAGATGAATAAGTCCAAATTCGTATATAAAAAATAACGTCGATCAAGCCAAAACAATGCGATTTTAAGACAGCTTCATGATAATTTATCAACTGGAGTTAAGTCCCTTTAAAGTTTAAAGTGGCAATAATTCCAATCACGTTCAATGAGACATCCTGGACTTTTATTTCATTGGGTCATCCTGCATTTATACGGCGGGACTTATGCTTCTGATAAGTTCTTTGGGTTGTGTGTGTGTGTTCATTGCTCCGTGTAGTTGTGTTGTGATGTTACTGTTTTCTGTGCTCGGCTGGTTAAGTTGAGTGCTACCCCCCTGTCCGATTTCCTCATTTCTTTGTTTAATGTAGTCGTATAAAAAGTAAGTGTGTCACTAATTTAAGCAGCAGATTTTATTGACTACGAACAGTAAGTTACACTCAACTTAAATACTGCGGGGTTGGTTGGGACACCAAATAATGGGCTTAAATACTGCAGGTTCGGTTCGGACACCAACTAATTCACTAAAATGCTGCAGTTTCGGTTGGTACCCCAAATAATCGGTCATATTATTTAAATGTGTGGAAGTTATTCCTATTGTCGTTTCTCACTAGACGCTCGCTAAATAAAATTTCAAAATGTTTACATGGCTGCATTTATTTTCAGCTTGTTCTTGTGCACAGAACTGCCAGCTTACCAGGACTTGTTGTTTTCCATCACCCGATAACGATATCAAACATAGCAGTTGTTATTCGTCAGTAACTCCTGATGGAGATGACAGTGAACACTTTGGGTACAAGTCTTATATGATGGTGGACTCCGAACAATTTTATAGTAGTAAAACAACAAATTTAACTTGCGGAAATACAAGCGTAGCCCCATGGGGCAGTATTAACCCCGTATACTCTAAATCACATCGGAAAATATACAAGAACTCCATTTGCGCTGCAGCTTATGGTGTTAAAGATCCAACTCCATGGACAGCGCGTATTGCATGCCGTAATGAATTAATGCTAGTAAGAATCGATTTGTCCTCTAGTAAAACGTTTGACAGACGGTGTGACGTTTGGTTTGAATATCCCGGCGATTTATCGGACTTAGAAGATCAAAGGTGTTTCTTGGAACACGTGGTAAGCTATTGCCCGGAAACTTTCAGTATGGGGACATCAATGCAATCAGACCAAGTACTCATGGAATGTGAGCGTGGTTTACTTTCTCCATACAGAGGTGTGCATGGAACTTTGTACAGAAATGTATTATGTTCGGTCTGCAATGGTGGGTACATCAACCTTAGTTGTTCTAGTGACGATATACAAACCCGCAGAAAGCGTGCTTTTACAGCCCTGATAGACCATACTATCTTGAAAATGTTTAACAAGCCATACCTACATAAACAAGCATGCCTCGTCAAAGATGAAACTTTGGTAAATACTAGTATTCATTTTTCTCTGGTAAAAATGTGCAATAAAATTTGTTGTTTTGAAATCACGAACTATTCTTTTTTATATAAAGCGATATCACAATATTTACATGCAAGAGACAATCGACGGTTATGTTCCGTCAGGTTCAACATGTCGTACCATATCACAGATATTATCCGGATTTTCTTTTATGTAGTTGATTTAATTAATCAAATTTTATACAATTAATGGATTTTGACTTATTTGTTAAATAAAGGGTATACCATACACTCTCGACCTTTGGCTGAAAACAATATAAGGCATTAATAAAGAAGTAGGATTGTTATGACTCATCAAATATTTAGAAAAACCTCCCAACAATGCCAATGAAAAAGTCTGTGTCTACTGATGCAGGAGGCATAATTATTGTAATTGCCCTGTCCGTTCGTTGGTTGGTTACAAAATGTTGAATCTCAAAAATTTGTGAAGTCCATCAACGCATTGCTTTCAAACTTGGCATACTCGTTTACCATCAAAACACACTAAAGCTATTTGTTACGAACAAAGCTTGTACTGGGGCAGGGCATAAGCGTTTAGTCTTTTTTCATTTCAGATTGAAAGCACGTGTCGCCCAGTTAAGTGTCCACCCGGTCAGATGTATTCTGTAGATGGCGGGTGTGAATTTATACTTAAAACCTGGTACAGACCCATGGCTAAAGTGTCCTTACAGCTGTTATCTGATGCTGAACTTAACACAACTGGTTTAACAATAAATTCTTTTCAATCAACATGGTTACAACATTGGGAAATAGTCAAATTCTATTACTTTCCTACCATGGCAACGCAACCGGTGCTCACAGACAGAATCATTGTAAAGTTGGAAAGGCGTTTTCAACGAATAATTCCGAAATTGTTTACGAGCAACTTTCTTAATAAACTAAAAACTGAAGAATGGACAGTGATAACAACTAATGGTTCATTGCCATTGAAAGCGGACCTCATGGACGAACGCTATAATGATAACATGTACGGAAAGGAGCACATCCGTCGGGAAATAAACGATACACGTAACTTGGAAATCATCTACGACCGCGGACATACTGATGTCAATGCTGTATATTCTACTATCGATCAAATGACATTTTGTGAGATGGTTGATCTCACTCAAGACGAGTTTAGAGTCGACAACGAGATCCTGTACATTAACTTCACCTCCGAGTATTTAATTCCCAGTCAGTACAGTTACCCTGATGTAGGTGACTTTACGATTGTTCGTGTTTGCATCGAACAATCTGGCTTGACGCGGGTCCGTAATGGGACCGACAGTCCATTTCTAACACTTTGCATGCTGATTATCTGCGCTTTTATATCGCATTATATTTAAGGCGCAATTATAGTCAGTTAGCGCCCAGCTTGGACTGCCATAAACATCGAAGTATAAATCTGATTTGAACCAAATTCTGCAAATAATATCATAATAAACTTACTAAAATAACATCAGCTAGGCTTTGTGATCGTTAACTGTATAGTCTCTTTGGTACTGTTTTATCAAAGCATTTACGGAAATCGTAAACTTACTTCAAATTTAAGTTCTTTATAATTCTTTAACAACTATAACGTGTGGTACATGTTAATGGAGTTAAAATACTAATAAAGATTGAGTTAATGAACTCCTTCTAACAATATAATATTTATGTATCCACTTTGTAGGTGTTGCAGAGTTATAAAGAACTGAAATTTGAACGTAAGTTTGCGATTTCCGTAAATGCTTTGATAAAACAGTACCCTTGGGTGCAATTTCATGAATCAAACACGGTACATGTTGGTGGAAAGGATAGCATAAATCAGTGAATCGATCAAGTATTAAAATTTAATACACCTAAAGTAACCAATCAGTGGTTATTGTTAAGTTAAATGAGGCACAGACACAGCATTCATGATATTATTAATTTTTGTTTTAAGAAATGATCTGACAACGGCACCAATTATCGACATTTACCAATTATCGACACTTTTTTACATTTGCTATATTGCACGCTTTATACTTTTAATCTGGATCTAATTACTATGCACGTGAGCTGTTAAGTAGCAAGTTTGTCCGAATTGGCCTGATATTGGACCTCGTGTTTAAGTTCGAAACTGCAGACGAACTCCAGAAAAAAATCTTCACGATTTCCACAAACCAAAGAAAAAAGACAAATTTGGTAAGTTGTATTCGTTTTTATGTCAATATATTTATTAACACACCTCGACAAGTTGCTCTAGTGCATGAAATTAAACAGCTCTTTATTCTCCCAACTTACATAGTAAGAAACTGTCAAAAATGTAAACACGGCTCCTTAAATCTGATTGGTCACCATCAACTTGATTCATTACCAAATGGATTTGTTCTAAATTTTAACCGAGTGAAATTTGAAGTCCGTGTGTCCCTAAGTTTGAAATTTAATAATAAGTTGGATGTAACAGGTACATGTACGCTTTTTCATTGTTTTGTTAGATATAATGCCAGGTAAAAGACGTAAGCGGTATGATGAATCTGTTCTGCTTCTGTCAGAGACGTCAAGAGGGAAAATCCCTGGACAAGGTCTCTAGAATGTATGGACTTTCTAGGACAGCCATATATGACAATTCAAGGGGTTCAGGGGAATTTCAGAAACTCTGGAATAGATTCTTCCACGACTGCCCAGTTAGAAGAGGCTGTGTTGAAGTATATGAAATACATGGCTGATAGAGGACAGCCACATATAATGAGCGTTTTTCAGAGTTTTGTGGCAGCAATGTGTCTGCCATCGTTAAAAAGAGTGGTCGACTTACTCGTATGAAAAGCTCAGCAAAAAGTGGTGTCACCCGGAATTGAAAACTAGGAATTCGGATCCAGCTGATGACAGGCGACTGAGTCTGACGGTTAAGTAAGTCCAACATTATTTGAAACTATTATTAAATACTATATCTAGACTGAATCTTGATAATTCCCCAGGTTTTACATAAAAGTGATGAAACTGGGCTTAATGGCCATGAGCTCTGAAGGGAAGAGGTTTTGGTTGTCGGTAAGCAGCATCCTTACCATAAGGCAGTGACCACTAATGTTGGCCATATAACGCAAAAGTTAGCTGTTTCTGTGAATGGTAGGATTTTTCCATCAAGGTTGATATTTTCCACATGTTTACCTAGTGATAAGGGAGGGATACCAGATTCATGGAACTGTATAGCCTTACTCTATATATGGACTCTAACTTGTTCTGTCAATGGCTTAATGATGCTTTCATTTTCTAATTGTGATAGGCAGAGACAAGTTCTCCGTATCACGGACAATCTTGGGGCCCTCTTGACACCACATGGTATTGATATTGCCCTTGATAATAGCATTGAATTGTTATGTCTGCCGGCACATTTAACACATGTGTGCCACACTCTGCACTCATACTGATCAATTTCACACACAACTTACAAATACAAGTTTGTACTCCAAATTGCACTATGAAGTAGGCTAACAATAATATTGTGTACCTATTAAACATTTTTACAACTTCTTTCTCTCACAATAAATTATTTGGTGGCTATGTACATGCAAACGACGAAATTCAATATAATATATAATAATTCAGAGTGCTGAGTGCTGAGTGCAGAGTGTAAGTATTGGTTGTAATTATGGACCCAGATTTTTCAGTGGTGTTGGCATGAAAACTCAAGCTTGTATGAACTCCAATAGACAAAACAAAGTCAGCTCAATTTAAAAACATTGTTTTGTTGTCTTTGTTTATTCTGGCGAGATTAAATAGAAATTTGAAAATCGGACAGTGAAAGGCAGAGCTCAATTTAACCAGCCGAGCACAGAAAACAGTAACATCCCAACACAACTACAAGGAGCAAAGCCCACACATAAACCTTGAACTCCAAAAAATCCAAATGCCATTGATTCAAACTGTTTAACATATACTGATTAATCTGAACCACATGTAACTGTATCAGTAATGACGGGAAAAATCGAAAAAAGAACCATATAAATTTAACAAAAACCTTTCTTTATTTGGTTTTCAAATAGTCTTTATCATACATGATACAGTTACTCGTATGTAGAACATGCACATCTGTTTCCTATAGTGACCAGTTCACACACCAGCTGGTGTATATACTGTCCTACTTCATAGCACACAAAAGTAAATCGAACTATACTTTACATAGTCCAAGGCTAAGTGGGGATCGATGACCTAGAGGATGGACACACGCTACGGGGTCGAGCGGTCACGGGTTCAACCCTCGTCTGGACCACTGTATAATTTCTCTGAACAATAATAACAAACATGCTCCATTCCGCCGAGTTGTAAGTTAGTACATGTGAGTGCAGTGTCTATTCCTGGACGCCACAGATCAATGTTGGCTTCAACAGCCAAAGAAGAGAAATAGTCTCTCCAATATAATTGTTAAAACGCACCTGCTTGAACACCTTATGTTGTGCATTATTTAGATATACGAAGGTGCTGCATTTTGAAAAAAGAAATTTCAAATTTTGTTTCATCACATTATGCAAATGATGTTAATTTATGCAAAATATAGTCCGGTAGAACTTGCAAGGTACCGTGCAATATCTTCTATACAAAATGTTTTTGCATTTTCTTGTTCTCTGGACCATACCATAACAGAATCCGAGTGATGCCACCTTGTCATCATTGAGCAATTCTCAGAATGAGGCCCCAAAGGGGGTATATGAATGTGCATGAATTAATTAGTATAAATACAGTATCATTTTATCAAATGTACAGAACAACACACTAAATGTTGTTTATAGTAAATAAAAATTATGTCTCCATTCAGTTAATAAACATTTGCAATAGTAAATTGTAAAAATAAGGCCCCATTTGTGGTTTACACATAAAACGAGGCCCATTATTAGACAAACAAATGGTTTAAATTAGTAAAGGATGCATGTTAAACAAATGTTTCATTATATATATTTTTCGCATTGAATTCAGTGACATTGGTTAGTATAAACATAGCGAAATATTAAATTATTTACTTGAGGCTCTGCCATCATTTAGCAATTGTGGCCCCATAGGGGTGTAGTAGGGTTTAAACACAAATAATGTTTTATCAAATGTAACGCAAAACACCAGTTCTGAAATGTTGTTCATGTTGTGTTAAGTATTGCGTTGCAAAACATCCTAAATGATTTTTATATTTTGCCAAAATAATGTGTTTATTCAATTTATCAACATCTTTTTGTAATAGTAAATTGTGAATATGGTGCCCCATACGTGGTTTACACCTAACACGAGACCTGTTATTAGCCAAACAAATGAGTTAAACTAGTAAATGATGCATGCTCGCACATTTTTATATTTGAATATATTTTATATTCAATTTAGTGGCATTGGCAAGTGCAAACATGAATTAACCATTAAATTAATTGAATTGAGGCTCTGCTATGGGTAAGTTTAAATTATGAAATTCGTCCAGACTATTCGTAATTATGTCAAGTTATTTCACTAAACCTTACGGAATGCAACTTTAACCATAACTATTATTGTAAGAAAAGTGTTATTCAAATTGTCATGCACTACATTTTGAAAAAGACAAATGAGGCAATGAGGGTGTGCGTCCGTGTTAAACCATGAAAAAGAGAAAATGTTACGTTGACCATGTTCAATTCAACATTTTATTATATGAAAATTGAGACTTGCTTAACAATCAAATTTCAGTAAATTATCTATATTCACATAAACAACTAAATTATAGATTGGAAATGAAATGATGAATTGAGGCCCGTAATGTATCGTTAAACCCTTATATTTTTTCTTTTAAATAAGATGTTATACCTTGATATTACCCCTTAGAACTAGACACTATGAGATACTCGTAATGTACCTATGTATCAATATGTTTAAGAGGGTTTCCGAACGGGGAATGATGCAGAATGATGGAAATAGACTTCAGCCTAATTTTCGAATTAAACCTCTAACGATGACCGACATGCACCCCAGACCATTTGATGAAACGAGCATCTCCCATGTGAGGATTCAGACCAAATGTTTGGCTTAAGGGTGTGGAATAAGACCTCCAAAAAAGAAAAAAAATACAATGTATAATACCCCTTGGTCTTGGTCAAAATATTGAAAGGTGCATCAGAGTCAGTGACTCAATGCCGCACTAATAACATCACAGGAAGGCCATTCTGTACATAAAAGTACTCATCGCTATCAAGAACGGACATTTCAAACCGATTGAGTTCTCACCAAAATGTAAAACATTAAGTACTCGCAGCCATCAGGTTTATCCATTTCTACTCAATATAAATTGCAATACCCGGTATGGTATAGTCAAGCTCTATTGGTTACATATCAGGAGCAACTGTGATCATTCCGGTCCCTTATGGGTACATGCGACTACGTAGTAGAGCCATGGGAAACTCTTCATTAAATAGTAAAACTATCCAACGCCCAAACGTGTACTCACTACCACCATTTACTGTAATTCGAGGCTGAATAGGGTGCTTGGTCATTTAGATCATCCATCAGCGAGTTATGGCATGTCCACTATGATTATGACGTACTCACTTTACCAGTAGCAAAATAAATCTACACCATCCCCATATGGTACTCACCACCACTTAGTATTGTAATTATTGAATACCCAAAAGGCATGCAATTGCAATACATACGTGGTGGTGGTGAACAGTTCATGGAGGTGTTGTGTACTCAATGACGCCAAGAATACAATAGCCTGGTTCTCACTGGTGATCAGTACTTTAAAGGTTTATATTTCGGGGATAAAGAGTAAGCTTTAATTTTATGACGTGGAATGGTTGGTGGTCGTGTGTGCCTCTTAGAGTCTGGAACAGCAGTACATAGGGTGGGAAGTAACCTTTGTGGTTTAAATAGATTCATTTGTGGGCTGTTTGTATGTCACCTGGCTTGGCATTGCTTGAATTGATGATGCACAGTCTGGTTGTTATACCGGGTACTTGTAAGTGCCTGCTCTGAGGGGCTGTGAGAAACCTAAAGCGATCGGAATCACATTAGGCAGTGGTCATTGATACACATGTAGAGCTAGTAATGATTTGTTTGGTAGGGTTTAAATCCCGGAAAGTGACACAAATGCCTGTAGTCAGTGATTATATGAATATCACTTTCAGAATGAAAAGGTTGTATGTGGTGGTGATAGAAATACTGGAAAGAAGATAAAAACCACTGGCATTGATGTTAGAGTAATATTTATGGAGCGGTTCATACAAAATGATGCTTCCAATGCAGTCTATGTAAAACGATGACCCCCGTGGCGGGGCCGCAGGGGCTTAATTTGGGCAATCTTGGTAGGGGACCACAAGATAATGTTACGTACCAAATATCAAGTTATTTAATTTGATTGCTAGTATGAATAACAACGCTTTTAGTAATAGTATATACAGAAATTGTGTGTAATACTATGTCCAACATTTCATATAATGCAATGGTTTGTAAATTGGTCAACTATCACCAGAACTTCCAACAAGCAATTTGTAGTTGTACTTTTTTGCATATTGTATTCTGCTGTTTCAGTTGATGATTGCCTTCTCTGTCTGATTTAAGTAACACTTTGATCGAATACTACATATGTAGTAATCATTAGCAGAGATCAGTGTCCTCGTTTTTCTATTTCCAAATGTGGTGTTATGTCGTATCTTTAATTGTTTATATAGTGCGTTAGCGACTAAGCTGGACCCCCATAAACCTTAAATATCTTAAAAAGTACAATGCCGATTAGAACAAAAATGGGTATGTCTTCGTAAAACACCCTTACCAACTCTGACAAGTGAAATGTTGATGCTGGGCATCAAAGATGCCGCTAGTTCTTTTTAAGTAAATCTTTTTATTTAGTAAAAGGTATTGGTAGAAACTTGTAAACAAACTAAAATTCCGGCGTGATGTGTGATGCACAAGGGAAGTTATTCTCATGTGTTGAGTGTACGCTGCAAAAACTTAAGATTGCTGAAAATGGGTATTTTTCACTAATTCAAGGGCAATAACTCTGGTTGTACTAAATTGAAAGGGGAGTGAAACCCCAGGTGCACTAGAGTACATGCTGTCAAACATTTCTATAAAGGTTTCATGATCCTAGGTCAAATACTTTTTGAGTAGCATGTGAAACAAGTCAAAAATGGCTATTTTACACCATTTCAATGGCTAATAACTCTGGATGTACTAAACTGAAAGGGGAGTCAAACCCCAGGTGTAGAGAAAACATCCTGACCATTTCTGTGAAGGTTTCATGACTCTATGTCGTGTACTTTGAGTACCGTGCGACATAAGGAAAGCGGCCAATTTTTTCTGTTTCAAGGGCCATAACTCCTTCAAAATTGGTTGAATCATAAAACCCTGATAATATGCACCAGGTCACATGATGACAATCATTCTCTGAAAGTTTGGTTGAAATCTATGAAGAAATGTAGGAGGAGTTGTGCACAGAAGAAATTGTTAAGGCCCGCCGACATTCAGCAATCTAATAACCAGAGTTTTCCTTTGGAAAACCTGGTTAAAAACTTGAAGGCAGTGAAACACCAGGAAAGAATAGAAAACATGAAAACATTCTATTTTCTATTGAAATATTTATTCAAATGAACATAACATGTTTTAGAAATATGAGCACCATTATAATATTGATTAATGCTTCACAGATGGCATTTAGCATGTTTCATAAAATAACAAAGTGTATTCCAATAACGTGGTATAGCCTGACAACGTGAAACTGACACTAAAGGACATTGTTATTTCGTGGTTTGTGAGCTTGATAAGTAAATTTATTGCGAATTAATACGTTCAACATAGTTTAAAATATGCATAGAACTAGTTCCATTTGGCAGGAGTATAGGAGCGCATATGAATATTTTGTAAATAAGAAGTGTCAGTTCAATGTTGGCAAGCTATATTTACCCGTTTAAATTTTGGCAAAACAAACTATTCTGACATACATAAATAAAGAAACATAGAGATTAAAAAAAAACTTGCATTTATCAAATTTAGATTAAGACAAAACCTAAGAACTGGAAAAAATCGAAAATCATAACTTAAAAATATCTGACAGACATGAAAGTATTTAACATGTTCCATAAAAGTTCGAAAGGAAAATCGCCGCTCCGCGCAAATAGTTTTTTTTACTTTTTAATAGCCCCTGCTAAGACCCGCAAATTGCAACATATGTAGCCGTTATATAAACACCCGTTCCGAACTGATTTGGACTTTAGTACCTACCGATCATTTATCATCCTATTTTACCCCTGACGGGCGAGTCCAACAGCGTTATAACCAATCAAATCTTGTATCCTCCTGGGACATCTGCTTGCAC
Source organism: Spisula subtruncata (assembly GCA_963678985.1). Classification (NCBI taxonomy): domain Eukaryota; kingdom Metazoa; phylum Mollusca; class Bivalvia; order Venerida; family Mactridae; genus Spisula; species Spisula subtruncata. Next base: position 29,764,278 of record OY787673.1, on the reverse strand, counting down.
CCTTTCATACTCGATGCCGCCTCCTGGCGGCATCGAATAAAATAAAACGGAATTTTCGGTCCACAGAAAAGTGTACTTTGCATAGACGCCTAATGCAAAGTTTTGAGTCTAAAACAGGGTAAATACGTATAGGTATTGGAAGTGACCGGAACAGCAAAGGTCAACAATTTGGTCCAGTATTACTGTAAATTTAGTCACTCACCAGTGACTGTTGAAAATATATAATGAGGCCCTTGGACGAACGTTTATCTTAGTTTGTATAACTGAAGCAACTTCTTAGCAATATTTGCAAGAAAAACAATGTATTTCTTGTTTGTATAAATGATCCTTCCAATCAGAAGATGGGCCTCAACTATATAAACATTGGTGATCGGACAAATGTAAGTGAAAGTTATAAAACTATACCGTTATAGTTGTTACATAATACAATAGCATAATCTCAACTAGCTGATCGTAATAGCTTATTATACTCCCTGTCTATTTGTTGATTAAAATACCAAAAAAATACATTAGACCCAATGGGAAAAACATTAATTAGACAGCAAAAAAATCTGAAATTTAAACACTGAGTTGGTAAAGGTAATTAAGTTAACTCTGCCAAATTTCAATAAAATTGCATAATTACTTTTTAAGATATTTAAGGTTTATGGGGGTCCAACTTAGTCGCTAACGCACTATACGTTATTTAACAGTTGAATTTACACTAACCAAGGCCTCAGATTTATGGAATGCCATATTTATAAGTGTAATTGAGGTTATTAATACTTATCGACGCTACTGAATTCATTTGAATAGTATATTCCATACATGAGTAATGAACTAATCGCCAAATTCCTAGTAAATTCTTTATTTATAGTTTTTCACTCTAGCAGGGCCTCATTGCCTCAATTTATTACCGGTATTTCAAAGTTCAATACCTGTATATTTCATTCAAACTTTCATAACTTCAAGTTATCTTCTAAACTTAAGTGGTTCAAGACCAATTGCTTTTTAAATGATAATATATCTTTTCAAAGTTCGATTTACCCTTATTAGGGCCTTAATGCCATTAATTAGAGTATTACATCGGCTAATCAAAGCTGCTGTACGTTTGTATTCATCAATCTTTTATTAAGTTTGTGTTATTCGCAAATGAAGTATGTGTTTTACACGTATACGTGTAATTATCTAACTAATGTTCTGTGTGGGTCTACTGCCGGGACACATATAAGGTGTCGTCCACAATCGGGGCCTCAATTCAACAATGTACTATGGTTAAGGTATAATTTAAGTAACACAATACTTTATACAACCTGAACTAAATTTCAGGTGTTTTGTGTTAAATTAGTTTGAATATAATAAATTATATGTGTTAAAGCTGATTACTTCGATAAAAGCCTTATATTGTATCTGTATTCATATACCACATTTGGGGCCTCGATTTAAAAATTGATGACGGGGCCTCAAGTAAATTAATTCAATGTTTGTACTTACCAATGTCACTGAATTCAATTTGAATTATAGATATAATGAAACATTTAACATACATCATTATGTTACTAATATAAACCATTTGTTTGTCTAATAACGGGCCTCTTTGTAAGTATAAACCATGAGTGGGGCCTCATTTTCACAAATTACTATAACAAGTGTTTATAAATTCAATAAACACATTATTCGGCAACCTATAAACAACATTTAGTGTGTTTTTCTGAATATTTGATAAAATAATAATGTATTTATACTGATTAATTCATGAAAATTTATATACCCCCTTTGGGGCCTCATTCTGAGAATTGCTCAATGATGACAAGGTGGCATCACTCGGATTCTGTTATGGTATGGTCCAGAGAACAAGAAAATGCAAAAACATTTTGTATAGAAGACATTGCACGGTTACCCCAAAATATGCTGTTTATCTGCCGGACTAATAGCACTTTTCGGCACTAGCCCCAAAAGTAGCCAGGAGACCCCTACTTTTTATTTTAGTAAAACGATGGTCCGATTGATTCTCAACTTTATATACATTAAAACAAAATCGATTATTGAAATTGTTTGGACACTGGATTAAAACTCACATTTTTTCGATATTTTTCTAAGTGGGTGGCGTAACAATTTATCATGTACACATACGGAATTTATTCACCAGAAAGCCAAAATGTTTGTTTATGTAAGAAGGATAAATCAATGTACACACCAACATCATGGATTGCTAATAAATGAAGTTATATTATAAAAATCTTCAAATGAGTATGGTGGTCACATATTTGCAAGAAATAACTGGAATGAACAAAATACGGTGGTACATGTATCTCGAAAACGAGCCTCGGGAAATGAAGTTATTCACGTTTCAAAGGTTTGTCTAATTATAGTTTGTTCAACGAATAACTGGAAATTCGGGTTTGGTCTAAAGCGGGAAAATTGCTCGTGCATGGTCATTGGTATATAAGGCAAATACTGGGCGTTTCTCACCACTCGAGGTTTTGTTGGCAGTTGCTATCACAGTCCCAACCCACCCACCCATTTATGAGTATTTCTGTTTTCTGTGAGAATTTCGATATATAGTAGATTCAATAAGTAATACTAATGAGGGAACTATCCCATTCGAGAGAATAGAGGGGTTTATCGATAACTCTGGTACATTTATGTATGCATAGTTACACCTACATAAACATACTTTACCTGTCGGTTTACATAATGTTTATAACCATTCTCGATTAACTTTGAAAGATCTGTACAATGAGTGATTTGGTTAAAAGCTTTTTATGACAAAATAATATTTGTTTGGTATAATAACCTTCGATTCATTACTGACAAAACAATTAATTGGAGTTTTAGTTTCGTTTCAGGATAACCAGTATTAACCTACGACAACCATTTGTAACAGATTACGATATCTACAAGAAGTTTTTCTACAAGAATATCAGCTTGTATTATTAAGTGTAAAAATCGAAAATAGCTGCCAATAATAGCCTTATTCATTTTTTGTGTTTGTTGTTTTGTTGTTTGGTTTGTATTTGGACAACAACTTTGATAAGTGAATAATAAAGTTACTCACGAATGTATCGTGAGTAAATACGTTTTTTAAGATTTCAATGTTCTTACATATGGTTTGTCTGTCATTTAAAGGGGTTTCGGAGAAAATTCGATCATTAGAACAAAGGCACGCGGAGTACATGTACCTTAAGCTTACAAAACATATAAACACACCATCATCTATCATTACAATACAACCCCAAGCATAAAAAGCAATTTGCCATCAATGGAAACATTTTATTCCTAAATCAACTATACGTATATGTTGTGATCTAGTATTTTTTCAGAACTAAAACTGTTATTTAGATTAGTATATTATACTTATATTACAATGCATTACATTGAATTATATTGATTTTTTCAGTTAAAGACACAAAAGAGCTTGTTCAATTGTCATTACCAAAGACACAATTGGATTGACATTTTCTGTAGCTAGACATGTACATGTACATTTATCAAAAGGACTAGTAATAATTGTATGTAAAATTAAAATCTAAAGAGTAGGCAAAGCCTTTTAACAAAGCCTCCTTTGAAACAGAAATGGTTTGTGATATAAGTTACCATTTTACCGCACCTATATTAACAACAATTACTGTCAATTAAGCCTTCATGTTAATGGCGCACAGGAAAATGTCACAAGCATTTACCTACCACAATGCTTTTTACATGCTTATATAATTTATTTATTATCAATGACTGGTTCTACATCTCTTTTTATGTTTGAAGGCAATATATTTTATTGCGTATTTAATATGTAATAGTCTCTTATATCTCTGATTAGAGTGGCAATATAACTATATGTTTTAGTTCGGTGTATATTTCATAGTGTTTTATCTCTATTTGTATTGATAAGACGAACATAAACTATAAAAATGTATAAGATATCGATGGCTTAGAATAAGAAGGTCGTAAATGGCACTTACTACCTTATAAGATCAATACAGCTGTGAAATTTGCATTATAAGGCGCTTCTTATTAGCCTAATTTCATGAAAATCGGAACTTGTCATATTGACCAAACTGAAGTTGAAGAAGCTTGTTTTACCATAAGTAAAGAGTGATTGCCAGACAGTCTGTCTTGTTTTCTCAACATATAGATTTTTTAGTTACGACCTTCGCATTCTAAGCCAGCGATATATACAATGTAGGCGCTAACAATTGGGAAGAGAGAAAATTAATCAATTTCTATCAGATCAGAATACACAGGTTTATTATTGTCTCATAATAAATCCTGTAACTTTCTTTAACAAATGATCTTCATTTTGGGTTGGAAATTGTCACGATTCATTGAATTAAGAAGAAATTTATTTGGTGGTTTTGAACCTTCTAAAATACCATGTGTACCTGGTGATATAAACTGAAAGGCAACAACCAGAAACAACGAATAAGTATTTTATTTGCAAACAAATGTGATATAGTAGCTCTTCTACAGATTTTTTTAAAAGACGTGTTCAAATGAGATGTGTGCAAAATAAAATGATATAGTGAGATTAATAACGATTTTGCAATGTACAAAATGGACACAAACTATAAAAGGTGCGACGAATAAAGCCTCGTCTTTTGTGTAACTGTTTCGCTGTTCATACAGAAAGATATGTAACATTATCCCATTGTGTAATATGTAATAATATGTAACAAAAAATAATGAATTGATACTTTTGTAGGGAAACAACGTCGACTGTTAAAGCAGACGTAATCATTTGTTTTCATCGTACGTGTTCATCAGGAGAAACACAATGATGCGAAGAAAGGAGAGACATAATGTTAAATAGAGATATATTTGTCAAACTTATTTTTGAATGTCGCATTCATTGCATCAACGTTTTTTTCCCACAACGTTTGTTTAAATCAATCAAGCTACAATCATGCTCTTGGTAATTCATTACTATAATGGTCATCAATTGTTCTTTATAAGACATAAGAGTTTGTCCAGCTTATCAGACAAAATAAATAACAAAACAATCAATGCTGTTAAAGGACTTTTATTAAAACCATAAACATGGTAACACAATATCAAATTGATAATTACACATTGTAAACATTGTCTAGTATATGCAACACATTAATAGATTATAAAGTAAAAATACAGAGTATCTAAAAAAACTGCTACTCAAAGAATTATACGATAAAACACCGGTATAAGAATACCTGTTTATTATTTTCTAAATCAGACAGTAAAAACGACTGACACACTAGATGTGTATGATAACTGTGTTGACTTATTCTTTTATTCCGTCATTTTCTGTATGATCAGTTTGAAAATTGCATATACATTTATTTGTAACGTATATTATATATTGTAATCGAATGTATCAATTTCCACGGACCCTCAAAATGTATCCTTTAAAATGTCAACCAAAGCACACTATTATTTATCACCGTAAGGATTTGTATTATTATATTTTGGAACGACATTCACAAACAAATGTCACGTGCACATGCCTGATCTCATGTGATATCTTCATCTACCAATGGAAAGCCAACATTTCAAAGTTCTATTCATTATATAATATGAAAATTTTACGGTCAAAGCAACATTGGAATTAAGATTTCTGAAGAATGACAATTATCGAAAAAATGACATCTTGCAAGAATCTTTGTTACTGATACTGGTGCTTTGATAATATACTGAATAAACTTTTGACAAATTGGCTTTCCATTGATGCATGAAGATATCAGTTGACTCATGACATTTATTTGTAATGGGGACAGATATTATGAAACACCTCGTACATATACATGAATATAGGAAATAGGACAAATACATATCTACTAGTCCAGTCAAATTAGCATTAAAGGTAAAACAAATTGCAACAGAAGCAATTTTTCGTTTTTTAGCAAGGTAATCATATGCTGATCACCAGAAAAAAAGTCCTCAAAAAAAATATGTGTCTAAAGGTGAAAAATCCAAGATGGCTTCCATGATGGCCGCCATGAGCTATATAACCTCTAAATAACAATGTGGTAGTTTTATATATAGATATAATTCTTTATAATTGGATTGAAAATAATCATTTAGTAGTGTCCTTCAAATTTGCTTGCAACAGTGACCACTTTTATGCCAAGGTCAAGGTCATTTCAAGGTCAAATGCGAAAAAAACTTAAAACTCGTTGTCCCCCCTTATTTTCCTTTCTGTATTATAAATTTACACCTTTCCCTATCATTTTAAAGTTGGTATAATGGTTGTTTAGTATGTATTTATTCAATATGGATAATTTTTTTAATGAAGACCATTACAGTTCGTTAAAACAGCCCATTTTAACAAAGTATGGTATCCAAGACGTTTTGGATACCATACCATTATTTGTTTGATATCTCTTTTCTAATTTAATATGTAGATATAATGACACATATTTAAAATAAAAATGTGCATTAGGTCGTGTCTTCAATATTAAAATAGAAAAGTGACCACACTAAGACCAAGGCCAAGGTCATTTCAAGTTCAATATTTAAAAAAGCTTAGTTAGTCTTACCAATGGTACAAATAAATGTTTACAAATAAGAATACTTAGTATACTTAAATATAGTGTGAACTTAAAACCAGACATCAAACAATGACCATTTGAAGGTCAATGTGCATGTCTTTAAAGGTCAACGTTTTAAGCATAGAGATTTTATTAGAGCTCTAAGCTTAATATTGTACATTTTGTAGAACCCAAGTATGTTGGAAATACTCACCCAATGTCCTATGGGGTTCTTCAGTTTGAAAAGTCATAATATACCTAACAAGGGACACATCAATGTTTGTAACTGTAACCCTAAGGTTACTGTTAGCGACTCGCTATTAGGGTGTGAAGTTTCATCATCGTGTAATTATTTAAACCTCTCGGTCAAGGATAACCCATGAAAGTGCAAGCACTTATTTCCAATGGGGTCCTGTGTTTTTGCTGAAGGGACAGCAGGTGGAAGAGATAGCGGTGTGATACAAGGTATCCGGGCGAGATGCCCTAGCTCTTTCCGAAGAGACACCTTGGTTCTTTAACGTGCCCGGTGTATAGCACCGATACACGCGAGACTACCTCTGGGTTGCTAACCAGTTCATTTCTAGTTAGGTGGGAAACACAGAAAAGCGATTCAGAAATAATCAAGTGCCCCGGCCGAGGATCGAACCCGGGACCTCTCGATCAGCAGTCAAGCAGGCTATCCGCTCGACCACCGTACCACCTGAAGTACTATGGGGGACTCACCGGTGTTGGAGACCGTCATTCTCAGTAAGTATCGGGGACAAAACAGTGACACAACAGTCAACCTATGAATTGCGGGCGACACACCAGTGTTAGGATCAGTAACCATCCTTTAATGTGCTTTGGGGGACTTATCAGTGTAGGAAACTGTTATCCTTTGTTCAGTGGGGACCCGCACTGAGCGCAAGAAACAGTCATCCTTATTCCATGGAGGTAAGTAACGGGTATTTTAGATCTGAGGTACTAAGTGAGACTCACCAGTGTATAATAACTATCATCCTATGTACTATTGACCATTCCCCGGAGAAGATAACTGCCATCTTATGTTATATGGGGGACACACTAGTGCAGGGGACAGTCATCATAGGTCAACCCCTTAAAATAGTCATCCTAAAACCTATTTGTAGTTACCATAAGTGTTTGCATCCGTCCAAATAGGGCCTATGGCAATTGAGCATTGCCATATAGGGATCCACTAGTGTATGGAACTGCCACACTTATAAGGACTCACAATGATTTAGAGCAGCCATCATGTACCATTTGGTGGACTCACAAGTGTTTTGAGTAGAAGTCATCCAAGGCTTTCTATAGACAAACTAGTGCTTGAAACAATCAATGAAGGTCACATGAGGACCTAGTCCATGCTCAATAGATTATACATAAGCTCATAAGCGTTGATTCACTTAGGACTGTCGTATTAAGCCCTGTGGTTGACTCATCGGCATTGGCAGCAGTCATATTTGGGTCTACAGGGACCATCAGTGTTAGGAACAAACAATGAATGGCTTATGTGGGGGACTCGGCAGTGCTGGGAGAAGTCATTCAATGTCCTGATTGACCTGTGTTTGATGCAGTTGTCTTAAGCAATAGGGGGACTCAGCAATGTTTGCAGCAGACATATAATGGTCTATGTTAGCTGCACCATCGTTGAAGTGGGACATTGGGACACAGTTGTTTTACATTTGTAATTTGACCCTTTTGTTAGACTCAGGGGTACTGGAAACAAACATACTAGTATACGGATATATAAATGACTCATCATTGTTGGTAGCAGTCATCAGTGTTGGAAAAAGTCATCCAATATCCACTCATGCAGTGTTTGTTGCAGTTGTCCTAGACCCTATGTGATTCGGGAGTGTTGACAGCAGACATATAAGGGTCTATGGAAGACTTATCAGTGTTGGCTACAGTCATATTAGTGAACATGTATATGAAGAACTCACCAGTTTTAAAGCTGTAATGAAAGGTCCTCTCGGACTCATCAGAGTTGGGAACCATCGATGAAGGTCTTATGGGAGACTCATCAGTGCTTGCTACATCCGTCCTATGTCATATGAGGGACTCATTTGAGCTGAGAGCACTTATCCTAGTGGCTTTAGGGACTTGCAAGTATTGATAACAGCCTTACTATATTCTATCGATGACTAACCAGTGTAAGGAACAATCACAAGGAACTATTATAGTAGATCCAATAATGCCTGGGAACTGTTATTCTCAGTACTGAAGGTCTCTCCAGTACACGGATCATTAATCTTAAGCATTTTTCTGTGTTGGGAACCATTAATGTAGTGTCAATAGGGGAATAATCAGTGCAGGGATTATCATAGGCCCGCCCTGGTACTAGCCAGTGGTGGCAACAGTCATTTTATGTATCAAAGTCGTTGTAGTTAGGCCTTGTTTATATGATGGACTCATTGGGTGTAATTACATACCGCATAGAGGAATCATCTGTGGTTACACCACTAACAAAAACTACACAATGTCCAATTCAATAGTGAGAATTGTTGTTAACAGCCATTCAACAATTCAATGCTATAATTGTAGGGACAAGCCTGTACAGACATCAACGACCCCATGGCAGTATTTAGTTTTGACATAGTCAGTTTTGGCACTTTGTGATGCTCACTGAACAAAAAATTATTATCATAGGCCCTATGGGCAACTAACTGTGTCGGAATATTCTTCATCGTAATATGAGTTACCATAGTATTCACTAATGTTTCAAGCACACATTCAACATACTGAATATTGCTATACCCTCAGCAACACTTCAAGACAAATATCTAACCCACTGAAAAATACAGTATGTAAATACCATTGCATTGCAACTGTGTATTTTAACCTGGACGACCTTGACCCTTAATTGGTTAGTGTAAGAGGTTATACCTACTACTTGCATGCTTTAATAGCCTTATAAAATGTGAAATGTATCTAATATCAATGAAAATATAGCATAAAAATCATTTTTTTCTGTATTTTGACCTTAAAATGGCCTTGACCTTGTCCTCAAAGTGGTCGTTGTTGCAGACCTTATTCAATTGATAATAATCACACAAACATTTAGTTATACCAATGAAATTTCTTATGCGACGACTGATAATAATAGATATCACAATCAGCTCTTGGGCAGAATGTACTAGAGTAAAACTGCCTGTTTTCACAAACTTTCAATATTCTGATTAAAAAATATGCCTTATAATAAAGAAATATACACTTACCAACTTATTTCATGCTTAAATAGTCTAATAAAATGTAAAATATATCTTAAACCAATGTGTGTGAAGTTAGCAGCCAGTTGCCAGTTGCCAGTTGCCAATTCAACTTTTTGAATCGGCAACTGGCAACTGTCAGCTAACTTCACAACCCAGCAGCCGATTCGTCGATTTCGAAAGTTGAATCGGCAACTGGCAACTGTCAGCCAGCTGACGATTCAAATTTCACTGTAGACTCGAATTGGCAACTGGCAACTGTCAGCCAGCTGACGATTCAAATCTCTCGGGAAAATCGAATTGGCAACTGGCAACTGTCAGCCAGCTGGCGATTCAAATTTCACTGTAGACTCGAATTGGCAACTGGCAACTGTCAGCCAGCTGACGATTCAAATCTCTCGGGAAAATCGAATTGGCAACTGGCAACTGTCAGCCAGCTGACGATTCAAATTTCACTGTAGACTCGAATTGGCAACTGGCAACTGTCAGCCAGCTGACGATTCAAATCTCTCGGGAAAATCGAATTGGCAACTGGCAACTGTCAGCCAGCTGACGATTCAAATTTCACTGTAGACTCGAATTGGCAACTGGCAACTGTCAGCCAGCTGACGATTCAAATCTCTCGGAAAAATCGAATTGGCAACTGGCAACTGTCAGCCAGCTGACGATTCAAATTTCACTGTAGACTCGAACTGGCAACTGTCAGCCAGCTGACGATTCAAATCTCTCGGGAAAATCGAATTGGCAACTGGCAACTGTCAGCCAGCTGACGATTCAAATTTCAATGTAAAATCGAATTGGCAACTGGCAACTGTCAGCCAGCTGACGATTCAGATTTCACTGTAAAGTCGAATTGGCAACTGGCAACTGTCAGCCAGCTGACAATTCGAAAAAAAAATTTTTTTGTGAAAAATCGAATTGGCAACTGGCAACTGTCAGCCAGCTGACAATTCGAAAAAAAAATATTTTTTTTAGAAAATCGAATTGGCAACTGGCAACTGTCAGCCAGCTGACAATTCGAAAAAAAATATTTTTTTTAGAAAATCGAATTGGCAACTGGCAACTGTCAGCCAGCTGACAATTCGAAAAAAAATTTTTTTTGTGAAAAATCGAATTGGCAACTGGCAACTGTCAGCCAGCTGACAATTCGAAAAAAAATTTTTTTTTTTAGAAAATCGAATTGGCAACTGGCAACTGTCAGCCAGCTGACAATTCGAAAAAAAATTTTTTTTTGTGAAAAATCGAATTGGCAACTGGCAACTGTCAGCTAGCTGACAATTCGAAAAAAAAAAATTTTTGTGAAAAATCGAATTGGCAACTGGCAACTGTCAGACAGCTGACAATTCGAAAAAAAATATTTTTTTAGAAAATCGAATTGGCAACTGGCACTGTCAGCCAGCTGACAATTCGAAAAAAAAATTTTTTTGGTGAAAAATCGAATTGGCAACTGGCAACTGTCAGCCAGCTGACAATTCGAAAAAAAAATTTTTTTTGTGAAAAATCGAATTGGCAACTGGCAACTGTCAGCCAGCTGACAATTCGAAAAAAAATATTTTTTGTGAAAAATCGAATTGGCAACTGGCAACTGTCAGCCAGCTGACAATTCGAAAAAAAATATTTTTTTGTGAAAAATCGAATTGGCAACTGGCAACTGTCAGCCAGCTGACAATTCGAAAAAAAAATATTTTTTGTGAAAAATCGAATTGGCAACTGGCAACTGTCAGCCAGGTGACAATTCGAAAAAAAAAATTTTTTTGTGAAAATCGAATTGGCAACTGGCAACTGTCAGCTAGCTGACAATTCGAAAAAAAAAATTTTTTGTGAAAAATCGAATTGGCAACTGGCAACTGTCAGCCAGCTGACAATTCGAAAAAAAATTTTTTTTGGTGAAAAATCGAATTGGCAACTGGCAACTGTCAGCCAGCTGACAATTCGAAAAAAAAAAGTTTTTTGTGAAAAATCGAATTGGCAACTGGCAACTGTCAGCCAGCTGACAATTCGAAAAAAAAATTTCTTTGGTGAAAAATCGAATTGGCAACTGGCAACTGTCAGCCAGCTGACAATTCGAAAAAAAATTTTTTTTGGTGAAAAATCGAATTGGCAACTGGCAACTGTCAGCCAGCTGACAATTCGAAAAAAAAAAATTTTTTGTGAAAAATCGAATTGGCAACTGGCAACTGTCAGCCAGCTGACAATTCGAAAAAAAAATTTCTTTGGTGAAAAATCGAATTGGCAACTGGCAACTGTCAGCCAGCTGACAATTCGAAAAAAAATATTTTTTTGTGAAAAATCGAATTGGCAACTGGCAACTGTCAGCCAGCTGACAATTCGAAAAAAAATATTTTTTTGTGAAAAATCGAATTGGCAACTGGCAACTGTCAGCCAGCTGACAATTCGAAAAAAAATATTTTTTGTGAAAAATCGAATTGGCAACTGGCAACTGTCAGCCAGCTGACAATTCGAAAAAAAAAAATTTTTTGTGAAAAATCGAATTGGCAACTGGCAACTGTCAGCCAGCTGACAATTCGAAAAAAAATATTTTTTTGTGAAAAATCGAATTGGCAACTGGCAACTGTCAGCCAGCTGACAATTCGAAAAAAAATATTTTTTTGTGAAAAAACGAATTGGCAACTGGCAACTGTCAGCCAGCTGACAATTCGAAAAAAAATTTTTTTTTGTGAAAAATCGAATTGGCAACTGGCAACTGTCAGCCAGCTGACAATTCGAAAAAAAAATATTTTTTTGTGAAAAATCGAATTGGCAACTGGCAACTGTCAGCCAGCTGACAATTCGAAAAAAAATATTTTTTTGTGAAAAATCGAATTGGCAACTGGCAACTGTCAGCCAGCTGACAATTCGAAAAAAAAACTTTTTTTGTGAAAAATCGAATTGGCAACTGGCAACTGTCAGCCAGCTGACAATTCGAAAAAAAAATATTTTTTTGTGAAAAATCGAATTGGCAACTGGCAACTGTCAGCCAGCTGACAATTCGAAAAAAAAATATTTTTTGTGAAAAATCGAATTGGCAACTGGCAACTGTCAGCCAGCTGACAATTCGAAAAAAAAATATTTTTTCAGAAAATCGAATTGGCAACTGGCAACTGTCAGCCAGCTGACAATTCGAAAAAAAAATTTTTTTGTGAAAAATCGAATTGGCAACTGGCAACTGTCAGCCAGCTGACAATTCGAAAAAAAAATATTTTTTCAGAAAATCGAATTGGCAACTGGCAACTGTCAGCCAGCTGACAATTCGAAAAAAAAATTGTGAAAAATCTAATTTGCAACTGGCAACTGCCAGCCAGCTGACAATTCAAATGTTTCTGTAGAATCGAATTGGCAACTGGCTACTGGCGGCCAGCATCCGATTCAAATTTTACTCCAAACTCGAATTGGCAACTGGCAATTCGAATTTCACTGTTGATACTCCCAGCTACTTTGGTCTAGAAAAAGCTCCAGTGAAGCTACCTATGATCTCCCTGGTCTCAGCATAATAGGTCATTATAAGCAACACCATGTAATTCATACCAATAAAGTGACTCATTAAAAGTGTGCAGGGGCGTAGCTGGGCATACGCAAATACGCAAGATACGTACGCAGTTGGAATAACTGACAAAATTAAAGTGATGTAAAAAGAAATAAATAGCAATGCCTAGCCCGGGTGAGGCATGTTTAACATGTGATGATATGTGATTTATATAGACAACTCTATCGGCCTGTGTTCGAACAATCGACTCCCTTTCAATGCAAACGCTCAAATCACCCGACCATAGGCGAGGTATAGATAATCAACAAGTGCGGTTTCAGTGCATGAGCCTGTCGGGTATGTACACTTTCTATCACATGGACTGATCACTAGGTACAAGGGAATATTCATGATAGGCCTACATTTTCGCTATCTCCAGTACCGGGTAGCTTCAAGCATGTCATTTAAACATAAATCAGCGGGAATCATTTCTTTTATACAGCAATGATACATGCCGGAGTCGGAGAAACACACATGAAAGCGCTCTCGTGTCTACAATGGGATTGCCTACAATATCATACATATAATTATATATTAGTACAAATTAAAATTCTATGACCATATAGAGCAAGGACATGTATTAAACAATTACCTAAAACCGATACAAACGCATCCATAGTTATACGCAGTGCAACCTATGCATATTTAGCAACTCTAGTATGAGCATTATCATATATTGCAGAAGTTGTCTCTCACTATAATATATCTCTTACCTACATACAGCAACAGTATCTGAATGACCAACAATATGTGTGTTTCCGATTAGTTGTCGTCCGAGAGGTGTTACTGTATATAATATAATGAGCTAGTACAAACTTTATCTTGTAATTATTTCTATAATGCAACAGCTACGTGATAACATACGAGGGTAATTCAATATATAATGCAAACTATCATATAAATTCTTTGATACAATATTTATCTTTTAAATAATGTCATAATCTTCCAAAGTACCTTTCCTTGAGTTCAATGACCAACGTTTATCCTTTCGGTCATTATTTTATTCCCGTTGCTAGGCAACTACGTACATACACTCATAACTGCACGGACACGGTCTAGTCAGCCTAATGTGAAGTGGCATGTCGAATTCCCAGGTAATCGTTGTATCATTTTCGACCGGTAATATGGTATCTACATAACACATATCACTACAAGTTTGCTTATAAAGTTTTTTCCTTCTATATTTAAGCCCTAAATTAAGCTTGCGATGAGTTCGGTGCGACGTTCGAACGGCTCTGACGTCAAAAATATACGACATTCAGTGAGCGGAACCCGGTAACATGTGTACTCTGTTCTGGAATTTCAAATTAAATTAGCCAAAACTACTGCCAAGTCCCTGGGCTATCTCTACGTATGTTGATATTTTGTCTAGTTTCAATTGTTTTCTCAATGTTTCGATAAGACATGGGGGCCATTGCACACATTTTCAGTTTCACACACTAGTAGCCCTTAACTCTATATTTGTCGTTTGTATTTTCATTCAACAGTAGCGCCATTTTAGGATAATTATTGTTGCTGACATTTTGAAACATGTCTCTTGTAAGGTAGTACAATATCAATTGAGTTTTTGTTGCATGATCACTTGATTAAATGTTTACTACTTTTTAGATGTGACGTTACCGTGTCCATGACGTTCCGAGTTATATCGAATGAGGTCGTGCGCTGGTGCCGCCATCGACGTCAGGTGTCCTTAAAATGTTCTATCAAATAGAAATTGTCGTATATTATAATCATGCAAAGTTTCATTTTATTATCTTGACTGGATTTAGAGATAATTGTTAGTTTGCATTATATAGTGAATGACCCTCGTAGATAGATAGCTAGCTTTTATTCAGAAAAGGTCGTTAGCCTATCATTCTACAAACATATATACATATATAAACATGTCATAGAATCCATCATTGTGTATGCTATGGAATCTGGTTAGTGTCATATGAATTATCGTGCCTCGCATCAAGAGGGCGAGGGGCGAGAATTGCGCGACACGAGGCGACACGCGAAAATCGGGCGACACACGAAGCCAGGCGCGATATTCAAACACGAGATCTCGCTCTGTCGCAGTATCAAAACCACGCTATTTCGCGGTAAAATATCGTGTCTCGCTTGGTGTGTCGCGCGATTTTCGCACGTTGCTTCGTGTTTCGCACGATATCACATCGCGAGCACTGAGTCACATATTCAATCACAAGAATGGACAGGTCTGCATCCTATCAAGATTCGGTACTATTCATACACTTAGCGACCATCTATGATGTGGTAACAAGGCAAAACGGACGAGCGCGTGCAAAAACGACAACAACACACAATCTACCAGGCTCCCATTTGAATGACTAAGGAATGCCCGGATAGACACTTCAGAGCAACGGAATAACTCGGACGAGAGACACGGATAATCTCTGATAAACACAGTATGTACCTGCGTATTCCGTGTAGCCATCATGAAGGGCTTGGTAGAAGGGAAATCCCGCCGATAAACAGCCTTCAGAGGCTCGCTCGTTAGACGCTCGATGACAGTTTTTGTTCAAAGGCAAGCTAGCCGGTTGAGTTTGGTGTTATATGAACGAGCACGGAAAGAGCTTTCCAACGCACCCAAACTTGTAGGGATCGGAAATCATATGAAAAAGTTTTCCCCGGTGTGAAAATTTGGACGGCTTGGTAGAAGGGAAATCACGCCGAAAAGCCGCCTGCAAAGCTCGGTCGGTAGACGCGCTGTGATATTTTTTCATAAAGCAAGCTAGCCAGTTGAGTTTAGTGTTCAATGAACGAGCATGGAAAGAGCTTTCTAACGCACCCAAACTCGGCCGATTCGGAGATCATGGGAAAAAGTTTTCCCCGAGGTGAAATTTTGAAGGGCTTGGTAGAAGGGAAATCCCGCCGATAAACAGCCTTCAGAGGCTCGCTCGTTAGACGCTCGATGACAGTTTTTGTTCAAAGGCAAGCTAGCCGGTTGGGTTTGGTGTTATATGAACGAGCACGGAAAGAGCTTTCCAACGCACCCAAACTTGTAGGGATCGGAAATCATGTGAAAAAGTTTTCCCCGGTGTGAAAATTTGGACGGCTTGGTAGAAGGGAAATCACGCCGAAAAGCCGCCTGCAAAGCTCGGTCGGTAGACGCCCTGTGGCATTTTTTCATAAAGCAAGCTAGCCAGTTGAGTTTAGTGTTCAATGAACGAGCATGGAAAGAGCTTTCTAACGCATCCAAACTCGGCCGATTCGGAGCTCATGGGAAAAAGTTTTCCCCGAGGTGAAATTTTGAAGGGCTTGGTAGAAGGGAAATCCCGCCGATAAACAGCCTTCAGAGGCTCGCTCGTTAGACGCTCGATGACAGTTTTTGTTCAAAGGCAAGCTAGCCGGTTGGGTTTGGTGTTATATGAACGAGCACGGAAAGAGCTTTCCAACGCACCCAAACTTGTAGGGATCGGAAATCATGTGAAAAAGTTTTCCCCGGTGTGAAAATTTGGACGGCTTGGTAGAAGGGAAATCACGCCGAAAAGCCGCCTGCAAAGCTCGGTCGGTAGACGCCCTGTGGCATTTTTTCATAAAGCAAGCTAGCCAGTTGAGTTTAGTGTTCAATGAACGAGCATGGAAAGAGCTTTCTAACGCATCCAAACTCGGCCGATTCGGAGCTCATGGGAAAAAGTTTTCCCCGAGGTGAAATTTTGAAGGGCTTGGTAGAAGGGAAATCCCGCCGATAAACAGCCTTCAGAGGCTCGCTCGTTAGACGCTCGATGACAGTTTTTGTTCAAAGGCAAGCTAGCCGGTTGGGTTTGGTGTTATATGAACGAGTACGGAAAGAGCTTTCCAACGCACCCAAACTTGTAGGGATCGGAAATCATGAGAAAAAGTTTTCCCCGGTGTGAAAATTTGGACGGCTTGGTAGAAGGGAAATCACGCCGAAAAGCCGCCTGCAAAGCTCGGTCGGTAGACGCGCTGTGGCATTTTTTCATAAAGCAAGCTAGCCAGTTGAGTTTAGTGTTCAATGAACGAGCATGGAAAGAGCTTTCTTACGTACCCAAACTCGGCCGATTCGGAGCTCATCGGAAGAAGTTTTTCCCGATGTGAAATTTTGAAGGACTTGGTAGAAGGGAAATCCCGCCGATAAACAGCCTTCAGAGGCTCGCTCGTTAGACGCTCGATGACAGTTTTTGTTCAAAGGCAACCTAGCCGGTTGAGTTTGGTGTTATATGAACGAGCACGGAAAGAGCTTTCTAACGCACCCAAACTTGTAGGGATCGGAATGTATGTGAAAAAGTTTTCCCCGGTGTGAAAATTTGGACGGCTTGGCAGAAGGAAAATCACGCCGAAAAGCCGCCTGCAAAGCTCGGTCGATAGACGCGATGTGGCATTTTTTTCAAAAAGCAAGCTAGTCAGTTGCGTTTAGTGTTCAATAAATGAGCATGGAAAGAGCTTTCTAACGCACCCAAACTTGGCCGGTTCGGAGCTCATAGGAAGAAGTTTTCCCCGAGGTGAAAGTTTGAAGGGCTTGGTAGAAGGGAAATCCTGCCGATAAACAACCTTCAGAAGATCGGCCGTTAGACGCTGGATGACAGTTTTTGTTCAAAGGCAAGCTAGCCGGTTGAGTTTGGTGTTAAATGAACAAGCACGAAAAGAGCTTCCCAACGCACCAAAACTTGCTAGTATCGGAGCTCATGGGAAAAAGTTTTCCCCGGGGTGAAATTTTGAAGGGCTTGGTAGAAGTGAAATCCCGCCGATAAAGCCGCCTACTGAAAATCGACAGTTTCAAACTTCACACATCCTCTTTATGATGGTATAATTTCATTTTAATTCTTCGTTTTTATTATTAATGTCAAGGCTTTTATAGGGTCTGTAAACTGGTCCGTGACGGCATTTCCAAATGCCTCGGCCATATTCACTTCCTCTACTCGACCGTCCCTCCACTGTCACTCACTGAGATAATTTTAATATCATTTCGTCCGTGCGTTTGAGTGGGTATCCGACCTAACTAGAAAATGGTATTCGCAACGGTAAGTGTCGCTGGAGTTGACTCGACGGAGTGGGGTTTCTCGAGTGGGCGAAACGGTCACTTGACAGTGACTCCAGCTACTCTCAAGTAAGGTTATGTGAATACCGATTTAGCACACGAACGTTGGACTATTAAAGTTATTGTATTTTCAAAATAAATAAACCAACGAACCCTTTTGAAAGAATGTTTTGAAACCATCAATGCAGATTTTGTAAAATACATTTTGTAATCCTAAAGTATATTTGTGAACAAATAAAGTTAAGTTGCAGTACAGTCTGAAATACGTGGAATTTAAATATAGTAGTTTCACTGCGATGTTAATAAATTGCATGCTGCATTGTATTCGTGTAAATAATACATGTATAAGGAACATGAATACGGAAATGCATGTATATTTATATATTGATTTTAATAATTGCTTTTTAATCCCGTGAATATAACTGAAATAGTTTTATTAAAATAAAAACGTGGTCATCTGTAACACAAACATGTATGTTATTTACTATGCTACAATAACTAATGTGCAAGAATGTCGCCTGGATATCCTAGTGGTAGATTGCTCGCGTGTGTGGGTACGGGTTCGATCTCATGTCACGCCATACCAAAGATTAGATATAAATGGTAATAAATATTGCACATACAAGACGTTCAGTATAATAGGCAAAAACTTGGAATTCTTCTATTTTTTGTTAATCGATACAATTTTGACGATATCAGGAATTGTGTGTCGAGAATGATTGAAATGAATTGTAAAAAATTGCCTCGCAATCAACTTAAAATAAATTAGTACATGCATAATCTATATGCACACTTGGTATGTATTTAATTATTTTATACACCATGGTCGCTCTCAAAATGATATTCTAGGAAGTATGGCGTTCAAGTGACCTGTCTTTCCTGCGTTGTATCTGTAGTAAGTTGCTCACAAAATGACACAGGACAGTGAGCTGCTGATAAAAAACAGTAACCGAGCTCATATGATTTCTAAATGATTAATCTGAAACTACCTGCCCAGCGGTCTGTGGAATTCATATTGATATGATACTATTGAGCCTGCTTCCACAACAATACTGGATTGTGTCACGGTATCATTTAAAACTCGTGTGCATTGTCATACATTTAATTTAATGTTTATTTTATTATTGTCAAGATAATTAGCATGCGTTTAATTAACGCTACATATTATTACATCTAAGTTTAAACTTATTTTACTATCTTATGATCATTATTATTAGTGTGTATTCAAACTAAGGTCTTATTTTTTGGAGTTCAAATAATTAAAATCAAAATTAAAATTTGACTTTGTTAATATCATGCAAATGCACCGAATCCCCCAAAACCGATTTAATAATTAAACATGTATTGTTTACACTATCTTACTATCTTACCATATATTATAACGGTCACCCACTCGAGAAAGTGGAGGTCGATCTACCAAATCTCCACTCGACCGTCACTACGGCTACACTTGAGGCTCCCTTAGGTTAGGGTGAGTCAAGTTGGAGTGGAGGAACGACATGTGATAACGGCCAAAAGAAAGCTGATGCCTTTAACTCGGATCATAACCAGACGTGAGTATTTTTCGGGAAGATGCGTACACACAGTAAGTTTTGATGTATACATCTTGACCTATAAGTCAAGATGTTATTTGTAGTAAGGTGAAGTACGCCTCTGTCGTGCATTTTCTCAAGATGTACGCCTTCGTTGTTACCTAGTGGCAAAGCGTACATCCTCGACTTATACATCAAAACTTACTGTGTGTATAGCTTGGCTATTTTGACATGAGCCTGACCTTTATGCAAGAATATATTACAAGGTTCTTGCTTTGAATATATCAATTTCCGCAAGCAAATCGTGCGATATCGGTATTTCAAATTTGTGTTTGTATTAAATCTCGAGCGCCTTCATGATACTCACCGATCATGAAAACATACAATCAGTGTCGACTGTTAAATTATGCTAATCAAAAGATCAGGCTTGTGTCAAATTGGCCAAGCTATAAGCACCTTAAGGTCACTACGAACTTTTGAAAACGTAGGTTTGAAATACGGAGGATATGAGTACGCCCTGATCGTGAGTGATTGAGTTCATTGTAGGTTGCGCACATTACAAGTGAGTTTTACGTGTTTATAAAGTTCTAACAGCCTACGATCTCCGTGCTATGGCCAGGTTATCTATTTGTACAAACTGCTCCCATGCGTTGTCCTTACGAATTAAGGTGGCAGAAAAAGGCTCGCAAATGCGGGAATGAATAGGTTGGCCAAACGCTGGCCAAATGCTACAAACGTTATGTCTGCGTAATCACAAATGCCTACTGACTCGGATTCACGTAGTTACACGTCCGTTGGGTTGTGACTGTCGCTTATATTTCCAAACAAAGAATTGATATTCCTCCAATTACAGTGTTTTCAAAGTCAATTGAGAATCGTTGGTCAACATCGAGTCGTCTGTCAGGTAAACTTTGTTTATCTAGCTTTAGCTGGGTATACATCATGTATCTGAGTTAACGGTAATTCCCGCTATTCTTTCGAATGGGATAGTTCCCTCATTAGTATTATTTATTGAATCGACCACAAGTGGTAGAGGAACAAATGCCAGTTTAGGCCTCTATTTTTGGAGTTACCCTACCATTCAATACGGTACTTTTAGGAATTTGATTAATTTATTTTTAGTTTTTAGTGCCATTCTCAAGCCTTTTTTGCGAACTTGTAGAATTGGCAATCTTGCTAATGTTTGGGTTTATAATAATCACAACATTTATTAATCACGGGTGGTCAAATAGTAAGAATACATGTAATAATTGAAAATTCGCAATATATACAATCGGGTATAAACATATACTTTTTCTAGGGTCGAATCTGCATACACATCCGCACAATATTGAAAACAAGCTATTATTCGGACAAGAGAAATAAAGTAACAACAAGCCTCAAAATCATGTTAGTTGTTGAGTTTCCTATTTATCTGATATAACAGTGAACTTTTAATTGTCAGCTGATGTCAGTTGCCAATTCGATTCTACGGAAAAATTTGAATTGTCAGCTGGCTGACTGACAGCTGCCAGTTGCCAATTCGATTTTTCACTCAATTTTGTTTTTCGAATTGTCAGCTGGCCGACAGTTGCCAGTTGCCAATTCGATTTTTCACAAAAACTTTTTTTTTCGAATTGTCAGCTGGCTGACAGTTGCCAGTTGCCAATTCGATTTTTCACCAAATAACTTTTTTTTTCGAATTGTCAGCTGGCTGACAGTTGCCAGTTGCCAATTCGATTTTTCACAAAAAAAAATTTTTTTTTTCGAATTGTCAGCTGGCTGACAGTTGCCAGTTGCCAATTCGATTTTTCGCAAAAAAAATTTTTTTTCGAATTGTCAGCTAGCTGACAGTTGCCAGTTGCCAATTCGATTTTTCACAAAAAATATTTTTTTTTCGAATTGTCAGCTGGCTGACAGTTGCCAGTTGCCAATTCGATTTTTCACCAAAAAATGTTTTTTTTTCGAATTGTCAGCTGGCTGACAGTTGCCAGTTGCCAATTCGATTTTTCCCAAATTTTTTTTTTCGAATTGTCAGCTGGCTGACAGTTGCCAGTTGCCAATTCGATTTTTCACCAAAAAAAATTTTTTTTCGAATTGTCAGCTGGCTGACAGTTGCCAGTTGCCAATTCGATTTTTCACAAAAAAAAATTATTTTTCGAATTGTCAGCTGGCTGACAGTTGCCAGTTGCCAATTCGATTTTCTAAAAATAAATTTTTTTTTTCGAATTGTCAGCTGGCTGACAGTTGCCAGTTGCCAATTCGATTTTCTGAAAAAAAATTTTTTTTTCGAATTGTCAGCTGGCTGACAGTTGCCAGTTGCCAATTCGATTTTTCACAAAAAAATATTTTTTTTTCGAATTGTCAGCTGGCTGACAGTTGCCAGTTGCCAATTCGATTTTTCACAAAAAAATATTTTTTTTTCGAATTGTCAGCTGGCTGACAGTTGCCAGTTGCCAATTCGATTTTCTGAAAAAAAATTTTTTTTTCGAATTGTCAGCTGGCTGACAGTTGCCAGTTGCCAATTCGATTTTCTAAAAAAAATAATTTTTTTTCGAATTGTCAGCTGGCTGACAGTTGCCAGTTGCCAATTCGATTTTTCACCAAAAAATTTTTTTTTTCGAATTGTCAGCTGGCTGACAGTTGCCAGTTGCCAATTCGATTTTCTAAAAAAAATATTTTTTTTTCGAATTGTCAGCTGGCTGACAGTTGCCAGTTGCCAATTCGATTTTTCACAAAAAATTTTTTTTTTCGAATTGTCAGCTGGCTGACAGTTGCCAGTTGCCAATTCGATTTTTCCCAAATTTTTTTTTTCGAATTGTCAGCTGGCTGACAGTTGCCAGTTGCCAATTCGATTTTTCACCAAAAAAAATTTTTTTTCGAATTGTCAGCTGGCTGACAGTTGCCAGTTGCCAATTCGATTTTTCACAAAAAAAAAATATTTTTCGAATTGTCAGCTGGCTGACAGTTGCCAGTTGCCAATTCGATTTTCTAAAAATAATTTTTTTTTTTCGAATTGTCAGCTGGCTGACAGTTGCCAGTTGCCAATTCGATTTTCTGAAAAAAAATTTTTTTTTCGAATTGTCAGCTGGCTGACAGTTGCCAGTTGCCAATTCGATTTTTCACAAAAAAAATTTTTTTTTCGAATTGTCAGCTGGCTGACAGTTGCCAGTTGCCAATTCGATTTTCTAAAAAAAATAAATTTTTTTCGAATTGTCAGCTGGCTGACAGTTGCCAGTTGCCAATTCGATTTTTCACAAAAAATTTTTTTTTCGAATTGTCAGCTGGCTGACAGTTGCCAGTTGCCAATTCGATTTTTCACAAAAAAATTTTTTTTCGAATTGTCAGCTGGCTGACAGTTGCCAGTTGCCAATTCGATTTTTCACCAAAAAAATTTTTTTTTCGAATTGTCAGCTGGCTGACAGTTGCCAGTTGCCAATTCGATTTTCTAAAAAAAATAATTTTTTTTCGAATTGTCAGCTGGCTGACAGTTGCCAGTTGCCAATTCGATTTTCTAAAAATAAATTATTTTTTTTCGAATTGTCAGCTGGCTGACAGTTGCCAGTTGCCAATTCGATTTTCTGAAAAAAAAATTTTTTTCGAATTGTCAGCTGGCTGACAGTTGGCAGTTGCCAATTCGATTTTCTGAAAAAAATTTTTTTTTCGAATTGTCAGCTGGCTGACAGTTGCCAGTTGCCAATTCGATTTTTCACAAAAAAAATTTTTTTCGAATTGTCAGCTGGCTGACAGTTGCCAGTTGCCAATTCGATTTTTCACCAAAAAAATTTTTTTTTCGAATTGTCAGCTAGCTGACAGTTGCCAGTTGCCAATTCGATTTTCTAAAAAAAATAATTTTTTTTCGAATTGTCAGCTGGCTGACAGTTGCCAGTTGCCAATTCGATTTTTCACAAAAATTTTTTTTTTCGAATTGTCAGCTGGCTGACAGTTGCCAGTTGCCAATTCGATTTTTCACAAAAAAATATTTTTTTTTCGAATTGTCAGCTGGCTGACAGTTGCCAGTTGCCAATTCGATTTTCTGAAAAAAATAATTTTTTTTCGAATTGTCAGCTGGCTGACAGTTGCCAGTTGCCAATTCGATTTTTCACAAAAAAAATTTTTTTTTCGAATTGTCAGCTGGCTGACAGTTGCCAGTTGCCAATTCGATTTTCTGAAAGAAATTTTTTTTTTCGAATTGTCAGCTGGCTGACAGTTGCCAGTTGCCAATTCGATTTTCTGAAAAAAATTTTTTTTTCGAATTGTCAGCTGGCTGACAGTTGCCAGTTGCCAATTCGATTTTTCACAAAAATTTTTTTTTTCGAATTGTCAGCTGGCTGACAGTTGCCAGTTGCCAATTCGATTTTTCACCAAAAAAATTTTTTTTTCGAATTGTCAGCTAGCTGACAGTTGCCAGTTGCCAATTCGATTTTCTAAAAAAAATATTTTTTTTTCGAATTGTCAGCTGGCTGACAGTTGCCAGTTGCCAATTCGATTTTTCACAAAAAAACTTTTTTTTCGAATTGTCAGCTGGCTGACAGTTGCCAGTTGCCAATTCGATTTTTCACAAAAAAATAATTTTTTTTCGAATTGTCAGCTGGCTGACAGTTGCCAGTTGCCAATTCGATTTTCTGAAAAAAATAAAAAAATTTCGAATTGTCAGCTGGCTGACAGTTGCCAGTTGCCAATTCGATTTTTCACAAAAAAATTTTTTTTTTCGAATTGTCAGCTGGCTGACAGTTGCCAGTTGCCAATTCGATTTTTCACAAAAAATTTTTTTTTTCGAATTGTCAGCTGGCTGACAGTTGCCAGTTGCCAATTCGATTTTTCACAAAAAAATATTTTTTTTTTCGAATTGTCAGCTGGCTGACAGTTGCCAGTTGCCAATTCGACTTTACAGTGAAATCTGAATCGTCAGCTGGCTGACAGTTGCCAGTTGCCAATTCGAGTCTACAGTGAAATTTGAATCGTCAGCTGGCTGACAGTTGCCAGTTGCCAATTCGATTTTCCCGAAAGATTTGAATCGTCAGCTGGCTGACAGTTGCCAGTTGCCAATTCGAGTCTACAGTGAAATTTGAATCGTCAGCTGGCTGACAGTTGCCAGTTGCCGATTCAACTTTCGAAATCGACGAATCGGCTGCTGGGTTGTGAAGTTAGCTGACAGTTGCCAGTTGCCGATTCAAAAAGTTGAATTGGCAACTGGCAACTGGCAACTGGCTGCTAACTTCACACACATCTTAAACCAATGAAAGTATAAAGGAAAATTCATTTTTTGTAGGGTTTTTAGTAGTTTGACCTTGAAATGACATTGACCTTGACCTTTGAATGGCCCCTTATCCCATCCAATTTTATTCACACTTCTATATAAACACTTTCCATGCAATTATTCCTTATTATATCTATATATGGAACTACTACGTTAGAAAATTGATAGCTAGTGGTTCAGCAATCTACTGCAGGCATCCTAGACGCCATCTTGGATTTCACCTCTTTCCCCTTATCATATTTTTGAGGACTTTTTTTCTAAAGTCCGCCAAGGTTTGAACTTGACATTGGTGGTAAATTGTTTCTGTTGCAATTAGTTTTGGGTTAGGCCCATTTTGAGCCTATTTTGACTGGACTATACAACATAAATACTACTAAGTATTTTTGTACGACAGTATATAGCAAATATGAAAATATACACACAATTTTGTGCAATACTATATACAATGTAAATGACTTCTTGAAATCTGATTAACAGGAAGATTCGATATTGTAGCTACTCAAACTATACAACATGGTTACAGTACAATGTATACGTTAGTGCACATATAATTGATAGCCATAATTCACACAGAAAAAGAGCATCGCTTAGTCACCTACGCAAAAGTCCAACATAGAACAACGAACTATACATAAACACAAAAGAGATATAAAATCTCAAGTAAAAATTATGAGGAAATCAGAGAGGGAATACAGTACAATTTTTTTTGTACTCAACTTACTAAATATTATTATATTACGTACTTCATATTATTTCCCATCCCATTCCTACCTTGCCCATTATTTTAACTTGATCAAGTCGTGCCTCTTTAAGTCGCATAACGTAAGGTCACTGTCCTGAGTATTTTAAACTAGATCACACCCAGGGGTTGTTGTGCCTCATTTGGTCGCGGTTTTGGTATAGGTTTGTGAAGGCATTGTTCAGGGTAGTTGTGTTGTGGTGTTTCTGATTTCTGTGCTCGGCTGGCTGTGTTGAGTTCTACCTTCCCTGTCGGATTTTCTCATACATTTTTTAACCAGCCGATCACAGAAAACAGTAACAAAACAACGCAAGGCAACACAACTACACGGAGCAATCAATGCCCACGCGCAACACAAATAAATGATTAAAAATCTAGTCGCAAAAATGCAAGATGACAAAATTTCACAACAAATTATATATGAACTCATCTTACAATGAATCACTAACTGCAGATATTTTTGCATAATTAACCATAAAGGATGTAATTATGTATGATAAAGAATCTTAGAGTAAGACACGATATGTAAAACAAAACTCTGTTTAATGTAGTGGTTGTCTAGTCTCACCCATTCCTTTTTTAACAAATACAAAATGTAGACTTCTTAAACCAGATCGGAAATGTGAATAATTCTATGTAACAATATACCAAGAAATTGAGACACTTATTCAAATAGACAGTATTACTGGATGGAATACGTAGATATGGGTCAAGATCTTCAGGAGAAATAGCATACATTAGATTCACCACATGTATTATGGTAGGAATCAATGCCAGTAACCCACCACTAGCTAGTGCAAACTTTGTGAACATTGTAACATGTTGTTACTCTGTATCTGATTAACTTCGTTTGTACGTTTATCTAAACACAGTCTTATTAGAATCAGATAGTTAAACACAAAATAATTACACAATTATTACACAAAATGGAACAATGCACATTACCCAACCAGAAGATAATATGGTCACGAGTCTCCCGAATGATATGTGTCCTTTTCGGGGATGACATTGTTCAGAGGACTTTGCGAATAAATACAGTAATACAACAAGCCGTATATGTTGTTAATAAACGGCCTGTTGGATTACGATTTTCTCTAATTATATTTATTCCATGGGGAAAATATTTAGATAGTATAAATAGCTCACAGAGACTAAACTAATGATGCCCAAAACCCCAATTTGTCCAAAAAGTGACGTTTGAAGCCTTGTGGGAAAACGCAACAAAATTGCTTTGTTTTGTCGTTAATTGTTATCCTAAGGGTTAAAGGAAATTAAGAAAAAAGTTATCTGCGACAAATTTTATTAAAACGTTAGCCTGTAGTATATACTCTATAATGATAACACCGCTTACGTCATTACACTTAGCGTCATTTCTATAACGCTACCACTTCATTTTCACCAGTTTTAGTTTAATGCATGTGCCTATTACTACACTCGTTAATTAAGAAATTGATGCATATAAAACAAATAGTAATTTACGTCACCCGAATTTAAAAAGTCACAAAATTATACAGCGTATTTATTAGGGGTACATTGAGTATGTTTTTTTTGCTTCAAATGTTATATTATAAATATACACAATAAACATATTTAGAATAATCATCTATGTTACACTTTTATAAACCGCGAAAAAGCAGTTTGTAAGCGTTTGAAATACAACGGGTACGGACAACAAAATTTCCACGATGTTTGACATATGCTTTGACCTCAAGACAAAATCTTTCAACACGAAGCCAAAACCAACGGAAAGTATTTTTAACGATATTTTGACGCTGAAACCGCGAATAAGAACTGACCATGCTTAAACAATATTATGCATTTGCATTTGTGTAATAATAATAATATTATAATAATAATAACGACTTTATTTTAAGAGGCAACACAGTTGGGCAAGCCCAGTCTTCCCTGTGAGCCTCTATGGCAAAACATATTTACAAAGATAGTACGACATATAAGTAATAAACAGTCTGAAGTATAAAAACACAATATAAAAGTATTATAGGTGGATTTTTCAACATGTCGCAAAGTATTTTGCTGCAAAGTATTTTGCCATTGAATACTATTTGGATGGATGAGATGAAGAGGTATAATAGGAGTTCAACAATTAACAGTAAATTCTCTCCTAGTGATTACAACTGAACCATTTATTTCAGGCACAATACATGCAATGCTGTTATGTTTACTTATGGTCTAAAAGGTGACATGCGACAAGTCAGAAAATTCCAACTATACATTGGGAATACAACACAAAATCAAATGTATACAGAAATACAGTCACATTATTTACAAAATAGCGGATACATTTAAATTAAGTTTGCCCACCCGAGTAGAACCATGATAGGTATAACCTTTTGAAAGCAATTAAAGAATTTGACTGGCGAATATTCAATGGAATATTATTCCATATAACTGGTCCTGAATATGCTAGTGATTTTCTACAAAATTCCAGACGTGGTTTTGGGACACACAGAGCGTGGTTTGAGTGTGATCGTAAAGATATGTTGTCTGATTCTTTAAACAGGTTTGACATGTATTCGGGAAAAATATTGTTTAGAGATTTATATACAAAAGTTGCCTTTTTATAGATGATGCGGTCATGGAATTTCATCCATTTCAGTTCTTGAAATAAGTTATGAGAAGGTGCGTCGTAAGGTTGGTCAAGAATTATTCGTGCTGCTCTTTTCTGAAATTTGTACAGTTAATTAGTCAATGTATCTCTACAGTTACCCCGTATCGTGCAGCAGTAATCAAGGTGTGGCAAGATGTAGGCATTGAAAAATAATTTTCTCATATGTGTAGAAAGAAATTGCCTGATTCTTAAAAGCAGGTATAACATTGAATTACATTTTCTTAAGAATAAGTTCAACTTGGGAATTCCAACTTAGCTTGTGATCAACATGGACTCCTAATAATTTTTCAACTTCTGTGTGCATAGTTTGTTACGATTTTTGCCTGAAATAGTCCCAAAAGCTATACATGTATATGATAATCAGTAATCAATTGGTGTATATGGATGGAAAAAACATACATGTATGTATTGTTTGCAAAACACGACGTTTTCAAGTGGAAAACAGAAGTTGTTTATACATATACATTTTAAAGTGACTACCTCACGTTAAGTAAATCATTTTAAAATCTCGCATCCGAACTGAACGTGCTACAGCCATTAATGATACATTTTTGAAACGAGGGAATTTCCAATTATATTTATTTTAATCGAAAAAACAAATTTCTAAACTTTCACCTGAATGACCCTTTTCTCGCGTGCATCAAATTATGCTTTTTGATTTGTCAGATAAAAAATCATTCATGTACGTTTTGTAGAAATAGATTCTGTTGTTTTTAAATTAGAGTCTGTAGTATTTGAAATACTTTTAGTTATTCTTGGTCTAGAGCGTTTCATTATATCTCTAACAAATAAACGTTTTAAATAAGAACGGAACTGGGTACTACTGTAACAATACACCAAGAAATTAAGACAGTTATTAAGATAAATTGTATTAGTGGAGGGAATACGTAAATCTCTCACACTATCTTTACCAAAAATGTCATACGTGTAATTCAATGTATGTATGAGCGTAGGGATTAATGACACAGCCAGTAACCCGCCGCTACCCAGTGCAAACTTTGTGAACATGGCAACTCGTTCTTTACTCTGTTTCTGGTTAACCTCGTTTGTACGTTTATCTAAACACAGTCTTATTAGAATCAGTACGTTGCATGCAACAATGAGACAAAATGGAACTAGGCACAGTATCCAAACAGATGATACCCTAGCCATCATTCTCCATAAATTACGATAACCTTCTCGGGCATAGCATCGTCGACCAGAGTCATCTGTTGTCAAAACGAATGCAAAGCTGTTTATTCCGATAAGTACGGAGGACAAAATGATGAAGGTAATCTTTGCGCGAGTTCTCGCGCGGTTCGGTGCAAAGGAAAAAGGAAATGCCAGGCTATGAAATCTCTCAATAGAGATGCACACCACTAACCAGGAGGATAGTTGGGGTGGGTAAAAATAGAAGACGTTGCTCATGATGCAGAACGTAGACAGTAAGAAGAAACGATACTTGTGATATATTATGTGACGCCAGCAAGCGGTTATCAGGGCAAATATGTCACTTGCTGCGAGTAATTTGAAGTACATGGAACTAGCAATTTTGCTACATTCCTTACCTTTGACCCAAACAATCAGAGAGATAGTATTCCCCGCTAAACCTATTATAATCTGTAAAGCAAGCAACATATAGGTCAAATAGTATATGAAGGTTTCCTCACTATATTCTTCATAATCACTACCAAAGTCAGTGCCATTCATCGCATCTGAGGAATCATTGACATTTGACAGTTCGGTCCAGTTGTTAATTTGTTCTAGTGAAATGTTACTATCTGCCATCCTGATGGTGTAGTCTATTTCAAAGAGAGAATGTGTCAATAATGACCAATGAAAACTCACTATTCCTTAAGGTGTGTCAATATTGACCAATGAGAACCCACTATTCCTTAAGGTGTGTCTAATTTTGGCCAATAAAAACTCACTATTCTTTAAGGTGGGTCAATATTGACCAATGAGAACTCACTGTTTCTTAAGTGTGTCAATATTGACCAATACGAATTCACTATTCCTTAAGGTATGTCAATATTGACCAATAAGAACTCACTATTCCTTGAGGTGTGTCTAATTTTGGCCAATGAGTACTCACCCTTTGGAAGGTGTGCAAATAAGAACTTAGAATGCTTGTTTGTTCACTTTAGTATGATCTAAACAATACATACCGAAACAATTCAGTTTTATGTCAATTGCTCACTTGTAGTACTGAACGTACGAGTAACATCGATTGGGATAGTCAAATACGTATGGGTAACACAATGTCTATATATGATTCATCCTTTGAGCACGCAAACGATACCACAAGTTTTTGATTTGGTCCATTACAACACAAACATTATAAATCTTTCTTCTTTGAACAGCTGATTTGGTTCACTCTTGAAACTTGATTTTGTGGTCCAGTCAATTTATGTTCAATCTATCTGTGAAAAGCTGATTTTGTGCACTCCTGAAACTTAATTGTGTGTTCCAGTCAACGTATATTCAATCTTTCTTTGAATAGCTGATTTGGTACACTCATGGAACTTTATTTTGTGGCCCAATTAACTTATGTTCAATCTTTCTTTGAATAGCTCAGTTTGTGCACTCCTTAAACTTAATTTTGCGGTCCAGTCAACTTATGTTCATTTGTTTCGTTTCAAATATTACTATTCCATGTTAACATTTACATTGATTATATTGATATTGTCGATGTTTAATGTTTCGTCTTGCGTAGGTGAAAATGTTTAAAACGACACTTGTTCTGACGTTGCTACTATATAACCATGTATGTCTGTAATAGCCCTTCCCTATTTAAATCGCCAATAAAATAATTTACACATTTATATTGGTATTTAAATTCCCTCAGAATGTGCGAGTTCGTTCACGAATTTTCTGGCTAAATAAAATCATATTTGATTGTTTGTTGGACCTTTACCAACTTGATAATTTTAAAATCGCAACTGTTGTTTAATAGACGAAAAACTAGGCTAATATTTGGTACTAAAACTATGAAATTGTACCTACCCAATAAATGGAACTACTTTAGTAATTTTTCTGCAGCCCGACCAATGCATGGGTATTAAAGAGGCGTCCCCTATAACTTTGATCGTTTAAATCGATTCAGGAATATTATACATTAAATGAGAAGTTATTGCTTAAAGTCCTCAAATCTTCAACAAAAAGCTCCCACCAATCACCGAGAAAATAATGAAAATATATTTCCGTAACGAGCCAAAATAGTCACGAGATGTTTTCCTTTGGCCACATAATAATTATTGGTGATTTGAATATATTTTTGACATTATACAGACATATTTGCGCAGACTTTCTTCTAACAAATTTTAATAATTGATAGATCTTTGTATATTTAGCTCACTTAATGTGATAGAAGAGAAAAATATGCTAGTTATAGGGAATGCCTCTTTGAACTATACGCTTGTATTATTGAGACAATATATATCAAATTTCCAACTTGCCTACTCAATGTGAAAGTTTTCGGTCGGTAAATGCCAAACAAACAAAAATTTAGATCAGACCTCACCTCATAAGTGTTTTCAGTATACTCGTAGCATTAATCCAGATAGAATTGTCATTTTTGTCAATATTCTTATTAAGAATTATTTTTCTTTTTTTAAAATGTCACAAACAAAGTAACTATAAGACTCACTGGGTTTGTAAATTTTTCTTACAATTGTTTTCCCAATCGCATATCAATTTATATATAAAAACATTAACGTGCTGGTGAAAAAAAATCTTAATTTATATATACGAGGGGTGTACCAGAATTACGTAGACTTTTGTCATAACTTTTTTATTTAGGCATGTATTATCACCAAATTTGCCGTAGAAAAACTTCAAACCCTTTTCAAGAGTATCGTTAAAAATATTTTCTAACAGAATGTTAGAAAGCCATTTAATCTGTCACTGTCACCATAGTAACCAATAGTTGGGTAGGCGGGGGAGCGAATTTTAAAAACATTTTTGGCATTATTCAACTGCTCATACCTCGCTGATATCAGTCTAATTTTAACGCGACTTCGTGGCATACAAGCACAATATCATTGGAACGTATGTCGTAAATTTCGACTTTATAAAGGTAACCGTTGTTGATATATGGTACAAAACAAGCAACAGCTGCCTCGCGTCACCAGTGAAAATATGACTTTAGCAAAATACGCTGGAAATCGCATCAACATGGTGTTTTGTGTGAACCTCGGGAAGACGCGGGAACAAACGCTTTAATTGTTGGAACCTACTAACAATAAATGTGTTGTATCGAGTTACCTGATTTTCAAACGATACTAGCGCATCATTCGTGGTCAAAATCGAATAAAACGACAAGGACCGACGGCGAAAACCAAAGGCGAATGCGGCGTCACCAAGCATTTTCTATGACCACATAGACCTGGATCGACGCTCTATTATAAGGGTTATATGCGACATTGCTGGTAATATATTAGATCTTTATCACATTCAAGGTAGTAAATAAACATTCGTATGTTTTGTGTACGGTTGTGCCCATATTAATAGCTACAATGTACACAGTTAGGAGCTTCACTTATCCTTGAAGTTCCGCCGACGTCGTGACGTTCCGTTGACGTTCCCCGCATACCGTACCCCTATATATCCCCGGAAGCTGCAGAATTTGATCCTGATAAGACACGGCTTTGAAATTTCACATACTTACGCAGTAAATATTATTTGCACTCCACACAAAATTATTTGTTTGTGTGATGAATGGTATGGAACGTATGACAAAAGTCTACGTAATTCTGGTACAACCCTCGTATATTATATATCTAGATTTTTCCACCGGCACGTTGATGATGAGGTTCGAGGGGCGTTAAATAAATAAGGCAGTATTTAAATGGTGTTCATTCCAGCTAACGACTGATCGGTTTATGTCCAAAACCCCAAAAGCACTCTTCTTTCTGTTAGACTCTGCTTTATAGATGGGACGTAAGGACATCTCAGTAGGGTATAGGAATTTAGTTGCTGTGGAGTTTAATTTTTATTGCTCATGTATTAATTGTCTTTATAAGTCACTTTTGGCAAAATCGACCCGATAACAGGGTGCCGGATAAATAACATTTTCTATAAACCGTCAAGTGGTCATGTGACTTGCAATATCCAGACACCTCATCATGTGATTTCACGGACTTCTTCTTAAAGTGGAGTCGCCGGCTGAAACCCTGTACCCGATTATGAGGTTTTCCTACCTAAAATGAGCTTGGGTCGATCAATAATTGTTCTACGACTTATCTGAGTGTAGATGGCGTTATCAATATGTTCGACGTTGTTGTTTTGTCGTGATGCCAGTGAACGAACATGACGGTACGCACAAAAAATGAAAAGGCAACGAAATAGTCCCGACTGTTATTCCCTTTTAAAAGCAGATGTAGTGACCGGATAAATAGAATAATAGGTAAGTGCAGCAGAGTGAGTAAAAGTTTATCCGGCGTGGCTGCTGAAATGATCGGATTCCCTTACGGCTCACTCGATAAATTATTCCGCCTTACCAGATACACTTACTCATCCACGGCACTAAGCTATTATTCTCTATATACATGTATATTACTGTTGTTGTTATCACTGTTACTTTTTATTTGTTTTGTGGGTTTAAATTGACAACATTTATAATCACTGCCAATTCGTTGCAAATTCGGCTCATTTATAACAACACGAGAGCAAACAGAACATTTGGTAATATAAAATCTAAGTCTTAGACTAACAACGTTGGTGAATAAGGCCTCGGGTATAGCTAGTTTGCGATAGAAAAAAAATCGTGTTTTTTAAATTTTTCTGAAAATATGTTTATCTGATTTTGGTAAAAAATTACATAGGACTACAATAAATTTCTACCTACTCACATTCCGAATTTCATAATTTTTAGTCACCTATTTAAGACGTTTATTCTGTATTCTATAATGAAATTACATGGGTCTAAACAGTTTAACGCAGGGAGGTAATCTGGTATTCCATTGGTGATTTACTATCAATTATTTAACCGTTACATTTCGTGATCGACGAGATTAACATTGCTGTTATGAAGACAAGACTAAGAATGCCCGTATGATTCGGTTTGTTTAGGGGTGCCGCTTGTAAACAATGTACAACAATAGCTAGTACTGCGTCAGATTCACATACGGGCCTCGCATGCAATATATTAAGTAGGTTGAAAATACGTCAATATACCGTTAGGCGTATCACGTGATCTTAAAATTGGCTGTTGCAAGTTACAAGTCTTCTAACTTGATTTTTCATACAAAACTACAAATATGTTACATAGAACTTATGAACAAAACTTTTTAAATTCATTTCTGATATTGCTCAAATTTCATTGTGTATTAGGTAGGTATATTCTAATCATTCGTGCAAAATATCGTACATGTTGAAAAAAATCGTGTTTTTTAAATATTTCTCGGTAATTACTACACCTACACGTATGAAATTTTGCACGAATAAATGAAATATATCTACCTAATACACACTGAAATTTCAGCAAGATCAGAAATGAGTTAAAAAAGTTTTGTTCATAAGTTCTATGTAACATTTTTGTAGTTTTGTATGAAAAATCATGTTAGAAGACTTGAAACTTGCAACAGCCAATATACGGGCACATGATACGCATAACGGTATATTTACGTATTTGCAACCTACTTAATTTAACACATGCGAGGCCCGTCTGTGAATATGACGAAGTACATGTTATTGTTGTACATTGTTTACAAGCGACACACCTAAATAAACCGAATCACAAGGGCCTCCTAAATCTCGTCTTTATAACAGCAATCTCAATCCCGCTGATCACGGATTGTAACGGTTAAATAATTGATAGTAAATCATCAATGGAATACCAGATTACCTCCCTGCGTTGAACTGTAAATACGCAAGTAATTGCAATATGTACTTAAGAATAAATGTCTTTTAATTGGTGACTAAAAATTATGAAATTCAAAATGAGACTAGGTAGGAAGTTATTGTAGTTCTGTGTAAATTTTTACCAAAATCTGATGAATAGATTTTAAGAAAAAATAAAAAAACACGATTTTTTTCTATCGCAAACAAGCTATACATTTTTACAAAATTGTACATTTGATAAATATTTATTTTGTTTTGTAGTCTTATTACTACAATCCGTTTGCTGACTACGTCTCGGCCAGCTTGGTCAAGTAATTAAACTTTTAGTGCCTGGTGCCTGAACCATCAGAACACCCCTCATGAAAAGCTTCTTTTCATTTTTATAATTTGTGTCGCAGATCATTTTCTAAGATAAGTATACCATTGTTTTCCCTCCATTTCCCATCACCCGTAGGCTAATAATTAGTAACAAAAAAGTAACGAAAAATCAGGCGGGGATCTCAAATTTTGCCATGTATCTTTTACATTATTTCTTTGGCAATCTGGACTCAAAAACATCAAAAGACAGTAAGCCCTATTCTTAGTTTATTACAGTACATTTAGAGATATTGAACTTCAGATTTATCTCAAATTCAGACTCTGATTTGAGCAAAATCGAAATTTGAGATATGAGTTGTACTTGAGAAGCTTCGTGAGGTCTGGGGTCAGGATACAACAGAAGAAGACAAGAACGAAAGGCACATATATTTGACGTGTCATGGCCTACCAATACGAAAATATTTCAAAACAGTTTAATAATAAAAGAACAGAACAGAACAGAATAGAACATTTATGTATAGACTTCAGCTATACAGCCCATCCTCATACAAAATATAAATACATACAAGAATAAACTTGAAAGGTGAAGAAAATAAGAAAAATGAAAAAAGAAGAGTTTATATTGCAAGCATAAGAAAATGAAAAATCAATAGGATAATATTATAATTATGAAAAGCAAGTCTTATATTGAATCACATAGAATTGGAGGTTGAACACAAACCTTTCAAAACATAATTGCATAACATAATAAAGAGTTTCCATTAAATTGGTTTGAATGTATGTAAAGCATACGTGTATGTCCCTATGTTCCTGTTGTTTAGTTTTAATAATTATCACAATTGCAAATAGTTCCAATTATTACAATTCACAATTATTTCAGTGTGCGATGACCGGACAATTATTGACTTTTTAATTACATCAAGCCTGTTTATTGATAGACTTCTGTTCTTCTAACTTCTGCTTATACAACACTATTAGCTATGGACCAATTGTAGGCAAATGATATTATAACCATGTCTACATCAAGTTTTTTTAAGTGACATAACGGAAATTTAGGACCCTACCGGTTTTCATATAGGGGACTATAGGTTTGCCCTCTGTTCGTCGGACAAGCTGGACCTGTCATAACTCAAAAGCTAGATTTATAAAACTGGGTATGTGGAAAGGGTTCAATAAGGAGATTAATCAGATTATGCCTGTGGTTGCCAGGGCAACAGGAGCATTGACAGCCTGGACACCAGGTAGAGGATATCTATATTTCTCGCAATTTCCAAATGTCTAAATTCATTTGATCCACGGGAGTGATATCACAGGGTCGTTGACTAGTCCTCTCCAAACGCTTACAATGCGGATGATGCTGCTTCCGTGCACGACCTAAGGAATATCTCTCCATTTTAATGGACCGTCTTAATGTTACGTTTAGCCTTCCTCATTCATGTCTGCCCCTCGGGTTGGTGAGACAGGATGGTGTTTTGTCCTGACCAAAAACATAACATATACATATCTATCACATCATCTGTATACGTATAATTATGAAATGTTACCATGGGTTTTTAGTAATAACTTTTTGAGATCAGGCCAAAATATCATAAAGTTAATTTTATTCTCATCTCGTGGTTGTAAAGTTATTGTATTCTCGTCTTTGAGCATACAACTTGATTGTCTAATTACAGAACAGAACAGAGTACTTTATTGTCTTAAACAAAATTGTTTCTTGACAAAGAACATGAACATATTTACAAAGCATAATTACATAATATTACATCATACAAAACACAATAACAAAAAAGTACATGCATATTTTTAACTTCCGGTAATCGAAATATACAATTCGTCGTAATAGTTGTTATACATTATGATTTGATGGGAGGCTATTTTAATGATTAGTTATTATTTAGTAATAAAAGTATTTATTTAAGTAAACATAAATGATGTAAATCATAAAATATAAACACTTTATATGTTAACACTTTACAAATTTTGATATAACATATACAAGAACACATAAATATACAATGTACAGGAAACATAAATTGATTGGATTGGAAAAATTAATCAGTTAACAATATTATTTTAAACATAATTTCTTATGTCAAATGCTTGTGAAATAAATTTACTAAGGTTTATTAGTAGTCGTTTGTTTTCGGATGTTAACATTTGTATGAATTTAAAAACACTTGGGTGTCTAAAGAAGTATGGTTTTATAAAGTTGTTTCTAATTTCATTATATACAGGACATATTATTACAAAATGGTATTCGTCTTCAATATCATTTGAATTACACAAGGTACAGTATCACCCAAATCGTTCTATTCTATGTTGTCCATATCGGCCTGCTTCAATACGTAATTTATGGGAAGACAATCTTAAACATGATATAGCTATTCTATATTTCTTCGGCAAATTCTCTAAATAATATTCAATTGACAAGGTTTCTTATATATGTATCTTAAAGTGATTTTACGTTGTTTGTCAAATTATTTCGAGTTTAGAGGTTTTCAAGCATTTTATTATACAAAGTTTGAATAATAATGTTTTCAGAATTTTGTACTTTATACCAATATTTAATAATTATTGTATATCTGTTGATATATAATGGATATCTACCCAATTCCCCGTAGGTTGCCATGTTAGAAGTAGTTGTTTTGACCCCATGTATATATTTGCAAAAATTTAAATGAATGCGTTCGATTTCTTTTGATTTACTGAATCCCCAGATTCCAGAACCATAGTTAAGAGTAGCCCTAACAAAAGCACAGATGGCACAAAACACTCGGTTTAAAATTATAGTGTTTCGTATTGGCAATTAAAACATTTAGAGCCCTAACGCCCTTTCCAGACAGGGCTTCTTGATTAAGAACAAAAGATCCAGTATAATTAATACGGTGCCAAGATAATTAAAATCGCTGACTTTATCAAGTTGTTTATTATCATACCACCATTTCTCATCTTCTTTCAGTGGACCCCTCCTCCTTTATACCATTACCTTTGTTTTATCTGTATTTACTTCTGGTCCCCACTTTTTACAATATACGTACATGCAACAAATTTAAACTGTTTTGTAGTTCTACAACCGTTTTACCAAATACTGTAAAATCATTTAATTTCATTGGGACGAAATTTCGTGGTTTTGGTAAAAAAGACAATTTCGTTGGGATTTGAATTCGTGGATTTTGCATTTCAGGTAATAAAACAAGGGTCAAAATCAATGTTCGTTGGGATTTAAGTTCGTGGTTGAGGTGAACAACGAAATCCACAAAATTAAATCCCCCACGAAAATTAATGATTTTACAGTAGCACCATGTCATTGGCAAAAAGCATGAGCATATAAAAGTAATGTTATCCATAGAAAGTCCACAAGCTGGGTTATCTTCTAAGAATAACTCCAGATCATCGATATAAAGAACGAACAATATAGGAGACAGTATCTTCCCTTGTTTAAGACCAATGACACAATCAAAATAATCTGATAAAGAATTACAATTTCGAAAACACGATTTTACATTTTGATACATCGCTTTAACAATTAGTAGTAGTTTACCGTCTATCCCGGATCTATATAACTTCAACCACAGACTGTTTAAGTATACGGTATCAAATGCCCTTTTCATGTCAACAAATGTACAATATAGCCGTTTGCTTTTATTTAGTAGTTTCTATACGACTGCATTTAAAACAAATATAGCATCTGTAGTAGACCTACCTCTACGAAAACCAAATTGGGCATCGCTAAGTATATCATTATTCTCTATCCAATTATTTACACGTTTGTTTAATATTCCAGTAAAGATTATCGAAAAACAACTTACAGGAGTAATTCCTCTGTAATTACTTGGGTCGCTGGTATCTTTCTTTTTATAAACAGGAATAATGGTACTTTTTTACCATTGAGACGGAAAATACCCAGAGTCAAGTATTGCATTAAATAAATCTACTAAATACAGAATATCTACCGATTCAACGAAATATTCATTTAGCAATTCGTCATTTCCGAAAGCTTTTCCACTATGATGTGATTTGACAGCCTTTGTCTAATTACAAGACAACATTTATTTCGTTGGGCTGCGTATGGACATTGTTCCGTGTAGTTGTGTTGTGACGTTACTGTTTTATGTGATCTGCTGGTTAAGTTGAGTGCTGCCTTCCCTGTACGATTTCCTCATTTCTTTATGAAGAATACCTAACTGCTTTGTGAGTACAGAATTCAGTCGAGCAAGAAAAAGTATTAGTTATCATCATCATGTTACATTATGTGTTTTTAATCTATTTCCGTTAATATCATGACTGATTGAATATTACATATAATCCGTTGTTTTTACAAATGATCAAAAAAGTTCTCAGGTTATTGTATCATTGAAAACGGAAATAAAACGAGAAAACAACGTTTTTTTTGTAAAGAATATATATTTCTTTTAAGGTCTATTTGAACAGAAATGTACGAGCCGGTCATTGTGTGCATTTTTTTCATAAAAACGGCTTTATGCTTATCAAGCATCTATAAAAAGCTGTGTTTTTCATATTATATATTCCATTGCTTAAACGTTTGATGATGTAAAAATGTGAGGACGGCCATTTTTGGTTTGGTTTGTGTTGAATTGCACAACAGTGATCGGTTTGAAAACGGTATTGACTTTTCATAGTATAATATTAGAACTATTGTATCAATTTCGATAAACTTTGGCATGGAAGAAGTTTGAGCTACAAGAGGCTGTCAGTGACATTTGTTTCAATTTACTTTTCATTTTGATTTGTGTTTAAACCTAATTACTATATTTTAAAAGTGTAAACTCAATAGGTTTTGAATTTGAAAAAACAGTAATTAATTACAAACTTATTTTAGAAAAAAATTGAACTTAGTTTAATATGGAGTCAAAGAATTACAACAAACCGTTATGATGTATATGTGTAAAATAACACATTTGGTTTTGATTGAAGTTTTTAACCCTAAAACTGAAAACCACTTCAATCCGAAATCCTATCTATTTCGAAATTAAGGTCAGTCCGGATGATGTTCGGAGTTTCTTCTGTATTTTTTGGTTTTATTTCATCGAGTGATCACACTGCGGTATAACGTACACCGGATATTGCTAGTAAAGTGAATAATATTATCAATTTTAAGGACATGAAATGGAGACCAGGGTGAGTGTAGACGCGATAATTTCCTAATTACTGACTTCTTATGCGTATCCCAATTGAGGTTTAACTTCTTCGGGCATTTTGGTAACTTTATAGAACACTATCGTATATCAAATGGTCATAGAAAGGTTAAAATGTTCAAGTATTATGCCGTTACTCACTCGCAAATACTGACAGCAGTACTGTACAAGCTTCTGGAAAGGCTGTCGATAAATATTGTTCGAAAAACAACTAAGATACACCCCAAGACAGATACACGGGTGTGTACAGAGTATTGCTGTTTGGTGTACAGAGTATAGCTTAATAAAATGAGTAAATTAAGTATGTAAATGGACAGTTTTATCATATGATTACGTCTGCAAACCAGTGAGGTCATGTCTTATGGGTTATATGATATACTAAGAATATTCATAAATGGTTATGTTAAAATAGTTCAACCGTCAGGCAGATTAATGTGATTAACAATATAGAATGCTGAATTTTATGCATAAAGTGTTCTTGTGAGTATTGCAAATGTGATATTTAGCTTGGATATATGCAATTCTTTGAGAGTCATGATGCTTATGGTCAAATGGCAAATAAGGGCTTTCACATCCATATATACACACCAAGGTTTATTTTTAATCTCTCAACTATTTCTGATGCTGCAATGAGGTTCCTTTGCTATGACTTACAAATGTACATTCAACGTTGCTAATTCAAACTATTGGACATTGTAGCTGTTTTTTGTTTGTCTAATTCGATTGCCCAGTTATGACCCTTTACTGTATGTGAAACACAGTTACTAATAGAAGTTTCCCATAAAATTCGCGGGGGGGGGGCTTGGAGCTAGGCTAAGCTTGTTAGATTAATTGCTTCATGTAGTCCATATAATCCAGTCTATATAGGTACAGATCTATTCAGTATAAATTATTTTTGCAAAATAACACTGATTTTACCTTGTATTTATTCAATTGGAGTGACAAAAAGTCACTGCACTTATAAGCAATACTCCGTACACAATACAGCAATACTCCGCACACCAGGGAGCAACCATATAGCAATACTCTGTACACTAAAACTTGTATTTATTCTCGCAATGCATCCTCATTTGCGATAAGTTTCGGATACAAAATTTGCAATATATTCTTTGTAACAGGAATGACAATTCGCTCGATTCAAGTTGGGTGTTTTAACGAAAAATATAAACAAAAACATCTAATTTCGACAGATCGCGCTTACTTTTTGCGTGAGTAACGATGCGAGTTTGGTCTTTTAATCACCCTTTTATGAAATTCCAGGCGATGTACCGGTTGCACTTGCTAGGAAAATTTATGGAGGAGATAGTTTTGTATAAAATGTATATTAAACACACTCAGAAAAACTAAAATTGTCTCTCAACTTACCCTTGTCAACGCAAGAATGTCGCGAAAATTAAAATAATATTACTCATCTTGCTAGCAATATCCGGTGTACGTTATACCGCAGTGGATCACTGAAATAAACATTTTACGAGTGGCGTAAAAATCACTCGTGAAAATATAATTTGCTGTTATTTTCTCTCACTTTTACTGTTTTAATTCATTAATTGCAAATATAAAAGACAAAAAACGTTCTATGACAAATGTCGCATGCGTACTAATTCAATACATCATCCTTAAGATCGCAATACAGCATGGCAAACATGCATTAACCATAAGAACAGGCATGAACCACAAACAATATTAAATTGTGTTCCACATACATGGGCGTAGGAGCGTCTTCAACATTGGAGGGGGGGGGGGGGCAAACATTTGGCAAATTGGGGTAAAAAAATTTTCTCGCTTCGCTCGCAAAAGTAAGTTCGTTATGTCAAAATGTGTCGTCACGCAATGTTTACAAAACATATTCTCTTACATAAATTGTACGTTCACAACCCTCCTATATCTATAAAATAACTGTGAGTTTATGGTTCTGTGCTAATTTGGTTTAGTAATTACGAAGTAAGCGGAAGTTAATCAGTTCGAGTATAATACGAGGGTCCGGAACATTTTTCTAAACAATGGATCGATCTGATGCATTCTAGACGGTCTGAGATACCTTATTTGGTATTTAAAAAAATATTTTAATACAGGGAAATAAAGGTCTTTCTTTAAACACATTTAATTGCTTGCACATAATTTAAGTTGCTCTATTTTGAGATTGAAGTTTCATGTGAAAACGTTTCTTTCAAAGGCTTTATATATAATTGACAACCTGTCAATGTTGTATAGAAGGGTTTAGGGGAGGCTTAGAGTTCAAACAATGGGTGTTGAGATAATTTACATAAGGAAATTATTTTGCGAGCGAAGCAAAACAAATTTCTATACGTTTTCCAAAAGAACTGAAGGCAAATTGCCTATAACGAGATATATTCGGTCGTTAATTATAATTTTCGTCTGAATTATTTGGGGGGGGGGCAATGATATGTTGCTCCCCCTGTCAAGACATTGGGGGCCTGGCTCCCCCTGCCCCCTGCTCCTACGCCCATGACATAATTGAAATTAACCCAATGGACTACTACTGTATGTGTTTACTAGAACTATGATACCAAAAATCGAATAAATGCTGATATAATTCAACGGATTTGTCGACGAAAGTAGCCCGTATTGATAAGGACTATCTTCTAAACATATAACGGCTTGCTCGTTTTCGACGATTTCAATTTCCGCGCTAAAGAATACTCTGTTGTTGTACTCAACGTAAGCGTAAGTCAAAGCAAATCTGTCATAATTCAACCATTGCGTAGAAGCATTTACTAGTATTGTCGGACAAAAATACAGTTTAGTAACATGGACTATATTACGGACGTGGAGAGGTGTAGCTCTGTATAACATTGTCAGATGGATTTCGTCGATAGTTGGCAGTTGATCATGCATTGTAAGTGGCACAAATG
This sequence comes from Spisula subtruncata, assembly GCA_963678985.1. Classification (NCBI taxonomy): domain Eukaryota; kingdom Metazoa; phylum Mollusca; class Bivalvia; order Venerida; family Mactridae; genus Spisula; species Spisula subtruncata. The sequence goes on along the minus strand of OY787673.1, from coordinate 29,720,757 downwards.
GTTTTAAAATAACTGACCAGTCAGGACCACGTCGTCCATTTATATTTTTATATTCAAGAAACTGTGCGTGAGTCTTAATTGTTACATTACCGACATTTAGCTGCCAAGTACGGGACAAGTACTTCTCGACTTGGTCCAAAACTAGCTTGTGTTTCATCTTCCTAGTCATTTGCATGACAACAATAACGCTTGGTGTATTTTTTAAATGTGCAAACGAGACTCCGTCATCGTAAAAGACGTGTTCAATCCTCCATTGTTGTGGCCAAGGAGATTTGAGCCACTTCGTCAAATCAGCCTTGTCTTGGACGTCATACACCGGCATCGGCTGATCGAGATGGATTCGAAGTCCTATTCTGTAACCGTCTACGTTCCAATATTTTATCGGGTGTAAACACTGTAGTCCACTGTCGAAAACCTGTCTATATGGACAGTGTACTTCCTGGCATCTGTCTAGAGTCTGGAATATATCAAAGCGTTTAAAGGGGCATTCTCTATTATTTTTGTCGTTTAAATCGATACAGAAATATTATGCATTAAATGATAATTATTATTGCTTAAACTTCTCAAAATTTCAACTGCAAGCGCTCACTAATTACCGAGAAAACAATAAAAATATATTTCCGAGCCAAACTAGTCGCGATACATTATTATTGGTGATTTAAATTACATTATGGAGACATATTTACACACAATTTCTTCTGATAAATAATGACAATTGATATTATTTTTTACATTTTGCTCATTTAATGTGATAATAGAGAAAATATGCTAGTTATAGAGAATGACTTTATAAGGAAATGGACATTTGGTCCGTTATGCCAAAGGTAACTTTATAGAATTTTTACAATTCGTGTTTATATCTAGTTATCTTAGTATTATTATTATATCGTATACATGTTGTATATCTATTACTGCAAATTACTGCAAATGAATAGAATTGTATTTGAACAAAAAATATGAAGGTTCGAGATAAACGTACATGTGTATTTCAGAAACAAGAGGTGATGTGTAAAATTGGTACCTGGTTAGCCTCGGAATGACATACTACGGGATAAGAAGCCACCGGACTCCCCCGTAAATCTATAGAGTGTCGTATGTAGTGCTCGGTCATAACCCAGCTAAACGTTTGTGTAAAAGTGAATCCGCGTGGTCCACAGACGTCATTCACCGAGTCCTCTTTATCACCTGAATCACAAATGGCACAGAAGACGTTCTTGTAGACAACCTTGTTGACGTGGTAGTGATCAACTAATTCACTATGACATGCGTCCAGTATATCCTTCTTAGACATCGTGTCGAGTTGAGGAGGAATATCAAAATCAGTACGGTTAGATGTAACTGCACATCGTTCGCTACGAATCAATTCCAAGTTGTGTTGGAAAATGAACCAAACGAAGCAGATTGAGGATAATTCCGTTGGATACCATGGACAGTACCTGTTTACGACCACGTCCCACGATACACCGTCTGTAACAGCATTACATTCGGCGCAAACGGAATTCTTATATATTTGTTTCTTTGTTGGTGAATAAACTGGGTATAAACTGCCCCAGAATGCAACATTCGTATTGCCACAGTCTTTATACTCAGGTTTTAAATGCTTAACTTTCGGTGGGCATTCGGTAGTCATAAAATACATATATAACGACATGAAACCATACCGTATTGTTACCGATGGGTATAAACAGGTCTGGAAATGTCTGGCATTATTATACGGAGGGAAGCAACAATTCGACTTCTCGTTGCAACGTTCGTCGCAGCTGCAGTCTGTAAAGACAATATAGATAATGTAAGGTGAAAATGAGTTAACAAATGTATATATTTTTTAAATATCATTATATAAGTCATATTTATAAACTCTTTTATCATGTAACCATTGGTTCAAATGTACTCAACAATCCATCAACTTGTCCATATCCATGAGATTATTTCCCACGAAGACTACAGTGCCCATCAAAAATAAGTATCAAATCATAATTTGTTTAATAATTCAATACCTATTTATCAGATGGTCACAGTAAAAGTAATTGTTGAAAGTTCCAACGTGATTTTCGGACTTTCACCTCACAAATGGGGGAACTTAGTAGAAACAAAATATAAAATTGCTAATGGAAGTGGCTCAATATATACATTGAATTTGTACCATACCACGTTGTCAGTTCTTGTAAACGAGAAAGATACCGATAGATTCATGAAAGGTGATCTGGAAAAATATTTTTCACAATAGACAAAGATTTATTGAAGTACGATGGAACTGTAGATGATGTAAATTTGAAACTAAAACAGTTAATTTAAAAACAAAATGCAGAAAACGAAATCGGAGACAATGACCGCACTGCAAATAGACAAAACCGGAAGTGCTTAATGCCTGGTGAAGGCAGTGATGTATCTAGCAAAATACAAACTGATAAACCAAATAAACTGGACGCTAATACATCTCCTGTTGAAACAAATTTAGCAGATGAAACAATGACCGAGGAAGACATCATCCACAAACATAAACCTGAAAACGAAGCCATATTTATAAGTTTTATGACTGAATTAATTCAAGGGATAAAAGAAGTTAAAAGTTGTCTTGATAAACATATCAATTCTACAATGCAAATTGTTCAAATTAACGACGAAATCTGCAGTATTAAGAAAAATATTTCATTGAAGAACGGAACAACGAATAACAAAATTAAAACATTATCGGAACAAACAGAAAAGGTTAACAACGATTTGCTTATACGAGACATACAGGCAACATCCAACGAAGATTGCAATCTGTGTTTGACTCTGTGAAATCGTTTACTGATAAAGACTCTACCACCAGAAAAACGCCGACACCAGTAGACACCCGAAAAACATCAGCGAAAGTAGATACGGTGAATACTCAAACATTTGAGGATAAAAGTAAACACGAAAACCCAACCCCTTCAGAGGAAACATCAGTAAAAACGCCTGTAAATAAACTGACAGCAAAGACTCTAATTATTGGAGATTCGATTGTGAGAGGAATCAACAAGAGGGGTTTACAGAATGATGTGAATACATGTTATGTAAGCGGAGCTACAACAAGAGACATACCGTTGAGACTATGTAGCATGAATATGACTGGTTGTAAAAAAGTAATAAAATGTGCTAATGGAAATGATCTGCTTCAAGATTACCGTTAGAAACAGCTACGACTGAAATGCAAAAGGCGGTATAAACACTTCACAGGAAAAATGTGGCAGTGTATCTTTGCATCATGAGTCCAAGGGTTGATGCCAATGTTTCTCCGTTAAACAACGCATACGAGAAATGTGTGATGCATCTACCTGCAACTTGATTGAAGTCTACAATTCGTTTGTATATGGAGATGGAAGTACAGTCAAACAATTCCTTCAACGAGACGGAATCCGCCACAACAAATCAGGAGCTAGAACATTTGTTATGTCAATAAATACGACAATTGAGATCATAAAACACAAATCTACAGCTAGTAACAATGGAAACAGTCAAAAAGTTATTGGTCTTTTTATAGACAACCAATTAAACTGGCATGAGCAAATTGACAATGTATGTAAACATCTAAAGTCCAAAATTGCACTACTGAAGAATATTATTTATTTCCTAACTGATGAAATGAAGATATTTTATTATAACTCGTACGTCCTTCCAATATTTGATTACTGTTGTACAATTTGGGGTATAGATAGTAAAAGCTACATCAAGAAAATAAATGTTCTCCAAAGAAGAATAGCCCAACTCATACTGAATAAATATGCACGATTTTCATCAGAAGGTATTCAAGAACTGAAATGGCTCTCCTTTTCAAGAAGGTGCAGATATCATGCGGCAGTTGTTACTTATATAATATTTAACAATATGGCACCAAACTATATGCTACGAGGGGTGTTCGAAAAGTAATGCAAATGTATGCATATCCTTGTAGTGATTTTAAGGCGTCAAATTTGGCATGTTTAACTATCTTACTATAGTTTAGAATTGGATAAAATTTGGTTGACTTCGATTCATCGGTTGTGTCATAATGTAAGTTTAAAATGCACCAACTAATGTACACTAAGCTAAAAAGCGTTGGAAAAACGTTTGGCAAAACTGACTGAAATCATGCCTTATATCAAAGGAAGGACGTAACTTAGATAAAGTGACAAATTTATACTCGAGGAACGTTTTAAGATTAACAGACATTGAAGGATGTATTTGAGCAATGTTTTATTCATTCAACATGTTTCAAAGCAGACCAATAGCTGCTGAAAAACAACTACAAAAATGATCAGTCGACAAAAAGAACAAGCAAACAAAATGTTGATAAAAGTTAGATGATGGTCTCAAAGCTTTAATATTGGTAGTAGGAGAGGTAGCTGATCGCACATGGTCGATGTTATCCCATTTTCACATCATTTTGAAGAAAATTCTGGAAAATAACAACATGTACCCCATGGGTACCATGCTCACTGCGTGGTGTCTAAAATATCATCTTATTTTAAATGCCAACAAATATTTTATTTATCACCCTAATACGTACAAACTATGTTTTTACGAAGCGTAACAGATGGCGCAACACAGACTCACTATCATTTACGAAGTCTGAACCATAAATATTATGTATTTGTTTCCTGAAATTGTAAGAAGCTCGTATTTGTAAATTACACGCAGTCAGTGACGAAGGTGATGCATTTGAATTTTGTCCACCGACCAAGGCCCTACTGTTCAAATTACCAAATCAATGCGTCAATAGGTAGCTTATATGTTCTACAGATAGTTTCTACAGGAAATTTGTTACTGAAACTTAGCATTATGTCACTTTCACATGAACATACCTTTTTGCTCCAGGCATCTACTGAAGAGTAGTTTTTGAACGAAAATCAGATAAATATGCCTGATAAGTATATTCTATCGATATAGTCCCATGCGACTATTTTTAAGTTCTTGGTCTTAAATCGCATTCCGCATAGCGAAGGTACGTTTCCAGGAAGCCTATGTGGTCAACCGTATTTCAGTGCATGAAAGTAGTACCTATTGCAGACGCTGAAACATGATTTCAATCTTGAATTTAATTATGCAATTTATATACATCTGGAAGCGAAGATTTTGATGAAGATAGTCTGTGAGTTTCATTGAAATCGGTTCAGTCAATAAAACGTTACGGGGCAATTTGGGGTACTTTTTGAACACCCCTCGTAGAAACTTTAAATTTTGCACAAAATGACAGGTATAATCTACGTTCAATATTTCATAATGATCTTGTTTTAAATAAAAGACCTCGCACAAATTACATGAAAGACACATTTTCTTATTTCACCATAAATATTTAGAACACTATATAGTTGATTCAAAGATCTCTGTCACAACCGCGTAAACAAACATTCACCCCGGTCGACTATTAAATGTATGTTAGGATTAAATTTTACCATCAATAATACCCTTAAATGATTAAAAAGCTAATGGTCCTATAGCGTAGTGATTATACTTGCTGCAATTAGCTATTCAGAAAGAAAATATTATGGCGGTGTTGACAGACATCTTTGAATCGACTATACCAGATGCTATTCGAAAACCCCCAAAACTACCTGTTTTCTACAAAAGTGTGTATAAAATGATTTACGTTCAATATAAATGTCACGATCTGTTAAGCAGATATAATTTAAACCGTATATTTTTATGTTTGATTAGATTAATCAATTGATAAATTGATTGATTACTTCGTTGCTTAGTTTGATGGATGTTTAGTATTGAAGGCCTTGTTGAAAATAAGATATGTATTTATTCGTCTATGTATATGTCTTAACTAGTCACCTTCACAAAATAAAGATTTTATTATTATTATTATGTATATTTTTGATAGCGCGTACGAATGCATAAAAATAGTGATTAACCACCTTATTTGCATAGTTATTATATTACTGGATAGTGTAATATCGTTTTTATTAAATGTTTTTTTTAAACTGCTGCACCTTCGCTTATGTGATAAATATGATTACTGAAGCTCTTTACATAATGCTTCTAAACAATGTTAATTGTTACTATTAGTGTTGCTCTTTAATTGATACACTTAAGAAAAAAAAAGATTTTAAGAAAATTCTAATTTTTAACTTAAGATGTTTTATAAATACCGCCCCTGATCATACATGCGTACAATAAAATCACACTCACCATCACAACACGACTTAGGTCCAAATTTTGTTCGTTCCTGTCTGCATATGTTAGCACTTGGGCACATCCGAGCTGCGCTAGAAAGCAGACTCTCCTTGTGGTGTTCAAAGAAACTGTTGTTCGTACTAGCACCGTATATAGAATGTATCGCTACATATATTATGCCGAAGCCGACGAAAAGCGGCGTGAATAACATGACGGCATATTCAGTAATGATCCACTATACTTTAATTGAAGGTGGAATGATTCGTAAACGAACACAATGAACATAGAAATGTTATAAGATCCACTAGAAACACCAATTAACGTAATAGTGATCAGGTGCGTTAATAATCGTGTTCTGTAAACGATCAAATGTTGTTTATTGGCATTAACGTTCCCATTTATTGTAAGCTAAAAACAAGTGGAATGTAATACTTGCTAATTTTCTTGATTTCCCTTCGCAATACTAGTCATTAAAATTAATTGTTACAATTTAAACACCATGAAATAGAAGTTTCTCTCGTTTGCGACTAAATAAATTGCAGAAGTAATTATAGGTATTCTGCGCATTATACGAAACCGTCTTTATTGAATTTCAAATATTGTAGAATTTTTTCAGACGGTATAACCAGAAATGATTCCTTTTACTTTTAATGAATATAAAATTGTTTGTTAACGACGAAATGCGATCAGACCAGTATTAATACAATCCCTTAGAATCACGGTACCAATTAATGGAGAAAGTTAATTATTATATTCTGCAAACAAACTTATATGGTTCGGTTTCATAAAACTTTCTCGGAATTTAAGTAGAATTTGAAAATCGTAATTGTCATTGTCTTCCCTTTAAATGTCATAATTTACACCTAATATGTATTGTTTAACTGTTTATCAGCAACCGTACAAGTAATTGTGTGCTACTTCACTGTCATTATTCCAAAAATGGGCATGCTACTCGTATTGTTTGCATACAAAGGTTCACTAAACGTGGGCGGGTAAACTATTAACAGGTTATAGATCACATATAAGAATTAAAAGTATAGGTAATTGATCATATATTAGATTTATAAACAAATTAGTGCAAGGGAGCGATAGCGACCGCAGCACCTATTGATATAGGCACAAACCAACTAAATGTTTACGCAACCCAAAATCGGATACTCAATTAGTCCTTTCGAAAACTTCTGTTAGACTGGAAATGATGACATTTCTTAACAAAATGGAACTTGAATCATCTTATTGAGATTAAATGTGCACAGTGCATACATGTAGGTGAAAAAGCGAAACTGTTTCATTTTGAATATTTTGAAGATTTTGGCATATTTACCAAAGTGAAAATAGCGAAGGGTAAAACCAACAAAAACTTCTGTTTGACTGGAAAAGGTGACATTCATTGACACAATGGAACTAGAATAATCTTATTGAGATTAAATTCAGTGTATTCATTAACAAGAAGTAGTGAAACTGTTTTATATTGAATATTTTGAGATTTTGGTATATTTACCAAAGCGAAAGTAGCGTAGGGTAAAACCAACATTGAAACCGTACGGGCGTCCGTAAAATATGTGAACATTGCTTGGAGTTGCTTATTAAATCTTGGAGTTGAGTCAAAGTTTGAATTCATGGAAGTAATAACTGCTGTTGTTGTATTTAATACTTCTATCTTTGAACTGTTATGACCTCCATACATGCAAATACATCGACAACTTAAACATATGTATGTTCTCAGTACATTGGCTCTCTTAAACAGTAAACAAGAATTAAACTACCTGTATATATACTCGCAAGATAGTTTTAGTTTGTCTCCTTCAATTAATACATATAAATATATGGAATTCAACACATCATCTGGGGATCCGTGGCTTAGAGGTAGGGCGCGCTTCGGGATCGAGAGGTCCCTGGTTCGATCCCCCACTAGACCACTGGTTAATTTATTTGAGCAAGACCCACATGCTCCACCCGACCATGGTGTAAAATGGTACCTGTGAGGGCAGTGTCTATTCCTGGGCGCCGCAGATCGATGTTGGCTGCCACACCACAGGAGAGATATAGTCGCCCCAGGGAGACACGAGTGTAGGTTTCCATAGGTAGCCCAATGACCAGGGAAAGTTAAAATGTCAACTTATCATCTCTACTTAATCAGAAGAGCAGAACAGAACTGCTCTGTTCAGATAATAAAGATTGAAATAAGATAATATCAAAATGGTATCTCTGAGTGATCTAAATGGTTTCTGCATCTTCATAACAATCCCCACATCAGCTTTTTTAATGCTTTGATTTAATAACGAATGCCTTTGATAACTAATTGAAAACACTAAACCATTACATTTTTGATTTCCAATAACCCTTAGGATACTAATTAACTATTCAAAACTAAGCAATTACGTCGCGCAATTTCCACAAAATATGGGATATTTGGTATTATTAGTTTCGTATAAAAGTAATAAAAGTCTTTCCCTGTGGAATGTATACTCATATTATTTGACTAAATTGCAATTCCAAAAACCTTGAGTGGTGGAGTATTATATTTTCATTTCACTAAGCCATATCAAAGCACCAATTGTAAAGCAACCTTTAAGACACGTGGCGTTAATCATGTAATATGATTGGTGCTTAAAATGTGACGGCTTGGAATTTATTTTATAAAGTAATGTGTTTGTCAACGATTAAAGGCTATGTGAGCATGTGGTTGAATCTAGTTGTCAAGCGATCCACTTCGTTGCAACCTACGAGGATATGCTTTTCTTGAACAACAGGGGGGAAACATGTTTTTTGAAACTAACTTCATACACTAAGATACTCATTTTCGTCAGAACATTTTGTCATCAAAATAATATATTTTATCTACACAATTGACGGATCATTCCTTTTGGTAGAGGAACAAATGCCAGTTTAGGCCTCTATTTTTGGAGTTACCCTACCATTCATTTTAACAAGCTGAGTCATACCTTAAAATGTTCCTAAATGTTTGTACTTTATGACAAAGGTAATTTTTAACCACACTCATGGTGGCATTTTGAGAAATCCAAGATGGCGTCCAAGATGGCCGCCAAAAAAGTGAACATCACCTTTTGTCAAATTACAGCCTCTGGGACATTTGATATGGCATTTATTATGGGAATAAGTTGTTTTTACAATAGAATGTATGTTGCTCTTGTCATATTAGGTGATTTTGGTGGAACATTGGTGTGATTTAATTTTTTTTATCATATTTATCGCCAAATAAAGGCAAAAAATAGGGGGTAGGGGTAAGATTTTTAACTACCCAGGAGTTTTTTTACGATACATATAGCATTTCTGTTGTTAAGTATATGCTATATAGTTGGAGGAATGTCAATATTTACAAATACCGTAAAAAAAAGGTACTTTAATGATGACAATTGACAATCAAAGTGGGTGGGGTACGATTTTCTAAAAATCTGAAAAGTGGTAATAGTTTACCTTTGATACATATTTGATCCACTATACCATAAATTTGTTTTGTGTTCACACTCCTACAGTTAAGAAAGTTGGCATTATGTGTTATTTATTTATAATTAACTAATATTCGATGCATTTACTCAATATTTTTCTTGATATGGTTCCAAAAAATGACAAGGCGTAGGGGTAATTTTGGTAATAATGAAAACCCTTCCAGCGATGGCACGAACTAAACTTGTTAACTAACTTTATGAAATTATAAAGATGAATTTTAGCATTAGTGAACTTGTTACAATATTTGTAACAATATGGCCTTCGTCAACATAAATGTCAAGGTCAAATGTCAAATTCTGAAGGATTTTCAGAACTTGCAATATGTATATATTACCACAAAAGATACATGTAAAATGTACTGGCAGGACTAAAGTATATATTTAACAAAAATAACAAAATACGAACACATCTTGGTTCTTTGATGTAGGAAAACATTGTTACATTGTGTAACCTTTGCACCTGGAAATATGGTTTCCAATATGGCCGCCATCATCTTCGCATACAAACAAATATAATGTACATAAGACATAATTTATAATCCAGTCAAATTCGCACTGAAAGTGAAACTAATTGCAACAGAAACATGTTTGCGTTTTAAAAGAAATTTATTCATAAGCTGATCAACAGAAAAAAGTCCTTAAAATGCAGTTGGGAAAGGTGAAAAGTCCAAGATGGTGTCCAATATGGTTGCCACGAATGGTGAAATGCATAAACTCTAAATAGTAAATGCCAAAGTGATAATTTCATAAATACGAGATAAATGTGGTCGTAGATATAATGACCACATACTTGGATTGAAAATGTTTATTAACTAGTGGTCATCATATTGAATTTCAACAGTAACTACAGTAAGTGCAAGGTCAAGGACTTTTCAAGGTCAAAATGGGAAAAAATTAAGTATACATATTTCTTCTATATTTGTGTTGACATAATATACATTCCTGCCTTTCATATGGTATAAACTAAGTTGTTTAGAATGTATTTTTTCAGTAGACATTGTATGTTTTATTTAGAACATTACAGCCCAGTGATAAAAGCCATTTGAATGAAATAAATGATATTCAAGGAATCTTAAATTGATGGTTCATATCATCAATATATGTTATTATTACATTAGTTGTGGCAGTATTAACATTAAATGCTACAAAGTATGTTCTGAATTTAGTTTTATTTTAAAGTTACTCAAACCAATATCAATTAATGACCATTTCAAGGTTCAAATTCTAGACACCTTCAAATTTGTTGGAACTATAGACTTATATTGGGTTATGTGGGACTCATGCGTGTTGGAAATAATCATACAATCCCATATACGGGGACTCAAAGTACCAAAGAGTCATGGTATATCTTATGAGGGACTTGCCAATGTTGAAAACTGTCACTATGGGGACTCACCAGTGTAGCAAACAGTATTCCAAGGTCCTATGAGGGACTCACTAGTATTGAAAGTTATCATCCTTGGTTCTATGGGGGATCAGAAGTTACAGAACAAGTTATCGTATGCCATATTGGCAACTCGCAAGTGTTGGCACTTGTCATTCAAGGCCCTGTGGGGACTCGCCAGTGTAGGCTATTGTCATCTTAGGTCTAATGAAGGTCTCAACAGCGTTAAAAACTGTCATTCGGGTCTATCTGGAGAACCCATCAGTGTTGGCAACTGTCATTCTAGGCCCTGTGGAGGATTCTCCAGTGCTGGGAACTGTCTTCCAAGGCCCTATGGTGGACTCTTCAGTGTTAGGAACTTCATTCTAGGCTCAATGGAGGTCTCAACAGCGTTGAAAACTGTCCTTCTGGGCAATATATTGGACCTATTGGTGTTGGAAACTGTCATTATAGGCCCTATTGAGGACATTCCAGTGCATGGAACTATCTTCCAAAGCCCTATAGAGGACTCTTAAGCGTTAGGAACTGTCATTCTAGGCCTAATGGAGGTCTCGACAGCGTTAAAAACTATTATTTTATGCTTAATGGAGATCTCCACAGCGTTCACAACTGTAATTCTAGGCCATATAAAGAACTCTCCTGGGTAGGGAACTGCCTTGCAATATGCACAATGGATGACCCTCCAGTGTCGGGAACCATCAGTATAAGCTCAATGGGGAATCACCAGTGTAGGGAACTACCATCCTATGTCCTATGGGAGACACATCAGTGTTGGGAACAGCCATTCTGTGTATTATGAGGGACCCTCCAGTGTAGGAAACTGTCATTCTATGTATCATGAGGGACCCTCCAGTGTAGGGAACTATCATCCTATGTCCTATGGGAGACACATCAGTGTAGGAAACTGTCATTCTATGTATTATGAGGGACCCTCCAGTGTAGGAAACTGTCATTCTATGTAATATGAGGGACTCTCCAGTGTAGGGAACTACCATCCTATATCCTATGGGAGACACATCAGTGTAGGAAACTACCATCATATGTCCTATGGGAGACACATCAGTGTTGGGAACATCCATTCTATGTATTATGAGGGACTCTCCAGTGTAGGAAACTATCATCATATGTCCTATGGGAGACACATCAGTGTAGGGAACTGCTATTCTGTGTATTATGAGGGACTCTCCAGTGTAGGGAACTACCACCCTATGTCCTATGGAAGACACACCAGTGTAGGGAACTGTCTTCCTATATATTATTAGGGACTCTCCAGTGTGGGGAACTATCATCATATGTCCTATGGGAGACACATCAGTGTAGGGAACTGCTATTCTGTGTATTATGAGGGACTCTCCAGTGTAGGAAACTACCACCCTATGTCCTATGGGAGACACACCAGTGTAGGGAACTGTCTTCCAATGTATTATTAGGGACTCTCCAGTGTAGGGAACTATCATCATATGTCCTATGGGAGACTGACCAGTGTAGGGAACTGTCTTCCTATGTATTATTGGGGACGCACCAGTGTAGGGAACTATCTTCCTTTGTATGATGGGGGATTCACCAATGTACCAACCGTCAGTCTGTGTAATACGACGGACTCACAAGTGTAAAGAACTGTCTCACTGTCTATTATTGGAATTTATCAATGTTGGCAACAGCCATTTTAAGCCATACTGGGATTCACCATTGTTGGGATCTGTCATCCTTTACCATAAGGACGACTGTCAAGTGTGGTAAGAAGTCAACCAGTGTCATAATCTTGCACATACAGAGAGGGGCCAATAAAAACATGAACAATTACCTTCATATTAATGCTCATTTGGCTGGATTATGAATAATATAATATATACATGGTGATGATTGCCGCCATATTGGAAACCATATTTCCGGTTGCCATGGCTAAGAAATGTTTTCTTTTATCAAAGAAATAAGCTGCACTTGTACATTGTTGAAGAAAGTGATATGAACATAAGACATTTATTCCTGTACATTTTACCTGTTTGTGTGCATGCATACATATTGCAAAAATGCCTTCAGAATTTGACATTTGACCTCAAATATGACCTTGACATCAATGTTGACAAACCTTGTATTGTTTCATATTTTGTTACAAGTGCACTAATGCTAAAATTCTTCTTCATCATTGACAAGTCCAGTCTATGCCATCGCTGAAAGGGTTACATTATTAACAAAATTACCCCTACCCTAAAAAATTGTCATTTTTTGGGCCAAATCAAGACAAAAATTGAGAAAATGCTTGAAATATTGATTGAAAGATGCATAAATGAAACATATATCAACTGTCCTAACTGAAGGAGTGAGAAAACGTAAACAATTTATGTTATAGTGTCTCAAATATGTATCAAAGGTAAAATATTACCACTTTTCAGATTTTAATAAAATCGTACCCCACCCACTTTGATTGTCAATTGTCATCATTTAAGTACTTTTATATTGTAAATTTGTAAATATTTTCATTTCCCCCAATTATATAGCATATACTTAACAACAGAAATGCTATATATGCGGTCAAAATTTTCCTGGATTGTTAAAAATCTTACCCCTACCCCCTATTTTTTGCCTTTATTTGGTGATAAATATGATGAAAAAAATTAAATCACCCCAATGTTCCACCAAAATCACCTAATATGACAAGAACAACGTACATTTTATTGTAAAAACGACTTATTCCCATAATAAATATCATAGCCAATGTCCCAGAGGCTGCAATTTGATAAAATGTGATGTTTACTTTTTTGGCGGCCATCTTGGACGCCATCTTGGATTTCTCAAAATGCCACCATGAGTATGGTAAAACATGTCATGGATTGTAACGCACAATCATTTAGGAACATTTTAAGGTATGACTCAGCTTGTTAAAATGAATGGTAGGGTTCAACCATTTTTACCTGGAATTGTTCCCCTACCATTTTTGGAAGTTTTACCTTACGCTTACAATGTTTTTTTCGCTAACAAGTGAATTGCAATTCCTACAATTGCAAAATAGGACTTTAGTGCATTGAGAATTCATTGGAGAAATTGTGAGTATCTCTCGAACATCATGGACTTTCTGTCGGAGATGTTATATTATTAAATCTTGGAAACTCGTTGTCACATCAAACTGAAATTATGATGCCTTTCATATGTGACTTTTTAAAATAAAAGAAGCGAATATGTTTTATGTATTATCGCACAGAATCTTAATATCAAAGCACGAAAACTGCTTCTCTGGATAAATATTACTAATTGTCAAGAACAGCGCGTAACGTTTGGACATCATACATACCCAGAGATTACGTTTGCGAACAATTAGTAGTTGAGATATATATTATAGTCCTATACACAAGAATTCATTACAACACGGTTAATCTACCAATACTAGACTGCATAGTAATAAAAAAGGATACGTTTTGTTTGAAACGTTTTCACTAAAAAAAGTCAGACTCTCTGCTGATGTTTTTATACATACGAACAATTGTTTTAAACAAAGTGATATGTGTGGACTGGGCTACGAATGTAAGTAAACGTATAATGAGAGAGTGAACTGTGCTGGAATAGACAAATTCTAAGCCAATGCTATGTTTGTTTGAGGTCTGATCAGTAAAATAACCAGCTACATATACATGTAAACAGAACGTTTTATCGTTTCTGGCACGGAATTTGGCAAACACAACCGAAATTTGAATGGAGATATTTTGACTTCATTCTTAGTATTGTGTTGAAATGCTGTAACTGTCGTTAAATTTATAGATTCTATATTTACCATCCTGACATACATGCATGTTTTCAGTTACGGGAAATACCTCGATGACGCTCAATGTGTAATGCCTACCCTAACCATACGGACTACTATTGCACGATTTGCTGGTTGAAATTGGTGTGTTTAACCCATAACCGTGCATAATTCATGCAAAAGTGAAAGTGTTCTGCATTTTATCGGTGGGGACTTGGATTTTTAATTGTTTCTTCGGCTTATGTGTGGGCATTGCTCAGTGTAGTTGCTAGGAATATGTAATAATATTTCCCACTCCATTCCTACCTACATTATTTCAACTAAGTCAAGTC
The DNA here is from genome assembly GCA_963678985.1 of Spisula subtruncata. Taxonomy (NCBI): domain Eukaryota; kingdom Metazoa; phylum Mollusca; class Bivalvia; order Venerida; family Mactridae; genus Spisula; species Spisula subtruncata. The sequence goes on along the minus strand of OY787673.1, from coordinate 29,705,709 downwards.
GTAGTTGTGCCTCTTTAGGTCGCATAACGTAAGGTCACTGTCAATAGTGTTTTTAAATAGGTCACGCCCCGGGGTTTTTGTGCTTCATTTGGTCACCGTTTTGGCATTGGTTTGTGTTAGCATTTCTCAGGGTAGTTGTGTCGTGGTGTTTCTGATTTCTGTGCTCGGCTGGTTGGGTTGAGTGCTACATTCCCTGCGGGTTTTCTCATACATTTTTTCTGTTAAAGGATTACGTCAATATCTACGCATAAATCCTTTTACTAACTACAATTGTTGATGATATATTTTGGTAATCACTTAGATTGCTTATACTACTCTAGAACAAAAATTGCCAATAACAAGTATGTGATATTGTTTTGGACATTGGTTGAACTAAATGCCATCGCTAACACTATTAAATATGACAGTGAGTAGCATGTCATTGGAACTACGCAACAACTTAACCGAACTGTCAAATGTCAATGGTTCTTTAGATGCATTGAATGAAACACACATTGATAGCGATAATGATTATGATAAAAACCTTTGGGACAGACTGGCATATATCACCTATATTCTTTTTAGTCTACAGGTTTTGGTAGGTTTGACGGGGAACATTATTTCTCTTATTGTCTGGATTAAAGGCGAACAATGTAGCAAAATCGCTAGCTGCTTGTACTTCAAGTTGCTTGCCGTTAGTGACATATTTGCCCTGATAACCAGTGGCTGGCGATATGTAATTTACCCTATATTCCCTTCATATCTATTACCTACATTATGTAGAATATTCATTTATATATTTCCACCGCAAATGTCTTCTTTCTTAGTGGTATCTATCTCTATAGAGAGATGTCTTAGTCTTGCATTCCCTTTTTCCTTTACACCGAAAGGTGCGAAAAATCGCGCAAAGGCTGTATTCATAGTTTTGAGTTTAGTATTAATCGGGATGAACAGCTTTTCATTTCTTTTGGAAATTCGCGATGATGGCACGGATCACCGCTGCCAATCCACAGGAGGTCCATTCTGGAGACAACTGACCCGAATATCCACAATTTGGGTATCAATTACTGTTCCATTTGGTCTCATTACGACGAGTAACATTCTAATTCTGGTGAGACTGTGTTTAGATAATCGTACAAACAAAATTAACAAGAAACAAAGCGAACACCGTGTTACCATGTTCACTAAAGTGGCTTTGGCGAGTGGTGGACTACTCGCAGTATCTTTGCTACCGACACTAATACATACGTTGAACTACTTGTACGATATATTGGGCGACGATAGCATTAAATACTTACGTATCCCCTCGGTAAATATCAATAACTGTCTCAATTTCTTGGTATACTTTTACAGTAGTACACAGTTCCGGTCAGATTTGAGGAGTTTATTTGTTAGAGATACAACGGAACGTACTAAACCCAGAACAACAACAACTACTTCAAAAACAACGGAGTCTATTTCTGTAATTTCTACTTGAATTCATTCCAGATCTACTTCAAAAATCATATTAAATTTTATTTATATCATTATTTAATGTAACATTTACTCAAGAACAAAAGTTTTGCATGGTATTCAAATCCCGACAAGAGAAATACATTAACATGTTTCTATAATTGTTTTAACCTAATATACACTGGATTTCTTTTATCCACTAACTTGGATACGTTTGGTCGTCGTTTTTGCACGCGTTTGTGCGGCTGGGTTTCTGGGAACCTGGTAGAGTATTGGCTGCGTTTCATTCAGCCACATGAAATCATCGCTATTTTATAATTTCTTTGTGGAATTGGGTCATCCTCCATTTTTTCGGCGGGGACTTTGGCTTATGTGTGGGCATTTCTCTGCGTAGTTGTGTTTTGGGTTTACTGATTTCTGTGTTCAGCTAGTTAGGTTGAGTGCTACCTTCCCTGTCCGATTTCCTCATACCTTTTCACGATTTAATTCACGTTTTGGAACAGTAGTACTTGTTCGCAGTAAAGAGAGCTCATGTACCGATAGCATATCTATTTTAAAGTTGTCGATGTATTAGCATGTATGGATGTCATAACTGTTCAAAATATAGAAGTATTACATGCAACTACATCAGTTATTTCTTCCATGAATTCAACATTTGAATCGACTCCAATACTTAATAAGTTCAACTCCAGACTTGGATAAAAGCAACTTCAAGCAATGTTCACATATTTTTACGGACGCCCGTACGGTTTCAATGCTGGTTTAACCCTACGCTACTTTCGCTTTGGTAAATATGCCAAAATCTCAAAATAGTCAATGTAATACAGTTTCACTACTTCTTGTAAATGAATACACTGAATTTAATCTCAATAAGATGATTCTAGTTGCATTGTGTCAATGAATGTCACCTTTTCCAGTCAAACAGAAGTTTTCGAAAGGATTTTGGGTCGAGTATACATTTCAATGAGTGTTTTGACAGTTCGCAACGTCAGTTCTTTCTGTTCCTTAATAGGGAACACAAGTAAGCTGGTACTATGACAATTGGACGTTAACAAGCGGTACGGGGTGTTTCAATGTTAATTTTTGAAGAAATGTGCTTTGTTAATCCTGTCATTTACACATTGTACGTTTTAAAGAAGATAATAAAATTAAATTGTAGAAAACTGGTTACAAAGAAAGCGTAAATGGTGCATCTTGTAGCGCAAACTTTGCTAGCCTATATCTGGTCATGTATTAGACACATGGGTAACAAAATGAACCCACATCTTGTTTGATATATTATGACACCTTGTAAAATGCTTGTATCCCAATTTGTAATAAATGTTTGAACTGTAAAAGATGTTACAAATAATTCTGCATTTTGACAACATTGACTTTGGTTTTGGTTGACTCTAGGTAATGTTTGGTCATTGCTTCGTATAGGTGTGTGTTGTTGTGTTGTTGTGTTGTTACTGTTTTCAGTGCTCCACTGGTTTAGTTTAGTGCTTGCTGTCCCTGGTCGATTTTGCTCGTATCTTTTTGCCATGTTCACAAACTTCTCTGTGCTTAGTTGAAGGATGTTGGCTATAGCATTGGTTCCTACAATGAAACATGTCGTGAATCTAATGGGTGCTACTTCCTGATGAATTTGCGATTTATCGTATTCCCTCTAATCGCACAATTTTTCTAAATTACTATCTCAATTTCTTAGTTAATTGTTTCATAAGTACACAATTCATATCTGTTTTTAGACGTTTATGTGTTAAAAGAAAGACAATAAATGTTTGTTATTTAGTGTCATGTGTTTAGAATATGTAGCCTTTGATGTAAATAAATGTCGTGCTTAGAATGAAAAGGTTGTAAGTACAAAATCGAAATATTGAGAAAACAAGAAAAAACTGTCCAAAAAATACACTTTACTTATAGTAAAACAAGCTGTTTCATCTTAATTTCGGTCAACATGACAAGTTCGTATTTTCGTAAAAATAGGCTAATTATGCGACCTATATTACACAGCATGCCGTCTATTAGCGCAGATCATTCGGACATGTTCAGCGAAGTTGACAAACTTCAAAGACAGATTAAAGATCTACTTACATTTGTAATAAAAAGCGCCTTGTGAGGCAAATCTCTGGATTCCAATTTTGTCAACATAATAAGTTCCGATATTCATTATATTAGACTCATAAGTGCATTGAAATACACATTCATTTCAAATATGTATCAGTCTTATCAGGTCGTAAATAGCACTTACAACCTTCTCATTATAAGCCAGCGAAATTCCAAATGTATGTGATTATTGCTGACCTCCTGATTTGCTGTTTCTGTGCTTGGTCTGAAAAATGTCCGACCCGATCAAAAATGTTCACTATGTGCTTTGAAAATTTTGTATTGAAGATATGTTGTATATGTTTGGTAGCTACACATTCGTGTATATATGTAAGAAGTTTGTTCAGAAAAAGTTTCTAAAATTTTGCTATCTTGTTGTTCACAGTATTGTAAATCTGTTTTTTTTTCGTTTATTTTTATATATTTACATGTGTTTTATTTCAAATAAAATTGTTACACTCGACATGCTTTTGAATACTCTAAATCATTTATTGTACAGTGAAGTTCCGCTAATGAGACCAATCAAAAAGGTGGTCTTAATAGCGAATCTGTCTTATTAGCGGACCTTTTTTGTTCTAAATTTAATACGTTGGGACCTTAAACTGGCAAAAATCTGCATGATTTCAAAATAAGCAAGGTGGTCTTATTAGCGGAACTTTACTGTAGTACTATACGTATATATGTTGTTAGTAAATGTCAAATATTGTATAATGTTGTTGACAATAAACTTTGAACTTCAACTTTCGTAACTTGTCATCTTGTACATCCCCATAATGAATAAAACGGGTTTAAATTGGCATCCTATTGGGCAGGCACCCATGTTGATTAACCAAGGACAGCCTTATTCTCCCTATGAACTAGTATGTATAAGCCGCTCTCAAGGAAAACCTGCTGTTTTGATATTATGTAATTACAATTCACAATGTTTTGAAAACAACTACAAAAAAAAGAAACAAAATTATTTTGATAAGTAATTAACCTATATAGTAGTACTATATATTGGCTATAACATTTCCCATAAATAGTGTCGAAATCAGATACGTAAGACATTTGTATCTAATGTCGACATAATGTTACGCAACTACTAGTCTAGCAAACCCCAAACAAAACTCCCCAAAAAAAGATGAATAGACAAAGTCCCGGCAGCTTAAATGGAGAATGACAAAGAAATAACAAACTAACGGTGGGCCCTGGTGACCTTATGAAACTCCCAACCTAGTCCCCGCTGCAGGACGACCGAATTTGACAAATATATACCCAAGCGACCAAATAAGACATAACTACGACTTGACCGAGTAAACAAACACCATGTGCAGTGACCTGGATACTGTTTTATCAAAGCATTGATGGAAATCTTAAATTTAAGATCAACTATAAATTATTTACAATTCTTGAACCATGATAAAACGTGGTAAATGGAGCTGTAATATTGATAAAGATTCAGTTAATGAACTCATACAAACAATTATCTGTCCCCGATTTGAAGTTGTTAAAGAATTATAAAGAATTTTCATTTGAGCGTAAGTTTACGATTTCCTAAGTACGTTGATAATACGGTACCCTGGTGTAAAATGCTCCAACAAATCGCCAAACACAATAGGTTTAGTACATGCATAACATGCACATATCAAATGGAATGCATCTTTTTCAAATCAAATTCTGTCGGTTTATCCCTATCAAAGGCTAAATGATAGTTAAATATCTCAATTGGCGTTGGTCAGCTGCACTTGTTAATGACTATAAATTAAAACTTTTATTTCACATCTAAACCAAATAACATTACACATTTTAAACAAAAATATTACAATTTAAAAACGTGTTTCCGTGACTTAGAGTGAGAAGGTATCTTATAAGATTTATACATAAATTATTATTTGAAATCTGCATAACAATTAGCAAGGCTCTTCTTATTAGCCTATTATCGTGAAAATCTGAACTTTTCATGTTGACTGAAGTTCAAAACATTGTTTTTTCCATAAATAAAAAGTAGCGTTAAACTTTTCAGACAGTTTTTCTTGTTTTCTCAAAATATTGATTTTGTGCTGATGCCATTCTCAATCTAAGCCAATGATGTGTATATTTGACATTTCCACTAAACGCATCCAGTAGTACAATACAGCAACATTCAATACCACACATATGCAGTAAAATGCTGTTTTGAAGAGTATTTGGAACATAGCAGTTTATCATTACAATTGAAGCCATTAAGACTGTACAAAAAGTAATGTTGATTTACCACTAGTTCGATAAGTATACCAGGCATGAAATGTGGAAATTTCAAATCAATCGGCTGAAATGAATAGAACTAATGAACATAGTGTTTTTGGGCTAATGCTGTGCCTTTCAGTGCCAATGATTAATATACGTTTCAAGTGACCTACGTACGTACATGTTTTCAACAATATCTTGTTTATATTGCATAAACACATTTATAATAAAATCAACAGTCCAAAAGTGTGTTTTACTTGTACGTTATCGACAGACTGATGCGCAAAACAGCAGAGATTGGGAAGGGTTCAGACTTATACCAACGACAAAAGATCATTTGTACAAATTGTTGTACACGTATGTTTACTGTTAAAATTTCAGTCGAAACACATTAAGAACAAATGGATAAAATATTGTTCTGACCTTTTCAACTTGATATTAAAACTTTTTAAAACGTGGCGCTTTTTCAGAAGTTCAATATTCCATTTTAATTAATGTTTTACCCTTTCTAAGGATGTTGTACTCACCTTGGCCACTCAAGTGGTCAATTTCCACCCATTGACTATAACCGATTGAACTTTGTATATTTCCCTGGCTTAGAATAAGAAGGTCGTACCTACAAAACCAATATTCTGAGAAACCAAGAAAAACTGTCGGACAATTTCTCTTTACTTATGGTAAACAAGCTTTTTCAACTGCAGTTTGGTCAACAAGACAAGTTCCGATTTTCATGAAAACAGGCTAATAAAAATCGCCTCATGATTTGGATTTCAAATATGCATTCGTCATATAAGGTCGTAAGTGGCACTTACGACTTTCTCATCCTAAGCTAGCGATATAGTGTTTAGAAATGTAGTTTAAAACTGGATGGAGAATAAACTCATATCTGACCATCATTAATGAGTTGAACAGATGCGACCGATTTTATCTATCGCAAACATATATATAAACCCGAGATGCCAGAACCTCCCTATGCTGTCCACTGTCTCCTGCATGTAAGTATTTGAATTTTGTTCTTCTTTCAATGATTGTTTAAAATATTCTGTTTGAATGTTATTTTTCTTTTTTCTGTATCCGTTTACTCACATACATACTTGTCACTAGCATCATTGGGTTTAGCAACATTTTCGGCAGATTCGAAAGTAAATTCCCATAAACCATAGCACTGTTGTTTGTTTATCAACGCCATCTGTCATCATTATGTCTATAAATATATTATTTATATAATTTAGTATACACTTGTTTAAAGTTGTTTTCCTGTATGTATGTTTCTTTGTAATTGTTTAATCGGAATACAGTATAACTGTCTTTTAAACCAATACACAGTTTATTGTTTACTACATTTTACATGTGGATTGGCGAATTTTGTTTTAAAAACAGACGTAGCTTCATGGTTTCGCGTAAGCATTTTATGACAATCACGTTGGGTCCGTACGAATGCCCCACAGCTTATATGCAATAGTTTTGGAGCGTGTTAACGTGTGCAAAATTTACGTTATTTGATGTATCTCAATGCGTTTGGCAAAAGTCACTTACCATCAATACGCGTTAAACGGTCGCCCCCTAGTTACTTGCAATGTACCTTTTTAATAATTACTGACCTAATTTGGTTTAGAAATGATTCTGTTTGTCATTTAGACTAATCAGAAACTTGAATATGGCTTTGCTGTATGCATGAATACAACTGACAACAGGGGCGGTATTCACAAAGAATCTTAAGTATAATTTAAGTAGCAAGTTTTTCCTTAAATCAGCCCGATTTTTTCTTAACCCCTAAGGGAATTCTTAAGTGGTATTCATGAAAAATCTTATCGTAAGTTTCTCCTTACCTCCGTAGATTTTTAGGGGAAAAGTTAGGGAAATATGGAGCTTCCTTAACTAGATAAGGATGACATAAAAAATGGCGAGGATATCAGCAAATGTGACGAATAAACATTTCTCTCCCTACACTTTGCATTTATTGCCGGGGCTTCTGGTAAGGGATTTTCATATTGATTGAAAGTCTATGGAGAATTGTGTTTTTAAAATTAATACTAGTAGTTGCAATTTTTAGTTTTACCTATTGGGTTTTTATTTCGTTTGGGATTTTTGTGAGCATTTCTCCGTGTGGTTGTTTTATGCTGAATTGTTGCTGTCTTCTGTACCCTATTCAGTGGTTAAGTTGAGTGCTACCTTCCCTGTTCGATTTCTTAATATATTTTATGCTGTATGTACGAATATATTAGTTTTGATGCTTAGGTTATGCTATATGTACGAAACTATTGGTTTTGTTCCTCAGATGTTTCGTATATATTGATAACAAGATGGGTACACTGTGTTATATATCGCTGGTAGTTGCTGTTGCTGTTGTTGGCCAAACTGTGTTCGCTGTCGACGACGATGAACATATCCCGATCAAAGGTAAGGATAATGTGATTTTTTAGGCTAATACATTGATCTGTTTGTATTTCCATAATCATGCAAATGCTCGCTGAATTGTGTATATGTTTATAGCTTGACCAATTATCAAAGTCCGCAAAGCTCGTCCGGCTGTGCTCGGTTGTATTCGATTGGTATTTCAATTTACTATACACCGTCATCTCCGGACCTTTACGAATTATGCAAGGATTCTCAGTTTAATCTAGTAGGACTATATGCTTGTGTGCAAGGTTTCGATGAATCGACGTACAAATGAATAATTATGAATATTTGAAATCTTAAACATGATTAACGCACAGGAATGTTAGAAGTTGTATGTAGGTTACTAGTAATATATCGAGGGCTCAGTGCAAAATTATTGTAACTACATCAATTGATAGAGGCATGTACTATAGTTCTGCACTGATCCCTCCATAGTGTTTACTAAGCAATGCGTTATTACTATTATTAGTCTCAGAGCTGCAATTAATTCGACTTTATGTGTATCGACGATCTAGATATCTAGATACCGCATCTGCTAGACGCCCCGCGCATTTCTGTCTTGTCGCCATCTAAGTAACGCGATTGGCTGTTTAAATGGCGACAAGACAGAAATGCGCGGGACATCTAGCAGATGCGGATGCTGCAAAAATGTTTTCGCGCCAAAATTGAGTTACGGGGTTTTGGTTAGGCACCGTCGATATATCATATTGACGATTTAAATACTAGTTTACCAAAATGACAATTTTGATATATCGGAAAAAGTATGGACGGACGAAATATTGATATATTGGTTTATAAATAAAGATAAATCAGAAACAGATATTATTTTCATGATTCACGTATAAGCCGTTTGAAACTGTATATATTGGGTGAAGTTTCAGTTTTCAAAAGTATAGTTTCGGTTCAAAATTTTGACAATTGTCAACATCCATTCCACCAAGAAGATATTTGGTGCAGGAAAAAAAATGCGTTTGGGGTTCCATTCATTTATACATATACATTTTGTTTCGCAATTTAATAACATGTTTTGCTTCGATTAATAACAGCTGTGACTAATAGTACTATTTAGCACACCGGCTGTTTAGTTTATATACTTTGAAAACATACACAGCAGTCCAACTCTTTAAAAATGAATATTAGTAACAGATGTTTCACTAATTCAACTTTAAGTTTATTTTATTTGATAAAACACCTATAGTACATGAATAATACATGTAATGATGTTGTACACGATAAAGATACATTTCTTAAAAAGTTACATACGTGTATACAATATACAAAGGTATTAAAATACCATACACAATAATGATCAGAAAATACATGGACATAAAATACAATTCGTTTGCAATAATGACAGAAATAGGACAGAGGTTCAAGAGCATCTTACTACATAAATAAAAGTGTAAACTTCAATTTTATTTATTTTATGTATTGTCTATTTTATCAGTTGAAGTCAATCAACACATGTCGATATCCAGAAAAAGACGGTCTGTTGATGACATCACATCCGGAGGGGAAGAATATTTCGATTTTCCGGAAAATTTGAGATTTTCGTTTTATTTAGATAATAAAATTATCGATCTCAATTTGACAAGAAACATGTTCGTGAAAACAGACATGTCTGTGATAACATCTGGCCAGAAGACCCAACATGACTACACGGTAAGTAGCTTATAGAAATGCAAAAACAACCTCCACTCCACCCAAGGTGAAAATTGATACGTGTGAGGGCAGTGTCTATTCCTGGGCGCTGCAGATCGATGTTGGCTGCCACGCCCACATGAGAGAAATAGTCTCCACAGGGAGACACGGACGTACGTTTCAGTATGTAACCCAAAGACAAGGGAATGTCAGAATGTCAAAGGGTGTTAGAGCGGCTTAACAGCTGGAAAAAGCCCTTGAATTGGAATTGGACAGGTTTAACTTTTTTGCACAAGTTATTTTGTATTTTAATATATTGTCTTTGCAATTGTACTGTCTCTATATCAGTATCGGCCAAGCTGTCCATACATATAGGTCCGCAAATCATTGAGAACTCACTACCTAACATTATCAAAATAAATATAAGTAAAGAATGCACAGGGTAATGTAAAAAGGACACTTTATTTTAAGTGTATATAAATAAATAAATAAATAAAAATTCATTTTCTGTTCTGGTAGAGTGAACATAGAGTTCAGATGTAAAGGCATCCAATTATAATTTTAGATTGCTCCGTAACAGCTGGTACACTTTATCACTTTATTATTGTTATTGTCCTAACACTTGTCGTTTTATAGTTGCACTGTTTAAAGGTTTGTTTATTGTATAGGATCGTATTGCTGTCTACCAGAGTATAAAGCAACTAGCGGCACTCTTGGTGGAATGTACCGCCCACTATTGTACTCTGGTTAGTAATCTCGTACGTTTATCATTTTGACAAGACATTCATTTTTGTAACGTTTAAATATCATAGCATACATGACAAGTAAATATTTCGAGTTATAACTATCGTCTTTATAGTCAACTCACTGATATACATCTGTTAATCCATAGCATGTAGCCAATTGTGTTGAGGTACATGTTTTATGTTTTAAGTAGCAGGAAAACGTTGTTGATTACAACCATTGGTCCTTATGGAGATCTATGTGTTAGCACGCTTGTCGCCTAATATTCGAGGACCCGTGTGAAGCACACTGTCATAATCAGCAGAGAGAAAGCTGACTGGCAAATAAAGGCTATGGTCGGTTAGAAGTATTGACTAGAATATAACAGAGCTTATAGTACATACAATGACAAAGTGTTTGTTTGAACTCTCGAATTAAAGTGGTATATTCATTCTATAACACATATTTAGACACTTTAACTACATTTGCAGCAAGGATCAATAGAAATAGACGGACAACCATACAGTATTGAACCGGAACCGTTATCAAAAAGTAAGGATGCACATATTCTCCGAAAACGTGAAGCCCTGGATTTGGAAGAGTTCAAAAAGACAATATATACCAAACAAAGAAAAGACAGCGGAACTACGGCTGTGTGTAAGTAAACAATTCCTTTAGTATAGAGTTTGTTTATATACTGTGTAAGTGAACACCGGGTTATTAAATCCTTGTACAATTCGTTGGCTTAGAATGAAAAGGTCGAAAGACTTATACATATTTGAAATATGTATTATAAGGCGCTTTTTATTAGCCTTTTTTCATGGCAATTTGAAATTGTCATGTTGACCAAAATAAAGTAATAAAAGCATGTTAAAGTGTAAACAGTAAATTAAAAAATTTCAGACAGTTTTTGCTTGTTCTTACGACCTTCTCATTCTAAGCCAGCGAATTATTGTCCAAATAAAATTTAACTGGGATGGTAATGACAACGCATCTTGAGGGCAAACTTAAGTAGTATGACTTGAGTTAAAACATCGATCTCAGCATTATCCGAAGAACTACGTTTTGCCTGTGATTTATTGTAAGCCATTTTATATCTTTACGTAATGCTTCCAAACTATGAAATGCACTTGATTGATATTCCTCACGTTTAAGACATTTCGATAGCCACAATAAACACTGTCTATTCGTGTAAACTAATGCTAAGATAGTTGAAACTATGTTATGCTCCATGATAAAACAAACGAACTAATTAATTAATTTGACACAGTATAAAAACATCCATCAAAATTTCCCAGTGCATAAGTACATAACACAACACAAATCACAAAAAGCTTAAACATAACACACGCACAAACACACATCACAAAAATCTTAAACATAACACACGCACAAACAAAAATCACAAAAATCTTAAACATAACACACGCACAAACACAAATCACAAAAATCTTAAACATAACACACGCACAAACACATGTAACAAAAAGCTTAAGCATAACACATGCACAAACACACATCACAAAAATCTTGAACATTAACACACGCACACACACAAATCACAAAAATCTTAAACATAAAACAAGCACAGACGCACATCAAATACTGCAAGAGAATTGAACAAAGACACAAAATAGGTCCAATATAACACTTCTGGATACTTTGTATGTTTCAGCCCGCCCAAGATCGAAAAGAGATGATAACGATATTGCAACCTTCGATCCTGAATGTGACGTATTTGAATTGAAGCTACTGGTCGATAATACGATTTGGAATTTGTAAGTATTTCGGATTACCTGGGGTCTTATTCACGAACAGTACAGGACTGAAATTCAGACTTAGACTAAAAATTGACAACATTTATAATCACTTTCATTTCATTGCAATTGGGTTAAATTATGTGAAATTTTATCGGATTATTTGTTGTTACCTGCGAAATATGTATACCCATTTATATTTAAATCGATGCATTCATGATATAATGAGAGTCAATAGAACATTGGACACTATAAAGTCTAAGTCTGAGTTTTAGACTTACAGCGTTGGTGAATAAGGCCCCTGAATTAGGACGATGATAGCGATGGAGTGGTGTGTGTGTCAAATAAATCAGATGATGTTCTTTAATCTAAAAAACAAAACAGTTTGATTCAAATACTTTGTGTCTAAAACCGAATGTATCAGTACAATGGCTGTATCTGTCCGAAAATTTGCGTTAAATTCATCCTATCATATCAGTTAAAGTGTTATATTTGTCCAAACATTTGCATTACACTGTATAGATAAGTAAAATTACTCATAGTCCGGGCCGAAATCCGCAAAAAATAACCGAACCTTGCATTTGGAATATCAGCAAATAAAAAACCTTATAATCCAATGCAAGTTACCTCGGACTTGTGGCCGGACTATCACAAAATATTTCTGTACTCATGTTCATGATATATTCTTCTTTCTTTTACTCTTGTACATATTCAATTTCAAAACTTACAAAAGTGATAAATAACTTGTTTTACAGCTTTTTAGATAAAAACAATGGCGATTCATTCCTGGCAATAGAAGAAATGGTGAAATATTATACAGCGATAATGGCTGAGGTAATCGAATGCTAAAGTTTTACTTTTCACTATTAAATTAAAAATTCAAATTATGGCGTACTTGATCGGTATGTGTTGTATGCATTTTTAATTTTTATCTATACTAGTATGTTATGCTGCTTTATTTTACTTTACGACTTAACACAATAGCAAAGATAGTCACGTCATATTTGTGGAAAATGTTTTGCGAAGACTTTCACATTGGACCATGTGGGTTTTTTCTAACCGTTATATTAGAGTTTGAACTGCTTAGTACACAACGGGCACCACGTCAATTATAACACAAAATTACCATGCACCTCTTGTAACTGAACAACCGCACTGAAACGTTTGCAACATACCTACTCTAGATCTCCACTAACCTGTGGGTACAAAGAGCTTTTTACCATTTTAATCCTTATGCCGCTTGAATATGAATATCTGGACAATAGGATTGTGTCGGTTATGTTTGCACATGAATATAAAACCAGTCTAACAAGGTCAGGTTTCTTTTGTTAGTACCTACATGTGAATTATGGGAACCCCCACCTTGCACTAAGTTCCGGATATGTATAGTTGATTCAAGATCTCTGTCACAACCGCAGATGTATCAGAATTAAATTCTACCATTAATAATACACTTAAATGATTAAAAATCTAATGGTCCTTCAGCGTAGTTGTTATACTTGCTGCAATTAGCTATTCAGAATTGGAACGTTATAATGGCGGTTTTGACAGACATCTTTGAATCGACAATACGCGGTAATGATCTTCGATACTCAAGTCTCTCAAATATGGTTAGTTTATATACGCGAAGGAGGCCAATATCACTTGATATGTAAAAATTACCAATATCTACTTTAGAAGCTACAATTTAGATGGTTATTCTCTGGACTTGCCTGTATTTCAGATAAATCTTCGATACTCATGTCTCGTGGATCACATTACAAAGTATGCTAAGGGACTGGAATGCGAAATTAACTGTTTACACGTTATACTTTGTAGTCTTGAATTCCAACAGGTATGTTTGTATTTCCTAGTTTATGAATTTCCGGTTGCTGTATGTACCTGTCAAAGACTGTTCTCTTTATTTTACTCATAAATAGGAATTCTGACAGAACTATATGCACTCAACAAAAGTGTGGCCAATTTTATTCAACAAAGGTATCGAAAGATATTATATGTAACCCAATAGTATTTATATTACTTAATACCCTGCAAGATGAACTCATTCCACATGTAACCTAAAAGTATATATATAACTAAATACCCTGTCAGATAAACTCATGCCGGATGGAACCTAACATTATCTATAAAACTATATGCAGTGTTTATGCTTTGATTTTTTGGTATCTGAAAGGTACTTGTTTGTATTTTGCAGACATCGTCATGGACTGATTATGGTGGTATGAGGTTCTCCTATACATTTCCAGATGGTAAAACGGGCACATTTGTCGATGGTTGGAAAGGTCTTCAAAGATGTGGAGATTTACATGTAGTAGATCCTGACAACGATGAGTGTGACCTATATATATGTCTCACCAAGTACGTATAACACTTTATCTACCCATATACAATGCCTTGGTCCCACTGAGCACTGTTCCGCCCCCGCCTCGACCTCGGCGATGTAGTCCCGATCTAAATAAATCAAATTAGCTTCGGGAGGCAACGGGAACAAGGATTTCACAAATTTTCTGATGACTCTCCTCATGCTTCCCGCATACCACAATGACCAATTATTCCATAATTTTCATGTAAAATTGGGTCATCCTGCATTTAATTCGGCGGGGAATTGGACTTTTAATTGTTTCTTTGGCTTAAGTGTGGGCATTTTCAGTGTTGTTATGTTGTGATGTTACTCATTTCTGTGCTCGGCTGGTTTAGTTGAGTGCTGCCTTCACTGTCCGGTTTACTCATAGCTTTATTGATACATTGTAGATTTGCATTCTTTTTTTATAATAAAGAAACATAAGATCATTTGTAAAAAATTCAATCCAGGCATGGATAAAGCAATGATTTTTAGAACACATATATATTACTGTGTGTATCAATTACAGATGGGACATTGTCGTAAAGGAAGGAAACACGTTCTTTAACTGGTATAGAAGTAAGTTGTATTGTGGTAGTAAAACAAAGCATATCAAGAGAAAATTTGAAGTTTTCAACTTAACAGGAGGAAAACCAAGATTAATAATTATTAACATTGTTTAGAAGAATTATTTAAAGAGCTACAAAATCTTATAGAAAAGCTTGTCTCATTTCTTGTAAAATATGTGCTACTCAATATTTTAACTTAATTCAAAATACTTTTTGAATACCATACCCGGTGTATCCAAGTCGAAAACCTAAATATATTGACATTAGTTACGCATTTGTGTTGCAAAATTTCCAACCCATTGAATATGAACCCATGTTGTTAGTGATTTTTGCAGCTCTTTACCAAATGCTTAAGAGATATGCACACAATCAATATTTATTTTGTTTTTAAGCTGAAACACGTTCAAGGGATAATTTTACGTTGTTTTTGTTTAAAAACGTTTTCTTCTTGATAAATGCTTTGTGAATATATAATAGATAAACATATTAAACTTCCACCCAAATCGAGTAGATCAAATATATTTGCTTAAACGGATATCTTTCTGATAACATTTGCCTTCCAACCATAGAGCTTTGATCTACAGGCGTCTGTGAGGTAGGTATAACAATGACAATTGATTAGACACACAAGAGCATTATTTAAACGGGAATTGAAAAAACGCGATATCTCTACATAGTGGAGTATGTATACATGGATATTATCTATTGAGTATGTAATAAGTGTGACAAATTCGGCTTATAAATGGGTGCCATCAATTGATTATGTAATAATTGTGACTATTTCAGCGTATAAATGGATGTCATTTATAGATTATGTAATAATTGTGACATTTGAAGCGTATACACGGGTAGCATCTATTGATTATGTGAAATTCGTGACTATTTTAGCGTATAAATGGGTACACTTTATTGATTATGTAATAATTGTGACTATTTTAGCGTATACATTGGCACCATCTGTTTTATATACTAGTATAATGTAACGCATGCGATTATTTCAGCGTATACATGGGTGCCATCTATTTGTGACTCTAACAAACGATACCCATCCATAGTATCCGAGAGCAATGGGGATGGACTTGATAGGCAGTTAGCTCAAGCCATCCTTCATTCGTAAGTGTGATGTATAAAATCAATGTCAATGAAAGGGAAACGTTCTTATGCTTCTGATGAACCTATGTGTATGATAATCGAAACTTGTCCAAACTAAATTTGACAGAGCTTCTTTTACCATAAGAAAAGAGTAATGCTAGGGCATTGTTTCTTGTCTCCTCAAAATATTCTCATTCTCGCCGAGTGATTATAAACATTGGAGTACATATTCCTTGCTCCAACTCATACTCCATAGTCCAATTGGAGCATTTCTTAGTTACAAAAACTGCTGTAATTTTCTTATTACTGAATGGAAACATATGAAATGGGGGTTAAATGTCTTAGTTAGATCATTTGCTACAATTTGGTGTTGGCTTTGATGCACATTTCTAAAAAAGCTGTTTTTTCAAGTTGGAGCATGAGTATGGAGTTCGAGTATGGGAATGAGAAATGTTTGTAATCACCAGGCCACGTCCATCGATTTAACTTATTGGTTCTACCTTTATATTTCATTATAATCAGTAAAAATGTTGGACAATTCAGGATTGTATCTTTAACGATGACACTTTGTTTCTGTAGACTTTGGTACTTTTCAAAAATAGGAATATTTATAATAAATTAACAAGTTTTATCAATTTATATTTTTCGTTCGTTCTCGAAACCACATTTCTGTATCAATTTATACGATTTTAAGATATGTGTACTGAAATCTCGAAAGGGAATTACTGGTACATGTTTGGTTATCTGTTTTTCACATAGAGCCTCCTGCAATGGCAAGTTGGCGTTTCATTTCAAAGTAACTAATATCGATTCCGGGTAAGAGTTCTAGCAACTACTCATACGTTTTGATAACATCAAACTTAAACAAGTTTGTGTCCTTGACTATTAAACCAAGGGATTTAGTGTCGAAGATATTTTTCACAAAGGTAAATGACAATTATAAGTATGTCTTATTCAACATTTCTCATTTTATTCATGTTTGTCCCCAGAATCGGGGCATCAGGTACTAACTGTGACCGGAAATGGTTAATGCAAGAAAACAGTGACATCGTTGGGTCTGAACCAGCACCGTGGGGTCTAAATTGGTTTATTTCAAGGTGTGCTCTCGACGAAATTTGTGATAAGATAGAAAGGTAATGTTATGTTCGTATACAGCATATAGTTATACCATTGCATTAACCAACAGACAGGGCTATAACCGAGGGACTACATACCAGGTTTTAGTCCTTTGGGTATTTTACCCGTCAGTTTTAATTTTGATTGGAGTTTGTCAACTTTATTTGGGTATTTAATACAATTCATAGGGTAAATGATCTAATATGTACTCTTTTTCACTATATCTTCCTTGTCCATTTGTCATTTTCTTATTGCCATTTCTTTTTCTTACTTCCACCCCTTGAAACTACTAGGTTTTTTAGAAAATGAACTGGGTAATTATCCCAATACGCCGCTCACCTGTAGCACTACGTCATCTTACAACACTGCTCAGACTCCCGTACAGGAAAGTATACTATTTTATTGAAGGCAATGACCTGTATTTATGAACTATCAGGTACAGCTTTATTTGACAAATTTATTGATTTATTTCCATCTTTGTGTAGATCTACATCGGTGATATTTACAGCAATATCATTATTCTACTTAGTATTAATCTCTTAAGTAACATGTGCATACTTTCATTTTTCAGTTTAAACAATGGTTACAATTGTCTTAGAGATCATCATTTCACACAGGACGAATGGGACGACTTTAAGGACTATCCCTTACACGGTGAACTATTCTCAGCAGATGATCAGTGTAAGCACAAATGGGGGCTTAACTCGACACAGTGTGACCCAGAAGGCAACGGAAACGTAAGACTATTAATATATGTTATTGGTTTTGTAATATTACATCGAGTGTATACATTTACTGACCTACAACACATGCTCCTATGATAGGCATGTATTGTCAGTAATGAATTCACTTGTGAGATAGTACATTTCTTACATGTAAACTGATGCTGACAAACATCAAATAAGTATTTTGTACTAAGTCAGAAATTCATTTACTGGAAACATAAATTATGAGCGACATACATAAATGTAAGGCACCGATGTCAAAAAGTATTAGTGCAACAAAGACTGTTTTTGGATGCCTTGTTATGTATACACTTAGCGGCACTTCTAACGCTGCCACTTGGTTTTTCTTAATATCTCAAAAACCGTTCGAGATAAATTTATCATATTTTCACCTGTTTTAGTTTAAAGCATGTGCCTTTATCTGCAATAGTCAATTTAGAAATAGATGTGTATGCAAATTCGCGGTAAAGGCGTTATTTATGTCACCCGAAATTATAAAGTCACAAAATTAAATAGCGTATTAATTAAGGGTAAATCTAGTATTTTCAATATCTTATTTCTTTAATACTTCATATGTTATATAATAAGTGTTCATAATAAAAAATATTCATAAAATTAATCAATATTACAATTTCCAAGGAAACGAAATAGCAGTAGGTTCGCCTAGACCGCCCCAAAATCTACTCGTATTATAAATAGAAACCCTATGCCTTTAAAATAATCATTTAACTTCAAATAAGGCTACTTGAATGTTAAAATTTAAAATTCTTCACAATAATGAATGTTCATAGTATGTAGTAGAGTTAAATTTATTCAGTTTAATGCAGTTTCGGTCACCCTAGGTTAAGACTAACCCCCTTTATTCTTTGGAATCGTATTTTTTCAACAGACACGTTATGGTTACGGTAAACACTCTTTTTTGAAGCAAAACCACATTGTTTCCTTTACTAGCAAGTTAGTAAATATTGTTAATGATTATTTAAAGACATGAACAAATACATTGTCGATATGCACGACTATTATAGGAAGAAAGGACATCTAGACGCACACATAACGACCAGGTGACCGGTATTGCGCGATAAAAATGCGACTTTCAATTTTAGTATTCGGTCTATTGAAGACGTATCATTCAATATTCTATCGTCGGATTGGGCGGAAAATTCGCCAGAACTAGTGTCAAATATTGATATATACGTGTGCCAAATTTCATAACAATTCATTGAGGACTTTCAAAGAAAACTGAAATATATAAATGGCAGCGTTAGAAGTGCCGCTAAGTGTACATTTTAACAACGCTATAGTTTGTCCAAAATGGGTTGTGTCTACTGATGCGTAAATAGGGCTCATAACGCAGTCAAAATATTCACTCATTACAAATATACATTCAATTTAAGTGGATTAAAAGAAAAAAAATCTTTAAATAGATACGCTTACTTGATATATCTATGTGTTCGAGTCGATGGTTAGCATTCAATTACACGTGAAATTGAACCCGCATGAATAGTATTTGAGACTTGTGATGAGTCTCTACAATTTATGCAAGAATTACAAATATATGGTTATGCGTAGTTCAAAATTCGAGACATCAGTCACCACTCTCTCCACAGAACGTCGAAGATAAACTTTGAACTTGGCTGAGGTTTACTAAGTTTATGCTTTTATGTTTCAGATGTTTCCTGATTATATGTGTTCAAGATTTATATACTGTACGACTGTAGAATTTAACTGTACTTGTAATGTGAGAGTAACATCTGGAACACCTTGTGGATACGCAAAGGTAAATAGTTTTATATCCGTAATTATGCGTCGTAGAGCGAAAATGATATTCCATATTTTCGCATTGAATGGTTAAAAATATAATCCACAAATAGGAATTCAATAAACAATTGAAAATCAACTGACCGGTTGGTATATACATGTTTGCACGTTACTCTAAGTAAGAGACACATTAATTTGCAATGTTCAATGCGCAAAGTTTGTTGAGCGGCTGAAAGGAAATTAGCATAAAAAATTGATAATTTGTCATGCATCCGAGATATGTTCAATCAGGCATGTCCCAGGGGCCCTGCATGACGAAACCACTTGATATTAGTTTTAGATGTAACCAAAATAAGAATACACTCTCCGGAATTCAAAAATCGTATGTCATCGACAAAAAATATTGTCGTAAATAATTATCATCATTATTATGTTTTTTCAGTACTGCTACAAAGGACACTGCATCCCTATACCTGGTAAGTATGATATTAATGTTTTAAGATTTAGGGTTTCAAATGGTAAGGTGTCGTTAAGTTAGTCATAGAACGTCATAGCTTTCCACGTTTACACGAGACTTAATTTATAAAGGCAACACAGTTGGGCATGCCTATTCTTCCCTAAGCACCTGTGTGTTTCGATGTTTTCAGTGGTGTTTATATTTTCCGATGTTTTCAGTCTTGTTTATATGTTCCGATGTTTCAGTCGAGTTTATATTTTCTGACGTTTCAGTCTTGTTTATATTTTATGATTTTTAAGTCGTGTTTATATTTTCCTATGTTTTCAGTCGTGTTTATATTTTCCGATACTTTCAGTCTTGTTTATATTGTCCGATGTTTAATACGTGTATATATCTACCGATGTTTTCAGTGTTGTTTATATCCTCCGATGTTTTCCGTGTTGTTTACATCTTCCGATGTTTTCAGTCGTGTTCATATTTTCCGATGTTTTTAGATCAGGATAATGGAGAAGAATGTGAATGTCATTCTCAGTGTACAACACCTAACGCACATTGTGATGAACGTAATAGAACGTGTGTTTGTGATGACGGTTACTATGACGATAATTATGAGGAAATTGGTGGCAATTGTACAGAGAGTAAGTCAATTTAATTCATCATAAACATACTTTAAACCGTAAAGCTTTAATGGTAGTACGTCATCTGTCAATCAATACCCTTTAAATAAATTTTAACTGTAACTTATAATCACATGGTCCAACAGAATAACTTGAAATCATAAGCCAAGCAACCTTCGACAAACAATCATGTTGAGCGATATCTTCTCTGGCGTTATGTCAATTGTCTTATAAGCACCTACGTTTTACATCTGAATGAATGCTACCTCAAAACTATCAAAACAATGGAAGAATGTAACCGTTCATTACACAAGTGAATTTTTTTTATGTGCCTGTTTTTCTAACTAATATAAAGTTAATGGTGAAAAAGTTCCTCATCCATTGTTAGATAACAATATTGCATGATTAGTCTATACGAACATCTCTATTCATAATCAAAATGAGACAATAATATATCTATATATCTATCTACTGATACATATAATTTAATACAATCTTAGAAAGGCCGAATGGTGGAAATAATATATATATATATATCTATCTACTAATACATATAATTTAATACGTTCTTAGAAAGTCCGAATGGTGGAAATAATATATATATATATATATCTATCTACTAATACATATAATTTAATACAATCTTAGAAAGGCCGAATGGTGGAGATTGTGAATTGGACATACAGTGCTTCGATTACAATGCATTATGTATCAATGGTACTTGTCAATGTGCACCGGGGTATTATGACAATAACGGCGTGTGTGAATTAGGTAAGTGCTTGTCCAGTGTACTGTCTGTGACTTCCAGAATATTGTTCTCCTGCATATTGCAAGGTTAATATTTTTAGAAATGGGAATAATAAGTGGTTAAGAACATGACCCCAAGGGAAGCATACATGTATATGCCAGGTAATTATTCGTCCGTACGTCTGTCTTTATAGCTTGGTTATTGTGACATAAGCCTGACCTTTATGCAATAATACCAAGCTATATGTCTGTCAGTGAGCGTTACCTTTACGCGTACATTATGTATCCGATATAGCTTCTTGGAGGAATTAATAAAACACAGCAGAGTATTCGAACACATTAACAAATGCGGTACATTTAAGTGAAGCAACATGATTAACCATATGGTAAAATAATGAACAGGTAAAATAATTAATTCGTCATTTACTGTCCGCTCTTAAAGTGTATATAGCTATATTTTAACAGTCAGTTAATGTCAAAATAATTACTTGCATCGTTTTTAGTATGATACTAGACTACCTTAATTGCAAATTAAAACTTTGGATGGGTTCCGTGTACTTTAATTCAATCGTCGAAACATAGACGATTGTTATAATTTCATAGGGTATTCTAGAACATTTTCGTATGAAAATGGACAATTTGCATGTCAAATAAATCACAGAGAGAGTTTCTGTTAAAACTGAGGCGAAAAACGATATAATGGATATGAAAGCATAATTGTTTTTCAGTTTTTGAAACTTTAAAAAAATATTGTCCTATATAGATCTAGCTCTATACACTTTAAATCTAAGCAAGTTTTATTATCGAGGTGGCAGATGTTACCGATATGAATTTACATAGTAAAACGTTTCAATAAGCTAGGCATTTCGAATAAAAGTACCGAATACTGTATGAGTATGTTAGCACTTGTCATCGATGGAATACAGGAACCATCGACATTGGCTACTACATGTTTTGCTTTTTTGCAGAGGTTTGTCTTGGTGAGCCTTGTAATTCTTCGGAGCAATGTTTCGGTGATAATAATAAATGTTGTGAAGAATTCAACATATGTGTTTGTCTATTTGGTTATTTTGTAAACGACATCGGTCAGTGTGTAATCTGTAAGTATTATTTTAAAAATTGGTTTATTCATTGTATGAATAGAAAATGGGTATAGTCCCTAGCACAATGCACTTTGTTTACATAATGCCTAAAAATTCCGAGCATAGCCTTTATTTGCCAAGTATGTTTATGCCTGTAGCCGGATTTGAACCTGGGTCGCCAGATTAGACGACTAGCATACTAACCACTAAGCTCCGCAGGTACACATAATGAAACGACACATTACAAGTATTGAACAGATGAGGTACAACTATTTTAAATTATAGGTAAGCAATTACTAAGCCATTTTATGGATATAATATTGTAACAAAGTGCTACTACTGATAAGCGCCCATTCTTAAAGCGCTACAAACAATCATGCTCCAACGCATACTCCGTACTTTATTTAGAGCATTTCTTTGTTACAAAAACTGCTGTAACTTCTTTATCACTGAATGGAACATATGGAATGGGGTACATTTGCTTAATTAGATCATTTGCTACAAATTCCAATTGGTTTTGAAAAAAAAAAAGCTGCTTCTCAAGTTGGATCATAGAGTAATGAGAATGAGCAAATTAAAAAGTAATACTAGTATATAATATATGCAGATGTAGTTACCATGAAGAACAAATTATGTGCACGTGGCACATTTAATGTTTGTTGGTTTATGTTGTGTTTATAGATAACGGAACATTGTGTGATCCATGCACCAACAATCCAGATTCCTGTACACAAGATTTTACATTTTGTGGTGAAGATGGTTTTTGTGAATGTGCGAATGATACAGTCGAATACAATGGCGCTTGCTGTAAGTAGTTTTAAAAAAGGAATGAGTCGGACAGGGAGGGCAGCACTTAACTAACATTCGCGCTTGTATGCTTTTATTTTGTTTGATGCTGTTTCGTTTTATTTGGAGCCCAAAATCTCATGGGATCAATAGACTTTACGCTGGAGTTGTAAGACCACACTTAAAACTGATGAAAGCATTTAAGAACAAAACGGTATCACAAAACATATGCAAAGTAAAAGGTCAACAAGCAGCCAGAAATTACATATATTTGAAGAAAAAAATACATATTTACAATTCATTTCATTGCTTCATGTTAATGTTTTAAAATTACAAAAATTTATAGCCACGGAACGGTTTGTATACATTTGAAACATAATTTAGCGTGCTAATTTCTCGACTTTATTTGCAACATATCGCTGACTTAGAATGAGAAGGTAGCAAATACTATCTACAACCTCATAAAACTGATCCATACTAGTATGTAAAAGCAGCACCACAAGACTCTTTTTATGGGCTTATTGTCATGAAAATCGGATATTGACATGTTGACCAAACAAGAGTCGAAAAATTCAGCTTACTTAAGTAAATAGTAATTTTCTGACATTTTTTTTCTTGTTTTCTCAAAATATCGATTGTGTACATAAGACTTTCACATTCTAAGTCAGCGATATTATTTTTAAATTAACATGCCGTGAAGGCAAGTCGAACAAAATCTAATCATAATCTAAAATGATTAATCATATGATTATTGTTTTCTCATTTTATACCCAGTTAATAACATGCATTAAGTACATTTTGTAATTGAACTGACTCGACAGTTTAACAGCCATTGAAGACTGAAAGAAGATATTGCTTGAGTATGTTCATCTCTGTATCATTTTCACAATAGATGTTTTATAGTATTACTATTGTAGACGGAACAAATCATGGAGAGAACTGTCCCGACAGTTTGGATACTTGCGTTGATGATGACACCGAATGTGTTGGTGGTATTTGTGTATGTGTAAGCGGGTTCTCCTACCAGAATGGCCAATGTGGTAAGTTGAAATGATTCGCAGTAGCGTAGTGATTTGGTTGTATTCCTTATTTAAGCGTAATGACCCGATTATCCGAAAAATCCGAAGATACTGAAAGTTTGTGCTCATAAAGGCCTTCCCCCGATATTTCCGAGTACCAAGCAAGGTCTTTATATGACAGTCTAGTTTCAGCTTATATATGCCAGGCATATATACATTGTACATTTGAACCTGAGTCGTCAGATAAGACACGAATATCACTAACCACTGAGCTACGGAGATACACTCCGAAATGGTGCATTGATAATTCAACGTTCCCCGTGTGTACAAAACACATATACATGCGAGATTACCAGTTTACTACTCTTTATCACATTTTAAAGATGTCATTTAATTCTATTTTAGTCGGCTCTGAACTATGTGATCCATGCCAACCATACGATGATACATGTGGAAATGGCCTTGAGTGCAGCGATCTAGGATATTGTATCTGCGCAAATGGCACTGTTCAAGTGGCGACTCAATGCTGTAAGTTATGTTTTGTGAAAATTATGGATAGCTAACAAAGGCGGGAGTTTGTTGTGTTTGTCAAACGCCTAGCTCGAGACAAAATAAGACTCCGGTGTTTTAGTTTCCTATCAGTTAAGAGAAGTCGTGTTATGTTTCGTTGAATCTCAGATCGCCTTTTCAAATAGCATTGTATTTTGTTCCAACTCTTCACTTATTATCAGAGTAAATCGTAAGTGTATTTCTATAGAGGTTCAGTGCGCCACGACAACGCGAAACAGGCTGCAAATGTAGGGAATTTAAATGTGCACGATTTATCAGTGTTATTTTAGTTTGCAAATTACCATATGTGTTTATTTAAGTAACCCATTTTACCTCAGCAGACCAATCTGGTCAATGTTTGTGAACATCACATTATTATAGGCGCACTATACACACAGACAGTCAGTTCTCATCGTAAATACTATAAATTGGGTACTTGGTAAAATAATTTTATTTTTATATATTGATAAACTGGTGCCTAAATATTGATAGATGGAACTAATCATGGGGAGAACTGCACCACAAGTTTGGATACTTGCGTTGATGACGACACCGAATGTGTTGGTGGTACTTGTGTATGTGTAAGCGGGTTCTCCTACCAGAATGGCCAATGTGGTAAGATTACATTATTGTCAGAGTGGCAATTTTGAATGAAAATAAATTTCTTAGACTACATGTACATGTTCGTTTATTATTCACATGTTTTGGAACTGCTTAATTCGAACATAGCGTTAAACTTAATATGTATTTTTATTTTCAAATAACTTTGGTTGACGTTTTGTACGTCTCACACAGATGTTGAATTCAGGTTATTTGCATTTATAACACAACTGCCTTAAAATAGAATAGGGACACAATTTCGGTTGCATTTATTGTCATTACTCTTCTCAAAAATGGAAAACTCAAAATCAAATTCTTTGTACAGAATATGTTTTCTGGAGACCAGCTCAGATGTTTCTTTCATTCTAGTCGGTTCTGAACTATGCGATCCATGTCAACCGGATATGGATACATGTGGCAATGGATTTGAGTGCAGCAACTATGGATACTGTATCTGCGCCAATGGCACAGTTCAAGTGAATACACAATGTTGTAAGTCAACAGTGTTAAATTGATCAAATCCGATGGCTTAGAATGAGAAGGTCGTTACTACTACATACGACCGTATAAGAAGCATACATATCCAAAATCTTCATTATGTAGCGCTTTTAACTAGCATGGTGTCATGCAAAATGGATCTAGTCATGTTGACCAAATTGATGCTGAAACATTATTTCTTGTTTTCTTAAAATAACTTTTTTGTCCTTACGATCTTCTCTTTTTAAGCCTGTGAAATATTAGTTGTATATAATAAAGGTCATTGTTTTAAGATATAATCGCATTTTACAACTGAATTTCTGTTGACGTATGATGTTAATGCCAGAGGTACGGTTGCCATAAGTTTGGTCCTCAAACTTCGTTATTCTTAAAAGCTTGGGAACTGTCAAAGTGGCCACTCAGTGCTGTAAGGTTTATTTAATTTAGCAATCAGATAATCATGAAAGACATTATCATATTATGATATCGACCGTAATAATAATAATCGTACCGTCTTTATAAATGAGCATTACCACTTCTCTGAAAACGCTGTTTTATCTCGATAAATTGACGAAAGTGCTAATGACCAAGTATATTATGAAGTTTATGAAACACATCGTCATTACAGTCAGTTAGTTAAAGTTGTTGCCGCTTGTATTCTAAATAATTGCAACTAATACCATATCTTTATTTGAAATTGGTATCAAAAATGTTTTCTTATCTGCATTTTTACAACGAGATCTGGGCTTTTAATTACTTCGTTGGGTTATGTGTGGAAATTGCTCCGTGTATTTGTTTTATTTTGTCTTGTTAGTCTTACTGTGCTCGGCTGTCATTCCTCTGATTTCCTCATATCCATTTATTTGTTGAATTCAAATCGACCACCGCATCAAAACAATATGTGAGATTGCGTCACATATTAACGATTGTCTAATTGCATACTAGTACTTAATTTTTACATGAATATACGAATGAAATAATGGATTCACTCGCAGTTTGGCCAAGTATAAACTTGACATACATTTTACATTTTTTGAAACCAGATACTACAACACATACAATAAAAGTTAATTTTAATTTTGTTTGATTTGAATAAATCTACTTCGTATTAATTTTCGTATAACTGACGAAGTGGAATTCAGATTCAATTTATGCATTGAAGTATACCGATGTATTTGCGTTGTCAATACACGTCTCATGACTTTCACGAAGTTTGCCCTAGACCTAGAGGCTCATGTTCCCGAAGATTCAATTTTTTTATGGTTTGCGATATACGTGTAGGTCACCATTCGCCATAACACAATTTTTCTGTCGAATCCTAATTCTATTATAAATATGAGTTAAATGTCAGTTATTTATGCAGTGATCTTTGTAAATTTTATGATTACATGTAAGTTGAAATTTTGAATACCGGTAGAGTTATATTATCAAATCTATGTAGTTGTATGCTCTAACTATTGTAGACGGAACTAATCATGGAGAGAACTGTACGACAAGTTTGGATACTTGCGTTGATGATGACACCGAATGTGTAGGCGGTACTTGTCAATGTATTGACGGGTTCTCGTATCAGAATGGTCTATGTGGTGAGTTAAAGGGCTTCTAAATACGTAATTTGCTGGAGTTTAATTAAAAATATTAGGCAATAGCCTATCATGGGTATACCGAATCACATATCTTTTCGGTCGTACGAAATGGTAACAATCTATTTGTTTTGGGCATATGTATGTGATTCAATAAGATGGTACTTGTGTATGTATAAACGGGTTCAACTTTCTGAACGGACTATGTGGTGAGTTGATGTGCTTTTGAATAATACAGAATCAAATTGATGTGAGTCATTCGTGGCAGAAAAGTTCTTCAGCACAATAGTTTGGAAACGTTGCTTTTGATTTATCGGAAAATGTCAAAGTAACATCTTTTCGGTTGATGATTTATACTTTCTTCTCTTCTAGTCGGTTCAGAACTGTGTGCTCCATGCCAACCGGACATGGATACATGTGGGAATGGGTTTGAGTGCAGCGATTTAGGATACTGTATCTGTGCGAATGGCACAGTGCAGGTGGCGACACAGTGTTGTAAGTCATCTTTGTTAAAGTGATATAATGCTCCTTGTAGATAATAAAGGTAATAAGTCCATAAATAATAACCGTATTAAACAACTGAATTCCTATCCGAAGTATGATACTAATGTCTGCTGAGGCATGTTTACAATTTCTTTTGTCTTTAACATTTGTTCGTTATTCTTATAATCTATTTCTATCGGGAGTACATCTCCGAAGCAACAACTGATCAACGGCACTGTAGTGTTTCACGGTTTCGTACATGTAGGTTAAACGTTTGTATTTTACGTTGACTCATTTATGAGAGATTTTGCTGTTATAGACGGGACTCATCATGGGGACAATTGCACTCAAAGTTTGGATACGTGCGTTGATGAGTACACCGTATGTGGTGAAAACGGTACTTGTGTGTGTACCTGTGGATTTTCGTATCAAAACAGCCAATGTGGTGAGTAACCGGGATTCTAAACGAATGGAGCATTTCATGGCGAAAAAGTATTTTCTCAACATATCGTTATATATAAACATGATAATCCTGATATCTCTAAATGATGTTCTATTTAATGTTTAGTACAGTTGGTCCGATTTTAGATACATGCACAACGTGCAATCTTCTTGAGGTATTTAAAAAAAATATTGGTCAAACTATGCAATTCTACTTTAACATGTAAAGAATACCTTTAAGATAATAATTTTAAAATTAATCAACACATGTCTGTAAGGAATGGATGCATTGTATATGTGACAGGTCTTAAATATTCAGGTACTGAAGATATAAATCACATATTATTACCCATATTTGCTTCAGATAAAACAACATTGGCACGAAAACGAAAAAAACTCATTATATTTGTATTATGATATGTTATTTATGTTTTCTACGATTGGATGGTTACGTTGTGTGTTGTATGCCCTGTCCGAGTTTCTCGTATCTTCTTCAGTGTAAAACAAGTAACTTATCTGTTCTTTGTATGAGTAAAACAACACTTTAGGACAAGGCTGTCTTTATAATTATGAGCATGAAATCCAAAGTTTACTAATGGGTTTTCATTGGCTGATAAATAGATATATAATAAATATATATATCTCTGACACAAGTTCTCTGTTTTAATGAACGACCAAGTGATACATAGAGAAAACATTCAATATAATATGTCGACATTGAATACATTAAACATATTTTGAGGTTGCTGATTCATATACATACATGTACTTCATTCAATTTCAGTCGGTACTGAAGTATGTGATCCCTGCCAACCGTATGATGATACGTGTGGGAATGGCCTTGAGTGCAGCGATTTAGGATTTTGTATCTGCGCCAATGGTACAGTTCAAGTGAATACAAACTGTTGTAAGTTGGTTTTATTAATAAATAGATAAATATTTATAGTAGACGAAACCATTGCATTATTTACACTAAGTTTTATATAATCTTTCTATACATGTCAATTTAAAATCAAAAGGCTATACACACGATCAGTGATGGTTGCAATGGTGCAAGTTTTTTAATTGGCATACACTTTATACGTGTACTTGAAATTGAAAGTATAGTATCATATTGACATTGCGAAATATTGCAATTGTAGACGGAACTAATCATGGGGAGAACTGCACTACAAGTTTGGATACTTGCGTTGACGATGACACCGAATGTGTAGGCGGTACTTGTGTATGTATTGACGGGTTCTCCTATGTGAACGGCCTATGTGGTGAGTTCAATTGCTTTTGAATAATGCATAATCGAATTGATTTGAACCTTTAGTGGCCGAAGAGTTCTTCAACAAAATATGCGAATACAGTCACTGATGATGACAGCGATTGTATTATTTCCGGTTTCAGCGTATATGTGAGAGCTTGTATCGTTCAGATAAACCAATGTGTTGGTCCAAATGCTTCAAAACACATAACATCAAGAGATGAAGGGAACATGGCGGAATGTTCATTTCTCATGTTATAGAAAAATGTTTGCTGTAATACATTTAACTCGTCTGTGAAATTGAACGCTGGTGCTAATGCATGCTGAATTTTTGTCATAATATCGAAAGGGTTTAATGTATAAAAATTGTTAGTTTTGATGGAATTACCACTCTGGTCGAGGGAAGTCGTTTTAACTGATCTACCAATTAAATTGGCAATATAATTATACTATTATAGGTAAATAACCACTAAATGCCTATGCGACCAAATTCAGATACAGTCAAATAGTCCGGTAAAAAACTTTAAAGCGACTGGAAATGGGGGTAGGTCTTGACAAATCAGCATCAGAATCATGAAATTGGTGTTAAATGCTTTGTATGCATGTATGTGATGTAGTGAAATGGTTTTATTCAGAAATATTTTGTATTCTGGCTCAAATATGAAAGTGAAAGTAAGGTTGGGGCTAACGGACAGTGTGTAAATCCGTACATGTGAGAAAATCTGTTCACGGCATTTGACGAACCAAATTTTTCTTATATGATACATGCCCCCTACTTTTTTTTCATTTTCTTGAAGCTAGATGCTATTTCTATTGATTCAAAGATTTTGAGAGGGCCCCATGGACAAAAATTTGACATTTTTTCGGCGGACCTAGGTCACTTTACATTGAGTTAAAGAACAATTCTATTTGGTGGTTTTTGACCTATACAATACATGTAAAATTATCGTTCATTTTCGTTAATTTACATTTATCGGAAAATGCCAAAGTCATATATTTTCGGTTGATTATTCTTATTTCTACTATTCTAGTCGGATCAGGACTGTGTGATTCTTGCCAACCGGATATGGATACTTGTGGCAATGGTTTTGAATGCAGCGATCTAGGATATTGTATCTGCGCAAATAGCACAGTTCAAGTGAATACTCAATGCTGTAAGTTTTATATTGTTTAGTAAACAAAGGGTAATGATAGGCGATAAACAAATAGGTCATCATTCGCAATAACATAATACTTCTGTCGAATCCTATTTCTATTATAAGCATGAGTTAATGGTCAGTTATTTTCGGAGTGTTATTTGTTAATGGTATGAATACATGAACGTTGAAAGTTGGAATACCAGTAGTGTTATATTATTAAACATATGTTTATTTATGATCTTACTATTGTAGACGGAACTAATCATGGAGAGAACTGCACTACAAGTTTGGATACTTGCGTTGACGATGACACCGAATGTGTAGGCGGTACTTGTCAATGTATGAACGGGTTCACCTATGTGAACGGCGAATGTGGTAAGTTGAAGTGCTTCGGAATAATACGTAATCAAATTGATTTGAGTAATTCGTGTCAGAAAAGTTCTTTAGCAAATAAGTTTAAAAACATTGTCTTACATTTACAAGAAAACGTCAAAGTCATTTAATTTCGGTTGATGATTTATACTTTCTTCTCTTCTAGTCGGTTCAGTACTGTGTGATTTTTGCCTACCAAATATGGATACTTGTGGCAATGGTTTTGAGTGCAGCGATTTAGGATATTGTATTTGTGCGAATGGAACGGTTCAAGTGAATACTCAATGCTGTAAGTTTCATTTTGTATGCTGAACAAATTATTATGATAGGCGATATACATTTATGTCATTATGCGCAATCATATAAGCTTTCTATAGAAGTATATTTCTGTTATAGGTATGCATTGACGATCAGTATTATTCAGTGTTCTATTTGCAAATCGACTGGAATAGCGTTATATTGATAAACCTATGTACTAGAATGCTCTAACTTTTGTAGACGGAACAAATCATGGGGAGAACTGCACCACAAGTTTGGATACTTGTGTTGACGATGACACCGAATGTGTAGGCGGTACTTGTCAATGTATTGACGGGTTTAGCTTTCAGAGCGGCGAATGTGGTGAGTTAATGTGCTTCTTTATTTGTGATTTGCCGAAGGTTTAATAGTTCCTTCACGAATCACTATTGCGTTTTTGATTATTTAAAAAGTCGAATAAGTTAGTTCAAGTCAACGTTGTTAAGAGTAGATAATTTCTTGTCATGGAATCGGTTCACGAGTACGTATATACATTTCTATTTAGTAACACAACATATGATGGTGGCCATATTGGCAAGTTATCATATATATTCTATCCGATTTTTATTTCGAAGATATTCGTAGCTATTTGTCAAATGTGTTAATTCATTTGTGAATTGTACTGCCTTCTGCTCTAGTCGGTTCGGAGTTATGTGATCCATGCCAACCAAACGATGATACTTGTGGCAATGGGTTTGAATGCAGCGATCTGGGATATTGTATCTGTGGAAATGGCACTGTTCAAGTTGCGACTCAATGCTGTAAGTTTTCAATTTCATGATAAACAAATGATCAATGTAAATGTAGAC
This sequence comes from Spisula subtruncata, assembly GCA_963678985.1. NCBI lineage: Eukaryota > Metazoa > Mollusca > Bivalvia > Venerida > Mactridae > Spisula > Spisula subtruncata. The sequence goes on along the minus strand of OY787673.1, from coordinate 29,673,150 downwards.
CATAAAGTACACCACTTATACAACCGTATTAATAGCCAGTGAAAGTGTTTATATCTCTTAGTGGCATATGCAGATGCATAATAAATCTGACAGTGGGTGTTTCAGAAGAAACAGAGGAAAGCTAACAAGCCCAAAGATTAACTGTTTTCAAAGGGAAGTAACACTACCAATTGGCATTCATCGTACCTGCTTTTTTTCAAAACCGAGTCTTCTTCCCTGATATTCAGAGGAAGAGAAAAAGAAAGATGAACTGTCGAGAACATTCATTCTCTAAATAAAACACTGCGAAACATTCAGTAAACCTGTTATGTCAACGAATGACACATGTGATCTCACAGCATAATAAAGCATCTCAAGTAGACATCTCAAATTGAGATTTTGCTCAAATCAGAGTTAGAATTTTAGATAAATCTGAAGTTCAAGATCTCTTAATTGTACTGTAATGAACTAACAATAGTGTTTTCTGCTTTGTGGTGCAAATATTTAGTCCAGACTCCCAAGGAAATTATATGAAAGGCGCAAGGCAAATTTGAGATGAGATTTTACTCAGATTTAGATATTAAGGGAGATCGGGTCCTGGTCTCACATCATAATGATAATCAAGCAACGAAAAGCTAGAATTGTTTTTGAGTTCAGATACTTTTATATTCTTCGTCTTCCGGTAAATGTTTGGCATCCCACATATTTATGTACAGCTTTTACATAGTCGTGTGTAGGTATCAATGAAAAAATCGCTGGATTAGAATGAGAAGGTCGTAACTACAAAATCGATATTTTAAGAAAACAAAAACAACTGACAATCACTCTTTACTTATGGTTAAACAAGCCTTTTCAACTTCAGTTTGGTCAACATGACAAGTTCCGATTTTCATGAAAAAAGGTTCATAAGAAGGACCCTTTGATGCAGATTTAAAATATGCATTTGTCTTATAAGGTCTTAAGTAGCACTTACTACATGTACCTTCTCATTCTAAGCCAGCGATATATCGTTTAAATTTTGGTGCTTTGTATTTTAATTTGTCTTATACTTGACATTGTTGAATCTTGCTGTTTTAGATGGCGTTAACCTTGGTGACAACTGTACGGACACGTTTGATACGTGTATTGACGATTACGCCGACTGTGCTAATGGCACTTGCGCATGCGTGTGTGGATTAACCTTGTATAACGACCAATGTGGTTAGTTTAAGATCTTGTTAACTTCAGCTTCTTGAGAATGGATCATTTACCAAGGCTATCAGACTGTTGAAACATTGTCGTTCAACAAGAGTATTCAGCGCGCTGAATCTTGGTCAATAACTAGGATTGTCAAGTTTTTGTTACTGTTATTATTTAACGTTATTGGACTAAAGGCAAATAAAACTACTAGTAGGTACTTCGCCTTTTTACCATCGAAACTATGTCATTCATGTAGGAAAAACACTTCATACAGCGTATTGTTTACTGAAACTTGGTATTTCAGCTTTTTTGACAACTTTGAGTTGGACATTTCATTTTTCGAGTAATTGTTGTTAGTGCAGAGCATTGTGTCGTGTAATTGTGCTTTGTAATGTTTTAATTGGTTTTCTGCGATCGGTTGTTGATGCTTAGTGCTGCCTTCATTTTGCGAGTTTTATATTATACTCTCAACTGATACTTTGTCGAGTTCAAGTTGACAGTTCATGGCATACTTGAATGTATTAACTGGTAGTTAGTAGTTACATAGCATCTTAGAGGAAACTTTAAAGTCGCCCCGTACTTCACTTCAGTGTAGTTATCACTTATAATTATCTCCCTTTATGGCTAATTATGCACAAAATTCAAAATCATATAAGGCTTGCTTGAAACATCCATTTTTGGGGATGTGGATGGCTTGTACTATGTCTGACTCTTGCGTGTGTGGCTAGGCGCTGCCGTCGTAGCTGTGTGGCTTTGTTTTGTGCCCTCCTATTTAATTATTTTAACTTGCATTAGGCAATTATACTGCGCACAATTCCCTCAAAATGGTCACTAAGTGATAAGTGAATGCAAAATAATTAATAAAGTTGGTTGCCGTATTTAGCTGACATACATATTTGATGATAGTGTATGTGATTCAGCACAAAAAGATGATTTGTGAATTCTAGCCAACTCCTACAGGCTACCGGCTACCGTTTTCCACAGAAGTCAAAACATGTATTATTTTAGAAAAATTTGTTTGCGATAAGCTATTAACGTGAAGATAAAATGTATTGTACATTTATAATTAAAATAAAACATACCTCACAACAGACTATAACATTCTTCTTAGAAAAAAGGAGAGGGCCAATATATGAAACTAAAATGAAGCAAGTTTATGTAACTGTATTTGCTGAATTTTGAAAACAGAATACTTATAATACTTATATATATAATAATATAATATAATATTTGATAATAGTTTTAGCACTGAGATAGGTCATTATGTGCGAATAATTTTGTAACAAGACACTTTGCAAGTTATAGTTTGTTTCATTCTAATTACCGTTTTTATTTTAGTCGGTTCTGAACTCTGTGATCCCTGTCAACATTATAATGATACCTGCGGTGATGGACTTGAGTGCGGCAATTTTGGATTTTGTGTTTGTGCGAACGGCGCAGTTCAAGTTGGGACGCAATGCTGTAAGTTGTGTTATTATATCGCGTCTATGAGTTATAAAATATATTTAAATTATTTGAGAGATACGCGTGTCTTTTATTTTAAGTATTTGTTTCAAAAACATATCAAATAAAGAATAATCATCTGAAATGAAAGGCGGTACACATATATGTCATCATTCGCAATAATATAATTTTTCTATTGAAGTATATTTCAGTTATAAGTATGCATTGACGATCAGTCATATTCTGAGTTCTGTTTGTAAATCGATTGGAAAAGCGTTATATTGATAAACCTATGTAGTTTTATGCTCTAACTATTGTAGACGGAACAAATCATGGAGAGAACTGCACCACAAGTTTGGATACTTGCGTTGACGATGACACCGAATGTATAGGCGGTACTTGTCAATGTATTGACGGGTTTACTTTTCAGAGCGGCGAATGTGGTAAGTTAATGTGCTTCATGATTCGTGATGCCGATTGTAAAATAGTTCCTTCAGAAATCACCATTACGTGTTTGATTATTTTAAACATTGACAATTGATGATTTCTTGGCTTAATATCGCTATCCGAGTACGAACTATATACATTTCTATTTATTAATAAAATATATGTTGGTGGATATACTGGCAAATTATCATATATATATATATATACGATCAGACGTTTATTTGTAAGAAACTACAACTATTTGTCAAATGTGTTATCCTTCATTACTTTGTGAACTTTTTCCCCCTCTTTTCTAGTCGGTTTGGGGTTATGTGATGCATGCCAACCGGGCTCTGATACTTGTGGCAGTGGGTTTGAGTGCAGCGATCTAGGATCTTGTATCTGCGCGAGTGGCACAGTTCAAGTGGCGACTGAATGCTGTAAGTTATACATTGTATAGTAAACAAATGGTTTTGATAGGCAATATACATATAGGTCATCATTCGCAATAACATAACCTTTCTTTCGGATCCTCTTCCAATTATTAGTAATAGTTGGAGGTCAGTCATTTTCGGAGTGATATTAGTAAATGGAATGAATACATGTACGTTGAAGTTTGGAAGACCGGTAGTGTTATATAATTAAACGTATGTATTTGTATGATCTTACTATTATAGACGGAACTAATCATGGAGAAAACTGCACCACAAGTTTGGATACTTGCGTTGACGATGACACTGAATGTGTAGGCGGTACTTGTCAATGTATTGACGGGTTTAGCTTTCAGAGCGGCGAATGTGGTAAGTCAATGTGTTTCTTGATTCGTGATTTGCCGAATGTTAAATAGTTCCTTCGGAAATCGCCATTACGTTTTTGATTATTTTAAACATTGACAATTGATAATTTCTTGGCATAAACTGCTATCCGATTACGTATTATATGCATTTCTATTTAGTAAAAAAATGATGTTGGTGGATATACTGGCAAATTATCATATATATATATATACGATCAGACGTTTATTTGGAAGAAACTTGTAACTACAACTATTTGTCAAATGTGTTATCCTTCATTACTTTGTGAACTTTTTTCCCCTCTTTTCTAGTCGGTTCGGGGTTATGTGATGCATGCCAACCGGGCTCTGATACTTGTGGCAGTGGGTTTGAGTGCAGCGATCTAGGATCTTGTATCTGCGCGAGTGGCACAGTTCAAGTGGCGACTGAATGCTGTAAGTTATACATTGTATAGTAAACAAATGCTTTTGATAGGCGATATACATATAGGTCATCATTCGCAATAACATTATCTTTCTTTCGAAAACTCTTCCAATTATTAGTAATAGTTGGAGGTCAGTCATTTTCGGTGTGATATTTGTAAATGGAATGAATACATGTACGTTGAAGTTTGGAAGACCGGTAGTGTTATATTATTAAACGTATGTATTTGTATGATCTTACTATTATAGACGGAACTAATCATGGAGAAAACTGCACCACAAGTTTGGATACTTGCGTTGACGATGACACCGAATGTGTAGGCGGTACTTGTCAATGTATTGACGGGTTTAGCTTTCAGAGCGGCGAATGTGGTAAGTTAATGTGCTTCTTGATTCGTGATTTGCCGAATGTTAAATAGTTCCTTCGGAAATCGCCATTACGTTTTTGATTATTTTAAACATTGACGATTGATGATTTCTTGGCAAAAAATCGCTATCCGATTACGTATTATATATATTTCTATTTAGTAAAAAATGATGTTGGTGGATATACTGGCAAATTATCATATATATATACGATCAGACGTTTATTTGGAAGAAACTTGTAACTACAACTATTTGTCTAATGTGTTATCCTTCATTACTTTGTGAATTTTATTTCCTTCTGTTGTAGTCGGTTCGGGGTTATGTGATGCATGCCAACCGGGCTCTGATACATGTGGCAATGGGTTTGAGTGCAGCGATCTAGGATATTGTATCTGCGCGAGTGGCACAGTTCAAGTGGCGACTGAATGCTGTAAGTTATACATTGTATAGTAAACAAATGCTTTTGATAGGCGATATACATATAGGTCATCATTCGCAATAACATAATCTTTCTTTCGAAAACTCTTCCAATTATTAGTAATAGTTGGAGGTCAGTCATTTTCGGTGTGATATTTGTAAATGGAATGAATACATGTACGTTGAAGTTTGGAAGACCGGTAGTGTTATATTATTAAACGTATGTATTTGTATGATCTTACTATTATAGACGGAACTAATCATGGAGAAAACTGCACCACAAGTTTGGATACTTGCGTTGACGATTACACAGAATGTGTAGGCGGTACTTGTCAATGTATTGACGGGTTTAGCTTTCAGAGCGGCGAATGTGGTAAGTTAATGTGCTTCTTGATTCGTGATTTGCCGAATGTTAAATAGTTCCTTCGGAAATCGCCATTACGTTTTTGATTATTTTAAACATTGATATTTGATGATATCTTGGCATAAAATCGCTATCCGATTACGTATTGTATAAATTTCTATTTAGTAAAAAAATGATGTTGGTGGATATACTGGCAAATTATCATATATATATACGATCAGACGTTTATTTGGAAGAAACTTGTAACTACAACTATTTGTCAAATGTGATATCCTTCATTACTTTGTGAATTTTATTTCCTTCTGTTCTAGTCGGTTCGGAGTTATGTGATGCATGCCAACCGGACTCTGATACTTGTGGCAATGGGTTTGAGTGCAGCGATCTAGGATATTGTATCTGCGCGAATGGCACAGTTCAAGTGGCGACTGAATGCTGTAAGTTATACATTGTATAGTAAACAAATGCTTTTGATAGGCGATATACATATAGCTCATCATTCGCAATAACATTACTTTTCTGTCGAATCCTCTTTCTCTTATAAGTATAAGTTGAAGGTCAGTCTATTTCGGAGTGATATAAGTAAATGAACTGAATACATGTACGTTGAAGTTTGGAAGACCGGTAGTGTTATATTATTAAACGTATGTATTTGTATGATCTTACTATTATAGACGGAACTAATCACGGAGAGAACTGCACCCCAAGTTTGGATACTTGCGTTGACGATGACACAGAATGTGTAGGCGATACTTGTCAATGTATTGACGGGTTTACTTTTCAGAGCGGCGAATGTGGTAAGTTAATGTGCTTCTTGATTCGTGATTTGCCGAATGTAAAATAGTTCCTTCAGAAATCACCATTACGTTTATGATTATTTTAAACATTGACAAATGATGATTTCCTGGCATTAAATCGCTATCCGAGTACGTACTATATACATTTCTATTTAGTAAAAAAATTATGTTGGTGGATATACTGGCAAATTATCATATATATAAATACGATCAGACGTTTATTTTGGAAGAAACTTGTAACTACAACTATTTGTCAAATGTGTTATCCTTCATTACTTTGTGAACTTTTTCCCCCCTTTTCTAGTCGGTTCGGGCTTATGTAATGCATGCCAACCGGGCTCTGATACTTGTGGCAGTGGGTTTGAGTGCAGCGATCTCGGATCTTGTATCTGCGCGAGTGGCACAGTTCAAGTGGCGACTGAATGCTGTAAGTTATACATTGTATAGTAAACAAATGCTTTTGATAGGCGATATACATATAGGTCATCATTCGCAATAACATAACCTTTCTTTCGAATCCTCTTCCAATTATTAGTAATAGTTGGAGGTCAGTCATTTTCGGAGTGATATTAGTAAATGGAATGAATACATGTACGTTGAAGTTTGGAAGACCGGTAGTGTTATATTATTAAACGTATGTATTTGTATGATCTTACTATTATAGACGGAACTAATCATGGAGAAAACTGCACCACAAGTTTGGATACTTGCGTTGACGATGACACCGAATGTGTAGGCGGTACTTGTCAATGTATTGACGGGTTTAGCTTTCAGAGCGGCGAATGTGGTAAGTTAATGTGCTTCTTGATTCGTGATTTGCCGAATGTTAAATAGTTCCTTCGGAAATCGCCATTACGTTTTTGATTATTTTAAACATTGACAATTAATAATTTCTTGGCATAACCTCGCTATCCGATTACGTATTATATACATTTCTATTTAGTAAAAAAATGATGTTGGTGGATATACTGGCAAATTATCATATGTATATACGATGAGACGTTTATTTGGAAGAAACTTGTAACTACAACTATTTGTCAAATGTGTTATCTTTCATTACTTTGTGAACTTTTTTCCCCTCTTTTCTAGTCGGTTCGGGGTTATGTGATGCATGCCAACCGGGCTCTGATACTTGTGGCAGTGGGTTTGAGTGCAGCGATCTAGGATCTTGTATCTGCGCGAGTGGCACAGTTCAAGTGGCGACTGAATGCTGTAAGTTATACATTTTATAGTAAACAAATGCTTTTGATAGGCGATATACATATAGGTCATCATTCGCAATAACATAACCTTTCTTTCGAATCCTCTTCCAATTATTAGTAATAGTTGGAGGTCAGTCATTTTCAGTGTGATATTTGTAAATGGAATAAATACATGTACGTTGAAGTTTGGAAGACCGGTAGTGTTATATTATTAAACGTATGTATTTGTATGATCTTACTATTATAGACGGAACTAATCATGGAGAAAACTGCACCACAAGCTTGGATACTTGCGTTGACGATGACACCGAATGTGTAGGCGGTACTTGTCAATGTATTGACGGGTTTAGCTTTCAGAGCGGCGAATGTGGTAAGTTAATGTGCTTCTTGATTCGTGATTTGCCGAATGTTAAATAGTTCCTTCAGCAATCACCATTACGTTTATGATTATTTTAAACATTGACAATTGATAATTTCTTGGCATAAACTCGCTATCCGATTACGTATTATATACATTTCTATTTAGTAAAAAAATGATGTAGGTGGATAAACTGGCAAATTATCATATATATATACGATCAGACGTTTATTTGAAAGAAACTTGTAACTACAACTATTTGTCAAATGTGTTATCCTTCATTACTTTGTGAATTTTATTTCCTTCTGTTCTAGTCGGTTCGGGGTTATGTGATGCATGCCAACCGGGCTCTGATACTTGTGGCAGTGGGTTTGAGTGCAGCGATCTAGGATCTTGTATCTGCGCGAGTGGCACAGTTCAAGTGGCGACTGAATGCTGTAAGTTATACATTGTATAGTAAACAAATGCTTTTGATAGGCGATATACATATAGGTCATCATTTGCAATAGCATTAACTTGCTGTCAAATCCTCTTTCTCTTATAAGTATTAGTTGGAGGTCAGTCTATTTTGGAGTGATATTAGTAAATGAACTGAATACATGTACGTTGAAGTTTGGAAGACCGGTAGTGTTATATTATTAAACGTATGTATTTGTATGATCTTACTATTATAGACGGAACTAATCATGGAGAGAACTGCACCCCAAGTTTGGATACTTGCGTTGACGATGACACCGAATGTGTAGGCGGTACTTGTCAATGTATTGACGGGTTTACTTTTCAGAGCGGCGAATGTGGTAAGTTAATGTGCTTCTTGATTCGTGATTTTCCGAATGTAAAATAGTTCCATCAGAAATCACCATTACGTTTTTGATTATTTTAAACATTGACAATTGATGATTTCTTGGCATAAAATCGCTATCCGAGTACGTACTATATACATTTCTATTTAGTAAAAAAATTATGCTGGTGGATATACTGGCAAATTATCATATATATATACGATCAGACGTTTATTTGGAAGAAACTTGTAACTACAACTATTTGTCAAATGTGTTATCCTTCATTACTTTGTGAACTTGTTTCCCCTCTTTTCTAGTCGGTTCGGGGTTATGTGATGCATGCCAACCGGGCTCTGATACATGTGGCAGTGGGTTTGAGTGCAGCGATCTAGGATCTTGTATCTGCGCGAGTGGCACAGTTCAAGTGGCGACTGAATGCTGTAAGTTATACATTGTATAGTATACAAATGCTTTTGATAGGCGATATACATATAGGTCATCATTCGCAATAACATAACCTTTCTTTCGAAAACTCTTCCAATTATTAGTAATAGCTGAAGGTCAGTCATTTTCGGAGTGATATTAGTAAATGGAATGAATACATGTACGTTGAAGTTTGGAAGACCGGTCGTGTTATATGTGACTGCGCCTGATAAAAGGGGGGCTTTTGGCAAAAATTGGACATTTTCATTTTTTATTATTTCTGGAAAGAACACTATCTTACGGATATAGAATTGAAAAAAATGGACGAATATCTCAAGTCGTTCCGATTTTATGGAGGTTTTAATAAGATAACTAATTGCTCTTTTTGGTGGAAGATCTACAAAATTAGTGTATGTGTCAATTATGAAGAAGTAAGGTCAGGGAAGCCAATATTGGTTTCATGTCTCCAACTTTATGGAAATGGTTTAATGTATTGTCAAAACATCACTTAAAATGTTTTGCAAAAACATATTTTTGAAAAATAAAATTAAACTGTTGCCATGGCAACAAAAAAGATCGTTTTGCCAAAATTTTGAAAAACGACACATTCTTAAAAAAATATGTGTCATAAATTAGTTTTATTCCACATAATGTTCATTAAAATTATAACATACCTTTTTTTAAAATTTGGTTGCCATGGAAACAGTTAAAACAATAATAAAACACATTTTGTGCCTCAAAATGAAATTCAACTTTACCATAGAGATTTAACAACTGAAAATGCTTCAATTCACATCCCTATGGAACAGAAGCTTTTTCATGGTATGACATTACTACAAAGGTTGTCTGAAATGTTACCATGGCAACTAAATTATTTTTCACAAAAATATAAAAAAATCCATTTTTCACAAACTTGAATGCAAAAAATAAAGTTGTTTCCAAAGAGTGATGAAATATGTTTTTTTACAAATATATTCTGGTTACCATGGCATGCTTGAAGAAATTATTTAATGTGCAGGTACAATATTCTTCTCTTGTTTGCACAATGGGTTCATTGCTGTGAGGGGGTATGCTGTGCTTCAAATTGTTTTGTATCACTAAAGAGGCATGTGGTTTGCAGTAAAGTCATAGTCTAACATAGACATAGTCTTAACTTCAGTTAACCAACTGACAGCCTTACTCTTGTATACTTCAATGGGGTGTTAATAGAACACTGACTCTGATATGCACATGTTTGCCTCTCATGCGAAATAGTACACCATAAAAAAGAGGGTCAATGTGGTACTTGGTTATCTTTAAGGTAAACTAAGTAGCCATTCTTTATAAGAATTACAAAAATCCCAAAATGCTGCCTCTACTACATGCACTTTTTTATTCAAGATAAGGCTGAATGAGTGACATCTAAAAGCTGTACATATACATTTAGTTGGAGAATAATAATTCAACAGGCTACTTTTGACACTTTTTAAAAAACATGTAGTGTAATGTTTCTAGTCACAGGAAATCCATGTACATGTATATCAGTTTACCAGTGCTATGAAGGATTTAATGAATAATGATATATTACAATGTAGTAATTAATAAAAAAAATGATGTTCTATTTAGTGAGGACCTAGCATAAAAATTGACCATACATAAATGTATACATAACTTATACTTAAAACTGCAGAGAGCAGACAACACAGTTATAAATAAACACAAATTTATTGCTGGCAAATTAATACAGAAGTAGAAGTCAAGTGAAAACAGTGAAATCAGACAAGTTTCATCTTCCATTCATAGATTCTTCTTCCCTAGTACCGTTTCAGCTGAAAATATACCAAAATATAACACATAATTATACTTTTCTGACATAAACATACATGTCATTATTTGCATTACCAGTTACCAGTTTCCAACTGGAGGAGACTATAAGTTTCCTAATTACTTTTTAAATGTATTACTGACTCCATGGGTTCTAATTAATAACTTGATTATTGATAGTGTATAACTAAAATTATAAAAGTTTTTCCCAACCTTACATATGCATATTATATGTATGTTATAATGTAAAGGGATTAGTACTTTAAAAATAATATAAATGTATGCAGTATCTTTAGACATTAAGCAAAATTTGTATATATGCAATACCAAGTTACATTGTACCTTTGAATGGTGGCATGTGTCCTGAATACTTTTTGTTAGTACTTAGGTGTCATATCTTTTTATACAATCCCACTGTGTGATCAATTCCCATAAGACATAAGCTACAAGCTACTCATACATCCTCATCTGCAAAAAATTAAAGTCAATTAGTATATATAATAAGTTAAACCACTGTCTGAATTGTGACAAATAAATGCATAGCAGACTAAAAAATACAGTAGTTTGTAAACAGTGACTGTTATGATAGTGAACATGTATAATCAGTTGGATGACTTATTAGGATAAACCAACAAACTAACTGTTATACAATGCAACTTCCAATATATGGTATCCTGATTGATACCACATACCCAACTTGAAATTATACATTATTTGGTCATGTGTTAAGAAGATCAATACATGTATGAAATTTGAACAGTTGGCTTGAACCAGGCTAGAATGAACATTTTAATATGCATACATAAGGACATGAGAGCAAACACATGATATTTAATTAAGCCAAGAAATTGCAATAAAAACTTACACTAAAGTATATATTTAAAATTTAATATAATGTGAGATATTTTATGTGTGAAAATTGCTATTTAGATGTGTCTGGAAGTGTTAAATGAGAGTAGAAAATAAAATGCTATTTCATTTCTTTGACATATAACTATTAACCCAAACCAATAATTACAAGTATAACATACAACCAGTATTGTACCACACTTAATTAACTTAGAAGCACTGCATGTTTAGTTGCACACATAGGCAGTTGAAAGATATGCTATAAAATTAAAAGGGGGTGGGGGGGCTACAAAAATGTACATGTATATGTCTGTGCTAATACTGAGTGAATCTGAATTTAATTAGGTGTGCAACTAAACAGACAATGTTCATATGTAGTTTACAGTTATTTAAGTCAATTAGTGTGGTACAGTTTTGAATGAAGCACCTTGAAATCAGAGTAGGGAGGAGTGTAGTGTCAGCTTGTTATACATGTATTGTATACTATAAAACGTACATTTAAATGGAGTGACAGTATTAAAACATTTATAAGCTGAATTCTGAATTTCAAGCATTCATCAGCACAACTTAATTACCTGTACAGAATGGAAGAGTATATCAACATGATGTGTTAGAAATTCTCCATATCCATCTACAGCTCATAATCCATTCAATGTGTCAGATAGTTCAGCCATTTCATGGGTTTATAGTGTTGATCTACAAATGAATTAAACAAATAACTTCATGATTCAATAATAATTATGTTCAATTCAATGTAAGGTCCATATAAATGTCTAGGTACAGTTCGGAAACAGATTAGATAAGACCATCTACATAAATTCCAGAATGTGTTTACTGAGTATTGCTCACATTTAGCGGAGTACGAAAGTTTTGAGGTCGAAACCATTTAGATTTATTGGCGATTCATAAGACTTGCTCTTATGGGTAAAAGTTTTATGCAGCAAGCCTGCATGATATTGTTATGTTTAAAATCATGTTACAGCCCAAAAGATTATGACTACCAGTTTTAAAACATCGATTAAACCCGTAAAAGTTATGGTTGCTATAAACAAAACATTCACTTCCGGGTGGGTCGGTTTATTTTTAGAAGTCTTCAATGATGCAAATGACTATTATCCAAGTCGCTAATGCATGGTAAAGTATGGCAGAACTAAGCTTTAATCTAACTTACCTTTAAGTAAACAAGACTCATGCTGAAACACAGTTGAAATACGTAAAACTTTACAACAATCTTTCGCACACCAGCATCGCGTGGATTCAGCAGCAGTGACTCAGTTCAAAGGTCGTATGACGATTATTGATGACGTATTCAAACGGATAAAACCACAACAAGCCGTATCACGGTATTATTTTGTCCGTCAACAATTTTTAAGGGTGTAGGTGGGGTAATTTCGTTTTAATTATGCAAACAACGACATCATCATGCTGACAAAACGTGATAAAAAGTAACGTCGATAAATTGACGTTTTTCTCGGAACGACGTCAAAGTCAACAAGCCCCCTTTTATCAGACGTCGTCACATATTATTAAACGTATGTATTTGTATGATCTTACTATTATAGACGGAACTAATCATGGAGAAAACTGCACCACAAGTTTGGATACTTGCGTTGACGATGACACCGAATGTGTAGGCGGTACTTGCCAATGTATTGACGGGTTTAGCTTTCAGAGCGGCGAATGTGGTAAGTTAATGTGCTTCTTGATTCGTGATTTGTCGAATGTTAAATATTTCTTTCGGAAATCGCCATTACGTTTTTGATTATTTTAACATTGACAATTGATGATTTCTTGGCATAAAATCGCTATCCGATTACGTATTATATACATTTGTATTTAGTAAAAAAATGATGTTGGTGGATATACTGGCAAATTATCATATATATATATATACGATCAGACGTTTATTTGGAAGAAACATGTAACTACAACTATTTGTAAAATGTCTTATCCTTCATTACTTTGTGAATTTTATTTCCTTCTGTTCTAGTCGGTTCGGAGTTATGTGATGCATGCCAACCGGACTCTGATACTTGTGGCAATGGGTTTGAGTGCAGCGATCTAGGATATTGTATCTGCGCGAGTGGCACAGTTCAAGTGGCGACTGAATGCTGTAAGTTATACATTGTATAGTAAACAAATGCTTTTGATAGGCGATATACATATAGGTCATCATTCGCAATAACATTACTTTTCTGTCGAATCCTATTTCTCTTATAACTATTAGTTGAAGGTCAGTCTTTTTCGGAGTGATATAAGTGAATGGAATGAATACATGTACGTTTAAGTTTGAAAGACCGGTAGTGTTATATTATTAAACGTATGTATTTGTATGATCTTACTATTATAGACGGAACTAATCATGGAGAGAACTGCACCACAAGTTTGGATACTTGCGTTGACGATGACACCGAATGTGTAGGCGGAACCTGTCAATGTATTGATGGGTTTATCTTTCAGAGCGGCGAATGTGGTGAGTTAATGTGCTTCTTGATTCGTGATTTGCCGAATGTTAAATAGTTCCTTCAGAAAGCATCATTACGTTTTTTATTATTTCAAACATTGACTATTGATAATTTATTGTGTTGGAATCGCTATCCGAGTACATACTATATACATTTCTATTTAGTAAAAAAATTATGTTAGTGGACATACTGGCAAATTATCAAATATATATACGATCAGACGTTTATTGGGAAGAAACTTGTAACTACAACTATTTGTAAAATGTGTTATCCTTCATTACTTTGTGAATTTTATTTTCTTCTGCTCTAGTCGGTTCGGAGTTATGTGATGCATGCCAACCGGACTCTGATACTTGTGGCAGTGGGTTTGAGTGCAGCGATCTAGGATATTGTATCTGCGCGAATGGCACAGTTCAAGTGGCGACTGAATGCTGTAAGTTATACATTGTATAGTAAACACTTGCTTTTGATAGGCGATATACATATAGGTCATCATTCGCAATAATATTACTTTTCTGTCGAATCCTCTTTCTCGTATAAGTATTAGTTGAAGGTCAGTCATTTTCGGTTCGATATAAGTAAATGGAATGAATACATGTACGTTGAAGTTTGGAAGACCTGTAGTGTTATATTATTAAACGTATGTATTTGTATGATCTTACTATCATAGACGGAACTAATCATGGAGAGAACTGCACCCCAAGTTTGGATACTTGCGTTGACGATGACACCGAATGTGTAGACGGTACTTGTCAATGTATTGACGGGTTTAGTTTTCAGAGCGGCGAATGTGGTAAGTTAATGTGCTTCTTGATTCGTGATTTGCCGAATATTAAAAAGTTCCTTGAGAAATCATCATTACGTTGTTGATTTCATTTTGTATTTGAAACATTGACAATTGATAACTTCTTGTGATGGAATCGCTATCCGAGTTCGTACTATATACATTTTTATTTTGTAAAAGAATTATATTTGTGGACATACTGGCAAGTTATAATAGATATATAGGATCAGACGTTTATTTGGAAGAAACTTGTAACTACAACTATTTATCAAATATGTTATCCTTCATTACTTTATATTAATTCTGTTTCCTTCTGTTCTAGTCGGTTCGGCGTTATGTGATCCATGCCAACCTGGTATTGATACTTGTGGCAGTGGGTTTGAGTGCAGCGATTTAGGATATTGTATCTGTGCGAACGGCTCAGTTCAAGTTGGGACGCAATGCTGTAAGTTGTGTTATCTCATCGCGACTATGAGTTATAAAATTTATTAACATAATTTAGGAGATACGAGTGTCTTTTTTTCAAAACATATCAAATGAAGAAACTTATCGCCAATTAAATTTAGATCATAAAAAATGATATGTCACCAGTTTTGTTAACGAGATGCACGGTTTTCAAATGACTTAATGGACTGTATTCTGTTCATAACGTCTATTTACCATTGTAAAACGAGTATTACACCATATTTAAAAAATGTATGATGTTACACGTGTTCTATGGTCTTTCTCATTAACATATCGACAATTCCGACTGTCCTGTGAGTCAATTCAGTATTTGTACATGCTAAATAGTGATCCCATCCACTTACAATTTTTTTTATCTTTTTAATTATTTGTCATAAGGTTTCGAGCGTTCGAAAAATATTTAAATTACGCATAAGATTTGAGAATCATATTGAACGCCGACATAGTCAAATAGATAATAATTATTAAGGGATACAAGCCTACGTTTCGGCCACATTCACCGAAATGAACTAATCGTTAAAACGTTTACATACATTAACGTAATTTGCAGACTGAGATGAAGTAAAACTTAATGTTAAATAGTTTAAGAAATGAGTAAACCAAATCATGCACCTTATTTTTGATATAAACAACTGCATTTGAACAATGAAAGTGAATAATGATACACCCATATACTTTACCCATTTGCCGTTTCCCCACTTTTCTCGCATGCAAAATAAAAAAGCTTAAAGAAAGTCAACTTTATGCACTATTATTATGTGTCTTGCGTTAAATCAACATTTACATAAGGTCACTGGAAAATAATTGATCCGTATACATTTAGTACACTATCTTAGCTTTAAAGTGTATAGAGCTATATTTTATCGGTCATATATTGTCAAAATTATTACTTGCATCGTTTTAGTGTGATACTAGACTACCTTAATTGCAAATTAAAACTTTGGATGGGTTCCGTGTACTTTGATTCAATCATCGGAAAATAGACGATTCTTATAATTTCATAGGGTGTTCTAGAACCCTTTCGTATGAAAACGAACAATTAACTTGTCCAATAGGTCACAGAGAGAGACAGAGAGTTACTGTTAAAGCTGAAGCGAAAATAAGCACATGTATATGAAAGCATAATTGTTTTTCAGGTTTTGAAAAGTTTTTTAAAAATGTCGTCAGATATAGCTCTATACACTTTAAAGTTTTCCAAGAGTTATGTCGAAATTACACGTTAAGTTGCTCTGTTGACCAAGTTTGTAAACTCACACTGGTTGAGAAACTATGAGTTAGTTGTTTAACAGCATTTATGCCAGCTCCTAGGCTGCACACACACTTTTGAAGCTCAGTTTGAGGGCATTACTAAAGATTCTAATTGAAAACACAACACCTGGTTTGATTGAAATATGTCATTTTATTAAATGACGGAAGTGCATATATACAACAACAATTTTAAACCAAAATTGTGAATCCTCAAAGATGGGGATCAAAACATTACGCCAATACATAAACATTGTAAAGATAAAAACTAGTATCAAATATATAACAACAAATATCAAATATGACATAACATTACACATTCGTCTTTAAGCGGATTTCCGAACCTTGCAAAGTGAATAATATGACTAGAAATTTATCCATAAATGATTATTATGACTAGGAATTTATTGAATTAACAGTTATTTCGACTAGAAACTAACTAAATACATTTTTATGAATACATGGTAATCAAGATCGGAAATTGCATGCATACCTGTTAATTATGACAATAAAAAAGCCTGAACATATGGTTATTATGACTAGAAATGAATGACATTTAATACACAAATATGAATTTTAACAACATGAAATATTCAACAATATATTATGCAACAGGGTGGGTTGGTGGGTAACTTGGATAAATTGTAAAGCTTTGTTTCCTTTGTTGATGCTCATGAATATTAATTAGCTACTACTAATGGCCGTAACCCGTACTGTTTCGGACTGACATAAAACCCGTTATGCTCTCCTGGGTAGAGAATAACGGTATGCTTTATGCCAGCTCCTAGGCTGCACACACACTTTTGAAGCTCAGTTTGAGGGCATTACTAAAGATTCTAATTGAAAACACAACACCTGGTTTGATTGAAAGATGTCATTTATTAAATGACGGAAGTGCATATATACAACAGCAATTGTAAACCAAAATTGTGAATCCTCAAAGATGGGGATCAAAACAATACGCCACAGTTGCTAACAACTCCAGAAAGAGCTGTTTGGAACCCCCCCCCACACGTTAAGTTGCTCTGTTGACCAAGTTTGTAAACTCACACTGGTTGAGAAACTAGGGGTTAGTTGTTTAACAGCATTTAACTGAATCCAAAATATTTAGATTTTGATACATAGCTTGAAAATTGAATCATAATTCTAACAAATGTCTAATGTCTATGACAAGAATTGATCAAATGGTGTAATTATGAAATATTTGTTACAGTTACATCAAATAAGGTTCGTGACGCCAAACAAAAAAATTTGAATATGAACTCGATAAAAACCACAGTAATTCCCTCAAACCTCAATATATTAAAACAATTTATTAGTCCCCTACCGGTGAGTTATTCCCCTTTGTTAATTTTCATACTTAAATTTTGTCCGGAGCATAACTCCATTACCAAAAAAGATATGATTTTGAAGCTTTACATGAGGATAGATATCAATTAGGAGAAGTGCAATGCACAAGAACCATAACTCTCCCTTACTTAATTTTTGAGTTATTCCCCGTTGTTAATTTTCATACTAAAATTTTGTTCGGAGCCTAAAACGTAAAACAAACAAAAATACTCCGAGGGTAAGCACTTTGGAACGGTCTGGTGAGAACTGTAGGAGGCTTAAACTAGTTTAACAGCGTCAAACTCACACTATTCTGTTACGATTGGCTACCGGTAGGGGACTTTCATTGCTTGGCAATAGTCTTGTTTTTCTTTGTGCTTCATCTTTAAAACTACGAACAACCTCAACATTATTATTCTTGTCAAATAGGCAAGAACATGTATTCCTGGAAACTGGCTCATTTGTTTTTACATTTGCTAATGATAGTACTAACGTTTTTTTAGGGGACTTTCCACCCAGAACTTCAAAGTTATTTTGAATAAAAGCATATTAATACACAATACCAATAATAGAATATCATGAATGTTTATTTAATAGTTGTAGGAAAAACATTGTGTGAAGACGGATGGTTGCCATTCCAAGGCTCGTGCTATCTGTTTGGTGCAATGGCTACTACGGAAGATACATTTAATAATTCGCAGGTAAAACTGTAATTTAATAGTCATTGCCTAATGATAAGTGTAGAATTATATTCCAGTAAGCTTTCTGATAAAATATAGAAGGCATTTATGCGTGCCTACCGGGGTTGCCAAATTTGACGTCAAGCGCAGTGGCGCGTATAATAAACTCCAGTTTGAGACTTCGGGTCCTTGAAAAACTCGGTGTCGGCTTTGGTTGTGATTTTTATTGACCTAAAATATTGGCCTGAACCTTACAATAATGCAATAAATGTGATCTTATTTCCAATGACTTATATCGTATTAGATAGATATTGAGTGCTCTGAACTATGCTGTCACCATGTTTTCAGATCTACTGTGAAGGTTTTAATAGCACCCTGGTCAGTGTACGCAGCATGGAAGAAAATGAGTTCATAAAAGCCCATCTGGAAGAGTTGCAAGGTGAGTAATTAAATCAGTAAACAGAATAAGAGTCATTACGAAGAGTGTTCCAAAAATAATAGTACTTTTCTCTAACCTATTCCTTAACTATTATAATTTAATGAAATTTATCCCATATGCATAGCAATGTATACTCTATATACTGGTAGCAACAGAATATCGTTGTTGTTGATGATGCTCATACAAAGCGTTGTCATACAAAACATGTAACGAAAAGACGGATCACACTATCATTTATCGTTACCATCTTTATTAAAATGTAAACGTCTCAACAACCATTTGATAAATATTAACGCCTAATTATTGTTTGGCATTGGGAAAACCAACAGTACTAACCAATGGAATGATGAAATACGTATAATTTAGTGGCATTAAGCAGCTGATTGTGTTCTGTAGGCTCAAAGTGTTCACAGATCGCGGATTTATGAACTAAACAGTAAACACAGACGAGGTCACAGAAAATTAAGCTGACGTTGATAGACACTGTTCTCACACTGATAGACGCTCCAAGGTTTGAGCAATTTCAAACATCATAGTAACACATTGTCGTGAACAGTGGGTACGGAATCACAGTATTAGAGCCGTTTTAAAAGTCATGGTGACCATTTACAAGCATAGTGCACGCTTCTTTATGTTAAAATACAGTGCTTGAAATCCGACACATACTATTTTTAATAGTCAATAAATTTCTTATTTTTCAACCAATATTTTTCATATTTCGCATAGAGATCGACAATTAATTACAGATACTTAGTTTTCTCAATGTCAAATTTGCTATGCTGTAATTAAAAAAGTTTTATTTATTACGGATCACCACAAGTATATTTTATGACATAGCTTCATGTTGATAGTTCATTGACAATTTTTGTCAACGTTTATTAACATTGTTGTCTATGTTCTTTAAAAACAACTATTCAAATGTCAAGTACGAGGAAAAAACTAGCGTATTTCATTTGAGACTTCAGGCATATCGCTGGCTTAGATTGATAAGGTCCTTATAAGACAATTTCATCCCAAAGCCTTTCCTAAGAGCCTTAAACCTTAAATCGGAACTTGTCATGTTGAACAAACTAAAGTATCTTGTTTTACCATAAGTAAAGAGTATTTTTCTGGCAATTTTTTTTTGTTTTCTCAAAATATCAATTTTGTATTACAACATATTCATTCTAATCCAGCGATATACGATGAATAATATGCAGGGTGATTATAAAAGCACCAGTCACAGTGTGTAGAATCACATGATCAAATGTATAACGTTCAAAAATAAAGTTTTTTCTTGATTATAAAGATCGTGCTCTTGATAAGATAATATCACACAGCCTACAGAATATCTCATACATGTAGAAACACAAGGCAAGTATCGATTTGCTCTATCTTTAGCTGTTAACTGATGCTCGACCATATTATTATTGTTGTTTGAAAACAGCATCGGAAATGCATTCGGTCGAGCATCAATAAAAAACTGCTACAGCTGGAGCGAAATCGGTACATGCCGCGTTTTCTTACATATGCGGGATATTCTTAAGGCTATATAATATAACCATATTCACTGCACGATCGTTATAATCAAGAACAAACTCAGCGTTAGCAGACAAAATCGCAATAGTTTTTAGTGTCTACGTTATTCAGTTGGTCACGTGATTCTATACACTTGGTCAGCAGAAGAGAATATTTCACGCCGGCTTATCATCGTACTTATACGTTATTAGCCATGGTCATTTCCGCCTGGTGTCGAAATCGATAGTTTCCAGCGCTATCTCGATGGATAACTAATGAACAAACATGGTTGGGACAACTGACCACCGTACATGTTATAAATTAAACATTGTTAAAATACATCGGTTATAAAAATGATTCATTGAAAAGAAAAGGCAATTTACTACGGCACACTTAAATTCATCTTGACAAAATTTATCAATATGTTACAGCTCTCGATATCAAAGTGCTATCCTACCTCTAGACCACCGCTTCCCATTCATTACATAGTTTAAGTTCATTGTATACATACCTAACGTCTTTACTTTTCTCTATTTTGAAATAGCCAATAACTTTTGGCTCGGAATGATGAAGACTGCAGACACGGACATGAAATGGATCGACGAAGATGACGACATTGTATTCGAAGATTGGGCAATGAATGAACCTAACAACCCGGCTCAATTTTTGTGTGCCATATTTATGGGCGGGTCTAACTACCAATGGGACGATGTACAATGTACAGTAACCAACTTCCCAATTTGTGAAAAAACCTGCATCTAATGACTAACGCGGTGTCCCATATTTAAAGGAGGGTTAACATATATATAATGTGATTATCTACAAGGTATAGCTTGGTGAATTTGTGACGAACCTGATCTTTTGATTTAATTTAGCATAATTTAACAGTCCATATCGCTGGCTTAGAATGAGAAGGTCGTTACGACCTTTTAAGATTCATACATATTTAGAATAAGCATCACAAGGCGCTTCTTATGAGCCCATTGTCATAAAAATCTGAACTTGTCATGTTGACCAAAATGAAATGTAAAAGTTTCTTTTACCATAAGGAAAGAGTAAATGTCAGACAGTTTTTCCGTGTTTTCTCAAAATATCGATTTGGTAGTTACGACCTTCTTATTCTAAGCCATCGATATAGTGTCTGTATTTATAACATCGATTGTATGTTTTCATAGCCGGAGCGTTTCAGGAATTCCCTCGAGATGTACTAAAATTATATACAAATTAGAAAAACCGATATTGCACGATTTGCTTGCGGAAATTATTATATTCAAAGCAAGAACCTTGTAATATATTCTAGCATAAAGGTCATTGTCAGGTCAAATTCGTCAAACTTATATTCCATTTTGTAAACAAACTTGCTCATTACTTACTTGGTGTACAAAACCATGTCCTCAAAATGTCAATTTCTTCTTAGGTTCATTTTTTTCTTCGATAATGTCCTTTAATTGATACAAGACATTCAGATCCTATTGATTTTAACCCGAAATGTTGAAGTCGTCAGAAAAATAAACTATTGAAACTTCATTATGAGAACGGACCTTTTACACTCTGTTTACGATCTTCTTTATGCATTTCAACTTCTCTGGGCCGTGTGTATGCACTATGTTTAAGCAGGATAAATGATTTCAAACTTTTCCCTTGTGTTGACATAGCAAAGGTTGATACAGATATAGTAAAAGAGTCGAGAACGAGACAGATGACGTCACGAAATTATATCGTTAAGTCATTATATTGACACGGATCATGTGATTGTTATTATGTCACAATATACACGTACATTAGTATTTGTAAGTATATTTATTCAGAATTTGGACCGTTTGAAATCATTTTTGATAAAACAAAATAATATTTTGTATAAAGGGGTGTTAAATCTAGAAAATGCATGAAAACAGACATCTATATGAATTCAATATGTTGAGGTAATTGTCATTTAACTATTTTAAGCCGTTACTTGGCTTGGTAGCACAAAGAGGTTCAAATATGTTTTGTCTATTTCTAGTGTGATGGGATTAATGTTACCTAAACGGGTTGCATAATTAGTATATAATAATATTTACCTCATATGTTAAAATTATATAAATGCTGTGTTATTATAAATAAGTGGGAATTAAAATATATTGAAAGATAGGGTGTCGTTGTACTTCATTTTTGATGCTTTTATTGTCCTACGGTCATATCATTTGACTTTGTTTACAGATACACATGCTAATATAAACAAGGTTATAGTGCACCCAGGATAACGTAGTGTTTACAAACATTGACGGGATTGGTCTACCGTTGCTTAAATTAACACCTAAACACGGCCAATTCTATATTTAAATAACACTGATAAATCGTTTACGCTTGATTTTTCCACCCATGTGGATCAATCCAAGTTTTCCCGCGTTTCTTGTTATCCTGTGCGAACTATAGCCCATTGCTAGTCTGGGTGTAGCCTAAACAGTTGTCCGTTGCCTAAGCAAAGCGCTACGTAGCGCTTTCCACGGGAGGTACATGTAATACTCGTATTCTATATTTAATTGAACGTTCGGTAGCTATTTGCTTATGCACCTGGAAATAGCCATTGAAGATATAATGCACAAAACCTGTTTTGCTTAAGCAACGAGTAATTTGCAGACAGTTTTTCTTGTTATGTCTTGTTATGAACACACGACCTTCATTCCAAGCCAGGGAACTATAGTCCAGTTAGGATATTTTGACAGTGATGTCATAATTTATGTGTACCCAAAATATTAAGATCATTGCTTAATTAGGTAGAGTTAAGTTTGGTATTGAACTGTTGCTATAAGCAGTTTTTTTACATCGTAATAGTGGATTGATCCACTGCGTCACTGTATTTTACCCCAACTGGACTGTATAGAGGATCTATCACGAGTTGTCAATTGATATCAAATTATATGGCAATCTAATTGAGCGAGCCGCTGGCGAAATTTTTAAGTATTTTCATAAAGAGGTTAATTCAGGACACTTTTAACCCAAATTACACAACACACACACACACACACACACATATAGCATTACTTTATTTCTACAATCTCTAAACTCTCATGCACCAAACAAGCAAAGACGTGTAGAACTTAAAAATAAAAAAAATTGGTTCAATGATGAAATTTTAGAAGCAATACACTACAGAGA
Source organism: Spisula subtruncata (assembly GCA_963678985.1). NCBI lineage: Eukaryota > Metazoa > Mollusca > Bivalvia > Venerida > Mactridae > Spisula > Spisula subtruncata. The sequence continues at coordinate 29,649,507 of OY787673.1, read as the reverse complement.
CTATGCAAAAAGAACTAACAATGTATCTAACTTTAAAAAATAGAGATCAACAGTAAAATCAATTTCACACAATGCTAAAAAAGATTTCTTTCATAATGAAATTCAAAATAACAGCAAACAACCAAAGAAGCTATGGAAAAATCTAAAAGATATATCTGGCAAAATTGAAAGCCACCAAACACATTACATAAATGATGATAACGGTATACCAATCACAGACCCTATCGAATCAGCAGAAGCATTCAATACATACCTCACCAATATTTTCCAGACAGTCACTAACCCACAGGATTTCAATGATACAACCTCATCTATCCTTAAGAAGATGACACTAGACAAAATACCCATTGACACCCCAACATTTGTTATACATCATGTTACAGAAAAATATGTAAAAGAGCAATTAGATAAATTAGACATTACAAAATCAACTGGTCTGGATAATATAAGCGTAAAATTCCTGAAAACAGCATCTCCAATTATAGCAAAACCTCTGGCCTCTATCATTAACATGAGCATAATTGCTAAAAAATTTCCAACATCACTAAAGCAATCAAAAGTGATTCCAATATTCAAAAAGGGTAAAAAATCAGATAAAAGTAATTTTCGTCCAATCTCGATTCTGCCAGTCATCTCAAAACTGTTTGAGAAACACGTTTCTGATGAAGTCAAATGTTTTCTTGAAAGGCACTCCCTGCTGTATACATTACGGTCAGGCTTTAGGGCCAAACACTCCTGCGAAACTGCACTTACAAATATAGTAGATAACTGGGTTAGTACTATCAATGACGGACAATTTGTTGGTATATTGCTTCTGGATTTTTCCAAAGCATTTGACCTTGTCAACCACAAGTTTCTTATAGACAAGCTCAAATTTTACCATTTGTCATCAGACAGCATAGCTTGGATTAATTCCTATATATCAAACAGAACACAGAAAGTATGCGTTTCTGCAAAACGTTCAGACCCCGCAGATATAGTTTCAGGTGTTCCACAAGGCTCAGTTTTGGGGCCCCTGTTATTTCTTATTTATGTAAATGACTTACCATATCATATTGAGTCTTCTACAACAGACATCTTTGCTGATGACACAACACTAACAGCATCAGGTGTTACAATTCAAGACATCTATCAGATCCTTCAATCTGATCTTGACATTGTAGATTCATGGTGCGCACAAAACTCCATGATAATCAATGCACAAAAACAAAACATATGTATATAACAAGACAAACAAACAAACCGAACATCCCAGACATCAAATTGAAATTACAGAACCATGATATTGAACTTTCAGAAAGTGAAAGACTTCTTGGAATCAATATAGATAATAAAATAAAATGGAAAACTTATATAGACAAAACCATAAAAAAATGCAATTTACAACTTTTCCTACTCATGCGAATCAAACAATACTTAGATGCTCCAACAAGAAAATTATTTTTTAATGCTTACATCCTCCCGCACCTAGATTATTGCTGTTCAATTTGGGGTAATACAGACAAAAAAATAATGAACGAAATTATTAAATATCAAAAACGGGCAGCACGTGTTATTCTTGATGTACAAGACTTTGACACTCCCTCTGATTTTTTGTTCAATAAACTTCAGTGGATGAAATTTGACAAAAGAGTCGAATATAAAAAATCAATTCTCGTGTACAAATCACTCAATGACAACCAATATCCAAGATACATGCAACAAAAATTCACAAAACTAAACCAAGTTCATTCATGTAATCTCAGATCAATAACCAATGAAGAACGATATGTACCATCACCAAATTTTGAATTCTCCAGAAAATCACTTGCCTACTCAGGACCAAAAGTATGGAATGAAATATCAAAAGCAGTACGAAAATCAGACACAAGAAATAAATTCCAAAATGCATACATTAAATGGCAATACCCATAAACAAACATTGACACAAAACACGACTCATCCTGTTAATATATCTTACCTTTGTAACTATTTCTTTGTTGATTATATTGGTATACTTATTTTCCATGTATAATAATGTACCCTTTATATTTAATGTATATATGTTGAGGCCCATATGGAAGATTGCATTATTGTAAATATGTTAGCCTCGTAAAATAAAGACTTTACTTACTTACTTACTTACTTACTTACTAACTATAGCATAACGTTATAATACACACGTGTAGTTTAAGAATATACGTTCTCGCTATACTCACCCGGATAGAAGGAAACTAATGTGCAATAGTATATTTTATAGTCGATGAAATAAAGAATATTAATAATAATGAGGGAAATCTATTCGAAACGATAGCGGTGAATATCACAGTTTACACTGCAGGACGATAGTAGGTTTACAAACCGTTCTTATTTTACTTTGAAAAACACGGTCAATATAGCATAGATCACCCAAATCTGTTCAAATCAGTCTGTTCAAAGTTAAATGAGAATCGTTATATACATAATCTCGTCCGTCAGGTAAACTATGTTTATCTTGTTTTAACTAGGTATACATGAGTCAACGAGAGTACCCGCTTTTATTTCGATATGATAGTTCCCTCATTAGTATTACTTATTGAGTCGACTGTACATTCATATTGTAGAGAGGCACGAAACTATATCACATCGTATATTAAAACAACACACAGCCATGTCTACATACGTAAAACATCAAAACGTAACAATATCGTCCTGACGTGCAAACAAGAAAAGAATTTGTTGCACGGTATATTACAATCTATTGCATGGTTACTATGGGTGGTATTCACAATGAATTTTTTAGGGAAAGACTTAGAATTTCCTTAACTTCTTGCAATTTATCAGTGTATCAGTTTAACAGAAAAACTAAGGTGATAACCTTTTAACATTGTTTTAAAGTGTTGTATACAGCGCTTCAATAAACATCAAGAAGAATTGAGCTATACTTAGTTTCTGGCAAAATATGTGCGGTCGATTATTTAACTTCAGTCAAAATATTTAAGTTTTCACTTTGTGAATACAAGCCCATGATATCCACAGACCATAAGACCAATATTGAAAACCACGACAAGTGTATAATACCGGTACAAGAACAAAAATATGGAACCTACGTGCAAATACCTATGTTGATGTTTACAATGTCCTTACACAAAGGCAGTGTTTTTTTCCGTAAAACAAAGTTCGATGGTTTACAATGTCCTTGTTAAGTCAGTGGTAAAAGTTAGATCGTTTACAATGTCTTTGTAAAGTCAGTGGTAAAAGTTCGATGGCATACTATGTCCTTGTAAAAAAGGTAGCACTCAACCTAACCAGCCGAGCACAGAAATCAGAAACATCAAAACACATCTACCCTGAGCTATGTCCACACCAACCCATGCCAAAACGACGACCAAATGAGGCACAACAACCCCGGGGCTTGACGTAGTTTAAAACACTAAGGACGGTGACCTAACGTTATGCGACATAAAGAGGCACAACTACGACTTGACCTAGTTGAAAATAATGGGCAAGGTAGGAATGGGGTGGGAAATAATATTACATATTCCTAGCAACTACACTGAGCAATGCCCTTACATAAGCCGATGAAACAATTAAAAATCCAAGTCCCCGCCGATAAAATGCAGGATGACCCAGTTTTACACCCGGCGCTGTTGACGTTGCGTTTCTTTTTCTGCACGATATTGGAACCAGCTCAAAAACAATGAAAATAACAAAATGATAATTTCACTGTTATTTGTCATTGTTATTTTCTCTGAAAATCACCATAAACCATTGAAAGCTAATAATAATTTTTTTTAATACTACAACTCTTTATATCACAAATGAACTACTGCAGGAAGGCTTTCGCTTCCATAAACTTCGTAAAACTTTTGCAAAATTTTAAAGGCGTTATAGTGACCTAATTTCTAAATACGACACTAATTTAAAGACTCTTCTGCGACAAGGCCTGTCTAAGTCTGAATTTTATGGTGATGTGCTTGATAAATTTCGATATAAATTTCGATAAGATTCTGGGTCATAACCACTTTCATCATGTGTTTATAAAAACCGTTAAACGTTTTATTGGTAGAGGTTACAACCCTTTAATTTTGCATCAGACTGCATGCTTGGTGGTGGACCCATTTACAGTTCGCCATTATGCTCCCTATTTCATTGTGCGATGACCGAATAATATTCAGACTACTTTGAATATGCCTAACCTTAAGTCTTTTCGGACGGTCGGTGTTGATGCTTGTCTGTTACATTATCCGGTCGTGCCCTTATATGTTTTGCTCCCTCGTTTCTCGGACTTCGGATAGGTCATTGAGTACTTTCTGTGCTACTATACGGGGTTTGTTAATATAATGTTCCATGTTTTACATTCTGTTATTACCTGTCATTGTGACCTTTTGTTAGGGGACATTACGTGGCGGGAAACTTTTATTTACACTGCCCTGTTCTATAAGGTTGTCGATGAGGTAAGTGTGAGGTTTGGTGCACCATTAACTAGTTTAAACCCCCAGTGACAATTGTCGCTGTCTTTTCCAAGGCGGTAGCCACATTTACAACCTTGCTTTTTGCATGTATTGTTCACTTTATAGTAAAATTAGAAAAGCCCAAACATAATTTTTGGCTAATGGCCCTCCTTTCTGCAACTGTATTATTATTGTACATATTCTGCTTCAATTTCGCTGTCCATAAGGATGCCTTTCAATAGTGTATGTATATTGTGTCATTAAGATGTGTGTTGTCCCTTGTTCTAAGTCTTGTCGCTTGGTTCTTGCCCCGCGTAGTTTGAATGACAAACGCTCTGGGTGGGATTTCGGGTTTGTGTAATTTGTATACCTGTTGTCTTCAAGTTGTACTCTGTTATAGCAGTGTCCATGCCCCATCCTTTTTACAGCACTGTGCAGTGTCGGTGTATTTTTGTTTCCACTCGTCCTTGTAATTTCCTTTGCCCTCCTTTTAAAGTCAACCGCCGACCCTCCTTTTTTCATCAGTTGTATCTTGCGGAGATGCCGGATGAGATACTTTTTAATTAGGTCACTGTGCTGTTTGGTCACTATGATAAACGTTTTAGGCATATATATGTTCGCCCTCTTTTTGCCAATTATTGTAAACTAGCTCAAGTCGCAAGAATGCCTCTTTAAGACGTATTAACGTTAAGTCACTGTCCTTGGTGTTTTAAACTAGGTCAGGGGGTGGTTGTGCCTCATTTAGTCGCCGTTTGGCACGGAGTTGTGCGGTTGGGTCGCGTGCAGTGCGGCCTTGGGGAACTTGTAGACCATATTGAAAATTGGTATATCACCAATATGCTTTCTATTATAAATAAAGTCGTTACTGACTTACTTACTTACTTACTTACTTACTTACATGGGCGAGTATTGACTGCGTTTCATTCGGTCTCATGCAATAACCGCTATTATGTAATTTCCTTTGTAAAACTGGGTCATCCTGCATTTTTCGGCGGGGACTTGGGTTTATAATTGTTTCTTTCAGAATTCGGGTCATTTTTAAGGCTGTTCCTTTCCTCAACCAAAGTCATTTTCTATTTACAAACTGTTCTATATGAGAATGAACCATCTATTTACGCACTAACAATTCCGTTTTTAAAATTCATGCACTAGATTACACTTAGCGGCACTTCTAACGCTACCGTTGATATATTTCTGTTTTCTTTAAAACTCCTTGATGGATTGGTATGAAATTTGGCACACATATTCATCAATATTTGACACAAGTTCAGGCGAATTTTCCGCTCGATCCGACAATAGACTTTTGCATGTCCCGTCTTCAACTGACTTGATACTTATATTGAAAGTCGCAATTTATCAAGCAAAAACGGTCATCTGATTGTTATGTATGCCTGAAAATGTTTCTTTTTCGTATAATGGTTGTACTTATCAAGATTATATTCGCTCATACTTTTTAATAGATATTAACAATATTTACCAAAATGCTAGTAAACGAAAATAGTTGGTTTTGCTGCAAAATATAGTCTTTTTCGTACCAATAGCGTGTCTGTTGAGAAAATACGATTCCTGCGAGTAACGCTGGTTGTGCTCAACTTGAAATTTAAATTTAGGGTGATCAATTATTATATCAAACTGAATAAATGCAACTCTATTGCGTACAATTGACATTCATTATTCAGAAGAAATGTGAAGTTTACAATTCAAGCAGCCTTATTTGAGGTTAAACGTTTATTTTAAACGCATCGGATTTATATTCAGATTATGAGCTGATTTTGAGGCGGTCTAAGCTTACCAACGGCTATTTCGTTACCTAAATTGTAACGTAGATGAATTTTATGAATATTTTTATTTTGTACACTTTTTACATTACACTTGAAGCTGTAAAGAAATAAAATATTAAAAATACTCAATTGAACCCTAATAACCACGCTGTTTAAGTTTGTGACTTTGTAATTCCGGGTGACGTAAATTACGCTTTAACCACGAATTTTTATTCTCACCAATTCCCGAATTAACAAGTACAGCAATAGACACATGCCTTGAACATGCCTTAAGCAACGGTATAACTCTAACGCGGTATTGGGACATGTGCCACCTAAAGTAAACAGGTAAATCAGGTAAAACAACATAAGGCTATTGGAAAATGGATTAGGTTTTGAATGTGTACCGTAATTTTAATTTACTCGGTGAATAAAAGTGAGCAGGTAAAGTAAACTTCTACTCTCCCTTGAGTCGATGAAATGGTCAGTGATTTCTGTTTATATTGACATTGCAGAATATCGCGTTAGAGTTATAGACCAATCCGGTCAATGTTTGTAAACACCACGTTATCCTGGGCGCACTATAACCATGTTTATATTAGCATGTGTATCTGTAAACAAAGTCAAATGATATAATCGTAGGACTATCAAATCATCAAAAAAAGAAGTACAACGACACTCTGTCTATCACTATATTTTAATTCCCACTTATTTATAATAACACAGTATTTATCTAATTTTAACATATGAGGTAAATATTATTATATACTTATTATGAAACCCGTTTTGGTAACATTAATCCCATCACACTAGAAATAGACAAAACATTTTTGAACCTCTTTGTGCTACCAAGCCAAGTTACGGCTTAAAATAGTTAAATGCCAATTACCTCAACATATTGAATTCATATAGATGTCTGCTTTCATGCATTTTCTAGATTTAATACCCATTTATACAAAAAATTATTTTGTTCTATCAAAAATGATTTCAAACGGTCCAAAGTCTAAATAAATACACTTACAGTAGACTTATGTACGTGATAATTGTGACATAATAACAGTCACATGATCAGTGTCAATATAATGACGTAACGATATTATTTCGTGACGTCATCTGTCTTGTTCTCGACTCTTTTACTATATCTGTTTCAACCTTTGGTAGACGGTAGGGAAACAGTAGGAAAAAGTTTGAAATAATTTATCCTGCCTTTAGAAACAAAGTGCATACACACGGCCCAGAGAAGTTGAAATGCATAAAAAAGATCATAAACAGGGTGTGACAGCTCCGTTCTCATAATTAAGTTTCAATAGTTTAATTTTCTGACGACATCAGCAGACTTGAAACATTTCAGGTTAAAATCAAAAGGATCATAGTTCTGAATGTCTAGTATCAATTGAATGACAATTTCGAAAAGAGAACTTAACCTAAGAAGGAATTGACATTTTGAGAACATGTTTTTGTACACCAAGTAAGTAATGAGCAAGTTTGTTTACAACATTGAACATAAGTTTGACGAATTTGACCTGACCATGACCTTCATGCAAGAATGTATTACAAGGTTCTTGGTTTGAATATACTTAATAATATTTTTCCGCAAGCAAATCGTGCAATATCGGTATTTCAAATTTGTATATAATTATATTACATCTCGAGCGAATTCCTGATACGCTCCTGCTATGAAAACATACAACTGAGTTTATAAATACAGACAATTAATGGACTGTAAAATTATGCTAAATTAAATCAAAAGATCAGGTTCGTCACAAATTCACCAAGCTATACATTGTAGATAATCACATTATATATACGTTAACCCTCCATTTAATATGGGTCTCCATGTTAGTCATTAGATGCAGGTTTTTTCACAAATTGGGAGGTTGGTTACTGTACATTGAACATCATCCCACTGGTAGTTAAACCCGCCCATAAATGTGGCACAAGCGAAATTATTCGGGTTGTTAGGTTGATTTGTACCCCAATCGTTGAATACAATGTCGTCATCTTCGTCGATCCATTTCCAAACCGTCCCTGACCACATCATTCCGAGCCAAAACTTATTGGCTATTTCAAAATAAAGAAGAGTAAAGACGTTAGGTATGTATACAATGGACTTAAACTGAGTAATGAATGGAGAGCGGTAGTCTAGAGGTATGATACGCGCTTCGAGATCGAGAGTTGAAAAATATTGATACATTTTGTCAAGATGAATTTAAGTGTGCCGTAGTAAATTGCCTTTTCGTTTCAATGTATCATTTTTATAACCGATGCATTTTAACAATATTTAATCTAAAACATGTGCAGTGGTAAGTTGTTCCAACCATGCTTTTGTTCATTAATTATACACCGATATTGCACTACTATACCGTCTTCAAACGCTGAGTTTGTTCTTGATTATAACGATAGTGCAGTTAATATGGTTATGTTATGAAGCCTAAAGGATATCCAGCATATGTAAGAATACGAGACAAATACCGATTTTGCTCCATCTTTAGCCGTTTTTAACTGATGCTCGACCAAATGCATTTCCGATGCTGTTTCCAACCCACAATAATAATTCGGTCGAGCATCAGTTAACAACAGCAAAATCGGTAATTGCCTAGTGTTTCTACATATACATGTATGAGATATTCTTTAGTCTGTATGATATAATCATATTAAGTGCACGGTCGTTATAATCAAGAAGAACTCATCGTTAGCGGACGAAATCGCTATCATTTTAAGTGTAAGCGTTATTCATTTGATCACGTGATTCTACACAATGTGACTGGTGCGGTTAAAAATCAAACTGCATATTATTCATCGTATATCGCTGGCTAAGAATGAATAGATCGTAATACAAAATTTATATTTTTGGAGAAAACAATAAAAACTGTCCGAAAATTACTCTTTACTTATGGTAAAATAAGATACTTCTGTTTGGTCAACATGACAAGTTTCGATTTAAGGTTTTAGGCTCTTAGGAAGCGCTTTGTGATGAAACTGTCTTATAAGGACTTTATCAATCTAAGCCAGCGATACGCCCGAAGTCTCACATGAAATACGCTAGCTTTTCCTCGTACTTGACATTTGAATAGTTCTTTTAAAAGAACATAGCCAACACTGTTAATAAACAAATGACAAGGTTACGATTCACGTTGACGAAGATTATCAATGAACTTTAAACGTGAAGCCATGTCATACTTTGCATTTTATCGCCTCGACGGTGTACTACCGATGGAAATAAATGAGTTTTGGGTGGACTCAGTGGGCTTCGGGATGCTTCATAATCTGGATTGTCGCGTATACATGAAGCTTCGTTGAAGCAATGAAACATGTATTGACATCACAAATACAAAGGGACATTTCAATGCATGTAATTAGTTTTAATTCTACGTCGCTGGTACGGATTTCCTCCATGTGATAGAGGCTTAACAAATGTACGTGGGGTGTTCCACAATTAATAGGACTTTTTTCATAGCAGCACGGCTAATCAGAAATTAATCAAACTAGTTGTCTATAATAAAATTTTGATCTTTCACTCACTGACAAATATGCAAAATATCAAAGAAATTGATTGAAAAAATAATACATTTATTAAACATTAAATATACTGTGTACCAAGGGGGCGGGTCGCACCGTGACGTTATTATGACGTCGCATTTCAGGCGTAGTATTTCAACACAAGAAACATCAAATATTTTTGTTTATATTCATCCTGACTCTCTAAACAGATCCAATATCACTGTTCCGATTGTTTCAATGTTTTTTCCGTACCCAAGTAAATGACACTACATTAACCGTGTTTCATCATTTCATTGTTGGTTTTCCCAATGAACACCATTGTTTGACAATCGCATGGTTTCTGTTTATTGACGTTGACGTCATTCTAATCCATGACGCGCTTGGATACTTATACTTGATTACTGACTTACGATGACACACATAAAGCGATTTATTCGAAAGTTTGCATTCTCATGTCAAAGTCATCCACGTAACGTCATATAAATAGGCGTTAATATTTATCAAGTGGTTATTGAGATATTCACATTTTAAATATAGATGATAATAGTGTGACGCGCCTTAGTGTTATATGGTTTCTATGACAACGCTTTGTATGAGCATCATCAGCAACAACAAAATTCTGTTGCTATCAGCATATAGAGCATACATTGCTATGCATGTGGAACAATTTTCATTAAATTGTAATTGTCAAGTAAGGGCTTATGAGAAAAATCCTATTATTTCTGGAACACCCCTCGCAGAATAAAATATACGTGTGATGTCCCATAATTAATAGGACTTTTCATGGCAGCATAGACAATCAGATATTAAGAAAACTAAGTATCTATAATTAAATTTCGATCTTCCATCGACAACTATGCGAAATATGAAAGTAATTGGTTGAAAAATAAGAAATTTATTTACCATTAAAAATATTATGTGTCGGATTTCAAGCACTGTATTTTAACATAAAGAAGCGTGCACTATGCTTGTAAATGGTCACCATGACTTTTAAAACCGCTCTAATACTATGTTTCCGTACCCACTGTTCACAACAATGTGTTACCCTGCGGTTAAATTGCTCAAACCTTGGAGCGTCTTTCAGTGTATGAACAGTGTTTATCAACGTCAGCTTACGTTTTTGTGACCTCATCTGTGTTTACTGTTAAGTTCATAAATCCACGATATGTAAACAATTTGAGAAAACAGAACACAGGTGGCTGCTCAATGCCACTAAATTATACGCATTTAATCAATCCATTGGTTAGCACTGTTGGTTTTCCCAATTTATACAATTTTTTGACAATCGCGCGGTTTCTGGGTTTTGGCATTGGCGTCATTTTCATACATGGCGCGCTTGGATACATATACTTGATTAATAACTTATGATGATAAAAACAGAGCGATCGCTTCGAAAGTTAATTATTAGGCGTTAATATTTATCAAATGGTTATTGAGATGTTTACATTTTAATAAAGATGGTAACGACAAATGATAGTGTGACCCGCCTTTTCGTTACATGGCTTTTTTGGCAACGCGTTGTATGAGCATCATAAACAACAACGATATTCCGTTGGTACCAGTATATAGAGCACACATTGCTTTGCATATGGGATAAATATCATTACATTATAATAGTTAAGGAAGAGGTTTTGAGAAAAGTACTATTATTTCTGGAACACCCTTCGTAATGACTCTTCTTCTGAATATTGATTTAATTACACACCTTGCAACTCTTCCAGATGGGCTTTTATGAACTCATTTTCTTCCATGTTGCGTACACTGACCAGGGTGCTATTAAGACCTTCACAGTAGATCTGGAAATATGATGACAGCATAGTTCAGAGCACTAAATATCTATCTAATACGATAGAAGTCATTGGAAATAAGACCACATTTATTGCATAATTGTAAGGGTCAGGCCAATATGTTAGGTCAATAAAAATCACAACTAAAGCCGACACCGAGTTTTTCAAGGACCCGAAGTCTTAAACTGGGGCCTTATTCACCAACGTTGTAAGTCTAAAACATAGACTTAGACTTTACATTGTCAAATGTTCAATTCGCTCTCATGTTGTTGTAAATGCACGGATTTTGATATAAATTGGTATACATGCTCAGTGGGTAACAACAAATAGTCAGATAAAACTTTACCCGGTTATATCTAATTTCAACGAAATGCCAGTGATTATGAATAATGACATTTTTAAGTCTAAGTCTGATTTTTAGACTTACAACGTTGGTGAATAAGGCCCCTGGAGTTTGTTATACGCTCCTCTGTGCTTGACGTCTTATTTGGCAACCCGGGAAGGCACGCATAAATGCCTTCTATATTTTATCAGAAAGCTTACTGGAATATAATTCTACACTTAGCATTAAGCAATGACTAAATTACAGTTTTACCTGAGAATTAGCAAATGTATCTTCCGTAGTAGCCATTGCACCAAACAGATAGCACGAGCCTTGGAATGGCAACCATCCGTCTTCACACAATGTTTTTCCTACAACTATTAAATAAACATTCATGATATTCTATTATTGGTATTGTGTATTAATATGCTTTTATTCAAAAAAAACTTTGAAGTTCTGGGTCAAAAGTCCGCTAAAAATACGCTAGCACTATCATTAGCACATGTTAAAACAAATGAGCAAGTTTCCAGGAATACATGTACCTGCCTATTTGACAAGAAAAATAATGTTGAGGTTGTTCGTAGTTTTAAAGATGAAGCACAATGAAAAATAAATTGTTTTGATATATTGAGGTTTAAGGGAATTACTATATTTTATAGAGTCCATATTCAGAGTTTTTTGTTTGTTGTCACGAACCTTATTTGATGTAACTGTAACAAATATTTCATAATTACACCATTTAATCAATTCTTGTCATAGACATTATATTTTTAGAATTCTGATTCAATTTTCAATATATGTATCGAAATCTAAATATTTTGGATTCAGTTAAATGCTGTTAAACAACTTACTCCTAGTTTCTCAACCAGTGTGCGTTTACAAACTTGGTCAACAGAGCAACTAAACGTGTAATTTCGACATAACTCTTGGAAAACTTTAAAGTGTATAGAGCTATATCTGACGACATTTTTAAAAAACATTTCAAAACCTGAAATACAATTATGCTTTCATATACATGAGCTCATTTTTCGCTTCAGCTTTAATAGTAACTCTCTCTCTCTCTCTCTCTATGTGACTTATTGGACAAGTGAATTGTCCGTTTTCATACGAAAGTGTTCTAGAACACCCTATGAAATTATACGAATCGTCTTTTTTCCGATGATTGAATCAAAGTACACGGAACCCATCCAAAGTTTTAATTTGCAATTAAGGTAGTCTAGTATCACACTAAAACGATGCAAGTAATTATTTTGACAATATATTACCGTTAAAATATAGCTCTATACACTTTAAAGCTATGATAGTGTACTAAATGTATAGGGATCAATTATTTTCCAGTGACCTTATGTAAATGTTGATTTAACGCAAGCCACATAATAATAGTGCATAAAGTTTACTTTCTTTAAGCTTTTTTATTTTTTGCATGCGCGAAAAGTGGGGAAACGGCAAATGGGTAAAGTATATGGATGTATCATTATTCACTTTAATTGTTCAAATGCATCTGTTTATATCAAAAATAAGGTGCATGATTTGGCTAACTCATTTTGTCTTAAACTATTGAACATTAAGCTTTACTTCATCTCAGTCTGCAAATTACGTTAATGTATGTAAACATATAAACGATTAGTACTTTTCGGTGAATGTGGCCGAAACGAAGGCTTGTATCCCTTAATATTTATTATCTATTTGACTATGTCGGCGTTCAATATGATTCTCAACGTATGTGTAATTTTAAATATTTTTCGATCGCTAGAAACCTTATGACAAATAATTGAAAATTAGAATTTGTATAAGTGGATGTGATCACTAGTTATCATGTACAAATACTAAATTGTTTCTCAGGACAGTCGGCATTGTTGCTTATGTTAATATGAAATACCATAGAACGCGTATAACATCATACATTTTCTAAATGTGGTGTAATATTCATTTTACAATGGTTATGTTGATGTCTAATGGCAATCAATAGACGCTATGAACAAAATACATTAAGTTATTTGAAAACCGTGCATCTCGTTAACAAGACTGGTGACATATCATTTGTATGATCTGAATGTCATTTCAGATGATTATTGTTCATTTGATATGTTTTGAAAAAAGACTGAAAATAAAAGTCACGCGTATCTCCTAAGTTATTTAAATATATTTTATAACTCATAGACGCGATATAATAACACAACTTACAGCATTGCGTCCCAACTTGAACTGCGCCGTTCGCACAAACACAAAATCCTAAATTGCCACACTCAAGTCCATCACCGCAGGTGTCATTATAATGTTGACATGGATCACAGAGTTCAGAACCGACTAAAATAGAAAAGCTAATTAGAATGAAACAAACTATAACTTGCAAAGTTTCTTGTTACAAAATTATTCGCAAATAATGACCTGTCTCAGTGCTAAAACTATTATCATATATTATGTTATATTATTATATATATAAGTATTATAAGTATTCTGTTTTCAAAATTCAGCAAATACAGTTACATAAACTTGCTTCATATTGGCCCTCTGCTTTTTTCTAAGAAAAATGTTATAGTCTGTTGTGAAGTATGTTGTATTTTAATTATAAATGTACAATACATTTTATGTACCTTCATATTCACGTTAATAACTAATCGGAAACTATTCTTTCTAAAATAATGCATGTTTTGACTTCTGTGAAAAACGGTAGCCGGTAGCATGTAGGAGTTTGGCTAGAATTCACAAATCATCTTTCTGTGCTGAATCACATACACTATCATCAAATATGTATGTCAGCTAAATACGGCAACCAACTTTATTATTTATTTTGCATTCACTTATCACTTAGTGACCATTTTGAGGGAATTGTGCGCAGTACAATTTCCTAACTCAAGTTAAAATATTTAAATAGGAGGGCACAAACCAAAGCCACACAGCTACGACGGCAGCGCCTAGCCACACACGCAAGAGTCAGACATAGTACAAGCCATCCACATCCCCAAAAATGGATGCTTCAAGCAAGCCGTATATGACTTTGAATTTTGTGCATGATTAGCCATAAAGTGAGTTAATTATAAGTGATAACTACACTGAAGTGAAGTACGGGACGACTTTAAAGTTTCCTACTTACTACCAGTTAATACATACAAGTATAACATGAACTATTAACTTGAACTCAAAGTATAAGTTGAGAGTATAATATAAAACTCGCAAAATGAAGGCAGCACTAAACATCAACAACCGAGCACAGAAAGCCAATAAAAACATTACAATGCACAATTACACGACACAATGCTCTACATTAACAACAATTACTCGAAAAATGAAATGTCTAACTCAAAGTTGTCAAAAAAGCTGAAATACCAAGTTTCAGTAAACAAAACGCTGTATGAAGTGTATGTCCTTCATGAATGACATAGTTTCGATGGTAAAAAGGCGAAGTACCTACTAGTAGTTTTATTTGCCTTTAGTCCAATAACGTTAAAGAATAACAGTAACAAAACCTTGACAATCCTAGTTATTGACCAAGATTCAGCACGCTGAATACTCTTGTTGAACGACAATGTTTCAACAGTCTGATAGCCTTGGAAAATGATCCATTCTCAAGAAGCTGAAGTTAACAAGATTTTAAACTAACCACATTGATCGTTATACAAGGTTAATCCACACACGCATGCGCAAGTGCCATTAGCACAGTCGGCGTAATCGTCAATACACGTATCAAACGAGTCCGTACAGTTGTCACCCAGGTTAACGCCATCTAAAACAGCAAGATTCAACAACGTCAAGTATAAGACAAATTAAAATACAAAGCACCAAAATTTAAACGATATATCGCTGGCTTAGAATGAGAAGGTAGTAAGTGCCACTTACGACCTTATAAGACAAATGCATATTTGAAATCTGCATCAAGGGGCACTTCTTATGAACCTTTTTCATGAAAATCGGAACTTGGCATGTTGACCAAACTGAAGTTGAAAAGGCTTGTTTTACCATAAGTAAAGATTGATTGTCAGTTGTTTTTGTTTTCTTAAAATATCGATTTTGTAGTAACGACCTTCTCATTCTAAGCCAACGATATTTTCATTGATACATACACACGACTATGTAAAAGCTGTACAGAAATATGTGGGATGCCAAACATTTACCAGAAGACGAAGAAAATAAAAGTATCTGAACTCAAAAACAATTCTAGCTTTTCGTTGCTTGATTATCATTATGATGTGAGATCAAGACCCGATCTCCCTAAATATCAAAATCTGAGTAAAATCTCATCTCAAATTTGCCTTGCGTCTTTCATATAATTTCCTTGGGAGTCTGGGCTAAATATTTGCACCACACTATTGTTAGTTTATTACAGTACAATTAAGAGATCTTGAACTTCAGATTTATCTAAAATTCTGACTCTGATTTGAGCAAAATCTCTAGAGATGTCTACTTGAGATGCTTCATTATGCAGTGAGATCTGATGTGTCATTCGTTGACATAACAGGTTTGCTGAATGTTTCGCAGTGTTTTATTTAGAGAATGAATGTTCTCGACAGTTCATCTTTCATTTTTTCTTCCTCTGAATATCAGGGAAGAGAATTCGGTTTGATAAAAGAGCAGGTACGATAATGCCTATTAGTATTGTTACTTCCCTTTGTTAGCTCTCCTCGGATTTATCCGTCGGATTTATTATGCATCCGTATATGCCACTAAGAGATATAAACACTTTCACTGGCTGTTAATACGGTTGTATAAATGGTGTGCTGTATGGACTACATTTACATTGATCATTTGTTTATCATAAAATTGAAAACTTACAGCATTGAGTGGCAACTTGAACAGTGCCATTCCCACAGATACAATATCCCAGATCGCTGCACTCAAACCCATTGCCACAAGTATCATCGTTTGGTTGGCATGGATCACATAACTCCGAACCGACTAGAACAGAAGGAAACACAATTTACAAATGAAGGATAACAAATTTGACAAATAGTTACAAATATCTTCGAAATAAACGTCTGATCGTATATATGATAACTTGCCAATATATCCACCAACATAATTTTTTTACTAGAAAGAAATGTATATAGTACGTACTCGGATAGCGATTTTATGCCAAGAAATCATCTATCGTCTACAATGTTGACTTGAACTAACTTATTCGATATTTCAAATAATCAAAACACTTAATGGTGATTCGTGAAGGAACTATTTTAACCTTGGCAAATCACGAATCAAGAAGTACATAAACTCACCACATTCGCCGCTCTGAAAGCTAAACCCGTCAATACATTGACAAGTACCGCCTACACATTCGGTGTCATCATCAACGCAAGTATCCAAACCTGTGGTGCAGTTCTCTCCATGATTTGTTCCGTCTACAATAGTATACAACTACATAGGTTTATCAATATATCGCTATTCAAATCGATTTACAAACAGAACTGAGAATATGACTGATCGTCAATGCATACATGCACCTATAACAGAAATATACTTCAAGAGAAATAGGATTCGACAGAACGATTATGCTATTGTGAATGATGACCTATATGTATATCGCCTATCATAATAATTTGTTTGCTATACCAAAAAACTTACAACATTGAGTATTCACTTGAACCGTTCCATTCGCACAAATACAATATCCTAAATCGCTGCACTCAAAACCATTGCCACAAGTATCCATATTTGGTTGGCAAGAATCACACAGTACTGAACCGACTAGAAGAGAAGAAAGTATAAATCATCAACCGAAATGAAATGAATTTGGCGTTTTACTATAAATGTAAGATAATGCTTTCAAACGTATTTGCTGAAGAACTTTTCTGACACGAATTACTCTAATCAATTTGAAAACGTATTATTCCGAAGCACTTCAACTTACCACATTGGCCGTTCACATAGGTGAACCCGTTAATACATTGACAAGTACCGCCTACACATTCGGTGTCATCGTCAACGCAAGTATCCAAACTTGTAGTGCAGTTCTCTCCATGATTAGTTCCGTCTACAATAGTAAGATCATAAATATACATATGTTAAATAATATAACATTACCGGTATTCCAACTTTCAACGTGCATGTACTCATACCATTAACAAATAACACTCTGAAAATAACTGACCATCAACTCATACTTATAATAGAAACAGGATTCGACAGAAAGATTATGTAATTGCGAATGATCACCTATATGTATATCGCCTATCATTACCATTTGTTTACTAAACAATTTAAAACTTACAGCATTGAGTCGCAACTTGAACAGTGCCATTCGCGCAGATGCAATATCCTAGATCGCTGCACTCAAACCCATTGCCACAAGTATCCATATCCGGTTGGCAAGAATCACACAGTCCTGATCCGACTAGAATAGTAGAAAGTATGAATAATCAACCGAAAATATATGACTTTGGCAGTTTCCGAAAAATGTAAATCAACGAGAATGAACGATAATTTTACATTTATTGTATTATAGCATAATTATATGACCAATATCATTGGTAGCTCAATTAAAACGACTTCCCTCGACCAGGGTGGTATTTACTTCAAACCTAAGAGTTTTTATACATACAAACCCGTTCGATATTATGACAACAATTTAGCATGCATTGGTACCAGCGTTCAATTTCACACACGAGTTAAATGTATTGCATCAAACATTTTTCTATAACATGTGAAATAAATATTCCGCAATTGAAATGTTCCCTTCATCTCTAGATTTTATGTGTTTTTAAGAATTTAGACCAATATATTGGTTTATCTGAACGATGCACACGCTCACACATACGCAGATACAGGAAATAACACAATCGCTGTCACCATAAGTGAATGTATTCGCATATTTTGCGGAAAAACTATTCGGCCACTATAAGTTCAAATCAATTCGATTGTGCATTATTCAGAAGCAATTAAACTCACCACATAGGCCGTTCACATAGGAGAACCCGTCAATACATTGACAAGTACCGCCTACACATTCGGTGTCATCGTCAACGCAAGTATCCAAACTTGTGGTGCAGTTCTCTCCATGATTTGTTCCGTCTACAATAGTTAGAGCATAAAACTACATAGGTTTATCAATATAACGCTATTCGAATCGATTTACAAACAGAACTCAGAATATGACTGATCATCAATGCATACTTATAACAGAAATATACTTCAATAGAAAAATTATATTATTGCGAATGATGGCATATATGTATATCATAATCATTAGTTCAACATACAAAATGAAACTTACAACATTGAGTATTCACTTGAACCGTTCCATTCGCACAAATACAGTATCCTACATCGCTGCACTCAAAACCATTGCCACAAGTATCCATATTTGGTTGACATGGAGCACATAGTTCTGAACCGACTAGAAGAGAAGAAAGTTTAAACCATCAACCGAAAAGATGTGACTTTGACATATGCCGATAAATGTAAAACAATGTTTCCAAACTATTGTGCTGAAGAACTTTTCTGCCACGAATTATTCACATCAATTTGATTATGTATTATTCAAAAGCACATCAACTGTCCACATAGGCCGTTAAGAAAGTTGAACCCGTTTAAACATGCACAAGTACCATCTTATTGACTCACATACATATGCCAAAAACAAATAGATTGTTACCAAGTCGTACGACCGAAAAAATATTTGATCCGGTATACCCATGATAGGCTATTGCCTAATACACTTAATTAAACTCCCGCAAATTACGTATTCAGAAGCCCTTTTACTCACCACATAGGCCATTCTGATACGAGAACCCGTCAATACATTGACAAGTACCGCCTACACATTCGGTGTCATCATCAACGCAAGTATCCAAATTTGTCGTACAGTTCTCTCCATGATTAGTTCCGTCTACAATAGTTAGAGCATACAACTACATAGATTTGTTAATATAACACTAACGGTATTCCAAACTTCAACGTACATGTATTCATAAAAATTACAAAGATTACTGCGAAAATAACTGACCGTTAACTCATACTTATAACAGAAATAGGATTCGACAGAAAGATTGTCTAGTAACAGTAACAAGACAAAATAACACAAATACACGGAGCAATTCCCACACATAACCCAACGAAGTAATTAAAACCCCAGAAGGCGTTGTAAAGATGCAGGAAAGAAAAACACTTTTGATACCAATTTCATATAAAGATATGGTATTAGTTGCAAGTATTTAAAAATACAAGAGACAACAACTTTCACTGACTGACTGTAATGACGATGTGTTTCATAAACTTCAAGAGATACTTGGTCATTAGCACTTTCGTCAATTTTATCGAGATAAAACGACGTTTTCGGAGTTGTGGTAATGTTCATTTATAAAGACGGTACGATTATTATAACGGTCGATGACATAATATTATAATGTCTTTCATGATTATCTGATTGCTAAATTAAATAAATCTTACATCACTGAGTGGCCACTTTGACAGTTCCCAAGCTTTTAAGAATAATGAACTTTGAGGACCAAACTTATGACAACCGTACCTCTGGCATTAACACCATACGTAAACAGAAATTCAGTTGTATAATGCGATTATATTTTAAGAAAACAATGGCCTTTATTTTTATACAACGAACATTTCACAGACTTAAAAAGAGAAGATCGTTAGTACAAAATAGATATTTTAAGAAAACAAGAAATAATGTTTCAGCATCAATTTGGTCAACATGACTAGATCCGATTTGCATGATAATATACTGGTTAAAAGCGCTTCATAATGAGGATTTCCGATATGTATACTTCTTATACGTTCGTATGTAGTAGTAACGACCTTCTCATTCTAAACCATCGATTTGATCAATTTAAAACGGTTGACTTACAACATTGAGTATTCACTTGAACTGTGCCATTGGCGCAGATACAGTATCCATAGTTGCTGCACTCAAATCCATTGCCACATGTATCCATATTCGGTTGACATGGATCGCATAGTTCAGAACCGACTAGAAAGAAAGAAACATTTGAGCAGGTCTCCTGTAAACGTATTGTTTTACGAAACTAATACTTTTGAGTGTTCCATACTTGAGGAGAGTAATGGCAATAAATAAAATGACTTACGTCCTTATTATACTTTTAAGTCAGTTATATCAGTTACATCTGTTTTATATGTGACTCGAGCATTTGTACAAGACGTCCATAACGTTCTTTGAAACAACAATATATACTGAGTTTAAAACTATATTTGCATTGACAGTTCCAACACCTTGTGAAAAATAAACAAACTACACTGGTACATGTAGTCTAAAAAATTTATTTTCAGTCAAAAATGCCACTGAAATCTTACCACATTGGCCATTCTGGAAGGAGAACCCGCTAACACATACACAAATACCACCAACACATTCGGTGTCATCATCAACGCAAGTATCCAGACTTGTGGTGCAGTTCTCTCCATGATTAGTTCCATCTATCAATAGTTAGACACTAGTTCATCAATATATAAAATAAAATTATTTAACCAATGTACCCAATTTATAATATTAACGATGAGCACTGTCCGTCTGTGCGAATAGTGCGCCCATGATAATGTCATGTTTACATGTACATACATTGACCAGATTGATCTACTATGGAAAAATGGGTTACTTAAATAAACACATATCATTAACTGTGTATCACATACCACTGCTAAATAGTACACTCTTCAGTGTACAAATGTTGCCTGTTCTGTTTGTGCCCATCTTTCTCGTTGTCCTACGCACACTATACCTCTTATAGAAATACACTTACGATTGACTCTAATACTCGTAATAAGTGAAGAGTAAACAAAATGCAACGATATTTGATAGGGGCGATCTGATATGTAACGAAAAATAAAGCAACTTTACTAAACTATCTTAACATTAACTACAGAGTGTCAACTAACTGATGTTAATCTCGTTTTTGGCCTGGGGCGAAGCCCCAAGGCCATAGATATGATACCAATTTCTCAGCCTACTAGAATTTACCGTCCAAAATCCCAAAACTCCGAATTACCACTTCCATGCGCAATATAAAAGTAGTTCATCGCGGATCTCACTTACTCACTTTTAAAAATGCAAAACATCACTATTTAACATTACAGTTTCATAAAAAAGTGTAAAAGAAATATTATTGAAGCAAAATTGCTAAGCATTGACTAGGACATAGTTTTTATTGTTTACATATTCATGCGAGAATAAGTTCCTCACTTGACGACGGTCTTATGCCGAAAAGATACGAGTGTTTACGGAGTCAATTGCCACAGTTTATGTGACTGTGCATGTATGTGGGTAGTGGGAGATATTTCTTGTTTACTAGCACTTAAACTAGATAGGCAAGTTAAGCATGACCAATATATTAAACCTTCAACTTTGTACGGTCAACATAACTGTATACTGCAGCTGGCAGTAAAAGAGCGTGGATCCGTTTACATATACTTCAGTTTAGTCACTAAACTTCTTCCCAAGTATACAAAGTTTAGCCCCAGGCTTACAGCGCTTTGATTATTTTTAGGAATGATTTTCAACTGTTACATAAAATTTATTTTGTCAATTGTATTATGTTCAATTGTGCTGGTTCGTCATTTTCATGAGTTCCATCTATCAAAAGTAAGACAACAATTCATCAATATAAAAATAAATGCAATGATATTTGAAAGGGTCGATCTGAGATATCACGAAACATAACACAACTTCGCTTAACTCATAGGAAACTAAAACACTGGAGTCTTATTTTGTCTCGAGCTACGCGTTTGACAAACACGACAAACTCTCGCCTTTGTTAGCTATCCATAAATTTTCGAGGAGCATTTTCACAAAACATAACTTACAGCATTGAGTCGCCACTTGAACTGTGCCATTCGCGCAGATACAATATCCTAGATCGCTGCACTCAAGGCCATTTCCACATGTATCATCGTATGGTTGGCACGGATCACATAGTTCAGAGCCGACTATAATAGAATGAAATGACATCATTAAAATGTGATAAACAGTGGTAAACTGGTAATCGCGCATGTATATGTGTTTTGTATACATGGGGAACGTTTAATAATCAATGCATCCGTTCGGAGTGTATCTCCGTAGCTCAGTGGTTAGTGCTCTTCGTGTCTTATCTGACGAATCGGTTCAAATGTACATGTACGAGGGTTGTACCAGAATTACGTAGACTTTTGTCATACGTTCTATACCATTCATCATACAAACAAATAATTTTGTGTGGAGTACAAATGATATTAACTGCGCAAGAACTTGAAATTTCAAAGCCGTATCTTATTTGTATCAAATTCTGCAGCTTCCGGGGATATATAGGGGTACGGTATGCGGGGCACGTCAATGGAACGTCACGACGTCGGCGGAACTTTCAGGATAGGTGAAGCTCCTAACTGTGTACATTGTAACTATAAAGATGCACACAACCGTACACAAAACTTACGAATGATTATTTACTACCTAAAATGTGATAAAAGTTTCAATTTATTACCAGCAATGTCGCATATAACCGTTATAACAGAACGTCGATCCGGGTCGATGTAGTCCTAGAATACGCCTGGTGACGTCGCATTCGCCGTTGGTTTTTGCCGTCTGTCCATGTCCTTTTATTCGGTCTCGACAACGATTGATGCGCTTGTGTCGTTTGAAAATCAGGTAACTTGATACAAGAGATTCAGTGTTAGCAGGTTCCAACATTTAAAGCGTTTGTTCTGTCGTCTTCCCGAGGTTCACACAAAACTTCATGGTGATGCGATTTCTAGCGTATTTCGCTGACGTCACATTTTCACTGGTGACGCGCAGCAGCTGTTGCTTGATTTGTACCATGAATCAACAACAATAACCTTTATAAAGTCGAAATTCACGGCGTACGTTCCAAGGATATTGCGCGTGTATGTCACGAAGTCGCATTAAAATTAGAGTTGTTATCTGTGAGGTATAAGCAGTTGAATGTTGCCAAAAATGTTTTTAAAATTCGCTGCCCCGCCTATCCAACTATTGGTTACTATGGCGACAGATTAAATGGCTTTGTAACATTCTGTTAGAAAATATTTTTTACCGATTCTCTTGAAAACGGTTTGAAGTTTGTCTACGGCAAATTTGGTGATACTACATGAACAAATAAAAAAGTTATAACAAAAGTCTACGTAATTCTGGTACACCCCTCGTATATATGCCTGGCATATATAAGCTGAAACTGGACTGTCATATAAAGACCTTGCTTGGTACTCGAAATAACTGGGGAAGCCCTTTATGAGCACAAACCTTCAGTATCTTCGAATCTTTCGGATAATCGGGTCATTACGCTTAAATTAATAATACACCCAAATCACCATACTTATGCTACGACCTTCTCATTTCAACGCAATCAAATGTAAGTTATACATGTATGCTGCGAATCCTTTCAACTTACCACATTGGTCATTCTGAAAGGAGAACCCGCTAACACATACGCAAGTTCCACCAACACATTCGGTGTCATCATCAACGCAAGTATCCAAACTGTCGGGACAATTCTCTCCATGATTTGTTCCGTCTACAATAGCAATTATATGAAACATCAAATGTGACGATAATGCTGAAATGAACATACTCAAACAATATCTTCTTTCAGTCTTTAAGGGTTGTTAACTGTCTAGTCAGCTCAATTACAAAATGTTCTTCATGCATGTTATGAACTGGGTATAGAATGATATTGAATTAATCATTTTAAACATATGGCCGATACTACGATAGAATCCGTTCTATTTTCCTTCGCGGCATGTAATTTGGAAAAAGTAGCGCTGACTTAGATTGGGAAATTCTTATGTAAACAATCGATATTTTGAGAAAACTATAAAAAAAACTAAGAAAATTACTCTTTACTTAGTAAAACTGCATGTTTCGACTCCTGTGTGGTCAACTTTTCAATTTCCGATTTTCATGAAAACAAGTCCATAAGAAGCGTCTTGTGGTGCTGCCTTTACATACTAGTATGGATCAGTCTTATAAGGTTGTAAGAAGTATTTGCAACCAACTTATTCTAAGCCAGCGATATGTTGCAAATATTGTCGAGAAATGTGCACACTAAATACTACTTCATATGTATACAAACCGTTCCGTGGCTATGAAATTTTGTAATTTGAAAAACATTAACAGGACGCAATGAAATGAATTGTAAATATATATGTATATATATATATATATTTCAAATATGTAATTTCTGGCTGCTTGTTCACCTTTTACTTTGCATATGTTTTGTGATACCGCTTTGTTCTTAAATGTTTTTATCAGTTTTAAGTGTGGTCTTGCAACTCCAGCCTAAAGTATATTGATCCCATGAGATTTTGGGCTCCAAATAAAACGAAACAGCATCAAACAAAATAAAAGTATACAATGTAAGTTAAGCGCTGCCCTCCCTGTCCGACTCATTCCTTTTTTGAAAACTACTTACAGCAAGCGCCATTGTATTCGACTGTATCATTCGCACATTCACAAAAACCATCTTCACCACAAAATGTAAAATCTTGTGTACATGAATCTGGATTGTTGGTGCATGGATCACACAATGTTCCGTTATCTATAAACACAGCATAAACCAACAAAAATAAGATATCTAACATGTGTATAATTTGTCCTTCATGATAACTACGCTCGTTTAATAAGATCACATCTACAGATACTATATATTACTTTTTAATTTGCCCATTCACATACTTAAACTACATTCTCAATGATCCAACATGAGAAACAGCTTTTAAGAATTTTGCATCAAACCAACACCAATTTGTAGCAAAATGATCTAATTAAGAAAATGAACCATATTTCATATATTCCATTCAGTAAAAAAGAACTTACAGCAGTTTGTGTAACACATTTGTGTAACAAAGAAATGCTCAAATTTAAAGTACAGAGTATGCGTTAGAGCATGGTTGTTTGTAGCGCTTTAAAACGATGTACTCATCAGTAGAAATATGTTGTTACAATATTGCATCCATAATACAATTTAACCGTTTTCGATTCATAAGATGAATATACCAATTTTTAAATTAATACTTACAGATTACACACTGACCGATTTCGTTTACAAAATAACCAAATAGACAAACGCATATGTGGAATTCTTCACAGCATTTATTATTATCACCGAAACATTGCTCCGAAGAATTACAAGGCTCACCAAGACAAACCTCTGCAAAAAAGCATAACATATAGTAGGCAATGTCGATGGTTACTGTATTCCCTCGCCGACAAGTGTTAACATATTCATACAGTATTCGGTACTTTTATTCGAAATGCCTAGCTTATTGCAACGTTTTAATATGTAAATTTATATCGGTAACATCTGACGACTCGATAATAAAATTTGCTTAGATGTAAGAGCGGACAGTAAATGACGAATTAATTATTTTTCATCTGCATTATTTTACCATATGGTTAATAATGTTACTTCGCCTAAATGTACCGCATGTGTAAATGTGATCAAATATACTCGTATGCTTTGTTTTGTTAATTCCTCCAAGAAGCTATGTCGGATACAAAATGAACGCGTAAAGGTTACGCTCACTGACAGACATACTGACATACAGACAGACGTACAGACAGACAATTACCTGGAATGTACATGTATGCTTCCCTTAGGGTCATGTACTTAATCACTTACTAATCCAATTTCTAAATATTTACCTTGCAATATGCAGGTGAACAATATTCTGGAAGTCACAGACAGTACACTGGACAAGCACTTACCTAATTCACACACGCCGTTATTGTCATAATACCCCGGTGCACATTGACAAGTACCATTGATACATAATGCATTGTAATCGAAGCACTGTATGTCCAATTCACAATCTCCACCATTCGGCCTTTCTAAGATTGTATTCAATCATATGTATCAGTAGATAGATGTATAGATATATAGATATTTTATTTTGATTATAAATAGCGATATATGCATGCACTATTGTAATCTTAAAATGTATGAGGAACACAATTTATATCGATTCTTTTTTACCATTAACTTTATATAAGTTAGAAAAACAGGCACATCAAACTAAAAGCTTAAATTCACATGTGTAATAAATATAGTTATGGATAGTTATGAGGTAGCATTCATTCAGATGAAAAACGTAGGTGCTTATAAGACAATTGACATTACGCCAGAGAAGATAACGCTCCACATGATTGTGTGTCGATGGTTGCTTGGCTTATGATTTCAAGTTATTCTGTTGGACCATGAGATTATAAGTTACAGTTAAAATTGATTTAAAGGGTATTGATTGACAGATGACGTACTGCCTTTTAAGTTTACGGTTTAAAGTGTGTTTATAATAAATGAAATGGACTTACTCTCCGTACAATTGCCGCCAATTGCCTCATAATTATCGTCATAGTAACCGTCATCACAAACACACGTTCTGTTACGTTCATCACAATGTGCGTTAGGTGTTGTACACTGAGAATGACATTCACATTCTTCACCATTATCCTGATCTGAAACATCGGAAAATATGAACACGACTGAAACATCGGAAAATATAAACACGACTGAAACATCGGAAAATACAAACACGACTGAAACATCGGAACATATAAACATGACGGAAAACATCGGAACATATAAACACGACTGAAAACATCGGAACATGTTAACAAGACTGAAAACATCGGAACATGTAAACACGACCGACACATCGGAAAATAAGAACACGGCTGAAAACATCGAAACATATAAACACGACTGAAAACATCCGAAGACATAGGCTCTCAGGGAAGAATAGGCATGCCCAACTGTGTTGCGTTTATAAATTAAGTCTCTTTGAAACGTGGAACGCTATGACGTTCTAAAACAAACTAAACGACAACTTACTATTTGCAACACTGAATCTTAAAACATTAATATCAAACTTTCAAATTATGAACTTACCAGGTATAGGGATGCAGTGTCCTTTGTAGCAGTACTGAAAACATATTATAATGATGATAATTATTAACGACAATATTGTCTGTGGATGACATACGATTTTTTAATTCCGGAGGGTTTATTCTTATTTTGTTTACATCCAAAAACAATATCAAGTGGTTTCATCATGCAGGGCCCCTAGGCAAGACTGATGTAACATATCTCGGATGCATGATAAATTTTCATTTTTTGAATGCTAACTTCTTTTCAGCCACTCAACAAAACTTCGCTTATTGAACATCGCAAATTAATGTGTCTCTTACTATAATATTGTCACATGCTGGCGGTTATCTGTATCTCAGTGTTGTCTACTATAGATATGTGGTAACGTGTCGCCTCAGCACGGACAATACAAATACATTAAAATAAAATGGACTCTCAAATGGACTTAAAATAAATAAAGTAAAATGAAGACAAGGTAAAAATTCCAGTCTCTACCATTTAATATGACAACAAACTCTTAAATTCTACTGTAATAATTCACCAATGTCAGAACAATACTGGCTAAAATACAATTAATTCACATGCAAAACATCACCATAAAATCTCTAAGTATTTTCACCAACGTTCCAGTTAATTAAATAACAAGTCTTTCTTTTAATAAAAACTCTTAAAATCATTCAAATGCATCTAAAATAATTAAATAAATAATCCTAAGTTGATAGAATTAATGTTAAAGGAAAATAAAGAAAATCAGCCTTGCACCTTCGAGCTAAAAAATCAGAGTCCCAGAATCTGAGCTGACCGGTCCTTATATAGTGCATCAAAAAATGTCTGCGCTACGTAGCGCGCAATGTGCACTAAGCTGAGCGCACATCAAATCTTGTGCGCTTTACAACGTAAAAGCGCACATGACAGCGTTGTGCGCATTGCGCGCAATCCAGCGCGCAGATAAAACTGTGCGCCTCGATACATAAGATTTGCTCGCGAAAATGTATGAAACTAAATGAATCGAGAGTAAACTGTACAAAACTCGATAAATCAAATACACAGTCATGAAATACGTAATAAACAAATAAATCCTTACATGTTAAGCAATATCCAGTGAGTAGATCAGGATAAAATAAGCTGTAGAAGTCGATAGACGACAAAATGGTGCCAAAATGTTTCCAATGTAATCTACCCAAGAATCCGTTTACTAGGTCAATAATACGACGTATCCGGTAAAAACAATGGCCGACTTATTAAACACACGTTTGTTTACAAAAATGATGATAGAAGATCTCGGGTTTATTACATAGAATACAGGTAATAAGTTGATTCAGATCAACTACTGAAACACTAAAGATCGTGAGCCATGCAATTCTTAGGCTTGCCAGTGCCGACTTACGTAAATAAACCATGAATAAACCGTGGGAAAATTGCTGAGACAGAATGTAAATAAACATACATGTACGTAATCTAGGATGACCCAGGGCATTACAATATGTAATATTATTTTCGCGCTACGTCGCATTATTACGGATATTAAACTATTTACCTTTGCGTATCCACAAGGTGTTCCAGAGGTTACTCTCACATTACAAGTACAGTTGAATTCGACAGTGGAACAGTATATAAATCGTGAACACATATAATCAGGAAACATCTGAAACGAAACATAAACTTAGTAAACCTCAACCAAATTCAAAGTTTATCTTCGATGTTTTGTGGAGAGAGTGGTGACTGATGTCTCGAATTTTGAACTACGCATAACAATATATTTGTAATTCTTATATAAATTGTAGAGACGTATTACAAGTCTCAAAAACTATTCATACGGGTTCAATTTCACGTGTAATTGAATGCTAACCATCGACTCTAACACATAGATATATCAAGTAAGCGTATCAATTTAAAGAAAAACTTTCTTTTAATCCACTTGAAGTGAATGTATATTTGTAATGTGTGAATATTTTGACTTTAAAATGAGCCCTATTTACGCACCAATAGACACAGCCCATATTGGACAAACTACAGCGTTGTTAAAATGTATACATAAAAACAGTCTTTGTTGCACTAATGCGTTTTGACATCGATGCCTTACATTTATGTATGTCGCTTATAATTTATGTTTCCAGTAAATGAATTTCTGACTTAGTACAAAAATCTTTGATGTTTGTCAGCTTCAGTTTACATGTAAGAAAACACAAGTGAATCCATTACTGACAATACATGCCTATCATAGGAGCATGTGATGTAGGTCAGTAAATGTATACACTCGATGTAATATTACAAAACCAATAACATATATTAATAGTCTTACGTTTCCGTTGCCTTCTGGGTCACACTGTGTCGAGTTCAGCCCCCATTTATGCTTACACTGGTCATCTGCTGAGAACAGTTCACCATGTAAGGGATAGTCCTTAAAGTCGTCCCATTCGTCCTGTGTGAAATGATGATCTCTAAGACAATTGTAACCATTGTTTAAACTGAAAAATGAAAGTATGCACATGTTACTTAAGAGATTAATACTGAGTAGAACAATGATATTGCTGTAAATATCACTGATGTAGATCTACACAAAGATGGAAATCAATAAATTTGTCAAATAAAGATGTACCTGATAGTTAAAAAATACAGGTCTTTGCCTTCAATAAAATAGTATACTTTCCTGTACGGGAGTCTGAGTAGTATTGTAAGATGACGTAGTGCTACAGGTGAGCGGCGTATTGGGATAATTACCCAGTTCATTTTCTAAAAAACCTCGTAGTTTCAAGGGGAGGAAGTAAGAAACAGAAATGGCAATAAGAAAATGACAAATGGACAAGGAAGATATAGTGAAAAAGAGTACATATTAGATCATTTACCCTATGAATTGTATTAAATACCCAAATAAAATTGACAAACCCCAATCAAAATTAAAACTGACGGGTAAAATACCCAAAGGACTAAAACCTGGTATAGTGTGTTAGCGACTAAGCTGGACCCCATAAACCTTAAATATCTTAAAAAGTAGTTATGCAATTTTATTGAAATTTGGCAGAGTTAACTTAATTACGTTTACCAACTCTGTGTTTAAATTTCCGATTTTTTTTACTGTCTAATTAATGTTTTTCCCATTGGGTCTAATGTATTATTTTTGGTATATTAATCAGCAAATAGACAGGGAGTAAAATAAGCTATTACGATCAGCTAGTTAAGATTATGCTATTGTTTTATGTAATAACTATAACGGTATAATGTTATAACTTTCACTTACATTTGTCCGATCGTCAATGTTTATATAGTTGAGGCCGATCTTCTGATTGGAAGGATCATTTATACAAACAAGAAATACATTATTTTTATTGCAAATGTTGCTACGAAGTTGCTTCAGATATACAAACTAAGATAAACGTTCGTGTATGGGCCTCATCATATATTTTCAACAGTCACTGGAGTGTGACTAAATTTACAGTTATACTGGACCAAATTGTTGACCTTTGCTGTTCCGGTAACTTGCAATACCCCTACGTATTTACCCCATTTTAGACTCAAAATTTTGCATTAGGCGTCTATGCAAAGTACACTTTTCTGTGGACCGAAACTTCCGTTTTATTTTATGAGAGTTGGTAAGGGTGTTTAACGAAGACATACCCATTTTTGTTCTAATCGGCATTGTACTTTTTTTTAAATATTTAAGGTTTATTGGGGTCCAGCTTGGTCGCTAACGCTCTATATTTAGTCCCTCGGTGATAGCCCTGTCTGTTGGTTAATGCAATGGTATAACTATATGTTGTATACGAACATAACAAAAGAAGTATTACCTTTCAATCTTATCACAAATTTCGTCGAGAGCACACCTTGAAATAAACCAATTTAGACCCCACGGTGCTGGTTCAGACCCAACGATGTCACTGTTTTCTTCCATTAACCATTTCCGGTCACAGTTAGTACCTGATGCACCGATTCTGTGGACAAACACGAATAAAATGCTATATATTGAATAAGTCAAAAAGTGGATTTTTCACTGTTCAATGATTGGTTACCATGGCGACTATCTGAGTAACTTATCCATGCATCATATAAAATTATAGAGCTAAACTATCTGAAATCACTTGATTATTTATTATCAATATATTAAGAAAATACACTACTTTAATCTCAAGTTTTTTGGGAATTCATTTGAAAATTACGTCATTTTTCTACAACCTGTTAAACTTAATTATGGGGATTATTAGAAATTATTTTGAATAAAGGTAGAATCTATCAAATGGTATTTTTGTTAAAAAATAAAAAAAGCCATTGTTTGGTACATTTAAAACAAAATCTCATTTGCACACTGACAAAAACTTTAAGGTCATGAGCACCTATACTAACTGTTATCAAATATATATGTGTGATATCTGGGTCCGCGTGCTAACTCATTTAAATTAATTTTGAAAACCCATACTTTTTCATTTTTTAGAAAAACAGAGATTTGAGAAAAGGGGTCACAACAAAATGAATTAAAAAAAAATCTCAATCGACTTGGATCATATCTTTTACAGTAAAACAGTTCCACAAAAGTATATGTAACATAATTTATGCAATATTAGGGTGTGTGATGGCCATTTTTGTCTCGAGTCCTTCTTAAAAAAGCATAAAAATGGCAAAATTCATTTTTCAAAAATGTCAAAAGTAGCAAAAATCGAATTTCCTCTGTTGCCATAGCAACGGTATGAAAAATGAAGTTTTGAGCCCTGAAGTCGTTTTTATGGGTGGATTCCAAAAAAGTGGCAAAGTTTTTTTTAAATCTGAGACTATGCGTGGACAATCATGTCTGAATTTGCCTGGTTTGAATATAGAATTACAATTAAATTATTATAAATATTCCTATTTTTGAAAAGTACCAAAGTCTACAAAAACAAAGTGTCATCGTTAAAGATACCATCCTGAATTGTCCCGATGATCAACATTTTTACTGATTATAATGAAATATAAAGGTAGAACCAATACGTTAAATCGATGGACCTGATTATAAACATTTCTCATTTTTATACTCGAACTCCATACTCCATGATCCAACTTGAAAAACAACTTTTTTTAGAAATGTGCATCAAAGCCAACACCAAATTGTAGCAAATGATCTAACTAAGAAATTTAACCCCCTTTTCATATGTTTCCATTCAGTAATAAAAAAGGTACAGCAGTTTTTTGTAACTAAGAAATGCTCCAATTTGAGTACGGAGTATAAGTTGTAGCAAGGAGTATATAATCCAATGTTTATAATCACTGGGCCAGAATGAGAATATTTTGAGGAGACAAGAAACAATGTCCGATCATTACACTATTCTAATGGTGAAACAAGCTCTATCAAATTCAGTTTGGTTAACATGACAAGTTTCAATTATCATACATATAGGTTCACAAGAAGCATAAGAACGTTTCCCGTTCATTGAAATTGATTTTATATATCACACTTACGAATGAAGAATGGCTTGAGCTAACTGTCTATCAAGTCCATCCCCATTGCTCTCGGATACTATGGATGGGTATCGTTTGTTAGAGTCACAAATAGATGGCACCCATGTATACGCTGAAATAATCGCATGCGTTACATTATACTAGTATATAAAACAGATGGTGCCAATGTATACGCTAAAATAGTAACGAATTTCACATAATCAATTGATGCTACCCGTGTATACGCTGATATTGTCACAATTATTACATAATCAATTGATGGCACCCATTTATAAGCCGAATTTGTCACACTTATTACATACTCAATAGATAACATCCATGTATATATACTCCACTATTTAGAGATATCGCGTGTTTACAATTCCCGTTTCAATAATGCTCTTGTGTGTCTAAGCAATTGTCATTGTTATACCTACCTCACTGACGCCTGTAGATCAAAGCTCTATGGTTGGAAGGCAAATGTTATCAGAAAGATATCCGTTTAAGCAAATATAGTTGATCTACTCAATTTGGGTGGAAGTTTAATATGTTTATCTATTATTTATTCGCGAAGCATCTGTCAAGAAGAAAACATATTAAAACAAAAACAACGTAAAATTATCTCTTGAACGTGTTTCAGCTTAAGAACAACAAAATAAATATTGTGTGCATATCTCTTAAGCATTTGGTAAAGAGCTGCAATAATCACTAAAAACATGGGTTCATATTCAATGGGTTGGAAATATTGCAACACAAATGCGTAACTAATGTCAATATATTTAGGTTTTCGACTTGGATACACCGGGTATGGTATTCAAAAAGTATTTTGACTTAAGTTAAAATATTGAGTTGCACATATTTTACAAGAAATGCGACCAGCTTTTCTGTAAGTTTTTTTAGCTCTTTAAATAATTCTTCTAACAATGTAAATAATTATTAATCTCGGTCCTCCTGTTAAGTTGAAAATTTCAAATTCTCTCTTGAGATGCTTTGTTTTACTACCACAATACAACTTACTTCTATACCAGTTAAAGAACGTGTTTCCTTCCTTTACGACAATGTCCCATCTGTAATTGATACACACAGTAATATATATGTGTTCTAAAAATCATTGCTTTATCCATGCCTGGATTGAAATTTTTTCAAATGATCTTATGTTTCTTTATTATAAAAGAAATGCAAATCTACAATGTATCAATAAAGCTATGAGTAAACCGGACAGTGAAGGCAGCACTCAGCTAAACCAGACGAGCACAGAAATGAGTAACATCACAACATAACTACACTGAAAATGCCCACACAAAAGCCAAAGAAACAATTAAAAGTCCAATTCCCCGCCGAATTAAATGCAGGATGACCCAATTTTACATGAAAATTATAGAAGAATTGGTCATCGTGGTATACGGGAAGCTTCAGGAAGTCATCAGAAAATTTGTGAAATCCCTGTTCCCGATGCCTCCCGAAGCTAATTGGATTTATTAAGATCGGTACTACATCGCCGAGGTCAAGGCGGGGCGAAACAGTGCTCAGTGGGACCAAGGTATTGTATATGGGTAGATAAAGTGTTATACGTACTTGGTGAGACATATGTATAGGTCACACTCATCGTTGTCAGGATCTACCACATGTAAATCTCCACATCTTTGAAGACCTTTCCAACCATCGACAAATGTGCCCGTTTTACCATCTGGAAATGTGTAGGAGAACCTCATACCACCATAATCAGTCCATGACGATGTCTGCAAAATACAAACAAGTACCAATCAAATACAAAAAAACAAAGCATAAACACTGCATATAGTTATATAGATAATATTAGGTTCTATCCGGCATGAGTTTATCTGACAGGGTACAAATGTATAAGGTATATATATACTTTTAGATTACATGTGGAATGAGTGTATCTTGCAAAGGGGTATTAAGTAATATAAATACTATTGAGTTACATGTAATATCGTTCGATGCCTTTATTGAATAAATTTGGCCAAACTTTTGTTGAGTGCATATAGTCTGTAAGAATTTCCTATTTATGAGTGAAATATAGAGAACAGTCTTTGACAGTTACATACAGCAACCGGAAATTCATAAACTAGGAAATACAAACATACCTGTTGGAATTCAAGACTACACAGTATAACGTGTAAACAGTTGATTTCGCATTCCAGTCCCTTAGCATACTTTGTAATGTGATCCACGAGACATGAGTATCGAAGATTTATCTGAAATAAAGGCAAGTCCAAAGTATAACCATCTAAATTGTAGCTTCTAAAGTAGATATTGGTAATTTTTACATATCAAGTGATATTGGCCTCCTTCGCGTATATAAACTAACCATATTTGAGAGACTTGAGTATCGAAGATTCATGTTATGTAAACATTACCGCGTATTGTCGATTCAAAGATGTCTGTCAAAACCGCCATAACGTCCCAATTCTGAATAGCTAATTGCAGCAAGTATAACTACTACGCTGAAGGACCATTAGATTTTTAATCATTTAAGTGTATTATTGATGGTAGAATTTAATCCTGATACATCTGCGGTTGTGACAGAGATCTTTGAATCAACTGTACATATCCGGAACTTAGTGCAAGGTGGGGTTCCCATAGTTCACATGTAGGTACTAACAAAACTAACCTGGCCTTGTTAGACTGGTTTTATATACATATGCAAACAAAACCGACCCAACCCTATTGTCCAGATATTCATATTCAAGCGGCATAAGGATTAAAATGGTAAAAAGCTCTTTGTACCCACATGTTAGTGGAGATCCGGAGTAGGTATGTTGCAAACGTTTCAGTGCGGTTGTTCAGTTACAAGAGGTGCATGGTAATTTTGTGTTATAATTGACATGGTGCCCGTTGTGTACTAAGCAGTTCAAACTCTAATATAACGGTTAGAAAAAAACCACATGGTCCAATGTGAAAGTATTCGCAAAACATTTTCCACAAATATGACGTGACTATCTTTGCTATTGTGTTAAGTCGTAAAGTAAAATAAAGCAGCATAACATACTAGTATAGATAAAAATTCAAAATGCATACAACACATACCGATCAAGTACGCCATAATTTGAATTTTTAATTTAATAGTGAAAAGTAAAACTTTAGCATTCGATTACCTCAGCCATTATCGCTGTATAATATTTCACCATTTCTTCTATTGCCAGGAATGAATCGCCATTGTTTTTATCTAAAAAGCTGTAAAACAAGTTATTTATCACTTTTGTAAGTTTTGAAATTGAATATGTACAAGTTATTGTATACGACAAGAGTACAAGAAAAAAAACTTCATTATCTTGAATATATCATGAACATGAGTACAGAAATATTTTGTGATAGTCCGGCCACAAGTCCGAGGTAACTTGCATTGATTTATAAGGTTTTTTATTTGCTGGTATCCCAAATGCAAGGTGCGGTTATTTTTTGCGGATTTCGGCCCGGACTATGAGTAATTTTACTTATCTATACAGTGTAATGCAAATGTTTGGACAAATACAACACTTTAACTGATATGATAGGATGAATTAAACGCACATTTTCGGACAGATACAGCCATTTTACTGATACATTCGGTTTAAGACACAAAGTTTTTGAATCAAACTGTTTTGTTTTTTGGATTAAAGAACATCATCTGATTTATTTGACACACACACCACTCCATCGCTACCATCGTCCTTATTCAGGTGCCTTATTCACCAACGCTGTAAGTCTAAAACTCAGACTTAGACTTTATAGTGTCCAATGTTCTATTCACTATCATTATGTCATGAATGCATCGATTTAAATATAAATGGGTATACATATTTCGCAGGTAACAACAAATAATCCGATAAAATTTCACATGGTTAAACCCAATTGCAAAGAAATGACAGTGATTATAAATGTTGTCAATTTTAAGTCTAAGTCTGAATTTCAGTCATGTACTATTCGTGAATAAGGCCCCAGGTAATCCGAAATACTTACAAATTCCAAATCGTATTATCGACCAGTAGCTTCAATTCAAATACGTCACATTCAGGAGCGAAGGTTGCTATATCGTTATCATCTCTTTTCGATCTTGGGCGGGCTGAAACATACAAAGTATCCAAAAGTGTTATATTGGACCTATTTTGTGTCTTTGTTCAATTCTCTTGCAGAATTTGATGTGTGTTTGTGCGTGTATTATGTTTAAGAT
The DNA here is from genome assembly GCA_963678985.1 of Spisula subtruncata. Taxonomy (NCBI): domain Eukaryota; kingdom Metazoa; phylum Mollusca; class Bivalvia; order Venerida; family Mactridae; genus Spisula; species Spisula subtruncata. The sequence continues at coordinate 29,612,336 of OY787673.1, read as the reverse complement.
TTTTGTGATTTGTGTTTGTGCGTGTGTTATCTTTAAGCTTTTTGTTACATGTGTTTTTGCATGTGTTCTGTTTAAGCTTTTTATGATGTGTGTTTGTGCGTGTATTATGTTTAAGCTTTTTGTGATGTGTGTTTGTGCGTGTGTTTTGTTTAAGCTTTTTGTGATGTGTGTTTATGCGTGTGATGTTTAAGCATTTTGTGATGTGTGTTTGTGCGTGTGTTATGTTTAAGCTTTTTGTGATGTGTTTTTGTGCGTGTGTTATGTTTAAGCTTTTTGTAATGTGTGTTTGTGCGTGTGTTATGTTTAAGCTTTTTGTGATATGTGTTGTGTTATGTACTTATGCACTGGGAGGTTCTGATGAATGCTCTCATGCCGTGTCAGATTAATTAATTTGTTCGTTCGTTTTATCAGGAAGCATTACATTGTCTCAACTATCTTAGCATTAGTTTACACGAGTAGACAGTGTTTATTGTGGCTATCGAAATGTCTTAAACGTGCGAAATATCAATCAAGTGCATATCATAGTTTGGAAGCATTACGTAAATAATTATATACAATGGCTTACAATAAATCACAGGCAAAACGTTGTTCTTTGGATAATGCTGAGATCGATGTTTTAACTCAAGTAATACTAAGTTTGCCCTCAAGATGCGTTGTATTTGAACAACAATTCGCTGGCTAAGAATGAGAACGTCGTAAGTATAAAATCAATATTTTGAGAAAACAAGCACAAACTGTCTGAAATTTTGAAATTTACTCTTTACCTTTGGAAAAAGAAGCTTGGTCAACATGACAATTTCAGATTGTCATGAAAATAGGCTCATAAAAAGTGCCTTATTATACAGATTTCAACTATGTATCAGTCGTATAAGGTTTTAGTAGTAGTTACGACCTTTTCATTCTAAGTCAACGGATTGTACAAGGATTTAGTAACCCAGTGTTCACTTACACAGTATATATTAACAAACTCTATACCGTAGGAATTGTTTACTTACACACAACCGTAGTTTTGCTGTCTTTTCTTTGTTTGGTATATATTGTCTTTTTGAACTCTTCCAAATCCAGGGCTTCACGTTTCCGGAGAATATGTGCATCCTTACTTTTGGATAACGGTTCCGGTTCAATACTGTATGGTTGTCCGTCTATTTCTATTGATCCTTGCTGCAAATGTAATTGAAGTGTCTAAATATAAAATGAATATACCACTTTAATTCGAGAGTTCAAACAAACACTTTGTCATTGTATGTACTGTAAGCTCTGTTATATTCTAGTCAATACTTCTAACCGAGCATAGCATTTATTTGCCAGTCAGCTTTCTCTCTGCTGAATATTACAGACATGTGTGCTTCAACCAGGATTTGAACACGGGTCCTCGAATATTAGGCGACAAGCGTGCTAACCACTGAGCTAAGGAGACACATAGATCTCCATAAGGACCAATGGTTGTAATCAACAACGTTTTCCTGCCACTTAAAACATAAAACATGTACCTTAACACAATTGGCTACATGCAATGGATTAACAGATGAGTTGACTATAAAGACGATAGTTATAACAAGAAATGTTTACTTGTCATGTATACTATGATATTTAAACGTTACAAGAATGAATGTCTTGTCAAAATGATAAACGCACGAGATTACTAACCAGAGTACAATAGTGGGCGGTACATTCCACCAAGAGTGCCGCTAGTTGCTTTATACTCTGGTAGACAGCAATACGATCCTATAAAATAAACAAACCTTTAAACAATGCAACTATAAAACGACACGTGTTAGGACAATACCGATAATAAAGTGATAAAGTGTACCAGCTGTTACGGAGCAATCTAAAATTACAATTGGATGCCTTTACATCTGAACTCTATGTTCACTTCACCAGAACAGAAAATGAATGTTCTATTATTTATTTATATACACTTACAATAAAGTGTCCCTTTTACATTACTCTGTGCATTCTTTACTTATATTTATTTTGATAATGTTAGGTAGTAAGTTCTCAATGATTTGCGGACCTATATGTATGGACAGCTTTGCCGATACTTATATAGAGGCAAGCAATTGCAAAGACAACATATTAAAATACAAAATAACTTGTGCAAAAAAGTTAAACGCGACCAATATTCTAGGGCTTTTATCCAGCTGTTATACCACTCAAGCACTCTTTGACATTTTTACTTTCCCTGGTCTTTGGGCTACATATGGAAACATACGTATGTGTCTCCCTGGGGAGACTATTTCTCTCCTGTGGGCGTGGCAGCCAATATCGATCTGCGGCGCCCAGGAATAGACACTGCCCTCACACTTATCAATTTACACCTTGGGTGGAGTGGAGGTTGTTTTGCATTTCTATATGCTACTTACCGTGTAGTCATGTTGGGTCTTCTGGCCAGATGTTATCACAGACATGTCTGTTTTCACGAACATGTTTCTTGTCAAATTAAGATCGATAATTTTATTATCCAAATAAAATGAAAATCTCAAATTTTCCGGAAAATCGAAATATTCTTCTCCTCCGGATGTGAGGTCATCAACAGACCGTCTTTTTCTGGATATCGACATGTGTTGATTGACTTCAACTGATAAAATAGACAATACATAAAATAAATAAAATTGAAGTTTACACTTTTATTTATGTAGTAAGATGCTCTTGAACCTCTGTCCTATTTCTATCATTATTGCAAACGAGATGTATTTTATGTCCATGTATTTTCTGATTATTATTGTGTATGGTATTTTAATACCTTTGTATATTGTATACACGTATGTAACTTTTTAAGAAATGTATCTTTATCGTGAACAACATCATTACATGTATTATTCATGTACTATAGGTGTTTTATCAAATAAAATAAACTTAAAGTTGAAATAGTGAAACATCTGTTACTAATATTCATTTTTAAAGAGTAAGACTGCTATGAATGTTTTCAAAGTATATTAACTTAACAGCCGGTGTGCTAAATAGTACTATAAGTCACAGCTGTCATTGATCGAAGCAAAACATATGATTAAATTGCGATACAAAATGTATATGTATAAATGAATGGAACCCCAAACGCATTTTTTTCTGCACCAAATATCTTCTTGGTTGAATGGATGTTGACAATTGTCAAAAAATTTTAACCGAAACTATTATTTTTGAAAACTGAAACTTCACCCAATATATACAGTTTCAAACGGCTTATACGTGAATCATGAAAATAATATCTGTTTCTGATTTATCTTTATTTATAAACCAATATATCGATGTTTCGTCCGTCCATACTTTTTCCGATACATCAAAATTGTTATTTTGGTATACTAGTATTTAAATCGTCATTTTGATATATCTAGATCGTCGATACACATAAAGTCGACTTAATGGCAGCTCTGAGACTAATAATAGTAATAACGCATTGCTTAGTAAACACTATGGAGGGATCAGTGAAGTACTATAGTACATGCCTCTATCAATTGATGTAGTTACAAACATTTTGCACTGAGCCCTCGATATATTACTAGTAACCTACATACAACTTCTAACATTCCTGTGCGTTAATCATGTTTAAGATTTCAAATATTCATAATTATTCATTTGTAAGTCGATTCATCGAAACCTTGCACACAAGCATATAGTCCTACTAGATTAAACTGAGAATCCTTGCATAATTCGTAAAGGTCCGGAGATGACAGTATATAGTAAATTGAAATACCAATCGAATACAACCGAGCACAGCCGGACGAGCTTTACGGACTTTGATAATTGGTCAAGCTATAAACATATACACAATTCAACGAGCATTTGCATGATTATGTAAATACAAACAGATCAATGTATTGGCCTAAAAAAATCACATTATCCTTACCTTTGATCGGGATATGTTCATCGTCGTCGACAGCGAACACAGTTTGGCCAACAACAGCAACAGCAACTACCAGCAATATATAACACATCGTACCCATCCTGCTATCACTATATACGAACCATCTGAGAAACAAAACCAATTATATCCGTGCATATAGCATAACCTAAATGCGCGTCAAAACCAACATATTCGTACATACAGCATAATCTAAGCGTCAAAACCAATATATTCGTACATACAGCATAACCTAAGCGTCAAAACCAACATATTCGTACATACAGCATAACCTCAGCGTCAAAACTAATATATTCGTACATATAGCATAACCTCAGCGTCAAAACTAATATATTCGTACATATAGCATAACCTCAGCGTCAAAACTAATATATTCGTACATGTAGCATAACCTCATCGTCAAAACTAATATATTCGTGCATGTAGCATAACCTCAGCGTCAAAACTAATATATTCGTGCATGTAGCATAACCTCAGCGTCAAAACTAATATATTCGTACATGTAGCATAAAAGATATGGTGAAATGTGGAAATCGGACAGGGAAGGCAGCACCCAACTTAACCACACGGATACAGAAAATCAGCAACAACACAGCATTAAACAACCACACGAAGAAATGCTCACAAAAGTCCCAAACGAAATAAAAACCAAATAGGTAAAACTAAAAATTGCAACTACTAGTATTAATTTTAAAAACACAATTCTCCATAGACTTTCAATCAATATGAAAATCCCTTACCAGAAGCCCCGGCAATAAATGCAAAGTGTAGGGAGAGAAATGTTTATTCGTCATATTTGCTGATATCCTCGCCATTTTTTATGTCATCCTTATCTAGTTTAAGGAAGCTCCGAATTTCCTTAACTTTTCCCCTAAAAATCGCCCGAGATAAGGAGAAACTTAAGATCAGATTTTTCATGAATACAACTTAAGAATTTCCTTGGGAGTATAGGAAAAATCGGGCTGATTTAAGGAAACACTTGCTACTTAAGGTTAAACTTATACTTCAGATTCTTTGTGAATACCGCCCCAGTTGTCAGTTGTATTCATACATACAGCAAAGCCATATTCAAGTTTCTGATCAGCTGTCGGGCTTCCGTACGGACCCAACGTGATTGTCATTAAAATGCCAACACAAAATCATTAAGCTACATGAAATTCGCCAATCCACATATGTAGTAAACATTAACACTTTGTATTGGCATAAAAGACAATTATACTGTTTTCCCATTTAACAATTACAAAGAAACATACCAATAAGTAAACAACTTAAAACAAGTGTATCCTAACTTATAGACACAATGATGACACGTGGCGTTAATAAACAAACAACAGTGCTATGGTGTATGGAAATATACGTACGAATCTGCCGAAAATGTTGCTAAACCCAATGATGCTAGTGACAAGTATGTGACTAAACGGATACTGAAAAAAAGAAGAATAGCATTCAAACGAAATATTTTAAACAAGCATCGAAAGAATAACAAAATTCAGATACTTACATATAGAAGACAGTGGACAGCATAGGGAGGTTCTGGGATCTCGGGTTTATATATATGTTTGCGATAGATAAAATCGGTCGCATCTGTTCAACTCATTAATGATGGTCAGATATGAATATATTCTTCATCCATTTTTAAACTACATTTCTTAACAATATATCGCTAGCTTAAAATGAGAAAGCCGTAAGTGCCACTTACGACCTTATATGACGAATGCATATTTGAAATCCAAATCATAATGCGATTTTTATTAGCCTATTTTCATGAAAATCGGAACTTGTCTTCTTGACCAAACTGCTGTTGATAAAGCTTGTTTTACCATAAGTAAAGAGAAATTGTCAGACAGTTTTTCTTGGTTTCTCAGAATATTAGTTTTGTAGGTACGACCTTCTTATTCTAAGCCAGCGAAATATACAAAGTTCAATCGGGCATAGTCAATGGGTGGAAATTGACCACTCAAGTGGCCAAGGTGAGTACAACATCCTTAGAAAGGGTAAAAACAATAATTAAAATGGAATATTGAACTTCTGAAAAAGCGCCACGTTTTAAAAAGTTTTAATATCAAGTTGAAAAGGTCAGAACAATATTTTATCCATTTGTTCTTAATGTGTTTTCGACTGATATTTGAACAGTAGACATACGTGTACAACAATTTGTGCAAATGATCTTTTTTCGTTGGTAAACGTCTGCACCCTTCCCAATCTTTGCTGTTTTGCGCATGTCAGTCGGCCAGGCAGTATGTCGATAACGAAAAAGTAAAACACACTCTTGGACTGTTAATTTATTATAAAAAATGCGTTCATGCATAAACAAAATGTATTTGTAAAACATGTTCGTACAAGGGTCACTTGAAACGTATTAATCATTGGCACTGAAAGGTACAGTCGTTGCCCAAAAAACTTATCAAATAATACTGGACGAGTATCCATTCCGTCATATGACATTTAATCAAATGGGGTTAGGCGCACGGGATTTGCAACAAAATAGGGTACATTACTAAACGAAACGTTTGATATTAATGTTTATTATTTATATTCATTCCTTCCAATAGATTTAAACTTTGCACATTCCATGCCTCGTATACTTATCAAACTATTGGTAAATCAACTTTAGCGTTTGTATAGTTTAAATTGCTTCAGTTGTAATGATAAACAGCTATGTTCCAAATACTCTTGAAAACAGCACTGGATATGTGTCCTGTTCAATGATACTGTATTGTACTACTGGATGTGCTTAGTGTAAAATGCAAACATATTGTTATTTTAAATAATACGTGTATACGAATCGTTGGCTTAGAATGAGAAGGTCATAAGTACAAATTTACTTGTTTGAGAAAACAAGACAAAACTGTCTGCAAAGTTGAAAACTACTCTTTATTAATGGAAAAACAAAGTTTTGAACTTTAGTGAAAATGAAAAGTTTTAATTTTCATGATAATAGGGTCATAAGAAGCACCTTTCTAATTGGTATGCAAATTTAAAATATGTACCAATCTTTTAAGAGACATTCTCACTCTAAGTCAGTGAAAAAAAATTGTAGTGTGTCTCTTTAAAACTGTGTAATTTTGTTAAGATATAATATTTATAGTCATTTTAGAAGTATTTTCACCAAGTGCAGCTGACGAACGCCAAAAGAGATATTAAATTTTCATTTAGCGTTTGATAAACCGACAGAATTTGGTTTGAAAAAAGATGCAGTACGTGTGATATGTGCATCTTATACATTAAGTAATAGATACAGTACTAGTTTTTGATCAAAAGTGTCCTCTTACAACCGTTATAGGATAGTTTTGTAAGGACTAACAAGAAATTGTCCGAGGCGAAGCCGAGGATAATTTGTTGTTCGTCCTTACAAAACTATCCTATAACGGTTGTAAGAGGACACTTTTGATCAAAATATTGTACTTTATCTTACTTATACTCCGGCAAAAGGTAAATGATGTCCAGAGAGACAATGATTAGCACAACCAATTCTGGCACAATTCATGAGCAGAACACATATTGAATTTAAGAAAATATGACTCTATGTAACATAATAACCTTGGCCTAACACATCTGAGGGATTAACTGTCATATAGATTGAGTAAAAATCAAGAAACTTTTAATACAACATATAAAAGCTAAGATTACACAAGCAATTATTTTCCACATTCATGGATTAAGGCTCGATGCACAAAGGTATATAGCATATTATTTGTCTTAATTTTTTTTGTTTTAATAGACGATTGTCATGGAATTATTTATAAAATTAATGTTTATTTTCAAACAGGATCATGTTAGCCGATTCTTATATATCTAAAACTGCTCAGTTGATGTTAAGGCAGTGTGTTTTATTTTATAGATGTTAAAAAATGTTGGTATTATAATAGCGCCGTAATGAATGGACACATGTTCTAATTTAAACATTCATTTTCATAGGGCTACATAATTTGATATAATGTTGTATTCGAGTGATTTTAAGTGGCATCACACGTGCTCATGAAAACAAGTAGAAAGTTATAACTGCTTTCGATCATTGTATAATAATAATTCAGGATTCTTGTCGGTTGCACAATATATATTTTTTAAACATTGTTTATAGGTTTGCTGTATTCCTCCTGATAGCTAATAAAGTAAAATCATTCAATTTTGATGGATTCTGCTCCCAACATTGTGGACAGCAATATTAAAGGATTAGCCATTGTCCTATTATTGTTGGAGTGTAGATAAATTGTGATTATTTTGTTTTAGTATTTAGTTCAACCAAGACTCGAAAATATAATCTAAAAAATTAACGCTACATTTCTTTGTTTTATTATTAAGTTTCACAAAAGACACTAATAAAAATGTAATGCTGCAAATTTGATTAGTTTACAGTAGCACAGTCATGTTAATCCCTCGTTGTGTGTTTTTACAAGTTTTAGTCTTCAGGCAATCAGCAGTGACATTTATTTAACTGTGAATGTGGTTATGCAAATCTGAAATAGTTTGAAGCTTAAATTGACCAATCATTTTCTGAGAAAATGTCTCACAAAAGTGTACATTTACAGAAATAATGTACACTTTATCAATGGATTCAGTGGGCATGACGGAGTATAACTAAAACTATTGTGTTTGGCGATTTGTTGTAGCATTATACACCAGGGTACTGTTTTATCAACGTACTTACGGAAATCGTAAACTAACGCTCAAATTAAAATTCTTTATTATGCTTAAACTTCAAATCGGGGACAGATAATTGTTTGTATGAGTTCATTAACTAAATCTTTATCAATATTGCAGCTCCATTTACCACGTTTTTCATTGTTCAAGAATTGTGAAGAATTTATTTTTGATCGTAAGTTTAAGAATTCCGTTAATACTTTGATGTAAAACAGTATCCAAGTCACTGCATATGGTGTTTGTTAACTCGGTTAAGTCGCAGTTATGTCTTATATGGTCGCTTGGGTATATATTAAATTTTGTAAAACTGGGTCGTGCTGCAGCGGGGACTAGGTTGGGAGTTTCATAAGGTCACCAGGGACCACCGTTAGTTTATTATTTATTCGTGCAATGGGGTCATTCTCCATTTAAGCTGCAGGCACTTGGTCTAATTAATCATTTTTGGGGGGGTTGTGTGGGTTTTGCTAGTTGTGTATAAATTATGTCGACATTAGATAATAATGTCTTACGGTTCTGATTTCGACATAATTTAGTGGAAACGTAATAGCCAATAAATAGTACTACTATATAGGTTAATTTGCTTATCAGAAGATACGTATTTTTTTTTTTTTTTTGTAGTTGTTTTCAAAACATTGTGCTTGTATTTACATAATATCAAAACAGAAGGTTTTCCTTGAGAGCAGTTTATACATACTAGTATATAGGGAGAATAAGGCTGTCCTTGGTTAATCAACATGTGTGCCTGTCAAATAAGATGCCAATTAAAACCAGTTTTTTTTCATGACGCCGATATACAAGATGACGAGGTACGAAAGTTGAAGTTCAAAGTTGATTGACATCAACATTATACAATATTTAACATTTACTAAACAACACATATTCGTAAAGTACTACAATAAATGATTAGAATTTTCAAAAGCATGTCGATGGTAACAATTTTATTTGAAACAAAACACATGTAAATATATAAAAATGACAATAAAACAGATTTACAATACTGTGAACAACAAGATAGCAAAATGTTAGAAACTTTTTCTGATCAAATTTTTACATATATACACGAATGTGTAGCTACCAAAACTATACAACATATTTTCAATACAAAAAATTCAAAGCACAAAGTGAACCTTTTTGATCGGGGTTGGAAATTTGTAAGACCAAGCACAGAAACAGCAAATCAAAGGCTTCAGGAGGTCAGTATTAATCACATACATTTTGTATTTCGCTGGCTTATAACGAGAAGGTTGTAAGTGCTATTTACGACCTGATAAGATTGATACATTTTTTAAATGAATGTGTATTTCAATGCGCTTATGAGTCAAATATAATGAATATCGGAACTTATTATGTTGACAAACCTGGAATCCAAAGATTTGCCTCACAAGGCGCTTTTCATTACAAATGTTAGTAGATCTTTAATCTGTCTTTGAAGTTTGTCAACCTCGCTGAACATGTCCGAATGATCTGCGTCAATAGACGACATGCTGTGTAATATAGGCCGCATAATTAGCCTATTTTTATGAAAATGCGAACATGTCATGTTGACCGAAATTAAGCTGAAACAGCTTGTTTTACATAAGTAAAGAGTATTTTTTGGACAGTTTTTTCTTGTTTTCTCAACATTTCGATTTTGTACTTACAACCTTTTCATTCTAAGCACGAGATTTATTGAAATCAAAGGCTACATAATCTAAACATATGACAGTAAATAACAAACATTTTTTTTCTTTCTTTTAACACATAAACGTCTAAAAACAGATATGAACTGTGTACTTATGAAACACTTAACTAAGAAATTGAGATAATAATTATGAAAAATAGTGCAATTGGAGGGAATAGGATGAATAGCATATTCATCAGAAAATAACATCCATTAGATTCACGACATTTTTTATTGTAGGAACAAATGATATAGCCAATATCCTTCAACTTAGCACTGAGAAGTTTGTGAACATGGCAAAAAGATATGAGCAAAATCGACCAGGGACAGCAAGCAATAAACTAAACCAGTGAGAACTGAAAACAGTAACAATACAACAACACACACCTATACGGAGCAATGACCAAACCTTACCCAGAGTCAACCAAAACCAAAGGCAACGTTGTCAAAAGGCAGAATTATTTGTAACATCTTTTACAGTTCAAATATTTATTACAAATTGGGATACAAGCATTTTTCAAAGTGTCATAATATATCAAACGAAATGTGGGTTCATTTTGTTACCCATGTGTCTAATACATGACCAGATATAGGCTAGCAAAGTTTGCGCTACAAGATGCAACATTTACGCTTTCTTTGTAATCAGTTTTCTACCATTCAATTTTATTATCTTTATAAAACGTACAATATGTAAATGACAGGATTAACAAAGCACATTTCTTCCAAAAATAAGCTTATAAACACCAAGTACGAGGGTCATTCAATAAATTCGTGGACTGGACTCGTCATTTTAATACACATTCACACAGATAATAACAAAGTATATCACACTAAACTACAGCCTTTCTGATACAAGTGAAGAAAATTGTGCACGAAACGACGATTTTTTAAAGAAAATATGGCTAAAACAAAACGATCACCTTACCGCAACCACCACACAACGCAAATATATTCTGACGTCAGCGACGTTATTGACGTTTTGCTATTTCTCAAGTGGTACACCAGAAACTGAATTATGTCATTCATATGGAATTAAACGTAACTATTTAAGTTATAAATTATAAAATAGATCTAACAAATCATTTTATGTATTCAAAGTTAAGAATTAAGCTGGAAACAGTGGTTTTATGCTAAGTTGAAACGCCTAGCACATTTTGACTGGCGTTTCCCTAAATGTCCCTACGTTTGCAAATTTCGTTCGATCTCTGTATCATTTTTAATACCATGCTCCTCTTCAGAAATTTGATTTTGTAACTTAAACACTGGGACACTGAATACTGTATGTGCTCCGTTTGTTCTCATTAGCAACGTATGTGTGTTGATTGTGTATTTTCAAAACAAGTGCACGATTTAATAGTTGCATGAATTTCCTTGCGTAAATTCATCGGCATTTTGACGTAAATGAATACGTGACAGGCACAGATCAAATACTTCTCAATTCAAACTCAAACGTGCAAACAACTTAATAAGTTCACAAAATATTACACAAATATCTTGCAATAATCTGGCAAATATATGGGAATGTAAATTAATTAGTTCAGAATTGATCACTGGTTGAACTAGTTAACAGGGTACGTTACGTCGGTCGGGGGTGGTAGCGCATTACTATGGTAATACAATGGCTCAAGACATGTTAATGTGTTGCATAATCAAAGATAAATTTGTATCTACGGTAGGTAATAAATAAATGTTTATAATGATGATAAAAATTATTGTTTAAATATGAATATAATAAAATGAGAACAATTGTCTACGAATATATTGAATGACCCTCGTAGCGCTTGTTAACGTCAAAATACCAGCCTACTTGTGTTCCCTATTATTTTGTCATATCGCAACGTATCATCCGATAAAATTGTTTTTTTCGGTCCTCATCAAAACAGCTAGTCTATGAGCTGCTGTCCAGAAATTCACTTTCTATTTACCCCATCGGGTTGAAAAAGTGCATTTAATTTGCTATTTACGAATAATGTAGACATTTAATATTAAACTTCGAAAAAGGCAGATGTCTTAACAGGTGCAACAACTCTAAGACTTGCTTCCGAGCTTATTATCGAAAACACCTGATACTCTATTCAGGGCCCTAAAGTATAACCAATACATATACGCTGCGATCAGCACTCATAAATTGAAAATGTTATATTATGAGCTATTATTTGGTATAGATTGCAAATATAAATAAGGAAAATGTATATAATTATTATTGAATGTTTAAATGTTTTATTTGATACAGCATCTATGCAATTGCATACTATTAATGAGATAAGATGTAATTGTTGAATCTGCACTCGTACTCGTACCACTCGGGCTGATAAATTACACTTATAGCTTACAAATACACTTAATTTCAAATGAAAATAAGCAAAAGAGAATATTTATCACCTATTCAACAAAACTTCAACTTCTCGTTCTAAAAATATGTCGCTTTGAACCTCAAAAGAAAGCATTTCAATACTTGAGAGCCGAGTGCAGAGTGTGAGTATTGGTTGTAATTTCGGGCCATCATGTGAAATTTTGTTTACGAATACATTGCCACTTGGAAGCTTGCTTCTGAACTAATATATAACATAATAGTGTTAATTTATTTAAAATAAAAGAACAATGTATAAGTACAGGGTGTTCATTACTATATAATAATAACTTAAAATATTTGTCTGATTTAAGGATAGCGCAGTGGCTCAACTCTTATTTTAAAGCTAATGAGCACCTGTTTGTAGTTGATATGAATACTAAATGCAAACCATATTAACGAGATGGCAACAACGTCCTCGATTATACCATACGCCTTTAAGGAATATTTCGATCGATCGAAATATGTCAAGCTAACCGAAAATTATTTTTGGATCTGGGCCGGTATTTATAAAGCATCTTAAGTGAAAAGATAAATATTTTGTATTAAATTAAAATATTGAGCTGCTGATCATATTCCACAAGAAATGAAAAATAGCCAATGTTTTCTATGTGATTTCAGTAGTTCCTTACATAATACTTCTAAATAATTGTTAATATTAGTCTTCCTGTATAGCTGTTACCCTTAAGGAAAATTTGAGATTTTGAGAAAATTCTAAGTTTTCACTTAAGATACTTTATAAATACCGGCCCTGTTCACCGATTTGGTAATGGAATTGGGTCTATCACATTGACTTTTATGACAGAAATGAACGTACAATGGCTTGTGTGCAATTTAATGTTTAGACCAAGAAGCATCTCTTGACATTTGAAATTTGGAACATTGTTCCTTCATAAATAGAAGATATTTTATGGGTATAAAAGTGTATAGAGCTATATTGGAAGATTTTTTTTAAAAATTTCAAAAACTGTAAAACAATTATTCTTTCATATCCATTAGATCGATTTTCGCTTCAGTTTTAACAGAAACTCTCAGGGTGATTTATTTGACATGCAAACTGTCCATTTTCATACAAAAGTGTTCTAGAACACCCTATGAAATTAAAGCAATCGTCTATGTTTCGACGATTGAATCGAAGTACACTGAACCCATCCAAAGTTTTAATTTGCAATTATGGTAGTCTAGTATCATACTAAAAACGATGCAAGTAATTATTTTGACATTAAATGACTGTTAAAATATAGCTATATACACTTTAAGCAAGGAATGACAAATGGCTGCTTGTCAGGGCATGGAATGACTAGTTTTATAGTATAGTAAATGTACTGTACTCGATCTATTGCCAATATATGTATTCAGAGTATGCACCAGTTTTACTGTTCAACATTCACATATTGCAGCACAGACCTAGTGCAAAGATATATATATCAAGGTACAGAAATAATGAGTTGTGCCTAAACGTTATGCATTTGTATAATATATTATTACAAGTTTCTGGCGTTGAAATTATATATGTCTGCAAGCGAATCGTGCAACCTCGGTCCTTTAGATGTGTTTTGTAAGTACACATTGAGTGGCTTCATGATACGGACGGTCCATTAAAACTTACAATCAGGTTATAAATATTGACAATTCATCGGCAGTTAAATCATGATAATAGAAGGTTGGAAGTCAATTTCCTTTAAAAGAGACAAACCCATATTAGCTTCACTACTTTACACTGATATAGGATCTGACAACACTCCATTCGGCGTCATGTCGATGTCGTCCAATCAAATCGCTACTTTCATCAATTTGAAAGTGCAGAGAATCTCTGCAGTAGTTTACAGCCAGAGAGACGTTTAACTTAAATATATACATAGAGAGCTAACTTAATCAGTACACTCTTTATACATACAGGTGAATAGACCAGACCATCTACGATATGCACTGTAGAAGCCATTTGAACGTGACCTCTTACGAGGCGTAATCAGATCTTACAAACAGCGTAGAGGAATGAAACAAATGTTAGTAGCTGATTTTAATTAGATTGGTCGAGGTTCATGTCAAATTCTCTGTGCTATGATATATAACTATATATATATGTTATAATGTGGTGATTTTGATCATTCCAATCTTCTTTGTAAAGTGTACGCGTAAGTGATCCGGAAATTGATTTGAATTGTGATTTTATCTATCAATTAAAGCGGATGTATTCGTATATTTAGATTTGATACTAATTAGTAGTTTATGATATCACGGCAAAAGATTCGGCGAATTGTCCCCTTAAATTTAAGGATCACATATTCCCAATGCTTGAACGATAGTAGTGTTTTGATATATTGGTTGACAGTCATTGCACATAACACATATTTGAAAGCCTTTGTTAGTTATCGACACCGTCAGTCACCCATAAACTATCTATTTAACGTAGCCTTAAGCTTTCTTTATACTTTATATAATTGTCTGTCCTATTGTATGAAGGTGCCAAGGGGCGTGGCTAAATAGCACATAATTGGGCATTGTGCGTTCTGACCGATTAAAATCTCCAATAAACGCCAATAACACGTTGTGATTTTAAATTTGTAGACTCCATACAATGCAAACATGAAAATCAGGTAATATTGTACGGTTCAAGAAGGTATAATGGAATATGCGTGCAATTACTTCAATGCAATATGCACGAAAGAATTGTGTAATTATTTAAACCTTTCGGTCAAGGATAACCGGATGTGTCAACTGTTGCAAAATTGGTTCCTTAAATAAAATCATACGGTTAATTAGATACTTCAATAACACTGATAAATCGTACACGCCTGATTGTTTCACCTATTTGGCTTATTCCAAATTGCCCCCCCCTCCCTCTTGCTATATAATAGTATATGCATACATACACTCATCAACCATATAGATAGCTTGACTTCAAGACATAAAAACAAGCTAGGACATTCCCTTTAATACAAAATATCTCTTTCTGTGCGTCATCCATTGTAAACATATTAAATCGGTGAAGTTTCGAACAACTATATAACTTGAAACGTACCTAAACTTTGTAGATGTAATTTGTGAGGGCGTTGTGTTTATATATTTGTACGCGTATGTTGTTTTATGGGAGTGCTTCCTCTCAGAGATAGATTGTAACAGAGTGTTCACACGTGACTGCACTTTTAGCAATTTATTTTATCTAGCGATGGACTTAATTGTTTATGCTAATAAGTAATTTGACTTGACTACATACTTTATGCATTGCATATCCTAAGGTCACGATTCAGAGGTGGTCCAGTCTATCTAAACGGAGTTGAAACGAAGAATTATAATAATATAGTGATAATATACGTGTGCTTTTGGTACAGAACACTTTATTGTGTACTGTCGATGCACTAAGTAATGCTAATGATGAAACTATCCCATTCGAACGATCAGTGGGGATTACAGTGAACACATTTACTACCAGTTAACACAAGACAAACAAAGTTTACCTGGCGGATGACGTTATGTTTACAACCGTTTTCACTTAACTTTCAACGGACTGTAAACGACATACGGATGGACAAATTATTGAGTGGCATTCTGCTGGCAGGTACGTATGTATTAGAAATGTTCGATGTAGTTACTTATATGAGGTATCGAACATTTTTAAACAATGAAACACTAATAGAACAGGGTCGGTATTTATAAAGCATCTTAATCGAAAACTTAGAATTTTCTTAAAATCTCGATTTTTTCTTAAATGTATCAGCTGAACAGGAAAACTAATATTAACAATTATTTACATTGTTTAGAAGCGTTATGTAAAGAGCTACATGAATCATATAGAAAACATGAGCTATTTTTCATTTCTTGTGAAATATGGGCAGCTCAATGTTTTAACTTAAGTCATAATATTTAAGTTTTTACTTAAGATGCTTTATAAATACTGGCCCAGGCTACCATATACATGTATAGTACACTCGGCAAAAATTTCTAATTGGTTACTTTTTAAACTCACGTATTATTTTACGTAACTATTAAGAAATATATTTCGTGTACTTAACTCATTCGGCATTATGTTCTCAATTAAATTCAGTTCGTGTTTCACATAGCCTCGTAACCCATTGTGTACGAAACAGTTTTTTTAAGTTTAGTGCAAAACCTGTCTGTGGAAATGTGATAAACTGCAAAAAAAAATAAACCAATTTGTGATCGCCCAAACCGAAAAACAACAAATATTGCTAAAACAATTGGGCGTTAAAAGATATACAGCTTTGAAGTTGAAAATTCTGAAATTACCTCCCTTTTAATTGAAAATAGAACAACATAAGATCCTCACAATAATAATACCCACGAGTGATAGATAAGTCAAATTTTGTACAGTCTTACTTTCATTAGTTATCTTCTTTGTGCTTCAAATTAGGAAAATTATCAGTGCGTTTCCACTTTAGAGGCGACATTGATTTCCTATGTAATCGTCCTATTCAATAGGAGAGGCATCCAAGAGAAAGGAGGGGAACCAACCAACAGAACAGAACATGGCGAATTACGCTGTAACTGTCAGAAATCATAAAAATCGATGTTTTTCATTTCATTTCAGCGCCTCAACCATACAACCTATTGGAGTATAACTTTGTCATATAAACTAATTACTGCCTACTCGTCAATATAAGATGATGGTTTATTATGTTTTATGTTTAAAAAAAGGGTTATTTATAAATGCATTTATTCATATTTTATGTGATTCTGGCTCTAAGGATTGCTGTTTAGTATCTCCAATAATTGAGCATGAGAATAGCAGAATCTGCATCAAATTTTCATATTTATGTTGTTTACATAGATCTATTGCTTTTATATTTACTATTGACAGAATATATTTCGAAAAATCATTGACTGAATTTTGTCAATATGTTAGGTGACCAATTACAAGTGGAAAATGTGGAATGAGCCACGGAGGTCGATTTCTCAAGTTTGCACGAGTTATCAGTGTTATTTTAGTTCATAATTTACCGATTTTACTACAGTAGCCTTAACCGGTCAATGATTATATACAGCACATTATCCTGGGCGCACTTTTGAAACAGAAACAAATGCATATGACTTATCGCTGGCTTAGAATGAGAAGGCCGTAAATACGAAATCGATATTTTGATGAACAAGAAAAACTAATCGAAATGTTCTCTTTACGCATGGTAAAACCAGCTTTAACAACTATGTTTTGGTCAACATGACAAGTTCCGATTTTCATGACAGTAGGCCAATAAGAAGCGCCTAATGGTGGATATGTATCAGCCTTATAAGGTCGTAGGTAGTATTGACGACCTTCTCATTCTAAGCCAGCGATATAACATATAATGCTACTACAAAACTCCTATTAATGTTTTCATATTTTACGTACAATCAGTAACTTAGTTCATTCACATTCAAGATAAAGATCAACATTGTAAGGACGTCCGCGACAGCATCATAGCATTTTCATCCAATTATATTAATGTTCACACTTTGTATCTTATTTGATCACACGTACCGCTTACTTAGAATCAGAAGGTCGACCTAATAAGACTAATGCGCTTATTATGGGCATATTTACATGAAAATCGGAACTTGTCGTCATGTTGACCAAAATTAAGTTGTAAAGGCGTGTTTACCATAAATAACGAGTAAATTCCATACATTATTTTCTTGTTTTCTCTAATTATTGATTTTTTAATTACGACCTTCTCATTCTAAGCAAGCGGTACGATTTATATGATGTCGTATATGCGTTCGTTCATCCCAGTGTCCTGTATTTTTGTAGTTACAGCTTCGTTCATCAAGCCGACCGAACAGTGTTTACATAATTGGATCCATGACGAAGAGTACGACGTGTGCTATAAATTGTTTAAATCACCACAAAAAACGTGGAATGAGGCAAATACTTTTTGCGTTGAACGTCACAAGTCTGCAACTCTTTCTATGACTCATAACTACCTGCAGCACAAAAGCATGGTTGGTAAGCGATTACATTACTCCTTGTATTCTTTAAACTTGTTACGATCGTATATTTTGCGTGGGCAACGAACGGTTACTCTTCTAGAGGGATCGTGTAAGGCCGTTGAATACACATTCCAACAGCACGAACGATCCATGTCTAATCGTCGGTCCCTAAAAAAGGTATGAGAAAATCCGACAGGCAAGGTAGCACTCAACCCAACCAGCCGAGCACATAAATCAGAAACACCACCACACAACTACCCTGGGCAATGCCCACATAAACCCATGCCAAAACTGCGACCAAATGAAGCACAGAAACCCTGGGGCATGACCTAGTTTAAAACACAAGGACAGTGAACTAACGTTATGCTATAAGTTATATGCAGACTACCACTATTTAAACGTCGATTACGAATATAAATAACAGCTCCGTCATACAATGGAATTATTCTTATACCAATGGGTTCAATCGAATGTCTGAGGTTGTATGTACTAAAGTACATTTTTCTGAAATTAATTAAGAAGGAAATTCAAGATTTTTCTACTGATGTTTGAATCCGATTTAGATATAGATTTGTCCATAAGAAGCATAAGTGGAATGCAGATTTTAAATATGTTTTGGCCTCATAAGCTCATATGAAGTACAAAAAGCATTTCTCTTATAAGCATAGATATTTCATTTTGAATACCATTATGGGTTTTGGCTACGTCATGATTTATAATTTTAATTTCAGACTTAGTCTTGAAAACTAAAAACTTCAAAAAGTCAGTGTGGCTTGGCGCTTACCATAATGGCTTCCATTGGGAATGGATCGACGGGTCAAAGCTATTTAAGGGCAATTTTCAATGGGGTGTAGGTATGTATAATTCATTATATAAGCCGCTTAATAATTTCAATTTATTTCAAACTCAATTTTAAAAAAAAATAGTGTCTTGTTTTAGCTGCATTTTTATGTCAATCAGTCTAATTACGGATGCTTTGTTTATAACCATCCTAAAAGGATTTGTTCACAATTAATATACACTGGAAGCGTAACTTCATTGTTTTCATAATTTCATAGATCCCGGTATTTTGTATAATGTAATCTTTAAAATAACGTTCTTTTAAAAAACAACCAAAGCTAATATTTATCTCTTTCCACTGAACATTTTGATAAAACAATAATAGATAGAAGCAAGACTGATAACGAAGAGAAGAAATTGAAATATTGTATAAAGACTTCGGGAAAAGATGGTCGCATGCATAGTGTTCGATGCGATAGTAAAATCTCGTTCGTATGCAGTATGCCAGGTAAGGTTAACATGTTGGTGAAAAATGCGATAAATTCTTTTTATTTTTTTTATTTTTTATTGTACGTTTTCTTTGGTATTTCATAAAAACATACCTACACGGTGTTAGGACAAGACCGACAGGGCAGTTTGTGTTGTGTCGCTATACCGTGTTATAATGTAAAGGACAAGATGTATGGTTAGCTTAATTTGATATTTGTGTTTTATCACAATAAATGCATAAATACTATAGACATGTCCTATATTTCTAATAACTTCATAATTTCATTCAAATTATGCATACAGTACATGTACGTATGCTAATTATCTATTGTTAATTTGAAATACCTCAACTAAAAAATGTATTGTCGTTCAACGAGCGTATTTTTCTTGACTAACCACTGGTGTATGAGGATTAAAATTAACGAGGTTTAGCAAAATTAAAATAAATCAAATGGTTTCCTATTCAGATTCCATAGTGGTTACAGCAGCACCATCACAAGGACCAAATACGTCATATACTGACGTCATTGTACTGTCTGTATTGATACCTCTGTGTGTACTTGCCGTCATTGGTATCATCGTCTTTGTTCTTAGGTATGTACATTTAGTTAATGTTTATTTCCTTCTCATTTAAATGTGACGTCAGCTGGTCAATATATCGCTTCGCTTCGGGCCATAAACCATTCTACCTCAGACGGTCCAGTCCGTAAAACTTCCGTATTGACCTAAAAGACATTTTTATTTGTTAAATATTTAACTTGTGAAGCTAAACGGAGGCAGTTACTTTACTCACAATTTTGAAAAAAATACATAAAGATGCATTAGATTCTTCCTAGGTTTTTGACTTTGTGGATGAGATATTGAGGTCTTTCTGTGGAATAGATCCAACAATGTCACTGGCTACCACACACTGGACTTAAATTTTTCAATTATACAAAAAGTATGCACTTGTTCTGTATACTCTATTTGTTTTATTGATGTTTTTGCGTATTTTGTTTAAAGTTTTGATACTGTTATGTTTGATAAAAATACAGTCAAGAAAGTCGTTTAAACAAGAAAAATGTTTAGAAAAGTAACAAGTACTATAATTGTACAAATGGTTTCCTAAGGGTATACTAGACATTATCATACAAAAATAATTGGAACGTATAATTAATTTATGACCCGATGGGTCAAAAAATATTTTATTGTGTTGCAACTATGTCCAATAGGAATAGAATTGTTATATACAACTGTTGTTTTTGGCTATAACTAGAAGAATAATGCTTTTTTAATTATAAGAAATCATTGGTCATTGTGTTTTACAAAACAATGATGGTCACTTTAAACTTTAAGTCTCATGTGATATTAGCCAAATGGTCCAAAAATATGAATATCCAGAAACACTCTTAAATTACCAAATGTACACGCGCATTACTCTTATTTGGTTATACAAATGCATCATGTTTTTCCTTCATGGTTGTCAAATTTCAGACGTAAAGGACAAAGGACAACTATAACATCAACATCAACGCACATCAGTGCGAACGAGTACGAAGATTTGGGAACCCGGGTACCAAACAGGGAACATACATACTCCAACCTTTACGCCGACGATGATACAAATTATGAGTGTCAGAGTTCAGCTGTGACGTCACATTCTGCTTCAAACAACCGTATATTTTCAGTGGTGAATCATGACTACAGTAGTGCTTATTTTCCAACAAGTACAGACATGTTACATATAGATTCATCTGTGTACCAGTATTCTTAATTAATACGAACACATATATATATAGCATTATAAGTTTAATACCTTTTTTGAATGGTATGTAGGGTATCGCACCCGGATTCCTTGTATCTCACTTCTATTGCTTTGTGAATTTTATGTCTGCCCTCAGACACTGCCAATAATACTTAAAAAGAGGCTTTGGGCATGTTTTAAAGCTTGGGCTTAACTATTTGTATGACGTAATGTTCTAACCATACCTATAAGTATTCATAGAATAGAAATCCACTGATGATTGCTTTATGAAATATTTGTTGCAAATAAGCAATTTAAACCACTCTAAATATCGTACTTGTA
This sequence comes from Spisula subtruncata, assembly GCA_963678985.1. NCBI lineage: Eukaryota > Metazoa > Mollusca > Bivalvia > Venerida > Mactridae > Spisula > Spisula subtruncata. Next base: position 29,590,567 of record OY787673.1, on the reverse strand, counting down.
TTCGGTATACTTCTTTAAACAAATAGTTTTCGTTTATGCTTTGTGAGTTATGCAAAGCACATGCCAGTGAACTATAATAATTGTATAAAAAAACTACAGTGTAAACATCAATGAGGTATAGTTCGATTTCGAGCATTGAGCCGTGACTGCACTTTAAAAGTTTAATCCATTCGCCGATAAAGATTGACGAGGGATTGACTATTCAGATATGTTTGACACACATTAGTAAGTAGCATATCTTTAAATCATTACTATTGAAATCAATAAATCACGGATTACCCGTACAAATAGACTCGTCTCAAAGGTCATGGCTCAGGGTTCAAAATTGAACTATATGCTGTTCGTTTGGAAATTGATTTTCATCGAATGCGAGTGTCCGGCAATTCCAGTACCAAATGATCTACTTAATTACTTCAAAATGCTGTTTGTTTCCAAACTTATTCTGAATTACAACGTGCCTGTTTAACGACCAAGTGTGTGAGCAATAAATAATGTGTGTATCATCAACTGGATTAAAGTTTTGTCGCTAGCCACCATCGTATTAACATTTTCAGTTGTTCGCATCTACTAAAACCACTACTCCGTCACATTTCATGGACAATGACCTTATTGGCCTGTTGGTTGCCCGAATCCTGACGCTGAAGCACAGACGCAATGTCAAACCATACATTTTCTATGGAATTTAAGTCTTTCTAATTTGGTTACCTGTCTAAACTCAATACGTAATGTTTCTGTTTCAATTTTCTTAATCATGTAGGCTAGAATTCATGATATCAATATTACGACCCAGGGGTAGTTAAATACCCTTACACAGTCTCTTGAAAAGTTCATGCACTCATTGTAAATCTAGAAGATCTACGTCATAACTTCATAATGCTGATTGTTCTAAATTTATTCTAAATTGAAGCTTGCTTGTTTATTGGATATAAAGTACGCGAATATTTGACAATATTATTTTATATTTGCAATAAACCTCAGTATATTATTGACAAAGGATGGGCCGTGCATGTTCTTTATATTTGTGTTATTGCTTTGCTTGTATATGCATATACATATAAATGTATGACTTTTGTATGCGCGTGTTTATGATTGTGTTATTTGATTTATCTGTTTCGATAATTTTGCATAATATAACGAACTTTAAGTAAAATGTTATAGCTTGACCAAATTAAACTGACACTCGTATAACTTGACCGGCTGTGCTCAGTTGTATTCGATATGTATACTCTGTTATAGCAGTGTCTATGCCCCCTCCTTTTTACAGCACTGCGAAGTGTCGGTGTATTTTTGTTTCCACTTGTCCTTGGAATTTATTTCCTTCCCCTCCCTTTAAGGTCCACCGCCCATCTCCCCTTTCTTTCCTCAGTTGTATTTTGCGGAGATACTTTTTAATTAGGTCACTGTGCTGTTTGGTCACTATAATAAACGTTTCTGGCATATATATTTTCGCCCTCTTTTTGTCCATTATTTTAAACTAGGTCAAGTCGCCCCCTCCTTTTTGAAACACTGTGCAGTGTCGGTGTATTTTTGTTTTACACTTGTCATTGGAACTAAATTTCCTCTGCCCTCTTTTTAGAGTCCATTGCCCCCTTTTTCATCATTTGTATCTTGCGGAGATGCTGAATGAGATACTTTTTAATTAGGTCACTGTGCTGTTTGGTCACCATTATAAACGTTTTTGGCATATATATTTTCTCCCTCTTTTTGACCATTATTGCTAGATCGAGTAGCAAAAATGCCTTTTTACAACCTATTAACGTTAGGTCACTGTCCTTGGTGTTTTAAACTAGGTCAGGGGTGATTGTGCCTCATATGGTCGCCGTTTTGGTACGGGTTTGTGCGGTTGGTTCGCCTTGCAGTGGGGCCTTGGGGAACTTGGTCGAGTATTGGCTGCGTTTAATTCGACAATAACCGCTATATTATAATTTCTTTCTGAAAGTGGGTCATCCTGCATTTTATCGGCGAGGACTTGGATTTTTAATTGTTTCTTCGGTTTATATGTGGTCATTGCTCAGTGTAGATGCTAGGAATATGTAATATTGAAATATTATTTCCCAACCCATTCCTACCTTGCCCATTATTTTAACTAGATCAAGTCGTAGTTGTGCATCTTTAGGACGCATAATGTTAGGTTAGTGTCCTTAGTGTTTTAAACTAGGTCACGCCCCGGAGTTGTCGTGCCTCATTTGGTCGCGGTTTTGGCATGGGTTTGTTTGGGCAATTGCTCATGGTAGTTGTGTCGTGGAGTGTCTGATTTCTGTGCTCGGTTGAGAGCTACCGTCCCTGTCGGATTTTCTCATACCTTTTTTATTATATACTGTTATCTCCGGACTTTTACGAATTATGCAAGGAGTCTCAGTTAAATCTGATAGGACTTTACAGTGAGTGTGCTCATCGTGTTCCTCGTCAACAAACAAATCACACAGACGCCGGACGTTAGTCGTGTCTTAGATGTGTACCCAATGTCTATTCATGATTGTAGCGGATGGCAGACATTTGTGCTCAATATTGTTATCTTTCATAACTACATCCCCTTATATGTAATTATGCACGAAATTTAAAGTCTTCAGTGCGTTATTCAATGTGGAGTGAGTATAAACATCCATTTCATGGGGATGTGGATAGTTCGTTCTATGTTTGACTCCTGCGTGTATGGCTAGGCGATGTCACCGTAAGTCTTTGGCTGTTGATTGTCGGTGCACTACAGTGTGTAAACAAGTCACCGAATTAAATATTTGTTGTATACTTATATCAACAAGATGGTTTAGCAAGGATATTTTGACGTGATCCTGACCCGTAAGCATAAATATATAACAAAGCTATATATCGTGTAAAATTGCTGTTCCGCATGCTTCATGCAATATCGGTCCTTTAGTTTTGAAGTTGTATTACGAATCAAGAGTCTTTGTGATATTGCCCAATTATAAAAAAACATTCAACCGGCGTTTCAATTGTAGAAAACCTATCATAATTTTGATAATTGTATGTCGAGGATGGCGTCAATTTCTCTGTACTATTTCCTAACAGTGTAGTTTCCTGACGTAATCCACACATGTTGATGAATAGTGTATGTATTATAAGGAGGTCAATGTAATTGCAACATCAACATACCTGGCTCGTATGCATTATTAACGCCGCCATCACTGATTCATCGAAATCTTCTGTAAATATTTTGTAAACATCTTATGAGTGGGTAGGTTATTGATTGTTTGTATATATTTATGCGCGTGAGTGCGTGTGTGCGTGTGGACGGATGCGTGGATGTGAGTATTGTGCGAGTATGTGTGCGTTCGTGTATGTATGTGTGTATGAGTTATGTATACAAATGTGTGTGAGAGTCGGATTGTGAGATGGAGAGTATGTATGAGTGAGAGTAATACTGTACATTTTGCATAATGGAGTAACGATATTTCATTATTATTAACATTACTGTATCGGACCATATATTATATTGATGTAAATATGCATGTTAACAGATGGGCAAATGTGCCTTATGTTTTTCAAATAAACTTTCATTATTCATTGCAAGTACTTCACAGATTCTCAATCAAGGAGTATATCGCTGACTTAGAATGAGCTGGTCGTAAGAACTCCTTATGACCTTATAAGACATAGTTTAAAACTGTGTTTAAAGGCGCTTACTATGAGCCTTTTTCACAAATCGGAATTCTCATTTTGACCAATCTAAAGTCCAAACTGTAAAAAATGGTAGTTTTTCCATATTATTATTATTATAATTATTATACCATATTTATATAGCCCTTTTTCATGAATACACACGTTCAAAAGTGCTGTACAATCATGACTAATACATGGTTAAAACAGTATATAATGTACATAAAATATATAAGTAGGACCTACTAAACCCAGTAGGTGGGGGCTCTACTTAACCCAGTAGACGGGGCTCTACTTAACCCAGTACACGGGCTTCTACTTAACCCAGTAGACGGGGCCCTACTTAACCTAGTAGTAGGGATCTATTGAAGACAGTTGACGGAGCTCTACTTAACCCAGTAGGCCGGGCTCTACTTAACCCAGTAGACAGGGCCCTACTAAACTTAATAGTAGGGATCTACCAATAGGTGGATGGGACTTATAGTCCTGGGAACATGTGGGTCGTTGGGCCCAATGATAGGGCGCCAAGTTAATGGGAACATAAACACAGTCAGCATGAATAAGCTCTATTAAAATAGTGCGTTTTCAACGCTTTCTTGAAGGACGGTAGTGTTTGACTGTCTCTGAGCGCTGTTGGCAGTGCATTCCAGAGTTTGGGTGCAGCAGCTGTGAAACATCGGTCACCGTAAGTCACAGTCCTCGTCCTTGGCACAACTAGAAGAACAGAATCATTTTGAGACCTTAGCTGTCTTTGTGGAGTGTATACTTCCAACATACTTCTGATGTAGCCAGGCGATTTTCCATGTAGTGCTTTGAAAACATGAGTCAAGACCTTGTACTCTACCCTGTACTGTACAGGTAGCCAGTGAAGATCCTTCAGCACAGGAGTGATGTGATTGTAACGTGGTGTCCGTGTGATGAGGCGGGCAGCTGTATTTTGAATAATTTGTAGTTTATTCAAAATGATTTTCGGGGTGCCACATAGTAATGAATTGCAGTAATCCAGTCTCGATGTTACTAAAGAATTGATCAGGGATTTTGTTGCATCAACAGTTAAGTATTGTCTGATTTGACCTATTTGTCGGATCTGCATGAAACACGACCTTGAGACAGAGTTTACATGTTTGTCCATGTCCAAATGCGAATCCAACATGGCCCCGAGGTTTCTCACCATCGACGTTGGTCTGATCACAGCATCACCAACTTTTACATTGAGATTGTCGACTGAACTGGCATTCCTTTTCGGTACAAACAAGATTACCTCTGTTTTTTCGGCGTTAAGTTTCAGCAAATTTTCTTTCATCCAGTGCAAGATATCCTTCAGACAAGCTTCAATTCGTTGCAGTGTTTCATCTCGCGAGACACAATCTTTTGGTTTGAATGCCATATACAATTGGGAGTCATCGGCATAGAAATGATGTTGCAATCGATGTTTTCTACAGATTGCACCTACTGGTTTTGTGTACATAATGTAGTTCTTCGGACCAAGCACAGAACCCTGTGGTACACTGTAGTTCATTAGTACAGGTTTTGAAAGTTCTCCATCTATACAGACAGTCTGGTAGCGTTCACACAAATAGGATTTCATCCACTCTAGTGGCTTGCCTATTATACCGAAATGATTGTCAAGTCGGCGTAGTAGAGTGTTGTGATCTATGGTGTCAAAAGCTGCTGATAAATCCAGCATTACCAGGACCGTAGCTTTATTCTGATCTAGAGAGCAAAGGATGTCATTTTGCACACGAAGAAGAGCCGTTTCAGTTAAGTGGAATTTTCTGTAAGCTGACTGACGTTCTTCGTGGAGATCGTGCAGTGTTAAATGCTCTTCCAGTCGAGCATCGACTACCTTCTCGAGAACTTTGGAAATGAAAGGTAGGTTTGACACAGGTCTATAATTTTTCAGTACATTTTGATCAAGGCCTGGCTTCTTTATCAGTGGTCTTATTCTGGAGCTTTTAAAAGCCTTGGGTACATAAGCTCTTTTGAGTGATGCATTGAATATTCTTGTTAATAATGGCAGTAGTTCATTCAAGCAATCCTTTAACAGCCATGTTGGTATTGGATCAAGTTCACATGATTTACTAGGTGATTTATTTATTAGTTTTCGGATTTCATCCTCAGATGTTGGAGAAAATTCTGACAATTGCTCTTTTCCGAACGGAGTTTCGACTTCAACACTGTCGTTTTGTTGGTATGACTGAATAGTGGAGGTTATTTCATAGTACATAGTACTTTTCCGAAGGGTTTTCCTTGTTTTCTATATCGATATGGAGTTTGTACTTACGACATTCTCATTTGTGAGTTACTGTGATACCTCATAACGGGTTTATTTTCTTTGACTCCAAAGTAATGACAAAATACGCTACCTAACAAGATGCAAAAAAACATTGAAACTTAAATGATTCTTACAGAAATAACAACAGGCAATTTTTCTTGTTTTCTCAAAATATCGATAATGAGTTTGTACTTGACCTTCTCATCCTAAGCCAGCTTTGTAGGAAATAACAACTACTATAACCAGTTATATGCATTTTAATACCCACTGATATACATATAATAACATAAGAATTATACATACACTCACACATAACGAATTACATTTAATAAGCTATTACTTGGTAACCTCTCTGCAGAATGATACAATTTGAACACTTTAGTTGATTCCCAATGTGGAAATCACCATAACATGTAATAAAATGTTATTAAACATCCATATGGTTTGTTGAAAACAATAAATCCACGAGTTAAAATCTAAGGGAAGCAACTGTTGCAAAATTAGAATTTTGCACCATACATTTTACTAAATAGTAATTACGATATTTGGTCTACTATTTCGAAAGATATAGTTCACAGTTTGTCGTCTAGTATTGGTCATTTGTTAAAAACACTCTAATGTTTACATAATTCATTGTATTTAATGGATAGTCAGAAAACTGTTGTGGGAGCAACAATGGGACTTACACGAAACGTTACAATTATGTACGTTCAAGCCCCGAACTCCCGAAACATCTCAAATTGAGCTCAATCTCATATCAATGTTTGTGCCATGTGTCGTTTGGACACTTTCCATGGGTGAGTGCAAAATTGACACCAAGAACAGCAAATGCTATTCCTAGTTTATTACAGTAAATATTAGAATTCTTAATTTAGATTTATCTCAAAAACAGACTCTGATTTCCGTTAAATCTCAATTTCAGATGAGATTTCTACTTGAGATGCGTCGGGAGATCGCGGCTTGGTATCGTACATTTTTTTCAATACAGAGGAAGTAAAATCGACAGTTCATACGATTAGAAAAAGTCTACGTTATTATGGATCATCAAGAACTGCTTATCAAATGTAATTTGTTTTTTTTTAAACATAACATAAGTTTAGTTTATTTGGCATAATACATAATATATACATACATGGCCAGAACAGTACAATAATAGCAATGCAGTTTACAAAGTTTTCACAGTTTAAAGATTCAAAAACTTGATTGAATAGACAAATAATCTCAATTAATTTCTATTAAGAGTAGCAAAAGGTCAGGGCCGGTATTCACAAAGCATCATAAGTGAAAACTTAAATATTTTGACTTAAGTTAAAAAAATGATGTGGTTATATTTTGCAAGAAACTAAGAATAATAAAAAAATTCTTGGTGATCTTTGTAGCGCTTAACCTAATGCTTCATAGCAATGTAAAAATTTGATTATCTTGATTTTCTTGTTTAGCTGATACACTTAAGGAAATAGTAAGATTTTGGGAAAATTCTAAGTTTTCACTTAAGATTCTTTGTGAATACCACCCCTTGGCGATAAACGTTTAAATAATAAAAGACAGATTTTGTCTCCTCAATTAGACCACGAAGCTATATGATTGGAAAGTATGAAAGAGTTGTTGAAAATATTGATACTGGAAAAAAGTATTTGTTAATACGGACAGTGCAACAACAAAGACAGTATTTGTAACTTTTGATAAGTAAAATATAAATAAGTTGTCGTATGCATTGATATTGAGTATATTGTAATTATTGATAGTGGAAAAATAAACGACTGCAGTTGGACATATTGATTTGAAAAATAAATTATTTGTCAAACATTATTGCTATTGAAAAGTAAATAAGAGTGAATATAATATAAAATACCATAGTTGAAAGATATCGAACAAATAAATAAGAGTCGTGGTACTCATTGAATTTGGAAAATATAAATGACGGAATATGATAACATTGATATTTGAAAAACAAACAAGGACCTGTAATTATTAGTATTAAAATTTGAAATATAATATACATTAGTTGAAACATGTTGATTTTGGAAAAATGAATAAGTTCTTCTATTTATTGATACTATAAAACACTATAAATTACTTCCGTATTCTCACAGTGTTTATATATCGGCCTATGGCCTTCTTCAGAACAACTGAAAACATGTACAAACAAACTATTAAAACACAAATACAGAAATAATCTAATTACCTAAAACCAACATGCACAGCAAAATTAATATGACACATCAATAATTATTGTAAAATCTAGATCTGCTTTTCCCCTGTAAAATTAATTAAACCAGTACATGTATTCATTTAATTGTATCTTCCAACTTACTTTTTTTATTAATTTTACGGTTAAAGGGACTGTGTCACGTTTCAGCGTAAAGCAAAAAATAAGATAAAATTGCCAAATATTCACTAAATTTTGGCATAGATACCTGTATATCCCATAAACAAGCACACTGATATAAAATATAACTTGTGAAACAACAGGATTTTGTAATTATCAAGGAATTTTAAACTACTCTCATTTCAATTGCCTGAAATTTACTCGCATTAGGTGAAAACGAATTTAAAAACAAACCAAATACTTCATATATGTTTAGACTGAGATTTGTTTATGCTAGTGACCAATCTTGTGAATAATATTACTCACAAATCATCCTGAAAGGAAAAATTGCGCTGTTTTTAAAAGGAAAAACACACTGGTGTGCGCGATGTTGAAAGTGGTTAAAATTGATTATTTGCAATAAATATTTCTTAAAGCAACAGTCAACAATGTTCTTTCATATAAATACTTGATTTGGTAAGAAAAGTATACTTTTTTAAAAATGAAATCGCTCCATCTGTGAGACAGGCCCTTTAAAGCTGTATTATAAACAGTTTTACTGAACATTTGTACAATATAATTGACAAAGTAGTATAAAGGGTTTTAAGAAAGGATGTGACTAACATTTGTGGTCAGTTCTGGCATGACTTTTTACAAACTGGTATCTTAGTGTCTCTACATTTGACATCATCCCATTGGTAATCAAATCCATGTTTAAATACGGCACAGCGGAAATTACTTGGATTATTTGGTTCGTTTTGATCCCAGTCGTCGAATGCAATTATGTCATCTTCATCAAGCCATTTCCAAACACCAGTGTCCACTGCGTAAGTCATTCCAATCCAAAACTCAGTGGCTAATGTAATGTAAAATATATACGATTTAATCTTTATTATCCAGATGTTTTAATGTATATATTGCGACTAGGATATTGCGAAAAGCAGGAAAATGTGGAATGAACCAAGAAGGCCGATTATTCACGTGAGTACGATTTATCAGTGTTATTTTAGTACATAATTTATCGATTTTGATATACGCCGGTTAATGTTTATAAACATCACATTATCCTGGGCGCACTTTATAGTACCTGTAATTTTCGATTTAACACGGCTACAAAATTCAACCTCAAGAAATCTATTAATATTTTAAAAACACTAATACAACAAAAAGATGGTTTAACAGTTACTGTAATGATATCGTGTTAATGATTCACCAAAACTCATTACTCGCGTGCGGTTGACTATAAGCAACCGATTATCAAAAAAGATATGACTAATTTTCACGTATGAGAAGCACTTCAATCCTTTAAATGGAATACAAAACCCCTTTAGTATACATTACTTGAAAACTCTCTATAACACAAATGATATTAGGAAATTTGTAGGGAATGATGCACTAAATTTAAGCTCAGAAAACAGCAACAACAAAACATAACGCATTGACACGGAGCTATTAATGCCCACACATAAACTTACGAAAAAAAGTGTTGTTGTTTTTTTAAAAAAAAACCAAGTCTCCGCTATAAGAAAATGGGATGATCTACTTATAGTATTCTATGCTCAATGCGAAATAGGAACATTCTTAGTTGTGTACAGCGCCCACATATTAGTGGTGGTAACAGTAACGAAACAAGGAACACATCGTTAAACTGCTACGAGAGTAGTATGCGAGATACACGAGACTTCAAAGAACAACATGTACTTGTGTACTAGGCGAGAATTTCGAGCCGTAATGTAGGAGATACACGAGCCGTTCAATTACTACTTGTGTACTATACGAGGTATATGAGTTGTTAATTAAACAACTTATAGTGTACTATATTGATTGTTTCACCAAATATTAGGGTAGTTTTTTTAAATTTTGCATAAAACAACTGAAAAGTAGTAGTGAGCAAAATTTTCATCAAGGATCTGTACAACAAGAACACCGCCTACAAGTGCTGAGCACTTGACTTTCTCCTACTTTTTACGATTTATATATAGGTCACAGATTAAAGCGCCTTGTCAGATCGGAAACTTATTGTTATCGTTAATAACTTTAGATGTAGGTAATCGCATTCCAAACGTGTGTTGATTTTGATGTTGAAAGTGTTTATATTCTTTGAGAAAATACGATCTTAAAATTGATAAAATTTACTTATGTCATACTAACCCTGCAACTCTGCCAGTTGGGCTTTTAGGAATTCATTCTCGTCACTACTGCGTACACTCACAAGATGGCTATCAAGATTTTCGCAATAGATCTGGAAAAATAGTGATATGTATAATGGTCAGGACCAATTCAATTAATGCTTGGATAAGAATAGCACGAAAAACAAAAGCGAGATAAGTAAATTAACAGTATTGATATAGTTCCCTTTGTAATAACTGTTTTCAATTTTTGCGCGTTTGATAGAGCTTGAAAAATTTCAAAGGTCTGGCTTTTATTAGAATGCGTTAAAAATAACGTTTATTACCTTTGATTCATTAAAGTCACTTTCAAATTCTTGAGCACCAAACAGATAACACCAGCTTTTATATGCCATCCATCCGTCTTCACACAATGTTTTCCCAGCAACTATAAAATATACATTTTTTAAATAGGTGCCTACGTACATGCATATTTCAACTTTATTTTATCCATTGTATGTTAACGTTTCTGAAACGAAATCCGCTAAAATACTAAAAATGCAATTAGAACATCTTTTCCTTTACATACAAATTTAATATACTTTTTCTACGTATTAAAGAAACTCCAAATCATTCATGGCATTCAAACAGAACATACTTATAACGGATGACACTACCGAAACGATACCATAGTCATTTAGCGCATACAATGGTAGATTGCTCATCATAAAAGTAATCAAATGTTGGGAAAGCATCAATCAAAACTTGAGCATGACTTTCAGTTTACATATATATATATACTTCAAGACATAAGTTTTGCAAGAGTTTTTTATTAATAACTTTTAGAGCATTCGGCCAATTCCAATTTTGTTTTATTTTGTATTTGGGCATATACGACGCATGCTCAGCATAATCTTAAACCTGGGTGGCCTGATATCGTTTGAACAGTGAACAGTCAATGGATCCGTTAATGTTTCTTCGTAAAAAGCGCTGACAAACATTCTTAAAAGCCAATCACATAAACCACCAACATTTGTTTTATTTTACGTGATGTTGACGCCAGTATTTTACTTCTAATAAAGAAAGCATTTCGCTTGCAGGAAATTTAGATTTCAAATCTCCGCGGAGCAGGTTTAATGTTGATGTTTGGTCCGATTACAAACCACCAGACGTCTAAGTCGATGTAATGGTACAACCGACACATATTATTGAATATACAAGTACGTGGGTATATCCAACAGTAATGCCACTCCCTATCCCACGTTTATTTGTTTATAGGTGGATATGCATCAAAACGATACCAAAATGCGCTGCAATTCAATTCTGATTAATATAAAAAAGTTAAGTTACCAATTTTCTAGGGCTCTTTTCAGCTGTTAGGCCGCTCAAGCACCCTTTGACCTTTTAACTCCATTGGGCTACATATGGAAACCTACACTCGTGTCTCCCTGGGGAGACAATTTCTCTCCTGTGGTGTGGCAGCCAACATCGATCTGCGGCGCCCAGGAATAGACACTGCCCTCACAAGTACCATTTTACACCATGGTTGAGTGGAACTGTGGGTCTTGCTCAGAGATTTTAACCAGTGGTCCAGAGGGGGATCGAACCCGAGACCTCTCGATCCCGAAGCGCGCGTCCTACCTCTAGGCCACCGCTCCCCACAAATATGCAATGTGTTGCATGACTTGGTTATCATATTTGGATTATATGTCCATTCAAAATATACCTATGACATCAGTCACCGCACACGAAATTTACGATATGTGTCATTATTAAAAATAATTATCGAAAGCAGGCGATGATTAAGTGACGTGATGACACTGGTGTCTCCTGCTAAAACAATCATTGTCTCACTAAGTTTGAAACTCGAATGTTACTTTTAAAGCACCGATAACTCAGAGAAAAACTTGCTCATTTGTAACAAAAAGACGCTGTGTGTAGATATACACTTTTCATAATAGTTATGGAAGTCACCTTCTGAAACTTAGCGTTACGCTTGGTGGCAACATAGACTCGTGTACCTGTAGAAAAAGCTACTGAGGGACATCGATACTCATTCTATTTCAATAGAGTGCCGTAAGAACGGTTTATGGTAGATTCGAATACAACACAACGGGTATTCCTAATGCCGTCAATTCAGCTTGACGTTCATAAATGCAATCGTTTGATGTTGAGTTGAGATTTAAGGTGTGGGACTGTCAAGATGACACTTGATTTAAACATGCAGATAGTAAGTGTTGGGTAGATTGCACATTTGTATAGGACGTGGAAATGACTATTTGATTTTAGGTGTCGTACATGTAAGAAATCACCAGGGATGACATTTTAGGAAGAGTAAATGTCAGCAAGAAACGTCATATGACGTCGTTGGCGTCGGACTTGCGGCGATGTTCATTACTTTGTCTCATGTAAATGTACATATCTCAAGAACTGTTCTATGCATTTTTGTGAAAGTGGGTCATTATATTCAAATTAGACTGAAGTAACAGTATGAACATTCTTGTTGTTTTACTGGCAGTATGAACAATTTTATAGCATCAGTAAATTGCTTTTGAATATACCCACGTACATGACGTCCATGTGAATTTATATTTCAGGGAATTGGAAAACTTGTTGCGTCCCTTTTACGTTAGTGTTTCATAGTTTCAAAACGTTTTGTCTCGAACACGCGTGCTCAAAAACTTGGATGTTTAAAAACCCACACAAAAGACGTCAATATTTTAAAACTGATTTAGTGCCGTATTTTTCTTTATTTGATATTAAATTCATTTAGGATTACAGTTCCTAAACGTGTATTAGGTTCCTATGTTACAAATAAAATGAAATACACTATGCATAAGTTCAATACAAGTTAAGAAACATGCTAATGTTATGCCAAAGTCAGGATTTGAATACCGTGCAGAACTTTTGTCATTGGGTAAATATGAAAAAGCATATAACAAGTATCGATTAGATTAACAAGAATCAATGCCGTTTATCTTCCTGGCTAGTACTTTGTCATTCACAAATGTGATATATTAATGTAACTTACAACACTGTGTCCCCACTTGAACAGAGCCATTCGCGCATACACAATATCCTAAATTGTTGCACTCAAGCCCAGAGTCACATGTATCAAGGTACGGTAGGCAGGGATCATATACTTCAGAACCAACTAAAATAGAAGGATTACTTAAGAAATGTGCAAGAACATTATTAAATAAATAATTATGGCTTGACTAGGGATATATTTGTCATTTGCTTATAATCTGACATTGCTTATACAGTTGCTTGTATATTTGAAAACATTGAAAATTTAACAATATATTTTCAGTTGAACACAGTGTCAAAGTAAGATTCACTTAATTCCAAAGTCACATGTATCATAACGCGTTTGGCAATATAGTTAAGAACCGATTACATAAAAGTAACATAGTATAACACAGGTATATTTCGTTCGAAATTATACTGAATAAATTCATTTAGGTCGAATTTAAACAAGTTGTTCTTTGCCGCACTGGAATCAAATATTCTACGACAACACTATCGACGAGGCTGTTAAAATATTTTAATTTCAATCTATTTAACTCACCACATTTCTCGATCATATAGGTTAACCCGTCAACACATTCGCAACTACCCTCTACACATACGGTACCATAATCAACGCAGGTATCATTACTTGTGGTACAGTTATCTCCATGATGAGTTTCGTCTATAATAATAAAATTACTCAACCTCAGATATGAGTACTTACTTCAAAGCCATAATACACATAGTACACGATATACAACCATGTCTGCGCATAAACAATTGCAACCATGACAGACCATCTGTTCATACCCCCAACAGATGTACAAGGTTTTTTACGTTTACCAAATATTACCAATATTGCAAATTATGAGCATGTATTTGCTATATAAAATAGAACTTACTGAATTCGGTCGCATTTTGAAAAGTGCCATTCGCGTATATACAATATCCTAAATCGCTGCACTCAAATCCATTGCCACATGTATCCGCATCCGGTTGGCATGCATCACATAACTCCGAACCGACTAATACAGGAGAAAACAAAATTTACTAAATAATGAAGAATAACATATTTGACAAATAGTTACAAATATCTTCGAAGTAAACTTCTGATCGTATATATACATGATAAGTTGCCAATATGTCCACCAGCATAGTCACTAAATATGAATTTATATACGTACTCGAATACCGATTCCATGACATGAAATCATCGTTTCTACACAATATCGTTGAATTGAACTAACATATACGATGTTTTAAACAATCAAACACGTAATGGTGATTCCTGAAGAAACTATTTTAAAAATCGGCAAATCACGTATAAAAAAGCACATTAACTCACCACATTGGCCGCTCTGAAAGCTAAACCCGTCAATACATTGACAAGTACCGCCTACACATTCGGTGTCATCGTCAACGCAAGTATCCAAACTTGTGGTGCAGTTCTCTCCATGATTAGTTCCGTCTATAATGGTAAGATCATACAAATACATATGTTTAATAATATAACACTACAGGTCTTCTAAACTTCAACGTACATGTATTCATTCCATTTACAAATATCAAACCGAAAATGACTGACCTTCAACTAATACTAATAATAGAAAAGTATTCGACAAAAAGGTTATGCTATTACGAATGATGACCTATATGTATATAGCATATCAAAAGCATTTGTGTAATATACAATATATAACTTACAGCATTCAGTTGACACTTGAACTGTGCCATTCGCGCAGATACAATATCCTAGATCGCTACACTCAAACCCGTTGCCACAAGTATCAGATTGTGGTTGGCATGCATCACATAACTCCGAACCGACTAGAACAGAAGGAAATAAAATTCACAAAGTAATGAAGGATAACACATTTGACAAATAGTTGTAGTTACTAGTTTCTGCCGAATAAACGTCTGATCGTATATATATGTATGATAATTTGCAAGTATATGCACCAACATGATTTGTTTACTAAATAGAAATGTATATAGTACGAACTCGGATAGCGATTTCATGCCATGAAATCATCAATTGTCAATGTTTTAGTTAATCAAATAAGAAATGGTGATTCCTGAAGGAACTAGTTGCGAGTTTCTTCCAAATGAACGTCTGATCGTACATAAATATATGATTAAGGTGGCAGGGGATATATTGGGGTGATGGGGGTCCCTCAAAATATCAAATCTTTATTGTAGGGCTTATTTATGGGCACCAAAAATTAAATTGGTATTTTAAAGACCCAATTCTGTATTTATTTTGTACAAAGAAGGTGTTTAATATTTTGAAAAATCATAGAAACTAAATATCAGTTGGCTCTGAAGGATTTGTAGCTCTTCAAAACGGAGGTAACCACCACTGGCGGAAGTTCAAATTTAGCGTCGTTAGAAACCACCGCGAAAAACTTTGACAGCAAAAAGCAAAAAATCGGCAGGTATGGGAGACACTTTTCTTGCTGAATTAACTTAGCTCAGACATGCTTTTTATGTAAAATGGGACCAAAAATAGGATTGCATTGGGTTTAAAAATACTGTGAATGGGGTGAAATTGGTCACTTTTGTATTTTTTTAACTAAAATATGGAGGGGTAGGGGCAAAAACTAAGGGCTATAACTCCATAACCCTAGGGGTTAGCCTTGTAATTTGATGTAATTTTCTATTTATGTTGGCAAGGCCCTTAGACTGACACATAAATACTTTCTTGTCTTATTTGCTGTTTTCAAGAAATCCGCTTGCCTGTTTGCGGCCTGTCGGAACCTCAAAAATGGCCAATAATATATCCCCTGTCCCCATAATTTGCCAGTATGTCCACCAACATAATTTTTTTACTTAATAGAAATATATATAGTACGTACTCGGATAGCGATTCCATGCAAAGAAATCATCAATTGTCAACGTTTTAAATAATCAAAAACGCAATGGTGATTCCTGAAGGAACTTTTTAAACTTCGGCAAATCACGAATCAAGAAGCACATTTACTCACCACATTCGCCGCTCTGAAAGCTAAACCCGTCAATACATTGACAAGTACCGCCTACACATTCGGTGTCATCGTCCACGCAAGTATCAAAACTTGTGGTGCAGTCATCTCCATAGTTAGTTCCGTCTATAATAGTAAGATCATACAAATACATACGCTTAATAATATAACACTACCGGTCTTCAAAACTTCAACGTACATGTATTCATTCCATTTACAAATATCACACCGAAAATGACTGACCTTCAACTAATACTAATAATAGAAAAGTATTCGACAAAAAGGTTATGCTATTACGAATGATGACCTATATGTATATAGCATATCAAAAGCATTTGTGTAATATACAGTATATAACTTACAGCATTCAGTTGACACTTGAACTGTGCCATTCGCGCAGATACAATATCCTAGATCGCTACACTCAAACCCGTTGCCACAAGTATCAGATTGTGGTTGGCATGCATCACATAACTCTGAACCGACTAGAACAGAAGGAAATAAAATTCACAAAGTAATGAAGGATAACACATTTGACAAATAGTTGTAGTTACTAGTTTCTGCTGAATAAACGTCTGATCGTATATATATGTATGTTAATTTGCAAGTATATGCACCAACATGATTTGTTTACTAAATAGAAAATGTATATAGTACGAACTCGGATAGCGATTTCATGCCATGAAATCATCAATTGTCAATGTTTTAGTTAATCAAATAAGAAATGGTGATTCCTGAAGGAACTAGTTACGAGTTTCTTCCAAATGAACGTCTGATCGTACATAAATTTCTGATTAAGGTGGCAGGGGATATATTGGGGTGATGGGGGTCCCTCAAAATATCAAATCTTTAGTGTAGGGCTTATTTATGGGCACAAAAAATTAAATTGGTATTTTAAAGACCCAATTCTGTATTTATTTTGTACAAAGAAGGTGTTTAATATTTTGAAAAATCATAGAAACTAAATGTCAGTTGGCTCTGAAGGATTTGTAGCTCTTCAAAACGGAGGTAACCACCACTGGCGGAAGTTCAAATTTAGCGTCGTTAGAAACCACCGCGAAAAACTTTGACAGCAAAAAGCAAAAAATCGGCAGGTATGGGAGACACTTTTCTTGCTGAATTAACTTAGCTCAGACATGCTTTTTTTGTAAAATGGGACCAAAAATAGGAGTGCATTGGGTTTAAAAATACTGTGAATGGTGTGAAATTGGTCACTTTTGTATTTTTTTAACTAAAATATGGAGGGGTAGGGGCAAAAACTAAGGGCCATAACTCCATAACCCTAGGGGTTAGCCTTGTAATTTGAAGTAATTTTCTATTTATGTTGGCAAGGCCCTTAGACTGACACATAAATACTTTCTTGTCTTATTTGCTGTTTTCAAGAAATCCGCTTGCCTGTTTGCGGCCTGTCGGAACCTCAAAAATGGCCAATAATATATCCCCTGTCCCCATAATTTGCCAGTTTGTCCACCAACATAATTTTTTTACTTAATAGAAATATATATAGTACGTACTCGGATAGCGATTCCATGCAAAGAAATCATCAATTGTCAACGTTTGAAATAATCAAAAACGCAATGGTGATTCCTGAAGGAACTTTTTAAACTTCGGCAAATCACGAATCAAGAAGCACATTTACTCACCACATTCGCCGCTCTGATAGCTAAACCCGTCAATACATTGACAAGTACCGCCTACACATTCGGTGTCATCGTCCACGCAAGTATCCAAACTTGTGGTGCAGTCATCTCCATAGTTAGTTCCGTCTATAATAGTAAGATCATACAAATACATACGCTTAATAATATAAAACTACCGGTCTTCAAAACTTCAACGTACATGTATTCATTCCATTTACAAATATCACACCGAAAATGACTGACCTTCAACTAATACTAATAATAGAAAAGTATTCGACAAAAAGGTTATGCTATTACGAATGATGACCTATATGTATATAGCATATCAAAAGCATTTGTGTAATATACAATATATAACTTACAGCATTCAGTTGACACTTGAACTGTGCCATTCGCGCAGATACAATATCCTAGATCGCTACACTCAAACCCGTTGCCACAAGTATCAGATTGTGGTTGGCATGCATCACATAACTCCGAACCGACTAGAACAGAAGGAAATAAAATTCACAAAGTAATGAAGGATAAAACATTTGACAAATAGTTGTAGTTACTAGTTTCTTCCGAATAAACATCTGATCGTTTATATATGTATGATAATTTGCAAGTATATGCACCAACATAATTTGTTTACTAAATAGAAATGTATATAGTACGAACTCGGATAGCGATTTCATGCCAAGAAATCATCAATTGTCAATGTTTTAGTTAATCAAATAAGAAATGGTGATTCCTGAAGGAACTAGTTACGAGTTTCTTCCAAATGAACGTCTGATCGTACATAAATTTATGATTAAGGTGGCAGGGGATATATTGGGGTGATGGGGGTCCCTCAAAATATCAAATCTTTAGTGTAGGGCTTATTTATGGGCACCAAAAATTAAATTGATATTTTAAAGACCCAATTCTGTATTTATTTTGTACAAAGAAGGTGTTTAATATTTTGAAAAATCATAGAAACTAAATATCAGTTGGCTCTGAAGGATTTGTAGCTCTTCAAAACGGAGGTAACCACCACTGGCGGAAGTTCAAATTTAGCGTCGTTAGAAACCACCGCGAAAAACTTTGACAGCAAAAAGCAAAAAATCGGCAGGTATGGGAGACACTTTTCTTGCTGAATTAACTTAGCTCAGACATGCTTTTTATGTAAAATGGGACCAAAAATAGGAGTGCATTGGGTTTAAAAATACTGTGAATGGGGTGAAATTGGTCACTTTTGTATTTTTTTAACTAAAATATGGAGGGGTAGGGGCAAAAACTAAGGGCCATAACTCCATAACCCAAGGAATTAGCCTTGTAATTTGAAGTAATTTTCTATTTATGTTGGCAAGGCCCTTAGACTGACACATAAATACTTTCTTGTCTTATTTGCTGTTTTTAAGAAATCCGCTTGCCTGTTTGCGGCCTGTCGGAACCTCAAAAATGGCCAATAATATATCCCCTGTCCCCATAATTTGCCAGTATGTCCACCAACATAATTTTTTTACTTAATAGAAATATATATAGTACGTACTCGGATAGCGATTCCATGCAAAGAAATCATCAATTGTCAACGTTTTAAATAATCAAAAACGCAATGGTGATTCATGAAGGAACTTTTTAAACTTCGGCAAATCACGAATCAAGAAGCACATTTACTCACCACATTCGCCGCTCTGAAAGCTAAACCCGTCAATACATTGACAAGTACCGCCTACACATTCGGTGTCATCGTCCACGCAAGTATCCAAACTTGTGGTGCAGTCATCTCCATAGTTAGTTCCGTCTATAATAGTAAGATCATACAAATACATACGCTTAATAATATAACACTACCGGTCTTCAAAACTAAAACGTACATGTATTCATTCCATTTACAAATATCACACCGAAAATGACTGACCTTCAACTAATACTAATAATAGAAAAGTATTCGACAAAAAGGTTATGCTATTACGAATGATGACCTATATGTATATAGCATATCAAAAGCATTTGTGTAATATACAATATATAACTTACAGCATTCAGTTGACACTTGAACTGTGCCATTCGCGCAGATACAATATCCTAGATCGCTACACTCAAACCCGTTGCCACAAGTATCAGATTGTGGTTGGCATGCATCACATAACTCCGAACCGACTAGAACAGAAGGAAATAAAATTCACAAAGTAATGAAGGATAACACATTTGACAAATAGTTGTAGTTACTAGTTTCTTCCGAATAAACGTCTGATCGTATATATATGTATGATAATTTGCAAGTATATGCACCAACATAATTTGTTTACTAAATAGAAATGTATATAGTACGAACTCGGATAGCGATTTCATGCCAAGAAATCATCAATTGTCAATGTTTTAGTTCATCAAATAAGAAATGGTGATTCCTGAAGGAACTAGTTACGAGTTTCTTCCAAATGAACGTCTGATCGTACATAAATATATGATTAAGGTGGCAGGGGATATATTGGGGTGATGGGGGTCCCTCAAAATATCAAATCTTTAGTGTAGGGCTTATTTATGGGCACCAAAAATTAAATTGGTATTTAAAAAACCCAATTCTGTATTTATTTTGTACAAAGAAGGTGTTTAATATTTTGAAAAATCATAGAAACTAAATATCAGTTGGCTCTGAAGGATTTGTAGCTCTTCAAAACGGAGGTAACCACCACTGGCGGAAGTTCAAATTTAGCGTCGTTAGAAACCACCGCGAAAAACTTTGACAGCAAAAAGCAAAAAATCGGCAGGTATGGGAGACACTTTTCTTGCTGAATTAACTTAGCTCAGACATGCTATTTATGTAAAATGGGACCAAAAATAGGATTGCATTGGGTTTAAAAATACTGTGAATGGGGTGAAATTGGTCACTTTTGTATTTTTTTAAACTAAAATATGGAGGGGTAGGGGCAAAAACTAAGGGCTATAACTCCATAACCCTAGGGGTAAGCCTTGTAATTTGATGTAATTTTCTATTTATGTTGGCAAGGCCCTTAGACTGACACATAAATACTTTCTTGTCTTATTTGCTGTTTTCAAGAAATCCGCTTGCCTGTTTGCGGCCTGTCGGAACCTCAAAAATGGCCAATAATATATCCCCTGTCCCCATAATTTGCCAGTATGTCCACCAACATAATTTTTTTACTTAATAGAAATATATATAGTACGTACTCGGATAGCGATTCCATGCAAAGAAATCATCAATTGTCAACGTTTTAAATAATCAAAAACGCAATGGTGATTCCTGAAGGAACTTTTTAAACTTCGGCAAATCACGAATCAAGAAGCACATTTACTCACCACATTCGCCGCTCTGAAAGCTAAACCCGTCAATACATTGACAAGTACCGCCTACACATTCGGTGTCATCGTCCACGCAAGTATCCAAACTTGTGGTGCAGTCATCTCCATAGTTAGTTCCGTCTATAATAGTAAGATCATACAAATACATACGCTAAATAATATAACACTACCGGTCTTCAAAACTAAAACGTACATGTATTCATTCCATTTACAAATATCACACCGAAAATGACTGACCTTCAACTAATACTAATAATAGAAAAGTATTCGACAAAAAGGTTATGCTATTACGAATGATGACCTATATGCATATAGCATATCAAAAGCATTTGTGTAATATACAATATATAACTTACAGCATTCAGTTGACACTTGAACTGTGCCATTCGCGCAGATACAATATCCTAGATCGCTACACTCAAACCCGTTGCCACAAGTATCAGATTGTGGTTGGCATGCATCACATAACTCCGAACCGACTAGAACAGAAGGAAATAAAATTCACAAAGTAATGAAGGATAACACATTTGACAAATAGTTGTAGTTACTAGTTTCTTCCGAATAAACGTCTGATCGTATATATATGTATGATAATTTGCAAGTATATGCACCAACATAATTTGTTTACTAAATAGAAATGTATATAGTACGAACTCGGATAGCGATTTCATGCCAAGAAATCATCAATTGTCAATGTTTTAGTTAATCAAATAAGAAATGGTGATTCCTGAAGGAACTAGTTACGAGTTTCTTCCAAATGAACGTCTGATCGTACATAAATATATGATTAAGGTGGCAGGGGATATATTGGGGTGATGGGGGTCCCTCAAAATATCAAATCTTTAGTGTAGGGCTTATTTATGGGCACCAAAAATTAAATTGATATTTTAAAGACCCAATTCTGTATTTATTTTGTACAAAGAAGGTGTTTAATATTTTGAAAAATCATAGAAACTAAATATCAGTTGGCTCTGAAGGATTTGTAGCTCTTCAAAACGGAGGTAACCACCACTGGCGGAAGTTCAAATTTAGCGTCGTTAGAAACCACCGCGAAAAACTTTGACAGCAAAAAGCAAAAAATCGGCAGGTATGGGAGACACTTTTCTTGCTGAATTAACTTAGCTCAGACATGCTATTTATGTAAAATGGGACCAAAAATAGGAGTGCATTGGGTTTAAAAATACTGTGAATGGGGTGAAATTGGTCACTTTTGTATTTTTTTAACTAAAATATGGAGGGGTAGGGGCAAAAACTAAGGGCCATAACTCCATAACCCTAGGGGTTAGCCTTGTAATTTGAAGTAATTTTCTATTTATGTTGGCAAGGCCCTTAGACTGACACAAAGACTTTCTTGTCTTATTTGCTGTTTTCAAGAAATCCGCTTGCCTGTTTGCGGCCTGTCGGAACCTCAAAAATGGCCAATAATATATCCCCTGTCCCCATAATTTGCCAGTACGTCCACCAACATAATTTTTTTACTTAATAGAAATATATATAGTACGTACTCGGATAGCGATTCCATGCAAAGAAATCATCAATTGTCAACGTTTTAAATAATCAAAAACGCAATGGTGATTCCTGAAGGAACTTTTTAAACTTCGGCAAATCACGAATCAAGAAGCACATTTACTCACCACATTCGCCGCTCTGAAAGCTAAACCCGTCAATACATTGACAAGTACCGCCTACACATTCGGTGTCATCGTCCACGCAAGTATCCAAACTTGTGGTGCAGTCATCTCCATAGTTAGTTCCGTCTATAATAGTAAGATCATACAAATACATACGCTTAATAATATAACACTACCGGTCTTCAAAACTAAAACGTACATGTATTCATTCCATTTACAAATATCACACCGAAAATGACTGACCTTCAACTAATACTAATAATAGAAAAGTATTCGACAAAAAGGTTATGCTATTACGAATGATGACCTATATGTATATAGCATATCAAAAGCATTTGTGTAATATACAATATATAACTTACAGCATTCAGTTGACACTTGAACTGTGCCATTCGCGCAGATACAATATCCTAGATCGCTACACTCAAACCCGTTGCCACAAGTATCAGATTGTGGTTGGCATGCATCACATAACTCCGAACCGACTAGAACAGAAGGAAATAAAATTCACAAAGTAATGAAGGATAACACATTTGACAAATAGTTGTAGTTACTAGTTTCTTCCGAATAAACGTCTGATCGTATATATATGTATGATAATTTGCAAGTATATGCACCAACATAATTTGTTTACTAAATAGAAATGTATAAAGTACGAACTCGGATAGCGATTTCATGCCAAGAAATCATCAATTGTCAATGTTTTAGTTAATCAAATAAGAAATGGTGATTCCTGAAGGAACTAGTTACGAGTTTCTTCCAAATGAACGTCTGATCGTACATAAATATATGATTAAGGTGGCAGGGGATATATTGGCGTGATGGGGGTCCCTCAAAATATCAAATCTTTAGTGTAGGGCTTATTTATGGGCACCAAAAATTAAATTGGTATTTTAAAGACCCAATTCTGTATTTATTTTGTACAAAGAAGGTGTTTAATATTTTGAAAAATCATAGAAACTAAATATCAGTTGGCTCTGAAGGATTTGTATCTCTTCAAAACGGAGGTAACCACCACTGGCGGAAGTTCAAATTTAGCGTCGTTAGAAACCACCGCGAAAAACTTTGACAGCAAAAAGCAAAAAATCGGCAGGTATGGGAGACACTTTTCTTGCTGAATTAACTTAGCTCAGACATGCTATTTATGTAAAATGGGACCAAAAATAGGATTGCATTGGGTTTAAAAATACTGTGAATGGGGTGAAATTGGTCACTTTTGTATTTTTTTAAACTAAAATATGGAGGGGTAGGGGCAAAAACTAAGGGCTATAACTCCATAACCCTAGGGGTAAGCCTTGTAATTTGATGTAATTTTCTATTTATGTTGGCAAGGCCCTTAGACTGACACATAAATACTTTCTTGTCTTATTTGCTGTTTTCAAGAAATCCGCTTGCCTGTTTGCGGCCTGTCGGAACCTCAAAAATGGCCAATAATATATCCCCTGTCCCCATAATTTGCCAGTTTGTCCACCAAAATAATTTTTTTACTTAATAGAAATATATATAGTACGTACTCGGATAGCGATTCCATGCAAAGAAATCATCAATTGTCAACGTTTTAAATAATCAAAAACGCAATGGTGATTCCTGAAGGAACTTTTTAAACTTCGGCAAATCACGAATCAAGAAGCACATTTACTCACCACATTCGCCGCTCTGAAAGCTAAACCCGTCAATACATTGACAAGTACCGCCTACACATTCGGTGTCATCGTCCACGCAAGTATCCAAACTTGTGGTGCAGTCATCTCCATAGTTAGTTCCGTCTATAATAGTAAGATCATACAAATACATACGCTTAATAATATAAAACTACCGGTCTTCAAAACTTCAACGTACATGTATTCATTCCATTTACAAATATCACACCGAAAATGACTGACCTTCAACTAATACTAATAATAGAAAAGTATTCGACAAAAAGGTTATGCTATTACGAATGATGACCTATATGTATATAGCATATCAAAAGCATTTGTGTAATATACAATATATAACTTACAGCATTCAGTTGACACTTGAACTGTGCCATTCGCGCAGATACAATATCCTAGATCGCTACACTCAAACCCGTTGCCACAAGTATCAGATTGTGGTTGGCATGCATCACATAACTCCGAACCGACTAGAACAGAAGGAAATAAAATTCACAAAGTAATGAAGGATAACACATTTGACAAATAGTTGTAGTTACTAGTTTCTTCCGAATAAACGTCTGATCGTATATATATGTATGATAATTTGCAAGTATATGCACCAACATAATTTGTTTACTAAATAGAAATGTATATAGTACGAACTCGGATAGCGATTTCATGCCAAGAAATCATCAATTGTCAATGTTTTAGTTAATCAAATAAGAAATGCTGATTCCTGAAGGAACTAGTTACGAGTTTCTTCCAAATGAACGTCTGATCGTACATAAATATATGATTAAGGTGGCAGGGGATATATTGGGGTGATGGGGGTCCCTCAAAATATCAAATCTTTAGTGTAGGGCTTATTTATGGGCACCAAAAATTAAATTGATATTTTAAAGAGCCAATTCTGTATTTATTTTGTACAAAGAAGGTGTTTAATATTTTGAAAAATCATAGAAACTAAATATCAGTTGGCTCTGAAGGATTTGTAGCTCTTCAAAACGGAGGTAACCACCACTGGCGGAAGTTCAAATTTAGCGTCGTTAGAAACCACCGCGAAAAACTTTGACAGCAAAAAGCAAAAAATCGGCAGGTATGGGAGACACTTTTCTTGCTGAATTAACTTAGCTCAGACATGCTATTTATGTAAAGTGGGACCAAAAATAGGAGTGCATTGGGTTTAAAAATACTGTGAATGGGGT
This sequence comes from Spisula subtruncata, assembly GCA_963678985.1. Classification (NCBI taxonomy): domain Eukaryota; kingdom Metazoa; phylum Mollusca; class Bivalvia; order Venerida; family Mactridae; genus Spisula; species Spisula subtruncata. Next base: position 29,564,870 of record OY787673.1, on the reverse strand, counting down.
GAAATTGGTCACTTTTGTATTTTTATAACTAAAATATGGAGGGGAAGGGGCAAAAACTAAGGGCCATAACTCCATAACCCTAGGGGTTAGCCTTGTAAATTGAAGTAATTTTCTATTTATGTTGGCAAGGCCCTTAGACTGACACATAAATACTTTCTTGTCTTATTTGCTGTTTTCAAGAAATCCGCTTGCCTGTTTGCGGCCTGTCGGAACCTCAAAAATGGCCAATAATATATCCCCTGTCCCCATAATTTGCCAGTATGTCCACCAACATAATTTTTTTACTTAATAGAAATATATATAGTACGTACTCGGATAGCGATTCCATGCAAAGAAATCATCAATTGTCAACGTTTTAAATAATCAAAAACGCAATGGTGATTCATGAAGGAACTTTTTAAACTTCGGCAAATCACGAATCAAGAAGCACATTTACTCACCACATTCGCCGCTCTGAAAGCTAAACCCGTCAATACATTGACAAGTACCGCCTACACATTCGGTGTCATCGTCCACGCAAGTATCCAAACTTGTGGTGCAGTCATCTCCATAGTTAGTTCCGTCTATAATAGTAAGATCATACAAATACATACGCTTAATAATATAAAACTACCGGTCTTCAAAACTTCAACGTACATGTATTCATTCCATTTACAAATATCACACCGAAAATGACTGACCTTCAACTAATACTAATAATAGAAAAGTATTCGACAAAAAGGTTATGCTATTACGAATGATGACCTATATGTATATAGCATATCAAAAGCATTTGTGTAATATACAATATATAACTTACAGCATTCAGTTGACACTTGAACTGTGCCATTCGCGCAGATACAATATCCTAGATCGCTACACTCAAACCCGTTGCCACAAGTATCAGATTGTGGTTGGCATGCATCACATAACTCCGAACCGACTAGAACAGAAGGAAATAAAATTCACAAAGTAATGAAGGATAACACATTTGACAAATAGTTGTAGTTACTAGTTTCTTCCGAATAAACGTCTGATCGTATATATATGTATGATAATTTGCAAGTATATACACCAACATAATTTGTTTACTAAATAGAAATGTATATAGTACGAACTCGGATAGCGATTTCATGCCAAGAAATCATCAATTGTCAATGTTTTAGTTAATCAAATAAGAAATGCTGATTCCTGAAGGAACTAGTTACGAGTTTCTTCCAAATGAACGTCTGATCGTACATAAATATATGATTAAGGTGGCAGGGGATATATTGGGGTGATGGGGGTCCCTCAAAATATCAAATCTTTAGTGTAGGGCTTATTTATGGGCACCAAAAATTAAATTGGTATTTTAAAGACCCAATTCTGTATTTATTTTGTACAAAGAAGGTGTTTAATATTTTGAAAAATCATAGAAACTAAATATCAGTTGGCTCTGAAGGATTTGTATCTCTTCAAAACGGAGGTAACCACCACTGGCGGAAGTTCAAATTTAGCGTCGTTAGAAACCACCGCGAAAAACTTTGACAGCAAAAAGCAAAAAATCGGCAGGTATGGGAGACACTTTTCTTGCTGAATTAACTTAGCTCAGACATGCTATTTATGTAAAATGGGACCAAAAATAGGATTGCATTGGGTTTAAAAATACTGTGAATGGGGTGAAATTGGTCACTTTTGTATTTTTTTAAACTAAAATATGGAGGGGTAGGGGCAAAAACTAAGGGCTATAACTCCATAACCCTAGGGGTAAGCCTTGTAATTTGATGTAATTTTCTATTTATGTTGGCAAGGCCCTTAGACTGACACATAAATACTTTCTTGTCTTATTTGCTGTTTTCAAGAAATCCGCTTGCCTGTTTGCGGCCTGTCGGAACCTCAAAAATGGCCAATAATATATCCCCTGTCCCCATAATTTGCCAGTTTGTCCACCAAAATAATTTTTTTACTTAATAGAAATATATATAGTACGTACTCGGATAGCGATTCCATGCAAAGAAATCATCAATTGTCAACGTTTTAAATAATCAAAAACGCAATGGTGATTCCTGAAGGAACTTTTTAAACTTCGGCAAATCACGAATCAAGAAGCACATTTACTCACCACATTCGCCGCTCTGAAAGCTAAACCCGTCAATACATTGACAAGTACCGCCTACACATTCGGTGTCATCGTCCACGCAAGTATCCAAACTTGTGGTGCAGTCATCTCCATAGTTAGTTCCGTCTATAATAGTAAGATCATACAAATACATACGCTTAATAATATAAAACTACCGGTCTTCAAAACTTCAACGTACATGTATTCATTCCATTTACAAATATCACACCGAAAATGACTGACCTTCAACTAATACTAATAATAGAAAAGTATTCGACAAAAAGGTTATGCTATTACGAATGATGACCTATATGTATATAGCATATCAAAAGCATTTGTGTAATATACAATATATAACTTACAGCATTCAGTTGACACTTGAACTGTGCCATTCGCGCAGATACAATATCCTAGATCGCTACACTCAAACCCGTTGCCACAAGTATCAGATTGTGGTTGGCATGCATCACATAACTCCGAACCGACTAGAACAGAAGGAAATAAAATTCACAAAGTAATGAAGGATAACACATTTGACAAATAGTTGTAGTTACTAGTTTCTTCCGAATAAACGTCTGATCGTATATATATGTATGATAATTTGCAAGTATATGCACCAACATAATTTGTTTACTAAATAGAAATGTATATAGTACGAACTCGGATAGCGATTTCATGCCAAGAAATCATCAATTGTCAATGTTTTAGTTAATCAAATAAGAAATGCTGATTCCTGAAGGAACTAGTTACGAGTTTCTTCCAAATGAACGTCTGATCGTACATAAATATATGATTAAGGTGGCAGGGGATATATTGGGGTGATGGGGGTCCCTCAAAATATCAAATCTTTAGTGTAGGGCTTATTTATGGGCACCAAAAATTAAATTGATATTTTAAAGAGCCAATTCTGTATTTATTTTGTACAAAGAAGGTGTTTAATATTTTGAAAAATCATAGAAACTAAATATCAGTTGGCTCTGAAGGATTTGTAGCTCTTCAAAACGGAGGTAACCACCACTGGCGGAAGTTCAAATTTAGCGTCGTTAGAAACCACCGCGAAAAACTTTGACAGCAAAAAGCAAAAAATCGGCAGGTATGGAAGACACTTTTCTTGCTGAATTAACTTAGCTCAGACATGCTATTTATGTAAAGTGGGACCAAAAATAGGAGTGCATTGGGTTTAAAAATACTGTGAATGGGGTGAAATTGGTCACTTTTGTATTTTTATAACTAAAATATGGAGGGGAAGGGGCAAAAACTAAGGGCCATAACTCCATAACCCTAGGGGTTAGCCTTGTAAATTGAAGTAATTTTCTATTTATGTTGGCAAGGCCCTTAGACTGACACATAAATACTTTCTTGTCTTATTTGCTGTTTTCAAGAAATCCGCTTGCCTGTTTGCGGCCTGTCGGAACCTCAAAAATGGCCAATAATATATCCCCTGTCCCCATAATTTGCCAGTATGTCCACCAACATAATTTTTTTACTTAATAGAAATATATATAGTACGTACTCGGATAGCGATTCCATGCAAAGAAATCATCAATTGTCAACGTTTTAAATAATCAAAAACGCAATGGTGATTCATGAAGGAACTTTTTAAACTTCGGCAAATCACGAATCAAGAAGCACATTTACTCACCACATTCGCCGCTCTGAAAGCTAAACCCGTCAATACATTGACAAGTACCGCCTACACATTCGGTGTCATCGTCCACGCAAGTATCCAAACTTGTGGTGCAGTCATCTCCATAGTTAGTTCCGTCTATAATAGTAAGATCATACAAATACATACGCTTAATAATATAAAACTACCGGTCTTCAAAACTTCAACGTACATGTATTCATTCCATTTACAAATATCACACCGAAAATGACTGACCTTCAACTAATACTAATAATAGAAAAGTATTCGACAAAAAGGTTATGCTATTACGAATGATGACCTATATGTATATAGCATATCAAAAGCATTTGTGTAATATACAATATATAACTTACAGCATTCAGTTGACACTTGAACTGTGCCATTCGCGCAGATACAATATCCTAGATCGCTACACTCAAACCCGTTGCCACAAGTATCAGATTGTGGTTGGCATGCATCACATAACTCCGAACCGACTAGAACAGAAGGAAATAAAATTCACAAAGTAATGAAGGATAACACATTTGACAAATAGTTGTAGTTACTAGTTTCTTCCGAATAAACGTCTGATCGTATATATATGTATGATAATTTGCAAGTATATACACCAACATAATTTGTTTACTAAATAGAAATGTATATAGTACGAACTCGGATAGCGATTTCATGCCAAGAAATCATCAATTGTCAATGTTTTAGTTAATCAAATAAGAAATGCTGATTCCTGAAGGAACTAGTTACGAGTTTCTTCCAAATGAACGTCTGATCGTACATAAATATATGATTAAGGTGGCAGGGGATATATTGGGGTGATGGGGGTCCCTCAAAATATCAAATCTTTAGTGTAGGGCTTATTTATGGGCACCAAAAATTAAATTGATATTTTAAAGAGCCAATTCTGTATTTATTTTGTACAAAGAAGGTGTTTAATATTTTGAAAAATCATAGAAACTAAATATCAGTTGGCTCTGAAGGATTTGTAGCTCTTCAAAACGGAGGTAACCACCACTGGCGGAAGTTCAAATTTAGCGTCGTTAGAAACCACCGCGAAAAACTTTGACAGCAAAAAGCAAAAAATCGGCAGGTATGGAAGACACTTTTCTTGCTGAATTAACTTAGCTCAGACATGCTATTTATGTAAAGTGGGACCAAAAATAGGAGTGCATTGGGTTTAAAAATACTGTGAATGGGGTGAAATTGGTCACTTTTGTATTTTTATAACTAAAATATGGAGGGGAAGGGGCAAAAACTAAGGGCCATAACTCCATAACCCTAGGGGTTAGCCTTGTAAATTGAAGTAATTTTCTATTTATGTTGGCAAGGCCCTTAGACTGACACATAAATACTTTCTTGTCTTATTTGCTGTTTTCAAGAAATCCGCTTGCCTGTTTGCGGCCTGTCGGAACCTCAAAAATGGCCAATAATATATCCCCTGTCCCCATAATTTGCCAGTATGTCCACCAACATAATTTTTTTACTTAATAGAAATATATATAGTACGTACTCGGATAGCGATTCCATGCAAAGAAATCATCAATTGTCAACGTTTTAAATAATCAAAAACGCAATGGTGATTCATGAAGGAACTTTTTAAACTTCGGCAAATCACGAATCAAGAAGCACATTTACTCACCACATTCGCCGCTCTGAAAGCTAAACCCGTCAATACATTGACAAGTACCGCCTACACATTCGGTGTCATCGTCCACGCAAGTATCCAAACTTGTGGTGCAGTCATCTCCATAGTTAGTTCCGTCTATAATAGTAAGATCATACAAATACATACGCTTAATAATATAAAACTACCGGTCTTCAAAACTTCAACGTACATGTATTCATTCCATTTACAAATATCACACCGAAAATGACTGACCTTCAACTAATACTAATAATAGAAAAGTATTCGACAAAAAGGTTATGCTATTACGAATGATGACCTATATGTATATAGCATATCAAAAGCATTTGTGTAATATACAATATATAACTTACAGCATTCAGTTGACACTTGAACTGTGCCATTCGCGCAGATACAATATCCTAGATCGCTACACTCAAACCCGTTGCCACAAGTATCAGATTGTGGTTGGCATGCATCACATAACTCCGAACCGACTAGAACAGAAGGAAATAAAATTCACAAAGTAATGAAGGATAACACATTTGACAAATAGTTGTAGTTACTAGTTTCTTCCGAATAAACGTCTGATCGTATATATATGTATGATAATTTGCAAGTATATACACCAACATAATTTGTTTACTAAATAGAAATGTATATAGTACGAACTCGGATAGCGATTTCATGCCAAGAAATCATCAATTGTCAATGTTTTAGTTAATCAAATAAGAAATGCTGATTCCTGAAGGAACTAGTTACGAGTTTCTTCCAAATGAACGTCTGATCGTACATAAATATATGATTAAGGTGGCAGGGGATATATTGGGGTGATGGGGGTCCCTCAAAATATCAAATCTTTAGTGTAGGGCTTATTTATGGGCACCAAAAATTAAATTGATATTTTAAAGAGCCAATTCTGTATTTATTTTGTACAAAGAAGGTGTTTAATATTTTGAAAAATCATAGAAACTAAATATCAGTTGGCTCTGAAGGATTTGTAGCTCTTCAAAACGGAGGTAACCACCACTGGCGGAAGTTCAAATTTAGCGTCGTTAGAAACCACCGCGAAAAACTTTGACAGCAAAAAGCAAAAAATCGGCAGGTATGGGAGACACTTTTCTTGCTGAATTAACTTAGCTCAGACATGCTATTTATGTAAAGTGGGACCAAAAATAGGAGTGCATTGGGTTTAAAAATACTGTGAATGGGGTGAAATTGGTCACTTTTGTATTTTTATAACTAAAATATGGAGGGGAAGGGGCAAAAACTAAGGGCCATAACTCCATAACCCTAGGGGTTAGCCTTGTAATTTGAAGTAATTTTCTATTTATGTTGGCAAGGCCCTTAGACTGACACATAAATACTTTCTTGTCTTATTTGCTGTTTTCAAGAAATCCGCTTGCCTGTTTGCGGCCTGTCGGAACCTCAAAAATGGCCAATAATATATCCCCTGTCCCCATAATTTGCCAGTATGTCCACCAACATAATTTTTTTACTTAATAGAAATATATATAGTACGTACTCGGATAGCGATTCCATGCAAAGAAATCATCAATTGTCAACGTTTTAAATAATCAAAAACGCAATGGTGATTCCTGAAGGAACTTTTTAAACTTCGGCAAATCACGAATCAAGAAGCACATTTACTCACCACATTCGCCGCTCTGAAAGCTAAACCCGTCAATACATTGACAAGTACCGCCTACACATTCGGTGTCATCGTCCACGCAAGTATCCAAACTTGTGGTGCAGTCATCTCCATAGTTAGTTCCGTCTATAATAGTAAGATCATACAAATACATACGCTTAATAATATAAAACTACCGGTCTTCAAAACTTCAACGTACATGTATTCATTCCATTTACAAATATCACACCGAAAATGACTGACCTTCAACTAATACTAATAATAGAAAAGTATTCGACAAAAAGGTTATGCTATTACGAATGATGACCTATATGTATATAGCATATCAAAAGCATTTGTGTAATATACAATATATAACTTACAGCATTCAGTTGACACTTGAACTGTGCCATTCGCGCAGATACAATATCCTAGATCGCTACACTCAAACCCGTTGCCACAAGTATCAGATTGTGGTTGGCATGCATCACATAACTCCGAACCGACTAGAACAGAAGGAAATAAAATTCACAAAGTAATGAAGGATAACACATTTGACAAATAGTTGTAGTTAATAGTTTCTTCCGAATAAACGTCTGATCGTATATATATGTATGATAATTTGCAAGTATATACACCAACATAATTTGTTTACTAAATAGAAATGTATATAGTACGAACTCGGATAGCGATTTCATGCCAAGAAATCATCAATTGTCAATGTTTTAGTTAATCAAATAAGAAATGGTGATTCCTGAAGGAACTAGTTACGAGTTTCTTCCAAATGAACGGCTGATCGTTCATAAATTTATGATTAAGGTGGCAGGGGATATATTGGGGTGATGGGGGTCCCTCAAAATATCAAATCTTTAGTGTAGGGCTTATTTATGGGCACCAAAAATTAAATTGATATTTTAAAGAGCCAATTCTGTATTTATTTTGTACAAAGAAGGTGTTTAATATTTTGAAAAATCATAGAAACTAAATATCAGTTGGCTCTGAAGGATTTGTAGCTCTTCAAAACGGAGGTAACCACCACTGGCGGAAGTTCAAATTTAGCGTCGTTAGAAACCACCGCGAAAAACTTTGACGGCAAAAAGCAAAAAATCGGCAGGTATGGGAGACACTTTTCTTGCTGAATTAACTTAGCTCAGACATGCTATTTATGTAAAATGGGACCAAAAATAGGAGTGCATTGGGTTTAAAAATACTGTGAATGGGGTGAAATTGGTCACTTTTGTATTTTTTTAACTAAAATATGGAGGGGTAGGGGCAAAAACTAAGGGCCATAACTCCATAACCCTAGGGGTTAGCCTTGTAATTTGAAGTAATTTTCTATTTATGTTGGCAAGGCCCTTAGACTGACACATAAATACTTTCTTGTCTTATTTGCTGTTTTCAAGAAATCCGCTTGCCTGTTTGCGGCCTGTCGGAACCTCAAAAATGGCCAATAATATATCCCCTGTCCCCATAATTTGCCAGTATGTCCACCAACATAATTTTTTTTACTTAATAGAAATATATATAGTACGTACTCGGATAGCGATTCCATGCAAAGAAATCATCAGTTGTCAACGTTTTAAATAATCAAAAACGCAATGGTGATTCCTGAAGGAACTTTTTAAACTTCGGCAAATCACGAATCAAGAAGCACATTTACTCACCACATTCGCCGCTCTGAAAGCTAAACCCGTCAATACATTGACAAGTACCGCCTACACATTCGGTGTCATCGTCCACGCAAGTATCCAAACTTGTGGTGCAGTCATCTCCATAGTTAGTTCCGTCTATAATAGTAAGATCATACAAATACATACGCTTAATAATATAAAACTACCGGTCTTCAAAACTTCAACGTACATGTATTCATTCCATTTACAAATATCACACCGAAAATGACTGACCTTCAACTAATACTAATAATAGAAAAGTATTCGACAAAAAGGTTATGCTATTACGAATGATGACCTATATGTATATAGCATATCAAAAGCATTTGTGTAATATACAATATATAACTTACAGCATTCAGTTGACACTTGAACTGTGCCATTCGCGCAGATACAATATCCTAGATCGCTACACTCAAACCCGTTGCCACAAGTATCAGATTGTGGTTGGCATGCATCACATAACTCCGAACCGACTAGAACAGAAGGAAATAAAATTCACAAAGTAATGAAGGATAACACATTTGACAAATAGTTGTAGTTACTAGTTTCTTCCGAATAAACGTCTGATCGTATATATATGTATGATAATTTGCAAGTATATGCACCAACATAATTTGTTTACTAAATAGAAATGTATATAGTACGAACTCGGATAGCGATTTCATGCCAAGAAATCATCAATTGTCAATGTTTTAGTTAATCAAATAAGAAATGGTGATTCCTGAAGGAACTAGTTACGAGTTTCTTCCAAATGAACGGCTGATCGTTCATAAATTTATGATTAAGGTGGCAGGGGATATATTGGGGTGATGGGGGTCCCTCAAAATATCAAATCTTTAGTGTAGGGCTTATTTATGGGCACCAAAAATTAAATTGGTATTTTAAAGACCCAATTCTGTATTTATTTTGTACAAAGAAGGTGTTTAATATTTTGAAAAATCATAGAAACTAAATATCAGTTGGCTCTGAAGGATCTGTAGCTCTTCAAAACGGAGGTTACCACCACTGGCGGAAGTTCAAATTTAGCGTCGTTAGAAACCACCGCGAAAAACTTTGACAGCAAAAAGCAAAAAATCGGCAGGTATGGGAGACTTTTTTCTTGCTGAATTAACTTAGCTCAGACATGCTATTTATGTAAAATGGGACCAAAAATAGGATTGCATTGGGTTTAAAAATACTGTGAATGGGGTGAAATTGGTCACTTTTGTATTTTTTTAACTAAAATATGGAGGGGTAGGGGCAAAAACTAAGGGCCATAACTCCATAACCCTAGGGGTTAGCCTTGTAATTTGATGTAATTTTCTATTTATGTTGGCAAGGCCCTTAGACTGACACATAAATACTTTCTTGTCTTAATTGCTGTTTTCAAGAAATCCGCTTGCCTGTTTGCGGCCTGTCGGAACCTCAAAAATGGCCAATAATATATCCCCTGTCCCCATAATTTGCCAGTATGTCCACCAACATAATTTTTTTACTTAATAGAAATATATATAGTACGTACTCGGATAGCGATTCCATGCAAAGAAATCATCAATTGTCAACGTTTTAAATAATCAAAAACGCAATGGTGATTCCTGAAGGAACTTTTTAAACTTCGGCAAATCACGAATCAAGAAGCACATTTACTCACCACATTCGCCGCTCTGAAAGCTAAACCCGTCAATACATTGACAAGTACCGCCTACACATTCGGTGTCATCGTCCACGCAAGTATCCAAACTTGTGGTGCAGTCATCTCCATAGTTAGTTCCGTCTATAATAGTAAGATCATACAAATACATACGCTTAATAATATAAAACTACCGGTCTTCAAAACTTCAACGTACATGTATTCATTCCATTTACAAATATCACACCGAAAATGACTGACCTTCAACTAATACTAATAATAGAAAAGTATTCGACAAAAAGGTTATGCTATTACGAATGATGACCTATATGTATATAGCATATCAAAAGCATTTGTGTAATATACAATATATAACTTACAGCATTCAGTTGACACTTGAACTGTGCCATTCGCGCAGATACAATATCCTAGATCGCTACACTCAAACCCGTTGCCACAAGTATCAGATTGTGGTTGGCATGCATCACATAACTCCGAACCGACTAGAACAGAAGGAAATAAAATTCACAAAGTAATGAAGGATAACACATTTGACAAATAGTTGTAGTTACTAGTTTCTTCCGAATAAACGTCTGATCGTATATATATGTATGATAATTTGCAAGTATATGCACCAACATAATTTGTTTACTAAATAGAAATGTATATAGTACGAACTCGGATAGCGATTTCATGCCAAGAAATCATCAATTGTCAATGTTTTAGTTAATCAAATAAGAAATGGTGATTCCTGAAGGAACTAGTTACGAGTTTCTTCCAAATGAACGGCTGATCGTTCATAAATTTATGATTAAGGTGGCAGGGGATATATTGGGGTGATGGGGGTCCCTCAAAATATCAAATCTTTAGTGTAGGGCTTATTTATGGGCACCAAAAATTAAATTGGTATTTTAAAGACCCAATTCTGTATTTATTTTGTACAAAGAAGGTGTTTAATATTTTGAAAAATCATAGAAACTAAATATCAGTTGGCTCTGAAGGATCTGTAGCTCTTCAAAACGGAGGTTACCACCACTGGCGGAAGTTCAAATTTAGCGTCGTTAGAAACCACCGCGAAAAACTTTGACAGCAAAAAGCAAAAAATCGGCAGGTATGGGAGACACTTTTCTTGCTGAATTAACTTAGCTCAGACATGCTATTTATGTAAAATGGGACTTAAAATAGGATTGCATTGGGTTTAAAAATACTGTGAATGGGGTGAAATTGGTCACTTTTGTATTTTTTTAACTAAAATATGGAGGGGTAGGGGCAAAAACTAAGGGCCATAACTCCATAACCCTAGGGGTTAGCCTTGTAATTTGATGTAATTTTCTATTTATGTTGGCAAGGCCCTTAGACTGACACATAAATACTTTCTTGTCTTATTTGCTGTTTTCAAGAAATCCGCTTGCCTGTTTGCGGCCTGTCGGAACCTCAAAAATGGCCAATAATATATCCCCTGTCCCCATAATTTGCCAGTATGTCCACCAACATAATTTTTTTACTTAATAGAAATATATATAGTACGTACTCGGATAGCGATTCCATGCAAAGAAATCATCAATTGTCAACGTTTTAAATAATCAAAAACGCAATGGTGATTCCTGAAGGAACTTTTTAAACTTCGGCAAATCACGAATCAAGAAGCACATTTACTCACCACATTCGCCGCTCTGAAAGCTAAACCCGTCAATACATTGACAAGTACCGCCTACACATTCGGTGTCATCGTCCACGCAAGTATCCAAACTTGTGGTGCAGTCATCTCCATAGTTAGTTCCGTCTATAATAGTAAGATCATACAAATACATACGCTTAATAATATAACACTACCGGTCTTCAAAACTTCAACGTACATGTATTCATTCCATTTACAAATATCACACCGAAAATGACTGACCTTCAACTAATACTAATAATAGAAAAGTATTCGACAAAAAGGTTATGCTATTACGAATGATGACCTATATGTATATAGCATATCAAAAGCATTTGTGTAATATACAATATATAACTTACAGCATTCAGTTGACACTTGAACTGTGCCATTCGCGCAGATACAATATCCTAGATCGCTACACTCAAACCCGTTGCCACAAGTATCAGATTGTGGTTGGCATGCATCACATAACTCCGAACCGACTAGAACAGAAGGAAATAAAATTCACAAAGTAATGAAGGATAACACATTTGACAAATAGTTGTAGTTACTAGTTTCTTCCGAATAAACGTCTGATCGTATATATATGTATGATAATTTGCAAGTATATGCACCAACATAATTTGTTTACTAAATAGAAATGTATATAGTACGAACTCGGATAGCGATTTCATGCCAAGAAATCATCAATTGTCAATGTTTTAGTTAATCAAATAAGAAATGGTGATTCCTGAAGGAACTAGTTACGAGTTTCTTCCAAATGAACGGCTGATCGTTCATAAATTTATGATTAAGGTGGCAGGGGATATATTGGGGTGATGGGGGTCCCTCAAAATATCAAATCTTTAGTGTAGGGCTTATTTATGGGCACCAAAAATTAAATTGGTATTTTAAAGACCCAATTCTGTATTTATTTTGTACAAAGAAGGTGTTTAATATTTTGAAAAATCATAGAAACTAAATATCAGTTGGCTCTGAAGGATCTGTAGCTCTTCAAAACGGAGGTTACCACCACTGGCGGAAGTTCAAATTTAGCGTCGTTAGAAACCACCGCGAAAAACTTTGACAGCAAAAAGCAAAAAATCGGCAGGTATGGGAGACACTTTTCTTGCTGAATTAACTTAGCTCAGACATGCTATTTATGTAAAATGGGACCAAAAATAGGATTGCATTGGGTTTAAAAATACTGTGAATGGGGCGAAATTGGTCACTTTTGTATTTTTTTAACTAAAATATGGAGGGGTAGGGGCAAAAACTAAGGGCCATAACTCCATAACCCTAGGGGTTAGCCTTGTAATTTGATGTAATTTTCTATTTATGTTGGCAAGGCCCTTAGACTGACACATAAATACTTTCTTGTCTTAATTGCTGTTTTCAAGAAATCCGCTTGCCTGTTTGCGGCCTGTCGGAACCTCAAAAATGGCCAATAATATATCCCCTGTCCCCATAATTTGCCAGTATGTCCACCAACATAATTTTTTTACTTAATAGAAATATATATAGTACGTACTCGGATAGCGATTCCATGCAAAGAAATCATCAATTGTCAACGTTTTAAATAATCAAAAACGCAATGGTGATTCCTGAAGGAACTTTTTAAACTTCGGCAAATCACGAATCAAGAAGCACATTTACTCACCACATTCGCCGCTCTGAAAGCTAAACCCGTCAATACATTGACAAGTACCGCCTACACATTCGGTGTCATCGTCCACGCAAGTATCCAAACTTGTGGTGCAGTCATCTCCATAGTTAGTTCCGTCTATAATAGTAAGATCATACAAATACATACGCTTAATAATATAAAACTACCGGTCTTCAAAACTTCAACGTACATGTATTCATTCCATTTACAAATATCACACCGAAAATGACTGACCTTCAACTAATACTAATAATAGAAAAGTATTCGACAAAAGGTTATGCTATTACGAATGATGACCTATATGTATATAGCATATCAAAAGCATTTGTGTAATATACAATATATAACTTACAGCATTCAGTTGACACTTGAACTGTGCCATTCGCGCAGATACAATATCCTAGATCGCTACACTCAAACCCGTTGCCACAAGTATCAGATTGTGGTTGGCATGCATCACATAACTCCGAACCGACTAGAACAGAAGGAAATAAAATTCACAAAGTAATGAAGGATAACACATTTGACAAATAGTTGTAGTTACTAGTTTCTTCCGAATAAACGTCTGATCGTATATATATGTATGATAATTTGCAAGTATATGCACCAACATAATTTGTTTACTAAATAGAAATGTATATAGTACGAACTCGGATAGCGATTTCATGCCAAGAAATCATCAATTGTCAATGTTTTAGTTAATCAAATAAGAAATGGTGATTCCTGAAGGAACTAGTTACGAGTTTCTTCCAAATGAACGGCTGATCGTTCATAAATTTATGATTAAGGTGGCAGGGGATATATTGGGGTGATGGGGGTCCCTCAAAATATCAAATCTTTAGTGTAGGGCTTATTTATGGGCACCAAAAATTAAATTGGTATTTTAAAGACCCAATTCTGTATTTATTTTGTACAAAGAAGGTGTTTAATATTTTGAAAAATCATATAAACTAAATATCAGTTGGCTCTGAAGGATCTGTAGCTCTTCAAAACGGAGGTTACCACCACTGGCGGAAGTTCAAATTTAGCGTCGTTAGAAACCACCGCGAAAAACTTTGACAGCAAAAAGCAAAAAATCGGCAGGTATGGGAGACACTTTTCTTGCTGAATTAACTTAGCTCAAACATGCTATTTATGTAAAATGGGACTTAAAATAGGATTGCATTGGGTTTAAAAATACTGTGAATGGGGTGAAATTGGTCACTTTTGTATTTTTTTAACTAAAATATGGAGGGGTAGGGGCAAAAACTAAGGGCCATAACTCCATAACCCTAGGGGTTAGCCTTGTAATTTGATGTAATTTTCTATTTATGTTGGCAAGGCCCTTAGACTGACACATAAATACTTTCTTGTCTTATTTGCTGTTTTCAAGAAATCCGCTTGCCTGTTTGCGGCCTGTCGGAACCTCAAAAATGGCCAATAATATATCCCCTGTCCCCATAATTTGCCAGTATGTCCACCAACATAATTTTTTTACTTAATAGAAATATATATAGTACGTACTCGGATAGCGATTCCATGCAAAGAAATCATCAATTGTCAACGTTTTAAATAATCAAAAACGCAATGGTGATTCCTGAAGGAACTTTTTAAACTTCGGCAAATCACGAATCAAGAAGCACATTTACTCACCACATTCGCCGCTCTGAAAGCTAAACCCGTCAATACATTGACAAGTACCGCCTACACATTCGGTGTCATCGTCCACGCAAGTATCCAAACTTGTGGTGCAGTCATCTCCATAGTTAGTTCCGTCTATAATAGTAAGATCATACAAATACATACGCTTAATAATATAACACTACCGGTCTTCAAAACTAAAACGTACATGTATTCATTCCATTTACAAATATCACACCGAAAATGACTGACCTTCAACTAATACTAATAATAGAAAAGTATTCGACAAAAAGGTTATGCTATTACGAATGATGACCTATATGTATATAGCATATCAAAAGCATTTGTGTAATATACAATATATAACTTACAGCATTCAGTTGACACTTGAACTGTGCCATTCGCGCAGATACAATATCCTAGATCGCTACACTCAAACCCGTTGCCACAAGTATCAGATTGTGGTTGGCATGCATCACGTAACTCCGAACCGACTAGAACAGAAGGAAATAAAATTCACAAAGTAATGAAGGATAACACATTTGACAAATAGTTGTAGTTACTAGTTTCTTCCGAATAAACGTCTGATCGTATATATATGTATGATAATTTGCAAGTATATGCACCAACATAATTTGTTTACTAAATAGAAATGTATATAGTACGAACTCGGATAGCGATTTCATGCCAAGAAAGCATCAATTGTCAATGTTTTAGTTAATCAAATAAGAAATGGTGAATCCTGAAGGAACTAGTTACGAGTTTCTTCCAAATGAACGTCTGATCGTTCATAAATTTATGATTAAGGTGGCAGGGGATATATTGGGGTGATGGGGGTCCCTCAAAATATCAAATCTTTAGTGTAGGGCTTATTTATGGGCACCAAAAATTAAATTGGTATTTTAAAGACCCAATTCTGTATTTATTTTGTACAAAGAAGGTGTTTAATATTTTGAAAAATCATAGAAACTAAATATCAGTTGGCTCTGAAGGATCTGTAGCTCTTCAAAACGGAGGTTACCACCACTGGCGGAAGTTCAAATTTAGCGTCGTTAGAAACCACCGCGAAAAACTTTGACAGCAAAAAGCAAAAAATCGGCAGCTATGGGAGACACTTTTCTTGCTGAATTAACTTAGCTCAGACATGCTATTTATGTAAAATGGGACTTAAAATAGGATTGCATTGGGTTTAAAAATACTGTGAATGGGGTGAAATTGGTCACTTTTGTATTTTTTTAACTAAAATATGGAGGGGTAGGGGCAAAAACTAAGGGCCATAACTCCATAACCCTAGGGGTTAGCCTTGTAATTTGATGTAATTTTCTATTTATGTTGGCAAGGCCCTTAGACTGACACATAAATACTTTCTTGTCTTATTTGCTGTTTTCAAGAAATCCGCTTGCCTGTTTGCGGCCTGTCGGAACCTCAAAAATGGCCAATAATATATCCCCTGTCCCCATAATTTGCCAGTATGTCCACCAACATAATTTTTTTACTTAATAGAAATATATATAGTACGTACTCGGATAGCGATTCCATGCAAAGAAATCATCAATTGTCAACGTTTTAAATAATCAAAAACGCAATGGTGATTCCTGAAGGAACTTTTTAAACTTCGGCAAATCACGAATCAAGAAGCACATTTACTCACCACATTCGCCGCTCTGAAAGCTAAACCCGTCATTACATTGACAAGTACCGCCTACACATTCGGTGTCATCGTCCACGCAAGTATCCAAACTTGTGGTGCAGTCATCTCCATAGTTAGTTCCGTCTATAATAGTAAGATCATACAAATACATACGCTTAATAATATAACACTACCGGTCTTCAAAACTAAAACGTACATGTATTCATTCCATTTACAAATATCACACCGAAAATGACTGACCTTCAACTAATACTAATAATAGAAAAGTATTCGACAAAAGGTTATGCTATTACGAATGATGACCTATATGTATATAGCATATCAAAAGCATTTGTGTAATATACAATATATAACTTACAGCATTCAGTTGACACTTGAACTGTGCCATTCGCGCAGATACAATATCCTAGATCGCTACACTCAAACCCGTTGCCACAAGTATCAGATTGTGGTTGGCATGCATCACATAACTCCGAACCGACTAGAACAGAAGGAAATAAAATTCACAAAGTAATGAAGGATAACACATTTGACAAATAGTTGTAGTTACTAGTTTCTTCCGAATAAACGTCTGATCGTATATATATGTATGATAATTTGCAAGTATATGCACCAACATAATTTGTTTACTAAATAGAAATGTATATAGTACGAACTCGGATAGCGATTTCATGCCAAGAAATCATCAATTGTCAATGTTTTAGTTAATCAAATAAGAAATGGTGATTCCTGAAGGAACTAGTTACGAGTTTCTTCCAAATGAACGGCTGATCGTTCATAAATTTATGATTAAGGTGGCAGGGGATATATTGGGGTGATGGGGGTCCCTCAAAATATCAAATCTTTAGTGTAGGGCTTATTTATGGGCACCAAAAATTAAATTGGTATTTTAAAGACCCAATTCTGTATTTATTTTGTACAAAGAAGGTGTTTAATATTTTGAAAAATCATAGAAATTAAATATCAGTTGGCTCTGAAGGATTTGTAGCTCTTCAAAACGGAGGTTACCACCACTGGCGGAAGTTCAAATTTAGCGTCGTTAGAAACCACCGCGAAAAACTTTGACAGCAAAAAGCAAAAAATCGGCAGGTATGGGAGACACTTTTCTTGCTGAATTAACTTAGCTCAGACATGCTATTTATGTAAAATGGGACTTAAAATAGGATTGCATTGGGTTTAAAAATACTGTGAATGGGGTGAAATTGGTCACTTTTGTATTTTTTTAACTAAAATATGGAGGGGTAGGGGCAAAAACTAAGGGCCATAACTCCATAACCCTAGGGGTTAGCCTTGTAATTTGATGTAATTTTCTATTTATGTTGGCAAGGCCCTTAGACTGACACATAAATACTTTCTTGTCTTATTTGCTGTTTTCAAGAAATCCGCTTGCCTGTTTGCGGCCTGTCGGAACCTCAAAAATGGCCAATAATATATCCCCTGTCCCCATAATTTGCCAGTATGTCCACCAACATAATTTTTTTACTTAATAGAAATATATATAGTACGTACTCGGATAGCGATTCCATGCAAAGAAATCATCAATTGTCAACGTTTTAAATAATCAAAAACGCAATGGTGATTCCTGAAGGAACTTTTTAAACTTCGGCAAATCACGAATCAAGAAGCACATTTACTCACCACATTCGCCGCTCTGAAAGCTAAACCCGTCATTACATTGACAAGTACCGCCTACACATTCGGTGTCATCGTCCACGCAAGTATCCAAACTTGTGGTGCAGTCATCTCCATAGTTAGTTCCGTCTATAATAGTAAGATCATACAAATACATACGCTTAATAATATAACACTACCGGTCTTCAAAACTAAAACGTACATGTATTCATTCCATTTACAAATATCACACCGAAAATGACTGACCTTCAACTAATACTAATAATAGAAAAGTATTCGACAAAAAGGTTATGCTATTACGAATGATGACCTATATGTATATAGCATATCAAAAGCATTTGTGTAATATACAATATATAACTTACAGCATTCAGTTGACACTTGAACTGTGCCATTCGCGCAGATACAATATCCTAGATCGCTACACTCAAACCCGTTGCCACAAGTATCAGATTGTGGTTGGCATGCATCACATAACTCCGAACCGACTAGAACAGAAGGAAATAAAATTCACAAAGTAATGAAGGATAACACATTTGACAAATAGTTGTAGTTACTAGTTTCTTCCGAATAAACGTCTGATCGTATATATATGTATGATAATTTGCAAGTTTATGCACCAACATAATTTGTTTACTAAATAGAAATGTATATAGTACGAACTCGGATAGCGATTTCATGCCAAGAAATCATCAATTGTCAATGTTTTAGTTAATCAAATAAGAAATGGTGATTCCTGAAGGAACTAGTTACGAGTTTCTTCCAAATGAACGTCTGATCGTACATAAATATATGATTAAGGTGGCAGGGGATATATTGGGGTGATGGGGGTCCCTCAAAATATCAAATCTTTAGTGTAGGGCTTATTTATGGGCACCAAAAAATTAAATTGGTATTTTAAAGACCCAGTTCTGTATTTATTTTGTACAAAGAAGGTGTTTAATATTTTGAAAAATCATAGAAACTAAATATCAGTTGGCTCTGAAGGATTTGTAGCTCTTCAAAACGGAGGTTACCACCACTGGCGGAAGTTCAAATTTAGCGTCGTTAGAAACCACCGCGAAAAACTTTGACAGCAAAAAGCAAAAAATCGGCAGGTATGGGAGACACTTTTCTTGCTGAATTAACTTAGCTCAGACATGCTATTTATGTAAAATGGGACCAAAAATAGGATTGCATTGGGTTTAAAAATACTGTGAATGGGGTGAAATTGGTCACTTTTGTATTTTTTTAACTAAAATATGGAGGGGTAGGGGCAAAAACTAAGGGCTATAACTCCATAACCCTAGGGGTTAGCCTTGTAATTTGATGTAATTTTCTATTTATGTTGGCAAGGCCCTTAGACTGACACATAAATACTTTCTTGTCTTATTTGCTGTTTTCAAGAAATCCGCTTGCCTGTTTGCGGCCTGTCGGAACCTCAAAAATGGCCAATAATATATCCCCTGTCCCCATAATTTGCCAGTATGTCCACCAACATAATTTTTTTACTTAATAGAAATATATATAGTACGTACTCGGATAGCGATTCCATGCAAAGAAATCATCAATTGTCAACGTTTTAAATAATCAAAAACGCAATGGTGATTCCTGAAGGAACTTTTTAAACTTCGGCAAATCACGAATCAAGAAGCACATTTACTCACCACATTCGCCGCTCTGAAAGCTAAACCCGTCAATACATTGACAAGTACCGCCTACACATTCGGTGTCATCGTCCACGCAAGTATCCAAACTTGTGGTGCAGTCATCTCCATAGTTAGTTCCGTCTATAATAGTAAGATCATACAAATACATACGCTTAATAATATAACACTACCGGTCTTCAAAACTAAAACGTACATGTATTCATTCCATCTACAAATATCACACCGAAAATGACTGACCTTCAACTAATACTTATAATAGAAAAGTATTCGACAAAAAGGTTATGCTATTACGAATGATGACCTATATGTATATAGCATATCAAAAGCATTTGTGTAATATACAATATATAACTTACAGCATTCAGTTGACACTTGAACTGTGCCATTCGCGCAGATACAATATCCTAGATCGCTACACTCAAACCCGTTGCCACAAGTATCAGATTGTGGTTGGCATGCATCACATAACTCCGAACCGACTAGAACAGAAGGAAATAAAATTCACAAAGTAATGAAGGATAACACATTTGACAAATAGTTGTAGTTACTAGTTTCTTCCGAATAAACGTCTGATCGTATATATATGTATGATAATTTGCAAGTTTATGCACCAACATAATTTGTTTACTAAATAGAAATGTATATAGTACGAACTCGGATAGCGATTTCATGCCAAGAAATCATCAATTGTCAATGTTTTAGTTAATCAAATAAGAAATGGTGATTCCTGAAGGAACTAGTTACGAGTTTCTTCCAAATGAACGTCTGATCGTACATAAATATATGATTAAGGTGGCAGGGGATATATTGGGGTGATGGGGGTCCCTCAAAATATCAAATCTTTAGTGTAGGGCTTATTTATGGGCACCAAAAATTAAATTGGTATTTTAAAGACCCAGTTCTGTATTTATTTTGTACAAAGAAGGTGTTTAATATTTTGAAAAATCATAGAAACTAAATATCAGTTGGCTCTGAAGGATTTGTAGCTCTTCAAAACGGCGGTTACCACCACTGGCGGAAGTTCAAATTTAGCGTCGTTAGAAACCACCGCGAAAAACTTTGACAGCAAAAAGCAAAAAATCGGCAGGTATGGGAGACACTTTTCTTGCTGAATTAACTTAGCTCAGACATGCTATTTATGTAAAATGGGACCAAAAATAGGAGTGCATTGGGTTTAAAAATACTGTGAATGGGGTGAAATTGGTCACTTTTGTATTTTTTTAACTAAAATATGGAGGGGTAGGGGCAAAAACTAAGGGCCATAACTCCATAACCCTAGGGGTTAGCCTTGTAATTTGATGTAATTTTCTATTTATGTTGGCAAGGCCCTTAGACTGACACATAAATACTTTCTTGTCTTATTGGCTGTTTTCAAGAAATCCGCTTGCCTGTTTGCGGCCTGTCGGAACCTCAAAAATGGCCAATAATATATCCCCTGTCCCCATAATTTGCCAGTATGTCCACCAACATATTTTTTTTACTTAATAGAAATATATATAGTACGTACTCGGATAGCGATTCCATGCAAAGAAATCATCAATTGTCAACGTTTTAAATAATCAAAAACGCAATGGTGATTCCTGAAGGAACTTTTTAAACTTCGGCAAATCACGAATCAAGAAGCACATTTACTCACCACATTCGCCGCTCTGAAAGCTAAACCCGTCAATACATTGACAAGTACCGCCTACACATTCGGTGTCATCGTCCACGCAAGTATCCAAACTTGTGGTGCAGTCATCTCCATAGTTAGTTCCGTCTATAATAGTAAGATCATACAAATACATACGCTTAATAATATAACACTACCGGTCTTCAAAACTAAAACGTACATGTATTCATTCCATTTACAAATATCACACCGAAAATGACTGACCTTCAACTAATACTAATAATAGAAAAGTATTCGACAAAAAGGTTATGCTATTACGAATGATGACCTATATGTATATAGCATATCAAAAGCATTTGTGTAATATACAATATATAACTTACAGCATTCAGTTGACACTTGAACTGTGCCATTCGCGCAGATACAATATCCTAGATCGCTACACTCAAACCCGTTGCCACAAGTATCAGATTGTGGTTGGCATGCATCACATAACTCCGAACCGACTAGAACAGAAGGAAATAAAATTCACAAAGTAATGAAGGATAACACATTTGACAAATAGTTGTAGTTACTAGTTTCTTCCGAATAAACGTCTGATCGTATATATATGTATGATAATTTGCAAGTTTATGCACCAACATAATTTGTTTACTAAATAGAAATGTATATAGTACGAACTCGGATAGCGATTTCATGCCAAGAAATCATCAATTGTCAATGTTTTAGTTAATCAAATAAGAAATGGTGATTCCTGAAGGAACTAGTTACGAGTTTCTTCCAAATGAACGTCTGATCGTACATAAATATATGATTAAGGTGGCAGGGGATATATTGGGGTGATGGGGGTCCCTCAAAATATCAAATCTTTAGTGTAGGGCTTATTTACGGGCACCAAAAATTAAATTGGTATTTTAAAGACCCAGTTCTGTATTTATTTTGTACAAAGAAGGTGTTTAATATTTTGAAAAATCATAGAAACTAAATATCAGTTGGCTCTGAAGGATTTGTAGCTCTTCAAAACGGCGGTTACCACCACTGGCGGAAGTTCAAATTTAGCGTCGTTAGAAACCACCGCGAAAAACTTTGACAGCAAAAAGCAAAAAATCGGCAGGTATGGGAGACACTTTTCTTGCTGAATTAACTTAGCTCAGACATGCTATTTATGTAAAATGGGACCAAAAATAGGAGTGCATTGGGTTTAAAAATACTGTGAATGGGGTGAAATTGGTCACTTTTGTATTTTTTTAACTAAAATATGGAGGGGTAGGGGCAAAAACTAAGGGCCATAACTCCATAACCCTAGGGGTTAGCCTTGTAATTTGATGTAATTTTCTATTTATGTTGGCAAGGCCCTTAGACTGACACATAAATACTTTCTTGTCTTATTGGCTGTTTTCAAGAAATCCGCTTGCCTGTTTGCGGCCTGTCGGAACCTCAAAAATGGCCAATAATATATCCCCTGTCCCCATAATTTGCCAGTATGTCCACCAACATATTTTTTTTACTTAATAGAAATATATATAGTACGTACTCGGATAGCGATTCCATGCAAAGAAATCATCAATTGTCAACGTTTTAAATAATCAAAAACGCAATGGTGATTCCTGAAGGAACTTTTAAAACTTCGGCAAATCACGAATCAAGAAGCACATTTACTCACCACATTCGCCGCTCTGAAAGCTAAACCCGTCAATACATTGACAAGTACCGCCTACACATTCGGTGTCATCGTCCACGCAAGTATCCAAACTTGTGGTGCAGTCATCTCCATAGTTAGTTCCGTCTATAATAGTAAGATCATACAAATACATACGCTTAATAATATAACACTACCGGTCTTCAAAACTAAAACGTACATGTATTCATTCCATTTACAAATATCACACCGAAAATGACTGACCTTCAACTAATACTAATAATAGAAAAGTATTCGACAAAAAGGTTATGCTATTACGAATGATGACCTATATGTATACAGCATATCAAAAGCATTTGTGTAATATACAATATATAACTTACAGCATTCAGTTGACACTTGAACTGTGCCATTCGCGCAGATACAATATCCTAGATCGCTACACTCAAACCCGTTGCCACAAGTATCAGATTGTGGTTGGCATGCATCACATAACTCCGAACCGACTAGAACAGAAGGAAATAAAATTCACAAAGTAATGAAGGATAACACATTTGACAAATAGTTGTAGTTACTAGTTTCTTCCGAATAAACGTCTGATCGTATATATATGTATGATAATTTGCAAGTATATGCACCAACATAATTTGTTTATTAAAAAGAAATGTATATAGTACGAACTCGGATAGCTATATCATGCCAAGAAATCATCAATTGTCAATGTTTTAGTAATCAAATAAGAAATGGTGATTCCTGAAGGAACTAGTTACGAGTTTCTTCCAAATGAACGGCTGATCGTTCATAAATTTATGATTAAGGTGGCAGGGGATATATTGGGGTGATGGGGGTCCCTCAAAATATCAAATCTTTAGTGTAGGGCTTATTTATGGGCACCAAAAATTAAATTGGTATTTTAAAGACCCAATTCTGTATTTATATTGTACAAAGAAGGTGTTTAATATTTTGAAAAATCATAGAAACTAAATATCAGTTGGCTCTGAAGGATCTGTAGCTCTTCAAAACGGAGGTTACCACCACTGGCGGAAGTTCAAAATTAAGCGTCGTTAGAAACCACCGCGAAAAACTTTGACAGCAAAAAGCAAAAAATCGGCAGGTATGGGAGACACTTTTCTTGCTGAATTAACTTAGCTCAGACATGCTATTTATGTAAAATGGGACCAAAAATAGGATTGCATTGGGTTTAAAAATACTGTAAATGGGGTGAAATTGGTCACTTTTGTATTTTTTTAACTAAAATATGGAGGGGTAGGGGCAAAAACTAAGGGCCATAACTCCATAACCCTAGGGGTTAGCCTTGTAATTTGATGTAATTTTCTATTTATGTTGGAAAGGCCCTTAGACTGACACATAAATACTTTCTTGTCTTATTTGCTGTTTTCAAGAAATCCGCTTGCCTGTTTGCGGCCTGTCGGAACCTCAAAAATGGCCAATAATATATCCCCTGTCCCCATAATTTGCCAGTATGTCCACCAACATATTTTTTTTACTTAATAGAAATATATATAGTACGTACTCGGATAGCGATTCCATGCAAAGAAATCATCAATTGTCAACGTTTTAAATAATCAAAAACGCAATGGTGATTCCTGAAGGAACTTTTTAAACTTCGGCAAATCACGAATCAAGAAGCACATTTACTCACCACATTCGCCGCTCTGAAAGCTAAACCCGTCAATACATTGACAAGTACCGCCTACACATTCGGTGTCATCGTCCACGCAAGTATCCAAACTTGTGGTGCAGTCATCTCCATAGTTAGTTCCGTCTATAATAGTAAGATCATACAAATACATACGCTTAATAATATAACACTACCGGTCTTCAAAACTAAAACGTACATGTATTCATTCCATTTACAAATATCACACCGAAAATGACTGACCTTCAACTAATACTAATAATAGAAAAGTATTCGACAAAAAGGTTATGCTATTACGAATGATGACCTATATGTATACAGCATATCAAAAGCATTTGTGTAATATACAATATATAACTTACAGCATTCAGTTGACACTTGAACTGTGCCATTCGCGCAGATACAATATCCTAGATCACTACACTCAAACCCGTTGCCACAAGTATCAGATTGTGGTTGGCATGCATCACATAACTCCGAACCGACTAGAACAGAAGGAAATAAAATTCACAAAGTAATGAAGGATAACACATTTGACAAATAGTTGTAGTTACTAGTTTCTTCCGAATAAACGTCTGATCGTATATATATGTATGATAATTTGCAAGTATATGCACCAACATAATTTGTTTACTAAAAAGAAATGTATATAGTACGAACTCGGATAGCTATATCATGCCAAGAAATCATCAATTGTCAATGTTTTAGTAATCAAATAAGAAATGGTGATTCCTGAAGGAACTAGTTACGAGTTTCTTCCAAATGAACGGCTGATCGTTCATAAATTTATGATTAAGGTGGCAGGGGATATATTGGGGTGATGGGGGTCCCTCAAAATATCAAATCTTTAGTGTAGGGCTTATTTATGGGCACCAAAAATTAAATTGGTATTTTAAAGACCCAATTCTGTATTTATATTGTACAAAGAAGGTGTTTAATATTTTGAAAAATCATAGAAACTAAATATCAGTTGGCTCTGAAGGATCTGTAGCTCTTCAAAACGGAGGTTACCACCACTGGCGGAAGTTCAAAATTAAGCGTCGTTAGAAACCACCGCGAAAAACTTTGACAGCAAAAAGCAAAAAATCGGCAGGTATGGGAGACACTTTTCTTGCTGAATTAACTTAGCTCAGACATGCTATTTATGTAAAATGGGACCAAAAATAGGATTGCATTGGGTTTAAAAATACTGTGAATGGGGTGAAATTGGTCACTTTTGTATTTTTTTTAACTAAAATATGGAGGGGTAGGGGCAAAAACTAAGGGCTATAACTCCATAACCCTAGGGGTTAGCCTTGTAATTTGATGTAATTTTCTATTTATGTTGGCAAGGCCCTTAGACTGACACATAAATACTTTCTTGTCTTATTTGCTGTTTTCAAGAAATCCGCTTGCCTGTTTGCGGCCTGTCGGAACCTCAAAAATGGCCAATAATATATCCCCTGTCCCCATAATTTGCCAGTATGTCCACCAACATAATTTTTTTACTTAATAGAAATATATATAGTACGTACTCGGATAGCGATTCCATGCAAAGAAATCATCAATTGTCAACGTTTTAAATAATCAAAAACGCAATGGTGATTCCTGAAGGAACTTTTTAAACTTCGGCAAATCACGAATCAAGAAGCACATTTACTCACCACATTCGCCGCTCTGAAAGCTAAACCCGTCAATACATTGACAAGTACCGCCTACACATTCGGTGTCATCGTCCACGCAAGTATCCAAACTTGTGGTGCAGTCATCTCCATAGTTAGTTCCGTCTATAATAGTAAGATCATACAAATACATACGCTTAATAATATAACACTACCGGTCTTCAAAACTAAAACGTACATGTATTCATTCCATTTACAAATATCACACCGAAAATGACTGACCTTCAACTAATACTAATAATAGAAAAGTATTCGACAAAAAGGTTATGCTATTACGAATGATGACCTATATGTATACAGCATATCAAAAGCATTTGTGTAATATACAATATATAACTTACAGCATTCAGTTGACACTTGAACTGTGCCATTCGCGCAGATACAATATCCTAGATCGCTACACTCAAACCCGTTGCCACAAGTATCAGATTGTGGTTGGCATGCATCACATAACTCCGAACCGACTAGAACAGAAGGAAATAAAATTCACAAAGTAATGAAGGATAACACATTTGACAAATAGTTGTAGTTACTAGTTTCTTCCGAATAAACGTCTGATCGTATATATATGTATGATAATTTGCAAGTATATGCACCAACATAATTTGTTTACTAAATAGAAATGTATATAGTACGAACTCGGATAGCGATTTCATGCCAAGAAATCATCAATTGTCAATGTTTTAGTTAATCAAATAAGAAATGGTGATTCCTGAAGGAACTAGTTACGAGTTTCTTCCAAATGAACGGCTGATCGTTCATAAATTTATGATTAAGGTGGCAGGGGATATATTGGGGTGATGGGGGTCCCTCAAAGTATCAAATCTTTAGTGTAGGGCTTATTTATGGGCACCAAAAATTAAATTGGTATTTTAAAGACCCAATTCTGTATTTATTTTGTACAAAGAAGGTGTTTAATATTTTGAAAAATCATAGAAACTAAATATCAGTTGGCTTTGAAGGATCTGTAGCTCTTCAAAACGGAGGTTACCACCACTGGCGGAAGTTCAAATTTAGCGTCGTTAGAAACCACCGCGAAAAACTTTGACAGCAAAAAGCAAAAAATCGGCAGGTATGGGAGACACTTTTCTTGCTGAATTAACTTAGCTCAGACATGCGTTTTATGTAAAATGGGACCAAAAATAGGATTGCATTGGGTTTAAAAATACTGTGAATGGGGTGAAATTGGTCACTTTTGTATTTTTTTAACTAAAATATGGAGGGGTAGGGGCAAAAACTAAGGGCCATAACTCCATAACCCTAGGGGTTAGCCTTGTAATTTGATGTAATTTTCTATTTATGTTGGCAAGGCCCTTAGACTGACACATAAATACTTTCTTGTCTTATTGGCTGTTTTCAAGAAATCCGCTTGCCTGTTTGCGGCCTGTCGGAACCTCAAAAATGGCCAATAATATATCCCCTGTCCCCATAATTTGCCAGTATGTCCACCAACATATTTTTTTTACTTAATAGAAATATATATAGTACGTACTCGGATAGCGATTCCATGCAAAGAAATCATCAATTGTCAACGTTTTAAATAATCAAAAACGCAATGGTGATTCCTGAAGGAACTTTTTAAACTTCGGCAAATCACGAATCAAGAAGCACATTTACTCACCACATTCGCCGCTCTGAAAGCTAAACCCGTCAATACATTGACAAGTACCGCCTACACATTCGGTGTCATCGTCCACGCAAGTATCCAAACTTGTGGTGCAGTCATCTCCATAGTTAGTTCCGTCTATAATAGTAAGATCATACAAATACATACGCTTAATAATATAACACTACCGGTCTTCAAAACTAAAACGTACATGTATTCATTCCATTTACAAATATCACACCGAAAATGACTGACCTTCAACTAATACTAATAATAGAAAAGTATTCGACAAAAAGGTTATGCTATTACGAATGATGACCTATATGTATATAGCATATCAAAAGCATTTGTGTAATATACAATATATAACTTACAGCATTCAGTTGACACTTGAACTGTGCCATTCGCGCAGATACAATATCCTAGATCGCTACACTCAAACCCGTTGCCACAAGTATCAGATTGTGGTTGGCATGCATCACATAACTCCGAACCGACTAGAACAGAAGGAAATAAAATTCACAAAGTAATGAAGGATAACACATTTGACAAATAGTTGTAGTTACTAGTTTCTTCCGAATAAACGTCTGATCGTATATATATGTATGATAATTTGCAAGTTTATGCACCAACATAATTTGTTTACTAAATAGAAATGTATATAGTACGAACTCGGATAGCGATTTCATGCCAAGAAATCATCAATTGTCAATGTTTTAGTTAATCAAATAAGAAATGGTGATTCCTGAAGGAACTAGT
This sequence comes from Spisula subtruncata, assembly GCA_963678985.1. NCBI lineage: Eukaryota > Metazoa > Mollusca > Bivalvia > Venerida > Mactridae > Spisula > Spisula subtruncata. The sequence continues at coordinate 29,535,821 of OY787673.1, read as the reverse complement.
TACGAGTTTCTTCCAAATGAACGTCTGATCGTACATAAATATATGATTAAGGTGGCAGGGGATATATTGGGGTGATGGGGGTCCCTCAAAATATCAAATCTTTAGTGTAGGGCTTATTTACGGGCACCAAAAATTAAATTGGTATTTTAAAGACCCAGTTCTGTATTTATTTTGTACAAAGAAGGTGTTTAATATTTTGAAAAATCATAGAAACTAAATATCAGTTGGCTCTGAAGGATTTGTAGCTCTTCAAAACGGCGGTTACCACCACTGGCGGAAGTTCAAATTTAGCGTCGTTAGAAACCACCGCGAAAAACTTTGACAGCAAAAAGCAAAAAATCGGCAGGTATGGGAGACACTTTTCTTGCTGAATTAACTTAGCTCAGACATGCTATTTATGTAAAATGGGACCAAAAATAGGAGTGCATTGGGTTTAAAAATACTGTGAATGGGGTGAAATTGGTCACTTTTGTATTTTTTTAACTAAAATATGGAGGGGTAGGGGCAAAAACTAAGGGCCATAACTCCATAACCCTAGGGGTTAGCCTTGTAATTTGATGTAATTTTCTATTTATGTTGGCAAGGCCCTTAGACTGACACATAAATACTTTCTTGTCTTATTGGCTGTTTTCAAGAAATCCGCTTGCCTGTTTGCGGCCTGTCGGAACCTCAAAAATGGCCAATAATATATCCCCTGTCCCCATAATTTGCCAGTATGTCCACCAACATATTTTTTTTACTTAATAGAAATATATATAGTACGTACTCGGATAGCGATTCCATGCAAAGAAATCATCAATTGTCAACGTTTTAAATAATCAAAAACGCAATGGTGATTCCTGAAGGAACTTTTAAAACTTCGGCAAATCACGAATCAAGAAGCACATTTACTCACCACATTCGCCGCTCTGAAAGCTAAACCCGTCAATACATTGACAAGTACCGCCTACACATTCGGTGTCATCGTCCACGCAAGTATCCAAACTTGTGGTGCAGTCATCTCCATAGTTAGTTCCGTCTATAATAGTAAGATCATACAAATACATACGCTTAATAATATAACACTACCGGTCTTCAAAACTAAAACGTACATGTATTCATTCCATTTACAAATATCACACCGAAAATGACTGACCTTCAACTAATACTAATAATAGAAAAGTATTCGACAAAAAGGTTATGCTATTACGAATGATGACCTATATGTATACAGCATATCAAAAGCATTTGTGTAATATACAATATATAACTTACAGCATTCAGTTGACACTTGAACTGTGCCATTCGCGCAGATACAATATCCTAGATCGCTACACTCAAACCCGTTGCCACAAGTATCAGATTGTGGTTGGCATGCATCACATAACTCCGAACCGACTAGAACAGAAGGAAATAAAATTCACAAAGTAATGAAGGATAACACATTTGACAAATAGTTGTAGTTACTAGTTTCTTCCGAATAAACGTCTGATCGTATATATATGTATGATAATTTGCAAGTATATGCACCAACATAATTTGTTTATTAAAAAGAAATGTATATAGTACGAACTCGGATAGCTATATCATGCCAAGAAATCATCAATTGTCAATGTTTTAGTAATCAAATAAGAAATGGTGATTCCTGAAGGAACTAGTTACGAGTTTCTTCCAAATGAACGGCTGATCGTTCATAAATTTATGATTAAGGTGGCAGGGGATATATTGGGGTGATGGGGGTCCCTCAAAATATCAAATCTTTAGTGTAGGGCTTATTTATGGGCACCAAAAATTAAATTGGTATTTTAAAGACCCAATTCTGTATTTATATTGTACAAAGAAGGTGTTTAATATTTTGAAAAATCATAGAAACTAAATATCAGTTGGCTCTGAAGGATCTGTAGCTCTTCAAAACGGAGGTTACCACCACTGGCGGAAGTTCAAAATTAAGCGTCGTTAGAAACCACCGCGAAAAACTTTGACAGCAAAAAGCAAAAAATCGGCAGGTATGGGAGACACTTTTCTTGCTGAATTAACTTAGCTCAGACATGCTATTTATGTAAAATGGGACCAAAAATAGGATTGCATTGGGTTTAAAAATACTGTAAATGGGGTGAAATTGGTCACTTTTGTATTTTTTTAACTAAAATATGGAGGGGTAGGGGCAAAAACTAAGGGCCATAACTCCATAACCCTAGGGGTTAGCCTTGTAATTTGATGTAATTTTCTATTTATGTTGGAAAGGCCCTTAGACTGACACATAAATACTTTCTTGTCTTATTTGCTGTTTTCAAGAAATCCGCTTGCCTGTTTGCGGCCTGTCGGAACCTCAAAAATGGCCAATAATATATCCCCTGTCCCCATAATTTGCCAGTATGTCCACCAACATATTTTTTTTACTTAATAGAAATATATATAGTACGTACTCGGATAGCGATTCCATGCAAAGAAATCATCAATTGTCAACGTTTTAAATAATCAAAAACGCAATGGTGATTCCTGAAGGAACTTTTTAAACTTCGGCAAATCACGAATCAAGAAGCACATTTACTCACCACATTCGCCGCTCTGAAAGCTAAACCCGTCAATACATTGACAAGTACCGCCTACACATTCGGTGTCATCGTCCACGCAAGTATCCAAACTTGTGGTGCAGTCATCTCCATAGTTAGTTCCGTCTATAATAGTAAGATCATACAAATACATACGCTTAATAATATAACACTACCGGTCTTCAAAACTAAAACGTACATGTATTCATTCCATTTACAAATATCACACCGAAAATGACTGACCTTCAACTAATACTAATAATAGAAAAGTATTCGACAAAAAGGTTATGCTATTACGAATGATGACCTATATGTATACAGCATATCAAAAGCATTTGTGTAATATACAATATATAACTTACAGCATTCAGTTGACACTTGAACTGTGCCATTCGCGCAGATACAATATCCTAGATCACTACACTCAAACCCGTTGCCACAAGTATCAGATTGTGGTTGGCATGCATCACATAACTCCGAACCGACTAGAACAGAAGGAAATAAAATTCACAAAGTAATGAAGGATAACACATTTGACAAATAGTTGTAGTTACTAGTTTCTTCCGAATAAACGTCTGATCGTATATATATGTATGATAATTTGCAAGTATATGCACCAACATAATTTGTTTACTAAAAAGAAATGTATATAGTACGAACTCGGATAGCTATATCATGCCAAGAAATCATCAATTGTCAATGTTTTAGTAATCAAATAAGAAATGGTGATTCCTGAAGGAACTAGTTACGAGTTTCTTCCAAATGAACGGCTGATCGTTCATAAATTTATGATTAAGGTGGCAGGGGATATATTGGGGTGATGGGGGTCCCTCAAAATATCAAATCTTTAGTGTAGGGCTTATTTATGGGCACCAAAAATTAAATTGGTATTTTAAAGACCCAATTCTGTATTTATATTGTACAAAGAAGGTGTTTAATATTTTGAAAAATCATAGAAACTAAATATCAGTTGGCTCTGAAGGATCTGTAGCTCTTCAAAACGGAGGTTACCACCACTGGCGGAAGTTCAAAATTAAGCGTCGTTAGAAACCACCGCGAAAAACTTTGACAGCAAAAAGCAAAAAATCGGCAGGTATGGGAGACACTTTTCTTGCTGAATTAACTTAGCTCAGACATGCTATTTATGTAAAATGGGACCAAAAATAGGATTGCATTGGGTTTAAAAATACTGTGAATGGGGTGAAATTGGTCACTTTTGTATTTTTTTTAACTAAAATATGGAGGGGTAGGGGCAAAAACTAAGGGCTATAACTCCATAACCCTAGGGGTTAGCCTTGTAATTTGATGTAATTTTCTATTTATGTTGGCAAGGCCCTTAGACTGACACATAAATACTTTCTTGTCTTATTTGCTGTTTTCAAGAAATCCGCTTGCCTGTTTGCGGCCTGTCGGAACCTCAAAAATGGCCAATAATATATCCCCTGTCCCCATAATTTGCCAGTATGTCCACCAACATAATTTTTTTACTTAATAGAAATATATATAGTACGTACTCGGATAGCGATTCCATGCAAAGAAATCATCAATTGTCAACGTTTTAAATAATCAAAAACGCAATGGTGATTCCTGAAGGAACTTTTTAAACTTCGGCAAATCACGAATCAAGAAGCACATTTACTCACCACATTCGCCGCTCTGAAAGCTAAACCCGTCAATACATTGACAAGTACCGCCTACACATTCGGTGTCATCGTCCACGCAAGTATCCAAACTTGTGGTGCAGTCATCTCCATAGTTAGTTCCGTCTATAATAGTAAGATCATACAAATACATACGCTTAATAATATAACACTACCGGTCTTCAAAACTAAAACGTACATGTATTCATTCCATTTACAAATATCACACCGAAAATGACTGACCTTCAACTAATACTAATAATAGAAAAGTATTCGACAAAAAGGTTATGCTATTACGAATGATGACCTATATGTATACAGCATATCAAAAGCATTTGTGTAATATACAATATATAACTTACAGCATTCAGTTGACACTTGAACTGTGCCATTCGCGCAGATACAATATCCTAGATCGCTACACTCAAACCCGTTGCCACAAGTATCAGATTGTGGTTGGCATGCATCACATAACTCCGAACCGACTAGAACAGAAGGAAATAAAATTCACAAAGTAATGAAGGATAACACATTTGACAAATAGTTGTAGTTACTAGTTTCTTCCGAATAAACGTCTGATCGTATATATATGTATGATAATTTGCAAGTATATGCACCAACATAATTTGTTTACTAAATAGAAATGTATATAGTACGAACTCGGATAGCGATTTCATGCCAAGAAATCATCAATTGTCAATGTTTTAGTTAATCAAATAAGAAATGGTGATTCCTGAAGGAACTAGTTACGAGTTTCTTCCAAATGAACGGCTGATCGTTCATAAATTTATGATTAAGGTGGCAGGGGATATATTGGGGTGATGGGGGTCCCTCAAAGTATCAAATCTTTAGTGTAGGGCTTATTTATGGGCACCAAAAATTAAATTGGTATTTTAAAGACCCAATTCTGTATTTATTTTGTACAAAGAAGGTGTTTAATATTTTGAAAAATCATAGAAACTAAATATCAGTTGGCTTTGAAGGATCTGTAGCTCTTCAAAACGGAGGTTACCACCACTGGCGGAAGTTCAAATTTAGCGTCGTTAGAAACCACCGCGAAAAACTTTGACAGCAAAAAGCAAAAAATCGGCAGGTATGGGAGACACTTTTCTTGCTGAATTAACTTAGCTCAGACATGCGTTTTATGTAAAATGGGACCAAAAATAGGATTGCATTGGGTTTAAAAATACTGTGAATGGGGTGAAATTGGTCACTTTTGTATTTTTTTAACTAAAATATGGAGGGGTAGGGGCAAAAACTAAGGGCCATAACTCCATAACCCTAGGGGTTAGCCTTGTAATTTGATGTAATTTTCTATTTATGTTGGCAAGGCCCTTAGACTGACACATAAATACTTTCTTGTCTTATTTGCTGTTTTCAAGAAATCCGCTTGCCTGTTTGCGGCCTGTCGGAACCTCAAAAATGGCCAATAATGTATCCCCTGTCCCCATAATTTGCCAGTATGTCCACCAACATAATTTTTTTACTTAATAGAAATATATATAGTACGTACTCGGATAGCGATTCCATGCAAAGAAATCATCAATTGTCAACGTTTTAAATAATCAAAAACGCAATGGTGATTCCTGAAGGAACTTTTTAAACTTCGGCAAATCACGAATCAAGAAGCACATTTACTCACCACATTCGCCGCTCTGAAAGCTAAACCCGTCAATACATTGACAAGTACCGCCTACACATTCGGTGTCATCGTCCACGCAAGTATCCAAACTTGTGGTGCAGTCATCTCCATAGTTAGTTCCGTCTATAATAGTAAGATCATACAAATACATACGCTTAATAATATAACACTACCGGTCTTCAAAACTAAAACGTACATGTATTCATTCCATTTACAAATATCACACCGAAAATGACTGACCTTCAACTAATACTAATAATAGAAAAGTATTCGACAAAAAGGTTATGCTATTACGAATGATGACCTATATGTATACAGCATATCAAAAGCATTTGTGTAATATACAATATATAACTTACAGCATTCAGTTGACACTTGAACTGTGCCATTCGCGCAGATACAATATCCTAGATCGCTACACTCAAACCCGTTGCCACAAGTATCAGATTGTGGTTGGCATGCATCACATAACTCCGAACCGACTAGAACAGAAGGAAATAAAATTCACAAAGTAATGAAGGATAACACATTTGACAAATAGTTGTAGTTACTAGTTTCTTCCGAATAAACGTCTGATCGTATATATATGTATGATAATTTGCAAGTATATGCACCAACATAATTTGTTTACTAAATAGAAATGTATATAGTACGAACTCGGATAGCGATTTCATGCCAAGAAATCATCAATTGTCAATGTTTTAGTTAATCAAATAAGAAATGGTGATTCCTGAAGGAACTAGTTACGAGTTTCTTCCAAATGAACGGCTGATCGTTCATAAATTTATGATTAAGGTGGCAGGGGATATATTGGGGTGATGGGGGTCCCTCAAAGTATCAAATCTTTAGTGTAGGGCTTATTTATGGGCACCAAAAATTAAATTGGTATTTTAAAGACCCAATTCTGTATTTATTTTGTACAAAGAAGGTGTTTAATATTTTGAAAAATCATAGAAACTAAATATCAGTTGGCTCTGAAGGATCTGTAGCTCTTCAAAACGGAGGTTACCACCACTGGCGGAAGTTCAAATTTAGCGTCGTTAGAAACCACCGCGAAAAACTTTGACAGCAAAAAGCAAAAAATCGGCAGGTATGGGAGACACTTTTCTTGCTGAATTAACTTAGCTCAGACATGCGTTTTATGTAAAATGGGACCAAAAATAGGATTGCATTGGGTTTAAAAATACTGTGAATGGGGTGAAATTGGTCACTTTTGTATTTTTTTAACTAAAATATGGAGGGGTAGGGGCAAAAACTAAGGGCCATAACTCCATAACCCTAGGGGTTAGCCTTGTAATTTGATGTAATTTTCTATTTATGTTGGCAAGGCCCTTAGACTGACACATAAATACTTTCTTGTCTTATTTGCTGTTTTCAAGAAATCCGCTTGCCTGTTTGCGGCCTGTCGGAACCTCAAAAATGGCCAATAATGTATCCCCTGTCCCCATAATTTGCCAGTATGTCCACCAACATAATTTTTTTACTTAATAGAAATATATATAGTACGTACTCGGATAGCGATTCCATGCAAAGAAATCATCAATTGTCAACGTTTTAAATAATCAAAAACGCAATGGTGATTCCTGAAGGAACTTTTTAAACTTCGGCAAATCACGAATCAAGAAGCACATTTACTCACCACATTCGCCGCTCTGAAAGCTAAACCCGTCAATACATTGACAAGTACCGCCTACACATTCGGTGTCATCGTCCACGCAAGTATCCAAACTTGTGGTGCAGTCATCTCCATAGTTAGTTCCGTCTATAATAGTAAGATCATACAAATACATACGCTTAATAATATAACACTACCGGTCTTCAAAACTAAAACGTACATGTATTCATTCCATTTACAAATATCACACCGAAAATGACTGACCTTCAACTAATACTAATAATAGAAAAGTATTCGACAAAAAGGTTATGCTATTACGAATGATGACCTATATGTATATAGCATATCAAAAGCATTTGTGTAATATACAATATATAACTTACAGCATTCAGTTGACACTTGAACTGTGCCATTCGCGCAGATACAATATCCTAGATCGCTACACTCAAACCCGTTGCCACAAGTATCAGATTGTGGTTGGCATGCATCACATAACTCCGAACCGACTAGAACAGAAGGAAATAAAATTCACAAAGTAATGAAGGATAACACATTTGACAAATAGTTGTAGTTACTAGTTTCTTCCGAATAAACGTCTGATCGTATATATATGTATGATAATTTGCAAGTATATGCACCAACATAATTTGTTTACTAAATAGAAATGTATATAGTACGAACTCGGATAGCTATATCATGCCAAGAAATCATCAATTGTCAATGTTTTAGTAATCAAATAAGAAATGGTGATTCCTGAAGGAACTAGTTACGAGTTTCTTCCAAATGAACGGCTGATCGTTCATAAATTTATGATTAAGGTGGCAGGGGATATATTGGGGTGATGGGGGTCCCTCAAAATATCAAATCTTTAGTGTAGGGCTTATTTATGGGCACCAAAAATTAAATTGGTATTTTAAAGACCCAATTCTGTATTTATATTGTACAAAGAAGGTGTTTAATATTTTGAAAAATCATAGAAACTAAATATCAGTTGGCTCTGAAGGATCTGTAGCTCTTCAAAACGGAGGTTACCACCACTGGCGGAAGTTCAAAATTAAGCGTCGTTAGAAACCACCGCGAAAAACTTTGACAGCAAAAAGCAAAAAATCGGCAGGTATGGGAGACACTTTTCTTGCTGAATTAACTTAGCTCAGACATGCTATTTATGTAAAATGGGACCAAAAATAGGATTGCATTGGGTTTAAAAATACTGTGAATGGGGTGAAATTGGTCACTTTTGTATTTTTTTTAACTAAAATATGGAGGGGTAGGGGCAAAAACTAAGGGCTATAACTCCATAACCCTAGGGGTTAGCCTTGTAATTTGATGTAATTTTCTATTTATGTTGGCAAGGCCCTTAGACTGACACATAAATACTTTCTTGTCTTATTTGCTGTTTTCAAGAAATCCGCTTGCCTGTTTGCGGCCTGTCGGAACCTCAAAAATGGCCAATAATATATCCCCTGTCCCCATAATTTGCCAGTATGTCCACCAACATAATTTTTTTACTTAATAGAAATATATATAGTACGTACTCGGATAGCGATTCCATGCAAAGAAATCATCAATTGTCAACGTTTTAAATAATCAAAAACGCAATGGTGATTCCTGAAGGAACTTTTTAAACTTCGGCAAATCACGAATCAAGAAGCACATTTACTCACCACATTCGCCGCTCTGAAAGCTAAACCCGTCAATACATTGACAAGTACCGCCTACACATTCGGTGTCATCGTCCACGCAAGTATCCAAACTTGTGGTGCAGTCATCTCCATAGTTAGTTCCGTCTATAATAGTAAGATCATACAAATACATACGCTTAATAATATAACACTACCGGTCTTCAAAACTAAAACGTACATGTATTCATTCCATTTACAAATATCACACCGAAAATGACTGACCTTCAACTAATACTAATAATAGAAAAGTATTCGACAAAAAGGTTATGCTATTACGAATGATGACCTATATGTATACAGCATATCAAAAGCATTTGTGTAATATACAATATATAACTTACAGCATTCAGTTGACACTTGAACTGTGCCATTCGCGCAGATACAATATCCTAGATCGCTACACTCAAACCCGTTGCCACAAGTATCAGATTGTGGTTGGCATGCATCACATAACTCCGAACCGACTAGAACAGAAGGAAATAAAATTCACAAAGTAATGAAGGATAACACATTTGACAAATAGTTGTAGTTACTAGTTTCTTCCGAATAAACGTCTGATCGTATATATATGTATGATAATTTGCAAGTATATGCACCAACATAATTTGTTTACTAAATAGAAATGTATATAGTACGAACTCGGATAGCGATTTCATGCCAAGAAATCATCAATTGTCAATGTTTTAGTTAATCAAATAAGAAATGGTGATTCCTGAAGGAACTAGTTACGAGTTTCTTCCAAATGAACGGCTGATCGTTCATAAATTTATGATTAAGGTGGCAGGGGATATATTGGGGTGATGGGGGTCCCTCAAAGTATCAAATCTTTAGTGTAGGGCTTATTTATGGGCACCAAAAATTAAATTGGTATTTTAAAGACCCAATTCTGTATTTATTTTGTACAAAGAAGGTGTTTAATATTTTGAAAAATCATAGAAACTAAATATCAGTTGGCTCTGAAGGATTTGTAGCTCTTCAAAACGGAGGTAACCACCACTGGCGGAAGTTCAAATTTAGCGTCGTTAGAAACCACCGCGAAAAACTTTGACAGCAAAAAGCAAAAAATCGGCAGGTATGGGAGACACTTTTCTTGCTGAATTAACTTAGCTCAGACATGCTATTTATGTAAAATGGGACCAAAAATAGGAGTGCATTGGGTTTAAAAATACTGTGAATGGGGTGAAATTGGTCACTTTTGTATTTTTTTAACTAAAATATGGAGGGGTAGGGGCAAAAACTAAGGGCCATAACTCCATAACCCTAGGGGTTAGCCTTGTAATTTGAAGTAATTTTCTATTTATGTTGGCAAGGCCCTTAGACTGACACATAAATACTTTCTTGTCTTATTTGCTGTTTTCAAGAAATCCGCTTGCCTGTTTGCGGCCTGTCGGAACCTCAAAAATGGCCAATAATATATCCCCTGTCCCCATAATTTGCCAGTATGTCCACCAACATAATTTTTTTACTTAATAGAAATATATATAGTACGTACTCGGAGAGCGATTCCATGCAAAGAAATCATCAATTGTCAACGTTTTAAATAATCAAAAACGCAATGGTGATTCCTGAAGGAACTTTTTAAACTTCGGCAAATCACGAATCAAGAAGCACATTTACTCACCACATTCGCCGCTCTGAAAGCTAAACCCGTCAATACATTGACAAGTACCGCCTACACATTCGGTGTCATCGTCCACGCAAGTATCCAAACTTGTGGTGCAGTCATCTCCATAGTTAGTTCCGTCTATAATAGTAAGATCATACAAATACATACGCTTAATAATATAAAACTACCGGTCTTCAAAACTTCAACGTACATGTATTCATTCCATTTACAAATATCACACCGAAAATGACTGACCTTCAACTAATACTAATAATAGAAAAGTATTCGACAAAAAGGTTATGCTATTACGAATGATGACCTATATGTATATAGCATATCAAAAGCATTTGTGTAATATACAATATATAACTTACAGCATTCAGTTGACACTTGAACTGTGCCATTCGCGCAGATACAATATCCTAGATCGCTACACTCAAACCCGTTGCCACAAGTATCAGATTGTGGTTGGCATGCATCACATAACTCTGAACCGACTAGAACAGAAGGAAATAAAATTCACAAAGTAATGAAGGATAACACATTTGACAAATAGTTGTAGTTACTAGTTTCTTCCGAATAAACGTCTGATCGTATATATATGTATGATAATTTGCAAGTATATGCACCAACATAATTTGTTTACTAAATAGAAATGTATATAGTACGAACTCGGATAGCGATTTCATGCCAAGAAATCATCAATTGTCAATGTTTTAGTTAATCAAATAAGAAATGGTGATTCCTGAAGGAACTAGTTACGAGTTTCTTCCAAATGAACGGCTGATCGTTCATAAATTTATGATTAAGGTGGCAGGGGATATATTGGGGTGATGGGGGTCCCTCAAAATATCAAATCTTTAGTGTAGGGCTTATTTATGGGCACCAAAAATTAAATTGGTATTTTAAAGACCCAATTCTGTATTTATTTTGTACAAAGAAGGTGTTTAATATTTTGAAAAATCATAGAAACTAAATATCAGTTGGCTCTGAAGGATCTGTAGCTCTTCAAAACGGAGGTTACCACCACTGGCGGAAGTTCAAATTTAGCGTCGTTAGAAACCACCGCGAAAAACTTTGACAGCAAAAAGCAAAAAATCGGCAGGTATGGGAGACACTTTTCTTGCTGAATTAACTTAGCTCAGACATGCTATTTATGTAAAATGGGACCAAAAATAGGAGTGCATTGGGTTTAAAAATACTGTGAATGGGGTGAAATTGGTCACTTTTGTATTTTTTTAACTAAAATATGGAGGGGTAGGGGCAAAAACTAAGGGCCATAACTCCATAACCCTAGGGGTTAGCCTTGTAATTTGATGTAATTTTCTATTTATGTTGGCAAGGCCCTTAGACTGACACATAAATACTTTCTTGTCTTATTTGCTGTTTTCAAGAAATCCGCTTGCCTGTTTGCGGCCTGTCGGAACCTCAAAAATGGCCAATAATATATCCCCTGTCCCCATAATTTGCCAGTATGTCCACCAACATAATTTTTTTACTTAATAGAAATATATATAGTACGTACTCGGATAGCGATTCCATGCAAAGAAATCATCAATTGTCAACGTTTTAAATAATCAAAAACGCAATGGTGATTCCTGAAGGAACTTTTTAAACTTCGGCAAATCACGAATCAAGAAGCACATTTACTCACCACATTCGCCGCTCTGAAAGCTAAACCCGTCAATACATTGACAAGTACCGCCTACACATTCGGTGTCATCGTCCACGCAAGTATCCAAACTTGTGGTGCAGTCATCTCCATAGTTAGTTCCGTCTATAATAGTAAGATCATACAAATACATACGCTTAATAATATAACACTACCGGTCTTCAAAACTAAAACGTACATGTATTCATTCCATTTACAAATATCACACCGAAAATGACTGACCTTCAACTAATACTAATAATAGAAAAGTATTCGACAAAAAGGTTATGCTATTACGAATGATGACCTATATGTATATAGCATATCAAAAGCATTTGTGTAATATACAATATATAACTTACAGCATTCAGTTGACACTTGAACTGTGCCATTGGCGCAGATACAATATCCTAGATCGCTACACTCAAACCCGTTGCCACAAGTATCAGATTGTGGTTGGCATGCATCACATAACTCCGAACCGACTAGAACAGAAGGAAATAAAATTCACAAAGTAATGAAGGATAACACATTTGACAAATAGTTGTAGTTACTAGTTTCTGCTGAATAAACGTCTGATCGTATATATATGTATGATAATTTGCAAGTATATGCACCAACATGATTTGTTTACTAAATAGAAATGTATATAGTACGAACTCGGATAGCGATTTCATGCCAAGAAATCATCAATTGTCAATGTTTTAGTTAATCAAATAAGAAATGGTGATTCCTGAAGGAACTATTACGAGTTTCTTCCAAATGAACGTCTGATCGTACATAAATATATGATTAAGGTGGCAGGGGATATATTAAGTTGATGGGGGTCCCTCAAAATATCAAATCTTTAGTGTAGGGCTTATTTATGGGCACCAAAAATTAAATTGGTATTTTAAAGACCCAATTCTGTATTTATTTTGTACAAAGAAGGTGTTTAATATTTTGAAAAATCATAGAAACTAAATATCAGTTGGCTCTGAAGGATCTGTAGCTCTTCAAAACGGAGGTTACCACCACTGGCGGAAGTTCAAATTTAGCGTCGTTAGAAACCACCGCGAAAAACTTTGACAGCAAAAAGCAAAAAATCGGCAGGTATGGGAGACACTTTTCTTGCTGAATTAACTTAGCTCAGACATGCTATTTATGTAAAATGGGACCAAAAATAGGATTGCATTGGGTTTAAAAATACTGTGAATGGGGTGAAATTGGTCACTTTTGTATTTTTTTAACTAAAATATGGAGGGGTAGGGGCAAAAACTAAGGGCCATAACTCCATAACCCTAGGGGTTAGCCTTGTAATTTGATGTAATTTTCTATTTATGTTGGCAAGGCCCTTAGACTGACACATAAATACTTTCTTGTCTTATTTGCTGTTTTCAAGAAATCCGCTTGCCTGTTTGCGGCCTGTCGGAACCTCAAAAATGGCCAATAATATATCCCCTGTCCCCATAATTTGCCAGTATGTCCACCAACATAATTTTTTTACTTAATAGAAATATATATAGTACGTACTCGGATAGCGATTCCATGCAAAGAAATCATCAATTTTCAACGTTTTAAATAATCAAAAACGCAATGGTGATTCCTGAAGGAACTTTTTAAACTTCGGCAAATCACGAACCAAGAAGCACATTTACTCACCACATTCGCCGCTCTGAAAGCTAAACCCGTCAATACATTGACAAGTACCGCCTACACATTCGGTGTCATCGTCCACGCAAGTATCCAAACTTGTGGTGCAGTCATCTCCATAGTTAGTTCCGTCTATAATAGTAAGATCATACAAATACATACGCTTAATAATATAACACTACCGGTCTTCAAAACTAAAACGTACATGTATTCATTCCATTTACAAATATCACACCGAAAATGACTGACCTTCAACTAATACTAATAATAGAAAAGTATTCGACAAAAAGGTTATGCTATTACGAATGATGACCTATATGTATATAGCATATCAAAAGCATTTGTGTAATATACAATATATAACTTACAGCATTCAGTTGACACTTGAACTGTGCCATTGGCGCAGATACAATATCCTAGATCGCTACACTCAAACCCGTTGCCACAAGTATCAGATTGTGGTTGGCATGCATCACATAACTCCGAACCGACTAGAACAGAAGGAAATAAAATTCACAAAGTAATGAAGGATAACACATTTGACAAATAGTTGTAGTTACTAGTTTCTGCTGAATAAACGTCTGATCGTATATATATGTATGATAATTTGCAAGTATATGCACCAACATGATTTGTTTACTAAATAGAAATGTATATAGTACGAACTCGGATAGCGATTTCATGCCAAGAAATCATCAATTGTCAATGTTTTAGTTAATCAAATAAGAAATGGTGATTCCTGAAGGAACTATTACGAGTTTCTTCCAAATGAACGTCTGATCGTACATAAATATATGATTAAGGTGGCAGGGGATATATTAAGTTGATGGGGGTCCCTCAAAATATCAAATCTTTAGTGTAGGGCTTATTTATGGGCACCAAAAATTAAATTGGTATTTTAAAGACCCAATTCTGTATTTATTTTGTACAAAGAAGGTGTTTAATATTTTGAAAAATCATAGAAACTAAATATCAGTTGGCTCTGAAGGATCTGTAGCTCTTCAAAACGGAGGTTACCACCACTGGCGGAAGTTCAAATTTAGCGTCGTTAGAAACCACCGCGAAAAACTTTGACAGCAAAAAGCAAAAAATCGGCAGGTATGGGAGACACTTTTCTTGCTGAATTAACTTAGCTCAGACATGCTATTTATGTAAAATGGGACCAAAAATAGGATTGCATTGGGTTTAAAAATACTGTGAATGGGGTGAAATTGGTCACTTTTGTATTTTTTTAACTAAAATATGGAGGGGTAGGGGCAAAAACTAAGGGCCATAACTCCATAACCCTAGGGGTTAGCCTTGTAATTTGATGTAATTTTCTATTTATGTTGGCAAGGCCCTTAGACTGACACATAAATACTTTCTTGTCTTATTTGCTGTTTTCAAGAAATCCGCTTGCCTGTTTGCGGCCTGTCGGAACCTCAAAAATGGCCAATAATATATCCCCTGTCCCCATAATTTGCCAGTATGTCCACCAACATAATTTTTTTACTTAATAGAAATATATATAGTACGTACTCGGATAGCGATTCCATGCAAAGAAATCATCAATTTTCAACGTTTTAAATAATCAAAAACGCAATGGTGATTCCTGAAGGAACTTTTTAAACTTCGGCAAATCACGAATCAAGAAGCACATTTACTCACCACATTCGCCGCTCTGAAAGCTAAACCCGTCAATACATTGACAAGTACCGCCTACACATTCGGTGTCATCGTCCACGCAAGTATCCAAACTTGTGGTGCAGTCATCTCCATAGTTAGTTCCGTCTATAATAGTAAGATCATACAAATACGAGAGGTGTTCAACTTATTTATGAACAGAAAATGAACATCAATATTTTTTTACTCTAACAATGAAACTGAATAAAAACTTTTATATTGTGTAAAGTAGTGTATCAAGAAGTATAAATAATAATTGTCAATTGCCAATACGTTACGGTTTTATCATAATCAGCATAAGGGTAGAGGGTGTTGTTATTTGCGTTTTGAAGGTCCAAAAACTCCTAATAATTACGTTTACATTTTCCTTCTTTAATCGATGTTTTAGTATCAACCAGATAGAAATTTATATTGTTAAAGCATGAGAAGACTAAGACATCCAGTGTTTGGTTATAATATATATCAAAGTTATATTCTTAAGTTTTTTATTTGGCGTTGTATATGGTGACTTGAAGCTGAATCTGGATGAAACTGACTATGTTCTTGGAACAGTCACTAGGCACGATACGTAACACTTTTTTGTTGAAAACCTGATTTAAAACGGTTTGTACATAGACCACAGCCTTCAACTTCGTCAATTTGATATTGATTTTGATTTGTGTATTTCTATAATTATAAACCCATTGCCTTTCCGTGAAAACGGCCGCGAACACACAAAGCTGGACAAACATGAATTTCTCCCTATCGTTGTGACCTTTTCAAAAATAGCATACCATAATCTATCATAACATTCTTTAAGATCCAGCATTGCTTCGCAATAATGAAACAATTTTTCCACATAATGTTGTTTATTTCGAATTTCTAGATGACAAGGCTTTTGGCTGCGAGGCATGTTTTTCTTGATTTTTAGTGTAGGAACTTCGCATTTTCCAAGAACTATGCATTCAACTGTTTCGAAATAATGTAACTGATAGTTTCTATGGACACTCCCATCTGTGGTACTATTCCATTTTTGCTAATGGATTCAACATAGATATCATAAAACCAATTCAACTGTATAGTGTAGGTTTTGGCAATGTTGGGTAATTTTCAATTTTTGGTGCCATTTCACAATTATTGTAAACAGAGCTTTAATATCATTTCGTATGACAAATATTACTGATGTTCTCATTAAAAATGCAAAATAAAAATGTATTAACACATTCTTGATGCTTATAAAAGGGCCATTTTGCCTTAAAAACAGGAAAAACAACATCATCTACTAAATTGTTGTTTTAAGCTTTAACCAAATGAAATATACAATGTATGATGATCATATGTTCAACGTAAAATATTATCTCGCATGGTTTAAAAAAGATATTTCAATTGTTTTTATTCAACATTGCACAATCGGTGTTCATGTTTTGTTCATAAATAAGTTGAACACCTCTCGTACATACGCTTAATAATATAACACTACCGGTCTTCAAAACTAAAACGTACATGTATTCATTCCATTTACAAATATCACACCGAAAATGACTGACCTTCAACTAATACTAATAATAGAAAAGTATTCGACAAAAAGGTTATGCTATTACGAATGATGACCTATATGTATATAGCATATCAAAAGCATTTGTGTAATATACAATATATAACTTACAGCATTCAGTTGACACTTGAACTGTGCCATTCGCGCAGATACAATATCCTAGATCGCTACACTCAAACCCGTTGCCACAAGTATCAGATTGTGGTTGGCATGCATCACATAACTCCGAACCGACTAGAACAGAAGGAAATAAAATTCACAAAGTAATGAAGGATAACACATTTGACAAATAGTTGTAGTTACTAGTTTCTGCTGAATAAACGTCTGATCGTATATATATGTATGATAATTTGCAAGTATATGCACCAACATGATTTGTTTACTAAATAGAAATGTATATAGTACGAACTCGGATAGCGATTTCATGCCATGAAATCATCAATTGTCAATGTTTTAGTTAATCAAATAAGAAATGGTGATTCCTGAAGGAACTAGTCACGAGTTTCTTCCAAATGAACGTCTGATCGTACATAAATTTATGATTAAGGTGGCAGGGGATATATTGGGGTGATGGGGGTCCCTCAAAATATCAAATCTTTAGTGTAGGGCTTATTCATGGGCACCAAAAATTAAATTGGTATTTTAAAGACCCAATTCTGTATTTATTTTGTACAAAGAAGGTGTTTAATATTTTGAAAAATCATAGAAACTAAATATCAGTTGGCTCTGAAGGATTTGTAGCTCTTCAAAACGGAGGTAACCACCACTGGCGGAAGTTCAAATTTAGCGTCGTTAGAAACCACCGCGAAAAACTTTGACAGCAAAAAGCTAAAAATCGGCAGGTATGGGAGACACTTTTCTTGCTGAATTAACTTAGCTCAGACATGCTATTTATGTAAAATGGGACCAAAAATAGGATTGCATTGGGTTTAAAAATACTGTGAATGGGGTGAAATTGGTCACTTTTGTATTTTTTTAACTAAAATATGGAGGGGTAGGGGCAAAAACTAAGGGCCATAACTCCATAACCCTAGGGGTTAGCCTTGTAATTTGATGTAATTTTCTATTTATGTTGGCAAGGCCCTTAGACTGACACATAAATACTTTCTTGTCTTATTTGCTGTTTTCAAGAAATCCGCTTGCCTGTTTGCGGCCTGTCGGAACCTCAAAAATGGCCAATAATATATCCCCTGTCCCCATAATTTGCCAGTATGTCCACCAACATAATTTTTTTACTTAATAGACATATATATAGTACGTACTCGGATAGCGATTCCATGCAAAGAAATCATCAGTTGTCAACGTTTTAAATAATCAAAAACGCAATGGTGATTCCTGAAGGAACTTTTTAAACTTCGGCAAATCACGAATCAAGAAGCACATTTACTCACCACATTCGCCGCTCTGAAAGCTAAACCCGTCAATACATTGACAAGTACCGCCTACACATTCGGTGTCATCGTCCACGCAAGTATCCAAACTTGTGGTGCAGTCATCTCCATAGTTAGTTCCGTCTATAATAGTAAGATCATACAAATACATACGCTTAATAATATAACACTACCGGTCTTCAAAACTAAAACGTACATGTATTCATTCCATTTACAAATATCACACCGAAAATGACTGACCTTCAACTAATACTAATAATAGAAAAGTATTCGACAAAAAGGTTATGCTATTACGAATGATGACCTATATGTATATAGCATATCAAAAGCATTTGTGTAATATACAATATATAACTTACAGCATTCAGTTGACACTTGAACTGTGCCATTCGCGCAGATACAATATCCTAGATCGCTACACTCAAACCCGTTGCCACAAGTATCAGATTGTGGTTGGCATGCATCACATAACTCCGAACCGACTAGAACAGAAGGAAATAAAATTCACAAAGTAATGAAGGATAACACATTTGACAAATAGTTGTAGTTACTAGTTTCTGCTGAATAAACGTCTGATCGTATATATATGTATGATAATTTGCAAGTATATGCACCAACATGATTTTTTTACTAAATAGAAATGTATATAGTACGAACTCGGATAGCGATTTCATGCCATGAAATCATCAATTGTCAATGTTTTAGTTAATCAAATAAGAAATGGTGATTCCTGAAGGAACTAGTTACGAGTTTCTTCCAAATGAACGTCTGATCGTACATAAATTTATGATTAAGGTGGCAGGGGATATATTGGGGTGATGGGGGTCCCTCAAAATATCAAATCTTTAGTGTAGGGCTTATTCATGGGCACCAAAAATTAAATTGGTATTTTAAAGACCCAATTCTGTATTTATTTTGTACAAAGAAGGTGTTTAATATTTTGAAAAATCATAGAAACTAAATATCAGTTGGCTCTGAAGGATTTGTAGCTCTTCAAAACGGAGGTAACCACCACTGGCGGAAGTTCAAATTTAGCGTCGTTAGAAACCACCGCGAAAAACTTTGACAGCAAAAAGCTAAAAATCGGCAGGTATGGGAGACACTTTTCTTGCTGAATTAACTTAGCTCAGACATGCTATTTATGTAAAATGGGACCAAAAATAGGATTGCATTGGGTTTAAAAATACTGTGAATGGGGTGAAATTGGTCACTTTTGTATTTTTTTAACTAAAATATGGAGGGGTAGGGGCAAAAACTAAGGGCCATAACTCCATAACCCTAGGGGTTAGCCTTGTAATTTGATGTAATTTTCTATTTATGTTGGCAAGGCCCTTAGACTGACACATAAATACTTTCTTGTCTTATTTGCTGTTTTCAAGAAATCCGCTTGCCTGTTTGCGGCCTGTCGGAACCTCAAAAATGGCCAATAATATATCCCCTGTCCCCATAATTTGCCAGTATGTCCACCAACATAATTTTTTTACTTAATAGAAATATATATAGTACGTACTCGGATAGCGATTCCATGCAAAGAAATCATCAGTTGTCAACGTTTTAAATAATCAAAAACGCAATGGTGATTCCTGAAGGAACTTTTTAAACTTCGGCAAATCACGAATCAAGAAGCACATTTACTCACCACATTCGCCGCTCTGAAAGCTAAACCCGTCAATACATTGACAAGTACCGCCTACACATTCGGTGTCATCGTCCACGCAAGTATCCAAACTTGTGGTGCAGTCATCTCCATAGTTAGTTCCGTCTATAATAGTAAGATCATACAAATACATACGCTTAATAATATAACACTACCGGTCTTCAAAACTAAAACGTACATGTATTCATTCCATTTACAAATATCACACCGAAAATGACTGACCTTCAACTAATACTAATAATAGAAAAGTATTCGACAAAAAGGTTATGCTATTACGAATGATGACCTATATGTATATAGCATATCAAAAGCATTTGTGTAATATACAATATATAACTTACAGCATTCAGTTGACACTTGAACTGTGCCATTCGCGCAGATACAATATCCTAGATCGCTACACTCAAACCCGTTGCCACAAGTATCAGATTGTGGTTGGCATGCATCACATAACTCCGAACCGACTAGAACAGAAGGAAATAAAATTCACAAAGTAATGAAGGATAACACATTTGACAAATAGTTGTAGTTACTAGTTTCTTCCGAATAAACGTCTGATCGTATATATATGTATGATAATTTGCAAGTATATGCACCAACATAATTTGTATACTAAATAGAAATGTATATATTACGAACTCGGATAGCGATTTCATGCCAAGAAATCATCAATTGTCAATGTTTTAGTTAATCAAATAAGAAATGGTGATTCCTGAAGGAACTAGTTATGAGTTTCTTCCAAATGAACGTCTGATCGTACATATATATATGATTAAGGTGGCAGGGGATATATTGGGGTGATGGGGGTCCCTCAAAATATCAAATCTTTAGTGTAGGGCTTATTTATGGGCACCAAAAATTAAATTGGTATTTTAAAGACCCAATTCTGTATTTATTTTGTACAAAGAAGGTGTTTAATATTTTGAAAAATCATAGAAACTAAATATCAGTTGGCTCTGAAGGATTTGTAGCTCTTCAAAACGGAGGTTACCACCACTGGCGGAAGTTCAAATTTAGCGTCGTTAGAAACCACCGCGAAAAACTTTGACAGCAAAAAGCAAAAAATCGGCAGGTATGGGAGACACTTTTCTTGCTGAATTAACTTAGCTCAGACATGCTATTTATGTAAAATGGGACCAAAAATAGGATTGCATTGGGTTAAAAAATACTGTGAATGGGGTGAAATTGGTCACTTTTGTATTTTTTCAACTAAAATATGGAGGGGTAGGGGCAAAAACTAAGGGCCATAACTCCATAACCCTAGGGGTTAGCCTTGTAATTTGATGTAATTTTCTATTTATGTTGGCAAGGCCCTTAGACTGACACATAAATACTTTCTTGTCTTATTTGCTGTTTTCAAGAAATCCGCTTGCCTGTTTGCGGCCTGTCGGAACCTCAAAAATGGCCAATAATATATCCCCTGTCCCCATAATTTGCCAGTATGTCCACCAACATAATTTTTTTACTTAATAGAAATATATATAGTACGTACTCGGATAGCGATTCCATGCAAAGAAATCATCAATTGTCAACGTTTTAAATAATCAAAAACGCAATGGTGATTCCTGAAGGAACTTTTTAAACTTCGGCAAATCACGAATCAAGAAGCACATTTACTCACCACATTCGCCGCTCTGAAAGCTAAACCCGTCAATACATTGACAAGTACCGCCTACACATTCGGTGTCATCGTCCACGCAAGTATCCAAACTTGTGGTGCAGTCATCTCCATAGTTAGTTCCGTCTATAATAGTAAGATCATACAAATACATACGCTTAATAATATAACACTACCGGTCTTCAAAACTAAAACGTACATGTATTCATTCCATTTACAAATATCACACCGAAAATGACTGACCTTCAACTAATACTAATAATAGAAAAGTATTCGACAAAAAGGTTATGCTATTACGAATGATGACCTATATGTATATAGCATATCAAAAGCATTTGTGTAATATACAATATATAACTTACAGCATTCAGTTGACACTTGAACTGTGCCATTCGCGCAGATACAATATCCTAGATCGCTACACTCAAACCCGTTGCCACAAGTATCAGATTGTGGTTGGCATGCATCACATAACTCCGAACCGACTAGAACAGAAGGAAATAAAATTCACAAAGTAATGAAGGATAACACATTTGACAAATAGTTGTAGTTACTAGTTTCTTCCGAATAAACGTCTGATCGTATATATATGTATGATAATTTGCAAGTATATGCACCAACATAATTTGTATACTAAATAGAAATGTATATATTACGAACTCGGATAGCGATTTCATGCCAAGAAATCATCAATTGTCAATGTTTTAGTTAATCAAATAAGAAATGGTGATTCCTGAAGGAACTAGTTATGAGTTTCTTCCAAATGAACGTCTGATCGTACATATATATATGATTAAGGTGGCAGGGGATATATTGGGGTGATGGGGGTCCCTCAAAATATCAAATCTTTAGTGTAGGGCTTATTTATGGGCACCAAAAATTAAATTGGTATTTTAAAGACCCAATTCTGTATTTATTTTGTACAAAGAAGGTGTTTAATATTTTGAAAAATCATAGAAACTAAATATCAGTTGGCTCTGAAGGATTTGTAGCTCTTCAAAACGGAGGTTACCACCACTGGCGGAAGTTCAAATTTAGCGTCGTTAGAAACCACCGCGAAAAACTTTGACAGCAAAAAGCAAAAAATCGGCAGGTATGGGAGACACTTTTCTTGCTGAATTAACTTAGCTCAGACATGCTATTTATGTAAAATGGGACCAAAAATAGGATTGCATTGGGTTAAAAAATACTGTGAATGGGGTGAAATTGGTCACTTTTGTATTTTTTCAACTAAAATATGGAGGGGTAGGGGCAAAAACTAAGGGCCATAACTCCATAACCCTAGGGGTTAGCCTTGTAATTTGATGTAATTTTCTATTTATGTTGGCAAGGCCCTTAGACTGACACATAAATACTTTCTTGTCTTATTTGCTGTTTTCAAGAAATCCGCTTGCCTGTTTGCGGCCTGTCGGAACCTCAAAAATGGCCAATAATATATCCCCTGTCCCCATAATTTGCCAGTATGTCCACCAACATAATTTTTTTACTTAATAGAAATATATATAGTACGTACTCGGATAGCGATTCCATGCAAAGAAATCATCAATTGTCAACGTTTTAAATAATCAAAAACGCAATGGTGATTCCTGAAGGAACTTTTTAAACTTCGGCAAATCACGAATCAAGAAGCACATTTACTCACCACATTCGCCGCTCTGAAAGCTAAACCCGTCAATACATTGACAAGTACCGCCTACACATTCGGTGTCATCGTCCACGCAAGTATCCAAACTTGTGGTGCAGTCATCTCCATAGTTAGTTCCGTCTATAATAGTAAGATCATACAAATACATACGCTTAATAATATAACACTACCGGTCTTCAAAACTAAAACGTACATGTATTCATTCCATTTACAAATATCACACCGAAAATGACTGACCTTCAACTAATACTAATAATAGAAAAGTATTCGACAAAAAGGTTATGCTATTACGAATGATGACCTATATGTATATAGCATATCAAAAGCATTTGTGTAATATACAATATATAACTTACAGCATTCAGTTGACACTTGAACTGTGCCATTCGCGCAGATACAATATCCTAGATCGCTACACTCAAACCCGTTGCCACAAGTATCAGATTGTGGTTGGCATGCATCACATAACTCCGAACCGACTAGAACAGAAGGAAATAAAATTCACAAAGTAATGAAGGATAACACATTTGACAAATAGTTGTAGTTACTAGTTTCTTCCGAATAAACGTCTGATCGTATATATATGTATGATAATTTGCAAGTATATGCACCAACATAATTTGTATACTAAATAGAAATGTATATATTACGAACTCGGATAGCGATTTCATGCCAAGAAATCATCAATTGTCAATGTTTTAGTTAATCAAATAAGAAATGGTGATTCCTGAAGGAACTAGTTATGAGTTTCTTCCAAATGAACGTCTGATCGTACATATATATATGATTAAGGTGGCAGGGGATATATTGGGGTGATGGGGGTCCCTCAAAATATCAAATCTTTAGTGTAGGGCTTATTTATGGGCACCAAAAATTAAATTGGTATTTTAAAGACCCAATTCTGTATTTATTTTGTACAAAGAAGGTGTTTAATATTTTGAAAAATCATAGAAACTAAATATCAGTTGGCTCTGAAGGATTTGTAGCTCTTCAAAACGGAGGTTACCACCACTGGCGGAAGTTCAAATTTAGCGTCGTTAGAAACCACCGCGAAAAACTTTGACAGCAAAAAGCAAAAAATCGGCAGGTATGGGAGACACTTTTCTTGCTGAATTAACTTAGCTCAGACATGCTATTTATGTAAAATGGGACCAAAAATAGGATTGCATTGGGTTAAAAAATACTGTGAATGGGGTGAAATTGGTCACTTTTGTATTTTTTCAACTAAAATATGGAGGGGTAGGGGCAAAAACTAAGGGCCATAACTCCATAACCCTAGGGGTTAGCCTTGTAATTTGATGTAATTTTCTATTTATGTTGGCAAGGCCCTTAGACTGACACATAAATACTTTCTTGTCTTATTTGCTGTTTTCAAGAAATCCGCTTGCCTGTTTGCGGCCTGTCGGAACCTCAAAAATGGCCAATAATATATCCCCTGTCCCCATAATTTGCCAGTATGTCCACCAACATAATTTTTTTACTTAATAGAAATATATATAGTACGTACTCGGATAGCGATTCCATGCAAAGAAATCATCAATTGTCAACGTTTTAAATAATCAAAAACGCAATGGTGATTCCTGAAGGAACTTTTTAAACTTCGGCAAATCACGAATCAAGAAGCACATTTACTCACCACATTCGCCGCTCTGAAAGCTAAACCCGTCAATACATTGACAAGTACCGCCTACACATTCGGTGTCATCGTCCACGCAAGTATCCAAACTTGTGGTGCAGTCATCTCCATAGTTAGTTCCGTCTATAATAGTAAGATCATACAAATACATACGCTTAATAATATAACACTACCGGTCTTCAAAACTAAAACGTACATGTATTCATTCCATTTACAAATATCACACCGAAAATGACTGACCTTCAACTAATACTAATAATAGAAAAGTATTCGACAAAAAGGTTATGCTATTACGAATGATGACCTATATGTATATAGCATATCAAAAGCATTTGTGTAATATACAATATATAACTTACAGCATTCAGTTGACACTTGAACTGTGCCATTCGCGCAGATACAATATCCTAGATCGCTACACTCAAACCCGTTGCCACAAGTATCAGATTGTGGTTGGCATGCATCACATAACTCCGAACCGACTAGAACAGAAGGAAATAAAATTCACAAAGTAATGAAGGATAACACATTTGACAAATAGTTGTAGTTACTAGTTTCTTCCGAATAAACGTCTGATCGTATATATATGTATGATAATTTGCAAGTTTATGCACCAACATAATTTGTTCACTACATAGAAATTTATATAGTACGAACTCGGATAGCGATTTCATGCCAAGAAATCATCAATTGTCAATGTTTTAGTTAATCAAATAAGAAATGGTGATTCCTGAAGGAACTATTACGAGTTTCTTCCAAATGAACGTCTGATCGTACATAAATATATGATTAAGGTGGCAGGGGATATATTGGGGTGATGGGGGTCCCTCAAAATATCAAATCTTTAGTGTAGGGCTTATTTATGGGCACCAAAAATTAAATTGGTATTTTAAAGACCCAATTCTGTATTTATTTTGTACAAAGAAGGTGTTTAATATTTTGAAAAATCATAGAAACTAAATATCAGTTGGCTCTGAAGGATTTGTAGCTCTTCAAAACGGAGGTTACCACCACTGGCGGAAGTTCAAATTTAGCGTCGTTAGAAACCACCGCGAAAAACTTTGACAGCAAAAAGCAAAAAATCGGCAGGTATGGGAGACACTTTTCTTGCTGAATTAACTTAGCTCAGACATGCTATTTATGTAAAATGGGACCAAAAATAGGATTGCATTGGGTTTAAAAATACTGTGAATGGGGTGAAATTGGTCACTTTTGTATTTTTTTAACTAAAATATGGAGGGGTAGGGGCAAAAACTAAGGGCCATTACTCCATAACCCTAGGGGTTAGCCTTGTAATTTGATGTAATTTTCTATTTATGTTGGCAAGGCCCTTAGACTGACACATAAATACTTTCTTGTCTTATTTGTTGTTTTCAAGAAATCCGCTTGCCTGTTTGCGGTTTGTCGGAACCTCAAAAATGGCCAATAATATATCCCCTGTCCCCATAATTTGCCAGTATATCCACCAACATAATTTTTTTACTTAATAGAAATATATATAGTACGTACTCGGATAGCGATTCCATGCAAAGAAATCATCAATTGTCAACGTTTTAAATAATCAAAAACGCAATGGTGATTCCTGAAGGAACTTTTTAAACTTCGGCAAATCACGAATCAAGAAGCACATTTACTCACCACATTCGCCGCTCTGAAAGCTAAACCCGTCAATACATTGACAAGTACCGCCTACACATTCGGTGTCATCGTCCACGCAAGTATCCAAACTTGTGGTGCAGTCATCTCCATAGTTAGTTCCGTCTATAATAGTAAGATCATACAAATACATACGCTTAATAATATAACACTACCGGTCTTCAAAACTTCAACGTACATGTATTCATTCCATTTACAAATATCACACCGAAAATGACTGACCTTCAACTAATACTAATAATAGAAAAGTATTCGACAAAAAGGTTAAGCTATTACGAATGCTGACCTATATGTATATAGCATATCAAAAGCATTTGTGTAATATACAATATATAACTTACAGCATTCAGTTGACACTTGAACTGTGCCATTCGCGCAGATACAATATCCTAGATCGCTACACTCAAACCCGTTGCCACAAGTATCAGATTGTGGTTGGCATGCATCACATAACTCCGAACCGACTAGAACAGAAGGAAATAAAATTCACAAAGTAATGAAGGATAACACATTTGACAAATAGTTGTAGTTACTAGTTTCTTCCGAATAAACGTCTGATCGTATATATATGTATGATAATTTGCAAGTTTATGCACCAACATAATTTGTTTACTAAATAGAAATGTATATAGTACGAACTCGGATAGCGATTTCATGCCAAGAAATCATCAATTGTCAATGTTTTAGTTAATCAAATAAGAAATGGTGATTCCTGAAGGAACTATTACGAGTTTCTTCCAAATGAACGTCTGATCGTACATAAATATATGATTAAGGTGGCAGGGGATATATTGGGGTGATGGGGGTCCCTCAAAATATCAAATCTTTAGTGTAGGGCTTATTTATGGGCACCAAAAATTGAATTGGTATTTTAAAGACCCAATTCTGTATTTATTTTGTACAAAGAAGGTGTTTAATATTTTGAAAAATCATAGAAACTAAATATCAGTTGGCTCTGAAGGATTTGTAGCTCTTCAAAACGGAGGTTACCACCACTGGCAGAAGTTCAAATTTAGCGTCGTTAGAAACCACCGCGAAAAACTTTGACAGCAAAAAGCAAAAAATCGGCAGGTATGGGAGACACTTTTTTGCTGAATTAACTTAGCTCAGACATGCTATTTATGTAAAATGGGACCAAAAATAGGATTGCATTGGGTTTAAAAATACTGTGAATGGGGTGAAATTGGTCACTTTTGTATTTTTTTAACTAAAATATGGAGGGGTAGGGGCAAAAACTAAGGGCCATAACTCCATAACCCTAGGGGTTAGCCTTGTAATTTGATGTAATTTTCTATTTATGTTGGCAAGGCCCTTAGACTGACACATAAATACTTTCTTGTCTTATTTGTTGTTTTCAAGAAATCCGCTTGCCTGTTTGCGGCCTGTCGGAACCTCAAAAATGGCCAATAATATATCCCCTGTCCCCATAATTTGCCAGTATATCCACCAACATAATTTTTTTACTTAATAGAAATATATATAGTACGTACTCGGATAGCGATTCAATGCAAAGAAATCATCAATTGTCAACGTTTTAAATAATCAAAAACGCAATGGTGATTCCTGAAGGAACTTTTTAAACTTCGGCAAATCACGAATCAAGAAGCACATTTACTCACCACATTCGCCGCTCTGAAAGCTAAACCCGTCAATACATTGACAAGTACCGCCTACACATTCGGTGTCATCGTCCACGCAAGTATCCAAACTTGTGGTGCAGTCATCTCCATAGTTAGTTCCGTCTATAATAGTAAGATCATACAAATACATACGCTTAATAATATAACACTACCGGTCTTCAAAACTTCAACGTACATGTATTCATTCCATTTACAAATATCACACCGAAAATGACTGACCTTCAACTAATACTAATAATAGAAAAGTATTCGACAAAAAGGTTAAGCTATTACGAATGATGACCTATATGTATATAGCATATCAAAAGCATTTGTGTAATATACAATATATAACTTACAGCATTCAGTTGACACTTGAACTGTGCCATTCGCGCAGATACAATATCCTAGATCGCTACACTCAAACCCGTTGCCACAAGTATCAGATTGTGGTTGGCATGCATCACATAACTCCGAACCGACTAGAACAGAAGGAAATAAAATTCACAAAGTAATGAAGGATAACACATTTGACAAATAGTTGTAGTTACTAGTTTTTTCCGAATAAACGTCTGATCGTATATATATGTATGATAATTTGCAAGTATATGCACCAACATAATTTGTTTACTAAATAGAAATGTATATAGTACGAACTCGGATAGCGATTTCATGCCAAGAAATCATCAATTGTCAATGTTTTAGTTAATCAAATAAGAAATGGTGATTCCTGAAGGAACTAGTTACGAGTTTCTTCCAAATGAACGTCTGATCGTACATAAATATATGATTAAGGTGGCAGGGGATATATTGGGGTGATGGGGGTCCCTCAAAATATCAAATCTTTAGTGTAGGGCTTATTTATGGGCACCAAAAATTAAATTGGTATTTTAAAGACCCAATTCTGTATTTATTTTGTACCAAGAAGTTGTTTAATATTTTGAAAAATCATAGAAACTAAATATCAGTTGGCTCTGAAGGATTTGTAGCTCTTCAAAACGGAGGTTACCACCACTGGCGGAAGTTCAAATTTAGCGTCGTTAGAAACCACCGCGAAAAACTTTGACAGCAAAAAGCAAAAAATCGGCAGTATGGGAGACACTTTTCTTGCTGAATTAACTTAGCTCAGACATGCTATTTATGTAAAATGGGACCAAAAATAGGATTGCATTGGGTTTAAAAATACTGTGAATGGGGTGAAATTGGTCACTTTTGTATTTTTTTAACTAAAATATGGAGGGGTAGGGGCAAAAACTAAGGGCCATAACTCCATAACCCTAGGCGTAAGCCTTGCAATTTGATGAAATTTTCTATTTATGTTGGCAAGGCCCTTAGACTGACACATAAATACTTTCTTGTCTTATTTGCTGTTTTCAAGAAATCCGCTTGCCTGTTTGCGGCCTGTCGGAACCTCAAAAATGGCCAATAATATATCCCCTGTCCCCATAATTTGCCAGTATATCCACCAACATAATTTTTTTACTTAATAGAAATATATATAGTACGTACTCGGATAGCGATTCCATGCAAAGAAATCATCAATTGTCAACGTTTTAAATAATCAAAAACGCAATGGTGATTCCTGAAGGAACTTTTTAAACTTCGGCAAATCACGAATCAAGAAGCACATTTACTCACCACATTCGCCGCTCTGAAAGCTAAACCCGTCAATACATTGACAAGTACCGCCTTCACATTCGGTGTCATCGTCCACGCAAGTATCCAAACTTGTGGTGCAGTCATCTCCATAGTTAGTTCCGTCTATAATAGTAAGATCATACAAATACATACGCTTAATAATATAACACTACCGGTCTTCAAAACTTCAACGTACATGTATTCATTCCATTTACAAATATCACACCGAAAATGACTGACCTTCAACTAATACTAATAATAGAAAAGTATTCGACAAAAAGGTTATGCTATTACGAATGATGACCTATATGTATATAGCATATCAAAAGCATTTGTGTAATATACAATATATAACTTACAGCATTCAGTTGACACTTGAACTGTGCCATTCGCGCAGATACAATATCCTAGATCGCTACACTCAAACCCGTTGCCACAAGTATCAGATTGTGGTTGGCATGCATCACATAACTCCGAACCGACTAGAACAGAAGGAAATAAAATTCACAAAGTAATGAAGGATAACACATTTGACAAATAGTTGTAGTTACTAGTTTCTTCCGAATAAACGTCTGATCGTATATATATGTATGATAATTTGCAAGTATATGCACCAACATAATTTGTTTACTAAATAGAAATGTATATAGTACGAACTCGGATAGCGATTTCATGCCAAGAAATCATCAATTGTCAATGTTTCAGTTCATCAAATAAGAAATGGTGATTCCTGAAGGAACTAGTTACGAGTTTCTTCCAAATGAACGTCTGATCGTACATAAATATATGATTAAGGTGGCAGGGGATATATTGGGGTGATGGGGGTCCCTCAAAATATCAAATCTTTAGTGTAGGGCTTATTTATGGGCACCAAAAATTAAATTGGTATTTTAAGGATATCCGGGTCTAATAAAGAATCTCCTCTTGAAGAGTTCACAATTTCAGTAATTTGATGACAAATTGACTGATTTCCTGTAGGTCGTGGGTTCAACCCCCACTAGAGCCAAAATGTTATTTTTTTCTTTTTTATTTAATTTTTAGTTATAAGACAATGTTTTGGCTTCGTAACATCACTTTATAGTGTAATTTGGAGAAAAAAATCTATTTTTTTTTCTTTCATTTTTTAAGAATTAATATGTGGTAAACAGATGAAAATCGGGTTATTAAGGATTTCTGAAATGTATATTTTCAAAACCGCTCGGTGAAACCTTTTAAAATTGTGTTAAAACATTACATATACATTGAAGTTATTTTTGAAAAAAATTCATTGGTGCCAATTGTTTAGATCATATTTTATTTCCATTTATCTATATGGTACTTATTTGCAATATGCAAAAAAATGCCTTAATTTCGAGGAGGGTGGGGTTACATTTTTATTTTTATCTACTTCATTATTAGACCAAACATCATGATTACACTTTTGATTGAAGAAATAATCATTATCATTAGATTTAAATACACTTTTGTTTTTATTGTATTATCTGTTGGAGATTTATTTTATTTATCATGCGGTTGCCTCCTTTTGTTTGTGCAGTACGTTCTTAGGCTGGGTGTAGGGAAATTAAAATAGCAATTACTCTCTTAAATGACAATGCATGTTTTTTAAAATTCACATGCAGTTGTCTTAATGGGTATACAATAGAATAAAAATATTTAAAATGCATTCCTCAAAATTAAAAAAAAAAGTTTTTACACCTGGACATCGTTAAAGACCCAATTCCGTATTTATTTTGTACAAAGAAGGTGTTTAATATTTTGAAAAATCATAGAAACTAAATATCAGTTGCCTCTAAAGGATTTGTACCTCTTCAAAACGGAGGTTACCACCACTGGCGGAAGTTCAAATTTAGCGTCGTTAGAAACCGCGAAAAACTTTGACAGCAAAAAGCAAAAAATCGGCAGGTATGGGAGACACTTTTCTTGCTGAATTAACTTAGCTCAGACATGCTTTTTATGTAAAATGGGACCAAAAATAGGATTGCATTGGGTTTAAAAATACTGTGAATGGGGTGAAATTGGTCACTTTTGTATTTTTTTTTACTATAATATGGAGGGGTAGGGGCAAAAACTAAGGGCCATAACTCCATAACCCTAGGGGTTAGCCTTGCAATTTGATGTAATTTTCTATTTATGTTGGCAAGGCCCTTAGACTGACACATAAATACTTTCTTGTCTTATTTGCTGTTTTCAAGAAATCCGCTTGCCTGTTTGCGGCCTGTCGGAACCTCAAAAATGGCCAATAATATATCCCCTGTCCCCATAATTTGCCAGTATGTCCACCAACATAATTTTTTTACTTAATAGAAATATATATAGTACGCACTCGGATAGCGATTCCATGCAAAGAAATCATCAATTGTCAACGTTTTAAATAATCAAAACGTAATGGTGATTCCTGAAGGAACTTTTTAAACTTCGGCAAATCACGAATCAAGAAGCACATTTACTCACCACATTCGTCGCTCTGAAAGCTAAACCCGTCAATACATTGACAAGTACCGCCTACACATTCGGTGTCATCGTCCACGCAAGTATCCAAACTTGTGGTGCAGTCATCTCCATAATTAGTTCCGTCTATAATAGTAAGATCATACAAATACATACGTTTAATAATATAACACTACCGGTCTTCCAAACTCCAACGTACATGTATTCATTCCATTTACAAATATCACACCGAAAATGACTGACCTTCAACTAATACTAATAATAGAAAAGTATTCGACAAAAGGTTATGCTATTATGAATGATGACCTATATGTATATAGCATATCAAAAGCATTTGTGTAATATACAATATATAACTTACAGCATTCAGTTGACACTTGAACTGTGCCATTCGCGCAGATACAATATCCTAGATCGCTACACTCAAACCCGTTGCCACAAGTATCAGATTGTGGTTGGCATGCATCACATAACTCCGAACCGACTAGAACAGAAGGAAATAAAATTCACAAAGTAATGAAGGATAACACATTTGACAAATAGTTGTAGTTACTAGTTTCTTCCGAATAAACGTCTTATCGTATATATATGTATGATAATTTGCAAGTATATGCACCAACATAATTTGTATACTAAATAGAAATGTATATATTACGAACTCGGATAGCGATTTCATGCCAAGAAATCATCAATTGTCAATGTTTTAGTTAATCAAAAAGAAATGGTGATTCCTGAAGGAACTAGTTATGAGTTTCTTCCAAATGAACGTCTGATCGTACATATATATATGATTAAGGTGGCAGGGGATATATTGGGGTGATGGGGGTCCCTCAAAATATCAAATA
Organism: Spisula subtruncata; assembly: GCA_963678985.1. NCBI lineage: Eukaryota > Metazoa > Mollusca > Bivalvia > Venerida > Mactridae > Spisula > Spisula subtruncata. The sequence continues at coordinate 29,502,473 of OY787673.1, read as the reverse complement.
TTTAGTGTAGGGCTTATTTATGGGCACCAAAAATTAAATTGGTATTTTAAAGACCCAATTCTGTATTTATTTTGTACAAAGAAGGTGTTTAATATTTTGAAAAATCATAGAAACTAAATATCAGTTGGCTCTGAAGGATTTGTACCTCTTCAAAACGGAGGTTACCACCACTGGCGGAAGTTCAAATTTAGCGTCGTTAGAAACCACCGCGAAAAACTTTGACAGCAAAAAGCAAAAAATCGGCAGTATGGGAGACACTTTTCTTGCTGAATTAACTTAGCTCAGACATGCTATTTATGTAAAATGGGACCAAAAATAGGATTGCATTGGGTTTAAAAATACTGTGAATGGGGTGAAATTGGTCACTTTTGTATTTTTTTTAACTAAAATATGGAGGGGTAGGGGCAAAAACTAAGGGCTATAACTCCATAACCCTAGGGGTTAGCCTTGTAATTTGATGTAATTTTCTATTTATGTTGGCAAGGCCCTTAGACTGACACATAAATACTTTCTTGTCTTATTTGCTGTTTTCAAGAAATCCGCTTGCCTGTTTGCGGCCTGTCGGAACCTCAAAAATGGCCAATAATATATCCCCTGTCCCCATAATTTGCCAGTATATCCACCAACATAATTTTTTTACTTAATAGAAATATATATAGTACGTACTCGGATAGCGATTCCATGCAAAGAAATCATCAATTGTCAACGTTTTAAATAATCAAAAACGCAATGGTGATTCCTGAAGGAACTTTTTAAACTTCGGCAAATCACGAATCAAGAAGCACATTTACTCACCACATTCGCCGCTCTGAAAGCTAAACCCGTCAATACATTGACAAGTACCGCCTTCACATTCGGTGTCATCGTCCACGCAAGTATCCAAACTTGTGGTGCAGTCATCTCCATAGTTAGTTCCGTCTATAATAGTAAGATCATACAAATACATACGCTTAATAATATAACACTACCGGTCTTCAAAACTAAAACGTACATGTATTCATTCCATTTACAAATATCACACCGAAAATGACTGACCTTCAACTAATACTAATAATAGAAAAGTATTCGACAAAAAGGTTATGCTATTACGAATGATGACCTATATGTATATAGCATATCAAAAGCATTTGTGTAATATACAATATATAACTTACAGCATTCAGTTGACACTTGAACTGTGCCATTCGCGCAGATACAATATCCTAGATCGCTACACTCAAACCCGTTGCCACAAGTATCAGATTGTGGTTGGCATGCATCACATAACTCCGAACCGACTAGAACAGAAGGAAATAAAATTCACAAAGTAATGAAGGATAACACATTTGACAAATAGTTGTAGTTACTAGTTTCTTCCGAATAAACGTCTGATCGTATATATATGTATGATAATTTGCAAGTATATGCACCAACATAATTTGTTTACTAAATAGAAATGTATATAGTACGAACTCGGATAGCGATTTCATGCCAAGAAATCATCAATTGTCAATGTTTCAGTTCATCAAATAAGAAATGGTGATTCCTGAAGGAACTAGTTACGAGTTTCTTCCAAATGAACGTCTGATCGTACATAAATATATGATTAAGGTGGCAGGGGATATATTGGGGTGATGGGGGTCCCTCAAAATATCAAATCTTTAGTGTAGGGCTTATTTATGGGCACCAAAAATTAAATTGGTATTTTAAGGATATCCGGGTCTAATAAAGAATCTCCTCTTGAAGAGTTCACAATTTCAGTAATTTGATGACAAATTGACTGATTTCCTGTAGGTCGTGGGTTCAACCCCCACTAGAGCCAAAATGTTATTTTTTTCTTTTTTATTTAATTTTTAGTTATAAGACAATGTTTTGGCTTCGTAACATCACTTTATAGTGTAATTTGGAGAAAAAAATCTATTTTTTTTTCTTTCATTTTTTAAGAATTAATATGTGGTAAACAGATGAAAATCGGGTTATTAAGGATTTCTGAAATGTATATTTTCAAAACCGCTCGGTGAAACCTTTTAAAATTGTGTTAAAACATTACATATACATTGAAGTTATTTTTGAAAAAAATTCATTGGTGCCAATTGTTTAGATCATATTTTATTTCCATTTATCTATATGGTACTTATTTGCAATATGCAAAAAAATGCCTTAATTTCGAGGAGGGTGGGGTTACATTTTTATTTTTATCTACTTCATTATTAGACCAAACATCATGATTACACTTTTGATTGAAGAAATAATCATTATCATTAGATTTAAATACACTTTTGTTTTTATTGTATTATCTGTTGGAGATTTATTTTATTTATCATGCGGTTGCCTCCTTTTGTTTGTGCAGTACGTTCTTAGGCTGGGTGTAGGGAAATTAAAATAGCAATTACTCTCTTAAATGACAATGCATGTTTTTTAAAATTCACATGCAGTTGTCTTAATGGGTATACAATAGAATAAAAATATTTAAAATGCATTCCTCAAAATTAAAAAAAAAAGTTTTTACACCTGGACATCGTTAAAGACCCAATTCCGTATTTATTTTGTACAAAGAAGGTGTTTAATATTTTGAAAAATCATAGAAACTAAATATCAGTTGCCTCTAAAGGATTTGTACCTCTTCAAAACGGAGGTTACCACCACTGGCGGAAGTTCAAATTTAGCGTCGTTAGAAACCGCGAAAAACTTTGACAGCAAAAAGCAAAAAATCGGCAGGTATGGGAGACACTTTTCTTGCTGAATTAACTTAGCTCAGACATGCTTTTTATGTAAAATGGGACCAAAAATAGGATTGCATTGGGTTTAAAAATACTGTGAATGGGGTGAAATTGGTCACTTTTGTATTTTTTTTTACTATAATATGGAGGGGTAGGGGCAAAAACTAAGGGCCATAACTCCATAACCCTAGGGGTTAGCCTTGCAATTTGATGTAATTTTCTATTTATGTTGGCAAGGCCCTTAGACTGACACATAAATACTTTCTTGTCTTATTTGCTGTTTTCAAGAAATCCGCTTGCCTGTTTGCGGCCTGTCGGAACCTCAAAAATGGCCAATAATATATCCCCTGTCCCCATAATTTGCCAGTATGTCCACCAACATAATTTTTTTACTTAATAGAAATATATATAGTACGCACTCGGATAGCGATTCCATGCAAAGAAATCATCAATTGTCAACGTTTTAAATAATCAAAACGTAATGGTGATTCCTGAAGGAACTTTTTAAACTTCGGCAAATCACGAATCAAGAAGCACATTTACTCACCACATTCGTCGCTCTGAAAGCTAAACCCGTCAATACATTGACAAGTACCGCCTACACATTCGGTGTCATCGTCCACGCAAGTATCCAAACTTGTGGTGCAGTCATCTCCATAATTAGTTCCGTCTATAATAGTAAGATCATACAAATACATACGTTTAATAATATAACACTACCGGTCTTCCAAACTCCAACGTACATGTATTCATTCCATTTACAAATATCACACCGAAAATGACTGACCTTCAACTAATACTAATAATAGAAAAGTATTCGACAAAAGGTTATGCTATTATGAATGATGACCTATATGTATATAGCATATCAAAAGCATTTGTGTAATATACAATATATAACTTACAGCATTCAGTTGACACTTGAACTGTGCCATTCGCGCAGATACAATATCCTAGATCGCTACACTCAAACCCGTTGCCACAAGTATCAGATTGTGGTTGGCATGCATCACATAACTCCGAACCGACTAGAACAGAAGGAAATAAAATTCACAAAGTAATGAAGGATAACACATTTGACAAATAGTTGTAGTTACTAGTTTCTTCCGAATAAACGTCTTATCGTATATATATGTATGATAATTTGCAAGTATATGCACCAACATAATTTGTATACTAAATAGAAATGTATATATTACGAACTCGGATAGCGATTTCATGCCAAGAAATCATCAATTGTCAATGTTTTAGTTAATCAAATAAGAAATGGTGATTCCTGAAGGAACTAGTTATGAGTTTCTTCCAAATGAACGTCTGATCGTACATATATATATGATTAAGGTGGCAGGGGATATATTGGGGTGATGGGGGTCCCTCAAAATATCAAATATTTAGTGTAGGGCTTATTTATGGGCACCAAAAATTAAATTGGTATTTTAAAGACCCAATTCTGTATTTATTTTGTACAAAGAAGGTGTTTAATATTTTGAAAAATCATAGAAACTAAATATCAGTTGGCTCTGAAGGATTTGTAGCTCTTCAAAACGGAGGTTACCACCACTGGCGGAAGTTCAAATTTAGCGTCGTTAGAAACTAAAATATGGAGGGGTAGGGGCAAAAACTAAGGGCCATACTCCATAACCCTAGGGGTTAGCCTTGCAATTTGATGTAATTTTCCATTTATGTTGGCAAAGCCCTTAGACTGACACATAAATACTTTCTTGTCTTATTTGCTGTTTTCAAGAAATCCGCTTGCCTGTTTGCGGCCTGTCGGAACCTCAAAAATGGCCAATAATATATCCCCTGTCCCCATAATTTGCCAGTATGTCCACCAACATAAAAAAATTTAATTAATAGAAATATATAAAGTACGTACTCGGATAGCGATTCCATGCAAACACATCAATTGTCAATGTTTTAAATAATCAAAAACGTAATGGTGATTTCTGAAGGAACTTTTTAAACTTCGTTAAATCACGAATCTAGAAGCACATTTACTAACCACATTCGCCGCTCTGAAAGCTAAACCCGTCAATACATTGACAAGTACCGCCTACACATTCGGTGTCATCGTCCACGCAAGTATCCAAACTTGTGGTGCAGTCCTCTCCATAATTAGTTCCGTCTATAATAGTAAGATCATACAAATACATACGTTTAATAGTATAACACTACCGGTCTTCCAAACTTCAACGTACATGTATTCATTCCATTTACAAATTTCACACCGAAAATGAATGACCTTCAATTGATACTTATAATAGTAAAAGATTCGACATAAAGGTAATGTTATTGCGAATGATGACCTATATGTATATCGCCTATCAAAAGCACTTGTTTACTATACAATGTATAACTTACAGCATTCAGTCGCCACTTGAACTGTGCCATTCGCGCAGATACAATATCCTAGATCGCTGCACTCAAACCCATTGTCACAAGTATCATAGTTCGGTTGGCATGGATCACATAGCTCAGAACCGACTAAAAAGAACAAACATCAGAAGGAACCATTCCAAGTGTTGCATATCAAAACGATACCAGTGATTGGTATTTAATATAACTTGGTACTGGTTATAAATTGTCTCAAACATAATATATCAGAACCGACTAATTCAGAAGGAAGCCATAATAACATACAGAATTATTACTACAAATAAATATATAATTCTCTTGCGCTTTGAAGGCATTACTTAATAAACCACATCGAGATGAAGGTGTTTTATTATCGACGATTCAACGATAACATTGTTCTGTTAACCTTTCACATGTATTGTTGCGTTCAGCTCAAGTATGTATTCATTAGTTCCCCTACTCACCACATTGGCCGTTTTGATAGGAAAACCCGCTAACACATATGCATGTTCCGGATACATCACATTCGGTGTTTTCGTCAACGCAAGTATCTAAACTAGTAGTACAGTCATCTCCATGGTGAGTTCCATCTGTAATGGAAACATTGTTCAACATCTCATATAAATATAATTACACGTCAATTCGCTGGCTTAGAATAAGAATGTCGTAACTACAAAATCGACATATTTAGAAAACAAGAGAAAACAAACTGTAATTAACTCTTTACCTATGGGAAAACAAGTTTTTAAAACTTCATTTTGGTCAACATGACAATTTGGGATTTTCATGAAAGTAGACTAATAAGAAGGGCATTGTAAAGCAGATTTCAAATGTGTATGAGTCTTATAAGGTCGTAAATAGTAGTACCTTCTGAAAGCAAAAAGATATGAGGAAATCGCACAGAGAATGCAGTACTCAACTTAACATGACAATCACAGAAACATTAACAATATTAAATGCTAGTAACATAATACACGGAGCAATGCCCATTCATAACATATTGGCAAACATAATAGGCAAAGTCCCCGCTGTAAAAAGCAGGATGACCTTGTATCAATAAGTAATACCAAAACAACGGTGACCCCCAGTGACCGAATGAAACACAGCTAAGACCTGACATAGTTTCCTAAATCCCAGCTGTAACAGAGCAGGATGACCCAGTTTTACAAATACCAAATTGCCAAAAACTGTGACCCTAAGTGACCGAATGAAACGCAACTAAGACCAGACATAGTGTCCAAACACCATGCCAAAAACCGCGAAATCCAGCGACAAAATAATGCACCCCATCGAACAGTTCATACAAGTATGGCCTTTAAATATGACACTCGATGTAGAGCAATGGAGGGTATTGTTGCATGCGTTTAAATATCAGTATAAAGGGAATCTAAAGGTAATCTTTGCATTGAGATTGTTAATCTGTGAAATTTGTAGAAATGTTTACACAACAGTTTTATTTTATGAGGAGTTCAACACACAAGGTTTGTCAGTACGAAGTATATAGTACATTTAAAAGTAACAAAAGTTAAAACTTGCTATAGCACAAATTCCATCCTTTACGGTCATCTATACATTAAGATTAATCATCTGTGAGAGTTTGTAGAAATTCCACCCAACATTTTATGAGGAGAACACCATATTAACACAGGTTTTCATCACAGTAAAAGTAACAAAGAGTCATGACTCAGGTTAAAACTGACGCAGTCATTCCTCGACGATCATCTATACATTAAGATTGATCACCTGTGAAAGTGTGAAAATATTCCACACGACGGTTAATGAAGAGCACCATTGCTATATACACTCAACCGCTTTAAAAACGCACCACTATTGAAAATTATCAAATTTTGTCAAAATACATTTTTTGCCAAAGTTAATAGTTAACAGGGTTTGTTCAGTTCATAAGCTTGACCTAATTAAAGAAAACGATTTATTTTTCATTCGGAATACCCCACCCAGAGAACTTTTTTTGATTTAGCATGTTTTGCGCGTGCAGCTCGAGCGCGTCTACCTGTGTGGTCAATATTACTTTTAAACTGTACGCTGTTGGTTTACACATTGAAAAAACAACATTAACAATATATTCTTATGGTAGTTTTTTGCTGCGAATATCTCAAATATTTGTTCTCGGTGATTGCCCCTTCGCTTCCAACTGAAAAGAGCCTCGGTGCCTTAGCATTGCGGTTCAGTTGCCACCATAAAATACATGTGGGCTTAGAACATCGAATTCTAGCGAATGGCACAGTCAAATACCGACCTGGATGAAACCAGCTAAAGGTATTGAGTCCGAGCTAGGAGGAAACATGACAAAGGTTGTGTCACTGTGATTGGTTCCGCATGGCTGCACACAGTGTAAAAATAATGCCGGTTGTCAATCAACAAGCCAAAAGTACAATATTTCATTTTTATAATTATTTCTTTCATAATTGTCAATAAAAATGAAAATTATTTTAGTACAATTTAAATGAGTTTTCTCCCTTTTTAGAGCCTAAAGTCCCAACTTTTTGTCTTCAAACTCATTCATAGTGTTGATTTGAGGTGCCATAGAAGCACCACGGGATATGTCCTGACAGTCTGGTGCTCATAACCAAGACTTCAAGTTTAAATAAGGCTTCAATCCGTCTAAGGTTCACACAATGCGCATATCTGAACCGCACTCGGTCTTATGGTATTAGCCAGACAGCCATAGCCACATAACATTTATCATTCAAGTCAAGCTTTGATTGAATGGTGGGAAACATCACGTCGAACATAATACTATCCTATAACGTAATTGATAGTATGCTTTAATGAAGATACCACGTGCATGCATCAATGTATCGGGCTCTTATACTTGCTTTTGAAATTGTGACTTTCACTTTCATGGGTCTCAGTGTTATCTATATCATAATTCATTTCAAACTGGTAATAATGGCATGAAAATCACACACGTCGTTGCATATAGACTGAAGATTATTAATCAGAAAATAAATAACCATAAATTGACGTTTTCATCACGAAAACCGATATTTCATATGTGGTGCGTTTTTAAAGCGGTTGAGTGTATGCTATGCTTTATATACAACAAAAAACATAAGAAGGATATCAATAATGTAGTGCACAGTCAGCACAAAGCCATCTAATTACGTCGGCATCGCCTAGCCAACCAAGCATGTGTTAGACATAGAACTAACCATCCACGTCCCCAACGACGGATGGTTCTGGCATGTCTAAAAGCTCACACTACAGTATATGGCACACGACAGACCAATGAATGACACACAGCAGACCAATGAATAGTACACCACAGACTTTGAATTTTCTACATTGAAGTGAATTAGTATTGAAAGTATCTTACAGCATGTTCCATCGATCTCGACAGTATCGTTTGCGCATTCACAAAAACCATCTTCACCACAAAATGTAAATTCTTGTGTACAGGAATCTGGATTGTTGGTGCATGGATCACATAATGTTCCATTATCTATAAACATAACATAAAGCAACAGTTGTTATAACACTGTATTTCGATTTGTTATTACTAAGGTTATAAATATTAGTACCTATTTACTGTTTTACGGTTCACGAACACTGTTGTGCATACTAATATTAGTGCGATCATGATATAACAATGAATAATACAAAAACAGTTTACATGTCTGATTACGTAGTATATTTCCGACATCGAACTATCGAGGGTTGTCCAAAAGATTGTCGTAAGTGCTTTAATTTAAAGAAGGACAAACTATGAAGTCTTGCAAACAACCCTCGTTATGCCTATCTCGAGTATAATTGATTTCAATGTTTGAACTTTTTCAATCTAAATTGGTTCCAAACACCCATTCAACCATGAAGTGTTGATGTTATCCATGGTGGTGTAGTCCATTTACTATGATTTAGGGTAGGAATACAGTGACGTAGCGGTAGAATCCACTATTACGGTGCAAAACCTATTGTAAGGCTTATACAAATGTATACAATCCACTTTTACGGTGTAAAAACAAGTATAAATTCTTGTACCAACAGTACAATACCAAACTAAACTCTACCTGTTCAGACAATGGTTGTAATCTTTTGGGTAAAGCTAGTTTGCGATAGAAAAAAATCGTGTTTTTTAAACGTTTCTCTGTGATTACAAAACCTACAAGTATGAAATTTTGCACGAATAAATGAAATATATCTACCTAATACACACTGAAATTCCAGCAACATCAGACATGAGTTAAAAAAGTTTTGTTCATAAGTTCTATGTAACATATTTGTAGTTTTGTATGAAATATCAAGTTAGAAGACTTGATACTTACAACAGCCAATTTTACGGTCACGTGATACGCATAACGGTATATTTGCGTATTTGCAACCTACTTAATTTAACACATGCGAGGCCCGTCTGTGAATATGACAAAGTACATTTAATGGCTTTACATTGTTTATAGGCGACATGCCTAAATAAACCGAATCATACGGGCCTATTAATTATTGTCTTTATAACAGCAATCTCGCTCCCGCCGATCACGGATTGTAACGGTTAAATAATTGATAGTAAATCATCAATGGAATACCAGATTACCTCCCTGTGTTAAACTGTAAATACGCATGTAATTTCAATATGTAATAAAGAATAAATGTCTTTTAATTGGTGACTAAAATTATGAAATTCAAAATGGGAGTAGGTAGGAAGTTAATGTAGTTCTGTGTAATTTTTCACCAAAATCTGATAAATAGATTTTCAGAAATCTTTAAAAAACACGATTTTTTTCTATCGCAAACTAGCTATACACAGTAATAAGCTACGTCACTGTCAAAATATCCTAACTGGACAGTAGATAAGGCTAGAGATATCTCCGTGTTGTGTTTTATAGTCAAGTTAGGATATATTGAAAGTGGTGTCATTGTTTATGTGTACCTAAAATAGTAAAACCATTGCTTAAACAGATAGAGTTTAGTTTGGTATTGTTAGTATCTGTTGGTATAAGAATTTATACTTGTTTTTTCATCGTAATACTGTAGTGGATTGTTCCATTGCTTCACTGCATTCTTACCCAAACTGGACTGTACATACATAATTTATAGTGTTTACTATATTTTGTTTAGCAAATTAAATACTTACACATCACACACTGACCAACATCATTTACAAAATAGCCAAATACACAAACGCATATGTTTAACCCATCATCGCAGTCTACGTTGTCACCGAAACATTGATTCGTAGAATTACATGACTCGCCAAGACAAACCTCTGAAATAATACTGACATGAAGACAAGGTCGATCAACAATATAATCAATCTAATCGACTAGTATTGCATGTATTACCGCGACTGTGGCCGAGTGTTTAGTGCGTCCGGTTTGGATGCGTGGGTCGAAGGTTCGAACCTCGACAGAAGCCAGTCAAGTTATCATTTTATTTTCACTGTTGTGGAGCTGGATCTATTATCGTGCAGAAATAGAAACGATTTGTCAACAGAGCCAGGCTTCAAAGTATACGTTACGTCATTATGACCTCATAATTGTCACCTCGTGACGTTCTAATTTCAAGGACTTTTTTCCAATTTAGCCAACTACTTTACCATTTTACGGGAAAATGAAGCAACTGAAAACCGGAAAATGAGTCGATTTTTAGTGGAAGATCTTAATGAATATGATGTAACGAGTACTAGCATATGAGGTGTTGGCCACAAACCTAGTTCACACACGCCGTCATTGTTGTAATAGCCAGGAGCACACACGCAAGTATCATTGACACATATTGCAAAATAATCGAGACAATGTCTATCTTTTTCGCATTCTCCATCATTCGGCGATTCTAAAAGAAGATGTTAAAGTAAGTACAATCATAATTGTTTTAGAAAGTAAAAGGGAACAAATCCAGAAAGCGTCAATAAAGATGTTTGTATCGAAAAATAAAACGTGTACTAGGTACATATATGATACATATTCTTAGAAAGCATTGATTCAGGTCGACAACTTTAGTACATTTAATATACATGTATAATTAGTTCATTGTTAACTTTACATACTCATACCGATGGCTTAGAATATAAAGGTCGTAGGTAAGAAATCAATTTTTTGAGAAAACAAGAAAAGACTGTCTGCAATTTACTCTTTACTTAAATTTACAACTTCATTTTGGTCAACAAGACAAGTTTCGATTTTCATGTAAGTAGGTTCATAAGAAGCACCTTGTGATTCTGATTTCAAATATGTATCATTTAACATTTATCAGTCATATAAGGTCGTAAGTAGTAGTTTCGACCTTCTCATTCTAAGCCAGCGACAAAATCCTAAGCCTTACAATAGCAGCACATAGCAGTCCAAATGACATACAGAAGTTCTTACATCTATTGGTATACGTTTATGTTTTTAAAATACATTTGGAAAAAATGACTTACTCTCTGTACAATTTCCACCAATTTCCTCATAATTATCGTCATAGTAACCGTCATCACAAACACACGTTCTATTACGTTCATCACAATGTGCGTTAGATGTTGTACACTGAGAATGACATTCACATTCTTCGCCATTATCCTGATCTGAAAACATCGGAAAATATAAACACGACTGTTAACATCGGAACATATAAACACGACTGAAACATCGGAAAATATAAAAACGACTGAAAACATCCGAACATATAAACAAGACTGAAACATCGGAAAATATAAACACGACTGAAAACATAGGAAGACTCAAAATTATTATATGAACAAGAATGAGTTCATTTCTCCTTATGACCCGATGGAAGTTTTCAAATGCATTGTAGGTGAGGGGCACGAAAAGAATTCAAATGCATTGTAGGTGCGGGGCCCGAAAAGAAGGCAACGGTGTTCTTATATGGATTACAAGGTTGATTCGTATTTTAAATATTCTTACTTACACCAACGTCACAGATTGTGTCATGTTTGTTTTATAGAAATCTAGAAAACAAGCAGCGCCGGTGTTTTTGTCTTAAAATGCCTATTTAGGTCAAAAACCACGAAATAGAATTGCTCTTCAACTCTATGTAAAGTGACCAAGGTCAGCCAAAAAAATGTCAACTTTTTGTCCATGGGGCCCTCTCAAAATCTTGTAATCAATAGAAATAGCATCGGGCTTCAAGAAAATGAAAAAAGTAGGGGGTCATGTATCATATAAGAAAAATTTGGTTTGTCAAACGCGGTAAACAGATTTTCTCACATGTACGGATTTACATAATGTCCGTTAGCCCCAACCCTACTTTCACTTTGATATTTAAGCCAGAATGCCACATATTTCTGAATAAACATCTCATACATGCATACAAAGCATTTGACCGAAATTTCATGATTCTGGTGCTGATTTGTTAAGACATACCCACATTTCCAGTCGTTTCAAAGTTTTTTACCGGACTATTTGACTGTATCTGACTTTGGTCCGCGTAGGCATTTAGTGGTTATTAACCTTTAATCAGATCTGCATACTATGTGACTGCACGCTGCACTGTTGTTTAAATTAGCATTATATTACTAGTATACCATAATGGAAAGTAATTGTTTAAGATAACTAAGCTACAGGTATTATAGTATTGTGTGTAAAAGAAGAAATAAGTTACTTACCGGGAATAGGTATGCATTGTCCTTTGTAGCAGTACTGAAAACATAAAAAAAATCAAATTATGCCAGAGTAAAAGCCGCTTTTAACTTAGGCAAAACAAGTGAATATGCTGCTTATGCAAGTTTTTGTTTTCGCTGAAAACTATGAGCATAGAATTTATAGAAGTTTAATCTTGGGTACGTAACGCCTGTTACACCATCATAATAAATAAGGAACGTCAAGTCAGGTAATGTGCATATTTAATTCTATCACTCTAATACTCCTATGAGTATAACAGTGATTTTTCTACAAAAATTATTGTGATCACCCTTTAGGGATATATTATAACTGGATTTAATTATTTATTTTTTAACAGGGCACGGTCGAGTGATATAGGTAAATAACGCGTATATCCTAACTTTCAATACACGCATAAACGGTAGAAGACAGATCAGTTCTTATTCATAAAAAGAAACAGTTTGATCAAATGGATGCAGCAGGTTAACCCTAACAGCTTCTTGTGTCTGTATTAAATACTCGTACAGTATAGATATGTAACCTACAAAAACAAATTCACGTACACACAAGAACTTGTACGCTTGTATGCTGTAAATAGATATTGTTTAATTAAAAGAATTAATCACAATTCGCTGGCTTTGAATAAGAAAGTCGTAAGTACAAAATCGATATTGTCAGAAAACAAGAGAACTGTCTGAAAACTACTCTTTTCGTTTTTTGGTCAATATGACAAGTTCCGATTTTCATGAAAAAAGGCACATAAGAAGCGCATAATGATGCAGATTTCAAATAAAGACGGAAGTAGTAGTTAGCCACGGAATCGTAGACAGACAAATAAGCAATCCAATGTTTCCATAAGCAAGAAATTAGCAGGTTATCGGAAAATAACATTCATAGCTTCATCAATAAGCATAGATAATCGCAAACCAAAAACCAAGTAATTAATGAAATTGTTCAAAGTCAGTATCAGAAGGAGCCTCATTGCAATACACAATCACATACTTTAGCGTATCCACAAGGCGTTCCAGACGATACTCTCACATTGCAAGCACAGCCGAATTCTACAGTCGTACAGTATATAAATCTAGTACACATATAATCCGGAAACATCTGAAAATGAAACATTAACCGATCAATCGGAACTAGGTAGGGAGAGCGTACATGTATATTTCAGTTGGAAGAATAGTCATTGCGCCTTTTATGTCCACACACTACACATTTATTGTAACTGTGCCAATAAGTTCGGATGGGTATTTAGATTTGTTTGAGTTGAATTTGACCGTGTCATTCCCTATTTTAAGCACTCACCATGTACAATAACTATTATATCTGTAACTGGGTCAATGGTCTTGTCATAGCTGAAACTAGGTCATTCAGCTTTTAGAAGCTGAAACTATATAGTTCAGCCTTTTGGCAGCCGGAACTGTGACGTTTGACGTTTTGACAGCTGAAAGTCGGTTTTCTGGTGGTCAAGTTCAATAGACCTATTAGTTAACGTTAACAAAGAATCACCGAAAAACATAATAATAATTATGTTTGTGTATAGATAAATACCATAGCGCATGGACAATACAAAGCAACAGATATATGGCCACATGCCTATTCACCTACGAACGCGTCAGACATACTACTAGAAGGTATCATCCATATCAACAAAAAAGGATAGTTCAAGCAAGCATATATACTAACTTCATGTACTCACGCCGCAATGTGGCCTACATAGCTCAGCGGTTAGCGCGCTTGCCACCTAAATCGGCGACCCGGGTTCAAATCCGGTTAGAGGCGATACAATATGCTTGTCATATGCAACAGAAAGCTGGCTAGCATTTAAATAAAGGCTATAAACTAGGCTCGACAATGATTAACATTCTGTGAGAATTTAATTCCGTGCATCATAAGCCATGAGGTGAGGCAACTACGAGTGATAACTACAAAAATGTATACAATTTAAAAAGTGTTAATTTATGTCTACCGTCTTACGTAATGTTACAAAAAATAGCATATATCAATAACCTTACGTTTCCATTGCCTTCTGGGTCACACTGTGTCGAGTTCAGCCCCCATTTATGCTTACACTGATCATCTGCTGAGAATAGTTCACCATGTAATGGATAGTCCTCCAATTCGTCCCATTTGCTCTGTGAGAAATGATGCTCTCTCAGGCAATTTCTGTTTCCAGAATTTAGACTGAAAAACACAACACAAGGGTTATCACGAATTGTGTAAGATAGCCCCTGGACCACAAAATTTAGTTTAATTTCTGACTTGTTTATCTCAATGTTGGTGACTAAAAGACTCCAATGTGGATCAAACATAGGTTTCATTATTATTCAATGTGAATGAAAACAAACAAACACTCTAACTACAGTATAGTTCAGCTAGGATATTCTGACAGTGACGTCATAGGTAGAGTTTAGTTTGGTATTGAACTGTTGGAATAAGCTCTTATACTTGTTTTACACCGTACTAGTGGATTGTTCCACTGCGTCACTGTATTTTTATCCTAACTGGACTGTACTTTCAAATGTAATCGTGAACGGGTGCCAATATACTGTCGTCCAGCAAGTAAGCTACACTCAAACACTATAAAAGGCACTGCATATGAAATATTGGTTGTAGTGACGAAAACGTCAATATATGTTTATTTAATTTCTAATTTATAATCTTCAGTCTATACGCAAACGAGTTGGGTGAGTTTCGAGCAATTATCACGAGTTTGAAATAAATTATGATATAGTAGGCTAGTCTTTGGGTGGGGTATTCCGAATGAAAAATATGTCGTTTTCTGTTTTTAGGTAAGTTTATGAATTGAAAAAAAACTATAAATTATTAATTAAGCAAGAAATTAATCATGACCAATTTTAATTATTTTCAATAGTGGTGCGTTTTTAAAGCGTTTGAGTGTATGTTAATATAGGCTTGACAGGGTATAAGCTATATACATGAGTAAACGATATTCACCGCTATTCTTTCAAATGGGATAGTTCCCTCATTAGTATTACGTTTTGAATTGACTGTGCGCCAAAATGTATACACATGTGTATACCATACATGTATGTCAGTTCTGTGTAAACAATAGACGTTTATGACAACATTCTGTTGAATATTTCAAAGCTATTCTCTTCGGTGTAATTGCAAGACATAAAAGTTTATTTTTGTGCTTCTAGATTGTATGACGGTTAATACAAATCATTCCATTTAACCAATCAGATTGGAAATTCAAATGTTTTTCTGTGACATCACGGATTCTTGTGCACAGTTATGACGTTATTGCACACTTATAACACAAGGAAGTAAAATGGAAATTAGAAATTGCTATACTAGTTAGCTATAATATAAGAATAAAACAAAATCAAAGTTACCTTCCTATTTTATCACATATTTCGTCGAGAGCACACCTTGAAATAAACCAATTAACACCCCACGCTGCTGGTTCAGAGGAAACAATGTCCATGTTTTCATTCATCAACCATTTCCGTTCACAACCAGAGCCTGATGCCCCAATACTGAAGTAAAACAAAGTGAATATACTTTTGGCGATGTAGTCATATATCCAGTATACGCAGTAGAAACCCTATCGAGGACAAATAAAAATTGGATAATTAATCAACATGCATTTCTTTGCAAAAGGTAAAGTGTTTGTTCATCGTACTTTATAGGGCCAGGTCATTTGACTTATGAAACGCCTATATTTTGCTAGCGCACAGTACTTCCAGAATCCCTTCTCGTATTGCCGGGCGCATGGCAGAGAGTCTTTAACTAGCTGGCGGCTCACCAACCGACCGCGTCAGTTATAACCCAGTTTACGCAGTGGTTGGAACCTTCGCGTTCGGAAGGCGGACGCCCCAACCACTCAACGTCGGTCGCAGTTTGTATATAGTTTGCCGTCGATTGCATTCATTAAAACTAAGCATACTTACGAATGAAGGATGGCTTTAGCTAATTGTCTATCAAGTCCATCCCCATTACTCTCTGATACTATGGATGGGTATCGTTTGTTAGAGTCACAAATAGATGGCACCCATGTATACGCTGAAAGTGTTACAATTCTTACATAAAAATAGATGGTACCATATGAATGTTTACACTGAAATAGATACAACTTGACATGTATACGCTGAAAAAGTCACAATTATTACATAATAATATTACGCTGAAATAGATGGATATAATATTCATCCTACAATTTAGGAGAGCATATAAATAACATTATACATACACTCGAACAAAACATGGCATACAATACAATGCTTAATATGTACACGTTACATGAAATGGCATCTCTATATCAGGGCTTGTGGTACATTATCATGAAATCGTATATAAAATATATTGGCATGCGAGTCTCTTAATTATAGAAGTGCACAAAAACCACTCGAGATGTAAGTGATTCACATTGGTCTGATACGTAAGGATACGCGAGACTGACACGCATTTAAGCATGGTAAGGATCATAACAGGATCATCCTATAGAAGTGGACAACGGACTACATCATTCTGAGTTCAAACTGTGTTAACTTGATACAGTAAAGTTCCGCTAATAAGACCACTTTGATTATTTTAAAAACATGCAGATTTTTGCCAGTTCGTCCCAAAGTATTAAATTTAGAACAAAAAAGGTCCGCTAATATGACCGATTCGCTATTAAGACCAAATTCTTGACTGGTCTTATTAGCGGAACTTCACTGTACTAAAAGAGGAAATCTATATCAACATTTTATAATATTGCACATAAAATGTGAAAAACATGGAAATAAATTTTAGGGAAAAAACACACAATATATAACGAAACTCACTTCTATACCAGTCATAGTAAGTACTTCCTTCCCGGACAGCCATGTTCCATCTGAAATTGATACAACCAGTACTATAGTATATATTGCAAATATAATATATAGTTTTTATTTGTTTTTTTCATGCCGTCAAAAATGAAACAAATTGCCACCTGTTGAAGCCGTATATGCATAGGCGTTGCGAATAATTAAATTAAAAGTATTTTAGTTTAATCGTGTTTGGTTGTCTATTTTCACTATTTAAATTATGGCGTCATCAAAACATAGCCGAGTTAAAGAGGTGTTCTCTATAACTTTGATCGTTCAAATCGATTCAGGAATATTATACATTAAATGAGAATCATTATTGCATAAACTCCTCAAACAAAAGCTCTCACTAATTACCAAGAAAAAATTAAAATACATTTCCATAACGAGCCAAAATAGTCCCGAGTTGTTTCCCTTTGATCACATAATAATAAATCGCTGGAAGGGATACATTATTATTGCTGATTTGAATATATTTTTAACATTATAGATACATATTTGCGCACACTTTCTTCTAACAAATTATGATAATTGATAGTGCTTTGTACATTTAGCTCATTCAATGTTATAGTAGAGAAAAATATGCTAGTTAGAGGGAATGCCTCTTCAAGCATGAAAAGTAAGAAATGTATTACACTACAAACTTCATATTTCTAAATAGCATATTTCTTTATTTTGTCATCAAAATGGTGGCGTAATAATACGGTACCGGATCGACCCGTGTACCCGGAATGCATGCGTTAATATGACCTCTAACGTAATAGGCTGTGGCGAAAATATCCTTACTGGAGAGTGTAGGTAGTTTGAGACGGTTTCATTTAGTTCTGATAGATCAAATAGTACGAGCGCACGGGTTGTGGATTGGAACTTAGTAAGCGGCGCTAGTACGTACTTGGTGAGACATATAAATAAGTCATATTCATCATGGTCATGATCTGCTACGTGTAAATCTCCGCATCTTTGAAGACCTTTCCAACCATCGAAAAATGTGCCCGTTTTGCCATCTGGAAATGAATAGTCGAACCTCATACCACCGTAATCTGTCCATGACGACGTCTGCAAAATACAAGAACGTCCAGCCATGTGATCCATATATCATAATATGCCATAGGTTGAAAAATAACTATGTGACGAAATGTTTTATAACGTTTCGTTGGACGTCATGTTAAAAACAGGTTTTTCACGTCATTATATATAATTATATTTTAATTCATAATTAATTTTGAATTTAAAATGCCCTATCAGCATTTATATAGCTTGGCTATTTTGACCTGAGTCTGACCTTTATGCAGGAATAAATTGCGAGGTTCTTGCTTTCAATATATCAATTTCCGCAAGCAAATCGTGCAATGTCGCCATGTAAGATTTGTGTTTTTATTACATCTCGAGCGCCGTCGTCGATGAAAACATAAATCGGTGTTGTATACGTAGACAATATATGTATAGGATAGAACACGAGTAAGTGTTGGGTATGAAAACAAAATCGAGCTCTGCGAGATTTTATGTTTTCATACCCAACACTTACGAGAGATCTATCTGTCTTAGACCACAGCTAAAAATGTTAGTTTCTCAGGTACAATTTGCACAACAATCAACTACTTAATACTATGATTAATACTTAGTAAACACAATATCCCCAAATCGTTTATATTAGCCATTCATAAAATAAAATCAAGGAATGTTTGGTGTACAGGTATTTTGTGTTTTCGTTGGTAACATTCCATTGGCCAACTTTCTTTCTGTATCGTACATATTTTACATATCTTTTTTAAAGCAAGTGTACATGCATGTGCTTTTAAAAACAAGCAGTGGAATTTGATTTACTTGATGAAACTACTACATCGATGGCTTAGAATAAGAAGGTCGTAACTACTACTTAAGTACTTTATAAGACTCATGCATATTTGAAATCTGCTTCACAATGCGCTTCCTATGAGCCTATTTTCATAAAAATCTGAAATTGTCAAGTTGACCAAAATGAAGTTTTAAAAACTTGTTTTCCTATAGTTAAATAGTCAATTACAGACAGTTTTCTCTTGCATGCGTGATGTTTTCTCAATATATCGATATGGTAGTTACGACCTTCCAATTCTAAGCCATCGACATGTAGTATGGTTTTGGAGTTTGAGGACGTAACCGCGGTTACACAGATCAAGCATCTTCCATCCTGAGACCTTTTAGTCAAAGATCTGAATGAAAATCAAAGGTTATAGGACGTGCAACCGCATTCAGAACAGCGTCCGCCATAAGATACCAGAAAGCAACATTCTTGGACATGTTAAGCATACGAGCAATATGCACAATTACGTAATTCTAAGTTATTACCAGGACTACTTTTTCATCATTTAAAGGCGGCAGAAAGATGTCGATTACACTGTAAAATCACCAGACGAAACATTTGTGTAAGCAGCAGTAAAATGTAAAAATGTTATTTCACTGCAAGTTCTTTTTTCATTTTTGGCATACCGATTTTGTAAAAGAGCAGAAAACTCTTATGTTATAACTGAATGGTTAATTAATTAACAATGATTTAATTTTTTAGATATACTTAACTGCTTGAATAGTATTTAAGTGCATGTCTATGTTTTATAATCAATACTATTGTAATTCTTACTGCTTCAGCAATAAATTATTCTGTATTTTAATGATACTTTTCTCTAGTTACACAAAAAATATATATGAAGTAACATATTAACAATTTTAAGTCATCGAAAACGCCGCTTCATCCTCTTTAAACTTTATGTTTGATGTTTGTATTGGATATATGCATGTATAGTGATTGTAAATGCTTAACTTCACTGTTACAATCACACTTGTTGATGGTTTGTGTTTAGAATAAAGCTATAAATTCCTGACTTGATGGATTATTTTGCTTAGCCAAAATAGTATTGGATAAATCAATGTACGTTTATATACAACACTTTTTCTATATACCACAGAAAAGCGTTGTATAAAATTTTTTTGGGGATTTATTCAACACTTTTTCTGCTCGTTGATTGGTCAGTTACAGTAAGCTGTGGTCTAACGCCTTTTAAATTGTGGTTATCAATAGATCAGACTCGTGTCAATGTGGTCAAGCTTTACTTGGTTTTAAACCGTGGTAAGAAATAAACCACTGCGTCACTTTAGTATTACCCTAGCTCGACAGTATACACATGTATGACCTTACCTCTGTGATTTCAAGTCGACAAAGTATAACGTGTAAACAGTTAATGTCGCAATCCAGTCCCTTAGTATACTTGGTAATGTGGTCAACGAGACATGCGTATCGAAGATTTACCTGAAATATACGTAATTATAAGTTCGTTGTATATTCACCCAAACAGTAACTTCTGTCTAAACTCAATATTGGCGAATAGAATCACCAGAATCCACGTGTACTATACTAATGCTACTATAATCCTATTTACGAAAAGATAAAGACCAAGTGCAAATGGTCTCGATTATGAACGATACCATTGTACCATTATTATTCACATGCTATTACTCTGTAATCTGTGAAATGTATATACAAATAAAGTTATTGTTCTGTTGTTAAACATGTTATGTCATAATTTGATGAATTACAAATGTAAGTGACGTAATGTGCACTGAATGATTCGGACAAGTAGGTTTTAGTTATGATTTCATTCTGACCACTCATGTATGAAATGACTATACTGAACAGTTTAAGCAACCAAGAAAGCAGCAGCATAAAGATTCACATGACATAACGCAATTCACCTTGCTTTAATAACATACGCGACCACAAGATATTGGAAATATTGTAGCTCACAGACAATTTGATAAAACCGTAAAGAAACGTTTACAGTGCCTATCCAAGAGTCAAACAAAGAACGAACCATTCAAAAACATATGCATATTTTTATGTTGTGTTTTTCTATATTTAGAATTGTAGATTTTTATTCGATTACCTCTGCCATTATCGCTGTATAGTATTTCCATATTTCCTCGATAGTAAGGTCCTGGTCGCCATTATTCTTTTCTAAAAAGCTAAAACAAAAGTACGGTATAATAAAATTTTGAAAATCGTCAAGCTTTGACAAACCAAAGAAGGACAAAAAGCGGTGGTAGATCCTATAGCCACCCGCGCAATTTTAGAGACAGAAACAGACGGTAGGCCTACCATTCGGATATCAAATGAAAACTTGAAAAAAAATCAATAAACTGACTCTCTTGGCAACTACTGCACTGCACAGTTCTTGAATTTAGCATAGTACCATATAAGGTAATGAAGTTACAAATGATAACTACAATGAAGTCGTCATTTGATTACGTTTTATAATGACTACGAATATTCTCTTACATTATACAATAATCTGTTTCTGAGCGTGCACCTGTGATAATGCTCATCGCTTACATGATTACATAGAACGTGTTTAAAGCACAACTTTACGATTAGTAAAAAGTTAAAAGGCAAGACATGTTCTTTCTTTGATACAATGTTTTTCATCAGTATTTAACGAACAGTAGCTATTTATAAGAAACAACGTTACACTCGTACATGTGAGGTGTGTCAATTTACCATAGTGTCCCAAATGTACGAATCAGTACGAATCACTATGACAACCATAAAAATGAACAGGAAAAAGTGACAAGTAACAACTGCAAAGATGCATCACTAATCCGACTCAGCATGCACTTTCGGCCAGTCAATACAACATGTATTTATAACAAGAATAAGAGTAAGCAGATACATGTAACATTGAACCACATGGTCAATCATAAACAACGACATATGTACGTCTTGCTCTCCAGCATACAGTTCAGACTGTGTCACAATACATGTACTTACAAATTCCAAATCGTATTATCAACCAGTAGCTTCAGTTCAAATACGTCACATTCAGGGTCGAAGGTTGCAATATCGTTATGACCTCTCTTCGTTCTGGGGTGAGCTGAAATATAATGGCTTATATTGCTCATAAATTATCTTTCTAGCTGGTCTACCATACAAAAATTCACATGTCTCAGGTCCACAACCCCAACTCGTACCATTTTACAAATTGATAAATACATTAATTATGCTACTCTAAAATTTAATATAAACTAAAAATGTTGGGGTTTTTTCAATATACATAAACCGTTTATTTAATCATACTGGAAAATTGCGTTCTTCTCATCTATATGATATATTATGTTATGTTCCCGCATGTACAATATTTAAAATTATTTATCCGGTTGTTTGGGCTCCATTTTTAGGATGTCATGATGATCCAAGGCAGCAGGTTTATGTAAATGTTGCTGCCTTATATATATAAATGGTATAATATTCAATATTAGATCCGCCAGAACTGAAATTGACTCATACAATCATGTACGGTGCACAATAGTTAAAAATAAATAAAATTATAGCTACTTTCATTGTTAATGTGAGTTCTCGTTCATAATACAATCCTATTACATATATTAAATTTATACTTGCCCACAGCCGCAGATTCACTATCTTCTCTTTGTTTAGCATATATTGTCTTTTTGAATTCTTCCAAATCCAGGGCTTCACGTTTACGGAGAATATGTGCTTGGTTATTTCTTGATAAATGCTCTGGTTCGATACTGTATGATTGTCCATCTATTTCTATTGACCCTTGCTGTAATTGTATAGTACGCATACATGAACGACGCAATAGTTGCAAGAAAACAGACAGAAATAATACTAGTAAAACGATATGAGAAAATCGGGCAGGGACGGCAGCAATTGCACGGCATAGTCACCATTTGTCCAAGAAGCAGTAGTGAGCATGGCATTCCACCAAAACCGCCGCTAGTTGCTTCATACTCTGGTAGACCGCAATACGATCCTGGAATATCAACAACGCCATAAATAATGTAATTATACAGGTATTATTGACAGTTTCTATATATGTCAACAAGGTAAGCTTTTCAAAAAGCTAGACGTGGACAGGAGAGTAGAAAAAACTGAAAAGGACCCGATTAAAACACAAGTCGGCACAATGTATTGCGTCATGCTTTCACGTTAGAAATATCAGACGTGTTCATTACTTTTGTTCTAAATTAGAAAACATATGTCTGAAATATAGCTCCATCGAGTCCACGTACAGTATGTACACTCGCCATATCCACCAATCAGAATAAGAACAGTTAATGTAATGTAAAGGAAGGTAACTTCAGCAAGGAGTTTACTCTTTTCGTTTCAAATATTTCTTTTGAGGTACTAAAAAATCGCTCAAAATATGGGGCGGTGTTGTAGGCTTTTTGTAACTTCGGACCTAGATCTATTGGAGACTTTGCTGACCAATATACTTGCATGTTACTAGTACGAATTGCTACTTTATTTTAAAAGAAAACAAAACATATAGATATATAAAAAATGAGTCGGCAATCACAAGGTTGGCAACAGCTGTATACTAGTATTATCTTTTTGATTCTGACTCATTTGGATCATTCATTCGGACAAATGAATAGATACAAATGTATAATATCGCTGGCTTAGAATGAGAAGGTCGATATTTTGATAAATCAAGAATAAACTGTCCAAAAATTACTCTTTACTTATGGCCTGTCCAATTATGGTAAGACAAGCTGTTTTTGAAATTAACTTCAGTTTGGTCTACACGACAAGTTCCGATTTTCATGAAAATAGGCTCATATAATTGATGGTGAAGAAGAAAAGTAAGAAGTACGTGAAAACCAGACTTTTCACAGCGACAAGGCAAGTAACTGTGTAGGAGAGTGTGTTGTATGGTACGGTAGGCGGGAGTACTTACCGTGTAGTCCTGTTTAGTATGCCGGCCAGAGATGATGAATGTCATATCTGTGGTGACGAACATACTTCTTGTTAAATTGAGATCAATCAGTTTTTTATCCAAATAAAACGAAAATCTCAAATTTTCCGGAAAATCGAAATATTCTCTCCCGGCAGCTTCGACATCGTCAATAGAACGTCTTTTTCGAGATATGGATATGTGCTGGTTTACTTCAACTGATAAAAAAAGAATTATATGTGTAAAAAAGTGATTATTCATACAGGACCAACACTGTGATATTTTCACAGCATATCAACGCATGTGAATAATATATATTGGATTATAAATTATAGAAAACAACAGAAATGAATAAGTATGGACATGCTGGTCTGCAGGTTTGATAAGTAGATAGTATTTCCGCTTTAGATTGATGTCTTAAGATACGACTATCGAATGATATGTGTGACTTATGCTGGTTTGGTTGAATCCAGCCTTCCCTGTCCAATTTCCTCATACCATTTTTAAACAAAAATGGAATTATTGTATTCAGAATTTATTTTTATATATAGAGAATCTATCACGAGTTGCTAATTGATATACATATATTAAATGGGTTCTGGAAATTGAGCCTCTGGCGAGATTAATAATATTTCCTGAACGAGTTCAATACAAATATATCAATTGACAACGAGTGATAGATTTTTTTATCATATGACACTAAAAATGCAAAATACGCATTGATTTATTGGAAAAACTCAATACCTTATACTACACGTGGTACGTATAACTATATACGTACTGGCTATACTAACCTGGATACAAGTAAAGTCATGTGATAAAATAAAATACGTGTATTCAGCAACCCTACCTTTGATCGGAACATGTTCGTCGTCGTCGAAAGCCAACACAGTATGGCAAACCACAACAGCAACTACCAGCGATATATAACATAGAGTACCCATCGTTGTGTCGCTGTATACACGAATGTTCTGAAGTTCGTACCCAAACACATTCGTACAAACAACATACATACATGCCATATCTCCTGCATCATGCGGGAGTATGGTGCATTTAAGAAAAAAATCACATTGCAATCCTAACAATAAAATGGTATAGATGTACAACAATCGTCGAGACGTGACCTCTATAGAGATAGAATACTAAGTGTTTACTAGTCACGCCTCGAAGATTGTTGTAGATCTATATACACGACTTCAAGGATAAAGAATAATCAATTTGTAAACTAAATATTTCAAAAGTGTAGCAATACTTAAAAAAGCATATTTAAAACTACACGAATAAAGAATAATGACATTTCAAACAAAATAGAACAAAACTTCATTGCAGCAACAACATAAAATGGTATTATAAGACTACACGGATAAAGAATAATAAAATTGCAAACTAAATATTTCAAAAGTGTAGCAATAATAAAAAAGCATATTTAAAACTACACGAATAAAGAATAATAACATTTCAAACTAAATAGACCAAAACTTCATTGCAGCAACAACATAAAATGGTATATAAGACTACACGGATAAAGAATAATAAAATTTCAAACTAACATTTTCAAAAGTTCAATACATAGCAAAAATAAAAAGCGTATACAAATAAGACTACACGAATAAAGAATAATAAACATTTCAAACAAATATTTCAAAAATGCATTGTAGCAACAATGAAAATGGAATGTAAGATGTCGACATAAATAAAGAAGAATACAATTTCAAACCAAATGTTAAAACAAAAACTATTTTAATCCTAACAATAAAATGGTATATAAGACTACACCAATAACAAAAATTGATAAAATTGCAAACTAACATTTTCAAACGTTCACTGTAGCAACAATAAAAGCATATATAAAACTACACGAATAAAGAATAATAATATTTAAAATTATTTTGAAACTTTATTTCAGCATTTTTACCCCAAAATTTACAATAAACATGATGGTACAATGCCATGTAAATAAGACTGCGCGAATAAAGAATAGATCTAATACAATTCTAAACTAAAAAATTTGAAAAATCACTGTAGCACTTTTTTCCAAACCGTTACACTAAATATGGTACCTGTAAATAAGACTACACGAAACGCAAAGTAAATATAGCAACAGTAAAACGGTATTTAAACTAGAAGAATAAAGAAAAATAAAATTTAAAAACAAATATTTTAAAACCATAACAATTAAATTTCAACGTATATAAGACTACACAAATACAAAAATGTAATGGAGAATAATATTCTAACAAATATTTCAAAACTTCATTGCAGCAACAATAAAAATGGTATTTTAAACTACACGAATAAAAAATTTTTTTAAAAGCAAATATTTTAAAACCTTCACAATGAAAAACGTATGTAAGACTTCACAAATAATGGAGAACAATAAAATTTATAAGAACATAGGAGTATTTCAAAACGGTCACAATAAAAACGTGTACTTACATACAGGAACCAGAGGACAGCATAGAACAGTGAATAGAACATGGACCTTATATACTAGTATACTAAATGTGTTTGAGACTGATACGATCGGCGGCATCTGTATGACCAATTAATGATGGTCAGACAAATATACATGTAAACATATCGATGGCTTAGAATTAGAAGGTCATAAGTGCCACTTACGACCTTTTATGATTCATACATATTTAGAATAAGCATCACAAGGCGCTTCTTATGAGCCCATTTTCATAAAAATCTGAACTTGTCATGTTGACCAAAATAAAGTTGTAAAAGTTTGTTTTAACAAAAGAAAAGAGTAAATGTCAGACAGTTTTTCCGTGTTTTCTCAAAATATCGATTTGGTAGTTACGACCTTCTAATACTAAGCCATCGATATATGAACTTTAATTTATTTTTTTCTGGGAATATTTAAAAATAAGTGTAGATAAAGTTCAATCGAGCATTGCTTTCAATGATCCCAATAGTCATTTCAAACAAGTTGGCTACATTCACCTTTAATACAGGCTAGATGCCATCAAGTTAATTAAGTTTGAATAGTGAACTTTATATGTATGAGTCAGAAAAATCAAACAAATGCCTTTATTTGCCAGTCAGCATTTGGCTGCAACGTGGCAGGCATATGAGTTTTTTTTATTTTTAGTTCAAATTAAACATAGTTGGGCTGGAAAAAAATCGTGTAGTCCGACGTACCGCACATAACATCTATAATGATTTCTGTGGTTGTCACAATTAGTTAATTTTAGATGGGGTATTTCTAAACTTAGAAATCTGTCCACGGAATTCAGTCCCAATCATAATTTATAGCAGATATTTTTTTTAATTATTAAGACCGGGCTTATAGAAAAGTAAGAAAGTACATAATTCTCGTAAAATTAGTTTCAAACAGCCCAACACTTTACGAAGATATACCACCATGTTTATGATTTCAACACACACGATTTGTATTTGATTTATATAATATGTAGGTATGGCGGACAGAAAAGCACACCAAAGCTATTTGCCCCCCCCCCCTCCCCTCCACACACTTGACCAATTGCACAAACACGCTGGTACAAGAGCTCGTGCATGTACATATTAGATCTACGTACCTACTTGTTATTCTTATGTTCTGCCATGTTTCATTGCTTTACTGATTTTGGCCACGATTTCGACTATAAAATTATTTGCGTCTATAAAATCCACGACTCAGTTAAAATCGATGAGTCTAGTATCGTCTAACTAGAATATCAGCTAAAAGGACATTGTCTGTAAAAGGTACCATATACATGTAAACAACAGCTCTGGGGTGAAAAGGTTACTGAGCTCGTCCTTAATGAGTAGCCAGCAGCTGCTGCTGGGCGTGAAGTACATCTGAACTTTAACGTTTATTTTAAACATCTACTAATTTTCAAACGTCGATTAGGCTAGTGGCCAAACCTAAATAAGAGGCTTAAAATGGGATGCTTTTTAACAATTTAACCCCAAAATTATCGCAATTTGAGCAATATAGCTGCATAGTCAATAGATGTTTGATATATTAAACTACAGATTAATACCTTCAGTTCTACTGATTCCTAAAATTCAAACTCGTTTTTTATTTTTTAATGTTTTTTTTACAAAAAAATAGGATATTACAAGCTAGTATGGGCCTAGATTTTTATTATGTTATAAGACACCCATAATGTATGTGTATTGTTTTTCCTGAGAAAAATGGTGACTGCCTTGTTCTGTACATGTACAAAATATGTTGCAAAATTGCCTCTCAAAACAATTAAAACACTCATAAAATTTCGATTTTCATAATGACCTGCATTAATCCCAGGTTCACAGCCATCGTTTTCCAACTCCCAAGACCTACCTCTTCAATAAAAACATGTTGTGCAGGCGCGTAGCCAGGCATACGCCCGTACGCCCGGGCGTACGCTCCATGAACAAAATGAAAAAATAAACTGACTCAAAAATGCATTAAAAATCGATGCCTCACTAGGGTTAGGCATAAAATTCAATGTTGGAGGCTCTCCTTTTTGGTTTCAGCTCATATTTTAGTTTTTTTCTTGCTCGCTTCGCTCGCTCATTAGCTTTAAAATGAATCATCTGATAGAGATCATGTTTGTGTGGCATGCTTCCAAAATAAATATTTTTTCTTGCTGCTCGCTACGCTCGCTCAATACTTTTCTATACAAACTGCATAATTATACGGCTTGTTGCTCACGTATTAACATTGAACGCCATAAAGTAGGGAACGTGTACGAGAGGTGTTCAACTTATTTATGAACAGAAAATGAACATCAATATTGTGTTACTCTAAGAATAAAATTGAATAAATACTTTTTTATTGTATAAAGTAGTGTATCAAGAAGTATATATAATAATTGTAAATTGCCAATACGTTACGGTTAAATCATAATCAACATTAGGGTAGAGGGTGTTGTTATTTGCGTTTTGAAGGTCCGAAACTCGTAATAATTACGTTTACATTTTCCTTCTTTAATCGTTGTTTTAGTATCAACCAGATGGAAAATTATATTGTTAAAGCATGAGAAGACTTCGACATCCACTGTTTGGTTATAATATATATCAAAGTTATATTCTTAAGTTTTTTTATTTGGCGTTGTATATGGTGACTTGAAGCTGAATCTGGACGAAACACTATGTTCTTGGAACAGTCACTAGGAACGATTCGTAACACTGTTTTGTTGAAAACCTGATTTAAAACGGTTCGTACATAGACCACAGCCTTCAATTTCGTCAATTTGATATTGATTTTGATGTGCGTATTTCCATAACAACAAACCCAATGCCTTTCCTTGAAAACGGCCGCGAACACACAATGCTGGACAAACATGAACTTCTCCCTATCCCTGTGACATTTTCTTAAATAGCATACCATAATCTATCATAACATTCTTTAAGATTCAGCATTGCTTCCCCATAATAAAACAATTTTTCCACATAATGTTGTTTATTTTCGCATTTCTAGATTCCAAAACGTTTGGCTGCGAGGCATGTTTTTCTTGATTTTCAGCGGAGGAACTTCGCATTTTTCGAGAACTATGCATTAAACTATATCGAAATAATGTCACTGATAGTTTCTATGGACACTCCCATCTGTGGTACTATTCCACGTTTGCTAATGGATTTATCATAGATATCATAAAACCAATTTAACTTTATAGTGTACGTTTTGGCAATGTTGGGCAATTTTCAATTTTTGGTGCCATTTCACCATTCCTGGAAACAGAACTTTAATAAAGCGTCTTACGACAAATATTACTGATATTCTCATTAAAAATGCAAAATAAAAATTTACAAACACTTTCTTGATGCTTATAAAAGGGCCTCTTTGCCTTAAAAACAGGAAAAACAACATCATCTACTAAATTGTTGTTTTAAGCTTTAACCAAATGAAATATACAATGTATGATTAGCATATGTTCAACTTAAAACATTTTCTCGCATGGTTTAAAAAAGATATTTCAATTATTTGCATTCAATATTGCCCAATCGGTGTTCATGTTTTGTTCATAAATAAGTTGAACACCTCTCGTATATATGGCCTACTGCTTAGGGAATCAGTGATTTTTCTAGCTCGCTTCGCTCGCTCAGTACTATTATAAGTGAATGTCATCAAGGAGGGAACGTGTATGTATGCCCTGCTGCTTAGGGAATCAGTGATTTTTCTAGCTCGCTTCGCTCGCTCAGTACTATTATAAGTGAATGTCATCAAGGAGGGAACGTGTATGTATGGCCTGTTGCTCAAGTAAACAGTATTTTTTCTAGCTCGCTTCGCTCGCTCAGTACTATAATAAGTGAATACCATCAAGGAGGGACACGTATGCCATATGGCCTGCTGCTCAAGTAAACAGTATTTTTCTAGCTCGCTTCGCTCGCTCAGTAATGTAAGAAGTGAATGTCATCAAGGAGGGAACATGTATGTATGACCAAATGCTCAGATTAACAGTGTTTTTTCTATTTCGCTGCGCTCGCTCCGTACTGTAACAAGTGAATACCATAAAGAGGAATACGTAATTGCCCTGCTGCTCAGGAAAACAGTATTTTTTTCTAACTCGATTCGCTCGATAAGTACTGTAATAAGTGAATATCATAAAGTAAATAACAAATATATGTGACCTGTTGCTTAGGCAATCAATCACTGTGTTTTTTCTAGCTCGCTTCAATCGCAAAAAAAACTTTATTATTTTCTTTAATCACGTGGTACATGTTGCTAGATACTCTCATAAAACTATAACTGATAACGGGCGTACACTCTTAATATACCCAGCTACGCCCCTGTTGTGAAATGTTCTACCATTGGCAGGGGTATTTCGGCCACCAGCCTAGATCACAGGCACACAGTTAAAATATCAATATTTTAAAACAATTTGTATGAATATTTTTCGACTTCCGTTTTAAAAAAGCAGCCAAAAAGGGAAGTTGAAACATATTCTTACAAATTGCACAATTCTAGGAAACTGTGCGTCTGTGGCGTCGAATTGAAGTTGTGAAGTTTGATGGTTCATGTTCACCTTGATGGTAATATTATGAATTTAAGGATTCATTTCGTTTGGAATAAATAATTTTGGTGTGTACACTTTGTGAAGTTTGCTAGACCATATCCTTGAGGGGGTCATTTTCGTTAGCACAGTCATTGTGTTGCCTGTTGCACGGATGTTGTATTAGATCACTCTCCGGGAACCTATATCACCTGACCCTATTTTATTCTTCACCTTGACCTACTTTTGGACTTAGACCTATTGAATGGCCATATTCTTGGTTGGCCCAAAACTAACCATTTCTTCTTATATCTATATGGCTTGCTACAAAGTTTTCAAACATGCATGGATGTTGTATGGGAACACTATCCACGCACCTAGATATCACCTGACCTTATTTTGACTTTCAACTTGACCTCATTTTGAACTTAAACTTAGGAAAATTCCAAAGTCTTTGATAATCCATATGGGTTGACTGTTTCATATAATGATAATCTTTTTTATAGACAATGCTTCCGCGGGGACATAAGTGTTAATAGAACACAGTCTTGTTCATTTACATGTAGCTTCACCTAATGATAACATTTCAATTTAGTCTCACCTGAAGGCAACATTTCCATTTAGTCTCACCTGAACTTTAGTCTCACCTAAAGCCAACATTTCCATTTAGTCTCACCTGAAGGCAACATTTCCATTTAGTCTCACCTGAACACAACATTTCCATTTTAGTCTCACCTAAAGCCAACATTTCCATTTAGTCTCACCTGAAGGCAACATTTCCATTTAGTCTCACCGAAGGCAACATTTCCATTTAGTCTCACCTGAAGGCAACATTTCCATTTTAGTCTCATCTAAAGGCAGCAATTCCATTCAGTCTCACCTAAAGCCAACATTTCCATTTTAGTCTCATCTAAAGCCAACATTTCCATTTTGGTCTCACCGAAGGCAACATTTCCATTTTAGTCTCACCTAAAGGCGGCATTTCTATTTTAGTCTCACCTAAAGCCAACATTTCCATTTAGTCCGACCTGAAGGCAACATTTCCATTTAGTCTCACCTGAACACAACATTTCCTTTTTAGTCTCACCTAAAGCCAACATTTCTATTTTAGTCTCACCTAAAGGCGGCATTTCTATTTTAGTCTCACCTGAAGGTAACATTTCCATTTTAGTCTCACCTGAAGGCAACATTTGCATTTAGTCTCACCTGAAGCCAACATTTCCATTTTAGTCTCACCTAAAGCCAACATTTCTATTTTAGTCTCACCTAAAGGCGGCATTTCTATTTTAGTCTCACCTGAAGGTAACATTTCCATTTTAGTCTCACCTGAAGGCAACATTTCCATTTAGTCTCACCTGAACACAACATTTCCTTTTTAGTCTCACCTAAAGCCAACATTTCTATTTTAGTCTCACCTAGAGGTGGCATTTCTATTTTAGTCTCACCTGAAGGTAATATTACCATTTTAGTCTCAACTGAAGGCAACATTTCCATTCTAGTCTCAACTGAAGCCAACATTTCCATTCTAGTCTCAACTGAAGCCAACATTTCCATTCTAGTCTCAACTGAAGCCAACATTTCCATTCTAGTCTCAACTGAAGGCAACATTTCCATTCTAGTCTCAACTGAAGCCAACATTTCCATTCTAGTCTCAACTGAAGCCAATATTTCCATTCTAGTCTCAACTGAAGCAAACATTTCCATTCTAGTCTCAACTGAAGGCAACATTTCCATTCTAGTCTCAACTGAAGCCAACATTTCCATTCTAGTCTCAACTGAAGGCAACATTTCCATTCTAGTCTCAACTGAAGCCAACATTTCCATTCTAGTCTCAACTGAAGCCAACATTTCCATTTTAGTCTCAACTGAAGGCAACATTTCCATTTAGTCTCAACTGAAGCCAACATTTCCATTCTAGTCTCAACTGAAGGCAACATTTCCATTCTAGTCTCAACTGAAGGCAACATTTCCATTTAGTCTCAACTGAAGGCAACATTTCCATTCTAGTCTCAACTGAAGCCAACATTTCCATTCTAGTCTCAACTGAAGGCAACATTTCCATTTAGTCTCAACTGAAGGCAACATTTCCATTCTAGTCTCAACTGAAGGCAACATTTCCATTCTAGTCTCAACTGAAGGCAACATTTCCATTTTAGTCTCACCTGAAGGCAACATTTCCATTTTAGTCTCACCTAAAGCCAACATTTCCATTTTAGTCTAATCTAAAGGCAGCCTTTCAATTCAATCTAAAGGCAGCATTTCAATTAAGTCTCATCTAAAGGCAGCCTTTCCATTTAGGTTCACCTAATCGTTGCATTTCTGTTCAGTCTCACCAAATGGATGCAATCTCGCCTAATAGCTGGACTCCGATGTAGCCCCACCTAATGGCGGCATTTACATGAAACCTCACCTAATGAAGGCATTTGAATTTAGTTTCGCCTAATGCCGCATTTCCTTGTTGGGTCATGCAGGTTTCTTCTTTCCATGACAATGGTTAATGTCATACCTTGCACATGGGCAAGTTAGTACGTGTAGGTAGATTAAAGGTTTCTTGTTATCAGTTAATGTTTTAATACATTCAATAGTAATAATAGTCATTTTAAGAAATACTTACAAATGCAATAAAATTATGAAACAACATAAGTGATAAACACTTTACACAATCAATGACAATGTATGAATACAGGGGTGTCAACGGAGCAAAATTTAATATCAGGAAAATCATATGCTGTCAACCCTTTTTGACAAACAAGACGCATTCGTATTTAGTTTCCATATTTAAATCAGTTTTTATCAAGAAATTCCTTCAAAACAGCTTAAAATGACCATAACTTTACCATTTCTCAAGATATTTTCATCAAATAACTTTTATTTTGGTCACAAATTATGGCTCTATCAGAATATGTAAATTCGCAATTCAGGACTTATCCTGAAAATTGACACGCCTGTGTTAGGGTCAGTTTCGTGTCAAATTCCCTTAGCTATTTGCACAGTTTAAACAAATTATATATTATTTCTCCACTCATGTCAAAGACATAAGGTTTAATAGGAAAAGCATAGCGTTATTGATATTTTACAGCAAAATGATATTTCCAGGCCATAAAATTCGACCAATAGTTACAGAGAAATAGCACAGAATATTGTGTAAGGACAAACCAATTAATAAAGCAACCAATTAAACATCATACCAACACCAAGCATGACTCATCAGAATATGGTGGTATAAAAATGTTTATATGAAATCCTCACTGGCACTAGACCAGAGAAAAAGTTTATAAATAACATTGGCCTAAAGTATATATATGTAGGGATTATTTCCCGTTACTCACCATGGTCTACATATATATTATAGGTCATGCTTATTTATAAAATGTTTCTCTGGTGGAGTGCCAGTGAAAATCATGTGAAGTACTTGGACTTTAATCCATAACTTTTAGCAAAAAAATAAATTAAAAGCAATACTACTATGGCTGCATAAACTTGCTTGATTACAAATGTTTAAAAATGAGCAACTCACAAATCAGTTAAAAAAACAATAAAAAATTGAAAAATCTATACTAAATATGAAGTGACATGTACATACATGTACACCAAAGGAAATGTAACAGAATATAAATGAATTATGAATACATTAATTCAAGACACTTATCAACCTGAGATCCAATAATTTACAAAATAGCTGCATTTTAGCAACATAATATAAACCCAAGTTTTCTACCAAACTGTGTCCCACCCTAGATCTCGGAATGTTCATTTCTTTTATGTCGGAGAGTATACTGTCACTCTTAACCCTCTACTCTATATAGAGTCCCAACCCATTTACTAGATGACCTACAGTATACGGTACACAACCACCATACAGGTTATTAGAAGTTAATAGATAGCAGTTGCTCCAAAACTTTTCATAAAAGAAAATCAAACTTACTGCACATTATAATTTTTAAAAAGTAACCAATTTTTGAGGGCTGTTTTCAGCTGTACAACAACCCTTTGATATTTTAACTTCAACTTAAACGGTTTGACATGTAGGGTGGCAAATAAGGAGAATCAAAGGAAATCTTAACCTCTTACAAATAAGATAAAGCTGAAAACATCTGTATGAAGAAGTTAACTAAAGCCCGGACAGAGCATACGGAAACCAAGATGTTAAACTATGGACAGAAATTAAAAATTTCTACAGATATTAACAAGCAAGACTAAAATTTCTATAGCTTAGAACAAGGAGTAGAAAAACTACAATTAATGTGTGTGCTTTAAAAATAATATCAATTAAATATTTATGACAAGAGGCAAAACAAGACCTTCATATTTACCTACATAACTTCACACAAGGAAAATAAGAGTACACATTTATACATAAGAATTACACGTGCACACTGAAAAAAAACTTTTTGAATTTACATTGATCAACTGATCTGATTAAAAAGCCAACATCATATTCTCGACAGTTGTAATCAAACATGAATATACAGCCAATATCAATAATAACAACTTTACAATATGTATAATGTACCAAACTAAAACGCAATGATCTCCCATGCCACTTGGCCAAGTTTTCACAGTTCCCAAGAATTTACTCAGCAATATCTTAACTCCTTTTTAACCCGAATGGAATTACAAAATTACAATTTGTCATTTTTCACTCGTTAGTTACCAAGATCATTATGTCACATGTACCAGCATGCCTACCTAATGGCAACCAAACACTTGGAGGTCATCTATTTGTCACAAGCCATCTGCATATTAAAAAGTTAGTTTAAACAATATTTATTCAACAACTTTTTACAACATGTGGTAATCAAATACAAGCTGTAAAGGATTGGGAAACAAGTTTGAAAAAAACTTATATAAATCCTGCTAGTTGGTGGACCAAAGTCAAACAAGACTGCATTCAGTA
Organism: Spisula subtruncata; assembly: GCA_963678985.1. NCBI lineage: Eukaryota > Metazoa > Mollusca > Bivalvia > Venerida > Mactridae > Spisula > Spisula subtruncata. The sequence continues at coordinate 29,466,495 of OY787673.1, read as the reverse complement.
AAAACCCGTGGAAGCCTTGTCCATAATAAATAGCTAAATCAATCAGGGGCAATAATTCTATCTAAATATTAGATAATGATACACGATGATAAGCAAGTATGCCAAGTTTGAAACCAATGATGCCTTGATGTACTTTGAAAATATTTAATGTTCAACAAATAAACAAACAGATGAAAACTAGCTACTAGCTAAGGGAATCAGGGGTAATAATTCTGTCTAAATGTAGGATAGTGTTTCATGACTTTGACAATGAAGTGGGTCTATGATGGTGATCAAGTATATCCTGTATATATAACTTGTGTTGTAGATGATAGTAGAGCCGACATCACAGCATTTCAATTCATTGAAGATTCCAAGCAGTTAACCATAAAACGTCCATAACAATAATCACTCTATATTTACATCAAAAGTCATAACATATATATATCATATTAAATGATAAATCACAAAGGCAAACACTTGAAATAGAAGCAAGCAAGGTCTAAGAATATTCACTTCTTTCTCTTTAATGATTGCCAAGCTATTTTTCAATAGCACTCATCACTCAAATGAGTCAATATTGACTTTATATAGAAGAAATATAACACATATAATGACAATGAAATATACCTTGTCAAACTTACCAACTTCAAAATAGAAACTTCAATATAGAAGCCAAGGTCTAGGAATATTCACTTCTTTCAGTTAAATGTTTGCCAAATTATTTTTCCATAGCACAAAAATCACACAAATGAGTCATTATTAACTGCATACAAATATAACACATATATTGACAATGAAATATACATTGTAAAACCTACCAACTTCAAAATAGAAACTTCATAATTGAAGCCAAGATCTAGGAATATTCTCTTCTTCCTGTTAAATATATGCCAAGCTGTTTTTCAATAGCACTATTCACTCAAATGAGTCAATATTGACTTTATATAGAAAAAATATTCACAATACAATATACATAGTAAAACTTACTTACTTCAAAATAGAAACTGTGTTACACACAAATAGTCATGTAGAAGCAAAGTCTAGGAATATTCACTTCTTGGTTATATGTTTTTATTTGCCAGTAATCTAGCCTATACAATGTTAGTTATATTTGCATTCACCTGACTTAGTATTCACAGCATATCCTTGCAAAAAACTTCAATTTTCTTTAAATCTTAAAATTTTCTTAAATGACTTTTTTTGTATCAGCTAAACAAGAGACTGAGTGTCATTGATTTTTTTTTTAGTTTTGAAGCACCTGTATGCAACTATTATAATCACTAAGGTAACCTTGGATTACTCTTCTAGTAGCAGAACAAATAAATTTTAAATTAACCATGAGTCAAAACATTTTTTTCTAAGACGCTTCTTGAATATAGCCAGCCCTGAATCATACTTACAGTAGTTACAATCATTCAAGACCATTTTTTTTCATAAAGTTACCGTAAGTGAGAAAATAGTCACAGAAGTTAGATATTGAACAAACATTGATATGTCTTTATCGCATGGGTAGGGTACATGTAACAGTCAGATTCCTATATCTATTAAATAAATGTCAGTTTTTGGTTCAAAAGATTTGTACATTCAGTTATATCGGTATGAATGTCAGACATGCTTTTGACATTGTCAAGCAGTCTCTACCAATCCTATTTATTTATTTAGAGAACTAAAATTTGCTCTGACAAGCAAATCACATGTTCAGTTAACTGTTAAATCTTTTTTATACAGTGGTGCTTTTTCTGGTTTCCGTATGCTCTGTCTGGGCATAGTATTGAAATAGCAAATATTTCCAAATTTTTGCTCACAAATAACCATTTCTTTAATGGTAGTCAATTTATCATTTTATTAAACAATTAATTTGTTTAGTCTCTTAAACTATATTTCCCCATCAAGTCCTGTTCAAAACTTTATAAAAACATGAATGGTTCAGATAACATTAAAAATAATTAGACAAAAACAATTTATGTCTTTTCAAGATGAAGTTAGATTCGTTAGATTCACACAAGTAAAAAATCAACAAAAAGGTTACGATTTCTTTTTTCAAAAAAAAGTTAAAATTTTTCCAATTATCAGTGATAGATTAGAACCTATTTTTATTCTTCAGATTTTTTTCAGTCACTAAAATTTAGTGTCAGTTTTGTGTCCTCTGAACCAAACTGTATGTATGTTTTATTAATTAGAGCTGTCATTGATCAAAGCGATATTGATGTATCGAGGATATGTTTTAGTTGATCCACTATCAATTCAAATTTGAAATATTGATACTTAAGGAAATTGAATGGATTGGAACCACTAGTTATTCCACTTTTTCCGATACAACTTTTTTGTTAAATAAAAATTAATGTTTACATTATTTTACTAATACAAATTGTCAAAAAGTACCTGATCATAACTCAAACTGAAGCTACTTATAAAAAAATTTTAAAATCCAATGTATGCAGTCTAGAATGACTGATTTTTAGATAAGTGAATCATGATTAAGTGGTATATTGCTGGTTCAGCTTTCATATATTATGTAAAAATCAATAAATTGATGTATCTTTTTTTCTGTTTTACAAGAATCATGGGTATGACTCTGATGGTATCATTGACAGCCCTAGCTCTTGTTTTAATAGTTTTAGCTAGCCTAATCAGTGGCTTGGGATGGAGTATGGTTAGATCTGATATTTTGGTACTCAACGTATGGCAACCCGTAGGTCCGGGCATTCCTACACAGCGGACATCTGTCTCTCCGACATAAGAGAAGTGAATATTCCTAGATCTGAGGCTTGACGCGATCTTCGTACGTGCTAATTGGATCAGTAAGATCTGTCGTGTCAACAGATATCTTCAGAAACATGGTATCATCTTTCAGAAAGCCGTTGTTAGGGTTTTGTTGCATCTCCAAGCGTATGAACAACGGACAACCAGACGCGATATTCATGTCAGAGGTCGGTCTCTTAAATGAAGAGCTCTGTGGGTCGGGTCTGAAGGAATCAATAACGTGCTCACCGCCAAGCTGGTTGACGATGCAAAATGTGACACGACGTGTGAATGGCCATGGTAACAAGGCATCGTAGGTTCCTCGCATGACAACAAAGAACAGAGACAAGTGTGACCCCTTTCCCATACCATCACCATTCGGATAGAGGCGGGCACACATCTTGTAACCACGACGACTGGAATAGAACGGCGGCGAGTAGAGACTGATTGTACGGCCACTAACAGCATCGGCATGCTTCTTGGAAAACTCGGTCACCTTCCACATAAACGTTCCATCGTAACTTACAGCTTCGATAGACTGTGACCGAAGTTCTAGCTCTGCCATAGACATATCTTTAAGAGCTATGGTTCTCTCTAGACTGCGTATCTTATCATTCAACTGTTCAGTTTTTCTCTCAGACGCAATGCGATGTTGTTCAAGTTTCTCAACCGCTGAAATCGTCTTTTCTAACTCCCGATGAAGAGCGCTAGCTATACCCTCGAACGTACCTGTCTTTACATCCATACGTTCATTTAGACTTGTAAGCTGTGAATCAACAATACGTTCCACCTGAAGCTGTATCTCTGCTTCAGTCATGTTGCTGGTTTCCCCCGCAGTACCACTCGCCTCTAGTTGGGTGAACTGATCAGTTAGCAGACGTACTTGGTTACCGACATCCTGCAGGCCGGACTGTAACTGTAACGGTTGAACGCTGTCAATCTTTCTATTCATTTCATCAAGTTTCTGTATCAACCATACCGAGTGTTTCTTCTGGTTAAAATGATCATGAAAGTGCACTCTTGAAATCTGAAATAATAATTATTACTGTATCATTATTTGTTTTCAATGGATTACGGTGATTTTAAAGTGAAAATAACAGTGACAAATAACAGTGAAATTATCCCCTATTTAATTTGTTTGGCCAACGTATTTCACCCATTGATGGATAGAGCCATAATTATGTGCATATTTAAAGCTCCATCATCACATTAAGTAATTCACTATTATTAAGGTTTTTTTTACTTTTTTTTATATTTTAAACCCTGATAAAGGCTTAATTGTGAAGCCACTTCGTTGGTTTCAATAAATTAGATAAACTTATCCGTTTTTATAGTCGTGAGATCCATATACTTATTTATTGTACTTAATTTTAAAAATCTAGTACAAATCATCTGACCAAGACCCTCTTACACTGTAAAATCATTTAATTTCGAAGAGACAAAATTTTGAAGGTTGAAAGTAATTATTTTAAATCTTTCGGTCAAGGATAACTCATGGAAGTGCAAGCACTTATTTCCAATGGGGTCCTGTGTTTTTGCTGAAGGGACAGCGAGTAGAGGAGACAGTGGGATGATACAAGGTACCCGGGCGCACCGCCCTAGCTTGTTCCAAAGAGACACATTGGTTCTTTAACGTGCTCGGTGTACAGCACCGATACAAGCAAGACTACCTCTGGGTTCCAGTTCATCTCTAGTTAGGTGGGAAACGCTGAAAAATTATTCAGAAATGATCGAGTGTCTCGGCCAGGGATCCAACTAGGGACCACATGATCAGCAGTAAAGTGGGCTATTTACTCGACCACCGTGCCATCTATCAATGTGATATATATGCGAACCACGAAATCTACGAAAGTAAATCCCCCATGAAAAAGGAATGATTTTACAGAAATATGCACCACTCTACCAGTTATCTCAGTGTGTTTAGAATAATTAAATATGGTATATACAATATAATTATAAAAGTTTAGACTCACCGGTCCACATCCGACGGGACACTCGATCTCACCGATCTGACAATCGGGGGACTGTTGATGTAACGCCATCTGAAGTATACACCAGTACATGTAAAAATATCAAACCCTGAAATCAATGCTAGAATCACTACACAATGATGAATTATAGCCCTCACACTGTACCACCTTGCCACAGAAAACAAATTTAAGCTCGCTTTAAGCCAAAAAACCAAGTATAGCAATCAGTGAAATTTGCATTTGTCCTTGACACCGGAACAGGTAAATGTTGATTAGGGCAAGTAACTTTTGGAGTAAATATGTATAGAGGTTAGAGGAAAACAATTCTATTTTGCTGATTCGGGCAAGTAGTTTCAAATCCTAAATTCACAGACCGATACAGACATAGTCCTACATACAAACAGATTCAACACAAATAAGATAATGAACAGAGTTGGAATTCACATTTCATGTTCTAAAGTCATCATTCAAGCTACCTAAAGGCACTGCTCATGTTATTTTTAATGGGTTTTTTCTAAGAAACTAAGCAGAAACTGAATATCTGTTTATATTTTGCTGACCTTGACCACAGGTCCGTGAAAAGTGTCCTAGGGCATCCTTATATACATACTATTATATTATGTACATAAGGATACCCTAGGACACTTTTCACGGACCTGTGCCCTTGACTCACTAGTAAAACCTTTAATCTAAAGCAGGGTCTTCACTTAAAAGATTAGCTATTACAAATAAGGTGCTGCTCAGGGTTTGGTTGATTCTGTCATTTTTTCATTATTTGATATCAACCGAAACATCTCAAATATCGTCTCATACTGCCGAGAATTTTACTCATTTCTTATTACTTGTCCGTTGTGTCGACATGGTTGCAGTAACTTCAGTGCTAGGCGCGGTCACCGTTAGGATTGTGGGTTCGAATTCAACTTAACAGGGTGAGGGTTTATATATGACTTTGTGACTGTTGTCTTATAGCAGCAACTTCATTCTAGGCCAATTCACAAAATCATATAGCTTTGTACTTTTCAAGGACTTTTTGGCAATTTTAAATTCAAGCACTTTTCAAGGACTTTTTTGCAGTTTTGAATTCAAGTCCTTTTCAAGTACTGTGCATCAAATTTAGTGGCCTGTGCAAACAATGCTATTACCTGTTCTCGTACGATGCCTTGTCTTCCACATAACTCACACACGGTCATCATCTTTGGACATTCAGTCTCAGCATGTGTCTATAAAATATTAACAAGAAACATGTTAAAACTGTAGGATAGCACTCTGATTATATTCCATAGGGAACAGTGAATTAAACACTAGTTGAAAGTTTTACTCTTTAATTAACGATTAAAAATGGCTGACATGTATGCCAAGAGAATGTAAGAGGGAAGTCTTTGTAAGATATTTTGAAAAGGCCTATGCCGAAACATTATTTAAAGAGTAAAAACTTTACTAGTGTCTAGGATAGCAAACACAACCCTCAACCCTGCAGGAACTTATCTAATAAATAATATCTCTAATTATAATCCTATCAATGGATTTTAAAGATTTATAAATAATGAGATGTTCCATGTGATAACAAATTACGGAACAATGTTCTCCAACATGGGCAAAACAAATTGTAACGTCACCAGCTTTTCAGTGAAAAAATGTAATGTCGCCATCTTGAATTCGTGATTTTTGACGTTGTTTTGACTTGGTAAATATGGTAACGTGATAAAAAGAATCTGTCAGTTGTTGTCTTTGAATCAACATTTCTTCATCTTGTCACGAAAACAAATTCTTAAGTTTGCCAAAGGCACGCTAAATAATATTTACTTTCTAGACTTATTAAAGAAATGTTGATCTCCAAAGACAACTCATGACATATTCTATATATATCGTTATAATCTATGTCATTTTTTAATACCACAGTTTAAGAAGCTGAGTCCAGTATCATCAAGAAAAAGAAAAGTAACCAGGAATATAACACGCTAAGCTTTAACACATGTGTTGTGTCATGATGATATCATAATTGTTACATTTAATCACAGGGATTAGTCGTAATGCGTCGAAAAAACATGCTCTATATACCACAATATAAAATATAAGACTAATCCCTGTGCATTTAATAAGCCACCCCTCTGTGGCATAAAAATGGGCCATAATTTTTTTTAAAAATCACCCTACAGTTATGCCCCATGTCTTGTAGGGCTGTTTATACCAACAGACTATAAATAGAACTAAATATAGACATGCAATAATAAGTTTAATAATAAAGAGTTTTTTCAAGCTATTTTCCAACATGCATGATGTTTCATATTCTTGGATACAAAAGAATTTCTCCATTTACCTTAATAAATGTGTTAATTAGCAAAAAAAGATTAATAAATCCATTTTAGATTACAATAAATATAATCTGTAAGATAAATAACCTAGGCTATTCTTGATACAAATCTGGTTTTTCCAAGTCTATAAATAGACTATGTAAATTTAGTAACAGTGGTATTTCCAAAGTTATATATAAACTGTGCTAAAAATAGCACATTCAAATAACATGATAAAAATAGAATACAATCATAGTATAACATTGTCCTATACAAAGCATGTGCTTTTTCAAGGGTACAAACTATTGAAGTGTGTGTTTATTGATATAAATAGCTGCACTAATAAATAATTTAGAGTAACAATTATACAATGATTAACATGTGAGAGCAAATAAATATAACTTTTACATGGTTGCACCAATATTTATTGGCCTATAAATATTATGCTCTTAAACTCCTAGTTCAATGAGGTCATATCATCACATGTTTGATATTAAGGCATTTTGGGGAAGATATTTTGTGGTGTCATGCTTAGGACTCAAAGTCTACTCATGCATTAAATTAAATGTAATTGTTGGCAAAGAACAGAAAGTAATTAATTATATGACTTTGTCAAAGCCTCAATGTGCCCTAGTTGACTTTATCCTCCGCCCCAAACCCCACCCGCCCTCTGCAACCGTGAATCATTGGCTGAAATACTCAGTGGGCCCCAACACCCTAAGTGGGCCCTAACACCCTCAGTGGGCCCTAACACCCTCAGTGGGCCCTAACACCCTCAGTGGGCCCTAACACCCTCAGTGGGCCCTAACACCCTCAGTGGGCCCTAACACCCTCAGTGGGCTCTAACACCCTCAGTGGGCCCTAACACCCGCAGTGGGCCCTAACACCCTCAGTGGGCCCTAACACCCTCAGTGGGCTCTAACACCCTCAGTGGGCCCTAACACCCTCAGTGGGCCCTAACAAAAAAAAACAACAAACAAACCAACATACCAATCTGTGGATGAATAGAACAGTTTCTCCACAATGGTTACACCTCACAGTACATTCCTCCACCTTATGTCTCTCTAGTAGTTCCTTAACCACCATCATGTTACATTGTGGACACGCAACAGGCTTGAAATCACACATCATAAGATGCTCCTGCAAAAATATAAATCTTCATAATAAAAAACGTGAAAATATTGAAATAGTACATTGAAACATGTTAATATTCAAACATCGCATTGAAACATGAAAATATTCAAACAACCCCTTGCAACATTAAAAACATTTAAATATCACATTGAAACATGACGCTCCTGCAAACAAGATATTGAAAACACGAAAATACTCAAAAATAGTAAATATTTAATTGAATGAGAAATATATAAACATGTCATTGAAAAACATGATAAAAAATTAAAACATCACTTTGAAACATCAAAAATATTCCACAATTTTTATGCATTGAAAGACGAAAATATTCAAATATCATATTGAATCATGAAAAGATTAAAACATTACATTGAAAGATCAATGACAATAGTAAAATAGCTCTAAAAGATTTAACACTTTCCTGAAGTCAATTGAATGCTCCTAACTCCTGCACATAATTGATTAAATTGCCTTATTCAGGGTTAAACCAAATTCTCCTATTTTGACATTCTCCTGGGTTCTTGGGAAACAAACTATCAGAAATGTAGACCGTCTTTGTCATGTGACAATGTCCAACACAAACAAGAGGTAAAGCACTTAGGCCTAAAATAATATGTTTGTTTCCTGTTACCCTACCGACCATCTTAATTTACCCCCCTACCCAAACTTTTTATTGACATCTCCAATTATATCAATTCCATAAAAAGAGTTTTTCATTTGCAGAGAACAAAATATTAATTTATACGAGTCATCATGTAATCATTAATTTATTATTACTCATATAATTATTGATTATATCATAGAGATTGGGGCTGCAGAATAAAATATGTTACAAAATTTGGTAGTTGGGACGAAAGAAAATTTGCCCTTTCCAAAAAAACAACAATTTAAAAAAAATCTACCTACCAACCCATCTTTTTAGAATGTAACAGGAAACAAACATATTTTTTAGGCCTTATAGTGTGACTCACAGCCATGTTTTTACTCGTTAAAATCCCGTAAACAATATTTCACAATATGTAAAATCAGGTCAATATGGCATGCACTTGACTGTAGATTAATGATAAATCATGCAAAAACGTCTTCTAGCCCACGCTTACACAGTCCTATAAATTATAATATAAACACACACCATAGTGACTGTTAAAATATTAATGATCATTGAAAATTTAATTCCAAGGATTTCATGGATGAACTTGGCCATGAAATGAAATCTGAATGAATACTTCAGTCAACAAAATTTAATTTGGCAATTGTCCAAGACAAGTAATCGTTGATATGGAAAAGTGACTTCTGCAGAAGTTAATTTATGCATAGAGTAATATAGGAAAACTAGTTAGATTTGCTGATTCAGGAAAGTTTTTCAAATTCTAAATGTACAAACTGGTACTTCAGGGCACTCATTTGACGTCTTTTGGGGCTGTAATTTCGGCCCCAGTCCCCTCCTGAAATAATATACTTTTTTCCCCTCCAAAAAAAAAATGTACATAATATTGAAATATAGCTATTTTAAGCTTTAAAGGTTTAGTGCATGGTTATAAGGCAGTTTTTAAAAAATCCCCTAAATTCCCCTTTTTCTTCAAAATGACGCGAATTCCCCTACCTGAGGGCCCCGGGGCCCTTCCCCTATAGTGCAGCTAGGGCCCTGTACTTGCACCAATAAATATATCAAGTTTGCAGTAGGCCGCCATACTCGCTTAAAAATTCATCCAGATATTTTTTTTATAAAACTGGGTTGTCAAGAAGTTCACTCGCATATATCAACATGTAATGAAACAATTATTAAATATATGAGAAAAATACAAATGTATGAAAATAAACAACTAATCAACAAAAAAGATTTTTTTGTAAAGAAAAACTCATATTTTACCTCGTATGATCTAAATTTTCCATTCCAAGAACAACCATCATGGGCACACCTTATGTCCAGCCTTCCCATTTCCCTTTTAATCGCATTATCAGGAAATATCTACATAAAATTAATAAAATAAATTTGATCAAATCATTTAATAAAATATGACTAATTAATTAATTAAATTTAAATAAAACATTTATAACAATACCTCAATATTAGGGCAACAATTTCCCATCATGGGTACTGTTTCAGCAGTAGTGACTGGTACTCTGAACTGTTACAACAACTTACTGTCAATGAATATATTGCAAAACACACGAAACCACACAACACAAAAACACACAAACAGTCCTCGGCCTAGACTGAATGTAGAGCAGTAGGTTACTAGAGTAGGATTAGCAAGTTGTGTTGCATGAATCATAAGAATTAATAGGTTTGCACCTCTACAGATAATGCAATAGTTTTAAAGATCAATAATTATTTTGAGAACTTTGCGTTATTTCAAATTCAAACTTTATTCTTCAAAATTAGTTCATTTTCGAAATTTATAAACTAGTAATATATTTAAGCTGAAGACTGATGCTTCAAAATGGATCCCAGAGATGTAGTGCATGAAATTATATTTGAACTAAAAGAACATATCAGATCTTTAATTGTATCATGTAAAATGTGTCATTTGATTTATAAGGTAATTGTACAGTGAGGGGTTTGTTGATATTAAAGGAAAACAGTTAGTGGTAAAGACCACACACTGAGAAACCTGTCTGCATAGGCCACCATTTTTCATCACTTCTATGCTTTCATAAATTTAATTTTCCCTGTTAAGAGAAACCACCTGCCATCAAAGACCATTGTTTACGTTAGCTAAGGGTGGATTATACACATATGTTGGGTTATGTGTATTTACCTGATCTCCTCGTATGATGCTGCTAACATCCTCATCACTGTCATGTGCTTCTTTCTCACACTGTGTACACCGGATCTGATCCCCAGAACTGACAGAATATAAAAGTTTACAAATTGATACATGACACTGTGTACATCGGAACTGATCCCCAGAACTGACAGAATATAAGAGTTTACAAATTGATACATGACACTGTGTACACCAGATCTGATCCCCAGAACTGACAAAATATAAGAGTTTACAAATTGATACATGACACTGTGTACACCGGATCTGATCCCCAGAACTGACAAAATATAAGAGTTTACAAATTGATACATGACACTGTGTACACCGGATCTGATCCCCAGAACTGACAAAATATAAGAGTTTACAAATTGATACATGACACTGTGAACATCGGATCTGATCCCCAGAACTAACAGAATATAAGAGTTTACAAATTGATACATGACACTGTGTACATCGGATCTGATCCCCAGAACTGACAGAATATAAGGGTTAACAAATTGATACATGACACTGTGTACACCGGATCTGATCCCCAGAACTGACAAAATATAAGAGTTTACAAATTAATACATGACACTGTGTACACCGGAAATGATCCCCAGAACTGACAGAATATAAGAGTTTACAAATTAATACATGACACTGTGTACACACGATCTGATCCCTAGAACTGACAGAATATAAGAGTTTACAAATTAATACATGACACTGTGTACACCGGATCTGATCCCCAGAACTGACAGAATATAAGAGTTTACAAATTGATACATGACACCGTGTGCACCGGATCTGATCCCCAGAACTGACAAAATATAAGAGTTAACAAATTGATACATGACACCGTGTACACTGGATCTGGTCCCGAGAACTGAATAAAACATAAGTTTTACAAATTGATACATGGCACTGTGTACACCGGATCTTGGCAATCGTTTGACAGGAAAGTAAATAATTCATATGTCTTTCAATGGATGTAGCCGCCCACACTTATAAGTGGGAAGCAAATAGCATTGATGCTGTCTGTCTGTAAGTTTTTTAACTGCTCTTATAATAAAGACTAAAGTTCTGGTTAAGATTCCAGAACTGAACATTGCATGGTTCCCAACTTCCCAGAAAGTACTAATGCTGAATTGCCAGTAACACGGTGGTAGTCTGACTCAGAAGGCCGGGTGCAAATAAGGGCCCTTTTTCATAAGGTCGCGTGCAAAAAGTGCCCTTTTCTCAGAAAATGCCATGCCCCTAAAGGGTTCATGAAAAAACAGCAAAAGGTTGTTAGTACAGGGATTTCCCCAGAGAATTTTGTAAGCGCAACAGGGGTGGGTACGGGAGGGGTGGGTACGGGAGGGGTGTTCCCTTCGGTGTTTCGAAAAAAAAATCAAACTCAGGATGAAATGGTGCAAATTGGCGCTTCTAATTTATTATTTTTATGTTAAAAAGGTGCATAATTCATGGGGGCCTTAGTACAAATTCAATTATTTTCAGAAAACAATAAACAACTGTCTGAAAACTACAGTTACTACTCTATATAAAATCATGTTACAGCTGACACAGGTTTGACTATATACCATCCAGAACAAGAGGAAGTCATAGATTACAATTATTTCAAACGTTGGAAAACCAAGATTCAGCATACCACACTCTTATATCACACATGCAGTGTGTATAATGTTCTATTTTTAGACATGAAGTCAGTTATACGTAAGTCGTAACAAAAACTGGTTTTCCAAAACATATGTATGCACTAATTGATGAACTCATACAAATGCCTTTACCATTGACAAATTTCATTGGACAATAATTTGTACATGTCTGATTCAAACATGTACAAATTATTGTCCAATGAAATCTGTATATGCCGCTCTCACGTAGGTTTGAGTATATGCAAGTGAAAATTCGCTGACTTTGACAATTTAGTGCGGACTCATTTTTTGTCGTAGGAAGATGCGGCAAACAGTCTCAGATAGAGCTGTCCAATCACTACTAAGTCACAATACGTAGATTTGATTTGCATAATTAAAGAAATCATGTGGCAATGCGGGTTCGGAGTTGTTGACATTTAAAAAACATGTCCGTGAAGCGTGACACACCAAACTTTATCTTATATCAGGGTCGTCATTAGGAGGCGGCAGGAGGCCTAATTTTAGCCTAATCTCAGTCTTCGAATTTGACCACTAGCCCGAAGCCCGAGGCTAGTAAAAACTGGGTCGGGCTAGTAATTGTCTCTAGGTGACTAGTCCGAAAGTCTAGTGAAAATTTGAAATAATTTTAATAATTTAATGGTCTGACTAGTAAATATCTTCTTTGGCTAGTAAGTTCTGCCATGTTGGTAGCCCGACTGGCTAGTACTTTGAAAAGTTTTTCGTGAAGACTGCTAATCTGCCTCCCATCTTCAGTGCTCAGGCACATAGGCCTCCGCAAATGTACAAAAAGCCTCTTACATGAATCCTAATGAAAATACTGTATAAGTTTTTATAATATATTAAACTTTATAATATTAGACCAGAGTAAGGCCAGAACTTTTTAATTATTTGGTTTACGGGAGCGCCGTATCCAAGAACTGAGAAATCAGAATAAAAATAAAATTTGAATTCGAGCTTTTATTTTTTTTATTATCGCCGTACCGTCCCGTTCAAGTTCCGAAAAAATAATTTAGCGCCGTCAACCTATAAAAATATATCACAGTGAGTACAGATAACGTGCGTATTCGCGTATATTACGAATTAAAATTAGCCAATTACGCATGTTTGTCAGATTCAAAGAGTACCAAATACGCATCAAATTTTATATTTACGAATCCCTTGATGAAATCAGGCGTAACTGCATTTTATATCGTCAAACTTGTTTCTTTTCTCTTGTCAATTTCGGAAAACAAAGATCTATTTTTTAGAAATCTATTTTTAGAAATGAAAGTAGAATCTAATTATCTACTGGTTCCCGTCACCTTGCAGTAGTTTAAGCAATAAAAATCGGAACCACGCTATATGATGTAATGATCTTAATGATTCAAGAGCTTGGTTTTTCCAAATGTATTGCATAGCAATGAAAACGTTTTTGTGTCTCACTAAATTTTTAACAACGGGGTGATTCGTTAACGGTGCAAGGTTTGTATCAAGTTTAATGACAAATCTATATGGATATCTGAGGGTACCACAAATGTTAAAAAATCTACCATTGAAAGGCATTCTGACACAGCTTCGCACGGTGATGCTATGAAATTGTCACTCATGATGAGATTTGTAAACAAACGTCAAGTTCAGCTATATCACAGATATGTATTAGAAAATACATAAATTACTAAATACATATCTGTGGCTATATTCATTTCTAAATAAAATACTCCTATGTCTCATTTTATTTTGGTCGTTACTCAGCAATCAAAATTTTCATGAGTAATTACTCCTCATGCCAAAATAATTATCTGGAGCTCTGCAGAACTGTAAACACATTGTGTTAAAACACGGTCATTATTTTTATGGATGTCAGAGGTATTATGGATGAAGATATGTAACACGAATAAAGTTTTATTGTTTAAACATATTTATTGTTTATAAACTTATGAATAATACAAGGTTCATACAATCTACAAAACCAGTTACATTTTAACAATTTTAACACAGGGGTTCTGATATATTTTGAAAATTCACTTGTACCTTTTAAGCTTACAGAAACACGAAAACATCCAGTACTTTCTCGTGACTTGGATACCATGTACATGCCCGAAAAACACCATGTATACCAGAAAAACACCTTGCATTACCATATTCAAATAAATATTATAATCAACCTGTAATATTCAAAACAAATTAGTACCAGAAAGCCTGAATACTATAGGAAGTGTGAATACTTTAATAAAACTGTGTAGAACAGTACATTTTTGTCATGAAAAATTACTTTTTGAGAAATAAAAAAACGGGCCATTTTTAATCTTTTATTTTTAATTCTTTTCCCGATACTACAGTTTTTGCATTATAATTTTATTTTTATTTCCTCCTCCTTATGCTGTGCTCTGAAAAATCTCCCGTAAACCAAATAATTAAAAAGTTCTGGCCTAAGATGTTTAAAATAATGGAAAAAAATTAAGTAACTATCGATTTTTATGGCTACCGTCGATAGTTCTAATGTAAACATAGGCTTATCTGGGGTTGCTTAGTCTGATCAGTTGTATGAAAGAGGAACAGAAACTCAAGTAATTTACTTTCACATTCCATTTAAACAAACAAGTATGTGCATGTGATGCTGCACAATTTTAACTAAGCAATTTTGTAGTTGCCGCCTGTATAAAAATCAAAGTACTGAAAGTACTGACAGGCTGGCGAACTGCTAAGGAACAATAGCTTTTCAAGTAATATAAAATCAAGTGGTTTTCTAAGTCGAAAGCGAGGTAAGTACAGGACTTAACAAAAAAACAAAAAACAAATTAAAAATATAAAAAAATTGGAGCCGCCTAACAAGACCATGAAGTAGTCTGTATATAGACACCTGAATAAAAGACCATCTGTCTAATGCAGCCAGAGTAATGGAAATAATTACCAAGCCATTTTCATACATCATACGGCAACCACAGGCCTTTCCCCAGGGACAGAAGCTGGGGTACCACAGTGCCTTAATTCCAGCAATAGCTTTACCCAAGCACCTTAAATCCTAGTATGGTGTCTTTAGATCACAATGGGTGAACTCCATGTATACCCCCACAGTGACCTTGACCTACTTACTACAAATCAATAGAGGTCATCTAGCATCTTGCTGTTCAACCTCCATGTAAAGTTTGAAGATCCTAGGGCAAAGCATTCTTCAATTTTTTAACAGAAACCATTTAAGTCTACCGACCTACAGACCATTAACCGACCGTTGGACAATGTGCAAAGCAATATACCTGTGCAACAAAGATGTGGGGGGCATAATTATAAGTCAAAATCCTCCAATTAACATGTATACCTACAAAAAATTGTCATAAATTTGTAAAATTTGAATCCCAGGTAAATCAATAAATTTTCAGTAAAAATAATTTTATGTAAAATTACCTGATAGGAGCCTCTATACAGTTTTTACAGAATCTGTGTCCACAGAATGATTGCACGGGGTCCTTCAATACAAGTCTACAAAAGTTACACAGATATTTCTCCTCGACAACACCATTAGGAAAGATTTCCTTCGGATACCCTCCTCGTTGCGTAACACTGTTGGCTGTGGCCATAACACAATTGTGGTAGTACTCTTGTTCTAGATAACAGAATAAATAATTATTATATGCAACATAATATATAAATTTAAATAAAAATTTGTTATATGTTTGTAGGTTCCCGGTAAGTTATTTTTAAATTTCGGGAAATGAATTACCTGTAGTGTTCTACTTTCGCTTTCCATAAATTGGAACTTAAATGAATACATTTAACCAATCTAAGAAGGTTTTCTGAAGAAAACATTTTTAATATAGATTAAATGTATAATTATGTCTGTACAATGTATAAATTTATGCATGTCTATACAAATTATATTTAACCAATTTTAAAAATTTTAAATCAAGATGGTTTTCTGAGGAATACATTTTTAATATAAAGATTAATGATAAATATATATATTTATTATATGCTTTCGATGGATTATGGCGATTTTCAGTGAAAATAACAATGACAAATAACAGTGAAAATAACATTTTGATAATTTCACTGTTTTTGACGGAACTACTTTCTTCAATGAAAAAATAAATTACCTCCCTGTATTGTTTGTTTAATTACATATTTACCTCCTTGATTATGTCTGCTACTTGACAGCTGTCAAAAATGGAGTATTTTGCTGAATTTGATACCAATGGCTTTGAATTTGAAGCCTTTTTTGGCATTTATTCGAGCCTCATTCACAGGTAACTGTATCATTGAAAACGAAAAAAAAATTTTTTTTTAATTTATATTTTTGTATACTGGCCTACGGTAAAGAAAAATATAAAATTTCAAAAAAAAATATTTCCCCGAAAATTCGTTTTTTTTTCTGTTGACATACTGCACCTGTGTGACCTCATTATTGTGAGGAATAAAATGAACCTAGATCGATCTACTGCAAATCGAGAACCTCAACAAGTGACAGTCAGGTGAACGAACCACTATTTTATAAGTGCTTTCCTAGAAGGGCCTTTAGAAAGAGAATAGATCCTTCTTATAAACTTCAATTTATTGGAGAGTTGGAAGGCTTCTTCTGTTCTGACATGTCAAGGTCTCAGAATGAAATCTATTGTTCCGTATTTAAAAGGCGAATCTGAAAATCTGAACAAGCTTTGAACAATTCAAATAAAAGCAATAAACACAAACCTACAATTTATCGAAGCATATAGAATCCACTGCCTGTAATGATCATACTAAATGCATTTTGAGATTCAAAATCGCATCTCGTCAAAAAATCAACATGTCGTCCTCGTAGTTCGATGTTGTGATGACGTCAAAACACATGATAAAGTCACTCTGTACGTCGATTCCCGTTTTTAACTGTCAGTACGAGTATTTCCCCTTACTTATCAAACTGGCGACATAGAAAAAATAAGTCTGTGTCGTGATAATGATTAAAAATTCCCGGCATCGTGACTTGAATTCACAATGGTGGATGACAAAACTGTTTGTTGACAATTAAATTACTCCGCTATCAAATTTAATAAATGCCAGTTATTTCGCTTTCAATAAAACATTAAAATAATTTTGTGTAAATTGTGTTCGTCAAATATTATTTTTGTTTTATTTATAAACTTTACACATATCTTGTTTTATGTTTTGCAGAAAAATACTTCTGCAAATAGTTGCACTACTTTCAGTGGAACTTCTACTAAAAAAGGTGATTAGGTTGAAATGAATTTGGGGCGCCCCACGGGGTGAGGTTCCAAGAGGGAATTGATAAATATTAATAATATGATTAATTACGCATATAATAAACAGAAAATTTGTTGATTTTTGGTGTAAGATTGAATTTTATTTCACTCGTGATCACATAAATCTATATTTTCACTCGTGGCTACGCCACTCGTGAAAATATTGATTTCTGTGATCACTCGGTGAAATAAAATTCGATCTTACACCCAAATCAACAAATATCCTCTATATATATATATAAGGATGCCTGTACAAGGTATAAATAAATGTTTATACAAATACCGGGTACCGTATTAGAGGACAGTCACAGAATTTTGTGCAAAAACCTAAATTGACAAATGCGTAACTCGATCATAGTCTCTTGTGAAATATAATACTACAGCCCATTCAATTATTCATATTCACAATCAGGAAGTTTATTTTTAAAGTTTGTCTTTCCTACACATTCAGTCACATTGTATTTAATAAATGAGGCCAAAACAAAATGCTATTGTGGCTCTAGTAACCTAAAGTGAGCCAACACTCGTTTCAGGGGTTTAAGTGAGGCATATTATGTCCAATCCTGAAAAAAAGTTGAATCTGTTTTGGGTGCCATAGCACACATTCCTACACCTTAACAAAGCTACGAACACCGTTTTATTGTCAAAATACAGAACCTTAACAAAGCTACGAACCCTGTTTTATTTTTAAAATACAGTTAGTGGAACTTCATGTGACCATGACTTTGTCAAGCAATTCTTTGAATTTTTTCATCAAATAACGCTTATTGATTTTGTGCAGAAAAGACAATTCTTTTTAAAGCAGCCACTCTGAATTTCCAGATTATCCCAGAATTATAGGACGGACCCTGTCTTTTTAGCACCTACATTTTACAAGCATTTTGATGGTAGTGACTGTCAAGTAAATAAGATCAAATCAAATCATTTGAAAAAATTGCAGATTTCTCCTACATAGCTTCCCCGGTAATCCTTTAATTTTTATTCAGAACCACAATTTGTTTTGGTCTCAAAATTTCAGTCATGCATTTGACAAAATGCCAGAGCTCTGTCAATCAAATACAAAGTTAACATTGTAATAAATGGTAACATTGTAACAATTATCCAATACAGGGTTGTCATTAAGAGGCCAATTTGACTGCCTCAAATGATATTTGGGCCGCCTCAAATTTACCCCCAGCTGCCTTCCACCTTCAGTGCTCAGGCAGCTTGGCCTCCTTGAATGTACAAAAAGCTTCCTACATGAAATCCTAGTGAAAACCCTGCAATAAATTCAACTGTCACTAACTAGTAACTAGTGTTTTTATATACATACGTACACCAAAGTGACAGAATAGTCAACCTGATGACGTTGGTCACCAATTGGTTAAAGTAGTATCCTCGAGTGACCATAATTCCCCTATTTAAGCGTTAAACACGCAATAAACAATGGCAAACTTCATGTTTATATTAAATAAGGTCACTTACTTGGTAATATAATTCCTTCAATTTATCGAACTCAAATGTACACCAATGAAATGATAAAATACTCCAAGAATTGAATAAAGCAAACGTCATAGTAAATAAAAGTCGGCCATTTTGACCGTGACCTAAATACGTCACATGGCGCGCGCGATCAATTGGGCCAAAACTATTCACTTTAGCTAAACGTCCCAATAATGAAATTAAGCCTGAGCATTGTTAAATCAAATTAAGAAAAAAATCGAGTGCAAAAACAGCATATTTGTCACTGTAAAGTGATATTTACTCTTCGTGTATTAATTCTGATTGGTCGTGCCACACGCCAGTCTCTAATGGGTAATAAATAGACTTTGGCTGCATTATAAACAATCTTTTTTTACATCGCCATTACGGGCGTGGATCACTTAATGAATTTTAAGATAATCGCCGATAGTGATGTGTGATCTGCCGATGTATGGTCTACAGAAATACAGAATTCGATATTTTTTTTGCTATTCTGACCGTAAGATATTTTTGGTATGACCTTAAAAATAATTTATCCGACCACATGACTTTCATTCATGAAACTGTAAACAATGCAGACGTGTGAAAAAATATTACGTTGATTACGTTGCACATAGCGTTTACTAGGGTATTTCAACAACACGACTTTTTGGGAATAGTGAAAATGGTATAGTTTTATGATTTTTCGTGAAAGTAATCGAAAATTACATGTTATGACCTCGTATTTTCAGAAAAAAATATTCCCGCTAAAAAAATACTATTTTGTAAATATTTTCTCAAGATATGCGCGCGCATCGTCCAAATCTCACAAGACTAGAGCCAAAACAAAATGGCGGTCGATTCGAAGGTCAGAGGCGATATTAGGGCTCTCTACGATACTACCTACTTTATATGAGTTAATCAATATTTTTCTTTACTAGGTTGAGGTGTAACAGTATCCTATTTCAATACGGCCTTAAAATATATATGTTTGTTTCCTGTAACATGTTAAAACAACTTTAAAAAAATGTATTCCATAAACATTGATGCCCCTGGTGACCTTGACCTTTGACCTCAAAATAGGTGGAGGTTGTAACCTTGTAAATGTCGATGAGATGCGTGCACACATGAAGTTTGAAGAACCTAAGCCAAAGCGTTTTTATTTTATAAGTAAGGTTTAAGTTTTTGGACAAACACATAAACAAACAAACAGACAATATACCCCAAACAATATTATCTTGAACTAACACTTAACTTGAGTATTGAATTCCACCGCAGGTCGGTAGTAATACTGGACACTTTTTTACCTTTTTAACGCCCCGCAAGGTATTTCTGGGATATTACTAAAGTCTATCAGAATGCCCACGCAGGACCGATGAAAGGTGGGTGTTTGACGACCCGAAAGTAAAAATCCCCACCCATCCCTGGGTGGGGCGGACGTGTATGCACACTGGACTGGTGCATAACAAATTTACAAAGCCTAATATGATCCCAATTTTGGACACAGAATTTGTGGTATTTAGTTGATATAGAGGTAATTAGTTCCAAGAACACTGTTTGAAAGATGGAATTCATAAAAAGTATGAGTAGACTTGTCCCCCTCAATCTGACATTTTCTGTCAAACATTTGTTTGGACGAGCACAGGTCACGGAAAGGGGTGAAAAAGACATGAGACGGACAGTAAAACCAGTTTAAATTATATAATCAAATAAAAGATACCTCAAAAGTCCCTCTATCTGTGTCTCAACAAGTTCTTTACCTTAAATGTGGGATTGATTTAGACATAAAAAAGAAGTGACGAAGTTAGAAACCCAAAATTTGCACGAAGAGCACCGAAGTAATACGAATGAGGTTAGGTCTAAAGTCTGGACCGGCCGTCTGGACTGTTGGTTGCAAACCATTTATTAGTCTGGATTACCTGCCCCTTGTCACTTCGTTGGGTCAGGCACACGTTATTAATGGCTGCGCCCAGTACCAAACTATAAACAATGTAGGTTGAGTGATTTTTTGATTAAGAAGTTCAAATTTTAAAGATGTGTTTGGTTAAGCATACATAACATGCCAGTAATATTGAATCTTCTTGGTTTTCACGGTAAACCTCAATATTTGGTGATATATGTCTACAGTACATTTCGGATAATACGGAATTTCGGATACTATTTTGTATCTCGTTGCTGAAGCATTGTTTGTTTGGTGCTACAAGTGTTTCAAAACTATTTGTATCAAGTATGAACAACTGTACAGTTCAGGGTCCATTTAGCCTTGCAACTGTTTGATATTTCCATACTTTTCAGAGTATCATCAGAGATTCTGATCGATCACAGATACAAAACCAGTAGGCGTTCAGAATGAGAGGCGGGTCCATGAGAGGATTCTAGCAATGTTTTGTGTAGATCGCATGTACAGTAAAAGTTGTCAAAGTCCTCTTTACTAATCATACTGTTTTGTGTTGGTATATAACAAGAGATGATGTTTCTAAGGTTTATTTAGTAAAACTGCCTAACGTACACAGTAATATCCAAGTGGTCTGTTACAATGGGCAGTATGTGTTAGTTGTAGCATTACAAGTACTAAGCTCTGCTTGGTTAGCAAGCTAAGGGTAATGAAACACCTACTACTATTAAAACAAGCAAGATGTTTGCAATTGTCAGTCGGTTAGTGAGCAGTACAAGGTGTGAGTTTTGAGATTGCTGCATTTTTCCACCCTATGATATATGATAATTAGTAGCACTTTAGTCCAAAGCTGGCAACAATGAGTTGGGTGGTACCCAATGAGACCCCTGCTTCTAGCAGATAATACTTCAAATTCTGTCTGTGTATTATATTGTATACTGATGACAGATTAGAAGGGGGACCAGTAACCATGGACAGTTCATAATAGGGGTGCAAGAATATGACATAACCAGTTTTGCAATATATAGCAATACAGTGAAATAATGAAAAACACAATAAAACTAAATCCATTAACTCAGGTTTTAACCCATTACCATTGTACAAGGTAGTTCATTCATATAGTGTAATAACCAGTAGATGGCTTATTAGTACCAACAGGCAGCTGTCAGTTTTACACACAGTACCAATATAGGTTTATCGGAAAACTCCAAATATTCTTATGATTTGTTATTCTAAAGGATGAATCAGTCTTTGTTGGTTAAAAAACACAAAACGTTTAGTCAGCATTTATTTACTTAAATGGATCATTATACGCTCAATTATTGAAGAAAATACCACAGTACATAATGGCCCGACCCTGTATCGCAATACACTGGTTTATTGTTGTACCACTAGAATTGATACAGGGTCACTCAAATAGAATTTGAAAGACTCTTGATTGATATAAAAAGGAAAACTGACTGAACTATTATTTTCAAATTGGTCTATGCATACAACTCTATCTTTATTATTGGCTATTTTATTTTAAATTGAATTATGCCACATGATACAATATGGTTGAAAAAAATTCTACATTGTAGAAAAATATTAGTGTCAAACATCATGAGGAACTAGTTTAAGTTGGCATCACCCACAAATTAATTCATGAAAACTGAGTTTATAAAGAGGCTTGTTTTATTTACAATAACACATTTTTGCATTTTTCAGTCTGTGATGTTAACTTTTTGAACAAGTTAGCCAGAAGAGCTATAGTCTCCCAAATTTTGATAGCCTGAGCTATTTGTAATAGTCTGAAGCCCTAATAACCAATTAATAGATTGAAAAGATTTAAATTGATTCAGATTCAAGCTTAACCACTATTATTAGTCTTAGGCTATCATTAACACTGATTAAATACCTGTTCTAAGAATATAACATGTCAAGTGTTAGTTATAACATTCTAAAAAAGTCTAAAATAATAACTGAATAAATCATGACCATTTGGCATATCAATTCTTTGTAACATAATTTGACTTAATTTATCACAAATTATCAATACCTTGTTACTCAAAATTCCATTTTAAAAACTGCTCAACTACTAAAATAGATTTGCTTAAAAATACCCAGATCAGAGATTTCAGACAAATCCTTTAGAGGAAATGAAGTAAATTCAATACAATGTACTAGTTTTTATCGTCACTGCCCTTTGTTATAGTATATTTTCATGTTTCATTGGTGGAAAACAAGTATGAATCTGCTAATCAGTATTATTTGATATGCCACTTACTAACAATACCTGACCCCAGGTTATACAAATCAAGCATTATTAATATCAAGCATTTAATCTGCCTTGCTCACATTGTTTATGCAACACATATTTAAAAGTCAAGGTACATGCTTTGATAAATGAACAGAGTGGAAATTAACAACACCAAGCCATTATAAATAATACATGTACAGCAATCTTTATCACACAACATTACTGTTTTTAATCAGTGACTGTTTTCATGCTGCAAAGAACTGTTATAAAGAATTCCATGACTTAAGTGTTTTTCCTATTTTCCTGAAGGTAGAACAACGACCAGTAGAACTTCAGCAAGAATGGGTTCTTCCACAAAACACCAGGTTTTCAAGTATGTCACACCATTTAAAGTTACATAAACTGCAAAGTTACATAAAATGCAGAAATCTGTGTTGCTAAGCACATTGCCTTTATTAAATCATTCTGATTACTGAGGTTCTATATCATACAACAGTTCTAAAAGAATCTCTCCTTTAATGGTGATGTCATTATTTTACTGGCAAGTTCACTGGTCAACACTGGAGGTCACTGAAATAACAGAAAAAACATACTAGTTAGCAAATGCTTCTTTTAAAAAAGAAATGACTCTTAGTTAAAAATGTTTACACAGGCTACCTCACCCGGTGAATCACAAACTTAAAAAGATGTCAAGTTTACCAACTGTATGATTGACAACTAACAAAGTAATTAAATATGAAATTCACAAGTTTACAATTTTCCATAAAGTTTCCTGGGTTTCTACAAATAGCCAGTACACCCCAACTTCTTGTTTATGTTGTTAGTAACCTGCAACTAACCCACTAGAAACAGAGTTGGTTGGCAAAAATTGCCAGTGTCAGTCCTGTCAGCACTTGAACCACCAACGATTGATACACAAGCTTGTGGCTCTATTGAATGAGCTAGGCAGGTCACTGAGTTGTCAAAAAAAAATTTCTGTAATATTGCTATACTTATACACACCAGCAAGTCCAGCATGTCTGGCTTTGACTTTGGGCTGTTGTGGTGTGGTTCCAGGAGATACTATTCTTTTATGTTACTCCTTTTGCTGGTGTTTTAACTCTACAAGGGCTACTATAGGAATGACCTGGACTGGTTCTATACATTATAATCTGGAAACTAGCCATTCTTTCTTGCTTCTTTCCAGGGATGATTTTCTGAAATGTAAATTGTGTTTTATTTATTTATACATGTGTATATATAGTTTTGAACGACAGACATTTTGATGAAAAATATTTACATACAGTGCTGTATCGTTTTGATGTCGAAGAAATCTTGAATTGGACGTTTGGTATGATTTTTTTGAAAATTAAGTTCTTTATCCGAAATTGAAGTAATGACTGTTCCATCCGAATTCATTTCCACTTCATTGATAAGTCAGATTATGAGAATCCGTCCGATTATCGTGTAAAGAATACGTTTAATCAATACAATGACATGGTATTTCGAATGAAAAACGATGGTTTTCTATATGATCAATATTTTTAAAAAATCACTTACCTCATATAGTACATTGTATTCCGCCATTATTGACGGTTGCCTGACGTACTAAAATACTATAGTACGACGGGAACCAGACTAACCATTTATGCCCAATGGCAGTCATATATATGTTACTTCAACTTGTAAATTAAAAGACCAACTCATAATAAATAGCGATGAGCTGCTAACGATTTACAACATCCATATAAACTAATTTGCAGGAACCTTAATTAAGGCCCAAATGTTAAGATCAGTTTATTTGGTAATTTTTATGCCATCCAATCATGATTCCTTAAAAAATTGCACAAACATAGTTTCCTATAATACCAAAGACGTCCAACGTGTTGGACGTCTTTGATAATACTTTGTGTTGCATAAATTTATGAAATAAAAAGAGTAGGTATGTCACGGTAGAAATCCGCTATGTTGGGGGTATAATTGGCCCTTTTGCAACATCACTTTTCAAGAGAATGACAATAAATGTTAAAATATTCGCAACATATTCATTTATTCACTGAAATCGTCGATTTTGCAATAGTTTTGGGTATAAATCTATGTATAAAAATATGCCCAGACACCTCACAATTTTGTTTATATATAAAACACGAATTGTTAGAGCACATAAGTTGAAATTAGCTAAACCGCGTGCAAGAAAAACCCAACGATTAAATTCATTCTCCCACAGAACAGTTTAACTGTTTGGAATGGACTTCCTGAATATATAGTGAATGCAAAGGATGTAATCGACTTAAAAACAAAATTGGACAAGTATTGGCATCATAAACGTTTTGATGTGTCAAACGTTTATTAATTGGGTCGTCATACACTTACGGACTTTGAAAACGCACCATTTTCAGGCGTCCATATTTTTTATATGATTATTGTAGGATTATTTTGTATCAATATAATAATGTTCGTCAGTCAGTCAGAACGTTGTCAGTAAAGTGTATTTTAATCCGTTTTAATCTACAAAATCGCTATTCTAACACGATTCGCGGATTAATCCAATACACAAAGAACGAACCGAACCATGTTTTATTGCCCCCATAAAACATACCTATCAAATTGGCTTTTTCTATTTACGCCCAGTATCACTTGACATATTTATGAATGAATGAACGTAAACTTTATAGTAAAATTTACTACGAGTCACGATGACAAGGCGAGTTGCACGAGAATCCAGTGTTACATCTATGACGCATCTATTTTTAGAAACTCCAATATACTCTAGAAACCAAGTTCTATTAAAGCTTCTGATAATCAATACATTTATAGTTTTCATTTTATGAAAAAGATACCATATACTCGTGTTATTAAAATTGTTTCAATGTTTAAATTGTGGTATTTCCTTCAGAAAATTACGAAGGTCGTTTTCATTAACGAGGGAGGTAATTGTACCAGCTAATAAGCCACTCAATTTCAGCGTGGAATTATGTTCAATGTCAAATGGGTAAAAATGGAATGCGCGCAGTTAAATAGTGCGGGATATTATCGTATTTAGAATCGAAATAAAAACTCTGTTCTTGTATATTGTCGGTGAATAAAACACGGGCACTCGATCGGATGCGGAAAATTTTTCCGCACCCGAACTCCTGCCCGTGTTTTATTCACCGGTCGACAATAAACGCGAACCGATTTTTATTTCTTAAATATTGACCACGTGGCCAAATCTAATTTTTAGCACGTGGATTTCGTGGGAGTGAAAATATCGGAATTGTGTAAATGACAATGTGTAAACTATATACATTAACATACCAAAAAAACCATATTATCAGTTTTCGCAAAACAAAAGTTTACATTTCACGTTGATCCGAAACTGATGTGTCTGGAGGTAAATACAGATAACATACCGGAAGTAGACACTACAAGGTTTTAGGCCCGATTACGTTGTCATGCTCTAATACATATTCGCCTTCAATATCGTTTTATGCCAACTGACCTCACAACTAATCTCCAAAAATGAATTGAAGGCATAAAAAGACACATAATTCTGAAGAATTAATGCGCATGCTCCACCAAGGAACGACTTCCGGTCAGCAACCGTACCTGTCATAGGAATGCTTGGTATCTATGGGTATTGTAAATGCATGATCAAAATAAAATACCATAACGGTTCATTTATGAAAAACAACACTTTCATTTAGGACACTTGCCATTTTGTGTTTTATCTTACATTGAACACGTGCTTCAACATGCACTCACTTCCGTCTTGTATTACTATTTCCTTGTTAACCTAAGACATTATGAAGATAAACATGGGCATAAATAACGCGTAATTGTCACTTTACTTAATAGTTGATATCCGGAACTCTGTGCAAGGTGGTTTTCCCCTTAATTTACATGTAGGTACAAACAAATCTGGCCTAGTTAGACAGGTTTTGTATTCATATGCAAACACAGCTGAACCCAACTCTATTGTCCAGATATGAATATTCAAGTGACACAAGGATTATAACGGTATAACTCTATTTGTACCTACAGATTAGTGGAGAACCGAAGTTGGTCTATTCAGATGGCCAATGCAGTTGCGAACTTGGCCTAGATTGTATAGATATCGATACAAACACTTTGACAAAATATAGTAAAATTAAGTAGAGACTGTGACTAAAGTCACTTCTACACTTTTAACGTAATATCAATGTTTTTCTTAAACGCGACCTGGTGACTCCAAATGACACAATTTCGAACACGATATAGACTATATTAAACTAAGGACTTCTTAAATATATAGCCCTCTGTAAAATTGCCAATTATATTACTTTATTTTACCCGTCTCTTATATATATATATACATATACATCATATTAGAGACTTTGAAGGACTCATGACTGTATAAAACAGCAAACAAAGGTCCTCAATATGCACAGACAAAGAGGGGTGACCAAAAAAGTTACTGTTGCAACTGCTTTCGCCGTCAATGCTAATTTGACTGAACTATGATAGCAGCCATATTGGAAACCATATTTTCAGTTGCCATGGTTACAATATATATTCTTCTATCAAAGAATCAAGGTACATTTTTTGTTTGTTAAAGTAATCAAATCAGGCACGGATCCAGGCGGTGGGCACGAGGGCCCGTGCCCCCCAGTTGGCTGAGATTTTTTTTTAAAACTTTGAATAAATAGTTAAATAGATATTGAACAGACACACTTTATTTTGTTCCTGAATAAAGTGAAAGAAAATAACTTTAAATAAATATTACGACTATCCTACAGAAAATGAAGCGACTGCCACAGACTTTATAGATGTACATCAATTACTTTTGTTTGAAATGTGTTTTTATTCTGTGCCCTTTGAAGAATGTTATGACTGTGGCGATAAAAACAACGTTTCTAAAAACTGAACTGATATAATTACGTCTGAAAGAAATATGTACATGTACATAGAGCAGCATATGTACCATTGTGCTATCATACATATTATGTGGGTTAACTAGCTGACAGTATGTCTACAAAACTTATACTTATAAACTGTAAATATATAATATATCTTGTAAAATATTTCACCAGAAAAAGCAATGAACTTATTGACTATTTTGACTAAGCGAATGAGCACTTAAAATATACGAAAAATGCTTCTGAAGATCACAATTCATGGGTGTAGGAGTCATGGGGCCTGTAGGGGTCAGGTCCCCGATGTCAGAACAAGGAGTTATACATAGTTTTGCCTCCTAAGAAAATAAAAAGATATTTCAGGGCTCCCAGATAGGCTCAGAATGCACTAGATTCATCCATTGCTTGGAAATTTTTCCCGGGGGAGTTTGCCCCCGGACCCCCCCTACTTATGTTATAATATTCCAATGGCCAAAAGGATAAAAGCTGGTATATACAAACACTGACTGTATCTGAATACTTACTAATATGCATGAACATACACATTGTACATGTTGACGCTGATAGCATAAAAAAGATAACTATGGTTCCCCCACATCTACAAATGTACCCCTTCCTTCCTTTTCTCACACATATTAAGCAAATGCCCCCCCGGAATCCCGTACATACCTCGTGCCCCCCCACTCAGAAATTATATATATATAGTGTCTCAAATATGAATATAAGGTAACATATTGATGCTTTTCGTAGATTTTAAGAAGTTCGTACCCACCCACTTTTATTGTGTATTGTCAATATTTTAAAAGTATTTTCCTTTTGTACATTTGTAAATATTTGCAAATCCCCAACTATGTAGCATATACTAAGCACAGGAATGTTATAAATGTTGTAAGAATAATCATGGGTGGTTAAAAATGTTACCCCTACGCCTTATTTTTGCCTCAATTTGATGATAAATATGATGAAAAACAATTTAATAATGTTCCAGCTTCACAATAATCCACCAAAATAACCTAATATGACAAGAACAACGTACCATACATTCTTAAAGTGACTTATTCCCATAAGAATGTCATTACCAATGTCCAATGGGCTATATATAGGCAAAAGCGGATATTTTCTTTTTGGTAGCCATCTTGGACGCCATCTTGGATTTCTCTAAGCACCATCACCGGAATAGTAAAAAGATTCCCTGATTGTAATGCACAATTTTTTGCGAACATTTAAAGGTATGACTCAGTTTGTTAAAATGAATGGTGGGGTAAAAATCCTTTTACCTGAAATAGTCAGCAAGCTAAAAAAGTCGGGAAAATGAGGTAAAATCAGAATCTGGTTGCCATGGCAACCCTTTATGAAAACGAAAACAGAAAATAATATAACTTAAAACAAACTTCAACTATCCCCCAAGGATGTGGTACAATTAATTACGTTCTATCCACGCATGTTATAAGTTTTGCACTGTTTTATAATTATAGTACCCATCATTTTCGAGCTTGTTGCCATGGAAACCAATATTTAGAACAAAATACCCATTTTTCAGTGCTGCTCCCATCCTTAAAAAGTCGAGTAAGGTGTTGGGTGTGTGTATGTAAAATATTAAGTCATTGTCATTCCGGTAACAAAATCGGTCAAAATTGGAAATATTTTCCCCTACTACATGTATTATAATTCTATTCAGAATTACCACTGTGACATATTTTATTCGTTCTGTATGATGACGGTTTTTGTTGTTGAGCTCTTCAGTCAAGAAATAAAAATCATTTACCTGCATTAAA
The DNA here is from genome assembly GCA_963678985.1 of Spisula subtruncata. NCBI lineage: Eukaryota > Metazoa > Mollusca > Bivalvia > Venerida > Mactridae > Spisula > Spisula subtruncata. Next base: position 29,436,551 of record OY787673.1, on the reverse strand, counting down.
ACTCATTCGCTTTTTATTCCCTGTAACTCCATTATGTAGAATTATCGTTTACATTAATAAAAAATACCGTGACGGTCGTCTTTTATGGAACTTGTATAGTTATCCTGCGTATTTGTCTTTTTAAACACAAATCGTCATTGGTTTCGAAAATATTTGGGAACCTTGGGGTAAGTTTCGTAAAATATAAAGTTAGAGCTACTTTTTTTTGGGATTCCATACGCGTACTTGATAAGCTTACTAACCTTATACTGCTTAACTAATGTATACATACTTTATGTGGAATCATATATCTATTCTATGAAGTACTACTTATTCGAGTATATGTTTACATACAACCATGAAGCCACGTTTATAACCACATGTACTACTTATTCAATCTCAACAATCACATTGGCTATGTTACACAATAGTCTTCTATTTACTAATCAATATTGTATAGATCTACTCTAATTTCAAACATGCGCATGCATATTAATTGCATGTATTGTAACTATAGTCTTTCTCTATAGACGAACTATCGACATTTCTAATTCTGTTTAAACTAAAATGATAATTATTACTTTTTATTATTGTTATAATAATAATAATAATAATATTATTATTAATGGTAAAATGGGTTCACCATCTACAAATGGAATAAGGCCATTGATAGAGTGAACACACCACGTAGTATGCACCGTAAACTTTGGCTAACATAGCAAGTAAAGCTAAGTACATATACATACCAAGTTTAAACCAACCGTGCGTAATTTATTCTTAGACCTATTTTAACCACAGGTAACTGTATCACTGATAACAGAAATTTGTTTTTGTAAAATTCATATTTTTACAAAGAATTGTTTTCGTTTTAGTCTTTATCAATGATACAGTTACCTGTGATTTCAGCGAGGCATCATCGACGCTCTAGTCGAGAATGGTAACTGTCCAGGTACCAAACAGTTGAGTCGTTTTTAGTTCCAAAACTTGAAGCAAAGCGGACTCGACTTGTTGTTACTGTTTTCTGTGTTCGGCTGGTTACATGTAAGTTGAGTGCTACCGGCCCAGTCCGATGCCCTCATATTGTTTTTGGTTCGGCCAAAAGTTCTACGCGTTAATTTCTCTTGAACCCTGAGAGAATAGAGTCATTAGAAGGACGAGATGCGGCGAAAGACACAAAAATGGCTGAAATGCCATCTGAAATATCTGACTCGAAATTTAAAATGGCTGAGATGGAGTTGAAGATCAATCAGAAAGAAGCCGATGTGCTGAGTGAGATCAACGATTTGAAGGAGACATTAGTACAACCAAATTGATACAACAAAGGTCAACAATCAGATGTCATTCGCGAACCAGATCAACCATCGGTGGCAAAGAGAATCAAGCGACAAGACAGCAACTATAGTATAAGTAAATTTTGTTATTTTCATATCTAAACCTGAAGAAGACAGTTTATTCTGTCGAAACGTTGTAAAATAGAATAGCTGTGAAAAGAGTCTGTTGCTGTTTAGTTTATAATCTAAGTTTATTCTGAAATACAAATTCATCCGCTTCTTGTATGTGTAAGTTCTTTGGACTGTCATCCTTTGTTTTATAGTTGCGCGCACATTTCTTTGGCTTAGAACGAGATGGTCGGCAGTAATCGATAAAACAAGAAAAACTTGTCTAAAATTTACTCCATACATATGAAAAAAAAAATGCTCTTACCACTTCAGTTTGGTCAAAATGACAAGTTCCGATTTTTGTGAAAATAAGCTCATAAGAAGCGCCTTGTGATGCAGATTTAAATATGTATCAGTCTTTTAAGGTCGTAAGTAGGAGTAGTATAATATTCGGTCGGTTTCCGAATTTTAGAATATTCGGCGCCATCTCTAGTATTAATTACGTAAATGTTTCCTTTCGTATCCTGTCAGCGAAACCAAGGTAGCATTCTACGCCACACACACCGACCATGACATACACCACCTGGGAATGAACCAAGTTCTACCATTCCAACATAATATAACCAACATCTGGGTCGGCAAGACAACAAGATTATACGGGCGCCTTTGTTGCTCCAGTTGATGGAATATACGTCTTTCATGCTACAGTGTTAGCCCTAGACACTGCGTTGAATTACCACTTTCATGCTCACGTCAGTGTTGATGGTGACAAATATGCCACATTTTATGTAACAGTCCTCTCAGATGTTGATCATTGACCTTCAGGTGGGACAGACTGTAACAATAACGAAATGATTATCCAAATAACGGATTTATAGGACAACAATATTCCACGTTTTCCGGGGTTTTATTGTACCCACATTTACCAACCGTTACAATAATTGGTTAATTATTAATACATCGAATGCAATCTGGTTAGACGATTCTTTCATTTGTATTTTTTATGCATACTTTAAAACAACTTAACAACAAGTTTACACCATTATTTTTTAAATATCAATCAGTATACAAGATATCACTTTTTGTGTACGTAACCACTGGAGTCAAGAGAAAATGCAGGCAGACAAGAATGCAACTCTATGGCTGGCGTAATAACAAAGATGTCCATACACGTCTTTGGTAATAGTTAGATAATTAATAATACAGTTCCACACTGACGTCAGTAATTATATACGTCTTTCCCATTTTGTATGGACTTTGGCTTATCTCCCAATGTATGGATGCTTCAAAACTTGACAATTGAGTGGTTAAAAAAATGAATATTAGAGGCCTTTGTAAAACAATCTCCACGTAAAGTTTGAAGAGCCTGGCCCAAACCGTTCTTGAGGTAGGTCTAGAGTCTATTTATCAGAAAATGTATTTTTAGTATGATTAATTAATTATGCATTCGGACAGAACTATAACATACTGCACCGTTAATAGATCTAGTTGAGGTCCTTGGTTTCGACAATATAATAGTTCGCGACGTTTTCCGGGTTCGGACCGGCCGGTCTGGCCACGATTTTATCTTTTAAAAAAGCACACATTTTGATGACGTATGGCTGAAATTTATGTCTACCGCACGTGAATTTCGAGATTCCGTGCATTGGGACGTTCAACTTCAGAGCTATTTGAGACTATATTTTTTCAATTTACACACTGAATAGTTTTATTTTGGTGGTTCTAGACTACGGGTTTGGACATTGGAGAAGTTAGTATTGGATATGAAGTCGTCAATTAGGGCTGACTCTAGTGGCATCGATTTTCTTACATGTACTTTCAGTTTCATTTTCAGCTTAAATTTTTAGTCTTTATTTTCGAAAAAATGAAATCAAAGAATTTAGGTCTTGTGAGAGCTAAATTGTCCATAGCGGGGCGTGATCAACTTGAAACTCAACATAGTTATTCACCATTACAAGAGGAGTCCACATTGATAAGGCTGGTAACCGTGTGACCTATATTTATTAAGTTATTGTCCCTTCATGGAAAAGTGGCACTTTTAAACACTCTCAAAGCTTTCAACTTACAACTCCACACACTTGTGGAATGTAATGATCTTCATCTACTTGCAAGCCATGAGCAAATGATTATATCTGGCATATTTTAAGAGTTATTCCCCTTTCTTGTTTAAGAATTTTCTGAATTTTTACACAAACGTGTCAATTTTACAAAGACTATCAAAGGTATGATCCACTTGAAACTGAACACAGTTATTCACCATTATAATTAAGGTAAGTCCATACTGACTAGACTGTAGCTCTGTGACCTATATATTGAGTCATCTGTTGTCCTTTTTACTCTTAGAATTTTCACTCATAGTACATACTTCTTATGAGCTTATTGTTATAAAAAGGGAAACTTGTCATGTTGACTAAACTGATGTTAAAACAGCTTGTGTTACCAAAAGTAAAGAGTAATTTTCAAACAGTTTTTTTCTTGTTTTCTCAAAATATTGATTTTGTACTTACCACTTACATCTAAGCCCGTGATTATTAACGATAGATCTAGATCTAGTATGATCTTGAAATAATTAAAGGTATAAGTTATGTGGCTTTAACATTTCAGAATTAAGTGTTGGAAGTGCAGGAAAGTTCTGAAGTTCTGAACTATGGCTGACATGAAGTCATTGAAGATGGGAAACATGGGGCAGCCTGATACAGGAGGTAAGGTCACACTGTACAGACCTTTTTCTGGCCTTTTTGGGAAAAAGGCCTCTGCCCAATTTGGGAATTTTGCATCGCGGATTCTTACAAATTGGGAAAAAAATAAGCGGTTAAATGGCAAAATTGGGATTTTTTTCCTTTTAAAATATCTTGAAACCATGGATATATATCCATTTTTATTGGAGCATGGTTAGACGCCGTACCGTTCTGAACCGGAGCAGTCAATGTATAGTACAGACCGTAATGTGGCCAAACGAACTCGATATACCGTCCAATAGGCTACAATGGTAAATCCAAAATAAATTATATATATATATATATATTTGGTAAATCGTGTTATCACTGCGGTATAACGTTCACCGGATATTGCTAGTAAAGTGAGTAATATTATCAATTTTAAGGACATGAAATGGACACCATGGTAAGTTTAGACGCGATATTTTCCTAATTACTGACTTCTTATGCATATCCCAATTGAGGATTAACTTCTTCGGGCATTTTGGTAACTTTATAGAACACTATCGTATACCAAATGGTCATAGAAAGGTTAAAATGATCAAGTATTATGCCGTTACTCACTCGCAAATATTGACAGCTGTACTATACAAGCTTCTGGAAAGGCTGTATTACCGAATTGTTAATTTTTTGAACTGGCCATTTTGTTTATATCGAACTCCAAAATGCTGTGACCAAATTTAATAAATATTGTTCGAAAAACAACTAAGATACACCCAAAAACAGATACAGGGGTGTGTACAGAGTATTGCTGTTTAGTGTACAGAGTATTGCTTAATAAATTGAGTAAATAAAGTATGTAAATGGACAGTTTTACCGTATGTTTACATCTGCAAACCGATAAGGTCATGACCTTAATTATGGGTCTTCATTATGTCTTAATTATGGGTTATATGATATACTAAGAATATTCTTAAATGCTTATGTTAAAATAGTTCAATACGTCAGGCAGTTGAATGTGATAAACAATATAGAATGCTAAATTTTATGCATAAAGTGTTCTTGTGAGTAGTACAAATGTGATATTTAGCTTGGACATATGCGATTCTTTGAGAGTCATGCTTATGGTCAAATGGTAAATAAGGGCTTTCACATCCATATTTACATATCAAGGTTTATTTTTAATCTCTCAACTGTTTCTGATGCTGCAGTGGGGTTCCTTTGCTATGACTTACATTCAACGTTGCTAATTCAAACTATTTGACATTGTAGTTGTTTTGTGTTTGTCTAATGCGAGTGTCCAGTTATGACCCTTTACTTTATGTGAAATACACAGTTACTAATAGAAATTTCCCATAAGATTCGCGAGGGGGGGGGGGGCTTGGAGCTAGGACTAGCTTGTTGCATTAATTGCTTCATGTAGTCCATGTAAACCAGTCTAAATAGGTACAGATCTATTCAGTATAAATAATTTTTACAAAATAACACTGATTATACCTTCTATTTATTCAATTTAAGTGACAAATAGTCACTGCACTTATAAGCAATACTCCGTACACTTAACAGCAATACTCCGTACACCAGGGAGCAACCATATAGCAATACTCTGTACACTAACACTTGTATTTATCCTCGCAATGCACCCTCATTTTCGATTAGTTTCGGATACTACATTTGCAGTATAATCTTTGTAACAGGAATGACAATTCGCTCGATTCAAGTTGAGTATTTTAACGAAAAATATAAACAAAAACATCTAATTTCGACAGATCGAGCTTACTTTCTGCGTGAGTAACGATGCGAGTTTGATCTTTTAATCACCCTTTTAAGAAATTCCAGGCAATTTACCGGTTGCACATGCTAGGAAAATTTATGGAGGAGATAGTTTTGTATAAAATGTACACGAAACACACTCGGAAAAACTAAAAATTGTCTCTCAACTTACCCTTGTCAACACTAGAATGTCGCGAAAATTGATAATATTACTCATCTTGCTAGCAATATCCGGTGTATGTTATACCACAGTGGTTATATTTAGTAATAAACATTTTTCGCTCTGGAGTAAAAAAAAAATTTCAATTGGGATTTTTTTCAGCAATTGGGATTTTTTTTCAACAATTGGGAATGGAATGTGAGGCCGAAATTCGGCCTCACACAATACCAAGAAAAAGGTCTGCTGTATAAATGAGTCTTGTCATCGCAATAAGTCAAACATATTGAATTTTATACTCTCCCAATAAGTAATAAAGTAACTGGAAATCACAGATGTTTTTGCTTACAATAAGTCATACAAGGTGAACTGTATAGTCTCCAAATAAGTCATTCAGTGACCGTAAATTTCAGATGCTTTTGCTCGCAATAAGTCATAAAAGTTAAATTGTATAGTCTCCCAAACAGTCATACAGTAACTGGACTTCACAGATTGATTTGCTCACATTAAGTCATACAAGATAAATTGTACAGTCTTCCAGTCCCAATGAATCAAATTGCGACAGAAAATTACAGATGCTTTTGCTTGCATTAAGTCATATATGTTAGATTGTATAGTCTCCCAATAAATAAAAAACTGACTGGAAATCTAAGCTGTTTTTGCTCTCAATAAGTCAAATTGACATACACATTGAATAGAAAAGTCTTCATATAAGTATATAGTGACCAATAACTACAGATCATTTTGCTCACAATAAGTCATACACTTTGAATTGTAGTCTCCCAATAGGTCAAACAATGACTGGCAAAGCCTTGTGTCATATTATTTTGTCCTCTGGTTTAATAAAACTCCTATGTAATGTTCACTCATGCAATATCTTCTATGAACTTATGGTCTTAATTTTCAGGTGGTCTTTATTTGAGATAAAACTGTTTAATTGTTTAATTAAGCTGAGTTTACTTTTCAGGCATGGCGGATACAAGTAGGATGACTGATGATGATGAACACATGAATAATAATAACCTCAATGAACAGGATACTGATGTATTCACTTGTCTAGTGTGTTCCATGTGCTTCTATAACAAGTTAGGACTAATGAGGCACCTGTCCAAAATACACCGTCTAACTAATCTATGCCGAATATGTTACTTTGATTTGCAAAAAATTGAGCGGTTTGCCAATCCAGTTTCACTTCGTAATCACAATTTGAGATGTCATAGCGATAAGATGGTGAAATGCGTTTGTGGGTCCATGCTGATTAACAGTAAGATGTTGACATCACATCTGAAGAAGTTTAAATGTGACGTCAGTACGAGCGGGGCCAGTAAGAACCGAATGGTTAGATGCGTCTGTGGGAAACGGTTCTCTTCACAAGAACAGATTGCTCTTCATCAGTCGAAGTGTCGGAAGAGATGGATCTACAGTGATAACTTCAATGACTCAAATACAACCTCAACTCCTGTGGCTGAATGTCCGGTGCGAAGAACTCGTGCACAGACTAAAGTTGAAGCTTGTTCCAGACAGGGTCTGGGATCGTTGAAGGAGCGGAGTCAGAATGTTGACATTGACACAGATCATGACAACTATCACCCACGTCATACTGTTACAAGGTCAGGCCGGAAGTCTAAGCATAGAACATACATGGAGAACATTACATATGCCGAGAATGAGGATAAAATGGATGAAACATTTAGACAAGCTGTAGTGTCATCATTATACCAGACTTCTCTGTACAGTACTAATGATAATCTTGATAACAATAATATTAATTCATTACCTGGAAATGAACATACTGACAAAAGTCAAACGAGTACCGGTCGGCCTACTGTGACTTCGGACAAGATGGAATATTCACCACCTTTAGATAATGATAATAGAGAATTGGACCTTAAAACTACATGTGTGAGGAATAGAAACAGTGATGATAGATCTAGGCTTGATATGTCCGAAAAATGTCGTAAAAACAGGGAATCTGATATGAACAACAATGTACCGTGTGTTTCTCCTGGCTCTATAGAATCTGGTGACTTAACAACAAGTGAGGATATTGCTAGTGGCAATGTTGCTAATGGCAACCACACTGAATACAAAGTAACCAAACAAAACCGTGCAAATTATGCTGCACCAAAGGATGACAATAACAATGATGTTTCGCAAATGAATGAAACTTGTAGTAAATCTGTTGCCTTGGAAACTAACAAAAACTTACTTCCCGGAATTACAACGGTATCAAAGAAAATTTATGAATTAAATTCAAATATGAAATTTTCGAAAATGAAGGATATACTTAAAAGAAAAAGAGGAACGAATGTCAGAGCAATATGTTTTTGGAAGAGAATGTTTGCCTGTAATTTTTGTGGACATCTTTACAAGAAGCCATACCTGTATAACCATCAGAGAATGGTTCACCATAGAACTACCAGGAGCATTGTTGCTATGACAACCACATTGACAACACAAGGTATAACATTATGAACCTTCATACTGTGGATCAATATCAGTCTGTGAATTAAGAATTTGAAACCATGCACTTGCTCCAAATGGTAAAATTTAGTACAATCCATATCCACTCTATACATAATTACTATAAGAGTTACTTGCCCAACTGTAAAAGTTTATGCTTGCCGGAATCATAAGTTACTTCTCCCGGACAAGTGCTAATTGCAATACTGTAAAATCATTCATTTTTGTGGGGGATTAAATTTTGTAGTTCACCTTCAGCCACAAAATCAAGTCCCATTGAACAATAATTTTGACTCTTGTATTTATTACTTCAAATACCCTATCAAAATGGTCTTTTTTACCAAAACCACAAAATTTTGCCCCATCAAAAATCATTTACAACATCAGCAAACTTCTAAGTCATGCACCATAAATTACCAATTACCTGCATTTATCCTTTTCACTATCAATTCGTTCATCTGTTAAGTATGTCTTATAACTCTGTTATAACCCTCCCTGCACAACAAAGGTTTAAAGGGTATACTGTTTTCAGCTTGACTGTCCGTCTGTCTGTTTGTATATAGATTCTTAGACTTGTGGATGCAACTCTTATTGATTTTGCAGGATTTCTTCAAAGAATTTGCGCTGTGAAGATTTTTGTCAGAATGATGGCCCTTTGCTGGCGGGGTGTATATTAGTCTGCCGAATGGCATCAACTTTAGTTCATATATAACATTCACCTGTTATAAATACAGTGTAGTCATTACTTCTTTATATTATTTCAGCAGGAAGGAACACGTACCGCTGTTACTGGTGTCGTTATGTCTCAGTACATTGGACCAACGCCGTGAAACATCATTACAAACAGCACCAAGGGAAGGAACTCAATATACTGTGTTTATCTTCTACATAAGGGCGAGAACTCAATATACTGTGTGTGTCTTCTACATGAGGGAGAGAACTCTATATACACACTCCTCACAGCGCTAATTTCCATTCCGTACAAACCTATGGGAATAGGTGGCGCCATCTGCAGGGAGTTTCCTCTATATACTGTGTCTTCTACATAAGGGAAGGAACTCTATATACTGTGTTTGTCTTCTACATAAGTGAGAGAACTCAATATACTGTGTCTTCTACATAAGGGAGAGAATTTAATATACTGTGTGTGTCTTCTACATAAGGGAGAGAACTCTATATACTGTGTTTGTCTTCTACATAAGGGAGAGAACTCAATATATTGTGTTTGTCTTCTACATATGGGAGAGAACTCAATATATTGTGTTTGTCTTCTACATAAGGGAGAGAACTCAATATACTGTGCTTGTCTTCTACACAGGGAGAGAACTTTAAATACCGTGTTTGTCTTCTACATAAGGGAGAGAACTCTATATACTGTGTTTGTCTTCTACATAAGGGAGGGAACTCAACATACTGTGTTTGTCTTCTACATAAGGGAAAGAACTCTATATACTGTGTTTGTCTTCTACATAAGGGAAAGAACTCTATATACTGTGTTTGTCTTCTTCATAAGGGAGAGAACTCAATATACTGTGTTTGTCTTCTACATAAGGGAGAGAAATCAATATACTGTGATTGTTTTCTTCATAAGGGAGAGAACTCTATATACTGTGTTTGTCTTTTACATAAGGGAGATAACTCTTTATACTGTGTTTGTCTTTTACATAAGGGAGATAACTCTATATACGGTGTTTGTCTTCTACATAAGGGAGAGAACTCAATATACTGTGTTTGTCTTCTACATAAGGGAGAGAACTCAATATACTGTGATTGTTTTCTTCATTAGGGAGAACACTCTATATACTGTGTTTGTCTTCTACATAAGGGAGAGAACTCAATATACTGTGTTTGTCTTTTACATAAGGGAGATAACTCTATATACTGTGTTTGTCTTTTACATAAGGGAGATAACTCTATATACTGTGATTGTCTTCTACACAAGGGAGAGAACTCTATATACTGTGTTTGTCTTCTACACAAGGGAGAGAACTCGATATACTGTGTTTGTCTTTTACATAAGGGAGAGAACTCTATACATGTGCTTGTTTTCTACATAAGGGAGAGAACTCTAAATACCTTTTTGTCTTCTACACAAGGGAGAGAACTTTAAATACTGTGTTTGTCTTTTACATAAGGGAGATAACTCTGTATACTGTGTTTGTCTTCTACATAAGGGAGATAACTCTATATACTGTGTTTGTCTTCTACATAAGGGAGATAACTCTATATACTGTGTTTGTCTTCTACATAAGGGGTAGATATCAATATACTCTTTTTGTTTTCCACATATAAAGGGAGATAACTCAATATACTCGGCGTGTCTTCTACATAAGGGACATACCTCAATGTTCTGAGTTTCTCTTTTACATGAATACAAGAAATAGGACTAAAGTAGAAGTGGATATATTCTGCCAGTTTTCAACATGAATATATTGGAGGCCTGACTGTATTTTGAAGGGGTGATTAAGTTTCTGTGGAATAAGAGTCCTTATTAAAAATCCATTCATGAATTTATCATGAATGTATCCGAGGTCTTGCTGCATTGTTATTGAGTGGTTTTCTTTTTGTCAAGTTACTGAGGGTACTGACTTCATTGTTTGAAATCCATGTGTTTATTTGCCAGCTTTAAATGTACAGGATTTGTTTAGTATAATAATTATTATTATAGATAATGCTTTGTATTCTTCTTTGAGATTATTTAGTCCACTGCAGTTATAATTATGGTCATGATAGTCTACTAGTCCATGTTGCAAAAGTCTCGTTGTAATTTGTGATTTAAAATGACAGTTTAATTTTCTATAAAAGTTATGGGTTTTTTTCAAACTATAATTGTTACATGGTGTTGAACTCACTGCTAGTGTAATTTGATTATTTTAGTACATGTCTTGTCAGTACCAGAAAAGTATTTATGATGAAAACAAAAGTCTATTATTTTATTTGAAAATATATGACTTAAGCTCCCATGATTGTGTATTCAGTTTCTTTTCATTGATTAAATAGAGGATCTTACATGAGTGACTTTTCATATTGAATTTATTAAACGAGTTGGATAAAAGTGATAAAATCCGAGGCTCTGCCGAGTATTTTATTACTTTTATCTAACAAGTTTAATAAATTTAATATGGAAAGACACGAATGTAAGATTCTTTTATCACATAAACAAAATAAGCTGTTTAAATGTAGAAAACTAAAAATAGCAAACCCGCTTCCCCTAAAGAGAGAATAAGATTGAGGTGAGTAATGCGGTTTAGAATAAATGAGCATCTAAATATAGTGCAACACATTGACTGTTTTTCAATAACATTTAATTCAATGTTGAAAACGAATATGAGTTGAGAGGGTATATGTGAACAGTAATAACGTCACGGACCATAATAGTAGGCCCTATCCAGTCTTAAAATTAGTTTGATAAGGGGAACATACTCGTACTAAAAAAACGGGAAACGTCGCGTACATTGTGACGTCATGATTATGTCTTGACGTCATCACTACTTCGAATTTCTGGAATGTGATTAAAATTTTAAAGCGATGCGATTTTGAAACTCAAAATGCATTAAAATTTGGCAGGAATTGTTAGACTGTGCTTTATTCAATGTAGGTTTGTGTTTATTAATTGTATTTTAATTTAAGTGCCTTTGTAAATTCTCATTGAGATTTTCATATTCGCCTTGTCTATCGATCTGACCTGTACCGCTGACGATAAAATCACGGCGGCCATGTTTGTTTATTTTTTTGACAGCGCATATGAATACATAAAAATAGTGATTAGCCCCCCCTCATTTGCATACTTATTCTATTGCCCAGGAGTGTAATATCGTTTTTATGTAATGGGCTTTATTACATTCCCACACCATGATTTATGTGATAAATCAGTTTATGTAATAATATGCAATTACTTGTTGTAGTCCCTACTGATTTTCAACCCAATGGGACTAAAGGCTTCCTGTCCGTCCTTCCAAAAAATCTGGATCTTGCCATCGCTCAAACAGTTTTCAAACACAACCATGTTGAGGTTGTTCATGTGCATAAATTTGAAGGATATCCTGCTAAAACTGAAGGATGAGTTGCGTCCACAAGAATCCATCTACAGACAGACAGACAAGCTGAAAGCAACTAGTATATCCCCCCTTACAACATACCGCTGGCTTATAATGAGAAGGTCATAATTACTGTTTACAACCTTATCAGACTGATGCGTATTTAAAATTAGCACCACAATGTGCTTCTAATGAGCCTATTTTCATAAAAATCAGAATTTGTCATGTTGACCAAACTGAAGTTGAGACAGCTTGTTTTACCGTAAGAAAAGACCAAATTTAGGACAGTTCTTCCTTGTTTTCTCAAAAGATTGAATTTGTACGAAATGACTTTCTAATTCTTAGCCATAAATGTTGCGCAGCGGGTGTATTACGCTCTTCTACACTACCCACAAGTTCTAATCCGCCACCTTACATTGTTCGCAATAACTTTGTTATTGAAGTATGTACCCGTATACAATTTTGCATACCAATACTTGAATGCAAGATGCAGCTTAGTGTTAATTTTTTTTGGACAACAAACCAGCAAAATAAACTAATGATCAGCTGCATCTACTACACAAGTATCGGTATGCGAAATTTCATATGAATATATCAATTTTTGACACTACATGACTGAAATATATAAGTGGCGGGTTAGCACTTTTGGGTAGTGTATATAGATCTCAAAAGTAATGATCTTGCTGTAATTCTACAAATTGAAGGTGATTCTCAGACAAACACAAAACAACAGTAAGTTTTATTTTTTAATTTTTTAAATGTTTACATCACAGTTATAAAGTAACAAACAGACGAAGTGTGCAATAAATATAAATGCCTACTTGTAATAAATACAACAATTTACACAATAAAATCCTACACTTCTTTTCGTAATGTCTTGGTCCCGCTGAGCGTTTTTTTGCCTTTGCGATATACTCCCGATTTAAATAAATAAGCCTCAGGGTACTGTTTTATCAACGTACTTACGGAAATTGTAAACTTACGTTCAAATTTAAATAATGTATTATTCTTTAACGACTGCAAGTTGTGGACACATATTGGAGTTCAATAACTGAATCTTGATTAGTATAACAACTCTATTTACCACATGATATAGTTGTAAAAGAAGTATAAAGAATTTAATTTTGATCGTAAGTTTAAGATTTCCGTAAGTATAATGGTAAAACAGTATCGAGGAGTCATTGGGAACAGAGATATCTAATGACTACCCTGAGGCTTCCCTTAGATCTTGATGACACTTCCCAATGCCTTCTGATGCCCATTTCATTAAATCTGGAGTACATCGCCGATGCAAAAAAGTTTCCTTGGTACTAAGGCATTAATTCCAGTACAACCTTTCCATAGCGGCCCTCTGTAGAGCTTCAACCTCTATATATCAACATCTTTAAAAGTCCCTTCAGTTAGCTGAGATTTTATATCTTTGTTTATTAGTAACCTCTATACAACAGCCAATATTTGCCACTTTCCAAAGGGTACTGCTCTACAGAGGTTGTACTTGTAAATTCCCTTAGCCAAGATTTTTACTCTGAATTATATCTTTGTTTATCTGAACAACCTCTACACAACAGCCAATATTTGTAGCTTCCTAAGGATTCTGCTCTACTGAGGTTGTACTTGTAAATTCCCTCAGCCAACATTTTTACTCTGAATTATATCTTTGTTTATCTGAACAACCTCTACATAACAGCCAATATTTGCAGCTTACAATGGGTGTTGCTCTACAGAGGTTGTACTGTAAATATTTCAACAGACTAATTCTATAAGCTATATTTCTAGTAGTCATGGTCTGTGCAGGGCTCAACACTAACACTGACATTAAAATGTAAATCAACATTAAAACACAAAAACTTGATATTTTATTGATCACAGTTAAGCATGATTCAGATCTAAATTTACATTTCAGGGTGAACATATGGCTAAGACTACAAGTAAAAATATGTAAAAAATAAATAAAAGCGGCCATATGTATCTTATTCTTTGACCAATTTTCTTGAGGTATGTTCGATGCTCAAGCTGAGAATGGGCACTACCCACCCAACATAATAGTTTTGTGAAATAGTTCACAGTTTATATGCCCGAAACCGACTCAAATGCATTCATAGCAGTTTTATTTTTTGTTTACAGATTTTTACTTGCAGATTTAGCTGAAAAGTCATGTGGTATATCCACCCTGTATTTAATATCTAGTTAAGAAAGTACAGAAAACTGCTGGTAGATATGTTCACCTACATGTACCTAAAACAGTATTAAGTACATATTTGGAGTGATACAAGTTTTCTACCAAACATGTGCAAAATGGCAGTAAAAAGTTGAAAAACAAATAAATAAAACATAACATTTAACTGTAAACACTATACAGAGTCACGCATATATACTATATATCGGATATCTTCTATGTTCTATTATTGTAATAATACTAGAGTAAAAGTATAGATGACGAAAGTTCCGTGTTGAGTACTTGCTAAAATACTTTTGTATCACAGTAATTAATAATGAGCGTTGCTAAAATACAAAAAAAATGTATCGGACGGACAAAATAACTTCGATCTTAAGCATCACTTTGTTACAGTTGAATAATGAGGGGGTCCATTGCAACTTAAAGTCATAATGCCCAAACGTAAAATCTAGTCTTAACTCTGTTTTGGATGACCATATAGAACTCACTCGACCAGGCCCTATTCAAACATGATTGTATTAATAAAATTTATTTTATGAAATTTCAAATGACCATTAATTTATCAATACTTTGATCATTTACATCAAATAGCTTATCCCTGATTAGTTGATACATTTTCATCAAGTTCATTCAAGAATTGGATAAACAACACAGGAGACAATAAACTCCATGCAATTCCTGCTGTAACTTTTTGTGTGTATTTTAAAATATTGAGAAATATTCAATATTGTAATGAAAATGTAGTACAACTTTTATAAGCTATAACACGACAAATAAAAATATTATGATCTAAAAATTATGAGATTACAGTGGAATAAAAATGTTCTTTTACAATAATACTTGTATAAACTAAATATTTCTGTAAAATGAAAATATCACAGACATCATATAAAAACATGGTTTTCAGATCAGGCATTAAAACCCAAATAAATAATCAAGGGTTATAAATGCATAGAATGTAGGGTTGTATAAAATATATCAAAACTTTTGTTATTTGGTTGCCTACAGTACATAGGTTCCCATTCTAATTATACCCGAAATAAGCACAAAGATATAAAATAAACACTCTCTTAATTCTTAAATAGTCTAAAAACCTAAACAAATAACTCTATTACGCAGAACAGTGACCAGTGCTCAGAACAACAAAATTTAATCTAATTTCGAACAATTCTAACATTGACAGGCACATGAACATTCTATGTATAAATACTTGTTCCTGTGAATGTAATTACATAAAATGTACAACACTGCAAATAGCAATTATACACACAGTCAGATTCATTTTCTTTTAAATTTTTACTGCCAAATAAATGCCCATTCCTGGTGGGCGTTTCCTCAGGGGTGTAGGCTTATCATTTTGCTTGTTTAAGGTTTTTAGGGCGTGGAGCCCTAACTGTCAAAGGCATTGAGGTTCTGCAGTATAAAAGCGAATTAATTATAGTTTACAAACACTAAATTGACATGTATCCATGTTTGTGCAAAACATCTGCAATGTACATAAATATCAGCAATTCACAATAAATATCTTGGCACTTTGAATGCTTTCAATTCTTCAAACAGCTCCAAACAATCCACACAATATGACATTGCTGAATAAGTCATCATTTGAATACTTGTCACATGACCCATAACAAGTCACATGGTCACCAAACAACAGTCACATGATATTTATAATTGTTGGTTCTGTTATAACTGTATTTTAAAACTAAAACACTGTAAGTCTGATAAAAATAAATACTTGAAAAGTCTGTGGTGTTGGCAATGTGTTTATATAAAAAGTTGATTACATAATCTTAAAGTTGGTCACATGATCTAAAATTTGGCCACATGACCTTGAAGTTGGTCACATGATGTAAAATGGTGATCGTCCAATGAATTCTAGCACATTGCAAAGTCATCATACAGTCAGAACTGAAAAAGATGTAAAATCAGATATGTTAATAACAAAATAATTTTTTTTTGTCATAGTTACTGAAAATGATGTTGGCATGGATACTTGAATTAATGTTGTCATAGTGACCTTTGAACTACTGACCTCAAAATCAATACGGTCCATCTACTGTTGCTGACGAACCCCTATATAAAGTTTGACAATCCTAGGTCAAAGTAATCTTGAGTTATTGAACAGAAACCATTTGGTCTACAGATCTCAGACTGCCCAGGCTACCAACTGACTGACATGTGCAATGCCATATACCCCTCAACAAAGATGGGGGCATAATGTCATGTTGGCATGGTTACTGACACATAACTACCCATGAAAGTCTGACAACCTTGTTGATGTTCTCCCAGATGTTGAGAAGTTCCTGGTTCCTTGTGGAAGAATAAGTTAGCAGCACGCCAGCTAGCATAGAGTCCACAAAAACTGGTTATTGAAATAGCCACAGTATAATACAGAACTTATTTTAAGAAGTAGTATTTAACACCAATAATGCCTTGGTCCCACTTAGCATTTTTCGCCTCAGCGATGTACTCATGATTTTAATAAATAAGCTTCGGAAGTCATTGGGAACAGGGATGTCACAAATTTTCTAATTACAAACACAATGACCCTTTTCCCAAAGCCTTTCGATACCCATTTATGAAATCGGGAATACATTGTCAATGCAAAATGCCTCTGTGGGACCAAGGTACAAACAAACAAGCATTTCACTTACATTCCCTTTCGTGGTAAATATTTCTATTGAAGCGATCAGCTGATCTTGACCTTGACCTTGGTCTCTGTGCAAGGTAACCATGGCGAGGATATCCAGGACTAGGTGACCGCTGTCTATCCTATAAATACAATGACATATAAAGGTTACAAACCACTAAATGCCTCCGCGAACCAAAATAGGATACACTCAAATAGTCCCTAAATAAACTTGTGATTGTGTTTAAATGGTTGTATGCTTTGACAAGGTGGAACTGGAATCATCTAATTGGGTCTACAGGCATTGTATACATGTATGTGATGTATTGAAACTGTTTTATTTTACATATTTTGAGATTTTGGACAAAATACCAAAGCGAAAGTAGGGTAGGGTAAAACCCGGATTTGGTCGGTCCGCGCGCCTGTAAAAATATGTTCACCGCGTTGGACGGACAAAATTTTTCTTATATGATACGTGACCCCCTGTTTTTTTTGTATTTTCTTAAAGCTGGAAGCCCCTTCTTTTCATTGATATATGTCTGTCACCTGGCCATAGACTTTAACATGTATCAACCTGGGACTGACTATTGTAACTTTACATTGAGCTAAAGAACAAATTTATTTAGTGGTTTGTGACCTTAAGAAATGACCCAAAAAATTAAAATGTATATTTTCAATATTTTGACTTTAAATGTTTAGAAATACATTTTTCTGTGGGTTTTATTCCATTTTTCAGTGAAATTTGTCTCAAAATGTGAAAAAAATTGTGTTTTGGGGTGAAAATTTAAGAAAAAAATGAAGATTTTTCCTCTACAAAAGGACATTTCCATACCAATTATGACCTTATTTAGGTATCAGACCTGGGTTATTGTGTATATATATGAGGAATAGTCACATAATTAAGCACCCAACATAAAATAATTGACCAATGTAAGGTTTATACAAAACTGCAACTGTTTAAATTGCCAGTATTCATACAAAATGGCCAGCAGAATCCAAGAAATTGCGTTAAAGGCGCTTACTCTCTTTTGTCAAAATTTTGAGAAATCATGTCATTTCAGTCTGGAAAGTCATCATTTGGAGTTGTATATACATAGTAGTTGTCAAATAAGTGTTTAAATCAATCAAAATGGGGGAAAAGGGTTGTCTTAAGGTTACAAACCACTAAATGCCTCCGCGAACCAAAATAGGATACACTCAAATAGTCCCTAAATAAACTTGTGATTGTGTTTAAATGGTTGTATGCTTTGACAAGGTGGAACTGGAATCATCTAATTGGGTCTACAGGCATTGTATACATGTATGTGATGTATTGAAACTGTTTTATTT
The DNA here is from genome assembly GCA_963678985.1 of Spisula subtruncata. Classification (NCBI taxonomy): domain Eukaryota; kingdom Metazoa; phylum Mollusca; class Bivalvia; order Venerida; family Mactridae; genus Spisula; species Spisula subtruncata. Next base: position 29,417,969 of record OY787673.1, on the reverse strand, counting down.
TACATATTTTGAGATTTTGGACAAAATACCAAAGCGAAAGTAGGGTAGGGTAAAACCCGGATTTGGTCGGTCCGCGCGCCTGTAAAAATATGTTCACCGCGTTGGACAGACAAAATTTTTCTTATATGATACGTGACCCCCTGTTTTTTTTGTATTTTCTTAAAGCTGGAAGCCCCTTCTTTTCATTGATATATGTCTGTCACCTGGCCATAGACTTTAACATGTATCAACCTGGGACTGACTATTGTAACTTTACATTGAGCTAAAGAACAAATTTATTTAGTGGTTTGTGACCTAAATGAATAGAGTTGAATCTATGGCAAGAGCCGTTAAATATTGAGAAAATATGACTGCCTCATATAACAATAATAATACACCAGTCAATTTTGTGCCCACTAGGGTAGGGGATACAGGGGGGTATTAGACAGAAGAACCTTCCCAATAAGCGAAAATTGTTGACAACGGACAGAGGGATGACAGACAAAACATGATCCTAATAACTCACCTTGGTAGGTGAGCTAAAATGTGAAGTTACAGTATAATTAAAGAGTGACTTACGGGAGATGGTATCAATCCAGCAGATCGTGATCGTGCTCTACGTAATGTCGGACTCGTTACATCTGATGATGTCACTAATACCTGAAATATCGAAATAATACGATGTTAATATTAGATCGGGGGAGTACAAATGAGCCCGAAGAGGGAATATAATAAAATTGACTGGCTATTTCAACATGGTTGACGACTACTTACTGTAAAATCATTAATATTTGTAGGGGATGACATAAACAATGAAATTAAATCCCCCAACCAATATTAATTATCCTTAGGTATACAGTATCTGAGTTAGTTGATGATAATAATATGCATCCTTGAAATTAAATCCCCACAAAATGGGTCTTTTTGACAAAAACCACAAAATTTTGTCTCATTGAAATTAAATGAGTCTACAGTATAGTATGTTCTCAAATAAATAGGACCAATACTTAGGATTTACTAATTTACAGTTGAACTTCGATGCCTCGAACTACCTTCGGACCGGAAAAATAGTTCGAGCCATCTACCGGTTCGAGGCATCGAGGGTACGAGTTTATATGCACTGTATATGCATAAGTTCGAACGCTTCTCGTTACGTGTACCTGTTAATCGTGTGTAATTGTCGTATTTTTAGTGTTTGTTCGTATTTAATATGTAATGCATATTTAGTGCATTTGTGTCAAATAGTGAAATAATATGCATAATCATAATTAAACATGATATTGTTGACAAAATTGACTTGAAATCGTCGGCTAGCTCTTCAAATACTCACACATGTAAACAAAGTTCTCTGTTCTATTAATCGCTCCGTACGGTAGAAATTTTAATCAATGTTTTAATTATAAACTAGCGATTCATATGTCAAGTTTGTTAATCAATAGATGAAATTATAGTGAAAACAGAAACATACGTTTGAGTTATCACTTTATTGCAATAAAAATCGAGTTTAGTTTGCTTGAAAGAATTCAAACATTTAAATTAATGAAAAATAAATCAGTTATAATTTCCTTCATTACATGTAGTAATTAACGGACCTATAAGTATTTTAAGTGTTTTCACAAACATGCAATACATCCGTAAACAGTACAATAATTGTCACAAGGTGTTAATAACACCTTTCACCGACTTCCCGTGGACAAACAATGGATTTCAACAATCAATGAAAGGTGCCAAAACTTGCACTGTTCGAGTCATCTACTGGTAAATCATAGCAAGGGACCAGCAAGTCAGTTTGAGTGTTCGACCCTCGTACTGTTCGAGTCATCTATGGTTTTTCTATATCAATACATAAGGGATTTCGACGGGACCAGAGAACGAGTTCGAGGCATCTGGGGTGTTCGAGGCAAGTACTGTTCGAGGCATCGAAGTTCGACTGTACTGTAAAATTATTAATTTTAATGGGGGATTAAATTTTGTGGATTTCGTGGTTCATCTTTGACCACGAAATCAAATCCCATGGAAAAATCCTTTTGTCCCTTTTATAAATTACTTGAAATGCAAAATCCACAAATTGACGTCGTACCGAAATTGTCATTTTTACCAAAACCACGAAATTTCATCCCATTGAAATTAAATGATTTTAAAGTATTACATAAACTTTTACTATTAATTTATAAATGATCTTACATCTTGTAGTGTGTTGAGTTTCTTCCTCAAGTTTTCTATGGTATCCTCGGAGCGTAATCTAGCTTGTTCCATGGCATCAGCGTGTCTCTGCATCTGTTGCTGTAGTTGTAACTGAAAACAACAAAAGTTTCCATTCATTCATCCCTTAATTCCATGCAATACTCCTTTCAATAGTCTGATTTAATTTATGGAAATTAGCAGTAGTGATGTTTCTTTGGACAGATAGGTTTGAGCATTTTGGGAAAGAAATAAAAACAATTTAAGTCTGCAAACACTTATATCTTCAAAATCCACACAAACAAGTTTTCTGTTTTTTCACTAAGTTATAACTGATTTTGGTATTTTTTGAGTGTTTTGTTTTTTGTCTCAGGACTATCTAGATAGGTTTTTAAACTAAGGGTGGATGCTAAACGAAAATATGATTTGGTATGGCCTAAACTGTCCACAAAATATCAACTTACTCTGAGTAACTCTTGTTCTTTAGACAATCTTTCTTTCAAAGCTTCAGACTTTTTTGATTCCTCTGCATTATCTATTTTTAGATTTTCTTTATCGTCGGAAAACCGGTCGGTGGTCTGAAACAAATCACAGTAAACTTATATTTAACATACAATATACTAAAAAACATTATTTTTGGGACGGTACTTTTTGGTTAATTTTGTGGTTATAATTCTTAACCACGAAATCTAACCCCCAAAAACATGTTTCATAATCACCTAATTTACAACCACAGAAAATTTTTAATGTAATCCACAAAATTCACAAAAATAACTCATTTTATAGTTGACATGTTCATGTGATCATTCATCTACCCATAACACTTAGTTCAACATCTAATTTAAAAAAAACATTCTAAACAATACCTTTAAGCAGATGTTCACCTGTATTTTTAACACTAGAACATTAGGCTTACCCCAAAATATAAACAAGAGGGCCCTAGGTCGCTCACCTGTTTCACATTGGTCTAGGTATCAATACAACTTACATTCTGACCATACTTCATTGGATCAAAATGGCGACCAATAAAGTGTCACAAGGTTTTTCTAAGATTTGACCTAGTGACCTAGTTTTTGACCCCACATGACTCAGTTTCAAACTTAAGATTTCATGGAGAACAACATCCTGACCAAGTTTCTTCAAGATTGGATCAAATTGGTGACATCTAGAGTGAACACAAGGTTTATCTAAGATTTGACCTAGTGACCTAGTTTTTGACCCCACATGACCCAGTTTCAAACTTGGCCTAGATTTTATGAAGAACAACATTCTGACCAAATTTCATGAATATTGGATCTAAACCGTCACCTCTGCTGTGAACACAAGGTTTATCTAAGATCTGACCTAGTGACCTAGTTTTTGACCCTACATGACATAGTCTCGAACTAAGCCTAGATTACATGGAGAACAACATTCTGACCAAGTTTCATGAAAATTGGATCAATTTGGTGACATCCAGAGTCAACACAAGGTTTTTCTAAGATTTGACCTAGTGACCTAGTTTTTTACCCCACATGACCCAGTTTCAAACTAGGCCTAGATTTCATAAAAAACATTCTGACCAAGTTTCATGAAGATTGGATCAAAACCGTCACCTCTGCTGTGAACACAAGATTTTTCTAAGATCTGACCTAGTGACCTAGTTTTTGACCCTACATGACATAGTCTCGAACTAAGCCTAGATTACATGGAGAACAACATTCTGATCAAGAGTCATGATGATTGGATCAAATTGGTGACATCCAGTGTGAACACAAGGTTTTTCTAAGATTTGACCTAGTGACCTAGCTTTTGACCCCACCTAACCCAGTTTCGAACATTCTGACCAAGTTTCATGATGATTGGATCAGAACTGTTGCCTTTAGAGTGTACACAAGCCAATTGTTGACGGACGACGGACGGATGACGAACGGCTAGACGGACGAAGAGTGATCACAAAAGCTCACCTTGTCACTATGTGACAGGTGAGCTAAAAACATTGTACATACAGGTTAAATCACATACACAAATTAACTTTCAAAATCCAATTCCAACATCAACAAGAATTCCACCACCATTTTAAACACAGAACAGCTCGAAAATTAGAGAAAACCATTAAATGTGGAATATCACTTTTTTCTGAAATATTCAAATTTGATTAACTAAGAGTTTGGGTACCTTGATGCACTGTGCCAGCCAATCCTAAATTATTGTTTAGATAGAGCAAAGACCTAAACACTTAAGTCTCTGGATTGAGAGATAAATAAGTGCATCACGCAAACACCTAGGTAATGTTATTTCACTTGTTTATGTTTTCCATATTTAATAGCTTTGTCTAATTAACAGCAATGGTAAGTAAAAACCTAACACATTATTATGAACAACAAATAAATGCTTAGCAACAGAATAAGAAACACAGTAATTTTCTGACTACTAATAATTATTAGTTCTCTCTTTCCAAAAAATATGAGCCGCGTCAAGCATAAAAGGTCCTTATGGTATTTTTTTGACATTTTCATGTTATGATATCAAAATAATCTTCATTCTTTCATCTTTCCAAAAATATATACATTATTGGGTAAAACATGACAATATTTACCTCTATAAAGCATTTAAGACGTCAAGTTCGATAGCAAAAAGGTTAAATGACGTCACGTTTTTTCAGTCGACGTCGTTTCATTTTTTTACAACAATGATGAAATGTAGGAACAGTCAAAGACCAACCAAAATTATTAAGTCATTATGAATTGATTATTCTAAAACTATTGAATTAAAATACATTATTTTCTCCAATAACAGTAAATGCTACATATCTAAATTAACTTTAAAGCGACCCCGGTCAATGTCTAGCATATTTTATTCTACAACCTTATTTTCCCAGCAAAAATGTACCTTATGGTAATTTTTCAACACTTTCGTGTTTTGATATCAAAATAATCTTCGTTATTTAAGGTTTCTAAAATATATACATTGTCGGATACTGCATGATCGTTTATACATTTTTAATACAGAGTTGAAGACGTAAGTTGAAAAGCGAAACTGTTATTTAAAATGACCTCACGTACGACAAACGTTCGTCGATCTGCAATCAAATACGTGCCGCCAAATTAGATAACTTTTATACGACAAGCTCATGATGCTGCCGAATATGTGTTTCAGAACGCGCTCGTCCTGGATGCGACCAATAATTTCAACTGCTATTTGTACTAAAAAAAACGTGTTGACATTTACATCTATCCGTATTCCTAGAAATCTGATTGACACGTGCTGTACAATTAGCTCCATAATTTCAATCATTACTAATCCAGAATATGGTCTGGTACATATTGTCATTCCGTGTAGGCAGTCGTGCTACAAATGTCTTGTTCACGACTAACCTACGGTAATGCACGTGTCGATCTGTCCCAACCTAAGTCAAAGTATCAGGAAGGGATCTGCGTCAAAATCAAGAAAAATACAAAAGTTACTATCTGCACCGGTACGGCTGATCTGCGTTTGTTCTACGATTTCTCTACGACTATGCACAACGTTTCTGGTCATTTTGATTCATGTTTTCTATAATAAACCCCCACTAATATAAACGACACACATTTGTTGCCGATTTTACCACGATGTTACTGCGACAACCACCATCACAACAACGGCAACTTTATAATACTGTCAGTTGATGCTTAAATGATACATGAGCAATTGATATCACACCAGAGCTGAGATCACTCCTCCTTGTTGTATGTCGAAGGCTGCTTGGCAAAGTTTTTCAAGTTAATCCGTTGGACCATGCGAGTACGATTTACCGTTACTGACTACTGGCGTAATGTCAATTGTGATATAAACCATATAGATATCGTCATCATGCTACCCCGATATTACAATTAGATATCGTAATGGAAGCTGTGCGCCAGTGTGAGTAGGGTAATAAATAAAAAGAAAGCAGTTCACAAACGAAGCGGAGCATAATCAGTTGTTTAAAGGTACCAACGAAGACTTTTAATGGTTGCCGATAAAAGATGCCAAAGAGACCGACACATCCTAAGACCGACATGGGTTGGACAGGTGTTTTCCAAGATTTGTACAACAGTTGCTATTCCACGTGTATGCCTACATGCCAAACTTAAATTGGATGGTACACTTATATGATGATTATGTAAGTCTATATTTTCACCGATATTTGTGGAAATTAGGATTTATTTATTTGCCGTTGATCAATACTCGCACAAAAAAGGAATAAAAAATGCAATTTGATAGGTCTCTCATCGACGTATGATATGTCCGGCGTCGACATTTATCAATTATAACCATTTGAAGAATGTTAATGCATCAGCTAAAAGTATCCACGCACTCTGTTCTGGGGAGATGGTCGTGAATTTACATTCTGGCTTCTCTCGAACCGCCGGGGAAATGTTTTGGGATGTTGTTGTCGAAACAATACACCGAGAACATTATTTAGTTTTCAGGGGCTGGGGAAACGATCGTGTTTAACCTTCCAGCTTCCCCGCACTGCCGAGAATTTTTTTTCTTCTCTGAATCAATACCCCGGGGACAATATTTAGTTATCATGGGCCATGGAAATACCGAATATTTTACCATCAGCTGTCCCCCTCGGGGACGTGGAAGGGCAGTGATTTGATATTCCAAAAAGTAAAAAGCCCAGCCCATTCCCGGGGACAGGACCGTGGATGCAACTGACTGATATATTAGCTATGTGACGTTTGAAAACACAGATTGCAGATTTGCACTAAAAATGATTTCCTTAGTAAAGGGTCGCTTTAAAGTCCAAATTAAGTAAATCTTCTAGCGTCTGCAAAACTATATTATAAAAATAATAGGTGTAAATAATTAGACTCCGTAGAAACCCTAAAAATAGTATAAATATCATTTTAATAATATACAGTAAAGAAAGTTTGTTTCATGACTACGCCTCGAACCAGGAACCTTAGCTTTCACAGACCGTCGTCTCTAACAATATACCACGGAATAAATGCAGTCTGTTGCATCCACGGCACCGGCACACCCCGGGGATCCTCAATGGAAAATTTACCTTCCAGCTTCCCCCGTACTGCCAGGGAAATATGGAAGTTTTTTTCTCCGAACCAATATCCCGGGGACAATATTTAGTTTCCAGGGGGGCGGGGAAATACCAGACATTTTACCCTCAGATTTCCCAGGCAGGGCCGTGGAGGGCGGGGATTTTTCAACCCAAATGTTAAAATCCCGACCTATCTCCGGGGTAGGGGGCGTTGATGCAACTGACTGGTGCATAAATATTATTGTTGCTCTTAAAATGTTTCATTATTAAATTAATAGGGCCCTACGTGCCCTTGTTTTAAATCGGGAACCGAGTTTGATTATTGTACTCTAAATTTAGTGATGCAGACCTGGATCTACACGAAAATTCTATTTGCGTCGCAATAGAAATCTAAAATAATAGGACCGACTGTAGGTCTAGATCTGTTCTAATTTGTGCGGCAAAAGTCCAAATTTAGATCGCAACTCGGTCTGAATTCAAAGCGCTTTTTTCATGATTAACCTACTTGAAATGTGCATTAATCTAACCTAGTTAATTCTTTGTGAGATTGTTGATTGACAGTTTAATTTGTCTGTCAATCATGAAATAACTTATATCGACTCGTCATTCTTTACGCATTCTATATCTAGGTCTAGATCTATTGTTTACAACAAATAATGAATTATTCCTATTGCCAGTGATTATGGCAACAATTTTAATGATATACATATATTCACACTATGTTTTAACATACAAATCTACTTATTTCAAATGTATGTAGAGCTCTATGCAGCTTGTTTTGACCATGTACAGACGGGGCTTTGAACACACCCCTCCCGCTACGCACCTGACGTTGAACTATTTATAGAGAAGTTGATCTATTTATAGATCTATTAATTATCCTATACATCCAGACTCATAAACTTTTCAAAAAACATTCGTTATATTTATTTAATGTGAATAAAACAATCTACGTATTTTGAAATTGTTAAATATAGTGAAATGTTGAAATTTCCATGGTTTAGACCTCAATGTTAACACTACGTGTTTACAATGGGCGCAGCCATCTTGAAACGTCACGATTTCTTCTGACGTCATTTGCGGCTTATGACGTAATTTACGATAAGGACCTTTTATGCTTGACGCGGCTCATATGAAAACAAACTACTGTAAAATCATGGGGATTAAATTTTGTGGATTTCGTGTTTCAAATTTTTATGGATTTTGTAGTTTACTTCAACCACAAAATTTAATCCCATCAAACAATCATTATAATCTTGTCTTTCTTACATGAGATGCAAAATTCACAAATTAACAGCCTATCCAAATGGTCGTTTTTTACCAAATCCACATAATTTCATCCCATCGAAATCAAATGATTTTACAGTATTTTACATTCCCACACCACATTTGAACATTTAGCTCATACAAAGAGTACACTCACTCTGCCGGTACTAAGCTGGTCACCGATACTAGAGTTACTATCTACAGTCAGTATATCTAAGAAACCAAGGTCAAATGAAAATCGTCGCCAGTCTGGAGTGTGGTCTTGCGCGCTGTTTGGGGCACTGCCTGGCCCCGGGTAGTCATTTAAGGGGGTCACTGATGTCAGGGAGGAGCCGGAGTCCCTGACTGGAGGAGTGTGTCCTAATTCATATATTCTCTCATCTGACCTTGGGGTCACATGATCTCTTTGGGTTGGAGGTGAACTATTAACTGTAGAGGTCAAGGTCGATGATGTATCAGTCAATGTGGACACAACAGCTGCACTAGCAGGTACAGATGTTGAGGGTATGTTGGACACTTTAGTCACAAAGGCTGTAACAGAATTTGGAAATGTTTCGTTCATGAGGGGAACGTTCGTCGTTCTAGTCGACAGATCAGGCAGTGAAAATGAGTCGTAATCTCTACTAGGGGACGGGAGACGTCTTCGTTCCCGGAACATTGGAGGAGTTATAGCTTGGTCCTTTCTACTAGGTGGAGTCCGGCTTCTATCCCTTTGTTTTGTGTAGGAAGACTTAAAATGATGCTGCTCTTTATAAAATTTTGGACTTTCAGATTTCGGCCCACTAATTACAGCTCGGTTGGGAGGCGACCTAGCCTCTGGAAGCTCTTTGTTGGCCTTATTGGACCTTATTTTGATATGAAGCTCTCTAATAGGAGACACAGATGGTCTTGTGAAGCTATTATCAGGGCTGGCACTAGGCCAACTTACGTTCGGGTCTTCATCAGTCGAAAATAGCTTATCTGGGGTTGGCATACTTGAATTCAAAATAGGGTTGCCTGCATCGCGTCTGGGTGAGGGAATTGAACCAAGGTTCATAAAACTTCGAAATGCAGAGGAGGAGTTATTTGACTCCTCAGGAATGACCTGAAATTGTGTCTGAGCTCTATCGAAGTTTGCAGTGGTCACATGACCATCATGTGACTTACTGACTATAATGTCATGTGACTTTGAGTCATGTGATTTAGCTGTCCTAGTAACATGGGTAACAGTCTGCTGAAAAAAGGAACAAAATTTGGAATAAAACGAAAACTAGATTACTCTAAGTTTCTAGCTAGTGAATTCATTGGTTGATGACATAAACAAATAGAAGAATTATTTACTAATAAACTATGAATGAGTGAATGGATGAGATAACTGGAGTCTGTTGCATTTAAGCCATTTAAGGCACTATCGAGTACTTTTTGGGAATGCTTTACTATGTCTATGCAACAACATGTTACCAGTGAGCGAGTTTGCTGATAGAAAAAAGTTTCTCAGCGCTTTGCTAGGCAAGCACTACCGAGTGCTTTCTTATGCAACGGACCACTTCGGTTCCCCTTGGTAGCACTCGCTGAAAGCATAATTATTAATTTTTCATAATATTTTTTGTAGAGCTTTTTTGAAGCAAGTGGTTACTAAGTGTAGTGCTGTAACCGAGTGCTTGATAGTGCCTTGCTTAAAAACAACGGGCTCCAGGTATCTGTTTAAAGCAATGTAATATAATACTGCTAAATGTCTACAATAGAAGATGTTATTTTCTACAAACAATTATGAGGCTAAACAGGTTTCTATACGATTCTATACATCTATCTAAAGGAGAGAGGCTACTCTACATCGGTTTACATAAAAACAAAAACTGCCATTCTGCATCGATTTTAAAATATTGAAAATTTAAACAAATAAACTTGAAGGGGGGTGATGGTCATAAAGTGCATGATGACAATTTTTGTTTTCACATCTCGGAAATATACAAGAGAGAAAAAGAAGTTAAACAACATTAAACTCAAACTGCACAGTGTATATTACACTCCTTTAAACAACAGACTTTGAAAGTGTAAGAATTTTTAAATTATGGTTCAAAAAATCGATCCATACTTGTCTAAATGAAAAGAATTGTCCAAATTACAAGACATGTTAAAAATAAACTGTGCAGGGTAAACAATCAACACTATCTGATAGAATGACATAGAAATTATACCCTTTAGTTTTGTAACATTGATGGTCACATGCAGACCAAGTGGTGGTACCCGATGTACTGGTCAGTTTCTCTGCCCTCCCAACCCACTGACACACAACTTTCCCAATTTTCACCAAAGTGTGACTGCTTACAACAGACCCATCAATGTTACAAACACTTAAGGGGACAAAAAAGTTGAAGAACTCTTTCTGCTAACTATACATGATTGGCAATCTCATTAAAATCAGATCCTAACATTTGCTCCATTCCTTAGCGCTGTTAGTAAGATCTGACAACACTACATAAGAGGTCATATAAAAATGACCTCTCTAGCGCATGTTGTAGTATTTCTATTCACCTGTGTGTATAGAGTGTTTAACTCTCTATGCACAGATGTATAAAGTTTAAACATTTCTCTCACTGGAAACAACATTCTCTGAGATTCTCTGCACTTTCAGATTTGTGAAAGTAGCGATTTGATTGGATGATGTAAAGTTCACATCGAATGATATGGCGTGTGGTCAGATCCTAAATCAAGAGTTAAGTAGTGGAGCTGTTAATCCCTAAATATGGGTCTAATTTTAAAGAGACTGCATGATTGGTGAATCAGACAAGCACCTCATTTTGATTGGGAGAGTTAGTGTCTCCTTTTTCTGCGTTCTGATTGGTGACGTCTGACAGGGTGCTTGGTGATTGGTCAGTGTCAGGAACCTGTAAAATGATAGGCCAAAATGTGTGTTTTATAAATGATGATGAAATGCTCAATAAAGGGAACACAGATGTGTGATTTTACAGTACAACCTATCTAAAGCAACATCCATTGGGAAATTTTGGTAACTGTGCACTGCCCTCCAGAGGTAAATTTTTTTTCTGTTTTCTTCTTCTTTTTAAATGTCGAACATAGCCTTTATTTGCCAGTGAGCTTTCCACTGAAATATGGCAGGCATATGTGTGTCTCCATCTGGATTTGAACCAAGGTCACAAGATTAGACAACAAGTGTGCCAACAACTGAGCTACGGAGGAACAGTACATGGTTACCTCTGTGACACACTGATTATGTTGCTTAAGCGAGTTTGTTGCTTTGTTTAGGACCACTCTAAAGAGGTTGTGCTATATATAAAGGATCTTGAAAGAGTGCTCATTACATGCAAGTTTTATTAAATAAGTAGACAAATAATTTGACACTAGGTGCACATAATGAAATGATTGAACATGTTTTATGGTATGGTATGGTGTAGTATTGCATGAAACTTATCAGAAAATACATGTATGACAGTGGTGTGCAGCTAGCCAAATAACACACAGATGTACAGTGGGTGCATGGAACAGGGCACTGTTTTATTAAAACACTAACAGAAATCTTAAACTTACATGTATGTTCAAATTTAAATTCTTTATTATTCCTTAAAAGCTACTCATTGTGATAAAGGGTTGTTCAGAATAAAGTATGACTCAGTCAACAAAATTAATAACATGTGCTGTAAGAGCCTTTTTTCTGTACCTGGTTTTCAAGACTTAAATTTATAAGAAATAAAATTTGAATGCCAAGTTTATACTTCCAAAAGTGCTTTAACAGAATAGTACCAAGGGCAATAAATGGAAGAAAATAAATAAACTGTAAAACAAAGCATATTTTAAGTGTAAATATTCTAACTGAAACAAAATACTACATAATGGATGCTGATATATGATCGAATGAATGAATTGAGAAATGGAATATAATAAATACATGTATACAAATGAATAAATTGATAATATACAGAAATACGTGGTACAGATGAAATTCATCTTTAATACATAAACAATTTCAGACAGGACACATATGGCAATAACTTATTTTAAGCTCAACATTCCTACAGAGACAAAACAAGTATACCGTATTACCTCCTATTAGCGCTCCCCCTCTAATTAACGCCCCCGTCGATTTTTGAAAAAAAAATCTCACCTTCAATAATTGGTCCTACAGTAATCCAATAAAGTATCCACACAAATCCAGAATAATAGTCAGTCATGATACGATAATCCATTAAAACGAACAATTAATTACCGCTGATTAATTATTTACCAGTATTTATAGCGTAGTCTACATGTTTATTAGCGATGTTTGCGTACGATAGGCAAAAAAAAAGTCCGGTATTTTTTATGAAGGGGAAGTAATTCGTACTGGTTAAGGTAACGGCTAAGTGCCGTACTATACGGTACCGTTCCGTGGGGGGCGATTATACGAAGATGGAATTATTTTTTCAGAAAATGCATCGCCCCGGGGGCAATAATACGAGGTTATACGGTACATATAGATGTATTTGGATATTTTATATCTCAACAAAATACTGACCTTTTTCATTCTAACTTTAGCAAGTTCCTCGGTTAACTTTGTTGCTCGGTTAAACTGATCTTCAGCGATGGCTTGTAACTCTGTGACCTGAGAACTTGATCGTTTCTGCATTTGTTGCATTTCCTAGAAATAAATCATTGTGTATAAATTATGCAATATTGGTATTTTAGATGTGGCTGTTTGTATTACACTTCCAGCGTCTTTGTGATACTTCTCGCTAACAAAAACATACAACATACAAGTGTTATGATATCAGCTGTTAAATTATGCTAATAGACCTAACTCCAGATCTCTCCTTATCTGTAGGTACAAACAGATTTTTACCATTCACTTGAAAATTCATATCTGGGCAATAGAGTAGGGATCAGTTATTTTTGCATATGAATACAAAACCAGTCTAACTACGTCAGATTTGTAACTTTGTACCTACATGTAAATTAAAGGGAAAACCACCTTGCACAAAGTTCTGGATATCAACTATAATTCGTCCCTTTGGTGCAAGAAGGTTGTATCTCACTACATAATCTATAGAAAGATAAACATTTTTGCACCAACGGGACATATTACAAGGTTTGGATCCTGTCAATTACCTGGACTATATCAGAACCACATATTTTTTTTAATATAGATTCAAAGATGTACTATACCTTTTTAGCATGTTCCATCTGATCCTGCATATCTCTGAGTGTATTCTCTAACTCCATTCTATCCATAGTCAACCGCTCTTGTTCCTGATCATAAACAATATACATGTATAATACACGCTGATATAATATTCTAAAATTAGCTATAATTGTTGCCATTCGCCAGACTTATATACCCGTTTTGTCACTCGTCTAAAATACTAAATTACACAAATTACTATAATACCACTTTGGAACTCTGCAATGTTAAATTGCGGGAAATAACTTCTTGGTTTACAATATTTCCCAAACCTTTTTGGGAGACATAAACTGACTTTAAGGTGGATGTACCTGAGCTGAATCTGTGCGTAATTTCTGTAGTTCTTCATAAGAACGTGTCAATGCCTTAGCTAATTCATTTTTCTCCTCGTTACGGTCCGTTACTTCTTGTTCTGAAAAGAAAACGTACACATATTTCATAATGTTTACATTGCTGCAAAATTAAGAAATAGATCAATCATCTTATTACATAAGATAAGAGAATTGTCTTTTAATATTAAAATTGCCTTAAAGTCACATTAAGTCTTAAACTGCAAATTTTAATAAGCTATAACTTGGTAACCCCTCTGCAGAATAATGCAATTTGAACACTTTATTAGATTCCCAAATGTGGAAAACACCATAAGAGGGAAGAAACTGTTATAAAACATCAATATTGTTTGTTGACGAAATGACAATTTGTAAACAATAAATGTATGATTTAAAGTCTAAGGGGAGCACCTCTTGCAAAATGAGTATTTTGTTCACCATACAATTTGCTAAATATGATATTTAGTCTACTATATCGACAGATATAGTTAACATTCTATCGTCGAGTATTGGTCATTTGTTAGAAACATCCTAATGGTTCCATAATGCATTATATGTAATGGATGATCGGAAAAAGTTGTGGGAGCAATAATGTGACTTTAAGAGTACCAGTTAAGACAGGAAAATCATGATAATGATGTTTACATAACAAACAAGTCTGTGTTCAGTGAACACTTCTGCCCCTGTGATAGCCTTGTCAGTAATAACTAGCTAAAAGTCAATCAATTTGAAATATTTTAACAAACGGACAGGACAGTCACTATATGTCTCCGCATCAGTAGATGCCAGGGCATAAAAAAGAAAACATGGGTAATTATTCATTTCTTGGGAAATATATACCACTTAAATTTTAGCTTAATAAGTCAAAATATTATTTAAAGTTTCGCTTATGATGCATTAAAGTGATAACAGTAAAGTTTTTAAAAGCTTGAACTTAGGATTGGTATCAAATTCAGACTCTGATTTGAACAGAATCTGATTTTGAGCTCTGATTTCTATTTTGAGATGCTTCAGGAGATCGGTGCCAGGCTGACAATCTCTACTCACTTAAATCTCGGATCTGTTTCTCACACACTGTTAGTTTTTGTTCATCTAGTTCCATCTTCTCCGCTTCTTTCTGTAAAATGTACAACAACAAATTGTCAACAACAACAACAACAAATTGTCAATAACAAATTTACAACAACAACATTTTTTTGTCTTTGGCTTATGATCTATAGTCCCGGTCATTCAAGAAAATATTAAAACATGGAATTCAAAGACATTTAATTATAGGTGAAAGCAAGAAAAAATGCATGTTTTTGCACTACAATGAATGAAGAAAATGTAAGCATGATGGGCAATCTCATTTTCATCAGACCCATATTAGCTCTACTACTTTACACCGATATAATATCTGACCACACTCCATATGGGACCATGTCAATGTGAACTTTACATCATCCAATCAAATTGCTACTTTCACAAATCTGAAAGTGCAGAGAATCTCTGCTTTAGTTTACAACAAGAGAGATGTTTAAACTTCTTACATAGTGAGTTAAGCATAAATATGAGCACACTTTCTTTATCCATACAGGAAAATAGACATGTACTAGAGAGGTCTTTTGAATGTGGTCTCTTATGTAGCATTGTCAGATCTAATTAACAATGCAAATGAATGAAGCAAATTTTAGAATCTGATTTTAATGAGATTGAGCATGATGTAGCCTAAAACTAACAATGAAAGCTCATGATGTGAAATATGGTAGTCAAGTTAGCGTTAAATTATACTAAAGTGTGGAGATATTTGACCAGGTCGTAACCTTTATATCTGAACGTATTACAAAATTATTGCTTAGAATATATTATTTCTGTGAGCAAATCGTGCAATCTCAAACCTTTGGATTAGTTTTGTTTTTGTACATATTAACAAAAAATATGAGGAAATCAAACAGAGAAGGCAGCACTCAACTTAAAGCTTATTGATAATAATAAGCATATTCTTAATGTAATGTATCTTACCACATACTATGAAAACATACCACCAGGGTTATAAATACAGATGTACAATATATTAAGATTATTAACTGTTAAATAATGTTACTAGAAGGTTGAGGTTAATCATGAAGGTTATGTAAGTTTTTAAAGGCGAATTAAACTTAATTATGTGTTCAACAAACCCAATTCTTATTCATTATTAATTGACTATACAATATTGGCCAAGTTTTATCTCTAAATCCAGGGCCAATATGAACGATACCTCGACATTATAGAGACAAAACTCGGCCATTATGGGAAAATCGCGGCCATTATGAGAAAATCGCGGCCATTATGAAAAAAACACGGCCATTATGAGATTAGAGCATTCTGATTGGCTGTCCAGCTCGGCCATTATGAAACCCGTGGTTCCCATGGGAATAAAAATTGCCGCCATCTTGAATTTCGGTAAATTTACGTTATAAACGCTTTTTGAAGTCAAGGACCGATTTAGCGATTACTTGGCCCCCAGTTATACAAAGGGAAGTAAACGCGAAATGTAATACGGGTTTGACGGCATATATACCGTACAGTAATTCTGCGCTATCTGACAACAGCGGACAAGAGCCATCAACGGACGACTCGAATCACAGTAATATAAAATGAACGAATGGGAGCATTTAGTCTTCGACCTCAGGCTTATATTTAAGTCTTCAGCCCAATAACGAGGCCATTATGAAAACACTTAATTATTAACATTATAATAATAATTGATATTACGACAGATCACACATTGATTAATCAGGGGTCCTATAGAGGCATTTTCAAATTACAGAACTTCAAATGACCATAACTTGGTAAATTCTTTGAATATTTTCATCAAATGACTTTTATTTCGTGCAACAATATCCGTTATTTCTGGCACAGCAATACCATGTTATTAGGTGGATTTCCAGATTATTCACAATTTGTACGACCCCTGATTAATATAACAAAGCTGCCAAGGGATGATACAACTCACACTTGTGTTTGTTACCTTCAAATTCATAATATCAGATGTGGCCTGTGTTAGCTCTGTCTGTTTGGTGTTTAGATCAGTACGTATATGGTCTAGCTCAAAGTTTGCCGTGGTTACAAGCTGAAATTTAGCATGCGGTTCTGTGAGTGATTTATGATACCCAACACCAAATAAGGAAGTTATCATTCCTATAATAGTCTGCCTAGGAATATGTTATATACACAGCTTTTACTTAAGCCTTCAAAATTGATATGCCAAAATGTCTTAATTTTCAGAAGGATCAATCAAAATGTCTAATTTTCAGAAGGATAAATCAAAATGTCTAATTTTCAGAAGGATAATTCAAAATGTCTCATTTTTCAGAGGAATAATTCAAAATGTATAATTTTCAGAAGGATAATTCAAAATATCTCAATTTTCAGAAGAATAATTCAAAATGTCTCAATTTTCAGAAGGCATCAAAATATTTAACGAAAATTAATTTGATAAGTATAGAAAACTTTATAGAAAACACATTATCCCTGAGCAAATTAAAGTAGAAGTGAAAGGCAGGTAATTTGTTAAATTACTTTAAAATCATTAATATTCAAGGGGGATTTAAATTTGTGGATGATTTCAAACAAGAAATATAATCCCCACAAATATTAATAATTTTGTAAAAGCCAATCAGAAGTACCTTTCCAAATAGTGGACATGACAAGATCTAATGTGAAGTAGATAAATCAGAAAAATAAAATGTTAAAAGCTTTTTTAGACTGAAATATGAGTTTGGCATGAGCTGGGAGACCTTGAGACAGTTCAGTCAAGATGGGGACTGGTCTGAGGTTCCATCATTTTGCCTGTTAATATCATTTCATCAATTAATTTCTAGTAAGCAAAGAACATCTAAAAACAGAAATGTTATTCTTGTTGAGTAAGGTCATGCTTTTGGCATGCAAAGCTGTATAAGAAATCAATGAATGTTGTATGATTAACATAGCTAGCTGATGATGAATAAGCTAAGTAATGAATGAAGCACATAATCAGTGTAGAAATACCATGTGACTATGGACTACAAATCCAAGAGAAATTTACTTCACTGCTTGGGTTTGTAGTCCAAAGTCATGTGGTATAGCTACACTGATAATAGGAACATCATAATACCGGAGAATTCACAAATAGTAAATAAGATGTAAAACATGTATGCATTCTTAAACAATTAATCCTACTTTCAGTAAAGGGCAGTAACTCTTGGTTATGTCATGAATATCTAAGGGGAATTCTAAATATAAAGATGAATCAAGTTTGACAATTAGTTCAGGCCATATTAGTTAATGTTATTATTACATAATAGTTGTCCCATTCTACAATGATACCTGTATCCATTTCCTGGGGATTTGGGGAAAATATGGTGGGTGGGGTAATCTAAATAATATATTAAGTAATATGACATTGATCCGCAACCTGTAGCATAAATAGTGGGTGGGGTATATTGTTATAATTGTTATATAAGTATACTATATGTACCTTCTGTAGTTTGCTCTCCTCTTTCTCCACCTCCTTCCTAACTTTATTCAATGCCTGAATGCAAATAAATATAAACAAATGCATAAACTTTTATCATTTTCCTACATAGTATTTTTAATCAAAATTCAATTTTACGGTCTTGTAAATTTCATACCGTAAAGCAATGAATTTCACTCAAAAACAAGAAAGTTTTGTGTTTTCCTTGTTGAGGACATTTTCGTGGCTATTAACTATGGGAATTTCTTCAATCTGCGAACTCCGCAAACTTTAACTGTGTGAAATAATTTCTTGGTTTATAGTATTATATCAAAGATACATGTATATTGGCAAAAAAAAACACAAATTAGTTAATATCAAAAAATATTTTGTTGATTTAACACAATTGGGTTTTACCATTAAGAGAAATTTTGGGCTAATTTTTCACATATCACAAGGGCTTGGGCCTCTTCACAATTCAGCAAAAATAAGCCCAGCTGTAAGTATCCAACACTATACGCACCTTCCTAGTTTCCTGGTATTCAATCTCTCGTTCATCCATCGTACGTATTAGATCCTGTAGTTCCTCTTCACGCTGACGTTGCTGTCGGATACAGTCGTCATGCGTGATACGTGACTGACGAATTCCCTCGTTTAGACGCTCCATTTCTAGTTTAGCCTCATCTCTTAGGTGACTTGTTTCTCTTAGTTGCTGGAATGTAATTAAACTTAGTACAGTAGGCCCCTAAAGAAAATTTGACCTGGTATTGACTTTTAAGCATGAATATATTACAAGTTTCTTGCATTGAATATATGCATTCCCACAAGCAAATCTAGCAATATTGGTCCTTTTGATATGTGTTTGTATTGTGTGTTGATTTCATGATTAAATTCTACCCAAAAAAACCCAATCCAAACAAATTATCAAACTTTCATATTAATGGCTTAGAATGAGAAGGTCCTAAGTACGACTTAAGTCCTTATAAGACTCATACATATCTAAAATCTGCATTACAAAGTGCTTCTTATGAGCTTATTTTCATGAAAATTGGTCCAAAAAGTTGGTTTTTCCGTAGTTATTAGTATAAACTGTAACAGTACTTTTAGGACAGCATTTACTTGTTTTCGTAAAATATTGATTTTGTACTTAAGACCTAGCGATATATATACATGCATTCTATGTTTACACTTTCATCATAAAACACACCAAAACTTGCCCAAAATAAATTATTTTTGAAATTTTTTATACATACTTGTTCAAGGAGAGTAATGCTCTTCTCAGAATCTCGTATCTGTTCCTTACACAACTTGACTTCATTCTTTCCATCTAAAACACAGAAATACACAAATGTCAGTAAAAAAAACACATTGTAGATGTACATTAATGGTGAGCCAATGACCCTCTTTCTTGACATTTCAAAGGTCAAAGCTCCTTCCAACTCCAATGGAAACCCTGTCCTGGGGGGGGGGTACTTGCATATTTTTCTTTGTGCTATTTTCTTTTTCAAAATCAGATGATCTTGACTAATTATGGTTAGTTATTTCTACACAAATTTAACATTTACTGGGTCTGCCAAATGTAGCTGAGAATGTATTGAATATTCAAGGTTTAATCCCTAAATAGGCAGTGCCTTTAAGATAATATTATTCCTTGCTAAAGGTCAGTGAAGATAATGTGAGAGTGATGTTTTGTTTCATGTGTACACTAAAGATTTAAACCATTGTATTAGGTAAAATCTGAAAGCAATATTTCAGTTCAGCATTTTAGATGCCTGGATAAGTCATTGAAGAATATTGACAAACAAGACAAACTCCAAATTGAATGTATTTTCCAATGTTTTGACTTCAATTAGTCTACCACAGGGAATTGTTATGGCACTCATTATAATTGTCTTAACACCATAGTTGTGGACTTGACCACTGTGTCACTAATCTCATAATTATTCTTACTAAGCAAATCCTTTAATGAAGTGGCTCCCAAAAACCTAAAATTACCTACATTACTATAACACTACTTTTGAGATTATTCAAACATTTCTACACTTTACCTTCGAAGTTATTTTTGAGATTATTTAAATCTTTCTGCACTTTACCTTTGAGGTTATTTTTGAGATTATTTAAATCTTTCTGCATGATGACTTTCTCCCTGTTCATATCTTCCATTTCTCTCTCACGTCTCTGTAGTTCACCTTCCAATGTTTCCAATCTACGTGTTGTACTATCTATCTTCTCCTCCATAGTGTTCTGACTCCTGAAATATTGTAGTACAACCACGTAATGCTTGGGAATAGATATAACAGTTGGACCTCCTTAAATATACCGAAACAGAACAGTTCCACCTCCTTAAGAGTTTATGCCATGGTCCACCATAAATATACCCAACGGAACACTTGCAACAGCTTACGAGTTTGCAATGGATAAATATTGCGAGTGCTAGATTTGGCAATCTGGGTTCAATTTCAGGCCACAGCCAGTCATAGTTATCATTCTATGGAAATTTGACAAAAATGACGATTTACTTCACAACATGATTTTTTCAAAAATTATTTAGGTCATTGTGGGTAAGTAAGTTCTGACCTGGTTATGATACTGTCAAGGAAAACTGATAAGGCCAAACAGCTACAGAGGCAACATAATGAGTAGTTGGAATTATGTCCAGTGGAGATTTTGTTCTACACTCGCATAAAACAGAAACAGTTACCTCCTCATGTGAGCCACTTTAGTGTCGAGAGTTTTAAACGTTTCTTCCAGCATTTCCTTCTCTCGTGTCATGGTAGTAATTCTGTCCTCGTACGATTGTTTCTCCATCGCTAATCTCTCCACGTCTTCACGATCTCGCTCCACACATCCACGTAAACGTTCCAACTCCACCGTCTTCTTGTTCACATCGGAATTCAGCTGGTCTAGAGCATTCTTTTCCTGAGAAATCAAAATTGGCTTGCCATCAATGTATTGTATATATTTGAATAAATGCCCCATATATATCATCAATGAGGCTGGCTGTCCATGTACCATATATCCCCAAATACACACCCCCAAGGACTCATGCATTTTGGCAAAAGGGGGGCTTTTATTTGGCATTCTAAATTTTTTTGTGAAAAAATCGTAACAAATGTATATGTTATTGATGAGCGATAACAAAATATTGATAACCATCATATAAAACATCAGTAAGTATATTTCTTCAACAAAAAAAAGACAAATTTTCTCCAAAAGGGGGGGGGGGCGAGTCTAATTATATACCTTATTCAAAGGGAGATCACTCCAATTTGAGATCATTCTTACTTACATCTAACAATTCTCTCTGCGTTTTCTCGAGGTCAGAGAGTTTCTGTGCATGTTGAGATTTGAGATTGTCTAATTCCGTCTGTTCTAATCTCTGCATCTCAAATGTATGCTTCAAATCTGATTTATGTTTGTTTACAGTGTTGACCAATTTCTGGAAATATAAACGTAATAAATTATTATGTTGTTTTAACCTTCTTTTTATCCCAAAGATGATTTAGCACAACCTTTATTTATCACATAAATGACATGGTATTCGATGTGACAACAAATGTGTGACGTCACCAGCTTTCGCCGGCTAAATTTGTTATTAATTGCTGAACTTGTTTTCACTCGGTGCAGCCTCTCTTTTATCGCACAGAAGTGCAACTTCATCTTTCTCAAATGACAAGTTATCCTATTTTTCAATTTTTAAGCTGCAATGTTTGTAGACTGTAAGTGTGTAATCAGATACTAGGACAAAGCAGTCTTGCCAGTATACATGATAGGCAAAGCAATAAACCTCCTCATCAAAGATGGGGGAGGGGCATAATTAAAGTGCATCAATAACCAACCTGTAATATTTCATCATCAGTATCAATCTCGTCTTTGAGTTTCTGAAGTTCAGTTCTCTTTGACTTAACGTTAGCACCTAGATCAGCTTTCTGTACTTCCATATTACGTATCAGATCTCTCTGTTCCTATAGTAACAAAGAAATATAACAAAATTATTATCAGAAAGAAATCAATGCCTCTCTGTCAAGAGTAGTTTTACATTGGAAGCACGAAGGAAAGAGGAAGCGAGGAAGACCAAAGATCATGTGAAGGCACAGTCGAGGCAGAACTGAAGACCTTGGGACAGTCCTGGGGAACAGTGGAATAGCTGGCCAAAGATGATGCCAGCGGAGGTCTATTGTAGCTGCCCTCAATGTCAGAGCGCATAATGGTAGTAAGTAATTAAGTAAATATTACAACATCTTAGTATCAAAATCATAATCAATTTAGATTTTAGGTAATAAATACAAGGGTCAAAATTGTTGTTTGACGGGATCAAATTTGAAATCTAACCCCAACAAAAATTAATTATTTTACAGCAACTGTACCTTAATTTCCCTCTTGTTACTGGAGAGTTCCGATTCTGTGTCACGTATAAGCTGATTAATCTCCGACTGTTTACGTTCCAAATTCTCCGTCAGGAACTGTAACTCTGTACGTTTTTTACCCATAGCGTGATCCACCTTCTCTAACTCATGTTTCTGTTGGTCGATCTATCAAAATAGAAAAAAAAGAACATAGTCGAACATCATGTACAGTTAATTAGGCAGTAGCAGATCACAATCTCATTTAATAAATCAGACCCATTGTACGCTTCCCTACTTTATATACTGATATAGGATCTGATGACACTCTGTATGGGGTCATGTCAATGTGAGCTTTACAGCAACCAATCAAATCGCTACTTTCATAAATCTGGAAGTGCACAGAATCTCTGCTGTATGTAGGAAATATGTTTGGTTAATAAGAAAGCCAAATCCTTCTGCTTCTAAAATTACACTATTTTGTTTAAAAGTGATATTAAATCATTCTACCTTAGGAGTAACCTTGACATCACTATATAGGTCAGTAGCGGATCACTTTCAGGTACATTATATAGCGGATTATTTTAGGATTAAAATAACATGCTCCTTGGCACTAAATAGGAAATAATATTTTTCTTCGACAATCTGTGTCAAATTAAGTCTCTTTGAATTGGAAATTTAGAAAATTGTAAAAATGTTACAATTACTACATGCAGTATGACTACTTGCTATTAATATAAAATGTTCTACTTCATTGCTACAATAATTTATGTTAAATATGTCATAATGCATCACGCAAAAATCTTACTACATTTCAGCGAAAATACATGTATACATATGGTACAGTAGGAATATACAGAGTTATATATTGAATAATAATATGATGTGTATACAGCAGATTACTAATCGAGGACTCAGCGCAAAACTATGGTTACTACATCAGTTTTTAAAGGCAAATATCATAGTTTTGCATTCAGTCCACCAAATGCAGTTTGTATAATTATATATATATATCTTTGATAATATTACATTACTGTAAAATCATGTAATTTCGATGGGACTAAATTTCATGGTCTTGGTAAAAAAAGACCATTTCAATGGGATGTTAATTGGTGGATTTTGCATTTCAGGTAATAAATACAAGGGTCAAAATAAGTGTTTGATGGGATTTGATTTCCTGGTTGAAGGCGAACTGCGAAATCCATAAAATTTGATCCCCCAAGAAAATCAATGATTTTACAGTATTTGGGTTACATCACACAAGTCATGCACACACAATTCTCATAGAAAAGAGTTATCTTCTCTTGGTCTATTCACCCACATGGTATTAAACCATGAAGCATATTAACATGTTAAGCTATTATGCTATATATAAATCTCGTTAGACAGCGATACAATTTGGCCATGATACATGGTAGCCAAAGGGAAACAAACAGCTTACTCAAAGTCATGCAAAGTATTCTCAAAGTCATGCAAAGTATTCTCAAAGTCATGCAAAGTATATGCAAAGTATTCTCAAAGTCATGCAAAGTATTCTTAAAGTCATGCAAAGTATTCTCAAAGTCATGCAAAGTATTCTCAAAAGCCAAAACACTTTTTCAAACTAACAGAAGCAAGCAGAAAAGATCACAAAATTTTAATGACATGCAAAAGATTAAATATTATGTTGTATTGAGCCAAATGGGTTATAATGCATCTTATGTTTTAGGCCACAATAACAGAGAAGCAGGCGAGTAACAGACAAAATGCAGAAAATTATTAACATTTGCTGAATGTATGTCGAGTCTCTGACCCGTTTAGACCAATTAAGTATGTTATCAGATGATCTGACAGCAATCAGACGGGATTTATGACAAGATTCATGACTTGATTTATGACAGGATTTATAACAAGCTTTTTAAGGGATTTATGACAGGAAGTTTATGACCCAGATATTAGACAGGAAAGTCGGACAGTGTTAAGACACTTGTATGCCACACCCACACACATACACACATATATTATTACACAATCATTAGGTTACTAAGCTTGTATACCTTCTCTGTAAACTACACAGGTATCAACAAAGATTTTAAAAACAAATATATTAACACACTAATGTATAAAACCACAGGAGCTTGTAACAATGTTTACTTCCCCTAACCATGCATACACAAAGGGAGGTAATCAATGTCATACCTGCCAAGTTTAAAGTCCTATTAAAGTGGACTTACTCCTATTTTTGTTGTTAATTTCCCTTTTTAACCATATTTAAGCGCATCTTGTCACATATTTCGCTTCATCACTCCTATATTGGATTTAACTATCTTGGCAGGTATGATCTATCATGTATAAAACCACAGCAAGTTGTAACAAGATTACCTCCCTTCTTATATTATGTTTTAACAAGGGGAGATAAACCCTCACTGCTACAATCCCCTGTGGGGACTGTATATAACCTGACTACAATATTAACATGCACATATACCAGTATGACATACAAACAAACCCTGACATCCCTTAAAATCCAGAAATGTTTTCTTCCACCCAAATGAAGGACCATACCATTCAAAGATTAGAAGGGAGTCAGGAAGGAAAATGAAATGATTAGGGGATAAAAATGTAATGAAAATGATCCAGGTGCAAGTATTATGTAATTGTACCTTGAAGGATTTTTAACTTATTTTTTATTTTGTCGTACAAATTTGTTCAATTTTATAAAGCAATTTGGCAGTATCAGATATGTCCGAATGCCTGCAAACTCAAGGCTTTGTATTATGTTAAGAAATGGAAATTAGACTCTTTATTACAGAGAAAATTGGTTTTATTAATTAATTAGGGGCAGATATGAAAAATCCTTCAAGTTGAATGATTGACAAACAGGAAGAATTCTAGATTTCATTAAAAACTGCAAAGTTGAGAAAAATAACTATTATATTATAAAGAATTTGAGTTAAAAAATAAACACAGTTGACCCATTGTCAATTTTAATGCATAAAGGGTTATCTCCCGGGTGAATAATTATATTCAATAGTTGTTTCCCTTGGAAATTTATAAAGATTGTCTCCCTTGGAAATTTATAAAGACTGTCTCCCTTTGACATTTATAAATAAAAGATAGTCTACTTTAAAATTTTTTAAAAAACCCCATGTTTAAATATGACGTTCGAAAAGTTACTGGACCAGGGCTGTAATGTTTTTTATTTCTTGATATTTTTCTAGAAAATTTGCATATCAAAAGTGTCTATTCATCATATATCTATTGTACACTCAAATTCTCCTACAAAGAGTATAATCTATATCGCTTCTGGAAAACAGTAACAATCAATCTAAGAAAAAAAAATTTGTACTTCTAAAATTCTTCCAGTATAAAGATGAGTATACACAAGATACAGGGGAGGTGACTCTGGGTAGTCATAAATACAACATACACTGTACATTCTCAAAATGTTTTTATACTTGGTGTCTTACCTTTTTCTTATACTAATATGAAAGAAAAGAATGACATGCATGATAAATGTGTGATAATAATATGCTATGATAAATCGCTGGCAAAGATTGAGAAGGTTGCAAGTACTACATACAACCTTATAAGACTGATACATATTTAAAATCAGCATCACAAGGCATTTTTTATGAGCCTTATACATTTCATGAAAATTGACATTTTGACAAAACTGAAGTTGAAACATCTTATTTGACCATAAGGAAAGAGCAATTTTCGGAGAGTTTTTCCTTGTTTTCTCACAATATCCATTTTGTACTTACAATCTCCTCATTCTAAGCCAGCGAAATATGCTATGATCAAAGATTCAAACACACATACTTAGGTAGGATATGAACAATGAATATGATGACCTCGGGTAGAATTAAATATTGATCTTACTTGACTTAAGGTCAAGGACGACCAATCAAATGACACCATTCTAAACCCTTGGTCAGTAACAGGCAATGTGATTGGCTGTCCTTATTCCCTCCCTGGAAAACAAGCCCTTTCACCAGTGTGTATATCAATCACCCAAAAAACACTAGATGGTTTGCATTTTAATCTATCTGTCATTTTAACTTCCGCATTAATGTACACCAGTCCTGCAGTGATTTTCCCGCACCAACAAACAGAAAAGGGAACTCCATGTGCGCATGTTTACCTTTGTATGTTATTTCCAGGATCAACAATTATTTGAAACTATAACAACGGCTTGCTGCTGTGTAGATGGGTTAGACTATATACATCACATAAAATTGTTCACACAAATAAAATATCTCTCACTACAGTATAACTATTTCAAATCTTTCTTGATATAACTACTCTACTTAAGAAAATGTTTAAAAAGTAACAATTTTAACCTCTAAACCTTTAAATGTCATGGTCACACTCGGAAACACTGACCTTGGAAGCAATTACTACTTAAAGTCAAGGTCAAACTATGAAGCATGACTTTTAAAATTCAAGGTCTAACTTAAAAGCATTGACCACAAAAAGTCAAGGTCAGAATTGAAGTCAATGAACTCTAAAGTTCAAGGTCAAACATGGAACCATTGACCTCTAAATTTCAAGGTAAAACTTGAAAGCATTAATTGACCCCTAAAAGTTAAGGTCAAACTTAAGAGCATTGACCTCCAAAAGTCAAGGTCAAACTCAGTTTCATGTAAATCACCGTTGACTCCCTCAAAAGCAAACTTAAAATGGGACCTCCCAGAAAACAAGACACTCGATCCGGTTTGAACAGGGTTCGGTTTTGAGGGAGTCTACTGTATTATATTGCAATATTCTTTGTGAATTCATGTGGTGCTTTACCAATCAGAGCAAGTAATAAGTGAGAAAAAAGCAAGGTTAATAACTACAATATTTTATTAAAACAAGACAGAATTGTCACTAACAAATATAGCATACACAGCATTATCACAGTTTAAAGTCTTAAAGAGTTGTTTGTATAAAAAACATGTCGATAAAATAATATTGTTGGCAATTGCATAGAACTAATAATATTAATAAATTGTGTAAAATTATATAAAATATTCATTTAAAACAATCTCACTCTGTTCACACATATATGACCACAGATGAATTCAATATATTCACAGGCAAATATTCACGTTCATTTAGACCCATAATGATTTCACCTTCATCTTTAATCTTTACACCCCTCTCCCCAATCGTTCAATTTGGTAAAAAAAAATAATGTTTAAAATTACTCTAAATAAAGCGATTTAAAATTATATGTGCATAATAGTATAAAAATACAACAATGCTTTTTTAATAATTGTACAACAAAGAGTAAAAAATACCATTAAAATATGCATTAAAATACGCATTAAAATAGATGCACTCTATTGATAAGGCAATTTAGTATATTTATAAAAAAATGTTTGCTTGTAACAAAAACAATGTTCAGTCATTTCCGACATCAATTGTTTAATACATGTATACTACAAATATTCAAAAGTACTTTTTTATAATCATTTAGAGACAAATAAAATGCAATTTCCTTTTAAAATCATGGCAGTGCGAAAAGAGTTAGGATGGTTATTCCTGATAACATTACTCAACTAAACATGAACTGCTTCAAAATAATTTTAATCAAAAGTAAAACATTAGGTAGCAGAAATAAATTCAGTAGGAAAATTATTGTTTTTGAATTAAACATAAAATGCAGATAAATTTCCCAATATATATAAAATTCTCCACTGTGATGCACTATATAAATAATTCCATCTGTGAGTTTAATTTGAAACAATTACAATGTACTTCAAACTACTCGGTTAACTTCATCCAAATCAGCAAATATTCATAAGATTTGCTTTAATACTAAACAGAAATATACTCTATAATAATTTATAAATATTTTCTGCAGAAGTTGCTTGTCCAAATCAACAATAACTGGTCCCAGGCACCAGGACAAGTGCTTATGTCCCTGACTGTGCAATATTAAGAGAGTTGGAAGACTAGAAGCAAGTCACCATAAGAACTTTAAAGATAGGGAAGAGATAATAAAGCATGTTAGCAGAGCAAATATATCAACACTTTGACTTCATATATCACAAGTCCGGACACAAATCAGCAAGTCCAACCAACATATATGCACCCAATCCAATCATCAATCACATATACATAAACTCTGACATCAGTATAACAGGGTGGGTGGGGTATTATATATACACTTACACACTATCAAACCAAACACACATAGTCCATCTTTATTTAATGATCAATTATCACAAATAAAAGGATAACCTTACTGATGTATGAGACCAATCCAGATGTAGTGACTATAAATTCCAGTCATCCTCAAATATCAAGGGATTCAGCATTGAATTTAGGAGAAGTGAAAATGAAATCCCTACAGCAAGTAAGACACTGTGACCTTGACCTTTGACCCCGGTTTGATGACAATATTGTTCAAAGCTAAGCTAAAGTTACCTTGACCTTAAAACTACAGATTCATGTCATAAACATCTTGTGTTACCTGGAACTTTGACCTACATAATTTATGTCATGTATCAATTGACCTTGACCTACACATGACATGCACATAAACTGACCTTGACATTTTTAATTTGTTGAAAGTTAACACATAAATTGAGCCTTTTGATTGGTAAATGTTTAGAAACACTACATTACACAGTACAAACCATATCACCCAATCCAAACATTTATCCAGGTTAAAATAACAATGCAAAAAGGGCCAAAGTAACACCATGCAAAGATAATTCAACTTGTGAAAAAAAAAATTTCATCCAAAGGCATTATTCACAACACAGTTATTCTAATACAACAATTCATAACCAAATCATGCAGACCGTATGCAGTGTTAAAGACCATCTTAGATCAAATACAACAGTTATAATTATAACACTTGACTGCAAAGACCATCTGTATTATTTTTCATTAATTAAATCATTTTCAATGACATTTTAACCTATTTAGAGAGGCCATCTGTCAACAAAGACCATATTTTACAGCACACATGTAGGTGGTCTTTACATAAATGTTTGAACTATAAGCCCAATCATGGCCATGTAAATAAACTTCAAACCCTGCAAGCACCACAAGAAGTCCAAAACAATCTGTTTTTCATTCACAAAACAAGACACAATTATAAGCACTGGAACCGATAAATTATTGTCATCTTTCACATGTCATGGAAACAAAAATCCTGTTTCGTCACATTGCACAACTATCTTCATATAAAGCACTTCACTAAATGGTCAGTATAAGATGGTTGAATATTCATGCATATTATACTTTTCTTCACTTTTCAACGACCCGTAAAAATCACAGGTCTCATTAGTTTTTAAGGTCTGTCTCAGATTTTTCGCTGTATATTTTTTCCTAGAAAGGTAGCCCTATTTATTCTCCCAGTCAATTCCGGTTTGACGGGATCGAGTCAGAGTGCACTAGTAATATTGATTATTAAATAAAGATGGAGTTATCTTTCCTTAGATATACAAATAGGAACGTCGACTTTTTCGTCCGGATGATGGAACTCTGTTAAGCTGTAAACACAATGGTACAAAAAGTGCCATACTCTTAACACTACATTATTAACTGAATTACAAATTTTAAAATGAACTGTTCAGTAAATAATACCCAATACAAGCAGCTTTAAGACACGACTAGATTTAGTAACCTGTTGCCCGTTGCATAGCGAAAGCACTATTGAGCATTTTTTGGTTTACTTTGTCTATGCAACAACATGCTACCAGCGAGCGTGTTTGCAGATAACATACTGTCTCTCAGCACTTTGCTAGAAGAGCACGACCGCGCACTTTCTTAATTGCAATAGACCACTTCCGATCCCCTCAGTAGTGGTTTGCTGCGTAACAGTATGCAATGGTATATTTTATACTACTTGATAAAGGTATCCACATGCATTTAATATCCCAAACAATACATAATCTTCACAACATTCAAATATCTATCTTTGTTACAAAACTAGTACATTGATTAACACATTTACAGATCAATTAACTGACCTATCAAATAATCAATCAATCAATCAATTGAATGATCAATCAATTGATTGATTGGTTAACTTAATGCATGAAAACAATTAATCAATCTAATTATTGATCAATAAATCAATCAAGTGGTCAATCTACCAATCAATCAAATGTTCAATCAATCAATCAAGTGTTCAATCAATCAATCGATCGATCAATCAATCAATCAATCAATCAATAAATCAATCAATCAATGATTGAACAATCAATATGTCAAACAATCAATAAATCAACCAATTATACAATCTAAATTAGAATTATGTGACTATGATATTAGAAAACAATTTAGTATCTACTATTTATTAGTCAAGCACGCCTACAGAATGTTCACAACAAGGTCTAGCATCTACACAGCAGCAGTTTAAAATCATTTCAATAATAATTGAAAAGTTTTCATAAAATTTAAATCTTCATATTTTCACCAATCACAAAATAAGGAATTTTGTATCACCAGCTAAGTTTTCATACATTCATCAACATACACAATTCATCTAAAATATTGAGTTTCCATAGACAAAAACTGGTGTATATACAAGTGATACCCTACAGATACACTAGCCTGTTGCATGCAGGGCCATAAATATACATGAATCAAAGCTATAGCAATAACATCCTCAATAACCAAAAAGCAAATATACGAAAATTCTATGCAACTTTTCCTGGACCTTAAAGCACATGCTGTCAATGGAAAATAAGTATTAAGCTGTGGCTGCCATTTGAGCTATATACTTCATATAGTGAATACCCAAAGGTAATGTCTCACAGGTCAGGATTCTATCTATAGAGAGCATTTAATGGAAATTACTCATCAAGGACAGTCACTATGGACTATTTTTAATAAGTGAGAAAAATCATGAAATATTTTAGCATAGTTAAATGAGCTGAGGACTAGCTATACAAGATGTACATTATAACAACATAGTAGTTACCTGGTCTCTCATTCGGTTAATCTCATTTCTTCGTTTCGCTAAAACATCCTCCGAATCACGTAAAGCTTGAATTGTGTCCCTTTCTTTCACTGAAGCAGCGTTCAAATCTGCTTGTACCTTACTTAAACTGAAACATAAATCAATCAATCAATCAATCATCAAACAAATAATTGTTAGGCCTGTTAGTATCTTATATAAACTGAAATAGGAATCAATCAAGCAAGCAATCAATCAAACAAGCAAGCAAGCAAAACCAATAATTCAATCAACAAACCAATAACTGTTCAATTTCTAAGTTTGTTTCATACTTAAACAGAAATGTATATAAAATATACAGTTATACAATATGCCAATCAATCAATCAATCAATCAATCAATCAATCAATCAACTAAACAATCAATAAATCAATCTATCAACCATCAAACAAACAATTGATTACTGTCCCTTCAGTAATAATTTCCCTTGCGAAAAAGATTTTAAAGAATTTTTCTAAAGAATAAATTATGACTTGAATTAGCAACCCTGAAACCTAATTTTGCTCCTGAAATGGTCCATATTCAAACGTAATACAAAAATCATGTAGATACAACTTCTGACCAAGGTTGGCGAGGATCAGATGAGAAAAATTTGAATTACAGAGCAGATGCTGTCATAGAAGCCTGACGCCTGCCAAGTGTACGTTTTGGCATAAGATGACCCATTTATAAAGGGCAAATAATAACGTAATAAGATGTAAGGGGAAATATACTTACTTTTGTTGAGTGACCCGTGATCTAGTATCTAAATCTTTGAACTCTGCATCTCGCTTCGTTATCAACTGAAAAATAAAACAAGAAACATACATACAACCTGATTATGTTAAGAAACATACATTTTTTAAGTGAACCTATTACTATAAAGTCCATGAAATTTAATCCTCCACGAAAATTAGTTATTTTACAATAGTCAATTTGGTAGGAAAAACCACCAAAGGCATAGCAGTTAAAACCGAATCTCAAATCAAATGCAAACGACAACAACACTAACTAAATAAAAAATAATAAGATTGTATTCTACACCACTTAACTTACCTGCCCCACATCTTTCAGCAATCTTTCTTGTTTTGATCTTTTAGTTTCACCATCTTTGAGTTCACGTCTAATGGCACTGAGTTTCTCTGTGGCTTTAATGAGTTCAATTCCGGCTAGATTGGCACGTTTCTCAAGTTCTGACGTTTCTTTTACTGTACTCTCTAACCCTACCGTAGCTTTATCATACTCACGTACTGTTTCTCTTGTCTGTAAAATATCAACAAAATCAATATGATTACAGTAAAACCATTCAATTTCGATGCGACAAAATTTTGTGATGATTTTTGATAAAAAAGAACATTTTGACGTTAATTCATGGATTATCGGTCATTGAGATTTTATTTTGTAGTTGAAGGTGAACCACGAAATCCACAAAACTTAATCCCCCACAAAAATAAATGATTTTATATGATAATGTTATCTGACCACATGATTATAAAGTTTTTATAAAGTTCTTTTCATACTAAACTCAGTTCTGTGCTCAAACTTAAAATGTTCTATCAATCTATGCAAAAGGTCGCTTGAGATTTGGCCCCTTATGCAACTCCTGAAATAGATTTGGCCCCTTACATGAAACCCCAGAGGTAGATTTGGCCCCTTACATGAAACCCCTGAAATAGATTTGGTCCCACACATGCAACCCCTGAAGTAGATTTGGCCCTTACATGTAACCCCAGAGGTAGATTTAGCCCCTTACATGCAACCCCTGAAGTAGATTTGGCCCCTTACACGCAACCCCTGAGGTAGATTTGGCCCCTTACATGCAACCCCTGAAGTAGATTTGGCCCCTTACATGCAACCCCTGAAGTAGATTTAGCCCCTTACATGAAACCCCTGAAGTAGATTTGGCCCCTTACATGCAACCCTGAAGTAGATTTGGCCCCTTACATGCAACCCCTGAAGTAGATTTGGCCCCTTACATGCAACCCCTGAAGTAGATTTGGCCCCTTATAGCAACCCCTGAAAGTAAACACTCACCTCGTCACGAGCACATTTAAGGTCTGTGTTACATTCCTTCAAGAGGCGATCTGCCTCGCGTAACTGAGCTTTCCGCTTAGCAAGGGTCTGCTCTAAACAACGTATCTCATCTTTCAACATTTTCTTGCGTGAATTTTCCATCCTTTCATCAAATTCGTCCTCGTCATCAACATATACCCGCACTTTCCTGGAATTTAAAATTTTTAATTTTATTCAGTTATACACCAAGCCTTTGGTAAGGACCGCAATGGCAATAAGAACTGCATGTAATATGTGTAGCTCTTTCTTGCGCCATCCTTCAAATGTATTGTTGATTGCGGTGACTTTATTATTGCTTGTATGTTAGTTTATTGTTATTGTATGTACGTTGCGATATATTTTGTCATGTTTAATTATGCATTATATGTAGAAATAAATCTATCTATCTATCCACAGAGTGTATACTTGAAAGTGTTGCAATTATATGGCAAATGTCATTTACATCAGACCCATATGAGCTCCATCACTTTACACTGATATAACAGTAACTAAAAGCGCAAAGGAATGGAGCTAATGTTAGGATTTTGCTCAATAATCTTTTTCAAACCATAATATAATTTATTCCTTACAACAATTCCTCAATATAAGGATAATATTATAGACTTTAACAAGGAAGAGCGTCCAGATAATGTTCAAGGTATCATGTCACTCATATAT
The DNA here is from genome assembly GCA_963678985.1 of Spisula subtruncata. Lineage (NCBI taxonomy): Eukaryota > Metazoa > Mollusca > Bivalvia > Venerida > Mactridae > Spisula > Spisula subtruncata. The sequence continues at coordinate 29,383,599 of OY787673.1, read as the reverse complement.
GAACATACTTCTGCTGTTATCATATCTCATATCATTATGTACCAACAACATATTCCACTTACAGACGTCAGACCATAATTTATTCTTAACCAAATCACTTAATATTGACCACTATTGAAACATGTACTGCATAATTACTGGACGGGTATACATGTTTTAACATATTTAAGTTGTCCAGGAATATTTCAATAGGTCAAAAAATGTGCAAACTTTGAATTTTAGACATATAATTAACATTACCTGGCCCAGCTATTTAATAAATTAAATGCAGTATCAGCCGCAGCCATTGTTTGTTTTCAGAGAATGTAAATATTATTTCCCCTCAAAGCAAGAGGTCATTGGCCAATTATAGGCAGAGATAAAACCAAATGAACACTGACCACTCCCTTTAACTGTCTCGGAGCCTCCACCCGACCCATTAAAATAAATATTATATTCACCTTAATTTTTTGGCATTGATATCTCTCGTGAATTCTAGTTCTTCTTTAGCTGCCTCTCGTTCAAAACACAATCTCTTCTCCTCAGCTTTTAAGTTTTTCAGATTCTTCTGCTGTCTCTCGATGGCCAGATCTAAACCTTCCAACTCATCTCTCCTCTCCTGTAAGGGAGGTAATAATATATAAACTCTTCATGAAGGGAGGTAAAAATGCATGTAAACAATGAGCAAAAAATTATACACCAATAAACCTTCATTTGTTTGTTTTTATCATTTTTTGGGTCCACATTTCAGACTGTTTCAGCCATGTTATTAGGTCACTTCAATTTACCAGTTACACTTGAATAATTTATCAAACTAAAACTTCCACAAACAACTTGCATCTTCTCCACATGTGGAAGATGTCAACTTAGCCACTTCCAAAAACAACTAGCAACTTCTCCACAAGTGAAAGATGCCACTGTAGCCAGTACTAACCAGTTCGAACTTGTTTTTCCAACTGGCATATTTTCCACAATCCACATATAGAAGACTTCAGCTTAGAAACTTCCACAAACAACTAGCAACTTCTCCGCACATGGAAGACAAATGACATCATTTCCACATGTTACTGCCCTGTTGCAAAACCTCACAATTTTAACTTCTCCATCCACATGTGGAAGGGTAAAAAACTTTATACTTACGCCAAGTTCTCCCTGTAGTCGTCGGATCAGGTTGTAATCATTCTTGTCTTGTTCTTCTGCTTGAACATCCTGTAAAATATATGTACCAACCATATGGTTACCATGGCAACATATTAATACAACAAGACCATTTGTGACTCAAAAGGTATTTTTCCCACAAAGGGCCATAACTCCAGCAAAATATTATTCATTTCAACCCATAATTCCTACAACAAGGCATGCTACAAACAAACTATCATTTGAAGCAGTGGTGTTAAAATTGTATATTTAAGTATCATGAAATTCCAAACTTAATCTATTCTAATAGTGGTATCAATAAATAATGCATGTTACTTTTACTTTGAGGATATGTTTTTGAACACCCCTTTTATGGACTCATATACCGTATACACCTGAATAAATGTCCCCAAGGGCCATGCATTTTGCAAAAGGGGGCTTTTATTTGTGGGTCTTAATTTTCAAAATATTTATGGGTTGTTATTTGTAAAATCGCTACAAATGTCTAAATGTTATCGATAAAGCACTAACAAAATATAGATAACCATCATATAAAACATCGATAGTTATACAAGTTTTTAAAAAATCCAAACAAATGATAAAAAAATCTTCTAAAAAGGGGAGGTTATTGGAGGCGTAATTTTGGGGAATACGGTAAAGTACACTAACCCTCTCATTGGCAATTCTGGCTTTCAATTTCTTCAACTTTTCTTGTAATTCAGCAATATAATCCTCCTGAAATAGAAACAAAATATTTTTAGTTAAAGCATTGACAAGTACGTTTGCTATAACCCTCCTGAATGTTTATATTCAAATAATACAAATACTTCATTAATTATCCTCATAAATTTCAATATTTTTAAATAATTTATTTTCAGACATCTCCTGAATGTAATTCTCCTAACATATACAAGTACTTTTATTGTAGCCCTCTTAAGCATTATATCTCCCAATATAGTCAAGTTTTTTTTTGGACAACCCTCATTTCAATGCATATTCAAAATAATTAAAAACATTTATTAAGCCTTCCCTGCAAAATGTATATCCTCATTGCATTCGGGAACTACATGTATAAAGTGACGAGCCTAAAAAATCCTAATTAACATTAATATCTTAAATCATTGTAATTTGATAACCAATAAATTCAATCCAGTAATTAATATTGATCAGTCTCCACACACGCATAAAAAGACTCGAAATCTTCGCTCAATACATATAATCATGTATACCCAGACTAAGGTATCATTCTTAATCAATCATACAACAAATTAACACTATAATATTTTGTGTGTAATTCAATCATATTAATTTATCAAATTCAACGAATAATGAGTACCAGCGACACCCTTATTTGTTTTGCAACAACCTATTCAATAAGACACCAGAGATTTATATCAATCAAATTAACACAAAAGATGATTTACCCGATTCAAGCAGACTGATTTATAATAATATTTTAAAATTTCGATGCCGAAGATTTTTTAGTCCCGAAGCGGAAGGGTTCCAGAACACCCGAAGACATGCCAAACCATCGAATCTTTCCAGATGAGGTGAATTTCAGCTTCGGGAACCCTTCTGGGTCCTTAAGTGGACGGCAGGTCTAAGTATAGTTAATAATGCAATAGTCTATGAAAAGGACAGGACTGGTGATCTTGATTTAAGCAATAACATATCAATTAATGAAGAGAGTCTCAGTTTCAAACGTGATCATCATTATTCACTGTAAAATAATTTATATTCAAGAGAACTTTAATTTAGTAGATTTTGTGGATGTTGTTAACCTCGAAAATAAATCCCCACAAATAATTATAATTCCTACAAAGGGCTCAGTGCAAAACTATGGAAACATGCTGTATCTTGCTTGAAGTCATTGTATGCCACACTTTATCTGTGAATAAATAAAGTGTACCCCTGTGTGTATCAAAGCTAATATCAAACATTGCCCCAACATTTGACATTAAAAAACATAAATTAGACCAAACTAATACCATTTTCTAATAAAAACACATTTAATTGCATTAATATCCGCCCACAAGGTCTTAAAATTCTTAAAATTTAAGACAAGCCAAACAGTTTTATGTTGACACAAGATTTTTCAACTTTACTATGAAAGTTTTGAGTTTGAGTATTTTAACAAACATCGTTAAGAAGTTTTATGGCGGTGATATATTGAACCATGTGTTGATTTTAATACAAGAATTTCTATGTGAAGAGAAGTATAAATATTATGTTTGAACGTGACAATAATGAAAAGCAAATCTTGATATAAAAGTTTAACGTGTTTAACAAGTTATACATCTAAACAGACAAATTAACGTAAATCTGAAATCAAAACAAACGTAAAATTTATTTTCCGAATGTCAAATAGCCTTGGCTATCTATTTGACCTAATTAAAAGAATTAAGTAAAAATTTCATTTACCAAAACATTTATAATTGAAGAATGAGGTGGAGAATAAAGGCACTACCCATACAACTTAATAGTTTTGTGAACCAGGTCACAGTTTATGCCTGAAACAAACTTAACTGCAGGATGAAAGGTAGTTCTCATTCTCGGCTTGAGCGTCAAACATATCTCATGAAAATTGGTCAATGAATAATGTACTTACGGCTGCTTTTCACTATTTTTTACATATCTTTACTTGCAGACTTAGCCAAAAATTTATGTAGTATGTCCACCCAGATAAACACTCCAGATCTTTATGTCTTTGACACTTTAACTTTCCAGTCACCAATAAACGTGACTAGTCACTTTAAATTTCCAGTCTATAATAAACAGGACTTTGATCTATCTCATTACAAATGGATACTTCATGCTTAAGTAGCATTAAAATTATCTCTCGTAACAAAATACTTCATCACATTTAGTGGGCTCGTTGCAAAACTATGGTAAGTACATCAACTTATAGAGGCATCTACCATAGTTTTGCACTGAGCCCTAACTTTATGTTTTTGTATAGTAATTTATTGTTAATCAATATAATGATGAATAATTAACTAATTATGGTATGGTTGAACAACAGTAATGTTCAACATCAATACACTAAGTATTGATAGTTTAGTTAATCCTAATTTATTTTAAGTAAATTGTAAACAAGTTTTCTAACTTATATTAATCACTCTCAGCACCTCATTTCTGATGTTATCCATCGCCAAGAGGGTATTAATAATATACAATAAATATGTCCATGAAAGATAATATTTTAGCAACTTAATAGAAAAATATATTCAAATGCAAACAAAATTCAAACCTTGAAATCTGGATTCATTTAAAGTCCAATTTTTCCAGCAATTAATATTGGAATTTTTTTTTTTATCTTTTTAATGATTATTTTTCAACTATGTTAATTAACAGCTACATCATAAATGATGGCACATTTTCACTAACAGACAAGCAGTATTATTAATAAACTTCGTTTAATTTTCAGAAGAGAAATAAATTATGTCAGATGGTCACTAATGGAGCAGTAAATTATCCAATTAAATTTCAATAAACTTTTTTAATTAATGTTGGGACAGCCAATGTTGACAGATTGTTGGATATAGGTGTGATAACAGACATATGGTATACAATCTTAATCTTAATAAATGCAATAAATATGTGGTGGTACGGTGGTCGAACGGATAGCCTGCTTGACTGCTGATCGAGAGGTCCCGAGTTCGATCCTCGGCCGGGGCACTTGATCATTTCTGAAACGCTTTTCTGTGTTTCCCACCCAACAAGAGATGAACTGGTTAGCAACCCAGAGGTAGTCTCTTGTTTATCGGTGCTATACACCGGGCACATTAAAGAACCAAGGTGTCTCTTCGGAAAGAGCTAGGGCATCTCGCCCGGATACCTTGTATCACACCACTATCTCTTCCACCTGCTGTCCCTTCAGCAAAAACACAGGACCCGATTGGAAATAAGTGCTTGCACTTTCATGGGTTATCCTTGACCGAGAGGTTTAATTAATTACTTACATACAACGACCATTTTTTAAAATTGAATAAACCAGAATGTTCAAATTTTCAGAAACAAAATACTCTATAATTTATATAATATTGAAAAAGAATAAAGATTATATGTATAATAAGTGCTCATTATATAATAAGGTCAACCTACAGGTAATTAAAACATGTGATAACATAATACCATCATTTTCTTGAACTTTTTGGTCTAACAAAATACTAGGAGAATAAAAATAGGACATAAATTTCAATTTTATTATTGCCCCGTTGGCCTTAGACCTTTGACCCCTTTGGAGGGTGAGATATTTTCATTTTTATGTTGATATCCCCACTTTGGAGACAATGCTTACTGTCTGAATCCCTGGGTCATACACATAATCACATAGTTATTCCCAGGTCTTGGAAACGGACCAAAGTCTATTCCCTGGGACTTCGATAAGGTAGTAAAATTCCGGCCTGTTGGGAATATTTGTCAATAACTTACCAGATCATGATGTTCGGGAACATTACAGAAGAGATATGTATCATCACCATGTGATGTCTGCGCTGGTGGGGCGGCCATTCTTCTAGGTGATTGATCCCTACCAATAGGACCTGTAACAATAGTTCAGAATTTTATTATACATCCTGTATTTGAGAAGACACCTTTTGGCCAATTTCACAAGATGTCACCCTCAAAATTCAAATTCTTAAATAAATGTATTGAGTTGCTAAATACCGACTGATCCCTACCAATAGGTCACCTGCAAATATAGTGCATAATTACAGAACAACCTCTCCACAGTGGCCCACTGTAAAGCAACAACCTCTCTGCACAACACTTTCAAAATTTAATCTGAGCGTATAGAGCAACAACAACTGAACGGCCAATATTACAATATAATGAAAACTTTCGGAAGGATGAACTTTTTTCTCGGTTATTTCCTACCGGTAAATGCTGTTTGAAAACGGACTGCCTCAAATGACTGGCTCATTGAAGTATTAACTAAATTTTGTATACAGAGGCATTGAAATATAATTCTATGAATGCACTTAAAAGCACTCTTGAGAACGTAGCCATCTGTAAAATTGTCATTTATATCAATAAAAAAAACTTGAATTCAGAAAAGTTAGAGTTTGTCTAATCGTGTAATATGCTTTTTTATGCACTAGCTAACTTTATTTATGCTTTTGACACCCAGCAAATTATACACTGATTAACAAAGATATTTGGCCATTACAACCAGGGGGTCTATACATGTATTAATCTGGTTTCATGACTTAGTGAAAGTAAGTGTAAATAATCCATAGGGGATTTAGGGACCATGGAGGATAAGGGGCTGAGACATTTGAAAATTAACAAAGATAGAAAGTTAAACAATTCTGATGGATTTTTTTCAGTGTTACCCAACTTGGGATGAACTGGTTACACAGCGTATATTATTAAACCAATTCACTGTATGACTTATCAAATTACTATAAAATTCAACTTGCATCATTTATTGCTATTGAAAAGCACATGGAAAATCTGATCACTGTACTTATTATTGCCATACTATATAATTCAATGTGTATGCCTTATTGCAATTGTCGGAAATCGACTTGTTTATACACAGTGGGTTAGAAACCCAGAAGTAGTCTCACATGTATCAATGTTGTACACAGGGCATGTTAATGAATCAAGAAGTCTAATTCTAATCGGAAAGACCTACCTTTTACAAGGCAGTGTACCCAGATTCCTTGTATTAAGGGATAAAATGCTATTATTAATTTTTATTGATATTTTTAACAATCAAGTACATTGTATTAATGTTTAGATATACAAACATTGATTATAATAAGCATGCAGCACTGTAATTTACTGCATTGCATTTCTATTAATAATATTAAGATCATAGATTTATTTGAAGTAAAATAAATTTAAAAATTATCAATAAAATTATAATAAGACCAACCTTATTTGTCAGGTAGATATATCCCTTTTACATATGTTACTATAAAATTCTCATATTTTCAAACATTCAATAAATATCCAAAATTCAATGTGGAATTTTATCCAGTGTCTGGCGCCACAAACACTTAATTATCTCCAAATTTTACACAGTATAATAGTCGCACTTCCATAAAATAATTAATTTTATAGGTCAAATTTCATCTCCAAATTTTATTTTATAATTGCACTTCCATTAATAATTTATAGGTCAATGAAAATTGACCTTTTATGATATGGCACTTAACCTCCAAGTGTGAAATTAATGAAAACTACATGAATAACTATTTTTAAAAGTAATGACCATATGTTGTGGTATTAAATTGACACAATCACAATTCAAAAAAAAAAAAAAATTAAAAAAAATCACAGATGAATATTTAAAGCATAACGGTTTACACTACAAATGTTACACAAACTAACCCATAGTTTAAAATGTTTTAAATATTTAAAAAAAAAAGATCCATATAGTTTACTATATTAAACATTGGGTTAAAACCCGTTTGTAGCTCGAGTAATCTAATCCATTTGTTTGGCACGTCTAAAGTATCATGAAAATATCAGAAGGTATACAAATAGTTAATAGATTAATCCTGCTATATCAACGGTATGGGAACAAACCTATCACCGATAAATCTTTTCACATATTTCTTAAAACATAGTCCGTCATGACTTAATATACCAGTATAGTCAAAGGTAGTATTCTATAGCATAAACATATAACTCCGAAGGAGTTTAAGAGATAACAGCCATATAACACGTATGGGCATCGAAACTATACATCGAAAAATCCTCCACTAAGTTTAACTATTGAATCTATAAATTAGCTCTGAAGTTTAGCGATTAAGTATAATGATGTATAAAGAGCCGTACTATAACAATCCAAGAGTTCATTGAAGCCATAAATAAAAAGCCGCGTTTTATTGATCACATGACCTGAGTCAAGATGAGACCTGTCTTTAGGGGTACTGGTATACCATATAAGGGTATCTGTGACAATATACATGTAATTGATTATCAGTAGCTATAGGGGCCTATTATCCCTTACATTGACCAGTTACAATGTTTTATGACCCCAGATAATCACTGATAGTGATCTCATGCTGGCACAATGCTGGCATCATGCTGTTCCCTCTATAAAGTTCTGGACCAGAAACTAAGAAGGGAAAATCAGTCTACATCACAGTGAGATGTCATGGATATTTATTGGCACCATTTAACTCCCACTTTACAATAGTTTAATAATTATTTGGTGGGTTAGTATGTTTATTTTTCAATTTTTTGGTTCCATAAATTAGTTAAGTTATCGTTTCATATAGTATCGATAGTATTAAAATCCTTTTTATGTCATGAGGTCTAATTTGTTTGTAATTTTGGTGGGGTTAAAAAATTTGTTAAACAAATAATTAGTTTATTGTCTTTTTCTTTTTTTAATAGCGTATTCAAAAAATGAATTTGGCCATTGTTTGGCATAATTATGGTTGCCTGGGTTTGGTGGCTGTGGACCACCTGTGGTTTAAATGGTAAACCTCAAACAGGAAATTATGTGTGCTTATAAACATGAAGTAAAAACTATGGAAATTGAATAATCACAATTATGAAATACCTACCATCTGTTACTATGTAATGATGTTGTTTAAATTATTACTGTCTTAAAAATAAACTTCACACCTTTTCTTGTTTTTCACAGCATTTTTTTTCATAAAAATTATTTCACCTGATATTTTTTTCATGAAAAGGTGTTAAAAATATTTTTTTAATAAAGTTTTCCACTATTTTTTCTGAAAAAGTTATTTTTTTTTGTATTTTAGGTATTTCTCTAAAAGGACTTATATCTGGCCTGCATTGTGTTTGCATGTCAGATTTCATTTCTTTATATTGATTATAGAATATAAAAATGATTTATCAAGCAGGTTTTCAACCAAATAAAGTATTCTGGACTTAAAGCTTATAAAAACACCCATCTGGGCAAAAATAAAATGTTTATTCACATTTCTGTAAAATATTTTTTCTAGAAAAAATAGCAATTTTGAAAAGGGAGGTAATCGGTGTGAAAAATTAAATATCAGCATGTGATACATAGTTGACTCCCCTGGTTCATTCATTACCTTTGAGATTACTTTGTTTGGACATGTATGTATATTTATGTAGCTCCATGGTTTGGACAGAGATAAGATATTTTTTATAGCTCTATAAAATTATAGATCTAACTTGGAGATATTTTCCATAGTAAAACTATATTAACATAATTCTTGATTTCTCGTCAACATTCAAAATATTTTAAAAGTTGTATATTTTCAGAAGCAGAAACGGTGTACACTGCGACAACTATGGTATGCACTTGTCTAGATATACTATTAACACAAATCTGAAGGACCAATAATATGTGCAGTGCTTGCAAAAATTGTAAATTATAATTAACATACTAAGAATGAACCTTGTAATATTTTCATGCACATGACATTCAGAATCAAGTTAATATCTCTGCAGCAATATTCTGTAAAACCATTGAATTTTCTTGAGGGATTGAATGCTGCTTATTCCATGGAAATATAATCCCATTAAACATTAATTTTTACCGTTGTATTTATTACCTGAAATACAAAATCCACAAATTTATGTTCCATCGACATCGAAATGATCATTTTTACCAAATTCACATAAAATTTTGTCCCATTGACATTAAATGATTGTACAGTAATTGTTAGAATGTTAAGGTTAAATCAGAGTAACTTACGTATAGGACTTGGTATGTTGGCATTGCCTCCACCTGTACGTGGCATAGAGTGACCAGCTATAGGTGTACCCTGTGCAAGTGGTTCCGTGGGTAGGAACCTCACATTGTGCTCTGGTGATCTATCCCTGTAAAACCCAGCACCTTGACTAAACGGCGGGCCACCATCTCCCCCACCACCACCACCGCCACCACTGTAGTAAACACGTCCGGTTGGTTTGCTTGGTGATGTAGGGTAGGCAGGTAGGAAGACACGTCCAGAGTTGTAGGCCAAAGCCTGTGCAGGTGCAGTGAAAGCCGACCCTCCTGGCTGTACACCCGGGGTCTGACCCAGGGCTACCGACGGACCCATTGGATGTGTTGGCAAGGATTCAAACGGGCCACCAGACTGAGTGGCAGCACCGTAACCTGGTACACCGGCAGCTTGTGATGGAACACTGGTACCAGCACGAGACCCGGGAGGTGGAGGTATAGTGTATCCTGGAGGAATAGCGTAACCTTGAGGAGCTGAACCTGGCGGTCCAGATGTTGGCTGTAGACCCGGATGCTTTAAGATACTCTGATGCGGAACTCCTGCTTGAGGATATACACCTTGACCCAACGGTTGACCGACAGACTGACCAAGTGGTCCAACTCCTGGAACTGACCCTGGTACACCCATTGGCTGACCTTGAGCCCCTACAAACTGTCCAGTACCAGCACCCATCATTCCAGGTCCTGTCATCTGACCACCTGGGTAGACACCACCTGGGGCAGCTGACAACATTCCCTGTTGCATGGCAACTTCTGGCGGCACATTGTAAGCATTGACTGGTCCACTTGACATTTGAGGGAGATAAGGTTCTGGTCGATGGACTGGTTCAAAACCTGCTTTTCTATCCGTCTCTCTAGATTTATCCCTAGTGGCCCTTCCTTTATCTTGATCACCATGCCCCTTACTACTGCCCTTTTCTTTATCTCGGCCCCTATCTTTTCTTCGGCTACGACTACTTCGACCACTGCGTCCTCCTCGACTTTTCTCGGAATGTCCATCTCCTTCGGCGTCAGCACCTAGATGTTGCAAAAAATAAAGCAAGTGTTACCATAGCACCAAAACAACAAACCAACACACCACAGTGAATGCAATCAGTAAACCAAAATGCCAGACGGAAAATAGTTCTTGTTTCCCCTCTTACATCCTCTAGATTAAGTATGGGTAGGTATAGCTCTTTATTTATTGAAATATTTCTGGTGTACAGTATACATATCTGATGCCTAGGTCCCACTACACATATTTACCTCGGCGATGCACTCCTGGTTCAAGGGTCCTCGTGATCTAAGGGAAGCCTTGAGAAATTCATTTGAAAATTTGGGAAATCCCTGTTCCTGATGCGAAAATTTATTCAAATCGGGAGTACATCACCAAGGCAAAAAATGCTCAGCTGGGACCTAGGCTTTAATAGTATTGTTAAAATATTTAACATCACAAGACTTATTATCATAAGCATCATTATAAAATTAATGTACAATGGAATAATATACTTGTACAGTATTATTTTTGCAGGAAATCGGACAAATACCAGTGAAAAACAGTCTTTTTAACCCAAAATTAATTTGAAGAAAAAATCTATACCCCCACGCCCCCTCGCATTATTTGGTGAGGGAATAATAATAATACATTTGATTTTTTCATTGGAAATAAAATGCCTAAGGTAGTGGCAGATTTTTTATTTTGATGGGGGGACCAGACCTGTGAGGTGAAACATAGAATATTTCATATCAGGCACAGTGCATGCAGTAAGTATGTGAGCAATGCATGTACAGTCTTACTTACTTGATACAGAGTCTACAATAGCAAAATTAGAACATTTAAACGTAAATTAACCAATAAATAATCATATTTTTATTTTAAGTTGTGACTGATTTTATCATTGATTTTTTTCATTGAAATATCAAACTTAGTAAACCACTATTTTTTTCCTGATAGCACCCTCTTTGCAATATGTAAGAACAATCAGGCCTCCCGAAGCAATTTAAGTAAAAAAATTCAACTCAAATTGAGATTTTGCTAAAATTAAAGTCAGCATTAGAGACAAATCTGAAGTTCCTGCTCTTGAAATTTACTGCAATAAACTCAGAATACCATTTCTGTACAGTGATGCTAATTTTGAGTCCAACTTGCATGGAAATAAACACATAAAGACGCATGCCAAAATTTGATATGAGATTGTGCTCAGATTGAGATGCTTCGGGAGATCGGGCCATATTTTCATATTATTAATTCTGCGATAGAGACCGATGTGATCCACATGAGAAAATCACATATTACTATTTTTAAATTTTTTTTTACAAGGAATCGACCAGCTTCTTAGACTGGTATGCATACTTAGAACTGAAGTTGCAAGCATTCGTGTTTAAAAATACTCCAATGTATAGCTTGGCGAATTTGACCTGACCACCCTGACCTTCAATTTTATTTACAAGATTGTTGCTTTGAATATATAAATTTCAGCAAGCAAATCATGCAATATCGGTATTTCAAATTTGCGTCTGGATAACATCTTAAGCATCTTCGTGATACTCCCCAATTCTGAAAACTTATATAAATTATAGGCAAGATATTGACTGTTAAATTATGCTAATTAAAGGTCAGGATCATGTCAAATTCACCAAGCTATACCATCTTACACCACCACATACTGTGAGCAAGTGTTGACCTACCTCTATCTGTATGACGTCGACTTGATCTTGATCCAGCCGGTCGGCCACCAGGTGGTGTTATCACTTCACGCTGATCAGTACCGCCCGGAGATCCGGACCTATAGGGACCACCAGCGGGTCCCATACCAACACCAGTAGAGCTCATACCCATGCCGCCAGGAACCATTCCGACTCCGGTAGAGCTCATACCAACTCCACCAGGAACCATTCCGACTCCAGTAGAGCTCATACCAACTCCACCAGGAACCATTCCGACTCCGGTACCAACACCAGCGGGCCCTCCTCCAACACCAACACCGACACCTGGCATTCTCGCGAAACTAGGAGGAGCATAGTTTGTACCCTGAAACACCATAATGTTAATGAATATAACAACAACATCAACTAATTCCAACATTAAACAAACCCTTTCTTAGTATTAAAACTACTCGTCTTTTCTCAGATGTATGTAGTGTAGGAACTGACGAAATTTTCAACACTGGTGAAGTGGTCACACGCATGCATGATGCAGTTTACAAGAAAATAAACCAAAACATACCCATCGCATATGTACGCTATGTCTGTTTAAAGAACATAAATATAGAAAACAGGCTAAGTTAAGAGTATATTTATGTCCAAGGTGTTTAATCAGTGCTGCAAGTTCCATTTTTAACATGTTTACAAAACCGTTATGACTCCACTAAAAACCTGTTAAGAACTGTTTGAATTATGGCAACGTTCTATTTATGTCCGAAAGATGATTTGTTTTAGAATTTCTGAGGTGTACCAAATATTATACAACAATGAGTAAAAAAATAATGCATGATTATTGAGCAATTTCAACTTCTTGGAGTTAATTTAAGATTCACAGAATGGGTTTCACTTACCATAGTTGTCATTCCAGGGGCAGGAGGGACCAGGGACATCTGTTGCTCCTTATACTGAGATAATAGGGGCTTGTATGTGGGGCCAGCAGCCTGACCATGATCCTACAACATAGAAAGACAGGGGTTTAGTTACTGTAAAATAATTTAATTTCGAGGGGACAAAATTTGGTAGTTTTGGTAAAAAATAAGTTTGATGTGACGTTATATATAATTTGTTGATTTTGCATTTCAGGTAATTAATACAAGGCTCAAAATTATTAAATAAATTTTGTGTTTGAGGTGGACAACGAAATCCACGAAATTTAACCCCCAGAAAAATTAAGGATTTGACAGTAATTATATTTTCACTTCATGTACATTTGACATACTAGAGCTTGTAATGAAGGTAAGAAGTTGAATGATTGATTGCAGGGGCCTGTCGTCTAAACAAAGCACAACCAAGTGCTCTCATTCAGTTACCTCACATTCAATTACATAAAAGGCTTGGAATACCTCCAATGGAAAGTGCCACATAGCGCTGGACTATGTTAATTGTTGCCTGATAAGATTAGATTATTTTAGACATCAATCAAGACTTAATTGTTAAAATATATTTGTATTATTTTTCCAATCCAATCATTATTTTGAAAGTGAGCCAAAACATGCCATGGTTGCATTGTGTACTAAAATTACAAATAACTATATAATATTTTGATGTTTCATATCATTCACAAAACAAGAGATGTTTTTAAAACAAGCATATGCCCCCCATGGCAGCCCAATAGACAAAATTGGTAAAAGTCACCGTGACCTTGACCTTTGACCTCAAAATCAATAGGAATCATTTACTGGAAATTTTGAAGATCCTAGGGCAAAGCATTCTTGAGTTATTAACGGAAACCATTTGGTCAACAGACAGACCGAACGACATGTGCAAAGCAATATACCCCACATTAAAGATGGGGGGCATAATAATTACGAGACTTACAGTGAGATAGTACTGTGTACCAGTGCCTGTACTTGCTTGAACCCCAGCTGAACTCTGAGGTGGTGGCATGGTTTGAACGTAAGCTGATTGCATGGCTAGAGTCTCCTTCAGATTGTTAACTTCCTGTCGTAACCTCCACAACTCCTCGTCAGCACCAGCGGTACCTAACAATAGATACATACCACTTATAATACAATCGGGTAAATTAAATATTTGAATTTTTTGTGAATTAAATTTCGCAGATAAAATGATAATTTGGTGGTGTCTTCAATTCATGGATTTAAAATATTAAATGTGCAGTTTCTTAAACAGGGTAATCCTACATATATTATAAGCCTAAATTCCCTGACTTTCCCTGATTTTCCCCTGACCACTGTAACTAAATGTAATGAAACATAATTCTATAAGGAGAATCAAAGCTCAATAATTTTTATATGGTGATAATTCTATAAATAGACACGTAGCTCAATTACCCAGAGTTCCTCCTGTTCCAGATATCGTATCTAACATTCCATTCAACCTTTCAATTTCTTCCTTCTGTGACTCCAATATATCATATAACTTGGAAAGTTCATCTTCTTGTGTCGCTACAAATATACAAATATATCATGTACATGCATATCAAAGCATTATTATACACAGGTAACTGTATCATTCTTTCAGACTAAAAACAAACTGCACCTCTTGAACAGGCTTGTGGATTTCTGTAAAAAATGGACCTTGAAAGAAAAATAGAAATTTTCAAAAAAATATTTTTTTTTTTGGTTTTCAACGATACAGTTAATTACCAGTTATATTATAGTGCGCCTAGGATAATGTAATATTTACAAACATTGACTGGAGGTTGCCAACTGTTGAAAAATTGGTTTCTTAAGTAAACACATAATATGCATATGGTTAATTCGAAATTAAAATAAAACAGATAAATCATGCACAATGTGTTAAACCACCTAATAGCATGTGGGCTATACCAAATTTCCCCATCTTTCACGTTATCCTGGGAGCATTATAACATCAAGGGTAAGCTCAAGGTTGTTACATACTGTCTTACCTCATATTATCGCCCCAGGGGGCGATGCATTTTATGAAAAAATAATTCCATACACAGTCGGACCTTGTATAAACGCCCCCCATGGAATGGTACCGTACAGTACGGCTCTTAGCCAGTATGAATTACTTCCCCTTCTTAAAAATACCGGACTTTGTTTTTTTGCCTATCGTATGCAAAAATGGCTAATAAACATGTAGACTACGCTGTTCATACCGGAATATAATTACGCGGCGGTAATTAATTGTTCGTTTGAATGGATTACCGTATCATGACTGACTGTTATTCTGGATTGGTGTGGATACTTAATTGGATTACTGTAGGACCAATTATTGAAGGTGAGATATTTTTTTTTTTAAATCGACCGGGGGCGTAAATTAGAGGGGGGGACGCTAATACGAGGATATACGGTTATTATCATTATTTAATGTATTGTTTGAACTTATTTCTATTAAAAAAAGGTCATTTGAATGTCAAACTCATAACAAGAGATCTTTTAATTATAAAATTTGCATGCCCCCATGGCAACCCTATAGTCAGAAATGGTAAAGTTTACAGTGGCCTTGACCTTCTCATGAATCAAAATCAATAGGGGTCATCTACACCTGCGGTTGGCCAACATCCATATAAAGTAGGCCTTTGCAGATCCAAGGGCAAAATATAAATGAGTAAGTGAACAGAAACCATTTGGTGTACCAATGGACGGACATGTGCAAAAGCATACTGTAAAATCATTTAATTTCGTTGGGATGAAATTTTGTCGTTTTGGTAAAAAAAAACAATTTCGTTGGGACTTGAATTCGTGGATTATGCATTTTAGGTAATAAAACAAGGGTCAAAATTAATGTTTGTTGGGATCAAAGTTTGTGGTTGAGGTCAATTCAATCCCCGTCGAAAATTAATTATTTTACAGTATAACCCCTAATCAAAGATGGGGGGTATAATTAGCATCATATATTGGTAAAAGGCTTACTTAGTCTTTCTGATGAGACTTTAAACCTAGGTCCCATATATGGGTGCTTATATTCACCTGACATGTAAAATAACCAGTGGTGTCTCTGAAATGAGTACACCTGCATCTGCTCTATCCACTGAAACCTAAAATGGCTGATCTAAAACTCATTGGGGGGGGGGGGCGACCATGTGAAATATCCTGTGGCGAGGATATCTAAAGGCATACTACCAACTTACTAATCATTTGATTATTGATATCTGTTTGGTGTAGTTCACCATGAAGTTGAGATTCACGGTCATCAAGCATTTTCTGTAAGAAGTTGGCAACTTGTTGAGCTTGATCTAGATCAGAGGCAATAACCTGCATTCTGGCTTCTTGTCGCTCCTGCAATACAAAAAATTATGTTTAGATAAGATAAACTTTATTTGACATAGATTATGGTTAACATAAGAAACGTAAGCTACAAACTTGTTTTAGACATTTCACAGACTAGGAACAAGTCAACATCTGGTCACAGTAAGCCATACACATTGACTTGTATAGACTCCCAATAAGTCATACAACACGTTTTCTTGCTTGTATTTAAAGTCGTACAAGTTCATTAGTATAGCATTCCAATAAGTTACACAGTGATGCAAACCAAGCAACGAGCCCAATGGCTGGAATGGAACTTGAACAATGGCTTGTAGAAACCAGAGCTCTAGTACAAATTATAGTTGTCAACATTCGACAGATTAATATAACCTTCTCATTCTAAGCCAGTGATGTCTAGGACAGACACAAGTTAATGGTCTTGACTAGCAAGCTAAAATGGTTTGCACAGGTAAAAATTCAAGAGACAAAACTGACATTTTTAACAGGGCGCTTAAAAATTAGCACCCTGGTCTGGGTTAGCATACTTGGGGAGTAACACAGGCTTTGTGACTGGAACTATAATTGTCTAACCACATGAACAAACCCTGCTCTTTCAGCACTATCAGTGCTTTGATTGAACAAAAAGAGTCAAAATTCAACCATGTACTGGTAACCATGGATACAGGACAAGCATACCTTCTGCATCTCCATATGATCACGTAATCTTTCTATCTCATTCTGGTAACTCTCCTCTTTATCTTGCAGATTCTGTTCCAACATGGCCGCCTCAGCTTCAGCATCAACCAACTACAAACAAATCAATCAAAGTTTAATGTTAACTCTCAAAATGTGAATAATTTATTTTTGCCGCCTCAGCCACAGATAACTATCATATTGATAAAGACTAAATGAAAACAAATTTTGTTTTTGGAAAATTTATTTTTTGGAAATAATTTTTTTTTTCGTATCAATGATTCAGTTGCCTGTGGCCTTGGCTTATATCAACATCAACAAAATATAATCAAACAAAGCAATTAAACATACAGTAAAGACAAAGCCTGGCACCTTAGAATAAATGAGAAGCAAATCTATCTCATGATAAAAAATGGCTGCCTCTCTTAGCTTCAGCACCATTTTTTTACCAACTATAATCAGACAAAGCTGTCAACCAAATGTAAAATATAGACTTCGCCACCTTTGAATGAAAAGAGGAACAAATCTCCCTCATGATATCATGGCAGAATTCTCAAATAGCAAATTACAAAAAAATGTACTGTAGTGAACCCAGAGTGATATCCCTCATATACCAGTGCAGTGCCAACATGATTGAACAAAAATTTGAAACAAAAATATAAGTGTTTCAAAAGTCAAAATTTCATTAAAAGTGACGCAATAATAAACTAGAACTGCCACAGAGTGACTAAGAATACCCCCACATACCGCTTTGTCACAGACTTAGGGCAAACCGTGTCTATATGAAATTAATGTCACACGGTGGGCAACAATTTTACACGGACTCAAATTTCAAGAAATGATAATCAAATTTATTTGTATATATAAGCCCATTGTGTGTGTTGGGGGGGGGGGGGGGGTCGCTCTAGATAATTGTAATTGTCTGTCTATGATAATATCAAGGTAATACTATTCTGGTGTGATAATACATGTATACAGGAATACGAAGTTTTCCAATCTTAAATTTTCTCAATTATCAATTTAATTTAACTTTTTTCTGTATGTTAAAGGACCAAACCATTAAAGTTAACAAAGTTCCTTCAACATATGAACATGATGTTTCAATCTCGAGTGTAACTTTATTCACGGTAAAAATCCAGTATGGTACAGAATTAAACACCATGTTAACGAACGAGTATTTCAAATGTACCGAAAACAACATGGGCGCCGCAACTGCACGATACAGGGTAAATTTCGATCGTCAGCGCCTCAACAACTGTCGGGTATTGGTCAGAGAGAAACGATTGCAACCATCAGACCATTGTCTAAATGTCCAAAAGGACCGTTTGGTCCGACGATGATTCGCGATGTCTGTCAAGTTACATCAAATCCCATCATGCATTAAGAAGAATGATCCATACAAACTTCAATGTGACTTTTGATCTTCAACTGTGAACTTGACCTTTGAGAAAGGAAACTGGGGTTGCTTATGAAGTACTGAGCATTTGTGCCTAATTTTTTTTCAAATCCCACAATAAATGACATAGTTACCCTCCAGGCTAGCTAAACAAGCTAAATTATGGCCATTTCTGACCTTACAACTCCAAGTTTGACCTTGACCTTTGACATATTGATGTGATTTTTGTGCATGACACACCGCCTCATGATGGTGAACAATTGTGCCAAGTTATATTAAAATCCCACAATAGATGACAAAGTTATTGTCCGGACAAGCTAAGTTATGGCCATTTCTGACCTTACAACTCCAAGTGTGACCTTGACCTTTGACATATTGATGTGATTTTTGCGCATGACACACCGCCTCATGATGGTGAACAATTGTGCCAAGTTATATTAAAATCCCACACTAGATGACAAAGTTATTGTCCGGACAAGCTAAATTATGGCCATTTTTGACCTTTCAACTCCTAGTGTGACCTTGACCTTTGAGATATTGATGTGATTGTTGCGCATGACACACTGACTCATGTTGGTGAACAATTGTGGCAAGTTATTTTAAAATCCTTCAATGTATGGGTAAGTTACAGCCTGGACAAACTTTTAATACCGACCGACCGACCGACAGACCGACAGACAGACAGACAGACCAACGGACAAAGTGACTCCTATATAGCCCCCTCAACATATGGTAGTGGGGGTATAACAAACTTTACCACACAAGAAAATCAACAGTAATGTGGTACAGAATATATAACACAACACGTAATTTATTACCATATCCTCAACCTTACCTCAACCTATAAATATGTTCATATAAAATACTGATCATTTAATTATATGCATATAACAAGGGCTATGAGTGCAAAACTTTAGTATGTGCCTAATAGTATATAAATTGATGTAATTATCATAGTTTTGCACAGAGCCCTCAAAATTTAAACATCACCTATTTTTAGCTCACCAAGAGATATTGTAAAATATGAATGTCCCAATGGCAGCCTAATAGTTGAAAAATGTACAGGTCATAGTGACCTTGACCCTTGACCTTCTGGCCTCAAAATCAATAAAAGTCATCTGTTTTTGCTGGCCAATCACCAGGCAAAGTTTGAAGATCCTTAGGCAAAGTGTTCTTGGGCTATTGAATGGAAACCATTTGGTATGTACTGGGAACAACGATCAATTTCATACCAAGTGCAACATAACCGATCAATTCCCAACCAAACCATCGCATGTGCAAACAACTTACCCCTAACTTCCTTAGATCTTTAATCTAAAATCAACTTTTACTTTACTTATGATGGCCAAAAACAGTCGTATGAGAAATATAATGATAACTTTATTAATTGACATAAATTTATTTCATCAATTAATTTGAATAAATAAAGGGAGGGGGTAGCTACTTTCTCAAATATGCAAGACCATAGCAAGTTGACATAACATTATTATCATTCATTGGAATATATTGCTTTACAAGGAAACAAATATGCCAAGGTGGAAAGTAAATGTCTTGATGGACTTACAGATGGAAAAAACAACTTTTTGGACTTCAGTTTGGTCAACATGAAAATAGGCTCACACGAGGCGCCTTATATGTGATTTCAGATTTCAAATGTATATAGGGTTGTAAGTTGTAGTTATGACCTCCTCATTCTAAGCTAGTGATATATAATAATATATCTATAATAACTAAAACTTGCTGCCTTACCTTCTTGTTAGCATCATCCTCTTTGGTTCTCATGACTCGCTTCAGTGACATCAACTCATTCTGTAACTCATCAAATAAATGCTTCTCTTCAGAGTTCAATGAACTACGACGACTGAACACAGATTCTGTCTCCGCTTCGTGTACAATCTTTGGTCCTTTCTGAAATGCCGAATAAAAATCATAGACGTGAACTACAAAATAAGAGTTTTTAGCAAAAAATTTATTTTCATTGAATTTGCAAATTTTTTATGTTGACAAAAATTACGCTAGTGAGGTACAATTCAGAAATATCTACTATGAATAAAATTAATGCATATACAAGACTGTGCTCTGTAAAAGTTTATGTACCAGCAGTAGCCTTGTCCATAATGACTAGCTAAGTTAATCAACTTAAGGTTTTGTATTTAACAAACAGACTAACACCCGGACAGGTGCATCACTTTATGCCTTATGATGCATCAGTACATACGGGGTATACAATGTATGGTATTTTAACTCATCCCTCTTCCCTCATTGGTCAATTGGATTTGTCACAGTCAATTTGATTGGTCCAAGTTGATCACATATCAACCAATGAAAACAAAGAAATTTGTCACATGACACATATCATCCAATGACATTTGAGTATAATTTACCTGTTTAGATCTATTCTTGGCTTCCTTCAGTGCATTACGAAGTCTGTTAAGTTCTTCATTCAATCTCTTAATCTCTTCCTGATTACTCTTACATTCTTCTTTGAACTAAAACACAGTCAACAAAGAGGTAATATACCGGTATACAGTCTGGTGTCAACTGAGCCAAATTAAAGTGTATAGAGCTATATGTTCTGTCTAAGGGTCATTTAAAGTCAAAATAATTACTTGCATCGTTTTTAGTATGATACTAGACTGCCTTAATTGCAAATTAAAACTTTGGATGGGTTCCGTGTACTTCGATTCAATCGTCAAAAAATAGACGATTCTTATAATTTCATAGGGTGTTCTAGAACACTTTCGTATGAAAATGGACAATTTGCATGACATTGT
Organism: Spisula subtruncata; assembly: GCA_963678985.1. Classification (NCBI taxonomy): domain Eukaryota; kingdom Metazoa; phylum Mollusca; class Bivalvia; order Venerida; family Mactridae; genus Spisula; species Spisula subtruncata. The sequence continues at coordinate 29,362,077 of OY787673.1, read as the reverse complement.
CCAATAAATCACACAGAGAGTTTCTGTTAAAGCTGAAGTGAAATATGATCTAATGGATATGAAAGCATAATTGTTTTTCAGTTTTTGAAACTTTAAAAAACAAGACTGCGTTCAATAAACGCTTATGCCCCCGTGGAAGCCATGTCCATAAAAAGCTAAGTCAATCAGGGGCCATTATTCATTTAAATGTTTGATAGTGTTACATGACTTTGAACTATAAGGGGCTTATGATGGTAAACGAATAATGCCACATTTGAAAGCAGTGCCTTGATCGACTTTATGTGTGATCTGGTGATACAGATGTTATGGTTCTTTGTCACTGCACTTCTCCAAGTTGCCATCTATTCATATACCAAGTTTCAAGTCAATATCTTAAACACTTTTGAAGATACACTCCTGTCAAAATTTGATTCTGAAAATACTAAAGGGGAGATATTTCAAAATTTAAGACAGACAGAGTTATGGTTCTTGGTCATTGCACTTCTCCAAGTTGCCATCTATTTATATTCCAAGTTTCAAGTCAATATGTTTAATAGTTTTGAAGATATACTCAGAGCAAAATTTGACTATAAAAAAACACTAAAGGGGAGATAATTCAAACTTTAAGACAGACAGAGTTATGGTTCTTTGTCAATGCACTTCTCCAAGTTGCCATCTATTTATATTTCAAGTTTAAAGTCAATACGTTAAATAGTTTTGAAGATACGCTCCTGTCAAAATTTGATTCTGAAAATACTTAAGGGGAGATAATTCAAAATTTAAGACAGACAGAGTTATGGTTCTTGGTCATTGCACTTCTCCAAGTTGCCATCTATTTATATTCCAAGTTTCAAGTCAATATGTTTAATAGTTTTGAAGATATACTCAGAGCAAAATTTGACTATAAAAAAACACTAAAGGGGAGATAATTCAAACTTTAAGACAGACAGAGTTATGGTTCTTTGTCAATGCACTTTTCCAAGTTGCCATCTATTTATATTTCAAGTTTCAAGTCAATACGTTAAATAGTTTTGAAGATACGCTCCTGTCAAAATTTGATTCTGAAAATACTTAAGGGGAGATAATTCAAAATTTAAGACAGACAGAGTTATGGTTCTTGGTCATTGCACTTCTCCAAGTTGCCATCTATTTATATTCCAAGTTTCAAGTCAATATGTTTAATAGTTTTGAAGATATACTCAGAGCAAAATTTGACTATAAAAAAACACTAAAGGGGAGATAATTCAAAATTTAAGACAGACAGAGTTATGGTTCTTTGTCAATGCACTTCTCCAAGTTGCCATCTATTTATATTTCAAGTTTCAAGTCAATACGTTAAATAGTTTTGAAGATACGCTCCAGACAAAATTTTATTGTAAAAATACTAAAGGGGAGATAAGTCTAAGTCCAAAATTAGGTCAAGGTGAAGGTCAAAATGGAGTCAGGTGATACAGGCGCATGGAGAGTGGTCATATACAACATCCATGCAAGTTTGAAAACTTTGTAGCAAGCCATTTTAATGCTAGACGAAACGGTCAATTTGGGTTAACCTGGCCGGACGGACGAACGGACGGAAGGACGGACGGACAGGTGAATTACTATATGCCTCCCGATCTATCGATACGGGGGCATAAAAAATTGTCCGATATAGCTCTATACACTTAAACAAGAGATGTTTGTAAAACATGTATGCGACCATGGCACCTCAAGAGTCCAAAATGGTACAGGTCACAGTGCCATTGACCTACTGACCTCAATAAGGGTCATCAACGGTTGCTGAACATCCTCCATGTAAAGTTTAAAGATCCCAAGAGAAAGTGTTCATGAGAAATAAAATGGAAAATTTGGTCTACTGACAGACAGACGGATTTCAAGTTTTATAACTAAAATACTTTCTTGCTACGAAAGGAAAGCACATGCATTATTATTTTATCATATCATGTTATTTATGACATTTAATAGTGAAAATGATTCCAAAGCAAAACAAATGGAACGTGAATTGTGATGATATTAAGTGGTATTTCAAACCTGTTAGGAAAATCAAGAATTTATAATTTCAACAATCTGTTACCGGTATATATAATAAATATGTGTCAATCAATGAAGTGAGTGGTTTATTAATTGTGAATTGGAATTGAATATTTGAAAAGATTATGTGAATGAAGGTTAACGTTGGGTTTCTGATCATTTTATGTTCAGGCAAACACTAGTGAATGGTTTACAAAATGTGAAACGGAATTAAAAATTTGAAAATGACTATGTGAATGAACGTTAATTTTTGGTTTCTGATCATTTTCTGTTCAGACAAACACTAGTGAATGGTTTAAGAAATGTGAATCGGAATTAAAAATTTGAAAAGATTATTTGAATGAATGTAAATGAATGTTTCATAAAAGAATCATTATTACCACCAAAGCTTCCTGTAAATCAATGACAAGAATCCTATAAACATTGTGAACACCACATACAAACAACATATCGCTGGCATAGAACAAGAAGGTTGTATCTACCAAATCGATATATTGAGAAACCAAGAGAAAACTTTCTGTAATTTACTCTTTAAATTTTAAAACTTCATTTTGGTCAACATGACAATTTCAGATTTTCATGAAAATATGCTCATAAGAAGCACCTTGTGAAGCAGATTTCAAATATGTATGAGTCTTATGAGGTCGTAAGAGGTAGTTACGACCTTCTGGTTCTAAGCCATCGATATAATTATAGGTTTGTGTAAGACTCCCATGAGGGGCTATAACTCGGGCAATATTCATCTGACCTAAAATTCCTTATAACATCCGCAACACATTCCCGTTCAACTAGCATATTGTTTTCTAATCTGAGATCTTGACTAATCACTGATGTATGAGGAAGGCAGGGGTGTAGCTAGGACCTTAGCAATGTGTAGGCCCGTAGGTAAATATTAAAAAAGTATGGGGGTCCGGAGGCATGCTCCCCCTGATTTTTTTTTATTCCTTGAAAGGTACTGGTGCGTTTTAAAGTATATTTAGGAGATCAAATTTCAAGTTAAACTTAAAAAATACATTATTTTTTTCTCGAAATGATGTGCAGGCCCAGGCCTAATGGCCTAGTGGCAGCTACGCTACTGGAAGGCACAACTAGGCTTGGTACAAAGTACTCATGGGATGTCTCATTGAGATTTGACCAATAATTAAGGAGCACAAACAAACTTTTAGTCTGACAGACATCCAGTCCAGTAGTCCTCACTCAGCACAAAATCATTGTTCATCTTCCCCGATAAACAATGTATGGAAGACATAATGATCAAGAACACAAAAAAGTTAAGCATATTTTAAAATTATGTTGCTGTTTCATGATTGAGTTGCAGATTTAAGCATTGACAAATTAAAAAAAAAATATGGCACTGGTTGGAAACACAGAGTCAAGTAAACAAACACTACCCAAATAGTATAATGTATAAATAAGTATAACTCTAACGCGATATTCTGCAATGTCAATATCAACAGAAATCACTGACCATTACATCGATTTAGGGAGAGCAGAAGTTTATTTTACCTGCTCACTTCTATTCACCAGGTAAATTAAAATTACGGTACACATTGAAAAGATAATCCCTTTTCCAATATCCTTATGTTGTTATACCTGATTTGCCTGTTTACTTAAGTGGCACAGGTCCCAATACTGCGTTAAGAGTTATAGTTTTGTATAGATGAAACTAGGTCTTTCAGTACTGGACAGGAGCCAGCTGAAACTTGAAATTTCAGCAGCCAAGTTCATTATCTTGTTTTGTAAACTGTTGGGCATTGTACCATACAATTGTGTAAGTGTAGTCTGTGTTTTTATTTTTCTGTGCATGGCTGTTTAAGTTAAATGTTTTTTTTCTGGTGGGGACTTGTGCTTTTAGTCATTTTGTTCGGTTAGGCATGGACATTGCTCTGTGTAGTGAGTTGTGTTGTTACTGTTTTCTGTGCTCAGCTGGTTAATTTGAAAGCTGCCTTCCCTGTCCAATTCTTCATATCTTTTTTGCATTCCCTGTCAAATTTTATTATATTTTACTTAATTAATAATAAATATTATATAATTATTATATACCTTGTTCTTTTCATTTTTAACTTTCTCATCTCTTTTGTTGAGTTTATCTTGAAGACGTCCCATCTGATCACGCAGAGACTGGTTCTCATGATCAGACTTGTTTAGCTTGGTTCTCGTCTGGTCCAAATCATTGGTGCTTTTATTCATCCTGTCCGACACAAAACCTTGTAAATCTTTAAATGTTTTACCCAGTACATCTTTGTCGTTCTCTGGTTCAATTGGAAGCTGAAAAATATAAACATGAGATGTTTGTAAACCATATAATTTTTATTTACCCATGACAGCCAAATAGTTGAAAATGAAGGTCACAGTGACCTAGAACTTTCACCTACTGACCTCAAAATCAAAAGGGGTCATCTGCCATTGCTGAAGGACCTCCATGTAAAGTTTGAAGATCTAGTGCAAAGCGTTCTCGAGTTATTGAACGGAAACCATTTGGTCTACATGTGCAAAGCAATTTACCCCTCATCAAAGATGGAGGGCATAATTAATTGCATTGGTCACATGATTCTAACATGGTCACATGATCTCAACATGGTCATATGGTCTCAACATGGTCATATGATCTCAACATGGTCATATGGTCTCAACATGGTCATATGATCTCAACATGGTCATATGGTCTCAACATGGTCACATGATCTCAACATGGTCATATGGTCTCAACATGGTCATATGATCTCAACATCATCACATGATCTCAACATGGTCACATGATCTCAACATGGTCACATGATCTCAAATCATACAATCTTACCATGTTGAAATAATTAATATAATTTACTTTCAAATTTAAGTTAGATTGCCATGTATTTTAGCCAAATTGAAAATTATCAAAATATACTGAACACTTTGAGTTAAATATCAGCTCAAATATTATCATGTTTATTTAAAAATAAAATTAAAGAGCTTTTGCAATTTCATATTTGCCTAAAGTTCAGTTTTTGATTTGACTAAAATCTAAATTTGAGTTGATATTTGTGTTTGAGATGCTTTGGGAGATTGTGGCCTGACCTTTGATTAGCATAATTGAATAGCTGATATATGGAATATATTAATAATCTTGGTCAAATTCACCAACTGAAGATATAACACACATACCCTGTTCTGTTTGAGACTGGTAGATAGATCTTTAAGACGACGACGTAGTTCATTATTTGGTGTACTCTCCTGTATCTTATGTTGCATGGTTTGTGTATCTTGCTCCACCCTGTCCTTTAATGCCACATTCTGTGCCTGCAAATAATGTACACAGAGTGATATATATACTGTAAAAATTAATAATTTTATTTTTATGGAACAAAATTTTGTAGTTATGGTGAAAAACTCAAATACTTTTAACTGTGAAATTCACTATATTTTTTACTCATGATATTTTCAATCTTGATATTTTCAGTAGCTTAAAAACCCATTCATAAAAAATTCAAAATCTTTGGCCAATGTTATAATAAGGCATGGACAGTCATGATCAAACGTCTGCACTTTTCCCAAGTTGAACATGTTCCAGAAACACTTATAACCCTGGTGACCTTGACCTTTGACCCAGTGACCTCAAAACATGTGGGGGTTGTAGGTCTTTAGGAGTTGCATGAAAACATGAAGTCTGAAGAATCTAGGCCGAAGCTTTTTCATGTTTTTGGACAGACAAACACTACAGGCAGACCAAAAACAATATACTCCCAAATCATTTGATACGGGCAAATAAAAAGCATTTTCTCAGCCCAAATCTTTACTCTCCATATTGAAAACTGCAAAAATTTCTACCTTAACAGTTTCCAGTTGTGACATGAGTTTCCTTATCTCGTCTTCTTTTCTTTGTGCTTCTTTAGATTTTTTGTCTCCTTCGATAGATTTGGCTTTCTCAGTTTGTAATTGTTTCTCCATAGTCTGCTTCTCCGCCTATAAAATAACAAATGTAAATTCATGGTACCAGTCTATGTATTTCATTACCAAGGTCCTTATTCACTAAAATTGTAAAACTGAAACTCAGACTTAGACTTAAAATTGACAACATCAATTTTATAATCACTGCCATTTCTTTGCAATTAGATTTAACCATTATGAAATTTTATCTGATTATCTGTTGTTTCCCACTGAATATGTATAATACTAATTTATATCAAAATCGGTACATTTATAACAACCTGAGAGCGAATAGAAAGTTTGGCAATATAAATTCTAAGTTTTAGACTTTAATTTACAACGTTGGTGAATAAGGCCCCTGTATGGGTCTTATCAATCTTGCCTTTCCATAGTGACAACCTCTGTTTAACAAAATATGTTCCTCTTAACACTATACAATCTAAAATAAACACCAGGGCACTGTTTTACTAACAATGCGTAAATGTCGCGTATATTTACGCATAGATATCTACCTTACGCAAACTCGTAAGTGTGTTTTACTAAACGATCGCAAGTACTCGCATACATTTACACAAAAATATTGAAGATTGAACGTTATTTGGGACACAATATAACCAATATAACAAATATAACGGGTACCAGAATGCATAAATATGCGACAAGATTTGATGATTAATCACGCCTAAAACAACAAGTGACGGTCTAAAACAACAAACGACGGTCTAAGATAACATGCGACGGTCAAAAATCATCAGTGCGTGTTAAAAACTCTTCACCTGCGTTCATATTTGCCATTTAGGGTTGCTCAGCCTTGGCGTAGAAATAAGCTAAAACTTACGACAGAATGTGAACTAAAATATCTTCGTAAAACGCATTTACGCAAATATTATTGACGTACGCAATATTTTAGGAAATCTTAGGTTTACGCTAGCGTAAATGCTTTGATAAAACAGTGCCCAGTTGAATAATAATGTCTAAATTCTAAAATATTTAATACAACAAGATTAAGTCTTTTGCCGGCTTGTCCATATAAATAACTAACTAAATCAATCAACTTGAAAATTTCGTGACAAACAGACAAACAAAAGGACGAACAGATGGACAGGTGCATCACTACATGGCTCAGTAATTTCCGAGGCATAAAAACAATTATTTACACTTCAAAATTTTAATCATCTATACTCTTTATATAATAGTAGATGAACAATTTCCAGTCAGAGAATTTTTAAAAACTTATAAAATAGCCATAAGAATTCAATTAGTTCAGATAAGAGTGTTATATCCTTAATTAGTAATTAAAATAATCTGGAAATTAATTTACTTCGGCCATAGTTATGACTCTTTTTAGCAGGTTTGATAAGAAATAAGTTAAAATGCCAGATACCAATTAATATGCTAAGAAGTTTGACAGCATAATTGTTAGTTTTGGTAGGATAATTTAAGTCCAAATCACTACAAGAAAGTTCTTATTTTAAATAAATAGTATAAGATCGAGTCATTGATATATTTGTTTTATTAATAATTTTGGTTAATATAAAGAAAAGTAAAAACCATCAAAAGTCTTAAAATGAGACACAATATACATGACATGTATTATATCAATAAGAAAATTGCCTATAACAGCATCAACAGTTAGAAGCCATTCAGAAAAAAAGTTTGAAAGACTAATTTAAAAGTACAATATGTACAGCAACGATATGGATATGCACTCATGAAAACAGTTTAAAGTAATAATTTGTACTCAAGAAAATAGTTTAAAGTAATAATTTGCACTGAAGAAAATAGTTTAAAGTAATAATTTGCACTCAAGAAAAAAGTTTAAAGTAATAATTTGCACTCAAGAAAATAGTTTAAAGTAAAAATTTGCACTCAAGAAATTAGTTAAAAGTAATAATAATTTGCACTCAAGAAAATAGTTCGAAGTAATAATTTGCACTCAAGAAAATAGTTCGAAGTAATAATTTGCACTCAAGAAAATAGTTCAAAGACTGTATATATGTTAGGCTTTTAGCATGTTGCTTTTCTAGCCTTTTTGGTTAAACATCTTCAGTTGGCATTATAATTACTGCAAGGATTTTTTCAAAGTTACATAATAGCAAATGTGTTAGTGCTCTGTAAAAATAAAGACAGTTTAAGACTGCAAAACTTACATTGTGCTAAATACCAATGTATTTGATTAACAAGAATTTAAGAAATAGAAAAGCTGAAATGTGTTAATTAAAGCAATTAATACTGATTTAATAAATTTCCATAAAAATGGAGAAAAAGAATAAGACTAAAATGAATTATTATTATATACTATAATATACGAGGGTTGTCCGCGAAAGTCGCGAACATTGTCTCCCATTTAGACGCTATGTATTATTTTCCGTAAATCTTTTAACATATTTTTGGTCAATTCATTTATAACATATATTTAGTTCCTAGAATTTATGTCCTTATTCATTTTTGCTACAATACCTGATTAACAGATGCCAGTTGGGTAAGGTCGGCGCACACTGAATTGTTTTGAATGCAAATTCAATATTGGTTATTCAAGACCGTCTTAGTCAAAGCAATCTGCATTATTTGTTTTAAAAATTATATAGGCTTCAGCGTCAATGCTTTTCCGCGTAATTGTGTTAGTTTATACATCGATGACGTCAATTACAACAACGCCGTATATTTATTAATAGTATCGAAGTTTTCACTTTTTTGAAAATGGCGAATTCGCGAAAATGTGCGGCGCAGTGAGTTATAATAAAATACTGTGTTGATCGCGGTGTAACATCCCGCACAAACATAAAAAGACATAGTCAATGCAAATTTTCAAAGTTGCGTGACCTGGACTCTCGCTTATACATTACACAAAAGTTTTAAGAGAGGTTTAACGAAATGTAAATACTGGAAGGCCAAAAGGGGGGCAAGTCAGCACTAATATAGCGAGTTAAAAACGACGTCAACAACGGCAGGCGTCAGGAAGTTACGGGTGTACCGACTAAGGTCAGTATATGTAAAACCATTGCACATAATGCATGTATACATCAGAAAAATCTGGACATGCGTTCATGCATATAACTGCGAGATGAGTCCCGCAAAATTTGTCTTCCGAAGAAATGTTAAAGCGTGTAGTGGCTTTCTGGAAATCTAAAGATGAAGTCACAAAGTCGAGCGTAACGTCATTGACGTCGTAGGGTGTGCGCCGACCAGACTTACAGCAGTTACGATGAAATTACATACCCGTTCTATCATCTCAGATATCACCTTCAAACTTTGAAATTGCAGTGTTAACATATTGCTGTATAAGACTGTGTATGCCGATTGCTAATCTAGTTTGAAGAAATTAAGTAGCAACCAATGTTCGCGACTTTCGCGGACAACCCACGTATATGTTGCATTAGTTATATCTATATATTGTTTATATATATTTACTGCTAGAGAATTTATACCTCGGCCCTTTTTTTAGACCCTGTTTGGAATTTCAAATCAGGGAACATTTCCCCTAATTTGTCATGGGAGATAATTCCAGGTATATTTTCAACAATAGCGACGGATTTCTTGTGAAAAGTTTCTGTATTAGGGGAGGTAATAGGCGTTGACTCAACAATTCCTGACGATTTCTTTGCAACAAACTCTGCATCCTTCAAAATGTGATGATATAAACTTAAGATAACAGTCAAAGTTACGTGATATTACAAGGCAGACCTACCACATGACATTTTGGCTAAGATGGCAAGTAAAAAAATTTTTGTTGGAAATTATGGTTTACATGAAGTTTCTTATTCTTCAATCAATTTTATTGAGACATGCTCAGCGCTCAAGCCAATAATGAGCACTCCTCTTGGAATTTAGTATGTTTCAACAGTCTCCAAGGTCATTGTTTATGCCCCAAACCTAGTCAACAACTACCTATTTTTTACAGATTTTTACTTGCAGTCTTATCCAAAAAGTCATGTCGGATTACCACCTTGATAAAGTATGACACAAACATCAATAACATGTTGACTTAAATTGGTTGTTCGATTAAACCATACCATATATTAATATTGAAAGATATATAATCTTGAATGACTAAGCCTTACAAATTTTTAAAATTCTAATACAAATACAAAATTTCTGAACAAAATTTACTATTAAAGAAATGAATTCATGAATTAAGTTCTAATTAAACATAGCTTGATACATCAACAGAATCACACAATATGCATCTGACTCAATACATGCAGACACAGGGAATCATTAAAATATACATTACAATGAAAGTTGTTGTTTGGGATGGACCAAGGCAGGTCAACAACCGTACAACAGCAACAACAACAACAACAATAAATTAATCAAACTACAATAATAATTATTATAGGTTACATAATTATAAATATGTTGATGACAATATTTTGATGGTGAAAATAATTATGAACTCTTTAGGATATTACAATACACAACCAGAGCTATCAAGGAATGAACACCTCTTTGTCATACACATTATGACAAATAATGCATGTCCAGAGGAAATAACTGGGCTAATGCACATAATATTACATCACACACATCTAGACTTTGCAGAAGACCTGAGACAGGTATAACTCTAACGCGGTATTGGGACCTGTGCCACCTGAAGTAAACATGTCAATCAGGTATAACAAACATAAGGATATTGGAAAAGGGATTATCTTTTCAATGAGTACCATAATTTTAATTTACTTTGTTAATAAAAAGAGCAGGTAAGATAATCTTCTGCTCTTGTTAAATCTATGTAATGGTCAGTGATTTCTGTTTATATTGACATTGCAGAATATCGTGTTAAGAGTTATAGTCGTAAGTGTATTGTGATTTGGTTTTGTCCCTACAAGATTGGCAAATGACCTCTGACTTGTAGGAAAGAGATAGTGGTGTTATACAAAGAATTTGGTGTGCTACCCAAGCTCTTTCAGAATAGACTCTTAAATTTTTTAATCTGGGTGGTGTATAGCACTGATACACAAAAGTCATGAGACTATCTCTAGGTTTCTATAACCAGTTTATCTCTAGTTGGGTGGGAAATTATATAACTGATCAAATACACTAAAGACTACCTTTAGGTTTCCGACCTGTGTTCATCAGATTATCTAGTTGGGTGGGAAACAAAAAAATTCTAATGACAACGGATTTTCAAACAAGGACCTCTGGATTAACAAGTGGCCGAGAGAACTAACAGAGAATCCATATGAAAGCCATGATAGCCCAATTAAAAATGTCAGCAACAGACCTTCTCAACGACCAGAACTTGACTCCTATACGGTACTATCAAAATTTGTTTGTGGTGGTACATATACAACATGAATTGCATGTATAACATATTGAAAGCATACATGTGATACTACATCTAAAGTACCTTAGACAGGGGAGAGTTAGAACTGATTGGATCAGAACTATTCTGACTTGAGTTCTGGCTCCAATGTTTTTGAATAAAATCTGGGTCCTAGGTACAAAGACACATATATACATGTACAAACATAGATACACATAGTGAATCATACCTGCCAAGTTAGATAAATCCAAAATAGGAGTGAAAATGCGGAACATGTCAAGAGATGCACCTACTTTTTACTACAGGTGATTTAAATGGGTTCCGGATGCATAACAAGGAATGTATGGAATTAATACTAGTGGTTATAAATATGGGACAGCTAGAAGATCATAAAATGAATCAAATGAACCTTGGTTCAAGGTTACAAGTGAACTTAGAAAACAAGAAAATTTATCAACAAAAATAGGAGTAACTCCACTTTAATAGAAGTAACTCCACTTTAAAAGGAGTACTTGGCAGTTATGAAGTACATATACAGACACATAAACAAACAAACACAAAATATGAATATGAACATGACGTGAAACCTTAAAAATCTAAAGAAAGAGCAGTACACTGTATTTATAATTGAATCAAAACTCTTAGCGTAGTTGTACATGAAGGTCAGTATTACGCGTAACGGGATTCTTTGTCACTTCATAATTATTGCAACCAAATTAATTTAATAAGGTATTAATATCAGGAAATCAAACAAAACAAACATGCACACACATGTCACACCAATTCTATGAAATATTACTTCTAATTCACTTAAACAAACAGCTAAATAAAAATACCAAAACTGTCAACAATTTGAAATAAACTAGCTTCCAGAGGCATCGGGAACAAGGATTTAACAAATTTTAAATGACTTCCCTGAAGCTTCTCCAAGACCAAGAGGAACCTGTTTCCAATGCCCTCGAAAGCTCATTTACTACATCGGAAGAACATCGCTGAGGCTCAATATTCTCAGTGGGACATAGGTTTAACCTGTACAAGAATATCACAAAAAATAACTCCACACTACCTTGGCCCTCTGTTCCCAATGCCCTCGAAAGTTCATTGATTACATCGGGAATACATCGCCTAGGCTAGCCTAAAATAGCTAGGTGGGACTTAAGGTTCAACCTGTACAAGAACTTTACCAAAAAATAACACTACACGGTAGAAGTACCTTAGCTCTCTGTTCCATGTCTTTCAATGCTTTCTTCAATGAGGCCACTTCGAGATTTCGTGTTTCTAATGTATCCTGGGTATTTGTATCCTGACGTTGACTTCTGTGTATCTGATCTTCTAGATCACGATTCCGGTCTTCCTGGTCTCTCCACGATTTCTCCATATCCACATACCTCTACAATATATATGTACCAATCATATCATTAAACATTCCTCAAACCTGAACCAAGAATTACGGGAAAGGGCGATTTGACAAATGTGCAGCTACCCTGCAAGGTGAAGTTTTGAATAATAGGTCAACCTTTGCCTCTGACCTAGTGACTTGACAGTAGGTGGATTTTGTAGATGGCACATTGAGGTACATGAACATGTGAAATTTGAAGAATCTAGGCCAAAGAATTTACATTTTATGAGCAAGGTTAAATTTGAATAAAAACATCATTGTGACCTTGACCTTAGTAACCTCAAATAAGGTGGAAGCTGTAGATAGCATTGAGGTACATGCACATGTGATGTTTGAAGAACCTATGAAGAGGCATTTGCATTTTATGAGCAAGGTTTAGTTTTGAATTTAAAGGTCAATGTGACCTTGACCTTTTGACATTTAGTGACCTCAAATAAGGTGGATGTTGTAGACGGCATTGAGGTACATGCAAATGTGAAGTTTCAAGTTCATACCTCTTCTAGTTTTTCAGAAATTTGACCTTAACAGTAAACTTAACCAAAGATCATGGTGACCTTGACCTTAGACCTAGTGACCTGACAGTAGGTGGATTTTGTAGAATGTACTTACCCTTTCCAATTCTCTGAGACTGTTAGCTTCCTGATCCACAACACTGAGTTCATTCTCCAACTTTCTACATCTATCCGCCATGTCTTCATTCTCCTTCAATAATTGATCAAAGTCACGTTCTTTCTTGGCAGCTTTAGTCTGTACCTGGGCTAGGTAGGTTTGTAAACCACCGACAATATCATCAAGTTCTTCTCTCAGTGACTCGTTGTTCTCTACTGTATCTGTAAACATATCAACAGCAGGCATACAATCAGTATTTTCTTTCAATAAACTAGCTATTGGGAAAGGACAAATTCACATGGTACCCGTAAATAGAAAAGTGTGTTATTTGTTGTGGAAGACGAATACCATTTTAACCAAACTAACAGATAGTTATTATAAACAAGACTGTGTTCAGTAAACGCTTGTGCTCCATAGGCAGCCTTGAAGTTGTCCATATAAAAAATAGCTAAGTCATTCAGGGGCCGTACTTCTGTTCAAACTTACAGGCCCATTACTAGCTCTTAGTGATCCCCAAAGCTAGTAACACACCAAGAAGAATAAAATTCTTATTTACCTACTTTATTTACGCAATTGCTCATGGGTTGTTAAGACATTGTTTTTAACTACAAAAAAAAAATTTCAACCTTCGTTTAGTTGTTGTTCCAATTTCTTGATATCATTGGTTTCCTTGGCGATTGTATCTAACATGAGTTCTAGTTGGTCCTGCAACTGTCCATACATTCCGTTACTCTCATTGATCTGTTGTTCCTTATCCACCATACCAGCATAAACTTTCCTCTGTAAAACAAGAAACAAGCAATATTATTGGATATTCTAATTGCATTAGCCAATCAAATGTCTTGTTACAAAATGCAACACTCACTTTCCTCTGTTATACCAGAAACAATCAATTTCATTGGATATTCTTATTTCATTAGCCAATCAAATGTCTTGTTACAAAAAAATTAATGCAATGGTCAGCTTCCTCTGCAAAACAAGGAACAATCAATACCATTGGGTTTTCTAATTTCATCAGAAAATCAAATGTCCCATTACAAAACACTTTCTTCTGTAATACATTTTGAAATAGTGATTCATGGGTAAATGGCTGGCTTAGAATGAGAAGGTCGTAACTACTACTTATGACCTTACAAGACTGAAATCTACACCACCAGGCACTTCTTATGAACCTATTTTTATAAAAATTGGAATTAGTCATGTTGCCCAAATGGAAGTTCAAAAAGTTCTTTTTTACATAAGTAAAGAGTAATTTTCAGACAGTTTGTTCCTGTTTTCTCAAAATATTGATTTTGTACTTATGACCTTCTCATTCTAAGCCAGGGATCTATGGTGGTCTTTATTTCGCATAACCAACCCGTGGTGAGGTACTTACATAGTTAGGATCTGTGTTGTCCATACGACTAATCTGATCTTTCATTCTAGCAAGTTCCATCTTATGTCGGTGCATCTGATTCTTGGTTTTATCTAACTCTTCCTCTATCTGTGTAGCACTGTCCTTCATATCATTCACCTGTAATGTACGGACAAGTATAAAATATTGTTTGTTACTCCTTCACTACCTACCCCAAAATACCTACCTTCTCTACCTTTCCTTGCAAAAATCTCCTACCCCAAAATATTTTTTTCTATTTTATTTTTTTTGTATTAATCTCCTTCCCTACCTACCCTAACAATTTTTTTTTATTCTCTTATTATTCTCCTTCCCTGCCTATCCGAGCAAAAAATCCCCTACCCCAAAAATTTGAGCTTCCAAAAGTAAGTATAAACAAGTATTTTAGAATGGCAAGCAATACTAAAGTCCCCAACCAGATTGCATCCTTGACCCTTTAATCTGACCGCGGGGCAGTTGGACAAAGGGCAAACCTTTCATATATATTCCCCTACTGGTTTTTGACTGGAAGGGTGTAAGAAGTTAGGATGAAAGGATGGCATTGGAATAGTCACAATCTATGTATGGGTCTAGCAGTATTTGTTTTTTTTTATTAAATTTTATATGTTAGTACAACCTCTCCAGAGCAGCCCTCTCTAGTCACTAGAGCAACAATATATCTATATCAACAAGAAACTTTTCCTAAGCTGATGTTTACTCTCATAATAAAGTGAAATACAAACTTGTCGCACCAAAAGGAACAAATTATGTTGTTCATTGCCTATACTTACTGTCCTCATTTTGCGAGCAAGTTTCTGTCGAATGTTGGCTTTATGTTCCTCCTTCTCAGACATAGCCGAGTCACCAATATTCTTCAAATCTTTGGTAGCATTCTTCAGCTTGTTCTCTGTCTCTTGTAGTTCATCGGTAAGTCTCTTCAGTCGGTCTTCAGCTGTAATATTATACAAAGTCATGGTGTGTTTATATCATGTTCTGGAGTGGTATGAATGCAAAGGGGTTGTGCAAGCAAGTAATGTAGGAGGACTCACAGCTAGAGTGCATGCTTGAATCTTTCATTTGTGCAACATTCTTGACACAAAGAATACCCATCATGCTCAAACCATGCAACTTTCTTGAGTATAGCAAGAGCTATGTAAATGCCATTACGTCAAGTGCCATCTTTCGTTTGTGTAACTTTGTGGACCTTACAACATAGTAATTCAGCAGAAAAATGAAGCAAAATTTTCATTGCATATTAATTAAAGGTAAGTGGCAAGTAGGTTGGACAACAAGTTCAAAATATTAGTTATAATATGCTTCCTGGGAAATGTCTTTGAGATCATCAATCTTTTTTAGACCTCCAGTCTAGTCATAGAATTAAAGTATGTTATCCATCCGATGGTTTGAAATCAAGCTCAAAGTAGACAGAAATTTCACTGAAGAATAGACAAAAGCAACAGAATGCAGATAGATCTGAGAGTGACTTTGTACCAACAGTTTTGATAAAACCAAGGAAACAGAAAGAAATCTAGTTTGTCTGCATATCATCTAAATTTCCAAAATATGTGTGCATGGCAGTGAAAATACATTGAATTATTTTGTATCTATTAACTACAGAGCACGCTCAGATCCAGATTTTTTCAGACGGGTCAACCAGACTTTTTTCTTAATTATTAAAGAAGATGGCTACATTTTGCCAACATTTCAGGGGGGGACCTGTGAATCAGACTGAAGCCTCTGGATCTGCACATGACACAGTCTCATTAAAATCAGATCCTAAAATTTACTCAGGTCATGTTCAAATGACCTCTCTAGTAAATTTATAGTATGGCTATTCACCTGTATTATAACAGTCTCTATTTTAACTTTATGTATAAACCATCTCTCTCATTGTAAGCTAGGTACATTGAAGTTCAGCAGAGATTCTCTGCACTTTCAGATTTGTGAAAGTAGCAATTTGATTTGATGATGTAAAGTTTACATCAACATGACCCCATATGGATTGTCATCAGATCCTATATCAGTGTCAAGTAGTGAAGAGTAATAATGAGTCTGATTTGAATGAGATTGTACATGACATGTATAAAAGTCTGAAAATTAAATGATCACTGGTTGGCTGATTTTACATTTATGTATATACTAGATATCATAGAAGTTAGGATTGACTACCTTATAGTTATATTTGTTAATTGTTGGTGGATCTAATGTTGACTCTCTAATGTTTCTATAATAATATAGACTGATATACTTGTTTTTGGTAGACTATACAATTCAATGTGTACAAATTCTTGCGAGCAAATTTGGCGCCTGTCACTTCCAATCATTATTACATGACTTAAAATGTGTACAACTTCTTGCAACAACTGTAAGTTGGCTTGTTCATACACAATACAACACGACATTATTTCATCTAAATGGGACTCTTGGTTTTTTATCATTAACATATGAACTAAAGGGCATAAGACTTATCTAAGGTTTAAATAATAACTTATACATGTACTTATCATTGAGCATATGACTAATAACAGCAACGTCATTCAAAGACAAACCAATGTCTAAATGTAACTACCATTATAATTAAAGGAACTTCTAGCTAAAACACAACCACTTTCTAGACTTAGCACACATAGTACTATCTAGACTTATATAGCATGGTGCACAGGTAACTAACTGTATTGTTGAAAACGAAAAAATAAAAAGGAAAAAAATGACATAATTATAAAATATAAATTTTCTAACAATTTTTTTCCGTTTTTTGTTTTCAACAACACAGCTACCTGTGGCATGGTGTACTAACATTATAACTGAAACCAAAATATCAAGTTAATAAGGACTGAAACAATGATGTGTTAGAACAGAAATTAATGGAACATAGAACTATATAACACACATAATGCACAATGGAACAATTTGGGTTCATAATTATAATACAGGGTGTTTCAACAGCTTGTTCACAGTGTTTAAAGAGGCACACAATCAAAATTTCTGAAAAATCCATCAATCTATTTTTAGGTCAGAAAATCTTTTTAGGTCAGAAAATCTATTTATAAATCAGAAAATCTATTTTTTTCATCAAAAAATTTATATTTAGATCAGAAAATATATTTTAGATCAGAAAATGTATTTTTAGAGTTCAAGCTGAAAAATATCAGTCACTGTGGCATTACATTTTGTACTGGTTTCATTTGTGCGAACAAACGATTTAACAGCCTGTAAAATGGCAACACATATTTTTGTAGTGATCTTCAATTTTACAGTACAGTCTCTTTAAAACTTCACCCTTTTAGTAAAATGAGGTGTGACCCTATGAGGATTTGGTCATCCATTAGAAGAGAGATTGAAGTTGTGAAGAAAGTTTGTCTGCTCTAAAGAGGTTGCACTGTTAATGACTGTGTGCTATTTCGTAGCCTGAAAAATATTATTACACTTCGAAGCAATTTCTCCCTGGCCCCAGGAATGGCCCCAATTTTTGTTCCCTTCTACAGGTTTGATGAGTCTCGGTCATCGGAACCATCACAACCTTACTATAAACCACTTTATTTCCATATCCCATAAAATTATTCAATGCATTATACTCCAGTCTTTGAGCACTACAAAAATACATGGTACAACCAAGACTTTTGCTATTGGTTTTCACAAACAAAACAAAAGTTTTGTGTTCTGCACCTATTATTAAATGAGCCAACTTACTGAGAATAAAACAAATTCACTGTTTTTTACATCACATACCAAAATTGTCACTCAATTATATTGAATGACCTTAAATTTTTTATAATAAAATATGATCAGGAATAATTTCAGGATTCACACAAATTTTCTGCAGTTTTGCCTGACTTTGGGAACTCTGAATTTCTTTTTTCTGATTATACAATATACTGGGATGAATGTTTTGGAAGTGTGTGAAGAGACCTTTAGCTTTCTGTAATGTTGACAGTTATGGTCAGCTTTAAATTCAACACTTTGGATAGGTGAAATTTCTGAATAAATAAAAGCATCATTCTGGTCTAAATATTTGTGAACAATTCTTCATCAAGAGAACCACTCTGCAGTCACCTGATCAAACCACAGTCAAGAACACGTACCATACGTTCCATTAGAATAATGCTTGACCTTGAAAAGGTTGACCTTTCATCAAGGTCATTGGTGATAATTTCCCATAATACAATGGGGCTTGTAGGTGATTTGATTTCTAAGATAATTATTGGATAATAAACAAAAGCAAGGTGATGATAAAAGCAGTGAATTTGTCAACAAGCGCTCACACAAAACATGTTATAATACAAATAATGAGATGTAAAACATTATAAAGCAGTGACCTTGAAATTCAGCTGTAAGTGTCTGACCTTGAGTAAAGGTGTCTGACCTTGAGTAAAAGTGTCTGACCTTGAGTAAAGGTTGTGTTAGTTTTGGTTGCTATGCCTAACAATAAATGAATAAAATCTTATGGAATTAAGCTATAATTTTTTTATTTACTCAACATCTATATAAAGATACAACGAGTACAAATCATCTAGTGACCATTATTAGAAACACTGACAAGCAATGTCAAGGTCATTACATTTATACAATACATGATACATCTCACTATCTGTATATAAAGAACTGGTTTTCTAAGAAATGTTAGCTGGTGACTCATACCTTCTTTAACCCCTGGGCCTGCTGAAATATTGGTATAGTTACACAGTTATAGGAATGCTCGCATCAGAAACAAGTTATCTAGACAAATCTATTTTTAGATCAAATATAAGGGGGTTTTGCCCCAGTAAGTCAAAATGGATATCTCAGACAAATCTATTTTTAGAAAAAAATATCAGGGTTATTTCTTCAGTAAGTCAAAATAAATCTATTTTTAAACCAAACATCAGTGTACTTTCCTCTGTAAGTCAAAATAAAAAACTCAGACAAATCTATTTTTAGAAAAAAACTTTTGTAGACAAATATCAAGGTACTTTTGTCAGTTAGTCATAATAGTTATCTTTTTTAATTACTTTGTCTTCTAGAAAGTAGCAATATCAAAGATACATATTTGCAATGAGGGCAAAATGGAACATTTCATGCCAAATGTACTTTACAAGAAATATCTTCCTAGTAATAAAGTTCAAATCCTATCATATCTAAATGCGATCATCATCAATTTTCTAGGGTTTTATACTTGAGCAGATTTCCATTCTGAATCTTGAGTTAAAATGAGATTGGTTTGACGATTTTATTGATTAAAAGGTCAAATTAAGTGTCAAAACAATTTTTTAGCAACTTATGATTTGTAAATAAAACCTGTATTCTGATACTAAGCTACAAAATCAGTTTAAAGTTACAGTGTTCTAAAAGAAGGTACCCACATATCAGACAAGACAGAGAATTGTGCAACTTTAACCAATAGTGCATAGACAGGTGCATACATAACTTGTGTCAGCCGATAATTACCAAATCTAATGAAAATGAACACTGAATTAGACTTAATTAAAACAGACAGGTTAAACTTTGTAAATTAGATTATTATAGCATTGGTTAAGCAAAAAATGCAGTATAAAGTATCTTTTATTAATTCACAAAATGTGAGTTAAAATTAAATGAATTGTAATATTATGATGTCATATGGCACAGCAACTGGGTACCGACAATGGACAAACGAACAAACATTACAAGTGTGAAGTTATAATAATTATATGACAACGGAACATCACATACATGTAATATTAGATCATGTCACAATATCAAGTGATGATGATAATATAGTCCAAACAAATAAACTTGGTCCTAGACTTGTAAAATATTACAAGCATATTTCAGAGAATCTATCAACTTTTGTGGGCAAGTTGACATGCTAAACCGGTCATTTAGTGTCATAAAGAGATGTTTGCATAACATTTATGCCCCCATGGCATAAGTCCGAAATAGCAAAGGTCATAGTGACCTTGACCTTGACCTACTGACCAAAAAATCAATGGAGTGCAAGCATATAGCTGGCCAACATCCATGTCATGTAAAGTATGAAGAACTGAAAGCAAAGCCTTCTTGAGATATAGAGTTATAGAATGGAAACCATTTTGATGGCTTGGTGCAAAACTATGGTAACTACATCTATGTATAGAGTCATGTACCAAAGTTTTAAACTGAGCCCCCCCCCCCCCCATTTTGGTCTACCGATCAACCAACCGACTGAGCTGACATGTGCAAAGCAATATGCACCCTCATCAAAGATGGGGGAGGCATGATTATAGACACGCAATAAACTGTTTAATTATACTAGATCTTATAGAAGGTTTGAGGTCAGAGGGTCAGGTTTATTTGTTTGTGCTATAAGTTAAATAAAAAATGTAGAAATGACAAAAATATGGCATGAAAAAAAATTCAAAGAAATAAAGCACCCATTACCATCATGATAAAGCCCTACTAAATCTCGAAAAAATCTTTCTTGAAAACTGGATAAAAACATTTCTGGGAAAATACATGATGCTAGGTTGGGTATATGAGATCATTCATTCAAGGAAGGAGTAATTTCCCTTTGTTTCATAAATCAATTAAGAGTGACATCCCTCTGTTTCATTTATCCATTAACGGTCATCTCCCTTTGATTAATGAGTCTGTTAAGAGTCACCTCCCTTTCTTTTATAAATCCATTAAGAGTCACATACCTTTGAAACATAAATCATTTAAGAGTGACCTCCCTTTGTTACATAAATCTATTAAGAGTGACCTCTCTTTGTTTCATAAATCTATTAAGAGTGACCTCTCTTTGTTCAATAAATCCATTATGAGTGATCTCCCTTTGTTTCATAAATCCATTAAGAGTGGCCAACCCTTGTTACATAAATCCATTAAGAGTGATCTCCCATTGTTGCATAAATCCATTAAGAGTGGCCCACCCTTTGTTACAAATAATTCCTTTAAGAGTGACCACCCTTTGGAACATAAATCCATTAAGAGTGACCTTCCTTTGTTACATAATTCAATTAAGAGTCTCCTCCCTTTGTTACATAAATCCATTAAGAGTCACCTCCCTTTGTTTCATAAAATTTAAATCGAATAAGAGTGACCTACCTTTGGATACTCTTTCTTGCTTCTTAGCAATTTCTTGATCCAGCTTCGTGTTTATCTCCATTTTGACGTCGGCACGTTGTGGACTGGGTATAGAATGGATACTGATCTGACTAGCAGTCGCCCCAGCTGGTATATCAGTCTCGCCCGCAAGTCGGTTAGCTTTGTACCGAGCACGACCTATATACGGGCTCTCGCCTAGTAAACCTGATTCATCGCCAGTCTGCAAAATATATGGGATAATGGTAACACATTTAAGAAGTTGTTCTACATATGAAATACAAATTTAATACAATATTATTACACCTACAAGTGACCTTGACATCATCCCAAAACTTTTACAAAAATCTTTGTAGCTAGATTTCATTTTGGGTTTGAATAGACAAGTTCGAGAGACTAAATTAGGGAACTAATTGCCCGAAATAAATATTGATAGGGTCAGCAGAGGGTAAGAAATGAGGCAGAAGGGGGGAAATTTCACTGGCTATTTGAATATGATTGCCGATTACTTTTTTGTGTTTTTCTTCTTTGTTATTGAAGTAAGATATAAAATCAATCGCCCACTTTTGAAGATAAACTGGCTACATGAAACATTGCTACCCCCAGCGTTTGTATTAACAGACTACATAGAAAGGTAAGAAATTGATACGTACATCATCATAGGATGCCTCAGGGCCTCGACCTAGACTGTCAAACTTGTTGTCTATTTTATGGAAGGCTAGTTCTTGTTCCAATGAATAATGTTTCTCACATGCTTTATTTAACTCTGATGTCTTCTTCTTCAACTGCAATATGAACAATATGAGACATTATAACAAGACAACAGTGTAAATTTTTCTACAAATGTGAAGAAGAGATCCCTGGTTAAGTCCTTGTCTGGACCACTGGTTAATTTCTCTGAGCATGAATATCCCACAAGCTCCATTCCACCAAAGTGTAAATTGGTTTATGTCACAGTGTGAGGGCTGTTCGACATGATCAATATTTTTGGGTACAAAAGATCAATGTCAGCAGCCACATACAAAGGAGAGAAATAGTCTTTTCAGGGAAACTCAAACGCAGGTTTCCATAGGTAGCCCGGTGGCCTGTGAAAGTTAAAATGTCAAAGGGTGGTAGAAGAGCTGAACTGCTGAAAACAGCCCTTGAAAATTGGTAACTTGATTATAGTTCCTTGTGGAGTATAGTATATAAGTACCAGATATGAAAGTCCACGAAAACTGTTTAGATAATTTGGTCATCCTTTATAACAGAAAAACCATGTTAAATAAAAATATATCAGATGTTTATGCCCCCATGACAGTCCAATAGTCAGAACTGGTAAAGGTTATAGTGACCTTGACCTTTGACCTACTGACCTCAAAATCCAAGGGGTTATCTACTGTTGCTGCGGCCAACCTACATGTAAACTTTGAAGGTCCTAGGCTACAGTGTTCTTGGAAACCATTTGGACTACCGACTGAGCTACCAACCAACAGACAGACAGACAAGAGCAAAGTAATATATATACCCCTCACCTTTGAGGGGGGAGGGGAGTCACTATTTGGATGATACTTTTAATTGTGAATGGTCCCTTTGCTTTGGAATTAGTCTGTTTTCAGGACCAAGAAAAGCTGCAAAAAAACCACTGATTACAGTGTAGATTTCAGGTAGTTTCCTAATATAAAGTGGGGTAAAGCTTATTCTGACTTAATGGTGCTTGGTAACAATAGCATCTTCTATTATATATCATTATATATTTCTAAGAATGAAATGATCTTGCATCAAAAGCAAATATCAGGTTTTAAGTATGTTTTCTATAAGCAGCGCTCAGTTGCATTTAAACTTCACACAAGAATATGGTAGGTTAGCATTTTTATTACCAATACATGCAGATGTAATGATATAAGAAAAGCAGTAACTGACCTAAGTTAATATACACAAACTTTAAAAGTTCAAAATGCAATTCAACAATAATTCCATTGATTGACGGGTGGGGTTTAATACAAACATAATTCTTACATAAATCTATTTAATCACCAAACACTTTATAATAATCCCAAAACAAAGTCTGACCGCATAAATTCCATAAACTATCCTTGAACATTTAATCCTAATTAAATTTCAAAATCACGGGTACAGGTAGCATTTTTGTTCTCATAGTCAAGTCATGTGACCCTGTTACTAATTACCTTAGATTTGAGTCTATTTACAACTAATCTAAGATATTTCAATTCCAAACTACGAGTGTATGATAAATGATTCTATTCAAACCTGCAACCTCGTAGTGAAAGACGTTGAAAGATTGAGACGTTTAACTGTTTTATCTGTGATAGGGGCCTTGCAGATAAGGCAGTTTAGTAAACAGCCAGCACATTACGAAACTCAGCTGATAAAAGTTACTTTTAAGTTCATAACACTTGTACTGTACTATGAATACTCACTCAACAACTTTTTTCAAAGAAATGCGGAATAAAATATTTTAAACTATGATAGGTTTCAAGAGTCTATAAATTTACTATTATGTATTACGACATTATATATAAGCTATGTTCTGTAAAATCATTTAATTTTGATGGGACGAAATTTTGCGGTTTTGGTAAAAAGACCATTTCAATAGGACGTTAATTCGTGGATTTTGCATTTCAGGTAATTATACAAGGGGCAAAATTATTGTTCAATGGGATTAAATTTCATGGTAGAAAATGAACCACGAAATCCACGAAATTTAATCCCCCACGAAAATTAATGATTTTTCAATTTACGGAATGGGAAAAAAAGCTGAAATCTTGAGATCTAGTGTTGACACACCATTGTGAACATACAAGTCAAGTGCTGATTACACACTGATAAAACTGTAGTACAGACTATAAGGTAGCACACTACTAAAACTTTGATAAGGTCAACAGTCAACGAATTTACCTAACATATATTTTAAGAATGAGTTAAGATGGATTGATTTTTTTTTCAGGAAACAATTATTATATTATTGCAGTGTAACACACGGGTAACGGTAACAATATTGATAACGAAAAAACCCGAATAATTTCGTTTTACAAATTTTTTTTCGTTTTCAGTCTTTATGAATGAAACAGATACATTTGGTGTAAAAATACAGACAGCTTCAAATTTAGATATCTATTTAAGTGCTGATAATTTAGCCAAGTCTCATAAAAGATTAAATTATCTTCAAATTGTGATTTTTTAATGCTGATAAGCCCAACATCATTAACAATTGGGTGCTGCATTCAACCTACTCATGTGTTAGAAAAATGTTGCCTGAGTTTTGTTTGGCTTTGGGGTCTTTTTGACACTTGTGGGAGAATAGAAAAGTGACAATTTTGGAACAAAATATAGATAAATAATCCAGCTATTAATTCATAGTGGCCTTAAATTCAAAATTTAATCAAAAATATTAAATAAATACAAGAGGGCCCAAAGGGCCCTGGGTCGCTCACCTGTTTGGCCTAGTGACCTAGATTTTGGCCCAAATGACACAGTATCTAACTTGACCTAGATTTTATAGAGATAAACATTGTGACCAAGTTTCATAAAGATAGAGTCCAAATTGTGACCTCTAGTGTGTTCACAAGATTTTTCAATGATTTGGCCTCGTGACCTAGTTTTTGACCCCAGATGACCCAATATCGAACTTGACCTAAATTTTATAATGATGATCATTGTGATCAAGTTTCATAAAGATAAGGTCAAAATTGTGACCTCTAGTGTGTTCACAAGCTTTTTCAATGATTTGGCCTCGTGACCTAGTTTTTGACTCCGGATGACCCAATATCGAACTTGACCAAAATTTTATAGTGATGATCAGTGTGATCAAGTTTCATAAAAATTAGGCTCAAATTGTGACCTCTAGTGTGTTCACAAGCTTTTTGAATGATTTGGCTTTAAAGGCTTGTGACCTAGTTTTTGACCCCAGATGACCCAATATCGAACTTGACGTAGATTTTATAGAGATGATCATTGTGATCAATTTTCATAAAGATTAGTCTCAAATTGTGACCTCTAATGTGTTCACAATGTTTTCCTTTGATTTGACCTAGTGACCTAGTTTTTGACCCCAGATGACCCAATATCGAACTTGACCTAGATTTTATGGAGATGATCATTGTGATCAAGTTTCATAAAGATTAGGCTCAAATTGTGACCTCTAATGTGTTCACAATGTTTTCCTTTGATTTGGCCTAGCGACCTAGTTTTTGACCCCAGATGACCCAATATCGAACTTGACCAAGATTTTACAGAGATGATCATTGTGATCAAGTTTCATAAAGATTAGGCTCAAATTGTGACCTCTAATGTGTTCACAAGGTTTTCCTTTGATTTGACCTAGTGACATAGTTTTTGACCCAAGATGACCCAATATCGAACTTGACCTAGATTTTATGGAGATGATAATTGTGATCAAGTTTCATAAAGGTTAGGCTCAAATTGTGACCTCTAATGTGTTCACAAGGTTTTCCTTTGATTTGACCTAGTGACCTAGTTTTTGACCCCAGATGACCCAATATCGAACTTGACCTAGATTTTACAGAGATGATCATTGTGATCAAGTTTCATAAAGATTAGGCTCAAATTGTGACCTCTAATGTGTTCACAAGGTTTTCCTTTGATTTGACCTAGTGACCTAGTTTTTGACCCCAGATGACCCAATATCGAACTTGACCTAGATTTTATGGAGATGATCATTGTGATCAAGTTTCATAAAGATTAGGCTCAAATTGTGACCTCTAATGTGTTCACAATGTTTTCCTTTGATTTGACCTAGTGACCTAGTTTTTGACCCCAGATGACCCAATATCGAACTTGACCTAGATTTTACAGAGATGATCATTGTGATCAAGTTTCATAAAGATTAGGCTCAAATTGTGACCTCTAATGTGTTCACAAGGTTTTCCTTTGATTTGACCTAGTGACCTAGTTTTTGACCCCAGATGACCCAATATCGAACTTGACCTAGATTTTATGGAGATGATCATTGTGATCAAGTTTCATAAAGATTAGGCTCAAATTGTGACCTCTAATGTGTTCACAATGTTTTCCTTTGATTTGACCTAGTGACCTAGTTTTTGACCCCAGATGACCCAATATCGAACTTGACCTAGATTTTACAGAGACAAACATTGTGATCAAGTTTCATAAAGGTTAAGTGAAAACTGTGACCTCTAGAGTGCTTACAAGGTTTTTCTTTGATATGACCTGGTGACCTAGTTTTCGACCGCAGATGACCCAGTTGCGAACTTGACCTAGATTTTATAGAGACAAACACTGTGATCAAGTTTCATAAAGGTTAAGTGAAAACTGTGACCTCTAGAGTGCTTACAAGGTTTTTCTTTGATATGACCTGGTGACCTAGTTTTCGACCGCAGATGACCCAGTTGCGAACTTGACCTAGATTTTATAGAGACAAACACTGTGATCAAGTTTCATTAAGATTTAATGAAAACTGTGACCTCTACAGTGCTTACAAGTCAAAATGTTGACGACGTATGACGTACGACGGACGACGGACGACGGACATTGGGCGATCACAATCTTCGTGCTCAGGTGAGCTAAAAAATCTAGGAATTAATTCATAATGGCCTAAGATTCAAAATTTAATCAAAGTCCAAAATATCTTCACTGACATTATGACAGTCACTATACTTAGCTGTCAAGTCATTTTAAAGCTATTCAAATTTCAAGTGCATTATATATTTACAGTGTTCAACTTAAAATTCAGTATGTTCCTCATTTTAATATTCAATGAAATTCTATATAATTTATAATGTCAGAGTTTCCTTTGTCGAGTATTTGTGATTTTAGTAAATAGAAAAAAAATGCAATATATGATATTAAACATTCAATAAATGTTAAAAAAGGAATAAAAAATAAACTTTTAAATTTAATACAATCTTGAGCAAGTTCTGTAAAATCACAAAATTTCATGGGCGTTCAATTTGGTGAATTAGGTAAAATGCAATTTTAATGGGATTGTATATTTTTTTTATACACATATAAGTATGAGGATTACACAACATTGTGAAGTGAACCTCTTTCTGAATATTTTGGAAGTCAATTATTCATGAGGAATTAAATTTCATGGTTGCTACAGCTCAACCACAAAATCAATGAAAATTAAACACCCCACAAAAAAGACAATTTTACGACATATATTTTTATCACCAATATTTGTATATAAGTAAACAAGGGCAAGTTTTTCTATCTGTAAGTAGTTCAAAAATCATTATTTACTCAGATAATGGCGATAAAACCCCGAAATATGAAATTATATGTCATTGAATAGATTTACGCAATGCTTAAAATTTAATGTTTGTATAAATGCTGTGATAAATTTATTATAAAATCAGAGTTTCTATAACTTTAAAGCCATTCAGTTCACCTATCTGCTAGCAGTATACATTTATTATTTAAATATGTGGACTTTAAAACTAATTATAATTCATTCAAATATTTATTTTTGGATTAAAAAATGCACAGGGTTTTAAGGTTTTAAAGTTACATGATGACACATGGACACCATGTAGAAAATCAGGAAACAATAAATGCAGGCAATCAATTCTTAAAATATTCTATGTATAAAATACAGTTTGGCATCATAACC
The DNA here is from genome assembly GCA_963678985.1 of Spisula subtruncata. NCBI lineage: Eukaryota > Metazoa > Mollusca > Bivalvia > Venerida > Mactridae > Spisula > Spisula subtruncata. The sequence continues at coordinate 29,333,885 of OY787673.1, read as the reverse complement.
AGTGTCCGATAAATCCACTGCCCGGAGCCCGTGGGCTACTAGAAATTTTGGCCGGGCTACCAAAAAAACTCAGACGTAAGCCCGCCGGGCAACCATAAAATCTCAGAATTGGTAGTCCGGTCATTCGTATTTTACAATAAATCGAGTGTATAACTTGTCTAATTACTGTAAAAAAGCGACAATATACAGGCATGTATACTGAAGACCCCAATAAACAATCAGTAATTGCCTCTTGCAACCTGCCAGCAATCAGTTAATCCCATCAAAGGTGTTAAATTCGCCGACAATCTGATTAAATTGCTCATCGGGTTGGGTATAAAGCCCAAACTCAAATTCTGCAACCGTACTTTTGGATTCCGGGCTTTAGCAGTCAACAACGAGGTCAACAAAAATGAAAATTGGTTATGAGTTTTGTGATTTGTCAAAGCTGTATTGGAAGTCATAAATAAAAGACTTGAGCAGTAAAATATACAAAAATGTCTTATTTAAAAGAGTTTGCTATCATTGATCACTCAATTGACGACAATTTGAAATGTCATATGTTTTCGCGACCTTCACATACGATTTTGGTCCAACTATGAAAATTCTAAATGTCTGTAGTCAACAGAAACATTAAAATACATACCAGCAGATGTTAAATTAACAACAGGTGTGTTTTACCCTTCATATTGAATTAATCATGACACCTTTGTCTTCCAAATCTACATTATGTTTGTACATGTCCAGCACTGATAACTGACTTTGATTGTCAAATCTTAATCAAGCGATTCAAATTTGATGAAATGTACGGCTTAACCTTTTAACCTTGAATGGTGACCTTATGAATAAGTGAGGAGGTACAATAAGTATAAGTCTAAAACTAAGTAATAATATAAGAAATAAGTATAAGATATATTTCATGGGGAATTAAATTTTGTGGATTTCGTTGTTCACCTTCAACCATGAAATCAAGTCCATCAAACAATAATTTTGAACCTTGTATTTATTACATGAAATGCAAAATCCACAAATTAATGTCGCATCGAAATGGTCTTTTTTAGCAAAACTACAAAATTTTGTCCGTCGAAATTTAATAACTTAATTTACAGTAAGTATAACAAAAAAGTATAAGATATTAGTATAAGAAATAAGATATATAAGTATAAGCTCACCAAGTCACTTTTCGTCTCCAGTTCACGTTCTAACTCTTCAATTCTGGAGGAGTATTTCTTCTCACGTTTTCTTAAATCGTCCTCGGTGGCACTCATGTGACTTTTCTCTTGTTTCGATCTATTATGCTCCTCTTCAAGTCGACGACATTTAGCTTCTTCACTTTCCAATTCTTTCTCCAATCTTTGAACTTCATCTGAAAATACATCATTTCCATGGTAACATAGTTTACAAGCTCATTTAAAGCAGTTCTTGGACCCCCTCTATAAGTTAGAATTTCCCAATATGGTTCAGGCGAAGTATCGGAACAAGGTTTTTTTGGTTTGCTTCGTGTTTTACAGAGACAGTCATAATGGCTATTCAGCTTTATCCCTGCCTAATTAACCAAATTGAATGACCTTTGATAGAGGGAAGAAACAGAAAGTGTGTGTGTTACAAGGAATCAGGGCATGCTACCCTAGTTCATTCCAAATAACATCCCCTGTGTAAGCTACTAGCTACAAACAAAACTACCTCTGGGTTTCTAACCAGTTCATTTCTTAGTGGGGTGGGATACACGGAAAACTGTTTTCAAGGTTACAACCAGGGACCTCAGGATTTATAATTGAGTATGCTAACCACAAGTCCACTGTTACATCCACAATATGCTGGGGAACGAGAATATACCCTTTACATAAATTACAAAATGACACTCTGCTCAAAATTTGCACAGAAACACGTCCAGTGATTATAGTGACAAAATTTAACATAATATAGAGAAAGATTCTAAATTTCAAAGTAAAATCCTACTTCCTGATTCCTTATAATTGTTTACTGCTTCTGGCAGAAATAGAAAGACAAGATTGTATGAAAGGATATTGATAATTTAACAAACACAAATATTTCTTGCACAAACAAACCTTGCTCAAACCTGTCCCTGGCTGCGTTTCTTTCCCTGTCATTTACACCCTGTCCATCAATAACTTCAACTGTTCGTAAGTGGAACACCAAATATGGTCGACAATGGTTGAACTCTGCCAATGGATTTTCTGCCACAGTCAATTCCACCAAGTCTGGTAAAGGTTTCAACTTGGCCAGCTCACTCAACTGTAAAATAACAAATTTAATATTTTAACACAGCACTTCTTCCCATATATAAAAATAGCTGTGTTTTATTACATTTAAATAAAACACAGCTGATAGATGACTTCATATAATCTGACAAATAATGTAATGTTCCAAGGACAAAAATTCAATATAGGTTGACGTCAACTTATCATGTCTGAGCTATGTATGCAGTGTAAATTTTTAGGTTCTTAGTCTATCAATCACTAAATTAAATCTTATCACTAGCTGGCAGCTCACAAACTGGTGATATTCAAGAACAGACTTTTTCACAGAATTCAAACCTTAGACCAGTCCTGCTGCTCCAAATACAGTTGTCTTATACATTCTAACACAACGGCTAGATATTCAAAATATTTCACATATTAATCAAGCATTTAACTTAACGATTCCAGTCGATTTCGTCCAATTAAGAAAGTCTCCAATTACTTCAATTGTTTCCCCATCAAGTCCCTTATAGAGATGCCTTAAACAATTGACCACATTTAGGGACAGGATATTTAGAATATTCAAATCTTCATAAACTTACTGATTCCAGTCGATTTCTTCCAATAAGGAAAGTCCGCAATGACTTCAATCGTTTCCCCATCCATATTGGTATATGTTCTATCAAGTTGCCGGTCACGTTTAATACTTGTAAGTTTGTCAAATTCTCCAAGCCTTCGATCTTCACGATACAGTTAGTCGACAGATCAAGTTCTCGTAGTTTTAACAATTTATCAAGTTTTTCAATCTTTTCTATAATATTGTTACTCAAGCTGAGTACTTGTAATCTCTTTAAACGATCCAAGTTTTCTATGTACTGAAAATATAAATACAAACATGATGATATTATACTACAGTTGGTTCAAAGTTAAATGAGAACGGTTATAAACATAAGCTAGTCTGGCAGGTAAACAATGTTTATCTAGGTTTAACTGGATGTAACTGAGTTAAAGGTAGTATGTCCTATTCATTCGAATGGGATAGTTACCTCAATAGTAATACTTATTGAATTGACAGTATTCATTCAATTCTTTCATGGGTGAAATGTTGGCATACTGGTTAGACTGTTTGAGCCCTGAACTACCAATCATGAAGTCCATGGTGCAAGTTTCGCCCAGGGCCACTGGAAATTTCAGAATTATGCCTATCAATGTTTCCAACTGAACTTGAGATGAATTGTTTGGAAACCCAGAAGTTGTCTTGCATGTAATGATGCCGAAATTGGTAAGGATTTCATTTAACAGGAGCACCGCCTTGCTGGTGCAGATGCTCATCTGATATCTGTCTCCGTCAAAAGGCAATAGCCCACATAGTGTATGAGAAAAGTGGACCTAAACACAAAACTTAACCAAGAAATTTTGTAAGGCCAAAAAGAGGCAATAACTGTAGCAAAGTACTGCTCAGAGTTATTGTTCTTGCTTTACAGGCTTAGGTATTGATGGTGAACAAGTGTTGCAAGTTTCATAGCAATAGCTTTGATAGTTAATGAAAAAGGTTTACCTAAACACAAAACTTAACCATGCAACGCCAACGCCGACACCGATGCTGACGACGATCAAGTGATGACAATAACTTATCTTATTTTCAAAAATCAGATTAGCTAAAAACCAAGAATGCTCCTATTGATGAGAATTGAAATAATTTTAACTTATCATCTATAACAAGAATGTTTAGCAATTTATGGTGAGTCATTTTAAATAATTAAATTTTCATTTCTGAACATTTCATGAATGTCATGCATTTTTATTGAATGTCAGGCATTTTTATTGCATATAAATCTAATAATTTAACATTATAAATAAAGCAATCAATAACAATCTATTATACCTAAACACAAACAGACGGGAAAGCGAAGATAAAGATTACCAGATCTCATCATAAATTATGTGTGTTTACAATTGACCAATTACGTACAGGTACAAAGCACCCAAATTGATAATGGCCGTAAATTTCAGAAATAGATTTTAAAACCATTAAAATTTAAATTGAATTTTAAATCATGCAAGTGAACATGTTTAGTTTATTTACAGATCATCCCTGTTGGCGCAAAAAGGTTGTATCTTACTATATAATATCTGTAGAGATACAACCTTGTTGCGCCAAAGGGACAAAATGAGATAAATCTTTTTACAGCAGAACAGAAAGGAAAAGTACTAATTTATGATGCACCATTGATATCATAGTTGTATATTCAAATCAATTAGAGGCTCGTACGGAAGATTGGGCAAATGCCTAACTATGTAGGGATGATTGGGCAAATGCCTAACTATGTAGGGAAGATTGGGCAAATGCCTAACTATGTCAGTTTGCCTTTATAAATAAAGTCTTGATTATTAGATTTTTTCTGCTTTGTAGGCACAAGTATGTCTGTAAGAAAATGTGGTTTAATAACACCTTTAGCTATACTTGATAGAATAGCCATGCCTTATTCAAAAGTTTATTGGCATATTTACATACATACAAATAAAAGTTTGTCATTTGGTTACAAATAAATGTTTGTCATTTGGTTAATATTATAAGTTATAATTGAAAAACAAGCAATAATTTTGAAAGGGGTAAAGCCTTATATAAAGAGCATTTACCGTTTATTTTCAGCATAAACTTTTCAGTTACTTAACTATACTGGCATATTTACACATATTCAAATCTTAGATTATATGCTTGTCACTTTGGTAATTCTGAGAAAACACCACTGACAATGATTTGTACGCATCAAATTATGTCAATGTATAAATACACCCATTTAACATATATTTTCAGACCAGGTTTGTATTCAAATTTTTCTTTTCATTTTGGAAAATCTGGTTATACCACTAACACTGTATGTCGTAGCCCATTCGATTTTAATTACGTATTTTCAAAATTTATTATGTGATTTGCCATTCATATCCTATCTATAGTAAATAACCCTTCAGTTACTGATGAGCAGCTTTGAAAGAAATATATGTTTGGGCAAGATCAAGTCTTTATATAAAATAACAAAAAACTTGCAAAATACTCTTTATAACACCAATAATTTTTATTCTTTCACACATTAATTCTTTCAAATCTCTTCATTTTCTGAACATTATTGACTTTATATTCCTTATGAATGTTGCCTACTGAATAAAATAAAATTCTATTTATTATATTTTCAAAATGAATTATCCGACGGAAACGTCAGATATCATCACAGTGTTCAATCACACCATGTGTTTGTCACTTTATTATAAATTGTCATAAAGGAACTGCATTGACAGGGCTACGTTCGTATACTTTAGTCAAATATAAAATGAAATTCCATTAATTATACAACATAATGAGCTTACATACTGAAAAGCTAATATTTTTCGTGAAAAAAAAGCTCATACAAAATTTCATGTACTTATAAAATACACACTTTAACTGCATCATAACATGTAATAAGGGGACGTTGTTAACAGACATCTTCAAAAGTTAAGAGTTCACAAAATTAGCTATACCAGCAGGAGTTACATTGTCACTTTATCAAAAAATCGCTGACTTAGAATGAGAAGGTCGTAACTAAAAATTACGACCTTATAAGGCTGATACGTACATCATTGAACGTAGGGCGGTTCTTTTGAGCCCATTTTTATAAAAATCAGAACGTGTCATGTTGACTAAAATGAAGTTGTTAAAGCTTGCTTTACCATTAGTAAAGAGTAAAATTCAGACAGTTTTTTCTTGTTTTCTTAAAATATTGATTTTGTACATACAACCTTCTCATTCTTAGCCAGCGAAATCATAGAGAGACTAGCTGTTTGACCTTATACATTTTATAGAAATCTTTCAAACATTGAACAGCAATATTTACTCCACAATAATTAGTTTATTCATACAACTCAATTAAATCTTGGTGAGTAAACATCAACTATCCCATTCAAGAAATGTTTGTATATTTGTGACGAACAATCTTAAGGATCTCTAAGGTTTGAAAGGCGACCATTTACTGTAATGGATAACGTCTATTGATCCATTCCTAATATGTTAATATGTACATTATGCTAAGGAAATTATCTAGTCGGAGAAATAGTCTATCAAGCTCACTTATTTAAAAATTCTTATTTAAAATAATTTCTGTAAAATCAGTACAACATTTTGGAGTTTATCTGGATTGGAATTTTTAAGTCACCCAATTTTATTTTCACTGAGGCTAAAGAGGTAACCCAGAACCCAGTTCACCAATAACATTTTTCATACAAAACTTCCAAACACGAATTCAAGTACATTTACTCCATTTTCAAGAATTCGAAATTGGGTTTGCCATGATAAAAATATCCAAAAGGAGTCTTAAAATCATATGAAAATACTTTTCAAAACCTAAGCAAACCTTGAATAGCTTTATCTAGGAACATAATTTTCAGCAGTAAATTCTTACCTTAATTTTCTTGCCAGCTTCAGCTTTTGTTAATGTTAGGTTAACTGTTGTCACCATTTCCAAGCTGTCTTCCCTACATACTTTCCTAATGAGATCTTCCGTGATATATCGTACACCTTGAGGACCATTCTGACCTGGAACTTTTATAATATGTCAAAGGGTGAGCAGCATTAAAAGTTGATTACAAAAATAGAAAGAAATTCATCTATTTTAATGTTAATGTAACAGTTTCTGAGAGTCATAAAACTTATGTAAATACTAATTGATTCTTTTGAAATTCAATTGAAATGTCAATAAAAATCATATGCTGAAAATTATGAATAGTCTGACCCGAGATATTTGGTCTTACAAGCAGTGCATTCAGGATAAACGGAAAGGCAGGAAATAATGGAATAAGCCACATAGGTGGGAAAATCTTACATGCACGATTTACGGTATCAGTGTTTATTGTAGTAATAAAATTACAATCGACCATACAAGTTTATTTCAGCAACAGATTTCGCAGCAGTTGGCCTGAATCTTGTCAATGTTTCAAAACATCGCATTATCCTGGGCGCACTATTCAACTGATGCATTTGACCTTAAACAAACACATGTAAATAACTCACCAGGGGAAGGTAGCAGACTTCTGTGTGGTGTACCAGGTGATATTGCTCGTCGTTGAGGAGATGATGGGGTACCAGCCACACTGATCTGTACACGACGTGATATATCCTCGGCTGAACGCGTGTGTGGACCACCTTTACTCAACGTCGACTTAGCGTTTGCCGGGGAACTCTTTGAGGGCTTCGGAACCGGCAGATTGGACTGCCCTGTTCGCGGAGTCTTCTTCATACTGAAGGCAGGTTTTGTCTACGTCAAGGTCATCTGAAAGTTGAAGAAATGTTCTTAGTAATAATTTCTCACATCAGAAAATTCAGGTAGCACAGAAGGTGGAACCTCCATTTTTGTAGGCAAAAAACACGCAAGAAAATCACCCTTCAAGGGTCAAAGTAAATGTGGCATTTATGAAATTCAAGGGTCAAAACTCCTCATCTTGAATCAAATGGAACCCCTGTTGTATGTTTATTTTAAAAGGAGAATACATTAAAACATCGTCAGAGTGGTCTTCTCAAACAGCCATGGATATGCCACTATCTTCATGAAAGTACCCAGATATATTATTTAATGCAGGTTTCTGCAAATGAGTGGAACTCGGTAATAAAAACAATCACAAATCATACCAGACATACAGTATGTAGTACAACAGGGTGTCACACCCTTATTCTTTTATCACAATGTTTTATCACAATGACATTTATCACTTTAAATCAAGTACACCTATAAGAGGCAAACAGACTGTAACCAAGTACTTAGGCCTTTATAAAAGAAATATCTGAGGGACATTATAAGCGTAACCACAATTTGATTATTAAAATGAAAAACTATAGTATATCAAGGGCTCAATGAAAAACTATGCCTCCTATAACAACACACTCAAAAGCTGAATTTTTTTATTTATTATTATGCATTAGAAATTTAACCTCAGTCTGTACAATGGCCAATATTTGCAGATTCCAAAGGGTGTTTCTTAAAATACAGAGGTTGTACATACATGTTTTAATACTATAAATTTGGCAAAATAAAATTACCCAAGATCTTAGTCATAATTTGTTTAATTAACAAGTCATTGAAGTAACAAGAAATCAAACACTACAGTCTGTTCAGAGTTAAAAAATAATGGTTATAAACATCAGCTTGTCCATCAGGTATATGGTAGTCCCCCCTATTCTTTCGAATGTGATAGTTCCCTCATTTGTATTACTTATTGAATCGACAGTAGAATCCAATATTTTTCAAAGTGACCTAATTACCAAATGATTACAATAAATTGTACAGTAGTAGATTAATCAATATTGATCAAATCTCGTCAGTGCAATCAGGTGAGAAATCACAATCTGACAATATAATTAATCCTATCCTACTGTATTCAGGTACAGATTGGAAAATTATAAGTATGGTAATTACACATTTTTACACAATTATTATAAGTTCAGACCCTTCCCCAGCGGAGACTTATAGGCACTCGGGGGATTATTCTTGAATTTGCTTTCCCCAGTGGCTTCAATCCTAGAAATCAGAATGGTCACAGTCTTAAATCACTATGGACCGTATTGAGGTTTTTTTATCAGTAAGAGTATTTTTATTTGAGAGATATTTTTTTATGGCTAGCATTAATTGCGTAAAAAGTGCCTACATAAATCGATGGCTTAGAACAAGAAGGTCGTAACTACCAAATCGATATATTGAGAAAACAAGAGAAAACTGTCGGCTGTAATTTACTCTTTACCTATGGGAAAACATGGTTTTAAAACTTCATTTTGGTCAACATGACAATTTCAGATTTTCATGAAAATAGGCTCATAAGAAGCGCCTTGTAATGCTTATTCCAAATAAATTGTATGAATCTTAAAAGGTCGTAAGTGGCACTTACAACCTTCTAATTCTAAGCCATCGAAATAGCCTTTGAATTAAAATTAATGGATATAAAATTTGCATGGGAAAACAAAGACAACAGCTCAGATTTCAATACAATAAAATTTAAAAAGTATATGCAGCTGAGTTATAACAAGTAAGAACTGAATGAATTTTATGGTGTTCAACATTTTATTCTACAAAGAAAATTATGTTAAATATAATACCCTTAACTTAATTGAACATGTTAAGTCTGTCTACGCATAGTTAAATAGCTAATAAATACTTATATGTGCATGTAGCCAAAATAAATTAACTTAACCACACAAGTGCGAAATTTGAAATATTTTCGGACTGTATACAAAACTGTGTTATAAAGGACTTTATCGTAAATTAACATACAAATCAATACTCCACACACACGGTCCTCGATAAAACCTTTTGACTCTTATCCAATTTTTATATATATATAAATCATCGGTTACAGTAAGTTAAAGATCCACTGACCTAGCTATAAACAGCAGTGTTTGGCTACCATAGGTAGTTAAACACTTTTGACAAATATGTGCACAATTCCTATCCTACCTTAAACCTCCATCCTTATATGGGCACCGTTCCAAAATACAAATATTTCCCTAAACATAAACAACCCTCTCTTTCGATCAACAAAAATTCAAAGTATTGATAAAACACTGAAAACAGCCCTCTCTTATAGGTTGAAGATATCAAAGAATTTATAAAACAGCCCTCTCTCAATCAAAATATCGCTGCATGGCTTAGAATGAGAAGTTTGTAAGTGCCACTTACGACCTTATAAGACTAATGCATATTTGAAATCTTTATCATAAGCCTATTTTCATGAAAATCGGAGCTAGTCATGTTGACCAAACTGAAGTTGAAAAAGCTTGTTTTACCATAAGTAAAGATCTTGCATGGTCATCAAAAACTTAAGTCATTAATAAAACTGCCCTCTCTCGATATTCAAAAAATAGTTCCCAAGTTTTGATATATAAACTTATAAGCGATAAGTGTTAAATTGATCATACAATTTCTGTTATAAAATATACATCGGCAGATATAATAAAAGGCTTAAGAAAAATTAAATAAATTTGTAAGATTAAAGAATAACATAAACTTTCATTTTGTATAATAATAATAATTTGCAACAACTATTTACAGTATTGATTGTATACGTGGGCCCATCAATAATTTCGTGAACTAACTCCACAGTTTCAGAACGCTTTGACATAGCTTATTGAAAGTTTGCATAGTCAAAGATAATTTATTCTCCAATAAATTCAGCATAAAAAATTATTGCTGACGTCACGATTTATGACGTCATAGCAACATTCGAACGTCATGTCATGGGCGTTTGTTATAAAAAATGACGTCGCCTAGTAGGACCGAGTAACGTTTTGAGTCAATGATTTATACATTACTCAGGAAATATGGCTTCTACATTCAAGAAAATTTGCATGCAGTTTATAGGGACTCTTGGCAATCGAATAGTGAATTTTCATTGTTGACGAATTGCAATAAGTGTAATAGAGGAGCATACAAAGAGGATAAGCATATTCGCCGGCCATTTTCCATTATGTAAATTGGCGGTCAGTAAAGGGTATCGACCATAATATTTGCGGCATACATGGAATAACTTGTAATTAATGTGTTGCTTCGAAAGCCTACTGTTATTAAAAACTTTTGCACCTATAATTTCAGTTGCTATCGGTTATGAAAGGAAGGCACATACACCTTTAAATGTATCAGATTTTGTTATACCATGATAATTCGCCAACCCACAGCATCAGCGTTGTTTCGGACACAATCTAGGACCTGGATATATAATTGTTACCGCACCCATCATATAACCTAGAATATGGCATTAGCAACTTCTGGCCATTTCCAAAAACTCAAAAATAGGCAGCATGGTTAAAAATACAAGCCCCGAGAGGAGTTGGGTGCGTCGTAAACGGAAATTTGCGGGAGATGTCACGTGACGGCATGTAGCACGTGACCCGGTTATGGGTCGAGCAATAGAATTAATACAAACTGTGCATGGGGTAGTACTTTAAAAAGGTATAGAGTATAATAGTGTGCTTGGCTATTCATATTCGCAACATCGAATTAGTTCACGAAATTATTGATGGGCCCTCGTAGTTAGTCAGTTCATGACTGAGACTTTAGATTGCAGTCTTATATCGCTGGCTTAGAATGAGAAGGCCGTAAGCATATACTTACGACCTTATAAAACTGATACATATTAAATTTTGAATCTGCATTATTATAAGGCACTTCTTTAATAATGATCCTATTTTCATGAAAATTGGAACTTGTCATGTTGACCAAACTTTTAAGTTGAAAAAGCTTGTTTTCCGATAAGTAAATAGTATAATTTTCGGACAGTTTTTCCTTGTTTTCTCAAAATCTCGATTTAGTACTTACCACCTTCTCATTCTAAGCCAGCAATATGTTTCACTAGGTCAGTTATATATATAAAGGATCTATCATGAGTTGTCAATTGATATAAATTTATATTAAATGAGTTCTGGAAATTTTATTAAGCGATCCTTGATCTGGCTGTAGTGTATGTAAATGAAAACTTTTTATTGATGAAAAAGTAAATTACCAATATAACCAGGCTATTGACAAGTTTCATTTAATAGCAACATGTTGATCTTATCAGTAAATCCAGAAACAAAATCACAGCAGACATGTGTTTCAATAATCCAACATTTAATCCTATAATATGAACAATATTTGTACACGAAACCATTAAAATTCCACAACTCAATTACAATATACCCCAGAATAATATACAGGTTTGACAATATATGTAACCATATGACTTTTTGCTAAGACTTCCAGTAAAACTCTTTCAACACTGACTCAACTGCATGGATAGCTGTGTCAATTGACTGTCAATTGGTATGTCCACCCTGAGTACTGTAGTCTAGCTCAGTAGCTGGTACTCAATATCACCAAAGTTCAATTCTCAACCAAACAGCAAACAAGCTTACATCCGGATTTTGTATACACAGTGAAAAATGAAATTATTTTCTTATTGATTAACTGGTTAAAGGCTAAATAAGCTCAGGTAAACATTTTATTGATTAATAACAATACAGGTATGTTCAACAGTATACAGAATGGTTAAAGTATACTTAAGTTAAATATTTAAATAATTTTAAGCCAACCTGACCGTTCGGTACGGTATATAATATGCATGTTGGCAATAATACAGGCTCTGTGAAAAGTTTTTAAACTTGTCAGTCGGAATAGGTAAAATCAATGAATGTTCCCCTTTGTCCACAGGGGATTGACACATAATTTTTTTTGGTTCAATATAGCCTTATATCAGTATATATAGTAAAGGGACACATCGACTGTGTGTTAGTGGTCTTTTATTTCAACGCAGTACACACACTTCAACAAATAATTCGTGGAAAACCTTTCGCAGTTTGATAGAAGGATGATTTATCTGCAAGTAGCACAAATCCGTTAGAATCTAGGGTCTAAAATGAGTCAGAAATACACAAAAATGTCACAAAATTACGCCACTTTTGTAAAAATGTCCGTTGGTCCGGCCACTCGAATACAACAACAACAGACCAACCCATGCCGTTATTATATTAATTTCACAGTGTCAACACAAAATTCTTACATCAAACGTTATCCTAAGAACATAGTTGTCCGTAACATCCAGAAACTCCGTAGTATTTTGAACCAAAAAAAATTATGTGTCAATCCCCTGTGCCTTTGTCTATTAGAAAAATATAAAATATTAGGTTAGTCTGTATCAAAATTTGTCAGTGGAACCTGCACTACAAGTGATAGGTTGCCCGCGCATCAAATAAGAGCACTGGATTGACATGCTGAATTTTTTAAAATTTATTTTTTGTTAAATATGGTTTAAAAATATGGTATAATCATTAGCCCCAAGGGACAAGGGGAAATTACAATGTCAAAGTGTGGTTGAAGAGCTGCACTGCTGAAAACATCCCTTGAAAATTGGTTACTTAACTTTATTTAACTATTAAGTATAATGTACAATCAGGTAGACCTATAAGGAGAAACTATGTCCCAAAGGCCTCACTCGAAAAACTACAGTTGACAAAAATCATTATCTGTTTATAAATCATTACTGATTCATGAGCTTTGATCTACTGACAACACTGATTCATAGAAGTATACAAACAAAGAGATCAATAATGTAGCAAGGTGATGGTAATTAAGCCAAAACAAATTACTGTAAAATCATTTTTGTATTTTCGTGAGGGATTAAATTTCATGGATTTCGTGGTTCCCCCTCAACCAAGAATTCAAATCAAATCAAACACTAATTTTGACCCTTGCATTTATTACCTGAAATTTATGAGAAATCTTCAAATTAACGTCCTAATAATATTCTTTTTTACAAAAACCATGAAATTTTTCCCCGTCAAAATTAAACGATTTTACAGTATGTTGAGGTTCTGGTAATACAAGTCAACCTGTAATGCAACAACCTCTCTATAACAACACCTTCAAAATTTCATTGAGCCCAAATTAACTATAAATTTTACATATGTAAAGCAACAACCTCTAAACAACAGCCAATTGTTTGAGATCCCACTGGGTGTTGCTCTACAGAGGTTGTATTGTATGAAGAAAAAAGGGACTACACACAGCTTATTTATTACGTGCAGAGAGCACCTTTAAGTAAGTTTTTAATAGCTTTATAGATTTCATCCACTAGAAATTAAATTAACGATGCCCAGTGACTTTCAGCAAAATGACAATAATTCAATAAATTGTTTAGAATAGGGGGAAATATATGCTTAAGGAACAGTCAGTTCAAAGTTAAATGATAATGGTCATATATATAATCTTGTCCGCCAGGTAGACTATGTTGATATGGGTTTAACTGGTAGTAACTGAGTTAACGGTAAACCCTGCTATTCTTTCGAATGGGATAGTTCCCTCATTAGTATTTATTACTTATTGAATCGACAGTATGGTACCATTTAATATAACCGGTAACCATCATTTTGGCTTGGCCTTACCAGACAACAGTTTTATAAGGTCATTGAGTAAAGTTCAGAGAGAATCATGTTCATTGAATGTCCATTTAATAATTCATGAAATATGCAGAGATCAAGGTCAGAAGATTACATTTTACAGGCAGAACTATAGGGACCGATATTCTTGTTACCATAATTGTTAACATAATACAGAGAATTTGAACATGCTCCTGACCTGTATGCATGAATATATTACAAGATTTATTGCAACAAATACATATATTTCCACAAGCAAATTGTACAATATTGGTCCTCTAATTGTGTGTTTGTATACTACCTTGAGTGCTTTGCGATACTCCGAGTTAATGAAAACAAATAATGAATGTTATCAGACGGAGTTAAAACTATATATTATTGCACCAGTCAATTGAAACCCTTCCCCGCAAATAATATATGTTATCAGACGGAGTTAAAACAATATATATTATTGCACCAGTCAATTGAAACCCTTCCCAAGGCATACCCCGGTCCCCCAACCCTGGGAAAGGGTGGGATTTTACTTTAGCTATTCCAAAGTCAAGGCACACCCCCCAATAGCTCCTGTACCAAATCAGCCAAATGTAATGGCTATATTTCCCCGATACTTTGGCCCACAACAAATACCCTAAAAAAACATGGCAGTGCGGGGACATTTGAAATGTAAATATCACAGCCTATTCCCCTCCTTCCCTGAGGCTGGGGGAGAGGGGGGGGGGGGGCAGCACTAAAAATCGTAGGGACCATCTACATCTATGGGGATACTCCCAACTATCAAATACTGATAATGACTGGGAGGTGCTGGACCACGCTCCAGAGTGGGTGTTGTACATGCAATATTCAAATATTATAATTAAACAAATTATGAGCTATATACATGCAAATATTAATTCCGTAAAGCACTGAAATGTGCCGCAACATAGTGCAATAAATGGCGATGAAATATAAAAAAAGTTTACATCGTTAAATTTTAACATGGAGGGGGACACATTAAAATATGTGATTTTAATTGGCAATTAACAGAGCACCTGTCATTCTGTCAGACCAATGCTGGTCAGTTGAATGGAATTGCCTATTAAAAATTTCAGTTGAAAATAATTTATAGTGATTCATTTTGCACTTTTCAGCTTTTCTTACAGCGGGTTAACCTGTAGGAAGCTGACGACAAATGAATTATCACAGCAATTGGTACCAAATAATTCAACAAATATGACAATAACGTACAAAACGGGTTATATCATCAACTAAAATCTGTTGTCAAGAACGCTTTCGTGAACTTCGCCACAATGGTCAGTTCTCACAGGAAATACTACTGAACAAAGTCTTGAGTTCTTGACCCTGATCACTAACATGGGATCTAAATAAAATAATAATCAGACCAATTTACCTTAAATACAAGTGTTGCCAGTAAAATCCAACTTTATTTCGATCCAAACTTCTCACCGAATTTCAATATCCGCCATTTTGTTTCCAGTTCAGTGAATTCGCTGACTTATTCGCCCCTGGAAATAATCGCTTGGTAAGCTTTTAGTTATTTTTACTTTGTATCAACGACAAAATGGATTATTTTCTAAAATTTTGAACTTTCAATTTTCAGGGTTGGTTGACAAGTTAGAAAATGTTCGGGAATCAGTTGGGTTTCACGTTTTTCGCAGACCGGTGTCAATGTTATTGTATACTCGTATATTTTATCCTGGACAACGTGATCAGACTTGTTGAAATTATATCCGCCTTATGTCATTTTGTTCTATTGCTTTTTGCTTTACGCAGTGATTTCCCCTTACATACGGTTAAATCTACATACGTCATTGGTGGTCAAAATTAAGTTTGCTTTGAAAAGTGATAATTAATTACAGGCTTAATTAATCTTGTAATTAGATTTTTCTGAACATAGACAGACTTTTTTAATTTCTCGACATAACCTGTCCTAACCCCATACCTATAAATAATTCCAAAATTGATGTCTGTCTTCGTTCTCCCTGTCTATCACTCTTCCATGGTTTTTTGGACCTTATAATAAATTATTCTTGCGCTAACCGCTCATATATATTGTTTCTATATAGAATTAATGGTTCGTGGACATGTGCGTTGTTGTCCATATACTTAAGACCTTTGACTCTTGGCTTTGGTTAAGACCATAGACTATTTTTTCTACTAATTAAATTATGTTTTCATTTGATGCTTTTTATGACAATTAAGTAGATTTTTGTTAACTTATAAATACAATGTGACGCGTTTAAAATGAACATACCTTGTATTTATTCTGTATAACTATCGTACAGGGTGATCATCAATATATTGTAACATGCATAACTTTAATAACTTTGTCAGTTTTTAAGATAATCTTTGTTGGTATACGCCATTAATTAACATATACATGTAAGTTTATTCAGGACATAAAACATTTTCAAATGTTATTTATTTTTTTCTCAGCAGATGTTTGAAGTGTTTTCCTTATTTCTGCAAAACAGCCAAAATCAGCAGCAAATGACGTCGTAAATTGCCAATTTTCCTTTCCATTTTACACGTTGATGCTTCCAATTTCACATAGTATTGTTGTTTTCAAATCGAGTAAATAAACTGGATTTTAAAAAATACACTCCTTCCTTCAGGCATTAATCCCATAATCAGAAACCCAAAGGGTTTAACTCTGGTGAATGTAAGAGGCTCATTTAAATGGGGTGTTCAGCGAAATGATTCTATTACCAAATTTCCTGGAATTACTGAAAATGTACAGCTTCACCGATGACGTTATATACACCAAATTGATTTAACCTGCAATCTAATAAAAAATTGGGCTCATTAGCTTTGAAATAAGGGTCAAACCACCTTTCTATCATTAAATCTGACGGAGTTATAAAAGTTATTTATGTTACCATATATTTACGATCACCCTGTACTTTTTTTTTTTTTCTATGTGTATGATTAATCATGTTTCTGAAAGACGTTCATGAATATTGTTTCTACCAAACGATGACAAAAATCAAACAGGGAAGGCAGAATGCACTCAAAAGAAAAATCCGAACACGAAGGCACAAAATAGAAACACCACAAAACACCAACCACCTAAAACCAATCTGACTAAACAACTAATCTATTTAGAAATAGAAGTACATGTATTATCTATACAAAAATATTGTTTTAATTCCATGGCCATGCTTCTTTTTCAGAAATGATGTCACCAATTAGGCTTGTGACGTTTGATGTTACCAACACTATCATACGGGTTCTTGGCAGTGTAGGTCAAAACTATGCTAAAGTTGCTGCTGTGTACAACAAAACAGTTGATCCAGACCGTTTGGACCGTTCATTTAGAACTGTATACAAACAAAACATAACAATGTATCCAAATTTTGGTGTTCATAATGGTCTAACCCCGTTTAAATGGTGGACAAATGTTGTAGTTGAAACATTTAAATCAGCTGGTAGTGATGAAGACGGGTTAGAGCAGATTGCCCAGCATTTGTATGTGATGTTCTCCACACAGAATGGGTGGGAAGTATTGCCCGGTGCTATTGAAACATTGTCTGCTCTAAAAGGGAAGGGAATTAAAATCGGTACAATTTCAAACTTCGATGATCGACTTGATAGGATTTTAACACAACTATCGTTGAGACATTATTTTGATTTTGTTATCGCTTCGTCTGTGGTTAAAGTTGCAAAACCGGATGCGGAGATATTCAAAATGGCGTTAAACATGGCGGACGTAAAACCGGAAGAAGTTATTCATGTAGGTGATAATGTTAAACTAGACTACATGGGTGCCAAAGATGCGGGATTAAACGGTGTTTTAATGTTGGATAAAGATAAAGAGCTTCCGGACGGGATAGATGAATCAAATGTTATTCGTCATCTGAGCGAGCTACCTAAATTTGTGACTTAATAAGACTCCATTTAGCACCTCATATTTTTATACTTAGTGAAAGATTGCTAATCTTCTTTTAAGTTCTTTATTTGCAAAACTCGGTGGATGTTATATGTGTTTTCTCTATGACTACCTTCATACTTCTATCTCTCTATGACTACCGAAATACTAGTTTCATTCATACCCTGTTGGAGACCTTGTTCAATTCATCATCCTTAGCTACGTGTCATTAAGTGGTTAGTGCGTTTGCTGACTAATAAAGTCATCTGGTTCAAAGTCGCAAGGAGGCATTTGTTTGTATTTCATGTTTTAACATGAATCTTACATTTGCAAATCATATAAAGACTTTGCCCGGCTAGGAGAACTTTGCGTCATGGCGACAGTTATACTATGTAGTGTTGTCCATAATTCTTGGGAACAACTCCTGCTGTGATATCATATATTGTTTTCGTCAGGACAAATTTTATATTGTACTGTTGTCACAGCATTCATTATATGTCATATAATAAATTAATAATATAAATCATTTGTGTTAGATATATACAATGTGTATAAAATGTATTTATTATCCAATTACTGCTCCAGATGGAAAGTGCTGATACAATAAAAATCCAGAAAACGTAGAAAAGTGTTGTCCTACAAAACCCTCATCAGGAAAGTCGTTTCTCACAGTCACGGCGTGCCCAGCTTCAAGGTCAATGATAAGCATCTGTGAAGCTTGTTCCCCACCCAGCACCCAAAACTTGGAGTAAATCGTACCATTAACGTCAAAGTGACAGTAGGCATGGTTGGCATCTATGCCCAAAACTGTTGCATGAAAGACATACGTTCCGCCTACAGGAGCAACAAAGGCACCCGTGTTGTTATTGTAGGCGTTGCCTATGTTGGTTATTGCTTGTTGGAATAGGAGAACTTGGTTGATTCCCAGGTGGTGTATGTCATGGTCGGTGTGTGTGGCGTAGAATGCAACCTCAGTTTCGGGAGCTTCACGGTCTGAAAATAAACAATGGAATGGTTGAACCAAAGCAAAAAGAGAACACCATATACCAAGATGAACTACTAGTAACCGATTAGTTATTTTTTCTAAAATAAAAAATAATCGATGTATTTCGAGAAAATCTATCAATACATGTATGCGTGCTCAAGATCATTTATATTGTATTTAGTTTGTTGACTTTGTTTGTAAACGTATTGTCGTCTAGGTTAAGCTTTATTCACAATATGTCTAGAAATTCACAACACAGAAACTTTATACTTGTTGGTTAGAACACCTTCTAGTCGTGTATTCACATTAGTTTCATATACTTTCAGAACCAAAGCTATCACGGTCTCGTCGATTTTAATAACTTGTATGATTTTTGTTCGAATGCCGTCTTAAATAAAAAAGTTGTAGTTCAGCTTTCATTGTACCAAGCAACAGTTTGACGTGGAATATGACAGAACTAGCCGTACGTGTATATGCACCATGTTCACACTTGTCTCTTTTTATGGTACCGGTCTACGACTAATTTCAAGGGTTGTCGAAGTTAATTATGCGGGCTGTTCATTAACACTTACCTTTTCTGAAAGTGCTACGTTTTCTTTGGGTCTTTGTAGATGTCGATACCATATTTTGTCCGACATCATCGTTACCCGGTTGCCGTTCACCAATGGCATCATCTGCTTGTTGTGCTTGGACGTCACCATCTGGTTGCACTAATGTTTTCTTCAAGTCATTAATTTCGCCCAGCATCCCAGCTTCTTTTTTTAATGAACTGTAACTCCATGTCCGCCATTTTTAATTTCAACTCATATATTTCAGATTCCATTTCCGCCATTTTAGCTTCTTTCGCCACATCTCGTCCTTCCAGCGACTCTATCCTCTCAAGTAAAGCATTAAGTACTTCACTGACACCATTTTCAACTGCTGTAGAGAAAACTCCTTGAAACACACTTAAAATCATAAAAGTGGCAACGAAATTTCGTGCCATCTCCATTGTTTAAGCAATTAGTTGTTATTATCTTTTATGATCTGGGTCAAACACATGTGTCGTCGACTAGTGATAAGGCAGCTACAA
The DNA here is from genome assembly GCA_963678985.1 of Spisula subtruncata. Classification (NCBI taxonomy): domain Eukaryota; kingdom Metazoa; phylum Mollusca; class Bivalvia; order Venerida; family Mactridae; genus Spisula; species Spisula subtruncata. Next base: position 29,313,857 of record OY787673.1, on the reverse strand, counting down.
TAGTATTACTAACAAATGGCTTCTACAGATTGAAGCACACTGGATAAGTACTACAAATTGAAAAACAGTCGAACCCTGGTGATAAGACTAATTAGACTTCCCAAAGAACTATCGATCATTAATAGATGAAGTTATAGTCTGGACAACTTACATAAACAAGCAGTTTGTGTCCATCAACAGAAGCAGTGATCCACCCGAAACTCTACGGGGCGTTGGAAACCTAACAATGTGGATATACTTGGGCTGTGAATATTGTAAGATTTTAAAACGTTATCACGGTTCATCAATAGCATTCATTACCCATACGCTCACACAAATACTCAAAAAGAGACAGTTTTTTTATCTTTTCGACGCTGCCTCGTTTTTATGGTTGTCCTTGCAATCTGTGGTTAAGTTAAAAGTTATCAATTTCCTAGGTTAGCCGCTCAAGCACCCTTTGACATTTCAACTTCCCCTGGTCATTGGACTACATATGGAAACCTACACTTGTGTCTCCCTTGGGAGACTATTTCTCTCCTGTGGGTGTGGCAGCCAACATCGATCTGCGGCGCCCAGGAATAGACACTGTCCTCACAGGTACCATTTTACACCATGGTGGAGTGGAGCATGTGGGTCTTGCTCAGAGAAATTAACCAATGGTCCAGAGGGGGATTGAACCCGGGAACTCTCGACCCCGAAGCGCGCGTCCTACCTCTAGGCCACCACTCCCCTGGTCTGTCTCTGTAACCCTGGTGGTTTGTTATTGTCCTTGCTGTGCCACGTCATTGACTGATGCGGCTTGCTGTCAGAGTTTTCAACATTGGCATTTACATTGTTCAATATAGTCTAATTGTTCATGTCTGGGCTTCATATGTGTTTCTTACATTTAATATATACTAAAACTCTAGTTTCATACTAGAATGGAATCCTATTTGGGGGTAAAACATTAATATGTACATATATAAACGAAAAGTGCGAATTTGGGGAATCGGTGCACAACAATACCATTTAACAATTTATTTGAGACAGTCTTGGCCAAACCAAGTCTTAGCGCCTTTCATAGTCTGTATGTAACCCCCGTTGATTGTCATATTGCGACTATTACGTGGTTTGTCCTTCAATGTACTTTGCTGTTTTACGTAACTAACATTAGTAAATAATGTCATTAACAATATACAGTGTACTTAATGAGTGATTGAATACAGAAGTCTATATACAAGAATATACCTTTTGACAACATTTCCTTTTGGAAGAGTTTAACAAGTCGACTGATTTGATTTGTCACTCGCACCAAGTTACTTATTGCAATTTTATTCCACGTATCCAGTCAGACGAAGTTCCTGATATAAAGGCATTTAAGTTTGTTTTAAATTGTCCAGGATGTACTTCATTCTATGAATTTGTTCTTTGTGTATGGTATTGACAGTAACTGCTATGTTTAATGCATGTGGCACCAGGCGATCGAACCGTGTATATTATGTCTGAAAAGCGAGGATATTATTGTGATTTTAAAACTTGTCAAAGACGTCTGTAAATTATTTACGCTGGTGTGGCGCATATGATTGAACTTTACTTGATGTACGAGCATATATATGTATTCTAACTAACATACACCAGACGATCGGAACATGTACATATACACATAGTCTGCCAAACGAGGATATATCATTTTGAAACTTGTCTGAAGATGTTTATGTAAATTGTGGATGTGACAGGTTTGATTGACTGTTTGTGGTAGAACAAGTCGCCAGTCTACTGCTAAAACGTCTGTTAAATACGGAACTGATAAGAAAACTTGTCAAAGATGCTAATGGTGTGATGTTGTGATGGATAACTTGTGGTTTTACATTTACAAGTACCAGTCACCAGTCCTGTGCTATAACGCCTGACAAATAAGGAACTGTTTGTAAAACTTGTCAGCAGTCTTTGAAGACTTGTCAGAAGATGTTTGATTGGCAGATTGGGATTTTTTTACAATTATCACACATTATATGTTTTGCTCATGCGTACACAACGTCTGAGTCATTGGAGAGCCTTAGGAAACCTGCATTCGAGTCTCCCCGGGCGGGGCGTCTAATTCTCTCTTGTGGTATGACAGGCAACATCAATCTGCGATGTATACACAGGGCTAGACACTGCCATCACATGTACCATTTTACACATTGGTGGAGTGAAACAAGTGTGTTGCTCGTGCTTAGAGAAATTAACCAGTGGCTCAGACAGGGTTTGAACCAGGGACCTCTCAAACCCGACACACACGCCTACTGTGCATCTACTTGGCATATTGCAAGTGTAAGTTACACGTATCCGTCGTCTGGTGTTACGTATGTAGAACGAGGAACTGCTTTTAAATCTTGTCAAAAAGGCACCTTGTGTGTGACGTATTGGAGTGATTCAATTTGGCAGTTTGTGGTGTTTTTTACAGTTGTTTTCTTCTTGGTCTTCTTGGTCATCTTGGTCGCGGAGATGATTTTAAAACTTGTCAAAAAAGTTTTTCAAATCTATTTATTTGAGTGGCAGGTTTCGGACATGTAATTTGCAAGTAACAGACACTAGTTGACTGGAATAGGTACATTTGTATATCGTCTGTTAGTCGTTTATATGTTTTAAAAGATATTGTCAAATGTGTATGTCCATTTGTGATGTGTTTACTTTTGTCCACAGTAATTACAAATATCGGACTGCAGTTGTGTGCAAATTAAACGAGAGTCAAAACATCGGAAAGTTATACAAAATCAGCATACTGAATACAATAATAAACTATATAAATAATGCTTATTCATTTCTTTTTCTATATGGTAAAATGTTTATGTCGTCTGAAACATTTTTGTTAATCCAGCAGGCGATGATTTGATCCCCGGGTTTATGTTTGTTTTTCACTGCCTCATTTTTTTTTAATTTTGCGCGATAGCTCGATTTCATTTCTCAATATTTTAAGCTACAATTAATATTATTGCATATTTCAATTTATTGATTAATAAAGCTGTTTTAGTTTTACGTTTGTTACGTTTGCAATGTATATTATGTTTGTGAAAATTTATTGAAAATCATTGATATGTGTTTAATTAAATACTAAATGTACTTTGTTTACTGAAGGTATAAAGTACAAAATGTATAGACAAAACTTGTCAAACTACTGTCAACAAGGAGCAGTGCAGTGTAAGCTTTCGGTGGGTTTGATTGCGGTTTGGAAACGAGCGTTATTGCAAACGTAACTTTGGTCATCAACCCTTGCGAATAACTGTCTAGGTTGGACCAGACAATGTTGGCCAAGGTTTTATGATCAACACTAAACTTCGAACCATAACATCCAGTGAAATACAATTTGTTAAAATATCGAATTCTTATAACATTTGGACGCACACATCTCCTTTTATTTACGACCCAGTGTTGTTCTTATAAGCATTGCAATTTGTCAATGTTTGTTACAGATGGTTGGAACGGTATGCTACTAGAAATTATTGCCAATGCTCGTTATAGCCCGTTGTTAGCCTGTTATTCGATGAATGAAACAAAGGTGACCAGATGTTCACTGGTTTTCGCTGTATTAGTACTTAAAGTGTTTATCAAAGTTGTTTGTGTGACTTCAAAATTAATATGAATCATTATGCACCAGTCAATATTATGCCCGCCCTTGGGCGGCGGGCCACCCAGGGGAATTAGACATGGATGGGTCACATAATCATGTAGTAATTCCGGGGCTTGGAACTGGACGGAAGCCTATGTCCAGGTACTTGGAGTCGTTAAGGTTGGCAAATTCCCGCATGTTAGGAAGAGTCGTTTGTCTTATTCCCTCTGTACCCCACCGCCCCGGGTAGGCATAACATGGTGCAGTTACAAGCATACTAGCATACGCATACACATATGTGTGGGCGTACGTGCAAATCTAAGTGTTTGCAGGCTTTGCAAAACATTGTCATGTGACTCGAACATTACACCAGACGGTTTGCGGTTGCCGGGGAAGGCCACATAAACGGAAGCAGTTTGTAAAACTGGTTGTGATGCGTATTTCATTTGCTGTGTCGCGTGCATGAAGAGCTATATATTTACAAAGGTCCTAGCCTGAATCAGTTCGTCTTGGAGTTAATATCGAACGCAAACATTGACAATGAAGAAAACTCTTCTTATTCTTGGGGTAAGTCTACTTCGGTCTTTACAATGTTTTCATTGTCTGTTAATATCTGAATTGTTAGTGTGAGTTTATTATTTACTTTTCGAAATATTCATTGCAACATTATTGCAAATGTCTTTACCAGTATGGTGTTTTCTCTTTCTCCTTTTATTTAAGCGGAAAGCTGACTGGTAAATAAAGGCTTTGCTTGATATCTAAAAGAAACGTTATTCATTATTGTGTTTGGTTGACATTTGCTCGGACTATGTTTGACTGCCTTATGTAACCATGCTATCTTGAATATAAGGTCACTGGAATGTAAGGTCATGTTTTTGCAAGTTATTATCCCTGTCTGTCACTGTTGTCATTTTGTGCTTCTTTGTGTTGCTGGTGGTTCTGTGTTAAATGTTGTACTTGTTGCATGGCGAAGCTCTCATCTTACTTCTTTGAAGTTAATTTAATTAATAGGAGATATAACTCTAACGCGTTAATCTGCAATGTCAATATAAACAGAAATCACTGACCATTACATCGATTTAGGGGGATCGTCACTTTTATTCACCAAGTAAATTCAAATTACAATACGCATTGAAAAGATAATCCCTTTTCCAATAGTCTTGTGTTTTATACCTGGTTTACCTATTTACTTGAAGTGGCGCATGTTCCAATACCGCGTTAGAGTTATAATACGTAATAAAAATACTAATAACGTCATGTATTGATACAATGGGGTTGTTTGTTTCCGTAGTTGTGTGAACGACAAACTCTTATATGCCAATCAGGAGATCCCTGTGTCTGTATTTATAAAAAAACTTAGATATTTTGACTTAAGTTAAAATATTGAGCTGCCCATATTTCACAAGAAACGAAAAATAGCCCATGTTTTCTATATGATTGCTGTAGCCCTTTACATAATGCCTCTAAACAATGTAAATAATTGTTAATAATATTGGTTTTCCTATTAAGCTGATACACTTAAGGAACATTTGAGATTTAAAGAAATGTCTAAGTTTTCACTTAGTATGCTTTATAAATACCGGTCCTGGTTCGAATCACGACAGAGGCGCTGGTGTTTTTTTCTGAAGGTATTTTCATCTTTTCCCATTCCAATATGGAGGAACTGGTCGGAAAATCAGGCTCAGTGATAATAAACATTGGAGTACGTACTCCATACTCCATACTCCATACTCCAACTCATACTCCGTACTCCAATTGGAGTATTTTTTAGTTTCAAACACTGCTGTAACTTCTTTATTACTGAATGGAAACATATGAAATGGGGTTCATTTTCTTAGTTAGATCATTTGCTTCAAGAAGGTGTTGGTTTCATGTACATAAGTGCATATGTATTAAACTATTAATCCATTAATATGTCTTGAGAGAGGGAGGATTGAATCACTACACTTTCTTTGTGATGATAGTGTATCATGTACATGTTCCATATTCCTGGGCGCCGAACTTCTGCCAATGGCCCATGAGAGTAGTAGTCTCTCCAGGGAGACTTGATCGCAGGTCTTCATAAGTAGCCCAATGACTACTAGGACAACGTAAAATTTCAAATACGAACTTTTTAAAGTGGCCCGTGCCTGAAAAGGGGTTAAAAATGTACTTAGTACGCTATTTTAACAGTTATATATTATTTCAGATCGTTTTGGTTGGTGTGTGTCGCACTACGGCAGATGTAATACCCGAACCGACAGACTGTAGTGATGTTTGGAATGACGTATGTAATACCGCGTGGTAAACCACGTGACAATACCATATAATTTTGACGTCACTGAAAGCGGCAAATTCATTTTTTTGGTCAAAATTGAAAAAAATAACTTTAAGAAGTTTAGTTCATTACCGAAATTGATGGCACCAGTCTATGTATGGGAAAATATGTAAGCTTTCAACCAAATCTAGAAACGGTAGCTATCAACCGATTAGCCTTTTCGTTTAGCATTCTGTGAAACCTTCGAAAAAAGACGAATTGAAAGAAATTGAATACTTTCCGCTTTTGTGTTTTCATAGTGAAGCATCGTTCGTATTATAAATGTATCCCAAAGTAAAATGGTATTGCTACTAGGCCTAAGGCCATACCCAATCGTATTTTCGTTTAGCGTCCTCCCTAAGTTCGAAAACCTATCTAACTATCCTGGGACAAAAACAAAACACTCGGAAAAAACAAGTCATAATGACTTCTATCATCATCATTATACACGTAGGCATATGGCTAATAAATATAGCTATCAACCATTGTCAATCAAAATGGCTGACCGAAATAACTTAAAATGTATTTTTGTAGAACCTACTGCTGTGTAGGGGTTGGTGTCATGATGGTGAATACGTATGATGGGTATTAAAGCAATATCGCAATGGATTTTGTTGTTTTTTCTTTCCCAAGATTCAAAAACCTGTACGTCCTCGGACGCTAAACGAAGATACGATTTGGTATGGCCTAAATTAAATATGTGTTGTATTATATAAAGGATACGGGGGGGTATTTAACTAATGGTAAGGGATATATACGCACCAAAAAGAAAACTTAGTCTTAAAGTCCGACGCTTGCTTTGAACAGCTCAGATGGCTGTATGTTTCAGCTGTCGTCTGACAATTCGCTGGCTCGTAAATGCCGCTTACGACCTTATAAGACTAATGCATATTTGAAATCTACTTCATAAGGCGGTTCTTATGAGCCTGTTTGTATGAAAATCGAAACTTGTCATGTTGACCAAACTGAAGTTGAAAACGCTGTTTACCATAAGTAAAGCGTGATTGTCTGACAGTTTTTCTTGTTTTCTCAAACTATTGATTTTGTAGTTATGACTTTCTCATTCTAATCCAGCGAATTATACATACCGTTAACTTTAACCTGACACAGGTACTTGATCAGTTGATAATTTCTTGGTCTAGTCTTTAAAGTCATTGAACTTGAAAATAAACATAAAAAATGAGGTGAGCTAAACATAAAAATGAGGTGAACTAATTATGAAAATGAGCTAAACTAAAGATAATAAATACATATAATTAAATACACCCCTAAAACATATGTAAAGCCATAGTAGTCATAAAAATATTCTATGTTGCAGCATTTGACACCGTGTGATCACGGCCGTGTGTGTGTCTGGAACAAATGCCACTGTCGTGTCGGCAAACCAGGCTGCTTCCTCGAGTGCTCCAGTGATCCGCGAAAGAAGTGCAATGGCTTGCACAAGGGAGACGTGAGTATATAGATATGTATAGTCAAGTTAGGATATTTTGACAGTGTCGTAATCGTTTATTTGTACCCAAAGACAAAAAACATTGCTTAAACAGGTAGAGTTTAGTTAAATATTGAACTGTTGGTATAATCCTTTATACTTGTTTTACACCGTAAGAGTGGATTGTTCCACTGCGTCACTCTATTCATACCCTAACTGGACTGTAACGTTGTTTTCTTCAATATTTGCATTGTTTTCTTGGTGGGTAAGTACATCATTGTGACCAATGCCAAAGTTTGCAAAAATGCGTGGAGGTAACATGTTTAAGTAAATTCGCCTTAAAGTTAAATTCACTATCAGATTCATCAATTTGTGTTACAGAGTTTTGGTAATTACGACTATAATAATGAGTATCGTTGTCATCTTGATATGTATAAAACGCGGACTAATCTGCAGTAACAAAATAGGTCCACTGCAGTCTTTGCGACCAAAAGCTTTAATGTTATATACAGTAAAGTTCCGCTAATAAGACCTCTTTGATTATTTTGAAATCATGCAGATGTTTGCCATTTTAAGGTTCCAAAGTATTAGATTTAGAACAAAAAAGGTCCGCTAATAAGTCCGATGCGCTATTAAGACCACCTTTTTACTGGTCTATTAGTTTATTAGTGAAACTTCCCTGTATCAGTATTGTGTCAGTTGCTATTGTTGTAATATATTGCTGTTTGTCCATATACTTACGAGCCTCGTAGTTCGGTGGTTAGCGCGTTTGCTACCTAATCCGGGGATCTGGTTTCGAATCCGGGTGGAGGCATTATACCTAGTTAATGTCTTTCATATTTCAGCCTAAAGCTGACTGGAAAATAAAGTCAATGAAGTTCTTAAGAATAGAATTCGAAAAAAAGGCAGTACCTTAGTTTATATAATAGTTTCAGTATTTGCATCTCTCGTCATCGAGTGTTAAAATGCTCGATAGCTGTTGTACAGACGGTATTCCACCTCTTTACGTTTATAGGGTAGGCGCACTGGAAGAAAATCGGTAAAGAGCTTAATTTATATCGAAACTCTTTCAGATTTTTATAGGGAGTAGATGTTTATATGTTTTTGTTCTGTAGTACATGTTTTTCATTTTGGTTTTTCGTCTTCAGTGTAACACTACTATGGAATTTGACTATCGTGTTGGTTCTATAGAAACAAATCAAGTTTATTTGTGTATTTTCAGTCTTGTTCAAAAGGGCATTTCGCAGCTACCTGTGAAAAGGCTGGAAAATTGTCATGCGTCCCTGTTCCTGGACAAGGAAAAGGGGTACCACCGCCGTAAACCAATCAGTCAGAAAGCGATGTAAGTATTACTTGTTCATGAAAGTCTCTGGTGAGCAGGGACCGATTCGCAAGCACAGGTAACCGTGTATCATTGATAAAAAAACTGAAACGAAAAAAATGTTTTTGTAGTTTATTTTTTTTTTGTTGTAAAGAAAAATCCAAATTTTACAAAAGATTGTTTTTGTTCGTTATCAATGATACATGCAGTTACCTGTTTTGGCAAGTTACAGTAAACAAATTTGAAGGCAATGCTGAAAACGCTACATTAATATATATTAATGATTCTATGTAGCACAATTTGCTGAAGTAATAGAATGTAAATTTCACCGTTACTTCAGGTGTACGTTGCCTAAGCAAAGCGCTTAAATGAAGACTCGGTAGCGCTTTGCTTAGGAAACAGTCAACAGCCGTAAAGTTGCATGTATGTATATCCGCGCTAAGATTAAACCGAACCTAGCTGTAGCAGGTATCAAGTGAATTTACACGTATACATATACGTTTTGTTTCTCAAGCAAATTCAGTGAATCGTAAACGCGTTCGTGTATGTTTCTGATTGTGCTTCACCGATGTGTTTCAAAACTTGTTAGTTTTACAGCTTCCTTTTTACCATGACACCGGGCCATGGTGCAATCAGCAGTAAATAGGAACTACCATCTTATGCTGAACGTCAACCAAGGTAGATATGCCAGAAACAAGTTATGAAAGTCTGGTACCTTGCAACATGGGATCAAGCTCGCAACCTCGCCTTTTCATGTCGTTGTTGTACATATTTTTATCAAAGAACATGTCAATTTTTATCCTTTTTTGCAGAATTACGACAGCACCATGAATTCCAGACTACACGTAACACAATGTCAATCGGAACTCCTCTACGTTTATGAAAGTGCGTATTTTTCAGTAACGGAAATGCCCGAGTAGTTTCGGTTGAAACAATGTACAACCCGCAAGGAAATCGATTTGTGATGCTGCCGAGAATTATCTTGAATAAAATAAAAGGATGAACATGTCTTTATTCATATTATCATCGGTAATATTGAATATCTATCTTATCTGACTTAATGATACTTAATGATATGCCATGTGCATAGACTTTATTTACCAGTCAGCTTTAGGCTATATTATGAAAGACAGAAACTATGCGTTCCTCCACCCGGATTTGAAATCAGGTCTCTGAATTAGGCAGCAAACGCTCTAACCACCGAGCTAAGAGGCATATTATGATATGGACAACCAATCAGGTTACACCATATTAATATCTTGGTTTGCAACAGGCGAGATGATTGGCTATACATAATCTCCAATTAAAAACAATCACACAGGGTCCATTTGTAAATATTATCGTCAAAACACGGTATCCGTGTGGTTAGAGCTCTCGATTTCCAGTCTGGAGGTCCCTAGTTCCAATCACGACCGGGTCATTTGAAATTTCAGAAAGGCTTGTCAGTGTTGCCTACATAGCTAGAGATGAATTGGTTGATAACCCATAATTATGTAGTCTCGTGTGTAACTGTGCTGTACACCGGTCACGTTAAAAAAACCCCAAGGAAACTGTTCTGAAAGCGAAAAGGCAGAGAGTCCAGAACCCTTATTGTACAGCACCGCTGTCTCTTCAGCAAAACACACGACCACATGCAAATAAGTGATTGCACTTTTTTTGGTTATCCTGGACCGACAGTTTTAAAACAGTGTTTGAGTCTACCAGCGAACGACTACTACGACCACGACTTATCAGCAAATACATGTACCGTCAATGCCTGGTTCCCACTGAAATGTTTGCCTCGGCAATGTTCTCCCGATTTAATAATGGGCACCGGAAAGCATCGAGAATGGTTCAATGTGGTCTTAGGAAAACTTCGGAATAATCGTTAGAAAATTTGTTCGCGATGCCTCCCGAAGCTAATTTATTGAAATCGGGAGTACATCACCGAGGTCAAAAAAGCTCAGGCGGACCAAGGGAAGCAACACTTTGTTAACAAATAAAGATAAAATGCATTTTCAGTGTTCTTTTTTGTTCAATGTTGCTCATACTAAAACACTTTGATGCATATATATATGTCAATCAACAGTGAAAAGGCAAAGAATGGCTTGTTTCCGCTACCGGCTTAGAAATAATAGGGTCGGTTTATAGAAAATATTTTAATTCTCAGTTTACCTTTAAATCGTTCATTCTTACGTTTAGAATACTCAATGACAACTTCCGCAATAAAATAAGACATAAAGAACCAAACTGACTTGATAGAATTGGACAAATTCAAAGATATTATTTTTTTCTCACTTTTGTCCAAAAAAAACCCCACTACGGTAGGGAGGGGCAAAACAATTGGGTCGGTAGCATAAGCGAGCAACCTTTTGGCCTTATAAGGTATGTTTGTTTATTGATAAGGCCAGAGTTATATCCGGCAAGGATACAGATGCTGATGTACATAAATAAACAAAATAATGCATGTTTTTGGGTGATGATATTTTTTATTCGTGACTGACTCGAGTGTGACACAACATACGTGATAAATAACGTCAACAGCAAACATGAGATAAAATGTAACGGAAGTGACATAAACAGAATAAAATGAAGTAACGTAAATGACAAACAAAACAACAAAAATCGAAAAAAAACCGCTGTACAAATCTGTGGTGGCAACATTTCATGGACATTGAAAATAAAACTAATAAAACTAATCTATGATGATGTAGTTGAGGATTTCACCTGAAAAAGAAAAACAATACTTTATGTAAGAAGAGTAAACATTGGAGGTTGTATAATTGTTCTGTCCCCGATCTCTCAAAACATCTCAATCTGAGCAAAACTTCATCTAACATATTAATATAATTATGTCGTTTTGATATTTTCCATGGAAGGATATACTCAAAAGTAGCATAAACAGCAAACATTACTCTTAGTTAATTGGAGTAAATTTTAAAGTGTATAGAGCTATATTTTAACAGTCATTTAATGTCAAAATAATTACTTGCATCGTTTTTAGTATGATACTAGACTACCTTAATTGCAAATTAAAACTTTGGATTTGTTCCGTGTACTTTGATTCAATCGTCCAAAAAACAGCATTAATTCATAGGGTGTTCTAGAACACTTTCGTAAGAAAACGGACAATTTGTATGCCCAATAAATCACAGAGAGAGTTTCTGTTAAAGCTGAAGCGAAACATGATCTAATAAATATGAAAGCATAATTGTTTTTCAGTTTTTGATTTAAAAAAAATTTGTCAGATAGCTCTATACACTTTAAGTAGTTCTAACTTCAGATCAAATACCTAAATTGTATTGTAAGGTCTTCGTTCAGATTCATCTCAAAACCGTGCTCTGATTTGGGCAAAATCTCAATTTGAAATGAGATTTTTACTTGAGATGCTTTGAGAGATCGGTGCTTGGTCATTTCAAAGACGCAAAATAAATAAATTATTATTTTGACATAAAAATCCAGGCATTTGATTAGATAATAAAAAATTATGATTTTTTTTAAAGCAAGCAAAAAATCGAAATGGCATAAACTATAGAACGCGGGTTAATGATAAGGTAGCAATCAAGGGTCGTTATAATGTTCGCTTTTGTGGCACTTCGACTGTCATTTGAGCTAATTTGTAATAATGCCTTGGTCCCACTGAGCATATTTTGTTCCTCGGCGATGTATTCCGGATTTGAATAAATACTCTCCAGGAATCATTGGGAACAGGGCTATCACGCATTTACTAATGACTACTTCGAGGCTTCTCCTACACCGCAAGTATCCTTGTTCCTTCCGCCCATCATTTAAATCGGGAGTACATTGCCTATGAAAAAAGTCCCAAATGAGGCCAATGGATTAGCGACGGCGATTACGGCGATTACGGCGAAGTTTTTTTGGGGAAATTATATTTTGATAGAAAGTAAAAACTTACCTTTTATATTTATGGCTAACTTTATTTTATGTTTAACCCTCCAAGGTTGAGTTGAGGAGAATAATTTGATCAGCATTGCCGGTGGTTCCAGATCCGAACAAGATGAAGAGGAGGAACAGCAGACCAATCACTGAAACGGGAACCAGACAATCGTTTTATGGCAGTCGTAAAATCGGAAGTTGACATTTTACGACAATGAGTCAGCAGTTTCGAAAAATTGCAAACTCTTGAAAAACAGCTGCTTACATTGCCGGAAATAAATATATTGATTTCATTTGATGATAAGAAAGGCGCAAAGTTACCCAACGTGGTAAAATAGAAGAGTCGACACATAAATTAATGACGAAGCAAACAGGGGGTGGGGTATCATACTTATTGATTCTGTTTGTATAGAAATTGTGTAGATCATTCAAATACAACAAGGTCAAAAACCATAAAATAGAATTGTTCTTTCACTCAATGTAAAGTGACATATGTCAGCCAAAAAAATGTCAACTTTTTGTTCATGGGGCCCTCTCAAGATCTTTTAGGTCTAATCAAAAGAAATAGCATCCAGCTTCAAGAAAATGAAAAAGTAGAGGGTCCTGTATCATATAAGACAAATTCGGTTCGTCGAACGCAGTGAACAGATTTAGCGGGGATTGCGTGAACTCAGTTCACCCGGTTAAACCTAGATATACACAGTTTTCATGACGGACGAGCTTATGTTTACAACAGTTATCATTTAACTTTTAAAGATTGGTAAGAATGACCTTAAATACTTACATGCGATGATGCCACCGCCGCCGGTGTTTGAACGTCCAGCTCCGCCATAATATGGCACGTAGGTAGCTCCGCCGTATCCGAAGTTGGCGAGGGCAACACCCATACAAGCGGCAATGGCCAAGGCAAAGAAAATGGTGCACTTCATCTTCACTCTGGAATATTAAATAGAAGTTGTATATTTAATAATCATGATAAACCCTGATGAAGACTATTGAATACTGTAAAATCATTTAATTTCGACGTGACGAAATTTCGAGGTTTTGGTAAAAAAACCTATTTCGATGGGACGTTAACTCGGGGATTTTGCATTTCAGGTAATACATACAAGGGTCAACATTATTGTTCGATGGGATTTGATTTCGTGGTTGAAGGTGAACAAAGAAGATTTACGAAATTTAATCCCCACAAAAATTGATGATTTTACTGTATTTAATAATCATGATGAACCCTGATTAAGACTATCGAAAAATCGAAACGCTGGTTATACTTCATAAAAGATATTGACTTGACCCGTCTAGTCTCTGTCACATTTTTACTTGTCAATTTATTAATCATATTTTAATTGACACGCTCACAGCGTATAAACCAAATCTCTGTATGACTTATTAGAATAATTTACAATACAGCGTGTAAGACGTATTGAGATCACTGAGTGGTTTATTGCGATAGTATGCAATTCAACGTGTATGGCTTATTGCGAGCAATTATACATGGTAGTCCGAGTACTGTATGACTTATGGTGATAGTTTGCAATTTAATATGTAAGACTTACTGCTAGCAAAAGCACATTAATATTTCTAGTATTTAATGAAGATTCATCGTTCTTAAAATAATATGACATACCATGTACATGTACATCGTCTTAGATAAATATAATATTAGCTTGAATTTTAAAACACTCTGTAAAAATCTATATAAAATTATGGCGACTAATAGTAACAAAATAAATGCATTTACTTACAAATTACCTAAAATAATTTAGCACAGAAATATATTTGAATTTTGCAAACACCCTGTGTATAAAAACCCGACTACCAGCATTTAATGCATTTACTTACAAAATACTAAATGATTATAAAAAAATAACGCAGAAATTATTTAAGTTTTACCAACAATATACATGTAGCGTTAATAATTTAAATTAAAGTTAAATTAAAATAAAATAAAATATAGAAAATTAAATTCAGTAACTTACGTTATGAATTCCTCGAATTTACTCAAAGCTGGAGAAATTGATTTTGGACGGATTTTATAACCGTTAATATACCCCACCAAAAAGCCAGACAGGATTTGCCTGAAGACACAAAAAGTACGCCGATACGTCGCTTGACTTCCGGGTGGAGTACACAACGGGTGCGCGCTCCGCTGTATATTGACGTTACGTCAGGCAGACGACAGCTAAACACGTGAACTTACCGTTACAGTTACCCGTAAATTTGAACTTTCCGTTTTCGGTGCGCTACAGTTTTGGACTTTGTATAAAATTAACACGACGCCACTTATCCCTACAGACCTTTGGAAGACCTGTCATTGAAAAGGTAAGAATTTGCTGATTAATGTAAATTTAAAATTTTAACATTTTAGAATTTTATTATATTATTATTTTTCTGTACGCCTTTAATTTGCTGGCTCAGGGTGAGAAGGTCGTAAGCACTACTTATGGCTTTATTAGACCGATACATATTTGAAATCTGCATCTTAAGGTGCTTCTTATGAACATATTTTCTTCGAATACGGAACTTGTCATTTTGACCAAAATTAAGTTGTAAAAACATGTTTTTCTATAAGTAAAGAGTAAATTACAGACAGTTTTTTTTATTGTTTTTCAAAATATTGAGTTTGTACTAAGACCCTCTCATTCTAAGCCAGAAATTAACTCCTTATTCTAATTTCGGTAAACATTGAGCCTTGATACCTGTATATACAAGGGTCGTTAGTTATATTACTTATTTCTTGATTTTTAACGATATTTTTTATATAGTTGTAGCTACATTTTTTCATTAGATACATAAACAATTATAACACGAGTTTTTGTTTACAAATAAAAATAACAACTATTGAACAGTCCTTTCCAAGTCAAATGAGAACGGTTGTATATATACTATCACCCGGCAGGTAAACTATGCTTATCTACCTCTGATAATTATTACTACGTATTTGCCTCGCTGACAGACACCGCATTTCGCGTTTGAGAATGCCTGGGACAGTAGCTATCTATTAAATATTTAAAAATCGTATATTAACCCTCACCCGGTTGGGTGGGATTCGAACCCACGACCCCAACGGCGACAGCGCCTAGCACTGAAGTGACCGCGACCATACCGACTGCGTCACCGAAACAACTCCAAAAAAGTTGCTCAAATGACGCTGATATGGTCGTTGTCACTACAGTACATGAGGTATAAGGTATAATTATCTCTGATAATTATAACTACGTATTTGCCTCGCAGACAGACACCGCATTTCGCGTTTATCAGAGATAATACAACATTTCCCGCCTTATACCTCATGTACTGTAGTGACAACGACCATATCAGCGTCATTTGAGCAACTTTTTTGGAGTTGTTTCGGTGGCGCAGTCGGTATGGTCGCGGTCACTTCAGTGCTAGGCGCTGTCGCCGTTGGGGTCGTGGGTTCCAATCCCACCCAACCGGTTGAGGGTTAATATACGATTTTTATGCTTATCTACGTTTAACTTGGTATTCACAGCTATTCTTACGAATGGGATAGTTAGTCCCTTAGTATTACTTTTTGAATCGGAATCGGCTTAAACTTCTTTGCTTATGTCCATTTTCTTTAGATGTAGTGCATAACACACTTTCTCTGTATTTCAACAGATTATCATCATGAAGTGTGCAGCATTTTACACCTTGGCTCTTGCCTGTTGTTTGGGACTTGTTCTCGCCGATAATTATGAATCCTTCAGTGGAATGGGCGGGTTCGGAGGAATGGGCGGACTCGGTGGAATGAGCGGGTTCGGAGGAATGGGTGGATACGGTGCCGGATACGGTGGTGCTACCTATGTTCCAGTGATGGCTGGTGGTCAGAGAGGTGGTGCCGGATTTGGTGGCAACGGATCATTCATCGGATGTATGTAGTTCATTATTTATCATAATCCTTTATCAAAATATACAACACTGTCGCGCGTTGCTATGAATGCCCGATTTGCCGAAGCATCTCAAGTCGAAATGTCAACTCAAATTGCGTGATAACCCTTGAATGAAGCAAATCTCGGTTTCATATGATATAGGAAAAAACTCATCTCAAATTATTATAGTTTTCATATGGCTATTACTATAGGCAATATTTTACCTATTTTTGTGTAATATTTACTAAAAATGCAGAGATTGAGTCAAATGACCGTTATGATAACAATTCATAGGTTCATTTCAGTCCAGTTTTTTTTCTATAGCTACTTTATATCCTTGTTATGACTTTGTGACTTTCTTATCGTTACTATTTTAATTCCGGAAACGTGAAGTTACTGCTATGAAGAGTTTGCAATTTTTGGATGGTGCTGACTCATTGTCGTAAAAAGTAAAACTTCAGGTTTTACGACTGCCATAAAACGATTGTCTGGTTCCCGTTTCAGTGATTGGTCTGCTGTTCCTCCTCATGATCTTGTTCGGATCGGGATCTTCTTCCAATGCTGATCAAATTATTCTCCTCAACTCAACCTTGGAGGGTTAAACATAAAATAAAGTTAGCCATAAATATAAAAGGTAAGTTTGTTTTATATTCTATAAACAATGTTAACTCATAGAATGGCCGTCACGAGTAGCCGCCCACCGATGTTTTTGGATTTTAATATTCAAGTCTTACAAATTATGATCATCTGTAAGACATATTCTAGTTCCAAACAGTTATGAAAGTAGTGATTTGCTATAACAAATTGTAGAAGTCATCGTAACTGTTGTTGATACAATACGTGTTATGTTGTGTCTGTTGAGCACTGCATTGAGTACTGCTTTGAGTACTGCTTTGAGTACTGCCTTCCCCGTCCGATTTGTTTTCACCTTTTTATTCCACAAACTAGTCTCATATAAAAAGTTGAACATTTTATCAGTAAGTGCAATAGTACTGAAGTAGTAATTTCATTTTTGGATCATACATGTACGTGCATACCGTTGACATAAATACTTTGCCATGCTTGCTCGGCTGAAAATAATATTGTCTCTTACAAATTAAATTAATAGTTTTTATTAAACAAACTGCAAACGTGTGCGTGTATGTAATTATTTGATTTTTTTGTTTCAGATGAAAGAAAGAAACACGCCTTAGATGACTGTTTAAAGTTGTTGTCCAAAGTCCATGAAATTGTTGCCACCACAGTACTGTGCAGATCTATATTTTGTCTTCACGTTACGTCATCATTTACGTTACTTTATGTTATATGTGTTACTTGTAATTTATGTCAGACATTTATGTTATATGTTGCCTGTGTACATATGCTATATATAATATATCTTACTAAATTGTATGTGATATACGTTACTTGTAAAGTATGTGTTAGATGTAATATGTATAACATGTATTTTACGTTACTTGTATGTTATATTCCATGTCATAAATATACTTGTAAACTTCATGTTGCATGTAACATACGCTACTTGTATTTGATAATATATACTGAATTTTATATAATTCGCTAGTATTGTATGGTACTTGTAATATACATTACTTGTAGTTTATGTTACATGTCATATACGTTACATTTTATGTCAAGCGATAGTCATGTAATGTTATATCCACTCGTTAATTCATTATTTACGATACTTTATATTATATGTTGTATACGTTACCAGTGCTTGTATTTTACGTTACGTTAATGTTTGAACGTTTATCATTTTGTTTCTCGTTGTTGTTTATATGTTTATCATGTTTGTGCTGCGTTATTTATCACATATGCCATGTCACACTCGAGTCAGTCGTTATAAAAATACATCACCTAGATATTGTTGTTTCTTTTCTGACATTTATTTCTGAATAATTGGATAATGTATCCTTGAATTTACGTCTGGATGACGTAACATACAGGGAATTTGACCTTCATGATCCGGGCATTTATAGGTGCGTACATGACTATGTTACACGATTCTGGTGCTGAAAAGATAACTTTCTGCAAGCATGTGTGTTATAGCTTGGAAAATTTGACCTGAGGTTCTTATTGTGAATATAAATTTCCACAAGCAAATCGTGCACTATCGGTATTTTAGATTTGTGTTATATCTCACATCGAGCGTCGTCTTGCTGCTCTCCGCCTATGAAAACAACTGCAGTTATAAATACAGACAAACTAAAATTTTGCTAATTTTGCTAATTGAAGGTCGATGATCTTGTCAAATTCTCTGAACTATACATTTACTCCGTACGTCTAAATTCAACCAGAAATCACTAACTTAAAGTTAATTTGTTAGTGACGAATTCTCCCCCTTAGGCTTAATTTCGCTGACTTACAATGAGAAGGTCGTAAGTGCAAACTCAATATTTGGAGAAAAAAAGAAAATACCTGTCCGAAAATTACTCTTTACGTATGGTAAAACAAGCTTTTTCAACTTCAGTTTGGTAAACATAACAAACTCCGATTTTCATGAAAATATACACATAAGAAGCACCTTTTGGTCCTGAAAGTAAATATTTACCAGTCTTATAAGTACTTACGACCTACTCATTCTAAGCCAGTGAGACACCTTATAATACAATCGGAACACCTCGTACAATTCTCAAATCGAATCATCAAAGGATAAATGCCGTATGGACCGTTCCGATTGCTCATGGTACAACAACAGCAACAACAACAACAACAACAACAACAACCGGAAGTAGTTTTGGCATCCTGCAGACATTATTTTATTATTAAATGATCACAATACAGACATAGTGAAAAGAAAACAGAAAATGAAATAAAACAAACAACATAACAAATATATGCAATAACTAGCTGAGAGGCACCCTTAGTCTTTATGTAAATTTTCACATCGATTTCAAACGTAATGTGTGACGTCATAAGGTATTGACAGAATCCATTGGCGACGGCGTTTGACGTTATATTCGAACGTTCGCTTGGCACTGAAATGTATCGAGAAAAGAAACGTTTACAATAATTTTATCAATGATTGCATTTATTGCCATTCTTAGTTGTTGTATATGTACACAAAGTCACGAAACGGTTAAAATTTCAAATCATCCGAATTAAGGTGCAGTTGCTATCTCTGCATGATTTAAAGTGACTAGTTAACCCTGTCTTCAAGTGGATCTAACATCGTTTTAGTGGATCGGGGGCATGCATCCCCGACATTGTGAAAATAAAGAAACATCTTGGAGCGAGCTAGTCGGCCATTTTTCCTACACTTTCATTGGTTGATTCTCTGCCTTCTGTAGCCGTAATATCGTCACAGGTACTTGTCTTATCGCAGGTAGTTGACAAATAACGTATCGCAGGTCGTTTCTTTAATTACATGTAATTGAAGTGGTTCAAAAATCATCAAAACGAAACTATTTATCTTTTATTAATTAGAACAAAAGTACACGTGTTTTCCTACCTTCTTAACCGTTCAAAGAAGAGTTGATCAAGACAAGCTGGTCGTTACTGCCGTTATTGAAGAACAAAGGAAGAAGGATCAGTAGAAACAACAATGGCAGAACTGAAAATACGCAAATCGTTATTTACAAAAAAAATACAAATCGTTATTTACAGAAAAATACACGAATCGTTATTTACTGAAAAATACACAAATCGTTATTTACAGAAAAATACACAAATCGTTATTTATTGGAAATACACAAATCGTTATTTACTGAAAATACACAAATCGTTATTAACTGAAATACGCTTTGCCCAGCGTCACATTGTGTTTTTCAACGAGTTTAATACAACTCGTATGTAATGAATACGAAAGTAAGATTCATTTTATCATTTAACCTTATTAAACGTTCATCATTTTTGAAAATGATGATGTTCTGTATGCTGCATATGTTTCAACCCAAATTTAGTGGTACGTGGAGCGTGATGCACGGACTTCGTGGATCGACCAAGGCATGGATTGGCTAACGTCGCTTCAAGCTAATTTGCATATTTATTCCACAGCCTGGGAGAGCCAAGTTGAACCGAATATGACTCGCGTTTATTCGTCGCTTTAAGCTAGTTTGCATACTCATGTTACAGCCTTGAGGTGCCGAGTGATATTTCCGGCACGGCTTTACTGCAGGTTAAATGATTAAGATAGGCAATTCGGAATAGACCTACTCCGGATCTCCACTAATCTGTAGGTACAAATAGATTTTTACCGTTATAATCATTGTGTCACTTGAATATTCATAACTGGACAATAGAGCTGGAGTCAGATGTGTTTTGCATATGAATACAAAACCAGTCTAACTAGGCCAGATTTGTTTGTACCTACATGTAAATTAAGGGGAAAACCACCTTGCACAGAGATCCGGATATCAACTATTATAACTACATTAAGAAAGTTGCAAAGAGTTACTTACTTCCGAACCAACTATTGCTGCTGCCACCACCTTGCTGGGGGTAATATCCATTATAGTATGAACATGTAACCCCGGCAACCAACAAACACAGCACCGTTACCACGGTAATATTGACCAGCTTCATGGTGAATCCTGTAAAATATACATCAACATGTTTAGAGATAATCAAATAGACAAGGAACACAAACATCTTGAACTATCGAACAAAGAAAACATAAGAACACCACATAACACAATAACGTCGCGCCGCAATGCCTTACCATTAATTATTCGTAAATGAGAAACTTAACTTCACTTCGGGAAGTTTCAGCTGTTTAAACGATCAAAGCACATGTTAATAAAACCGTTTTGTATTTGATTATTTTAATCGATGTCTTTGCGGCTACGTCAAAGTTACGCTTATTACAATAAGATTATAAGATTATTTTGTAATAATTATGCCAATACTCGCATAGCTGATATTTGACATATGACATGTTTATTTTTTTTAAAATTATGCCGATATTTCGCAGGCTTAGAATGAAAAAGTCGTAAGTGCGAAATCGATATTTTGAGAAAACAAAAAGAAAACTGTACAAAATTTACTGTTTACTTATATCAAAAAATGTTTCAACTTCTGTTTGGTCATCATGACAAGTTCCGATATTTATGAAAATATGCTTATAAGTACTTACGACCTTCTGATTCTAAGCCAGCGATATAATTAAAGAATCAAAATGTAAAGGTATACAGATCTGATATATGGCATTCGGTCTTTACGGTCTCGAAATAGACCATCGAATTTAATTAAGTTTTAACAGTTTTATTCATTAAAGCACGCGTCGAATTTAGAATTTATTGCCACACAACCAAAGAAACTAAAGAACAGAAATTCGAAAATCCCAACAGCATGTAAAAATTGGAACAGGTGAAATTACATAATAAAATCCCAGTCTAAAGAACAAACTTTTTCAAATAACTGATGCACATATTTAAAGATTTAACACCAACATGACCATTAACATATATGAAATCATCGCAAATTATTCGAGGAATATTATGCTAAAGATATATTCTGACGGAAGTCGCTTCAAGTCTCCGTTTTCAACACATGATTATTTTTGTTAATAAAAAAAGATATTGTTATTTGCTAATATATTTTCCTTGGTCAGTGTCGTTCGGAGATTTTGTGGATTTTCCACTGGATTTTAGCAAATTATATTTATAAATTAGCACATTGGGCGCTAAGACTTATTTTCCATTTGCGAAAAAAAGAAAGAAAGTGCAGTACGGTACGGTACCTTTAAAGTTGAAAGATAAAAGGACTTACTATACAGCCGGCCTAGTGTTCCTGACAGAGTCCTTCGTCTGTGAATAAGAACGAAACTAAGGTTGAACTTATACCGGCAATAAACGTCATATCCTTATTTCCTCGTCAGAATTTCAGTCACAGTACCGCCATGTTCCCCGCCCCCTATTGGTTCGGTTATCTCCGGATGATCCCGGCAAGTTCCGGTTCAATAAAATAGCATCAGTAGCCGGTTTTCAGCATACTGTCACACTTAAGAAGAAACAGTACAATATTGTAAATACCTGTTGGAAGTAATTAAATTCGCATTTGGGCTTGGTCAATTTCTAGCTAGGCAATATAAATGCAATAAAAATATGATACGCGTCAATATTGCCATTAAATCGGGAATTAAATATTTTCAATGTTTCTTGGCTCTTGACAGCGATAATAGGCTCGAATAACACCACATTACGTGTATACGTACATTAATATATATCTTCATTCAATTAATAAGAAATGCAAAAATAAGTTTTTAAGAATTGATACATGAAATTTCTAACAACCTTTCACCACATCATTGGCTTAGATGACTAATGCATATTAAGAATCTACATCATAAGGCGCTTCTTAAAAGCCTATTTTCATGAAAATCGGAACTTGGATGTGAACGAATCTGAAGTTGAAAACTCTTGTTTTACCATAAACAAAGAGTAATTGTCAGACCGTTTTTTTCTTGTTTTATCAAAATATTGATTTTGTAGTTACGACCTTCTCATTCTAAGCCATCGACGTGTCCATTTTTGGTATGCGATACGTCGGTCAATTTATTAAAATAAGTTGCATACATTATCCGCCATTGCATCATAATTTCTTGAATTTTCCTTGCTCGCATTCTGTTGGGAAACAGTATATTAAACAACGTATGAGTCGAAAATAACATGCATGTTCTGTTCTGTTCTGTTCTGCGCTGCGCTGCCCTGCCCTGCCATGCGCTGCGCTGCGCTGCGCTGCCCTGCCCTGCCCTGCGCTGCGCTGCGCTGCCCTGCGCTGCCCTGCCCTGCCCTGCCCTGCCCTGCCCTGCCCTGCCCTGCCCTGCCCTGCCCTGCCCTGCCCTGCCCTGCCCTGCCCTGCCCTGCCCTGCCCTGCTCAGTTCTGCTCTGTTCTGCTCTGTTTTGTTCTGCTCTGTTCTGCTATGTTCTGCTATATTCTGCTCTGTTCTGTGTTGAACAATGACTGTTGATTTTTACACGAAAGCTCTCCTTAATAATATATCGGAAGCTCTGCATTGCACGATATGACTTTACCCAAATGATAATTATTATACACGTTCGGTAAAAACTACCATCCGCTAGAACGCTAAAGAATTCTCGAAGCCGAATTTCGCCTAATTCTGGGTGGTTCGGCAGGTCTTTGCATTATTCTTGAACTCTTTTGTGTCATTCATTTACAATGCTGGAAGGTTTTTAGACATTTCGGGGTCTTCATGTTAAAATTTGGATGCTGAAGATTTTATTTGGGGCGGATTCGGGATAATGGGAAGCCCAAAGGCAATACTATTTTTTTTACAATAGACTAATCTAGAATGGTACTCCAAGATAAAATGTAGTTTATCACTATTTCATTTTAGCATTTGAGTGCTGATTGAAATCCGCAATATACGTATATTCTAAGGGCGTTTATTAAAAATAGACTTCCTTTATACAATTTGCCAATACTAGTCTTATGTCTTCAAATGATAAAAAAGAAGGTTGTCCTTAAACAAATTCCGAAGCTATTTTGCTATTGTACTGATTTAAAAGTTTTCTTTGACGTGACACATCGATTTATCATCAATACCCCCCAAGCAAATTTCCAAATTTTACAGTTTTACTTCTGAATCTTTATAGCATCAATTAAATTAAAATTTTGAATCTAGTTTCCTTCTTAGATTTAATACGGACAGCGCAAGAATGTTTACCAGACATTTATTGTCATCGTGTACATTGCCGCTCCCCGGAACTAGAAATGTATTACTACGCGTCTCCGATCTACTTTCCGGTCGTATTCTTCCGCGATAAAAGTAGTTCCGGTATGATTTTGATTATGGAAAAAGGTCAGGTGACTATAAGATAGGTGGAATTAGTTTTATTCTTCACAGTCGTGTCATTGCTGTGGGAAACGTCCGTACGTATATTGAGTGTAAATATTTTCAGGGTTTATAGGCATAATTTTAGGTGTAGTGGGGATCGTGGAAATCATTTAATAAACTAGAAGTAAAAGAGTATGGAATAACGTTGATTTTATAAATTTCATGAAAGAGATATAATTAAAAAATGATTGGCACTTTTTATATTGAAAATGATTTTGGCATATTTTAGCATTTTTATGTGTAAAATTTTGCGAAATTGGTCATTATCAAGCCAGGAATACAATTTAAAGCTGTTTTCCTAACTTCATTATTACATGCATAAAACACACTGAGCTGTTGCAAAATTTACATATTTACGTATTTTGACTCTGTTCATTGGACTCAAGACCAAATGTAGTTAATATGCGTAGCACATGGTCTGTCGATGCATCGTTCATTACGATACTAATAGTAGATAATATTTCAAATACTATTACACACACTGTACACCCAGGTGTAAAATATTTTCCAAAATACACGAAATAAAGACAAGACCAAAAAAATCAACGGGTATAAATTTAAGCTGAATTACATAATTTAGAGTTCCACAGTAGTTGCCCATTTTTTTACTTTCAGACCGATCACCATGAAGGCTGTCGCTGTAGCTATTTTGGCGTTAGTATGTTTAGCCGGCCTCGTATTCGGCCAGGGTTTTGGCAGTAGCTACTACCCATACGGTGGACTCGGGGGACAACAGGAAAGTGTTGGAGGGTGTAAGTAGATGTTTTAACTCAATTGTTAACTTCATCATATTTAAATTTGTTCCATAATGTGCAAATATTAATAGAAACATGTACAGGTAGATTTAAACAGTTGTTCGGAGTCGGTATTCACAAAGCATCTTAAGGAAAAACTTAAATAATTTGACTTAAGTTAAAAATTTGAACTTTGCATATTTCGCAAGAAACTAATAACAACTCATAGTCTCTTGGTTATTATTGTAGCGCTTTTCATAATGTTTCAAAACAATGTAAACAGTTAATAATTTTAGTTGTCATGTTTAACTGATACACTTAAAAGGGAATTGTAAGATTTTGAGAAAATTCTAAGTTTTCACTTAATATGCTTTGTGAATACTACCCTGGCTTTTTTATTTTATTTGAGATAATCTGCGACAGTCCTTAGTCCGTTGTCGTTCGTTTTTCCCTTGTCTAGTTGACCATTGAACTTCGAGGCTCCAGCTCCGACTTTAACGGAAATGTCGTCATTAATACTAGTAAAACGGTGATCTTTAGAGCGAATCTGTCCTATGAGCGTATATTCACTGTACATTGTATATCGACGGTGCCGAACCAAAACCCCGTAACTCAATTTTGGCGCGAAAACTTGTTTTGCAGCATCCGCATCTACTAGACGTCCCGCGCATTTCTGTCTTGTCGCCATCTAAGTAACACGATTGGCTATTTAAATGGCGACAAGACAGAAATGCAATGGACGTCTAGCAGATGCAAATGCTGCAACAAAGGTTTTCGCGCCAAAATTGAGTTACGGGGTTTTGGTTCGGCACCGTCGATATGTTTTATGCAATATTTTTTTCTTGATGATTGTAAAAGTCTGTATGATTTCAAAATAATCAATGTGGTCATGTTTAGCGGACTTTTACTTTACTACGTAGTCTGGGTTGCACATATAATTGGAGTCGAACTTATACTGAATCACACCATATCATAGCGGTGTGTGAAACTAACGTATTAAAGCAAAGGTGAAACTGCTCTGACTCGTATAAATTGTAAAACATTAGGATGAACATGTCTGTATTTTCTGATTGTTACAATTTGTAACTAACTGTACTAATTACACATGGCCTTTTTATATGTTATTTGGCATTTGTCTGGTAAACAATTTCCGGAAAGGGCTTGTTTGCTAAACCCGGGGAAACGCATAATAACCAGGGTACTGGGAGCTATATAGCCGTTGTTTAGGTTTAGGGTACCATATATTCGCCGGCACTCTTTTCTCTCATACCCTTGGGGCAACGAATACCATAGGGAATTAAGTGTAGTAATCACTTAATAAATCGGTAAAAATATTCGAATTATTCTACAATGTACCTCTGTAGCTCATTGGTTAGCGCAATTGCCGTCGTATCCGGTGACCCATGTTCAAAGCATGCATATTCTATGACAAAGAAAACTGACTGGCAAAACAGTATATGATTGACCTCCACAATAACATAAAAGTAAATTCGTATGAACTGAACCTATTCTAACGCAGTTTAATATTTCTATAAGTATGTACGCTTTAATTTATCCTCGCCACCGGATGATCCTTAGGGGCGAGAACTCCTGACGGGGGACAGTGGGATAGTGCAGATATTTGTATTTTATGATTTACTTGATATATGGGAAGTAGTTCCTGGCATATAAAAGTATATAAAAAATAGTTCCCGTAACAAAATTCCTGCGCGAATAGCCGAGTACTTAGGTCAGTATTTACTCTATTTTACAGGGTTCCTACCTCTTATGGGCCTTCTGTTTTGCTTGGTTATATTGTTTGGAAATACCTCAGGAACTACTACCTTCTTATATGGAAATTTTTCTCAGCCAACCAGCGGTGGTTAAGAAGGTAATAACTAGAAATTTACATAAAATTTCATCACTATTTTCCAGATGTCATGGGCTTGATTGGGCTACTGTTTATCCTATTCTTTTTGTTTACCCGGGATGACGATTATACAATCGTAGCCAACTTCAGCGATCCGTTGACTGGATAATACTTCTGTAAGTCATTAATAACAATAAGCATAACCATAATAAGATTTTTGTCAATCATCCGTAAAACCATTTGATGGTTTTTCAAGAGGATGTCGTTGCATTTTTAGAAACTTGTTTAAATCAAAAAGGGGGGCATGATTACGGTTTAGTTAACAAAATATTGTAGGATGTCTCTAGCCAAACTTACCTATGAATCTGGGTGTTAATAGTACAAATGTGATTTTACTTATTGCTTATTAACTTTTTAAGTAAACTGTTTAATGAAGCGTAAGAAGTGACAAGAATATGTAATATTTCTGATTCATTTGAATTAGATTCTAGATCTAAAAGAAATTGAAAATTTTGATATTCAACTTTTTTCTCTCGAAATATCGTATTAACAGTTAATTCTAATTTGTTCACTTTTCATGTTATGACGTCATTCTCTTTCGAAAAAAATAAGTGAGTCCATTGACTAAATATACACATGCTCTGTTCCTTTTTTCAGGTTCGTTGTTATTGCTATGCGACAGATCAAGTTACTTGCGAGCTGCACTACAATATGACGTCATATGTGACGTTTATATATCCACCATCTTGGATTATGAATTGTTTGGCGTGTTATGTAATTTCTATTTAAATAAAAATACATCCTGCAGATTGTGTAACCAGCTGTTGTTTATTTGGTTTTGTATGTCCAAATAGGCCTACTTAGTATTTTCCAATCTGGGTCTATCACAAATTACTGACGTCACGTTACTTGGGTAGCCATCCATCGGACGAGATGCGTCTTGATCAGTACACTTATTACAGAAAGACACAAGTTCGGATTGAATATTCCCTATCAGAGTAATGGTCTATTTCACCGTAGCCTCTATATCATAGTGGTAGAGCGTCCGATTCGAGTACCAGAGTCCCCGGGTGATATTACATGTCACACCATACCAAAGAAATGAAAATTGTACCAGTAGCAAGGTTCTCATGCAGTATTAACAAGTGGTGATAGATAACACCAGGAATTAGGTGTCAAGACTGATTAAAATAAGTTGAAAAAACTTATTTCGTAACCGACCTAGAATAAATTAGCATGCTCTAGATATGTTGGTTTAAAATATTGTATTATCAAATTTCGGGAACGATAAAGCCTAAGAGCTGAGAGTGATTTATTCAAAAAATTTGTCCAGATCTGAAACTTTTACTAAAGTTAGTCATATGATCGAACTTGAAGAAAATCCATTTCTTACAAAATTCTGCTTTCACAACGCTTCAGAATCCAAGATGGCGTCCAATATGGCCACCATTTTCCTGCAAATTGATACTAAACAAGTATTTAGGCCTGCATTGTATTACTTTATCACATATATGTTTTGTATAGTACAAGTCTCAGATTTGGTCCAAATATTTGAATAAATCGCCCTCAGCGCTTAGGCTAATAGGAAATGGTCGACATTTCACGATTGGGTATACAGTACCTGCTGGTCATGAATTTAAAGGAAGCATCCAGTTCACATGCTAACGTACATTTTGTATTTCAAATCCATTATGACGTATCAGTATTCCTCTGATATAGACTAATCAAATGACACTTATATGTCCCAACAGGTTAGTCAGGGACCTTATTTAACCAAAAATTGTAAGTCTAAACTCTGACTTAGACTCAAGATTGTCAATACATGTTAAGTGGGTTATAACAAATAATACAAGATATTATTTTAAAGGCTCAGTCTAATTGCAAAGAAATGGCAGGGACTATAAATATTTGCAATATTAAGTCTAAGTCTTAGTTTCAGTCTTTCAATGTTGGTGAATAAGCCCCCTGTTCTACACTGTAACTATACTAAAGTACTAGTAGTTTGCCCAGGGACAGTGTGAAAATATCACCCAGTACTAACTTGCTCTTCCACAAGCACCTGACAAGTTCTCCACATGTGGATGACACGTGAGAACATGATCTGTCATACCCGATAAACCTGCATGAAACTCGAGTTACTGTGTATAAACGAGTCGATTTCCAAAAGTTACAATTAGGCATACAGTTTGAATTATATAGTACAGTAAAAAACTGTAATAAGTCATACAGTGACCAGATTTTACATGTGCTTTCAATAGCAATACATTATACAAATTAAATATTATAGTAATCCGATAATTCATACGATGACGAGTGCTTTTGTTTATACGTTGTGCAAGTGGTGTGCATCTACTGAACTAACCGGATGTGCATATAATCCGGATCAAGGGATGTTCAAACATCGAGCGAGGAGCAGAGTTAAACTCTTTCAGCGGATGTTCAATGATAAAACACGAATATCAAATAAAAAGAGTACTGGCGTACATTTTTATACTCTTACAATATTAAAGGCCAATAAATGTACGGAAATAAACACGAAACATGAAAAATGTTCGTGGATAGGTAGAATAAAACCTACATAATTATGATGAACTTCATCACGTAAAAACACCATGTATTACTGTAACTACATACGCGTGGTATCGGGAAAAGGGGTATGATCACAGGTCTTGTAAAAAGGTATGAGGAAATCAGACAGGGAAGGTAGCACACAACCTAACCAGCCGAAACACCACTACACAACTACAACACAGATAGTATCGCGGGTCCATCGCGACTGTCGTGAAGAATCCGGGTCAATAATGTTCAAATAATGGTAATTTCACACCGCCGATGATTTCAACTCAGTGGTGCCTATCATTCTTCTCGAGGTCTCTAGTTTACTTCGAAATTGAGTTAACCGTTGTTTGTTTATATGCTTTAATTCAGTCTCGTCACCAAAAGATTCATGTGGGCGAGACCCTGAGAAGTATTTAGTCATTTTAGTTTTCAGGTGAAAGTGCATGATACAGAAGATATCCTAGTTTCAGAAGCTTCCCCTGTTATTTTACGTGCCTGGCACATTGTTAGCATCATAAACAGGACATAGGCGTTTAAAGTCTCACCCGAATAAGAAAGTCTATCGGTGAAGTAAACGTTGGATTATAAACAATGGCGCGAATTTCTGATTTTGATCCGGCTGGAGACGGGGTCGAATCCACAACCTTCGGATCGGCAGCCGTTGGTTCTTACCACTAGACCAATCGTCAAAATGTTGTAGATTAAAGCAACAACCATCAAATGGTGTTACATGTTACTGATTTTCGAGGGCTGTTTTCAGCGATGCCGCCGCTCAACCGCCATTTGACATTTGAATTCTTCCCGTAATGAAAACCTACGTTCGAGTCTACCTAGGCAGACTCATGATTTCTCTCCTGCTGGTGTGGCAGCCAACAGCGATCTGCTGTGCCAAGGAATAGACACTGCCCTCACTAGTACCAATTTACACCTTAGTGGACTTGAGCATGTGGGTTATTCAAGCTCAGACAAAAACCAGGTACCTCTCTGTTTGCTGATCACCGCTCCCCACAAGCTGCCATATTTTGTGATACTGTATAAACAAAATACACGAACAGGTTTTTTCCTCTCTCAGTTATTTTTGACTGACCAACGTATATTACACAGAGGTTTAAGCTTGTGAAGAAAAGCTGCAGGAAATTTTTCATACTTGTTTAGTATCATGGTTGTTTATTTTGCGTTTGTCTGTGGCTTTTCCTCATTGTCTGATATGCTGTGCATTAAATTTGGTGCCGCAGTCAGTGCTTTTACCCATATGCGCTTCTGTAGCTCAGTGGTTAGTGCACTTTGGGTCTAATCTGGCTGGCGATTTGGGTTAAAGTCCGAATAGATGTACTCAATATTCTGCATGTCATAATTCAGCAGAAAGCTGACTGACAAATAAAGAAGACTGTGCTTGGCGAGGCTTATGCAAGTTATTAAATCATTATATATATTTTTTAATTTGAAATAAATTTTGTTATGATGAGCAAAATTAATGATATTCTTATTTATTAAATGAATGACACAAATCGGTTTGTTAGTACTTTTAGTATGTCAAAGATGACGGAGGCAGAAAGCAGACTGGCAAATAAAGGATATGCTTTGATCGGCCTGAGCAATTTGTTAAATCACTAGATCCTTTTTTAATTTCAGATACTAGTAGTTTAGGTTGCGATGAGCCAATTAAATGCACATTTATCTATTAAAATTTATTTAATGAATACACAAAATCGGGTTATTATTACGTCATAGATGACGGGAGCAAGGAAAGCGAGGTGACAATCGGGTAGAACAGTTTCCCGTTAAATGTCGAAATGTTGACCCCTTTAGGGGTTTTGTCAGACTGCCATGATCTAACATACATGCAACCATTACACAATACAGACGGTTACGAAAATGTCGTCGGGAGATGTACCCGTTTAAAATCAGTATATTTTTCATTTCACATTTGGAAATCTAACGTCACAGTGCAACACAGTAAGTTTTGTTATATTTTGTTCAATATTGTTTTTCAAAGTAGATATCACCGTCGCCTTTTTACAAATATCAAAAATTGCGATTTTATCAAATAGCTATTACTTATTTAAATTATTACGATAAAAATGCAAGAGAAACTAACTTTAAACTATGCGTACAAATCGTAAGTTTCATTACGAAAACAATGATATATAAATGTTTTAATAGTTTTATATATGCGTAGAGTGCATATAAGTTGTATTGCGTTGCACGAATATTGTAACAAGTATTCGCGACTTTTTGGTGTTTAAAAGTATCCGGAATAAATGATCCGCATAAATTTGGCAATAATTTCATAATTTCATATTCCTAGAAAGAAGAAATCATATGCACGGGCACAAGAAACGAAACTTTTTAATTGACCCCGAAGTGTTTCTAAAAACTTCATTTTGCGTTTTGACAAAATGAGTAATAAAATGATACAATACAAGTTGTATATTTAAGAACAAAAATGAAATTGCGAATTCTATACTTAATGTGAATGAGCACCAGAATGCACTTTTATTTTAAAAGTTTGCTAAAGTACTCGAAGACTTAAGAAAGTAGAATGATTTTTTCTAGTAAAATAAAGTCTAATCAATTGTTGGGCTTTCTAGGAGCTCATCAAGTTTTAAGCTCAAGTAGAGCTCAGCATCTTTTTAAATTTTTTTTAAAATCACGTGATTTAAGAAGCGTGTTTAAATGTGTTGTTTTTCGGAATTAATTGAAACCTTCGAATTGCAGGGGCCTTATTTACCAACGTTGTTAGTCTGGAACTCAGGCTTACACTTTATATTGCCGAATGTTCTACTCGCTCTCACGTTGTTATAAATGTACCGATTTTAATATAAATGGGTATACATGTTCAGTGGGTAACATCACTCACCCGGACACACTTTCGTCTTCATCTAAAATGGCCAAGCAACAGTACTGATTATAAATATCGTTAATTTTAAGTCTAAGTCTGAATAGCTGTCTTGCTGGGTACTGTCAAAGCATTTAAGGTAACCATAAACTTACGCTGAAATTTGAAGTATTTTATAATTCTTTAACTATTAACACGTGTGGTAAAGCAATATGTTATATCAATAGTTAACAAATTCAGTGCACGAATACGAACTAAATATATCTCCCAATTTTAGATACGTAAGCACTACAAGGAATTTAAATTTGAGCGTAAGTTTAAGATTTTCGTAAGTACTATTATAAAACAGTACCCTGGTGAACCAAGCCCATGCACTCATATATTATTATTATTATTATTATTATATATCGTACTTTCCTTTTTTATATTTTTTTATTTTTTTTATTGTAGCTGATATTTCACCATGAAGGTTGTGTTATTTGCCGTTCTCGCCGTATTGTCCGTCATTGGCATGGCAACAGCTCAGTTTGGGTATGGTGGTTACTCTACCCAGACCGGAAACAACGATAGCATCAGTAAGTAGACCTAGAATTACTATTAGTTCCACCCTTTTATAATTTGTTTTCTGTTCATTCCAATTTCCTTCGCATCTCCCTGTCACATTCATACAGATGCAATTATAAAAAGCTTATAATTATATTCCTTTTCTGTTAACTCAAGTGTCTTTCGGGACTCTCGTCCAGTTCGTATTCATATATTTGTTATTCTGTTTCCATTTAAGTATATTTCGATGCCATTGTCCTTACCATATTTGTTTAATATAAATGTTATAGCTTGGCTTCTTTGACCTTGACTGACCTTTATGCAAGAATATATTACAAGGTTCTTGCTTTGAATGTATCAATTTCCGCAAGCAAATCGTGCAATACGGCATTTAAGAGTTGTGTTTGTATTACCTCTCGAGCGTCAACGTGATACTCCCCGGTTATGAAAACATACAACCGGTGTTGTTAACGTAGACAATATATCGCCTGTTAAATTAAAGTAATCAAATAGGTCAGGCTCGTGTCGATGTGGCTAAGCTATACAAAAAACCCTTACATGTTCATTTCATTGTCTTTCGCCCCAACCCCTTGTCACATACATTATGGCTGCTACAATAAAAAAAAACTTATTATAAAAATGGTTATTTTCTTGTTTATTTCAGTGTCCTTCGGACTCATGTCTCTCCTCTTCATCTTCTTCCTATTGTTCACATACCGGAAGTCAGTACCTCTATACTTCGGTAACACATCTCTAGGAGTCAACGTGT
Source organism: Spisula subtruncata (assembly GCA_963678985.1). Classification (NCBI taxonomy): domain Eukaryota; kingdom Metazoa; phylum Mollusca; class Bivalvia; order Venerida; family Mactridae; genus Spisula; species Spisula subtruncata. Next base: position 29,280,422 of record OY787673.1, on the reverse strand, counting down.
AAGTATACTGTTTGTTTGTTCAGTTAATTAAACAGCATAGGTCCCACTGAGTAAAAACACTCATCGGCGACACGGAACTGGAATTCATGCATTGAAATGTCCTGATGCACTGGCAATGTTAAAACATGTCTCATGACTTCCACGAAGCTCCCCCAAGACCAGCGCCCTAAGCATCAGGAAGCTCATATATGTTTCCATCGGGAGCTTATCGCCGAACAAACAATTAATGCTAAGTGTGGCCAAGGCTTAATTTTTGTCAAGTTATATAGTATAGGGGGCCCATTACACCTATTCTGGCCCGAAACACATTTCCTCCGTTAATGAGGACAAAATTGAACATTAAGTCGGTAATGCTGACATTGTTTTGCATTTTTTTGTTCACTGTTCATTGTTGAGGATCTTATGGAAGATTGATTTTGGTTCATTGTCAAGTAATTTTGCTCGTTAAATAAAGGCTTTATTATTTTATTATCATTATTATTATGTCTTTTAAAATGGCAGCTTCCAACAAAATGCAGGTCTCTTTAGAGCATTATCACACATTTCAGTACTATTATAGTTACATTCTTTTGAAACATTAAAACTTTTTGAGACAAAATAAAAAATAAATGCAATTTTACAGGGCTTGCCATCGCTATTGATGGTTTGAACACAGTTATAAAGCTCTGTTTTTGGCAAACTTGGCCAACAACCAAAGCCTTTGCTATAGGGCGCAAACGCAGCTAATAAGATCTGCTAGACCTTGTTAGCGTGTTAGGTAGCATGCCGTATTAGGCAGCATGCGTTGTCATGGTATTGACATTTCGACATTGTGTCAATTAAGTCGTGACTATTAGGCCTACTTAATAAATAAATAATTATATCGATGGCTTAGAATTAGAAGGTCGTAAGTGCCACTTACGACCTTTTAAGATTCATACATGTTTAGAATAAGTATTACAAGGCGCTTCTTATGACCCCTTTTTATAAAAATCTGAACTTGTCATGTTGACCAAAATGAAGTTGTAAAAGTTTGTTTTACCAAAAGTAAAGAGTAAATGTCAGACAGTTTTTCCGTGTTTTCTCAAAATATCGATTTGGTAGTTACGACCTTCTAATTCTAAGCCATCGATATAATAAATGATTACATAAGTTACGTATGACAGTGAATGTGAGTACTATATTTTAGTCGAGTTCGTTAATCTACGTTGTTGTCACCCTCTACAAATGTTGAATTTATAGTAACGGCCAGCAAAGGGAAATAATAAAGGGTGTTGCTATGGAGAGGTTGTACAATATACTTATTGTTCACATGTTTCTCTTCATATATTTTCAGACAAACTGGATTGATTGGTTAACTCGTGTGACGTCAGTAGTTGTCATGGAAACCATGTTTAGTCATCATTGAAATCAACATTTCAAAGTTGTTGTTGTCGGTTGATTTTAGCAAAATTTCATAACCTTCATGTCATAACAATAAAACCAATAAAATAAAATATGTTGGGACACAAAGATTTTTTTAACTTTTATCTTTGTCCGATGACGTCAGTAAAATCTTGCATATTGACAGTGCCAAAAATCTCTGTGGCTCAGTGAAGCACATTATGTGCAGGGGCCTTATTCACCAACGTTATAAGTCTAAAATTCAGACTTAGACTTTATATTGCCAAATGTTCTATTAGCTCTCAAGTTGTTATAAATGTATCGATTTTGATATAAATTGGTGAACATGTTCAGTGGGTAACCACAAATAATCAGATAAAATTTCACATGGTTAAATTTAATTGTGAAGAAATGGCAGAAATTATAAATGTTGTCAATTTTAAGTCTAAGTCTGAGTTTTAGACTTATAACGATGGTGAATAAGGATTCAGGACTGATATTCACAAAGCATTTTAAGGAAAGATTTGAATTTTCTAAAATATCTCAATTTTTTTTTCTTAATTGTATCAGCTAAAGTGTTTATATTTTGCCTCCGTATCTCAGTGGTTAATATTATATATATACTTGTCGTCTTATCTGGCTACACGGGTTCAAATTTGGTGGAGGCACATATAAATGCCTGCCGCATATTTAAGTAGAAATAAAGCAAATATGGTCTATGCGCGGCATTGTTTCGAATCATTATACTATAATGAGCTAAAACAATCATTTAGAGAACACGGGTTATTCTTGGTAATTATAAGAGGCTGAATATTTTTACTTAAGTCAAAATATTTGAGTTTTCCTTCACTATGCTTTGTGAATACCAGTTGTTAAAACCTGTGTAACATTTATAGGTGGTATTTCATGTACAAAAATGCCGAGAAGAACCTTTATTTGCCAGTCAGCTTTCTGCTGCAATAAAACAGGCATATATGAGTGGCTCCACCCGGATTTGAAACCGGGCCGCCAGGCCAGGTGATAAGCGCGCTAACCACTTAGCAATGGACGCAGATGTATAGTCACATTGTATACAAACACGCATCGCGTGACTTATGATATTCAGTGACCAAGGGCATGCGTACTTCGATCATGGCGTAAATGCATAATTATGATTTGTGTTATTTCGGAAGTGCATCATAAATATGACTTTAATTTGCAATTAAACTCAAGCTCACACTCTTCATACTAGACTTAGTGTTAAATTCAATTTAAGACAGTGAAAACATGAGTCAAGGTCTCGGACACAAACAATCGGTCTACTTCCGTATTTATCGCTGGACGATCCTGCCATCGCCCCTGGGCATGCGCAGACTGTACACAATATGCGGAAGTTGATAGAAAAATAATTTACACTATCACTGTCAGGTTAGTGCATTGTGGTCAATTAGACGAAACTTTCAAATTAAATTATCTTCATAAGTAATTAAAATTTATTACCAGGGTAGAAATGAGTTCATTGCGAGGAAATTGACTATCAATTTTAATGACTACGTTCAAGGTTCAGTTTAGCCTGGAGTTTCCCTGCCCTTGATTCAGGCTACATCACCACTGTGACTGTGGTAATGGTCAGGCACACATTATGACGTCGGGAGCCAGACTAGGTTCGGTATAAAGGTTCACAACATCCGGTTTGACCTTGGACTAGTTTGGAATGCACAAGTCAATTTAAACCTCAGACCATTACCCATGGGAAGGGCAATGGAATGTGTGTGGGGATAGTCTATCGTTTTTACATTTTCGATGTCCCACATTGCTCTGCGGGCGCGGGACTTAAATTTCGCGCCCAAATAGCGGGGACCTTGTTACAGTAAAAATAAAAAGATGGTTTCATTTAACTATAACATTAGCCGTTTTCTTGTGAGATGTTTCACATTAATAAAAGTAAACATGTTTTGATAATTTAACTTAAACTGCAAATACGTGCTTATTCCAATACAAATGTAGTTATTAATTTTTAGACTAACACAGACACAAACGAAATCGGAAATATAGTTATCAAAATCCAGTGAGCAAAATTCTTTAAAAAAAAAAACTTCTTACCAGACAGCATAATAAATACTTATATTAGAAGCGGTAAAAATGCAAAACCATAGTTCATCGTGCTCGTTTGTGCGTTATCTTCCCTTGACTATGAAATGTTAAGAAAAAATATTATTATCATCGGCTGATACCAGTTTTTAAAAATAAGTTCGACGGTGACCTATTCGTTTCGATTCAATACGTAATACTAACGAGGGAACTACCGGTATCCCATTCAAAAGAAAAGCGGAACATACAGTTAACTCAGTTACACCCAGTTAAATCTAGATAAACCAATGTTTACCTGACGGACGAGTTTATGTTTGTATCAGCTATCATTTTTGATTTTGAACGAACTGTTCCATAATGGTATATTTCTGTTTCCAACATGAAACGGTGTCCATGAACTAACGTTTGACAAATTTTGAAATACTTTTTTTACTTAATTTTGTAGAATCATTTAATTTCGTTGGGACGAAATTTCGTGGTTTGGTAATAAAGACAATTTTGTTGGTACATGTACTTGAATTCGTGGAATTTGCATTTCAGGTAACAAAACAAGGGTCAAAATCAATGTTCGTTGGGATTAAAATTCGTGGCTGAAGTGAACCACGAAATCCACGAAATTTAATCCCCCACGAAAATGAATGATTTTAAAGTAGGACATTTTGCTCCATCTCTCATACAATGAAATACAGGGAACATCTTTAAACAACAACAAATACAAACTTTCAATAAGGCCATACCAAAATGTATTTTCGTTTAGCGTCCGCCCTAAGTTTGAAAACCTATCTAGTTATCCTGAGACAAAAAAACAAAACACTCGGAAAAAACAAGTCATAATGACTTCTATCATCATCATTATACATGTAGGCATACGGCTAATACATATATAGCTATCGAGCCTTGTCAATCACAATAACTTACTGAAATAACGTAAAAAGTGTTTGTGTAGAAGCTACTGCTGTGTAGGAGTTTGGGTCATGATGGTGATTAGGTATGATGGGTATGAAAGCAATATCTCAATGGATTTTAGAGATATAAGAGGTTGCAAATTTTGTTGTTTTTTTCTTTCCCAAGATGCTCAAACCTATCCTTCCTCGGACGCTAAACGTATGGCCTAAGCTTTCGGCGAGACTAGACTCTCCAGCTTCCATCCTAGGAATAAACAACAAACTAAATGAATTTGTTGAAGCTGTTAACACAAAAGCCTGTTCATGCCTACTGTACTCTACTAGTAATGCACCAGTGAGTTGCATCCACGCCTCCACCCCGGCCATGGGCAGTGGATAGCCGAGGGGAAACGGACGTGATTTTACCTTCCAGCTTCCCCAGCACTGCCGGGCATATGTTTTGATTTTTACCCCGAACCAAAACTTCAGTGTGCGTGTATAATTGCGATATTTCAATATATTTTGGACCAATCAAGATGAAAGTTTTCACATATACAGTTGAGATATAATATGTTATTCACTAAAATAAGTTTTATATCGGATCAAACAAATAATAAACACATTGCGCATAATAAAAGTTATGGTACATTAAAAGGCAATGTCGCGAACTTAAAGTATTGCCAATGACAAATCACTTGACCGACGAGTGTCATTCTAGTAAAGCGCACTTGTCCACCTTAAGTGGTAATCGAAGACGGAAAGCTGTGAAATTATATATAAGTATATTGTTGCATAAATGTAGCCGAGTGGTTGTGTGTTCGATTCGAGTGCGGGAGGTCCCGGGTTCGATTCCAGGCAGCGTCATACCAAAGACAAAATTAAAATGGTACCAGAAATTCCCTTGCTATACGCTCAGCATATATTAACGGAAACTGGCTTCTCTTCTCTCATACCCTCGCGCGATGGATATAATCAGGAATTAGGTATCACGAGTGATTAACATAAATTTGAAAAAAAAAATTGTTTCACGATAAACTTAAAATAAATTAGTATAAAAAGGTAAGGACCAAGTTAATGTTTCAACACTCTTTTGTTGCAATTTAACTCTGACTTCATTATATTAATAGGCTATAAGAAGCCTAATTATGGCTTATAAGCTAAATAAATGTTGTTATTGTGTGCCTCGGTGGTTATCACGCATGTCGCCTTATCCGATGACGCTGGTTCAAATCCGGTCGGAGGCAATCATATGCCTATCATATTTCATCAGAACGCTTACTGACAAAAGGCTATACTCGGCAAATGTTGTTGAATACCAACAATGCTGACTCATATATACAATGACAATAGTTAATGAAATATACGTACATTGTACTGTTTCCGTTGGGTGTTGCTTTAAGTGTTGTCCTTGTGGTGTTTGATTGTGCTTTTGATTCGTTGTCGACTCTAAGCGCTTACTTCGATTATGATATCGATGGCTTAGAATGAGACGGTCGTAACTACTATTTACGACCTTTTAAGATTCGTAAATATATACAAAAAGCATCACAATGCGCTTCTTATGAGCCCATTTTAATAAAAATCGGAACTTGTCATGTTGACCAAAACTAAGTTTAAACCGCTTGTTTTACCATGTGTAAATTCTCGGACAGTATTTTCTCGTTTTCTCAAAATATCGATTTCGTAGTAACGACCTTCTCATTCTAAGCCAGCGATATCTTTGACTGACTGAGTCGGGTTGTTGAAGAAGGGGGTGCAATATGTTTCCTTATGTACGCATGCCTGCATTTTCATTCTTTATTTGTTGATATCCATGTCGACGTTTGCTTGTTGACTGTGCTGGTAATTAAAGAGCGACGTCTTACGTGTTCTGATTGTTTTTGTTAATTTTGGCACTCTGTTGTTTCAGTCGAATGCGATTAATTATTCCCTTTGTTGTTAATCAAAGCACCAATGGCACTGGAAGAACAGGAATTGTTCCTGTCGCCAGAAAAACATTTAGAAAAATATCAGGGAATATGCCACCCCATGTTCCAGCATCTAGTTAATACATTATTACCACTAATGCCTATACTATTCGCAGTATTTTTAAACGTTTCAGCGTTTATCACTGACCGGATGGTAACCTAGCTAACATAACATAATACAATCGCTGTCTCGATATAGTTACCGTAATAAAGTGCTAAGTCATCATGCAACTGTTACATTAATTTATAGACACTGTATCGGCTAAAGATTAGGCGATAAAGTCCGAAGTCATCCCGCGGAAAACGCGATTCCGTCTTCCATCCTTAATTAGAAAACCTACCTAGCTATCCTGCGACAAAAACAAAGCCCACAAAACAAGACATAACTATCCCCATCATTATCAATCATGACTAACAAATATATCTTTTAAGCATTGTCAATCATAGTAACTTACTGAAATAACTGAAAACTTGTTTGTGTGAAAACTACTGCTGTTTGGGAGATGATGGTGAAAATGTGTGAAAGCAATATCTCAATGGAGGTTGAAGATTTTACAAACGTTTTTCTTTCTATAGATGCACAAACCTATGCATTCTCGGATGATTAACAAAGAAACAACTTCGGTGTGTGGCTAGGCGCTACCGTCGTAGCTGTGTGGCTTTGGTTTGTGCCCTACTATTTACTTATCACTACAACAGGTGTTAAGTGCTGTGTGGTGGCTGTAAAAAAATGCCCCGTACTTCACTTCAGTGAAGTTATCACTTATAATTACCTCCCTTTATGGCTAATTATGCACTAAATTCAAAGTCCGCAGTGGGTCATTCATTGCGGAGTGAGAATATAAGGCTCGCTCAAAGCATCCATTGTTGTGGATGTGGATGGCTTGTACTATGTCTGACTCTTGCGTGTGTGGCTGGGCGCTACCGTCGTAGCTGTGTGGCTTTGGTTTGTGCCCTACTATATAGTTTGGTATGATCTTATGATGTTTGTGCTGTCATGCACACCATATTCTTCTTGTGATGTTGTATTTTTGTCACCTGATTAAATTCTGTTGTTACATTCCATTTTCTAAAGTCATGCTCACCTTGCTTAATTATCATGTACATGCACTAACCATAGTGAAATTGTAAGATACCCATGACGCAGGAAAGCATTGTTTGAAATAAATCGCTGGCTTAGAATGTGAAGGTCGTTCATACTACTACTTGCGAACATATAAGACTCTACAATCTGCATTACAAGGCGCTTCTCATGAGACTATTTTCATGAAAATCGGAAATGTCATGCTAAAGTAAAAAAATAGTAGTTTTCTGACAGTTTTTCTTGCTTTCTCAAAATATCGAGTTTGTACCCATTACGACATTCTCATTCTAAGCCGGCGATTTATGCAAAACTTTAGCAAATTGCAAGAAAAGTTATGACTCCATACACCAGCACCAGTTTGCAGAACAATGTTTGCTTGTGCTGTTCATGTAGTGGCGTAATAGGAGTTATCATTTGCAATTATCTCCCTTTATGTTAATATGCTAATTTCGAAAGCAATACAGTGCAAGTGTTCAGTGTGCAATATGCTAGCTTGAAGTACTGTAAAATAATTCAATTTCTATGGGACAAAATTTATTGTTCTGGTGAAAAAGACCATTTCGTGGAAAGTAATTTCTATGATTACGGATTTCAGAAAAATGGCAAGGTCAAACTTTGCGCAAACGTCCAATAGAACTAATATGCAAGTAAACCTATTTCTGTACTTGACTGAAATTGAAAGCAAGTATAGCAGTCGCAGTAAACGTTACATATTTGGAGTATTATTATTCTTTGAGGATCTAATTTCGTAGTTGAGGTCATCCACGAAATCAACACAATTAAATTTCCAGCGAATACTGATGCTTTTACAGTAGCCCTATATATACCCTTTGTTTGAGGGGGGATACACGTGGCAAGTTATGTGTTTGTCTCATGCATATAAGTTGACAACTGTATTCCTATTCTACATGTTCTTGTGCAATTGCGCTCTGTCCAGCAAAAGGCAGCTTCGTATCTTCCAAAGTACGTATATACTATGTCATTGATATGTATGTATTTTGTTTCTTGTTTATTCTTGTGGTTTGGTTCTTGGCCCATGTTGTCTGGCTGACTGAGGCAGCAAATTTTCGGTAGGGATTTCGGGTCGGTGTACATTGTTTACCCTTTTCTAATAGAGTTGTGTTCTGTAATAGCTGTTTCCGTTGAGGTGTGTCTATGACCATGCACTTCCTTTTTTATTTATGCATGGTTGACAAGATAGGTGCTGTCATCACTTTTGGTGGCTTGGAATTGTTATTATGTTTCAGAACTTCATAATAATCAAACAGAAAACAAAATACTGATAATAAAACAACTAGTCCCTTTTTTTCAAAATACATCCTGCAATTTTATTGACGATAAAACGGTATTAATGAACAGAAAGAATGAACAACTATATAACATATAAATTTGCTGTGCTGTACATGATCATGTGACCATGACCAAAACGAGGCTTGAAGAACCGTGCTGGGTTGTCGTAAAATGTAAACATTTTAGTCGTTGTTGCCTGGAAACAGAAAGTAACCAATGAGATTCAAATTCCGATGTGCGTCCTCAACATGACGTCATAAAGGTATAAAAGTTCAAAGAAACAACAAGAATGTATTTAGAAAGCAAAATTTAGATATTACATAAACATAAATTACAAAATTTGATACATGTATTGCTAAGATTTTTTTACTTTTGTATATACGTACAACTTTAATAGATAAATACATTGATTAAATACTTATTACATTTGCATTAATTACAATAAATACACATTTATTATATTAATACTTAGGTTCTATTAATATACTTATTTCTTTAATTATGATTATCAAATATCTTTTGTTGAATTTACGGTTTTAATTTTAAAAATTAAACACAAATAGGTTGAAAAAAGCCTTGACCCCTAAACATCAGACGCAAATACCCGTCCTGTTTGATATCCACTAAAATGTTGAATGAAGAGTCCGTTTTTAATGTAAGGAAAACATTCACCGGTTTGCAAGCAAAATTATTTAAATAAACACGAATGCCCCAAAAAACAACAATATGCAAAATCGAAGATACGCATTAACTGATGACGTCATCAACTACGTCATTTTTTGTCTTTATTTTTGCGTCTAATGTATAAAGACCAAGGCCTGTGAGGAATTAGTTATCGAGACATCATACCAGTTTGGCTTATCCTGTTGCAGTGGTACCGTTGAAAAATGAGATTGGCGAGTCATTATTGTTGAAGTTACTAAAGAGTATAAGCAGGAGGAACAGGAGTCCGATAAAAGGCAAAACTACAATGGAAACAAAATGGCGTCCAAAATATAGTTACTCTAAAATTGTAAGTCGGTTATTTGACATGTCTCAACGTTTTTGTTAGTTATTGAATTATCGGACAAGTATAATTTAGAAATTATATTAGATCTAGATCTAATTTGCTTTTTTTTCGTCTTCGATTTTGCACATTGCGGATTGATTAAAATAAACATGGCTGACTCAACTCCGATTTGCATACTGATGACGTCATCAGTTGGGAGAAAAGCACGCTATCTGTTTTCACCTGTAGAAATGATACAGACTCGAGTAGATTTACTTACATCATCATAGAATAGACCAATTCCCAAAACTATGAAGTGAATATAGATTTAGTTTTTTTCTTCTTTTTTTTTTCTTCGAAAGATAATATTGGACAAAAAAACAACAATAAAAAAACAATATGCAAACTCGGAGAGGTAGAGTCGATTTATTTGATTTTTTTCGATAACAAGGTTTCCCGATTTGCGTCTAATATTTGGGGGTCAATATTATCTCGTATATTTACCCATTTACATGTCTACGTAAATGTGGAGCCATTATATATAGTTACAGATCCAGAATCTTGGTCGAAATTGAACAATACGATCAGCAAGAACAACAGACCGAGAAGGGCAAGCACTAAAAATACAAACAATCAATTCTATTTATAGATATGGAATTTTTTGTGCGCCCCAATTCTATTTATAGATCTAGGTCGAATAAAATTAACGTTGAGAAAATGACATGTCTCGTTTGCTTTAGCAGAAATAAACAACTTGAACATAACACAGGCCTTAGTTTAATTGTTACATATATTTATTGACGTACCGAACGCATCTCCGATTTTGCATATTGCATTAGAATTACACTCCACCGCCATCTTGTTTGGCATGTCATGTGACGTAGGTCAAAGTTAAAAAGTAGCTCATTTATCTACCCAGACAGAATAAAACACAGAAATGATGAAGAAAAACCGAATGAAAATCGTGAATATTCATTTCATAGTTTAGGTATTTTTGTATAATGAAAATAGAGACATGCCAAATGCCCAAGCGAAAAATAAAGCAATGATGTTATAGATTGCCCGGGGCGGATACACTGTTGTGCGCGCGCAATAAAAATCGTCAAACTTAATTTAATGAATATTTAATTTAACATCCATTAAGACGTCGGTTTCCCATTTGTACAACCGATAAGATATAGTAAACGTTTGTTTTTGAAAAACGTTTCGACAATGAGGTCATAAGATAGCTCATGTCATGTCAAAAGAGTTCTAAAGATGGCGGATGATTCAAAATGGCGTACAACAGGCGTATCCGGACCGAATGAAGTATTGCAGTATATTGTAAACAATCGGTTAGACAATAGTGTCTGCCTCAACTTCTCACGTGAATACCTGTTGTGGTATTTTATTATTTTCCAAACGATGTAGCATTTACTACTCGTACTTTTCGGCCCGTACTTAGGGCGGGGAAAATGGCGGATAATATGACCAGTAGGCCAATCAGGGCCAACACTACAAACAATAAAATTTCAGTATTAAGTGTCAAGTCCTGTAAAATATTGTTAACATATGCATAGCAATTTTACAAAAGCAGTTGGTCTCACAAATCACAATAACATACTTCAAGATGACACACATAAAATATTCAAAACAAACAACAATCTAGAGGTTTGCATGGTTAAATAAAGTACCATAGTGCACTTCTAAAGGTCTCAACGGTCTCAAATCACCGGTGTTTCCTTGATTCAAAACAAGTGGGTCATGGCTGAGCCGACAGGGAAACCCTGAATGACCACACACAAAACGACTTCTCAGATGGTTGCAAACAAACAACACACACATATCAACAAATCGGCTAGGGAAGGCAGCGATAAAACTGAACAGATATTATTACTCGATCGATTAAAGCCGCATTGTCTCTCCACAAACCCCCTTCCCGATCACACATTATACCATAATGAGAAGCATCTAAGGACAGTGTGATAAATATCTCTATCGAAATAGTACATTCATGCCAAACATCAAACTAAGTGCCATTTGGAAAATCAATTTACTAATTTTGCAAGAGTTTCTCCCCTTAGACTATAAATAATTTATTTATTGTTCAAATTTCGTTATTTTGTCTACAACCAACTTGAGACAGTATTATTTTCATTTTCTCCCATCTTATGATGTTTTAAACCGTTGGAATTCAACCTTAAGTGCGCAAAATATATCATTCTACAAACCGGTTAACAAGTGACTGTTTTTTAATAGCAGTTCTGGGCTTAATGGGCTTTAATCGATTGAGAAAACTAAAGCTTAAATACTGTTTTAGCGTCGATGACACACAATGTTTACTTATTTTTTGTTATTGCATCTATATTCCGATTGTAATACCACGTGACATACAGACAACGCAACTGATTGGTGGATTCGAATATTGCTATAATTATGACGTAGACAAACATGGTAATTTCTACTCACAAAGTATTACCCGAAAAGCAAAGTATTACTCGGATCCAAAATATTACTCGGAATTAAAATTTTACTCGGAAACCAAAGTGCTGCACGTAAAACAAAGTGCTACTCGGAAAGCAATGATTTACCCGGAAAGCAATGTTTTACTCGGAATGGAAAGTATTACTCGGAAATCAAAGTATTACTCGAAAAGCAAAGTATTACTCGACAAGCAAAGTATTACTCGGAAATCATAGTATTACTCGGAACAAGTATTACTCGGAATGCAAAGTATTACTCGAAAAGCAAAGTATTACCTGGGAACAAGTATTATTCGGAAAGCAATGTTTCACTCGGAATCAAAGTATTACTTGGAATGCAAAGTATTACTCGGAAAAAAATTCTACTCACAGCCACCGCCTCCGAATCCGGAACTTTGACCAGTACCGTAACCACCATAACCATATCCTTGCCCTAACGTAACTCCCAGCAAGCAGGCCAACATTAAAACAACGACTTGTAGGACCTTCATCTTGATTCTGAAAAAAACACAAGATAATATCTTAATGGGATAATCAAAAAAGGGGCCGCGTCATAAAAAAGTGGTACCAGAAATTCCCTTGCTGGACGCTCAGCCTAATATATTATATGGAAACTGGCTTCCCTTCTCTCACTACCTTGTGGCGATAGATGGCATAAGAAATGAGGTGTCGAGAGCACAGGCACGCGTGCCATTAGTACAATGTATCAATTCTGAATGTTTTGCACGTTTATCCACTTTTATCAATATAGTTTGTATAGTAAAGTCCCCTGTTTACTGTCGATTCAATAAGAACTACTAACGAGGGAACTATCCCATTCGAATGAATGGCGAATAACTCAGTTGGGCCCAGTTAGGCCCTGATAAAATTGTTTACCAGACGGATCCATGTGATGTTTACAACCTTTCTCATTTAACTTTGAACTATATATTTAGCTACCTGAGTAAATATTTACATATATAGTACCCAGTTGCAAATGTAACAATAATTATAATAAACGCGTTTGTCTACCATGGTAACGTCATACCCAAAATATAGTGCCAAAGTTCCTTGCTTGAACTCAGCGTGAAAGGGAATTAAGCTTCTCTACTGGAATACCCTTATTGCTATAGATAACATCAAAAGCGAGGTGTCTAGAATGAGTTAAATATAAGTTAATAGTCGACCTTAAAAGAAGTATTAAATGAAAATAAAATTATTAACAATGTCTTTGATTACCACGAGCAGAGGAATCTGATCTAGAAATCTAAGCTACTGTCGTATGCAGTTTGTAGGTTTAAATATGGCAGTATGCATTATGTAGATATATAAAATGTAGCAGTTAGCAGTACTTACCGACCTACAGGGATACGACGCAATCTCCTGATTCACAAAGTGGCGAATAGCGATATTGAAACCATTAGATACATTAAATACGACTATAGATGCCGGTATATGGGCGGAGTTATGGGCGGTCCGATGGGCGTTTCTTTTGTGTTAATCACGTGATTTTAAAGCAGTGTAGTAGTTACCGGATATGCCTCGGAACTAGGATGTCGGTCATGTTGGTAGTCAACTACGGGACGTTAACAACATCGGCGAAAGACAGTTAAATTTACGGGCATTCTTTCGGACATAAACACAGGGAAGGGTCTTTAATATGCTTAGTAAATAGGATTTTATTACTTTTAAGAAACTCCTTAAGATTTAGGCAGGTCAAGTTTACAAGGTTGAGCTAAAATGCCTCCAGCGTATTCGGACGGAGTGTCTTACTTTATGTGATTGTATACTGTGACTACTGTCGCAGTCTGTTGTTTTAATACATCGCGGAAGACATTCTCGTAAAGTGTGCATTCTTGATATGCTAGAATTAATAAAATTAATGTTCCGTAATAAACACATTTAACGGAACTAGAAACATAATAATAATAAAATGATAAAATAATAATAATAATTATGCTTTGTTTTCAACACGTTAGAGACAAATAAAGCACGCGTGGAACTTTGTACGAACATATTGTCGCAAACGTTCATTCGTTAAATAAGAACTGCAATCATAAGATAATTTTAAAATGATATTTAACAATTGACTTCCTCCAGCTTATGAATTTTTATCACAAAACAACACATCGTTTGCCCCCCGGTAAATTTAAATAAATCAAATAACGAATAGGACGGAAACAGTAGTAAATTGATCGTTGACCACATGATGACTTTTTTTGTACCCTTACAACATCTTTTGGGTTTCTATCATGGTAGTCTAATAGATTTTGACGAGTGCTGGCTTATAGGTAGGGTGCGGGCTTTGGGATCGAGAGGTGCCGGGTTCGAATCCCGACGGTTCCAGCGAATAATATATTTAATTAAGTATGTCCTACCATGCTCAACTTGACCGATGTATAAATTGGTACTTGTTAGGTTGGTATGTTTAATATTCCTTAGTGTCGTTTCACGATGTTGGCAGCACAATCGGCCACACGGAGAGAAATATTTTCCACGGGGAAACTCGAACGCAGGTTTCCTTAGGAAGTCCAATGACCAGGGGAAGTAACATTTGAAAGGATGCCTCAACTTATTTGGTAGTTTTTCGCATTCCAACATAAATGACTGATGTATGCATGCATATGTCAAACCATCAACAATAAAAAGTATCAAAATTTAATATTAAATTGAAACTCATCAGAACTTTTAAGTATTCGTCATTTTGACCGGATCCACCGGGACCACAGAGTTTGCCTTGCTTTCGTTTAATGTCATGTTTGTGTTACGTGCCCGCACTCCGACCTATTTTATTAGCGGTTCGAAGAAAAAAAGTTTAGCTCTTGTCGGGTGTTAATATTCATGCCAAATGATAGCAAATGCATGACAAAGTTATGGTCTGGACGGACGCACAAACTCCTGTCCTGCAAGCTTACACTCGCATACATTTTAATGAACCAAATAATTGTAACTTAACGTTCAACTTTGTGTTTTTTACATTTATATTTTACATTGTAGTTGTTGTCTGTGATATTTCTTTTTGTGCAAAAAGGTATGAAGAAATCGCTAAAGGAGGACAGCACTCAACTTAACCAGCCGATCATAGAAAACGGTAACATAACAACACAACTACATGAAACAATGCTTACACAAACCGAAAAATCATTAAAGGACCAAGTCCCCACCCTGAAAATGCAGGATGCCCCAACTATACAAAATATAACAAAATAACAGTGATCTAGTGTATCCGGATGAAACGAAGCTAAGATTCGACATGGCCTAACTTGTTGGGGCTGCTTCCGTTTGGCATTACCATACATGTCCTTCGGTCTGATCTTTGAGCTTTTTATTACACATTCTAGGAACTCGCAATTTGCATGCTGCACGCAAAAGTCGTGTCCTCCGTGAGTAATTTATTACACATTCTATGAACTCGCAATTTGCCTGCTGCACGCAAATGTCGTGTCCTCCGTGAGTAATTTATTACACATTCTATGAACTCGCAATTTGCATGCTGCACGCAAAAGTCGTGTCCTCCGTGAGTAATTTATTACACATTCTATGAACTCGCAATTTGCCTGCTGCACGCAAATGTCGTGTCCTCCGTGAGTAATTTATTACACATTCTATGAACTCGCAATTTGCCTGCTGCACGCAAAAGTCGTGTCCTCCGTGAGCTTTTTATTACACCTTCTATGAAAACGCAAATTTCCTGCTGCCCGCAAATAGCGTATCTTATAGATTCGAGTTATTTATTCTACATTATATGAAGTTGCATATTTTCTGCTGCACGCAAAATTCGTGCAGGCAGTGAGTGCTTTATGTTTGCTAGAATTAACTATTACGTGAGGAGCGGCGGCATAGAGGTGGGTTGCGCACTTTTAAGATACAGAGGTCACAGGTTTAACCCCCGTCTGGACCACTAGTTAATTTCTCTGAGCAAGAATAACCCACATGCTTTGCTCGACTTAGGTGTAAATAAGTACCTGTGAGTGCAGTATCTATGCATGTTCGTTATCCCTGGGCGCCATAGATCGATTTTGGCTGCCCACCAATCAGGGGAGAAATAGTCTCCACAGGGAGATTCGAACTCAGGTTTTCCTAGGTAGCCTTGTGACCTAAGGAAGTTAAATTATCAAAGAGTGGTTGAATGGCTGCATTTTTGAAAACAGCCTTAGGGAAACGGTAACCTTTTGTTGTTTTTATCACTAGAAAATTAGAGTTACAATTTGCTGATGCACTCAAGTAAATGTTATGCCATCAGTAAGTCTCGGAAATTTGTTCGCTGAACCAATCGTAGATTTCTTTGAGGTACAAATGTGTGGTAGTTGCAAAGAGGTTTGGTTGTTGTGTTCGTTATGTACAGGTGGTCGCTATTAACAGGTTATCTATTATTGCAAATAACCTGCTTAGATACATTAACTAGTGTTCTTTGTTGACAGGTAGTGTCTTTTAGCAGGTTAAATATAATTTCAAATGATCTTCTTTGAGATATTAATTAGTACCCAGTTCAGATAGGTTGTGACAAGTTGTGTTGCAGCGGTCTTTGTTGACAGGTTGTCTTTCTTAGCAGGTTTAATGTTATTGCAAATTATCTGCTTTAAAATATCAAATAGTATTCTCTGTAGACAGGTTGTGTAGTAGTATTTGATGCTGGTAGGTGGCCTCTCTTTACAGGTTAATTGAAATCATCTGATTTGGTATAACAATTAGGGGTTTTTGCAGAGTTGCAAGTTGTGTTGCATTGTATCTTCTTGACAGATGGTCTCTTTTAACGGGATAAATTGGTCGTTTTTGTAGATGAATTTATACTTCTTTGTTGAAAACTGATCTCTCTGAAAATGTTAATTTTTTTGAGATATTATTTAGTCGTCTATGTAGACAGGATTTAAAGTAGTGATTTTTCTTAACAGATGGTCTATTTTTAAAGGTTATATATAATTTTAAATGCTCTTCTTTCAGATATCACGTTGTGGCTATTGTAGACGTGGTCGTCTTGTAGTGGACTTTAATAAAAGATGTTCTCTTTTAACAGGTTAAATGCCGCTTTAGGATATGAATTAGTGTTCTTTGTAGACGACTTTTAGTTGTTTATCGACATGTGGTCTCTCTTTACAGTTTAAATGTTATTAAAATATTTCTCATTTGGGACATCAATAAGCGGTTCTTGACGACTAGTTGTTTAGTAGTGGTCTCTGTTGACATTAAGTCTCTCTTACCAGGTTAAATATTTTTTACATAATGTGTTCTTAGATATCAATTAGATATCTTTGTTGACATGTTGTCTGGTAGTGGACTTTATTGCCAAGTGGTCTCTGTTAACAGGTTAAATATATATGAAATATTCTGCTTGGAAATTTAATTAATAGCTTTTGAATATATATTGTATATTAAGAGTTCGTTGCAGACAGGTGGTCTCTATTAAGAGGTTAAATATAATAACAATTGCTCTCGTTGATGTATGAATAAGTGGTCTCTGTAGAGAGCTTGTGTAGTGATGGTCTTTGTTTACATGTGGTCTTCAGATATCAAATAGTGTATAAATATACATGTTTTGTAAGACTGGTCTTTGTTTAAAGGTGGTGTCTCTTAGCGGGTTAACTTTCTTTGCCAATGCTCTTCTTCATGATGTGAATTGATGTTCGGTTGAAGACAGGTTTTGAACTAAAGTTCTTTGTTAACCGGTGGTCAATGTTTACAGATATAAGGCATTACAAAATGCCCCTCAAAGAGAGTTATTAGTCATTTCAAATGGTTGTGTTTTAGTGTTCCTTGTTGACAGGTGGTCTCTCTTTTCAGGTTAGATGTTATTCAAAATGATCCACATAGAGATATTGATGAACTATTTTTGTAGACAGGTTATTTAGTAGGGTCCTTTGTAGACATGTTTTAGTAGTGTCCTTTGTTGGCAGATGGTCTCTATCTACAGGTTCAAGGTTATTGCAATCTATCTCATTTGGTGTATCAGTTGGCTGTCCTTGTAGACAAATTGTGTTGTAGTGTCCATTAAACATATGTTTAATGTCATTAGTGTTCTTTGTAGACGGGTTTAAAGAGGCATTCCCTATAACTAGTTTATTTTCTCTACTATGACATTAAATGAGCTAAATGTACACTATCAATTATCATAATTTGTCAGAAGAAAGTGAGCGCAAATATGTCTCTATAATGTCAAAAATATATTCAAATCACCAATAATAAATTATCGCTTCCAACGATTTATTAATATGTGGTCAAAGGGAAACAACTCGTGACTATTATGGCTCGTTACGGAAATATATTTTCATTTGTTTTTTCGGTAATTAGTGGGAGCTTTTTGTTGAAAATTTAAGGACTCAATCAAAAAAAATTCTTATTTAATGTATAATATCCCTGAATCGATTTAAACATCAAAATTATAGGGAACGCCTCTTTAAGTTGTGTTCTTTTTTACCTTTGGGTGTTTACTATACATTGTATAAAGTATACAGCAAAAATTGCAACCATATGTCTTAATGCACGCTCTACTGTCGATTCAAAAGTAATACTAATGAGAGTCTATTGAATTCGAATAGCGGGGATTATAGTTAACTCAGTTACATAAGTTTAAACCTACATAAACAAAGTTTACCAAGCAGACAAGTTTATGTTCATAACCGTTATCGTTTTACTTTGAACGGACTGTACATCAACAGCTGAACGTGTTACATGAACTACACATTGTTTTCGATTTAGCCTTATAAAACAAACAAACGAAACACATATTTAACATTTTAAAACATATTTTATTTGAAACATTTGATTCAAGACAAGATTGGTTATATATACATATTTTATATTTGTTGAGCTGTTTGTATCGGCTCTGACATGTTGATGGGTCGTGTCCGAGGAGACCGGAATGGTGTACGACACTTGTGACGTCAGCGTTAGTTTCTAAAACAACAATAGACAACATTAGATAGTGTACATGTATTTGCATTCCCAGAAGATCACATACCAATGTTGGCAATATATTAAACATCTACAGTTCGGCCTCAACAACCTCTATACAGCAATTTAGTTCTTTTGGTCAACGAATCAACAAGTTCAAACCCAGATAACCATATTATACAATTCACTATCATCCAAAATTAGCTGGAGAAAATGGCCTGTTGATAGTTTCATTTTCAAGCTATTTCAGGTCTTCCGGTTAGACGGACGAGCTAATGTTTACAACCGTTATCAACTAACTTTGAACGGACTGTATTTACGAGAAATCAACGCGTATGAATACTTACATCGGCCACTGGAAGGCTGGATTGAGATAATCCTATCAGTAGCGTTCTGATCGTTAATCTGACTGAACAGGATCACCAAGATGAACAAGATTCCGATAAAGCCAACTGAAATATGACGTAATAAATGACGTCAGTTATATATATGAAACCATAAATGATGTAATTTTATCAACAACACGCACACATTATTGTTTTTATTTTTTTACTAACGTTTCGGCATATATATGAGCCTTCTTCGGAGTAATAATAACAATAGTAAACAAAACAACCGATGTGACGTCCTTTTTATATATGGGAAAACATGACGTACAATGTCGTCACAAATAAAGTAGTGCTCTTTTAACGGACACCGTATAAGTTTGACAAGTTGTGTCATTAACGATTTAACACAACTGGATGGACATCATTTATTATTATTGGACTGCATGTATTACTTAAGCAAACGAGACTTCAAAAATGGATACATTAAATTATTTGAAAATATTATAGTTTAAATACCAAAAAAAAATCTAGTTTCTCTCACTGAAGCAATGAGGGGTGATAAGTGATTAATATAAATCTTAAATCAATAAGCATAAAGTTAGAAAATACAAAAATTTACTTACGAATCCAGGTATCGAAACCACCACCGGTGGCCCCGCCGTATCCATAGCTTACAGGCATATAGGTGACATCACCGTACCCACTTAACCCAAACCCACCACCGCCGCCTACACCATAACCGGTTCCGTGGACTACGGTCAGGGCGGCCAAAGCGGCTATTGTGAGCGAACTTAATATGGCCACTCTCATCTTGAATCTGAAAAGTAAGATAAAAATATTAGCGAAGGTATTTTGGGCACAGTCGCCTTGGTTCAATTAAAAAAGGAATAATATTTGAAAAATAGAAACACCTAGTTTTGAATGGAAATCATTGAAAAGTGCGCACATCCAAATTACCTTTTTACTTTTTATTTTTCATAAATTGCACAGTGTGTTTATTTAAAAAAATGTCACATTATGTAAAAAGAAAAGGAAAATGGTCGCTAGCAAATACCACAGCTGAGCTTTTAAGCAGATGGAATTACTTTGCCTTCTAGACGATAGTTTTCACCGCTTACAGTAAAAATGTAGAATTCATAATAAATGTTAATAATTGAAGATGAAGTATATCACATACATTAAACGATTTATTTATAAAAACATACGTATTCACAACAATTGGGTGGTCCATGGACACTAAATCACGAATATGAAAGCCAAACGCAAATACGTGTACATGTGTATATAAATATTACCACTGCGACTTTGACCAGAGGTGCAGAAATTAATCAATAATCGAAAATTGTAACAAAATAAACTGAATTACGGTAGATCTACAAACCTTCAACGAAATATCTATTTATTTAAATTAGAATAAATTTTCGCTAAAATTGAGATGTAAACAAGAATTACAATATAAGCTACCAACCTAGTGAACCAGTAACGTTATCCGCAC
The DNA here is from genome assembly GCA_963678985.1 of Spisula subtruncata. Lineage (NCBI taxonomy): Eukaryota > Metazoa > Mollusca > Bivalvia > Venerida > Mactridae > Spisula > Spisula subtruncata. Next base: position 29,259,624 of record OY787673.1, on the reverse strand, counting down.
CAAATGGGCTGGTTGATTTAACACGTCCATACATCAAGCTTTTATACAGCTATAAAAATCAAACATTTCAACTTCAACTTCCTGCCGGTCATCTTTGGGAAGTTTACTACAGGGAACCATCCACTAAACTGAACAACACTGCAATAAATGGATTCAGCGCAAACTGCGAGGGAACCAACCAAAATTGTCTAACAAATTGTGTGATTAAATTTTAATGAAATTCGCGTAAACGATCAGTCATACTTGCCACTGTTACTCGCCTACACTGCTTCCGAAAGTTTGAGTTTCAATATTTATGGACGATTTTTAAAATCGTAGTACTGTAAAAATTAATTGCAATAATACAGTAACATTTTTTTTGTAAACCGACCTAAAAGACCACCTCAATACTAGACCACATTAAATACACCTCAATTATAAGTCCACCTCAATTAAAAGGCCTGTTCAAATACACTTTAATCACAAGAAATTATCAAACAAAACATTTAAACATTCAAAGGGTACCTCAAATATAATGTAAACTTATACCCTAGTCACATTTGCCCTACGAGCTCCGTACGAGCTCCGTACGAGCTCCGTACGAGCTCCGTAAGAGTTGATTATTCTGAACTCGCACGACGTCCGTACGGATATCGATACACGTACGAGCATTGTATGGATTTTCACAACCCGTAGAGGACTCGGTGGTCTGGTGAAAACTATACATTCTGTACAACTCGTACAAGATCCGTACGAGCTGTGACCATATCCTAAGAACGTACAAATACCGTTTTGATTAAAGTATTTCAGACTCGTACGAGTTCTAAATCCGTACAGACGTCGTACGAGCATAGTGATCGTAGCATTAGATAAAAAGACCATCTGAATCAAAAGACCATCTAAAATATATTTAGTTATAAGGCCATTTAAATGATAAGGCTTTCTAAATTATATGACCATTTCAATTATGAGACAATCTCAGTTATCAGTTATTACACCATTAAAATTATAAAAAAGGTATGAGAAAATCCGACAGGGAAGGTAGCACTCAACCCAACCAGCCGAGCACAGAAATCAGACCTCGACACAACTACCCTGAGCAATGCCCACAGAAACCCATGCCAAAACGGCGACCAAATTAGTCACAACAACCCCGGGGCGTGACATAGTTTAAAACACTAAGGACAGTGACCTAACGTTATGCGACCTAAAGAGGCACGACTACGACTTGACTTAGTTGAAATAATGGGCAAGGTAGGAATAGGTTGGAAATAATATTACATATTCCTAGCAACTACATTGAGCAATGCCCATACATAAGCCGAAGAAACAATGAAAGATCCAAGTCCCCGCCGATAAAATGCAGGATGACCCACATTCACAGAAATTATATAATATCGTTTTTTGCCGAATGAAAATCAGCCAATACTATACCAAGTTCCCCATGTCCCAACTGCACGGCGAACCAACCACACAAACCCGTGCCAAAACGGCGACTAAATGAGGCACAACCACAAGACCGTCTCAATTATACAACGATCGCAGTTATATCACCATTTAAATTATAAGACCATTTCAATTATAAGACAATCTTAATAATAAGACAATTTCAATTGTAAGACCTTCTCAATCATAAGATAGTCCCACTAATAAAAAACATTTCAATTATCAGAACATTTTAATCATCAGAATATTGCAATCAGACAGTTTCAACTATAAGACTGTCTCAAGTGCCAAGACTGTCTTTATTATAAGACCATCTTAAATTTACGAACATCTCAATTATCAGAACATTTCAATTATTTGACAATCTCAAATTATGAGACAATCTCAAAATATGAGAGCACCGCACTTTATACGACCATCTCAATCAAAAGAAAACTTAATAATTAAATCAGTTAAATTATAAGGCAACTTCAATTATAATGCAACCTGAATTATAATTACAGTTAAGGTATAAGAACGCCTCAATTATAAAACCATCTCAATAATACTACTCGCATGCAAGACCAACTCAAATACAAGACCAACTCACATAAAATACCAACTCGCATACAATTAAGACCAACTCACATACAATTAAGACCAACTCAAATACCGTACCAACTCACATACAGGACCAACTCACACACAAGACCAACTCAATTATAAGACCAACTCATTTATAAGACCAACTCAATTAAAAGAACAACTTCATAGCAAGATCAATTCAATTACATGACCACCTCAATTACAAGACTAACTCAATTACAAGATTCACCCACATACACGGCCAACTCAATAACTAGACCACATAAGATAATCATCTTATTTATAATAGCTCCTCAGTTATAAGCCCAACTTGATAATATAACTATTTTATTACAAGAGAACCTGTATTTAAAGACAATCTCAATTTAAGACCACATCAATTACACGACCATTTCTATTGTAAGGCCATACCAATTGTAAGACCTTATCAAATATAAGACCACCTCTGTTAAAGGCCACCACAGATATAAGAAACCTAAATTTAAAAACTTTCTTAATTATAAGACCAATCAAATACATGCCCATAAAAAGGCCACCTCAATTGTAAGACAACCTCGATTATAATACCCTATCGCATTACATTTAAATTAATTGTGTGATGGTTAGTTTTACAAAAGATGCATACATTGAAATATTGCAGTTATATTCTATATTTGCCATATACTGTACAGTAAATGAGATGGCGCTTTGGCTTCGGCGATGTACTCCCAGTTTTATAAATGAGCATCGGAAGACATCTGTAAAATGACCATCGTGGTCTACAGTACGGGAAGCTTCGGAGAGGTTATTATAATTTTTGTTAAATTTCCGCGCGTTCAGTCGATATTCTTCCAAGGTGGTGTTTTTTCTTCTGACTTGGGTCGTCATCGCTTAAACAATGACCGCATGAAGTATATTCTGCGCCAAATCACAATTTCCTCGTGCAAAATATTGATTTCACGCTGCATAGCTCAACGGACCGTGAAATATGAGCAATAAAATTTCACAGGAAAATTTGTCAATAGCAGTTCCACAAAGATTTGTTTAGGTAAATAACCACTAAATGCATACGCGGACCAAATTCAGATACAGCCAAATAGTCCGTTAAAAAACTTTAAAGCGACTGGAAATGGGGGTATGTGTTGACAAATCAGCATCAGAATCATAAAATTGGTGTAAAATGCTTTGTATGCATGTGTGTGATGTAGTGTCATGGTTTTATTCAGAAATATTTTGTATTCTGGCTTAAATATGAAAGTGAAAGTAAGGTTGGGGCTAACGGACAGTGAGTAAATCCGTACATGTGAGAAAACCTGCTCACCGCGTTTGACGAACCAAATTTTTCTTATATGATACATGACCCCCTACTTTTTTTTCATTTTCTTCAAGCTGGATGCTATTTCTATTGATTACAAGATTTTGAGAGCACCCCATGGACAAAAAGTTGACATTTTTTTTGACTGATCTAGGTCACTTTACATTGAGTTAAAGAACAACTCTTTTTGGTGGTTTGTGACCTTTAGTGTATATTTGCAGCTTTTTATGATAAATATTAAGAATAATTATTAGCGTCAGCAACAGGTACTACTGTTTGCATTGCAATACGGCTGACCACATAGGCTTCCTGAAAAAGTACCTTCGCTATACAGAATGCGATCTAAGTCTAAGAAATTACAAATAGTCGCATGGAACTTTTTAAAAAATTAATTATGCCAAGCATAGCCTTTATTTGCTTTATTTCTACTGAAACATGGCAGGCATATATATGTACCTCCTCCCGGATATGCATTATCCAAGGGAGATAAAAATGCATGCAATCATTGTGAATTGTAATATTTATACATCACACAAGTCAATCAATCAAATTGTCATAATTTGATTCCAATTCAATAAAATCAAAGACGTACCTTGTTGTACTGTACTGTAGTATTGTAGGCCAACTATAAGATGGTTTATTTATATTCCGAATATAGATAATTAACAGCCTCCCATGTTTGTCTTTCGTCCTTATCCGCTTGGAAACTCGAAGATATTACATAAGCGACAACGTATGGACCCTCCTAGTACACATGTTTGTCCGCCACAAATAATTAATGCACCAGTCAGTTGCATCCACAGTTCCCCCGGACCACAGGGGTCCATGGCGGATAGCCAGGGAGACGGCCATGTTTTTACCATCCATCGTCCCCCGCAAGGCAGGGGAAATTTAGGATTTATTCTGCGAAAACCAATACTAGTAGCCTAGAGACAATATTTACCGGTAGATGTCAGGGGAAATGCGGGGGATTTTACCATCAGCTTGCCCCGCTGGCCGTAGAAGGGCTGTTGATTTTGACAACTCAAAATCCCGGAGCGCCCTTCTCCCGGGGCTGGGGTGCTGTGGATGAAACTAACTGGTACATAGGTCTTATACACACTGACAGTAACAAAATAATCTCATAAACATTGCTTTGACAAGCTATATATTGAGACATAGAATTGTTGATTTGCATTGTTGACATGGAACGTAAAAATGTCTATTAAAGACCAATTTCTTGGGAGATCGAGTACTGTCATGATAAATCGGCTATTTACTAGATTCTTAAAACATCTTCCATGTGCAATTATGGCGCATGGAAATCTCGCAAACGCTTGCAATCAATTGGCTAGTGACACGGTCCACGGTCATAAGGAATAGAGCGTATTTCTTATTTCCGTTTTTTTTTTTTAAATAGTTTGTTTTATTTATTACACATGTTTTTAAAAATGATATTTAATCGAAAGAGAACGATAGGCTCAGCCGTTTACAGCTTACTATTTTTTTATATTCCAAGGACCATTCACCTCGGAAAACTGCCTGAAATTTTTGACCGGAAATAACTTTTTTTTGAAAGCATTAGTACCTGCAGAGTCTCAACGAAGATATGTACGTTCGCTTGTTACCGGTATGTGTATTTTCAATAGCCCGCTTCGTGGGCTATTAAATCCCCTATTAAGGGTATACATAAATATTTGTTGGCATTTAAAAAAAGATTAAATCATAGACATTACACAGTGAGCGTGGTACCCATGGGGTACAGATTTTGTTAACTTCTAGATTTTTTCTTCAAAATGCTGTGTAAATGGGATAACATCGAGCATGTGCGATCAGCTAACTGCTCTACTATCTAAATTGCAGCTCTGAGGCCAATATCTAACTATTTATCAATATTATGTTTTCTTGTTGTTGTTTTCGACTGAACATTTGTGTTGTTGTGTTTCAGCTGCTGTTGGTCTGCTTTGAAACGTGTTGAATAAATAAAACATTGCTAAGAGACATCATACGATGTCTGTTAATCTTAAAAAGTTTCTCGTGTATCAATTTTTCACTTTATCTAAGTTAAGTCCATTCTTTGATATATACATATTTTCAGTCGTTTTGCCATACGTTTATCAAACGCCTTTAGCTTAGTGTACATTCGTAGGTCTAATTTAGAATATGATTATGACACAACCGATGAATGGAAGTAAACCAAATATTACCCAATTATAAACGATAGTTACATGGTTACACATGCCACTTTTGACGCCTTAAAATCCCGAAACTACAAAGTTGTGCATAAAATTGCATTACTTTTCGAACACCCCTCGTACTCTATGCTCAAACTCATACTCTCCGTACTACATTTGGGGATTGTTCTTAGTTACTATAACTAGTGTACAATGTAACTTATTTATTACTGAATGGATCATATTATATGGGTGTTCATTTTCTTAATTAGATCATTTGCTACAATTTGGTATTGGTTTTGATGCAAAATTCTAAAAAAATCTATTTTTAAGTTTGAGTATGGAGTTTGGAGTTTGATTATGCGAATGAGAACATGTTTATAACCACCGGGTCTGGATTGTTTGTGAATTTGTGTGCGTGTGTATTTATGTATTTGTATATTTATATCAAAATGATACGATTCTTTTGAGAATCTTCATTTAGAAGTAGCCATGTTCCTGTGGTTGTTATACTGTCGACACAACCCGATGATCCTGGTCGTGACAAACAATGCCCACCATGGAACATTGGACAACAATGAGGCCATTCCTCCACATATTGAGAAGTTGCTGTTTCCTGGTTAAAGTTGAAGTCAGTACTGGTTGAAATGTGTACAGGTAAATTGGCTTGACTAATCAGCCGCTGTATAAATCGTTGGCTTGGAATGAGAAGGTCGGAATGTACTACATACGACCTTTTAAGACTCAATAAATTTAAATCTGTACCATAGCGCGCTTCTTATGAGCATATTTTCACGAAACTTGGAATATATCATGTTGACAAAACCCAAGTTGACAAAATGTGTTTTTCCATAAGTAAAGAGTAGTCTTTAGACAGTTCGTTTTTGTTTTCTCAAAATATCGATTTTGTACTTACGACCTTCTCATTCTAAGCCAGTGATATGTGAACGTCGAGAAACGACATTGAAACCCGAATTCAGAAACATAAACGTATATTTTAGTTAGGATATTTTGACAGTGACGTCATGCTTAATGTGTACCCAAAAGATTTAAACCATTGCTTAAACCGGTAGAGTTTAGTTTGGTATTGAGCTGTTGGTATAAAAATTTATACTTGTTTTTACACCGTACTAGTGGATTGTTCCACTGCGTCACTGTGTTCTGACCCTAACTGGACTGTATGGATACGATGATATGAATGAATAAAGGATAAACACAAATACAGGATGAACAGAGTTAACGTTTATTTTTTAAAAACATAAGACTATACAGACAAAATGGCGACCTCTCAGCTAGTTAATGAAGATATCCACACTGTCCTCGTGTTGCAAATAATATATGATACACCTGCAAAAAGGTAATAATAGAATTATTACATGGGCTATAAATTTCAACATTCAAATGTATTGCAATTAAATATTTAAATAATGAATATTAATTATAACAAAATGTTTAGTAATTAATTTTAAGTATAAAACTTACTAATTAATCAATTTAATAAGTTTTGTTTAATTAATCAGTTGCTTTGAGTTTACTACGTGTTTACGTCTACATAATTAATAAATAATTAATTGGAACATAAAACTTAGTCAGCTATAATGATAAAAGTCATTGTAAAACATGAAATAGTAATTGAAGCAAGTATAAGTAAAAAGATAAAGGAAAAAGTGTGTAATTGTCTAATTGAACAGTGGCATTAAAAGAGTTAAAATGTTACATGGCTCGGTGTTTCAGACACAAATACGTATAAGTTCAGTGGCAATGATGGATTCGGAGTAAAAAATGGCGCGTAATTTTTTGTGTAATCTAGATAGCATTTAATCAAATAATTTCTTATTAACCTTGCAGTTGTTCCCCTGTTTATCTGGAAACGCTTACTCCAATAGTATTGTTTCTGGTGTTACTATTATTGTTGAAGAACAGTAACATTATCAGAAAAAGACCTCCGATCAATGCCACTGAAATTAAATAAAGGAACAATCGTTAGTCAGACCCTAGAGGGCTGGACTGGTCTCTCAGTGATACACACTGACTGACCAACCTGTCAGATAACCTGTCCCTCCCATAAACTGATTAACCAAGCCCTGTGTCGCCATTTTTAGGGGTTTATTTGTGAAAGGACGGCAAAAACCGGAAGTCGCGAAAACTTGGGACAATCTAGAAAATTATGATCCTATCTTGTACCTAGGTTTATCCTTGGATCAATACGGCGTCGTTGGTGATTGAGGAACTTGATTGATTGAAAACGCCACTGAACAACAGCATGAATATGAAGAGGAACCCAATCAATGCCACTGGAACAAATTAGGTCAAATTAGTTTATTCATAGTAACCTTGCCGGACTTTATTCCCATTTTTTTCTCTATCCTTGAGTTATGACAATGTTAGGTCCTGTGGATGTATTGAAACCGCCTCCAAACAGTAGCATCATAATGAAGAGGAACCCAATTAATGCCACTGGAATCAAATTTACAATTAAGTTTTCAATTTTCAATAATAACCTTGTCAATATACCGGAAGCAATATGGTGGCGACCCAATTATCCGCCGAGAACGCTAACGGAGGAAGATCTTGTGTTATTGTTAAACGACGTTCCATTGAAAAGTAGCATAAAAATGAACAGGAATCCAATCAAGGCAACTGGAACAGAAGGCAAAATTTGTTTGTTTGTGGACAAGTCCTCACCAGCAACTGGGTTGCAGGATTTAGTCATGGGAGACAAAATCGATATCAGGCTAATGAAGGGAAATCATTATGTAAGCTATTTTTGGGTCGTGATCAATTCATTACTCGATGCTAAAACGAAGCTCAATTGAATACTCAGCAGATATTGACGTTGTCCTAACCCTTTTTCTAACTTTAAGTATGAATAAACGTTCAATCCTAACTGTAAAGACCATCTGATTGAGCAGTGAAAATGATCATTGTTGACAGGTGGTATCTTTTAACTGTTTAAGTATATTTGGAACTGAATTGGTGGAAGATTTAGTGTTGGTCTTTGCAATCATGTTTTGCAAGTGTGGTATTTCATTGTAATCGGACCGGTTCGAAAAATATAAATAACCCCAGTAACTCATACCATTTTGAAATACGTTCCACATTCCAAGAATAGTAGAAAATAGCAAATTATTTTAAGGAAAATTCTTAGTCAGTGATAAAGGGAGGGAATAAATCGGCGACCGGTTCATAAGAGCATTTCGTTACCATGGTTACAAGTTTGTATACACCGCAGTATAATTAAAATGTGACGTCATATGTAAAACATGACGTCACAAATGTGTTTCAAAAATGATTTGATCAATGTAATATTACAAAATGTCTTACACTTTCAGTGTAAATATTTCTTGTAACCATAGTAACGCAGTACAAAATATGCAAACAATAAATGAAATATGTAAAACAGTTACTTATTCTTCAGAAATATTATCATTTTTACGAAATATGCTTTAAAATCTATTAAAAAACAGGTGAAACAATGAATTTTCTTATAAATTCATCAATATATATATATTGGTAATGTATAGTCTCGTGAAATGTAACCTTCATCAAATGTGAACGAAATACTCACAAAGACAATACTAGTAACATATACTTGAAAGGTACAACACCCAAGTTTGTGTCATGCATCTGTCTTTTCGTTCGAGTAAATAATCGTTGGGTGACCAACCAACGCTGATGCTGACTAACATAAACACACAAAGCAATGTGCGAAACTGAGACAACTTCATTCGAGGATACGAATCTCTTACATTTAACTATATTGTCTTTCAAAACAATATTGAGCTATTTATTAATAAATCGGACAGGAAATGCAGCAAGCAAAAGTAACAGTAACTAAGTAATATGAAATGTTTATCCGAGTTTATTTAAAATTCAAATTTTCAACATTATCCATAAAAATGGAAAAAAAACTAGACTTACGGAAACCTCCGTTGCCGAATCCACCGCCACCACCACCAGAGCCGCCTCCGTACCCGTAGCCTACTGGCATATAGCTGTAGCCACCTCCATAGTTAGCCTGGATGCCAATAATGACTCCCATCAGGCAGACGATAGAAAGCAAGCTCATTGTAGTAACCTTCATGGTGGATCTGTAATAAAATAATAAAAAATAATAAAAATAATAAAAATATATAATAAAGATACTGACCACAAGAACGGTATAACCAAATTGTGAGTTTCACCCCATTGATTTGTCTTTTAATAGTATTTTTGATTTTTCAGTTTTATCTTTAGCCCAAACCCTATCTAACGTATTCCTATATCTGCCTAATATGACGTTCATCATGCAAAAACTTGTCACAACATTACCGACGGTAGCATATAGTATACAAGAATACTTTATAACAACATTTTGAGTGAAAACGTTTTACTTCAATAAAGTTATGCGTTGAATATTCGAGAACATCTTAAATAACAAGTCAAAGATTCCCTTCGATGTCAAGAGTAAGTTGTATGCTATCTTATGGTCATATTTAGTCGACCAGTTGGATTTCAATAATTTTGAAACAAAATTAAGTTCAGAAAGCGTTAGACTGAATACAACCAGCTCAAACAAGTTTTGCTAAGTTCAAAATCCCCCCAAAAAGCCACCACCTTCTATTTGGAAATCGTAATGAAAAGAAAATCTTTTGAAATTCTAACACCAGTCAGTTATATCAATCTGATCAGATCAGATTGAACACTGTATTAAGAACAGAAACGTTATTAAGTAAAGACGAAAACATTTTGTTGGTATATACCAATACAATTGTAAAATTGTTTTCGTAGAACAGAAATAGTATTAAGTATATCGATTTCAATTTTTATTAATAACGAAGTGTGTATACCTTGTCTCTATTCAAACCCTGGACACAACAGTAGACGGGAGTAATAGGTCGTGTGTCGAGATATACCTTAATAATTCACCTTTTATTCCAAGTCCGCCATTCGTTACTTGCGCACATCAGTTGGATACCACAAGCTCCGCCCATTTCCGATTCCGCCATTTTTTCGGAAGACTGACAGGTTTGAAGTGATGCGCGCGCAAACGGAAGCAAAACAATAAAACGTCTGAATAAGTCATGGTTATCGTCTTAAACCTTCCTCCAAATATTTCCAAAAACGTGCTCAAGTTCAATGTGAAATAAATGTCTTGTTTTTATTGACTTCATATTTCCTCAATATTTTCTTAAAGATAGTTGCCCGAGGCAAAACCAGACCATCATAATTGGCGCGGATGCTGATAGCCGTCAAATCGCCGGGAGCATAAAAACCTGTCGCCAATACGGAATGGCTCCCGTATAAAGTTTATAGGCTTCAATTAACTACTTAATAGTGTTTGATTAATGACTTTAAATCTTAATATACGTCAACGATAAGAAAATTTAGTGACCATGGTAAGCTGTCTGTTCACTCTTCCTCGACCTTGCAAAAATTAATGTAAAAGGAAACCTGTAAAGTAAATATCTCAAGTAAAAATCTCAACTCATATTGAAATTTCGCTAAAATCAGAGTCAGAATTATAGATACATCTGAAGTTCCAGCATTTGAACCTATGCTGTAATAAACCCAGAATGTAATTTCTGTATAGACTAGTGATGGCAATGTCTAGTTAAGTACATGTATTGCAATGAGATTAAAACAAATACATATGCCAATATTTGAGATGAGATCTCGCTCAGATTGAATTGCTTCGGGAGATCGGGGCCTTAGCTCAACTGAACAACACTTAATTCATTTCAAGCGTTATTTAGTTCAAAACCAGTCCAACAACAATTACTTTTCAACTTCAATAATCTCACAAAGTCATCATATCCTAGTATTCGTTATTTTGTCAAGGGCAATTTTATCATAGTGTAGTAGTATTGTTGGACACAAGTATTTGTTGTTATAATATCATAATGTATAACAATTATTACGACGAATTGTATATTTCGATTACCAGAAGTTAAAAATATGTATGTACTTTTTGTTATTGTGTTTTGTATGATGTATTATTATGTAATTATGCTTTGTAAATATGTTCATGTTCTTTGTCAAGAAACAATTTTGTTTACGACAATAAAGTATTCTGTTGTGTTCTTCTGTTCTGTTCTGTTCTGTTCTGTTCTGTTCTGTTCTGTTCTGTTCTGTTCTGTTCTGTTCTGTTCTGTTCTGTTCTGTTCTTCTGTTCTGTTCTGTTCTGTTCTTCTGTTCTGTTCTGTTCTTCTGTTCTGTTCTGTTCTGTTCTGTTCTGTTCTGTTCTGTTCTGTTCTGTTCTGTTCTGTTCTGTTCTTCTGTTCTGTTCTGCTCTGCTCTGCTCTGCTCGCTCTGCTCTGCTCTGATCTGCTCTGCCCTGCTCTGCTCTGCTCTGCCCTGCCCTGCCCTGCCCTGCCCTGCCCTGCCTTGCTCTGCTCTGTTCTGTTATAATATCCCTACAAATTAGCTATGTTTTCCTAATGTAAGTGCTGTTCAAAATGCTAAATATAACTATGTAAAACTTATGGTCTCGGTTCTCTGGTTTAACTTGTGCGAACAATAATGATTAAAAATATCTTATGTTTTCTACATGCATTTGAGTCGCTCCCCAGGAAAAGGTCTTAATGACATTGTATTGTAATTTTACAATAAGGTTTAGAAAAATGTCTAAAATGAGAACAAACTCCTGTCCTTTGATTTCATGTTTAAGTAATTGGACGGTATAGAACTTTCCATTACCTTCAAGTTTTCTTTAACATTGTGTTAAAATAACTTCTGTCGTTGCTATGGCGATCGTTTTCTAAAGAGTACTCATATCAAAGAAAACAAGGGTTAAGTGGCTAGAAACACATGCTATTTTTCCCTGTAAGCAAACACTCACAAATTGGACACATTTTATTAAAATAAGAATATGATTCTATAATGTGCCAAAATTTTTAAAAAAATACGTAAAAAAATGCTCAGATATGGTATCTTTGAAATGTCATTTGACGTTACGTCAAAAACGTAGCGATGGACGTTCGCGACGTCACTAAAAAAGTAGGCGGATAATGGTTGGTTTAAAAAGTCTATAACTTTGTAAGTCTATGGAATAATTTGTTCAAATTTTTAGAATCTGTTCACAAGAGTCTCTTCTGTCAAGCCATATATTATCAACATTTTCACAATTTTGTCACTAAGCCCGGTTTTCCTGGAAAACGGCTCATTTGCATTTTCTATGTCCTCCACACGTGGAGAACTTGTCAACTACCTGTAAACTATAACAAGTTAGTACTGTTTGAAAAGTAATTCAAGCATCACTCGCATGTCACATGACCGAGTGTTTCCCTGAAGTATTTGTTGTAATAGAAAACATGCCACTGTCTTTTTTCCTGCACATGTCGCTTGCTTAGTATGAAAAGATCGTAACTACTACTTACGACCTTATAAGTAGGAAGTGTGTACTTTGTTCTATGAGTGTTGTGGAAGACGAATACCATTTTGTCTTGGTTTGTCCTTACTATCGTCATTTACGGAGAACTATTTTACCAAATTATTATCGTCATTGGCCTTCTATCCAAAAATTTACCAGATTAATGTCTTCATCTAAAAAACTGATACTATGTAAATTAGCGAAATATGTACACTTAGCATTTCAAAGACGTAACTCTTATTTAGATAATCAGTAGTATTTTTGTTATCATTAAGTGTTCTATAAACATGTATCGTTATATTCTTTGTACATATTGGGACTATTGTTATGTTATTGTGTTCACATTGCTCATTGTATTTTGTACATGCTCTTCTTGTGTTGATTGCATGCCGCCTATTGTTTGTTTAAGGCGACGGACATAAATAATGTTCTTATGCTAATAAACTGAAACTGAAACTGAAACTATAAGATCGATACATACTTAAAATCATCATCACAAGGCGCTTCTTATGAGCCTTTTTCGTGGAAATCGGAAATTGTCATGTTGACCAAACTGAAGTTGAAACAGCTTGTTTTACCATGTGTAAAGAGTAAATTTCAGACAGTTTTGTCTTGTTTTCTAAAAAAATATTGATTTTGTACTTACGACCTTTTCATTCTAAGTCAGCGATATCTAGCCCGTATATACCGTTCGGGATATATTTTTGGTGAAACAGTCACCGTATATAACTGTACGAAAATTGACAAACCCAAATCATTGAAAACAGGACATTTTTATTGATGTGCATTGTATACATATTACAAAGTTAGTTTCGCTGTTGTACAATAGTATTTAACTGTACAAGGGAGACATATCATACAACAGAATAGAACATAACATTCATAAAATAATGTTTCCCTCTGTGATAACACACTGAACAGTTTAAGGGAAACAACTCGTACACAGCATAACACGACTGATTGTCTCCCTTAGATGACTCTTCAAACTTCAAGCATACTTGTTACAGCCCTGTACCGTCAATTTATGATTTTATGACTTGAAAGAAAACATTGAACTATCGAACTATCGAAATTTATGACTGGCTTTTGAACACCACAGACCCTTGGTAGCTGTAGTTACCTTGGAACAGTGTGTAGGTTGACTTTTTGTCGTGATAACATAGGGACAATCGCAATGCTAACTTTTCGCCGTAGTGACCTATGAATAATAGGTAAGTTTACTTCCAGGACTTAGTCTTCTTTAATATAGGCTACATGCCAAGACCATTGAAAGGTTGACTTCCACAATGGGAACCTAGGAACTATGGATAAGTTTTTTGTTCAATGTGTTTAGAAGCACTGAAAACACCCCATTCAAAGTACGAAAAAGTTTGGCACTGTCATTCTTAAATGCGTCGCTGAATTTCATTATTAAGTCTAGCTTGCACCCGTGATCCACAGAAAACGTCTCTTACGTCATTTCTAAATCGAGATCCGCTTAGAAAATAAAGCAAGAAATTTAATGTATTGTTAAGATACATGAGCAAATTTGTGATGGCCCACCATAGATCTACGGTTTTTCCCTGGACTATTGTTGTCACCTTTTTAACGGTTATAATGACACCAATGGGCATTGTACAGACCAAGAAGAATACGCTTAAGCAAATTAAAATCACCGTCATCTGTGGAAAAGATTCATGCCTTCTTCTTCCGCGAATGCCTGGCTCATTGCCACTCCCTGTAGGAGGAGCTACCTGCGAACTTCTTCCAATGGGGGCGGGGCTTATCCGTGAATCTCTTACTACGGCATTAGGGACGTGGCTTGTCCGAGAATCTCTGACTGCGGCATTATTGGCGTGGCTAATCCGCGAATCGTTGTTTCCTACAGCAGCGGGTGCGTGGTTGATTCGAGTACCTCGTCCTTCTGCATTGGAGGCGTGGTTAACCCTCGAATCTGTTCCTATAGCAGTGGGGGAGGGGTTAATCCGTGTATTTGAAGCGCGCATGCGCACAAGGACGCGATGAATAATACAGGCATTTCCAATAATCAACACAATGGCGGGAATTATGTTAAAAACACATAAATCTATCACAATCCAAGAATTGTGTGAGTACAACGCGTTTCCATAACATATATTTCTACCAGTTATTTCGTGAGTCCAAAACCAGTGAAGATTGACGATCACTATGAACACAACAATTATCAGACAGGAGACAAAGGCTACCTGGAATCTACATAAATGTCGCACGCGGTGTGGCATTGTTACGCTCAAACATCGCTCGACAGTCAATGCTATCAAAAACCACGACGAGCTCTGTAGCGAGAAGTTCACCATAAACGCGTGCATTTTACACACCGCTGTTGAACTGTTTCTGACGTCAATGATAAACGTATACAACATCCACTGACGTAACAACCCCGTCCACAAGGCTACCAAATCGCTAACAGCAAGACACGTTAGGAAAAATGCCGTTGGTGAGCTGCGGTTTTTACGTTTTAGTAACACTAAAATGGCGAGAATGTTCCCGAATGTTCCGATCACTATCATGATTGGCGGGATCACCATCCATAATCTGTTAGCTAAGTCGTATTCACTGGATATGTCGTACGTCATTGTTAGGAGTCGAGCTTACAAAGGAATAGACGAAGTCTGAAAGAAAAACATGCACGGTTAAGGCATACTCATACTTCAATGGTCCGTAAAGTTCCTAGACACGCGACGAATGCGCTAAGTGTGAACGAGAATGCGTTAAGGAGACATAATTCAAATTGTTAAAGTTTCTATGGTTTACATTTATGATATGATTCTATTTCTTGTAATTAATTGTATATATGCAAACCTTTTGTAATTGTTGTAAAAATTCATGCAATAAAATATGATTAAACTAAAAAAAGAAAACTAATTTGTGCCAAAACTACTGTTGTTTAGAGGTTGATTACATGTATGAAAGCAACATCTCTATGGCTTTTGAATATACAGGGTGTTTCATAATATTTTCCATAGGTATGTGAAGATATCAGATGGGATCATACACATACTCGTGACATTCATTAGTAATGGGGACAGATATTATGAAACACCCTGTATAAGAGGTTGTTTTTTTCTTTGCCAAGATGCTCAAACCTATCCGTTCTCGGTCGGTAAACTAAGAAACGATTTGGTATGGACTTTTTACGATCACTATTGGGGCATTTCTAGGAGTGAATTGTTAAATGCTAAGCTTGTGTCATACAAGACGCAATATTTCTATATCGCACAATTAATTCTGACCGAAAATAAAATTGAAATAAAAAATTCGCAGATACAAAGACAGAATGCAGACCTCGCAACAAGACAACATGTGAATATACACAGTCATGTAATAGCAACATTTCTGTAGCGTAAATCCGCAAGTCAAAAACAGCAAATGTCGACATGTGGAGAATTTGGTTTGCGGCGCTGGGATAAAGTGCAGCGTTTTGATTTCGTACGGCAGTCATATGATTTCCTTACGGCTGACGCATGAGACACCAGCGTTTCGCTAAAAAATGTGCCCGAAATATGATTGTAGTCAGGCGTACGACTGCCGCAAGGCTGGCGTGACAGATGCTAAACTTGTTAGTCTTCAATTGACCGGAATATTATTAGTGGTGATTCTAACATAGCACGTGCATTTGGCCCCCTGTGTGTATATCAAACTAGCTGTGATAAAATATGGCTATTCTAATTTATCCATTGTAATACATAAGGGTATTTTACATAGATCTGACGCGGTTGCTAGCGTCGTGTAACACACTAGTGATGTTTAAATTACTACGCCTGCAAACTCGTTCCATATTTTATTACGCAACAAAACACAGCTACGTTTTAAGTATTTCTTAATTAAAAACGAATTAAAAATAAATTTATACGAACCCCTCTGAACTGAAGCCGTGTTTATCCCGTTCCTATCTCGCAGTCAAACATACTCGTTTGAATAAATGTTTTCTGTCATTGTCAAAGTATTAGCAATAACATTTGATTTACTTCGTATTTGTTCATGGCTATTCATTTTCTATCAATTCTCAAATCCCCGAGTGATCTATAACGATGCGTGACCAAGTTCTTCTGTAATAAATGCAATAACAATAATTATGAAATTAAAGTAGTATTGGATTTCTATAATTGTTATAAATTGTCGTTTCCGTTTCTATGGCAACCAGATAAAATCAGACAAATTTGTATTAAATTCCCGAAGAAAAATGTTCCCTAGATGTGATTAACCAATGATTATAATGTTTTCAAACAACTAACGCAATAGCATGAATAGTATAGGGTTTCCCCTGACGGTGTCTAGTATGAGTGATGTTCAGTAATTGGTACATGCTGCTGGCTTAGAATGAGAAGATCGTAAGTACAAACATCTATATTTTTATAAAACAAGAAAATACTGTATGAAATTAACTCTTTACTTATGGAAAAGCAAGCTTTTACAATTTCATTTTGGACAACATGACAAGTTCCGATTTTCATGAAAATAGGCTCATTAGAAGCGTCTTATAATACAAATTGCAATTATGTACACGTCTTTAAGGTCGTAAGTAGTAGTTACAAGCTTCTTATTCTAAGAAGCCATTGGTGTCATTCCAAGACCAATGTGTAGCACAAGGGCTGTTCGGTAACGCATGCGTACGTTTATATTGCGTGCTTTCTTGATAATTTGACGAGCTGGTCACTGAAGCAGATTTTGTTTTTCCTAATTTACGGTATGATGTGTATGAATCATGTCACGTATATAAAGCTGAGGGTTAACATAATCACCATTAAGCGCTGCCTGCGTGCTTACATTCAAGTTGAGTTCATTCTATATAAATCATCGTTTAAACGTCAACTTTCAATGTCGAAAAAATGAAAGGACGGCCATGTTGGTTTGTGATCGGTTTCGAAACAGTTTCTACATTTCATGCCCAAACTAATTGACCAATTTAATGGAATTTTACGTGAATGTAGCTTTAACTAGGTTTTGTATGAATGTAGTCAGTTCATGAAGATATCGAAAGCAAATTCTTGTTTTTGAACCCTTGAAATTATCAGTGTCTAGAATCACGTGATCAGATGAATAACGTTTACACTCAAAACTTTGCGATTTCGTCTGCTAACGCTGAATTTTTCTTAATTATACCTATCGTGAAATTAATATGGTTATATTATTTAGCCTATAGTATCTCCCGCATATGTAAGAATACCCGGCAAGTTCCGAATTCGCTCTATATGATAGCTGTTTTTAATTAATGCTCGGCCAAATGTAGTTTTCAACCGAGTGTTATAATTTGGTCGAGCATCAGTTTACAACAGCTAAAGATTGAGAAAAATTGGTAATTGTCTAGTGTTCATACATAAATGAGATGTTCTTTAGGCTGTTTTATATATTCATATAAAGTGCACGATCGCTATAATCAAGGGAAATCTCACCGTTAGCGGACGAAATCGCAAATGTTTTGATTGCTAACGTTATTCATTTCAGATGATTGATCTCGTGATTCTACACACTGATTATAGCCACTTTATATTAAAACAAATATACTTTTATAGAAAAATAATTTAACAAAATAATGGATGTACTCTTTATCAATGACACAGCTACATGTGCATATGATTACCATAATAATCACGTAATTTAAGCTATTATACGCTCCTGTTTCATTTTCGTGCAACGTGAATTACATAATATATTTTTAAAATAAATGCAATTATCGTGACGTTTACATAACACACAAGTATGCACACCACATGTTTGTTTGTTGAATTATATCATGTGCGACAATGACGTCATTCACGTGTTTGTCCGGTATACCAGCCCTGTAGAATCATGTTATGTAACATTCGTTACGAACGTTACATAATGTGATTTTACCTTTAACACAGGACAGGATATCGCGAGTCCCCTATCTAACCGAAGCGCTACCAAAGCACTGTCCACTGGAATATGGCAAGATTTAATGGTGTTGTAGTGATTATAAATGATTTCATGCAATTATTATCAAAAATAGAAACAAAAATACTTTTCACAAAAGTTTTGAAACATGTGATTATTTTTATAATTATCTTAGTGTGGCTCGTTTATAATCGACACATTGAATTGGTACATAGATAAAGGGACCCAACTGTAGTAGCCTAACTTACAAAGAATCACGTGGTTGTCCCCCTTGGTAATGTTAAAAGTACGCTGTATTAGAAATAAAACAAACACATAGAAAGTTATATTTCAGTTTTTTTTATATAAAACATGTAATTTTATAAGTGAAAAGATATCTTTTTTTGGAAACTAAAACCATTTAACTAGTTCTAAAACGTATCTTTTGTGCACCTTACACGTAAATATGTATTGCTGGCTTTATGTACAAATAGTGGAATGGCTAACCAGGGTCCGTTGCCTAAGCAAAGTGCTACCGAGCGCCTTTATTCAGTTACCCTCTCGTTTAATTAAATGTAGAAGGCATGGGTTGCATCCCGTGGAAAGCGCTACGTAGCGCCCCTCTTAGGCAACGGGCACCGGTTGCGTTTAATTGTGTAAAGATGCGTCTACACAACTTACATTTTTGTGTATATGCCTAGGATGTACGTTTCTCAAGCCTAACAAACGGCTTGTGAAACGTACATCCTAGGCCGATACACTACTATACACTCTAAAATGTACTGATATACACTCAGAATACCATTTCTGTTCAGTGATGATAATTTTGTGTCCACGGAAACAAACATAAAGATACATGGCAATATTTGAGATGAGATCTTTCTCAAATTGGGATGTTCCCATGTTGATCGACCTGCAGCCCAGTCTAATAAACGCATAATGTTAACATAGCCATGTCCACTATGTAGGCCCTAAGTCTTGCTCCTAAGCATGTTCTGGCCACATCACACAGTTACAATTTTGTTCAACTCTTGATTATGCCTACTCATTCTAATGACAGTACAAACTATTATTTATATCCTGGAATCGAATAATTTCCTCTGTAGACCTGAAGATAACAAAGACATGAGTTCATTATGTTATGTCTGTAAACTCAATTAATTTCAATAGGACGACTTTTCTTTGGTTTTAGTGGAAACGACCATTTAGCGGGGACTATAAATTCGTGGATTTTGCAATTGATTTAAAAAAAATCAGGGTCAAATTTGCGCTTATTAACGAAAACTATGTTCCTCATAACATGCCTGTAATATATGTCAGTGTGGAGAATCATGTGATCAAAGGAATAACGTTCGCACTCAAATGATTGCGAGTTCTTCTGCAAACGGTGATTGTTTTCTTGATTATAACGATTGTGCATTTAGTATGGTTATATTATATAGCCTAAAGGTAAAGAACCACTAAATGCCTCCGCGGACCAAGTGGTGATACACTCAAGTAGTCCTTAAAAAACTTTGGTTTGCCTGTAAATGGAGATATTTCTTGACAAATGTGGAGTTGAATGATGAAATTGAGTTTAAATGGTTGGTAAATATGCATGTGGTGTAGTAAAACTGTAATATTTGAATTATTCCGCTATTTTGTTCTTGATACCAAAGTGAAAGTAGACTAGGGTAAAACCCAGAACTTATAAATCCGGACATGCGTAAAAACGGATAGACCATGTTTGAAGGACAAAAACTTTCTTAGAAGATACATGACCCCCCTTTTTTATTGCATTATTTTGAAGCTTAACTGCCCCTCTTTACAATGATATATGTGGTCCAGGTGGCCATAGACTAAAAGAAGTTGAAAATTGGGGCCTACTATGGCCAATTTACATTGAGCTATAGAGCAAATCTATTTGGTGGTTTCTAACCTAAAGAAGGGCAAAAATCTATTAAATTCATGTTTTCATTTTTTTGCATTCAAATGTATGGAAATGCATCCCAGATAGGGTTTTGACCACTTTTATCTGTTTAAATTGTCTAAAAAAGTGAAAATTTGGATTTTTATCATGAAAATCTAGAAAATTTCAGATTTATTTTTTCTAAAATTGACATTTTTATGCCAAAATTGACCTTATTTTAGTGTCAGACAGAAGTAATTGCGATTAAATATGAAGAATAGACACATTATTAGGCATCTAAAGCATAATTAGTGTTCAATGAAACAGTTTTTCACAAATAAAACCCAATTTAAAATCACTATTCATAATATTTTGCAGGCGCTGGCCAAATTTCTCCTTAAAGGCGCATATGCGTGTTTGTCATTTTTTCTAGAATTCATGCACAATTTGTCTAGAATTGATTGTTGTGTGCTGCATATACATAGTAGTATTGAAAAAAGTGCAAAAATCACTTTTATAAGTAAAACTAGGCTGTCTTAAGGTAAAGAACCACTAAATGCCTCCGCGGACCAAGTGGTGATACACTCAAGTAGTCCTTAAAAAACTTTGGTTTGCCTGTAAATGGAGATATTTCTTGACAAATGTGGAGTTGAATGATGAAATTGAGTTTAAATGGTTGGTAAATATGCATGTGGTGTAGTAAAACTGTAATATTTGAATTATTCCGCTATTTTGTTCTTGATACCAAAGTGAAAGTAGACTAGGGTAAAACCCAGAACTTATAAATCCGGACATGCGTAAAAACGGATAGACCATGTTTGAAGGACAAAAACTTTCTTAGAAGATACATGACCCCCCTTTTTTATTGCATTATTTTGAAGCTTAACTGCCCCTCTTTACAATGATATATGTGGTCCAGGTGGCCATAGACTAAAAAAAGTTGAAAATTGGGGCCTACTATGGCCAATTTACATTGAGCTATAGAGCATATCTATTTGGTGGTTTCTAACCTAAAGTATCTCCCGTACATGTAAGAATAATCGACAAGTACCGATTTCGCTCTATCTTTAGTTGTTTTTAATCGGTGCTCGACCAAATAAAGTTTTCAACCGAGTGTAATAATTTGGTCGAGCATCAGTTAACAACAGCTAAATATAGAGCAAAATTGATAATTGTCTAGTGTTCCTACTTTGGGCTGTACAGTATACTCCTATAAAGTGCACAGTCGCTATAATCAAGATAAACTCACCGTTAGCGGACGAAATAGCCAATGTTTTGAGTGTTAACGTTACTCATTTCAAATAATTTGATCACGTGATTCCCCACTCTGTACATGTATGTGTAAAAGAGACAGAAATAAAAACATAGTTGGCTTTACGAGTATAGTCCAGTTAGGCTATCTTGACAGTGACGTCATACTTTATGAGTACCCAAAAGATTAAAACCATTGCTTAAAAAGGTAGAGTTTAGTTTGGTATTGAACTGTTGGCATAAGCATTTATACTTGTTTTTACACCGTACAAGTGGATTGTTCCACCGCGTCACTGTATCTTTATCCTAATTGGACTCTATTAATATTTCAGATGACGATATTGCTTATATTCCAGCATGCCAACAGTCTGAAATTTAGAATTCGCTAACTTTTATGATTCGTGGTTTCATGTGTCTGTACAATAAAAACGCACATAAAAAAGAAAAACTTACCGATTTACTTGCTAATTCGTACTTTTCACTTTTAGCTGAAACTTTTTCTGAAAGAAACAGGTATATGTATCATACGTAAGTGTGTAAGGAACGTTCGTTCTGATTTTTGAAAAAAAAACTGCTGTGCACAGAACAAATTGATATATTTGGGCAAAAGTTTGCATTCAGTCTTCTCGTGCAATTACATGCTTATGATTGTATGACAGTTTTTAAATTAGCTGATTTGACTGTTAATAGCTATTTTTCAAACGCCAGGGATAAACACTCGTATGTTGAACTTGTTTTGATGATGCCGTACTAAGATATCAAAATCAATTTACTCCGTTGAACGTGTAAATATTGTAATGTATTCGTAATTGAAGACGAAAATCATTTTGCTACACATTTCGCTAAATACAAATACCTGTACAAGTAACTGTTAACTAAAGTAGTGAACTAAAAATACAACATACTTATATCACATAAATAACGTGATATTCCATGTGATATCAAATAACGGAACAATGATCTCCAATATGTATGATAACAACACGTGACATTCACCAGTATTTCAGGCCCGAAAAATTAACTTCACTGGCTTAAAGTCATTAAATCCGGCGTTTTTATGACTCGGTAACTTTGGTATAGCTAGTTTGCGATAGAAAAAAATCGTGTTTTTGTAACATTTTTGAAAATCTATTCATCAGATTTTGGTAAAAAATTACACAGAACTACAATAACTTCCTACCTACTCATATTTCGAATTCCATAATTTTTAGTCACCTATTAAAATACATTTATTCTTAATTATATATTGAAATTACATGTTAAATTAATAGTTTAACGCAGGGAGGTAATCTGGTATTCCATTGATGATTTATTATCAATTATTTAACCGTTACACTCCGTGATCGTCGGACTTGACAATACTGTTATAAAGATGAGACTTAGGAGGTCCGTATAATTCAGTTTATTTAGGTGTGTTGTTTGTAAACAATGTACAACAATAACATGTAGTTCGTCAGATTCACAGACGGGCCTCACGTGTGTTATATTAAGTAGGTTGCAAATACGTAAATATACCGTTAGGCGTATCACATGACCGTAAAATTGGCTGTTGCAAGTAGCAAGTCTTCTAACTTGATATTTCATACAAAACTACAAATATGTTACATAGAACTTATGAACAAAAGTTTTTTAACTGAATTCTGATGTTGCTTAAATTTAAGTGTGTATTAGGTAGATATATTTCATTTATTCGTGCAAATTTTCATACAAGTAGGTTTCGTAATTACAGAGAAATGTTTGAAAAACACGATTTTTTTCTATCGCCAACTAGCTATAATATGATCCAATGAAACCACCATACGTTGTCTTTGAGATCAACATTTCTTAAACTAATCAACAAAAGAAATTATTGTGCTTGCCAAAGGCTCACTAATTTAGTAAATGACCTATGTCTGACTCGTTCTGTTGGTCTCAAATGAAAACCCAAGACAAATCCCATGTACATGTATAGTACGACGTTAATGATATATTAATTAAGACACTATATATACCGTATCCCGTCGATCCATAAGATCCAAAGCTGTTATCTGTATTATGCAAGCTGCTGTTCGACAGTGAGACTCGAGGCTGCAGAACATAAAACTAATGATAAAATAATCGTTTACATACGTTATATGGATTATCACAACATAACTATGTAAGCATTTGCCTTTGAATGCAGCTTTGTCCGTTAAAGTCCAATTTAGCCCTAAACTTTTTTTTCAAATTGTTTTTTGAACAACTTGGTAACGTTTCTGCAGAATTATGCATTTTGAGCACTTCATAAATACAGCCTCAAAGGTGAAGACATGGATAAGATAAAAAACCGAAATACATCGGATTCCTCAATTTTTTCTTGGTAATTGGTAATTAAGCAATAATGATTCTCATTTAATACATATTCGATTTAAACGATACAAGTTATAGGGAATGCCTCTTAAAGTGCTAAAAGTACATTGATGATTACCAGTAAAGGTAATATTAAAATCAAAAAGGTTGAAAGTATTGTCATAAAAGACAACAATATAATCAAAGCACTGAACGTAGTGTGATTTACCATAGAGAATGTTTTGCTGGTCTGTTTGGTTGCCATGGATGATTTGTAGTAGAGCTTACGTTTTTTCTGTATCGCAATCCGAATCTATGACACAAGACATAGGTACATATCAAATTTCAACACAACCAGATTGGTCAAGCAAAACACACCCAAAACAGTACATGTAAAACAATATACAACACGCCAATGTAATGTCGGATAAAAAGATATATCGATGGCTTAAACAAGAAGGTCGTTACTATCAAATCGATATATTGAGAAAACAAGAGAAAACTCTCTGTAATTTACTCTTTACCTATCGGAAAACACGTTTTTAAAACTTCATTTTGGTCAACATGACAATTTCAGATTTTTATGAAAATGGGCTCATAAGAAGCGCCTTGTAATGCTTACTCGAAATATGTATGAATCTTAAAAGGTCGTAAGTGCCACTTACGACCTTCTAATTCTAAGCCATCGATATCATGTAAATCCTTTTAATTTCAGTGGGACAATATTTCATGGGTTGGTTGAAAAAGACCATTTCGCGGGGACGTAATTTCAAAGGCATATCTTATCCAATAAGTCATATACTATAGAAAGTATTGATATATCCGTGTATGTTTTAATTTAGTGCCTTAGATACATGAAATCCACGAAATCCACACAAAAGAAAACTTCCACCGAATGAAGAAAACAGGATGACATCACATGACACTAAAGATACTATAGAAAATATAATATTACCTGTTTATTCAATAAACAATGGAACAGGAAAATAACTAGTCCCTGTAAAAGAGTAAAATATATTTTGTATGACAGCATAAAGAGTGCACACACTTTCGTATTTAGATTCGCAATCCAAAAATGCTTCAGTCATATTGGACAGCCATTCGGTCAAACCAAATATCTTGAAACTAAATACACTAACATTAATTTAATATGCTTTTTAGTATGGATGACATGACTTTAGTCGACCTGAAGGACAACAATAACATGTTTTACCCAGTTACCAAAATGACAATGAAAAGTCGGACAGGGAAGGGAGCTGAACACTGCAACAACCGAGCACAGACTACAAATATACGACACAATGTCAAAACTGTGAACCAGTGGGTGCCACGAGGGTGTTATATGCACTTGGGTTTCGAAAACTATTCACATAAGTTACATTCATATCATACGTACCACAAGGGCATTAAATATGTTACTAGTAACATTTGTTATGATAATTAGTAGTAGTTGACTGGATACCTGTAGGCTGTTACAAACAGCAAATATATACTGTATCCATGCAACACTTTCATTGACATAGAATATTCCTATTACCCACGTAGAACCCATCAGTGGTACAAGTATGCACAAACATCGTACACCAGCCCTAAATATAGATAATGTATAGATAAACACGAATGTCCTTAAAGACAGTCAAATAGTTCGAAACGGTAAAGGTCATCATAAGCAGGGTTCATCTATTGTTGCTGACTAACCACCATGTAAATGTTGAAGATCCTATGGCAAAGCGTTATTGGAAGGAAAGCAATTGGTCTACCGTCCGACATGTATAAAGCACTATATCACGTCATCAAATATTGGGCATAATTAGATGCATTTGAATATAGGTATACATCGCATAACATGGGGTTATATAACATTTTATACAATACACTTATCCGATTATAAATTATACTAGACAATGTCACTACTACCTGCCGGAAATGGTTCAGATAAAGGGCAATGCTTTAAACCGGTGAATAAACAAAGAGGTAATTTGTGTAATAATATCATGGTTTATTAGTTAATGATACCAGTTAATCAATTTCAATCATCGAATTACAAATTATACATGTCACTGACCTTACTCGTTCCGCCTTTGATTTCTGTGCTAATGATCTTACTCCAAACATAACCTTCATTGCCAATATCAGCAGAACAAAGTTCACCTGGTGATAACAAATTGGCATCTTGTAAGTAGACCAAAGGGCACATGATAATCACTTAATACTTAAACTCAGCACTGAAAGTGAAACCTTTAAACTGTGTAAGCACGTGTGCTACTACTGTACCTTTTAAGGGGAGCAATACCATGATACTTTTTTTTGCAGCATCCGCATTTGCTAGACGTCCCGCGCATTTCTGTCGTGTCGCCAGTGAAATAGCCAATTGCGTTACTTAGATAGCGACAAGTCAGAAATGCGTGGGACGTCTAGTAGATGCGGATGCTGCAAAAAAGGTTTATGCGCCAAAATTGAGTTACAGGGTTTTGGTTCGGCACCGTTGATATACATATGTCCTATTGCTATATAAATATGCAGTAATAAAATAAATCTTACCAGTATTATAATGAGAGCCGGAGCTACAAACGCCCATATCAATCCTCGGTGATCCACTGATAACCAACATCTGAAAAACGTTATCATTCAATCACTTCAGTATTGTCTTATCAAGGGAAGAATCTTCCATACTTCTTGTAAAAGCAGCCAACCACAATATTTGTTTAAAAAACCCTCGAATGTTTGTTTGAATTAATTAAAGTTGGGTACAATGGACGTTCAGAGCTATTGTCCTCCGCTTTTGCTTCACTACGATTCCAATTTTTGATGTGTAAGCAAATGCGATCACACAAAGGGATTGAATATTACATTGTATTTTGTTGTATCATTTTCAGATGAACAAAGTGTGTCTTAAGAAGAGGCATCATGAGAGGATACTCTTCTTGACATAGTAAATCACCTTTACTCTTCTTGATATAGTTAATCACTTTTTCTCGTTAAACACAAATTATTAAATTTGATTAACTATGACAGTCAAACATTTGGGAATATAAATGTGTTTGCTGTACAAATGTATGAAGTTAATCATACAGTTATGCATCACCACTATTGGTGTAATTCAATGTGCTATTCTAACCAGGTACCATGATTATACGAGTAAATAGCGGAGCAAGTGCTTCATGCTCAAGCCCATAATCTTTAATCAAATTCGAGCATATTCGTAGCTACAAAAACTGTCACCATACCGTTATGAATGGAAACATACATGTATTATGTGGGGTAAATTTTTTTAATGAGGCCATTTGCTACAAGTTTGTGTTGCTTTTATGCAAAGTTCTAAACAGAACAAACTGCTTTTCAAGTTTTGCATGGATTATTGAGTTGGAGAATGAGAATATGTTTGTAATCAAGGGACCAGAACTTGTTATACTTAATGCTTTTATGTCTTTTAAAAGAAGCAGTTTGAACTGGTTGCTAATTACATTGTAATTACTTTTACTGCCAAAACAACTAATCACCATATTTACAAGTAAGAACCAGTAAGAACTGGTAATGGAGCAGCAAAGTCCCATTTTTAGCAATCAACCGACCACAAAATATGCACATTTCGTGTTATATACCAAAATGTTCGGGAGGGTCTGAAGTTTTTCAGACTGCCGGCATAAATTGCAAATATTTGGTGCGGGCCCTGAAATCCAAGATGGCGTCCAAGATGGCCGCCATCAAATTCAATAAAATGTCATTTTAGTGTAATGGCTCTAGATTTTTTTTGGTTCAAGGCTTTGTCATCATTGTTCACACAAATATCAATCATGATAAAGACAAAAAGACTAGATAGTTTTCGTAATATTCCAAGGTCATTTTCAAGGTCAAATTTAAGGTCAAATGGGAAAAATTGCCAAAATATGGCATATTGACTAGAGATCTTCTCCTATTGTTCATTTATATTACCTACAAAAGGCCATTTTTGCATGCATTTATGTTTGACATTGTATAACTCTAGTATTGAGTGTTTTTAATACTATTTATGTATGATAGTCCTGGAGAAATAGCATATTTTGTACACCTATATCGCAACATCAGCTTTACAAGCAATTCAATAAAACATCCAATTCAATGTTGAGTAATGACTCTAGATTTGTTTTTGGTATGATTCTATATTGTCAACATCGAAATAAATATCAATCATTATCTAAACAAAAGGCCAACATGCTTTTCCTAATAGTTCAAGGTCATTTCAAGGTCATTTTCAAGGTCAAATGGGAAAAATTGCCAAAAATGACATATTGACTTGATATCTTCTCCTATTGTTCATTTATATTATCTGCAAGTAGCCATTTGGGCATGTATTTATGTTGAACATTGTATAACTATTATATTTTGGGTTTATAATAACATTTATGCTTTATTACCAGAAAGAAATAACATAATGTGTACACCTTTATCACAGCATCAGGTCTACAAGTAGAGCAGTAAAAATCCAATTTGATTTTGAGTAATGGCTCAAGATAATTTTTGTTTGCAGTCTTGATAATCAATATTTACACAAATATCAATCTTGATTTGCACATAAGGTTTAGTCTTGGTTTTATTTTAAAGCTATATAAGGGAATAATAATGAAACGTATAGACACCATCTACACAAATCACAGTGGTGAACAAGTAACCACTAAACTGTTTTACACAGCATCATTCTATGTATGAAAGTACTGTATCCAGTGTAGCTAGTATTAGGCACATTACAGTGACAGGAATGGCCAGTCGAGAGTGTTTGTAACACACATAGTAACTAGTAACCCAAAATGGCAAGGTTGTGTTATGTATCTCATAAAGCCACAACTTGTTGAGCACTGTTGTGTTAGGTACTCAAGAGTGCCATGAATGGTTCTCCCTCGCATCATTGGGTACCCCAAAAGAGACAGTCATGCATGTTCCAGGTAGTGTTTTGTACCACACAGGGTCAGAAATAGCTAGACTAAGTGTATGCAGTGACAGTACCTCTACTGAGCCAGGAACTATTATTCCTGTCAAAGTTGGGTATCCAAACAAGCAAGTCATTAATTTCCCAGATCTTGTTAGGTACCCTTTAACCACCCGTAATGCTGGTTCGAGGTCATGTTAGATACTCAGACCCGATATTGTCATTCTTGTGCTGTATTATGTACCAACCTAGTTAACAAAGTGTTTTTCAGACACTGATATGTATCTTTCACAGCCAGAAATTCTGATGTGGGCTGTGTTTAGTTAAAAAAAAAAGTTAAGTTACCAATTTTCTAGGGCTCTTTTCAGCTGTTAGGCCGCTCAGGCACCCTTTGACATTTTAACTCCCCTGGTCATTGGGCTACATATGGAAACCTACACTCGTGTCTCCCTGGGGAGACTATTTCTCTCCTGTTGTGTGGCAGCCAACATCGATCTGCGGCGCCCAGGAATAGACACTGCCCTCACAGGTACCATTTTACACCATGGTGGAGTGGAGCTGTGGGTCTGGCTCAGAGATTTTAACCAGTGGTCCAGAGGGGGGTCGAACCCGGGACCTCTCGATCACGAAGCGCACACCCTACCTCTAGGCCACCGCTCCCCACAGTGTTGACAGTTTAGTACCACATAGTGCAGAAATATATTTCATAGACAATTGGTGTGAACCCCAAAGAACCAATAACGGTTGTTCCATCCAGTATAAAGTAACCCTTAGAGCCAATTAATTCTTACTGGCAGTGTAAGGTACCTGAAAGAGCCCATAATCAAGAGTCTAGACCATGTTTAGAGATCCGAAGAGTAAAGAAGGTTTATTCCAGACAGTATAAGGTAACCCTAACAGTCAATAATTGTTGTGTAAGTACCACACAGAGCCAGCCATGGCAGTTCTAGTCAGTGTTAAGTGCCCCTAAGACCAAATTACGATGTTCCAGACAGTGTTACGTACCCATAAGGTCCGAAACTGGTCATTCCAAACAGAGTTGGTTACCCCATGGAGCCAATAACGGTTGTTCTAGACAGTGTTGGCAACCACAAAGAGCTAATAATGCTAAGTAGTTGTCGTAGAAAGTAGTAAGTACCAAACCAGCCTTTTTAGAGTATTGTTATACTTATGCAGCATTAGGTACCAACATTAAGTTAGTAATGTGTTTTTTCAGGCAGTGTTAGGTATTCTATCCAGCCAAGAGTGTATGATATATACTTTGTTAATATAGAACATAGTACATGTACAATGAATAGTCATTCCACACCGAGTTATGTACAACAATGAGTCAAGTATGGTTATTTTAGAAGGTATGGAGTGACCCTAAGAGCCCAAAAATGTTGTTATAATCAGTACTTGATACCTTAACGAGACCAGGATCTCTAAATATTTTTTCCAGATTGGGTAATGAAAGTTATACTTTACTCATGGAAGTATAAGGTTACCATATCAGCTTATAGTTGTTTTAGAAAGTTTTAGGTACCCTAATGAGTCAACAATAGTGGTTCCATACAGTGTCAGGTTCGCCTAAGATTTAATTCTGGTTGTTCTAGGTAAAGAACCACTAAATGCCTCCGCGGACCAAGTGGTGATACACTCAAGTAGTCCTTAAAAAAACTTTGGTTTGCCTGTAAATGGAGATATTTCTTGACAAATGTGGAGTTGAATGATGAAATTGAGTTTAAATGGTTGGTAAATATGCATGTGGTGTAGTAAAACTGTAATAATTGTATTATTCCGCTATTTTGTTCTTGATACCAAAGTGAAAGTAGACTAGGGTAAAACCCAGAACTTACAAATCCGGACATGCGTTAAAACGGATAGACCATGTTTGAAGGACAAAAACTTTCTTAGAAGATACATTACCCCCATTTTTTATTGCATTATTTTGAAGCGTAAATGCCCCTCTTTACAATGATATATGTGGTCCAGGTGACCATAGACTAAAAAAAGTTGAAAATTGGGGCTTACTATGCGCCAATTTACATTGAGCTATAGAGCAAATTTATTTGGTGGTTTCTAACCTTCTAGACAGTGTTAGGTACCCGAAACATTCACTACTATGTACATATTGTTTCTTCATAGTTACATTGCACATACTTACTTTAAGAACCAGTGTTGGCATAACGGACGGTCGATTGAGTAACGGACAGGACGGCGGGAAATACCGGGAAATACCGGGAAATACTGGGAAATACTGGGAAATACCGGGAAATACTGGGAAATACCGGGAAATACTGGTCAATTGGACAATACAAGTGGTCGATTGAATTGGTCATGTGAAATTATGCTTCCATACATGTATCTTTATCTATATACCTAGCTCTACTAGAGTAAAGGTTATCAACTTATTATTAATTTATTTGTTTTAAATTCTATTTTTTCATGCAAGTTCTCTTCAATGGGACGCTTGAAACTCATGCACTTTGTGTAGAAAATTGTCCATAGAACATCTTTATTTTGTATTGTAGGGTACTAGGGTTATGTCCAGTTATGTAAACACTCCCCCAGACTAATCCTTTGTTAACTGCAAGAATATGACACAATATTGCATAATCTGTTAGTTGTCAGTTTCACACTTCACACTTAGTTGACCTGATTTAACAATGTGCTAAATTAGTTTAAGCCAATTTATACAAGTCTAAATGATTATCAATATTAATTATTTATAACAGTCTCTCTCATGCACTTTCTAGTATAACTATAACATAATAACTTTCATTTTAAATTGAAATTACTAAATATTTTAATTAGATTTGTAACAAGTGTATTTGATCTATATGTTTAAATCAAAATTTAGTTATTAAAGACTAATTGTGTTTTAGATTTTTTTTTCACATTGAAATTGAATCGACCAATCCAATCGACCACTTTGACCACCAGTTCATTTGACCACTTGCAGATCATAATCTTAAATAAATTGAGGATCTATTCAATGTTATTGAACTGAATAAAGAACAACATGTGAAAACCTGAGAGTTCAATTGCTTCATAATGCATTTAAAATAACCAGTACACACAAAAATCCCACTTGACCATTTAATTGACCAGTATTTCCCACATTGAAATTGAATCGACCAGTCCAATTGACCACTTTGAAAATGAATTGACCAGTTCATTTGACCACTTGTAGATCATACTCTCAAATAAATTGAAGATCTATTGAATGATATAGAACTGAATAAAGAACAACAAATGAAAACCTGAGAGTTCAGTTGCTTCATAATGCATTTAAAATAACCAGTACACAAAAAATTCCCACTTGACCATTCAATTGACCAGTATTTCCCGGTATTTCCCGGTATTGGACACTTTGGGAGTATTGGACAGGACGGTATTTCCCGGTATTTCCCGCCCGGTAAATACCGGGGCGGTAAATACCGCCCAACACTGTTAAGAACACCAATTACAATACCACTTTTGCCAGATGGCAAATTAGGACTTGTCTAATCTGACATCATTAAGTGGCGTCGCATTTCCGTTGGTTTGCGCTGTTGGCCCATTTCGTTTAATACTGTCTCAACCCCCTTTAATGTGATTGTGTCATTTGAAAATCTGAGCTCTCGAAACAGGATGCTTGGTCTGAGCTGTACCCAGTATTTTGAGCGTCTGTTATAGTGTCCTTCTGAGATTAACACTAAACCTCACAATGATGGCATTTGCTGCGTATTCCGGTGACGTCATATTTTCACTGGTGACGCACAGCAACTGTTACTTGTTTAATGCCATACATCAACAACACTTACCTTGAGAAGTTAAGGAAGTAAAATAAGACTTGTCATATGTAAGGTCCCAGCAGTAGAATTACGTAAAAATTATTTAAAAATTCACTGCCCCGCCCAGCCGATTATTGGATTCTGACAACTGATTAGAAACTTTCTATAAGCATTTTTTCTGATTCACTAGGAACATTTTTGAAGTTGTTCTTTGGCAAATTTGATAAACAAACATGCGTAAATAAAATAGTTATGATAAAAGTCTACGTAATTCTGGGACACCCCTCGTATATTCCTTTCGACCTTACAAATGACCATCAAAATACTGGCCAATCAGCTACTTGCCTTGGTAATGGTTGTTAGTATGAACTTTGATGATTCAGAATTTAAATTTAACTACTCAAGAACAATATTACAAAAAACAATTAAATAGCATCTCACTGAATTTATGTTGAATATTGGTCGCCGTATTGGGTTTTGGAATCCGAAGAAAATATTAGCAATAAGTGATATGAATATCAATAAGAATGTCCAAAACCTACATAGATTATAGATATGTATGTATTAAATGGGACACAATGTATAGAATGATGGTACAATATAATTTGCGTGTACTATAACAAAGACATTACACAAAATTACTCAGCCAATACGACTACCAGGTATTACTGGAGTCCACTGTTTGACCTTGAATTTGACCCTGGCAATAACCTTGGAAAATTTCATACATCATTTTGTTGTTTTAACTAGATCATGATTGGTTTAATTGTGCTCATTTGTTTTAAAAACTTAAACCTAAAAGAAATACTCAAAATTGAATTGTATTTTCACCGAAGGGTATGTAGAACTGAGGCTGTGATGTATCATAGCATATCATATATCATATATATATTATCCATGACAACCTAATACAAACGAAACACAAAAACTGTTAATGATATTGTCTAAAACATACATTCGTGCAGAAAAACTATTTGCAGATACTATTTTTGAACATTTGAAGAATATATCAGGCTAATATGACCTTTTTGGGTGATTTTTGCCGTTTGACCTTGAAAATGACCTAGAAATGACCTTGAACTATTAGGAAAAGCATGAAGGCCTTTGTTTAGATCATGATTGATATTTATTTCGATGTTGACTATATAGAATCATACCAAAACAAAGCTAGAGTCATTGCTTAACACTGAATTGGATGTTTTACTGAATTGCTTGTAGAGCTGATGCTGCGATATAGGTGTACAAAATATACTATTTCTCCAAGACTACCATACATAAATAGTATTAAAAACACTCAATACTATAGTTATACAATGTCAAACATAAATGCATGCAAAAATGGCCTTTTGTAGATAATATAAGTGAACAATAGGAGAAGATCTCTAGTCAATATGCCATTTTTTGGAAAAATTTCGCATTTGACCTTGAATTTGACCTTGAAAATGACCTTGGAATATTACGAAACTTATCTAGTCTTTTTGTCTCCATCGTGATTGATATTTGTGTGAACAATGATGACAAAGCCTTGAACCAAAAAAAAATTAGAGCCATTACACTAAAATGACATCTTATTGAATTTCATGGCGGCCATCTTGGACGCCATCTTGGATTTCAGGGCCCGCACCAAAAATTTGCAATTTATGCCGGCAGTCTGAAAAACTTCAGACCCTCCCGAACATTTTGGTATATAACACGAAATGTGCACTTTTTTGGTCGGGTTACTTCTTAACTAAGCCACTTTTCAGGACTATGCTGCTCCATTATGGTTGCTAATTAATAATGTTTCACTGCCTACTTCAACTGATCGCCATACACGATTCGCAATTGTTGGAAAGGTAGGGAAAATAAATACTATAACACAAATAAACAAAACGAACGAAAATCATCGTGATTAGATGGCAGTAAATTAACGTACGTTTGTTGGGTACCATAACCTTCTAACTCGGTTGCTCCTATCGATATACCTACAATTACTGCCGGTAATACTGGAAATACATTTAATACATTTATTAGATCTACATAAATATAATTACAATTTCCCAAGTGGTAATGCAAGAATTAAGTATTATATAAACGTATTGATAGAAATTAAACCCTGGGCCTTTTTCGCTAACGTTTTAAGACTGAAACCAGACCTAGGCTTAGACATAAAATTGACAACATTTATAATCACAGCAATTTCTTTGAAATTATATCTAACCATGTGAAATTTAATCTGATTATTTGTTGTAACCTACTTTACATGATTCTATATGCATTTATATTGAAATCGTTATATTTATAACAACATAAAACCTCCAGTTATGTCAACATGACCTGTTACGATTTTCATGCCAATAGACTAGTGGTGCATAATTAATCTATTAGTCTGATAAGGTAGAACTTACAGCAATTTGAGCTGAGAATAAGCTAATGTTAAGATATTTCAGAAGAACGGGGAGAAATACTTACACCATGCACAAGGGATCATCCACTTGAGCCTTGACCTCTGGGTGGTAAAGACGTACACCAGTGTGATTGCTATTTCTATACCTTCAGCCAACATCAGACAGAACACAACCAGATAAATGTAGTGTAGTACCACGGCTATACTTGTACACACATCCTAGGATAGGATAAAGATAAATATTCTCTAAAAATCATGAGTATTTTGTCCATAAAATGATAGAAATTTAGTCAAAACTATCAAACGAACCTTCAGATTCAGAAGTTTTTGGAACTTCTGAATGTAAATATCTGTTTTAGGACAATGGATCCTAAATGCGCTTTCTTTGATTGTATGTTATGAACACACTTGCACTGTTACCCTACACATGTTTGACAGTTTATCTTTTTCTTTAAAGTTTTGGTATTGCAAAGGGCCAATTAAATATATTTCTGTTAATCGTTTTGAAAATTATATTTGTTGCCATGGTACGAAATTGGCTGAGACGTATCTACATTGTTTTGTAAAAAAATCCAACTTGTGGTATTATTGCATTATCATTTTCATAGGATTTGACCATTGGACTGTGTCTGTCCTTACTAGGCTCATTCCCTTTAGATATTGATATTAACGTATGTTTAAGATGGCTTGTTTCGTCGTTTGTACGTGTATATTTGTATCCCAAGTTAATGGTTATTTTGTTGGTACATTAATTGTATAAGCAGTCACTTTCTTTGTGCTTTAGACCAAAGGTTTTATAAATATGTAAGAATATAACAATAAATGAGTAACTAGTGTGATACCTCGATCTACGTCTGTGTGCTATGGTAAACTTGCTTAGTACCTTATTCTCGGTTCTGTCCACACCTCCAACAAATACAGCATATGACAATATAAGTGCAACAGATAAATTCATCAACAACACTACTCTGTCAGTTCTAACGTATCTGTAATAAATGCGAATTTTGAAGCTGCTGAACTCCATAGTTTGATTTCTCAAAGCATCTGAGTACAAAACTCAGAAATGTCTTATAAAAAAAATCTTTAAATCAACATTGCAATCAAAATTTACATTTTTTTACAAAAGGTTAATACATTATGTAAGCACTAAGAACACATAAGCTAATTTTCGATGTAGAAAATATTTGCAACACAATAGCTTCGCAAAGGGAAAAATGAACGTCACATTTACTTACGAAAGTAACAATTTACTGGTAATGTGACAGTGTGAGTCTTCACTTGAAACAGAGCCACTATACTGACAGCAATGCGCATGTTATTTAGAAACAAATGAAGCATCTGATCTTACCTCCAAAGTACGATGTGTGTGATGATTGTTACAAGTAATCCGACCAAAGATATACTACAACCTACTATAGATATTATATCTATTGCTCGTGTGTCGACATTTGACTGAAAAAGATGTAATACATCGTATTTAAGAAGGTATGAGGAAATCCGAGAGGGATGGTAATAATTAACTTAACCAGCCGAGCACAGAAATCAGAAACACAACACTGAGCAATGCCCACACATAAGCCAAACATGTACTTTCATGTTCTCTAATGATTTGAAGATGTACTTAGTATATAATGTATAGTAATCATCTGAACAACTAAGAGAAAAACATATCCCAACTTTATTTTAGATCCCATTGTCTTAGAAATGTGTAAAAAATCAAAACAATGACATAAATTTTCTCTCTAACTTACTGGTACAATTCTTATCCCGATGTTTGCATGACACATCATGGAATAAACTTTCCTGAAGCTTCCTTAGAGTTGTCTCCAATTCAGACTTTGAATTGAGATTTGTGTTGGAAAATCTTCGAGTATCAGGGCTAGATGAGCCCGAAAATTGGACATGGTACAAAAATAAATGTACACAGACAAAACGTTACCTCTGTCCATGGACTCATCAGTATTGCAAAGTTGGTTAAGTGGTTACATCTACAAACAGTCTGGTTATACATGTCATTAACGGGTCTACAACCCTGTCCACTCCAGGCATTTCTACAAATATAACATTTGAATTTTTATTATTACATAATCCGCGTCATCAAATATTTCGAAAAATTCCTCCGGTTTCAAGTTCATGTCCAAAGGTTTTAATATGTTCGTTATAACTCCATACGCATACGTATACTTGCAACTCAAACCTTGCATAATTAAGATAATGACTCTTAAGTATACGAACAACCCTCTTTCCGTCAGAAAACTTTATTTTAATGAATATATAATTTGTGTACGTCTCATGTTTCTTTCAGTTCACAATTATTTACTCAATATTGACTTTGTAAAATCGACTGACAATGAGTATATAAAATACGAGTACATACAATGATTCATTCCAAAAACTGCATTTGGGCTCCGTATAAGACCTCTGAAATGATGAAATATGAAATTTATCAAGGCATCACTATGCAAAAGATTACACAACTCACATTAGTTTGTTATAACAAATTATGCTAAAGTACGCTCATACAGTCGAGCAGTATCAATATTTTTCTTAGCATTGAATTTGCCGAATACGGCAGTCAAAACTCGAATACTGGTGACATTAACAAAGGTGCCAAAATAATTGCAATGATACAAATATAAATAAATTATAGTGTATCAAATAGTATCGTATACTCTCTGACGGGCTCATTCAGTCAAATATTTTCATTATATAGCGATCACACAGCGGGCAGAACATATCTGGAATTTGAATAATATGCCATGCTGCACTTCGGGAATACAACTCCTACGAAAATGTAAAATAGACGTTAGTGAAAAATGATATGAGAGGTAAGAGTATGTTTTTTATTTTATTTAAATGGGACCATGGTTTTCGATACAGACCAAAATACCTGCAAATGTTTTGATCCTTCCACGTTTTCATATATACCTGATCAAGATGACCAAGGGTAATGTCTATTTCGAAGTCCTTTCCATAATCCCCCATGTGTACACTTATAACAGCAGAATTGATTGCATGTGTTGTATTGTCACCGCTAAAAACAAAATTAAAAACACATAGTAATTAATTTATAACAGCATATGAGTTTTTATTTAATTCGTAAGTGCACATAAACGCAACCTCTTGTGTTTGTGATTTTGTGGCACACGTTGTCTACATTCAACACATCTGCGTTCCAATAAACTACTTCATTTCGACACAGATCAGTTATAATTACGAGGACCATTCTTGAACTAACTGGTGTCTGAAAGAGCAATCCTTAGTTTCAAATATTTGACTACATGCTACCAAGATTGATGGCATATTAAGATGGTGCAAGTATGATTTACCGGGATACTGTCTCTATTTTTTACTTTGTCACGACTCGCTCGAAACTCTCAGTGGTTAGTGTATGTGTGTGTGACTGGTAAAATGAAAACAAATCACATTGGCATGTTGGTATAATACACCATTATTGTTTAGCATACTTACCTGTCTGATGCTAATTTAGAAGACATGATCCCTGATATGTTTCTATACACGATGGCTGAATAATTCTTTACACCTGAAATAAGGGTGAAATAATACATTATACAGACACGTAAATAACCTAGAGCATATATTCCCTTATCACCTTGCATAAAACAACACTAGGAAAATATTTTGCAGTGCCTGCTGATACAAATCTTGCTTAACTATTACCTATTTGTCCAATTATGTCTTTGACGTTTAAATATTTACTTGATTATGTCTTTGACGTTTTAAATACACCCAACCGCTTTAAAAACGCACCACATATGAAATATCGGTTTTAGTGATGAAAACGTTAATTTATCATCATTTATTTTCGGATTAATAATCTTCAGTCTATTTTCAACGAGATGTATGATTTCCATGCCATTATTACGAGTTTGAAATTAATTATGATATAGATAACACGGAGACCCATGGAAGTGAAAGTCACAATTTCAAAAGCAAGTATAAGAGCCCGCTACATTGATGCATGCACGTGGTATCTCCTCCTAAAGCATAACATTAATTACGTAATAGGATAGAATGATGTTCGACGTGATGTTTCCCACCATTCAAGCAATGCTTAACTTGAATTATAAATGTAATGTGGCTATGGCTGTCTGGCTAATACCGTACGACCGAGTGCGGTTCAGATATGCGCATTATGTGAACCTAAGATGGATTCAAGCCTTATTTAAACTTGAAGTCTTGGTTATGAGTATCAGACTGTCAGGAAATATCACGTTGTGCTTCTATGGCACCTCAAATCAACACTTTGAAGGAGCTTAAAGACAAAAAGTTGGGACTTAAGGCTCTAAACGGGAGAAAACTCGTTAAAAAATGTACTAAAATAATTTTTCTTTTTATTGACAATTTTGAAAGAAATAATTATGAAAATGCACTAATGTACTTTTGGCTGGTTGATTGACACCCAGCATTATTTTGACACTGTGTGCAGCCATGCGGAACCAATAGCAATGACACAAATTGTGTCATGTTTTCTACTAGCTCGGGCTCAATACCTTTAGCTTGTTTCATCCAGGTCGGTCTGTGACTGTGCAATTCGCTAGGAATCGATGTTCCAAGCCCACAATCATTGTATGGTGGCAGCTGAACCGCTATGCTAAGGCACCGAGGCTCCTTTTAGTTGGAATCGAAGGCACAATCATCGAGAACAAATATTCGAGATATTCGTAGCATAAAAATGCCATTAGCAAATATTGTTTATGTTGTTTTTTCAATGTGTAAACCAACAGCGTACAGTTTAAAGTTAATATTGATCACACAGGTCGACGCGATCGGGCTGCACGTGCAAAACATGCAAAATCAAACAAAGTTCTCTGGGCGGGGTATTCCGAATTAAAAAAAATCTTTTCTTTATTTAGGCCGAGCTTATGAACTGAACAAACCCTGTAAACTATCAATTTTAGCACAAAATGTATTTTGACAAAATTTGATTATTTTCAATAGTGGTGCGTTTTTAAAGCGGTTGAGTGTATTTACTTGATAGCTAGCCATTTTCAATGACAAGTACTGTGTCTGTTTGCGAGGTATATAAGTAATTAAATTACTAAGTATCAGAGATAAAGCCATAAATTTACCTTTGACGGCTTCCTTTGATAAAGCGAAGGAACATGTAATATTTAATTCCTTAGTCTTTTCAGGAAACTTCACTTCATGTTTGTCATCAATTTTACTGACGTGCAAAACTGGAAAACAATTAAACTGCTAAGCATGACTGGGCGTTAAACTCATTGTGTGTTCTGTTGGTTCTTTCGAAAAATAGTTTTCCTGTCCAAATTATTATTTTTGTATACTTTTATAATTATGCTTGTGTATTGGTTTTGTAGAATTAATGGATCGCCACGTATACATGTACACAGATTTGGTTCTCAACATGAAATTACAGAATATTCTTTCCAAAGCTAATAGATCAACCACTCGCTTAGTTACCATCCAGTATCGAGTCAGCAACATTCAGCTCTTACATCTAAACATTACATAACATATACATATATAAGAACAATAACAACAACAACAAAATAATTAGAATTGTCTTACCAAGATTATCTGTCGTTACGGTTGTATTAGTCTTAGAAGAGTTGAGTGTTTTAACAATGGCATCCGAATACTTGCTTACTACATTTAGAATTTTGGAAGCCCCACTTTCTTTCTGAAAATATATTTTGGCATAATATGAATTGTTCTACACTTATCATGTTTAGGCTAAATCAAATGTACAGTCAACGACCAACTGTCTAATGCAAATAAGAAAAACTAATAGAGAAGTTAAGAAATGTTATCAATAGTTTCAAAGAATGCATGCAAGAAGGACAGACCTCTCAAACTAAATGTTATTGAGAATAAGTCACGAACAAAAATAAGGTAATTTTGCTATATAGATATTTATCTAAAATATATCCTAGTCATAAAACATAGAATAACGACGCTGTTCGGTCCAATACAAGATTTCATTGTGAAAAACGGTTAATCAAACACAAAGCCCTGTTTAATGAAATCGATACAAAATACTACTAAATTCGCATCAAGTACTTACTTCCTTATCACCATCTTCTTGATTTTGTGAAATTGATTGCCAAGATTCAGTGTTGTCAGTGTTTAAAAGATTACTAGCAATATCAACAAATGACTGAAAATAAGCAAATTGGTGGTTGATTAAAACAATATACAATACGAAGTGATAAAACCCAACAAGACGTTACCCAGTTTATAATCAACAATTTATAACTCATACTTTTTATATTGACCCATCAAACGTCACACTAGATAATTATCTGTAGACCGAAAATATAAGAAAACATCTATTAGGTGTTCAACAAATTAGCTACAGTTTATTGTTCAGCAAAATTAGGCAGAAGTAGATAAACCGAATGGCAACGTGTTACGACTGTCTCCGCCAAACGCAAACTATAATAACAAGCAAACTTTTGGTTAAGTCAACTGACTGAAATATTCTTTGAAAATGGCACTAAACATCGTTAAGACGGCCAAACAAGTAACATCTAATACAGAATGTACCTGTGCCTGTTTGTCTGTAACATTGACCTTGTCTGTGATATTAACTATTGTGTCCAGAATTGAGGTCACTTTCGTTATTTCTCCACTATAGATTGGTCCAGTGTCATCACTATCTTGTTTGGTTATATCACTTAGTGCGTCTAGCGCCTCCAAAACATCTTCCTCTTTCACATCAGGTTTGTCCTTTATTGCTTCAATCTGAAATTTTTATGGAACATTTTGATCACTTAAACAAATCGGTTTGGAAAAATGGATTTTGAGCTTCACATAATGGATTTGTGTATCATATTTGACTGTATTTCAATGTGTATGAGTAAGTTTATAGTGAAATAGACTAGAAATAGAATAGAAATTTAGTATATAGGCTAAACTGCATTACCTTGCTATCTACTACGGCGATCGCTTTCCTGACGCAATTATATATTGGCAACAACCACTTTCCATTGTTTCCACACCGTCTTGAAATTTTCCCATTATAACCTACAGACGGAAATCATGAGTACATACAAATGATGATACTAAAAAAAATCTCAGGCTTAGCACTTAACATCACTATTGGGATACACTTTTTACCCGCGTGAAAAAGATTTATAAGTAACTTAAATAAAAAGGTAAGTATTGGAACAAGTTCAGATTACTTGTGAGTCGTTCATCGGTGGGAGAGAACGTTAACACCGCCTTGATTATAGTCAATGACTTGTTGTATCACTATCTGATTTGGGTTATTCTACTTAGCGCGTCTAGCGCGTCTAGGGCTTACAGAACATCTGCCTCATTCACAGTTGTGTCCTATATACAAAGAGCCAAATATGGAACCAATTAAACAAATTTGATATACAATATATTTATAAACTTTAGTATACCTTTTTTACACACTGATGTTGCTATTTCTCCTGGTGCACTTTTGTTCCATTTAAGACCATGTGAATCTGTGTTTTCTGGACAATTTGGTATACTAGCTGAAACTGTGACAATAAAATGACAACAGTCAACTGTGACATTAAAGGGACAGTCATTACGCTTCAAGTACCATATTTTGATTACAAATGTATACAAGTTGAATGTTTGTACGGCTAAAAATTGTTATCAGGCCATTAAATACTACGATGAAGATTACATATGTTGTAATTTACGAATTTGCAAGGTTTCATAGTTTTTTTATTAAAGCTGTCCTAGATAGAAGCGATATTGATATATTGACAATATCTATTATCGGATCTTTTATCTCTTCACATTTTGAGATATCTATACATGGGTAAATGAATGGAACCACCAAAATCCTCATTTTCTAGCACAAGACAGTTTCATTGTTAAGATTGAAGTTTACAGTCAAGTCAAAACTCAATATTTTCAAAAGCTGAATCTATAAACAACATGTACAGTGTAGAATAGCAATAAGGGAATAATGACCGAAGGGCCTATTCGTTGTTTGTCTTTATATGTGTTATTCTATTGCCAATGCTCGTCTTCTGATATATTGGAATAGTCAATATGCCTCAGGAAAGTAGGGCTAAGTAGGGCTCAGATCAAAATAGTAGGATCAGTAGGGCCCAGTAGAAAGCCTGCTCAGGTCATATCAATGCTAATTCTATTTTGAATATTATTTTGATATGAATAATTATGCATGTGCATTGTATGAACCAAGTATTGAACGAAAATGCATGTCTGTGAAGGTCCAATATTATTTGGAAAGTCTGTTTGATAATTTTTTTGACACAAAAACGTATGCTATAAACAAATAATCTTCCTACCAAGAATTCCTGACAATATGCATAACTACACTTGGTACAATCTGTTTATTTGTAGTTCAATTGAAATATTACCAGTGGTTAAGGAAAACTAGAGCCGAGAAACTTTGTGACATCCATTCAGACAGACGTTCAGCACTAAATGGCTTTGTCTCCCGCACTCTGTGTTTCACATAAGCCCGTAGTTTTATTATCAGTTTCAGAAACAAAAAACACCGGTACATTACGTATATTTCGGATAATCATATAGGTCCGCATATAGCCCCGCAGAAATCCACAGTTTTAACTTTGCCTTATTTCGGGATATTTTGGACAGTATCGTGACAAGCGTTCGGGATATTTCGGACAGTATCGTTAGGTTTGGTGCAAGAAGTTGCGATTGGTGCATGGTCATTTACAAAAAGCCTTTACAGTACTACGGCCCTTTCAAGCGCCGTAGAATAACATAACATTTCGAATAGTATTTATTTGCAATTATTTAT
This sequence comes from Spisula subtruncata, assembly GCA_963678985.1. NCBI lineage: Eukaryota > Metazoa > Mollusca > Bivalvia > Venerida > Mactridae > Spisula > Spisula subtruncata. The sequence continues at coordinate 29,215,709 of OY787673.1, read as the reverse complement.
AGTCCGGCCCCAAACCCATGATACCCTGCATTGGAGTATAAAGTTTTTTTCTTTGGTGTTTTCAGTAGACAAGACCTTCCAAATAAATTATCCGGTTGATGACACTCTGTCACCCTTGAGCATTTTGAGAAAATTGGGAAAAACTTAAAAAAAATATAAACGAAACTGCGAATTTTAGGAATCGGTTAGCTGCGAAGTCATCATTTGCCTTATTTCATAATAAATCACGCTGACATGTAGCTATTACCATGCAGATGCCGACTGCAAAAAATTGGAACCGTGCACACATGCGAACTGTGTTAAATTTGAGTTAAAACATAAAAAAAGATGCATGAAAAAGTGCGAATTTTCAGAATCTGTTAAATTCAATGCCATGTATAATTCAATTTAGTATTTCATCACTGTAGTTTAATGTTATTAAGATATCAAACATCTTAAGTCAATAAATTGTGCTGTATTTGATAATTTAAGGCCTTAAATACAACATGGCCGCCATTATGGTCGACATTATATAATTTCAATTAAGTATTATGAATATAGAGAAAACATGTGATCTATGCAATTTGAAGCATGTTTTCTTTGAAGTTTTGTTAGTAATACTATGTAAAATGAATGCTACATGAGAGTTTTGATAATATAGGAGACATTATGATTACGATAGTAAGCGACCAAGTACATTTGGTGGGGTTAAGAAGATGTTAATTGGTAAGAAATTTCCCAAAACCATGCGTGCGTTACAGTTAGTAGTTGAAGAAATTCTTCGCCCAATATTCAATGCAAATGTGATGCATAGTTGCGGAGATTTAGAAGTAGTGCTCAAAGAGCTAGCAGACAAGAAACGTACCGCAAAAGTTTGGATTGCTGCCTAATATAGCCAGTATTCATCATGTTGCTGTTTGTAAGAGCTAAACGTGAGGCCGATTGGCCACTGCATCTTAAAGCTGTAGAAATGATAATTCCCTACTTTTTCGCCTCTGGACACATCCATTATGCGAGGCATGGTCTGTACTATCTCCGGGCCATGGAAGCTGTGCCACAAAAAGTTCTAGATCGGTTTCTTCATGATGAGCATTTGATGAGACACGCCCCTGGTGTATGGAATGCTATATGGAGCGATATGTACACCGAGACCACGTTTATGCGCTACGGACATGGGGAAATGGGGATTATCGGACAGACTATGAAGCCTGAGACACTGAAGATTTGGGAATTAAGCCTACATATGTATAGCAGATTAGAACAGGATCTCAGCATGGAAGATATACATAGTCAGAAGAAGAAGGAAAGCGTCGGCTACAAACTGACAACGAAGATAGAAAAATCATCCGCTTGAAGTTAGGGCTCTGTATAGACCCAGTAGCTGTTGACGAGCACCACGACGGAATCATTAATATAGCAACTGGAAAGATCTCTGATGAATCTGTGAATGTAGACCAAGCCGTCAAATAGGAACAGCGATGCAATGTGAGTTTGAAAACAGGTGGCCGGAAGTTTTTGGTGACAAGATATCTAAAAACTTTAAGGTATTCACGCAAGCTGATAAGAAAAGACATATGAAAGTTGGAGACACGAAGGTTTACAATACAAACTTCATATATTCAAGGGTAATTGGTATTCTGGCATGCTCCAGGGATGTTGACATAAAAGATATTCTTTCACATGAGTTGGAACCTATACCAACCTCAATGTTTGACGACAATGGTGATATTAAATATGCAAGTCAAAGTCTGTATTAAAAAATAAGCTGAAAGTTGAAGTCTCGTCCCGTGTCACAGATAAAGGAATAACAGCCACTGTTATAGATGGATGAGCTGCTCTAAAGCAACTAACAACATCAATATGCGAAGGATTACATAGTGATGGCTCTTTCAAGGACAAATACGTCCAATCATACAAATTGTAACTGGACAACCGGATACAATAGTGGAAATAGGCAAAGTTACGAGACTTAGAGAAGATATAAGAACATCTCATGAGGAGGCTGATAATATCATTGCACAACAGACAATTCAAGCAGCAAAGGAAACATACTAGTACCAGAAAGGGATCACTGTAATTTGTGATTACACAGATGTATTTGTTCTGCTACCTTTTCACTATCAGTCACAAAATATTGATATTCTCGTGTATATGGAGTCCCCTGTGAAAGACAGAACCACCGTTGATATTAAAACACGAAGGTTTACAATACAAACTTCATATATTCAAGGGTAATTGGTCTTCAGGCAAGCTCCAGTGATGTTGACATAAAAGATATTCTTTCACATGAGTTGGAACCTATACCAACCTCAATGTTTGACGACAATGGTGATATTAAATATGCAAGTCAAAGTCTGTATTAAAAAATAAGCTGAAAGTTGAAGTCTCGTCCCGTGTCACAGATAGAGGAATAACAGCCACTGTTATAGATGGATGAGCTGCTCTTTATACCATACATTGGCCTACAAATGGTAGTGTAAGCGACTTTGTTGAAAACTTAAGTCTTACATTTGAAAACTACTCAAGACCAGTGATGTATACCTTATATTTGTTCAGTACAAAGAGTGTGACAAGGACTGGAAGAGAGTGTGAAGCCAGTAGAGTGTATAAGCTGAATCTCCAGATGCAGCTCCCATCCAAGAAAGTCGTTCTTACAGTTGTTGAAAATTAAAGCAACTAACAACATCAATATGCGAAGGATTACATAGTGATGGCTCTTTCAAGGACAAATACGTCCAATCATACATTGTAACTGGACAACCTGATACAATAGTGGAAATAGGCAAAGTTACGAGACTTAGAGAAGATATAAGAACATCTCATGAGGAGGCTGATAATATCATTGCACAACAGACAATTCAAGCAGCAAAGGAAACATACTAGTACCAGAAAGGGATCAATGTAATTTGTGATTACACAGATGTATTTGTTCTGCTACTTTTTCACTATCAGTCACAAAATATTGATATTCTCGTGTATATGGAGTCCCCTGTGAAAGACAGAACCACCGTTGATATTAAAAAAACAGTGAATAGATACTCTGATATTATTCCGGATCTCATAGCAGCACATGCAATATCAGCATGTGATACTGTAGCCAGCTATAATGGAATAGGGAAGGGGAAGGTACTAAAAGTGCTTAGGTCAGGAAAAAGTCTTCGTAGTGTCGGAGATACTGATGCCGATATACAAGACGTATTTTACGAGTCTTCTAAATTTGTGTCTTCGTGTAATGGTTATCCGAAGGCACACACTATGTCTCAAACTCGACAATTAGCATGGAGTAACAAGGTGGCAAAGTCGTCTTCTACCCTTCATGCTAAGTACGTTTCCACCAACAACAGAGGCGTTTCAAGAGAATATTAAACGCGCACATCTCCAAGCATGTACATGGAAGCAGGCGTTAGAGCAAGACCCTCCTGACATGTTGCCGACGGCTCATGGATGGCAACAAGAAGTAACCACACAGTAACTTCAGCCAACAACAGTACCTGATGGAGTGGCTTTGGCGCCAACTGAGTTACTGAAACTGATCAGATGTCAATGTGCAAGAGAGCCATGTTCTTCAACGCGATGTAACTGTAATCGAGCTAGGCTAGGATGCACTATATTTTGCAAATGTCACGAAAATAATAATAGTTTAAACGAAAAGACAAAACATGTTGATGCTTGAGGAATGTAAATTAGTTAAATATATTTGAAGGAACTTGTCAAGTAGTGAATCTATGTTGACAAACTTATGATTATATGCAACTAACACTTACTCTGCAAAGTAAAGCTTGGCGTTAACACAACATTTGTGTATTCCTACCATAGATTTGCATCATTATTTGGTTTAAGACGTTTAATTGCTTTCAACTCGTTAATACGGAACTTATCACAGTGATAATTACCACAACATTATATCCGTGACATTGTAGTCTACCAATTCCAATTATTCGCACTTTTCTAATATACTTTTAATATTTACCCCAAAATATTACATTTCTGTGCCAAGATGTTAAATATCAATTTTACAAGTCATTCCATACCTATCTTAATTATTCCTGAAAAATATGACAGACTGCAGTATAGCCTTACGATTCCTAAAATTCGCACTTTTCCATGCACTTTCCCATGTTTCACCACCCAAACTACCCAAGTTTGCATAAATGTACGGCTCTTATATTTTGCAGTCATCAACAGCATGTTGATTTTTACCTATCAGTGTATTTGTTCTAACAATACTACAAAGAAAACAAGCTTCAAATCGCATAGATCAAGTGTTTTCTCTTTATTCATTATACTAAATTGAAATTATATCATGTCGGCCATATTGGCGGCCATGTTGTATTTAAGGCCTTATTACTGTATTGCATGAATATAAACTCGCGTAATACATCCACTGCATAGAATGGTCTTACACGATGTAATAAAGCTTTTAGTTTTTGGCATGTGTATACACGTATGGGCAACGGATGATTTTCATTTATATTTATAGTAGATACATTTAAATAAAGCAAATTATTTGATGTTTTATTAGGAAATACAAGAATAATAAAATATATCTGACTTTTTGTTATTGTTGTATTCAATTCGTTAGCACCAGCTACTTCTTTATTGCAATTACAATTTCGTTTTATTGCCAAAAATGAAATAAGTTATGTGCATAGACTATGAAGTTAACGTTAAAAAAGGTTAAGTTACCAATTTTCTATGGCTCTTTTCAGCTGTTAAGCCGCCCAAGCATCCTATGACATTTTAACTTCCCCTAGTCATTGGGCTACCTATGGAAACATTTGTTCGTGTCTCCCTAGGGAGAATAATTCTCTCATGTGGGTGTGGCAGATACAAGCATATCAATGCTAAATAAACTATGCCTATTTATTTAAGCATTGGTTGCAATCTTTTGGGTATACATAAACGGCTACGTCACTCTCAAAGTATCATTATGGAACTGTAGTTAAGCATTATCCATTTATAATATTATTATCAATGTATAGAAAGTATTATAAATTGGTTTACACTGTAATATGTGAATCAACCCCTGCCTCAATCTACATTATAATAGTTTTTCCTAATTGGACAGTACCAGTGACTAGATAAAAATAATCGTCAATGTATTGCTTAATAGCTGGTGCATTTTACAATTTAGGACACATGTTATTGATGTAAAGTTTGTTATAAAATAGACACTCACTGTACTCTGGAGTGGTCAGCAGCGCTTGTGTGGTAGATACTGTTATGATGGCTAATGGTGCAGCTGAAGTCGGTTCGGTTGAAACAGTTGTTGATGTTATTGAAGAAGTTGGTGGTGTTGCTAAAAATGTGGATGGTGATCTAGTGGATGATGATGTAAGTGGAGATGTTGATGCTGGTCCTGATGTGGATGTTTTATCCACAGTTGTCGTTGATTCGTTGAATGCTGTTGTAGGAAAGTCTGTAGTTGATGATTCGTTATTTGGTGCTGAAGGAAAGTCTGTAGTCGTTGTTTCGTTATTCGGTGTTGAAGGAAAGTCTGTAGTGGTTGTTTCGTTATAATGTGTTGTAGGGAGCTCTGTAGTTGTTGTTTCGTTATAATGTGTTGTAGGGAGCTCTGTAGTTGTTGTTTCGTTATAATGTGTTGTAGGGAGCTCTGTAGTTGTTGTTTCGTTATAATGTGTTGTAGGGAGCTTTGTAGTTGTTGTTTCGTTATAATGTGTTGTAGGGAGCTGTGTAGTCGTTGTTTCGTTATAATGTGTTGTAGGGAGCTCTGTAGTTGATGTTTCGTTATAATGTGTTGTAGGGAGCTCTGTAGTTGATGTTTCGTTATAATGTGTTGTAGGGAGCTCTGTAGTTGATGTTTCGTTATAATGTGTTGTAGGGAGCTGTGTAGTCGTTGTTTCGTTATAATGTGTTGTAGGGAGCTGTGTAGTCGTTGTTTCGTTATAATGTGTTGTAGGGAGCTCTGTAGTCGTTGTTTCGTTATAATGTGTTGTAGGGAGCTTTGTAGTTGGTGTTTCGTTATAATGTGTTGAAGGAACGTCAGTAGTTGTTGTTCCGTTATCTGGTGTTGAAGGAAAGTCTGTAGTTGTTGTTTCGTTATCTGGTGTTGAAGGAAAGTCTGTAGTTGTCGTATCGTTATATGGTGTCGAAGTTAAGTCTGTAGTTGGTGTTTCGTTATTTGGTGTCGAAGTTAAGTCTGTAGTTATTATTTCGTTATATAGTGTTGAAGGAAAGTCTGTAGTCGTTGTTTCGTTAACTGGTGTTGAAGGAAAATCTGTCGGGGTCGTTGTACCAAGATCAGTTGTTTGGATTCCGCTAGTTAGAGGCGTTGTTCCTGTCGTATCTGGCGCATCTGTTGATAGCTCCGTTGTAGCAGTCATTGTGTCCGTGGCATTTACTGTTGCAAGTGAAGCCAGTGTTGATGTAAGTGTTGAATCAGTTGTTGCTGTTGTCATTGTTGTTGAAGGATTGGTGGTTTTTGTTGGCATTCCTGTAGAATGTGTTATAGAGGTCGATTCCGTTGTAACCTGTGTAACAGTTGTTGGCGTACTGGATATATCAGAAGTAATGTCAGCATTAAGGGTTGTTGCTGGTGTTGAAGGATTGGTGGTTTTTGTTGACATTTCTGTAGAATGTGTTATAGAGGTCGATTCCGTTGTAACCTGTGTAACAGTTGTTGGCGTACTGGATATATCAGAAGTAATGTCAGCATTAAGGGTTGTTGCTGGTGTTGAAGGATTGGTGGTTTTTGTTGACATTCCTGTAGAATGTGTTATAGAGGTCGATTCCGTTGTAACCTGTGTAACAGTTGTTGGCGTACTGGATATATCAGAAGTAATGTCAGCATTAAGGGTTGTTGCTGGTGTTGAAGGATTGGTGGTTTTTGTTGACATTCCTGTAGAATGTGTTATAGAGGTCGATTCCGTTGTAACCTGTGTAACAGTTGTTGGCGTACTGGATATATCAGAAGTAATGTCAGCATAAAGGGTTGTTGCTGGTGTTGAAGGATTGGTGGTTTTTGTTGACATTCCTGTAGAATGTGTTATAGAGGTCGATTCCGTTGTAACCTGTGTAACAGTTGTTGGCGTACTGGATATATCAGAAGTAATGTCAGCATTAAGGGTTGTTGCTGGTGTTGAAGGATTGGTGGTTTTTGTTGACATTTCTGTAGAATGTGTTATAGAGGTCGATTCCGTTGTAACCTGTGTAACAGTTGTTGGTGTACTGAATACATCAGAAGTAATGTCAAAATCTTCTGTACTCTCAGATGTGAACATTGGCATCGCTGATGATGATACACTAGTATTGCTGGAAGAAACATGTGTCGATGAAGTTCCAGCTGAGGGAGACTGACTGGCAGTTGAAAATGGCGTCCTTGGACTAGTTGTGCTGCTCGAAACAGCTGAAGAAGAAATATACATTGGTATAGTAGTATGTGAACTTGTTTTAATCTGGAAAGATAATTCGAGAGGCCTTATTTACAAACGTTGAATGTATACAACACATACTTAGACTTTACATTATCAAATGTTCTATTCGCTCTCAATTTGTTTTAAACATTCCGATTTTCATACACATGTAAATGGGTAAACATGTTCAGTGGAAAACAACAAATATTCCGATAAAATTTAGCATCGTTAAATTGAATAGCAAAGAAATGGCAGTGACATTATTTAGTCTAAGTCTGAATTTAGTCTTAAAACATTGGTGAATAAGGCCCCAGATAAAAGTATCATGAGATCGTAGTGTTAGATAATGCCCCTATGCACACTTAATTTTGTATTTGTAGTAACGTTATACGCAGCATTAAAATTGTTTCAGTTAATGAAGAACTACTTAACATATTTACGTATATGACTCTAAATTGTATACAAGAAAATAACTGCATGCGTTACTGTACGGTGTTATAAGTTATCTGCTTTCATTGATAAAACCGTACGTAGATCAGCAACCAATTTAGCACGATATTTTACCTGTATACACAAAAAAGTAAGACTGGCGGTTGACAACATGTACGTGGTCACGTTTACCGATAATAGCCACGAATATCTATACTATGTTTATGACAAGAAACCACACGACGACTATTCTTAAATTACTTGTACGTACGGATAAATAAAAGTATACAACATGTAAGTGCATGTCAGAATGAAAAATAACTCTTTATTTGACTAAATATCATGGATTGGCTTTAAAATTAACTGTTAAACCAATCACATTATATCATTTCGTCGTACATCATATACCACAATATAATTGATTAAGCTGAATGCAAGCCTTCATGCTTGCAGAATGCGGTCAATTTAATGGCATTTTGAGTCTAACTTATTATGATAATAGAAAAAGGAACACAACTCTTTCCATGTCATTCTTGCAACTGTGAACTCTGCCAAAAGGGCTTATCAATAGTCTGATGGAAAACGTTCAAATTCAACACCATAAGTTTTCAAAATTAAGCAACAGCTTAGACATTAAACAATAGTTTAATATTTACACATTTGTGTTCGAAAGCAAACATGACTGATTGATAACATGACCCTTATCACAATGTGACTAGTAAACTTAGTTACATGCACATCAATTGACTTGGCGTAAATAAATTGATCAGTAATAGATAAAACCCCTTTTAAGCTACTGTTACAACATTCTGCATTTGAAAATATCTTTCCGACGTTATATAACGTGCTTTATTTTAATTAAATGTAAAAAGGGGCCGTCTTTGCAAGTTGCATGCAAATTGACCGGAAATCTGATAAATTGAAAAAAGTTAAAATTTACCGGTCGATTCCAAAGTACCTCCAATGTAATTCACCATCACAACAACTATCCATTCTCCTATTAACCTCATGGTTTTAAATTAAAATAATTAAATAATGACACGATACACTTCCGTGTTGCTTCACCGAAATCTTCAGTTGCATATGACCAAAATTAAACTGAATCGTAATCAGTTGTAATATTTGCATTTGAATGATGAACGTGTCTAATCGTGTAAAGAAGAGTCGATAAATCACTTCCTAAAAACTTAAATCCGTGATAAGATTTCGTGAAGATAATAAAAGTGTCAATTTTAAATTAATCTGTTAGAAAAAAAATAGGCACTTGTGTTTTATCACAGAGTAAAGTACGGCCATGAATTTCGGGTGCGTAGTAATCACAAGTGCGATGATGTAGGCATCTGAACATGTCATGTTGGCTTAGATTGAGAATGTCGTAAGTACAAAATCAATATTGTGAGATAACAAGAAAAACTGTTTGAAAAATAATCTTTACTTATGTAAAAAGCAAACTTCATGGACTGAGAGTTGGGTCAACATGACATGTTTCGATTTTATTGAAAATATGCTCGTAAGAAGCGCCTTATGACAAATACAAACTTTTCATTCCGAACCAGCGATGTATCCATGCTCTAATATAGATTAAATACAGGTACATACTTTAATATTCATTCTTCCGACTCTGAAATAGCCAATTTGACAACACATCAATACATAGTGACCGCGGCACTATTTGTCCGCACTATTTGTCCTCATTTTTACCGTAGCTGCTGCGTTTTTGGTTAATTCATGCATACCTTGGTGTCCTCAGCAGAATTGCTGGCTCTGTTATAATATATTTTAATTAAGGTTTGGGTGATAGCAATACATTTAATGATCTTGTTATGTTCGGTCACCTTACTGGTTCGTCCTGGTCTGCTTGACAGACTAAAGCAACATGCTCTCGGGATGATTTTTTAGATGTTTTTGTCGCCATAATGGCTTACCCTGGTCTGCCTACTGACTAAGGCAACAATCTCTCGGGATTGTTTTGTGGTGTTTTGTCGCCATAAAGGTTCACTCTAGTCTGCTTTACTGAATAAGGCAACACTCTCTCGGGATTGTTTTGTGGTGTTTTGTCGCCATAATGGCTCACCCTGGTCTGCCTACTGGCTAAAGCAAAATGATCTCGGGATGATTTTTGTGAAGTTTTGTCGCCATAATGGTTTTCCCTGGAATGCCTACTGACTAAGACAACACTCTCTCGAGATTATTTTGCGATGTTTTGTCTCCATAAAGGTTCACCCTGGTCTGCCTACTGACTACGGCAACAATATCTCGGGATTGTTTTTGGAATGTTTTATCGCCATATTGGTTAACCCTAGTCTGTTTTACTGACTAAGGCAACAATCTCTTATGATGGTTTTTGCGATATTTTGTCGCCGTAAGGGTTCACCCTGGTCTGCCTGCTGGCTAAGGCAACATGCTCTCGGGATGGTTTTTGTTATTTACCTGTAACCATTCGGTTTCTGTTTACGTTGTTCGTGTTTTGTGATTGTCTGTCTGATCCGTGATTTAAGTCTCTGTCCTGATCTCACAAAGCAACTCAAGTAAATAACCTCAAATGGAGATTGTGCTCAATTCAGAATCTGATTTAAGATAAATATAATGATGGATGATCTCTTTAATGTTTACTGCAATCAACTCAGAACAGTATTTCTGTTTTGTAATGCCAATGGCGAGTCCATTCTCTCATGCTATTTACATTTATACCTCAAAGACTATTTACACTAGGTGAGATGAGAATTTAGCTAAATTTGAGATGCTTCGGGAGATTGGGGTCTGGTTTTCGTTTTCGCGTTTTTTGTTTGTTTGTGCCTTTCTAGCTCTGGTGTTTTTGTTGAGAGTCATTTTCCTCTTCTACTTCCTATTTGATCTTATCTCTTTACTTGCAATCATTTAGATTTCGATATAGGACTTTGTCCTGTTTCATGATAACAAAGTGTGCCCCGTACAGTTTGAGAAACAGACGGGATACACACCACTGTACTGCAGGGCAAGCCATCGTTTGTATAGCAGTTGAGGATTATCCACCATACACGCAAGATATATTCTCTGAGTACAAATAATAATATCGCTGACTTAGAATGAGCAGATCGTAAGTACAAAATCGATATTTTGAGAAAACAAGACCAAATTGTCCGAAAATTATTCTTTACTAATGATAAAACAAACTGTTTCGACTTCAGTTTGGTCAACATGAAAATAGGCTCCTCATTCTAAGACAGCGATTGGTCAACAACTAGTAAAAATCAACTATAAGAAGTTTATTCATAAGCCGATATTATCGAGTCATGATCGAAGCACATGTCGAGAAAGAATATATTAACCATGCAAAATACTATGTGAAAAATGTTTGACATTGGCAGTCAATGACGCGTATTAAGGTAAGCGTTAGGTACATATTTTCTGTGAGCAGATTTACTTCCGAACGCCGATTTATCATGCCAGGCAACAGGTATATAGGTAAACAGAACAACTAGCGGGTGACCAAATAACCAGTGATATGATACTTGTACTAAATAAATTTGAATTGTCAATAATCCTTTAAATGAAAATAACTGGGGCCTTGTTTACCAACACCGTAGGACTGAATCTCAGACTTAGACTTTAAATTGACAACATTTAGTATACAAACCCTGTCATTTCTTTGCAATTAGATTTAACCATGTGAATATTGATCAGATTGTTTGTTTCTAACTTTTTACCCATTGAACATGTATAGCTATTTATATCCAGATAGTCCGAATCGCTAATAATGCAATTACAATTTGCTGTGACGAAGCTGTTCTTGTGATCTAAATGTGTCCGTGATACGTGTACATTCTTGTTTCCGGCCACTCTAACACCGGTTTTGTTTGAATGCCTGATGTGATATGCTGTGAAGGTAAGGCGTAGTATTATGTGTATAGCTGTTTGGTTTCATTTGATCGTTGCTATGTTCAGGTTTATCATTGTATCTTGTGATTCATAATTTCCTCCGTTTATATTTAACTGTATGTACGCACAGTCAAAGTCCACAGTTTGTAATTTACCACGTTGTGAGAAGATAGGTTTGCTTGTTAAGGTTATGGGCACGTCGTTCTATGTCCGACTATTTGTGCGGTTTCTTTATGGTTTTGGATTCTCTGTGCTCGACACTATTTTTAAGTTTTTCGTCTGTTAGTGTATCTGATGTGAACGTCAATCGCTTCATACCTGTACAAATTATCATTATATTTTCAATAGCAATAAAATAACGGTTTTATTGATTTCAATAGTTGATTTACAACCGTATCTTTGTAGTCTTTTTTATTTCTCATGCAGGTCGTTTTCTTTCAAACTTCCTTATTGGAAATCCACACGCTTATCAGTGATTCAATATAAACTATACGTCAACATGATTCACATTGTCAATATCCCGTAAAACTGAAGGTCTATTTTATTAGGTTGATTTAATGTTCAATATTTATACTCGTACGTGTATGCACGGATAATGTATCCGTATATGCAGGCTAGGTCGTATAATGCAGGCTGGATTGCATACAAACTGGCAATGGAGACCGAAGTTTATATGAAAGTTATGTTTTACAATGGTCTCATTCATACACTAGCTACCACTATGTAGTAACTGGTCATTTATAAATACATCGATTGTTTTACTTTGATATATATACTCGTACATGTATGCACGGTCTGTATATCCGTATATACAGGTTGGATCGTATAATGTAGGATTGATTGAATACAAACTGGCAATGGAGACCGAAGTTTATATGAAAGTTATGTTTTACAATAATCTCATTTATACATTGTGCTGCCACTATGTATTAACTGGTCATTTATAAATACAACAAAAGTTTTACTTTCTAAAATGACCACCAGAAAGGGCCAACAAATGTATATGTATAAATATAACTAAAAGTTAATTATATCGATATGAAAATTGTAAATTGGGGGTATCTATCGCGGTGTATAGTGTATTTTAGCAGGTATTTTATACTTTGATGAAAACGCATGAACTTACTTTTAATTATTGCCAACAGTACTCGATATGAATCTAATTTGTCTTATCGTAAAAGCGCCATTTTTCAAAGATGGCCGATACTTTCCTATATTGTGACATCTAAAGATGTACTCGTAACTCTTTTGGAAAAACTGAGAACGTACATTGATTTAAAAAAGATAATTACATTTCAAACATTTGTCCATATAATTGTTTCTTGACATTAAAAAAGCCTGTTTGCAGAAAATGACATATCAATATAATGCTGTACGTGTACCGGGTAATCGATGTTTAATTACCTCCCAATTGGCTTCGTTGAGTATTCAAAGCTTTTTATGTAATTATGTTATCAATTTGGAATGAACAAGATATATTGGATTCAATTTTCAATATTATGCTAGACAATTTTATCTTTTTGTCTACTGTAAAATCATTTAATTCAATGGGACTAAATTTCGTGGTTTTGGTGAAAAAAGATAATTTTGTGTGAACGTAATTTTAATGATACATGGTCCACTAAGTCAAATACTATTGAAATTGTCAATATCAACTTAATTTTTGTGGTTGAGATCATCCAGTTAATCCTAGAACGGAAATACCCATCGAATATTAATGATTTTACAGTATTTGACAAGGTTTTGTCGTTAACTACAGTGTGGTGCACATGAGGTCTAGGTTCCACGGTGAAAATATGTATTTCGGACCCGTCCCTGTGCAAAATGATATGTCGGACCCCTCTATGTGTACCGGTGCTATGTGCTGGAACGGGACACTCTCAATGCAAAATTATGGTTTTGACTAGAAGCGGTTGGCCAGCGAGATAAGAAAATCAGTGCCAATTAAAAACAGGTTTGTGTAAAAGAAATACACGTACGTCTATAAAGACCACGGAACCACCCGTTGCTTAACACTATTTTTATTGTCTTCGTGTTACTTAGTATTCCATCTCTTTTACCAGTTTCAACAAGCTCAAACTAAGATGGAACGTTGACTGGGGTACATATGTTCAGATCAACTTCTAATCGTGCTAATAAAACTTAAATGCGGCAATTCTTGAATACAGCAAATATCTAGCACCTCCCGTGTGAAGTCGCTGGTCCCACCTTACACCTGGAAGATATTATATGGTGACTTTCATCAAAAGTCTTAACTAACATCCTACTTTCGGTTTCGTTGAGACTTCCTCTATGTTATATGCTGTAAAGAAACCAAAAGTAGGGTGCTCGTATAGCTTGGCCAATTTGACACGAGTCTGACCTTTTGATTAGCATAATTTAACAGTCGATATATTGCCTACGTTTATAACACCGATTGTATGTTTTCATAATCGGGGAGTATCACGAAGACGCCCGAGGTGTAATACAAACACAAATTTGAAATACCAATAACGCACGACTTGCTTGCGGAATTTTATATATTCCAAGCAAGAACCTTGTAATATATTCTTGCATAAAGGTCAGGCTCAGGTCAAAATAGCCAATCTATATATATATGATGAAAACAACCACACAAAAGTCTTTAAGGGGTCTGTTTGGATCAACGGCTTTACATGTGAGATTCAAGATATGTATATCTTTTTATTTCATTCGACTTAAGTAGCATTAAAGCTTCATAAACTCGACTTGAAGTTCGTTCCCACTTAGCTAAAACTTGCAAATGATCAAACAAATAACACCACTATGGACATAATTGATGATCATTTGGTCATTCCGTTGTCGATTTATGAAAGCATTTTTATTTTAGACAAAGAATTTCTTGTCGCCCGTGTTTATTGCCGTACGTCAAGAGCATCGTTTTGCGAAGAGAGGGTCCGTTAAGGTGCGTACATACAGTAGGTTTTGATGTATACATCTTGACCTATAAGTCAAGATGTACTGTGTAGTTACGTCTACCATACATTTTCTCGAGATGTACACCTTCGTTGTTACCAAATTGGTATGATGGAAATGTATGGGCTTGATGTACACGTGGTACAATGTACATCATCGACCTATACACCAAAACTTACTGTGTGTACGCACTGTTACAATCGTTGTGCACAGAGAGGGGACCGATATGCATAATATAAACCATGAGTTCTCCAATAGCCAAATCGTTACATGCAGTTTTCATTCAAACTCCTACTATCATATTGTCACCGGGCGTAATATCGGATTGATCGGGTTCGGTTTGAAATAACTCCATTGACTCCTGTTCATGATTAATGTAAATCTCGGCTTCGTCAGGCAACGGCTCCTCTTCTGTTGCTATATCTGCCGTCTTGATCAAGTCTATTGCTACATAGTTGACCTGAGATTCTCGACGATTGATGTGGGTACTACTACATGATGGGTTTCCGCTGGTATCGAACTCAACTTCGATATATGCTAGTTGCTTTTCCTTTTGTTTCTTATTTTCCTGTATAATGAAAGAAAAATTTCTAGTTATAATCTGGTTATCGAATACATGTCGCATCAGAAGAGATATTAGTTGTTTGAAATGAAGAAATGCCGTTGTAAAAGTTGTTAAGAAAATACATAAACTATACTTAGAAGGCATATTTCATAATTATATATGTTACATCTATATTATACATATAATCGTTGAGTTCAAGTAATTTCAAGGTAAATGTGAATGCGCCAATGCGTAAGAACAGGTATACCTGGTTGTTGTCATGTGGTTCAGGCTGTTGACGTTCTTGCATCTCTTCACTATCACGTGTTGCGATGTTCTCACTGGGGGACTGGTCTGTATCTGATGTAATATATGCTTGTTCTTTTACATATGATAATTGTATTGAGTTCTACCCAGTTTTAATTTGCAAACATTTCTATTTTTGATAAACAGTATTACTCCATAACTAAAATAACTATTGTCACACAATGAAAAGATACCACATGTAAACTTATGAACTTGTCCTAATTTCTTAATGCAGCCAGTAGGTTTGCGCTTGTCGTCGAATCTAACGACCCGAATTCCAATCTCGATGGAGGCAAATTTATATGCCTGCCATATTTCAGTAGCAATAAAGCAAATAACGCCTATGCTCGGTGGTAACTAATGTGTTAAGTATTTTTAAGCCGAACCATATGCCGTTTATGGGGTGAATTGTCGCTGTTCACATATTGTGTTAAAGAAGATTGAGTGCAGTTGGAAAGTTCTAGGTTATTACATAATGATTCGTTACATCACACAAAAATAATAATGTTTTGTCCCTCGACGCAAAAATGATTGGCCAATCTGGCAGAGAAAACTGAACGAGTGTGCACTTATTATTATCTCGATCACAAACAAATAACACACTGACACACCCCCTAACTCTGTGTGCAAGACTTTATATCAAACAGTTTGAATGGAAACCAGTTAGGCAACAAATAACCTAATTAACTGCCTCAGGCATTTATATAGTTTACTTAATAGTCGCTGTTTTTTCCCATTCCAATCTACATTTATTAGTGTGTGCTCATGCTGATGATATAAGTGTTATTGTACTCCAACTTGTGAAGACAAGGCATTATTTCAAAAAATAGAAATGATGACAATTAAATATTGGTCTTCTTTAATTACACAAACCTTTTGGTTTCTTGCAGTACTTGTAAAACACAATCGCAAACACACAAATGACTAGAAATACTCCTACGCCTACTACAATACCAGCGATCAGTTCCACATTCACAATGCTATCAGTACTGCCCGTCTCTGTTTCGTTAGCTTGAAGAAGTATGTAAGAATAATTAATATTGTTTTCCAATTACAAATTGTAATCATGAGCTGCTTTAGGAACACATTACGCTTGATGAAATGCCATGGTCCCACTTAGCATTGTTTGGCCTCGGTGATATATTTCCGATTTAAATATTAAATACGTTTAGAGAGACACCGAGAACAGGAATATCACATATTTTCTGATGGTTATCCCAAAGCTTTCCAAGACCATGAAGACCCTTTACCCGATGCCTTCCGATGCCCATTTATTAAATTGGAAGTACATCGCCGAGGCAAAAATCTCATTAGGACCAAGGCATAATGTTATGTGTATTTGAAACATAAACAGCGATGTTTGTTGCAAGGAAAACTGATTGTCAATACAAGGTAAAATACATATACGGGTAATAATAACCATGTATGGCCATCACGTGGTCCTTATGAGAAATGAGAGTTTGTGTAGCTTGCAAGACAAAATTAATAATTAAACAATCGATGTTGTTAAAGAGGCATTCTCTATAACTAGCATATTTTTTGCTACTATCACAATAAATGAGTTAAATGTATAAATCACTATCAATTATCATAAAATGTCAGAAGAAAGTGTGCGCAAATATGTCTCTATATACAAAAATATATTTAAATCACCAATGATAATTTATTGCTTCCAGTGATCGATTACTATATATGTGATCAGAGGGAAACAACTTGTGACTATTTCGGCTCGTTACGGAAGTATGTTTTCATTCCATTCTCGGTAATTAGTGGGAGCTTTTTGTTGAAATTTGAGGAGTTTAAGCAATATTAATTCTCATTTAATGTTTTTAAAATATTCCTGAATCGATTTTAACGATCAATGTTATAAGGGATGCCTCTTTAAAGGGTTTTAGCCACTAATAACTTTAATTATTTTGTTTTATAATACTACACTAGTATACACATTGCAAATATACTTGTAAGCAACTTACTTGACATTTTACCAAGTCGTGTTGACCAAGACTTTCCTGACAGATTAGCAAAGCTAGTAGAACCACAAACTGGTGTACACGTGATTGCAACTTCTGCTACAGACATATTTACATATATCATTGATGAATACACAGAGGAAACTGATCCATCTTTTGGGTTGTTTTGATGATTGTCCAGACTCTGATGTGCAATGACTCCATTTGTAGTATGCCACGTGACATTACAAGGTGGGTTCGCATGACTGATATAACATCTTGCATTCATGATATAGCACTGTCTAGCAACATCTGAGTGCTTCTCGACATTTAATGTGACATTGTCGGGTCGAACTGAAAGTATATGAACCATTCAAACAAAGAAACGTATCACTATGTGAAACGATATGAAAAACTCGGGACAAATCTTCAAAATTTAGCAGCAGCTTAGATGATATATGCACTTCAATGTGTTCCTCCGTAGCTTAGTGGTTAGTGTGCTTACTGCTTAATCGGGCGACCAGGGTTCCAATCCGTCATATTTCAGCAGAATGCTGGTTGACAAATAAAGGCTATGCTCAGTATACTCAACATTGACTAACATTGGCTTCTCTTCTCTCATGCCCTCGTGGCGATGGATAACATCGGGAATGAGGTGTCGAGAGTGATTTATATAAGTTGGAAAAACTTGTTTCCCAATCGACATGAAATAAATTAGTATAAACTATTGACTTACATATGAAATCCACAGTCTGTGGATCTGAACATGCCGCATTGTTCTGACAACATGTTATGTTCTTCCTGTTCCAGGTTCTCTTGAAGTATGTTAACACCACATAGCTATTGTATAGTAATGTTGAGTTATCCCGATCATGTTTAGGTTCTAAACCTTCCACCACCATTCCATCAATCCTCATTGTAAGATTGTTAGCCGGTGGACGTATGTTTTCTTTCAAACAAGATATGTGAGGTGTTAAACCTTCTATGAATTTTTTAGGTAAACCGTACAGTGATGGTGGTTTATTTGTCTCTAAAACAACGAATAAACAATTAAGACAATGTGAAATAACATATAATGTAGTTGAGAAAATCTTCATAATTGTTGCAAAAACCCTCAGGGCGACATATTTAAAAAGAGCTAAACATAGAGCAGTGTTGTGTTGAATAGCTATTGTCCCTACTGTAAATGGACTTTATTCTGAATGTGGAAATGTTTAGGATGCTGCTGCTACAGTTTTTTATAAGCTCTCAAGGTCTGGTCGTGTCATTTTACAGATTCGAGAAACAAATACAGATGTGAGAAAATCGGACCGGGAAGACAACACCTAACTTAACCAGCGGAACAC
Organism: Spisula subtruncata; assembly: GCA_963678985.1. Taxonomy (NCBI): domain Eukaryota; kingdom Metazoa; phylum Mollusca; class Bivalvia; order Venerida; family Mactridae; genus Spisula; species Spisula subtruncata. The sequence goes on along the minus strand of OY787673.1, from coordinate 29,196,991 downwards.
AGAAAACAGTAGCATCACACATAACGCAATTACATTGAGCAATATATGGCCAAACATAACCTTACAAAAACAATTCAATATCCGCTGTAAAATAGCAGGATGTCCTTGTTTGGCATTGTCAAATCATTTTTTCAGATACGCTAACAGATATGAGTAAATAGTACAGTGAAGACAACACTGAACCTAACCAGTCGAGCACAGTTAACAAAAACATCACACAAAATACATATATTTGTCGCTATTAGTAATTCTGATTATATCACATGTTATATTGTAAGTTACATGACTGTGTTTTCTAATACACAGCAACCTTTTGTAATGTCATAAAAAATTCATTCACGTGAATGTGGACAAGTATGTAATAGTAGTTTACATGTTTACACGTATTTATTTGATGGTGGTCGTTTGTCAGCAATGGTCCATATTTGTTTTACGCATATCAGGTAAAAAGGAGTATACTAGATATATTCAAGTCTATGTCGTCAGAAATTAAAAGCATCTCAAATTGTCGAAACTGAGTCAAATTGTATGTTTATGGACAAGCGAACGGGGAATGACCTGTCTTCAGGCAAACTGTTTCTTGTATTTCTAAGGGAATAAGTTACATTGCAAACTTTTCAAATTTTTCAGACCTACCAACAATGACGTAGATATCTGCTTCAGCTGCCAACGTTTCCTGTGTCACGTTGTAGTGGACGATGCACGTCAGTTTAGCCATGTGATGTTTTCCAGTTTCTATTTCGACAGCAGCTATATACCTGCCACTCATAGTATCATACGGGACAAGTGTTTCATCATTCACTGTCATTGTCACGTTATTTACATCTGTTTCATCAACGTCACACCATACAGTCTTTCCTGCACCATCCCGTCCAACAATACAATCTATACAACCGTCGATTGTTTCGAGCGGAACCAACACAGGCTGCGAATACGACTCTAAATAGTGAAACAGTAAACGCATCATAAGGAAAAGGTTTACAAAAAATATACCCTAACAAAATACATAGTAGTGGTTAGGGCATACCTGCCAAGCTAGTTAAATCTAAAATAAGAGTGATAAAGCAAAACATGCCACAAGATGTACTTAATGCGATTTAAAAGGGATGTAGATGCATAAAAAATTTATGTATTGATTCAAGAGGTTATAAATATGGGACAGAAGATCATACACTGAATCAATGTACCTTTGTCTAAAGTTAGGTGAACATAGAAAAGAGAACCAGAAATTGACAACGAAAATAGGAGTAACTACACTTTAATAGGAGTACTTGGCAGGTATGGTTTAGGTAATATGGGAATAATAGGGTATACAAGGTTAACCACTTAATTTAGTTTAGATGTATTGGTTCCAAGCAAGTGAATTTGACGAATGTCAGAAAAATGTCAAAATAATGTCGAGGGTACATTACATCGGCAAACAATATAATAGGGACGGTCAGGAAACAAGACCTATGGTATCCTTTTGTTTCGTTCTTATTGTGATTAGCCTTCATAACCTCACGTGTACGACTTCTACAATGTTCAGAAGCATTCAAACATAACATAGTTAGGTTTTGTGGGGAGCGGTGGCCTAGAGGTAGGACGCGCGCTTTGGGATCGAAAGGTCCTGGGTTCGACTCTCCCTCTGGACCACTGGTTAATTTCTCTGAGCAAGACCCACATGCTACACTCCACCATGGTGTAAAATGGTACCTGTGAGGGCAGTGTCTATTCCTGGGCGCCGTAGATCGATGTTGCAATGGCCACCACACCAAATGAGAGAAATAGTCTCCCCAGGGAGACACGAGTGTAGGTTTCCATATGCAGCCCAATGACCAGGGGAAGTTTAAATGTCAAAGGGTGCTTGAGCGGCCTAACAGCTAAAAGAGCCCTAGAAAATTAGTAACTTAACTTTAACTTAACTTATATGGAACAGACACATACATGTTCATATTTACACCGTTATCATATTGTGCATAATAAAATGTTAAGTATCCACATAAGGTATGTATGTGTAGTGACCGGAAGTTATAAGTGCTTTTGTTCGCAATATGGCATACACGTTGATGAATAAAACGTCGCAAGAAAAGATACAGAGATGATAGTTTTACAATTTACTCGTACACGATCGTACAATTATACAGTATACAGTCTGCCAGTCTCCGTAGCTCAGTGGTTTAGCTCGCTTGCTGCTTAATCCGGCGACCCGGGTTCCAATCCGAGAGGAGGCACTCATATGCCTGCCATATTTAGCTGTAGCTGACTCGCAAATAAAGGCTACGCACGGCATTTTTATGCATGCATCATAGAATATGATTTTATACAAATAACAGTACCTGACGATCCTACAATATTCCAAAATATGACCAAACATAAATATGGAATATGTCTACCCTCCATCCTTCACGCGTTAACATGCGTATTCATACTCGCTAATATGACCCTATATCTATAACAGTATCCATACTATTTGATTGCCTGTGTAAGAATCATAAGTCTTTTCTAATCAGATCTAACTATATTTTCCGAAATCACTTTCATAAGTATAATTGATATGCATCGTACTTGAAACACTATCATGACCAGAGTAGTTTTGAATTCGCCCACTCAAGTATCAACAATTTAAAACAACTTAAACAGTAATAAAGTAAGTTACCATTCTTCGAGGATCGGTTTCAGCAATTCTATTTGGGCCACCCTTAGATATTTGAATAACGTTCCCTGGTCACCGGGCTATACATACCAAAGCATGCCTCCGATTATTATGGTCGTATGTGTGTATATAAATTTTATAAAACCCTGGGCTGGTATTTATAAAGCATCTTAAGTGAAAACTTAAATATTTTGACTTCAGTTAAAATATTGAGCTGCTCATATTTCACAAGAAACTAAAAATAGCCCATGTTTTCTCTATGATTACTGTAGCTCTTTACATGATGCTTCCAAACAATGTAAATAATTGTTAATATTAATTTTCCCGTTGAGCTGATACACTTAAGGAAAATTTGAGATTTTAAAAAAAAATTAAGTTTTCACTTAAGATGCTTTATAAATACCGGCCCAGATGTAATCCCCCACAGTTCTATTCTGTTCAAGTCTGGTAATTGTATTCAATCGTTTATTTTCATTTTTACGCATTTGAAAAACATGAAATGACTAACCATTCACCCCTCTTAAAAAGGACAAATCGAAAGCTCTCTTTCAGTAAATCGCCAAGACATAGTTTTAGATGGAGGCCTTTATTTTTTAGTTATAAGACAATGTTTTGGCTTTTTAACATCACTTTTTAGTGTAATTTGGAGAAAAATATTTTTTTTTCTTTTTTTTCTTTAAAGTCCCATTAACGCTCAAAATCAGTCATATTTTGTGCCAAAAATGAGTTACTTATCGAGAATTTATTAAGTTTTTATAAATATTGATTGCTGTGCAACAATAAGTTGACTTACACAATATGGAAAGTTCTGGCCTTTTATTCAGATGTTTTGTTTACTGTTACATGTATACACAGCGAGCGTATTTTCGTCAAGTACCGAGTGCACACGAGCGTGAAGTTATTCACATACATGGGCGAGTACTAAATCCCGGTGTCCACCGGTATCTTTTTGAAACTATAGAAACTGTCGGTATCGCTGGTTAAACATACTATATATTGCCTTGTATAGAGTAGATTTCATTATAACTAAGCTTTGGTGGGTTGGTTTGTATAACTTATTCACAAACATTGTGATAGTTTTCTATTTAACTATGTGCAACTTGTATATTACACTTTTTCATGAATTAAATATCTGTTAAAGCCAACGCTTCTTTGCGGCAGTTTTTAAGCATGATTGACAGAAATTAAAATGTTTATAAAACATTTATACTTATATTTGTACATAAAATGTCGAAGACCTGCCGTCCACTAGGACCGGAAGGGTTCTTGTAACAGAAATTCGCCAGATCGCGATGGTTCGGCATGTCCTCGTTATGTAATGGAACCCTTCCGCATCATTCCGCATTCAATCCACATCTTCGGGACGCCTTCTGTGACGCTATGTAATCATGTAGCCATCCCGAATGGTTTCCAAAGGAAGCCAAATCGATGCCAAAAGCTCCCCGAAAACACCGAAGAGATGAGTTCTACACACGGAAACTATGCCGATCATGTTGAGGTCACAAGCCCAAAAGCGAAAAGTTACCAAAGGCACCAGTTGATCGTGGAAGAAATGATGCCGGGTCATCAGCGTATATCCAGAATGGCAGCGGAAGCGATGCCATCAGTCTACCAAGAGGTTCAGATAGTAGTTCGGCATCGTCTATTAACTTAACCGAATTTCTAATTGGCCACCCTAAAAAACATTTTATCATCTGATATATTATATCAATAAATCTTAAGCTGTGTTATTTGTTCATTCAACGCACTAATTTATCGATTTCCAGAAAGAAATTGCGTATTCATGTACAAAATCATCCACGCGTAACGGCTGGTGTGAAATTGCTATTTTGCACTTTGGTCTCGTGCACAGCTTAGAATAGTATCGTACTTGGTATATGTATTTGTTCCCTGTTGATTGACTTTTCTTAAAAACACTACATTTTGTGAGAATGAGCCATGTGGAACGCGTTCATGACGTCAAATGCATGCATACATTGAACGGATTTCTGATTGGCCACGTGTCTTCATAAATTAGTTTTTAACAAATTGCTGATAGAAAAATACAAGTAATCGAAACCTCGATACTGTCCAATTTTATTGACAGAAAATAAGTTTATCGCAGTAATTCGAGCTATAAAACCCCATGTTATTACAAATATCGCATACATGTCTGGATTTTGGTGCTTGTACTTGTCATTCGGACAGCCCCAGCGCGCACATGTTACTTATTCTCGCAAGTATCAATGATTTTAAATGAACTTGAAGGGTTCCCGAAACGAGCATGTTGTAATCAGCAATCCTTCCGCATAGTACCGGGGTCTAGTTGACGGAAGGTCTAAAACATTATTACATCGGCACTTTAATTATACCTCAATATGTTTTATAACAATCTAATGAAAACAATTTACCCTTTAATTCAGCAGTGAAATATTACACTCGATTACCCTATACAATATAGTGCAATAGGATACCGGCGATTACCAGTACCGGAGGATACCGGTTTGACTTTTATTTATACGCATACACTCGCATAAATTTGTCATCAATATATGTGTCCTCGATATATTACGAAAATGTACGTACTGTCTTCGGAACGACCCGTCGATATCAGATTGTAAACAAAGGAGTATTTTGTATGGTGGACAAAATACTCCTTTGTTTACAAATTGACGATTTGCGGAGATTATTATTCTAAGGATAAAAGTCAACTTACATCAAATAGATGCTGATTATATGCCATTTAGGGAGATCTATAACCTGTCAATGTTTCACGATCTTATTTGTTTGTAAAATATTGCTATTTCTGAGACTTTATGGGACTTTAATTTTATAGGAGTAAAATATGTGGAATATAGACGAAAATCCGGTTACTATGAATTTCTGAAATGTATATATTCAAAACCGCTCGGTAAAACCTTTAAAAATTTTAGTAATACATTACACACATATTGAAGTTATTTTTGAAAAATATTCAATGGTGCCAATTGTTTAGATCCTTTTTTATTGCCATTTATCTATAAGGTACTTACTGGCAATATGCGAAAAAAAGCCTTACTTTCAAGTAGGGTAGGGTTACATTTTTATTTTTATCTACTTCATAATTAGACCAAATATAATTTTTACACTTTTGATTGAAGAAATAATCATTATCATTGAATTTAAACACACTCTTGTTTTTATTGGGTCATCTGTTGGAGACTTATTACATTTATTATGCAGATGACTACATTTATTTTTGCAGTACGTTTTTACGCTAGGTGTAGGGAAATAAAAATAGAAATTACTCTCTTAAAAGACAATAAAAGTGTTTTAAAATTCACATGCAGTTGCCTTAAAGGGTATACAATAGAACAAAACCGTTGAAAACGCGGAGTTCAACATTTAAAAAAAAAGTTTTTTTTACCCGGACATCATTAAGTGCATGTATTTACGGTAGTAAAAGAAGATAAGAAGATACATGTGGATGCATGTTATAGAAGATACATATGGATGCATATTATAGAAGATACATGTGGATGCATGTTATAGAAGATATATGTAAAAATGTATTTTCCAATGCGTGATATTAAGGAAGTTGAAGTACCCCCTAATCTGTTTAATCAGGGAAGTAATTATTAAGTACGTCAAGTGTTTGAATATATGATATCCTTGCAAATGTCTTATTAAGTGTTAAAGTATGTGTCACACAATCAAACGATTCCTTACACTGTTTAGTGAAATATAAAGAGGTAAACTAATTGCAAACAATCCTTCGAAGTTTTTTTTAATAAACATAGTTATTAACTTATTTTTTTATATATATTATCACACACAATGACAACAAATGTACCTCAGAGCGAATACTCTTCAATTGCTGCATCAGTTCGCTTGTGCCATTTTCCTAGTCATAGACGTTGAATAGTAAATAATTATCAGTATACGTGCATTGTACATGAATTGATGCAAAATGCTGAAGTAAAAAGGTATCTTTTTCAATTATCCCGTATGCAAACCAAACGTATCCATTTGACACATGCTTTAGCAAGACTAATATTTGGTACGACAATTGCAAGGATACCATATTTAAACACTCAATGAAAATAAACTTATTAGAGTTGTGTTAAACCTACATCCGCGATCGCACATTAGTAAATATAATTTTTTAAATTCTTTATTGACTACCAGTTGCGAGTAGAGTCAACCAAATAACTTTTTGTTATGTATTTAAATTAATTCGAAATTACTCCTCCTTATATAAGTGAGCATTTTACCCCTGTTAGAACAGTTCATAATTACCCAACAAGATTCAGGGTAAAGGCCAGTCAAACCACAAATGGAAATAACTTCAAGAATGAACAGTTTAGACATGCTTGTAGAACCGAGTGGGTGGAGAACAGTTTTCAACAAGATCAACTTAATCACGACAGAATGCTGATGAAAACAGATGGAAATACACAATGGTGAGTAAGACATTGGTTTGTTGAAGAGTCTATTAAAGTTTGTTCTATTTTTTTGTATAAATTGTAGGGTTGTGTACTGAATGTAACAATGTTTTGATTCACAAAAAGAGCTCGGTGGCTCATGGTTTTCGTTTTGTAGGTCAACCTTCGCGAGTCGTGAAAATGAGAATAAAAATAATTCTTTTAGGCCAGAAAACTGGATATAGAGTGGATAGCTATGACTATTTTAATGTTTATTTATCTTTGACGATGCTTAGCCAGTGTATTTATCGGTTTGTTGGTTTATTTCAGGGCCTTTCAAAACGATCGATCCGTGGGCGACCCGTATGAATTCAAGAACAATTACTGTGGCGTAGCCCTACCTGGCGAAGAAGCATTGCTAATCTGGAGTGTAAAACTAAACGTTGAATAAATACTAGCTATTAAATGCACAATTCTGTTGTTTTCAATGATATTTATGACAATTTAAGACGGAATGCCATATTGCAAAATAGTCCGTTATTTGTGGGCGGAGCCAAAAAGTGTTCTCAGGCTATTGACCTGAGAACACATACTTATCTCAGGTCATGTGTTATCAGGCAGTTACCATGATGGTAGTTGCATGAGAAATGCTAGGGTTAAGCTTGCTATTTTTATACTTGTGGATATACAAAAGCATACCCTTCAATTTCAAAGACATTAAAATAAGTTTTTATGGTCAGTTATAAAACTACTAACTTTATTCTCATTTTAAAAATTGATCCTCGGTTTTCGGGATCAATTTCAGTCTCAAGTATCATAATTCACGTTTGCAACAGAAAAATGATAATCTGAATAATTTGAACATGTAAACTTGAAGGGGATCTACATTTCTATAAGCTGTAACTAACACAAGTTACCAAAAGCTTCTAAAAATTGGGAACTTATTTTCAGGATCAAGATCAAATATATATCCTTTGAAATTCAGCAGATATGTTAAGGTTAATTATGATATTTTTATACATGTGTTTATATAAAAACATATCCTTCAATTTCGAAGGCATTAAAATAGGTTTTTATGGTTAGTTATAAAAATATTTACTTGATCCTCGTTTTTCAGGATCAGTTTCAGTCTCAAGTACATTAATCAACGTTTGCAACAGAAAAATGATGGTTTGAATATTCTGAACATGTTAACATGAAGTATATTAGATATTCTCTACATAAATTTCAATTGTTATTGCCAAAAGTTACCAAAATCTTTCAAACATTGGGAAATTATTTTCAGGATCAACTTTGATCCAGATTAGTTGATCCTTTGTGAACACAGGGCCAGGGGATTAACTCAATATTTTTATCAACTTGTTCACCTCCTGTACTTTATAAATCGTTGTTGTTTTCTATATATTTGCATGTCACATAATCATTTCACATTTCATTAAATTATATATATTAAGGACCGCAATGGAAATAAGAACTGCATGTATGTGTAGCTCCTTTTTGCGCCATCCTTTACATGTATTGTTGATTGCCATGACTTTATTATTGCTTGTATGTTATTGTTATTGTATGTTGCGATATACTTTGTCATGTTTAATCATGCATTATAATGTAGAAATAAATCTCTAAATCTATGCACTTTTAATTACTTTTCATATCAAAGTGATTAGCGGATATTTCTACTTCCTTAATATTGAAGCATTGAAAATACATTTTCCACTCGTATCTTCTTAAACTTCCGTGATAACGTGCACTTGATACACGTCGCATTAGCCCCATGCCGCAACAGCCGTGCTCAAGGATACGATTATTTGGGGCTGCCTTTGGTTGAACTCCATGGCGTTTCGTGTCATGTTTAATTCTTACACATTATATGTTCATGTTCATGAAGATATGTTTGATTTGTTTCAATTTAAGTGATTGTATATAATTGTGAAGCGCAATAGAATATGATTTCATAAGTTTTGGCGCTATACAAATGACTTGTCTTTGTATTTAAAACTATATTAATGTGGCCGCGACTGCGATTTTTGGGCTTATGGCACAAAAATCACATTTTCAGTTTTTAATGTCACATTATTCTCTGACGCTTAAATTTTCAAATTCTGAAAATTTTAAGTCGATATCTCGAATATTCAATGATTTATGACTGTTTTTGTGACGTCTAGTAATTTATATTTAATTCAAAATTACGCCATTTCCGACGCAACGTCTGAAATTAATATGCTTTATCTTAAACTCATTTAATTGGCTTACCATGAAATCATATCATACTTGATTTGTTTATTTGTTGTCACAAAGGTTCTGAGTTGCACATGGGAGCAAAATGATGTCCAAATATTTTTTGGTTGCCTAGCAACCGCTAAATATGTACAAAGTAAATCATTCAGCACGCATAAATGCCACCGTGATTGTAGGTCAATTTGCAAATATTAGTTATTTTATGTCACAACAACCCATGAAAATCGGTCAGTGACAGTAACACCAATTTTGGAAATTTCAAGTCAATATGTTGAAAATTCAATGAGTTATGAAGCTTTTGCAGGTGCCGGTATTCCTTCAAAAATACAACCTTTCTGAAGGAAATTTTGTAACAAATATGCTTTGTTTTAAGCACATTTATACAGCTAACCAATAAATCATATCATACTTATTGTTTCATTTTATGTCACAAAGGTTCTGTGTTGTAAATCATTGCAAAAATGATGACCAATTATTTTTTGGTTGCCTAGCAACCGCTAAATACGTACAAAATACACCATTCAGCACACGTGGATGTCAGTGTGATAGAAGTTTAAGATGCAAATTTTAGTTCTTTTATGTCACAATGACATATGAAGATCAGTTGTACAAACTCTGTAAATTTCAGGTCAATATTTTGAAAATTCAGAGATTCGTGAAGACTTTGAAGGCGTCAGTATTCCATCAAAAATACAACCTCTCAAAGGGAATTTTGTAACAAATATGCTTTGTTTTAAGCACATTGTAACAGCTACCCAATACATCATATACTTGATTTGTTCATTCGGTGGCACAAATGTTCTGAGTTGCAAATCCGTGAATCTTAATATCCGACTATGTTGCCTAGCAACCGCTAAATATTTACATAATACAGCATTTATGGCTTGTTGATGCCAGATAGTGGGTTTAAACCTTCTTCATATGTCTATAATCATTGTAACCAGTGAAGCTTCATATTTCAAATCATGGATACCAGTATTTCATGTTTGTTTCTTGAATAATTGCCAAATAATGGCAATTCCGTTGTCACTAAGTAAAACTGTTTTTACTCCAAAAAGCACTATTTCAAAAGCTAGTATCATTGAGACGGAAAGGCATGTCCTAAGAATAAACAGAAACAAATGTTATATTTCTGATATTTTTTATTTTAATCATCAATAGTTTTATACTCTAAACATAAAAGGTTGATTTGATTTATTTGTGGTTGCCTAGCAACAGTGAGAAAATGAAACAAAAATAACAAAACACTATTATAACTAAAAACAATGGAATTTAATTTGTAACAATCATTGGATGAAGTTTAGAACAAAATCAAAATATGGTATTTTTGAAAACATACATGCTGGAGTGTGATTTTATATGTATACATGTACAAAATTTCTTAAATACACTTCAAAAATGATGGATAATCAAACATTTTCCATTTAGCTTTAACACAGATTATGGTAGTAAACAAAGAACATACTAGAAACAACAACATCTTAATCATAACTAGAATTTACTGGTTGCAAATTTACTGTCAATAAGTTCCTTGGCATTATATAATTTTCTGCATAGCAACAATAAGAATAGAAAGACATACACAATTTCAGGCATTTTTCAGACATCTTTAAATAAATTGGCCTCCAAAAAGTATGTTATAACATGTGTATGGTATATTAGTGGTTTTGAGTAAGGGCATAAAATGGATGGTGAGTTAGAGCACATTAAACCATTTTTACCAACATTTGGAACCTAAATAGCCATTTCAAACAAGTTAAAAGGGCATTAGTCAACTACAAATCAAATATGACATAGTTGCAATTATTTGACAAAGTGACAGATATGTTCCAGGAATATCATAGGGATAATAATGAACATGAATATAAGTGAAAGTTCTAGGTTTTCAGAGTTGTGTAAGTTGTATTACTTGTGGGTTGACACATGTTAATATTGTGGCTGTTAGACCAAGATGTTTGTTCTGAGAAGCACCAGAAAGTGTGCATATTGTCCTTTACATAAGAATTATTATAATAACAAATATTGGTCTATAATCTGACATATGAACACTGCATTATGTTGACAGTCTTGATAAAAACAGTGTACTAGCAACCAGGTCATACATTTATGCTTACAACCATACATGTATATTTTTGACTAAACCATGACTCAAGTCTTGGAATAATTTTAAATGTGTATCATATTCCATCACTATGAGCACAATTAGTGTTTGTGTTTCAAATTCATAATAAATAGTCTGCATCTTCTAGGCATGGTGGTATCTGTTAACTTCCCAGAAGAACCTAAAATGTAAAAGAAATTGACTGATATTACACAACAGTACACTTTATCCAGGCAACGCATGTGCATCATCTATAACTTATATCTATCATCAGTATGATTTCCATAATAGTGATACTAAATTCCACAATTAATATTGATGTGCAAATGTCATGTTTAAAATATTTATAGTTGTATATGAAATTAATAAAATCAAAAAAAAAAAATCAAGCAAACATACAACACAATGCATACAAAATATAGCAGCAGATAAGACAAAATTTGCTATTAAGTGTAATGTTTAGAATATAGCTAATCCACTACAAAAATGACAAAATACATACCTCATAGGATTCATCATTGAGTGGAGCTGTTATTGTTCTGCACTGACACACATACTGTCAAAGGTATTACTATAACATGTACCTGAAAGAAAATAAAGAAAGTGAAAATATGTAAATGTGACATCAACATTTTAAAGATATTTGGTATTAATAACATAAATTATGTGTTGCAGAATAAATTTTTTCATTAATCATTAAACTAACTTAGATAAAATGTTGATTCTTGTGCAATTTCTAAAAACAACTAACCATTATTATCATTATGATTGTATCTAGATAATAAATAAACTGTATATACCTACCTATTCATGTTCAATCTGAATCACTTGCATCAATGCAGCTATCATCAGATACCATTATCATTTTTCTGGAACAGAATGCAAAATGAATTTAAAATAAATTAAACTGAGTGAGTAAACACAACCATTTATAATATCTTTTTTTTAAATAAAAATTTGAAGATATGAACCTCGGGAAACCATAACCTACTGTACTGCAGTAGTCTAATTGAATATGTTTCAAGTGTTGGAAATATATTATTGTGTCTGATCCTTAAGCATACCAAAAAGGAGAAAACTTGTATGTGCAAGTTCAGTTGTTACTTAATTGCTATGCAGAACCAGTTGTTGAAAAGTATTTGATGTATGAATATTGTATCATGAGATATGCCATACACCAGGTCTTCTTAGTAATACCTCTTTGGTTTATCAGACACTTGATATAGCATACATCAATTGGCATGTCACATACATTTTTTAAATAAATGATAAATGTAAAATTCAACCACAGGCAGAATTCACTATTCACTACATTTGCTTTGAATAAATAGATGCTAAAAAGGCAAACAAGTATAGGCGATCAAAAGATTCTTAGCATACTAGACAAAACTGATTGAATGAGAAGGTCCAATTGTGTTTAAATTATTAATGCATCAGTCATTAGAAGTTACAACCGCCCAAAAAACAAAGGGAATAAAGCGAATGTTTACTTATGCTTTTTTACGGCAAGTAAAATCCTTGCCCTTATGGTGCCATGTGGGGCCAAATAGCATTCACCATACACCACTGAAATTATGTCACAGCTATTCATTTGAATAATACTCCAACCTAGTTTCTGTAACAAACCAAATTGTTGCACTCACACAGCACTGCAGGGACATCAGAAAGGTAGTTTATGGGCTACTTTAATACTCTTACACACTTTTCTCAGGGGTGAGGGTAGGGGGTGAAGTAGGGCATTGGGTTTCAATTGACTGCTGATTAATGCACAAATGATGACAAACCCATTAACAACACACATTTCTCATTATTTTGCTTAGGATGAAGCGATCCAGTATGGGGATCTGGAGTGATGAGTGGTGCTAGGAGTATTTATTTTTACTACACTCCTCCCACTTCTATTTATCACCATGAGCATATGCTAAAGTAATTCTTTAAATCTAATACAGTACAGTCATTATTCATAGTTCGAAGTATAAGTTAGATGGCTAGGTCTATCGTGTACGTGTCATTCAATAAATGAACTAGACTAGAACATTGATACACGTTGATGATTCAAAATAAATTGAATTATAGCGCCAATTTTAGTTGGTAAAATGCATGAACGAGCCACTTCCGGGTTTTTTCACCAACAAAAACTCGGATAAAACACGTTTTTCCTATTGATCCGACAAACTGACGAGCTTTAAATGGATCAGGACTTACCTAGCCAGGGTTGTTGATGATGCCTTATACATTAGACTGTTCGAAGTGATCTTTAGACGGCAAAATAACAGTTTTTACTTCGAAAATTGTCAGACGTGCAGACGTGAAATTTAACCGGAAATTTCAGCAAGGGAGATCACTGCCGATAACTCGCCTAAAATCCACTTCCGATAATCCAATTTTCTCATTAACTGTTGGTGGATATCAACGGTTGTCTCCCATGTTAATAATTCATTTGAAAAATGCGATTACTGGTCAAATAACGATCTTTTATGTCGAAGTTCATGAACTTTTGTGAGTATTTTAGGTCACGTTTTATTTTGACGTTTATTCAACGACGTCATTTGCGCCATAAGCCCAAAAATCGCAGTCGCGGCCACATTTAAGACCTTATCTGAAACATGGTATTTAATTAATGATTTATTAAGAGACGTCATGGACGTGTTCGGGTTGAATCTATAGTTGGAACGAGCATATTTTTGCAAAACCTACTAATCGAAAATGTATTGGATACAATAAGTACAAAATTATAATTAACCATTTTTTATAATTTTGGTTTGATCAAAATAAAGATGTTGAAAAACGTAAAGCGAACCAATCGAATATTGATACTACGTTAATTCTAAATCTTGCTCGCTCACAAGCAAACACACATTGTACATATAAACCAAAATGAGTGTGCGCCGACCCTACCCAACAAGCATTACTTAATCATGTTTTGTTGCAAAACTGCTAAGAAAATAAGTGTTCAGAGTGACATTATGTTACAAAAGAATAATAGAAAAGAATAATAATGTGTTAAACGTTTTAAAAAAATTGCTTTATAGCGTTGAAATGGTAGCCAATGTTCGCGACTTTCGCGGACAACTCTCGTATACTTATAGGAACTTTTGAGACTATTTGGGGAGACTATTTTTCTCCTGTTAATGTGGCAGCCAACATCAATCTGTGGCGCCCAGAAATAGACACTGTCCTCACAATTTACACCTTGTTGGAGAGGAAAATATGGATTATTATTCTTGCTCAGAAAAATAAACCAGTGGTCAAGACGAATATTGAACACTGAACCTCTCCCTCACCTCTAGGAAACCGCTCCACACACTGAATGTGTATACATGAGACTTATCGATAAAAAGCACGGTCACTCAAATATATTATAAGTTCAATTATCATAGATATCATGGTGTTCAAAACTCATTGGGCGAGTTTACAATACAATATCGGCTGATTGACGATACCAGCACTAAACATTTACATTAAACTAAAACTTAGAAACAATATTTACAAATAATTCCTGTGTCATCTGGAGTTAACAACTTTAAAAGCATCAATAATTGTTTATTTGGACTGTTTCCAAAAATGGACGTATCAATATAACTATACTTGCTGAATACCAATCGCCCAATTACCCGCCGATTAAACAAATAAGAGTTTCCATCATGTAAACAATGTGATTATTATTCTAATCAAGTTCGATTGAACAAGACAAAATGTATTCAGAATGATTACCATTCTGACACTGAGACGGATAGAGAAACCAATAGTTCTATTTTTGAACATGGTACGTTACGGAGTTTTAAACGCTTCCACACATACTCATCAGCTTTTAAAGAGTCAAAGGACATCGCACTCGGATTCTTTGTTTTCTGTCACATTCCCCCTCAATGGCCAACCAGGCAGATACAACACTTATTGTCTAGTATTCATTATAAAAAAAACACTAGCTCCTTATAAGCGAAAATGAAGCATATGTAGAGTAGTTACATGTACCATCTTTAGTGTTGCATATTCCTGAAAGAGCGAATATAACTGTTAACATAAACATTTTTGCCCGACTCTCCATCGATATATCGATACAGAAATAAGTCTATTGTGATAATATTTCTCCATTGTCTCGAGTATTTATATGCAATATTTAATGGTATCTATGTACCTAGTTATGTAATGCAATCGACACAAGGATAGATTATTGAAGTCACCCCAAGGCCATTAACATAGAGAAATGACCAATATAATATATCCTCCACTGGGATACTGACGTCATTGTAATGTAGGACAAAACAAGTCGTTTACACAAATATGGCACACTGGTACTTCACAGTGTTCAGATTTATACGCAGATTTTTAATTGCCAATTGATCTATAATCCCTTTATTTGGAGTGAACTCCTTAGATTTGGAACCTCGAATGTATTCAAACCTGAACTATGGATTATAACCCTAATATTAACGATTGTATTTATATCTTAATGGATAAATTAATTAAAAGAAATGTAAACATAATACAATAGCGTTAGGTACGTGATCCTATCGAAATTGAATCAAGTGATTTTTCGCACTCGTATATAAAGAAGTGTTAATCGTTTACGTATGCCATAGAAGAAATGTAACAAAATGTTTTACCGTGTTCGTACATAAGATTAGAAATGTAAAATAGTGTTTATCGTTTACAGAATTCAAAGTGATTGAAGAAATATAACAAAGTGATTAACCGTGTCGGACTACGAACAATTGAGTAGACATTTAAAAAAGTTTTGACCGTTTACGAATGTAATAGAAGAAAAAACAACAAAGTGTTGAAATGTAAAACAGTAGAACCGTTTACGAAATTGTGTTTGACCGTGTTACTATATGATAATATAAAATAGATATACCGTTCCGTTTGCTCATATATTCAAGCGTCATGAGTGGTTTATTATAACTTAATCAAACACTAATTGGATTTGTTATACACTATGAAATCTCTGGTGGTATTTTTGGTTCTGTTGGTGATCAATGGATGTTCTACGCAGGTTGTTCAGGACGCCAAGGATTTGACGACGTATCTTTTCACAACCAACACGTATGACTTCAGGGTACGCCCTGTTGCAAATTTGTCCCAACCTATTGGTATGTTTGAACTATCATTTTTGTTTAAATATGCAGAAATGCTGTCGTATCTGTTTCTTATTAATGATGCTGAACTGAAATGATGTTCAAATTAGTAAGGTTTGTTTAAACGCGCTTAACTTCGTACTATTTCAAATTTCGTGTTATGGGTTATATATTACTGGACATTAACTGATGTTCAAATCTCTCATTTTGATTCAATAATTCTGAACCTAAAAAAATGTTCAAATCTCTAAATTTTCGTTTAAATGTCTTTGACTACTGACGATGTTCAAATCTCTAATTTAGGTTAAGATGGGCTTAACTCAAAACTATGTTCAAATCTTTAACTGGGTTTGAATATGCTTAACTCTAGATGATGTTCAAATCCTGCAATGAAGCTTTACATGAGACGATGTTCAAATCACTATTTTTGTTTAAACCTGCGGAAATCTTCATCAATGTAATTAGAAATACGGTTAGATTAGTCAATATTTTCACAGAAATGAATACAACGCGTCATTAAATATTAAAGATTTCAGATGTCCTCTATTGTCCTTTAAATCGAATTTTGTATTGTCTCGTCTTCTATTCGTAGTAAAACCTATATAATTTTATCACATGACTTTCCTTGTATACAGGTTATTATAGCCAGTACGTATAAAGTTATACGTACCACGTGTAGTATAAGATATTGATTTTTTCCGATAAGTCAATGCGTATTTTGAGTTTTCAGTGTCATATGATAAAAAGAATCTATCACTCGTTGTCAATTGATATATTTATATTAAACTCGTTCAGGAAATATTATTAAACTCGCCAGAGGCTCGCTTAATTAATTTTTCGAAACTTGTTTAATATAAATTTATATCAATTGGCAACTCGTGATAGATCCTCTATATATTACACTGTTGGTAAAACTTAAATAAAATTGAACAAAATAAATCTGTATTTTTGACATTGATATCAACACTAGTAAGTAGAATGTTTGTATTAATATTGTAATCATGGGTCATCTTTGGCCTAATTCACAATTTGATACAGTGTCATATATTCATGTATCTAATAAATATTGGATCTTATTCTCTTTTCAGATGTGTATATAACGTTAAACTTGATGAAGATTATTAGTTTTGATGTTGTGGCTGAGGTATTACACGCGACTACTTTCCTTTATTTAACTTGGAATGACACACAGCTTTTGTGGACCCCATCTGATTATGGTGGCCTACAAACAACGAATTATCCCCAGGTATGCTTGCTAACACATGTAACTGTATCATTGATAACAAAATAAAAAAAGAAAAAAAAAACTTTCTTTGTAAAATTTATATTTTTCTTTCCATTTTATCAGAAATTAACGAGCCCGTCAGTGTGGTGCATTTGTATAAATGTTTTAAAACGATTTTATAGAAAAAAATACATTTAACAGATTTTTTCCGTTTTTGTCTTATCAATGATACAGTCACCTGTGTTTGCTCCATCAGCGGATTGCAGTGTACACAACATGTCAAACCAAATTACGGAACAGTTACAACGTATTACAATAGGAATACAGCTACTGTTCACATAGACCGGCGTACTTTTTCTACCAAAAGTCTAGCACTAGTGTAACTCTACGTTTTTAGCATACATTTGTCTCAGTATTTATCATATAATGTTTTAACATACGTCATCTGGGACCAACATTACAATTATAAGAAAGTCATATTCCTCACATAATGTAATTTCCAGATTTTTTTTATAAAAGTTTATTAAAATTGCCAAACCAAGATATGTATATGTATTGCACGTTTGTTTACTTAAAAATAGTTGACTGGTTATTTAAAGTGTATAGAGCTATATTTTAAATGTCATTTAATGTCATAATAATTACTTGCATCGTTTCAAGTATGATACTAGACTACCTTAATTGAAAATTAAAACTTTGAATGGGTTCCGTAAACTTTGATTCAATCGTCGAAAAAATGGATGTTTCTTATAATTTCATAAGGTGTTCTAGAACACTCTCGTAAGAAAACAGACAATTTGCATGTCCAATAAATCGCAGAAAGACTTTCTGTTAAAGCTGAAGCAAAAAATGCTCTAATGGATATCAAAGCATAATGTTTTTCAGTTTTTTTTTATTTCGCGAGATATAACTCTATACACTTTAACGTACAATGTATATTCTCTAATGTGTATATTTTAGGGTGAAGTATGGAAACCTGACATGGCTCTGAAAAATTCTCAATCGGGATTATCGGGCTTTGGTCATGCCGAACAAAATGTCATAGTACACTACAACGGAATGGTCGAATGGCAGCCCTTCGTGGTATGTAATATTACCCGTGTCTCATGGTTTGTTTGAATATATTGATATATTTAGACTAAAACTTTGGACTTCAGTATAGTTTTAATCGTCGATCATTTCAGGACAGCTTTATGCCTATCTACCGTGCATGTCCAATCTACTGGGGCCTTATTCACCAACGTTATAAGTCTAAAACACAGAGTCTGACTTAGACTTAACATTGTCAAATGTTCTATTCGCTCTCTTGTTGTTATAAATGTACCGATTTTGATATCAATCGGTATACATGTTTGGTGGGTAATAACAAATAGTCTGATAAAATTTCACATGGTTCAATCTAATTTCAAAGAAATAGCAGTGATAATGAATAATGAGAATTTTAAGTTTAAGTCTGAGTTTTAGACTTACAACGTTGGTGAATAAGGCCCCTGGTCAATTGTGACCGATATCATATAATCTAAGATCGAAGTAGAGACAGTTCATCATAATTCGTTTGCTTAGAATGAGGAAGTCGTAAGTACTACTAACGACCATATAGAACTCATACATATTTGAAATCTGCATTTTACAGTGACTTAACAACATATTTCGTGAAAATTAGAACTTGTCATGTTGACCACACTTAATTCCAGGTATGTTAAGAGTAGTTTTCAGACAGTTTCGTCTTGCTTAATCAAAATGTCAATTTTGTACTTACGAACCTATCATTCTAAGCCAGCGAATTTGTGAATATAGGTATAACAGCATAAACTTTACAGATCCAACGAAAGGGCACTGGACATGCACCAGTCGGACGCGAACATAAAGAGAACAAATACTTATCAACTACGCTTATTTCTGTCCTTCCCACTGTACGCATAAGGTACAGACCTATTTCCAATGTGCCCAGAACATTGACAGATATATAAAATCGGGCGCATTGTCACGAGTCAGTTGAAGGTTTTTTTTAAACAACAAAATCAGAATATTTTTATCATTGTAAAATCTACACGATTCCTTGATCGATGTTAATAATATAAGATATGTTTGTAAAACACATACGCCCCATAGCATCTCAAAACTAGTCGAAAATGGTAAAGGTCACAGTGACCTTTAACCTATTGACCTCTAAATCGATAAAGCAATAATCTAATTTTCTTGACCAACCTGCATGTTAAGTTTGAATATCGTAGCGCAAAGCGCTCTTGCGTTATACGAGGGGAGTTTCAAAAGTTCCAGGAAAAGTACTCTATAATGTTTATCGTCTGTTCAAATTACTTTACACTTTGCACCTAGTAAATAGAACAATTCATTATACACGTTGTACCATGAATCAAACGCTTGATGGTGTGTCGTGCAAAATGGCACTGCTGCCATAGTAACGTCCCGGGGCAAATGTGACGTCAAGTCGTTGAAATCGTCCAACTTACCAACACATTGACTCCAACGAAACAGCTACCAATTAAACTACGACCTAAAATTACTGCATATAACATTTGCGAAGGGCGGTATAACATAATTTTGATCAATTAATGCCATAGATTTTGTAACAACTGTCTGTTAAGAGCGATACATGTCAATGGGTAGGATGCATGAATAATATGATTGCCTGTGGTACTGCTGCAGTTGATCAAAGGAAGGTACGGCCAGTTGAGAATCAGACGCTAGACGTTGCCTAGGACGTTTCTGCTTGATTTTGTGACACTTTCGAATGCTTTGCATAGGGACCCTGGAAGAGCGTACCTTGAAGCGAGGCACGTTTTGAGAACATAAAGCATTGTTGTTGTTGTAACAGGTATATGGTGTGTGCCATTTGACTGACTTAGTGAGATTTATTCATAACATGTTAATAAGGTACGGCCAGAGATAACATTGCACCGGGTAGCCATTGTTGACGTAACTATGGCAGCCATGTCATTTTGTACGACTCATTCTCATTTATTCGTACACTGTGTATTATGAAGTGTTCTATTTAAATGCAAAGTTTGCAGTAATTTGGCCATTAGATGAATATTATAGAGCACTTTTCCTGGAACTTTTGAAACGCCCTACGTAGAACAGAAACCATTTTTTCTACCGATACCGACCGACCAACCGACCTACAGACCGACAGACACGAGCAAAATAAGAGGCAAAATAATAAACATCACTTGTTTATCTCTTAGAATATATCGCTGGCTTACAATGAGAAGATCATAACTACTACTTATGACCTTATACGACTGAAACATATTAGAAAACTTGATGCTTGTTTTCAGTGTAGATCGAAAGGATGTACGAATTAAAAGTAATTTCACTCAAGATTGAACAAAAGTGGACATCGGAAATGCATATAATTTCTATTTTCATTTATAAACAAAGGCTAGAGTTATCATCGGCGGACTATATACACCGAATCTATTGTGGTTAATCTGACTTGGCACAATTTATTTAATCCCTAACTAAGTACTACAGTGCATTCAAATGAGAACGGTTATAAGCATAATGTCGTCCGGTAGGTAAACTATGTTTATCTACGTTTAACTGGGTATACCTGTTTTAACCCTAGTTCCCACATTAATATCACTTTTTGAATCGCCAGTACACCTGTGTTTGTGTTTATCAAATTGGATGACGTAACCACTGTGCATAACGAGAGTTGATTTCCTGCAATTGCAATAAGGCATACAATTTGAACTCTATAGAACAGCAATAAGTCATGCAGCGAACATATTTTACTTGACTTTGTGCTTTCAATAGCAATAAATAACACAGGTTGAATTTTATAGTAATCCGATAAGTCATACAGTGATTTGGTTTAACGACGTGGTAATTGTGGAAGTTATATCGCTGGCTTAGAATGAAAAGGTCGATAGTACTAAATCAATATTTTGAGAAAACAAGAAACAACTGCCCGAAAATATCCCTTTACTTATGTTAAAACAACTTGTTTCAACTTTAGTTTGGTCAACATGACAAGTTCCGATTTTCATTATAATAGGCTCATAAGAAGCGCCTTTGTGATACTGGTTGTAAAGTCATATAAAGTCTTAAGTAGTAGTTACTACCTTCTTATTCTAAGCCATCGATATGTAACGGTTAATTTGAAACAGCCTTTATACTTTAGTAAGTTGGTTACATATATTTATGGTTTATTTATTCAGTTAAAAAAATAAATCCTTTGCTATAATGAATATGATTTAAAATTTGAGGATAGATATTTCAAACCTCCAATAATAACATAAACACGTTTGACTCTTCAAACACTTGGAACACTTACCAAATAAAGCGATACTTTGTGATGAAATCTGAAAATATAAAAGCAAAAATTAATCTTTCGGTATTGACTTAATCGGATCAATATTATTTTTTTGGTACTAAACGTACTTTTTAACGCCTCTGTTCAGCAGGATTATGTCCGATACTACATACTGCTCGTCATTTTACTGAAAATATTAACGTAATTGAATCATTAAATACGAGTTCATGTAGTACCAATTTAATGAAAAAGTGCCAGGTCGGGTTAACCACAATAGCTACGTACATTATCAATACGTATTTATAATAGGGTATTATTAGACTATAAAGACTGAGTAAAGTCAATACTGTAGAGCACAGATAATAAAAAGACGATATTAGAAAATCGGACATGAAAGGCACCACTCAACTTAGCCAGCAGAGTACGGAAAACAGCAACAACTTCAGATGACAAAATAACACGGATCAATGCTCACACATAACCTATAGAAAAATGGATGTAAAAGAGCAGGATGACCTAGTTCAACGAATACATACCAAACGGTGACCTCAAATGAACAAATGACCGAATAATTAAGCATAACATTTACTGTTAAATGTTATTTTTATTGATCTGTTGTAGCATATATATAAACAATGTTTCGTTAATCACGAGACAAAATACTAGAGGACAATTGGTCAATATTTAGTAATTTTTCGTCTGTGCTGTTGTTATAATAGGCAATATTTGGGCTTTATAAACATGCAATTGTTGGTCTTAGAGTATAGTAGTCAACCCCCATACTTTATCAACATGCAACCATTGGTCCTAGAGTATAGTAGTCAATCCCCAGACTTTATAAACATTCAATCGTTGGTCTTAGAGTAGTCAGCTTTTGGGCATTATAAACATGCAATCGTTGGTCTTAGAGTAGTCAGCTTTTGGGCATTATAAACATGCAATCGTTGGTCTTAGAGTAGTCAGCTTTTGGGCTTTATAAACATGCACTTGTTGGTCTTAGAGTAGTCAGCTTTTGGGCATTATAAACATGCAATTGTTTGTCTTAGAGTAGTCAGCTTTTGGGCTTAATAAACATGCAGTTGTTGGTCTAAGAGTATAGTAGTCAATCCCCAGACTTTATAAACATTCAATTGTTGGTCTTAGAGTAGTCAGCTTTTGGGCATTATAAACATGCAATCGTTGGTCTTAGAGTAGTCAATTTTTGGTCTTTATAAACGTGCAATCGTTGGTCTTAAGGAAACAATGTCTGGTTTTATAAACATGAAATTGTTGATCTTAGAGTAGGCAAACTTTGGTCTTTATAAATAAGCAATTGTTGGTCTTAGAGTAGTCAATCTCTGGTTTTATAAACATGCAATTTTGGTCTTAGAGTAGTCAATCTATGGCCTTTATAAACATACACTTGTTGGTCTTAGAGTAGACAAACTTTGGGCTTTATAAACATTCAATTGTTGGCCTTAGAGTAGACAATCTTCGGGCTTGATAAACATGCAATTGTTGGTCTTAAAGTGGACAATATCTGGGTATTATAAACATGCAATCTTTGGTCTTAGAGTAGACAATTCCTGGGTTTTATAAACATGCAATCGTTGGTCTTAGAGTAGTCAGCTTTTGGGTATTATAAACATTCAATCTTTGGTCTTAGAGTAGTCAGCTTTTGGGCATTATAAACATGCAATCGTTGGTCTTAGAGTAGTCAGCTTTTGGGCATTATAAACATGCAATCGTTTGTCTTAGAGTAGTCAGCTTTTAGGTATTATAAACATGCAATCATTGGTCTTAGAGTAGTCAGCTTTTGGGCTAAATAAACATGCAATTGTTGGTCTTAGAGTAGTCAGCTTTTGGGCTTTATAAACATGCAATCGTTAGTCTTAGAGTATAGTAGTCAATCCCCAGACTTTATAAACGTGCAATCGTTGGTCTTAGAGTAGTCAATTTTTGGTCTTTATAAACATGCAATTGTTGGTCTTAGAGTAGTCAATCTCTGGTTTTATAAACATGCAATTGTTGGTCTTAGAGTAGTCAATCTATGGTCTTTATAATCATACACTTGTTGGTCTTAGAGTAGACAATCTTTGGGCTTTATAAACATTCAATTGTTGGTCTTAGAGTAGACAATCTTCGGGCTTGATAAACATGCAATTGTTGGTCTTAAAGTAGACAATATCTGGGTACTATAAACATGCAATCTTGGGTCTTAGAGTAGACAATTTCTGGGTTTTATAAACATACAATCGTTGGTCTTATAGCGTAAAAAACGCCCGAGCTTTATACACAGTCATGCAATTGTTGGTCCTAGCGTAGTAAACATCAGGGTTTTATATGCATGTACCTGTAGGTCTTAAAGAAGGCAATATCTGCGCTTTATAAATATGCAGTTGTTGGTATTAGGGTAGGTCATATTTGGGATTTATAAATATGCATTATTTTGTGTTTGAGTAGGCCGTCGTCGAAATTTATACACATGCAATTCTTGGCCTCAGTGTATAAAATTTCCAGACTTTATACACATGCAGCTCTTGATCGTAGAATAGGCCATCTCCGGACTTATTTAACATGTAGGCTACCAACTGCCTCTGAGTTAAACCGTACTATATATTGTACTATAATTTGGTAATGTTTTTTCTTCAGATATTGGATGCGACATGCTCAGTAAATATCCGCTACTTCCCGTTTGATGACCAGGCATGCTCCTTGATATTTGTTGCCTACAGTTACCTTCCGACGGAAGTTAGTATGCATGACATTTTTACTACACTTTTCATTATTAAACATTGACAACAATTAATTAGTCTTTTTATATTGGAGGTGT
Source organism: Spisula subtruncata (assembly GCA_963678985.1). Lineage (NCBI taxonomy): Eukaryota > Metazoa > Mollusca > Bivalvia > Venerida > Mactridae > Spisula > Spisula subtruncata. The sequence continues at coordinate 29,172,241 of OY787673.1, read as the reverse complement.
GGAGTGGTAGCCAAGAGTAGAACGAGCGCTTCAGGATCTAGAGGTCCTGGTTCAACCTTCTTCTGGACCACTGGGTAATTTCTCTGAGCAAGTATTAGACCAATGCTCAACTCTACCAAGATGTAAATTGGTACGTGTGAGTGTAGTTCGACACGATCGATATTCTTTGGCGCCATAAATACATGTTGGTTCTCTAACACTCGCATACAGGAGAGAAATAATCTCCACTGGTAGTCTCGAACACAGGTTTCAATAGGTAGCATATTGACCAGGAGAAGTTGAACTGTTAAACAGCCCTGCAAAATTGTTAACTTTAAAAAAAATGTTTTAGATATAAAACAAATTGAGCTCACATGTTTATCATAAACATTTAATCAGTATTTAAATAGTATACAATGTCATGTAATACGTGAACAACAATCATACAATAATAGAAGTTTGCGGAAGCAATTTCTCTGCACCTCAATGCGAAAGTTTGATATTTTCCAATGAGGTACTCGAACTAATTTCGGACATATGCATATATTAGAATTTTCTCATATTTTAGGTGTTGTTGCATACTTTGGAAGGTGGGGTGAACTTGGAAACCTACGAAACAAATCCAGAATGGACTATTCTCTCCACATCGCATGTCGTGATAACAAACGATGACAGTACGAGCATTGAGTTTACAATACGACTCAAGAGGAAACCGTTGTACACAGTCCTGAGTATTATATTACCCGTGGTGATGTTGGTCATCTTAAACCTATGTGTATTCTTAGTACCCACAGACGGTGGCGAGAAAAGTGGATACTCCGTCACGATTTTTCTGTCCTTTGCAGTGTTTCTGACAATAGTACAGGCATCAATGCCGCCAATCTCCGATAATATGCCACTGTTTACAATTTACATAGTTCTAATGACAACTATGAGCACGGTTATAACTATACTCGCACAGCTCATGATACGATGTGCAACATGGAACGAGGAAAAAACGAAAATTCCAAAATGGCTGATAACTGTCTCGCAGCTCGGGAAACTAAAATGCTGTAAGCCAACGTGTTGCAGGGGCAGTGAAACGGAAGTGGAAACACTAAAAGAAAAGCCAGATGATGATAGGGCCACTCCCAAAGCATACAAGGATAATAATAATGAGGCAGAGAAAATCCATACTTGGAAAAAAGTTATGGATGGGCTGGATGCATTTTTGTTGATAGTCTTTGGAATATTTTCTCTATTGACCACCATAATATTCCTAGCAGTGAGTGCAGCGTCTGAGTGATTTGCTACTCCATTTGATAATATTAAGTAATCTAACGGCTTTGTCTCAATTCCTCACAGCCACATTTGCTGATGAGATGTGAGTATGTATTGAGGCATCTTTTTTTCACCAATGTTTGTGTAAACAAATACTCTCAGACAGGTTAAAGAGGCACTCCCAACAATTTAGATCGTTTCAATCGATCCAAGAATATTATACATTAAATGAGAATTATTATTGCTAAAACTCCTCAAAATATCAACAGAAACCTACCACTAATTACCGAGAAAAGAAAAAACAATAGCTTTCTGTAACGAGCCAAACAGTCACGAGTTGTTTCCCTTTGACCACATAATAATAAATGACTGGAAGCGATAAATTATTATTGGTGGTTTCATTATATTTCTGACATTATAGAGACATGTTTGCACATACTTTCTTGTGACATATTATAGTAATTGATCGTGTTTTGTCCAATTACCGCATTTAATGTGAAAGTACAGGGTGTCCCAAAAAAACGGGGACCTAGGATAAACAATTGTAACTATTTCTCTATTATAGATAACACATCATTAATATACCAAAACAATAAGGGAAGAACACAGTTCAGAATACTAGCATCACTATCGAGATTATTCAGTTTAATACCCAGATTTACCTCCCTTTATTACAATCGCATGTTTCAGAATGATCCCATAAACTGAAGCAGAGATTTCTGAATTCAATGAGATGGATTTCCATGCCGACCTCAAACATCTTCTCATTTGCCCCAAATCATGATATCTGGTTCGTTATACACTAGGTCATTATGTAATAACATGTATGGCTAACAAATTCACTAGTTGGATAAAGTTTTAGCAAAGTTTAGGACATATGACCAATGATATGAGCTAAGATGTCAGTACTATTTCGCGAACAGATACTGACTTTGCTGCAGATTTAATGTAAGAAGAGTATTCTGTTAGCCTATGGTGCTATCTTATATATTGGCACACATAATTACTCTAAAATCTATCCATGAACTGTTTGTTTGGATGAAACTGTACTTTTTTTTCTTCCAATAGTCTAACCTTTTTTTGTAATGATCCTCGACAATATTTATTTTGTTAATAATTGAAAGGTTGCTGATGCTGTGTTGGAAGTTTTTCCGCTTTCCTTTTGGCTAGCTAACTCATCCCACTCTCGTTTGTTTTGCTATATCTTGTCTTATTTGTTCATTTTCACAAGATTGTAATCAACTGTTTGAATTTAAACTTTGTTTAATTACAAGAAATGCCCCGACACTAAAGCCCTGTTCTAATAACAATAATAATAATAATAATAATAATAATAATAAAGACTTTATTTTACGAGGAACTTATTTGACAATATACTAAACAATCAATCTTCCATAAGATCCTCAACAATGAGCAATGAACTAGAAAAATAACTATGCCAAGAAAACAATGATATTTGATATTTTGGCCCCTATGATGTCTCACAATATAAGTTGAACAATTCATAAAAGAGTGTCAGTGAAAGGATTTAAACGCTTAATCCGATATAGACACACCATAGGAGCCAGCGCATCATTATACATGTGAACGACATAATCAATATACTTAAAGCAATGGCATTTTAAAAACATAATACACAAAGGAATAATTTTGAAGACGGATATATAGATTTTTATACCTGCAATAGTAATGTTTGCATGAAGTTTGCTAGCCAGTCATAAGGTTGTAGCAATAGCATGGGATGTTTCAAAGTATGATGGCTCCACCCAGCGTAGATATAAAGTTTTAAAATGTTGAATAGAAGTAGAGTTTTTGATGTAAAGAGGGATAGAATTCCAATAATGCATTTTTTTCAAGTGGGTTAGCGAAAATAACGTGAAATATGGCCACAGTGAAAATGATGACGTCACTTCCTGTTTTGGAGCGCCTTCTTTAAACAAGTACCCATTTTAGAAGTGGGAAACACTTACATGCACTTCTGTAAAATATCAGCCTACTTCATGAAAAACTGAATGAGTTTTAGGTAGGTCCCCGTTTTTTTGGGACACCCTGTAGCAACAATATGCTAGTTATAGGGAATGCCTCTTTAATGATTGAGTGTTTAATCCGATTGCCCAAATATGTATTTATCACCCAACATGCATTCGTTAATATTAGAGCATTCATTTATAATAAAAATATGTTGTTACTTATAATTCTAATTTTTGGTCCAATATTTCTATCTCTGGCTTAAAATGAGGTGGTCGTTATAAGAACAAAATCAATATTTTGAGAAAATAAGAAACACCGTTCGAAACCCGTTCTTTTATTATGGTTAAAGAAGCTGTTTTAGCAGCTACATGACAAGTTCCGATTTTCATGAAAATAAACTTTTTAGTAACTATCAGTCGTACAATGTTTGAAATAGTGCTTACGTCCGTCTCGATATGGATACTATGTACTTCGGTTCAAAATATGCTAACAACATGAGCAGGGAGAATGGTAATTTTACAAATACACCTGGGTACTGTTTTATCAACGTACATACGGAAATATTAAACTTACGATCAAATTTAAATTCTTTATACATGTACTACTTTTACAACTATATCATGTGGTAAATGGATTTGTAATACTAATCAAGATTCTGTTATTGAACTCCTACAATCAATATCTGTCCCCAATTTGCAGTCGTTAAAGAATAATAAATTATTTAAATTTGAACATAAGTTTACGATTTCCGTAAGTACGTTGATAAAACAGTACACGGAACATGCTGTAACACGCTGTCGCATACCGATACCGGCTACTGAAGAATCACAGGAAAATACATTAACTAAATATCGGTTGCAGTGCTTGTAGCAGTTACAACGTAATATCCGACAGTCAGTACCATCAATAAATGTGAACACAACAAAATAGACAGTGAAAATCTTCATCAACCAGTAGACAAAACCAGCAACATAATACCAACAAACAGCCATAAAATGAAGAAACTAATCACCTGCCTTAACCAATAATATTTGCACACAAACAATAAAACATATTCATCAATAGTTAATTACAAACAATATCAGCATACATTACAACAAAAAGCAGCAGCAACAGCAGCAGCAACAGCAGCAGCAGCAGCAGCAGCATCATCATCATCATCATCATCACCATCATCATCATCATCATCATCAGCAGCAGCAGCAGCAGCAGCAGCAGCAGCATCAGCAGCAGCAGCAGCATCAGCAGCAGCAGCATTATTTTCATCAGCAGTCAAAACCGTATTTTTATAACTAACAAAAGCATCATCTAAACCAACAGATATATTCAATATCATCATTATTTGAGGCATTTTGATTGGGTGTTGTTTTGTTTCGTTTCAACACTATTCTATCAATGTTACAATCACCAAATATAATGTCAAGAAATAACAACAGCTACATCATCATAAAAACAACACCAGCTTCGCCAATATCATTCAAACTAAACATATACTCGTAGTATCATCATTCGGAGTCAAATCGTAATGTATTTTGTTTCTTTGTATTGAATTCGGTGGGTATTGTTTCAGAAATCCAAGGGAGAATAATTAAAACAACTGACATTTCACTGGCTTAGAATGAGAAGGGCGTAACTTCTCTATACGATATATATTTATAATAAGTTTCTCGATACGTTTCTAACGAGCATATTTTCATGAAAATCGGAGCGTGTTATGTTGACTACACAGATGCAGTATATTTCTTAAAAAGTTTGCTTTACCATACGTAAAGAGTATTTTTTGAAATTTTTTTCTGGTTTTCTCAACAATTTTGTACTCTAACTAGTCTAAGCCTGCGAATTATACGGTCGATATTATTGACGTCTGTTCTCTACAATGGTTGTGATAACACGATAGTACGATGATGAAAACACGATGGTACGATGACGAAAACGCGATGTTATTATCGTGTTTTCACCATCGTGCCATCGTACCATCGTATTTTCATCATCGTACCATCGTGTTTTCACCATCGTACCATCGTGTTTTCACCATCGTACCGTCGTACCATCGTACTTTCACCATCGTACCATCGTGCTATGCAGTTCAGGGAGACACAAAAAATACGTTTGTCCAAACGGAACACCGTAGTTCTCTCCCCTGCACACTTAGGAGAGAGACTAGTATGAAGAGTATCACATTAATGACACATGCTTAATATATTTTGCGATTATTGACATGTTCGAAAATTATGACACCCATCTTAAACAGATCTGAGGTAATCGTACAGGGAAGGCATCACTCAACCAGCCGAGCACAGAAAGCAGTAGCAACACAACACGTCACAACACATCAATAGGAGCAATGTCCACATATAACCACTCAAGACATACATGTACATACATATATATTATCAAGGTAGGCAGTTTATTACCTTTTGCATCTACTTTGGTAACCCTGTGTACCATTTTGTAACTTATTTCAAACTCGTACCAAAATGACATGAATTTCACTAAACACATGGCGTGTCGGCTGAAGTTCATTCACTCTAATTCAAAGTCACATTAAGCCTTAATCTGTTATTTTAATAATGTTAACTATATCTAAATATTATTTAGTAAAATGTATGGTGAACAAAATACTAAGTTTGCAATAGTCACGGTGGGGAATCACGTGGTTTCGATGGTAGGAGCCACCACAAAAATGGCGGCCAAATAGCGTCGACTTAACCCATATTTTGAGGTAAATATATAACATCGAGACTCGTTTATTTATGGACACCCCGGCCAGCACACAATGGCTTCTCCACTGAATCTTTTGGTACCCTACTTTCCACGATTGATCCCGTAGTTTCCTCAAACACTTCGATATTGTTCCGTAAATAACAAAATACTAGCGGGGTAGACCTCACGATAATGACGATTTTGACCATAATATGACCATAATTTTAATTATCTCCTTTATATCATCCGTTTTACATGCGATTACAAAGTGCGAACATTTCGCCAACATTTTCCAACAAAATTACAACCAGAATGTCATATACTTCGGTTTTCTGAAAAATAAAACAGTCAATTTGCATGAAAGATAGGATCCACGCTAAGGGTAGGACGCACGATTGAACCTGGGCAGTGCACATTCATCAGTGCGGTCGGCAGTTTCCTACGGTTCTATTGATCGACATATGCGGAACGGGCACATAGTGTTCATTTATACAGGAAGCTATATAAGTATCAGTATATCAGTATATACGGTCCATGTACAAGTGCATGTACGTAATTAGTATGCTTTCTGGCATATTTTGTTTATAATTGAATTTTTAAAGCTCACACAACACAGTTGTGGTGTGTATATTGTCTGTTCTTCAGTCAGTCTGTTCGAAAGACGAATTCTAGTGAACACAACTCGACCTACAGTTACTGTTGTTGCCGGAGTTTCCCAAAACTTTCTCTTGACATTTAGAAATAATAAGTGATGGATTGATTTTGCAAATTTAATGTAATGTGGTCCTTTGTCAACGGGGTTTGTTAGTCTGACAGCTATTTTTTAAACAAATGATGTTGATGCATAAACAATACACGTTAAGTTAAGTTACCAATTTTCTAGGGCTCTTTTTAGCTGTTAGGCCACCCAAGCACCCTTTGACAATTCAACTTCCCCTGGTAATTGGGCTACATATGGAAACCTACACTCGTGTCTCCCTGCGGAGACTATTTCTCTACTGTGGTGTGGCAGCCAACATCGATCTGCGGCGCCCAGGAATAGACACTGCCCTTACAGGTACCATTTTATACCATGGTGGAGTGGAGCATGTGGGTCTTGCTCAGAGAAATTAACCAGTGGTCCAGAGGGGGGTCGAACCCGGGACCTCTCGATCACGAAGCGCGCGCCCTACCACCGCTCCCCACATAATTCGTGTATGTGTGTCGATCGATGTGTTGCAGAAATATGCTTCTAATGATAGTACTGTTTGGTGTTGTTAATAAGCCCGTGTGAAATAGCTTGACTCTCCAGTTAATCGTATATGAATCGGTTATATTTTAACACATATTGTCTAATATTCTATGTCATATGTCATCACGTTGATTATTTTCTTTCACTTCTTTCAGAGCAATGCGTTGACAAAGTCCCACAAAGTTTCAGAAACAGCAATATTTTACTACCTAATAAGACCATGAACATTGACAAGTTATAAAGCTCCCTAAATGGCATAGAGTCAGCATCCATATTTGATCTATTTTTACTTTCATCCTTTGAATAATCATCTCTGCAAGTCGCCAATTTAGTAGTTTGTGTGGTGAACAAAATACCCCGTTGTTTACGATCTGAAATCGACGGTTCGTTCCGAGGATAGTTCGTAAATTTCCATTATAAATCGAGCACGCATATATTGATGACCAATTTATGCGAGTATACACGTGTACTAAAAGCTAAATACCGTTATCCTCCGGTACCAATAATCGTCAGAATCCTATTGCACTACATTGTATGTGGTATTCTGTATACTATTTCACGGGTGAATTGAGACTAAGTTGTTTCCATTAGGTTATAATATATGGACAGTATGAATATATTGAGACAGAATTGAAGTGTAGATGTAATAATGTTTTAGACCTGCCGTCCACTTAGACCCTGATGCTATGCGGAAGGGATGCCGATTACAGACTGCTCGTTTCGGAAAACCTTCGGGATCATTTATTAATACAAATGGGCGGAGCTTTGTCATCGTGGTTGTTCGGCAAGTATTCGCGGAGTATACAAATTGTATTGTTGAGGTATACACGCAGTATGCATGCTATAGCCTATCCGAAATAGCCGAATGGTAGATCCGATCGTGCGAAAAGCCGCGTTGCGGTTAGACCTCCCGTCCACTAGACCCCGATGCTACGCGGAAGGGATGCCGGTTACAATGTGATCGTTTCGGGAACCCTTCGGGATCATGTATCAATACCAATATGCGGAGCCGTGTCGTCGTGCTTGTTCGGGAAGTACGATTTTCGCAGTTCGGGGTAAGAATGGTTGCTATATTCATGTACACGCAGTATAAATGCCGAAGCCTATCCAAAGTAGCCGAACGTATCGCGACTAAATGCCGTCAGTTCAGGAGTAAGTTCCGAATGTTTCCCCCGACCGCGTGATATGCGGAAGGGTTTACGAATCGATGCCGATAGGTTGCCGAAAGGTTGTCTAGCTCGACCTAGAGGCACACTGACGGCATCGCTTCAGCTGTCATTCGGGATATACAACTGGGATAATGTCGCGTAAATTTACGCTGGTATATTTACGCAAATTCGTAAGTTAGTTTTACTATAGATAAACCACAATCACTCGGGCGTAAATATACTTTTAACATTGGAGTAATCCAGGTTATAGGGGTGTATTTAGTTAATATTTACCCATAAAACATACATTTAGAAATGGTTTTATCATGTAGTGCGCATAGCGCAGTTGGCTTAGCTACTATGAATACGAGTTCTTGAGAACTGAATGAATGGGTTCGATTCCCATTCTGGTATTTTGAACTTACACTGGAAATAAAAAAATAGTCGGTTGAAAGCGATAACTACTGTACCACTGAACCACACAGTCAAGTTCATAACATGATCGGCATAGTTACCGTGTGTTAATCTCATCACTTCGCCGTTTTCGGGAAGCGTTCGGCATCGATTCGACTTTCCGTCTAGAACCATTCGGGATGGCTAATGAATTCGAAACCTCACAGAAGGCGTCCCGAAGATGCGGAGTGAACGCCGATCGTTTACTGAAACTCTCCAGAAGCACTTCCAAGCAAGACCTTCGGCGTCCCTTTTTTAAAACTTTAAATCGAAGATTTTCGGTCCCGAAGTGTACCAGAGGCATCACTCTCATATTGTTATACGTATCTAATTGGTATGATGGCATGCCGAACCATCTCGATCCGGTGAATTTCTGCTTCGAGAACCCTTCGGGGTCCTGTGTCGACTTTTGTAACTATTCATGAGTTCTAATTTGTTAAAAAGTAACAGACTCTTTAAATCCGGGATTCCGAGTGGTAAAAGTTGCTAAAAGAGAAAAGACTGAATTCTAGGCGTCAGTTATAGCAAACTATATCGCACAGCTAGCAGCAGCTTTCCACAACATTCCACCATTACAAAATTATAACTTCTCATATTCCAACTTTTAGCTGTCAAGCGGCAATGCAAAGACTATTTGGTTAAAATAATGGTACCATAAATATATCAAAGCACTGAAAGTACTGATGTGTGGCGAACTGATGTCATTTTGACCATTCAAATAAAGGCTGCACCAACATGCTGTGTCAGAGATACTTTCTGATAAGCCCAGACTCACTCGAATGTTTGTGCTGCTCTCAAGACACCAAGCGTCGGTGTCAAGATGAGTGACTGGGTAGTCTCCATACAACTGATGAACTGGGAATTAAAACACAACAAACGAGATGCCCCCCCCCCCCCGCTATGGAAACAGGACTGGGTAGAAATATGTTGGGAAAATTAAATAAAGGGAGGTAATTAATAAGATAGAACCAGATTTCAATAGAAGGAAAATATAAGAAAATGATATCAATGGTAATATCATGACTTTTTTTTGGTTGAATGAAATAATTACAGATAGAATTATGGTTTCATGTCACAGCACTTCTCTTAGATGCCATATACATATATATTTAAAGTCGATCAATTGAATTTAGGTGGACAAGTGGTCCAGTGGTAAGGGCTATTGACTACTGATATGATTATAATGAAGGTTGTTCGTACTCCCGCCGGATCAAGAGCAGAAATGTTTTTCGGAGTAACATAACTAAACTTACGAACAGACTTTCGGACCATACTCAGCGTAAATTCTATAGCATTCTGTCCGATATGTTAATAAAATCGTATTTAAAACAGGTCAATTATATATTTTGGAATATACTACAAGTTATTTTTTTGAAAATCTGACGATTATTAACCTGCGGCCTTATTATTTAAATATTGCGTATTCTGTTCCGAAATATGAACTCGCGCTAATCAGCGGGTGATATTTATTATAGCTATATTATGTTGTATTTAGCATATTTTTATGCACCTGTCAGTGTGCGACCATGGTCCCATCCCAGGTGATGGGCAGTGGAAAGCTGATAGTTTTCAAATACATTATTTCTTATTAAATCCATATCAAGAAGAATGTATTTAACTTCTAAATTCTGAGTATCAAAGTTGTAAACCCTTTTTTATACCAGTAAATTTTATGACCCTAAATTCCTTACTTCTGCAGCTGTCTCCAAATCAACTAACAAGAACCCGATATACAACCCATTCAATTAAAAATAGTTTTAACGGTCTATTTCCTGTCTCATGCATTCTCATGAATCAGTGTATAGTCAATTACGGAGGGAAAACACGCTGGTTAAACGAGAATGGTCTCATGGTGTGTTCAATCCCTTGTAAAAACATAGACCCTGTGTTACATGACCCCCAACTGTCCCAAAACAAGTTACTAACGACCTACCAATATACAACCCCTTGAAGTTTACCAGATTGTATGGTCAATTTTCTGCCTCATGCAGCTTCAATAATTGATTACAAATTTCTTGTCAAAATATAGATCTAGCTAGGATTATGTAATGTTACATAATAATAATAATTACGACTTTATTTATAGTGGATTACATATTTGGTTCGAGACCAATTTTCAATATGGTCCACATCAACATGAAATATATATACAGCAATTTACAGAAATACATAATACTGATGAACAGAAGACAAATATTACAGAACTAGTCAATAATCAAGAAACAGAACACAGTACAAACGTAACAGCATAATGATAATGGTATCCATAATAACAAATATGTAGTTTATGGATGTAATTTTGTAGTGTGTAATATATAAAACTAAATAATATATCATGTAGTGAGTCCTGTGTAAAACCACTGCAAATAGGACCTTTTCAATTGTTGAAGTGTTTTGGAAGTGCGGACTTGTTTTGTGATGGCATTCCAAATTACAGGCCCTGAATAATTTAAGGACTTGCGGTAAAATTCTAGTTGTGGTTAAGGAACTGCAAGTTCACAGTTTTCAGTAGATCTAAGTTGGCGATCTGAGTCAGTGCTCCCGCTGGCGTTCGCCAATGGCGCCATTTGCGCAAGAAATGAAAATTTGGCGCAAGATAATTCAATTTGGCGACAAACATAAAAATCGGCCATTTTTTCGATAAGACAACAATATACAGTCATGTATACTGAAGACTGCAATAAACAATCAATTAGAGCTGCTATCAGTCAGTTAATCCCATCAAAGATGTTAAAATTTGCCGACAATTTGTTTTAAATGCGTATCGGGTTGATGTTAAAGACTGTTTTCGGCCGTACTTATATTCCGGAGTTTCACATGAAATGACCACATGAAATACGACCGTGATGTCAACAAAATTGGTTATGAACTCTGTGGACCGTAAAAGCTGTATTGGAAGGCATTAATTAAAGACTTAAACATTGCAAGACATAAACATGTCTTAGTAAAAAGAATTTGCCATTATAAATCACTCAAAATGTTGACAATTTGAAATGTCATATGTTTTCGCGACCTTCACATACGATTTTGTTACAACAATAAGAATTTGACATGGCAGTAGTCAACAGAAACATTACAATACATATCAACAGATGTTTGATTAGCAACAGGTGTGTTTCTTTACCCTTCCTAGACAGTTTTGTCTTTCAAATCTCCATTATGGTGGCAAATATGTAGCATGGACCACAAGGGAGGTAACTCTGCTCTGACTGACATTCATATGCATACTGAATCAAAGCACTCAGAGTGCTGGTAGTTTTGATTTAATGTGAATTTCGAATTAAAGTATTCTGGGCAAATATTATTTAGTGATTTGTATATTAATATTGCCTTTTTATAACAAATTCTATCGGAAAAAGTCATCCACTTCAATTCTTTAAATAACTCTGCTGAAGGTGCCGTTATAAGGAGGGGCTAATTAAAAAATGCATAGATAATATTGCACAACGTGGCTTGTGGGAGGAGCTAATTAGATATGCATTAATGGGCTTCATAACTGCACATTAAGTGGGAGGAGCTTATTAATTATTTATAATTATTGAAGTATTCAATTCAATTCAATTCTTTATTTCCCTCTGTGAAGAGGATATTGAACAAAATATGTACAAAGTAACAGAGTAATAAGTGGTTATACAATTTGAAACATGATAATAATTACAAAATGTACATGTACATGGATAGGCATTACATGCCTCAAAAGGTTAGCGGTCAGCTATTTGACCGTTCAATTTACATGTTTTACCGGCATGCCTTAGTTTTCACAATAAGCAGAGTATATGTTCAGACAATTGTTCACATACATATAAGATGAACTAAGGAATTCGTGCTCCGTGTCAACATCAAACACTGGTTCCAGCGGAGCTCCTAGGAGTTTAAGTGAGAGCGAGATACTGTCAAGTGATGTTATTTCATTTATATCGTCTCGACTGATGTACTCAACAAGCGAGTCTAAAAAGAGAGATCTGATTGTCTCAGTGCATTTACATTCACTAATCACATGTACAAGTTCTTCTTGATAAATGGATTCACATATGTCACAGATAATATTTTCCAATAGAACTCTTCTTGTCCATAATCTGGCTATAACGCACATGATGTAATTAAAAGATTTTAATTTACAAACGTTATATATTATCGATGGAGTTATTCGTGTGTGCAGAATCCGGAATAAAGTAAAATCGGTGTCCTGGGACATTCTGTTGTCCCACAAGAGAGTTTCATTCAGTTGTATTGCAGATGTTACAGCATACTTCCACTCTTGCTTGGACGGTATAGCTAGCGGAGTGGTTATGAAAGTATTAATAATTGACTGTTAACCATATTTAGTCAGAATGTTACAAATGTCCGGGATGAATCCAAGAGTTACTTTTGATCTATCACTTAGAAATAGTACAAGTTTTCGAATAAAAATATCTCTTGTCACAGAGCCCGATGGAATGGTCATAAGTTTGAGTAAGAACATAAGTTTGCGAGATTCTATCTTGGACGGCAGTCGGTTCAGACCTAGCATAGATTCTGCCATATCAGAACGGGTAGCTATTGGTAACCCTTGAATGCGCTTAACAGCAGAATGTTGAAATCGAGATATTGCAGAATAGTCTGAGGAAAGAATATTGTTTCACAATTCCGAACCATACAGGGCTATCGGTATTATGATTTTAGTATAGAGACTTGCAGATATACGTGGGTTGACGCCACAGACATGCACACCTTGCGCAGATAGTGAGAAGAACGCATTTCTTGCTTTGTGTAAACTTTTCAATTTGTAACCTTGTAAAAATATATTACCGCTTTAAAAGGCATATTAGTTCTCATGTTGCGCGTTTAAACTCGCCGTAGAGTGTTTATTAAATGAGATCTATATGAAAGTCGCACATCTTAATGAAACTGAACGTATCGTCTTTAAAATAGCTTTTAGTTGTTAATGTTACTTGGAAAGTAAAAATATAATTGGTGATTTACGACACCAGGTTGTTGCTAAAAATCGCGCAATTCATGAATAGAAAATGTAAGTGCTCGCTGTTTAACTCGTCAGCATTAGTTCATTTATTTTATAACCGCAAATTAAATTGGTATAAGTGATCTTTAATATGTCATAGTATTGACAATTTCTTTTAATCCGAAAATACTTTACTGAATTCTCGTTTATTGCTTAATTATTCTTTCTCAATTCAAATCCTAAATAGCGTTACGTGTTGAAAATAGCCGCTATGAATAGCACAATTAGTTCGCACGATGCGCGTTTAACTCGCTGTCATGTGCTTATTAATTGAGACCGATATAAATGTTGCACATTTTCTTGAGGTTGAAAGTTTCCTCTTTTCAGTGAGGTATTATTTGTTTATGTAAATTAGAAAACAAAATTGTTACTGACGCTTTAAAACCTCACGTAGTTCCGAAAATTTGCGCAATTCGCGAATAGAAAATCTAGGGACTCGCTATTTAACTCGCCAATGTGAATTCATATTATTTTATAATTTAAATTTAATTTGATATTAATAAATTGAAATATCTCATGGTATTGACAAAATTTATTTTGTCAAAATCCGATAGTAATTGACGGAACTGCAATTAATTGAATATTGCGTGACAGTACTGTTCTAAACCAGAGATCTATTAAAATAGTAGATCCCGTCTAAGCTAATCAAGTTAGTGTATCGATCGTCTGCTAGCGGTTAGATAGCCTGTATATACTGTCCTTGAACTAATTCAGCTTCCCGCCACCAGTGAAAACATGTTGTTTCTATTTATAGCATCAATGTTTGTAAACAACATAATTAGGTCATCGTCTACAAATGTTCAGCGGCGGAGTGATTTTAATAGACACATTTCAGTTCATCCGTGTTCCACCAGAAATCTTTTGGCTGAATAAACAATACAAACTAGTCACTGACCAATAGCTCGTTGTATATCAATTTGCATATGAATGCCCCGATATGTAAACATGAAACCGTGGGATTACTTTCTCAACCTTCTTGACGGTCCTTGGCGGTTCGCAGGCCTTTGATAGTAGGAATATAGTCCATGCGGAATGATTTGCTATAAAATTAAAATATCCTCAAAAAATAAAAGTCTGATGTAATTGTTGGTCTTAATATTAATAAATGTTGGTAATGTAAACAAATCGGGTTCAATGATACGTGTAACCTGTGTAACATGCTTGTAATATTGTTCAAATCATAGACCTATTTTTTGGTGTAGGCATAAAGGCGTTAACTTAATAGTATATATAAAGCTGAAAAAGGCTGAAAGATAGTTATTACATTGTGTGGCTTATCGCCACACAATAATATAATATTTCAATTATAATAAATTATTAACAAATATCTCACAGCGAACATTGATATATCTCAAACGATACATTACGACTGGACTAGCTGTTCAATTCCACATATATGAATGTTCATGCTATTTGTCTAGTCCGCATCGTTATGAAATTCTTCGTGTAATACCTAATTAGACATATTAATTATAATCTGACATGTTTGTAGATGAATTAGTACAGATCGAGTAGGCCGTCATGTCACGGTTACAGTCAACTAAGTGAACTGATCGGTAAGCGTTCCATGCGATCGATAGAAGCATAAAAAGCTGTCGACTAATAGCATACTTGTATAAATGAACACTATGTGTTCGTTCCGCATTTTCCGATCGATAGAACCGTAGAAAACTACCGACCGCAATGATGGGTGCGCTCTGCTTATGTTCAATCGTGTGTCCTACCCATAGCGTGGATCCTATCTTTCATGCAAATTGACTGTTAAATTTTTCAGTAAACCAAAATTCATGATATTCTGGTGGTAATTGTGTTTGAAAATGTTGGCGAAATGTTCGCACATTGGAATCGCTTGAAATAAGGATGATATAAAGGAGATATGGTCATAATATGGTCAAAATCGTCATTATACCCCGCTAGTGTTTTGTTATTTACGGAACAATATCGAAGTGTTTGAAGAAACTACGGGGTCAATCGTGGAAAGTAAGGTACCAAAAGATTCAGTGGAGAAGCCATTGCGTGCTGGCCGGGGTGTCCATAAATAAACGAGTCTCGATTTTATATATTTACCTCAAAATATGGGTTAAGTCGACGCTATTTGGCCGCCATTTTTGTGGTGGCTCCTACCATCGAAACCACGTGATTCCCCACCGTGATAGTTGCTTCCCTAAGACTTTAAATTGTCATTTTGTCAACAAAAAAACATCTGGATGTTTTATTACATTTTCTTTCCTCTTTTTGTGTTTTGGAATCAGCTAATGTGCTCAAATTGCACCATTCTGCACAGAGGTTACCAAGCTATAGCTTATTAAAATAGCAGATTATGGCTTAATGTGACTTTGAATAAGGGAGAATGAACTTCAGTCGACACGCAATGTGTTTAATGAAACTGTTGGATAGGAAAGGCAGAATTTGATAAAAACATCCAAACCTAGAAAACGGAAATAACACATATTGCTGGCTGACAATGAGATAGTTATAACTAGAAAATCGATATTTTGAGAAAACAAGATAAACCTGTATACTACTTTATTTTGTCAACATGACAAGTTCCGATTTTAATGATAATAGGCTCATAAGAAGCGCCCTATGGTGTAGATTGAAAATATGTATCAGTCTTATAAAGTCTTAAGTAGTAGTTAAGACCTTCACATTCTAAGTTAGCGATATAACAACTGCACTGCACTATTCTAAATGCAAAACTGGACCTGTAAATGAAACTATAAAACGCTGAAAATCTTTATTTCAGCTGTTAAAATGTCATAAAATGCCCGAGAATCACAGCAAAAATATCCATGCAGCCTCTTGAATGCTGTGTTTGATGATGGTCAACAAAAAGAAGGTAATCAGGTGTTAGAACAATAAATTCTACTAAATACTACAAATTCTAATTTCAGCAATCAAAGAAGTCCCGAATGTTTAAAATACACTGTAAATTGTAACGTTAATAACTTGCAGCAGCAAAACCTAACACAACACATGCAAGTGGATAGATAAGGCGAAACCGCTATTGCATTTCAAACTAATGATGCTGTGCCGGGATATATTTTCATTTCAGTCGCTTTCATTGATTCTTCTTGACCTCTCCATGTCTCCCATGTAAGGCCCATTCCAAATTCATTATTCAAGTAATGTCCGTTCAGGTTCGTTCTGTGACATCCGTCTTGCTTGTACCACCATGCTCCATGGAATCTGATCGCGCAATTAACATTTTTATTATTATACTTATGAATGTCCCAGGTGGAGAAGGTAATTTTATCATGAATTGTTAGACTATCGCCAACACTATCGTTACCGAGGAAACCACTTACGCTTAGGGCATATTCCATGGCTTCATTTGCGATTGAGAAGTGTTCATAGTCAACGTGTTCAGTTATTCCGTCTTGTGCTGTAAGATCAATTCTAAGCCGGTAATGTTTTTGGCTAGTGAGTTTCCAGATCAGGTCATTTCCAAGCCAGAAGCTACCTAACAAGTCACCGAAGCCAAGTTTGTACTGGGTCCAGTTTTTGTAGAAATCCGTGTCATCTACTCTACGTTGTATAATTGTCCAGCCACCGGGTGGTGTGTTCATGTCACATCTGACCTTGATGCCCTCATGCCCTGAACCAACTGGGAAAATACGATAAACACCAGAGTATAAGATTCCTGCATCATGGACATCTTTGCAGTCTTCCGGTTCTAAATAAAGAAAATAAAAAACAATCCTTGATGATCTAAAGTTAATGTAAAGTTTATATCTGTTCCTATATACATATTGTAGTAGTACAGGAACATAGATTACCCGTGACATTCAGCAAAATGTTCACCATGAAGTGGTTAAAACACGGTGTTTTGACAAAGCATAACTATCAAAAAGAATGTAACGCTCAAACTGTCAATTGACACATTACGCCAAAGAAGAGAACGCTCCGCCTGATTGTTTGTCGAAAGTTATTTAGCGAAGGTTTTCAAGTCAATTCATTGGACCAATTGCATTGGACCATGTGATTATAATTGACCGTTAAAATTGATCTAGGGTATTGATTTACAGCTAGTTTACTGTTAGTAATGTCAGACCAAAACACTTCTTTTTAACCCCACAAACTTTTTTAATGGTAACTAGCAAACCTGCGGTGGTAATCACAAAGCATCTTAAGTGAAAACCAAAATATTTTGACTAAAGTTAAAATATGTTACTGCACATATTTTGCGAGAAGCTAAATATTTCCCTGATGAATACTGTAGCGTTTTACATAACCATTCAGAACAATGTAAAAAGGTAATAAGCTTGGTTTTCTTGTTTAGCAAATACATTTAAGGAAATTGTAAGATTTTGAGGAATTTCTCATTTTTCACATAAGATTCTTTGTGAATACCACACAGGCCGATTCTTTTTCAAATATAGGGCCTCAGGCCTTATTCACCAACGTTGTAAGTCTAAAATTCAGACTTAGACTTTAAATTGCCAAATGTTCTATTCACTTTCATTATGTAACAAATGTACCGATTTTGATATAATAAGTAAGTTAAGTTAAGTTAAGTTACCAATTTTCTAGGGCTCTTTTCAGCTGTTAGGCCGCTCAAGCACCCTTTGACATTTTAACTCCCCTGGTCATTGGGCTACATATGGAAACCTACACTCATGTCTCCCTGGGGAGACTATTTCTCTCCTGTGGTGTGGCAGCCAACATCGATCTGAGGCGCCCAGGAATAGACACTGCCCTCACAGGTACCATTTTACACCATGGTGGAGTGGAGCTGTGGGTCTTGCTCAGAGGTTTTAACCAGTGGTCCAGAGGGGGTCGAACCCGGGACCTCTCGATCCCGAAGCGCGCGCCCTACCTCTAGGCCACCGCTCCATGTTCAGTGAGTAACGGCAAATAATCAGATAAAATTTCACATGGTTAAATCTAATAACACAGAAATGGCATTGATTTTAAATGTTGTCAATTTTAATCTAAGTCTGAGTTTGAGACTTACACCATTGGTGAACAAGGCCCCAGGTCGATCCTTGGTAGGTTTTAACAAAAACACAGTATAATTTACTTACTTATACAGTTTTGAGAGGTAACACTCCATGTTCCATTTGATTGGCAAACAGCTTGTCTCACAGTGCGTTTCCCAACATCACATGTAAGCTGTATTTTATTCCCTACAGCACGTAAATTGCCCAGAATCTTGCCATTCGTAATATTTGGTAGATTTATACATTCTGTAATTAGGAATGTTCTTTGTTAAAACATAATTATTTTTCGTATACATAACTAACCTTTAACGATTGTACAGAGTATAAACAAAATTGTAAATTTTAAGTTAACTTCTGGTAAAGTTTACTAAATCTTCGTTTTTTTAACGTCTGATATACTTCTGAGTCAACTCAAATTGACTTTACCTTTGAGTTAACGCCTAACATTCGTATAGGTGCCAACTTCACCGACCTCACTTCGAGGTCAAGGTGTCTAGTAAGTATCATTTCGAATTTTGACATCAATAAGCTACAAATGAACTCGGGATCATGGGACCCTCAACGGTGATTTTAAAAAAAGTCGACCAATGTGAAATATCGCCAGGGCAATATATTCATATCTGCTGTGTCATTATCGGATAATAATTCAACATTATTCCAAGGTAAATAACTAATAAGCATAAGATAAAAAAGTTATCTTGATATAAATACGTATATTTATCAAATAATAACATGTATGTATAAATTGTATATAGAATTTTGTGGCTAGAAACTAATTATTGTTTAATGCCGAAATAAACTTTTGTATTGTATTGTATTTACCTGTGTAGTTACATGACTTTGTCTCCACAATACAAGTTGTACCATTTTCACATTCACCAGCACAGGGACTCTGAAAGATAAAAAAGTTTATTAAGTTGTATTTTCTCATATGAAACAGAGGAATATTCGTGCTAATTTACCGTAAACTTGACGTTTCATTACAAATAAGGGTGCGATTTGTATCATGCCTGCAAGTTGTTGAATGGAAAAGGAATTTCACCATCTACAATGTTGAAATTTTTATGCTATTTTTGCGGGAAAATGTTTTTAAACATGAAGCAATAACATTTTCCTAACACCATCAGTCATTATATTGTCAATGCTTTTACAATGGTACACACATCAAATAGTTTTGAATTATATCACCTTATTTGTTATAACGCCCGTTTCATGAGCCAAAATTCACCTCAAGATGCATATATTTACTTAAAAACCATATTTGCGTTAAGATCTTAGTGTTATTTCGCTCATACCTTGTTAATTGGCATATCCCTTTTCTGTATATATACACAGCCTGTCCGCTTGACGTTATTTTCCCTGCCTTCCGTTTGAAAGAGTTCACACATGGACGAAGATCCAAATGGACGGTATGTCAAAGCTTCACAGTGCGGTCGAAGCGCACATGCGGTGATACAATCATCCAAATGGCGCCCAACATACAACTGCAGTCTGGATTCGTCCTCTAAGCAATAGTTGAATTCTGTTACCGTGTACGATAGTTCCAACCCGGCGTTTTTAATCCTGATTTGCGAGCTTACATACACGTAAAACCAACCTATAACAAATCCCGCTATCCACCAGTTAAGCATCGTTCATACGGCTCAGAGAGACTTAATTAGAGTTAATGAATTTTCAGAGTAAAACTTAGGAACGTACGATAAATTTATTCTAAAATCATTAGTTTTAGTTTTAGTACTCGTCCACTTCGCCAGTTTGCTAGACTGAGCTAGATCCGGTATTTAGAAAACACTTATAAATAAATTATATAAAACGGATCTTGTTTGGAATTCACGAGGCATCCGGTTGCAATTTGCAACTCGGTCGATACTGCAAACTTCGCATATCAAATCAAGTATTCTATCATAACTAGACAGTTAAAGAGGCATTCCATAAAATTTCGATCGTTTCAATCGATCCAAAAATATAAAACATTAAATGAGAATTATTATTGCTAAAACTCCTAAAATATCAACAGAAAACTACATCTAATTACCGAGAAAAGAAAAAATATGTTTCTGTAACGACCCAAAACAGTCACGAGTTATTACCATTTGACCACAAAATAATAAATGACTGGAAGCGATAAATTATTAAAGGTGAGTTGAATATATTTTTGACATTATAGAGAGATATTTGCACAAACTTTCTTTTGACAGATTATAATAATTGAATGGGTTTTGTCCATTTAGCTCATTTAATGTAAAAAGTAGAAAAAAACAAGACTATTGCCAAGCAATGAAAGTCCCCCACCGGTAGCCAATTGTAACAGGGAGAATTATGGTTCGTGTGCACTGCACTTCTCCTCATTGATATCTATCCTCATGTAAAGTTTCAAAATCATATCTCTTTTGGCAATGGAGTTATGCTCCGGACAAAATTTAAGTATGAAAATTAACAAAGGGGAATAACTAAAAAATAGGCAAGGGAGAGTTATGGTTCTTGTGCATTGCACTTCTCCTCAATAATATCTATCCACATGTAAAGTTTCAAAGTCATAGCTTGCTTAGTTTTGAAGTTATGCTCCGGACAAACGTTTGTGACTGACTGACTGACTGACTGACTGACTGACTGACTGACTGACTGACTGACTGACTGACTGACTGACTGACTGACTGACTGACTGACTGACTGACTGACTGACTGACTGACTGACTGACTGACTGACTGACTGACTGACTGACTGACTGACTGACTGACTGACTGACTGACTGACTGACTGACTGACTGACTGACTGACTGACTGACTGACTGACTGACTGACTGACTGACTGACTGACTGACTGACTGACTGACTGACTGACTGACTGACTGACTGACTGACTGACTGACTGACTGACTGACTGACTGACTGACTGACTGACTGACTGACTGACTGACTGACTGACTGACTGACTGACTGACTGACTGACTGACTGACTGACTGACTGACTGACTGACTGACTGACGCAAACCACAAGTCCCCCTCCGGTTTCACCGGTATGGGACTTATATGCTAGTTATTGGGAATGCCTCTTTAATGTGTATTAATGCAACATATAAAACACATAAATGTATAAATGAAATAACCCATGTTTTTTAAAGCGGCATGCATGATACAAGATATTCACAATACTTCAGTTATCCAAACAATCATATAGGTTAAGAACCACGTGACCAAACAAATTTGTTCTTTAGCTAAATATAAAGTGTCCGTAGCCAGCCTCAAATTAAGAGCTCAGCTTAGGTTTTTGACCGCTTGGTCTTGGACATTCTATTTTCTCTTTCTGTGTGTGTAGGCATGATGCCGCGTATAAGTGGTATTGTGTGTACTGTATGTTTCATGTGGTCGGTTGGTTAAGTTGAGTGTTGCCTTCCCTGTTCGATTCTTTATATGTTTCCACACGACGGGTTATTGTGCAATATTTGACGTACTGCCACGTAGTGATATTGTTATCTGGTTCTCAGGAAATCGTCTGACATTCCTTTTGTTTCGATTGTCACACACTTATGAATTCATTTATCATCACACAGCATGCTTAGAGTGGTTCATTCAAATCGCTTTGAAAATGTGGATAAACAACTGGTAAATATTAAATTAGCAAATTGTTCATGATATCTCAATTTGCTTAAATTATACATATTTGATAGCGTCTGTTGTATTACATTTACGCAACACATTGCTAGCTGTAATGACATACAACGGATCAAGTACAGTAAATTATGCACAATGATATTATTAATGTCCCTATCAAGTTTGAATAGCTGGTTTTAGTGCTCATGAAAGCGTTTTGATGGATTTAATATTAAACACTATGATATCAGGAATACGGTTTCCAAGAATAAACCTATACACTTTGTCCACCGGTGTCGTTCTCTCACTACGTTGGTGATTGTTATTTGTTTTCAATAAACACAACCATTAAAATTTGCATTCATTACATTGTAATAAATGATAAGGGACTTTATGAAATTGGCAATGTTATTATTCATTAAAAGGATAAAGTTCGCAAACTTAAGCAGAAGTAATTAACATGTTGATGATATGGTCGTAAAATGTTGTTCTGGAAACAGGACAAAATTACCACTTATAGTGGATTCAAAGGTCAATGTCACAACCGCGTAAATAAACCCGTCAATAAAATATATCATAAAACAGAAAAGAATGCACCAAACTGTGTGCAAACACTTGTAAAAAATATGGGCATCGCCAATATACTGATGTCAACCGTTTACCGATGCATGCTCAGAAGCCCTTGACAGAAAAAGGGATTAATTTAAGATAAAGATATGGTCATGCTACATGCACTTAACACCAATAATAAAATCATATCTTTGTCACACAAGAATTGAGTACATGGCTAGTGCCTATGGGAGTAACAATATCACAGCGTATAAACACATACGATTAAGTAGGTTTTATTTGATAAAACGCCTATTTTGTACATATATATATTGTAAATAGTATTTATTTCGATTTTATTTTGATTCAGCCTGTAATTTATAGTTAACGCGTATTGTTCGATTCATAGGATTGCTTCTAACTCCGGCGTATCAAAAGTCGGACAAAACTGTTAATTGGCAATATAGTCATCATAAAATCCACATCGTTACCGAGATTGAGCTTGGAATAAGATCAAATAGGGGGTCAACGTATTTACGTAGAGCAATGAACCAAAACCATTGCTTTGAGGTACACTACAAACCAGTTGACCTGCTGATGAAGTAGAGCCCACACTTACTTTTAAATATCTAGGCCTCAATTATGAATCAACTAACTTAGTATAATATCTCTGACTTTCTTGTTTTTTTTCCATTTCTAAATGTATGTCATCACACGAGAGAACAAAATGGTTCAAATGGCACAAATGGTCTAAAAGTGTCCAAATGGTACAAATGTGTCCAAATGGTCCAAATGGTCCAAATGTACTCATATACGCACGGATATTCATGTCCCTACTGTGAATAAGATTGTAATATTACTAAGCGACAAACAATTTAGCCTGATATTGGAAATATATCATTAAAGTTGGTCATGTTGTCTCTAACAGTGACTGTAAATATGTTATGTATGCACAGTGTAATCCAGCAGCTGAAATATCACAATTCTACCATGTACCGGAACATTGTCAAGCTGGATAAATTTTCATCTCTGTCTTAGCTAGAGACTCAGAGTGGCCTTTCCATGCATACCAAACAATACCCATTGCCATTGCGTTATTCATGTATAGTCCATTTAAATTCGAATGGTGACAAGCTCCATACCACCATGCTGCATTGTAAATGATTGCACAATTACTAGTTGGATTAATGTCATTATCCCTGTCTGCGGTAGAAAATTTCATTCCATTATGATATGCTAAACTATCACCAACGTTACCATGGAAGCCGCCAATGTTTAGAGCATATTGCAATGTTTCAGTTGCGATAGAGAAGACATCATATTCGGCATACCCGACAGTGCCGTCTTGTGCCGTAAGCTCAATTCTAAGCCTGTACTGTGTGTTGCTAGTAAGCTGCCATATATGATCATTTCCTAGCCAGTAGCTACCTAATAAGTCGCCAAATCCCATTTTGTAATCGGACCACAATTTGTAGAAATCTCGGCCGTCCACTCTACGCTGTATGATTGTCCAGCCACCAGGTGGTGTGTCCATGTCACATCTGACCTTTATGCCCTCGGTTCCAGAACCAACAGGGAAAATACGATATACCCCAGTGTCGTGAATTCCAGCATCATACAAGTCTTTGCAATCCTCGGGCTCTGAAGAGATAAAATTATGAGCAACAATTGATATTCCATAGTAAGAAAATCACGCCATTCATTTGCACAAGAAGTCATGCTTCGTGAATAGGCGCAGTCTACGTACACATAAGCACTGACTTAAACTAACCTCTTGGTGAAGGTATGCATCTAAAAACATTTATTGTGCAAAGTCCTACTTTAAATTTTATTCTCTGCGCAACTAATCCCTTTATGTACTTTTTTTATATATATTATTAGACCCCTAATTAACATCGTCGACACTAACATAAGTATTAAATCTGTTTTTTTCCTCATCGTTTGTTCAGCGATATGTGTAAACAATTGTTAAAGCCACAATAAGGTTCCGAAACGACATATTTTCTATGGATAGAAAACACAAATCTTTGTTACTGATTTGAAGACTGATAAATAATTAACACATCAAGCTATTAAAACTCGCTCTTACTGTGATATATGTGAAATAATCTTCCCTTGAAGATTGGCATAACGAGTCCGGTTTGTTTACAAATACGGCGTTTAACAGCATCTCCGTCACTTTCCGGAGACTACCGAGAATATATCACCAGTTTCTGATAACCAATGGATGGATAGCACACCTATTGATAACGTAGGGCGAACACTATAACCCGGTATTTACCAGTACCTTCCGGTATCGTATATAGTAGCCCGGTAATGACACCTAATCACGTTGTATATTGCCTTGTATATTGACATTAATCATATTGTATAATATGGCCTTTTCTTTTAATATCAATATAAAACGCACAAACATGATCATATGAATGGAAAATTAAAATATATGTTATATCCACATGCCCTCAAAGTTTCCTATGCATATGTATTTAATTGTAGGTAGCTACATTTTGTTTATTGTCTGATACAACATAATCTGTAATAAAATATAAAAAACAAATGATGTTTTTGTTTGTCCTTATAATGTTATATCGCTGGCTTAGAATGAGAAGGTCGTAAGTGCCATATTTGAAATCTATATCGCAAGGCGATTCGTATGAGCCTATTTTCATGACAGATTTTCTTATTTTCTCAAAATATTATTTTGGAGATACGATCTTTTCATTCTAAGCCACCGATATGTTTTATATCATGGAGTAAATGTGCTTGTCTATATAATTCCATGATTATATTAAGTGATATATATTCATTCACAATTCTACACTAATCCTTTAATTGGATTATACCTAACAATTCAATTAGGTGTCAGTCGTGATTAGAATACAATACCCCACGCAATATAAAATACAATAGGCCTACAACAGGGTACCGGCAGATATCGGTGTACCGGGTTTTGTGCGTATACTTCCGATCATTGACGAAATCTTCGGAATCGTTCGAAAAATTTAAAAGTAAACACTATTGAGTATTTTGTACGGAGGACAAAATACTAAATAGCGTTTTCAGTTGATTATTTCTCATAGAAGGAACAGCGACCCGAGGTCAGATATGGGTCCCTTCTACACTATTTTTAGTATAATTTAATATCTCAATATTTCAATATTCTTTGTAGATAGAAAATACTACCATTTTAAACCTTATTGGGACTTTAGGTTAAAAGTTCAGTTAAACATTTCGAGATCTGTTTTCAGCCGCTCAGCCGCTCAACCACCCTTTGACATTTTAACTTTCCCTGAGCATTTGGCTACTTAATGGTATCTACATTCCAGTCTCTTCCTGACGGGATTTATTCTCTCCTGTTGGTGTGACAGCCAGCATGGATCTGTGACGGCATCCAGGAATAGACGCTTTCCCTCGTAGGTATCAGTGTACACATTGGGTATTACGAGCACGTGTGTTATCCTCCGTAAGATACATTAACAAATGGTAGAAACAGACGAGGGCTGGACACGGGACATCTTGATCCCGAAGCGCGTGTCCTATATCTAGGACACTGCTCCGAACTTGTGTCAGTGATTTTAGAAACGTACTAATTACCAATACAATTTTAATAGACAACCTCTTTACCGAGACAAATTCGTGTTTCACAACCGTTTTACAACCGTCTTGCCTCACCCCGCATTCCATATAAGTAAAAGTGATTATTCAACTATACTTACTGACACAGTTAACAGAGCTAACACTCCAGGTTCCATCTGGTTGACAAACAGCCTCTCTTACAGTGTTTTTTCCAACATCACATTCAAACCGTATTTTATTCCCAACAGCACGTAGATTACCAAGAATCTTGCCATCAGTGATGTTTGGTAGATTTGTACATTCTGTAAGTAGAAACCAGTTTTCTAGTTTATTAGGTCGCTCCAAGCCAGAACAACAATGCTTTTCTGAGAAAAAGTTGATCATATCGCAATAAACCATATTAAAGCAGTTCCAATACAAGTTCGCGGCGGGATGGAAAAGCATGGAATCTGAAATTGAGTCTTACATAAAGAATTGAAGCATTATAGTTCGTGGTCAATTTAGTTCTATCATAAATTCAATGAAACTTAACCTCAACGAACAAAAGTGATTTTAAAACAATTTGTATTTACCAGTGTGTTCACATGACTTTGTCTCCATGTTACATGTTGTACCATTGTCACATTCGACTGTACAAGGACTCTGGGAAATAAACACTAACACTAATTGTATAATTTATAGGTTCCATAAAGCGCAATTAACAAATAAGATACGAGGGAATCGGACAGTGAAGGCATCACTCAACTTAATCAGCCGAGCATAGAAATCAACACAACTACACAGGGCAATGCCTACACACAACCCAATGAAACTATTAAAATCCCAAGTCCCAGCCGCAAAAATGCAGGATGAACCAATTCAAGTATTATGCCTAGAGAACGCAAATTACAAACAGTCCACGCATTTCTGAATGATGGCGATGTACCAACAGATAACTGAATAATTGATAACGAAAACAAATGAAAAACTTATTTTTTTTAAAATTTGTGCATTTCTGTTCATAAAAGCGGCCTATAATGTGTATCAATCATCTATAAAAACACAAATAATGTTATGCGATTAATGTAAGCATAATCTTAACTTCCAATTACAAAAGCAATTGCTTAAACTTTTACCATAACTTTCGATGGTGTTAAACGCTGTGAGGACGTCCATTTTGATTTGTGTTGAAAGCACCACTTTGCTCGGTTTCAAAACATTATCTACATTTCATAGTATAACTTCTTAACTATTGAATCAATTTCGATATAAGTGTGTTTGCAAGTAGGTTTAGCTACGCTTTGGAAGATTATACTTAGTTGATGACGATCTCGAAATATTATTCTTGTTTGTGATACCTTGAAATTCAGGCTAGTTTTGAACAAATATACCTTTATAGAAAATCAAAAGTTCACACATCGTTTTCGTTTTAGTCCTTATCAATGATGCAGTTACCTGTGGATGTACCTTGACCAAAATGTGTTAGGACGTTTCAGTCAAACAAGGACGAAACCACTCAGACATGTATTGTAACCGGGATAAAGAAGGGACTAACAAAGGAAGCAAACGGGGATGGTACGATGGTAATTTAAAACATACTATATAAGGTACATGCTAATCAAATTGCACTTAGTAAATTAAGGAGCACTTGCCAAATACACATTATCTTGTTAAGAACAATGTGCTCATGCTGTTCTTACCTGTTTTTGCACCATCACAATACCATCGTTTACGTTATAGAGGCATCCCTATAACTAGCATATTTTTTCTACTTTCACATTAAATAAGCTAAACGGACAAAACACAATCAATTATTATAATCTGTCGGAATAAAGTATGTGCAAATATGTCTCTATAATGTCAAAATATAATCAAATCACCAGTAATAATTTATCGCTTCCAGCAATTTATTGTAATGTGGTCAAAGGGAAACAACTCGTGACTATCTTGGCTCGTTACCGAAACCTATTTTTTCTTTTCTTGGTAATTAGTGGAAGTTTTCCGTTGATATTTTGAGGAGTTTTAGCAATAATAGTTCTCATTTAATGTATAATATTTTTGGCTCGATTGAAATGATTCAAAATTGTAGGGAATGCCTCTTTAAATGGTGCCATTGTGACCGCATACGCACCGTCAATTCAGGCTTTCAATAAGATGTATAATATTACCACGTCAACCGAACCACTGTGTTAGGTACATATTATTTTACTCAATATTAAGGTTATTTTATTTAATATACTTATTTTGTTTAGTAAGTAGTCTTATTTCATATCCTACCTGTTGAATGGTAATATCCCTTCTCTCTATATATACACAACCTGTCCGCTTAACGCTTGTACTACCTTCAGATTCGAAGAGTTCACACATTGACGAAGCACCGAATTGAGGATGATATGTCAACGCTTGACAGTGTGGTCGGAGCGCACACGCAGTGATACAGTCATCAAGGCGACGTCCAAAATATAACTGTAGTCTGGATTCGTTCACAATACAATGATTGTATTTTGTGACCATGTACGTAAGTTCTAAATCTGCGTCTTTGATCATCAAATGCGACCTTACGCTTTGGTAAAAGCAAAACAGAGTAAATGCCGCTAAGCATCGGACATCCATCGTTCTTACTTCAAGAACACATCTAAATATACTCCAAATGTAATACCAAACGTTTGAATCTAACATTTTGTGCGACACGTTTGCATGTTAGTTCAAATATTTTGTTTGTTGCTTTACCAACATCTACTATACGTAAATTAAAAATAATTTAGTTTTGGCGGAAAATCATAATGCGCCGTTGTGATGATTAGACATTTAACTACTTGTATCACGCGGAATAGTCTTAAAAATCACACTACCCGCTTAGTACACATGTTTAAGTAAATGGTCTTTTCTTGCTCTTAGTTGATTGAAAGATAAGATCCGTTTTGAATAATATATAAAAAAGCTTGCAGTATTTAATGTGCCGTATATGATACACTAGCAAGGTACCCACTGATGTAACACGCAAAGCTGATGACATCATTAATATACAATAAGTCTTGCTTATTATATGTGTCGAGTTGACTAAAGGTGCGTACACACAGAACGTTTTGGTGTACATGTCGAGGGTGTACATTTGGCCACGTTCACATCATGCCCATACATTTCCCTCATACCATTTAGTAACAATGAAATTGTGAATCCCGTGAAAATGTATGGTAGACGCGAACTACACGTTACTACACAGAACATCTTGACTTATAGGTCAAGATGTATACATCAAAACTTTCTGTGTGTACGCGCCTTTAATTTTCCGAGTTAACAATTTAACGAGACTGTCCGTCAATAAGAACATTTTATATTATCATTGGTCCAATGCTATGTTATAGCATATAATTAGAAGCTATTTACGTCTTTTCCAAACGTATTGCAATAATGCCGATGATAAGTGCATTTAGAATGTCCATATCTCATTTTTAGATACACATGACCTATTGAATTATTGTCATAATACTAGTACAAACGTTATCTGAATACAAACTCGATATATTAAACATGACATTGTAGTCGCTTACATTCAGTTGTGTGCTCATTTGCCAAGCGCCAGATCCTGAACAAATATAGGTCAAAGAAGGCAGAACAAACAAGGATTGGAAAACGCACCATGGGTGCCATTTCTGTATAATCAAACGCTTACCATAGAATTTGATGTACGTTTAGAATTAACAAATCCTTCATAATTTGAAGAAATCACAGACAATCACAAACCGTTGTGTTTCAACAGTTTATGCCGTTCCAGAGCAATGTGTCTACAAACGAAGCGGGATTAAGAAGCTAAAGGTAAACAATTTTTTATGAGCTTCAATATATTCCAATTTGAAAATCTCGCTTATGAAGCAAACCTCTCACAGATTTGAATATTTAGAGTACAAAATTAGACCTGGTTCCGAAATAACAACCAAAACTTGAGTGCTGAGTGCAGAGTGTAAGTATTGCTTGTAATTTCGGGCCAGGACCATGTTTCCATTATGAAGAAAGTTCGTTAATTTAACTATGACATTAACTTCTAACATAAACTGTACAGTTTCAGGGTGGAACCAATAATTACAGTACCCTCAAAATATAACTACTAGTATAATTATTTTCTAATCGTAAATCTTCTTTAAATTATGCGATACTCGAATAAATCGATGGCTTCGAATGATAAGGTCGTAAGGGCTATTTACGACATTATACGACTAATGCATATTTAAAATCTACATCATAACGCGCTTCTTATGAGTCTATTTTCATGAAAATCGAAAGTTGTCATGTTGACCAAACTGATTTTGAGAAAGCTTGTTTTACAATAAGTAAAGATTAGTTGTCAAACAGATTTTCTTGTTTTCTCAAAATATTGATTTTGTAGTAACGACCTTCTCATTCTCAGCGAGCGATATCTTTTAACCAGTTTCTGAAACTACAGACCTTTACTTAATGAGTAGAATACAATAAATAGAATAAAAGATGAAAATGTTCTGCATTAACAAAATTGTCTTATTCAATAGGCTAAAGTTAGCCTTTTTTTAATGACAACATTTACGTTCAATCCGGCGATTTTCAAATTACATGTAGTTTATTAAAACTTTATAAAACTTTAGAAATCTGTATTCTTAATTTTTTTGATACTCTTGGGAATATTTTAAGTTTTAAAAATAATTTTAGTTTTCCTTTAATGTGGCCCGTTAAACTACTAATTACTTACATAGTTCATTGATGATTATGTCATGTAAAACGCAAATATGTGTGTAACAGTTATAGGTTAGTAAATAATTAATTTGACGTTATAACTAACACGTTATGTTGATTTAATTAAGATAATGAACTATATCTTATCTGCACTTATCTTCACTCCCAATGACACACAGTCAGTTAGCATATCACCGAGTGATTCATGTCTCTGATCAAAGTACCATGATCATAGAGCGGAGAAAAACGACTATAGCCAATTGATATGCTTCACTTAGTTTTTTTTATCAATTATACATTCGCCTGTCTAATTAAGATAAAGAAGCCCATATTCACACTCCCAATGACGCTCTAGGCAGCCAGAATATCACAAGACTTTGATCAAAGTAGCACAAGCATGATAACGGAAAAAACGAATATTGCCAATTGATATGTTTCACTTAGTTTTCTTAAAAAGTTTATGAAATAGACATTCGCCTGTCATTTCAAATTCCCAACTGCTTGTTTGGATATTCACAAAACAGCTTAAGGGAAAACTAAAATATATTTACTAACTAAGGTACAAAACTGAGATTGACTTAACTATCAGATAACCCTAATTATAACATTTCGCCTGGATGTAATTTATAAAGTGCTTTCATTTTTCTTCCCCTAGACTGATTTGATGAGTTAAAATAAGCACTCTAATTGGACGACGAATAAGCATTACTAATCAAGGATACGGTCCGTTCAATTCTGATTGATTACCGTTGTAAACATTAATTCGTCTGTTATGTACATTTTGTAATCTATGTTTATCTGGGTTATACTGGGATTTTGAAGTTAGGACCTTCTCATTCTAAGCCAGTGATATAATAAACTTTGAAGGACATATCTACAAGTCTGATATGGAATTTTCCTCATTGTAGGTTCGTTATGATTGGGTAAACTTGCCGTACTGTAATACAATGGTGTGTTGTTCTGATTGGGCAAAACTTGACGTACTGCCACGAAGTTGTATGTTATCTGGTTCTCAGAAAATCGTCCGACTTCTTTTATTCAATTGTGCCGATTGTCACACACATATGAATTCATTTATCACAACATACCATGCTTGCAGTGGTTCATTCAAATCGCTTTGAAAACGTGGATAAACAACTGTTAAATAGTAAATTAGCAAATTGTTCAAATTGATCATGTTATACTCCGTCATGCCCACTGACTCTATTCATAAAGTGTACATTATTTCTGTAAATGTACACTTTTGTGAGACTTTTTCTCAGAAAATGATTGGTCAATTTAAGCTTCAAACTATTTCAGATTTGCATGACCACATACACAGTTAAATAAATGTCACTGCTGATTGCCTGAAGACTAAAAATTGTTAAAACACACAATGAGGGATTAACATGACTTTGCTACTGTAAACTAAACAAATTTGAAGCATTACATTTTAATTAGTGTCTCATGTGACACTTAATAATAAAACAAAGAAATGAAGCGTTAATTTTTTATATTATATTTTTTAGTCTTGGTTGAACTAAATACTGAAACAAAATAATCCCAATTTATCTACACCCAACAATAATAGGACAATGGTTAATCCTTTAATATTGCTGTCCACAAAGTTAAGAGCAAAATCCATCAAAATTGAATGATTTTACGTTATTGGTTATCAGGAGGAATACAGCAAACCTATAAACAATGTATAAAAAATAATATACATTGTGCAACTCATGTGCACAAGTGATGCCACTTAGAATCACTCGAATACAACATTATATTGTAGTTAGGAATCATCAAATTATGTAGCCGTATGAAAATGAATGTTTAAATTAGAACATGTGTCAATTCATTACGGCGCTATTATAATACAAACATTTTTTAACATCTATAAAATAAAACACACTGTCTTAACATCAACTGAGCAGTTTAAGATATATATCAGAATCGGCTTACATGATCCTGTTTGAAAATAAACATTAATTTTATAAATATTTCAATGACAATCGTCTATTTAAAAAAACAACAAATGAAGACAAATAATTTGCTATATACCTTTGTGCATCAAGCCTTAATCCATGAATGTGAAAAATAATTGCTTGTGTAATCTTAGCTTTTATATGTTGTATAAATAGCTTCTTGATTTTTACTCTATCTATATGACAGTTAATCCCTCAGATGTGTTAGGCCAAGGTTATTATGTTACATAGTCATATTTTCTAAAATTCAATATGTGTTCTGCTCATGCATTGTGCCAGAATTGATTGTGCTAATCATTGTCTCTCTGGAGATCATTTACCTTTTGCCTGAGTATAAGTAAGATAAAGTACAATTTTTTTATCAAAAGTGTCCTCTTACAACCGTTATAGGATAGTTTTGTAAGGACGAACAACAAATTATCCTCGGCTTCGCCTCGGACAATTTCTTGTTAGTCCTTACAAAACTATCCTATAACGGTTGTAAGAGGACACTTTTGATCAAAAACTAGTACTGTATCTATTACATATCTCAATTTGCTTAAAATAAACATATTTGATAGCGTCTATTGTATTATATTTACGCAAAACATTGCTGATTGATTTGATTAGCTGTAATGTAATACAACGGATCAAGTAGAGTAGTGTGTACAATGATATTATTAATATCCCTATTACGCTTGAATAGCTGGTGTTGGTGCTCATGAATCCGTTTTGTTGGATTTATTATTCACCATATGATATCAGAAGTGCGGTTTCCAGGAATCAACCTATACACTTCGTCCATCCGCGTCGTTCTCACAATACGTTGGTGATTGTTTATTTGTTATCAACAAATACAACCATTAAAATATGCATTCATTACATTGTATACTATAATTAGGGGTTTTATGAACGCAACATTTATATAATGATGAAATTGACAATGCTATGACTCATTAACAAATAAAGTTCGCAAACATAATGTTGGAACAGACGTAATTATCGAAAGTCATCGACTGTGGTCAACATGTTGATGATATGGTTGTAAAATGTTGTTCTGGAAACTGGAAAAAATTACTACTTATAGTGGATTCAAAGGTCAATGTCACAACCGCATTAACAAACCTTCAACCCGTCAATATAAAATAATAAATAAAATATATTATGGAACAGAAAAAATGCGTCAAACTGGGTTCAAACCCTTGACGAATGTAAAAAATACGGGCATCGCCAATATACTGATGCCAAGCGTTTAACGATCCATGCTCCGTCGTTTATGACAGATAAGGGATTAATTTAGTACATAAAGATATGGTCATACTACATGCACGTAACACCACAAGTAAAATCCAATCTTTGTCACACAAGAATTGAGTACATGGCTAGTTTCTATAAGAGTAACAATTCAATTTAGAATTGAGTATATTGTTAGTGCAAATGAGAGTAACAGTATCACAGGGTATAAACACATACAATTAAGTAGATTTTATGTGATATATACATACATATATATTCAATGGTGTTTTACAATTGTAACAATACATAAACAATGTGTAACAAAAACGGGGCGGGCCACCAGTCAGGCACCGACCCTCAGGTGAGTGGATAAATAATACAAGTCTATGACAAATAATACAGGTCTAACGCTCCGGACAGCAACTGGTCAGGATCACTGTCGTGGCGAGCAGTGGACGGGTCGACGGCAAAAACAAATGCCGTAAACAATAAAACATATGTTTACATATTATTATTCCTCGATGTTCCAGTTCAAGTTACACAAAAAGAAATGCCAAGTTAAAACAACTTCATCCTTTGAGATCTGTTGTCCAAAAGCCCCCGATTAAAAAACGCTTATGTTATATACACAAAAGGCGAACTAATTTCCAAAATATGGCCTGATATCCATAATCTAACGAGATTCCAAGAATCTCAAAAGCTGAGATTCTAAGCCAATGAATTTTCAGGCGGAAAATTCCGATTTGCACGGTATCCATGTTCCAAATCCGTCTGAAAAACTAGATCCAAGACGGAACATGAAAATATCCATTTACAACATATTAAGATACGAAATCATAATTTAACAAATACAATATGACCTATAGTACTCAAAACAATATTTCAATTAGCTCACAACATGTTACAATGTATAACGAACTCAAACTTTGGCGCGTGTAGAACGGAATGGGAGGGGTAATAATAACTTTCAGACGAACAAAAATATCCGCTCAAATACACCAACAATCATCAAGTACAAGTTACTTACAGTATGTAATAAATTCAATGAATCGATTTACGACCAAAGAGTACATCAAAACATGCAATGATAGCTACAAATGGAAATGTCACCTATTTCTACAACCTAGACGTTTCGGACTCACGACTTTCGTACCGCGACTTTCGTACCCGGCATATAAATCGATGCACAAATGAGGAAAACTTGAATAAAACATAAGTAACTGAGGTGCCTCATGTTACACATCCCCCCACTTCAAAAAAATAAATCCTCCCGGATAACACCTAACAGATTAAAACAATCAACAATCAACAATCATGGTAAATACAACTATACATAATAATTCGTTCATAATGACATACATGTTACCTAAAATACAAACAAAAATACATGAAAATTTCTTAGGTAAGCAATAGAAACCATAAACATGTTATAAGAAATTACACTATGATATGTAATGCTATGACTCGTTCGCAAACATAATGTAAGAACAGACGTAATTATCGAAAGTCATCGACTGCGGTCAACATGTTGATGATATAGTTGTAAAATGTTGTTCTGGAAACTGGAAAAAATTACCACTTATAGTGGATTCAAAGGTCAATGTCATAACCGCATAAACAAACATTCAACCCGTCAATATAAAATATTAAATAAAATATATTATGGAAAAGAAAAAATGCGTCAAACTGGGTTCAAACCCTAGACGAATGTAAAAAATACGGGCATCGCCAATACACTGATGCCAAGCGTTTAACGATTTATGCTCCGTCGTTTATGACAGATAAGGGATTAATTTATTACATAAAGATATGGTCATACTACATGCACGTAACACCACAAATAAAATCCAATCTTTGTCACACAATAATTGAGTATATGGCTAGTTCCTATAAGAGTAACAATTCAATTTAGAATTGAGTATATTGTTAGTGCCAATGAGAGTAACAGTATCACAGGGTATAAACACATACAATTAAGTAGATTTTATGTGATAAAACGCCTATTTTTATACATACATATATATTCAATGGTGTTTTACAATTGTAACAATACATATACAATGTGTAACAAAAACGGGGCGGGCCACCAGTCAGGCACCGACCCTCAGGTGAGTGGATAAATAATACAAGTCTAGGACAAATAATACAGGTCTAACGCTCCGGACAGCAACTGGTCAGGATCACTGTCGTGGCGAGCAGTGGACGGGTCGACGAAAAAAACAAATGACGTAAACAATTAAACATATGTTTACATATTATTATTCCTCGATGTTCCTGTTCAAGTTCCACAAAAAGAAATGTCCAAGTTAAAACATCTTCATCCTTTGAGATCCGTTGTCCAAAAGCCCCCAATTAAATGAACGCTTATGTTATATACACCAAAGGCGAACTAATTTCCAAAATATGGCCTGATATCCATAATCTAACGATATTCCAAGAATCTCAAAATCTGAGATGCTAAGCCAGTGAGTTTTTAGACGGAAAATTCTGATTTACACGGTATCCATGTTCCTAATCCGTCTGAAAAACTAGATCCAAGAAGGAACATGAAAATATCCATTTACAACATATTAAGATACGAAATCATAATCTAACAAATACAATATGACCTACAGTTCTCAAAACAATATTTCAATTAGCTCACAACATGTTACAATGTATAACGAACTCAAACTTTGGCGCGTGTAGAACGGTATGGGAGGGGTAATAATAACCTTCAGACGAACACAAATATCCGCTAAAATACACCAACAATCATCAAGTACAAGTTACTTACAGTATGTAATAAATTTAATGAATCGATTTACGACTAAAGAGTACATCAAAACATGCAATAATAGGTACAAATGGAAATGTCACCTATTTCCGCGACCTAGACGTTTGGGACTCACGATTTTCGTACCGCGACTTTCGTACCCGGCATATAAATCGATGCACAAATGAGGAAAACTTGAATAAAACATAAGTAACTGAGGTGCCTCATGTTACACATCAACCCACTTCATAAAAATAAATCCTCCCGGATAACACCTAACAGATTAAAACAATCAACCATCATGGTAAATACAACTATACATAATAATTCGTTCATAATGACACACATGTTACCTAAAATACAAACAAAAATACATGAAACATTTCTTAGGTAAGCAATAGACACCATAAACATGTTATAAGAAATTACACTATGATATGTAGTCCTCTAACAATTTGACATATTCAAATATACTATAGACTCGACATCGGACAGGATCACCAAAGAATACCACACAGTATTACTAAACTCTTGCAAAATCACATTCGTTAAATATATGTACATATACAACAGCATAAAAATACATGCAATTGACAATTTAAACCCTATACCCTTTGTCCTGTGGTATCCATAATGGATCCTTCCAATAATATATAATCCATCCGTCCCTGTCCTTCCTACAAATTAATCCATCCAAGTCCGTCCCTATCCTAGAACATATACAACAAATTACCACTCCTCCGTCTAGCTATCCAACTCCCTAATATCCATTCCTATGTGGAATCCTACCCTAATCCTTATCTAACAAATTTCCGCTCCTCCGTCTAGCTATCCAACTCCCTAATATCCATTCCTCTGTGGAATCCTACCCTAATCTTTATCCAACAAATTCCCACTCCTCCGTCTAGCTATCCAGTTCTCTAATCTCCACTTCCCTATGAAGTTACATCCCATTATCAAGAGAACTTCTCATCATGGGTCCTATTGGAGGTTACATATTACAATCTTCAATTAAAATATCGCTAGGTCCCTTCAATTCAGAATCACACATCACCACATGACCTACTGAGGTGACGGGTATACATTTCCCGGATGATTAAAGTTCTTCCTGTTAGGACAATCCCTGAACATTTGGTCAGGCAACCCACATTCAAAACATTTCCTCTTCCTAAATAGTTTCCCTTCAAGCCTATCAAGCCTCTGTTCAATACGTTTCAAACATTCACTCCAGTCAACATTGACAGATCCTCCATTATCAGTGTTAGAATTTTTTTTGGTACATTCCAAGTCCTCACAATTCACGGTGCGGATTTCAGAGACACCTGCATAAAAGTTCCCGTTACTAAGCACATCTTCATAACGCTCAACAGCTTCAACAGCTTCACCAATACCCCTGCAGTTCCTATCCAGTAATCTGCATAGCATTTTAGGTGAAACAATCTCTCTGAAGTGTTGCAACGCCAGCATGTCCCGTGCCTCTCTATCCAAAGAGACATACGCCCTATGCGCCAGTAATCGAACATCATCTCAATATGCATCTATAGTCTCCCCCTTCCCCCCTTGTTCTATTCTGCAACTTTGACATCTATCTTGACTCATGCCTTCTGCTACCAAACTCGATAATAAACTAGTGTATGAACGTTTTTCCTCTGTGTCAAGACAACTAGTGTATGCGTGCCTGCTGTCTAAGAGAGATGGTCAGATATAACAGCTTCTCCCTCTCTGTCCACTTTAATAATTCAGCCAAGTCCTCAAAATACACAATCAATTGGTCCCAATCCTCATTCCCAGAATATGTATCCGGTTTAATATGAGATCTCACACGTTGTGAACGCGTTCTCACATCCCTATCCTCGTCATGGTCAACTTGGTTACCATGGTCAACGTCTGCATTATGTCCATTTGCAGCATAGTTTTGGTTATAATTGAACTCGATCTCGGAGTCGGATCTCTCGTCTTCCATTATAGATGTTGTTTGGGGCTTTTGTCTTACCGAGATCACGTAATAATACCACACTACGAAAATCTCGCGAAAATAGTCGCTAAACTCGGCGGCGAAATTACACCTTAAAATACGACGAAAATCTCGAGCTAAATAACGTTAACAGTCCGCTTAGCTGAACACAAAAACTTGATTATCCGTCCGTCAATATCACGATAAGGTATAAATAAACGTGTGCGTTTCACTTTAGAAAAAATCCGACCGAAAAAAATCCATCTGAAATCCGTTCCAAAAATCCGTCTGAAATCCGTTCAAAAATTCCGTCTGAAATCCGTTCAAAAATTCCGTCCGAAATCCCTTCCAAAAATCCGTCTGAAATCCGTTTGAAAATTCCGTCTGAATTTTGATAGAACTAACATTGACAACGAATTATACTTAATATAACTCACAAATTTGGTACAAGGTTTCAGATTTCATGCTTGGAACGTCCCGATTTACCACCCGCGTACGTGTATTGTAACTGCGTTAAGTAAATATGGTATATTGCCATATAATGAGCTTTTCGGCACTAGTAGATTTTCAGAAAAGCTGGTTTGGAGCGACCTAATAAACTAGTGTCTACTTACAGAATGTACAAATCTACCAAAAATCTTTACCTCAACGAACAAAAATGACTTATATAAACATATTGTATCTACCAGTGTGTTCACATGTCTTTGTCTCCATGTTACATGTTGTACCATTGTCACATTCGACTGTACAAGGACCCTGGAAAATAAACACTAACACTAATTGTATTATTTATAAGGTACCGTCAAGTGCAATTAACACATACTATACGAAGAAATCGGACAGTGAAGGCATCACTCTACTTAACCAGCCGAGCATAGAAATCAACACAACTACACAGAGCAATGCCAACAAACAACCAAAAGAATTTATTAGAATCCTAAGTCCCCACCTCAAACATGCAAGATAACTCAATCAATTTCAAGTGATCCCAAGAGACCAAATGGAACAGTGCAAAGACCCGACCGGGTTCTCCACGTCCCCGCTGCAGGATGACCTAGTTTCACAAATATATGCCGAAACGGTGACACAAGCGACCAAATTAGGCATGACTGCACCTAGACCTAGTTGAATAAAAGAAATTAGAGTTTAACTTATTTGTATTATGAATAGAGAACGCAGATTACAAACAGTATACGCATTTATGAATGACGGGGATGCACTAACAGGTAACTGTATCATTAATAACAAAAACAAATGAAAAAAATAACAACATTTCTTATGGTATCAAAACAACCTTTTTTTGGTAAAATGTATATTTTTCTTCCATTTGTGCATTTGTTCATTGTTTAACTAGTATTATTTCATATCCTACCTGTTGAATAGTTATATCCTTTCCCTCTATATATACACTCTCTGTACGTTTGACGTTGTTGTCACTACCGCCTGTTTGGAAGAGTTCACACATTGATAAAGTATCGAATAAGTCAATGCTTGGCAGTGCGGTCGGAGCGCACACGCAGTGATACAGTCATCAAGGCGACATCCAAAATATAACTGTAGTCTGGATTCGTCCACAATACAATGGTTGTATTTTGTGACCGTGTATGTAAGTTCAAAATCTGCGTCTTTGATCATCAAATGCGAGTTGACGCATTGGTACAAGCAAAACAGGGCAAACGCCGCTAAACGCCGCTAAGCATCGGACACCCATTATCTGCATTCCGGGAACACTTCAAAATACACTTAACCGCTTTAGAAACGCAACGTTTTAGATGGTTGTAGTTTCTTGTGTAAATTTTTATTTTTATTTTGTTCGATGATAAATCAATGATTGTCTTATGCCTGGTTTGATTTTGCACAAAAACATATCTCAATTTAACCCATTACACCATATTGACGTCATTTTGACGATTTTAATGAGACGCCAGAACGGATCCACTGTGTGTGACGTTTTGCCCTACTCTTTTACGATATAGAACATCCTTGTGCTATTGACGTTTTTTAAACTGATATGTGACGATTGTTTCGTGGCAAAGTGGTTTAATTATCGTCTTTTGACGATATTACGACTTGTGCAGTATTTTTGAGAAGCAGTTTACACCTACGATTGTCTGTGTGAGATAAACTGACGATAAAAGCACGTAAACATGATGGCACCATACCCATGTTTATTTGAAGATACCTCTTCCGGTCAACATAATGTTCTTTTATACTTAAATCTTGAATTATATGAAGTGTACAATTGAAATGTTGCTAAAATATACGTTCCGTAACATTTTAGTTAAAGTATATTGTGGTCCATTATGAAAATATCTTCATTGTTTTTGTTTTCTTATGCACCCTTATATATTTCTAAATCGACTTCCGGTTATGGATTTAAGATGTCATAGACATAGGAAAGGTTAAATCGTAACCATCGGACACAATGCAGCATAATTATGCTAGACAGGCAAAATGTTATTGACAGCCCATGTTACGACTGAGGATATCACTGGATTTTTACTGATGAAGCTACATTTGAAGGCAGACGCCGATGGTCACCAAGAAGGGCCTCATTAACCAGAAACTTCAGAGCGTTTAGGGAGTTACGTATTTTCATTGTAAATGTTTATAATAACACCTAAATGTCCTATATTTTCCAACAGGCGCATATTTTGTACAGCCGATTGCAACTTATCAATAAATTAACAATTTTGTGACTTTTACGTTTTCGGTCACTACATTGCGAGGTTCGGTTCGGTGACTTCTCAAACTTTGATTACAATAAAATTTGCACATACGCTACTGTATTGAATTCATACGGTGCCGAATTTCAATAAAATTGAAGCATCCTAACTGACTTAAATGTTTTAAAACCAACTATTGCGTTTTTTAAAGTGGTTACGTTTATATCGACTGTTTAATTATGATAATCAATAGGAAAGGCTCATGTCAATATGGCAAATAACGGGCATGAACTGTTCGTCGGTATACGTTTGATTTGGGTCTTGACGGAATAGATCGGCGAAATACTGCTCCCAAGTGGCCCCATTTATATTGGAATCGACTCGGTGTTTGGAACTAGTGGATCCTTTGACTTTACTCAAAAAGTAAGCCCTCCTACGTTTGCGTTCAAGTAGCAGACGTTTAGCACGACACGGGTTGCGGAAGGTATTAAGGTTCGTATAACCATCAATGAACCATGTAAGTCATAAGTAGATTCACGGACAACATTAAAGGAAAACTAAAATTATTTTTAAAACTTAAAAGTGTATCAAGAAAATTAAGAATACAGTTTATAATGTTTTTTTAAAGTTTTAATAAACTACATGTAATTTGAAAATAGCCGGGGTTAACGTAAATATCGTCATAAAAACAAAAACTAATTTTAGACTATTGGATAACACAATTTAGTAAATGCAGAACATTTTCATCTTTTTTTCCATTTTTTTCTTCTTATTTATTAAAGGTCTGTAGTTTCAGAAACTAGTACAATTGAAACAGTCCGATAAACATATCGCTCGCTTAGAATGAGAAGGTCTTAACTACAAACTGAAATCAATATTTGGAGAAAACAAGAAAAACTGTTTGACAATCAATCTATACTTATTGTAAAACAAGCTTTTCCAACATCAGTTTGGTCGACATGACAAGTTTCGATTTTCACTCACGACCTTCTCATTCTAAGCCATTGATTTAGTCGAGGATAGCATAACTTAAACAACATTTACGATTAGAGAATAAGTATAGTTATATTTTGTGGGTACTGTAAATTCAAATTGGAATATTTCGAAGCTCATAATATATTGTTTACCTTTAGCTTCTTAATCCCGCTTCGTTTTGAGACATGTTTCTCTCGAAACCATAATATCGTAGAAGCACGTGGTTTGTGATTGTCTGTGATTTTCTAAGTATTTCACCAAATTATGAAGGATTTTACATATGTAGCATGGTATTTACAAATTGT
Source organism: Spisula subtruncata (assembly GCA_963678985.1). Classification (NCBI taxonomy): domain Eukaryota; kingdom Metazoa; phylum Mollusca; class Bivalvia; order Venerida; family Mactridae; genus Spisula; species Spisula subtruncata. Next base: position 29,129,323 of record OY787673.1, on the reverse strand, counting down.
TCATTATACACTTACTTCGATTCGAATTCAATGGTAGGAATTTGATCAAAACTGAAATGGCACCCTACATGATCCGTTTTTCAAACCATATTTGTTCTAGCTTCTTTGACCTATATTTGTCAGGCTCTGGGGCATGGCAAATGAACCCACGACAGGTTGAATGCGACTGCATGTTTAATATATTGACTTCAGCGCTGATAGCGCTACGTAAACACGGTTTTAAGGCTTCCAATATGTAGGATAAAAAGAATCTACAATATACAGCATGCCCTTTATATAGTGTACACAAAGTATATCGACCATAAAAGAGAAGCTTTCTATTACAAAGTTTAGATTAACAGATTTTACGCCTACATGAAGAAAATCATCCTTCACGAATTGTGATATTGGTAAAAGTGAACCTGCATGTTGTAAAAGCTTTTGTGGAAATTGGCATACTAAATGTCCCAGTATTTTCTTAAGTAATATAAAATTTACCTGTAACTAGTTGCACACATTTCCTTCGTGTGACAGGGAGCACACTTTCTTTCTTCAGTATATGATATATAAGGTGAAAAAAAATTCTATGGTATTGCTAATATCAATTAATTTTCGCTTTAACCAGCTGTGGCAGAATCTCGTGAATGAAACAATTTGAACTCCGACAAAACTAACTGCTGTCTTGTTCTAAAATGATACACTGCGGACTTTGATTTTTGTACATAATTAGTCATAAAGGGAGGTAATTAAAAGTAATTACTACACTGAAGTAATGTACGGTGCGACTTTTTACAGCCGACACACAGCACATAACACATGAAAAAGAAATTAATAATAATAATTATTAGTAAATTTTTTTAATATGTATTAATTGTTTGCATTTTTTCTCATGTATAACAATATACGGCGGACGATGTTAGTTAGCTGTACTATAAATAGAACATGGAGCACGCTTACGGAGTGAAAAGGCATCGTGTAGTAATATTAATAATCATTTAGAACTACAATACATGTACATTTGATTCATCGTTATACAGACATAGTTAATTAATTTTATTTTGAGTTCAAATCTGCAGAGAAATGTGCAACGAATCACTATCGCGGAACTATTTCTTTGTATGCAAGCTTATTTCAGCTGTGTGCTTAAAATCAAGTTGCTAGACTCAAAATTTCTGTCTGCTCTAACCAGCGGTTGCAAGCAACCCTGTTTAAAAAGTTTCGACTAGTATTATGATAATAATGAAATAGGTCGTGTGTATCTCAAAGGAGATATGGGAATTCTAACTGCACTTATCATCGGTATTATAGCAATACACTTGAAAAAGACGTAAGTAGCTTCTAATTATATCGTATCACATTGGAACAAGGATACTATATGTGTTCTTGTTGATGGACACATTTGTTTAACTATTAACTCGGTACATTTACAACTAAGTCAACTCGACACATATAATAAGCAAAACATATTGTATATTTATGATGCCATGAGCTTTGCGTGTTACATAAGTGGCTGCCTTGGTACTGTAGTGTATCGCGTATGGTACATTAAATACTGCAAGCTTTTTTATATATTATTCAAAACGGATCTTATCTTTCAATCCACTAAAAGCTAGAAAAGCACATTTACTTAACCGTGTGTACTAAGCATGTAGTGTGATGTTTAAGACTATTCCCCGTGATACCAGTAGTTAAATTTCGGATCATCACAACGGAGCATTATGATTTTCAGCCAAAACTAAATTATTTATAATTTACGAATAGAAGATGTTCATAAAGCAACGAACACAATATCGGAACTAACAATAGAAAGTGTCGCACAAAATGTAAAATTCAAATGTTTGGTATTAGATCTGGAGTATATTTAGATGTGTTCTTGGAGTAAGAACAATGGATGTCCGATGCTTTGCGGCATTTACGCTGTTTTGCTTTTACCATAGCGTCAACTCGCATTTGATGATCAAAGAAGCAGATTTAGAACTTACATACACGGTCACAAAATACAATCATTGTATTGTGGACGAATCCAGACTACAGTTATATTTTGAACGTCGCCTTGATGACTGTATCACTGCGTGTGCGCTCCGACCGCACTGCCAAGCATTGACTTATCATCCTCAATTCGGTGCTTCGTCAATGTGTGAACTCTTCCAAACAGAAGGTAGTGACAACAACGTCAATCGTGCAGGTTGTGTATACATAGAGAGAAAGGATATTACTATTCAACAGGTAATATGAAATAATACTAGCTAAACAAAATAAGTATAGCAAAGAAAATAACCTTATTATTGTGTAAAATGATATGTACCTAACACAGAGGTTCTGTTGACTTGGCATTATATACATCTTTTTGAAAGCCTGAAGTAAAGGTGCTTATGCGGTCAAAATGTGATGTTTTACATAAACGACCGTTTTGTGATGGTGCAATAAAGTAAGAACAACATAACAACATGAGCCCATTGTTCTTAACAGTATAATCTGTATTGGACAAGTGCTCCTTAATTTACTTGGTGCAGTTTCATTCTCATGTACCTTATATAGTATGATTTGAATCACCATCGTCCAATCCCCGTTTGCTTCCTTTGTTAGTCCCTTCCTAATCCCGGTAATACATGTTTGAGTGGTTTCGTCCTTGTTTGACTGAAACGTCCTAACACATTTTGGTCAAGGTACACCGACAGGTAACTGCATCATTGATGAGGACTAAAACGAAAAAAAATGTGTAAACTTTTGATTTTTCTACAAAGGTATATTTGTTCTAAACTAGCCAAAATTTCAAGGCATCACAAACAAGAATTAGATATTGATATCGTCATCAACTAATTATATTCTTCCATAGCATAGCTAAATCTACTTGGATGCCAAATTGTATCGAAATTGATTCAATAGTTAAGAAGTTATACTATGAAATGTATATAATGTTTTGAAACCGATCAAAGTGGTACATTCAACACAAATCAAAATGAACGTCCTCAAAGCGTTTTACCCCATCGAAAGTTAAAGTAGAAGTTTAAGCTATGGCTTTTATAATATGAAGTTAAGATTAGGCTTACATTAATCGCGTTACATTATTTGTGTTAACCAACAGCCTTTTATAGATGATTGATATACATTATAGACTGTTTTATGAACAGACATGCACAAATGTAAGAAAATGGAATTTTACCAAAAATGTTGTTTTGTTACCAAGCAAATGTTGTTTATTTTTCATTTGTTTTCGTTATCAATGATACAGTTATCTGTTGGTTCATCATTTAGAAATGCGTAGACTGTTTGTAATTTGCGTTCTCTATTCCTAATTTTGGAATTGGTTCATCCTGCATTTTTGCGACAGGGACTTGGGATTTTAATAGTTTCTTTGGGTTGTGTGTAGGCATTACTCTGTGTAGTTGTGTTGTTTTTTATGCTTGGCTGGTTAAGTTGAAGATGCCTTCACTGTCCGATTCCTTCGTATCTTATTTGTTAATTGCAGTTTGCGGAACCTTATACATTATACAATTAGTGTTATTTTCCAGAGTCCTTGTACAGTCGAATGTGACAATGGTACAACATGTAACATGGAGACAAAGTTATGTGAAAACACTGGTAAATACAAAATGAATATGTTTTAAAATCATTTTTGTTCGTTGAGGTTAAGTTTCTCTGAATTTCGATAGAACTAACATTGACCACGAATTATACTTTATATAACTACCATATTTGGAGCAAGGTTTCAGATTTTATGCTTGGAACGTCCCGACTTACCACCCGCGAACTTGTATTGTAACTGTTTTAAGTTAATACGGTATATTGCGATATGATGAGCTTTTCGGCACTTGTAGAATTTCAGAAAAAGCATTGTTGTTCTGGTTTGGAGCGACCTAATAAACTAGATAAGCGGTTCCTCTTTCAGAATGTGCAAATTTACCGAACATCACTGATGGCAAGATTCTTGGTAATCTACGTGCTGTTGGGAATAAAATACGGTTTGAATGTGATGTTGGGAAAAGCACTGTAAGAGAGGCTGTTTGTCAATCAGATGGAACATGGACTGCTAGTTCGGTTAATTGTGTCAGTAAGTACAGGGTGTTTCATGATATCTGTCCCCATCACGAACTTTAGTATTTTCAAAACATACGTGTTTAAAACATTTTGAATTTCATTGTTTTATTGTGTAGTGTTGAAAGTTTTGTTTGATATATAATACATGTATAATACCTTTCTGACATCGAATATATTTAACATCTTCTAAATTGTCCATTTTACAAAATATGCTCTAAATGACGTCCATTTTTTGTCTAGTACGACGTCAAGTCTATGTTGAAAGTTTTGTATTACAGCAGTGCATGATCGCTTAATTATTGTACGGATTTCTCTCTTGATTGCGACCTTAAGTTCACCAGTTGTTCTTGGTGTAGGCGTGTAGACCCTGTCTTTCAAATATCCCCATAAGAAAAAATCTAGCGGGCTTAGGTCTGGTGAGTGGGGTGGCCATACATGCTCAATTTTAAATGAAATAAAGTTCCGTCCAAATATTTTTCGTAACTAATGAATCACATCACCGGCTGTTTGAGGGGCCGCCCATCTTGTTGAAACCAAATACTCTCTCGACTGATATCCTTTTTTCGTAATGCTGGCACAAATTTTCTTTTCAGGAGATTTAAGTAGCGTTCATTATTCACTGTTTCAACATGTGCCTCGTTGTCTTCAAAAAAGAATGGGCAAATAATTCCTTCTGCGCTTAATGCAGCCCACACTGTTACATTCTCTGCATGCAACGGGTTTTCAATACAAAAATCAGGTTTTTCAGTTCCCCAAAATCAACAGTTCTACTTATTAACTTGGGCATTGAGGTACAAGGTAAAAATGTGCCTCGTCTGAGAACCAGATCTTTTCTACTATATGGTTGTTATATATCATCCAACTAGCAAATGATATTCTACTTGTAAATTATAATGTCAATAGGTTTTACATGCTGCATTATAGAAGTAGTATAAGGTTTCAGTTTTAAATCATATTTCAACAGTCTGAAGACACTTGTAGAACTTGCTGAATTAGTGATATCGCCTAATACCCTACGAATAAACCTTTGAAGAGTTTCATGAATGACAGTCTCAACTTCTTGAATGTTTTTAGCTCACCTTGTCACAAAAGTGAGCTTTTGTGATCGCTCTTCGTCCGTCGTCCGTCGTCCGTCGTCCGTCGTCCGTTCACAATTGCTTGTGAACACACTATAGGTCACAAATTTAGCCTGATCATTATGACACTTGATCACAATGAGTATCTCCATAAAATCTAGGTCAAGTTCGATATTGGGTCATCTGGGGTCAAAAACTAGGTCACTAGGTCAAATCAAAGGAAAACCTTGTGAACACATTAGAGGTCACAATTTGAGCCTAATCTTTATGAAACTTGATCACAATGATTATCTCTGTAAAATCTAGGTCAAGTTCGATATTGGGTCATATGGGGTCAAAAACTAGGTCACTAGGCCAAATCATTGAAAAACCTTGTGAACACATTAGAGGTCACAATTTGTGACTAATCTTTATGAAAATTGATCACAATGATCATCTCTATAAAATCTAGGTCAAGTTCGATATTGGGTCATCTGGGGTCAAAAACTAGGTCACAAGGCCAAATCATTGAAAAAGCTTGTGAACACACTAGAGGTCACAATTTGAGACTAATCTTTATGAAAATTGATCACAATGATCATCACTATAAAATCTACGTCAAGTTCGATATTGGGTCATCCGGGGTCAAAAACTAGGTCACAAGCCTTTGAAGACCAAATCATTGAAAAAGCTTGTGAACACACTAGAGGTCACAATTTGAGCCTAATCTTTATGAAACTTGATCACACTGATCATCACTATAAAATTTTGGTCAAGTTCGATATTGGGTCATCCGGAGTCAAAAACTAGGTCACGAGGCCAAATCATTGAAAAAGCTTGTGAACACACTAGAGGTCACAATTTTGACCTTATCTTTATGAAACTTGATCACAATGATCATCATTATAAAATTTAGGTCAAGTTCGATATTGGGTCATCTGGGGTCCAAAACTAGGTCACGAGGCCAAATCATTGAAAAATCTTGTGAACACACTAGAGGTCACAATTTTGACTCTATCTTTATGAAACTTGGTCACAATGCTTATCTCTATAAAATCTAGGTCAAGTTAGATAATGTGTCATTTGGGCCAAAATCTAGGTCACTAGGCCAAACAGGTGAGCGACCCAGTGCCCTTTGGACCCTCTTGTTATTAAGTCTCACCGATCTTGGACGTCCGGGGTTTCTATGCCTGCCATCAACAACTGACCCTAAAGCTTCAAACCTTTGTACAATTCTTTGAACCTGTTTCTTTTTCATCTTTTCTAACTTCGGATACGTTTTTTGCATAGCTCTGATAACTGTCACGGGTGATTTACATTGATAATAGAGACTTACCACTTCCGCGCACTGTTCCGTCGACCGCGCCATCTTGAACAACTGCCCATATTAAATGACGTCATTGATGACGTCATGACGTTAACGTTGTCTCGTGTTTTTATACTTTTACAAAATTGACAACCCTCCTCTATCTAATGGTGTATAAGTTATCATTGTGACTTAAAAACTACTAAATATATAATTATTTGTAATGGGGACAGATATTATGAAACACCCTGTATAGTAGATTTATCACTTTCACTTATGTGAAATGTTAGTGTCGATGATGTTAATGAGGGGTCTAGTAATGTTTAACATAAAGTATAGAGGGATTGGTTTCACAGAGATTACAATCTAAAGCAGGGCTTTGCACAATAAACATGTTTAGATGCAAGTTTGAGCATCGTACCTTCACCGAGAGGTTAGTTGAAGTCAGTGCTTATATGTACGTAAACTGCGCCTATTCTTAAAGCATGACTTTTTGTGCAAATGAATGGCATGATATTCTTACAATGATATATAAATTGGTGCTCATGATTTTATCTCTTTAGAGCCCGAGGATTGCAAAGACTTGTATGATGCTGGAATTCACGAGACTGGGGTATATCGTATTTTCCCTGTTGGTTCTGGAGCCGATGGAATAAAGGTCAGATGTGACATGGACACACCACCTGGTGGCTGGACAATCATACAACGTAGAGTGGACGGCAGAAATTTCTACAAAATGTGGTCTGATTACAAAATGGGATTCGGCGACTTATTAGGTAGTTACTGGCTAGGAAATGAGCATATATGGCAGCTTACAAGCAACAAACAGTACAGGCTAAGAATTGAGCTTACGGCACAAGACGGCACTGTCGGGTATGCCGAATATGATGTCTTCTCTATCGCAACTGAAACATTGCAATATGCTCTAAACATTGGCGGCTTCCATGGTAACGTTGGGGATAGTTTAGCATATCATAATGGAATGAAATTTTCTACCGCAGACAGGGATAATGACATTAATCCAACTAGTAATTGTGCAATCATTTACAATGCAGCATGGTGGTATGGAGCTTGTCACCAATCGAATTTAAATGGATTATACATGAATAACGCATGGGCAATGGGTATTGTTTGGTACGCATGGAAAGGCCACTCTGAGTCACTAGCTAAGACAGAGATGAAAATTTATCCAGCTTGACAATGTACCGGTACATGGTAGCATTGTGATATTGCAGCTACATGATTACACTATGTATACCTTAACTATTTACAGTCGCTGCTAGAGACATCATGACAAATTATAATAATGTATTTGCAATATCAGGGGCTGAATTGTTTGACGCCTAGTAATATTAATATCTTAGTCATCATATGGACCGGTATGTTCGTACGTACATGGGTACATTTGTACCATTTGGACACATTTGTACCATTTGAACCATTTGGACCATTTGTGCCATTTGAACCATTTGGACACATTTGTACCATTTGGACACATTTGGACCATTTGTACCATATTGACCATGTTCTTTCGTGTGATGATATACTTTTAGGAATGGAATACAAAAATGTCAGAGAACGTATATTGGTTGGTTCCTAATTGAGGAATAAAACTTGTAAAGTAAGTGTAAACTCTACTTTATCAGCTGGTCAACTGGTATGTAGTGTACCTCAAAGCAGTTGTCTCGGTTCATTGCTTTACTAAAATACGTTGACCCCCTATTTGATCTTATTCCAAGCTCAATCTCAGTAACGATGTGTATTTTATGATGACTATATTGCTAATAAACAGTTTTGTCCGACTTCTGATAGGGTAGAGTCGGAAGTAATCCACGAGATCGAACAATACGCGTTAACCATTAATTACCAGATGAATCAAAATAAAAGCGAAAGGAACTCTTCAAATACTGAATTTATTCTATTAGGCAGTAAGTCTCAACTGAATATTGTTTCACAAATATGTGGATACTGCGGGTGATAATATCAAATCTGGCCAAGTATCTGATACATGTATCTTGGTTCTTTGCTAGACAAATATTTGTTAAAACAACCCATGTTGAATTACGGAGAATAAAGAATATCAGTAAATTCTAAACAATAGCTGCAATTGATATACTACTTTCATCGTTAGTATTTTGGTCATTTCTCACCTCAATCGGGGCTCCTCGGACAATTCTAAGACGAATCATATCTCGGACGTAAATTAGAACGTCACCATTATTCAAACGGTTCTTAACGGTTTTTAGCGAAGCCAGAACGGTTTTGTTAACAGATTAAAAATGGAACTTGCGGCACTGTTTATACATCTTGGGCCTAAATATACACCTAACTTAGCATGTTTTATATATTTATGTTCTTTAAAAACATCAAAGCTTACATGTGCAATGGATATGTTATGGTTTATTTTCGGGCAAACCGCATCACACATGTGTGACCGAATCACCGTGTGGAATTTTTCCACGTATCACTACACTACATACATCCGAGGGAGCTTCCGGATTCATCACGGAAAGACCCGAGTAGTTACGATCGTTCTCACCTTGATTATTACAGTCATTCTGTATGCAATAGCTACTGTATAAGAGAAATTCAACAAATGCATCGTATTCAAAACATGTGTGCCAGAGTTTCACGTAGGGAAGGCATCAGTAAATCTGATAGAGTTTTTTGAGTCAATAATTTCCAAGAAAGCAATGTTGGAGATCATTTGCTTTGTCAGACTGTTGTTATGCTGTTCGTTTTAACAAATATAAGACATTTAATGATAGAAGTTTGGAACAATTTGTCCCAAATTGTGAAACAGTTTACAAATAACAATCTAAATATCAGAAACTCATAACCCATTGATATTTTTAAGAAAAGACTAAAAACTGACTGTTTTTAGATTTTTACGAATTGTTTTGGGCATTATATAAAGCACCGGTAACTATTTTATCACTGTGATAAATGCTCTTTAGATTACACCATTTTCATTTACAATAAAAAATGTACATGCAATAAATTATATTTAATTCTGACAAATACATTGATTTTTATGACAATGCTTTTTTATTTAGACAAATTCGTTATTGCTTTTAGTCTAAATTATTTATTGCTATATCTTTAAATATTATGTAATTATTTTAAATGTTACCTTATATTGTACTATGCCGTTAAATATATGTTTATGTATACGTGGGGTTTTCCACAATTAACAGGACTTCTGGATGCCACTACCTTCTGCTTATTTGACCATTTCAATGGTTTGCAATGTTGGTTTTCCAAATTGTTACCACTATTTAACAAATTGCGTATATTTTAATTTTTGACGTTGACGTCATTTCACCCGTGATGGGTATTTGTACATATAATTGTATACTCAATAATGACCATATACAAAGACTGATTACTTCATAAGTTTGCATGCATACGTCAGGGATATCTATGTCATACCACAAAGTTAGGCGTTATTATTTATGTAGAGGTTACTGAGATATTCACATTTTTAATAAGGATTGTAATGTGAAATAGCACTGTGACCCGCCTTGGCGTTACATGGTTTCTATGACAACGCTTTATATGAGTATCACCAATAACAACAACAACCTGTTTCTACCAGTATATAGAGTATGAATTGCTTAGTATATGAGATAAATTTCATTAAAATATAAGCATTGAGTAAGAAGGTATGAGAAAAGTCCTTTTATTTCTGGAACACCCCTCGAATATAGGTGTTTTATGAAAGAAGATAAACTTACACTTGTCGTATGCTTTTGTGATGCTTCAACATAATTGTTAAAGAGGTGTTCCCTATAACTTTGATCGCTTAAATTGATTTAGGAATAATATACATTAAAAGAGAATCATTATTGCTTAAACTCCCCTAACTTTCAACAAAAAACTCCAAGTAATTACCGAGAAAAGAATGAAAACATATTTCCGTAACGAGCCAAAATAGTTATGAGTTGTTTCCCAATGACCACATAATAATGAATCGCTGGGAGCGATAAAGTATAATTGGTGCTTTTAATATATTTTTGACATTATAGAGACATATTTGCCCACTCTTTCGTCTGACAAATTATGATAATTGATAGTGCTTTGCATATTTAGGTCATTTAATGTGATAATAGAGAAAAATATAATAGTTGTAGGGAATGCCTCTTTAAAGGGCTGTTGTTCCATTCTTTTCAATGTTTGCTCAAGATCATGCAACTTGGACGGTATTGTGTTTTCCATCTCTTCTATTCCAGAAAAGGTAAAAAATCGAAGTACCGCAAGTGATAGTTTAATATAAATAAGACGAATGTCATTTCATTGCCAACGAGTCAGTGTGTGATGAAACATTGTCGAGGCGATTTTACATATAGCTTTACAATTACAAGCATTCTTTGAAAGAACCGATGTCATTCATCAGACTCAATCAGGATTTAGGGAAAAACATTCATGTAGTACAGCTTTGACTAGGTTAATTGATGTATGGCTAAGAGACGTTGATGAAGGGAAAATAGTAGGTACAGTGTTCTTGGATCTAAGAAAAGCGTTTGATTTAGTTGATTATGCAATTCTAATTCATAAGCTAAAGCTGTATAATTTTTCAAACAAAGCAGGTTACTTCTTCAAATCATATCTATCCAACAGAAAACAAAATATAAAGATAGAGAGCATTCAGTCAACAATGCTTGGAATCACATCTGGTGTTCCCCAGGGATCAATATTAGGTGACTCGACATTGTATGAGTCGGGTTTTGAGTTGGCACCTATACAAAACAAGTTGCAAGAAAATTTAATCTGTATAGAAGATTGGTGTGTACTAAATAACATGTCTTTACATCCTTCTAAGTCGAAATGCATGATTATTGGTTCAAAACACAAATTGAAAAACATTGGCCCATTAAAGTTAAAGATTAGTGCAGCTTTTTTGGAAAATGTGACAAGTCAAAAAGTTCTTGGTATATTTGTAGATAATCAGTTACACTGGCATGAACAAATTGACAATGTTTGTAAAAATCTTAAGTCCAAAATTGCACTATTGAAGAATATTATTTATTTCCTAACTGATGAAATGAAGATATTATATTATAAATCATACGTCATTCCAATATTTGATTACTGTTGCACAATTTGGGGTAAAGATAATAAAAGTTACATCAAAAAAATAAATGTTCTCCAAAGAAGAATAGCCAAACTCATACTGAATAAATCTACACGATCTTCATCAGAAGGTTTACTTCAAGAACTGAACTGGCTCTCCTTTTCAGATAGGTGCAGCTATCATGCGGCAGTTCTTACTTATAAAATATTTAACAATATGGCTCCAAAATATATGCTAGAAACTTTTGCACAAAATGACACGTATAATCTACGTTCAATATCTCATAAGGATCTTGTTTTAAATAAACGACCTCACACAAATTACATGAAAGACACATTTTCTTATTTCACCATAAATATTTGGAACAATATACCAGATGTTATTAGAAAAAAAAAACTACATGTTTTTAAAAAGAAGTATAAGTATTTTCTTCTACAAAAGCGTGTATAAAATGATTTACGTTCAATATAAATGTCACGATCTGTTAAGCAAATATAATTTAAACCGTATAATTGTATGTTTGATTAGATTAATCAATTGATAAATTGGTTGATTGCTTGGTTGCTTAGATTGATGGGTGTTGAACGGACGGACGGACGGACGGGCGAACGAACGATTGTGATTGAATGAATGAATTTTGTCGTAATTACTATTATTATTGATGAGTGTCTGTCTAACCTTTATAAATGTCTAATAGTATCACATAATAATTGATGATTTATGCAATGCCATGTATTTGTGTATTTTAATTTTCTCTCTCAATAATTGTGTTGTTAATCATTGCTTGCTATGTTAATTTTTTCTTTTCTTTACATTCTTTTAAATCTTAAGTAATGAAGGCCTTGTTGAAAATAAGATATGTATTTATTCGTCTTTGTATATGCATATGTCTTAACTTGTCACCTTCACAAAATAAAGATTTTATTATTATTATTATTATCCTATCCAATTCCGTCATTGACGTCGCATTTACGGTTTACAAGAGTCAGTTTGGCGTCAACGAATTATATAGCGGTGAAAAATCTATTCTGAACGAGTTAACTAAATAACAAAAATACAATGTAGTGCCGGTTGTGTTGCCTACATGTACATGAACTTGAAATAGATATGTTAGTTATTGACGTCACTGCAATATAACGCTCCTCCGACATCTGACATTTTTGTGAATCTGTCTGAACATAAACAATTTTTGACGTATCTTATTATTGTATTTTGTAGTCATTATATGGCTCATAATCAAGTCAAAATATTTGAAATCATTAGCCATTGCGAACTTTATATTTAATTAATGAATGATAATATTTCATCATTACATAAATTGTGCGTTCACAAACCCCCTTATTTTTTTACACAATGTAATTAATGCATATGTTTAATCGATTGTCTTTATTGAAAACAAATAACAATCACCAGCGTAGGACAAACTGTATAGAAATCTAGGTTTATTCTTGGAAACCTCATTTATGATACCATATGGTTAATGTTAAATCCAACAAAACGCATTCATGAGCACAAACACCAGCTATTCCAACGTGATTGGGACATTAATAATTTATAATTAGCTTTCAATGGATTATGGTGATTTTCAGTGAAAATAACAATGACAAATAACAATCAAATTATCATTTTGTTATTTTCACTGTTTTGGAGCTGGTTCCAATATCGTGCAGAAAAAGAAACGCTACGTCAACAGCACCGGGCTTCAAAATATGCGTTACGTCATTGTGACGTCATATTTGTCACGTCGTGACGTTCTATTTTCAACGTAATTTTTCCAATTTAGCCAATTACTGTACCGTTTTACGAAAAATGAAGCGAATAATAAATAGAAAATTTGTTTTCACTCGTGATCACAGAAAATTATATTTTCACTCGTGGCGAAAATAATGATTTCTGTGATCACTCGGTGAAATAAAATTCGATCTTACACCAAAATCAACAAATATCCTCCATATCATTGTGCATATACAATTATATATTCCGTTGTATGACATTTCAACAAATTAAACCAGACAGATATGTGTTGCATTAATGGAATGTATTATGATGTAATAACTAATAGGGGAGAAACTTGTGTAGGCAGCCGGCTAGCTCAGTCGGTAGAGCATTCGCCCTGTAAGCGAAGGGTCCCGGGTTCGAGCCCCGGTCTGGTTGCACATTTTTCTTTCCCTGTAACAGTTATTTATCCATGTTTTCAAAGCGATTTGATTGAACCACTGCATGCACGCTGTGGTGATAAATGAATTCATACATGTTCGTGACAATCGACACAAAAGAAATAAAGATGCAAGACGGTTTTCTGAGAACCAGATAACATACAACTACGTGGCAGTACGTCAAAAGTTGCCCAATCAAAACAACACACCATTGTATTACAGTACAGCAAGTTTTACCCAATCAGAACAACACACGAATACTATACACAATTGCATTGCGGTAAGTATTACCCAATCATAACAAACCAAAAATGAGGAAACTTCCTTATCGGACAGGTAGATATGTCCTTCATAGTTTAATATATTGCGGGTTAAGAATGAGAAAGTCATAACTACAAAATCCCAGTATAACCCAGCTAAACTGACAGACGATTTCATGTTTACAACCGTTATCAATTAACATTGAACGGACCGTATCATTGAATAGTCATGCTTATTCGTCGTCCAATTAGAGTCGTTATTTCAACCCATCAACTCTTTCTATGGGAAGAACAATGAAAGTACTTAATTAATTACATCAGGGTTAAATGATATATACTGAGTACATCTACTGTCAACACTGTTTTTGATTGACAATTTTTTATTTACTTAATGATATTTTAACCCCATGAACAATGCAACTGTAACATTGTTTTCGTATAGTGCTATCGATGCGATTGAACAGTGCTTGTGTGTATAGTGCGACTAAAAAGTAACGAAACACAAATTGGTAAAATCCTATTTTTTTCAAAATCGTTGTTCTAAGTGCAAAGTTCAAATATTGATTAATTATTGATTGATTACACATATTCATGACGTCTAACAAGTTGTTTAGAAGTGTATGAATCAGATGTGAACTTTGCCTAAAGATGGTACATGTGGAGTAACTGGTCCTGTCGGAGAGTTGTTTCACATGGATGACCTGGATATGGGTGGTTGTAAACGGTGTCAAAGTGCTAGTAGAGGGTCTCCAGGGGAAACATTGTCAGTTAATGACAATTTAGCCGAAGTGAAACCTCCCATTTGACGTCCCCGTCATACGCATCCGAATCTCCTGATTTCACCCATGTTCAGATTATCCTGTCATTTCTATTCCGAAGCATAGAACTTTTCTTTTGTATTTTTTTCCATTGGCCAACCTTACAAAGGATTCAAAGAAATTTATACCAAAATTTATCTTACGTAACTGGTGCACGTGGAATTCGTGTGTTTTGTGAATTTCTTGACGCACGGGAGTTACGTAACCCAATCGATAAAATTTGGACAATAGACAAGTTTATATGCGATTATACAATATTATTCTACAAAAATTAAAAATGTATGAACAATGGAAGTTAGAAAAAATCAAGGATGGAAACGTTGCGTTCCTAGATGTGCTAAGCATGATTAGGGTTATCTGCTAATGGAAAAGTAAATCTCATGTTTGCACCTAAGTAAGGTAAGTAAATAGAGGATCTATCACGAGTTGTCAATTGATATAAATTTATATTTAACGAGTTTTGGAAATTTTATTAAGCGAGCCTCTGGCGAGTTTAATATAAATATATCAATTGACAACGAGTGATAGATTCTTTTTATCATATGACGATAAAAACGCAAATTACGCATTGATTTATTGGAAAAACTCAATACCTTATACTACACGTGGTACGTATAACTTTATACGTACTGGCTATACTAACCTGGATACAAGGGAAGTCATGTGATAAATATATTTAAGTTTTCCCTGATGCTGTTTTGTGAATATCCAAACCAGCAGTTGGGAATTTGGAATGACAGGCGAATGTCTTTCCAAATTCTTATAAAGAAAACTAGGTGAAACATATCAATTGGCAATAGTCGTTTTCTCCGCTATATGATTGCAGTACTTTGATCAGAGTCATTTGATATGCTGAGTGACTGACTGTGTGCCATTGGGAATTTGTATAAGACTTTTTAGTGGAGATATAGTTCATTATCTTAATTAGATTTACATAACTTGTTAGCTATAACGTCAAATTAATTATTTATTAACCTATAACTGTTACACACATATTTGCGTTTTACATGACATAATCATCAATGAACTATGTATTACTAAGCATTAATTAGTAGGTTCACGAGCCACATTAAAGGAAAACTAAAATTATTTTTAAAACTTAAAATATTCACAAGTGTATCAAGAATACAGGTTTATAAAGTTTTAATGAACTACATGTAATTTGAAAACGGCGGGTTGAACGAAAATGTCATAAAAAGAAAGGCTAACTTATTGGATAGCAAAATTTTGTTAATGCAGAACATTTTTCTATTTATTTTTTCTACTGATTTAGTAAAGTTCTGTAGTTTCAGTAGCAAGGACAGGTCATTTTTTCTCTTAATTGAACTTTAACTGATTATATGTCGTTGGAAAGATATTTTTTAAGAATTATGCCGAGCATAGTCTTTATTTGCTTTATTTCTACTGAAACATGGCAGGCATATATATGTACCTCCACACGGATCGCCAGATTAGACGACAAACGCACTAACTACTGAGCTACATTTACAAATGCACACCAATGCAGCTTAAATGGGGTCTTTTTTCTCTTACAGTTAAAGAGATATCCTATGTTGAAGTTTTTATGGTTACCGCAAAGGTGAAATCAGAAGTGGTCTTAACTGTCATGGATGAGATATATCTTTTCCACATCTACCATGTGTTGCATGTCGATAGAAAGATATTTTGAAATGCAAACCATTGCGGCTTGAATGAGATCTTTATCTCTATTGGTTAAAATGTGATTCAACTTTAAAGTTTCCATGGTTTTCCCAATGGTTAAGTAAAAAATGACCTTAACCGTCATGGATGGCAGATCATTTCATCTCTACTATAAGTGTTAAGTGTTGCATAGCTATTGAAAGATATGTTCGAATGCTAACTATTGCAGCTTGAATGAGGTATTTATCTCTATAGGTTAAAGAGTTATCTCATCTTGAAGTAAACAGATAAAATCCCGGCCATCCCCGGGATGGGGGCAGTGGATGCAACTGACTGGTGCATTAATTGAGGATGCATAATTTACGTCTGATCTCAAAATTAATGTACTATTAAAGGGGCATTCTCTATAACTAGCATATTTTTCTCTACTATCACATCAAATGAGCTAAATGTACAAATCACTATCAATTATCATAATTTGTCAGAAGAAAGTGTGCGCAATTATGTCTCTATAATGCCAAAAATATATTTTAATCACCAATAATAATTTATCGCTTCCAGCGATTTATAATTATGTGGTCAAAGGGAAACAACTCGTGACAATTTTGGCTCGTTACGGAAATATTTTTACTTGTGTAATTGTGGGAGCTTTTTGTTGAAGATTTCAGGAGTTTAATAATGATTCTCATTTAATGTACACTGAGCGGCAATGAAAACGCAACACTTGCATAGTACAGCATAACATATTTGATAAGTATGTAAGCATCGCGACATTTTGTCATAAAATAGATATATGCAAGTGACGCATGAATATCACTTCGAATCAGAAAAAGTTGTTTTGAAACATAGTTTTTTACCAGTTGTTTTGGGGTCAGAATAAAAAAATCGCATTTTTAATCTTTTTAAACCACCACCAGGAGCGAGCCATCGTGTGCATATACGGTGTGTTAATCATATGAAACGTTCATTGAATGTTAGTGGGATGTTGTGTCGTTGTTGCAGAAGCTAATGTAAACTTCAGTTACTTTTTAAAGGCATTTACAATATTTCGTGCACAACCACTAAATAATAAAACCTGGTCTATTATAGCCATGGTGTATTTTTTATAGTCAAAGGGAGACAATCTTGGAGTAATAAATGATTGAATAATTAACTTGCCAGTTTCTTTATAACACTGCTTCGAATCTTGCGCCTCTAAATGCATATTCGAAACTGCTCGTTTTGAGGTTAATAAAATAGCATTATATTTGTCCCAAGGATAGTAAAAGTATCACCATTTGTAACTTGAAATACATCACATGAACGCTATAGGTATTCTTTTAAGACGGATTATTGCACTCAATGGGGAAAATGCGCTTTTGAATTGGGTGCTTAATTTTTAAAACACAAGTTACGTCTAAATATTAATGAACACCATAACTTAAGCATTTAGACTAGTTCAGTAATATCCAGTGTTACAATTCAGTGTAAAAGTTTGGTGAATAATCTAAAAAGTGAGTATAATTATCCAAGAGTTATCGCACTTGACTAAAACATTTTTCTTACATCCTTTGATTTTTACTGCATTTTTAGCTTTCTTAACAGGTGTATATGTAGTCAAACTTGTGTTAAATAAATGAAATAATGACTTCGGTAACTTAAATCACCGAAACTTTGATTTTTAGAACGGATTCCTCACAATGCAGCATAACGACCGATCTTTCGAAGTCCTTTGACGCATCTACCATATTTTCAACTAGTTATTTTGTTTTTCCGACTAATCCATCCATATTCTTCAAAATGCTTGCACAATATGCGAGCGAATCTATAGCCACCTATCAGCACGCGGGAAAATGCGGTTTAAGGCTATTCCGCTATGGACGAGTGATTCTTAAAGTAATCTCACGGAAAGAGTTGAATTCTGTGGATAATATATATTGAAGTGAGCATACAAAATTTCAAGTTTGTAAGTTAAAAGATTACGGAAATATTCAAGTTTAAAAAGTGTTGCATTTTCATTGCCGCTCAGTGTAGTATGTTTGTGGTTTTCTGATAAACATACATTAAATCAAGTTTAAGTTGGCAACTGCATTCTTATTTTTGGTGGGCATTGTATTTGTTTCAAACTTTTGTTGTCAATTAAAATATATGTTAAAAGAGAGAATCACTCCAATTAACATTTACATATGACAAATAGAGTCAATAAAACACAAACACTGATTTAAAATAAAAAAATGAATTTTATTTCTGGATATAATCTGACATAAAAATATGTACAATACACATCATAATTTTGAGAGTATAATATATGAGACACTAATAGATGCAAATTTTAATTGATAGGGTTATGTGTAGAACTATGTAGAGTGCTACCCTCCCTGCATGATTTGTAATTCTATTTTTTACAATGATACTGGTCATTTGCAGATCTATACAGTGCTATCTTCCCTGTGTGATTTTAAGTTCTAATTTGCAATACGAGAGGTGTTTAACTTATTTATTAACAAAACGTGAACGCCGATTTAGCTGACAATATTTATTAAAAACAGTTCATATATCTCTTTTAAACCGTATGAGAACATGTTTTAAGTTTAACATATGATCATTATATATTGTATAATTCATTTGGTTAAAGCTTAAAACAACAGTTTAGTAGGTGCTGCTGTTTTTGCAGCTTTTAAGGCAAAATGGCCCATTATAATTTATATTGTATCTTTCCGGGTCTACAATTCTAAATTTGCCAGCAACGCCCCTGGTGATGTTTACAAACTGTAACATCGATCGGATTGGTCTGCTGTTGCAAAATTGGTTAATTAAATGCACACACACGGTCAATTATATACAAAAATCACACTTATAAATCGTGCACACTTGATGCTCCACCTGTGTGATTTATTCCAAATGTGCCCGCCTTTCTTGGTATCCTGGGCAAACTATATGACAATAGTCATTATTGTTTATCCAATACATCGTTTAAATCATCAAAAAAAGTGTCAGTATCGCCAATTTCGACCAATCCATCAACAATCTCCTCTTCACTAAAATATAACAATACAACATCAATAATTGATATCCGGAACTCTATGCAAGTTGTTTTTCTCCTTAGTTTCCATGTAGGTACAAACAAATCTGGCCTAATTAGATTGATTTTGTATTCATATGTAAAAACAACCGACACCAACTCTATTGTCCAGATATAAATATTCAAGGATTATAACACTACGATTATAATAATTATTCTAACACGATTCGCGGATTAATCCAATACACAAAGAACGAACCGAACCATGTTTTATTGCCCCCATAAAACATACCTATCAATTTGGCTGTTTCTATTTACGCCCAGTATCACTTGACATATTTATGAATGAATGAACGTAAACTTTATAGTAAAATTTACTACGAGTCACGATGACAAGGCGAGTTGCACGAGAATCCAGTGTTACATCTATGACGCATCTATTTTTAGAAACTTCAATGTACTCTAGAAACCAAGTTTTATTAAAGCTTCTGATAATCAATCCGTTTATGTTTTTCATTTTATGAAATAGATACCATATACTCCTGTTATTAAAATTGTTTCAATGTTTAAATTGTGGTATTTCCTTCAGAAAATTACGAAGGTCGTTTTCATTAACAAGGGAGGTAATTGTACCAGCTAATAAGCCACTCAATTTCATCGTGGAATTATGTTCAATGTCAAATGGGTGAAAATGGAATGCGCGCAGTTAAATAGTGCGGGATATTATCGTATTTAGAATCGAAATAAAAACTCTGTTCTTGTATATTGTCGGTGAAATAAAACACGGGCACTCGTTCGGATGCGGAAAATTAAATCACTCGTGCTACGCACTCGTGATTTAATTTTTCCGCAACCGAACTCCTGCCCGTGTTTTATTCACCGACAATAAACGCGAACAGATTTTTATTTCTTAAATAATAATATTCGATGACCTCACATCAATTAAATCCCACACGGGTACTAATGAGTATGTAGTAATTGGCATTGTTGATAATACATCCTTAAAATTACGTCCCCACGATATGGTCTGTTTCACCAAAAGCACACAAGTTTGTCCCATTGAAATTAAATGATTTTTTTTCTGTACAAGGTATATAAAGCCTGTTATATTTAATATATAAAGAACGTATTTACGACAATCAATCTGGAAAATCTCAACAGCATTGCTAGGCTAGTTTTAAAGATATTCTTGGATTTTGGGGACAAACCCTAAAAACTGATAATTGTAATTTACCGAAAAAGTTTTGCTTTAAACATCATAAATTTTGTGTACATGAAATTTCGTATATAAGGAATCAAACAGTAAATTTTATGTTATACTTGCAAGTTATTTTATTTTTTAAATACTATTTTAAAATAGAATCATTTTCGGTTTTGAGTTTAACGTGAAAAGTCGTTTAACAAACTACTGTTTTCAGGCATGTAACAAGTAGAGTGAAAAATATTGAAGTTTCATGCACAAGTTCATGACAACTGCTCAGCTGCTTTAGCTAAATTAAGTATTTGTCTAACAATGTGAGGCATTTGTTTGCAATTCAGGTATCATTCTGACTTATACAGCGGTTAATTAATTGTTACTAGATTTAAATAATGTTGCACAAATCATGTCTTATGTACATTAGTACATTAGTAGCGATGTTTAAAAGGTCATATAAACACTAAATACTGCTGAAAGAAGCATGGTACATTTTCTCTATATGGCTACACGTTAAACAGGTAATTTTGTTGTTCTTCCAGTACTTCGTGTAGTATATCAGTCGCTTTTATGTCATCTACATCTGCTTGCATCTTTAATTGTATTTCACATGACCCTTTGCCAGTTTATAAATACACCTCGTTAAGGTTACAAACCACTAAATAAATTTGATATTTAGCTCAATGTAAAGTGACAATAGTCAGCCCCAGATTGCATTATGTTAAAGTCTATGACCTGATGACACACAAACAATGTTGCAAAGAAGTAAGTTTCAGCTTCAAAATAAGACAAACAACTGGGGGTCATGTTTAATATGAAAAAAAAATTGTTTATCAAGGCGGTTGACATATTTATACGGACGCGCGTACGGTTTTAGTGTTGGTTTGACCCAACGCTACTTTCGCTTTGGTAAATATGCAAAGGGGTCAACATTATCCAGATAAAACAGTTTCGCTACTTCACCTGTACATATGTATACATTGCATTTAATCTCAACATGATGATTCAAGTTCCATTGTGTCAAGTAAGGCACCATTGTCAGTCAAACAGAATTTTTGAAAGGACAATTTGAGTGTATCCGATTTTGGTACGCGTATGTATTTAGTGGTTTTTTACCTTAAAAGGGCACATTCCGGGAAATAACGGACTCAGCACATTAATCTTATAATTCTTAGAAAAGTTAACCAGGAGCCGGTTCCTCAAAGCTCCGTTAAACTTAACGACCGGTTAAGTTAACAGTCGGTTAAATTAGCTAACGGAGCGTTACTTAACCGCCCGTTAAATATAAGTTCCTCAAAGCATTTTAACATGAGCGTTAACTAACGCTCATGTTAAAATCTTAACAGACTGTTAAGAAATTTAACATCTACATTCAATCCCAGAATTCCACTTCCTACAATAAAACAAAATGGCTGCCTTAGCAGAAGACAACAACTTGACTAATGGTAAAAACAATGTCAAGAGGGTAAGAGCCACTAATTTTAACAGCAATGAAGTGCTGAAGTTAGAAGAGTTGGTTAAAAATCACTATGATGTAATGAACTCGAAATTAACAAATCAAGTGACTAACAACAGTAAAGCACAGATTTGGAAGGACATCAGCAGACAGGTGTCTGCTCTGGGTTATGCCCACCGATCAGAGCATGCTTGCTCTGATAAGTGGGCTAACTTAAAGAGAAAGGCGAAGGACGAGATCACGTAGAAGAAGATTGAGCGACGGAAGACGGGTGGAGGAGAGTTGGTTGCGGTGGCTAGCCAGCAGAGCCAGCGAATTGGTGATATGCTGGCAGAGACCACAGCATTTTCTGGTATTCAGGGTGGTCTGGATACTGACGAGCAAGGTAACTGTTTACATGTTTTATGATCTAAATACATCAGAAGTGTTTGAAAATCACTAAAGTATTCATGGTTATGAAAGAATCGTCTGCTTTGACATATGTCTATTTTTAGACCGCCATGTTCTATTTATATCTTCAGAAATACCAGAATTTAAAACGAAAAACTAACCTTTATTACTGCAACGATCTACGATTATGAATCATCCAAACAATTGGTATATTATGATATTCTGTCTGAGAGTTGCTTCAAGCAGGCTTTAAACGCCTTACCAGTCAGTTATTGGTACTTTGTTGAGCATTTGTCGTCAGCTGAAGATTGTCTGCCATGCCGGTTTATTTAGTAGGTCATCGTCGCTTATATCACTTACAAAACGGCTAGTATTACTGAAACCGGGCCAACGGCAGCAACATGAGCAGAGTAGTCGTTTTTTCATTTTTGCTTTGTTAATACATATATGAACATAAAAACAATTCATTTCAGATGGACTAAATTATATCAGCAACTTGGAAAGAATAGAAGAAGAACCACATCAAGAACAGGAAGAGATCCCGACTGTGGTGAATGAGAAAACGTGAGTACAACCTTTGAAACAAGGAGATGTTCTATATATCTTATAATAAAGTTCCTGGTGGAGATAGTAAAGGAAAATATATTTACATTTTGTAAATTTCAACCAACCTTCCATTAGGCTAAATTTATTTGAAATATAAAAAAACTGTTCATTGGGTAAGAATCAAAATAGAACTTAGACCATCCAATTGGAGTGTACCAAGTTGGTACATGTACATCCATATACATACTTTGCATGTCTATTATCACTTTTGATGTCACAATTTTAGCCTAATATGTATCAAACTTGATAATGGTGATATTCTCAATTTTCAACAAAATGCATATCAAATTTGACATAGGGTCACAATTATCATCTCCACAAAGTCTAGGTCGAGTTTGATATTGGGACACGTGTGGCCAAAAGCTAGGGCACAAGATGAAACCTTAGAAAAACATCAATTTACCTGTATATCACAATTCTTGCATATTAATCTTAATGAAACTTGGTAACAATACGCATCTGAAACATCTATGTAATATTTATTATGGCTCAATCAAACAAAGATCACTATGTCAAAGTATGCAAAACCCTTGTGTAATACAACAGTATACTATAGAAGCGTATTTAATAAGTTCGTATTCATAATTTAAATTTCTGCATGAACAATCTCACTCATGTAATGTATATATACTTATTTTTTAGCAGATTATCTGGGTCCCAATATGGACATGCTTGCACTTCTAGGACAGATGAGAGATCCCTGTGGTTAAATACAATCGTAATGACTGTGTTAGCGTTGTAGTTGTATCATGTAACTTGCACTCATAGTCAATGTGTACAAAGTGTTATCAAATCCATATATTTAATTTTTCAGAACTACCTGTAACTCGGATCAAGGAAGTAGCCATTGACCAGTTGCTGGATGTTCGAAATCATCAACTTTAAAACGACCTTCTCAGAACAGATTGTGAGTAAATATGTGATTTTCAACTATAACTCTATTTCAAGAGTTGTAATTCTTCAGTCTGTAAATATGTACAACTCAATTTACTAAATCAATAGTACATCAGAATACAAACAATGCTGTATTCAGTAAATGCTCATGTTGTCCCGGTGGTAGCCTTGTCCATGAAAGCAAGCTAAGTCAATCAACTTGTAATGAACGGACGGACAGGTGAATCACTATATGCCTACGCAGCAGTGGATGCTGGTGCATCAAAATGCCGTAACCCTCATTTTCTTAGTAATAACATATTGATAAACATTTTTCTCCAACATGTGTGATAGCTTCACTACTTCTACATTCGATGCTAGTGTCAAAGACCTAAATAACAAAGATTGGACACTCCACTGAAAATTTAGAGAAAACGCAAAATAACTGGCAGCAGATTCAGTTATTGTGCATAAAACTTTTTTTAGTCATCCAATTTGAATGGGCAATGTATCATGTTGAAGAGCTAAGTTTCTTTTTCTACATGAAGTAACTCATTTTTGTCTACCTTTAATAAAATACAGAAAATTAGGATTTGAATGAGGCAAATCAAGTATTTTCTGATAAACTTGGAATTTACATTAATTTGATGAAAACGAGAGTACGTCTGGCTCTTAGGGGTCTATTGTTTTATTCCTTGACCTTTTTCAATTTATGATGTATCATTTGAAAGCTGAATAATTAATCTATTGCATAGACCTATTTGTTTTTCGTAAGTATATTAGAACTGGAAATATAAGGTTTTAAATATGGACGAGATTTCGCAAGATTTCTGAGACCTGCCACGAGATATCGCGAGAGTTGGTACATGTTTCCAATCTGTGTAATTTAGGTCTTTGCTAGTGTATTGTAAGTGTAAAATGTGTTATACCTTGTACTACTGGATAGTGCGCATGTTGTACCAAAGTATTAACAGTTATCCAGTGACTTCCGTTAAAAGCAGCCAGATAAAAGGGTGCTTCATGAAGGTAACATTTCAAGGTCACCTGACCTGTTGACTTCTGATATGTGCCTTGCATAATATACGTTCTTATCAATGTCACTAACCTATTATTTTCTATATGCATACATCAAGCTTTCCACAGGTTAATATTAAACAATTTTATATTCAGTTGAGTGGTGACATGAGGTGTTGTGATGTGTGAGAATTTTGTCAGTTCAAATGTATATTTATTTCATTTCATTTTTTCCAGGGCTTTGAGAAAACAGGCAAAGAGAAGCAAGTCGGAAATATTACTGGATCACCAAATTGCGTATTTTAAGGGAATGGTAGAAAGACAGCACCTTGAGAAGGAACTTATGGAGGTTAAGTTGAGAGTTTTGAAGTCAGCGGAGAGAAAAATGGATGAATTGAATGCGAAGGAAATGCTTGACATGATTAATGAACTGTAGTGTGAAGAAGTGTTTGTGGTTTTGATATTGTTTTGGTATGATTATATTTTGATGTGTGGTGGATAAAATAATCAAAAATTATTATACTTAAATGTTATTCATTGTATTGTAAATACTTCTAAAATCATTATACAAAATATTGCCGTAATATAAAATTTCTAACAGTTGTTCCATCTCTTCCATCGTTACACCCTTCCCTGTCAAGATCAGGATCAGCATCGTCTTCTCCAGGGATGTCGGTTTCTGGCTCATTCAGGAACTTCGCAATATTGTGCAGTACAACACACGCCATCACTACTTTGCACGCCTTTGCTGGTGCAAGTCGTACCTAAAATATAAGTGCGAATTTAATTAATTATTGCACTTAATATAGAAGTTCCCTACAGACAGGAAGCAATACTCCATAATCACATTCAATAGTTTTGTTGTAATGACAGTTTTGATGTTATCCCAATATGTGTTCAAATTCTTATTCAAGTTATTGTCACCTACCCATATATCAAGTTATATGAACCATGCTTGAACGTATGCTTTGAACAAGAGAGTAACACGATGAAAACAAACGTAAAGCTAAGCAACAATGTCCTATTATCCCCGCTGAAAAAAAATCGGCAGGGATATAGTAATATTCTCCGTCTGTACGTCCGTCCGTCAGAACTTTTGTATGATATCTTAAACACTATTCTAGATATCAACTTGAAATATATAGAGGATATATAGATCTATGGATTCTTTATATCATACGACACTTAAAACGCAAAATATGCATTGATTTATTGGAAAAACTCAATACCTTATACTACACTTGGTACGTGTAACTTTATACGTAAAGGCTATACTAACCTGGATACAAGGAAAGTCATGAGATATAAGATTATACATACTCGCTTTACTAACCCGGATACTAAGAAAGTCATGTGATATACATGAATATATATACATGAATTACATGTGTATGGCAAGTTGGAGAAGTGCATTGACCTGTCACCAACAACCATAATGTTGTCAGTCTTACACTTTGAATTATCTCCCCTTTAGTATTTTCATCATAATTGCTTGTCTGAAGCATATCTTGGAAAACTACGGTGACCAAGAACCAGAATTCTATATATCTTCATTCTTTAATTATCCAGCTTCATATAATTTTGCAATACATTTGTTTGAAGTTGACATTGAGAAGAATTAAGTTTGACATTAAGGATAATTCATTTATCAAAAACAGTAATCTGATTTCTTGTTTCCCGATATTGTGAGACAAACTTAGTACAACACTAGGCAGGACTTTCTGTTTTCAATTATTAACTACTAGTATATATATACTAAGTATCAGTTTCACACTAATAGGAAGGCACCTAAGTAAATAATTCTCAACAAAATGTAAATAATCAATACTTAGTACTTACCTCAGAATGTAGAGCATGAAAACGACGCTTCAATTGTCCAAATGCTCTTTCAATGGTCACTCTTGTCTTTGTGTGACTATGTTGGTATCTCACTTTGTCCAATGTGTCAGTCACTAAAAACGGTGTCATCAGAAACGGCCTGCAAGGATATCTGAATTGAAAGAAATTATTTCAAAGTGAATTTTAACTTCCGTACAGCAACAAACTGTATAACAACTGCAAATATTTGCAGCTCCCACAACTAAAGGTGTTGGTATACAGAGTTTTTAATATACATCGCTGGCTTATAACGGTGAAACAATATATGTTTCCACTTCAGTTTGGTAAACATGACAATAATTGTTCCCGATTTCCATAAAAATAGGCTCATGAGGAGCGCATTGTAGTACTTACAACCTTATCATTGTAATCCGGCACTATATATATATTTGGAATTTGCATAACCCTTACATCATTTTCTATAAGTGCTTGGAACTGTAGTTATGATGTTAAGAAATGCTCAATCTTAGCGCTTTTTGTCAGATAACTTGCGCAAATCTTGAATGGTGTATGAAAGGCTTTAAAATGCCATGTAGCCCAACCAGGACTATTTACCTAATCATTTTCTAAGACATACTATTACTTATTGAAAGCTAGATCCGGACCTATACACATGAATCTGTTACAATGTTGAAATTGACAATTACATATATACATACCCACTATCCCCAAGAAGGATCCCAGCATCAAAAGT
This sequence comes from Spisula subtruncata, assembly GCA_963678985.1. NCBI lineage: Eukaryota > Metazoa > Mollusca > Bivalvia > Venerida > Mactridae > Spisula > Spisula subtruncata. The sequence goes on along the minus strand of OY787673.1, from coordinate 29,101,889 downwards.
CTGGTTGTCCCTTTCTAATCTCTGACACAGACCAGATGTCCGAAACACGTGGCTATCATGGCAAGAACCTGGCCAGCTAGCATTGACACTTGTGAACTGCCCTGAAATAAGAAAGATTTATTCAGTTTAGAGATGAACAAAAACAAAGTAGGATATGAGGAAATCGGACAGAGAAGGCAGCACTTAACTTAACCAGTCAGACACTGAAATCAGTAAACACCACTACACTGAGCAACAATGCTGCTTTAACCTAAGTATATTGATGCTTGATTTCTCTGTCAGGTTATTTATCTTGTTTCAGTCATTTCAAACTTCCAAGTTTTCTTTTCAAGCATCATGTTATTTATTTTCCAGTCACATATGAGGCTCAGCTACCAATTCATGCTCTTTTTACACTAGCTCATAATGCAATTTCATGGCCACTGCAGTAATAATATTTGATATACAGTGTATTACATGACTGTATATTACTTGAAATAAGATTCAAATGTATTACAAAGTATAATATAATGGTCATTAAACACAGATCCCAGGTCGATCTTTCTGTGTTTTTCTTAATTATAATTATTTATACATACACAACAGACCGAGTATGAAGATCTACTTTACCTGATAAAAAAGACCTAAAATACATAGGTGTATTTAGGTCTTTGGAAATAGTCACCAACACCAAAGATATATTACAGGTCTATGCACAATATAATCCTTTTCAGGACCAAAGCTCTTTGTAACATAATGTTTGGATACAATAACTGTGTACTTTTCAAGTTACATATAGATTTTATTCAAATGGTGAGATATCATTGCTGCAGGGGAGATCACTGCATATATCATCACCCATGACCCATGTCCGTGTCACTAGCCATACTGTATTTATTTTTCCTGAGAACACAAGTGGCTTTGACCTACAAACAAGGAATGACTAAAGGAAAGAAAACAAACCTTCATCGTCACAGACTGCTTGTACAGAGATGCTGTGAAACCCCTTCCTGTTAACATATGACGCCTCGTCAACCGTAGGGGCTTGGATGCGGACATGGGTTCCGTCTATGCGCCCTATCACGTTGGGGAAACCGGCCATGTCGTAAAAACTGGTAGCTATCCTCTTCTTTCTCTCCGCATTCGGCCATATAACAAACTCATGTACCTTGCTAGCAATAGCTGATATAACACCATGAACAATACGAGACACAGAGCTCTTACTATACCCTAAAGTGTCCCCAATCACCTGGAACATGGCCCCAGTTGCCGAGTAGCGTAGTGCTATGAGTACCTGCTGCCTTGGGGACATAGCACGGTTACGGTTGGTTGGCCTTTTCAGTTCATTTTCCAATAAATTAACTATAAATTCTATTCCCCGATTGGTAAACCTATACCGCTCCTGTAATTCTCTGTCGGTAAGCTGCTCCAAATGGTCGCTATGTCTAAAAATACGCTCTGCTCTTACAGGAACTGGCAATACGGCAGCCATTTTGAATCATCCTGTTAAAACTTAACGAAGGTCTTAACCTCGATTAGTTTAACTGGAGATTTGACTGTTAAAGCGGATGTTAAAAGCGGTCGTTAATTTTGAGGAACAGTATTTAACGTAAAAGTTAAACTTAGCGGCCCGTTAGGATATTTAACCGGCCGTTAAGTTTAACGGAGCTTTGAGGAACCGGCTCCTGGTGTATTCTTGTATGGGTCAACCAAAGAAAAACACTGTTAAATCATTATATTCGATGAACTAACATCAATTTAACCCCCAAAGTACGAATGATTCTATAGAACCTGACATTGAGGATAATGAATCCTTGAAATTACGTCCCGCGATACGGTCTGTTTCACCAAAGCACACAACTTTATCCCATTGACATTAAATGATTTTACAGTATGTATAAAATGTAACCATATAGAGAAAATATAACAAGACTTAGAGCATTTCTTTATTTACTCAGTGAAATACTTACTTAATCGGCCAGTTAGTATTACGAGAATAGTTCTCAGACACCCAGCCAGTGACGCGATTCAGTTGCTCGCCAGATAGAAAGTTTGCCAAACCACGCAGGTTCTTCTGTACATCTTCGGGTAAAGCATGGGCCATATTTGTCCTATTTCCAATGTCAAAATCCAGTGCAGGACTAGCAACACCATTCGCATTAAATGATGGAGTTACAATACTAGACTCAAATGTATCTCCATGCTCTTGATCAAGTCTTGGTCTCTTTCCGTCTAAAATGTACAATATCGATATTTGAACGAACAAATGTTAAAAATTCCACGAGTTGAACACGCTAATTATAAATCTAGATGTTAAATAAACATATAATATTGCATTGTCCTTTTGATGGTGGCGCTTAGATTAACTACATCATGCATTAAGAGCCATGTGATGTACAAAATCGATGCAACATAAACACATTTTGAACTTTAACATTATTTTTCTCCTGTGATCTTTCGTATTCTGCTATCTTTATATGTATCATTCTTATAACTCCTTCTCATTCTAAGCCAGCAACATGTACTTTCTACATCTGTATTTCATCTTTTACAGTCATTTATATGTTCAGTTTGGATGTGGTGATGTACTGCATAGTCTTCTGTAGGTTATTAGTATATTCACACAGCTTGGACTCAAATGATATATCTGTTGGCCAAACTTTCTGCTGCACTTTCTCCAGATTGACGCAGATTCACTTACTTACTTATTCCTCTTCGTACCATGACGCAAATTTGTAGTATATGAAATGGTGGGCCTGCTTTTCGATCCCGCTCTACCAGCAAACAGTTCCGCATTTCATATGTAGGCTCGCAGTGCCCGGTTCTAAGACGGAAGCTGGTAGTTCTACTTTGCCTTAAATGTTTATAGAATGTCCTAATTGGTCATAGAGCTAATGTTTACGGTCTTCCATTCTGAATTCTAACTGTACATCAGCTGAGCAGTGTCCAATGGGTTCTGGATGTTGTTACCCGTACCTAATATCCCATGGACATTAAGTCTGACTTTTGAAGCGTCTTGTCATGAATGTCGAGCGTTGGGTACAAGCATTGCGACCCCTGTATCAGGTGTGGCTTTCTCTTTTAAGGTCATTGTCAATGTGTTTGAAAATTGTCGTTTCAGTCTATTCTTGGATGATTGGTTGGAGTTGTTGGGGAGGATGCATTTAAGTTAAAAGGCCTTCGTTCTGCCTCAATGTTGGTTGACATTTCTAATTAAAACATTCTAGTCTAATCAGGCTTCAGACATACTTATCACGCGTTTTGATTTTACAGTAGTAAAATATAACGACCTGAAAAAGTGGGTAGGGGCGTTTAAACAGTAAAATTCTCTCTTTAATTAAACGGAAGTTACAATCACTTTGGTGGTGAAATACATTGAAACCATTCCTTCTCATTTGATACAATATTGAATTACATTACATTTTATGTTATAGAAATAGTGTAGTACAAAGCAGACAAACAAACCTGATGTGTGGTCCTCGTTCCTAGATGGTTCATTTATGTTCATGGTCCTGCAAAATATATCAGTTTTTACAAAACACTGTGCAAATTAACATTGTTCGATTTTATGACATTTCTATGTTTATAATTATACAAGTGCATGATTCGGAATAAAATGACAATGGCAACACTATAAAGGTAAGAGCTGTTATAACCCTCTAGTTGTCTCTTAACGTCGCTCTATTGCTTCCACAACGCTTTCCTGATCATTCATTGCATGCAATAAATTATGGAACCACTAGTCTGTTTCTTAACAAATGACCAATACTCGACGATAGAATGTTAACTATATATCTCGAAATACATGTAGCAGACCAAATATCGTTTTTATCAAATTGTATGGAAAAAACAATACTCATTTTGCAAGAGTTGCCCCCTTAAATTTTAAATCATGCATTTATTGTTAACAAGTTGTCATTTTGTCGACAAAACCATCTGGATGTTCGATTTGATTTTCTTCCATTTTATGGTGTTTTTCCACTTATGAGAATCAACTTAAGTGCTCAACTTGCATTATTCTGCAGAGAGTTAACAAAGTTATAGTCCATGTCCCAGGTCTTGAAAATTGAAGATCCATTACCAAAGAGGTGAATAGATCCAACAATGATTTTCTGTTAGCTAGATATCTAAGCTGTCCGAAATCAGTTGATGGACTTGTGGGACATTTTGCCAAATGACCTTTTGGCGGCCATCTTTAAAGATGGCCTCCGTTATTTTAATCAAGCAGTGGGTTTAGGAAAACTTCGATTATTTCTCACTCACATGTGCTATCGGCTTGCAATATGTCTTAAAATGTTTCCACTCGAGCCCCGCATGTGGTAATACATAAATCTAAATATTATAATATGGTTATTAATAAATAATTATTAATTTTTTAAGGAAATTATGATATTTTTCGATTTTTGTCGTTAATTTTTCTCTTTCAAATCGGATCTGAGTGTGTATTTGACCATTTGTTGATTGTTATATGCAGATGTTGGTTCTAGGCGTCCATAATAATCATTACATTGACAGATTTTCATTTGAAAATCTTTCATTAGCCAGGAGTATAGGATAACTGAAACTTGATTAATAGTCAAGTCTATAAATGGGATATTTAGGTAATACCCGGCATTGGATTGTATAGTAAATATGTTTTGGATTTATGTTAGGGAATTTGTTGTTATTGAATAATATGAATAATGCCAAGCTGGCATCATTGAGCATTTTGTGAAAATCAAGATGACATTCAAGATGGCCGCCAAAATTCAGAAAAACAATCAGAGGTGCCAGAAATTAGGATCAAATCGCTTTTTTCCAGATTGGTTGTAGTTTAAAACATAATTATTTATTTATAATCAATAGTATTGTTTGAGTTAGTGAATGTAAAAAAGCACCCGTGATGGCTGGAATCAACATGGTGGCTAAAATGACAAGCTGTTAGGAAAATAATTTGTTTTTATCACAATTTAAGTTGAAGTGGTGTAAAAAAATTGAACTGTAATATGTAATAAATGCTCCAAGAAATATTTGAGTTATAAGCATTGAACAATTAGCTGATTCAAAATGGCGGAAAAACTGGCTTCCTAAATCAATTATATATTGTGTTAGTGGTCCAAGGAAGTTACAAATTGATACTTTTGTGATTGATAGCAGTGTAAGTTTTGCAAACATAGTTACAACTTAAATACACTGTATAAAATAACATTAGGTGTCACACCGGTGGAAAGTACTTCCGGGTCGTAGTATGCTAAAATAGTCCCTTTCAAAAAATTGATATACGTCTGTTGAAGCACTGTTTTAATGTGGAAAATGCTGATTGTTGACCAAATTACATGAATGTAGATCAAATATGACCTGCATGCTAACTTTTAAGAGTGTTTAATTGATATTTTTCTGAATTATCTTTCCCTGGCTGAAGACTGACAATGTATGTGTGCTTCGGTCAAGTCAGCTTTTGAGGCATGGAAAATAGCGCTGTCCTTCAAGAATCCCTGCAGTAGCTCGAAAACGAAACTATCGACATGCCATTTTCTCGAGCTTATTTTGGATAACAGGAATTGCTTTTTATGGAAACGGTCACAGAAAATCACCCGGAATGTCAGTGAAACGGAGGGAGAGATGCGAACTTCGGTCATTTTGCATTAATTTCAATGGCAGAAAATTCACCGGTGTGACACCATTGTATCTATTTGGTGATCGACTTATCCCGTTTAAAATGGTATCAATGTAGGCTTAAATCATAATTGTGACAATATGGCCGCCGCATACGGGTTAAAAATATAGATCTACTGTAACATAGTGCAGTATATTTGATGTGACTTAATAAGATGGTTGCCAACCATGTATGTTCAAATGGGAGTGGTATTCAATACTAATCTTATCTAATTGGAGAATAAGGATAGCCACATAGTCACATCGCCTGTAACTTACCAAGTGTTTACTATGGTGTTATCTGATTGGTTGTCCTTATCCTTAAGTCAAGTAAGATCAATATTGTGTACCACCGGTACTGATTGTCCAATGTATGTTGGGTTGGTAACGTGGTACGGTATATGTATAAGATATTCTTCATACATAGTTATACGTGTTTTATTTACACATTGTCGTCAAAGAATAGTAGTAGCTAATATGCACATACATCAAATTCGACGCATACACCGAATTCACAGCAGCACCACCAATATGTCACGGAAGCGACCCGCTCACCATTACACTAATCTACCGATCACCCAGCAGTGACCCACCACCATCAGCAACCCAGCTTTTATGGTGTCAACTACCTCCGCCCTGCCTACCCAACATCGACAAAATCGCAAACAGGCGACATCAACTTACCAGATATCGGCATGCCTACAGACAACACCTACCATTGCAATACTTGCCCAATATGTATAGACACGGTCACAGAAACAAGCTCAGAACAATTTGTCAACTTCACGATAGGGGTAAATAACAAACGTGTCCTCTTTATAACCAGTAAAGCTTGGGTTAGCGACCATAGCGCTATATTCATAGTGACGACGACTACAGCGGCAAGATGAAAAACCCCGGCAAAACGACACTTTTGTGAAAGAAGGCTGATATTACCGTCATAAGCATGGTCCAGGGCGTCAGCATTGACCTTGCCTATCACTTTTCTCATACCACTGATATTGACACATTATGAATGTTATATCAGAGACTATGCCAACGTACCATATACAATTATAAACCCATATACCATCCTAGGTATTACCAACCATTGTTAGTAGTAATCAGCAAAGTCAAACGTCTATGATGAAGAAGTGGGCATTCCGCACAACTTCAGTATAGACAAAATGAATACAAACAGCCAATCCCTCGACAAGGTCCAGAACTAAGCGTTGCGCATAATGATTGGTGCTTCGAAGTCTACACCAATTGAATTCATGTAAAAGTTCACTGGTATCCAGCCATCATACAAACGAAGGCAAGCTAAAGTCATGCTTCAAGCGGAGAAGTTTAGATCAATACCGAACCACCCAAAGGCAACAAGATTAGCTTGATTTACCAAATATTTAGCAGCTTTGTACACGAAACCAAGAAGTTAGACAAATAATTTGCACCTGATTTTACCATAGCAAGTACACTTCTTGTCAGGGATGATATAGTCAACCCATTAGCAAATTATCTGTCTGCAGTAACTGTTAGACTCCAAGTCCCTCAACTCGAGCCAGGCAAGCAAGAAGATGAATGTGTTCGAAGGAGCCTGACACAAGCCATGATAAGCCAAGAATACCCTCTTGAGATATGGACCCATGTCTATACTGATGGCTTAGCCACCAAAGCTATCAAAGCAAAGATGGAGGTGCTGGAATCTTCAACCAATAAACACCAGGCAACACAGAGAGACATCACAGAGCCACAGGGAAGCACTGCAGTAACTACAGAGCGTAGACCGAAGCTCACAACAAAACACCAGAACTAGCCACCATACTACATAACCTTAGTACCCACTGCAAACTAGCCCTACAGTGGATTCCGGCCCATTGTGGAATGCCTGGAAATGAAACAACAGATGAGTTGGCAAAAGTGGGAGCACAGTCAGCACAACAACCAGTACATGTGAGATAAAAAGAGAAAGTTACCATTATCAAGAACTTCACAAGACCAGGACAAGATGCTGACCCTGCCATTGCCTTAACGGGTCAGAACAAGTGATAATGGTACGCCTACGCTCACGGCACAACAGGCTGAACCATCACATGTATCGGAAGTACAAATTGGTGCCGACTCCGATCTGTCCATGCGGGGAAGAAGAACAAACTATCGAGCATGTACTCCAAAGATGCAGAAGACACAACCAGGATCGAACTGCAACGTGACCCACAGACATAACTCTTCAAGAGAAGCTCTATGGTCGGCATGAAGCAACGATTCCAAACAACATCCTAACAAGTTTTTGGAATACCATACTTCCATCAGACTAGAGCGTCCACCCATCATCATAACAGGAGACCAATTTATAGCGACCAAGCAACTATTGGTCCATCTCAATCAAGTATGCGTGAAGTGAACTGGTCGAGCACTCACCGTTACTTCAAAGCCAGATCATGGCCCTTCTTGACACGTTTTAGATACTAGCTGACTAACAACATGGTTCAGAAAGATATTCACTGAGAGACAGCTGCACTCCATAACCAACTACGACTGTTACCTAGATGGTGGAGATCGGATTGGCCTGTCATTCGGGACTTCAACAAAGCCTTCGGTCTAAGGAGAGGCCAGCCAGAAAACAGAATTATTACAATATCAGTGAAATCTGCTGGGCAGGAATAGTACTAGCATAATTCTTGCAATCAGAACCCAACATGTACTGGTCGGAGAACAGTCCACCAACACAGCACCAGTATCACCAGGCGTACCTCAGGGATCAGCCATTGGACCACTTCTTTCTGTTGTATATCTAACAACTTCTAATTCATGCAACATCTACTCACCATCTACTTGCTGACAACAACCTCTTGAACAGGGTAATTACAAGAGAAAATGCTTAAGCCTAACAAGATGACATGGACAGACTACAGCAATATATGTTATGGTCTATGGTTAATGTCATTTAATCCTTACAAGTATATGGTCACCCGCATCACTAGGAAGAGAACTCGTGTTAAGACTTCGTTTTTTCACCCACAGCAGCATGACACGTTACAAGTTGTGGCAGAGATAAGTACATAGGGGTATACATAGATGAGGTATCCATGAGTAACAATGTTGCTACCATTGTGAGGAAAGCCAACAACAGCATCGCCTTCTTCTGGACAAACTTGACAAACTATCGAAACAGATTAGGGTACGATGTTACCAGACACTATACTTGAATACGCACATTCGGCAAAGGATCAACCAGGGCAAATATTTGTCATCTGGAGGCAGTTCAGCATATTGGACGCAATTCGTCAAACGGTACTTTAGCGCAACAAGCAACATCAGGCAGATCATTTGTGACTTTGGTTGGAAACTCTAGAACCAGATCCATGAGCATTGTCCACAGCGATTATACCTTCTCGAAAATTCTTATTTATTGAGGATAATCATGATTATTTGTAAATACTATACAGAAAGAAGAAGAATATACTATTTATTTCCCCACTTATTTTCATTCCATGCACTTATCTATCGAATTCAAGAAATAAATAACGCATGCATGTATGAAATCATCCATGCGGAACAGTTAGTGCAAAATGGCTTACGTGCACGTGGTTCACGTGCCCGACATGTTTGATTTTTGAAATCAGCCAAAATGTATTCTCTGTCAATTGACTTAATAAAAGGTGTTAATACTGGTGAGAATAAGTAAAACGGGGCGCGATGAGGCCGTTAGAATGACGAGTACCAGCATCAAAATCCAGACATGTACGTCAAAACGTCTTTTTGTAAAAAGCAATATTTATAATAACGTGGGGTTTAGCTCGAATTACTGCGAGAAACATATTTTCTATCAATACAATTGGACAGTATCGGGGTTTCGATTATTTATATCCTTCTAAAAACATTTTTTTAAACTAATTTATAAAAACACGTGGCAAATCAGAAATTCGTTCAATGTATGCATGCCTCTGACGTCATGAGTGCGTTCCACATGGCTCATTTACAAAAATTATAGTGTTTAAAGAAAGGTCGATCTACAGGGAACAAATTTATACCAAATACGATACTATTCCAAGCTGCGCACGAGGCCAACGTGCAAAAAAGCAACTTCGCACCAACCGTTACGCATGGATGATTTTGTATATGAATACGCCATATCTTTCCAGAAATAGATAAGTAAGTGCGTGGAATGAACAAATAATACATCCCAAGATTTATTGATACAATTTATCAGATGATATAATATTTTTAGGGTGGCCAATTAGAAATTCGTTTAAGTGTATATGTAGTGTTAACAAAAAATTGAGAGTTATTTTTATAAAGTGTGTTAACAGGTAATGGAGAATTATTGTAAATAATGTATAACTATACACCAGTGAGTTGCATTCATTGCCCGCCATCCCAAATAGATGGGTCGGGAATTTTTCAAAACCCCCGCCCTTCCACGGTAATTTTACAATTAAACATTGTCCCAAAGGTATTGTTTTGGTGAAAAAAATCCCAACATTTCCTCGGCAGTGCGGGGGAAGCTGGAGGGTAAAACATCGCAGCCATACGCGGGAGTTGGGGCCGTGGATGCAACTGACTGGTGCATTACAAAATGTATGTGTTCACAAAAAGGGCAATACAATTTGCTGGCAAAGCGGTACTCAACTGAATGAGCCGAACACAGAAAAAAAGACGGAAATTAGAAAATGAAATCAACCTGCGGATTCTAAATAGCTTTTAACATTAATATATTTCAGCTATTAGGGCGGTACGCGTGCAAGAAATAAAGAAATCAAGATGATGCTAGTGTGATATGATATTAAAAACCGTTAATTTGCAATTGCACTTTCGCGTGATCATGATTATTCAATAAGTTCCACTAAATCATGACATCCGTCTTCAGCATGATACTAAAAATGAAATAATCGACCTTGGTCTACATTAAAATGTCCATGAACATTGCAACTTAGGTTTTGAGATGATCAAAATAGTACGTACAAAGCTAAATTTGAATTAAAGAACAGGCAAAGTTTGTATACATTTTTGAGGGTAAGATAAAGGTTAAGTTCCCAATTTACGAGGGATGTTCTCAGCTGTTCAGCCGCTAAATCACTCTTTGACATTAACCTCCCCTGATCATTGGGCTACCAAATGAAACATTCGGGTCTCACGGGGAGACTTTTTCTCTTTTGTGGGTATGGCAGCCAACATCGAACTGCGGAGTCTAGGAATAGACACTGCCCTCACAAGTATATATACCAATTTTTGAGTACATTAATTAATACTTTCATTAACACGACTGTGCAAATACAGATATAGGCTTAATAACAACATGTTAAAGACATTGTAGTTATGTCCATAAAGTTGCATATCAATTATAAATATCCATACATAGTTATGCACGGAAATATATCCTCTGACTGAAACAAAGTCTTCATAATGTCCACCGTGTTATAACATCAAGTGACGCTGGGTAAATGACCACTGCTTGGTCGTGTAACACATAACTCGCACCATGTGTTTACATGGACTACACACCAGTATTAGTAATGGAGAGTTATTGTATTATTTCACTGGTTTCATGAAAAAAGCATGATGTTCTCGCTCAGTCATGTTCATATTCTTAATCTTCTATTGATAAGAGGTACATAAGGGGAGATTTTTTTGGGATTATGCATTTTCTTTCAATTTTGACATTTACCGCATCTTTTCATAAAATCAAATTTAAATTTGACAGTATTGGTGTATTTTAAGTCAGAAAAAAATCCGCGTATTTGTCCATTCCTGAGAAATAATGAATACTCGGCCCCTTCGGGGCCTCGTCTCCATTATTTCTCAGGAATGGACAGTTACTTGGACTTTCTCCTTAACATAAAATATGCTTATTCAGCAATTATGATGGCCATTACAGCCGGTAATTGATTTCTTAGTATGCTATCTTAAATAATTGCAAACAATTAATAATGCTATGATTAAATAGATACTATGTTTAACATCTACACAACTGCCAATTAGCAACAATAGTAATTTATGTAACTAATCTTTTGCATCACCGACATATTTCCTGATTTTTGCGGCCATCTTGGACGCCATTTTGAATAAGGCAACGGATCAATAAAGTCGAATCGAACTTTTACTTTTATTTGAATGTTAGTTAACTATTTTAATTCCGATATCAACAAAAATTATTTAAATAAATGTTTAAACAGAATATATTAATATGTCAATTATTGCGGCCGTTAAAACCGCAATTTGATTTCAGCCGACATGGATGACATCCCACAATAGTTTAATCGACAAATAACGATAGATGAAATATAGAAACATGTGTTAAAACATTTTAACTACAACCAATCGGCAAAAAATAAATTTGTAACTAATTTCTGGCATCTATGATTGTTTTTCTGCTTTTGGCGGCCATTTTGGACGCCATCTTGATTTTCACAAAATGCTGAATGCTGACAGCTGGACATCATTCATATTCTTCATTGCAACATATTCCCTAACAGAAAACCAAAAAATATTTACAATACAATCCAATGTTGGGTCTAACCTAAATATCCCATTTATAGACTATTATTAAACTTTTAGGTATCCAATATTCCTGGCTCATGAAGGATTTTAAAATAAAAATCTGTCAATGTAATGTTTATTATTGACGCCTAGAATCAACCTCTACATATAATAATCAACAAATTGTCAAATACACACTCAGATCCGACTTGAAAGAGAAAAAATAACGACAAAAATCGAAAAATATCATAATTTCTTTAAAAAATCAATAATTATTAATTAAGAACCATATTATAATATTTAAATTTATATATAATCATATGCAGGGGTCAATTGCAAACATTTTAAGACACATTACAAGCCGATAGCCCATGTGAGTGAGGAATAATCGAAGTTTTCCTAAACCCTCTGCTTGCTAAAAATAACGGCGGCCATCTTTAAAGATGGCCGCCAAAAGGTCATTTGGCAAAATGTCCAGCAAGTCCATCAACTGATTTCGGACAGCTAAGATATCAAGCTAACCGAAAATCATTGTTGGATCTGTTCACCAATTTGGTAATGGATTTCGGTCTGTCACATGGACTAAATGTATACAGGTTATTAGCATAGCATAGACTTAATGTGACTTTAAAATTTTTGTTCACGATATAGCAACACAAATTATACTAATATTTAGTTTTGGACGACCCGTGTTGGTTCAAACACGCTGCATCACCCGAGGCCCCAATGATACAAAAACAAAATATGTCATACGAATAATATAATGATCTTATACGTTGATATAACGATTTAATATGATTATATAATCCAAATAATAAATGATATAATGCTTTTATATGTTTATTATATTCAAATAATGAATAATATAAAGTGTTAACGTGTTAAGATATCCAAATACTAAGTAATCTGATTGAACATACCCAAACGAATTTCCTACATTGACTATTTCTATGGTTGTTGGGTCTGTGTATTTTGACATCTTGCCTTTCTTCTTTGCATTGATTGCTATAAAAATACAAAATTCATTACCCACACAGGATTTGAATAAGGTTTACTACATTTATGTGGTTTAGAAACTTTTAGCCGAAGATGGTGTTATATGTAATTACGATTCGTTTTGGAAATATTTTTTTCACACAACCTGCAGTGTGGGAGTGCATTAAAGCCGTGCCGGAAATATCGTAATGCACCCCAGCCCGTTACAGAAATATGCAAATTAGCTTGACGGTGATTGGTTGGTTGGTTCAGAGTGATATAACGTAAGCCAATCCGCGCCTTGAATCGACCCGTTAGCCACCCACGAAGTCCGTGCGTCACGCTCTAAGTACCACTAAATTTTGTTTGAAACCTCATTGACATATGCAGCATGCATCATCATTTTTCTAAGATATTTAGCGTTTACTAAGGTTATATGATAAATAGAATCTTACATTCGTGCTCATCCCTTACCATTTTATTAAACTCGTTAACAAAAACAATATGACACTCGGCAGACCCTCGTGTCATATTGTTTTGTCAACTCGTTTAATAAAAATGGTAATGAATGAACACTCAAGATCCTCTTTATACGCATTTTTAAATTACATAGAGGATCTTGTATGAGTGCTCATTATATACGAGTTTTATTAAACGAGTAAACAAAACTGTGTCATATTGTTTTTGTCGACGAGTTAAATAAAACTCGTATTTAATTAGCACGAATGTAAGATTCTATTTATTACATAACCTTAGAGAACGCTCGTTAACGTTCAAACGCTGATGTACGCTACATAGGTTTCATTTAACATTTAGCGTTACAATGCGCGCGGCGTCATGCCGACGTTTGTATTATACTGACGTCTCGGGTCGATTCAACGCACGGATTGGCTTACGTAACATCACTCTGAACCAACAAACCAATCAACGTCAAGCCAATTTAAATGTATAATGAATGGGCTGAGAGTGCATTATCATACTTTCGACACGGCTTTAATGCACTCCCAGACCATAGGTTATGTGATCAATACAAAATAACCTTCATTTAAGAAAATCATATGCCAACAAAACTCTTTTTTGGTGTCTGTGTATTTTTGTTTCCACTTGTCCTTTGAAGTCCTCTGCCTTCCTTTTAAAGTCCACCGCCCACCCCCACCTTTTTCATCGGTTGTATCTTGCAGAGATGATGGATGAGATACTTTTTAATTAGGTCGCTGTGCTGTTTGGTCGCTATGATAAACGTTTTTGGCATATATATTTCCCCCTCTTTTTGCCCATTATTGTAAACTAGCTGAAGTCTCAAAAATGCCTCTTTAAGACGTATTAACGTTAGGTCACTGTCCTTGGTGTTTAAAAAGTAGGTCAGGGGTGGTTGTGACTCATTGGATTGCCGTTTTAGCACGGGTTTGTGTGGTTTGGTCGCCGTGCAGTGGGGCCTTGTGACACTTGGTCGAGTATTGGCTGTGTTTCATTTGGTCTAATGCAATAACCGCTATTATTGTAATATTATTTCCCACCCAATTCCTACCTTGCCCATTATTTTAAACTAGGTCAAGTCGTAGTTGTGCCTCTTTAGGTCGCATAAGGTAATGTCACTGTCCTTAGTGTTAGTGTTTTAAACTAGGTCACGCCCCGGGGTTTTGTGCCTCATGTGGTCGCCGTTTTGGCATGGGTTTGTGTGGGCATTGGGCAGGGTAGTTGTGTTGTGTTTCTGATTTATGTGCTCGGCTGGTTAGGTTCAGTGCTACCTTCCCTGTCGGATGTTCTCATACCTTGTTTGTTAATGCTTGTTTTATTATAGGTAAAGAGTCAATTTCATGTTTTCTCTAAATATCGATGTTGTAGTTACGACCTTCTCATTCTAAGCCAGCGATATATGGCACGAGGTCTTAACAATTTCAAATACTATACCTTCAGGAGCCAGTCGACAAAACAGAGTTTTGACCGTTCCGCTTGATGGGTATGTATACATATACGCCGGCTTTTGACGGTCATATTCTGACCGGGTATACATTAAGATATGTGCCAGGGTATCCTTTGTAAGCTTCTCGGAATCAGCAGCATTAATAAAATCAAACTTATCTCCGGTATCGTTCTCGAATATCTTTCTCTTTTTACTCCCTGGAATGTAAAAAGCCCAATTTATATTGGTCGTTATCAGTTCTTATAATCCCATATACATTTTTGTATTGTCAAATGGTATCATGTTCTTTCCTAAATGCACCGTTCGTTCAAAGTCAAATGAGAACTGTCAAATGATAAGCATGAGCTCGCCTGTAAGGTAAACTATATTTATCTAGATTTAACTGGGTGTAAGTGAGTTAGCTGTAGATCCCGCTATTGATTCGAATGGGTTAGTTGCCTCATAAGTGGTTATACTGCAGGGTCACTAAATTCAAGGGAAGCAACTCGTATAATCATGGCAGTTTAGTAACACTCAAGTCCAGCGGCGTCGCCACTGGGGCGGCAGGAGCGGCAATCGCCGCCCCAATATTTGGAAAAACAAAGGTAAGATTTTGTGAAAATAGCCATAAATTATTATTTGAGCTACAAATTGTGATTGGAGCGGCAAAAACGGCAGATCATGACCGGTGGTTCTAATGCGATGTAATGACACCAACTTTTTAATGTAATCCAATAAAGCATGAACATGTGTTGTATGATCTAGTTCACACTTTTTAATTGAATGACGTTCTGTACAAATACATTTTGTCAATTTTACCAGTATGTGATTATTTTCTTCATGTAGGTGTAAAATCCATTACGCTACACTATGTAATAGAAAAGTTCTCCTTTATGGTTGAAATACAGAATATAAAGGGTATGTTCAAGTATAATGTAGATCCTTTTTATTCTACATATTGGAAGCCTTTAAACCCTTTTTCGTAGCGCTATCAGCGCTTTGTTTATATAAATAAAGAGTAACATTCGGACAGTTTTTACTTGTTCGTTAAAAAAGTATCGATTTTGTTCTTACGACCTTCTCATTCTAAGCCAGCGACATGTACGCATATCGAAACCATTACGGAGTTTTTGTTTGCATGGTTGTTTGTTTATTCCGAAGTGCCTCATTTATACGTCGATAGATTCGGTAGTTTTCCATGACAATTTCCTAAACAGTTCTAAACCGACTCATTAACAAGGAACCAATAACGTTCCCATATTGTTGTCTGATTGTCATGGAAGGGTATGCTGAGACATGCTTAGACTTGGAGACGAACCAAGATAGCATAAATTCCTGTGGAACAACAAATATACTTCTACCTTCTGTTTCGTTGAAACATTCAACGGCAGTTTGTGCATCCGTCTCACTGAGCTTCACAACCGTCGTAAGACGTCCATAGATCTCTGTAATTGAATCTTTGTAATCCAGTTCAGTTTCAGAAAATCTTAAAATAAATGTCCCAGGTGGAAAACATTCATTGCTGAGGTTATTCATTGCGTCGACCTTTTTGATGAAACCAGCTATCAGTCTGAAATGTAAAGTTTGAGCGTACAATACACGTTTCTTCATATCATGTTATGTCTACAGGGTGTCCAAAAAGAAAGTATACAGTTTCGGGATATTTTTATCAACTCTTAATGTTCTGCTATAGCAAAGAATTTTTGCACATGGTTAGAAAAAAGATGTAAGTTTTTTCTGGTACCAGTTTGAAAATTCTAACTCAAATAATTCTTAAACAATGCCAATTTCCAAAAAATACCTTCTTTTGACCGTGACGTAATTTTGACGTAATTTACGACGTTTTCACAATTTCTGTCTGTCGCATGTTTCCCAGTTTGCACCCATTCTTTAAAAGTGTTGGTTACATTTACACAGATTTCTACAAACTGGTCTTCTTAAATTTCATTTTGATGTTGATCATAAGAAAACTTGTGTATATTCGCATTTCATGGTACATAAGCGATCTCGGATAGCCCAAAAGAAAAAAATCCACATGAATTAAGACCCGGGATGTGGGCGGGCCAATCCACTCTGCAGTGGAATTTGCTAGAAATTATTTTGACACCAAATGTTTCTTGTAATTCACTTAACACCGTGTATTGCCATGTGTGACTCTTGCTCCACTTGCATGAACCATACAACATTCAAAACAAAGGATTCGCTGCGGAGTTACGAAAGAACTTGCTTAACAAAGGAAAGTAACACAATGGGTTTACTTCTTTCTTTTTTGTTGTCGAAATCGCAAGTGAATAGCCTATTAAAAGCCAACAAACATGCCCATGCTCGTGAGACACATCATATATATAATATCAGTTTAGACATTGGAGGAATACAATGCAAATTATCCAAGAAATCATGCAAGCCAGAAAACACCAGAAATACAGAAATTGTGAAAACGTCGTACATAACGTCACAATGACGCCACAGACACGATACGGTAATTTTAGAAAATTATCATTTTTACAAAAATATCCAAGTTACAACTTTAAACTGATGCCAGATAAAAATTTCATCTTTTGACTAACCATGTGCTGAATTTCTTTGCGATAGAAAAACGTTAAGATTTTATTAAAATACACTGGAACTGTATACTTTCTTTTTGGACACCCTGTACATACAATTGTAATTTAGTTGATGATCTGGCCCCCAAGTTCACAAAGAATTAGCTATCAGGATCAGGATCAAGATCAAATATATATCCTTGGAAATTCAGTAGATATGTTTAGCTTAAGCTTGGTATTTTTATACATGTGGGTACAGAAAAACACATCCTTAAATTTTAAAGACATTAAAATACGTTGTGGTCAGTTATAAAAATTTTGACTTGATCCTCGTGTTAATAATTGATTCTGGTTTTTCAGGACCAGTTTCAGTCTCAACTACAATAAATCACTTTGCAACAGAAAAATGACGGTCTGCATAGTTTGAACATGTCAATTTGAAGTATATTAGATATTCTCTACATGGCTGTAAGTTGTAATTGCCGAAAGTTACCAAAAACTTCAAAAAAGTGGAGAACTATTTTCATGATCAAATTGGATCCAGATTAGTTGATCATTTGTAAACACGGGGCCTGAAGATCCATATGGCTAGTTTTTATTTGGATTTAATCTATTGTATAATGAAACATGGTCATTAGATTACAGTCACTGTATGTTGCGGTCTAGTTATCAAAATGTTATGGAACGTATCAATTGCAAACTTGAACGGATTTATTTAAGTAAGGTAATCTGTAAAAAATGTTGACCGGAAGTGACGTCTTCAGAAAAACATTCGTATGATGCCATCATGTTAACCTTCTTCTATTGTCAGTTAACATAACGCCAATACTCGTATGTGTAAAGAGCTACTTGAAAACATTGTATAACTATAAGGACAGACGCCAGATAAACTACCTACACATAGCCATGCCAAAACGACAAACGCATAAAGAGTGGCACCGCTTACATATACTGATAGACTTTATAAATACTCCACTTTATAAAAGTGATCACTTGTGACTTTCATATCGCTGGCTTAGAACAAGAAAATCGATATATTGAGAAAACAGGAGAAAACTGTCTGTAATCTACTTTTTACCTATGGGAAAACACGTTTTTAAAACTTCATTTTGGTCAACATGACAATTTCAGATTTTCATGAAAATATGCTCACAAGAAGCGCCTTTTGAAGCAGATTTCAAATATGTACATGTATGAGTCTTATAAGGTCGTAAGAGGTAGTAACGACCTTCTGGTTCTAAGCCATCGATATATAGGGTGTTACTATTTGGATCTAGACATTTGTATGATCGTTATTATGCCATGAACAACTAGTATTTAGACATGATTGAGAAGATATCAATGTGTATTGTTGCCAATTTTCATAAAAATATTTTTTTTCAGTCATTAAAAACTGTTGTGTTTTTAAAGTATCTCAATGTAAACAACTGCAAGGCCTTTCAAAACTTCATTGATGAGCTTCAGTTGGGGATTTCCGTGCCCTTCAAAAGTCGGTCAAATCGTCACACCCAGTCGCTTTGTTCTGGCGTCACATCTGAGAACATCACGAAAATGTCGGGGTATACGATTGAATACAGATATTTTTATATAAATAAAAGATAAACGTGAACGAACCCATTTTCCCAATAAGGCAAGAGGTATCTTTCTAGAAGGTTATAACAGGCGATAAACCACTTCCAGAAGGAAAATCCATGTTTACAATCAACAGTGCGTGTGTACGTCATTGCTTCCTAAAATAATCGAAACGAGGTGTGTGCTATTTCTATACATTTTCTATGCGAACACGCAGTACGTTCGGACAGAAATTGCATGTCCATAAACGTTGAAATACCTTATTAATGTCACGTAAATTCAAGTTTAAAATAAATAAAAAACACATGAGCATAACAAGCCCTGTCATAGAAACAAGTCTAAAATCATTGTAAATTAATAAATCTCTTCCCTTGAAGTCAGAGGACATTGTCCAGTTAGGTAGGATCAATACGGATGTCTGAATCGAGCGCAACTAAACAAACCACAGATACAGTTTGCCCTTTTCTGTATGACGTTAAGAAAATAATATGAACTAAGGCATTGCCTATATGGGTATTTAATAAATATTAGATAACCGCTAGGCTATGTTTGTAGATATAGACACGGGCCCCAGTTGCTATGCATTATCCAAGGGAGATAACAAATGCATGCAATCATTGTGAATTGTAATTTTTATACAGCACACAAGTCAATCAATCAAATTGTCATAATTTGATTCCAATTCAATAAAATCAAAGACGTACCTTGTTGTACTGTATTGTAGTATTGTAGGCCTACTTTAAGATGGTTTATTTATATTCCGAATATAGATAATTTACAGCCTCCGATGTTTGTCTTTCCTCCTTATCCGCTTAGAAAATCGAAGATGTTATTACATAAGCAACAACATATGGACCCTCCTGGTACACAAGTTTGTACACCACAAATAATTAATGCACCAGTCAGTTGCATCCCCAGTTCCCCCGACCACAGGGATCCTTGGCGGATAGCCAGGGAGACAGCCATGTTTTTACCATCCAGCTTCCCCCGCAAGGCAGGGGAAATTTAGGATTTATTCTACGAAAACCTATAGCCTAAAGACAATATTTACCGGTGGATGTCAGGGGAAATGCGGGAGGTTTTACCATCAGCTTCCCCCGCTGGCCGTAGAAGGGCTGTTGTTTTTGACAACTCAAAATTCCAGAGCGCCCTTCCCCCGTGGTTGGGCTGCTGTGGATGAAACTAACTGGTACATAAGTCTTATACACACTGACAGTAACAAAATAATCTCATAAACATTGCTTTGACAAGCTATACATTGAGACATAGAATTGTTGATTTGCATTGTTCAGTTGTTGACATGGAACGAATTGTAGCCTACTTACGTTCAAGCATCTGGTATGATCTGAGTGTTGATATCATTGTAAAGCTACATAAAAATGTCTATTAAAGACCAATTTCCTCGGAGATCGAGTACTGTCATGATAAATCGGCTATTTAAATGAAAATTTCACCTTAAAAAGTTTATTATTGATGTTTCTTAAAACATCTTCCATGTGAAACGGGCGCATGGAAAGAATCTCGCAAACGCTTGCAATGAATTGGCTAGTGACACGGTCCACGGTCATGGGGAGTAGAGGTATTTCTTACTTCCCTTTGTTTTTTAAAAGTAGTTTGTTTTATTTATTACACATTTTTTTAAAAATAATAATTAATTGAAAGAGAACGATAGGCTCAACCGTTTACAGCTTACTATTTTTTTATATTCCAAGGACCATTCACCTCGGAAAACTGCCTGAAATTTTTGACCGGAAATAACTTTTTTTGAAAGCATTAGTACCTGCTGAGACTCAACGAAAATACGCATGTCACCCGCATTACCGGTCTGGGTATTTTCAATAGCCTGCGCTACGCGCAGGCAATTAAATACCCTTTTACTTTTTAATATTGCTACAGTAATTATAGTATAACTTGTATAAAGCGAGCCTAGCGCATGCCTATTACATAAATTGTTCAGACATTAGTTTATGCTAATTTATTTAAGGTCGATTTTGAAACAAGTTTTTCCAACTTATATCAATCACTCTCGACACTTCGTTCCTGATGACATCTATCGCTATGAGGGTTATTGTGAGGGAAGAGAAGCCAGTTTCCCTTACATGCAAAATGACAGACAATCATTTGTAGACCACGTTAAGACTTAAGCAAACACATAAAATCGTTCATACGAAGATGCATAAGTATGAATACTTTAGGGTGTAAAAAATGTAGCTGGTTAGACATTTTGTACCTAATATTCATGTGACTTGTTAATGATAGTTTAAATACCTGGCAAAATCGATTCAAACTGACATATTCGTCTTCTGGCACTCTGGTTGTTCCTGGAATAAATGGTTCAGAATATAGAACAACTACGGAAAACTCTTGATCATAGTAGTTACAATGTACCGGTACATCCATTATATAATAATCCTAACAATAATAATCAAGACGACCGTATGGTCGCTCAATTGAATTGCGTTATTATTCTGACTTAGCCCAACTATAGCTTCTACGGCATGCATAATGTGCTCAATATTTTATATTTGCCCGGTGATCTAGGGTATAAAACCAGATTACACATGTTCTATTCTAGATAAACAAACAGTCTGATACCCGTTAATTAACATTCTGGGAAATACAAAATAATGTATGTAACCTCTAAGTGTTTAACAAAATGTTTAAAGATTGCTCTTATTGGCCTGTCATATAGACCAAGGTTCGCGAGTATTAAATATCAAAGGGTATCAGACAATTGGACAGGGGCGGCAGCTTAAAAACTCAAACTGCGTGTCTCTTCCATACATGAAGACGGAAGCGCAAAGAAATCCGTACTTAGATTTATTTGAATTGATAATTGGAACTAAACTTCATTAAAAGTACTAAGTATGTTATAATTGCGTCCTACTTAGTGTCTACACAAATGATTTTGAAAAACCGACTGACGAACGATGAAAAATAGATCCTAAAAGCTCGTCGCCTCACTTGTGGCAAACGAGCTAAATGGGTTGCTAAGGGTTATTTTGAAAAAAAACTACTGTCTGATTTCTATTTTAACTGCATTATGGATAACTTTATAAATCCTATTTATATCGGCAACGTTGTATAAAATAAAAGAAGGCATACAGTTTGCCAATTGAATCATCAAATTCCTACCTAAATATTGTACATACAATTCAATTTAGTAATGAATGCACAGTTTATATTAATAACTTCGACCTATCAGGATATGAAATTACCAAACACTCATACTCAGGGCCGGTATTTATAAAGCATCTTAAGTCAAAACTTAAATATTTTGACTAAAGTTAAAATATTGAGCGGCCCATATTTCACAAGAAATGAAAAATAGCCCATGTTATATGTATGATAACTGTACCTATGCACATTATACTTCTAAACAATGTGCATAATTGTTAATCATTAGTTTTCCATTTTAGCTGATGCGCTAAAGGAAAATTTGAGATTTTAAGAAAATTGTAATTTTTCAATTAAGATGCTTCATAAATACCGGCCCTGATACACAAAACGGTTAAAACTTACCACCACATAATCTATACTTCAGATGATCAAGGTTTTCCTGTGTCAAGGTATGTTTCAAAGTCAGTTTTTGAAGTTTCAGTTGCAGCATTTCTGCAATTCTATCCCAGTGCAACTTCTCTGGTATGTTAGTCGGAAAGACGAACTAAAAATATTTAAGAGCAATACTGTAAAATCATTAATTTTCGTGGGGGATTAAATTTTGTGGATTAGTATATCATTATTTAAGTAGTAAATAAGTAAATAAGTAATAAATTCTGTATTCACGAATTTCGATAACATAATATGTGTGTGTGTTTAAACGACATAGAATCATTCTAGGCAGAAGGATATAATCCGATGCTGTAAGTATTGTTATTGTTATGATTCTTTTTTGTAGTCATTTCTATATTTGGAAACTGTTTAAACTAACGCTATACAGATCTTTCAAACTTAAACGACAATCGTTCGTCAACATCAAGTCGTCTGTCTGTTTATGTGTATCTATGTTGAACTGTGTGTACCCAAGTGAACGGTACTTAACATTGAATCCAAGTATACGTTGACCTAGTCCCGCTATTCGTTCGAATGGGAAAGTATCCTAATTAGTAATGCTAATTGAATCGACTATAGTATAGTGCGCCCAGGATAACGTGATGTTTACAAACATAGACCGGATTGGTCTATCGTTGCAAAATTGGTTACTTAAATAAACACATACAGTCAATTGTATACTAAAACAACCCTGACAGATCGTGCACGCTTGATTTGTCCACCTATGTGGATTATTCCAATTGTCCCGCGATTCTTGTTATCCTGGGCGCACTATAAACAACTGAAACTCACCACACCCGTAGAAAAGCACTGCCACATGATTGAGGCCAAAGAACTTGCGTCTTGATTGGATGCCGTTGTCACCACTACAGGCATTGACCATGTCTGTCAGTAGAAAAAAAATGGATTATTAAAATAAATACACAAAGCAGTGGCGACCATTTGTTACATGCTTTAAAAAGTTATAGCTGCGACGATCATAATTTACATCAGCTACTTAGTTTGATATTAAAGTGTACTGTATAGAGCTATATCGGACGATATTTTTTCAAAAAGTTTCAAATATTGAAAAACAATTTTGCATTCATATCTATTAGATCTTTTTTTGCTGAAGTTTTAACAGAAACTCTCTCTTTGATTTATTGAACATGCGAATTGTCCACTTTCATACGAAAGTGTTCTAGAACGCCCTATGAAATTATAACAATCGTCTATTTTTCGACGATTGAATCAAAGTACACGGAACCTATCCAAAGTTTTAAGATGCACTTAAGGTAGTCTAGTATCATACTCAGAACGATACAAGTATTTATTTTGACATTAAATGGCTGTTAAAATATAGCTATATACACTTTAAACATTGGCTGAGCAAATACAAATATGCAAGTATATTTTTAAGTAATGGTTTATTCTTAGTACATTGCATTCAACACGCCAGGTTTAGGCCTGAAGTCGAAAACCTTGATGGGACTACAATGTCAAGATTGTCATGTTTACTGCATTGTTCTAACACAAGAAACGGCATGCTGTACGTGGGGTGATCCAGAAATTATAAGACTATTTTCATAACTTCTATGTTAATATGTGAACTAAATTTAATACAACGTGTCTCAAATTAAGCAGTTTATGCTATATAAACTATCCTTACTAAATATTTGAATATCTAAGCAACCATTCGATAGGTGGAAATGTCAAAACTCAAAATGGACGATTTTTTAATCAGCATTTCCTAAATTCATAAAACCCTCTTTAAAACACTTTCCAAAAAGAAACTGTGGAAATAAATATTGCTTACCATAAATAATCCAAGGAAATTAAATCTACAAATATCGGTCAGGGAAGACCACACCGAGCAGAAATAATAGATCACGAAAGGCTAAACAAATACAATTCGCTGGCTAATAATGATATTAAGGTCGTAAGTACAAAATCGATATTTGAAAAAAATGACGGAAAAGTACCCTTCACTTATGGTAAAATAAACTGGATCATATTCAGTTTGCTCAACATGACATGTTCTGATATTGATAAAGTAGGCTCATGAAAAAGAAGCGCCATGTTTATCAGTCGTAAGTAGTAGTTACAGCCTTCTCATTCTAAGCCAGCCAAAAAGACCACAATCGGATGTTTACGTCAGTCAAACAATCCGTAGCTTGAGCCAGCAGACAACATGGAAGAGACAAGACATGAATTACAGGAAAAAATCACTAAGCAACACTCGACACAAACGGTAAACAAAACGGGTTGATTACTGTACCTGTCTAAGCAATTCTTATTCTACTTACCCAAAACGTATTTTGCTCAAAGTTCAAGTGGAACAGAAGTCGATATTTTTCTTCGTGCACAGACATTTGGTCTTTTGGTTTTCTTTTAAATGGGTCCTTAAACTGTATCTTGTCAAATTGAAAAACCAATGGCGATGTGCCCAAATTCGTTGCTTTCGTATTTGACAATAGTTTCAGACTTTTACTTTCCCAACTTGTTATATCATCAATCGTAGCATCTTTTATGTCATCTTCTAATACAAACATGGCTTTCACGGTCACTTTTTCTTTGCGAGGAATACAGGCAGCCGCTAACATGCTAAAATGGTCAATAATGATGTCTGTAAAGGTGACTTCTAGACAAATGTTAGTGCAATCAATGTGAATTTAAGAAATATCACAATAATGTCTTTAATAAGAATTAAAACGAGATGAAGACGGAAATTGTTTTTATCACATGAATAACTCTATAATTCTATGTGAGAACAAATAAATGACTGAACAATGTTCTCCAACACATGTGACAACAGATGCGTAATGTTACCAGCTTTTCCTCGCGAAAACGTAACGTCGTCGCTTTAGATTCGTCATTGATGGTGCTATTTTGACTCGTCAAAGGTTCCCTCCATACTATAGTCATTATTTGATGCTTTGATAAATTGCAGGTTTGTGTTTATTGATATTTGAATTGAAGCGCCTTTAAAGTTAGCAAATTCTCCAGTTCAGATTTTCAGATTCGCCCTTTTAAATACGAAACTATATTAATTTTGATTTCGAACACTTGGCATTCCGATGGTTCAATACCATTGTGCAAGGGTTTTATTCGTTATTTTAAGTTTTAGACTTGTTTATTATTTTAAAATAAAATAATGTATTGTGTTTCAAACATGTCGCAGGAGAAACAGAACACTGGGATTAGTGTCTTATAAACTTACATTTATTGGACTCGTCACCGGAAGGCTCATATGGCTCCGCAAGCATCGCCGTATAAACCTTCCTCCTCCAATTCATCCAATAAATTAAAGTTTATAAGACACTTACCTAGTATTCTCTATATACATTGTCGGGTATCACATGATCATTTTCACCTTTATAAACCGTTAAAGACGTCATATTTTATAGAAAAAGATTGAAATGACGTCACTTTTTTCAGGCGACGTCGTTTCGATGTTCTACAGTAATGATGAAAAGAAGAAGCAGTAAAAGACCAAACAAACACAATTATTTAGTCATTATGAATTGATTATTATATAATACTTAGTAACTATGTCACATCAACAAATATGTAGCTTTCTTGCATAAAAAATACAGGCAATTATTGACCTATGTTTAAACCCATACGCTAAAAATATTTGTATTTGGACATTACATGGAGGATTAGTGAATATAAATGTAAACGTACCTGATTTCAAATTCTGGAAAATTTTTCCTTAATGTTTTGACACAATATGACGATTGTTTAGTAACGATAAATGTGCTGAAACAGAATAAAACAGGTAGCATTCACAGACAGTCATATCCCCGCCAAAGACTAAACAATTGTAATAATATGTAAAAAATCAACAAATAGTCATAACTCAGGAACGAATGGTTGAATCAAACAAACCTAACACTATGAACTGCATATCCTCCCAGTTGTTCTCCTGTTTAATTGGTAGTGCATCTTTAATTAAGAATCACAAATTGCAATTGCAATTGCAAATCAGTTTTCTACTAGCACTGGGAACACCGTCTATTTTTAGAACTGGAAAACCCGTTACTTGGGACGGGTGATTTTCAGCTTGGACGAGGTATTTATTTTTATTTTCTCCCTACCAACTTGAGATCCATAAACCGTATGGCCTAATGGTTGCTTTGTCCAGGATGTGATCAATTTCTTTGAAAAGATTCCCCAATTTAATTGGTACCGGGTATTTTGTTTACTTCGGGAATCTTTTCAAAGAAATTGATGGCAGCCTGGACGTAGCAACCTATAAGGGATACGCTGCGATAGTTGAGGTTTTTGAATCTCAAGTTGGTAGATAGAAAATTACATACTTCCCAAGTGATGGGTTATCCAGTTCTAAAAATAGACGGTGTACCGAGTGACTAGGGTGCTTTAAGAATACCGTAACTTTCATATAACAAATTTCAAAAGTTGGTTACAACTGATGATCGTACATTGTAACCTCAACTTCCACCAGTAGAAGACTCAGATACAGTTTTATGGCATTCTTTATAATACTTAGTAATAATATATAATGCAAACCTGTTGAGGAAATCGTGCCACAATTTATGAAACATCCGACACCATGCTTCACCCCTCGATTGTGACATAACAGATGTCCAAACTTCATGCTTCAGCATTGACAATGTGTCGTGCAACACTCTCCCCACTACACCACATCTGAAAACACCATATAACCAAACTGAAGTCAAACTGGCGAACAAAAGAAATAGAGGAAGACACAACATTCAACAATATCATTAAAATCAGATCCTAACATGCACTGTTATGGATCTGACAACATTCTGTTAGATTTTACGTTCAAATGACTAATACAGTGCATCTTTACTGTGTAAGTACAGAAAGTGTACATTAAAGTCAGTCTATCCTTAATCACTAGATAAAACTAGTAGCATTTAAATACATCTGTCTCACTGTTCTAGTACTTTCAAATTAATTGTGAAAGTTACAATATGATTGGATGATGTAAAATTAACATGAACATGAACCCATACGGGGTGTTGTCAGATCCTATTCCAATGTAAAGTAGTTGAATGTAGTATATGTCAGATTGAAACGAGATTGAACATTTAACTAGTAAGAAAAATCGTGCTAAACATATCATCAGGATCACCAACCACCAAAAAAGGACATCGTGTCATTCCTGGAAGCAGTGCTTAATTTCATATTCAATGGATCGAAAATCAACAAGTTGTTGTTCAAAGATTTCGTTTTTACCTGCAATTGTTTAGTTGCTAATCCAAGATTTAGTTTTTGCTTGTAATTGTATAGTAGCTAATCAAAGATTTCGTTTTTACCTGTAATTGTTTAGTTGCTAATCAAAGATTTCGTTTTTACATGTAATTGTTTAGTTGCTAATTAAAGATTTCGTTTTATCTTGTAATTGTATAGCAGCTAATCAAAGATTTCGTTTTTACCTGTAATTATATAGTTGCTAATCAAGGGAATTTTTGGTTGTACTTAACTATATGTATATTATGAGTATGTTTTAATTACATACCTTTGTGAAATTTGTTTAAACCTGTCATCAAAGTCGCTAGGTACGGCTAACTCGGCATATTTCAACTGGAAACTTTTCAACCATGTTCCAACGTTTGTTTTTAACTCTGATGACAACATCGCCAGTTGTGTGTACAGAGTTTGCACCATCATCTAAAAAACATACATACATAAGTCTTTTAGACATGTTTAGTTCAATACTCCTGTCATTCCTATACTGTCCCATTAAAGAGGCATTCCCTATAACTAGCATATTTTATCTACTATCACATAAAATGAGCTCACAAATATGTCTCTACAAAGTCAAAAATATATTCAAATCACCAATAATAATTTCTCGCTTCCAGCAATTTTGTTTCGTAACTTTCTTGGCTCGTAACGGAAATATATTTTCATTTTTTTTCTCGGAAATTGGTGGGTGCTTTTTGTTGAAAATTTGAGGAGTTTAAGCAACAATGATTCTCAACTAATGTCCAATATTCCTGAATCGATTTAAACGATGAAAGTTATAGGGAATGCCTCTTTAAAACAGGATGTTTCAAAATAATACTATATGTTACAGTTTTGTGAGGCAATAAAATGCTTCATAGACGCACTAGATTCAAACCAAAACACACATTTGAAGGTGAACTTCATACCTTTATTCCATTTGCAATATGTCAATTTTAGTTTGAAATAAAATAATATTATGTCTTTAATCACAGGTAACTGTATCGTTGCAAAATATAAATTTTCAAAAAAAAGTTTCTTTTTGTTTCGTTTTCAACGCTATAGTTACCTGTCTCTTTAATATGTTTGTGTAAAAATGTAGTTTATATATGGTGTAGATTTCTGAAGTCACCTAATATTACTGTGCATAATTATGATGCTATCTTAAAAATCATTGGTTAACACAAGTCATGAAGTTTATATTTACATCCTGTCCTAATGATTCCCTTTCGTACATGTACCACACACACTGGTGGAATAACGTGCGTCCAATCTGACCAGACCGATTACGAAGCCAGTCAGGATTCGAATATGCGATGCTAATAAAACATATTATTTTGTCTGCTGAAAACTCATGTTTATCATCTCTGTTATTTGTATATATTTGTTATAAGCATTGTATTATGCTTTATGCAAAATAAACTTTCGTATAATGAAGCATGGTTGGAAGATAATTATGATTAGCTTTCTAACAAACAATGACGCCATATCTAAACTTAATATTTTGCGAAAATAATAAAGTCATATTTTTCAAGCTATGTTGGAACATAATAATACGGAATT
Source organism: Spisula subtruncata (assembly GCA_963678985.1). Classification (NCBI taxonomy): domain Eukaryota; kingdom Metazoa; phylum Mollusca; class Bivalvia; order Venerida; family Mactridae; genus Spisula; species Spisula subtruncata. Next base: position 29,072,510 of record OY787673.1, on the reverse strand, counting down.
TAATTCTAAAATGTCCTCTTTTACAAGTGCGTTTCATCTTTTACATAGTGCGGACTTCAGAATTCAGTATGTCTCTAAAGACGATCACTCTCAAAAACTAAGACTGACCAATTTAAAAAAAATTATTTGGGTAAGAGCTTTTGTTATTTGGTTATATATACACAACAAACATCATAAATTCTAGTGTTTGATGCATTCAAGGTAGATTTGCAACTCAGATGACTGGTCTATGAAGCTGTTACAAAGCCAAACAAGAGCACCGCCATACGGGGCAATATACGCCCGAAGGGTTTTGTTTCAGGTTTTGGTACCAAAATTTTGACAGTTGAAGGCAAAAGGACAGCCCTGAACTAAAAATGGAAGAAATCCCCCTCAAGAGTGACAGAGCGGAAGGGAAACAAAGTCAAATGACCTTTAACCCCTAAGTGTGACCTTGAACTTAAAGCAATCCCTCCAGAACATGCGCTCTGCACGTCATCTTGATGTGGTGAACATTTGTGTCAGGTTTCTTTAAAATCCTTCAAGAGGTTCAAGAGTGACAGAGCAGAAGGGAAACACAGTCATATGACCTTTAACCCCTAAATGTGACCTTGACCTTAAATCGACCCCTCCAGAACATGCGCTCTGCACGTTGTCTTGATGTGGTGAAAATTTGTGTCAGGTTTCTTTAAAATCCTTCAAGAGATTCAAGAGTGACAGAGCGGAAAGGAAACAAAGTCATATGACCTTTACCCCCTAAGTGTGACCTTGACCTTAAATCGACCCCTCCAGAACATGCGCTCTGCACGTCGTCTTGATGTGGTGAACATTTATGTCAGGTTTCTTTAAAATCCTTCAAGAGGTTCAAGAGTGACAGAGCGGAAGGGAAACAAAGTCATATGACCTTTAACCCCTAAGTGTGACCTTGACCTTAAAGCGACCCCTCCAGAACATGCGCTCTACACGTCGTCTTGAGGTGGTGAACATTTGTGTCAGGTTTCTTTAAAATCCTTCAAGAGGTTCAAGAGTGACAGAGCGGAAGGGTAACAAAGTCATACGATCTTTAACCCCTAAGTGTGACCTTGACCTTAAAGCGACCCCTCCAGAACATGCACTCTGCACGTCGTCTTGATGTGGTGAACATTTGTGTCAGGTTTCTTTAAAATCCTTCAAGAGGTTCAAGAGTGACAGAGCAGAAGGGAAACAAAGTCAAATGACCTTTAACCCCTAAGTGTGACCTTGACCTTAAAGCGACCCCTCCAGAACATTCGCTCTGCACGTCGTCTTGATGTGGTGAACATTTGTGTCAGGTTTCTTTAAAATCCTTCAAGAGGTTTAAGAGTGACAGAGCAGAAGGGAAACAAAGTCATATGACCTTTAACCCCTAAGTGTGACCTTGACCTTGAAGCGACCCCTCCAGAACATTCGCTCTGCACGTCGTCTTGGTGTGGTGAACATTTGTGTCAGATTTCTTTAAAATCCTTCAAGAGGTTCAAGAGTGACAGATCGGAAGGGAAATTGCTAACGACAGACGGACGGACGGACGGACAAACGGACGTACTCATGAGACGGTATTTGTGGGGTTTTCTTTTGTTCTTTCTTTTGTTTGGTTGCAACCCACAAGTAGCATTTTGCACCCCACAAGTGACGGAATGAATGGAATCTTAAAATAGCCTATTGTTCCACACCCCACAACTACCGGTGCATTCGTACGGACAGACGGACAGACAGACGGACGGACGGACAGACGGACACAAAGGCCATAACCTAATACGGCCCTTCGGGCGTATAAAATTCGGGCGTATAAAAAGATGACCACGTTTCATGAAGATTGATTCTTTACGTTGACCATTTGAGAGTAAGCATTGAGTTTTCTTGATTTGATCTAAGGACGCACACTTTGACACCGGCCTCACTATATGGTATCAGCTAAGGCCAAGACAAAATAATGCTGTGGTTAAGGTTACAGGCCCAAAACAATTAGGGTAGGTAGGGAAAAAATATTTTTAATATTATTTTATTTAGTTTTTTCAGTACTTACTTACGATTTTTTCTCTTTTCAAGTTTTGGCTTCTAATTTTCAATAAAATGTTGTAGGGTAGTAGCAAATAATAGGGTAGGTAGGGAAACCTTAACCACAACATCATTTTGCTTTGGCCTAAACAGGAAAATTAACATTTACAATTATTTACATTGTTTAGAAGCATTATGTAAAGAGCTACACTAATCATATAGAAAACAAGAGCTGTTTTTCGTTTCTTGTGAAATATGGGCAGCTCAATATTTTAACTTTAGTAAAAATATTTAAGTTTTCACTAAAGATGTTTTATAAATAACGGTCCTGGCATATTGAAGGCAAAACTGTGAGATGGTGAGGAATATTAATCAAGATTATACAAATTAAACGTCTTACCAGGCATAATTGTACGGCTTTAGTCTCGACTTCATGCGACTCGTTCACTGGAAAAAATAATGATAAATGACCACAATGAATCTCATAAACGTGTAATATGCTTGTACGCCAGCACCATGGTATATTGCTGACTTAGAATGAGAAGGTCGTAAGTACATGTATTGCTTAAAAACCTTATAAGAATTATACATACGTATTAACAATCAGCATCATGAGGTGCTTCTTATGAGCCTATTTGCATAACAATCGGAACAAATTGGAACTTGTCAAGTTGATCAAATTGATGTCGAAACAGCATGTTTTAACATAAGTAAAAAGTAATATTCGGACAGTGTTTTCTTGTTTTTGTCCTTGTTTACGACCTTCTGATTCTAAACCAGCTACATTTTTATAAAAACATTCTTCTTATATACAGCTACGTCCATTCAGAACATCGGACTGTAAACCGCATATTGTATATTGTTCAAAAGTAAGTTGTTAATATATTTGTATACATAAATTGGTACACAGATGAAGGATATGGCATGCTACCTAAAATATATACTAAAATCGGACAGGGAAGTCACACAACTTTACCACTGATCACAGAAAACACAACACAGTGACCATACATAACGGAACAAGAAAATGTAATGTCAAAAAGCTGAATAACCAAATGTTTTATAAAGATATGCCAAAATGCTGAACCACTTTGTCTAGATTTCCATTTACATATAAAAAGTTCTCATTTACTCAAATGTATATGAACTTATTACCATAGTTCTAAGAAATTATATCACGAAAAGAACAGTTTTAGCATACCAAAATTTTCACTCATTCAATAGTTGAAAGGTTCCTTTTAATAAATGTGTGAACATTTGGGGATGCTAAAACTGTTATTTTTGTGATATAATTGCTTAGGTCTATGTTATCTCTTACGTTGCTGAGCACACACGTCCAACACCGTTTGTAACTTCTGAAAAGACAAATGTTGTGAAATTTAATCATGATTACAAGTAAAACATGTGCTTCAACCAAATGGCATTTTAATCACACCCATACTACGCTTCACGACTTTACAATGATATAGGATCGGATGACACTCCGCATGAGGTCATGTCTATGTGAACTTTATATAACCCAATCCAATCGCTACTGTCACAATTCTGAAAGTGCAGATAATCTTTCTGCTGTACTACCTAGTTCACAGTGAGGTAGATGGTTTATACATAGAGTTTATACCAGACTGACGTTAGAACAAATTCAGGTGAAAAGACATAGTATACATGTAACATGCACTAGAGAGGTCATTTGAACGTGACCTCTTATGTAGAGTTGTCAGATCTAACTAACAGCGTAATGGAATGGAGCAAATGTTAGGATCTGATTTTAATGGTATTGTACATGTTCTTCAACGCGATGGCATATATGCGCACTTAACTCGGCAATAATGAACACGAGAAAAGCTAAGACAATATCTCGTAACGGTACCATACCAGTACATATGGTCCAGTAACGATTGACTAAAAGGACGTACAATGTTATGACAACTAATAGTGCACAGTAAACGTGGACATTCGACAAACAGTTATCAAGTAGTTACACTTCTTTGTCGATAGAAACAATTAAAAACAAAGTGAATAGTGACATGCATCTTGGCATCTGATAAACACTGTGCTGCCCTTTTGCTTCGGTTATGTCTTAGGTGACCTGTATATGTTTAACGAACAGATTATGTCATTTGTCAGAGCAGGGTATGGTGTTTGATTTTATTTTTCAATGTTTGGTTGTTATTATCACTTGTATGTGTGCTACTGTCCGTGAGTATATTTCTTTTTCACATGTGAATCTCTGCAGTCATGATCTGCTGTTTCTGTTTTCTGTTGAGTGATGTCTTCCGTTTCCGATTCGTTATCTTTGTATATGTTGCAATGTATATGTCGTAATTTATTTAAGGTCAGGGCTGGGTTTCACAAAACATCTCAGTAGGACAAAACTCCACAAGTTTGTCAGCTACACAGAGCAATGCCCACACACAGCCCAAAGAAATGATAAAAAGCCCAATTCCCCCCCAAAAAAATCAGGATGACCCAATAAGCCTTACCTTGCGTACAACTTCCGCTTCTTTGATACGTTGATCGAATGTCTCAGTCTTTAAACATTTCGCACGGTCCTCCTTGGCCTTATATATAATCATTGTAAAAGAATAATAAACAAAAACATAACATATGTACAAAACACCATATTTATCGTTTACATAAAATGACATAATTTATATATATTCAAGCTCTGGTTTGGAAAGAAATGAAAGCAATTGCTTGAGTGTATGCTTCGGAAATCGGTCATGAATCACTGGATAAAAAACTTACCTCCCATGTATGTGAATGACCTTAAAATAATGACTAATAGTCAAAGTACAAATCATAAACATTACTTATGGAGTCAATTCTGATATTGTTCGACACGAAAAACTGATTTCTAGTAAAAACGTTATAAGCTTTCATTTAATACTGCATTTATCAACAAGAATATAAATAAGATACAAGAACCAGAAAATCGTTTATTTTTATATGTTTTTCATAAAACTGAGGTGAGTGATTATTTATCGGTAACAAATGTAACATCCTTGAACACGAATTATATATAGTTTTATTTTAGAAAAATCATTTTGTATACTAATCCAAATTATTATTAATCCAGAACTTGTAAGACGAGGAAAATAAACTACATGTATATCACAAACCTTAAAAAATAAAAATAATATGCTTATACACATACCTTGTATTTAATGATCAGGTCTTGTTCTCTTTCAACACATTTGACAACTTTTTCCATAAACTCACTAAAGCTTATATCTCTCTGTAAGACAATACTTATAATTTTAGTCGTTTCATGGAATATTTTGTAATTGCACTTAGCGGCACTACACGCTATAGCTAGTTTGCGATAGAAAAAAATCGTGTTTTTTAAAGATTTCTGAAAATCTGGTCCTTAGATTTTGGTTAAGAATTACACAGAACTACAATAACTTCCTACCTAATCCCATTTTAATTTCATAAATTTTAGTCACCAATTAAAAGACATTTATTCTTTATTACTTGTTGAAATTACATGCGTATTTACAGTTTCACGCAGGGAGGTAATCTGGTATTCCATTGATGATTTACTATCAATTATTTAACCGTTACAATCCGTGATCGGCGGGATCGAGATTGCTGTTATAAAGACAAAACTTAGGAGGCCCTTGTGATTCGGTTTATTTAGGTGTGTCGCTTGTAAACATTGTACAACAATAACATGTATTTCGTCATATTCACAGACGGGCCTCGCATGTGTTAAAGTAAGTAGGTTGCAAATACGTAAATATACCGTTATGCTTATCGCGTGACCGTAAAATTGGTTGTTACAAGTATTCAGTCTTCTAACTTGATATTTCATACAAAACAACAAATATGTTACATAGAACTTATGAACAAAACTTTTTTAACTCATTTCTGATGTTGCTGAAATTTCAGTGTGAATTAGGTAGATATATTTCATTAATCCGTGTAAACTTTCATACTTGTAGGTGTAGTAATTACAAAGAAATATTAAAAAACACGATTTTTTTCTATCGCAAACTAGCTATACCACTTCCTTTTTCTTAATTTCTCAAAAACGTTCGAGATAATTATATCAACTTTTTACCAGTTTAAGTTTAATGCATGGGCCTTTTACTGCACAAGTCAATTTTTATGCATGATAATTCACGGTAAAAGCATAATGTACGTCACCTGGAATTCAGCAGTTACACAATTAAACAGCGTAATACATGTACTACTTATTAGGGGTCAATTGAGAATGTTCAATAGTTAATTTCTTTACTGCCTCAGATGTTACATAATAAGTGCACACAATAAAATATATTCATAAAAATCATCTTCGTTACAAGTTCCCATTGGTAAGCTTAAACCGCCTCAAAATGAACTACTATTCTGAATATGATACCGATGAGTTTAGAATAAACATACAGTAGTTGAAGACAAGAAAACATCTACACGCGTACATAACAACCAGGTTACCGATATTGTATGTACAACTGCGACGTTCGATAGAAATATTCAGTCTGTTGAGGACGTCTCGTGTGATAGTCTATCATCAGAACTAGTGTAAAATACTGTTTACGTGTGCCGAATTTCATTACAATTCATAGCGAGGTTTTATAGAAATCTGATATGTATCAAAGGTAGCGTTAGGAGTACTGTTAGAAGCGTACACCAGTCAGACTGGTTTTGGCTAAAAACCTTTCCCAAAATGTAACACTGGAAATATTCATCGCACCTCCTGGCGATATGCACATCTAGGCTTGATATCAACTATGTAACTATGTAAATTTCATTGAAGTCTAGCATGTGGTAAGGTAAAAAAGAGCGGACAAACTTTATGACTTAAATCAGGGTTCCCACAAATATTCTAAGACAAAATTCCCTGACTTTTTCCTTATTTTTTCATGAACAGACAGCAGTTTCCTCTGACTTTTTCGAGCGAAAGAGCAAACTCTTGCAATAGAAACATCGAAAAGGAGGTAATATTTGCTTTATACGGACCAAAAAGCTTCGGATAATATTTTTGGGCTTTCGATGAACATATAGAGGATTCTTTTAGTGTTGGGTACTGTCTTCATAGAAAATGACACCTATCTTTCATGAAGAATTCCCTGACTTTTCTTGACTCTGCTCAATTTCTTAATTTCCCTAATTTCAAAATTCCTTGACTTTTCCCTGACCATGGGTACCCTGTAAATGAGTTTTAGCAATGATGTAAGGAGCAGTCAAACATCATTCAAATGACTACATTAAACTTATACTTACGAAAATGCTTTCAGCTTTAACACCCAGCTCTCCACCATTCACGGCTGTGTAAAATTCTTCTTTAAGTACATCTTCGATATCGACTCTTACGTCCGTTTCGATCTGTATATTCTTACACCTAAAAGACCAGTTTCAAAATGAACATCATTGCAGTGCGGTTGTAAAATACAAACAATGCCAATTCGATACCTTCAATCCGAGGACTAAGATCATAGTTCGGTTATTTGGAGGTCAATACTGATTATGTTCAAAGATTTGGTTTGAATAGATAAACATACAAATATTTAAACGTGTCCATTATTTAAACTTGAGTGCGATTGACCACTTAATGATTTTGTTTACCACGAAGCGTGAACAATGCCAGTAACTTGTAACAAATAGCATTGCTGCCTTAAGGCTAGACCCTCCATAAAGTTGTAGCTTTAAAAGCATGGTTGTAGAATATTACGCAGTTTATATACATACAAGCAGTATTGCAAGCTTAGCATCAACTTGATTCCTACCAGATAATTCCAATGTGAGTCATGTTGGTACCTTAGTAAAAGTGATAAAATAAAACTTACATAACAGAGTAACATTTCATGAACCACGTATCAAGCTCTAGTCTAAAATCTACTACACTGCAATCTATCCCGGCAATCCATTCATTGTACAAATTCTTAACAGTTTCATTCTCACTGCCCTGGAAAACAAACACGTGTATTTAAGTGTTAACAGTCTTCTGTTATTCTCGAGGAAAGATATTTGTTCGGGTGCAAGTTGTAAAGCTTGGTACAACGCTTAGCTCGTTTTGAACACGAAGTGCTCAAAGATACACCGTATTCACTTATTGTGATCGGTCTGTGTCCGTTCTTCCGTACTCGACAATTCATTCCAACAACTTCTCATAAACTACATGTACTTTACCAATTTCGATTGACCTCTGCCAGAGTGATGCTAGGATGATCCACTTTCAGATTCTTATTTTTATCATGAGATCGGCAGACTGATATGTCCCCCGGCGAAAGTTCATAATCCTGGCAGTCAATTCCACTCTTTATGTATGCCTACATGTTGAGTTTGTTCATATGTTAAAGTTTGCAGAAGGTCCTACAAATTCTGTAGGGGAAGGTGCGCCAACAATAACGCGTCTACGCCGTACATTGTGTTGGAGTTAATAAAAACATGACCGCTATGGGGCGGTGCTTACTTTTTCAATAAGAACTCTGAAACTCTTCTCCTTGGAAACTGTTGGTCCTATTTCAAAATATGTTTATTGGGTGGCCTACTGCCTAATTCCTAACTTTCATCTTGATACACCAAAATAGATATGACCGCCATGTGTGGTGCTAATTTCCACTGTGTAACTAATAGACTGTACTGAAAACCTTAAAAACCTTCTACCCAGAAACTGCTGGTCCGACTTTAATATATTTCGCCAAAAAGGTTCCTTTGTTGACCCCCACCAGATTTCTACTTTTTATGTTGATACTAGGCTTTCGTCGAAAAATGATATCCATGTTAAAAAAGTCCATAATACAATGTTGATTTAGGTTCCATTTGACAAAGTACCTAGAGCATTCATGGCTAGAGAGGAGTTAATCAGGTGCTAACTAAAGTCTTGTCTTTTTATGTAAAATAATTATGAACTAAATTTGGACAAAAAGTGGATTCAAATATGGTCTTGCATCAGGTCCTTCATTTTTTCGAAGGGATCTAAGTGCACGACAAAGTACAGTCGCATCATTTAAGAAAAATGCCACGAATATCAATAATGCGATTATAGTTAAAAGGTTGAATATAACAACAACAGTTTACAACAGGAAAACAAACATAACAAACCTGTACTCCTTTTTGCTCCTCTATGATGAAATCGTGTATACTTTGTGGTCTAGTCATGTCTGCTCAATTATTCGATCCTATAAAAAAACGTGTAGTTTCATAATAAAATTATTATTAATAATAATAAAAATAATAATAAAGACTTTATTTATAGAGGCAACATAGTTAGGCATTTGCCCAATCTTCCATACGAGCCTCTATAACGGTAATATTATTGACGCAACATATTTTTTGGTAATCGCCTGGGGGCATTTCTTGAAGCGAGTAAACTCCATATAGATGAGAAAAACACGTTTTGTAGAAGTTTTAATCACAAAACTATGTTTTACGAATATATACAGTATTCTTATAAATTCCATTACGGTCAAATAATTGATAAAAAACTCCCGAACATGTTTAACCTTCCGTTAATTAGGTCAGGGCTTTTCTTGGTATTTTACCACTACTACATACGCTGTAACAACATTAAATATATATTTTACTACGTTAATCATGCATTAGAAAAGGTAATAAACCAACTTTATGCGATTATTTTTCTTCTAGATGAATTATTCCAGATTCGTGTATAAATATATATTAGGTAGGTCAATTAAAAAAATATAATTTTATGAGAGTTTTTGGATATTTATTTCAATGTACCAACTGGAGTTAAGTCCCTTTAAGATAACGTATTTGTGTTTCCTTGTGGTTAGTGTTTGTGGCATGTTATACATGTATTGTCTTTTTCAGTATTGGTGCTCTTTGTGGCTTTCGTAGTGCGCATGTTTTTTTCTGTTCAGTACTGCCTTGCATGTCCGATTTTATTTGTTATTGAACAGAACAGAACATTTATTTTATTAACCCAAATCGTAATTACGACACATGAGTATACTGTACATAATGCATGTTACATATATTAATGTAATATAGTGCAGTCATGGTGAAGTAATGGCAATAAAAAAAATACTAGATCATACTAATATGATGGAAATCTTAACAATTTTAAACAATAGCTGGCTCCAATGTCTAATGTAGAGTAGGTAAAGAGGGGAATAAAACTCATAGTGATTTGAAATAAATGATTCTAAATAAATTCTAATGATTCTAAATAAAGTCTTATTAGTTATTTTTTGTAGACGTGAAATGTCCGAAATCAGAGAAATATGTTCGGTGGTCAGTAAGCCATTTCAAACGATTAATTAGAAATTATTGACGAGTATGTACAGAACAGGCATAAACTTAAAATTCAAACACAAGGTCAATCAAATATGGGTTGTCGCAGATGTTCATGACTATGGTGACACAGTAGTCGAATAGGTAACGCGCTTGACTACCGATCGAAAGTTTCCTGGTTTGAATATAGGTCAGGGAACGTGGTCATTTCTGAAACCACTTTCTAGTTGGAAACCTAACGGAAGTCGGTTCTATACAGTCGTCACGTTAAAGAGGCAATGTGTACATTTGGAAACAGCTAGAGTACCCCCATAAGAACAGCTAGTTCTTACAACACCGCTATCAGTCATATCTTCTTGCTGCCGTTTCAGGAAACAATTTAAAATGACCTCATTGGCAATAACTGTTTGCACACTTATTTAAGCGGTATCCCTGACCGAAAGATGAAAATAAAGTACGCATTCTGTCAATGTATACAAATGGTCATCGTTTGGAGATAATTCACGCCAAATATAAAAATATAAGCCCCAAGTTTTATGATATCGCTATACATGAATGTACGAGGGTCAGTCAAGAAAAACTGAGAGTTGTTAAATTAAGCCTTCAAAATGTATATACAATAATATTTTCTATCAATTATCGTCAACTATTATCCACTGCGGATAGCCTGATGAATTCGGTGAGCATGTATAGGCTGATACATGTAGTATAGATAAACCATGTTTTTTGAGCCGTGACAATTTATGCAGGAAGGTTTATTTTCCCTCAAATGATAGATATATGGTATGTATTAAGGCTTAAGCAATATATTTGATCAATGACAGTAACCAATCCAATACCAAAGAGATTTTAACCAGGTATATTCACATACCATGACTAAGAAGTGTAGCCTTCCGTCACGGATAAAAAAAACATGGTTTATCTATACATTGTATTTATTTTGCTAGTACTTGCCGTGTTTCATGTATGATAATTTGTTTATGTATTATGCTAACTGACTTAATTATAGGAGATGTTGTTCCTTATATAGCTTGACCAGATTTATTTGACACTCATCGAAGTCCGTAATGCTCGTCCGGCCATGCTCGCTTGTATTTGATTTGTATGTTAATTTACTATAAACCGTTATCTCCGGACTTTTACGAATTATGCAAGAAGTCTCAGTTTAATCTGGTAGGGCTATACTATAGTACATTTGTATGTGGTTTGTGCATAGTATATAACATAATATATAATAATAGTCTCTCGTGTATAAATTCATATAATGCAATAGCTTAGAATTAGAAGGTCGTAACTACCAAATTGATATTTTGAGAAAACATGGAAAAACTGTCAGACATGTATTCTTTACTTATGGTAAAACAAACTTTTACAACTTCATTTTGGTCAACATGACAAGTTAAGATTTTTATGAAAATGGGCTCATAAGAAGCGCCTTGTGGTGCTTATTCTCAATATGAATGAATCTTAAAAGGTCGTAAGTGGCACTTACGACCTTCTTATTCTAAGTCATCGACTTATCATATAAAACTTGGCTGACTATCAATATTTGACTACGGATATTTTCATTGTAACCCTAGTATGGTTGTAAATCAGCTGGATCACCTTTTATCGAGGACCTGGTGGTGACTGATAAAAATAAACTATAGTAACTGATTGTAACTGAGTACGTATCAATTCATACAAATATTTCATGCACCAGTCAGTTGCATCCAAGGTCCCATCCCCGGGGATTGGCAGTGGATAGCCGGTGGAACGGTCGTGGTGTTTTTACCTTCCAGCTTCTCCCGCACTGCCGAGTAAATGTTGGGGATTTTTCTCCGAACCAATACCCCGGGACAATATGTAGTTGTCTAGAATGGGAAGTATCGGAGATTTTACCCAAAAGTACAAATAAACGCCCGTCGGGGCCGTGGATGCAATTGCTTGGTGCATTGTATGGACCGCTAGTTTAGTTTTGAAAAATGTGTTGTTTAAATTAACTAAATAATTAATATGTTTTAAATAATACTACGCTGGTCAAATTGAATTAATAATTTATTTAATTAAAAATGTCTTAACAATTTTATTTTTTGTATATGGGCTTCTTTCTCACTAGTAAATTCGATACATATTTCAAACTAAGAGTTACAACTAAAGTTTAGCATTTGTTTGTGTTGACCAATCAGTCTGAAACAAATCCAAAAATATATTTAGCCTTAAAGATCCTACCTACCAAACCATTCTAAATATGCGTGGATTGGGAAGGGGAAACAAAGAATAATTCAAATTCGGTCTTGCAGTATACATAATTATAAAGTTGTAATGGTGTGTATTATCTTTCTATGCGATATAATGTTTAAAGTTGTAAAATACACGCACATGTGTCGCTGGCTTAGAATGAGAAGGTCGTACAAAATCGATATTTTGAGAAAACAAGAAAAACTGTCTGAAATTTACTCTTTACTTATGGTAAAATAAGCTGTTTCAACTTCAGTTTGGTCAACATGACAATTTCCGATTTATTTTCATGACAATAGGCTCATAAGAAGCCCCTTATGATTTATATTTCAAATAAATATGCATTAGTCTTATAAGATCGTAAGTAGTATTTACGACCTTCTCATTCTAAGCCATCGATGTATGTGCAGTAAACATACTGTAAAATCATTTATTTTCGACGGGACCAAAATTCATGCTTTTGGTAAAAACATACCGTTTCGTTGGGACGATAATGCGTGGATTGTGTATTTCAGGTTATAAATACAAGGGTCAAAATTATTGTTCGATGGGATTTGATTTCGTTGTTGAAGGCCGCTCTGTATGATTGTACTATAACTCTAACGCGGTATTGGGACCTGTGCCACTTAAAGTAAACAGGCAGATCAGGTACAACAACATAAAAGGCTATTGGAAAAGGGATTATCTTTTTCAATGTGTATAGCTTGGCTATTGTGACCTGAGCCTGACCTTTATGCAAGAATATATAACAAGCTTTTTGCTTTGATTATATCAATTTCCACAGGGAAATCGTGCAGTATTTCAGAGTTGTGTTTGTATTACATCTTGAGCGTCTTCGTGAAACTCCCCGATTATGAAAACATACACTCGGTGTTGTAAACGTAGACAATATATCGACGGTTAATTTTATGCTAATCAATAGGTCAGGCTCATGTCAATGTAGCCAAGCTTTACCGTTATTTTAATTTACTTGGTGCATAGAAGTGAGTGAAAATACACTTCCGCTCTCGATCGATCAAAAACAAACTGTATCAGAGAAAGTTTACAGTAATACATACAATAAAATCGTCACATACATTCTCTTATACTGTAAAATCATTAATTTGCGTGGGGGATTAAATTTCGTGGATTTCGTGGTTCACTTCAACCATGAACTTTAATCCCAACGAACATTAATTTTGACCCTTGTTTTGTTACCTGAAATGCAAAATCCACGAATTCAAGTTCCAACGAAATTGTCTTTTTTACCAAAACCACGAAATTTCGTCGCAACGAAATTAAATGATTTTACAGTATATCATAATCAAGATCTACCATCAGAAATATATTGATACTAGTTATTATATATAACACAGCATAAATCGCTGGTTTTTTAAGAATGAGGAGGTGGATATAGTACAACATCGTAAACAAGAAAACACTATCGAAAAAATTAGTTTTATCAAACATGTCAAGTTCTAAATTGCATGAACATAGACTCATAAGAAGCGCCGTGTGATGCTATATTTAATAATAAAACATGTAGCTCTTATAAGGTCGTATTATAATTAGTAAAGCTCTACTAATTACGATCTTATCATGAAGTAACATGCTATTATTATTAGCTAGCTAAATTTACAGAAAATGATAGCTAGCAAAATATGAAACGAAAAATAAATTTTCTTACCTCCTATAAGCAATTTGTATTCACATGTGTGTTTATATCCGCGACTAAAGCGTACTCCGAGAAGAAATGAAGAATATCGACACGTCTTGTTTAGACTCCGGAGCTATTTAATTTGTATTAACCAATAGAAAGCCTCCAGATAACAAAGAATCCCAACGCAAGTGTACACGAACATTTTTCGAAAATGCTATTTTTAGATTTAATGGAAAACCCAATAGTTTATTTAAAGGTACTGATCCGCGTATTGGCGAATATTTCGAAGATAAACACACACACTGCCATTTTAATAACCGAACCTGCGAAACATCTGTGTTTTGTAATTAAATACAAAATTGTGTAGGGAATTAATGTAGTACCCCAAAGAACTAAAACTAATCTCGCTGAACTTTCATGTAATTTGTGTGCAGCCAATGTCATGAAAAGGAACAAAACGAGCCGTGAATATTAATAGATGCATTGCTGTTCATGTTGTGTTTTTTTCAAGAAATACACAGAGTGTGCGATAATGAGAGTGGTTTAAAGTGTTCCTTTGCAATAAATCTGCCATACAGCAACTGTCTTAAAAGGTCGATAAAGGCTTGATTGTGTACGAAAACCATAGCATACAAAATATTTAGCTCGATCTGAGACGACCACCTTTAAATGCAGTATAACATAACTTTACTAAATCGAAAGTGAAAGTAGATTTGCATTCATATTCAGTACTTTTCGTGGTGGTGAGCGAGTGTCCGAAATCAGCAAACGGTTTAATAAACATAAAAACTATATTAGATTTAAAATAATATTGTACTATACTTAATATGTTAATATACATGAACCATTTTTCGAAAATTGATCTATTTTTAGATCAAATGAGACACGTCCTATTGAATCGAAAATAGATCTACTTTCATTAATGCATGGGAATAATTATCATCATATACCCCGGCCACTAAACCCTATCCCCAAGGGCGGGGATTTTTAGTTTTGATTTTTCCAACCCCTGGTAAAATCCCAGCATGGCCATAAGAAGTTAAACCCCCGCCCCAAACCAGTGAAATGTTGTTTTGGCGAGAAACAAACGCCCCGCACTCACTGCATCACCCGGTAGAGCGTGGACACCTCGGGGCTATCGGGCCACCGCTATCCCCCGCCCTTCTCCAGGTTTAGGGGTCAATGTTTTAAGTGGGACATTTATTTTATTTAATGTTTACCCCGGCTGAATGCTGACATTGGCCCGTCGTTGATGGCGCTGTTATGCTGCTGCTGTTGCTGCTGTTGATACATCCGCTGCTGCTGTTGTTTTTATTGCTGTTGCTGTTTGCTGCTTTGTTGTTGTTGTTTTTGTTATTATCATTCTTGTTGTTGTTGTTGTTGTTGTTGTTGTTGCTGCTGCTGATGTTGTTGTTGCTGCTGCTGTTGCTGTTTGCTGTTGCTGTTTTTGCTGCTGCTGTTGTTGTTGCTGCAGTTGTTGTTGCTGTTGTTGTTGCTGCTGCTGCAGCTGTTGTTGTTGCTGTTGCTGGTGTTGCTGCTGCTGCTCCTCCTGTATACTGGTGCAGGTGTTGCTCTGAAATATGCTATATTATACTATATGATGGTGCTTGACGTTACTGTTGTTGATGACATTGGTGATGCTGTTAATGATTTCAGCAGAATATGTTGCTGCCAACTCATATCTAAACATTTGGCTTCCATTAATAGGTAGGCTGTGTACGACATACAGGTAGCCCCCTTATCTCATCTATGGACAGATCGATCAGTTACCTAGGAAACAGATTCTGATGTTTATTACGAAAACTGTTGAACATTTTATATCAAATTTCAACACCCCGGAAAATGACGTCACGCAATGGCTTCACGGATTTTTTGAATTCTGTTGAAATCTGTGGATTATCGTGTGCTTATGCTGTAAGATGTGTGTGGTTAGCATTGCATATGTTTGATATCAATCCCCGGTAACTGTCTAAACCGGGTTTCTAGTTGTCAGATTGTTAGAACGGGAGCTTCAATGTTGGCGGAGGCGGTAGGGTTATTTTCGGTTTCGTTCCTGTCATTTTATATGGGTGCTTGTCAGTAACGGGGTATTGGATAGTGTTTTTGGGCCATTTATATAAATATCAGGTTCCAGTGGAAAAACGTAAATACAACCCGCACTTAGTACAACGAAAACCATACCGCCAGGGAAAACATGGCCATGTGTAAGTCCAACGATACATAAGATGGCGCGAACAAATTAAACGTAAGAGCAAAACAGAAATGACAAATTTACAAAGTAGCATTTACTCAGTACAGATCAGAGTGTTTATTGGCTCAAAATAAAAAGTGTATTGTTAAAAAAATTGAACCATTTGGTTAAAAACATATATGAATTGCATTGCTCTTAAACATGATGCGTTTGCGTTGCTAATTATCGAAAAACAGTTTGACTAAGTTTATTCTAACGAATTAACAAATCAGTTGTAATTAGCATGCGGTATATGACCCTGATGTGGCAACAAAAAAAGTTAAGTTACCAATTTTCGAGTACAGTACTGTTTTCATGCAGCTGTTCAGCCGTCCAACCACACGTTGACACTTCAGTCCCCTGGGCTGGTATTTATAAAGCATCTTTAGTGGAAACTTAGATATTTTGACTTAAGTTAAAATATTGACCTGCCCATATTTCACAAGAAATGAAAAATAGCTGATGTTTTCTATATGATTATTTATTGTAGCTCTTTACATAACGCTTCTAAATAATGCAAATAATTGTTAATATTAGTTTTCCTGTTTAGCTGATACACTTCAGGAAAATATGAGATTTTATGAAAATTCTAAGTTGTCACTTAAAATGCTTTATAAATACCGGCTCATGTCATTGGGCTACCTACATTTGAGTATCTCATGTTAATGTAGCAGCAAACATCGATATGCGGCACCGAAGAATAAACACCGTCCTCGCAGATACCAATTAACATATTCGCAGAGTGGGTTATTCTTGCTCGAAGAAATTACCCAGTGATCCAGACGAGGGTTGAACACGGGACTTCTCGATTCCGAAGCGCTCGCCCAACCTCTAGGCCACCGTCCCCTGTATAAAGACAACGACAAAATCAAACAAATCAGTCAGTTGCATCCACAGCCTCCACCACCGGTGATCCCTTTATCCTCCAGTTACCCCGCACTGCCGGTACATCAGGTACAAATGTAGCTAAGCCATCTGACCTTTTCTGAGTTATGTTTCCAATAACGACTCGATACTCTCTCCATTACACCTAACATTCCATATCATGCAGTAGCTGTCTTCAACGAGGAAAATATTCAGAGAATTGCTCCATTGTATTCGTGTTCTAACTGTTTTTGTGCAACCAAGGGTAGAAAACCAGCTAATTTGAAGAAAAATCGAGAGTTGGTCCAGGACGGTTTTCAAGGCGACATTTGTTCGAGTTCTCTTCGACATTTACACGACATGAGTAATAAATAACACGAGTTTATACGAGATATATACGACATCTGTTCGACAATCGGAGACATGTTCTCGAGATTTGTACGAGTATCGACGAGTATGTACGAGTCGGTATGTCTTGTGTCGTGGTGATAACGTAGGATGTCGTGTGATCTCGCCGAATGTCGATCAGATGTCGTAGACAAGTCTCCCCAACTCGCCACAAACATGTGTTATGTCGAAAAACGACTTTATTCAGTTATCTCGCGTTCAATTAAACATAGAAGGCAGGGTTACCTCCCATGGAAAGCGCTACGTAGTCCTTTGTTTCGGCAATAGACACCAGTGCATACGTCAGTGCGAGTGAATATTATTTGATTACATCTTCACGCAATTTCAGCTTTCTCATTGGTATATTTGTATTTTTAGTTTTTTTAATAGTTAAATTGTGGACTTTGTGAGATATGGCCCAGTTTACAATCGGATGTGACCATTGCCATGACGAGGTAGAACCACCGAACACGTACACATTCGTTGATGTACTGACTACTGATGTAGACATAACACAAAAGTAACATGCACAACATACTGATCGAACCTCGCACTTTGTGTCATTTTTACCGCAGCATAATAGGCATATATACGTTAACTTGGCAGTAAGGTTAACTTCAGGGAATGCTCTTGAGTTTGGCCAGAAATTAGGAGCTAGGTGCTGCTGTAACGTAACCTGGGGTTACAGACTAAATAATTAATAATATACGATCAGGTGATAATACATATTATACAACCTTATGTTATGATATCTAGTAGGTTCTGGTTCTATTGTTCTGTTTGGTCACTGCCCAGGGCTTATAACACATCACGGGCAATGTGATGGAATAAGCCTCGTAATAAGAAACAAGTCTGACAATGCCAAAGCCATATGATAGTATATCAATTTATGTTATACAAGCACACAATGTATCTATGTAATTGTGTCTGCGTGATGCAATCGTGTTATGAGGTCATTTAATCTTGTCTGGGGATGTGTGTATATATACCACGATGACTTTTGTTCGGGAGTCCAACAGAGAGCTAGACTAGGAGAATGTGATAGAGATTGTTTGAGAGTCCGCTCTATGCGCGGGGCGCCGTTATGCGCCTCTCGCAAAAGTACTAAGAACCTGAATTAGAATAAAAATATTATTGTCGTCATGTTAAATAAATACATGGAAAATACACAAGCGATGTTGTTTATGACGAAGTACCACTATACGACCACTACGAAACACTGCATAGTTAACGGTGACGCTTATGCTGACGTCATAATATTATGATGGCAAACATCACGCACCCCTTAATTGTATCAACAAAACAATTTTATAAAATGCATTCGGTCGGTTATAATCTAACCCCGAAAGATTAATATTTCCTTTTAAAACTTGGTGACAAAACAAAATTGCTAGATTGAAAGTTCTCAAATATATTGATCACCCCTCGTGCATGGTTTTATTTTGAACAGTTTCCAAAGATGCACGGTCCAACCCAGAAGAATGGATATTTTGCAATAAATCGATCAATATGTATATCCTTCATCGCGCTATCAAGAATCATTTTTCCGGTGTCCCTGTCTGTAATGCAACCATCGAAGACAACTTTGTGGACTGGTTTCATCACTCTTTGCAGAAATCGTGTCCATGTGTTACTCTCAGCGACGACATGTTCCACAAACAGGAATAGTCCACCCTGAAAAGTAAATTGATAATTTACCAGTCAGTTGCACCCACGGCCCACTCGCGGTCCACGCACTCCCGGGGATGTACGATTGATAGCAGTGTTTTTACCTTCCAGCTTCCCTCGCACTGCCGGTGGAAATGTTGGGATTTCTTTCACCGAACCATACCCCGGTGACAATTTTTAGTTGTCAGGGGCCGGGTCAATATCAGATATTTTACCATAAGCCGTGGAAGGGCGGGTGTTTTGTAAATCAAAAACACCCCCGGCCCATTCCAGGGATTGATGCAACTGACTGGTGCACAATATAGTACACATTTGTTAAGTGTGGTTCGTTTTAATAAGCTAATAGGTAGTGTTATGGTGTGCTACATACTAGGACATTACATTTTTGTATAACGACAGAAATTATATACTTTCCAGCTACTCTTTTACCCAATGTTAGCTGGATCCTAAACACATATCTTACCAATTAAACCCATAATGTGGCATATAAAACTTCACCTTGTTTGTGCGCATTGCATAAATATATTTTTGGTCGCCCTGCATGTTTTGTACTTGCTCGCATGCATTCTGAATTAGAACATAACAACAAAAAGTGGTGATGAATCTACACCAACCTGGTAGCATACCAAGTAATGCATTTGATTATTATTATAAATAGAGGATCTTGGATCAGCACGAATGTAAGATTCTTTTTATCATATAACCTTACTCAGTAAACGCTTAATATTTTTGAACAAAATTGATGTATGATGCACTGTTTCATGGGTTTCAAACAAAATTTAGTGGTACTTGGAGCGTGACGCTCAAATGTCGTGAGCCAACCAAGTCATGGATTGGCTAACGCCGTTTCAAGCTAATTTGCATATTTATGAAACAGGTTGTGAGTGCATGAAGATATTTCCGGCACGGCTTAATGCACTCCCACGCCGCAGGTTATGTGATAAACCTGATTTAAGATGTATTCTTCTAAAATCAAACTCTTATGTACCGGTAAAAGCATAGTATTGTCTCTGATAACTACTGATTTGGTTGGTTGGATTCGAACCAACGCACCCAACTGTAGTGATCGCGACCATACCGACTGCCCCACCGAAACAACTCCATTAAAAAACCACATAGTAATCTTACCGGCTTTAGAACACGCTGTATTTCCTCCAGCGTCTTCGGCAAGTCTTCTACCGTACATAAAACAAATGTACAAACAGCCGCATCAAATGTGTTCTCCTCAAAAGGCATATCCTCAGAGACACCATTGACAAACTCCACTGATTTAATGTTATCTAGAGACTTTCTAGTCTTGTCCGCACGTTGGTCAAAAAATGGATTCGGCTCCATACAAACCACGTGACTGTTGGCTGGGTAGTACTTCAAATTGGGTGCCGACCCTGAACCAATTTCAAGAATTTTTAAATCGCGACGCACCCTTGCTTTCCTATCCTCCAGTAAGCGAAACATAGCTTTCTTTTGCTCCTTCACACCGATGTCAAGATCTTGTGTTATTAAATCCAGAATCCAAGCTGCAAATCGCTGGTATGGACCACGATATAGAGCGCCTCTAAAACACCAAATGGCGATCCCAACAGCCACAGCAGGACAAAGATACCACACCATTATAGAATACATTTCCATCTTGTCTGAAAAATGCACTGTCTATAACCTTTTTGCCGATTGATCTGATATTATGAGCGGTAATGTAATAGGATATAATTATGTATACTTTGCACTTTGGCGAACTTGACACGAACCTGGCCTTTTGATTAGCATAAATTAACAGTCTATATGTTGTGTGTATTTATTACAATGGTTGTATGTTTTCATAATCGGTGAGTATCACGAAGACGCCCGAGGTGTAATACAAACACGAAATTGAAATATCGACATTGTACGATTTGCTTGCGGAAATTTATCTATTCTAAGCAAGAGCATTAAATTATATTCATGCATAAAGGTCAGGTTGATGTCAAATTTGCCAAGCTGTACCGGTTATGTTAAGTAATATTTTATCGCATTTTTGTTCTACCATGCGTTTAAGGTTAACTTTTATTTTATAAATTAAAAACTGTGTACGATTTTATTCAGTTATACTGGGAATGTTTTGCACGACCTGTTTGGTATCCGTTCATCCATTCAACTGTAGTTAATAAAACATTTAAGTAATATACACCGATAAACGATAAGTGACTAAAGACAATCATGCGGTTATTTATCCCTTGCCTATTTAAAGTTATCTTTACTGAGTATACGTATTAACTATATTTCAATTTTGTGTCCACAAGTTCGTCAAAATGTAGGTTTTGATCTAAGCAATCAGGTGGTGCGCATTTATCTGTAGGATAGTACTGTAAGAACTAACCTCAATACTTATAGACAAGACTCTAAGCTAGTGCTTGTTGAAATATTGACTTATTTTGTTAATACGTATAGCCTTTGCTCACAACAGCTGACATGCTATCCAGTAACCAAGCATAAAACATCTGATATGAATCTTGATAGTAAACACTCTTAAAGCACCAATATGCGATACCAAACGCAAAAATATTACAAACATAAGTTACCAAATCACGACCAAATCTGTTTTCATTTTGATCGATGTCTACTGTAGTAAATATTGCCGACCAGTAACTGTGCACTTGTTTGTGGTCTTCAGTACTGTGCAGTTTACAGTGAGTAATAAGTATGTATACACTTATAGCATATATTTGCACCAAGAATGGCGTTTGATAGTGTTGCATGTGTTAGCATAGCGTGTAGCTTATCTGCATACACATTATATATTGTTGGCATTTGCCGATCGTTTGTTGAAATTACAGAATGAATATGAAAAGTGCGCATATGGTGTACGATCCGCTATTCGTAAACCACCCTTGTTACCCAGATTGTTTGAAACTATGTTGTTTTCGGAATCATACATCCATATTTTTTTATTATCCATTCATTTAGGATTATCCATTCATTTTGGAATAGCCATTCATTTTGAATTATCCATTCAATTTGAATTATCCATTCAATTTGAATTATCCATTCAATTTGAATTATCCATTCAATTTGAATTATCCGTTCATTTTAAATTATCCATTCATTTTTAATTATCCATTCATTTTAGATTATCCATTCATTTTAAATCATCGGTTCATTTTGGATTATCCATTCATTTTGGATTATCCATTCATTTTGGATTATCCATTCATTTTGGATTATCCATTCATTTAGGATTATCTATTCATTCAGGAGTATCTGTGTAACAAAGGTGACAATGTCAAATCAGATTCTGTTCCAGAGACAAACTATTAATATATTTTTTTCTAAACTTGTGCCTCAGTCTATCAACCGATGTGTAATAAATGCTTTTAATTGTTCTGTTAAACCAAGGAAAATAAAACGAAAACAATCATCAAAACCGAAAAGATTTGTAGATTTGACGATTATTTAATAGGCACCTTAGGCAATTAAATAATGAGTTAAGCAACTGATACGGAACAGTGATTAATACGTTTGTGCGCAATCTGGTTTGCGCATGCGGGACAAAATGACATGGCAAATCATGTAACCGATTAAAAATGTCATCATCTGACGCAGAATTAAAGGGACTCAACTCCGGTTGATAAATTGCAAAATTCATCATAAAGCTCTCTTAAAATCGCGTTTTTGGCTTGAGCTACCTCCTACATTGATATGCGAATCTGGACTAATTCATCTAGAAGAAAATTATTCGTCGGTTTAATACCTTTTCAGCATTTAAAATCTATTGCGTGACTAACGCAGTAAAATATATAATTTACGTTGTTAAAGCGTAGTAGTGTATAAATTAATACCGACAAAAGCGGCAGCGGATGGCTAAACATGTTCGATGGTTTTCATCAATAGCGTCTTTGATCGTTATCTACGTTGTAAGAATACTTTAGGTTTTTGTAAGACATTGTTTTCTGAGTAATACGTCTACAAAACGATTAAGTCCCTTTAAGCTATTCTAGTAAAAATAAATCATATGAGGAATATTAATACAGCTTACTATTGATTTAAATCAAAGTTGATTGACAGAAAAATATTTATCCAGTCAGTCAACGCGGAATTATGGATATACTTATTAGAATGCACAACGTTTCACTTTGAACAGTTTCCAAAAATAAATGGCTTTAACCAGAACGGCAGGTCGTCAGCTTGGAATCGTTCAACATGAATATCCCTCATGTTGCTTTCACGAATCACCTTTTCCGTGTCTCTGTCAGTACGGCAACCATCAAAAAGAACTTGTGTAACTGGATTCATAAAGCTCTGCATCAGTCGTGCCCACGTGTTTCTCTCAGCAACAACATGTTCCAGAAACAAAAACTTTCCATCCTAGAAAATAAAAATATACGATATACAATAAAACTTCGTTATGACGAGCATCGATATCACGAGCACCCGGTCTATCTCGAGCAAGTTTTAAAATAGTATCCGCTTGTATCATCAATACATGCCCTTTGGTTATTTCGAGCACCCTACTTATCTCGAGCATTCAGATATCCCGGTTAGTCCTTGAGACAACCAAGTTTTACTGTATAATGTTTGGTTAACATTTGAGAAGTATACAGTCATATATATCAACTACCAGTAAAATACATAGCATTAATATTATGCATGTGTCATTCTGGTCACCTCGGCCTTCGTGCAATAAAGTATATTAACTGGAGAATCACGCATGATATAATGGCCGAAATTTCACGTTTGTAATACGGGCATTTATCAAGTTGAAAGCGCAGTATAGAATGCATAAGATGAAACTCCACTATTCATCCATCGTATGTATGGCGCATTTACAGATAAACACCAACAACCAATGTGAAGTTTACGTCCCTGACACAGATAAAACAATGCTAAACACATACATATATAGACATACAACCACACATTAAACTTACCGGTTTCAGGACACGTTGTATTTCCTCCAGGGATTTCGGAACGTCCGACACCGTACATAACACAAGGGTACAAATCGCAATATCGAATGTGTCCGATTCCAAAGGGATGTCCTCGGAATATCCATTAACGAATTCCACAGATTTAACGTGTTCTTGAGATTTTATATTCTTGTCAGCAAGTTTCTCGGAAAACGGGTTTGGTTCTAAGCATACTAGATCTGTGTCCGCTGGAAAGTACTTCAAGTTCGGTGCTGAACCTGAACCGATGTCTAGAATTTTCAAATCATGTTTGACATTTTCTCTGTAATCGTGCATTAATTGAAACAGTAACTGCTTTTGTTTCTTAACCGCTTTGTCCATATCTGGTGCTTGTATATCCTCGATCCATGCGCAAAACCTTCTATATGGTCCCCGATAGAAAACATCCTTAAAACACCAAATTGCAATCACCACAGCCACGATTGGACACACATACCATATCAAAACTGAATCAGAATCCATTGTGTTTACTGCAGTACTTCCGTATTGCATTGTAGCCTTCACCTGCGTGTGGTTAATATCACGTATGTATGCAACAAATATATGTGTTGTATAGCTAGCTCAAAGTTTACATAATATCACTGTAGCTGCACACTAGATACGTAAACATCGCCGACTTATGTAAATTGTAGATATGATCAGTAGTTACAGTGTAACCTCTGTAGTGCAACACGTCATTGAGCTGCAAATGTTGGTTGTTGGTTAGTTGTTGTTGCTCAACAGAGATTAGATTCATAGTAACTACAGACTGAGTGAAATTTTAAAGCTGTTGTTATAGAGGTTGTTGTTCTACTCTAGTACAGAACACACTCCATTCATACAGGTGAATAGCCCTAATACAACATCCACATTCACCTCTCAGGGAATGTAGTCAGAAATCTACAACAGCATACAAAGGAATGGAGCAAATGTTTGAATGTTAGGACCTGAGTTTAATGAGACAAGTAGATGCCATGACATAAAGCAAGTTGGTATGTTATCCAGAGGTCGATGCTCAGGACAGGTAAAATTGGAATTCCAGGAACAAGTGATTTATATGTTGCATGTGAGAGGTTCCTGTTCGATCGTAGGGGCGCTCTGGAGAGGTGGCACATTAATTTGTATCAAAGTAAGAAAAGAACAAAATAAACAATTTCAACGTTTATTTATATTTTTTGTATACTTACATTCATAATATCAGTTACTATTTTTAATGATTTATACAAAACAAGTACATGGCATTTTTATCACAAAACAGCAATTATAAAACGATATAAAAACTTGTTTATCACAGATTTTAGGGAGTATAATTACAAAAGCACGAAAATACACAAAAAATGTATTTAATTGCACAAAAACCCCTAAATACACTAAAATGTGTGAATGTGAAAGTCAGTTTTAAAAAGTACACACACATGGAAAATAATTACAATGTAAACATTTATTCAATTTTTCCAAGAAAACATTGTTTTACATAATATGTGTATTGCTTGATTTATATTTAGACCCTGATAAATCATCACATAAGATGTCTACTTAACATTAATTTTACTGTAAAATCATTAATTCTTTTGGGGGGGGGTTAAATTTCGTGGATTTCGCGGCTCAACTCAACGACAAAATTTAATCCCATCAAACATTAAGTTTGATCCTTGTATTTATAACCTGCAAAGCAAAATCCACAAGTTATCATCCCATCGAAATAGCCTTTTTTTTACCAAAACCACAAAATTTCGTCCCATCAAAATTAAATGATTTTACAGTATTAGAATATAGATGTCAAATAAAACACAGAATATAAGATATACTGTAAAATCATTAATTTTCGTGGGGGATTAAATTTCGTGGATTTCGTGGTTCCATTCAACCACAAACTTTAATCCCAACGAACATTGATTTTGACCCTTGTTTTGTTACCTGAAATTCACAATCCACGAATTCAAGTGCCAACGAAATTGTCTTTTTTACCAAAACCACGAAATTA
The DNA here is from genome assembly GCA_963678985.1 of Spisula subtruncata. Lineage (NCBI taxonomy): Eukaryota > Metazoa > Mollusca > Bivalvia > Venerida > Mactridae > Spisula > Spisula subtruncata. The sequence continues at coordinate 29,046,405 of OY787673.1, read as the reverse complement.
CGTCCCAACAAAATTAAATGATTTTACAGTAAATAAACAAACAGTCATGGTATGCATGTACAATATGCATAGCAAAATATTGCTCCGTTTCACTTTTTTTTAAAAAAACAGTAAAACTTAGATGCCCAGAAAATAGCCTGAGTCACATATGAATATACATAGAGCTGGATTTTGATTAGATAGTTATATAACAATATGTTAGCACATTGATTAAAATCACAAATTAACAAAAAGTAAAAGTCAACAAATAAAATATTATAAACAATAGCTATAGATTAAAACTATAAAATATAATGTCAGTGCATCTCAATAACAAAATAATATTCTGTAAAATCATTAATTTTCGTGGGAGATTAAATTTCGTGGATTTCGTGGTTCACCTTAACCACGAAATTTAATCCCCCACGAACATTAATTTTGACCCTTGTTTATTACTTGAAATGCAAAATCCACGAATTCAAGTCCCAACGAAATTGTCGTTATTACCAAAACCACGAAATTTCGTCCCAACGAAATTAAATGATTTTACAGTATTGAATACATGAATATTCATATTATGACAATTAGACAATATGATGTCTTAGCAATTCAATAACAAAATAATATATTTATAATATAACATTAATATCCATATTAAGACAATATACAATATTTGTATACCTGGCACAAAAATAAACACCTAATACTAAAAACATTTGAAATATCTAGCATTCATTTTGTAACTTCTTTAACTCAGTAACTATGCATTATTTTTTGCAGAAAAGGAAACGCCCATTATTACCAGTCAGCAAAATAATGAATTAATGTATAATGCAGTTACATTTTAGAAGCCTCAAAATAAACACTCTATAATTCTAAATTATAATTAATATTACTTTCTTCCTCACACATATTTTAAAGGTGTGTCACCAACATATATGGCAACATATTAAGGTGGGAGTCACCCGCCTAATTTCTATAATTTGTGGAGCTATTTTTGCCTAAATTTACGTAATTTGCATAAATTAACCTTATTTGCATGTTCGAAAAAAAAATTAGTTAATTCCATTATTTGACAAACGGACCACTTTTGACTAATTTTGGAGCTATTCATCAAAATTTATGAAATTTGAATAAATTTACAAAATTTGCATAAATTTATGAAATTTGCATATTGTATGAATTAATTAGCTCATTCAATTGGTTGACTAAAGGCTGTTGCCAGACCACTGTTTTTAATAGCTGTCTCCATCTCGGCTATTTCATCATCGAAATTTGAAGTCCCGGTTGCCAACATTCCGAATAATTTGTCCAGCTTAGTAAGATCCGGTCGAGACAAGTCAAACACAAATCTCAATGGTTTGAATCCCAAGTTTTCTAGTTTAGGGACCATTTCACCCCTTGACCTTTGATTGGAGAAGAACGAAACAAACACAAGCTTGGCCGGGTACACTTCTTCATGGTACTTCTTAAACAGTTGGGCGAAACTAAAAAACCAAAAAATAACATTATTTACATGCAGATTTCTTCATTTTGTAAGTTGGCTGCTATACATATTATTGGTCCCACAACTTTTTTCTGATCATCCATATAAATACAATGAATTATGGAATCATTTGGCTATTTCTTAATATAAGACCCATACTCGACGACAGGATGTTAACTATATGTGTCGAAATAGCAGGCCAAATATCGTATTTAGTCAAATGTATGGTGAACAAAATCCTAATTTTGCAAGAGTTGCTTCCCTTAGACTTTAAATTAGGCATTTATTGTTTACATATTGTCATTTTGTCAACAAAACATCTGTATTTTTCATTACATTTTCTTCTACATTCGACAAAAAGAAATACAACTTACCGATCGCCTTCACTTTCGCCATTTTCTTCCTCATCTGTGACCATGATGAACGTCTTAACGACTTCTTTATTGGTATAATATGGTCTTAGACTAGCTGCTGGGGTGGTCCCTCCGCCAGCCTCTGTATCAACAGCCAATTGAAGCACCTAAAATACAGCAAAACGATCCAACTAAAAGTTCACTCCTCCACATTTTTATAATAAATTTACAATAATTATTTTGTAATAATATTAGCGAATTTAGAAAATGGCCAGAGGCATTGCAAAATTATTCCCTTGAAGGTACCATGCACCAGAAAATTCGCCTTAGGATATAATTCACTACCCATCTAAATCATTTGTGTTACAGAGTTTTAGTATTTACGACTACAATGAGTATCCTTGTTATCTAGACCCATGGGACTACTTATTTCAAATAACCAATATTGAGATTATGTGTAGCTGGTCTTTTATAGTACACCCAAGATAACAAGAAACGCAGGAAAAAATGGAATACTCTGCATAGGTGGAAAAAATCAAGCGTGCACAATTAATCAGACTGAGTGTTATTTTAGTATATATATAATTGACCGTATGTGTTCATTCAACTTCAAGTAACCAATTTTGCAACAGTAGACCAATCCAGTCAATGTTTGTAAACATCACATTTTCCTGGGCCTATAACAGAATAATGTGAGTATTTATGTAGTGTAGGAATACATAAGGTAATGACCAAATGAGGTCAATAAGAAAATAGTGCAAAAACAAGAGAAACAAGCGACCTACCTCTTCAATATTTTTCGGCAGGTATGGTGCATTTCTGGTCTCAGTGTTAAAGAAACATAGCTGAGCATTTGTAATGGCCGTCAAAATACCGGCAATAATGGTGCTGGTTCTCACAGCAACCTGCATGGATCCCGACGCATCCCCAATGACCACAATAGGGGATTCCAGAGATAGACTGAAAGAAAAAACCATTTCATTATGATTAAGGGTTCAAAGACATATAAATATATTAATAAAGTACATGTACTCCCATGATACTTTTTCAAATCAAGAACTCAATGTTTACCTAGGTAAATAGGTAAAACTGTTGCATTAAGAAATTCTGAAATCGCGAAAAACAGCCATTTAAAAATGAAGTCTTAATTAAAACAAAACTAAATGTGTTATAGGTCATTAGTGTCATATGATAAAAGAATCCTGGTGGAGACACAAATATATGCCTGCAATATTTCAGCAGAAAGCTGACTGGAAAATAAAAGCTAAGCTCGGCACTTAAAAAAAGATATAGAGTAAACAAGTTGTTATACCTGACACCATCCATTTTCTTCTGGGCAAGAGGCACCAAGTGTTTGAAAAATGGAGCCTTCTTTTCATCCGCAGTTCTTTTCACAGGCTCTCGATTTCTTCCGTAACTATAGTAACCAGATTGGTTTATATTTTCCCTGTACATCTTCATAACTAACAGCCTGTCCAGTAATTTACCATTAGGCAAATTTATTACCTCCCCTGCCTCAACTCTTCGCAAAATTTCGGCATCTGCTTCTTCACAACGGAGTTCCTCATACCACCTAGAAATATAAATACAATGATTAAGTCAGAGGAACTATTTTAATAGTTTAATATATATTATTTTATGTCAAAAGAAATATGCTTGGGCAACATGCTTAGCCAATATCAGCCATCTTTATCTATTTATTTTGAATGTCAAAATTTCGGCTTTCAATTTCAAAATCAAAAGTAAAGGTACTAATATTGTAATGCTTCATTATCCAAAAATACCAATAAATAAACAAATATTTGAAAAGATTGGTACAGTAACTATAAAAATTTTGCACAATCATCATTCTTTCACAGCCAACTTGTTTTATAAAATAAAACAATTCGAAGGAACAAAACTATTATGGGTAGGTGACTTTTCAATTAGGTAGGTAGAGAAGCAGAAATAAACAATATATAAAGGGCTTTCACTAGGCTCCAAAAATGAAGAGTCAAAATGACTCCTGACTCTCAATTTTCAAGAGTCATCAAAGTATTGCAATATGTTATTTTTAAGCCAATGAAATGTTGAGTGAAATAAAAACTTACCAAATGACAGTGTCCAGTTTAGGCTCGTAGCTCGCTATTCTACCTTTCGACTCATTAGTCAGTTTACTTAGGTGTGGTTTGACGTGTGTATAAGGAATAGGAAACTCCTTGATCAGGTCATTCACATTGTCAGCGGTGACGTCACGACAACGCTGGACCATGCTTCCATCAGGTGCTGGACCTCCATAAACAAAATCTAAGAACCAATCAAGCTCGGTGAAATCCTAAAAAAAGTACACATCATAATTTAATCACAAAAATATATTTAATACTTTTGTATTACCTTAATAATGATAAGCATGTAAATGCACGAATAATGCCTTAACATATAAATTTATATCACATTTCTTTCCTTGTATCCGGGTTAGTAAAGCGAGGACGAATTACCTTATATGTCACATGTGTAGTACAACGTTATACTCCCCAAAGACGTGATAGATCATCCATTTATCATAATACTCATTATAATAGCCATGTACAGACTGGATCTATTTTTAGGTAAGTTTAACATGTTTCAAAGGATTGGACCATGCAGCCAAAGTACATAAGAAGAAAATTTGACAGTTTGAAGTCGGGATCCTTGAGGTTGGGACAAAATCTTGAGGGTCAAAATGTGGCTAATTTTAAATTACAAAGGTCAAAGCAGCTACTCACTGAGTGTACTGCAAAATCATTAAATTTCGAAGGGACAAAAACTTGTGGTTTTGGTAAAAAAGATTATTTCGATGGGACCATAATTCGTGGATTTTGCATTTCAGGTAAGATACAAGGGCCAAAATTAGTTTTCTATGTAATTTGAATACGTGGTTGAAAGTGAAACACAATAATATTATATTCTGTGTCAGCGGAAACTTAGAGCCATCACTGCGTATGTAGTCCCATGCGATTATCTTGTTGACAAGAAAATTATTGATTTCGCAGTATTACGTACCTTCTTTGGGTGGAAATGGCAGATATCGGCCAACTTCTTCCATGGGTCCTTAGGAAAATGCAAGGCATAGAAGATGAGCTCATCTTTCGTAAACCGCTTAACCCATCTTCTGATATGCTTGCACACAGCTCCGCTTGCTGTTCCATGCTGAAAAGTGGAGAGAAAAATTAACCAATCTTCAAATGAAGAAACATCTAAGAATGACCTAAACAGAAAAACTTCATTTAGAGACCACATTAATAATTAGACAAACTAAAAAAATTTCGAACTTTTTTGCACTTTGATTGTGGAGGAAAACCTATGAACAACTTTCAAGTATTCCAAAAAACATGACTTAAAGGTTTCCTTAATAATATTAATAGCACCAACTGAATATTTTGTAACTGATTCGTTCTTTTTCAAACCCCGAAGTTATGGTCAACTCTAAATATAAGACTCTTTTATAGATTCATACATGTGGTTTTAATAATCAAATTTCACTGTATTATATAAAAATTTATCTTATGCCAGCCTTAATAAATCAAATATTTTATATAAAAGGGCTTACCGAAGGTTTGTTTTTATTCAGATTATCTATGTCTGACTTCAGTTTTCCCAGAGTTGTTGGGTTCACTTTTCCTGCCGAGGTCTGCAGGCGTTTCATCTTTTTCTCAAGAACTCTCACTTGACGACCAGAGTCTAACAAGCTTAAACTCTTAAGAACTTCATTCAATCCGAAGTTGTCCTTGTTTTGCAGGAAAGCATCAGCCAGATCGTAATCGTGTCTTGCCCAAGCTGCCGATAGTGCTCGGGTTCTGGCATCTGAAAACAGGAAATCAATTTAATGTATACATGAGTGTGACAGCAACTGACCTTGCAATTAGGGTTGCGTTTCAAAAAATCTTAAACATGAAATGAGCAGCCATCCTTTGAGCAACAACTTTTCAATCAGCAACATTAACCATTTACCATCGATTTTACCTCTTCAGTTATAGAATTAGAACACAAACCTCTTTACATGAAGTAACATTATCATTTTGTTAAAAACATTAAGAACTAACTGTAGACTATTCATTTATTGACGGACCGAGGGCAAATCTATAGTTCCCTCCAGTTGACCAATAATGGTTGAAAGACAAACAAACCATACATGCCACAATTACCAGCTACATTAAAATGTATGTAAAACCCAGGCCTGATACTTACTCTGAGCTACATCAATGCCATTCTTTTGTAATACTGCCATTCCTGCAGCATATCGATCTCTGTTCTGTTCCTGACCATCGTAATGCTGGTCCGGTGAAACGCTACCAACAAAATAAGACGCCACATCTTTGTTGATATCAAGATCCTTCAAGTTGGTACAAACATCATGATCGTCGGTTCTGTCTCGGTCTCTATTACTGAAGCCTCCACGTCCGCCTCCACGTCCACCACCACGACCACCGCCTCGACCTCTACCTATGTAAATAAAAAAGTTCCCAATATAAAATGCTCATGAAATGGTCATTAATATTGGTTATGAATAAATCTTATAAAATATCTGCGTCTTTAAAAATTGTTATGTTATTTGCTTACAAGTTTCATTCAAACTTGTGTTCAGCATAACACAGGCTGCTATTACAATGCCTGCCTGCAAAGACCATCCATTTTATCACCTTTGGTATCATTATAACTACTTTCATTGCCATTTAACCTGTGGAGAGAGACCACTTGTCATCATAACATTGGTCAACAGTTTGGTAGTTTGAATGACAGGTTCGATAGACTGACTCTGAAACAATTAAATCCCCAGTTTCACCTACAATAGGGAAGGTTGGGAATTTTTACTTTTACTACCCAGGATAAAATACTGGTGACAGTGGGTTCTTCAAATCTCCGGTTCGTCAAACTTAACTTTCTGTACTAAATAGGTTGTGGTTTCGTCAAATTGAATTATAGAGAGATTTGAGTTGATATACATAGAAGTGTGAACAAACATCTTTTTATTGATTTGGTTGTATTGTATTGGATAGGCGATTGATTTATTTGTAATATTGTGTGATAATCATGTAATTGTTGAAGTGTTTTAATTTAACAGTTATTACAATTTTAACTTAATTAAATGATAATTATCATCCGTTTATCAGTTTTGTTTGGCCGTTGCATGTTTATCATACTATGACAAACACACACAGAGTCATGCAGATGGTGATAAACCCCCTCCAATAATTGCCCCAATCCTAACCCAGCAAAATATAGTCCCACTATATTTCACTGTTATTTTAGAGGGGAAATTGATAGAACAATCTCTTATATGCACTGCTCTGCAGGGAGATCAGAAAGGTACCTTTCCTGTTTTCCCAGCACCTCTACGCTGACAGGGTTAAATTTGGGGGCCGGGGTTTGTTAATCTGTTAATTAACAGGAAGACAAACAATCTCGATTTAGTAACTATCATTATTACTATGTCACTTGCGGAGATAAAAGCCTGAAATTAAAACATCTCCTAATAGACTGCCCCACGTCTAATTAACTGGTTAATAGACATAAACTGATAAAATACTTCATGCGAGCTGTACTGTGTACACACACAAACAGACAAACAATAAACGCACAAATACTCCCGAATCCTCTTCTTAACAAACCAACAACACGCATACCTGCAGATCGTCCTCTTCCTCCCCTGCCTCCTCGACCACGTCCACGCCCTCTACTACCTCTCATAGTTGATGTGTAATATAGTTAAGTAACGGAGTAAACAAATTAAGTTAAATCCTGCACAATTTCTAACAAAATTGCCGTTTTTTCTAGTGGCCTAGCATAAACTAGGTGTCAAAATCAGAGTAAATTACGGTTGAATTTGGTTATTTAGTCTTCTATCATCGCTGTTGAGTGTTGCTTTATCAATGACACCGTCGTATTTATACCGTAGAAGGTAGTCAGAAAAGAGTAGTATTGCACAACAACATGTACACAATCTCCTGTCAAAATAAACCAAAGTACACCTTACCGGTAGTTTCTACACGAAAAGTAGTCCTTCGATTATTTGATATAATTTTTGTATTTATCATCGTTATCCATCTAATTTCATTAGCACATCAAATGTAACGTACATTCGCGGGGGTTTTCTTTAATCAAAATATATTCTTTGCAACAAATGTATAATTCGGAATTATAGAATATTCATGCACGAAAATGGATATAGTATAAACCGCTTGCGACTAATTTCATCAGACAAAATTGCCGGACTCAGCATAAAATTAGAACTCTCTAGACGAATGACAATACGTTGTGCAACGTGTAAATATAACGTTTTTACTGACTTATTCAAGTTTATTTACGTTTTGCATTTTTAACAAAATAATACTGCCGGATTACACGGGTATGTACGAACGTTTAAGATAGTTGAAAGGGGCACGGTTTACCTCATTCTCATGAACCAGAGTATATAGTCAAGTCCTGGTTAAACGAGAATGGGTTTACCTATAATTAAGGGGCCATAATTAAGGGCTTTCACATGGTCTCCTTCTTCTTCCATGTAATTTGCAGGGCCCACTCTGGGGCGTTATCGCAAATGTTTAGAGACAGAGGTGAGATAGACAAGGAATCCTCGTTTCGAATAGATTCCTTGGTTCTTTATATAGTGTAAAGACTACCCCAGGGTTTCCTACCAGGATCATCTCTAGTTGGGTGGGATCGAAACACTAAATAGCGTTTCTGAAATGACCAAGTGTCCCCGCCGAGAATCGAACCCGGAACCTCTCGATCAGGAGTCAAGCGTCTTACCACCGTGCCACCCTTGGTCATGTTTTTTTATTCTCATAAAGCTCCGTGATACGGTCTGTCCCTAGTTCGAATCTCGTTCGGGTCACTTGTTCATTTATCATTGAACGCTTCAAAGTTGTTACACTGGTTGGTGATTTCAAAATATAGGGATGTGTGTTTCGATGTTGTTCACTCAATGAATACTCGACTTAATCAATAGAATCTATAGTACTAATTAATCAATAAAGAATAAAACAAAATTAAACTGTATAAATTAAGTATAATATAGTGTTTACTTGTAAATGTATACTCTCTGACTGGACCTTGCACTTTAGACCTATAGATTCGCGATTTCAAAGATTTGAAATGCATATCGCTGGCTTAGAACAAAGACATTCATTGCGTAATTAAGGTATTTGCTTAGAATGAGAAGCCAAGGTCGTTAATACTTCTTACGACATTATTATACTGATACATATTTGAAATCTGTAGGCGCTTCTTATACATATACATGTAATTATGAGCCTATTTTCATGAAATTCGTATCTGGTCATGTTGACCACGGAGGTATATAACTATATGTATTTAAATCCTTGTGTTGACCAAAATGAAGTTGTAAAAGGTTGTTTTCCACAAGTAATGAGTAAGTTTCAGACTACTTTTTTATGTTTTCTCAATAATACACTCAACCGCTTTAAAAACGCACCACTATTGAAAATAATCAAATTTTGTCAAAATATATTTTTTGCTAAAATTGATAGTTTACAGGGTTTGTTCAGTTCATAAGCTTGACCTTATTAAAGAAAACGATTTATTTTTCATTCGGTATACCCTGCCTAGAGAACTTTTTTGATTTTGCATGTTTTGCGCGTGCAGTTCGATCGCGTCGTCTTGTGTGGTCAATATTACTTTTAAATTGTACGCTGTTGGTTTACACATTGAAATAACAGCATAAACAATATTGGCTTAAGGTATTTTTATGCTGCCAATATCTCGAATATTTGTTTTCGATGAGTGTGCCTTCGCTTCCAACTGAAAAGAGCCTCGGTGCCATAGCACGGCGGGTCAGCTGCTACCATACAATGCATGTGGGCTTAGAACATCGATTCCTAGCGAATGGCACAGTCAAAGACCGACCTGGATAAAACCAGCTAAAGGTATTGAGCCCGAGCTATGAGGAAACATGACACAGGTTGTGTCACTGTAAATGGTTCCGCATGGCTGCACACAGTGTCAAAATAATAACGGACGTCAATCAACAAGCCAAAAGTACATTATTGCATTTTCATAATTATTTCTTTCATAATTGTCAATAAAAAGGAAAAATGTTTTAGTACATTTTTTATGAGTTTTCTCCCGTTTAGAGCCTAAAGTCCCAATTTTTTGTCTTCAAGCTCCTTCATGGTGTTGATTTGAGGTGCCATAGAAGCACCACGGGATATGTCCTGAAAGTCTGACGCTCATAACAAAATCTTCAAGTTTAAATAAGGCTCGAATCAATCTTAGGTTCACATAATGCGCATATCTGAACCGCACTCGGTCGTATGGTATTAGCCAGACAGTCATAGCCACATAACATTTACAATTCAAGTCAAACTTTGCTTGAATGGTGGGAAACATCACGTCGAACATTATTCTATCCTATTACGTAATTAATGTTGTGCTTTAGGAGGAGATACTACGTGCATGCATCAATGTATCGGGCTCTTATACTTGCTTTTGAAATTGTGACTTTCACTTTCATGGGGATCAGTGTTGTCTATATCATAATTCATTTCAAACTCGTAATAATTGCCTGAAAATCACACACATCGTTAAATATAGCCTTAAGATTATTAATCTGAAAATAAATAACCATAAATTGACGTTTTCATCACTAAAACCGATATTTCATATGTGGTGCGTTTTTAAAGCGGTTGAGTGTAAATTATTGATTTTGCAGAATTTTACGACCTTCTCATTCTAAGTCAGCGAAATGTATACACGTACATGTGCGTTTAGATCATTTGGGATCATATATTATAGAGCTCAAGGTTATCATACAGGAATTCCTTTTTCACAATATTATGATTTATCTCTTTTATTTTCTGTCACTACAGCAGGGCCACATTTTATGACCTAATGAAGGTTCTAATTAAATCAGTAGCACTCGACCAGAGAACTACAGTAAAACTTCGTTGTGACGAGCATCGAACTCACCAGCACCCGACTTAAATTATCTCGAGCAAGTTTTTAAACAAATATCTGTTTGTATCATCAATACATTACATTTGGTTATAACCAGGATCTTCTCTCTATATATATATATAGAATCCCTGTTATAACCGAGCAACCGGTTTAGCTCCATTATCTTACCTGTCCTGATCACTCCTCGTGATAACGAAGTTTTACTGTATTTTATAAATAGTCAGGCCTACAATCTATATTTGAATACTATACATATTTTATATAGATTATAGGTCCGGCTATTTATAAAACATTTCTCTAGTCGAGTGCCAGTGGTCTGTATAATTACTATTTCAGCTAATCAATAATGATTATATTCGACTTGTATACATGATGTACATGTACGTTGCGGAAGCTTGGTCAACGTTTCGGTACGACTTATTCATGTTTATTTACTTTTTGCATTTTATTTCATTCTCGTAATGATGCGGTCTGGGCTTGAACTCGGTACCTCCCGCACTCGAAGTGGCTACACGACTTGTTTGCGACAAATAATTGGTTATAGTTAATGCTATGTATTAGATTTGTTTTGAAAACGTAATAATAGTTGTTATTTTATATTTTCCAGGCGAAGAATATGAAATATTTGCGTTGTGTGTTTGTGCAATGTATTTGGACTGACAAATAATGTGACGGTGCTAACTAATCTACATTCATTGTAGTTGTATCATGAAAGTAAATGTAATGAACGAGTAACTGATTCAAAAGTACACATAATAATGTGACACGATGGCCTTGAATATGTTTTGAGTGTGATTGTGTAATGTACCAAAATAGTGAAGAGGAACATAACGAGCGTATTGTGGACAACTTCATATTATGGATACCAATACAGTACATTACATGTCGTCTATGTATTAAATTATTCAAGGCATACCATGTTTTGAAATACTTGCAATGTTACAGAGTCTTAGTTATAATTTGCAAATGTATATTATCTACAATTCACCATGTTATACTTAATAACGTTACAGTATTTGGAGTTTACTTGGAATATATAATAAAGCAAATAAATAATGCTGTTGCTGATGTTGAGTTGCTGATGTTGAGTTGCTGCTGTTGTTGAGTTGCTGATGTTGAGTTGCTGTCGTTGAGTTGCTGTTGTTGAGTTGCTGTCGTTGAGTTGCTGCTGTTGTTGGGTTGCTGCTGACGAGTTGCTGTCGTTGATTTGCTGTTGTTGAGTTGCCCTGTTGTTGAGTTGCTGATGTTGAGTTGCTGATGTTGAGTTGCTGATGTTGAGTTGCTGCTGTTGAGTTGCCGAGGTTGAGTTCCTGTTGTTGAGTTGCTGCTGTGGTTGTTTATTTGCTGATATTGTTGTTGTTATTGTTGTTGAGTTGCTGATATTGAGTTGCTGCTGTTGCTTAGTTGCTGATGTTGTTGAGTTGCTGATGTTGAGTTGCTGCTGTTGTTGTTGAGTTGTTGTTGTTGAGTAGCTGCCATTGTTGAGTTCCCGATGTTCAGTTGCTGTAGTTGAGTTGCTGTGATTTAGTTGCTGCTGTTGATTTGCAGTGGTTGAGTTGCTGATGTTGTTGAGTTGCTGTTATAATAAAGCAAATAAATAATACAGTTGCTGATGTTGAGTTGCTGATGTTGAGTTGTTGTTGTTGAGTTGCTGCTGTTGTTGTTGAGTTACTGTTGTTGAGTTGTTGTTGTTGTTGTTTAGTTGCTGATGTTGAGTTGCTGTTGTTGAGTAGTTGATGTTGAGTGGCTGATGTTGAGTTGCTGAGGTTGAGTTGATGTTGTTGAGTTGCTGCTGTTGTTGTTGAGTTACTGTTGGTGAGTTGTTGTTGTTGAGTTGCTGATGTTGAGTTGATGTTGTTGTTGTTGTTGAGTTGCTGATGTTGAGTTGCTGATGTTGAGTTGCTGATATTGAGTTGCTGATGTTGAGTTGATGTTGTTGAAATGCTGATGTTGAGTTGCTGATGTTGAGTTGCTGATATTGAGTTGCTGATGTTGTTGTTGAGTTGCTGATGATAAGTTGCTGATGTTGAGTTGCTGATGTTGTTGAGTTATTGATCCTGAGTTGCTGTTGTTGTTGTTGTTGTTGTTGTTGAGTTGCTGATGTTGAGTTACTGATGTTGAGTTGCTGATGTTGTTGTTGATGTTGAGTTGCTGATGTTGTTGAGTTGCTGATGTTGAGTTGATGTTGTTGTTGTTGAGTTGCTGATGTTGAGTTGCTGATGTTGAGTTGCTGATGTTGAGTTGATGTTGTTGTTGTGTTGCTGATGTTGTTGAGTTGCTGATGTTGACTTGCTGATGTTGAGTTGCTGATGTTGAGTTGCTGTTGTTGTTATTGAGTTGCTGATGTTGAGTTGCTGATGTTGAGTTGCTGTTGTTGTTATTGAGTTGCTGATGTTGAGTTGCTGATGTTGAGTTGCTGATGTTGAGCTGATGTTGTTGTGTTGCTGACGATGTTGTTGAGTTGCTGATGTTGTTGCTGTTTAGTTGTTGTTGTTTAGTTGCTGCTGTTGTTGAGTTACTGTATTTGAGCGGCTGTTGTTGAGTTGCTGTTGTCGTGTTGCTGTTGTTGTTTAGTTGCTGCTGTTGTTAAGTTGCTGCTGATGTTGAGTTGCTGTTGTTGAGTTGCTGTTGTTAGGTTGCTGATGTTGAGTGGCTGATGTTTAGCTGCTGCTGTTGAGTTACTGTAAATGTAGCAACTAAATGCGTTGATGGTTTGCATTAACATAATGATTACTTTAGTTTTGTTTGCATAGACTGGTGAGAAATTGACGGCTCATTGTCAAATTAGATACTTATGCACGGGTACGTTAAACTTTATATGTAGAATCATAAACTCGATCTCATTAAAAGTGGTCATGTTCGTTAAAAGTTTACAGACTTCGCTAACATCTACAAAAAATGTAAAAAACAGGACTCTACAAATAATTATTTCAATAATTCTGTCTCACTTTTTTTTAAAAACAAAAAACTGTTAAAAAAACTGTAACATAACAGTTAACATACAGGTAAATTTAGTATAGAATAACATAACTCACAAAGTCCCTACGCCCAGGCCCTACGCCCAGGCCCTACGCCCAGGCCCTACGCCCAGGCCCTACGCCAAGGCCCTACGCCCAGGCCCTACGCCCAGGCCCTACGCCCAGGCCCTACGCCCAGGCCTACGCCCAGGCCTACGCCCAGGCCCTACCCCCCAAGGCCCTACCCCCCAAGGCCCTACCCCCCAAGGCCCTACCCCCCAAGGCCCTACCCCCCAAGGCCCTACCCCCCAAGGCCCTACCCCCCCAAGGCCCTACCCCCCAAGGCCCTACCCCCAAGGCCCTACCCCCCAAGGCCCTACCCCCCAAGGCCCTACCCCCCAAGGCCCTACCCCCCAAGGCCCTACCCCCCAAGGCCCTACCCCCCCAAGGCCCTACCCCCCAAGGCCTTCCCCCCCCCAAGGCCCTACCCCCCAAGGCCCTACCCCCCCCAAGGCCCTACCCCCAGGCCCTACCCCCCAAGGCCCTACCCCCCCTACCCCCAGGCCCTACCCCCAGGCCCTACTCCCAGGCCCTACTCCCAGGCCCTACGCCCAGGCCCTACGCCCAGGCCTACGCCCAGGCCCTACGCCCAGGCCCTACCCCCAAGGCCCTACCCCCCAAGGCCCTACCCCCCCCAAGGCCCTACCCCCCAAGGCCTTACCCCCCCAAGGCCCTACCCCCCCCAAGGACCCTACCCCCAAGGGCAGGACGCTACCCCAAGGGCAGGACGCTACCCCAAGGGCAGGACCCTACCCCCAAGGGCAGGACCCTACCCCCAAAGGACAGGAAACTAACCAAAACATTATTTCAATTTGATCTGAAGGACGGGTTCGTTTCTATGTTCAATGTTGCTTTTAAAGTTGCTTTAATCTGAAAATATTTTAAAATTTACCAAAGAAATGTTATATGAAAATGTAGGATTTTGATAAGGAGTTATATATTGACGGTGCAAGCATGTTATAATATTAAGTGATTTTGTATAAACAACGCTTACACGGTCCTTAAGCCAGATTTGAAATAATGTTTTATGAAAATGGATAATTGTTGGGACTCGGTCTCGGAGCATATTATGACCGTGCGACCACATACACGGCTCATAAAGTTTGTTCGTCTCTTACTAGAAACAAACAGTAAAAAAGTGCAATGGCAAGTCCGTTAAGACAGAGACGAGCTCCTCGGCCACCCCTTCTGATCTTGCCCTCCTTATGTAGGAGGGAAGAAGGGGTGTAGGGAAACAACCGAAGTGCAAGCCAAGCAAAGCAGACATAGCCAAATGCTTGATAATGGATGGACCCAATGCCCAAAAGTAACTTTATATATGACTGCTAAGTGACTAACTTAAGACTTCTTTATATGTGAATACAGTACTGTTAAAGTATGTCAAACAACTCGAATCCTGCTCTGTATGAGGTAAATTTTGAGTGAACGCTTGTGCATATATTAAATTCTATGTTTTCTAAGTTTCGTTGCAATTGGCTTCAAATTTAAATAGATAAATCACCATTTGAATTGCTGAATATAAATATTTATTTTTTCATTGTTATATGTCGTACCCTGGGGCATTATGCGTAGACCAAACGTAGTCAAACGGTTACATTATATTAGCCCAATCATTTTCACACAATTTCACACTTGGCGTTACATGCCATAATCATACATCTTATACGCAGTGATCTCCCCTTACAGGCGTAAATTATAATGTATGGACCAGTTTTAACTGTCAATCATTAACCCTGTGTTTTATCAAAATCAAATAGATTGTTATTCTATTTATTGTATATAAATTCAATAATTAGACTTATTATTATTTGTAGCTTTGTTCAATGCACATTACATCACAAAGCTAAAGGCATTAAGGGTCTTATATGATAATGTCTGTACTCTGAAGCATTTATGATACAATAATTCACAATACGGCAACATCATACTAAACACTACTGATAAAATCCAAGCAGTCTGTGTTGTTGTTTCAAGAATGGTCTAATATCCTATAATCAGCTTTAATGATCTTTTTTCGCAATTAATTTTAATGTTTTAATATTTTTATATAATGAATGCAGACTTTCGATTGATCAATTATGTATTGACCAATCAAATACATGTATGTTGATAAAATTGTCGGTACTTTTAAAATTATAATTATCAACTTTACATCGTGAACTTCCTGGATCAACCAGTGCTATCCATAATAAACAGTAAGAGCTACAGTCTCAATTGTACATGGGTCATTCAATATTTATAATAATAAATTTTACAAACTGTCAATTATCTCTAAGTCAAGTCGATATAATGCTACATAGACGATTACCTCCGGACTAGAACACTGCTACTTATGGACTTCGTTAAGTTATTAAGAAGTTAAGTCACAAGTTTCCACGGAAGTTTTCAGCAGTTCAGCCGTTCAACCATCCTTTGAAATTTTAACTTCCGTTGGTCATTTGGCCACCTACGGGAACCAGTGTTCAAATCTCCATAGGAAGACTATTTCTCTACTGTTGATGTGGCAGCCAACATCAATGTGTTGCGTCCAGGACTATCGATCAGGACGAACAGCCCTCGCATGTACAAATTTACACCTTGGTCGAGTGGAGCATGTGGGTTATTCTTGCTCAGAGATTATAACCAGTTTAGGTCACGAGTCGAGGGTTGAACCGGGACCTCTCGATCCCGAAGCGCGCGCTCCATTTATATGCCACTACTCCCCCACTTCGTGGTGCACAATATTACTTCTGTGCAAATATATATCATATTATAGTCGGTGTAATATTAAAACGTTAAATATGAACCGTATGTGAAGATTAATTCAAATGTCCAGTGATGACCATGTCCATAGTAACTTTAAGAGAGACTAATTGATAAGATTAGCCAACTGACATACTCAATACAATGAGTCTGTTTCTCAATTAGACTGGCTAGTACTGTGGTTCCGTCCGTTCAAAGTTAAACGAGAGCGGTTATAAACATAAACTAGTCCATCAGGAAAACTGTGATTATCACATAGAAGCTTAACTGGGTATAACAGAGTTAACTGTAGTCCGTACTATCTTTTGGAATGAGATAGTTCCCTCATTGGTATGACTAAAGTGAATCAACAGTACCATGGCTTATACGAGCCTCATAAGCTAACTTTGCATGACAGCAATATATATCTTGTCGATCACGGATTATAACGCGTAAATAAATGATAGTCTTCAACGGAATACCAGTTTACCTATTTGCGTTAAAGTGGCCAAACTCATTTAATTTTAATACACAACAAAAAAGAAATTTATTTTACATGTAATAAGTAGATCTGGTTAAACATATGACATTTGGAATCGGAGTAGATAGTGTGTAATTATGGTTCTATGTATTTTTACCAAAGTCTAATGAATAGATTTTGTAGAAATTTAAAATTTGTACGACTTTTTGTACCGCAAACGACCTATAAAGATATATATCATGAGGTGAGACCGGTCTAACTCTTCATGCATTGCAATATCGTTATTGTATACATTTTTTTATTTACCGGAGACAAACGGAAATGACCGAGCTTTCACGATTGGAGGCGCGATGTTATTCGGCTAAACCATAAACGACTGTGAAGTGTATCGTTGTCGTCTTCAATGTAGGATATAAATGATTCAAAATTAGAGATGATATTGAGAAAACGGGTTATATGTTTTAAATAAGTTGTCAATTTACTCAATCTAAGAGGCTCTTATTATCATACTAGTTGTTGTTGTAGCTGACCGGAAGCGGTTCGTGTGATGGAGCATGCGCATAATCCAGTCTCAGTACCCGTGTAACATTCAAGTTGTTAACGGAAAAATAATATCATACGTATCTTCAAAATTAAGCACCCAAAAATGTGTGCTTTTATTAAATGTCCCTGTGTGCATTTTGAAAATAAAGTTGACACAATTGATTTAAAGATTTCCCCTCAGTATTTTACATGGAATGAGCAACAGAGATGTTACTGTTGTCAGAAGATTAAATCAACACACACAATCGAAATAAACACAACATCCTATAGTCACCACGCGAGTTAAAAATTCACATTCCATAATTTATCATATCTAGCTGTGGAAACCTGTTTAACCTAGCCAACAGTTCGA
Source organism: Spisula subtruncata (assembly GCA_963678985.1). Taxonomy (NCBI): domain Eukaryota; kingdom Metazoa; phylum Mollusca; class Bivalvia; order Venerida; family Mactridae; genus Spisula; species Spisula subtruncata. The sequence continues at coordinate 29,028,539 of OY787673.1, read as the reverse complement.
CAATTAACAATAGAGCTGCAGTGTGTCAAGTGTTATGTCTTGCAGTCCTCAAATTTGCATCGTAGATCCACAGTGCGTCCAACGCACCAGACTTCGAAACCGCTCCATAAAATTACTTTTTTCTAGACGTACTTCGGTACATTTTGATGTAGATTCGTAGAGCGAAATATCATTTAACCAATTGTGAAATATAATATATATATATATTAAATAAATAGTCGTGCTGATGTAAAATAGATGTGAATAAAAGGTATTATGACCGTGATGATACCAATGTGCCGACACTGATTAATACAGTTTTTTTTAATTTTATATAAATTATTTATAGCTGAATAAGTATGTTACATTGACAGGTGAAAGCTTGCTGCCATTTGACGAGTTTGACTGTGCGACCTACCAGAGGGTCGTGTCATCCTAGCCCAACATCATACTACCTACATCACTACAGTAATGTCGGTTTCAATAAAACTAATGCGTGAATATGAACCAAACTTTTATGAAACGAGCTTACATTTTTACATAACTGTACATTACTAAGAAGAACAATAATTATGTACGTCAAAAATGTTAAACGGTGTCCGTTGCAAAATCAAAGCGCTACATAGCGTTTTCAACGGGAGGTAACTCATGCCTTCTTTATTTAATTGAACGGGAGGTAACTGAATGAAGGCACTCGGTAGCGCTTTGCTTAGGCAACGGGCACATGGTTTGTTGTTGTTTTTGTTGCATAAACACGATTATCGGGTTTATTACTATGTGTACGTGTACTCACAGTAAAACTTTAACTTCAACTATATTTATAGATTAATAATCTAAAATTTATACAACGTTAGGTGTTTATGTTTAGATTGAGATTAAGTGTAGTTGCCTATCATGCCAGAACATAGTTTGATATTGACGATTTGCACATATATTATATAAAGCAAGTGTTTGCGAAAACATTTTTGGCATGGAAGTCAAATCAATATACATGTACTGGAGTACATTGTATACTGTGCAGGACCTTATTGCGTCAAGTTATTTTTTGACGTTGGTTAAAGAAACATATAACAAGTCGTCCCAATTTCAAGTAGAAATCTCATCTCAAATTGAGATTTTGCTCAACCTAGAATCTGCATTTGAGATAAATCTAATGTTCAAGCTTTTACAATTTACTGTAAGAATCTAAGACTATTACTTTATTTTTTATTAAGAAAATTTTGCGCCCAATCTCTCAAGGAAGATTTCTACATGACAATATGACAATAAGACAATATTTGAGATGAGATTTAGCTCAGGCCCCAATCTCTCGAAGCATCCATCTCAATCTGAGCAAAATTTCATCTCAACTATTGGCATGCATCTTTAAGTGAATTTCCATTAGAGACTGGACTCAAAATGAGCATCCCTCAACAGAAACAATATTACAGTATTATTACAGTAAAATTTCAAGAGCTGAAACGTCAGATGCATCTATATATCTGATTTGAATAAAATTTCAATTTGAGTTGAGATTTCTACTTGAGTTGCTTCGGGAGATCGGGATCAGATTCATATGTTCACGGAGCTCGGGACCAGTTCTCGCTGGGTTGTAACCGACAGGTGAAGCATTGGGGAGGGATATAATACTTTACCTCTATCAGGGGAGATCACTGCGTCATGACACGATACGATTATGGTATATAACGCTAAGTGTGAAATGGTGTGAAAATGATTGGGCTAATATAGTGCAACCGTTTGACTACGTTTGGTCAACGCATTATGCCTCAGGGTACGACATATAACAATGAAAAAATAAATATTTATATTCAGCAATTCAAATGGTGAATTATCTATTTAAATTTAAAGACAATTGCAACGAAACTTAGAAAACATTGAATTTAATATATGCACAAGCGTTCACTCAAAATTTACCTCATACAGAGCAGGATTCGAGTTGTTTGACATACTTTAACAGTACTGTATTCACATATAAAGAAGTCTTAAGTTAGTCATTTATCAGTCATATATAAAGTTACTTTTGGGCATTGGGTTCATCCATTATCAAGCATTTGGCTATGTCTGCTTTGCTTGGCTTGCACTTCGGTTGTTTCCCTACACCCCTTCTTCCCTCCTACATAAGGAGGGCAAGATCAGAAGGGGTGGCCGAGGAGCTCGCCTCTGTCTAAGCGGACTTGCCTTTGCACTTTTTTACTGTTTGTTTCTAGTAAGAGACGAACAAACTACATGACGCGTGTATGTGGTCGCACGGTCATAATATGCTCCCAGTCCGAGTCCCAACTATGATCCATTTTCATATAACATTATTTCAATTTTGTCTTAAGAACCGAGTAAGCGTTGTTTATACAAACTCACTTAATATAATAAAATGATAAGTCTCTGCCTGCACCGTCAATATATGGCTCCATGTCCGAATCCTACATTTTCACATTAACATAACATTTCTGTGTTAATACTGATAAAGAATGTAAAATTTAAACACATCCTCTTTAAATTTTGAATATGTTCAGATAGTATTTAATTTAGCAACCTATAAATGCTTAAAAGCACAATTGAAACGAGGGGGGAAGGGCCTGGGGGAAGGGCCTGGGGGGAAGGGGGAAGGGCCTGGGGGGAAGGGCCTGGGTGGAAGGACCTGGGGGTAGGACCTGGGGGGTAGGGCCTGGGGGGTAGGGCCTGGGGGTAGGGCCTGGGGGTAGGGCCTGGGGGTAGGGCCTAGGGGTAGGGCCTGGGGGTAGGGCCTGGGGGTAGGGCCTGGGGGTAGGGCCTGGGGGTAGGGCCTGGGGGTAGGGCCTGGGGGTAGGGCCTGGGGGTAGGGCCTGGGGGTAGGGCCTGGGGGTAGGGCCTGGGGGTAGGGCCTGGGGGTAGGGCCTGGGGGTAGGGCCTGGGGGTAGGGCCTGGGGGTAGGGCCTGGGGGTAGGGCCTGGGGGTAGGGCCTGGGGGTAGGGCCTGGGGGTAGGGCCTGGGGGTAGGGCCTGGGGGTAGGGCCTGGGGGTAGGGCCTGGGGGTAGGGCCTGGGGGTAGGGCCTGGGGGTAGGGTCTGGGGGTAGGGCCTGGGGGTAGGGCCTGGGGGTAGGGCCTGGGGGTAGGGCCTGGGGGTAGGGCCTGGGGGTAGGGCCTGGGGGTAGGGTCTGGGGGTAGGGCCTGGGGGGGTAGTGAATTATGTTATTCTATACTAAATGTTACAGTTTATTGTTTTAAAACAGTGAGACAGGATTATTTGAAGAGTCCTTTTTGACATTTTTTTGTAGATGTAAGAGAATGACCACTTCTAATGTGATCAAGTTTATGATTCAACATTACGTTATACGTCCCCGAATTGATGAATAATGCTAAGTACATTATAATTATTAATTTAAAAATGAGCCGTCAATTTCTCATAGCGATGATTACAAGTCTATGCAAACAAAACTAAATTAATCTTTATGTAAATGCAAACATTCAACGCATTAAGAAACTAACGGCAACTCAACAACGACAAAATCTAACAACAACTCAACAACAGCAACACAACAACAGCAACTCAACGACAGCAACTCAACAACAGCAACTCAACAACAGCAACTCAACAACAGCAACTCAACAACAGCAACTCAACAACAGCAACTCAACAACAGCAACTCAACGACAGCAACTCAACAACAGCAACTCAACAACAGCAACTCAACGACAGCAACTCAACAACAGCAACTCAACAACAGCAACTCAACAACAGCAACTCAACAACAGCAACTCAACAACAGCAACTCAACGACAGCAACTCAACAACAGCTACTCAAAATAAGCAACTCAACACAGCAGCAACTCAACAACAGCAACTCAACAGCAGCAACTCAACGACAGCAACTCAACAACAGCAACTCAACCCCAGCAACTCAAAATAAGCAAGCCAACAACAGCAGAAACTTAACTACAGCAACTCAACGACAGCAACTCAACAAAAGCAAATCAACAGCAGCAACTCAACAACAGTAACTCAACATCAGCAGCTCATCGACAGCAACTAAAAAACAGCAGCAACTAACGGCAACTCAATAAAAACAAAATCTAACAACAACTCAAAAACACCAGCAACTAAACAACAGCAGCAACTCATTAATAACAACTCAACAACAACAACAATCACAGCAAATAAACAACCACAGCAGCAACGCAACAACAGCAACTCAACATCGGTAACTCAACAACAGCAACTTAACAACAGCAACTCAACAACAGCAACCCAACAACAGCAAACCAACATCAGCAGCAACACAACGACAGCAACTCAACAACGGCAACAACTCAAAAACAGCAACTCAACGACAGCAACTCAACAGCAGCAACTCAACAACAGCAACTCAACATCAGCAACTCAACAACTCAACAACAGCACCTCAACAACAGCAACCTCAACGCAGCAGCAACTCAACAACAGCAACTCAACGACAGCAACTCAACAACATCAACTCAACGACAGCAACTCAACAACAGCAGCAACTCAACAACAGCAACTCAACGACAGTAACTCAACAGCAACAACTCAACAACAGCAACTCAACATCAGTCACTCAAGGACAGCACCTCAACAACAGCAACTCAACCACAGCAACTCAACAACAGCAGCAACGGAGTAACAGCAACTCAACGACAGCACTCAACGACAGCAACTCAAAATAAGCAACTCAACAACAGCAGCAACTCAACAACAGCAATTCAACGACAGCAACTCAACAACAGCAACCCAACAACAGCAACTGAACATCAGCAACTCAACGACAGCAACTCAAAAACAGCAGAAACTAACGGCAACTCAACAACATCAGCAACTCAACAACAGTATTCTTTATTTACTTTCTTATAATTTATATTCCAAGTATACTCCAAATACTGATTTGTAGATAATACACATTTGCAAATTATAACTTAGAGTCTGTAACATTGCAAGTTTTTCTAAACATGGTATATACACATGCAAAGCGAGGTGGTTTTTTTAAAATAATAATAACTTAATAAGCATATAATAGCATGCTGAACTATGGCAGGTATATACTATATGTTCCTCCACCCTGAGTTGAACCCACCAGATTAGACGGCATGTGCACTAACCACTGAGCTACGTGGACCACATCTAACATTAATTTCACTAACATACTTTCACAATGAGAAACATAAGTACATGTGTATTGTGTATGATGTTATACATCTGCACATAAAGGAACCAGGCATGCCTCTGGACATGGAACATATCTTCTGTATCAGGCATTATCCCCATAAACTAAAATTACTAATCTTGTCTAAAATGTTTTGCCGAAACAACGTGGGTTAGTCAATTTCCAAGACATTGTATTTCTCGTGGCGGTGGCGATGGCGATGGCGATGGCGATGGCGATGGCGATGGCGATGGCGATGATGGCGATGATGGCGATGGTGATGGCGATGGCGATGGCGATGATGGCGATGATGGCGATGATGGCGATGATGGCGATGATGGCGATGGCGATGGCGATGGCGATGATGGCGATGATGGCGATGGCGATGGCGATAATGGCGATGATGGCGATGATGGCGATGATGGCGATGATGGCGATGGCGATGGCGATGGCGATGATGGCGATGATGGCGATGATGGCGATGGCGATGGCGATGGCGATGGCGATGGCGATGGCGATGATGGTAATGATGATCGGGAGAACTCGGACCACTGGACACATACATGTATACACGTGTATTATCACAAAGTAAACTGAAAACTCAACCTCTCCAGAGCAGCACTCTCAGCTCTGTCACGAAGCAACCACAAAATCACCTCCTTAACGTGTTAATGCTTGACGATTCTTACTATGAATTAAACCAATTTAAACTATTGGCAGATATAAATTTTCTTATTTTTTTCCACCATAGAGTAAATGATCGCCGGGTCGTACGTACAAAATCGATTTTTTGAGAAAACAATAAAAATACTATATGAAAAATTACCATTTACTTTTGTTAAAGCAAGCTTTTTCAACTTCAGTTTGGTCAATATGACAAGTTAATTATGCTAATTATAAGCGCCTCGTGATGCAGATTTGAAAAAGATCTTATGAGGTCGAAAAATGTACTTACGACCTTCTCATTCTAAGCCAGCGGTATAGCCTCAACGTTGCTATTGAGAAAACAAGTTGTTATCCATAGAGCATGAGGTTTGGATAATAATTTTAGTCAGTAATGAGTTTCAGATGTTTTTGATATGTAGATAAATCGCCTTTAATTCTGTCTAGACGCGATTATCACGGTGGTTAACATTTTAAAGGCCAGAACAAGTTTGTTTCAAGTTCAAAGACACATAACAGCTTGTTTTATATGTACAGTTACAGTTTTTTTTCAAGATTTTAAGCTATTGGCTGCGACACGCATAGGAGAGAAATGATCTATGCGAGGAGAGTCGAACGCAGGTTTCATTACGTAGCCCAATGACCAGAGGAAGTGAAGTTGTCAAAAGGTGGTTGCACGGCTGAGCTACTAAAAACAGCCCTCGAACATTGGCAACGTAATAACTGTTTAGGTACCTGTCTACAGGTAGTTATTCCTGGATATACGATCGTACGTTCGCTCAGCACAAAAGGAAAACTTATACCATTACATAAGAAATGATGATTAATTGAGGGATTAAAAATGTATGTATTGTTTAAGAACTGTGAAGTGCGTACCTAACCTGGGTCGAACTTGAATGGAATGAAGAACAACAGAACACAATGTGTTGAATTGAAAATCGGTATTTATTATTAAAATGCCGTAAAACATAAAATACAGTAAACAATTATCGTTTATGATGTTCGAACAATGGCATAACTGGGCGAACAAAATTAATAGGCCTAATGTTTTACTACAAATAAGCATCGTGTTCGTTTATTTTTTCAACGCGTCAATGTGATGTTTCAAGATGCACTGACAATATTATTACATTAATCAGTGGACTTTATATTTTAGTATTAATGCCTATTATCATAAAAATCGGAAATTTAGAAGTTAGGCATGTTGTAAAATTTTCGTAAGTTTCACAATAAAATGAAATTTGTTTCTAGATTCGGGCTACTGGGGACCAGAAACATGCAGTTAATATGTAGGCCTAGAATAACTGTTGGTTTTAATTAAGTATTTATGAATGACACATAACGTTGGGTAGTGATCTCTTCCTCATACGAAGGGAACAAGTTTAATAAATTATTGGCAATTTTTACTTTCTCATCATTTGTCGATTTTTTTTTATTTCATTTACTGTAAAATCCGAGATTTTGGCGACATATTATTTTTCGCTACTAGTATGTATGTGTATATTCGCGAAATAAATGCGCTTATGTTCACTTTCGTAAGCGAATACAAAAAATGTAACTTAAAACTTGTGTCCAGGATGATAAGAAAGGCGGGAACATTTGGAATAAGCCACATCGGTGGGAAAATCAAGCGTGCACGTTTTATTAGTGTTATTTTAGTATTATATTGACCGTATGTGTTTATTTAAGCAATCATTTTTGCAACAGTAGACACTTCCAATAAATGTTTGAAAACATCACATTATCTTGGGCGCACTTATATACAGCCCAGTTAGGATAAAAAATACAGTGGCGCGGTGGAACAAAACAAGTACGGTGTAAAAACAAGAATAAATGCGTATACCAACAGTTTAATATACAACTAAACTCCTGTTAGCAGACGAAATCGCAATCGTTTTAGTGCGAACGTTATTCATTTGATCACGTGCTTCTACACACTTAACCTACAGAACCACTAAAACACAGAATTAATTTTATTAATCGTGAACATTTAACCTCGGAAATGACTTCAGCATAAGAAATTCACGAAATGTTGGTATAACGAAAGTTTCTGAGTTGACGGTATAAGTCTATTTTGCTCACATCATTATCGGATCCCATTACAACGTCTTTCATTGAGAAATATTAAATAAATAACTGAGTTTCAGGTTCAAGTAGTGCAACTTTAATTTTAGCATGTACGTATCGTTGAATACGTATGTATTAATTATATAATATGCTTTTCCTCATGTTGTGCACCAGGCAATTAAAAGCCAACACCATGAAAGGACAGATATTTGATTTTCGATCTTTTAAAACCCGGGTAAAATCACAGCCCCAACAGGGTCATGTAGAAGGTGACCCACCATAAACTATTGAAATATTGACTAAACTGTATTTCCCCGCAAAGCGGGCATATGAAAGGTATGCATCTGCGACTATTCCCCGCTACCCCCTCCTTCCTCGGAGTTTGGGCATTGTTTGGCAACAGCTTTTTATATTTCGTATGCGTCTTTCACCGAACATGTTTGTTAAGGATTTAAAAGAGGAATAAAACACTAATGTTATTAATTGAATAGTTATGCTGGGTAATAATCGACTACCGAATTTTCACCAAAAAATACTTGGAGTGGCATGGAACATATCGACGGTGCCAAACCAAAACCCCGTAACTGCAAAAAAACTTTTCAGGAGACGAAAAAACATATTTACTCCGTTGAAATTATACTGACGATGACACCCTACCGGATCCTATTTGGAACCAAAATCAACACCCGACATGTACAAGAATATGTTGACTTATACTAAATCGGAGTGTGTACTATCATGTACGGGATTTTCGACTAACTTTTTTGAATCCAATAAAAACTACGGTATTTTGTCACCTGACTGTATTGAAGTAACGCGATTGGCTATTTAGATAGCGACTAGACAGAAATGCGCGGGAAATTTAGCAGATGCGAACGCTGCAAAAAAAGTTTTTGCGCCAAAATTGAGTTACGGGGTTTTGGTTTGGCACCGTCGATATTTACAAATAAAGATACCACACATTTGGTATGGCGAGGAAAATAATGGACTTGGTGATACTCATTCGACATTGTACAGGGTAATACCCGACTAGGTCAACCGATATTTTTATTTTGATATTTTAAAAATGTGATATGAAACACTTGGTGTGGCAGGAAAAATTAGGGAGTTGGTGATACTCATTCGACAATTTGCAGGGTGATGTATTTGTTTATGCCTACCGTTGGATGAGCTGCTGTGGAATGCTGTCATGCATACTATGGGTGGTATGTTATTATTGGAATAAACTCGCAGAAAATTCCATGGAATTGGTGAATGGAAACATCTCATAAAAGCATACCAACGTTTCTGTCAGCGATAAATCAACAAACTGAGTTCTAGACTGTTGAAATGTCGGAGGCGTTGGGGGCGGTTTATGGGGCGTATGTTTGTGTCCGACTATGGGGGAGAGAGATGGGGTGGGGTCAGTCACTCCTTGTATACGCTTTATAATTGTACAAAGAATTCGTCTCGATCCTTGATCATTTACACGCATAATTCAATCAATAAATTAATACGGGGGAGAATAACGTAGATGTAGGTATCAAACCAGTTGTATGTTTTCAAAGCGGGCAGTATCACCTCGATGCTCGGGTATTGCTCGTTTTGTTTTCGGAAAACGATATACTGGTATTCAACGAAACACATTTGTTTTGCAATATTATATTTGTATAGGTTATCAGACTTATGTAAGACTCATAAACAAATAACGTGCAAGGAAGCACAGCGTCCGCATCGCTTATCTTTTTCATGATATCCAATATCCCACTAACGAACTCCAAACTCCGTGTTAAGTGCCTGACAGTAGTCGTAATATCGCGTCATCCCGCTTGTATTTGGACAATGTTCAGGTTTCTTATTGCTAATTTTAGGACTGCGAACTCAACAAGCGGATTGCGTTTGTAGTTGTCTGCTTTGAATCTTGGATAATCACACAGGTGTTATTTAATGGATTCGAAATGAATAATTGAGAATATTTATTGCTAAACTCTTACCTTTTACGCCACGTAAGCCAAGCATGTAGGCAAATAGGTACCTCTATTTCGCTTGTTCTCCAACGTTCACTCGACAGCATCAGTGCGAACCCCTTATCTGACAGCTCCTTAAAATTGTAGTGCAGTACTTGTAGTTAGGGTGCTGCATCCGATGTGACGACCGCTACTAAGCACCGGATCATAGAATACTGGCAGTGAGTAAGTTACCGCGTCACAATGCGGGATATCTAAAAACCAACCGGATGTTGGGTATGTAGGTTGGCAATAAAACATGTCTCAATGTATAGCTTGGCTATTTTGACCTGAACCTGACCTTAATGCAATAATATATTTCAAGATTCTGGCTTTTAATACAGTATATCAATTTCCTAATCAAAAGGTAAGGCTCGTGTCAAATTGGCCAAGCTATACTGTCGATTCAATAAGTTATACTTACGAGGGAACTATCCCATTCGAAAGTATAGCGGGGATTGCGCGAATTCAGTTTAGCTCAGTTAAACCAAGATAATCATAGTTTACATGTCAATCGAGCTTATGTTTACAACCGTTTTGATTTAACTCTAAGCGCACTGCATTTCTAACCAAATGATGCTGTTATAAAAGACATGTACTTTTATCATGCATGTGATATTATCATGTTAAACGTGCTGAAACAGGCGTAATTTGTACATGTACACCATACGTGCTGTTGAAAACGCCACTCTTTCTCCGCACCTTCAAATATCGGACCTTATACTTCGGCTCCCCGGAACTGCCAAGTTCACTCAGGTTGTTATCTGATCGTAAATAGGCAGTGAGCATAAACACCACGAGTCTAGAATCAATGAAAAGATTAACCCAGTTCCTGTAAGTGTAAACATGCTGGGCTTATCAGCAGACAGCACGCAGTAAATATTTCAACCATTGCTCAGTTTATTTATTTATAGGGTATAGCTGACTGAATCAACAGCCGAAAATTCATTCATAAAAGAGGATCGGTTAAAAAGTTCTTACAGCATGTCGCTGGCTTAGAATGAGAAGGTCGTAAGTACAAAATCAATATTCTGAGAAAACAAGAAAAACTGTCTGACAATCACTCTTTACTTATGGTAAAACAAGCTTTTTCAACTTCAGGTTGGTCAACATGACAAGTTCCGATTTTCATGAATATAGGCGCCTTACGATGTAAAATTCAAATATGCATTAGTCTTATAAGGTTGAAAGGGACTCACGACCTTCTCTTTATAAGCCAATGATGTGTCCAACTTACATGTATATCAACACGCAGCTCATTACTTCATCGATACCGGGGGTCATTGGACAATGAGAAAGGGATTAAACCGAGTGCCCACTCAGAGTCGAACGCAATAAATCTCAGTACTGGTGTTGTGTACCGGAGTGCACATACCACGTGACGTTTTGGCTAAGTCTACAAGTAAAAACATGTAAACAAAAAATTAAAAACTGTTTTTTATACTAGTACTTTGACCGATTTTCTTGAGGTGTGTTCGACGCTCAAGTCAAGAATAAGCACTACCTATATGTTTTAACAGAATGTGACAGTTTTTGCACGAAACCGGCTCAACTGGTGAACATGCAGTTGGGTCGGTGTCGGGCATAAACTGTGACCTGTTTAACAAAACTACTACGTTTTGTTTAGTTAAAGGTTTAGTGTTGACATATCACTGCGTGACTTATATGATTACTATACACTTTAACCTGTACATTTATTGCTATTGAACACACATGTCAAATTTGATCACTGTATGACTTATTGTCGTATATAATTCAACGTGTATGACCTATTGCAATTGCTGAAAATTGACTCGTTTATACACAGTGAGTACACTTTCTTTTAAGATTGGTGTACCAAGTAACCGGTGAGCCATACCTTTTTAATTATAACTCTGTTTATTGTCATATAGACTTATACCGTAAAGACGTCGCGTCACAAGTTGGAGCTATTTTACTTTTGCGGCGTTTTTATTTCTTGTTAAGTGATTCTGTTGTTCACCCGTCACGTAACTATATAATGTTATACATCATTTTAAAGAGAAACAAATGTTTTACACAAATGTGTAATTTTCCCTTAAAAATGATACATGATTAAGACGTCAGTTTGTTTGAAAGACTAAAAAACTACAAAATACACGTTGTAGAGATGTAACACTTTTTATCGCGCACTTGCAGTAAAACCTAATTTTCACCAATACTTTTACGCCAAAAGACGTTCAAAGTTTGCATGACAAGAATTGAAACCATGTGCTTCTGATATAATTTCCGTAGATTTGCTTAACGGAACCGGAAGTTGTAAAATAAACATGGTTTGAAGAAAAATATCGATGTAGAGATTTCGAAAAAAGTAGCGTTTCGGCTACAAGTAAGAATTTAAAATGTGAATTACACCTATCTTTTTCAACGCACGTATTAGATATTTGAATACACAAATATTGTTTTTTCCTAGATAAAAATGTGTGAAAACTTAAGTGATAAAATGACATAAACAATGTTTTTTCCTTGTTTTTCTATGTCCACAGAAATGTCCCACTTGCGTAAAAAATACGTTCGTTATGTAAACCGTAATTTGCGTTCCTTCTTTTTGTTTTATGCTTTGTGTATTACAAGCAAACGACTGAAGAAATAAAATATTGTTTTTCTTCTGAATCTATACATGTATTATAGTGTTAATTGCTCCAAGCATGATAAAATGGTGCGTAATAATCCATGTCCACAGAAATGTCCCACGGCACGTTTTAGGCGACGCTGACGTTGATATCTACTTAATTAAAACGCTTCGTGTATTTCTACAAGAACAACGTCTGTTTGCATGGCATTGATTAGTTATATGGGAAACCATTTTCTAAAACATCCCCATCGGTATGCAGAACAAGGGTTTTAAATGGAATATATTATATTTACAACCATATTTTTTACTGGATATATATATACATGTATATAGAGAGAGATTGGTTAGAAATAATTTGAGTGTTAAACGAAGTTATATGCGGATCTACTGTGCATAATATTAGATTACTCGTTTACTTTTGTTAATTGTGTTCTAGTATGTTTTTAATTTAAAAACGATTTGATTTTTTCCCTCAGTCTTTACTCGAAATACATGCGTGTATGCAAATTATAGCACAACAACAAAGACGTTGTGGTTATTTACATCTATATGAACCACTTTTGTCGCTAAATTATCGCTTATTTGTTGGAAGTTGTTATTTATGTTGTCATAGTTAATTTCTGCCATTCTTGGGGTGTGTCCCAAATGCACATTGGAACACAAATAGTGTGCTAACCTTGATGTTATTGTCCGCCCGTGATTTAATTATAATGACAATTTTACGTTAAATTAACGCCAACCACATTTATCTAAAATAACGGCGTTTTGACGTTACGCAAACTAGCTCCAACTTGTGACGCGACGTCAAACCAAAAAATTATCTCGCGCGTTTTAATATCGCGGAGTTCGCGAGTGGTTCATATTCGCGAAATTGAGTAGTCGCGAAAGTGTTCAAAACATTTGAATTAATGCGGACATCGCGGTAGACTAAAAACATGAACATTTCTAGTCGCGAGTGTGCCGTCAATCGGCAAACCGCGAAAATTAGTACATGCATTCGCGAAAGTAATTGGGTTTACAGCAATATCAGATAACGGAATGTGCATAACATTATTTTATGAATAATAAACAATTTTACGCACCTGCTATGAAATTCAAAATTCAATGACCTTACAACAATGTAGCATATCGGTCCGAAACATTCCTTAATGACTCAATTGTCAGTTAATATTTTCCTCAAATAATAAAACGATAATAAATGACTTACTCGCTCCCTTCTCGAAGCGTATTGAGTTACCGGAACGGACTCGTCATCGTTACGGTCCGAAAAGTATTTTAGCCGTTCCTACAAATTATGAATAATATGATGCGGATTTATGAATGAAATGCTACGTTTTTGTAACGACCCACACACATTGTGAGCACGTGATACGCGGTGTATATCTGTAAATAATTTTATGAATGAAAGCATTAGTAGTAATATACCAATAGTCGAGACAAGATGAATGGATGTTTACTCGTCGTACTCAGCGTAATTAGTGTTAGTTTTGGAAATGTTGTGGGGAATTCTCGCACAAGAACGATAGTTTTACCACCAGACCCAATTAACCCGGTAAGAATACTTTGTTAATTAATGTAAATTTTGTTGAAAGCGGTTTTTGAGTAGTTTAATCTAACAAAAAATACACGTTCGATGCCTTTTTTTAAAGAAACAGAACTTCATAATGTGGTGACATAATTATTTAGATATACGAGTTACAAGTACACCACAATGGCCACATTGAACAAAAGGAATCTGATATTTTTAAATAATGTTCCAAACTACCCTGAATTATCTATTGAAAATACGACAAAAAATCTAACTGAGTGTTCGTGTAAAATGTAGAGTTTGCATTACATATTTACGTTTTGACATACATCAAATTTTGTTCTTTTGAAACGGACATGATGGATAGTGCTTTTTATTACATTTATGTAACGTTATTTGGTATAATTCTAACTATTTGCAGTGTTTTGGGTACATGTTGAACACGGCATTTTACTACATAATATTGTTTAATAGTTTTTCCATTTTTAAAACTATAAAGCGTACATGTAATCTATTTTGGAATATATGTACATTTGTATACTTGTCACGAAAATGACATTTCAAGCATGTTTTACTCAAATGGTTTTCAAAACATTTGCAGTGGTTGTCAAGTTGTTTACTAATTAACTACATGTATTATTTATTATTTTCGTGGACGATTGGGTTCTGGACTATTAACGCCTGGGAACCTTATCCGACTGTTAGCGACTATGCTTATTCGTATTATCGTATGATTATTATCTGGCTGCTGTTACGACAACTTTTCAGTCGCTGTGGTCTATTTTTAAAAAAATGTATCCAAGATAGGAGCATGAAGTCAAAGGTTCAAACCCCGCCCAGGGCCCGAAATTACAACCAATACTTACACTCTGCTCAGAGCACTCAAATATTGAAAATGTTATATAATGAGCTATTATTTGTTCTAAATTGCAAATATAAATCAGGAAAGTGTATAGCATAATTATTTGAATGTTGAAAATAGCATTTGAAACATTGTCTATGCAATTACATACTATTTATGAGGTATAAATGTAATTGCTGACACTGAGTACCACACTCCGCACTCAGGCTGATAAATTGCATTTAAAGCTAACAAATACACTAAATTTCACATTGGAAACAATCAAATGATAATATTTAGCACCTATTCAACATAACTACAACTTCTTGTTCTCAAAAAATGCCGCTTTGAACCTCAAAAGAAGGAAATTCAATATTTGAGTGCTGAGTGCAGAGTGTAAGTATTGGTTGTAATTTCGGGCCAAGCAACCTGTTATATGAATCACCTGTGTGTCAAATATTGGTTACCTAAATCCAACGTACCCAGTTTCTGGCTTTGCATAATGATATGAATATTCTTCAACAAATCACTTGTCCCTAGTTAAATTGTCTGTCCTATTTCAATAAAGGTGACACTAATTAAATACTCCACCTTTTGAATAAATAGAATATACTTAATGTGAAAATAAAAATAAACATACTCTGTAAAATAATTGTTAAGATGACGTAAATAATATACATGAATAACGTTACTATACATTATATATTTATTATAGACATTGCGTAGCTTGTTTGAACACATCGTTGGCTTAGAACAAGAAGGTCGTAACTACCAAATCGATATTTTGAGAAAACACTGAAAAACTGTCTGACATTTACTCTTTACTTATGGTAAAACAAACTTTTAAAACTTCATTTTGGTCAACATGACAAGTTCAGATTTTTATGAAAATTGGCTCATAAGAAGCGCGTTGTGTTGCTTATTCTAAATATGTATGAATCTTAAAAGGTCGTACGTGGCACTTACGACCTTCTAATTCTAAGCCATTGACATGTCTAGCGTATTTACTATCGCCTCTATTGCTTTACAGTACCCACCAAGATAAGTTTGCAGAGTCATTTTGTCCATTTACCACCCAGATCCCTGTAATAACTCTATTTGCAGAACAATGAAGCAACCCTATTTGTGAAAACCATAAACATTTTTGTTCATTAGGTATAAACAGAGAAGTCATTTGGACCTCTTTGGTAAAAAGATTAAACTTTGATTGGTACCACAGGTGTTAAATATATTTTTTTTGTCCGGCTGAAATGGTAAAATTCCTCTGATTGGTATGCCATGGTTATTTTAATTACATAAATTTCAACTTAACGTTGTTTCTTTTTTTTTACTCATTTTATACTGTAGTTTCATGATTTTATGAAACTGCCACAGATTTTGCACAGTAATCGGCTCAACTGCCTGAATAGTAATGAAGGAGTCAGTTTCAGGCAATGTAAACTTTTGTACAAACTATAAACAATGACATGGACAATACTTATTATTGGCTTAAACGCCGACGATGTTTTGTTAAAATCGATAAACAAAACAAAAAATATGGTTGAACTTCTTTTTACGTTTGGTGACATGTTTGTGCCCCCCTCACTTATTTATAAGTGTGTTTGGTGGCATATAACATTGGTGATGTCCGTCAGTCCGTCCGTCCGTACGGACGTACGCACATAACGCAAATCTTGGGTGTTGAACTCCTCACAAACCGTTGGGCGGAAGTTCTTTTAACTTTCACAGATTAACAACATCGGTGTGTAGTAATTTTACCAGAGTAATATCAATCTATTACGTTTACTATACACCGCAATGGTGGCACCCGTAGTCGATGGACACATTTCTAGTTTTACTTGCGTTCTTAGCCAACAATGACGACAAATACCACGTGGTTTGTCCAAACAGACTAATCAAAATTTCCATCAATAATGTCCCAGTTATTATCCAGTATAGCTTGGCAAATTTGACACGAGCCTGACCTTTCAATTTGCATAATTTAACAGTCGATATATTGCCTACGATACAAAAACGATTGTATGTTTTCATAATCCGTGAGTATGACGAAGACGCTCGAAATGTAATAGAAACACAATTTTGAAATACCGATATCGCACGATTTGATTCCGGAAATTGATATATTCAAAGCAAGAACCTTGTAATATATTCTTGCATAAAGGTCAGGTTCAAGTCAAAATAGCCAAGCTATATAACGACAGTTACTCATACACTAACTTTGAATTTGACCTTATATCAATGCGATTTCTAAACAAAAGATTCGTTGTTCGCGTTTTGTGAGAGATTATAAGCAAACAGTCGAGATTCAGTAATGATATTTTGATTGCCTTCAAGTGCCTATGTGTACTTGACCCGGTGAGAAACTCATTCATGCTTTTTTTTATCTCATTCATGCTTCGTTATCAATAAATCTGAACCTGGTGGTGTTTTGAACGCGATACTTACTTATCTAAAACAACTTAGCACGTTCATAAATCAAAACGATATTTTATCAGATCTTATCAGGGTCTCACTTAGGTTCATTTACAAATATAAAAACAATGATATTGCTCATTTCCTTCGCAACTTAGAAAACCATTATCATCTTTAAAATAATGAACGACAATTTAGCGAAACACGATTTTGTTTATCAATGGAATCCTATTAATTCGATCGTCGAGTGACAACTTTACTGAGTCACTGACCGACCAACTTAAAATTTGCGAGTCGTTTTTATTTCCTTAGAATTGTAAATTACTTTCGATTCGAAGTCTAAAAATACAAGCAAAATGGTTTAAAGCACAACATATCAGCACGGGCAGACATTAGGTATACGCAACGTTCTTCTCCCTTAAAACTTATTGGCCACCCTCAGTTCTTCTATTTGATCGTCGAAAATGGTTCACCGCCACTTTTTCATATTTTCACTTTCACACGAGCCACATTCGGTTCAACAGGACAGTACAAGATAATAGTAATGATAATAATGATGATAATAATTATTTTGAATATATCACATTATATCACATAACTTTCCTTGTATCCAGGTAAGTATAACCAGTACGTATAAAGTTATACGTACCACGTGTAGTATAAACTATTGGATTTTTTCCAATAAATCAATGCGTATTTTGCCGTTTTATTGTCATATGATACAAATAATCTATCACTCGTTGTCAATTGATAAATTTATATAAAACTCGTTCAGGAAATATTATTAAGCTCGCCAGAGGCTCGCTTAATAAAATTTCCAAAACTCGTTTAATATAAATTTATATCAATTGGCAACTCGTGATATATCCTCTCCATCCATACTCGCTCCATGGGTATTTGTGTATTAAAGTATTATATATTGTGTATCGCTTTTTACAGGAAACACCAATATGTACATCTTACAGCGGACTATGTCACATGGCTTTCAATTTGACAGATATTGGAATGCACACAAATCATGAAATGTGTCGATGTCCTGGAATGCTACCATGTGAAACAGATTGGTCAAGCCACTCAAGATCTATAATTAAAGTTTTCAAAAGTGCAGGTAACGATATGATCTCTAGCATATAAATGCTTAGGTTTTTTTAACAGGGTACTTAACCCTGTTCTGTGTTAGCGTTAAAAATACACAAGACATGATTACTAGCTAAAAATAGCTCCACTTGCGTATTCCGCGGGATGACTTCGGACTTTATCGTCTATAATCTTTAGCCGAGACAGTGTTTATAATGTTGCATTCATAACTTAGTACTTTATTGCATGAAGCTTGGTTAATATATCGAGACAGCGACTGTATTATGTAACGTAAGCTAGGTTACCATCCGGTCAGTGATAAACGCTCAACGTTTAAATACTGTGAGTAGTATAGACAGTAGAGGTAATAATGTATTAACTAGATGCTGGAACATACATATGGCGTTTGGGTGGCATATGCCCTCATATGCTTTGTGACTGAAAAATATTTTTCTGACGACAGGAACAATCCCTGTTCTTCCAGTGCCATCGGCGCTTTGATTTATATACTTACGTTGGTGGCAGACCTGTAAAGTCGCTCGCCTCAAAACTTTTAAAGGCGCTCGCATTAGAATGTTTACAGGCGCTCTCTTTTAAGGACACTCGCCTCTGAACGTTTAGAGGCGTTCGCCTAAAGACCTTTAAAGATATTGTCGACTCTTTTTCGTGAGACATGGGGTAAATTTTGCCCATTACTAAAGTTTTCTCAAACTTTGTATATAAAACGTTTCACCTACTGAATTTTGATAATTGCCGACATTTTAGCCGTACCATTATCGCTACGTTAACCGTATGTTGGCAACATTTAGTAGTTAGTAGTTGAAAATATTGATAGAGCGCTTTGTATAACAAGTCTCTAAAGCGCTTTAACACGCGAAAACATTTAACAAGATCCAGTGCGTATTGCCGATACATGAAGTGTGTACCTTTGCAATTTCATGAGACTTTCTATTTTTCACTTTCAGGGCAGGAAGTTGAGGTTAAAATGAGTTATTGTCACTTACAACATCCGGACAGTGTGTGTCGACAAAATGATGTCACAGTCGTTACCAGAGGACGTGGTGCTTTTACATTTGAACTTGATTCCGAATTCCAGTAGGTTGTCATTACTTCTAGAACAGGGGGCTTTATTCACAAGCATTGTTAGTTGCAACCACGGCCCCATCCCGGGATGGCCGATGGATAGCCGATGAAACGGCCGTGTTTTTACCTTCCAAAAGTTACTTCCGTCGCTCTTACGGGAGGGGGGGGTAACTGGGGGATGTTTTCTCCGACCCAATACCCCGTGGACAATACTCGTATTTAGCTGTTAGGGGTCGAGGAAATACCGGATGTTATACTACCAGCTGTCCACCACAGGGCGGGGCCCGGAATGGCGGGGGATTGTCAATCCAAAAGTAAACATACATGCCCATCCCCGGGGGTGGGACGTGGATGCAAGTGACTGATGCACACAGCTTAATTTACTAGACTATAAGTATTAGATATTTGCTCATTGTCTAAGCTAATGAAGTTTTATGCTCAGGGTGAGTAGACATGAGAAAACTTGAGGGTTTATAATCGTAGAACCCTTTCTCGCTTATTTGAGTGGTATTCAGAAGGAATTTTATTGCACCAAATGTTTGCACAAAGCAATAATATACATTGTAAAATAAATAATTATGTTCCTACAGCAATAATGAACATCCGTTTTTATGGTTCCATATGTCTACAAGTTATTCCTTCTCGACCAACGCACTTGTTCATTTCATTACGTGCTTTGTGGTGTTTCCATTCCAATTAGAGACGCGATAGTTGGTTACCATGTGGTAGCCTTGTGTGCATAGGCACTGTACATCTGGACTTTATAAGATCTCATAGGTCTGCTCGAGATTAACCTAGATAGGGTTTCGCACCCGGGCTGCCTTTGTTTTCTCGAAGTTGGGGTTAAAGTCAAATATAGCTGGTAGGATCAAGCTGAATGGCTACGCATTTATGCATAAGTCAGTTGTAAAAACGACACTACCCCCGGGGTTGGCGGTGGATAGCCGGGAAAATTGCCGTGTTTCACTCTCTGGCTTCCCCGTACTGCCGGGAAATTTGGGAGATTTTGTCTCCGAATCCTGGGGACAATAGTTAGCCGCCAGGGGCCTAGGCAATACCGGAGATTTTACTATTAGCTGATAATCGTAGTGCGGGGAAATGGCAGGGGGCTGACAACACAAAAGAAAAAAATCCCCGGCCATCCACGGGGTCGGGAATGTGGATAAAGCTGACTGACGTATCATAACGTTTCGCATTATTAGAGTTTTTGTAATATATTTGTATTTTACATTTTTAGATGCCGTTGTTACCGACCGATGTATGCTCACAGATCATGGAGAGATGGAGATTATGATTATATTCAATACAGCTGTGGAAAGGTACGTGTATAGCTTGGCTATTTTAACTTGAGCCTGACCTTTATGCATGAATATATCACAAGGTTCTTGCTTTGCATATATCAATTTCCGCAAGCAAATCGTGCAATATCGACATTTCATATTTGTGTTCGTATTACATCTCGAGCGTCATCGTGATACTCCCCGATTATGAAAACATACACTCGGTGTTGTAATCGTAGACAATATATCGGCTGTTAAATTATGCTAATCAAAAGGTCAGGCTCCTGTCAATGTGGTCAATCTATACAACATTTCATTAAAGATCATGATTCAATATTTTGCCCGCGTCGCGGGGCGTGTGGCGGCAACCCAGGGTGAATTAGACATTTTTATGTTTTTGATGTATAAATCCCCATCCTGGAAACAAGGCTGAATGTCTAAATACAGGAACTGGGATACGTAATCACGTACAGTCTTGGCCAAAGTCTATTTCCCGGGACTCGGTGACGCTTAGATTGTCAAATTCCAGTCTGTTTGGAAAATCAGTCTGGCTAGTTATACCTGTATCCCCGCTCTCCCGGACAGGCATAATCTTAACAGGTGCATGAAGCAAGTCAATTGCATAAATACACGTGAAGTCCTAGTTTGTATATATATTTAAAGATATTTAAGGTTTATGGGGGTCCAGCTTAGTCGCTAACGCACTATACAGACTCTATGTTTAATTAAAGGAGACTACTCTTCACTACTTTTTTCATGCACTTTTGCCCTTTGTATCCTTACATCAAGCCCAAAATTAAACCTGAAAAGTTCTTATTGTCTAGTCCGGTATACAGGCTACTGTTGTTTGTTTGGAAGTTATTTTCGACAGTGTTTGTAAAAGCTGTACGATGTTCCATCCCCAGCACAAATAAGAATAAGCCTGATATAGTTATGCAATTGATCGGGTACAAAACACACTTTTTACTAGATCTAGAAAGGAACGACTGTACAAGGCCGTGTTAAGTACCAATTACCGCTTGGTGTAATGATATGTACACCATTCCGCCTGTGGCGAGGAACGGTTGTACATGGCCGTGTTAGGTACCACTTACCGCGTGGTGTAATGATATGTACACCATACCGCCTGTGATGAGGAACGGTTGTACATGGCCGTGTTGGGTACCATTTATAATTTACCGCTCGTGGGTCATGCTATGTACAACGCACCAATTGTGATGAGGAACGGCTGTACAAGGTCCTGTTAGGTACCATTTACCGCCTGTGATGAGGATCGGCTGTACAAGGTCCTGTTGGGTACCACCGTATGTGAGGATAATTAATTATTTCTTTCTTGTTTTTAGCCTAGATGTAATACAAACAGATGGCCAAGTTCACAATGTACCAAGATTACGTACAACGGATCACCTAGTGACCTAATACATGACTACAACTGTCGGTGCCCGTGGAACGAGGAATGTATCGGCGGGAGTTTGCCGTCGGAAAACAACCCTGTCGTTATGAGAACGTGTCAACGTTTGACGTCGCATGATATCTTCCGACGACACAGAAACCGAAGACATAGAAATAATAACTAAATTATTACGTACAGGCGTACGAAAGACAAAGTGATTGTAAAAATCCAGAACATGGACGTCCGGACAGTGATAGCCCAATCATGCACTAGCGGTCGCCTCTATATACATTATATAACATTGCCTTGTAAATATCCGTCGTTGTTCATAGTTTATAGTCTCATTGATTTACAAAAAAGATCTTCTCCTAAATCTGTGAGACAATAGCGGCCGTATGATCGTTGTAACACACTTTGATGAAAATGCTTTCAGACAAGTGCAGGTTCGAGTTATAAATAGGCTCGTATACTAGTAAATAATCATTCGGATCACCTCGGACTTTACGCATTGTAATTTACCGGAGACAAACGGAAATTGCCGAGATTTAACGATTAGTCAATAAAGTGTATGCGTGTTGATAGTAATGTGACAATGTTATAGGCCGTTGATTTTACGGGAAAAGGGCTGGAATAACCACATCACACCATGTGTTATGTATGTGACTGTGCCTTTAAACCCTTTCAATAAATTAACGTTTGCATTGTGTTCATTAGGTGGCCGCTGGTGACAGGTTAGAATGTGTTTTTTTCATTATGTAACACCAAACTGTTTTATATGTAATCGCCTTTTTATACAAACATTAAAGTTATGACTTCAAAACATAGCCTGGATTTGGTTAAGACTTAGTTCGGGTATTGATCATATAAAATACCAATGCCGTCCCTCCGACTTGTGATTAAGCACGACATATTAGGCCATAGGGCGGCTGTGGATAGTTATGTATCAGGTATGTGCTAATCCGATTTGATCCACGAGTCGGAATCAGTGATGACAAGGTCGGGCCACGAATCAGCGATTTCAAATTTCATGAAGACAGAAACTGTCATGGCGACAATTTGTTTCTTGAACAACATCAGCAAATTTGTGAAACATTTATTTACAAACATCGAATAGGGTACATAAACTCATTTAAAAGAAATACTATTATAGTAATATGTTATCAAAATGCAACAAAAACAGGTTATGCCTTGGTCCCACTGAGATGGTTTTGCCTGGGCGAAGTACTCCCGGTTTAATAAATGGGCATCGAAGGCATATAGGGAAAAGGGTCATTGTGGTCTAGGGGAAGCTTTGGGGTAATCATCGGAAAATGTGCGATATCCATGTTCCCGATGCCCCCGGAGCTGATTTATTTCAATCGGGAGTACATCGTCGGGGCCAAAAAATGCTCATTGAGACCAATGCATTAAAGAGCACCGTTCAACAATGTTTTCTCACTTCACGACTAGTTTATTATTAACATATTAATTAATCAAGTTGAACAGCATCAACACATATCTGCAGATGCTTACAATGTTACGATATATATGATGACAGTATGCCAGTCTGACTCAGAAAGATGAAATCACACATAAGGCCAAGGAGCTGACATTTGTTACATACATGTATATTTATAAAGAACTGTAGCTAGATATTTGGCTTCATTAAATTACACCCCTTATTTTCGCATTAAATTTTTATCTCTGATTATTATAACCGGGTCAGGTTGAATATGCGATTTTTTAAATATTTAATAGATAGGTACTTTCCCAGGTATTCTCAAAAACCAAAATGCGGTGCATGTCTGTGAGACAAAAAGTAGTTATAATTATCAGCGATACTACAACATTTCCCACATAAAACCCAATGCACTGTAGTGAAAACGACCATACCAGCGTCATTTGAGCAACTTTTTTGGAGTTGTTTCGGCGGCGCAATCGCAGTCACTTCAGTGCTAGTCGCTGTTGGTGTCGTGGGTTCAAATCTCCCTCAACCGGGTGAGGGTTAATATGCGATCAAATTTTTAGTTCAATCTTTTTAGACAATGAACTCCAAAACAATGTGATGACGCATTCTATTGTTTTGTGAAAATATAATTATACTAGAAGCCTTTGAGAGACATCACTCGTACATATTATGCACCAATTTCATGTTGTCTCTAAGGTTACTGATCATAAAGCGGTAATTATAGGGGAG
Organism: Spisula subtruncata; assembly: GCA_963678985.1. Taxonomy (NCBI): domain Eukaryota; kingdom Metazoa; phylum Mollusca; class Bivalvia; order Venerida; family Mactridae; genus Spisula; species Spisula subtruncata. The sequence goes on along the minus strand of OY787673.1, from coordinate 29,004,330 downwards.
ACAATCATAACGCAGAAATATTCATCAATTTATTCGTAAATGATCATCTCCCTTTGTTATTATTATTGCAGATGATACGTCCACTGACGGCCATGAAGGACTATTAGTCTTCTTATTCATAACGCTGACAATTATTTTTTGCTGCCAGTGGACGAATTATAAACTCTGGATAAAGATTCACAAGAAGAAAAGGAGCCAATAAGTCAAAATAAAAATCACAAACGCCGAGCATTGCCTTGATTTGCCTGTCATATTTCAGCAGAAAGCTGACTGGCATGTGAAGACTATGCTCGGCACTCATAGGAAGGATTTCTTTTTTGTGGAAGTGTCGAGGATATAAACTGAAAGTATACAGTAAACGAAAGTAGAAGATGAAACACAGACGAATGAAGGGATAGTGGGATATCACTAGTTCGCTTTTGTTCTTGGTGAGTCTGCACCATTTTAATACTACTATACTCACATCTGCGACTTGACAAATTGAGAAACAGGAGATGCTGAGACAATCGAAACAGAACAGACTATAGTTAGCGCACAACCCCAGCATATCATAATAATTTTATATATTATAAGGTACATGTATGTGCATGCATTCCGCATCGTCGGATACCCACGCTACTACATAACTGTATGTAGTAGAACAATGGAATTAATCGAGAGTGGGTTCCGACGATGGCATTCCGTTGAACAACACACCCCATCGAAAGAATCGAAATAATGGGTGATACCCTTATTCTAAATACATGTATATGTACATGAATCATGTTACCATCATTCGAAAGAATTGCGGCACTACCGTTACAGGTATACTAAGTTCAACCTAGATAAACATAGTTTACCCGACGAACGAGCTAATGTTTACAACCGTTATCAATTAACCTTGAAGGGACTGTAGTGTACGTTTTACTTTGTACTTAGCTTGAAATTTAAAGTTGTGGCGGTTCAATAATGCCTTAGGTAATGGAAAAATCACAAATCACATCAAACAAATCGACGTCAGCAGACATTGTGGTTCGTATTTCCGCAAGTAAATGAACTTACTTATATAACTTGAATGATAAATTCGTGATACATACAATTGCTTTGCATGGTATTCGTATTGGACTCATAGTAGCATGATGATGCAGAGGGAGTCGGTAAGAATTTTTATTTTTGTTCAAACTTTTAGAATGTTAGATCGCTGAATGAACCGCACTCTGGTGCTGCGGTACGAGTTTATACCGGACAATGAGTGTGCTGTACTGAGCTAATAAAACATCATTACGAGTTGTATTTGACTAAATCAAAGTTCTAGAATCCTATTTAAATTGTGAATGTAAACAGCGTGTTTTTTCATCTGAAAATCCAGGGACTTGACTAACCACTGATTTATGTGATGGTGCTATGTAAATGCCATATATTTGTACAAAACCAGGATACTGGCTTGATTCTTACATTTATGTTTTAAGGTTGTTACGTTGTAATAAAATAATTTCAAACCGAAATCTCAAAATGTGGAATATTTAAGCTTTTGTTTGTCTTATACGCCGTCTGTAATCGTAAATACTCCTCGCTTATAAGTCCTGTTTATGAGTCCTAGATTGTTCTTTACATTACTTAATTCCTTTGAGCTAAAATTACCGAGAGTAGAATCTATTCCACCTTTTCAAGGTATATCGTATATAAAAAAATATTCATTAATATGTTTTATCATGGTGAAGCAGAACAGTTTTGAAACGTATACTTCTGATTTTAAAAGCTTTTTGTGCAGGAAATTGCACGATTTTAGTAAAGACAATGAATAAAATATTTGCTTGGAGGGGAAACCCCACCCACATCAAACCCATCATTATAATAACCTCAAAACATGTCATGTGTCCCCCGCCTTTTCAGATTTTTCTAGGTCCGGGGCTGATAAGAATGAGTTCTTTAGAAGGAGACAACAGTTTTAAATATCTTAAGGATACCATCGGTACCAAGCGTAATAATAGATAATGGACTCAATGATCGAATATTTGAATTGCCCACTGTCGGTTGAATGCATGGATGTCAGAAAATGGGCTTTATATAACTTCACTAAAGATATATTTTAGATACCAATGTGTTTTGTCCTGACACTTATGTTGATGGTCACCTTGACGTATGCCAGACTTGATCAACGACCCTGGTTCACGTTCCCACGTCTACCATACCGATATGACAATAAACTGTATGCTGCTAAAGCGCTGATGAGTAAGATGTTAATACAGCTTGGTTTAATAATATTTTATTTCATGAATTTTTACAACATTTACAAAGAGTTTGCATACATGTAAGAGGGTTGTACTAGAATTACGTACACTTTTGTCATACGTTCCACACCATTCATCATACAAACAAATACTTTTGTGTGGGGTGCAAATAATATTTACTGCATAAGTTTGCGAAATTTCAAAGCCGTATCTTATTTGGATCAAATTCTGCAGCTTCCGGGGATAGGTAGGGGTACGGTATGCGGGGCACGTCAGCGGAAAAGTGAAGATCCTAATTGTGTACATTGTAGCTATAAAGATGGGCTCAACCGTGCAAAAATTACGAATGTTTATTTACTAAATTAAATGTGACAAACAGTTACAATATATTACCATTAATGTCGCATATAACCCTTATAATAGAACGTCGGCCCAGGTTAATGTAGCCTAGAAAACGCTCAAGGTGATGTCGCATTCGCCGTTAGGTTTCGCCGTCGGTCCATGCCATTTTATTCGGTATCGGCCACGATTGATGCGCTTGTGTCGTTTGAATATCCGGTAACTCGATAAAAGAGTTTAAGAGGTAGCAGGTTCCACCATCTAACGCGTTTATTCTGGTGTCTTCCCGAGGTTCACACAAAACTACATGATGATGCGATTTCCAGCGCATTTCGCTGACGTCACATTTTCACTAGTGAAGCACGGCAGCTATTGCTTGTTTGTACCAACAAGTTGAAGCATAAATATATAATATCATAAATGTAAACCATAGAAACTTTAAAAACAATGTTATATTCATTACAAAAGGATCGGGTTAATACAGCTTTTTAAAGATCCGGTTTTCTCACACTTTTACATTGAATTAAAAAAGAAAATTATGGGGACCAAATTATGTGATCGATTTGGACAACATTCCGGTTTTCACACATTAAACTGTACATGTACATGTACATTATTTTATCCTTAAATTAGTTGATTATTTTGTATCGATGTAATAGTTTAGTTGCCCAACATCAGTAAGCGTAGCCGGTACAAAACACTATACTTTGCTTACTTTGTGTTTTATTCGGCATTGAACGCTGCTTAGAGATATTAGTATTATGGCTGGGCTTATACTTTGTTCTGGTTCAATTATGTAGTTATTTCACAATTGGCAGATTCAGCAAGACTAAACAAGATATCTATCGTTGGTTCGACCATAGTTCAACACCTGAAGGTGTTCACAGGCTGTAGTTGAACTATGATGTCAATCATGATTAGTGCAACAATCTAGCCATTATGATTAATGCATAATGACTATATATATCTATTGTAGAGTCATGTCAAGGAAAGTTTTTATGCAATGTTGTAACGAGAGGTAGAAAGTGCATGCCAATGTGTATCGACCAAGACAAAGTTTGTGACGGACATCGTGACTGTCATGTCCACGGGGTAAATGACGAAGCACACTGTGGTAAGTTGGTTATTATAAACAAAGGGAAGTAACCCAATCAGACTAAAAATGTAAGCAAAGGGAAGTAACTCAACAAATCCTAAATCCAAATCAAGGGAAGCAACTCAATCAGCTGATCAGACCATTTTTAAAAAATCCTCTTTATTTGTCGGACATAGCAGAACAAGCCACATTGGTTGAATGCAGTTTGTTTACATAATTGTTTCAATTAAAAAAAAGATGCAATACGTTACGTTAGTAAAGATTTTAAGGAGAGGGCTAAATAAAATTAAAAAAATAATATTAAGTAAAAACAGATTTTAGGTTTGAACAAATCTTTACGATTTCCTTAAATACTTCGATAAAACTGTACCAAAGCTCCAGACTCGCCCTTCGTGCTTGTGGAAGCAGTTGTCGGGGGTTAGCAATACATGTAGCTCTGTAAGATGTTATGACGGAATATTTTGTTGACAAAAATAAAACTACATTGTAATGGTGTTTTAAACATATGAAAGTGTTTGTTTTTATGTATATTTGTAGAGAAAATACAGTGTGGTGATAAATGGATGAGGTATAAGTCCGCGTGCTACCTGTTTGGAAAGACAGACATGGATTTTCCTGCAGCTCAGGAAAGATGGTGAAAGTCTTACAAATAGGAAACTTAAATTATTTAAAAGGGATGTTCCCTACTATTTTGATCGCTTAAATCGATTCCGAAATATTATACATTAAATGAGAATTAATTATAATGGCTAAAACTCCTCACAATGTCAACAACAACAAAAAAAACACTGTAATTACCGAAAAAAGAATACAAATATGTTTCCATAAGGAGCCAAAATAGTCAGCAGTTGTTTCCCTTTGCCAGTTAATAATAAATGACTGGAAGCGATAAACTATTATTGGTGATTAAAATACGATTTTCACTTTATATATAGAGACATATTTCAAACACTTTCTTCTGACAAATTATGACAATGCATTTTGTACATTTGGCTCATTTAGTGTAATAGTAGAGAAACATATTCTACTTACATGTATAGGGAATGCCTCTTTAAGGCGGTGTGGACCTTTCTGAAACTAATCATTGTGTATAATCGAGTCGAATAAAAAGGAGAAAACAGAGTACGGCAATAAGGAGTACAGTGATCGGATTTGACATGTGCTTTCAATAGCAATAAATGGTATAGGTTGAATTTTATTGTAACCCAATAAGTCATACAGTAATTTGGTTTTATACGTTGTGCTAAATAGCGATTCATAATAAAAAGCATGAATAAAATTTGCTACTAGTCCTAAAATATAAACAGCTATCACTTTAGGTTGTTTCTTAAACAAATGACCAATAGTTGACAATAGAATGTTTACAACATTTGTCGAAATAGTTGACCAAATACTAGTCTCGTATTTGACAAAATGTATGGCGAACAAAAATTCTCATTTTGCAAGAGTTGCCCCCCTTAGACTTTAAATCATACATTTATTGTTTCACAAACCATATGGATGTTTAATCAAATTTTCGTTTCTCTTATGGTGTTATCCACATTTGGGCATCAAGTAAAGTGGTCAAATTGCATCATTCTGCAGAGAGCTAGGTTACCAAGTTGTAGCTTATTAAACTAGCAGTTTAAGACTAACTCAATGTGACTTTAAAATTAGCTTATTATTCTATTTGGGTTGCGGAACTTGCTTCGCACATATCTTGTCTATTTTTTTACCACTATTGGCGTCCGTTGCATGTATCCATGTACCGGAAGTATCACGAAGATGTGAAATATAAACACAAATTAATAAAGATGAATTAGATCCGGAAGGCATCTGGAATATGGATTTTTACAAAAGTTCTAATAAATTCCCCGAAGCTTTCTTTAGACTGCAAAAACCTTTTTCCTGATACCTTCGGATGTCGGTTGATTAAATCGGGAGTACATAGTCGAGGCAAACAAAAATGCTCAGTAGAACCTAGGTACCGTGTGATATTTTTTAACTTAAGAACAGTCTAAAATAAATTATGCATGCATAAAGGTTAGGATCAGGTCACTATCGCCGAACTGTACTCTATCAATTTGATTTCAGGAGTTTTGTAGAATGAATGGAGGTAATGTTGTCAGTATACACAACTCGGATGAGAACGATTTCATAAAGGAAGAGGTGACTGAGCTATCTGGTGAGTATTCTCATTCCTAGGGACCTTATTGAAAAACGCTGTAATTAAGTCTAATACACATTCTTAGACTTGTTCTATTCAGTTTCATGTTGTTACAAATGTACCGATTTAGATATAAATGGGTATACAAGTCAAGTGAGAAACAACAAATGATCAAATACAATTTCGCATGGCTAAACCTAATTGACGTGTTTTAAGGTAGAATTACATGATGAAACGTCATTATAGCTTGGCCACATTGACACGAGCCTGACCTATTGATTACCATATTTTAACAGTCGATATATTGTATACGGTTATATCCTCGAGTGTATGTTTTCATAATCGGGGAGTATCACGAAGATACCCGAGATGTAATACAAACACAAATCTGAAAAACCGATATTGCACGATTTGCTTTCGGAAATTGATTTCTTCAAAGCAAGAACATTGTAATATATAATCTTGCATAAAGGTCAGGGTCAGGTCAAAATAGCCAAGCTGTACCAGTTGCGTAAGGTTAAAGTCACATTATTGCTCCCGCAACTATTTTCCGATCATCCATTGGATACAATGAATTAGGGAACCATCAGTCTGTTTGAACAAGTGACCAATACTCGACTATAGAATGTTAACTACAGTGAAGTTCCGCTAATAAGACCAGTCAAAAAGGTCTTATTAGCGGACCTTTTTTGTTCTAAATTTAATACTTTGGGACCTAAAACTGGCAAACATCTGCATGCATTTAGAATAATCAAAGTGGTCTTATTAACAGAACTTTACTGTATATCTGTTTAATTAAATGTATGGTGACCAAAATACTAATTTTGCTAGAGTTGCCTCCCTTAGACTTTAAAGCATGCATTTATTCCTTTATTGCTTACAAATTGTCATTTGTCAACAAACCATCTGGATGTTTTATTACGATTTCTTTCCTGTTAAGGTGTTTACGACATTTTGAAATCAACAAAAGTGCTCCAATTGAATCATTCTGCAGAGGTTGCCAAGTTGTAGCTTATTAAAATAGTCCTCTTGCCTTTGTGGTGAAACAAACATTAAGGTTGTTAATCTGTGAAATGGTTTGTGACAAATTTGTGTTACGCACGCACACACGCACGTACGCACGCACACACGCACGCACGCACGAACTGAAGGGCGGACGGACTGACAAACGGAAAGTACCAAATGCTATATGCCCCACACTTGTAAATAATGACATCAAGCGTTAAGGGAAGAGAGATGAAAGTGTGTGTGATATCAACGATAAACGCTTCGATGAATATTAACTAGCACATACAATAAAAGCACGAAATGTTTCGCACCGTAACGTCAGTCTAATGTTAAAATGATTTCACAAATTTCACAGATCAGTTCTTTAGATATGAACATTAACATGAGATATACTAACGAACATCGCCTCAAGTCAAACGTCAACAACGCCATAATGACGTTACGTTCTGACCATTACTCAACCTGAAAACTTTTGAAGGGTCATCCCTGGTGATTTATTTAACGAATCCTGAATTCATACAGTAATTTCCACGTCCATTAAAAATGTGCATCCCACATTCATACACATCTTATTTTTTAAAGGTGAAGAGTTTTGGATTGGAATGACCGACGAGGCTGTTGAAGACGAATGGAGATGGGTTGATTCAGGGAAACTGGTTACATTCTTTGACTGGCATACTGGACCAAACCAAGGAACAACTGCCAACTGCGCTGCGATATTTAAAGTATTGGGCTACCAAATTGGAGATGAGCCTTGCGAAAATAGACAATTTAGACCAATTTGTAAAAAAAACCTTTTTTGCAAGAATTGACTGCTAAATACCTGGATGTAAAAACTTAAAGGACCATGCACGCACATGCACGCACATGCACACACACGCACACACACGCATACATGCACACGCACACAATATATTTGACGGAGCCTTCTTTCCTGATGTTTTATAAATTATGACCGAATAAAACGTATAACGACTGAAACAATTAAACAATCCCAGACGCAACCTCAAAATCCATACGGACCCCTCTCATCCGTCGGAAATGTATGTTCCATATTTAGTAACGATGTAATTATGTTTAAAAAAGTCAAAGAGTAAATCCTCATCGGTAGCGTTGAATTATAATTCAATAGACCTGCGTGCATTGAAAATTCCCAATGTACTAGTACTCGCGATGTCAACATATATCTCATGAATTCGACGAAGCATTCCTTAGACCACGAGGATCCTGTTCCCGATGTTTCTGCAACTCATTTATTTTCATTGGTAGTATCTACGTCACCAGACAAAAATGCTCAGTGGGACCTAGCCTTACACGGCAAGCTATTCTAACATCTAACATTTTATTTTAACAATGTTGGAGTTGTCTCCCCCTTTTTAAACTATATGAAAGTGAAAAGGAGAGACAAGCATTACCAAGCATTTACACAGTATAATTATGACTGGGTTCTGGCGACATAGTTCAATCAGAGACCAAGAAGATCTTCAGTGGTTAAACTATAATAATAATAATAATAATAATAATAATGCCGGGCATAGCCTTTATTTCCTAAATTTTTCTACTGAAATATGGCAGTTATATATACATGTATATCGCTGACTTAGAACAAGAAGGTCGTAACTACCAAATCGATATATTGAGAAAACAAGAGAAAACTGTCTGTAGTTTACTCTTTACCTATGGGAAAACACGTTTTTAAAACTTCATTTTGGTCAACATGACAATTTCTGATTTTCATGAAAATAGGCTCATAAGAAGCGCCGTGTGAAAAAGATTTCAAATATGTATGAGCCTTATAAGGTCGTAAGTGGTAGTTACGACCTTCTGGTTCTAAGCCAGCGATATGTGCAGCAAGATTAGAAGGCAAACGCACTAACCACTGAGCTACAGAGGCAATATCGCTAGTTCGTCATTTGTTCTTTTTTATACTGTGCCCTATTGTAACTATTCAAACGAAAATGTGGGTTTTGGGCGACTTGAGACACCAAACATGCACGTATCGTCTGAGGCGAAAGCTCTACCACTACGCAATCAAAGCAGAGGTTAAATTGGTGGCACGGTGGTCGAGCGGATAGCCCGCTTGACTGCTGATCGAGAGGTCCCTGGTTCGATCCTCGACCAAGACACATGCTCATTTCTGAAACGATTTCCATGGTTTCCCACCAAACAAGAGATGAACTGGTTGATAGCCCAGAGGTAGTCTCGCGTGTATCGCTGCTGTTCACCGTGCACGTTAAAGAATCAATGTGTCTCTTCGGAACGAGCTAGGACAGCGCGCCTGGATACCTTGTATCAACCCGCTGTCTCCTCTACTCGCTGTCCCTTTAGCAAAAACACAGGACTCCATTGGAAATAAGTGCTTGCATTTTTATGGGTTATGTTTGACCGAAAGATTGAACTAATTAAAAATGTTCAAAAAGGTGTTTAAATTAAATCTTTAATGACAAATGAGTCGTGTCCGTAATTAAGGCCGACATTGTACTGGTACTAGAATTTAATGTAAGTCACTGCTTTGATACATTGAAGTAAATGTTATTGCATCTTATTTCACCTTGTTAAAGATTAAATGAAGCAAAGGTCGTATCACTGGATTATGATATTAAACAACTTCATAAAGTCTACAAGATGTATAATTGTGATTAATATAATTTTAATGACTCTGTTTGGACATGTTTATATCATAGAAATAAATGTTTTGATGTCTTATTAATAAATAACTTATCCCCCCCCGCGAAGCTTATCTAGGCCTAACAATCTGGGTCACCGCCCCAGTAAATAATAACGTTTTAACTATGCAGTACATCACTCATTAGTCATTCGTCGAAAGTGGTAGAAATGACAACATATTAGAATACAAATGAGGCTGGTTCCGCATGTCTCATTTCCGACTCAATCTTTTGGAGAAGGGCCTTGGTACCAGTCTAAGCAGTACACAATTCGGAGCACCTTCACCTTTGACGAACATTCTTCGTTGTTGTTAAGAGCATCGCGAACATTCTCGGTAAAAATCGGATGCTGTTCAGAACATTTCGTATATTTTCGACACAGCCTCGGACGCCAGGCGAGGGTTGAACTCCGGACCTCTCGATCCTAAAGAGCGCGTCCTACCTTTATTAGGTAGTAGAACAAGGATTGCTCATAATCGTTCTGAGATAAAATAATTACATAAGAATGGTATTCATAGCTTGAATTGCTATTGACCTCGTTATTAGACTTGAATTAACCGTAAAATGTCGCGTTGACTTGAGACCGATGGTGATCCTGGAATTTAATTATTATGACGATAAAGCAATTACTTATTTCAAAACTACTGTCGATTCAATAAGTAATAATACTAATGAGGAAACTATCGCATTCGAAAGAATAGCAGTGAATACCGTTAACTCAGGTCTACCAAATTCAACATAGAAACACTTAGTTTACCTGACGGACGAGCTGAAGTTTGCAACCGTTATAATTTACCTTTGAACGGACTGTACAAGGTAGAAAAAAGACGGTTGTTTTTAAATATGCGCCTGTAAACAACGACTACCGTTAGACAACACACACGCACGCACACACGCACACACGTACACACACACGTGCACGCACACACGCACACACACACACACACACAGAGCATGTTTCAACACTATTCATATTTTACCAATGCACATCACTCAACAATTGGCAACTCTGAGCAATGGACAACTCAGAACAACTCACTGGCTTAGAATGAGGTTGGAAGTAAATACTACTTACGATCTTATAATAGACTCAAACTGATTTGAAAGTTGCATTACAAGACGCCTATTTTCATGAAAATCAGAACCTGTCACGTTGACTAAATTGAAGTCTGAAATGTTGGTTTTCCATATGCAAAGATTAGTTTTCGGAAAGTTTTTTTGTTGTTTTCTCAAAAAAATATTTTGTACTTACGACCTTCTCACTCTAAGCCAGCGAATCACCACATCTTTACAACGGTCATGTATGAACAATGGTCATCCTATGAAAAAAATGATGGTTATGAGTATTTTGTTTTAAAAAACCGACTACAAGTTTCAAACAGAACGGTCAGTATCACTTTTTAGTACAGGTTTGTGTGCTAAGAAGCTGACCCCACCCACTTACCGGTGACACTGGTATTAATATCACATCAATGGTGTTTATTACTGTTTACACGACCGGTCAGCTTCAGGTAGTATCATAACTTAATGACAGAATTATCAGATGGGTTTAAGAATAAGTCCAGTTAATACACGGGTTAGATTATAGGGATTAGCACATTACTCACCGCCCGTAAACAGAATTATTAAATATGAAAGGACACACAAACGGTGTCCATAACACCCACCTCACGATATGTAAACTTCACTGACCAACAGAGGGACGCTGAAGGATGGTGTTGTTAGTTGTAGAACAATTTGAAATATTTGAAATATTCATTGAACTAAAATACAGACAGTAGCATTTAATTATAACTTCATTTGGAATATAAAGGTATATTCCACCTAGAGCGGAAGTCGTACAGAATTCTGCACATGCGCACTAACGGATTTCACATTTTAACCGGAAAACATCATTCATGCAATTCTACAAATTCTTACTTCGATGAACGCCATTTGTATACAACTTTCTCATAATTTCGTGTGCTTGGTTGAATTCATTGCTAATATATGATCTACTTAGTTATTTTTGCAAAATTGCACGCAAAATAATCACCACAAAACTATCATCAGTTGAGACATATACAAATCGATGGCTTAGTATTAGAAGGTCGTAACTACAAAATCGATATTTTGAGAAAACACGGAAAAACTGTCTGACATTTACTCTTTCCTTTTTGTAAAACAAACTTTTACATCTTTATTTTGGTCAACATGACAAGTTCAGATTTTTATGAAAATGGGCTCATAAGAAGCGCCTTGTGGTGTTTATTCTAAATATGTATGAATCATAAAAGGTCGTAAGTGGCACTTACGACCTTCTAATTCTAAGCCATCGAAATGTATGTATAGACAACTCATCATAGCTGACACCTTGAAGACGAGAAGCGATATAGGCGGGGACAGTGGGACAAAAGGTATACGCACGACAATAACCACATCACATCCATTTGTCTGGTGTGCATGTGTAGCCATATGGCAGTGGAATGTCTGAATTTCGTCATTTTGGCCGTAAACTATGGAAGCCCAAAATGACCATGCCGACCAAAACGCAGATGTTCACTATGGTAGCGGCAATGATATAGAGCATAATTATGCTTAAAATGAGGAACTCGGACGGGAAATGCAGCACATAACTTAACCAGCCGAGTACAGAAAACAGTAACATCTCAAGTCATCTTTGGCGACTGATTATGTGTGAGTGGATTTATTACCCGTATAATTATAATGCTTTAAAGTGTATAGAGCTATATTGGAAGATTTTTTTTTAAAGTTTCAAAAACTGAAAAACAATTATGCTTTCATATCCATTAGATCATATTTCGCTTCAATTTTAACAGAAACTCTCTCTGTGATTTATTGGACATGCAAACTGTCCATTTTCATACTATGAAACTATAAGAATCGTCTATTTTTCGACGATTGAATCAAAGTACACGGAACCTATCCAAAGTTTTAATTTGCAATTAAGGTAGTCTAGTATTATACTAAAAACGATGCAAGTAATTATTTCAACATTGAATGACTGTTAGAATATAGCTCTATACACTTTAAATCATATACGAGAACAAGTATGCATTTTTGCAAATAAAATACGATGCCAATAATGCTTCAGCTTTATAATGTTTGTTTTGAAATTAAATAAATTATGTGTCTAAATCTTGTCATCTTGAATCTTATTGTATATATATAAGATGCTTTATTTGTTAAACTCAAACATTAGCTTATATGACAAACATCACATTATCAGTCTCCAAACGCATTCAGCATAACATCATTGGAATTGCATAAGCGTTGACATTCACTCGTCATATCTTAAAGCCGACTAAAAAATTGGGCAAGTGTGTCGATGTGAAATAAGCAATTACCATCAGGGTATTGATACTACAGGTTGTGGCTGAGCTTTGTGACTCAGGAAGACCCCGTGATTGTGAAGTTTGGTGATGATCAGCTCCAGTCCGTGCTCAAACTTCAAATAGCTCACATAGATGCATTGTTTAAACGGAAATTATTATTATATATTACACATATAGCATAAATGAAAACAGAGCATCGTTTTAATAACAAGCTGATCATAAAAGTTGACTATACGAGTCGTATCTGTTTCATTCCAGGCACCACACCCCAAGGGTTGTATTTACCAGGATCGATATACAGTCCAACCTGCCTTAAGCAGCCAGCCAAGGGATGCAGCCAATTTGGCTGCTTAAGCCAGGTGACCACTTAACAGAGGGGCTGAATACTGGGCAAGGGGGGGGTCGGTTTCGAGCATACATTGTACTTATTTAATGAGACAGGACCTGGTGTATCATAATGGGTTGTTATACATAAATGGTAATTAAAAGTATGCCTCTTGTTGTAAAGGGTTGCACTGGCCTATCTGCCCTGCCCTGTCTGCCCTGAATAAGCAGACACTTACCTCTCTGGATTAGTAACACCGCTAAAAAACGATGAAATCTGCTTGGTTGTCTTTGACATTTTATTGGCGCTAAACGACGTCATGCAGAAGGCATGATTGATAGATGTTGACAGTCAGAAATATTTGAAGAGAATAAAATAAAACACACTTCTGAACGCATAATTGCTCGTATGACAAACTTTGAGCAATAAAAAACAATTGTCTAAAGCGTGCAAACCGTCAAAACGAAATTGAAAGGAGCAATGATAAACACAACAATTTTCTCGTAATACGGTAATTACACGTAAATACCTTTTAATTGGTACAGATCTATAGCCTTAATTGTGTCGATCGACTTTGATGAAATATACTCATCAGAGGTGCTAATCGTTTGTTTTATTGCTCTTTGAGCGTTAATGGTCACAAAATTCACAACACCGTTGTTTACAGTTTACTGATTCTCAGTCGTATATTTCGCTGTGCGGTAAACAATGCATAATTGACATAGAAGCTGGGTAACAGCGCACTGGTTTCCTTTAAGAACCCGGATGTATCGTTGTATACACACAGCGTGTGACGCGCGGAACCAGTAAGTAGAGCAATTATCGGATTAGCGGCGGTATGTAAACATCGCACTTTGAATAAACAACTCTGATTGGCTACAGCGTGTATCGAAGCCATTCTCGTTCTCGTTCGCGGTCACGTGTAAACTGATGATTGTTTTCGCGGATGATTCAAGCTATATAGATGGCCGCCGGATCGGCGCCTGGCCGCCGGACAGGCGCCTGGCCGCCTAATAGGGGCCATATTGAGTATTTGGGAAGCACTTTTGGTGACCGCTGACCGCGGACAGCAGGTGACCGCTAAATCAACGTGTAAAATAGAACAAATTTCGATGGGGGCGTCAGAAACTGACCGTTTACACCAGGTGACCGCCGATTAAAGGTGACCGTTAAGGCAGGTTGGACTGTACTGATACACCTACCCAGCTATTCAGTTTGCCGAGCAACGTAATTGAATATAGTTCCAAAGTCAGTTGACAATGACCCAGTGTCCAAATTTAAGTTGGCAACGAATCCGTCCGGATAGCAAATTATTGTTGCAAAGATATCTCCATACTGTATCGCCGAAAGATTGTTTTTGATGATCGATTTACAAGAAATGGGATGTTGGAAAAAAATGCAAATCGAACAAATATTTAACATTAAATTTGTGAATTTTTAATATCAGGTTTGAGAGAAATTATGCATCTTTCAACTTATGAAAAAAATACATTTTCAGCATTCACACACGTTGAACATTTATTTCACAAATATTAATGTTGTTAAATGAACCTCTCTAACATTTTTAGTAATTTGAACATATATTAAATATCTAGAATCAAACACATGAAAAAGCCAGTTTATAGATCTGCCTTCGAAAAGATAGTATAAATTATAACAAAGTCAATTGCATTTTGGCTCCACTCCTTTTTAAAGTTTGTCTGTGTATTAGTCACATGAAGTTGTTAAAGAGGCATTCCCTATAACTAGCATATTTTTTCTCTACTGTCACATTTAATGAGGTAAATGTACAAAACACTATCAATTATCATAATTTGTCAGAAGAAAGTATGCGCAAATACGTCTCTATAATGTCAAAAATATGTTTAAATCACCAATAATAATTTATCGCTTCCAGCGATTTATTATTATGTGGTCAAAGGGAAACAACTCGTGTCTATTTTGAAATATGTTTTCATTCTTTTATCGGTAATTAGTGGGAGCTTTTTGTTGAAAATTTGAGGCAATAATGATTCTCATTTGATGTATAATATTCCTGAATCGAATTAAACTGTCAAAGTTGTAGGGAACGCCTCTTTAAATTTAATTAAAATGAATAGATATTGTAATTGTTGGTTTCTTTTGATAAGAATGCTAATTATGTCCGAAGTGATGAGCGACTACGTCCGAAGAGAACAACGAATTTGAGCGGACACAAAGACGATACTGTCCCAAGAGCTAGAACGGCTATAATTGTGTGTGATGAAAAAGACTACTAACGTTATTAATGCCAATAAAATGCGTCTTCAATTCCGTTGTATTGTTACTATTTACTACATATTTATAAAAACATTCCATTAGAACCAATGATTTCCGGTGTTTTGTACCATAGTAAGATTGATAGGCGTTTCTTTGAGGTGTCAACAATCGTACACAGACGGTTAAATCTAATAAAATCGGGAGTCTCTATGGAATCTGCAAAGTGACATTCCAAATTTTAATCATAATGAAGCATTGAAAAGTCGCAATTTTCGAATAACCGCGCTTTGAAAAAACGCGTCTGATTAAATGGAATAAAGAAGGAATTTTGTCGGGACTGAGAAAAAAAACGAGACAAAAATCACGATAGGACTGTACACATGTATTTCACTGACATACCCATTACGATCATATTTAAAAATGATTAAAACAAGCATTTCATTACATTTCGCTATACAAGCTTTCTTTTAAAAAGTTGGAAAACGATGCTTATTTTAACATCAACATGATTTAACGTAAAACAATGACAATTTATATTACTGCAGCAATAACATTAGTTTCATAAATCGTCAAGATCGTCGCACCTATCGAACCACGAGCGAATATTTTGCTAATTATTTTTAAAAAAAGTGCTTGTTATGTT
This sequence comes from Spisula subtruncata, assembly GCA_963678985.1. Classification (NCBI taxonomy): domain Eukaryota; kingdom Metazoa; phylum Mollusca; class Bivalvia; order Venerida; family Mactridae; genus Spisula; species Spisula subtruncata. The sequence continues at coordinate 28,988,324 of OY787673.1, read as the reverse complement.
TACGTATAGAAGAACTTGCAATATGATAGCATATCTACCAATTAATTATTATGTTGTATGCGTATTTCTTTCCGCGACATATTATGTTTTTAGTATTTTTAAAAACCAAACATGCCAGAATGTCGCAGTAGGGACTTCGTACTTGACGTGGTTAAGTTTTTTGTACCCATACTTTTCAGTTGATTAAATTGACCAACGCCTCGTGACACCCAATCGCTTCGCTATAACCACAAAATGAGTCTCTAAAATAATTGATAATGAATTAATTACGTCTTAACAAAGGTACGAAAGACGGACTGGGTAGCTCGTACCCCTAATTATATTAATTATTCTTCCGCGCTTCACGTCATGCTGTTTGCTTATCGGACATTCGGCGATTTTATTTCCAATTTACAAAACAAATTCCGGTGTGCCTATATTATCTATTTGTTTAGTAACATCAGAAATTTTAATTTCTGTTTGCATATTAAGAAAGCTTTACCAGACTCCCACACAATGAGATCAGGCCTGTAGCTAGGGACTGTAGATAGGAGATGTAGCTAGGGGCTGAATAAAGGGGCTATAGTGATTGCCTGTGCCCTTGTTCACCCAGGGTGTAAGTCGAAAACTCAGAGTTCGACTTTACATTGTCAAATGTTTTATTCGATCTCATATTTTTATAAAAACAATTATAAAAATGTATCGATTATGGTATAAATGGCTATAGATCTACATGTTTAGGGGGTAACTACAAATAATCAGATACATTTTCATATGGATAAATCTAATTGCACAGAAGTGGAAGTGATGTAAATGTTGTCAATTTAAGTATAAGTCTGGGTATGTGAATAAGGCCCCGTTGCTAGGGGTTGCAGCAAGGGCCTATTCAAAAGTATTGATCTATCTAATGGTATTGGAACGTTTAGAGCATTTCAATCGTTTTCGGTTGGTCCGGCAAACAAAATGGTAGGGTGTTTAGTCAATTGTTGTAGGCTTTACGCAGAAATCTAAGAATCTATTCCTAAAATCTTTTTTGGCGAGATTGGCTGCCTGGTGAACACACCGTACATAACTACTAGTATATGAAGTCTACGTGTAGTTGATTTCGATGAGGGGCGGAGTACGTCGCTGGCTACGTCACTGAAGATGTATGCTACTAGACTGAGTGTATAAGTTATGAAAATCATCTTGACTTTATTTAGCGTTAAGATAACTGGGGATACAGAACCATGTGGATGTTACGGGTATCCCTCTTTGTACTGTGTGGAGTTATAGGTTTGTACAAATAAATACTTGCTATCTTTCCCGCCTAAATTCGTCGCCTTTCTTTTCTTCGTTTTCTTTTTTTTCTCACTTTTTTAAATGCAGAACATAGCCTTTATTTACAGGTCAGCTTTCTGCTACAATACGTTTTTGAACCCGGGTTCTAACTATTGAGCTATTTTCTAAAATAATGAAATAAAATTATCTTTTTCAATCATTATAAACAATAATAATTCAAGTTCCACTTGTAATATCAGGCAATTCGTTAGTTAATTAGGGGTTACTTAAAATCACGGAACTTTCACAGATATGTTTGCAGAAAACATGTAGTCGTTTCAATGCGCAATTACGAAACTTTAACGGGCATGTTCGCGGAATAGTTGTTCCAATACGAATTCACGGAACATTGACGGATATGTTCGCGTTATATAGTCGTTCCAATGCGAAATCACGGAACATTGGCGGGTATGTACGCGGAATAGTATTTTCAATACGGAATAACTAGACTTTGACGGATATGTTCGCAGAATAGTATTTTCAATACGAAATATCTAGACTTTGACTGATATGTTCGCAGAATAGTATTTTCATTACGAAATAACAAAACTTTGACGGCTATGTTCGTAGAATTGTATTTTCAATACGAAATAACAAAACTTTGACGGATATGTTCGCATAAAAGTATTTTCAATGCGATATAACTAAACTATGACGGATATGTTCGCATAAAAGTATTTTCAATGCGAAATAACGAGACTTTGACGGGTATGTGCGCAGAATAGCATTTCAATACGAAATACTAGTAACGAAACTCTGACGGATCAAATCAAGTTCAATAATCACTCCATATGCAGTATACGTATAATAAAACTGAAGTTTAAAACTCTTTTAATTGAGCTCTTTTAAACTATTTTGACGGATATGTTCGCAGAATAGCATTTTCAATGCGAAATAACTTAATTTGACAGATATGTTCGCATAAAAGTATTTCAATGAGAAATGACGAAACTTTGACGGATATGTTCGCATAAAAGTATTTCAATGAGAAATAACGAAACTTTGACGGGTATGTTTGCCGAATAGTTGTTTCAACGCGAGATCACGGAACATTCACAGAAATTGACCGTTAATGTGACTTTTATCAATCTGACTAAATTACGACAACCTTTCTTTCTCTCGCAAAGCGGAATAATGACATGATTTTAATGAGTTCGGGCTTTAATTGAGTTTGGTATATTGCAAAATAAACTGAAACAAAATCTGAGGAAATGGCCCTTTATGAAAATGTTTTGGAATTTTATTGCATTTTCTGTAGATTCCATATTTCTTGTAGACAAGAAAGCACGTTTTTTAAATAAAATCAAATATTTACAAAGTTATGACCTTTCACAGGAACCAATGACATGAATGCTTCAGGGAAAAACGGGTATCTCAACATAATGTGTTACTTTCAGTTTGTTACAGCAGCCCAGTAGGAGACAGTAATAGTTGCTACACATGTCACAATCAGGATCTTAATGAATACTGTAACCATACACAGACATGTACAGCCAGACAGGTATGTAGATATACATGTGTTTATTGTACATTGACGCATGTAACATATAAATCTACTTTTTTCTACCTGTCTCATGTTTTGTGTCAATGAATATGCATTGGTCATGTCGATTAGATAAACATATAGTCAAAATATAATCATACATCTTGTTCTGTTAAAGTGTATAGAGCTATATCTGACGATATTAAAAAAACTGAAAAACAATTATGCTTTCATATCCATTAGATCATTTTTCGCTTCAGCCTTAACAGAAACTCTCTCTGTGATTTATTGGACATGCAAATTGTCCGTTTTCATACGAAAGTGTTGTTCTAGAACACCCTATGAAATTATAAGAAACATCGGGTTTTCGATGATTGAATCAAAGTACACGGAACCCATCCAAAGTTTTTGCAATTAAGGTAGTCTAGTATAATACGATGCAAGCAAATATTTTGACATTAAATGATCGTTAAAATATAGCTCTATACACTTAAAATACTGTTTAAAATATTATTTTATATCTAAAAATTATCTATATCTGAAATAGACTGGTCTCATTACTAACATTTATATTGCTGTCTAGTGGCTACAAGTACGGACCTGTATGGCTAGTAAATTATCGTAAGGCAATCGCTAACTGTACAGTCTAGCAATTTTGTAAACTGAAAAAACGGCATTGAACAGTTAAAATAAAATATATAACATTATTTTTGCGAAAGTGATGGAGATTGGCTATGTAATCGGGCCCATACAGTTAACACTGTCGTAATGCTAAAACATTGATATAATGATGCTATACTGGTAGGGTAATTTCCACTGATCTTTCTCAAACGCGTTTGATCAACCCCTAAATATGTATAAATTCTTTAAACCAGAGAATTTAAATAAAACTTTCAGATAATGGTCGAGAATAACGCAGTTTTCAAGACGCTTCGTGTGCTAATTTTTCTGTTTTTGTAAAACAATTAACCCCTGATGGGCCGATAATTATTCACGTTTCTTATCAGTAACAGGTGCAATATATGCACGTGTGTAAAACACATATCTTGTATCAGTATCTAAAATGACAGTCACTGAAGTATAACGTTCTGTTAAATGACCAGGTTAATTGAGTGTACGTACTTATTATAGTGTCATCCCCATTGAAAGGGCAAGTCAATTTTGTCTTTGAGAAATGCGTACAGTACCTCCCAAATCCCTCCTCGTATAGCCGGGCGTCTCGCAAAAATTGGCCTACGTCCATTATTAATTAGCTGATCACTTCATTTCTAACCCGACTTCAGTCGAGATTCGAACCTTCGACCAAGCTGGAAACCCTAACAACTCGGCCAAGGTCGCGGTTCATTATCCTGATGAACTAGTGGTCAGTCAAGTCATACATTTCAGATGAAAATACGCTGGTTGAACAAGAATGCGGTTCATGTTTGCATGTACCTTTTATGTGTTGTTGTTTTATTTCAGGGCGTTTGTTTAACACAAGTATCCTTTACGGAAGAAGATACGTGGATTACCCGCGCATGCGCCAGAGTGACGGTAAGAAACACGTGGGAGGGGATTTCCTCAGGGGAAAGCCCTACAGTACTGCAAATGAAATCGAATTATGATTATTATACTTATACAAAGTAGTTTGCTACACGTATGTCCCCCGTTGCAGAGTTTTTCAAAGGGACATTCAAATTAAAAACATATTTCAACTGGTTTGACTCAGATACTATAATTATGTCTTTGGATATTTTCTTTGAAATTTTCTCTGAAAGATTTGTTTCGATTGCATGCTTTGATCTGAGCATAATCGTAGTAAAATGAGGACAGGGAAGAGCAGTATTAGTAACTTCAATTGGGTTGTCTGAGCTTGTAAAGAATTATGATTATTATAATCGAAAATATGTACACAGTGCCTTATAAAGCAAGTCTCTAAAGCGGTGTACACACGAAAGTCAATTTATTGAAAGTTCCGAACAAGTCTAAAAATTCACTTCGTTATTACTGATATGCAATTTTGAACAGGTGTGTTTTCAATGCTTTTTAAAGACTTTCAGAGAGTAAAACAATAGTCCATTATTTCACTAGCTCTGTGCCAACTCTGAGGAGAACAATGCGGATGAATGTTATTGGGAGAATCCTGCTTCCTATGGATTCGAGGGCAAGTGTACATTCTGTTGCAGTGGAGATAACTGTAACCTCGAATATCTACCAGAAAATATACTTAAAAACATCCCAGCCATAGAACAAGAAGGTGGGTAATGATTTCTTCTCATTTGAGTAGAAAGTTGCACTATTTGCATCCTATATTTATTTATTATGTTATCATAAGTTCCACGGGTTGAACAAACGAATACCACCTGGTCATAAAGCAGTACTTGGAATTAAGCATGCAATTAATCGTGTATTAAATATATAATATGCACATTTGAAAGCGTTTACAAAGACATGGTCAAAGGCGAATTTATCAGAATGATTCTTTTAAAGTGTTTAAATTGTTTTTGAGTATAGATTGTATTGTAGTTTTTAGGCTGGCGATTTGAAATCCACTAAGATGAATTAACTCCCGAAACTGAAAACACAGAATCTATGCACCCAATGCAAATAGTTCCTCCTCGTTAATCAGTTTTGCAAGATTAGAACATTCAACTTTCCTTGTTTCATTTATTCTGTTCGATTGTAATATTGAAATGGAAGGAATTTGTATGAAATTAAAAGAAAAGGTGTTTAAAGGCGTTGATAATTATTACTACGCGTTCGTATACTACGCTTTACGAACGCGATATAGCTTGCGCATAAATGATTTTATTATGTTAAATTATTTAGGTCAGTATTCTCCAACGAGATCGTGGTCGAGTGGATGAGCAACTCGCTTAGTAATTTTCTGATGCTAAGGTCCAGCGATCGAATCACGGCGGCTTTTTTTTGTTGAGTCCAGCACTTACCTCTCTTACGACTTAGAAAACCACTTGATGTTATATTACTTGAAAAGCTATTGTTCCTTAGCAGTTCGCCAGCCTGTCAGTACTTTCAGTACTTTGATTTATTACTGGTATGAATGTTTGACAGACCAGGAATACACTATAACATGAGCTTCGTTCAGTGTGTGTGACAACTGCATTATCAGTTTTATAACTTGTCAATATTTTTCTTTAGCACCTGGTGGCAAAACAGCACCTAAGGCTGGAGCTGGAACACCTGGAGGTACAACAAGACCAAAACCTGGCGGCAATACCGGACCCAAACCTGGCGGCAATACTGGACCAAAACCTGGCGGCAATACTGGACCGAAACCTGGCGGCAACACAGGGTCCAATGCGGGAGGATGTAGTGTATGCAACAACAATGGGCCACAGCCTGGAGGTTCAAAACCTGGCGGCACAACTGGACCAAAACCTGGCGGCCCAAAACCTGGCGGCACTACTGGACCAAAGCCTGGCGGCCCAAAACCTGGCGGCACTACTGGACCAAAACCTGGCGGCCCAAAACCTGGCGGCACTACTGGACCAAAGCCTGGCGGCCCAAAACCTGGCGGTACAACTGGACCAAAACCAGGCGGCCCAAAACCTGGCGGCACCACTAGACCAAAACCTGGCGGCAACACAGGGTCCAATGCGGGAGGATGTAGTGTATGCAACAACAATGGGCCACAGCCTGGAGGTTCAAAACCTGGCGGCACTACTGGACCAAAGCCTGGCGGTCCAAAACCTGGCGGCACCACTAGACCAAAACCTGGCGGTCCAAAACCTGGCGGCACCACTAGACCAAAACCAGGCGGACCAAAACCTGGCGGTACAACTGGACCAAAACCCGGCGGTCCAAAACCTGGCGGCACAACTAGACCAAAGCCCGGCGGACCAAAACCTGGCGGCAGCACTGGAACAAATCCTGGATGTAATGGCAATGGAAATTGCAATGGGCATAATAAGCCAACAAATCCACCACAAACGAATCCACCACAAACGAATCCACCACAAACGAATCCACCACAAACGAATCCACCACAAACGAATCCACCACAAACCAATCCACCACAGACCAATCCACCACAGACAAACGCTCCACCAACCAAACACCCATCGGGTGGTAAATCGTCAAGCGGAGGAACGTCATCCGGTGGTGGCGGCGGTCAGAGTTCTGGAGGAGGCGGAGGACCATGTCACTCTCATGGTGGAAACGCCTGCTGTATGAATCATGGTGGTTTATCCTTTGATATTGATTTGAGCATACATGTTGGATCAGGAGGTGGTGGAAAGCCACATATCAACGTCTACAATGGAGGAGGAAATTCGAACAGCCAAACAACAGCCAAACCTACAGGTATGTAAACATTTTAAACGGAATAAATAGTTCGCTGGCTAAGAATTAGATGCCCCGGCCTTATAAGACTTATACATAACGAGGGATGATGAAGGACATACGGCAGTCTTGTAGGCAACCCTATTATCATGTCAGATCTGCATCGCAAAGGGCTTCTTTTTAATACATTGTCATTTATGTCAGAGCATATGATGTTGATCAAACTGAAGTTAAAAAGTTTGGTTTCCTTAAAGAGTTTTCAGACAGTTCTTGTATCTCAAAAAGGACTTAAAACTCTTTGTACAAGTTTACGGCATTGTCATTCTAATTCAGCGAAGTATACCCCTTATAGGGAATATTGTGGGATTGGTTGCTTTGTGTGTGTCGGTATGTCTGTCGATTTAATTGGTTACAATTAACACCTAAAACACGCGTCTTTGCAAACCCAGCTTTAAGTTCACCATTATGTCAGGGGACAAGATTACGAATGTATGGCAGACATGAGTCCGTACATACTAGTTCACTCGTATTACAAGTTTAGTTTTCTCCGTTTAGTACCAACTAGCTTTGCTTGAAGAACAACATGAAATAATTCCCGTTGGCAGTACTTGACTAATGGTGACACTACTTGGCCAAAGTCTTGTCGATGTTCTTAACATGGTATTGGGATTCTTTCCAGTCGTTGTTCATGCATTTGAACCTGTTTGCTAGGTGTTTTGATTACTAGTTTGTTATTGACTATCAAAGGTTTTTTTGTAGACATGTGACCCTTGTCATTGATAGAGATATCGCTTTTATGTTTACTTAAAGATCGTTATAAAAGAGTTTCGAAATAATAGTCCTCTATGGTAACGTGTTTCGTAAAAAATGTTCAAACATTTTTTCCCCATTTACAGTAGCACCAAAAATAATCACTAAAGCACCAACAACCGCAAAGACGACATCAAAGCCAGCACCAACCGCAACATCGACAATGGCTCCTACTTCAACAGCAGCACCAACAACAGCACCAACAACAGCACCAACAACAGCGTCATCTACTCCAACGGTGCCAAGTTCCACTGCCGTGCCAACAACCACACTACCACCAGTAACAGCAACGTCGACATTGAAAGCAAAAGCATCAACGATACACTTTACTAAAGCACCAACAACACAATCTACGACTACAGCTTCCACAACTTCCAAACCTTCGCCCTCTCCAACTTCTAAACCAACTTCACCAGCTACTACGGTTGCTGCAACAAAGGCAGCCCCAACGAGTGCAACTTCACCAACAAAGGCGCCAGTAACAACACAATCACCGCTGCCAACGACAACCACACCACGTAAGTAGGAATTTATACTTAATGACTATTTGAAGGGGAAAAAAACGGAAATCGGGAATTGAATTGACCGAAGCGATAATTAATTTTGGAAGTATACATTCTGGAAAGCTTGCATAATCTAATCGATTTGCTTCGACCAAGAAATAGAGCGTGGTCAACACTGGGGTATATAATTAATTGACTTCATTTTGTTAAAAATCAGTCATTTTGTGAAATTCAACCGATTTAATCATGTAATATCACGCCAACTCACCTAATTTTTATTGACATGACGCTTTCAAGTGCAAATGCCTATCCATCTACATTCATCTCTGTCTACGTGGTCTCATTAGGCGTTTGGTAATGTAAGGAAAGTAATATTTCTTGTTGAAATATACCTTGCCCGAACTGTCTACACTATATATTTTTTGGTTATATTTATTTTTCTAAACTAATTACAATGGTACGACAATCATGGATGGCAGTAACAACGAAATGCTAGATGATATATCAAAATAATTAGCCGCTGATTCAATTGCACCAAAACCCAGCTGTCAGACATATGATCATGTTCCTGAAAACTTGGTCATAGTGGGAGAAAACGAGGGCACATTTGATGTTGACACGATAAAGCAATGGACTGGCCATGACCTAAAGTACAATAAATACACCCATAAAATGTGACAGCAAAGAGAAAGCAAATACCGTAATATTGTATACGTACCAAATGGCTTACAGCATTTATATTAGTATTCATGACGCAAGTATTACCATCTGCCACTGGCTTAATTGGATTAGTGAAACACTAATCACATGAAAGGGCTATATTACTGAGACAGAATAGGTTATTAATGGTTAAACAATTTTGATAACGGAGATCGGATGTCAAAGTAATTAAAGTAATGCGTTTTAATTTTTTATTTCATCCTCGTCCAGGGTTACTGAACTGAACTACCTATTAACCGGAAGACCGGCTTCTATGTTTAGATTTGAAACGTCAACCTGTTTTTATCGTAACAAATTTTGTAAATTTAATGGGTCAAGTTACGTCCGGTGCATACTCATTAACTAGTTGACCTTGTTAGTTTACAATACCAAATGTAGTTTAAGGCAAGGTGTTGTGAGTAGTATGTCGTGTTCTATTTGATAACCAATTTCATTAACTAAAACAGACTAGGCGGTCACATTGACCACTGTAGCTAGAGACCAAACTCATTCGTGACGATGAAATGTATATGGATATAAAAAATATATTATCTTAAAAAGTTGAAACGTATTACAACTTCGACCTATAGCGGCGCTCTAACACTAGGCAACCATTGTCAATTCTCTCACATTCTATCTTCCGTGCAGTGATAATAATACTAACATTTTTATTTCCTGTGGGTAACATACATAATTTTGAACCACTTTCAAATTGTCAGTATGGTCCACACCTAGTCTATTGAAAGCATAGACGAATGTTATTGCACTTGCCAAGTCCAGGGGTTGTTGTCTATATGCTTTTGTTTAGTAGATTTATAACGTTACAGTTCCCTGTTATTGACCAAGAGTTTAATATGGTGTGATTTCGTTTGTTGTCTTCCGCAATGGGGATGTTGTAAATATTGTTTTCATTAAGAGTAATCAAAAGTGAAAGTGTCAAAAACATCACCAACTAATGTACTGTGTCACTATTATATTTGCAGCATTTATATGTTACGTTTGTGAGGACCCTGTATGTTCACAACAGAAGTTACAAGTATGTGCCAAAGATTCTCAATTCTGTTTGACAACAGTTCAACAGATGGACGACGGATCAAGACTATTCCATAAAGGGTATATATACATATCAATTGACATTATACTCGTTTATAAAATACTTACAACGCATTTGTTGATCTCCATTCAGTTGCGTTGCTAAAATATGTCCAGAAACATACAATTATTGTTGAAATGGCAAGGAGCGTGCATGCCTGTCTATTCCCCTAACATCTCAGGTGTTTAAATGACACCCCTGGTCCGATTGAATGGAGTATAAATACCAAAAATACCGACCCTGTTACGAAGGATTGGGTTTTAAACAACTGGGCTGTTATGCAAAAGCACCTTAGTCGAAAACTTTAATATTTTGACTTAAGTTCAAAAATTGCGCGGCTTATATTTCCCGCAATATGAAGAATAACCCATGATTTCTAAGTGATTATAATGATAGCTCTTTTCATAATGTTTGACCACTGAATGTAAAATATTTATCATCTTGATTTCCTTGTAGAGCAGACACGCTTAGGAAAGTTTAAGAGATTTAAGAAATTGAAGTTTATAAGAAGTTTTCTGCTAAGATACTTTGTAAATAACACCCCTGTATTTATTGTAGATGTGTGAAGGAGAATGTTTGCGAGGAAGAATGGTGGAAGAAAACATCAGCACGTACAGAATGTATGGCTAACATTGATGATAGTCCATCAGGTCCAGATCAGATGGCCATGACATGTAGCTTCTGCTGCAAGGACTCATTGTGTAACGAATTCGTCAAACCATTAGACCAGAACTCATACTATATTGGCAAAAACTTACCGCCAGTTTCTGGCTAGGTGTACTGTATGTCTCTGACGATTTTAGTGTTATAAACTATTAAATTGACATTTTAGGTCATAATCAAAACTTCCATTATTGGACTCTTATCCAACCTCTGCCATCAATGTTGTGTTATTATCTTCCTCGATGTTTTGATGTTTTTTAGAGTACGTTTGTCATAATAAGTCGTTCATTAACATGTTAAACACTATTCAACGTCGGCAGCTAGTCTAAATCATTAAACAGAAATATGAATTCATGTAACTGTTAATACCAGAATTTAGAAATAAATTTTACATTATTAAAAATGTTTTTGAAATCAATGGATGATTGTTAGACTATTGGTATATAGAGGATCTATCACGAGTTGTTAATTGATATAAATTTATATTAAACGAGTTTTGGAAATTTTATTAAGCGAGCCTCTGACGAGCTTAATAATATTTCCTTGACGAGTTTAATATAAATATATCAATTGACAACAAGTGATAGATTCTTTATATCATACGTCACTAAAACGCAAAATACGCATTGATTTATTGGAAAAACTTAAAACCTTATACTACACATGGTTCGTATAACTTTATACGTACTGGCTATACTAACTTGGATACAAGGAAAGTCATGTGATATATAGCCTTATGTGTTTGTTTTCGTTTGATACTTTTTGTATATCCAAGTACCCAATCATGCATTGTATGGTTAACTACGATTATACGTATAGTGTAATATGCATATTAAGTTTGGGGAATTGTCATTAAGCACCTCAATATAATATTATATTTTCCAGGTCGGTTTTGACTTGTTTCTTTCTTTTTTGACTTCAATATTGAGTCTAATTGATGATAGTAGCTTCACAAGGGAGACAGTCCATGTCGTCTTTGTTTATTTAATAAAGGTATCACACACTCGTAAAAATAAATTGTTTCATTAATGTATTCAACCCATAATATCACATATATTGCACAACAGCCAGCCACCTCCAACTGTAAGTTTATATAACTAGCACAGTGATTTATAATACATGTAACAAATGACATTGAAGTATAGCTTGGCCACTTTGACACGAGCCTGACCTTTTAATTAGCATAATTTAACAGACGATATATTGCCTACGTTTACAATACCGATTGTATGTTTTCATACTCGGGGAGTATCACAAAGACGTTCGAGATGTAATGCAAACACAAATTTGAAATACCGATATCGCACGATTTGCTCGCGGAAATTGACACATTCAAAGCAAGAACCTTGTAATATATTCCTGCATAAAGGCCAGGCTCAGGTCAAAATAGCCAAGCTATATACCGATCCAAAAGTGGAACACTTTTTTGTTTATTGTATAAAAGTTGTATCGTTTAATGTTTTATCCCATCTAAATATACTTCCCTCGCTACTTGTCGAAAAAGAGCCATATATTAAGTAGCTTACATTCAAGAAATCCGTAGTTTGACATGATGCCACCAGACACTAATACTATTTGTGCCTTTTCCTCAAAACGTATCCGGTCTTAGTCTCTGCTGGGACACCGTACCATGCTCAATAATTCGTAAACAGCACCGTGTCAAATGAATGTGAACTTTTCAGAAACAGTCATACAAACTCGTATAAAACATACTTTAGTTCTATTAATTTATTACCAATGGAAATTTTTCCCAGTCATTTTATACAAGGCGTGGTTATATGGTTTAAAATATTCTTTCAATTTGCGATAATGTACGTCTTTTAATGCTGGGTGCGTTCGTCCCTTGCCATCACCTAAACACGCCGACTCACCATTGACATTTAGACAATAAAAACCTTTCTCTTTATCATATATAAACCTATCGCTTGTTATGTAATTCTTTATGCCTAAGAACTGCTCCGCCTTTGACAGAACTTTGATTTGGTCCTTTTTGAACATATCGCCGTCCAATACAAGTATCTGGTGGCTCGAGAAATATTGGTACCAACGGTGTAGTATCTCACTATATCTAGATAAAGCTATGAAGCCTATTCCAGCTCGCACTTCGTTATGTTTAGTAAACACGAGGTCCTCAAACGACCGTCCTCCGATTGTCTTCGGGTGGGAACTTTTCACCTGCAAAGGAAACCATTTGAATTACAACGATTATAACGTCACAATTTTAATCTCTTATTGGAGCCTAAATGTCGAGAAAATCAAATTTTCCCATTTTTTTCTTCAATTTCATTTTTTATTTCTTTTTCAATTATATTGTAACCTGCGAATACGAAGATCATTTGACAACACAACAATAAATATATTTCCCCGCTATGCTGAAGAGTCATTTGGTTTCCACTTGTCGCTAATCTATGATTACTTTTGCACAAGTCACTGGTAGATCCGGGAACTGAGAACTGGGACATCGGAAAAAATGACTCTTTCGCGCTATCCCAACCCTTTCCCTTTGGCAGGAAATGTGGTTACAATTAAATGGTGTACAATATAATATGAAATATACGAACCTGTAGGTAATGTGATATCGCTCGATCAATAGGGTTTCTCACCAGCAGAATAAGTTTGATACGTTTATTCATAGCGTGAATTCTTGAAGGGACATGCGGCTCTGAGAAATATTGGGGTGCTTTCTCAACCGTCACCTGTCTGTTAGTACTACACGTCATCTGACTTTTATACCAGTCCAGACCTTTGTGATAGTTCCTGGTGAAGAATAGGGTGGACCTCACGTTCACAGACATAGCTACATCTGGATTAATAGTCAGGTATGTTGAAAAAGCTTCGGTACCTGCCTTCATAACACCTGTAACAAGAAATATCGATATTGTTACTTCTTGAATCCATTTTTGTGATTTCATTGTCAACATCCTTAATTCGAACCACAGGTAACTGTATCTTGAAAACGAAACAAAAATTTGGTTTGAAAATTTATATAAAAAATATAGAAAAATATAATTTTTCAACAATAAAATTTTGTTTCGTTTTCAACGATACAGTTACCTGTGATTCGAACTATGGCAAAAAACCCAAGCTCTCCACGTCACCTTTATGACGTCACCGATTGTACAACCAAAAAGTTTTGTTTGGTGAGTTTTGATTGATTTGTGATTCAAAAATCTGTAGTAGCGATATGTTTTGTTTGAATGGCCAAAGCGTTCGAACAAAGTAGTTTATGTATTCTACTAAATCGGCAAAACTGAATTGGACATGGTATTGTATACATCGGGATTGATAGTAAATTACGTAAAAAAAACGATTCGCTTCAGTTCCTGTCTTCATAACATCTGTTCGAAATTAGACAAAGCTATCATTTTAATTGGAAATATTATCGAATACTAACAATAAAGTAAAAAGTTATTTCATCAAAAACCACGTTTATTATCAGAAGTTTTATATAAACCTATCCTAAAATAAAATAACAGAAGAGAAAAGAAAAGAACCATGATAAGACACTTGTGTCAAAAGTTTTGACGTGCACTTTCGGTGAAATTGTCGATATCCCGTTAGGACTTTCACCAAGCCAAGAATACCATAATGGTGGAACCTAGAAGCAATATTCGTCGTATTCTAATATTGATAACAAAAGACGGACGGACAGGGAAGGCATCACTTAACTGAAACAGTTAAGCAAAGAAAACAGAAACAAAACATGCCACATCGTACACTGAAACACTGAAAACACTGAAGTCGCTCGAATGATTGTTGATACACAAAATTCGGTGAACACTACTCACCTATTATAAGGGCATCTGGAAGCTGTTGTTTACATGTTCTATCCTCCTCAAACATGTCTGTACGTCCCAAGATCTCGAATTTCCTCACAGCACGATCTGTCAAATCTGGATTCGCTAGAGCAAAAAGCAGGTCAATTATTGTAAATACATTAAAATATTATTTTATACTGATTTCGTGTCATGCTTATTTCAGATTTATTCATAGGCAAATTGTCTAAAATTATCTGCGTGTACCCGATATAAAGAGAAGGTAGTACTGTGTTTTGTTCCAACGGATATGACGTTACAGGAACTGGTACCCGTGTCTGTGATGACAACTGTTGAACAACATGGTACCAGCTTCCATAACGTCATATCTGTTGTAGAAAAACATGTCGACTGCACTATCTTTTGGTTTATCAAATATTGAAACCATGGTTTATGTCACAACTTTATTAATTCGCTGTCTAGGGTTCCAAATATTAAAGCCCCATTATCGATCCAAATACCTTTTTCCTACCATCCAATTGATACAAGATGTTTGCAGCTTTTCTGTTATCACGAATGACAAATAATTGAGAATTGAATGCTAACATTATCTTTATACATGTATAGAAGACAAAAATGATTTTGCTAGACATGCTTCCCTTAGACTATAAATTATAATATACATGTATATATTGTATTCAACTTCTTATTTTGTCAACAAACCAACCGCAGGTTGTATTCAAACCAACGGGATGATATATTTTGATATCTGTCGTCATAAGTATGGTGATTTCCACCTTTTGGACGCATCTGTGTAGATATAGGTTACAAAGTTATTGCCTTTTGAAAATGATCGTTTTGAGCGAAATGGGGCTATAAATTATTTATTTAACATCTTTTCTAGTGTGCATGTTGTATGCAGACTATTGATTTTCAAATAAAATACAATGACAAGTTACAGTGCTTTAAAAATTGTGACCAAAGAAAAAACAGTAACGCCGATATTCGACTGATCTTATATTAAACCTTCAATGAAGTTTTTTTCCAAAATAGGAGACTTGAATGCTTAACAAGACTTAACTAGAATGTCATTTAGTTTTGTTATGTAGTGCTTCTAAGTGAAATGTATACACCTTTTGTTTAATGTATTTTTATCACAAACACGCTTAGAAATTTAGAGCATACACGTTATCCCTGATGCTAGCGGTAAGGACATGACATTTATCTATAGGTGTACCTTTCTTTAATCTTGCTAGCTTCGACTCCCTGACCCTTGCACTAGCTTTTGCTTTTGCCCTGAGATGCGCCCTTGCCTTGTGGTGAACACGTCCTGAATCAGAACGATGTGTCGTCTTTCATGTGTGTTTAAAGTAATTGCGTTGGCCTTTTGATTTATTTGACCAAAATCTAAAGGCTACCATACTGCGAATTAATAAGGCCTCAAGGGCTACTAATCATTTTGCGGAAATACTATGCACAGTGCATTTCTCATACAATTAAGTTAAACCATTCAAAGGTTTCCACGAGGATGTTTTGTGAAGACCAGGGATGATAAATTAAACTTTTAAAATGCAGTGATGCTTACTTTTGTTTTTCTCCTTAACGCCCTTCGCTACAGTGTCGGCATTATGGTTAACGGGTACGTCCTTTATATGTTCGAGCGATTCGATTGTTTGATCAGGTTCTTTGTGAATTTGTGCTGGTTCATTATGTATTTGTACAGGTTCTTTCTGAATTTGTTCGGGCTCTTGCAGTATTTTCTCGGGTTCTTTGCGTATTACAAAGTCATATACTTTACGAATTTGTACGGGTTCTTTCGGGGATTGTACATGATCTTCGTGTATGTGTGCATCTGCGTTCTGTGCGTGTACAATATTATGCTTTTCTTTGTCATGTATTGCTTTAACTGGAGCAGCTTGCAAATGCTTACTTGTTTCTGAAACAGAGAAAAAACCTTAGTACAAGCGACCAGATGTGAGATTTTCACTTTGAATATTAACGATTCCGTAAATAAATGAGCCGTTCTCCAGGAAAACCGGGCTTATTGACATAGCAATAGTAATTATTTAATAATGTTTAGAAATGAGATAAAAACTAAAAAGTCATGTTCACCGATTTAATCGTAAGTAGTTGGATATCATAGTATTATCTTAAAGAATTAAATTGCGTGGTAAATTATGATAAAATTACTTCCGTCGTTGCTATGGTGACCAATTTCCGAAAACTACCCGAATTGAGAAAAACAAGGAGTTAGTAGTAAAAAATAGCAGCTACTTTTCCCTATAAGCAAACACTCACAATTTTGTCGTGTTTTATTAAAATCAGTATATTATTCTAAAATGTGACAAAAATTTGAAAAGTTTACGTCAATAATGCATCAAATACTGGGTTTATGAAATAATGGTTAACGTTACGTCAAATAACGCTCGTCAATAAGCCCGGTTTTCCTGGAGAACGGCTCATTAATATATTGTAAACTATTGGAGTAAAATAGAAATAGAAGTAATATTGAAGCAAAGTTACAGTAAAGTCACAAATTCAAGAAACATTTAAATACGTATTTTAATATTGTGAAATGTCTTACTGTCTTAGGTAGTATAATTAAAATATTTTTTCTGTGTGAACATTTCCTACTTACAAACTTCCATGTTAAAATTCATGAACATGAATTGTATGCACATAATAAGCTGCATGTAGGTCTACTTATAGTTTGGCTAATTTGACACGAGTCTAACCTTTTGATTAGCATAATTAAACAGTCGATATATTGCCCTCGTTAAGAAGGCCGATTGTATGTTGTCATAATCGGGGAGTATCACAAAGACGCTCGAGATGTAATACTAACACAAATCTGAAATACCGATACCGCACGATTTGCTTGCGGAAATTGATATTATATTCAAAGCAAGAACCATGTAATATATCCTTGCATAAAGGTCAGGGTCAGGTCAATATAGCCAAGCTATACCTACGGCGAACGTATCAGTAACTAAGAAATTAACTAAAACACGCGCATTCCTTAGTAAATCTTAAATTAGATTTTATTTAGTTCTAATTGATAAGTACATTTTGTATTTATTGGGTGGGGGAGAAATTTTTTTATATTTAAATTGTGATTCATTTCTGGATTAGTCTCAAAATGATACTTAAAGTTATGAAAAAGCTTAAACATTTATATGGGTGACTAGTTTCAATAAAATCATTACATTTTCAAAATTGACCTTTTCATTACTTCATCAAAAACACATAGTTTTATATGATTTAATGTTTTCTTACTTTCTTCAGCTATGACGTCATCCTTCATGACATCACTGCCGGTGTCTGATTTCCAATTTACAGCTTTGTTATCCAATTTCTTCGTGAAGTCATTTTGGAAAAGAGGTCTCTGTGCTGAAATATAAACCAGAAATGATTAGTTGAATAAATATCACATATAGAACGGAGATCAGATAAATCAGGGTGGACGTACCACGTGACTTGTTGGCTAAGACTGAAAGTAAAAAAGGGTAAAAAACACCGATAAGTATATTTTTGTTTGGCCGATTTTAGAGTGTCTTCGGATATGTCAAGAATAATTGTACATGCTTTAAGAGATCCAAGATGACGACCTTCTAATTATAAGCCAGCGTGCTAGCTTAGAAAGTACAGCTACTCTTTACCGATGGAAAAAAATACTGTTTGGACTACAGTTTGGTCAACATCAACATGGCAAGTTTCGATTTTCATGAAAATAGGCTCATGAGAATCACCTTGTAGCGCATATGTCAAATATATCGTTGGCTTAGAATGAGAAGGTCGTAACTACTACTTACGACCTTATAAGACTGATACAAATTTGAAATACGCAATATTAGGCGCTTTTTATGAGCCTAATTTCATGAAAATCGGAACTTGTCATGTTGACCAAAATGAAGTTTTAAAAGCTTGTTTTTACATAATGCATAAGTAAAGAGTGGTTTGACAGACAATTTTTCCTGTTTTCTCAAAATATTGATTTTGTAGTTACGACCTTCTCGTTTTAAGCCAGCTAAATATAACGTACTTTGCTCGTTGTTTGAATAAGTAACGAGGGCCATCAGTATAATGATCACCACAAACAATAATACGTTCTTCTTTGACACACGTCCACAGAAATGACAAGAAGGCAGTTGTCTGAAAATATATAATTGTAATTATTATTATAAACAAGTATCAATACAGTCCTTTCGAAGTCAAATGAGAACGGTTGTAAAAATACTATCGTCCGGCAGGTAAACTATGGGTATTCGCCGCTATTCTTTCGAATGAGATAACTCCCTCATTAGTACACCTTATTGAATGGACTATATACTATACTTATAGAGATTGCGTATTCAGTTTGATACTCTATCCCATAGTGCTAGAGATTGAATATCATTTTTCCAGCTTATGTTACCCCCAGAAATTGGAATTTCCTTTTATATTTCGGAAGGGCTTTATTAGGAGTTGTTTAAGTAAAGG